>OV277718.1:3662072-6252072 GCA_922987775.1 Agonopterix subpropinquella | reverse complement strand
AAGGCCAGAGGGTACGCAGAGATTTGTTGCATATGAGTGCACAGTGCACGCTAAAGCGCGCTCGTGTGTTGGTGTGTTTGTTTATAATTTGCTAATAAAGTTACATTTATACATTTTGTTCTTACAAGTTAACAAAACAATTTTTGGTTTTGTATTTTAATTTTACTCAATCTTACTCAGCTGCTGATGCTTAAAAAGTAAAACTGTGATTAAAGCATCAGCTTCCTTATATAGTTACATACTTTGCCATAAGGCCAGAGGGTACGCAGAGATCTGCTGCATATGAGTGCACAGTGCACGCTAAAGCGCGCTCATGTGTTGTTGTGTTTGGATGTGTTTGTGTTTGTGTGTGTGGGGGTGTGTGTGAGTGTGTGTGTGTGTTTGTGGGTGTGTGTAGACAGGGGTTGGATGAATACGTGTGACAAAATAATTATAATAAAATGTTTATGTGCACCCACTTATCCAGCCCTACGACTTACGTCTTGGGATCACTTTATAAGCACATGGATAAGTGGATCACAAGTGGAGGATAGGAGGAAAATATATTCAACTAAACTTCTTACTCGCATGCGTGAACCGTCCCTCAATCGTATATATCTTATTCTTATAGGCTCATCATCAGGTTCTCTCAGTTCGATATCACCATCTTCCTCACTCCACATACTATTTGGAATCGTTTCGTATCGCACAGCAAATTCTGCCAGACTCTTATATTTTCTAGCTCATCAGGCCTCAACACAGGGTGTAACAAAACTCGCCGGCGGGGGACAGGACGTAAAGGCTCTGCTGGTCTCCCAGTCCCCTGCCATCCGGGCGAAGATGGAGTGCCGCTGGGTTATTTTAGTGGGTATACCGGTGACACGCACCGGGGAGTCCCACATACCCCTCCCATCCCCCAACGGGAGGGGATACATAATGCATTTTTTCCCAGCGTCAAAAAAAAAAAGGTTGTAACAAAACACAGGTAATTGCCGAGGTAACCAGAGGCGGTGAGGTAAAAAGTTGGTGGGAGGCAGGGAGGCTATGGACAATACTGTATGTAGTAATATATACTCTTTCTTATACTGTGGTTAAAAGGTAGGTAGCTATTTTAAAAGTAATCGAAAATTATGCATGTAGTAATTAGAAGATTATAGCCACAAAAAATTATAAAATAAAAGCTTTTTAACAAAAAAATTCAACCGCCGAAAAAACTGAAAAGCAAAAAATAATAATTAATTTTACCTTAATAACTAAATTCTTAAACTAATGTAAGTAAGTATATCAAAGTATATAATATTATTTTGCAATTATTTTGAGTTTTTAATTAACCTTAATAACTAAGTTCTTAAACGAATGCAAGTATACCTAAGTAATTTTGAGTCGGCGCCAAACAATCCATGAACAAAGATCACTAAATAACCTTAAATTTAAAGAAATAACCAAAATGAAATTAACAATGCAAGCTCTCCGCACGACCACTAGCAACGAGACGGGACGTATGCACCTGGGCCTCTACTCGGACATTCGAACTTCACGATTACGTGAACGTTTTCGTTCCAATGTCAACTCTATTACAATGAAGTCCGGACCGAAACAGTCGCGATATATCGAAAATCGAAAGTCCGGGTACAGGGCCTGTGTGGATAGTGATGTTATATTGGTTACGTTACGTGGTGTGTGCCCGTTCGGGTTGCTGGCGCGCATCACGCAATTAATTAATTTTCTTGTTTGGCGCCGACTCAAAATTACTTAGGTATACTTGCATTCGTTTAAGAACTTAGTTATTAAGGTTAATTAAAAACTCAAAATAATTGCAAAATAATATTATATACTTTGATATACTTACTTACATTAGTTTAAGAATTTAGTTATTAAGGTAAAATTAATTATTATTTTTTGCTTTTCAGTTTTTTCGGCGGTTGAATTTTTTTGTTAAAAAGCTTTTTAGAATAATCACACTGGCCAGCACGTAAACTGCATGAAAAAAGAAATTTTTTTGGCTGTTTTTCTTTATTGAATAGAAAGATTCGAATTTTAAAAACTCTTTTCACGCTAGCGGATAAAATGCACTTTTGCACTCAGATTTCGAATGATAAACAGAATCTTTCCGAGCTTGTGAGGTGAAAAATAGATTTTCTTTAAATATATTTTAACGTGTTGCGTCTCTCACTCAGTTCTCTATAATTATTTTTCACCTCACAAGCTCGGAAAGATTCTGTTTCTCATTCGAAATCGGAGTGCAAAAGTGCATTTTATCCGCTAGCGTGGAAAGAGTTTTTAAAATTCGAATCTTTCTATTCAATAAAGAAAAACAGCCTAAACAAGTTTTTTTTTCATGCTATTTTCGTGCTGGCCAGTGCGATTATTCTAAAAATGAGGTTGGTGCATTGAAATTTTCCTCGCTGTAGTGAGGTGAAAAGTTGTGTGTTTCGCTCGGCAGCAAAGTTATTCTGCGTCTCGTACTTTTGAAACCTTCGCCCCGCTCAGGTTTCAATACAAGTACTCGCGCCAAAAAGCAACTTTGCAGCCTTGCATAACAAATAACTATTAATTAAAGTTTATCTTTACAGCTCTCACCATGCAAAACGTGGTCACGAAGGAATATTTATATCGATATCCACAATTATATGATCAACAATCGAATGAATATTACAAAGACCCTATCTCAGTTCAAGATTTAAGATACGAAAATAAAGAACCACCACAACCAGAAGCAAACCCAATTAAAGTTCAAAACGATGCCTTAGAGGACGAGGTGCACACAAAATATCTGAACAACCCAAAACAAATAGATAAAAAAGATAGCTATAAATCATTAGATGACAGAATTCAGAAATTGAAATTAAACATTGCAGATCCTAAGACACCGAAAAAAAAGAAAATCTTGTTCGGTGAAATAATAAAAACATACAATAAATATAAAGACGGAGAACATAACGATTACGAACCTAACGTTAACATCGAAAGGCTTATGGAGATATATCTTGACCAACGAACTCTCAAAAAATATAAAAAGATATACAAAGAAATAATAAGTACATATTATAAAAACAGAGATTTACTTGAACGGACTTACAAAAGTGTTAATATGCTAGAGGATGATTTAAACAACCAATTTGATTCTGAAAAAGATTATTATTATCCTGATTCAGAAGAATATGGATCAGAGACAGACTTAAACGATTATGATATAGACATATTAAGTAAAAGAAATCCAAGAAGATTTGTAAAGTGGCTTAAAGCTTGGTTTAGCAAAATCAATAATTCCTCAACTACTACCCCGGCCCTTCCAACCTTACATCTCTCACAACTCCCACAAACAAGAGATACAGGTAAACAATTATTTGTAGCACCAACCACAGAGCTACCATTTACCGACGATTCAAAAGAAACAGAAACGTTAAAAAATATAACTGAAGTTTTACAAAAACTAAATCTTAACATAGAGAAGCAAAATAAACTGGCTGCTATCATATTCCAAAACGTATATAGTCAAATAGCACAACAACATAATATGAACACTGATGGAAAAGAACACATTCGATTCAAAAGGGATTTGAATCCAGAAAAGAATAACGCAAAAGAATCTACTGTAACGAATTCGACTTTAAAAACGAATTTTACAGAAGATATTAGCAAAAAATGTAATTGTAGTGAAGCTAAAGATAGTCGCAGAGTTTATGCTCGCACAGATGGGATGCCATTCTTGAGGTTGGGAGATGCCCAAAGCCATCCAGTAAAAACAAAACTCATTAATCACATAAAGGATATATTCGCTGAAATGGAAAATAATATTGAACCAGTAGAAAAACTAAAAAAAAAAACAAATTTTGCAAACAATATGATATATGGAGTTGGCTATCGAATAGCTAGTATTGATACTATAGTTTTAGGTGTAACGAAATTGAAAGCACGTATGGATGAAATTAAAAATTCGTGGAACGATAGCGCAGTTCTTGATCTTTTTCATGAATTATTGACATCTAACAGCCTTATAAATGATTATATGACCACGTTACATTATTATGATAAAGCGATCTTGTCAGAAGCAGACATCCAGAAAGAAATGTTTGAAATAGGACTGCCTGGGCTACCGAAAAATGTAAAACTAAACTAAACCATAAAGTTACTATAGGTATAATAACTTAATGAACTAAACTAAGAATTATAACAAAGTTTTTTTGGTCATCGAAAAAATCTTTGAATTATAATGAAATGTCATTTTGTTTTATTGTGGATCATTCATTCATTAATTTCAAATTCATAACTCATAAAATATTAAGTGTTTAATATACGTAACTTTATGTAATTAGCTATACGAGCTAGATATAGCTCAGTAAATCTGTAGAAAAAATTATACCGTACGCGCGTACCTTACAAAACATCGTGGATATGTTATACAGGTAGAGGACCTTAACAGAAATACAAATTTTCGACATTTAATTAGGTTGCTGCCGCTGGCGCTGTTGTGACCATAAAACGAAGAAAATTTTGAGACTTTTTCAGTTTTTACTAAATAAAACTTAAACGTTAGAGTTGTAGAGCAAACTTGTTTACTAAAGATATAAACAAAACCAAATGCGCTACAATTTTTTAGATGAATCATCTTTATATACTGAATAGTTACAAGATACAACACCTCAAAGTTTTGAGAGGTATGACTAGCTACGTCATTAAAATTTCTATTTATTTTAATGTTTTTATTCAATAAGATATAAACTTTAGGTTTCACTGTAAAGGTGTTTAGGAGAAGTATAAACAATATGTTTTTTGAATCATAAGATGCGGAACTTGTAAATCAGCAAATGTTGAAAAAAGGTAAATTGGTTTAGAAATACTTATATTCAAACTGAATATTATTTTTTACAAAATAAGATGAAGCATAATGGTAATCATTCTATTAGAGAACTTATGATCATCCATTTCGGAGACCAATTTTTTGTAACCATGAATTTTTGCAGCTTTGAATGGCTGTACCTACTAAACTGAATGACAGTTCATGTCAGTTTTTAGGGTTCCGAAGTCAACAAGGAACCCTTATAGTTTCGCCATGTCCATCTGTGTGTCCGTCCGTCTTCCCGTCCGTCTGACGACCATTGGCTGAGATGATGATGATGATGATGCACTGGCCAGCACGTAAACAGCATGAAAAAAAACTTGTTTGGTTTTCTTTCTTTATTGAATAGAAAGATTCGAATTTTAAAAACTCTTTCCACGCTAGAGATAAATACACTTTTGCACTCAGATTTCGAATGATAAACACAATCTTTCCGAGCTTGTGAGGTGAAATAGTTATTTGTTATGCAAGGCTGCAAAGTTGCTTTTTGGCGCGAGTTTGAAACCTGAGCAAGCGAAGGATTCTAGGATTGAACCTGGTTCAAATATAGAAACTTTGCTGCCGAGCGAAACACACAACTTTTCACCTCACTACAGCGAGGAAAATTTCAATGCGCCAACCTCATTTTAAGAGTAATCGCACTGGCCAGCACATAAACAGCATGAAAAAGAAGTTGCGTAGGCTGTTTCTCTTCACTGAATAGAAAGATTCGAATTTTAAAAACTCTTTCCACGCTAGCGGATAAAATGCACTTTTGCACTCAGATTTCGAATGACAAACAGAATCTTTCCGAGCTTGTGAGGTGAAAAAGCTATTTTTATACTTTACTAGCGGTCCGGCTTCGCACGGGTGGACGTCTAATCTTTTCTAGCAATAAATATAGCCTATGTTACTCAGGGTGAATGCAGCTTTCTAATGGTGAAAGAATTTTTAAATCGGCCCAGTACTTTTTGAGCCTATTCATTACAAACATACAAAAATAGGTACAAATCTTTCCTCTTTATAATATTAGTGTAGACAATACTTAGCTTTAAACCTCAAACCGTAGTAGGTAAGGGTGAAGCCAAACGAGTGTAATTTTGTGAGTTGTGAATCGCGTATTTTGAGCCCGTTTCATACAAATAGCCCAGTCATTTTACGGCTTGAGCCGGGACTAATTAATAACTGCATTTTTTTTCGCTATAATATTGAAGAGCCAATATGAGTTTAGAAATGTACTAAAATTAAAAAAAAATCACGTCAGCCACAGTTCCAATTTTAAAATTTAGATATTATCTAGTTCTAAAAAACCTGATGGTAAATTTCTTTTTGCACATATTTGGCTTAGCTTGGCTAAATTATCATTATACATACTTCAAACATAGTGTAAATATTTTTGATATCTTAAAGGCTGAGGTCTTAGAACAATGCATTCCCGGATTTTATATGAAACGGACTCAAAATACGCGACTCGCAACTCACAAAATTACGCTCGTTTGACTTTCTTAGGTACGTATACAATCAAATCAAGATTGGCAGCAGAGTTAATAATCGATTAATCATGTAAGTACTTATACAGGGTGGTCCAAATAGTGTAAGTATAAGTGTACTTAAATTATATTATTGTATTATATCTAATTGTATTAATTGTATCAATTGTATTAATTGTATCAAAAATTAATTGTATCAAATGTTATGGGACAAGTGCCTGAAATAAAATTTTATTATTATTATTATATCTCATGTTGGTATTTCTCGGGCCGAAGCCCGGACCTTTGGAAGGCTTGCGTGGGGACACAGGTCCAACACGTAGAGGCCCCTTTGAGACACTTTTATCTAAATGTGATGGGATGCACCAACCGTGGTCTATCTCTGAATGCATTATGCAAATGCACCAGAAGACATATCACGTTCGGTGCAGAGACTATTGTAGGAAGGACAAAATAAAACTACTCGGGTTATGGGGGTGAACTTGGTGGGCCGGGAAATCTGGGTTATTGCGGAGAGACTCGGGACGCCTGCCGTAACAAATGTCTCTAAGTTTGTCAAAAATGGCAGACGGTGACTTGCCAACTCATTTGATGGGCCCCCCGAAATGGCCGCTCGCAAGGAGCGACAAGGCGGCAACATCTAGTGAGCGGCTAAGGTTGTAGAGAGGTGAGTCTGCGGGCGCCAGTTTCCGGTGCTAAGCGCACCAGTCAGCAGGCCCCCGGCGTTATGACATTTTACACTTCCAACCTGGAGCATAGCTAGGTTCCGCTCTTGCGACTCCACTCCTGGCCGGCCGGTTAAGGCAAGACAGGAGGTGAGGGCCAAATCAATCCGGGCCCTCTGGAGAATCGGGTCCGTGGTGTCGCCAATCACCAACAGCTCGCCACAAGCTGCCCTGCGGGCTTATTATTATTATTATTGTATGTCTTACGTTCCGTAATCACGGGCAATTAAGTCCCGGACCTTTGGAAGGCGTGCATGGGGCCGAAGCCAACATGTAGAGGCCCGTTCAAAAGACAAGTTAATCTAAATGTAAGGGATACACAAATGGCGGATACCATCTCCGAGCGTACAACATGATACCCACGGGGATGGTCTCCGCCATTTGTGTAAAGACTATTGGAGTACGGCGCTATGGCCGCGATGGAAAAATAAGGTCTTGGGCTATGGAGGTGAAAGTTGGATGGATGGATACTGGGCTATGGGAGGAGACTAACGGACGCCTGCCATGACAACTAGTCTCAAAATTGTAAATAGGGCAGGCGGTGACTCGCCGACTCGTCGAGTGGGCCCCATAAAACAGCCGCACGCACAAAGTGCGACAATGGGGCAACATCTCATTGAGCGGCTGAAGGTTGTCGAGAGGTGCGGCTCCGGTTTCACCATCGCGGGGTTTACCCCCGTGAGCGGGTTTCCCCATTATTACGCCATTACGTGCAATACACTTCCAACCTGGAGCATAGGTTCTGCTCTTGCGATTCCACTCTGGACGGCCAATGAAGGCAAGCCAGAGGTAGGGGGGTGTGTTACTGTGTGTGTGGGTGTGGGGGTGTGTGTGGGTGTGTGTGTGTGTGTGAGCGCATGTCTGTATGGTCCCCCTGGATAGGGGTCCGCGGTGTCGCCACTCACCGTCAGCTCGCCACAAGCTGCCCCCGCGGGTTTATTATTATTATTATTATAGTGACGTCAAAATTTTTTTTTATATTCCTCACACCTGAGGGTATCCAAAAATACCCCATGTATGTTCCGCGATTTTTTTAAGTTTTGAAGTTATGAATTTTTAAAGGTATATGTGACGTATTGATACAATAAATGGGCGGTAGTGGGCGCGCGGACGCGTAGTGGGGCGACACTCGCTAGCTGTCAGTCGAACGGAGCGGACGTGCGAGCACGACTGTCACTAAAACTATATCTGTTTTGTTACTTGAATGTCCTGTGTGCTTACCCCATACGTGACGGAATAAGCCGACGTCATACGTGGCGACGATAATTCAGGTAAGTGCAAATATTATAAAAAATCTATAAGGGAGGAAGGGAGGAGTTGGCATTCAAGTATTAGCAAAGGACTGTTTTGTAATATATTATATTGAGTGCTAATGGTGTGTTCCTATGCAGTTCATAATTCAAATATGTGGATTAATTATTAAAAATACCGTGCCTGTGAAAACAATCATGTTTTATTAACTACCTACTGTGTTCGGTAAACTACAAAAACAAGTGCAATACGTCCATTCTATAAACTTGTTTACGTTATGCAGGTAGGTATAGAAACTGTTGTATCCACGATGATTAAATCTGATCATAGTTTGAGAGGAAACTAAGTATTTTAGTAAATGTGAACTACGTTTCCGTAGCGTAGGTACATAAATAATTATGAATCTTTCATTCGATACCTACTAAAATTAAATTAGAAAGAGTTTGACCTTGGTTATTCCTCCTAAATTGTTACGATATTGCGGAAAAATATAAATATGATTTCTGCATTCGTTAAGTGTACCTAGTGTACTATAACCATTGGTCTGCATATGGAGCACATCATTAGATTTTTATGGAAAACGTACCCACACGCCTTATCAGTGTTTGTTATTCCTTCGGGACCACTCGGATAGAGCTGGACAGTTGCATGTTGCCAACGGATCACTCCTCCTATCGATTTAAGTAGTAAGTCAATTATCGACTGGTACTAAAATGTTTATATCAGCAAACTATGTAAACTTGTGCTACAATAGTGCTGCAGTGAGTAGTAAGTCAATTATCGACTGGTACTAAAATGTTTATATCAGTAAACTGTGTAAACTTGTGCTAAAATAGTGCTGCAGTTAGAAGTAAGTCAATTATCGACTGGTACTAAAATGTTTATACCAGCAAACTGTGCAAACTTATGCTGTAGTGAGTATAAGTCAATTATCGACTGGTACTGAAAATGTTTATATCAGCAAACTATGTAAACTTATCGCACAGTGGTGCTGCAGTGTCAAATTTGGACTGGTACTAAAATGTTAATATCAGCACACCGTCGGAATTTATACTACAGTTAGTGCTGGGGTGAGTAGCAAGTCGATTTCACGGACAGGTGCTATAAAATAGTTTCATTCTGTTCTGTACTACAAGTGGACTATACAAAAGTACGTATATACTCAAATCAAGAATAGAACCAATGAATAATAAGCAAAATATTAGTAAGCTGAACAAAATAATCGGCTGGTACTACAAAGATATTGATATTGATATTTTTTAGAACCAACTTAATAATATTCATACAATACCAGTTGCTTTGCAACGGTTTTATTTGTGTAATATGCACTTAAAACTGACTAGGCTTTCGATAATTTGAATAACGTAATATAAAAAAAATTACCATAACAAATTCAAGTACAAATAATTAATTTAATGATTAGTTTCGGAATCTATATACCTACTCTTATCTTGAACCTAATAACACACATGTAAGACTGTTAGCCTGTTACGCAAGATGTGTATGATAAGGCATATGTGTGAAATACAACGAGTAATAATCAAAAAATTATAACAATTAGGCATAATGTGTGCATACGAGTACGGGCAGTACAATAGCTTTTAAAATAAATAAATTGGTACTTCACAACGGAAGGATTACCTACCTATGATCCCATGTTTATAAATGATCCCATGTTAGTTGAGTTATGGTTGGTTAGTGGTGGGTTAGACTTTCCAGTTTTATATAATACCTATATTTGTATGGTGCACAAAACAGCACATTAGCAATAGACTAGTAGTGTTTCAAAAAGTTGGGCTTTTACGAACAAAAGATGTCCGTTGTCAAATGTGCAAATTAAATAAAAAAAGTGGGAATCTTTTGAGTTGAGTCATAAAATGAGTTTGAATGAGTCTATCAAAATTTATATCAGTGAATCTGCTGGAATCAAGTAATTGTGCCTATCTACACTAATATTATAAAGAGGAAAGATTTGTACCTATTTTTGTATGTTTGTATGTTTGTAATGAATAGGCTCAAAAAGTACTGGGCCGATTTAAAAAATTCTTTCACCATTAGAAAGCTGCATTCACCCTGAGTAACATAGGCTATATTTATTGCTAGAAAAGATTAGACGTCCACCCGTGCGAAGCCGGGACGGGCCGCTAGTGAGTCATAAAGTGAGTCATCAAAGTGTCGATAAAAAAAAAAAGTTTGAATCAGTCAACTGTGCTAATGAGTCATAAGTGACTCATCAAGGTTAGGAGTCATAAAGTGAGTCATCAAAGTGTCGATCAAAAAAAATGTTTGAATCAGTCAACTGTGCTAATGAGTCATAAGTGACTCATCAAGGTTAGGATCTATGTAAATGCTTGAATAAAAAAATTGTGCTAATGAGCCATAAGTGACTCATCATAATATCGATCGCTGGAAATGCTGGAATCAATCAATTGTGCTAATAAGTCATAAGTGACTCATCAAAATATCGATCGCTGAAAATGCTTGATTCAATCAAATTGTGCTTATGAGTCATAAGTGACTCATCAAGGTTTTGATCCATGAAAATGCTAGAATCAATCAGTTGTGCTAATGAGTCATAAAGTGACTTTATCAAGGTGTCGATCGATGAAAATGGTTGAATTAATGTTAAATGTACCAATGAATTGTAAGAGATTCATCAAGGTGTCGATGAGAGTTAAATATTTAGGATTTCTGTTCAAATCAGGCTCGTCCCATAATATTATGGTGTGAGTGTGACGTAAAACAATAATTAATTAATTTTATGCACCTACCGCCTTGAATGGTGTGGTAAAAAAAAAAAAAATGATACCTTCTCAATTTCATTCCACACAAAATAAAAAGTAGGTAACACACAAATGTTCGACGACAAATGGATTATTTACTTAACTAATATCGGCTGCCATTTAAATATTGATTTGCCAAATCAGTCCGGATCAGAAATGATAATAGATTACCTACTTACTTTTAAAATAATTTAGTTTCGCAGTTAACAACCAATGATGGTTGAACTTTAAATAATTTACCATTAGAGAAGATACTTACTTAGGTTCCAAAATATTCAACAGAACAGTAACCAACTAATTTCAGGGAGAAATTAATGTACTTATGTGTTGTACATTTATCAATGAATTAAATGTGTATTTAAATGTGGAATTAATATTATAAACTTTCACTAGAGGTGCAGACGAAATTACAAATAAACGTAAGTAGTTTAGTGAATTTAGGAAGAGAGTTGTATTGCCCTGAGATATCGTTACCGGTTCACCATAAATAAAGAACATTGAGCCAAATGTCGAATAGTTGAAAGACAAAATACCTATTGAATAATTAAAACTAAAACAAGTTTGATAAAATCTACATCAGATTTGCTACCACAATCTAACATAATGATAAATAAGTTAATAAACAATGTTTGCGCCTACGAAAACACAATAAGCAATCACACTAATCGCAGCGATTGCTCCTTCAATGCGTCATAGATTTTTAGAACCGCAGCCTAAAAATCTACATGTCATCGTTCACTTTTTTTCCATCCGTCGAACCTACGACATCAAAATTATTTTATTCTGTTAACTATTTGCTAAATAGAAAGTTATACGTATTAACTGGAGTTTTATTCAAAAGTAATACTCCCATTTATGTCAGCTAAAGACATAAAGTGGCGACCGTTTGAAGAACGTGCGCTAAAAATCAGCACGGTCAAGACGAACAAAAGAACAAAGGATCTGCGAAGGCACGTGCTTGAGTCAACCATCAAGCCCTTGGAGCCAATCCAGCAGC
This sequence comes from Agonopterix subpropinquella, assembly GCA_922987775.1. Taxonomy (NCBI): domain Eukaryota; kingdom Metazoa; phylum Arthropoda; class Insecta; order Lepidoptera; family Depressariidae; genus Agonopterix; species Agonopterix subpropinquella. The sequence continues at coordinate 6,240,028 of OV277718.1, read as the reverse complement.
CGCTGTAGCGAGGAATCGTGGTGCCTGAACTTTGGGAGTCGCGCAAGACGGGCAGAAAGGCAGCTAAAGCAGTTTCCCCGTGCTAAGAAGACATCAAATGAGATAAGTGCCCTTCCTTTGTTTCCCACACTCACTACCTATCGTACAAACCCTTCCGTATCCTAAAATACACAAAGATTCATAGTTTAGCTCCTCCACTTGCGCAATTTAACGTAATTTTACAAACCGTTAACAATACATTTCAAATAAGTGCCTATTTACGTAAAGGTTAGATTGTCAAAGCAATTTCCTCGTTCAAAAACATTGTAAAATCTATAAATACCTAATTTCTAAAGCGCATAAATTCATTGTAATAATCTACAGAAGTGTTATTCTTGAATCGTGAGATTCGAAATCACGATCGAATTCACACAAACGTAATAGGTACAATTTAGGTTATTTTCTACTGCTGATTTCAACGTGTGACTTTCTAGAATCGCACTCAGTTTGTATGTAACACAGTTTGTTAACATAGTATTGCCGAATATATTCCAGGATTGCATCGCGGCCGATAGCGTCGGTGCATACCTACCTACTTCTCATCACCAGTGCAAGCGAACCGGTTCCCTGGTCAACGGTAACGGTGTCGCCAAGCGAGGAGCGTGAGCTAACAATTTCATTATTATTCTAACTTATTCCTATTTTTTGCTGACAAACATTCATCTAAGTAAACGTCTAAATCATTGTAAACAAGCGCTGTTTTAGTGTTTACGTTATTTTAACGTTATAGATTAACGTTATTGACCATCGTTATTTACTACCGTTATTCATTAACTTTGTACGTTTCATTGCAAGATAATAGTTGTTGGTTGCGGTCATAGTAATTTTATATTCATATAATCACGACCATAGTCCCTTTAGGAGTGGTCAGAAACGTCCTACAACTAAATATACTTAAAATATATATTTAAGTGTACATTTGAAGCGTAGTCAGTATTTAGTATTTATACGGCGGTATATTCACGACTACAGTCCCTTTCGGGGTGGTCAGATACTTTAAAACAGCTATTAAACGGTTTTTTCAGAGTTCAAAGCTCAGTTAACCCTCCGTATCGTTAAATTCCGAACACGTTTAATTTCTAATTGTTTTTTTTTGTCACGGATCTGTGACAAATCTATACGAAAGGTTAAGCTGTAATTATTTTGGATTGTTTACAATGCAGTCCACTGAAAGTAGCAACAAAGCAAAGCTTAAGGATTTATTCACAAAACGTAGCTCATATAAGGGGCAGTTAACTAAATTTAAAAATTATGTAGATAAAATATCTAACCAAGAAAAAATGTCAAACATTGAGATAATTGAATTAACCCTCAAGCTTAGTAAACTAGAAGGTTTGTCAGCGAAGTTTGATGACTTGCAATCTGAAATAGAGGTGTTGAACAGTGATCAAATAGATTTCGAGGTTAATGAGCGTGATAAAATTGAGCAGGATATAATAAGCAATATGGCTGCAGCAAAAAATATTATTGAGATTCAAAATAAGATTCAAAGATCATCAGAACAGCAGCCCTCTCATGAAGCTCAATGTCGTCACGATCATGACCGCGACCTAGGTTTTAAATTACCACAAATGCAAATACCTAAATTCGACGGCGCGTATTTCCGCTGGCTTGAGTTCCGCGATACATTTACGTCAGTCATCCATACTAATACTAGAATTCCATCTATTCACAAATTTCACTATCTTTTGTCGTTTCTTGAAGGCGACGCCGCCAGAGTGGTCTCCAACCTTGAGGTTTCCGCAGATAACTATAAGGAAGCTTGGGATCTAATGCTTGAACGGTACGACAACAAAAGATTGCTTATCAATCACCATTTAAATTCCTTATTTAACATTCAATCGCTCACACGCGAATCTGAAAAGGCGTTGAGGTTCCTCGTCGATCACGTAGCCAAGAACTTGCGCGCTCTTTCTAGTCTCGGTCAACCGACTGACCAGTGGGACGTCCTGTTGATCTTCATGATATGCTCCAAGCTCGATGCTCGTACTCTCATGAAATGGGAAGAACAGCGTAATAGTTACGACGAGGTCCCTACGCTCGACCAATTCAAACAATTTTTAATCGATCGAGCCGATGTACTCGAATCGCTAAACCGAAACAAATATGAAAACAATGCTCTAAAGTTTACTAATCATACTCCACGTCCTACTCCTCCTGTATTTAACAATAACAATCAATCAAATAATCAGAGGCCGCCGCGCGTGCCCTATACAAAGACTTTTACTGGTTCGAACAATAATCCAGAACAGTCATCAGCGTTTATATGTATAATTTGTGATAAAGATCACAATATTTATGAGTGCCCAACATTTAAGTCTAAAAGTATTTCCGAGAGAGTAGCTGACGTCAAGAAATACAAGTTGTGTATTAATTGCTTGAGACAAGGTCATCCGGTTCACAAGTGTCGTATGGGTCCATGCCGAGAGTGTAAGATGAGACATAATAGTCTTCTGCATTTGCGGTTAGGCAGCTCAGGCAAGGGTGATGATGATGGTCAGTCTGGACCGGTAGTGACTTTTTGCAAGCCAAATGCTACGGAGGTGCTTCTCTCAACAGCTTTGATTACTGTATCGAATCCTATCACAAAGCGATCTGAAAAGGTTCGTGCCCTTCTGGACTGTGGGAGTCAATCCTCTTTTATAACTAAATCTCTAAAGGAAAGATTATGTCTAGATTCAACTCCTATACACGCCTTAAATGTTATTGGAATTGGCAACAACTCTGCGAATAAAGTTGTAAAAAGTTGTTCAGCCCAAATAAGTTCAAGTTCTAAATCATTTGATGTGCTCCTGTCCTGCTTCGTGCTGGATGAGTTGACTGGCGAGTTGCCCAAGGCAGCCATAGACATAACGCAATTAAATTTGCCTAAAAATATACAATTGGCTGATCCTACTTTCTACAATCCCGCTCCCGTAGATGTTTTAATTGGAGCCGATGTTTTTTGGGATATAGTAGGCAGCGAACAACACTCACTCGGCTCTAACAGCCCTAAACTAATAAATTCAAAGCTAGGTTGGCTGATTTCTGGCCCTATTATTTCTAATCCTAGTAGTACTTATATTCATTGCAATCACGCAGTTACAACAAATACTAATAATTCATCCCACTATTCCGAAATTGATGAACTATTAACGAAATTTTGGCAGATCGAAGAGCTGCCCAAAAGGCAAATTTTAAGCGAAAGCGAGAAGGCATGTGAGGAGCACTACCAAACCCACACAACTCGCCTAGAAACTGGCCGATTTTGTGTTCGCTTGCCGTTAATTGATTCTCCGGACTGCCTTGGTAGTTCCTATTACGCTGCTAAAAGGCGTCTAATTAGTTTAGAAAGGAGATTCCAAAAACAACCTGATTTGAAATCTAACTATGTGGATTTCATTAAGGAGTATAGAGATTTGGGACATTTGTCCGAATCTCCAAAAGACATACCAATACCGTCCTATTTTTTATGTCACCATGCTGTTATAAAGGAGAGCAGCGAGTCTACTAAGCTCCGAGTGGTGTTCGACGGTTCAAATCCCTCCTCCTCCGGCTATTCTGTCAATGACATCCAAATGATCGGCCCAAATATGCAGAACTCTCTTTTCTCTATATTAATAAGAGCGCGCCAGTACAAGTACATCTTAACTGGAGATGTAGAGAAGATGTATAGGCAAGTCGCAGTTCATGAACTGGACCGTAAATTGCAGCTTATTCTATGGAGAGAAGATGAGTCTGCGCCGATCAAAACGTGGCAACTAAATACTCTAACTTACGGCACCGCAAGTGCGAGTTATTTAAGCACACGATGTCTTTGGCAGATCGGGGAGGAGTGCACAGACAAAATTAAAAATATAATACAGATCGGGGAGGAGAGCACAGATAAAATTAAAACTATAATACAAAACGATTTTTACATTGACGATTTAATAACCGGATCAGATAGCGTAGAAGAATTGCTCTCTATAAAATCTTCTGTATCAAGGGCGTTACTAACAGGTTGTTTCAAACTGAGAAAGTTTAAGTCTAATGTGAGTGCCGTACTTGAAGGTTCTTCTTTAGATAATCAAGACAATTTGACAATAAGTGAATCGTCGAGCACCCTCGGATTGGGGTGGAATCCTAAATCTGATCATTTACATTTTCCCATTTCAATGCCTCCTCAAAACAAAGAAGTAACAAAACGCTTCATTCTTTCAAATTCATTCAAGATATTTGACCCTTTGGGATTATTAAGTCCATGTATCATTCAGCCTAAAATGCTGTTGCAAAAATTATGGTTAGAGAAAGTAGATTGGGACCAACCTGTACGTTATCAGAAATCCCGCATGTTATCAGAAAAGCTTGGGATGAATTCGCTTTAAACTTACCTTACTTAGAAAAGTTACGAGTTCCGCGAACCGTCTTGGGTAACTCTGCAAGGGTTATCGAATTGCATTCCTTTAGCGATGCGTCTCAGTGTGCATACGGCGCTTGCATTTACATGAGGTCCTTAGATTCTAAAAATAATGTGACAGTGAAGCTTTTATGTGCCAAATCTAAGGTAGCCCCATTGAAGCCTACAACTATTCCGCGCCTCGAACTTTGTGCTGCGTTGCTTGCATCTAAGTTATGCACAACAGTAACAGAGTCGCTGAGACGTAAACCTACTCGTTATGTACATTGGTGTGATTCCAGCGTGGTATTGGGATGGCTTAATAGCAACCCAGGCAAGCTTAAAACTTTTGTGGCCAACAGGGTAGTCGAAATACTCGAAAACACAGATTCTTCTTCATGGCGTTACGTGCCCACTGGATTTGGATAATAATAATTTGGAGATGTGGTGGTCAGGCCCTAGCTATCTATCTAAAAATGAGGCTGAATGGCCAATTCTAAATCAGAAAAATGAAGTACACTTACCTGAAATCAAAACCATACTTACATATACTTACCTTGGATTTACCGGGGAACCTATAATAGATTTTGAAAGACATTCTAGCTTGAACAAACTTAAACGATCTCTGGCTTATGTAAAAAGGTTCATTTACAATGTTCGGAACCCAACTAAAAAACTACTTAATGGCATGTCTACTGATGAGTTAGACGATTCTTTTCGATATCTTTGTAAAGTGGCTCAGAGTCAGTCATTCAAGCTGGAACAAGTCACCCTACACAAAGGGGAATCTTTAAATGCAAAATCCAAAATTTTGTCACTATCGCCATTTTTAGATGATAGTGGTTTAATTAGAGTTGGTGGAAGAATAGATGCCTCCAATTACGCATACGACAAGAGGCACCCAATACTGCTAGATTCTTCACATCATCTAACTAAAATTATCTTTGAGCATGAACATTTACGAAATTTGCACGCTGGGCCCCAACTGTTGCTGTCTATCATTAGAGATAGTTTGTGGCCAATAAATGGTAGGCATCTTGCTCGTCGTACTGTTCATAAGTGTGTACGATGTAGACGTCTTCAGGGCAAAACCCTTTATCCTAAAATGGGAGACCTACCCTCTCAACGCATTAATCCCAACTTTCCTTTTCTTTCTGTGGGATTAGATTTCGCCGGCCCATTCCAAATCATAAATAGGAAGGGACGCGGTGCCAAAGTCATCAAGTGCTACCTATGTCTGTTTGTATGCCTAAGGTACAAGTGCCTGCATCTTGAGGCAGTTAGTGACTTGACTAAAAATTCATTTATTATGACGTTAAGACGATTTATTTCGAGACGGGGCAGGCCAGTGGAAATATTTTGTGACAATGGTCGAAATTTTGTGTCTGCAGCAAAAGAAATAAATCAGTTTCTAAAATCAAATGCTTCACCTCTGTTTGAGTTCGCAAGTCAACAGGGAATAAAGTTCGTTTTTTCGCCTGCATATGCTCCTCACTTCGGCGGCATCTGGGAGGCCGGGGTTAAATCCGCAAAGCATCACATTAAACGAGTAATGGGTAACACCCATCTAACCTTTGAGGAGATCTCAACTTTATTTGCGCAAGTGGAGGCAATTCTTAATAGCCGTCCTTTGTGCCCATTATCCACATCTCCTGACGACTTCCTTTCCCTCTCCCCAGGGCACTTTCTCATCGGAAGACCACTCACTGCTCTGCCAGCCCCTGCCCTGGAGAATATGAATGAGAATCGACTTCAGCGCTACGCGCGTCTAGAACAAATTCGCCAACACTTTTGGCAAAGATGGCAACGAGAGTATATTTCTGAGCTACAGCAGCGGACGAAATGGAAGACAAACACTACCAACCTACAAATCGGAGATCTGGTGCTGCTGCAAGAAGACTATGTACCCCCATTATGCTGGCGGCTCGGCCGAGTTGTTCGTCTGTTTTCTGGACCTGACGGGATTTCCCGAGTAGCCGACATCCAAACAAATCGTGGCTGTATACGAAGACCTTTGGTCCGTCTCTGTCCATTGCCTTCGGCTGAGGATGTTAAAATTTAAGGATATTGAAAGACCAGCCTTTCAACGCGGGGGAGGATGTTTGCGCCTACGAAAACACAATAAGCAATCACACTAATCGCAGCGATTGCTCCTTCAATGCGTCATAGATTTTTAGAACCGCAGCCTAAAAATCTACATGTCATCGTTCACTTTTTTTCCATCCGTCGAACCTACGACATCAAAATTATTTTATTCTGTTAACTATTTGCTAAATAGAAAGTTATACGTATTAACTGGAGTTTTATTCAAAAGTAATACTCCCATTTATGTCAGCTAAAGACAAACAATACAAATAACCTACAGCCTTTCGGCTCAGTAATTTTAATATGAGAAACTTAAAACCCTCATAAGTAGAACTCACTTAATTCATGTTGAAAATATCTGCAGTGTTTGCATAACAATAAAAAAAAAATGACTACAATGTATCTTACTGATCTTGAGTCCATTAATAATGACTACTCCAAAACCCAACACGGTATAAGACTGTTATTTGCTATACTTGGGGTAGTATGTACGCACAGGGTAGAAACTGGCTGGGTATCAGTTTCAGTATACTGAATGAATAGAGGAATTACAACATGTTTAAGTTATCCAAAAAGTACTAAAGAGCTTGCCCTTAAATATTATGATGTTGATGGCCAAGGTGCGTACAGTGGTAAATAGGTACACAATTAGACAAGGCGTACCAGCGAAGTACCTGGCTTACTAAAGATTAAAATTCCAAAGGGGAAAATATAACCAATATGGTCATTGAACAATTATGTACTACATATAGGACTAACACGACAAACCAACGTCATGGTCCTCGTGAGAGTATGACGAGTGCGGACAGGTGATGGAGATAGCTATATCGATTTACTAAGTAAGTGTGGCTATAACGCCACAATTTAATGGGACAGCGTATTGGAGAGCGTGTCCACAATAGTAAGTACATAATTACTCAATGCAAATGGCATAAAACACTAACTGAATAATGTTTATTTACGAAATACAATAATATTTAGTCGAGTACATAAAAGAATATCGAGATTGGTTTTAAATAGTTCGTGGTACCTAGTATTTCTTCGACCTCAAACTAGGTAGGACTGAGGCACGCTGACTAAGTCGGGCAACTGTTGGAGATACAAGACTGCGCTGCTGTTAACCCTAGCACAGATTATTTAATAGTGACCCTAGATAATATGAATATGATTGAGCCATAATAACAATAAGAATAATACTTAATAATTAAAATGTGATGTAATTCTAATAATTAATCGTCGTTGCAGTTGAAATGGTTAATAATATAGGATAAAAATATCACTTTGCCGTCTATACTAAAGTCAGGCCTTTACCTGGTGAGGTAGGCACAGATTTGGAAGCGTCCTTCTATCAATACTGACCTTTGCAAACGTACTCTCATGAAGCTTCTCAACAAGGCTTTATTAGGTCTGGAATTATAGAGAGTCAAACCTCAATTCAATTAAGTACCTACCTGAATGGTCGATTTGATAAATGTTGTTTTAAGAAAAAATTACAAGCTAAATCGGAATAGAACAAGTTAGCTCGATGTCGAGGTTTCGGAATGTCTCTGACTGTCCCCTCGGGGGGTGTGGTCGTGGGCATATGCTTGCTATGTTTACAAGCTAGATTAAAGTCTAAATAAGGTTTCTCAACAATTACAAAATCAATTTATGGAAATCTGAAAATAAATAAAATCTGGAAATGATAATATTCCATAAAAAATACACAAGGCTTAATTAATTTGGAAATAGTTTTGTTACAATGTTAATGCCATTATATCGCAATAGGTCTGTAACTGTACTATATAATAGTCACCTACATTAACATGAAAACAATTTGCAGTCTAAATAAAAAGAAAATAAAATACATTCAATGGGGAACACAAAAGGGTCAAAATATTACTAAAAAATACACTTAAAATCTTAGCGTAGATCATGTACATTACATTAGTTTTTATTTCACTTCAATACATGCAGTATTTCCGAAGTTATGACGACGAGAAGTATAAGCGCTTTTTAAAATTTCCGAGTTTACGCGCGCTCACGCTTTGACGTCACACCCCCGCTCAGCCCGCGACCGCGACACAGCGCGGCGCTCGGTCCGGTGCATTTTGTTTCGTTTGTTCGTCAAAAATTCGTTTAATTTCGTTTATACCTAATAGTGTGCTTGTATTTCAAGGAAATAATACTTTTACATTAATTTTATAACCGATAACACTAAAGTAAACCGTGTGGTGTGTAGAATGGATGGTTTTCAAAAAGGTCAGTCGGACAATCTGCCAAGAGTGGATAGTTTGATGGTGGCACAATATTTTATGAAGAATAAGGATTTTACGGCTGCCGAAATAATAATAATTAATAATAATTTCTTGGACAATGTCACACAAATTATCTAGTCACATTTAAAGTACCAGAACCTAGCCTGGACTTGTATTATGATGACTGGACAACGATATAGAATACATATATACAGGGTGAAATTGATATCATTGGCATCCTTTTGAGCTAAGATTAGAGTCTGCCCATCAAACTGAACAACTTTCACTGTGGGAGCGAGCCGATCGGAGCAACTAAGGGGTCTGCTGTCCCATACTAAACTGCAATGCCTACTCGACTCAAATGTATGCAACAGCTGATTTTTTTTTTTGCTTTGATCGGTTTGCTCCCATAGTAAAGGTTGTTCGGTTTGATGGGTGGACTCTTGGTTTGGGGGGATGCCAATGGTATTTATTTCATCCTGTAGATAAAAACAAACAAACATCCATGACTCGGGTACAAATATTCATATTCATCATACAAATATTTGTCCCTTACGGGATTCGAAACCGCGACCCTCGGCACAGCAGGCAGGTTCACTACCGACTGTGCTACCGGGCTGTCAAATTCGCGGAATAAAGATGAAAACGTGTGTATGTTTTATGTAAGCATTACCTACTGTCGGGTAGGTATTTGTTCAAGCTTAAACCTTCCTTAAAGTGTGTCTGTGTGTGTTTTATTTAGGACCTACATTATGGACAACGATTTAAAAAATCTAGGTAGGTACTCGCAATCGCAATCCACATCTTGCTCGTACGAGGTTGTTGTTGTTGATGATTATTTGTGTTTTATTAGTTTAAAAACATCGAAATGGTCTTCACAGCAGTGCGCTTTAGTTTTAGGCCCTATTGCATCTACTCTTTTTATGGCCGTCATCCACTTCTTTCTCATTTTTGGGTCCTTAGGCACATAAAAAAAGAGTTTATCGGGTGTTTTCACAGTTGAATTGAAACACTGAGGCCCAATACAATACTTTTTTTCCATTTTCACTGAAGAGAACTCGATGTTTACTGCACAGCAGCGAGCGTACGAGAGCGCGACTGACGAATGACCGGGGGTGTGACGTCATCGGCTAGTGGGCGCCTGCCCGCGTTTTTAAAAACCTTCGTCCGGAAATACGCAATTTGATCGTTGATATCTCAGCCATTTTTAAAGATATAAAAAAAGTAAAAACACAGTTTTTTTCGTAATTTTTTGAAGATTTATTTGACATGTAAAGTGAAAAACGTTTGTCAGACCCATTGGAAATATATTAAACGGTAACTTCAATCAAATTCCACATAATTGGCTGAAAGTAGCTCAATAAATTGGATGTATTTAGCACAACGTGACCTTTTCAATTGGTAGTTGTACTTCGTGTTGTTTTAAAGATGTGTGTTGTAGAGTTTCTGGCCGCATCTTCTCTACAACGAAACACCTTCCGAAGCGGTGGTATAGTCAAAATAAAACTTCAAAATAAAAAATAAAATAAAAAATTACGCCCATAAGCTATGTATGCTGTGAAATAAATAAACCTATGTACCTATACATAAACCAACAATTATTTTGAACTAATTAAGTAGATACCAAACTAATTATTTGGGAACTGTGATACTTATCATAATAAATGTAAGGTTTGTAACTACAATGTCCAACTCCAGGACCAGGAGAAAAAGAACATAAAAAATTAAAAGAGAGAGAGAGAGAGAGGGAGAGAGATAGAAATGATCAATTAACAATGAACAATTATCTTTGAAACAATAAGTACCTACACAATCCTGTATTCTAGAGAAAGGTGTGTTATGGTTATTTAATACCTATTGATTTTTAATGTGCTATATTGGTCATTGTGCGGATTAATTCTGTTAGTAATAGCTGTTAAACTTTATCAAACTAGTCTAAGGTAACACACCTAGGCATTTGATATTTTCCATTATCAATGATTGTGTACTCCTGTTTAAGTTAATGATTCTGTTATGAGTTAATATTATAGATAAGTATATTTATATGAAATTGTTAAAAGAAGAGAGGTGTGACGTATTGATACAATAAATGGTCGGTAGTGGGCGCGCGGACGCGTAGTGGGGCGACACTCGCTAGCTGTCAGTCGAACGGAGCGGACGTGCGAGCACGACTGTCACTAAAACTATATCTGTTTTGTTACTTGAATGTCCTGTGTGCTTACCCCATACGTGACTTAATAAGCCGACGTCATAGTATATTTGAGAATTTTCTACCGGAGCGGCTTAAAACTGTCATAACCTTTTTTATAGCATGAATTTTTTTAATTTTATTTTTGTACCATGACTGTCTGAAAACACGCTTCCGTATGTAAAATAATCAGCAACACAACATTCATACAAGTTACCGAAAAAAGAGTCTAAAATGAACATTTTAGGTTTGAGATGGACGGTGCAAAATTTTCTAAATTCTCCTTAAAATATTAAACGGTTGTTTCATAGGTTCAAACTAATTTTAAAAACTTCAATGTTTATTGAACTTTCCAAATAATAAACAAAAAGTGGTTCTTAATAGGCGATTTTACGCTGGAATGGGCTTCCAAAGTTCCAAAGGTGAAAAATCCGCTAAGAAAAAATGTTGTTCGAAAAAATTAGTATCATTAGTCAAATATCGTCAAAAACATTTAAATAAACTGAAATTTAACGATCAGTGAATTATTTTTATTAGTGACTAACTCATGGTATTTTTACGGTATCTTAAAATACTTCACTGGTCGTTGAATTTCAGTTTATTTAAATGTTTTTTGACGATAGTTGACTAATGATACCCATAAGAATAAAAAATATTGCTAATACCATTTTTTCGAACAAAATTTTTTCTAGCGGATTTTTCACCTTTGGAATTTTGGAAGCCCATTCCAGCGTAAAATTGCCTATTAAGAACCACTTTTTGTTTATTATTTGGAAAGTTCAATAAACAAAGAAGTTTTTAAAATTAGTTTGAACCTATGAAACAACCGTTTTATATTTTTAAGAGAATTTAGAAGATTTTGCTCCGTCCAACTCAAACCTAAAATGTTCACTTTCGACTCTTTTTTCGGTAACTTGTATGAATGTTGTGTTGCTGATTATTTTACGTATGGAAGAGTGATTTCAGACAATCATGACACAAAAATAAAATAAAAAAAATTCATGCTATGAAATAGGTTATGACTGTTTTAAGCCGCTCCGGTAGAAAATTCTCAAATATACATTTAAAAATTCATAACTTCTAAACTAAAAAAAATCGCAGAACATACATGGGGTATTTTTGGAAAAAAATTGTTGACGTCACTATTTGCACCACCCTGTATATACGTAATCCAATCTTTCTCACCACTTTTAATTTGTTTTTTTAATTTTTTTACTGTTGTTTCATCAATACGACATGAGGCAATTTGCTGGTGTGTAATTAATGATTTTATTTAGATATTTTGTTCAGTCAGTTTCTAGATTGAACGGTTTTCCAAAGGTTAGGTAAAATGTATTACCTTATTCTACTATGTAAGTAACTTTTAGTTATATTCACAAGCTGCAGCCGATAAGACTACAGGCTTAGACAATTTATATAGGGACTCGCCTTGCGGTAGCATTTCCCCTCTGCCACGGTATAAGAACAATTGATCTTGCGCATTTACACCCAATTTTATACCTCATCACTAAATGAGACAGCCTATAATAGCGAAACAATAATTTTGAACTTAGAACGTTTGGGGTTCACATGTGACTACTTTTCATGATTTTTAACATTCAAAATTAGAATCTAAACTTAGGAATAAAATCCAAAGTTGCGGATTTCATGTTACCTCGCCCCCCGCAAAAAGTGGCAGAAATGTTTCTTAGAAGAATGACACGCGTAACTCGTCCCTATATAAATTGTCTAAGACTACAGGGCGTTAGGGTGAAGTCGTATTACTTTAAGGGGTGATTGTACCCATGGTACTGAACAAAATTCCCTAAGAAACCTATAGGAAATTCACAAAAAATGTTAGACTTGCCATACAAACGGTCGATCAGCTGATTGCACGTAGAATGGAAAGTTTAAAAAAAAATAACTGCCCAAGTGCGTGTCGGGCCACGCGCAGGGTAGGGTTCCGTAGTTGCCCGTGACAATATAATTATTGTTTTATGCTACGGTTTAATGGCTAATAAAGTCTAAAAAGTACATTTTAATAATTGGTTGACTATTACTCGTAAACTTGTAAAGCCTACTTAACCTTGATAGTTTTCCTTTTAAATTCGTTATACAACGTGTTAATAAATTAGCGCAAAACCTCATACACACACCCCAACTTATTTATAACAAAAGAATTAGATTGAAACAATAATTTCATTATTTTTATAGTTAAAATTTAAAGTTATTCGCAATTTAAGTTTTGAGGCAAAAATGATTTGTTATCTTTGCAGCACTGAAAGAAAGCGCTAACGTACTCATGGATACATTTTTATTATCTTGTTTTGGTAGTAAGTAGGGTGAGTGTGCCCGTGCGGTGGGTTGACATCGGGTTCAGAAATTTTTAAATTTTGCGAACAAATTATTTAATATTTTGAAAAAAATTACCTATGTTGAAACCATGATAATTCGATTCTGCTGTCGATTCTAAACAAACTACTTTCTAGTTTTGCGTTAATTCATTAACGCAAAACACAGCATAGCACAACACATAACATTAGCATTAGCATTGTATAACATAGCTGAACTGTACCATAAGTAATAGTGTCATCAATAATGTATTACCTATGATTCACAATAAAGAATATTTCTATTTCTAATTACTATTTTAGCTTTACAACAAACGCTAACAAATAAAATTATGAAATAGAAAAAAAAAAATCCGATACCTTTATTTACACTAAAAAATACGAAGTAACTGGTACAGATTACAAGTTAAGAAAATAACTTAGATGCTATAAGATTTTCTGTAAATATATTTTTAACGTGTCGCGTCTCTCACTCAGTTCTCTATAATTATTTTAATTAAAGTTTCTCTTTGCAGCTCTCACCGTAAAAAACGTGCTCACGAATGAATATTTATATCCATATCCACAAATATATGATCAACAATCGAATGAATATTACAAAGACCCGTTCTCAGTTCAAAATTTAAGATACGAAGAACCACCACAACCAGAAGCAAACCCAATTAAAATTCAAAACGATGCCTTAGAGGACGAGGTGCACACAAAATATCTGAACAACCCAAAACAAATATGTAAAAAAGATAGCTATAAATCATCAGATGACAGAATTCAGAAATTGAAATTAATCATTGGAGACCGCAAGACAGCGAAAAAAAAGAAAATCTTGTTCGGTGAAATAGTTAAACCGTTCAATAAATACAAAGACGGTGAACATAACGATTACGAACCTAACGTTGACAACCAATTTTATTCTGAAAAAGACAATTATAATCGTGATTTAGAAGAATATGAATCAGAGAAAGACTTAAACGATTTTGATATAGACTTGTTAAGTAAAAGAAATCCAAGAAGATTTATAAAGTGGGTTAAAGCTTGGTTTAGCAAAATCAATAATTCCTCAACCTCTACCCCGGCCCCTCCAGCCTCACAGCTCTCACAACTCCCACAAACAAGAGATACAGGTAAACAATTATTATATATAGCACCAACCACAGAGCTACCACTTACCAACGATTTAAAAGAAACAGAAAAGTTTAAAAACATAACTGAAGTTTTACAAAAACTAAATCTTAACATAGAGAAGCAAAATAAACTTGCTGTTATTATATTCCAAAACTTATATAGTCGAATAGCACAACAACATAATATGAACACTGATAGAAAAGGACACATTAGATTCAAAAGGGATTTGAATTCTGAAAAGAATGACGCAAAAGAATCTACAGTAACGAAATTGACTTTAAAAACGAAAGTCACAGAAGAAATTAGCAAAAAATGTGATTGTAGTGAAGCTAAAGATGGTCGCAGAGATTATGGTCGCACAGACGGGTTGGAAAAAACGAACTATCCAGTAAAACCACAACTCATAACTCAAATAGAAAACATGATCGCAGAAATTGAACGTAAGACGAAACCTTTAACAAAGTTTAAAAACAATTTTTTACCAAACAAGTTCTATAAAGTTGGCTATATAATAGCCAATATTGATACTGTAGAAATAAAAATAAATAAATGGAAAGAAAATATAGATGATTATAAAGATTCGTGGGACGATAGCTCAACTTTAGATTTTTTCGAGGAAGTAAAGTCAGCTAATAGGGTTGTCAATCATTTAATGGCACAGTTACGATTGCATGTTAGTGAATTAAATGAAAACTAACATGACACAACCAGTTATCCAAAAAGAGTAGAATGATATAGGAGTGACCGATAGTCTTATTGTAGAGAGAAACTAAGAATTATAATGAAATGTCGTTTGTTTTATTGTAGATTATTCATTTTCTCAAACATGCTTGGAAATGTGAGCATTATTTTGACAACCTTCTTCGAGATAAATCGAAATTGCTGTACTGGCCAACTACATGCGCGCAGCGGCCGGCAATGTTTGTATGAAAATCCATATCTGTCGTGTTTTGCGGCCAAATAAATTACATAGTAAACTCATATCTGTCGTGTAATTTAAAAATGGAACGATCTTTTTCTCCTAAACATGGCGACCAAGGAGGTAACTCAAAAAAGGTTTTATTTAAATTTCGAACTAACTTGCAAATAGAAAGCTGTTTATTGAAAAAAAAAACAAATTGTTGTTCGTTGTTCGTCATTGATTTTGAAAAGAGTTTTAATTTCCGCGAATTATTTGAGAAAATTTACTGTTTTCATTTCCGCGCATTATTTGAGAAAAGTACTATACAAGCCTTGGCCACAACTAGGCATTGATGGACTTACGTATGTGTGCCTCGGCTTCGCCTCGGCCCACATTTACACGTTCGTCCATCAATGCCTCTGTTGCTGGCCGCTGCAGTAATGTACTATTGTATTGTAATTAGCTATAAAAGCTGTACATACCACAGTATAAGACAGTAATCCATCTATACAATGGTACCAAACGCGGCGTACGCCTCGTAGCACGCACACACTGACAATATGTCCGCGTAGCCCCGTCTGGCCTCAGAGGAATGATCTCCTTTATCTAAAGCATAGAGACCGCATCAATTTACGATTGTAGTTAGTCTCTTTTGTCTTATGACGTAACTTTAATAGTAGAAGGAGACGGAACTATAGATATCTGTTTATGCGGCTGTCCACTTATTTTCGTGCTAGTGTGTGTGAAATGTGACCATAAACATTAGGGCAGTTGTCACTTTGGTCTAATTGGTCTCTTTTTTCCATACTACTTGACACCACACACTCACGTCAAAAAAGTGGACTTTATTGCAATGATATGACTCTCTCTATGCCTTTAGGTATAATGTCTTTGCGTCTGGCGCGCATTCGTGGCATGCGGAGCTATTGTCAGTGTGTGCGTGCTACGAGGCGTACGTACTGGCGAGCACACATACAAGCCGCGTTTGGTATCACTATATTATGAAGATGGATCACTGTCTTATACTGTGGTCCTACTCTGCAAGGTCCGGTTGGCTATTATTGTTGCGCATGCACTGCACACGCACATTGCAATAAATTGAATTGAATTAAATTGAATTGAATTGCTTTGGTGTGCGTAAGAGCGCTTACTGACGAGTGACACTTTGCGGTCGCCGTGTGTCGCGGACATGAAGTATAATTACCTTACGGAATAGAGGAACTGACAGCTGAGAGAGCGAGATGTACTAGCGGCATCACTGTATAATAGAAAGAGATACGTGACGCGAGGCAATAGAACCGTTTTTGGGGATTTTGTCTCCTTCAGTCTCCGGGTAAAAATTCGGTTTCTGTGAATAATCGTGAACCTAAAGTGAAAACATCGAAAATTTTGTGAAATATAGGTACTAACTAACACTTTTTCATTAAATTATCCACAATTGAACGTTAGATTGATAATTATACACAGAAATCGAATTTTTACCCTGCCGATAATCTCCTGAAAACGTCCAAAAACGGTTTCATTTGACAACTCGTGTCAGTTCCTCTACTACTGTAAGGTATACCATCTTTATGGTCCGGAGGGTCGCGCGACCCACAAACATAGGTATTACAGTATGTGGCGCGACCGTAAAATCTATGAGCGCGGGAGCTACCCTCTGCTACCCACGGCGACAGCAAAGTGTCGCTTGTCTGTAAGCGCTCTTACGCACACCAAAGCAATGTGCGTGTGCAGTGCAGTGCATGCGCCTGCCTAGCAACAATCATGTCGCTCGTCTGTAAGAGCCCTTAGCTCTGGAGCGCGTGTCGACGCTATTTTATGTAAATACACTTCACGCTCACATAGACAAGCGTCACTATGTAACTTGGTACTACCAGCGATATAGCGGCGGACTGGATTTCGTGAGGGATGGAGGATTTGATTTTGATGATGTAGGCTGATGTAGGCTTTTAAAAGTCTACCCATCAAACTGAACAACTTTAACTATGGGAGCAAACTGATCGGAGAAAAAAAAATCTGCTATCCCATACTAAACTGAAATGCCTTGCCTACTCGACTTAAATGAATGCAACAGCTGATTTTGCTCCGATCGGATTGCTCCCATAGTAAAAGTTGTTCAGTTTGATGGGTAGATTCATAGTTTAAAAGGATGCTAATGATATATCAATTTCACCCTGTAGATGGATAACTTATTTGTTTTTCTGTATGTAACTTGTTAACCTTTAGTAGGTGTTTACTGCGTTATTATTGTTTTTTCTGCTGGAACTTATTATGTGTATAATTCTTGTTTTTTTTTGTTTATCACTGTTCTAATGTCTCAATCTCACTCACAATACCTAATTGTTTTTATTAGCTTATTTTTAACAAAACTCATGTAAGTGAACATTGTTCTTTTGAGTAAATAAATTATTTAAGCCGATAACTGCCAGTCTTACTGATGTACAAGGCTGACAGCGCACGAGCCGAGCGAGCGGAGCGAGCGTGCCGCGGCAGCGGCCGGCGAGTTCCAGAACCGAATTGCTACTGTACTGTAAGGCTGGTCGCCGTATCTAACTCAATAGCTTGCCATAGCCATAGATGAAAAAAAAAATTTCTAGTGCCCTGACACGCTCTTTTAGACAAAATTGTATGAGATTTGTGCGAATTTCAAAAAATCGTATCTCGAATCCGCAAGTTGAAATTTCGTATTTACATTTTTAGGGTAAGCTTTTTAAATAGTTTGGTGATTCAGTTTAAGTGACACTTTTATTATATTGAAACCCCATATAATTATTTGATGATTGATATTATTTCAAAATAATTCCTTATTTAATAAGTATTTATATAGGTAAGCGTTTTCATATTATTTGGTGATTCAATTTAGGTGACAGATCTACTATTTTAGGAACAAATATTATTTATTAGGCGACTGAAAATGCATTTATTAGGTAATTGATAAAATCATACCCCAAAAAAATCGAATTTCCTATAGGTTTCTTAGGGAAAGTTGTTCAGTATGGGTACAATCACACCTTAAAGTAATGCAACTGTTTACCTTAAAACTAATTCAATCTTTCCAACCAGTTTTAATTTATTTTTTTAATTTTGTTTACTTCTCTTCCATCAATACTGAATCAATTTGCTGGTGTGAAATTAATAATTTTGTCTAGATATTTTGATTTGTCAGTTTCATAATTGACCGGTTTTCCAAGGGATAGGTAAAATGTATTACCTTATTCTACTATGTAAGTAACCTATAGTTACTATTCACAAGCTGCGGCCGATAAGACTACAATCTCCCTAAGAAACCTTATAGAAAATACGAGCTTTTACCCGCGACTTCGTCCGCATAAATTGTATACCAGATTTTAAGTCAGATGATAAGCTATCAAACAAAAAAAGTTTCATCAAAATCGGTTCAGTAGTTTTTGCGTGATACTCGAACAAACAAATACCCAAACAAACAAACAAACAGACAGACAAAAAATAAAAAAATTGGTGATTTGGATTCAGGGACATCTAAAAACCATATCGTAATCTTTTTTTTGTAAATATCTTCAATGTACAGACACACTTCTGTTACAGTTTTATAATAGTTTAGAAATACGAGACAAAAAGTTAAAAGTAATGTACTCACTCACCTGTGTACTCTGTACGTGTGTCTGTGTGTCATTTATTATCAAATCACCTGACGCATGTTTAAAGTCGACTCAAATTTTTGGTATCCCCGCAATATTAAAGGCAACTTGACTTGAAAAATGTTGTGTCCTCAAATCACCTACAAATCTCAGGTGATTAAAAACGACGCGTCTTCACAAATAGAAATAGATCAAAGATCTATATTTGACGACCCGGTTGGTGTAATGGTTACCACGCCGGACTGCCAAACCAGGGTCCTGGGTTCGAATCCCGGTTCGGTCATGGATGTTTACATGTTTGTGCCGTTGTTGTATGGTTTCCATAATAAAACAGCCTATTAATAGTGCTTTCTTGGGATCATTACAATGTATGTGCCTGTGAGCGTTATTTATTTATTACCCCAACAGCACAAATGTCTACAAGATGTCTAATAGATATCTACAAAATATCTAAGTCTGCCTGTCTTGCCTGTCTATCTGTTTTTTATAGGATACATTTCGGAGAGTGTGCGACGGAATTACACGATTTAATACCTCCGTCTCCCTTTCATCTGCGGGGGACGAGACGCAGGCTGGGTTTCCACCCTTATGTCGTTGACCTACCAGCAATTCGCACGAAGAAGTTTGCTTCTTCTTTTATAATGCGCACGGCTAAGGAGTGGAACGCACTGCCTGCGGACTTGTTCCCTGAGCAATACAACCTGGGCCTCTTCAAGGCAAGAGTGAATAGGCATCTTTCTAGGTAAGCATGCTACATCTTCGGCCTCATCATCACTCAACATCAGGTGAGATTGGGGTCAAATGTTTACCTATCGAACATAAAAAAAATAAAAAATAAAATAAGTGTCTACAAAATATCTAATAGATATCTAGTAGATATTCTGTGCTGTGTGGGTAGGAATAGATATTTATTCAAATGTAGGTACGCAATAAAGTATATAATCATCATCATCTCAGCCGATGGACGTCCACTGTTGGACATAGGCCTCCCCCAAGGATCGCCTAAAGTATATAATGGAGTCTTGTAATTGCAACTATCTGGTAATTGCAACTATTGAGCAATTGCGCTTATACGAATTACGATGCAGTTCTTCTCTCAATGAACACAATGTCTAGTCATGTAGAAGGCAGGTGTTGGTATAAAGAGAAGACCTGAATCGTGATTCTTATAAGTGCAATTGCTGCATAGTTGCAATTACCTGATAGTTGCAATTACAAGGCTCCAATTGAATTGAATTGAAACAAGATTTTTGACTGGCTGCGCTCGTGATTCAATTTTAGAATCCTCCGCTTGCTCGGTCATCAAAATTGAGCACTCGGTTAAAAAGCAACTTTTCACTCTTGTATAGCATTACAAATAACTATTGACGTGTCAATCAGTTCTATATAGAACTATATTAATTAAAGTTTCTCTTTGCAGCTCTCACCGTTCAAAACGTACTCACAAATGAATATTTATATCCATATCCACAAATATATGATCAACAATCGAATGAACATTACAAAGACCCTATCTCAGTTCAAAATATAAGATACAAACAAACACCACTACCAAAAGCAAACCCAATTAAAGTTCAAAACGGTGCCTTAGACGACGAGGTGCATACCAAATATCTGAACAACCCAAAACAAATATATAAAAAAGATAGCTATAAATCATTAGATGACAGAATTCAGAAATTGAAATTAACCATTGGAGACCCCAAGACACCGAAAAAAAAGAAAATCTTGTTCGGTGAAATAGTTAAGACGTACAATAAATACAAAGACGGTGAACATAACGATTACGAACCTAACGCTAACATTGAAAGGCTTATGGAGATATATCTTGACCAAAGAACTCCCAAAAAATATAAAAAGATATATGAAGAAATAATAATTACATATTATAGAAACAGAGATTTACTTGAACGGACTTACAAAAATGTTAATATGTTTGAAGATGATTTAAACAACCAATTTGGTTCTGAAAAAGACAATTATAATCCTGATTCAGAAGAATATGAATCAGAGAAAGACTTAAATGATTATGATATAGACAAATTAAGTAAAAGAAATCCAAGAAGATTTGTTAAGTGGCTTAAAGCTTGGTTTAGCAAAATCAATAATTCCTCAACTACTACCCCGGCCCCTCGAACCTCACAGCTCTCACAACTCCCACAAACAAGAGATACAGGTAAACAATTATTTATAGCACCAACCACAAAGCCACCATTTACCAACGATTTAAAAGAAACAGAAAAGTTTAAAAACATAACTGAAGTTTTACAAAAACTAAATCTTAACATAGAGAAGCAAAATAAACTTTCTGCTATTATATTCCAAAACTTATATAGTCGAATATCACAACAACATAATATGAACACTAATAGAAAAGGACACATTAGATTCAAAAGGGATATGAATTCTGAAAAGAATGACGCAAAAAAATCTACAGTAATGAATTCGACTTTAAAAACGAATGTTACAGAAGATAGCAAAAACTGTACACTGCATGAAACCAAAGATGATCGCAGAGTTTTTCTTCGCGCAGACAAGACGGAACCAAACAAAACCTCTATAGTAAAAATAAAACTCATCGGTTACATAGACGAAGTATTCGCTGAAATTAAACATAATATACAACCATTACCAAAAATAAAAGAAACATATTCAACAAACAATACATATAAAGTTGGCTATATAATGGCCAATATTGAAGCTATAGTAGAAACTATAAACAGACTGAGATCAGATTTGTATGCTCATAAAGCTGAGTGGGACGATAACTCGACTTTTGATCTTTTTGATAATGTAGTGCTAAGTGATAAGATTATAAATAATTTAGTGCCCAAGTTACAATTGTATGCGGATTCATAAAATTTATACTTACTATAATTCATATGATTTAATTTAATGAAACCTAACATGACACAACGAGACATCCAGAAAGAGTTGAATGAAATAGGACTTCCTAAGTCACCAATAGTCTTATCATAGATAGAAATTTAAGAATTATAATGAAAGAAGGATGTCCACGTTTTACCTGTCAAATAATTTCACAACTATTAACGTGTATAACTTTTATACCTCATTAAAATAAATTATTGCCGATGTAAATGGAATCAACCTATAGTTTATATTAACTGTATACTTCAATCTTTGGGTATTATCAATGACATTAGTAAACAAGAATGGACGGGCCTTACGCGAACATTTCAAACCAGAAAAATGAGGCAAAACAATTGACAGTTTTACTTCGAAAATGTACTGAGATGGCAGACCAAGTACCCTAATTTGTATTGAAGTGCCCTAGTTTTGCGTGCTTCAACTTAAAGCGCTTTGGGTCTATCCATTTATTTTACTTTGATCTATGGGTATTATACGACTTCAACTAAATTAAAAATAGTTTGACAGGTAAAAGAATGTATGGGAAGTGGTCGTTCTTCTTTCATTTTCAACACACTTGCTCGTAAAGTGGCTCTTATTGCACCGCTTTCAGGTACAAAATGCACAAGGAACACATATGTACCACGGAATAGTAACTTTATGATATGTACTCTCTAATGCAGCTTATAGAACTAGTGCGATAATGTTACTTTTTTTCTATAGTTTGTTTCTAAATCTCAGCAAAAAGTGTTTATGTAAAAAAAAACGTTTTTTCTGAATAAATAATCTGTGTTCATTAAAATATGTTTAATAAACGTTTCATTCATTGCGTTTCATCAAAAAAATTATTTTAGTTAGCCCATTAACATTAATTTGAGTTATAAATACAAAAATAATAAGCTTTTAACGTTTTTAATATCAGGTTGTTTGCAAAAAAATGTCGTTGGTTGAATGTGACCTGCGCGCGCATAGCTATCTCAAAAAAGAAGCCAAGTGCCATTTTCCACAATAATTATTATTTATTCTAAAATAGTTGTGTTTTACGAAATTTCATTACTTTTTCCTTGCAAGTGTGTTGAAAAACGTCGTATGACACGCGTGAGCGTTGGTCATGACCATAAAGGTATCATATAGAGGAACTGACAGCTGAGAGAGCGAGATGTACCTAGCGGCGCCACTGTATAATAGAAAGAGATACGTGACGCGAGGCAATAGAACCGTTTTTGGGAACTTGTCAGCACAATCGACTGGGTAAATATTCGTGCTCTGTGAATAATTAGTGAATCTAAAGTGAATTCGTAGATTATTTTGTGAAATATACTAACACTATTTCATTAAATTACCTACGATTTCACGTTAGATTCACAATTATACACAGAACTCGAAGTTTTAGGGTGCCGATAAGTGCCGACAAATGCACAAAAAACGGTTTCATTTGACAACTCATGTCAGTTACTCTAATTCCGACAGGTATAATAACTTTATGTCATGTACATATTTTATTTAGATTATGAATTTATGATTAATATTATTTTGATTATGATACCTACTATCGCTGTATTACAGTTAAAATTAAACAAAATTGTATGTTTATTACATTATTTTATTTATCAGTCTATAAAAGGCATAACTAAATAAATACAACATTTAACTACTTATGAAAACATTTCTTTAAATAAATTAAAAGACAATGCGGGTTTTGTATGTATGGTTGGCGCCTTATTTTTTGCCGTTGTGTTTGGCGCGGCCAGCTACCAAACTTGAATATTTTATTTCAGAATAAAGTAACAAACAAAACTTATTTTCACACCACCCGCTCGAAAATGGAACATTATATGTCATGTAACTCGAACCTAAAGCAAGTCATTATAGCCCTGGGACTAGCCGGGCAATAATATTGTACTGAATTTCATTATAACCCGCTGGTCAATATGAGATTTGAATATGGAACCGCATCCACAGATTATTTAATAGTTACTACGATCCTTACTTAAAATTCGTATGAAAACCTGTGATGAAAACTAATTATGGAGACAGGCACCAAAAAGAACTTAATTCGAAATTTGAACTGGCCACCACAAGTATTGAACACAAAAAAAGAAAAAAAGGCGCGAATACTGCAAATCTCTGTACCTATTGCTTTGCTACGAACAAAGTAATAAAAAAATATTACATTTTCTTTCCACAACTGGAGTGCGATTTTTGAATCTCATTCGCTGAGTTCAGCAGTTGAAAATGTCAAAATTACTATGGAGATATGCAACTTTCTACTGCTGATTTGACTTTCAAAAATCATACTTCAGGAGTGCGATTTTTGAAAGTCAAATCAGCCAAAAAAATCAGTCAAATTGTTGTGAACTGTAATATTATGTGTGTGTTACTTTTGCAAATAAATTGTTTATCTATCTATCTATCTATCAGTAGAAAGATGCGTATCTCCATACTAATTTTGACATTTTCAACTGCTGAACTCAGCGAATGAGATTAAAAAATCGCACTCCTGGTGTAATGTTTCAAATATCTACTTTCACTTTGAATTTAATAAAATAGTGTTTTCTAAATACTATCCTATTGAACTCTAATACTTTGTTATAAACTCTAATAAAAGAATTGGTTTCTAATCTAACCATAGAGAATTTACACGCTGCCCTGGGTTTCTAACAGTATTGCTTTTTATTTTCTCGCGGAGGGTGTGAAAAGTAGAGTATGGTCCTCGGGGATAAACGTGTTTTCATCTTGGGCGAGCTTGAACCCCTCGCTTCACTCAGGATTCTAGTCTTAACTCCCTCGCTTCGCTCGGGAGTTAACTCTAAACACCCTCGCTGCGCTCGGGAGTTAACCCTAGAATCCCTCGTTACGCTCGGGATTCAATATCGCGCCCGTGATGAAAGACACTGCTTTATCCCCTTGGTACATAATCTACTATAACATGTATATCCCTAAACTCAGTCCGGACGTCTTGAAGTTGAAAATATTACTAGGTATTACGTGCACTTCAAACCTTTATATCAGTCTTTATATAGTCAGTCAGATGTGCCCTCTTGTGGGGCAAAACATGCAAACTAATAACCGTACACACATATCTCAGTTCGGACTGAGTTCCGAGATATTTGTAATAACAAGTGCTGTTTTTACCTTTATTCTGAACTATAATATTCAAGTTTGATTGATGGCCGCGCTAAAAAAAGAAAAAAGGCGCAATTTTTAGGCATAGGCTTTTAACCCCAAAAGAGGAAGATGCCACAATCGCCACATTTCTACATTGGTACCAGAAGTGTAGCGAGAGGGGGAGGGGCTGGGAAGGGGGGCAAAAATTTGAGAAAAATAAAGATGGATTGAGCTCTGTCTATAACCAATACGTAGAGCTCACTCTGAGGCTGAAATTCAGTGAAGATTTTTTAAGCCATACTTCGAACTAAGTAGGGTCAAAATGTATGGATTTTTACATACGGGAGTTCGAACTAAAACTTAAAAAGCGTCTCTGAATCTCAGCCTAAGTTTCTGTTTTACCTGATTACTGTATACATAATCGTTAAGAGTTTTGAATAGTTAAGAGGGCTATGGCAGTCCAGTGGCGCCCTCATCACATTAAAAAAGATTTCTCAATAAAGAAAGCTTAAATTAAAAAGTAATTAACACGAACACTACAAAAGCCTTCAAGCTATTTTCATAGAATACTTTTATAGGTTTTTTAAAGGTCTAAACCTACAAATTGGGAAAAAGAAAAAAACGGCCGCTTTTGTTTTTATTCGCAATTGCGAATAAGGTTCTAAACATTCCACTTTTAGACAATTGTCTAAAAGTGGAATGTTTAGAACCTATAAAAGTATTGTATAACAATGGCTTGAAGGCTTTAGTAGTGTTCGTGTTAATTACTTTTTAATTTAGGCTTTCTTTATTGAGAAATCTTTTTTAATGTGATGAGGGCGCCACTGGACTGCGATAGCCCTCTCTGCTAAAGATTTTGAGCTTACTACTTTAGGCTCGATCCATAGATAACCTAGTCGTCTTTCACACTCTTTAAATAATGTATTTTGACCAATACAACCTACGTAGCTGTTATTGCTGTGTGCCAATTTCATTCAAGCAAAGCGGTCAGTGATTATTATATTAGTATTATTCTTCCTCTTTTGGTGTCGTCTATGACGAAATTAAGAAATACAACTGGATACATACTTTACATAAAAGTGTCAAAATATTCATTCAGTTCATTCTGAAAATAGGAATTATAAATACAAAAGCGTCTTCGAAAGTAGTTGAATTAAGAATAAAAATTAAACTGTACCTACTTAGGTACATACTTATCCATACCTAGGTATACAAACAGATTTTGAATTAATAGAAAGCATATTAACCAACAAATTGCTAGTTTTCTATTCCCTCTAAACCTGTTACATTATTAGGTTACTTAATAATTAACATTTGTACTACTTAATCTTAATTAACTTACAAATTAAAATTTTTGAATCAAAAAATAAGGCAATGGGTATTATTTTAAAATACCCCCGACACAGTTTGGCCAACATACAGAGGGAGAATTCGGATTACTGGTGTTGCCATGAAATAAAAAATTCTACAAATTTAGTAGTTTATCGAAAAATTCCTTCTCACCGCGCTCTGTTAGATGACTGTGACTTTCTGTTCGAAGACGTCTTCAGAGGTTGAAGAATAGACTCCATTACTATGGATGCAGCGTTCACTTTGCTGCACCTGTAATAAAAATACGTTCTCTTTTATGATTTTGCCATACATGGTGAAGAAAACATGAATTTTATCTAACTACGCTGCACTATGTTCAAAAACCTCGTCCGAGCAGAAATTCTGAGTTAAGCTAAGCAAGCAATTCATTTTGATGTTCTGAAGGCCTAGGTAAAGCTTCGGCGTGTTAATTCTATATAGTTACTGAGATATTTAAGTCCAAAGATAAAGGTTTTTTGATATGTAGAAATCTGAAAAATTAATTTTTCTGAGAATATAATAATAAATTCGTATGTTTCTAAGTTTAGTTCTATTATACGTATAAGCATTGGCTTAAGAGGATTTTTCACATCTCCAAAACACAAGCGTAACCCAAGAAAATTCAACATTTCATAAAAAGTGTTATTTTTTTTTTCTTGACTGTGACGCGATAGTAGCACCCACAAACTATTTACATTTATTAGTTATTATGTTGTCTATTGCAACAAAAAAACCAGCTTCTAATTCCATGGGGTATAAGAGATAATAGTTTCTAAAGTTTCGATCATCGGAGCGCCTGCCGTTTTGTTAAGGCAAACATATTTAAAATGTTTTGCTATTAATTTTTTATAAGGAATTAATTTTAAAATTAATGAAACTACACAAAAAGTGTCCTTTGTATATTGTAAAATAGTACAATTATATTTATATATCGATTTAGCTACATTATTAATATATATTATATTTATTTGTACCATCATAGAAGAAATTTTAAGAGACCCTTATGAAGACGAATAGCAACACATTTTAAATGTGTTTGCCTTAACAAAACGGCGCTCCGATGATCGAAAACTTTAGAAACGATTATCTCTTATACCCCATGGAATTAGAAGCTGGTTTTTTTGTAGCAATAGACAACATAATAACTAATAAATGTAAATAGATTGTGGGTGCTACTACCGCGTCACAGTCAAGAAAATGTTATCAAAAAATTAAAACCGCCTTCAAAAAAACTAAAAAGTTAAAAAATAATATTGCAGCCGATGACTTTTTCGTTCGCATCATAAGAACATTAATTTGTTTTATCGAAGTCGCTGTCAAGCCGATTCGCGAAAGGGCTTGCATTAGTTTTTTGGCTTGACTTGACACCGACTTCTATAAAACAAATTAATGTTCTTATGATGCGAACGAAAAAGTCATCGGCTGCAATATTATTTTTTAACTTTTTAGTTTTTTTGAAGGCGGTTTTAATTTTTTGATAAAATTTTGTTTATTTCACAATTTTCAGTGGTGAATTCATTAGTTCGATTTGACAGTAGTGCTTCAAATTAACAAATGCACTAGTCGGCACTACGATTTTCGAAGGTTCCCCTCGATTTCACTGGGATCCATCATCAGATCCTGGTTTCCTTATCATGGGACCACCCTTGGGATATCTCCTTTCCAACAAAAAAAGAATCATCAAAATCGGTTCATAAACGACGAAGTTATCCGCGAACACACATAAAAAAAAAAAAAAAAAAAATATACGGTCGAACTGAGAACCTACTCCTTTTTTTGAAGTCGGTTAAAAAAAAAAGATAACACTTTTCATGAAATGTTGAATTTTCTTGGGTTACGCTTGTGTTTTGGAGATGTGAAAAATCCTCTTAAGCCAACGCTTATACGTATAATAGAACTAAACTAAGAAACATACGAATTTATTATTATATTCTGAGAAAAATTAATTTTTGAGATTATTACATATCAAAAAACCTTTATCTTTGGACTTAAATAAATAAATAAATAAATATCTTGGACAATGTCACACAAATTATCTAGTTACACTGAAAGTACCAGAATATAGCCTGGACTTGTATTATATCTCAGTAACTATATAGAATTAACACGCCGAAGCTTTGCCTAGGCCTTCAGAACATCAAAATGAATTGCTTGCTTAGCTTAACTCAGAATGTCTGCTCGGACGAGGTTTTTGAACATAGTGCGCTGGCTAAACGAACCGGGCTGTTTGACCTCCGAAACAAGACAGAGCGTGACTATTCCAGCCCCTAGCGTAGTTTCTCAACACACTGCATAGAAAATTACATCTACCCACGCTTTTAGGAGAGCGAAAGCTTCCCGCGGCATGGAAAAAAGCCATTTCACCTTAGACAATTTAATAAATAAATAAATAAATAACGCTCACAGGCACATACATTGTAATGATCCCAAGAAAGCACTATTTATAGGCTGTTTATTATGGAAACCATACAACGACGGCACAAACATATAAACATCCATGACCGAACCGGGATTCGAACCCAGGACTCTGGTTTGGCAGTCCGGTGTATATTAATTCCGGTGTAATTTAATAGGGACGAGTTACGCGTGTCATTCTACTAAGAAACATTTCTGCCAATTTTTGCGGGGGGCGAGGTAACATGAAATCCGCAACATTGGATTTTATTCCCCATAAGTTTAGATTCTAATTTTGAATGTTAAAAATCATGAAAAGTAGTCTCGTGTGAACCCCAAACGTTCTAAGTTCAAAATTATTGTTTCGCTATTATAGGCTGTCTCGTTTAGTGATAAGGTATAAAATTTGGTGTAAATGCGCAAGATTAATTGATCAAATACCGTGGCAGAGGGGAAATGCTACCGCAAGGCGAGTCCCTATTAAATTATCTAAGCATGTCACACACAAACAGAGTAGAGAAATCATACTAGACCTAGATATTTTAATTTATTCAAAGTACTAGATGGGCAGATTCTGCGCTACAGGCAAGAGAGCCAGTAGCTGGCTTGAAGTTCACGTAGTTCAGCCTCCATTACGTCGTTAATGAAACCTTGGACGACCACGAATTCAGCCAGTAGGTCGACTCAAATATACGTTCCTAAAATCCGGACATGCCGATCCCCATCCATTCTTCCTAGGTGCAAGGTCTTGAAAGTTAGCTCGAGATTTTACGGTACTATGATTAGCTCGTCGCAATATGTATAACTGGGTAGTTTAAATACAATACAAAAAATATACGGAACTGCAACACCATAAGTGAGTTTAAGAGAGCTTTGTTTAGGTTGTTAAACAAAGCCTACTATTCTTTAAATGAATTTTTATCAGACAAAGTTTAGAAACAATATTTACCATTATGTCCGAATTACTTGTATGTCCTAGGTATAATATCCAGTATAATTTCCATATAATTCCATTAGTTGTGCAGCAATAGTAACTGATTAGATATGAAGATATTGTAATTATTATTTTAATGATAACTTTAATTGATTTGTTTGATTAATTTATATTTTGTTGTGTTGTTAATTTATATTTTTTATGTTTTAAACTGGACTAGAATTTTGTAATGTTATGATTATTTGATTTATTGTTAATAATTGAATGTAATATTGTTATGCCCTGACGGGGTGCTACATTGTAAATACGTTAACATCCTGTACGATCAATTGATTACTATGTACATTATAATGTGGCAATGCAATAAATATTTCTGATTCTGATTCTGAAAAAAACAAGAGCGAGCTCGAGATTTTACAGCAATATATGAGATCATTGCAATAATAAGCAGAGCGAGCGAAGCGAGTTCGAGATTTTTTTGCAATATTTTCATATCGTTGCAATATTTTCTTTTTCAAACTCTTCATTTTGGCGCCACCTTAACCTGCCTCCCGGGGCGTGGGCCCCGGTTTGCTCACCCCTCCCCCCCCTCTCGGATTCGTCTGGTAGTAAAATGTGTGTCCTATGTGTGTGTAACATTATACAACGTGTTAATGAATTAACGCAAAACTAGAAAGTAGTTTGTTTAGAATCGAGAGCCGAATCGAATTATCATGGTTTCAACATGGGTAATTTTTTTCAAAATTATAAATAAATTTTTTGTGAAATTTTAAATTTACTGAACCCGATGTCAACCTACCGCACGGGTACACTCACCCTACTTACTACCAAAACAAGATTATAAAAATGTATCCATGAGTACGTTAGCGCCTTCATTCATTGCTGAAATAATAAAAAATCATTTTTGCCTCAAAACTTATAATGCGAATAACTTTAAATTTTAACTACAAAAATAATGAAATTATTGTTTCAATCTAATTATTTTGATATAAATCAGTTGGGGTGTATGAGGTTTTGCGCTAATTCATTAACACCCTGTATAACTCTTACCTAGGGAACATTTCAGGACATCGCAGCTCAGTCCAGCCCGTCAGCACCTCGTACAACATCGTATCCAGCGCTTTATCAGCAGATAGTTCACCGGTCAACATTCTCAGCGCCATCCTGAAAAATTTACATTTATATTTTAGTTGCTTAATTATTTATTATTATTTGTAGTTACAGGAGGCGATGGTTCGATCCCCGTCCAGGCCGATTCTTACCAATGAGTTTTTTGGAATTTATGTATGATTTGTAACACCGCTGGCTTTTCGGTGAAGGAAAACATCATGAGGAAACCTGCATGGTCAAATTTGAGGCATGTATTATACCTACTGTCCATTACAAGTGGCGACGGGCTCAGTCCCCGTCACACTGGACAGAGTTTCGGTACTACAAGTGAAACGTGGATGTTCTGAGGTTTCAGAATATCTGACTACCCCCTCGGGGAATATAATCGTGAGCATATGCGATTTCAGCTGCTTCTGCCAATTTTTAGTGTTCCGAACCAAAATTGACAAAATGGAACACTTTTGGCATCTCCTCAGTGTCTATTGGACACTTACATAAGGGGCGTCCGCCCGGTTTTGAGTAACTTTGTAACCATTTTATACATTAACTATGGCACTTTTTAGGCAGAAAACAAAACTGAACAATCTACAGGATATAAGAAGTGATGTGGTTTTTCTCGAAATCTATTTTAATTAATAAAACTGAAGAAAAACGAATCCAAAGTCACCTCTTTTTTTCCAGTTGTAACCGTTTTACTCTTACATTGTTGATCAGAAGAATATGAAAATTTACAATATTCTTCACAATACAATATAGAATGATGTGGTTTTCTTATTTTTTTAAAATCCATAAAAAATCATACAGGTTTTCAAAGAAAACGGAAAATTCCGACCGGCGCCACGCAATTGAAGCGGGATGGCTAATTGCAAAAGTTTGCTTGTAAGAAAGAGAGCCTTGCGAATGGGAGGAGTGGCCTTAAAGGGGTGCTTCAGCCCATCAAACTGAACAACTTTTACAAAGGGACCAATACTAAAATGTATAAGAAAAAATCCGCTGTCCCATACTAAACTGCTAACATAACTCGACTGAAATGTATGGGACCGCAGATTTTTTTTTCGCTATTTCGATGGTGGTCCCACAGAGAATGTTGTTCAGTTTGATGGTCTGATACTCCCCTTAAAAAAGTGTCAGCATATTAAGAAGGACCCTGTATCTATAGGGTGAAATTGATATCATAAGCATCCTTTTAAACTAAGAGTCTATTCATCAAACTGAACAACTTTTACAATGGGATCAAACCGATCGGAGCAAATAAAAACGGCTTCCCATACTAAACTGCAATGCCTACTCGACTCAAATGTATGCAACAGCTGTTTTTTTTTTTGCTGTGATTTGTTTGCTCCCAAAGTAAAAGTTGTTGATTGTGATGGGTAGACTCTTAGTTTAAAAGGATGCTTTAATGATAAGAAGCTTACCCATTTATTCTAGCCATGGTTCCATAAGGCGGGCTCAATTTAGCCGTAGCTACCAAATTTTTACAATACAGCAACCAAACGCAATCCAGTTCTGTATAAACTCCACCCGTCGCGTTGGCAACACTGGCATTGTTGTTGAATGACGTTTGGAGGTGGTGTAGTGCATGCGTGTTGGCATCAATGTTGCGAGAGATTTGGTTTTGTATGTTGGCATTTAAGTTTTCTCTATTTGACAGTTGGTTGAGGACGATTCTGGAAATAGAGAAAAATGTAATACAGCCCATGGTCTAAAAAAACAAGGTCTTCTATTCCCAGAGTGACACAAGCCTACGTCACAAAAAAATGGCCGCTAAACATGTTAAAAGGGTATGATGACGTAGACTTGTGTCAGTCACTTGGTCAGTCACGTGATCGGAAGAGAGTACCAGGCGCAGTATATTATTGTACCATGATACAGCCGTAGAAAGAGAAGGTAGGCTTTAGAAGGAAGCACGTGTCTTGTCATATTCACTCAATAAGAGATGCACATAGCAAAAGCCTATGCCTAAAAATGGCGCCTTTTTTTCTTTATTAGCGCGGCCATCAATCAAACTTGAATATTATAGTTCAGAATAAAGTTAAAAACAACACTAAACTTGTTATTACAAAAATCTCGGACCTCAGTCCGAACTGAGATATAAAGGCTTGAAGGGCACGTAATGGTAATATTGTCAACTTCAAGCCTTTATATCTCCGTCCGGACTGAGTTTAGGAATATACATGTTAATAAGTTTTGTTTGTTACTTTATTCTGAAATAGAATATTCAAGTTTGGTTGCTGGCCGCGTCAAAAACAACGGCGAAAAATAAGGTGCCATACAAAACCCGCATTGTCTTTTGCTCAAGGTAAAAAAAGAGATCGCTATTGCTGTTCTTATCGACGTAACCACTTTTTGTACTACGACGGCTGTCTGACTCCGGAGTCAGTCGTTTATCTTCAGTTTATCTTTATAAATTGTATGAGATTTTACTGGATTTTATGACTATTGCTATCTCATAAATACGCTCATACGTTGAGTGGAGTATCTACTATCTAGGTTTCTCTATTTATTTTTCATTTGGAATGACCATTTAGGATCTATAACGATTTATAGTTGAAAAAACTAAAAAATTCAAAATAAAAAATTTAAATATAAAAACTCGTAAGTAGGTATGCGTAAAAACTGAACTTTAAATAAAAACTGCAAAGAAAAAAAAACAAGTCCAGTAGTCTAGAATTCTGTTAAGTTATATTGAAGCGACTTTAACAGTTGGGACCCTTAGGTCCCAAGCAAGGATCTCCTTTATTCTAAAGGCATAGAGGGAGCCATACCCTTGCAAGAATGTCTTTTTTAACGTTTGTGTTTGAGTGCGTGGTGTCAAGTAGTATGGACAAAAGAGACCAATTAGACCAAAGTGACAACTGCCCTAATTTTTACGGTCACTTTTCACACACACTAGCACAAAAGTGACGAGTGAAAACTGGACAGCCACATAAACAAAGATCTATAGTTCTGTCTCCTTCTACTATTAAAGGTACGTTATAAGACAAAAGAGACTAACTACAATCGTAAATTGATGCCGTCTCTATGCTTTAGAATAAAGGAGATCCTTGCTCTTAGGTCGGGACCCATTAAAAATTCTAGACCGTATAAAATTTTCCTAATAATGAGTCCCGACTGTTTAAATCGTTTCAATATTACTTAACATAATTCTAGGCTTGTTTTTTTTTTCTTTTCAGTTTTTATTTAAAGTTTTTACGCATACCTACTTATGGGTCTTTTTATTTTTTTATTCAACTTTTTTTATGTATTTCATTTCGAGCGCCTCTGTGCTTCGGAAGGCACGTTAAGCTATTGGTATAGCCAGGTCAGTGCCCTGCAGGCATACAGGTAAAATGGTGAGGATGACTAACTTGGTATTTTTGTAAGCCCTGCCCAGGTGTATGGCGGCGCGCGCTGTGCTCATGCCGACCTCCAGCGCGTTCTCCAAAAGATTCTTCCCGATATCCATGTCGTCCATGTCTTGACGGAGATTTTGACGCTTTCTAGAAACAAATAGAAACTTTGGTTCTTATAAAATAACGTAACTTAAGGCTGCACCGAGCCTATTGTGCTGCCCCCAATCGTATTTTTTTTATTTCTTAACAATTAAACAATATTTCCAAAAAACAAGAATGTCACACATGTATTTGGTATGTTAAAACTTTAATTTAAAAAAAATCATAAAAAAGCGTCAATTTTTAAAGTAGGTTGTAGTATTTTTTAACTACATTTTTTAAAAAAATATGTAAATCGGAGTAGTTTTAACGGGTTCCGAAATAAATACCAAACTTCAAAACCGCCTTCAAAAAAACTTAAAAGTAAAAAAATAATATTGCAGCCGATGACTTTTTCGTTCGCATCATAAGAACATTAATTTGTTTTATTGAAGTCGCTGTCAAGCCGGTACGATTCGCGACAGGGCTTGCATTTTTTGGCTTGGCTTGACACCGACTTCTATAAAACAAATTAATGTTCTTATGAGGCGAACGAAAAAGTCATCGGCTGCAATATTATTTTTTAACTTTTTAGTTTTTTTGAAGGCGGTTTTAATTTTTTTGTTAAAATTTTGTTTATTTCCCAATTTTCAGTGGTGAATTCATTAGTTCGATTTAATAGTAGTGCTTTAAATTAACAAACGCACTAGTCGGCACTACAATTTTCGAAGGTTCCCCTCGATTTCTCTGGGATCCATCATCAGATCCTGGTTTTCTTATCATGGGACCACCCTTGGGATATCTCCTTTCTAACAAAAAAATAATCATCAAAATCGGTTCATAAACGACGAAGTTATCCGCGAACACACATAAAAAAAAAATATATATACGGTCGAACTGAGAACCTACTCCTTTTTTTGAAGTCGGTTAAAAATTCAAAATTTTGTTATTCAAAATAATATCATATTTTGACGTCATTTTCTGACTCTACCACCGCGTCGGAAGGTGTTCCGTTGAGAGAAGATGCGGCCAGAAACTCTACAACACACATCTTTTAAACAAAACAAAATGTACAAAGTACAATTAAAATACAATATTGCATTACATAGTGTAAAATTGTCAAGACCAGACATTTTGGTCATTCAATGGTACCTTCAGGTACTCCACTGCTAGATTAACACAACACCCCTTTTGTACTCCAGTCCCATCTTTTCTTTCTAACTATTGCAGCTTTCGTTACACAATAACTGCAATATATCAGTAACTACGATGTAAGTTTCACTAAGATTGCATGACACGCATCAATGGACGACCAATTTGTCCACGCGTATGATTTGCGAGTGAAATGGTAATGTTATGTTTAGAAATTCACTTTTCCTTGGAAGTTGTTGACTATGGAGCCGGCCGAGTACAATAACTTTATTTAACGATAAGAATAGATATAGGTACAGTCACCAGCAGATATATCGTAGCAAACAAGGTGATCAAATATTTCTAAGCAGTTCTAATTTTCAATAATTTCTTTACTCATAACCAATTAAAAATATAGGAACGCCTAGAACATCAAATTTATCGACGCAGTCAGGGTGGTCATAAACATCTGAACAGTTTCGGAAAAAACCTTACTCCGTTGTTTTACGTTTTAATTTTAAATAACGTTGTAAAGAAATTATTGAAAATTCGCTGCTCAGATCATCATCATCAGCCTATAAACGTCCCACTGTAGGGCACAGGTCTACCCTTAAGGAGGGTGTATGGGCATTAGTCCACCACGCATGGATCTACGCTGGATGGACGCTGTTCAGTTATTTATGACAAAATTCACGTTTAGATATAATTGGTAACATTTACTGTAAAGAATGTAATGAAAATTAGCACTGCACAGAAATATTTGGACACCTTGTATGCTACGATATATCAGATGGCGACTGTACATACAAAACACTACCTCATCTGACAGCACCGCATCGCCTTTTTCTGTCGCTTTATCCTTTTCTGTCACTCAGGAACGTCATTTGCTAGAGCAAATAAGGTAGACGGAACGCGACCGCACACCGCAGCACCGCCGCGCGCGATCGCGTTCCGTCTACCTTATTTGCTCTAGCAAATGACGTTCCTGAGTGACTGAAAAGGATAAAGCGACAGAAAAAGGCGATGCGGTGCTGCCAGATGAGGTTCAACCCTTATACTTAAGCGGGTGCTTCAGACCATCAAACTGAACAACTTTCACTATGAAGCCAACATCGAAAAAAAAAATCTGCTGTCCCATACAAAACTGCAGTACCGACTCGACTAAAATGTATGGGACAGCAGATTTCTTTTATTTTTTTTCGATTTTGGCTCCATAGTGAAAGTTGTTCAGTTTGATGGTCTGAAGCACCCACTTAATACACTAGGGGTTTTGTTACTCCCTGTATAGGGTCCTTCTAAATATGCTGACACTTTAAGGGGAGCAGACCATCAAACTGAACAACTTTCTCTATGGCACCAACATCGAAATCGCGAAAAAAAATTCAGCCCTTCCATACAAAACTGCAAACCTGATTTTTTTTTCTCGATTTCGATGTTGGTTCCATAGAGAAAGTTGTTCAGTTTCATGGTCTGATCATCATCGTAAATTTTTTACAGACCTTTAATCATCAGTAACTCCTAAACCGACTGGAGTTATGCATGCAGACCTGGTTCACCCCCATCACAGAGAAGCTCTACACCCCATAAACACTGAATCAGCCTTGCTGCTGATGGTTGCAAAAACTACACTCATCTCTTATAAGTTATAATAAAGTCCAGTGTGACGGGGAGTGAGCCTGTCGCCACTTGTGGACAGTGGGTACAATACATGCCTCGAAATTGAAGCATGCAGGTTTCTTCATGATTTTTTCCTTCACCAAAAAGTCAGTGGTGTTAGAAGCATAGCATAAACTCACGACTATATTGTAACTTACGCAAAAGCAGCGGTATCGAAGTGATGGTAGACTTCATTTTGTTTCGCCTCCACCTTGCTCGGTTCCAGGAACAGGGCGTTGAACGCGAACACGTCCGGGTCTTTGAGCATCTTGTTGCGAGCCGACTCCTGCAAGACAAAGTTATCTTTATAACCATTAGCTTTAGGACCATTCATATTTTTTTGCCTTGAGGCTGGAAGATACATGGGTCTGCCTAGTGTCTAACCAGCCATAATACTGGGTACTACCCAGTCGCACTGCACAACAGGCTATTTCTCTTGTGGTGGCTGGTGTCGTCTGCCCGGCGAATCTCCGAAACATAGCAAGATTAGATACCTACTTATAGGTCGACACAAATCTGACGAAAAATGGGGAAATAATTTTTTTGAGTAAGCAACACAGGGATTCGATTAGGGCCCTTTACACACAGCGAATTTTTGTAGCGCACAAGTGTTGCAAAAAGCATCGATTGAGTCGCGATGCAGCATCGATGCAAAACTTTTGTAATATTTGATTAGTTATTTGTCAACAACCTTTGCCACAATGCACACGCGCGTCTGCTTCAATACAAACATGTGTAGTCGACCTATAGGTACCTTATTATCTTTACTTAAGACTTGCACATTGAACTGGTTAATATTTAAGTACCTACTTATGTAGCATTTAGCTAGCAACCTTAATGTATATCTATGTCAGGCTAGGCACAATGCAAACCCCTCGCTGGTTAAAGTGCCAGAACACCGATGTTACACATGTATTGTTTTCACAATAAAATTCAAGGTGAAATCAGAATGTATCGCGCATTTAGGTACATTTTTAACCGACTTCAAAAAAAGGAGTAGGTTCTCAGTTCGACCGTATATATATATATTTTTTTTTTTAATGTGTGTTCGCGGATAACTTCTTCGTTTATGAACCGATTGTAATGATTCTTTTTTTGTTGGAAAGGAGATATCCCAAGGGTGGTCCCATGATAAGGAAACCAGGATCTGATGATGGCATCCCAGAGAAATCGAGGGGAACCTTCGAAAATCGTACTGCCGACTAGTGCGTTTCTTAATTTAAAACACTCCTATTAAATCGAACTAATGAATTCACCACTGAAAATTGTGAAATAAACAAAATTTTAACAAAAAATTAAAACCGCCTTCAAAAAAACTAAAAAGTTAAAAAATAATATTGCAGCCTATGACTTTTTCGTTCGCATCATAAGAACATTAATTTGTTTTATAGAAGTCGGTGTCAAGCCAAGCCAAAAAATGCAAGCCATGTCGCGAATCGTACCGGCTTGACAGCGACTTCAATAAAACAAATTAATGTTCTTATGATGCGAACGAAAAAGTCATAGGCTGCAATATTATTTTTTAACTTTTTAGTTTTTTTGAAGGCGGTTTTAATTTTTTTGATAAATTTAATTAACTGTATTGTGCTATACATTCCATGGGAATGGTAGGTCAGTGGGTCATTTTCGTGGTGGCGTCGGATTCACTGGAAAAACCCCAAAGAGCTCTAAGAGAGTTGCTCTTAAGGGGCTATGTAAAAAAAATTGGATTCTTCAAAGCTCCATATATCATGAAGTACTAACAGTAGGAGTATGATTTGTGGATTTGTGGTAAATTGAACATATAATTGAAGTTTTGATTAGAGCCAAAACACGATAAGACAAATTTTCTCGAAAACAAGCCAAAGTGGCCTCCGTTTTTGTCTATAAACGCTTGTAATTACTAAACGGTGAATAATAGAAACATGAGACTTGATTTTAAAAAAAGAGATTCCTATTATCTAAGTTTTGATTAGAGCAGAATTGAACTTACATAAATAGTACAATCACAATTAAATAAAGTTTGTTTTTTCGCTGGATTCGTTCCAGGCGCTCGCGTCGCCCCATCTCTTTCTCTCGCATCTGGCAGTAATATAAGCTATCACACGCCCGTTTCGCTTAAATTATTTTTCGACATAGGCTCTTAAATTATCTAATTCATGCTAAGTTTGTCGAATGTTTTCATTCACTCACGCTTCACGAATCACAATACATCCTCACTTTCACTCAATTTCAAAAAAGCATTACAATACATACCTGGCTTTCCCACGCCATCAACTGAATATTATGCAGCAACATTATATCCAGAGTTAATATCCCAAACGAAAGCAAATCCGTACTATTGCTCAAAATAACTTTCCTGCTATGATTGGCATGCGTATAATTATCACCAAAATATATGTCTTTTAGCTTATTCATTATAATTGTAACATTTCCTTCAATCAAACTTTCGTTTAACGCTTTAAGTAGCTGCCCAAATTCATTACCAGAATTAGATTTCTTCGTCTCATTTGTGACTTCAAAATCTGGATCGGATGTTATCCAATCATGTAGCTCTTGTACTTTTTCTATTAAATAACTAGTCATTGAATTACTTTGCATATAATCGTCGTATAAATTTTCGTCGTTATAGTACTCTTCGTAATCTACATGCTTTTGTAAATTTGGTAAATATCCGTCTACTAGTTCTAAGTTTTTGTTTAAAAATACGTCTGGTAAAGTCGGTTTGAACTCAGGAATTGGTCTCTTAATTTCTTTAATAGGTGTTGGAAGTTTAGCTTGATCTTTCTTTTCTATTTTCCTTTCGTTGTGATGGAGAGATGTGTCGTGAATTGGGTGTAATTGTGGTTTCGATATTAGAGTTAGGTCGGGTTTTTCTTGCTTTTTTTTCTCTCTGCTAGCTACAATGTTTCTGAATATCGATAGTTTTTCTAATATAGGCATTTCTATTTCGTCGGAGTCTTCTGAACTGGGCGTTATGTTTTCTGTGCTTGTTTCTTCGGTCGTCGTTTTTGGTTTGGGTTGAGGATGTGAAGTGTAGATTGGTTCCTGGAAAGAGAGAGATCTGTTAGGAATTTTATTAATACCAATAATTTAATTGTCTCAGAGACGCCTAGTTCTAGAAAGCTATAATTTGGCATGGGCATACATATTCATCACGCCAACTAAGAGGTGAAATAAAATTTTGAAAAATATTTTTTTTGGGTACCTCCTCCCTCCCTAAACACGATGTGGGAATGGAATTTTTTTTTCTCGTCTACCCCATGGTGTGGGGTATCGTTGGATAGGTCGTTTAAAAAGATTATAGGTGTGGAAAACCTTTTTTCGATTTAGGAATCCGTTAGCGAAATATTAATCTTTAAAGTGAAAATTTTTTTTAGAGTCAAGTTAAGTTGTTTCTGGATATGTGAAAAAATGTATGGCAGTAGTATATAATATAACGAAAGTAAAAGGAAAACTATCACCGCTTAGTAGACTTTACAAGTTTACGAGTAGGTAATAGTCAACAAACTTAAAAAGTTTACTTTTTCGACTTCATTAGACGTTAAACCGTAGTATAAAACAAAAAGCCAGGCCCTGTACCCGGACTTTCGATTTTCGATATATCACGGCCGTTTCGGTCCGAACTCCAATGTAGGTAATAGAGTTGACATTGGTACGAAAACCTTCACGCAATTGCGAAGTTCGAATGTCCCCAGGTGTAAGTCCATATTATATTGTGACGGGTACGGAACCCTACCCTGCGAGTGGCCCGACACGCACTTGGCTAGTTATTTTCAATGCTTTCATTTTCGATGTATGCTCGAAAGATGGTCCAAAGCACCACCTAAAACTTTAAACGTATTAAAGTTTAGATTCGTTGTTAAATATCTCGTTCTCGTTCGCAAACGATTTTACGATATTACGGATCAGGTCAGTTACGTCCTTTTCCCTGAACGTCCATCGCCCGAATTCCTTGTTCGACCATTTCCCCGAACGGACATTTCCCCGAACGGACATTGCCTAGTACTAGCCCAGTCATTTTACGGTTTGAGCCGGGACCAATAACTAATTTTTTTTCGCTATTATATTGAAGAGCCAATTTGAGCTTAGGAATATACCAAAATTAAAAAAAAATTACGACAGCAACAGTTCCAATTTTAAAATATAGATATTATCTCGTTCTAAAAAACCTGATGATAATTTTTTTTTTTGCACATATTACTTTACCATCATACATACTTCAAACATGGTGTAAATATTTTTGCCTACTTAGAAGGTTTTGAAAAATACATTCGTATTTTCTAATGAATAATACATTTTTAAAATTTTAATGCCTATTTTATTGATCAAAAATAATGTATATTGTTAAATCTAATTCAAATGAGTGCATTGGTATTAATATTATTTATTTAAAATCCTTCTGGGACACACAATATTGATTTCTATGTTGCGTAGCAAAATTTTTTTAATATGTTTTAGGATAGTATTTTTGTCACTAAATGGTGCCAGTTACAGTTTAAAAGTCCAATTAATAATTACTCCCTACCCCGCCTAACAAAACTCCGTAAAATGACTGGCCTAGTACGTCCATTTACTTTTACGGAAATTTCCCCTTACGTCCCTTTCCTTTTATGGACATTTCCCCTCAGTTCATTATTGTACTAAAATATAGGGTACATGTCTCAATAATGGCTTTGAGACAGACAAAAACAAATCCAACAAGAACCACAGTGAAAGAAAATTCAATACCTAATTTAACTAAGTTAAGCGAAGAAAGTGATGACTGTGGCGAGATGAGGCGTTACCACAAACTCTAATAACTTTAGTTTCACTTTCCAAAGTATTCAGTTCGAATACGTACCTACCTACCTATCTAATTAGGTATAATTACTAGAAGATCCCGCTGCAAGTTTTTTACGCCCATATGTTTAGGCAACAAAATAAATAAATGAATGACTCTCACAGGCACATACATTATGATTTATTAAAAAACAAAATGATAAATTATACAGAGTGTAACAAAACACCCTAGTAATACTTAAGGGGGTGCTTCAGACCATCAAACTGAACAACTTTCACTATTGAGCCAACACTGAGAAAAAATAAAAAAATCCGCTGTCCCATACATTTGAGTCGAGCCGATACTGCAGTTTTGTATGGGACAGCTGATTTTTATTTCGCGATTTCGAAGTTGGCTTCATAGTGAAAGTTGTTCAGTTTGATAGTCTGAAGCACCCCCTTAAGTATTACTAGGGTGTTTTGTTACACCCTGTATAATAAAGAAAAGAAATAAACACACTAGAACAAACCAAATATTTTACCTATCAATTCTTACTAAATCGAAATTGATGTGCACTTCTGGGTCTAAATCCGAAATCTGCCTTTATTGTTTTTATACTTGTAGCGGACTGTAGATTTTAACTAATGGAATAAAAGGCCGCGTTCTTGAAACAATATAATTCGTGTTTTAGCGAAAAATTAACAGCCAGAGGCGACAGACTTCAAAGCAAGACAAAAAAACAACTACTACTTTCATAGAGCTAAAATAAAAGTAAATGATAAAAGTAATGTCACGGCCGCTGTCAAGTGTCAAACGTAAAGAAGGCATTCGAAAATTCGGCCGGCTCATTAACAACCGCCGTGGTCTTACGGTCTAAGGTTCCGCCTCCCATGCTGGGGGGTGACGGTTCGAATCCGATCCGCGCCAAAAATATTTCTAGATTTTTGTGTTTTTAGAAATGTTCTAGAAGGAAGAGAGAGAAGGAATATTTAAAAAGGGACAAAAGGTGAACGTGTCTAGGAACTTCGAGAAAGGAGGCGAAATTACGAATATTTGAAAAGAACCAGAAAAGTGGGCGTGTCTTCGATCGGTTTCGAAAAAGGAACGCGGGGTTAGAACTATCTGGAGGAAAACAATCGAGTAAAGAAAAGAAGATCGAAAAAAGGGTATTCCGGAATGTTCTGCGGGATATAAAAAGGCGGCGAATTTCGACTGGCGGCAGTCCTTGGTTAAACAGCGAACAGTGCGAAACTAAAGGAAGAAAAGTAAAAGTGGAAAAGTACTAGTGAAGAGAAAAGTGCTAAGAGTGGAACAGTGAGTAGACTAGTGTCAGTGTAGTGCGTGACGTCATAGTGTCGGTGTAGTGTGTGACGTCATAGTGTCGTACGTCTTGACGTCATAGTGTCGTACGTCGTGAGGTCATAGCCGTGACGCGTGTCGTGTCGTCACGGTGGTGACGTAGTGGACTGTGAACAGTGACAGTAAGTGGTGCACGGGAAATCCCTGAGAGGAGGACCCGGTGAAGTGAACCGTGTAGGGGAATCTCTGCGAGGTGGACCGTTTGTAAGTGTATCCCAAATAAACTCTGTAAAATTGGACTTAGCGTTTCACTCCAATCTCGGAACCCGTCGCTCGTAACATTTGGTGTCAGAAGTGTGGGATTGGAGTAAGATGCCGCTGGTGCCAAAGGAGCTGAAGGGTGTCACCACCCGGGCCATGTCGGAGGCGCGGCAGGAAGGTGCGGCCCCGGTTACTGAGGTGCAGCGAACCCCGGAGAGAAGACCTGAGGGGGGTGAAGTGCAGCGCACTCCAGAGCAGAACCCAGGAAATTTACTCTATCAAATCCAGCGCATGATGGAGGACCAGGCTCGCCGGCAGGAGGAACAGGTTCACGAACTGCGCGCAATGAAAGAAGAGCAAGCTCGCCGCCAGGAGGAACAGGCTCGCCGGCAGGAGGAACAGGCTCGCCGGCAGGAGGAACAGGCTCGCCGGCAGGAGGAACAGGCGCGCCGGCAGGAAGACCAAATACGCACGATGCAGGAGGCGCTTCATAAGGATATTACGAAAGGCTTGCAACAGGCAGTAGAGAGAGTCGAAGCCGTAGAAGGGAGGTTGGATCGTGTGAAGGGCGAGTTCGAAGGGAGGTTTGATCGCGTGGAGGGTGAGTTTGCCAAAATCCGGCGAGAAGTTGAACAGAGCAAATCTCATAGCCGTGTCGCTGCTGTTTTTGACTCACCCATGCAACCAAAAGGCATGAAGACTCCGGTTTACGATGGACTGACGTCATGGCCCGCCTTTAAGCTACAATTTGAGACGGCGATGAAAGTTAATGGCTGGGGCAAAGAGGAGGCGCAGTCTGCGTTGACATTAGCACTCCAGGGACAGGCTCTCGCCGTGCTGGAAGCTGTAGGTGCTGGCGAAAATCTGACGTTTGACAAGCTTTTCGGAGCTCTGGAGGCTAGATTCGGCGACGGACATCTCGAGCACATGTATCGGGCGCGATTGAAGGAACGGAACCAACATGCTAACGAGAGTCTGCAGCAATGGTCAGTGGAAGTGGAGAAGCTCGTGCGTAAGGCTTTCCAGTCATCACCAGCAGCCATCGATGACATGCTCCTGCAGGCCTTTACCGATGGGATACGGGACCCGGAGGTGCGGGCTGCCGTGCGACTTGGGCACCATAGCACTCTCAGGGACGCTGTTGCTCATGCATTGGAGGTGGAGGCCGTACGACAGGATTCTCGTTCCGCTCGCCTCAGGGAGATTTTTGTGACTAGAGCCTCACCGCCAAGGAATCGAAGCGTCGGTTTTGTGTGCTACGAGTGTGGTGAACGAGGGCATATTCGCAGCTCCTGCCCGAAGCGCACAGGTCGTCGGGATATAGGAGTCTCGACTGATGAGCAGCAGGAAAACTAAAACCAGCCAGGGCTGCGGGGTGGGCGCTGGCCGGTTATGTTGCAACCCCAACCATAAGAGTCAAACAGACATCAGACGGAAATAGTCTGTTAGTCGAAGGATAGGTCAATGGTAGAATCTGTCAACTAACTTTGGATACC
This sequence comes from Agonopterix subpropinquella, assembly GCA_922987775.1. NCBI lineage: Eukaryota > Metazoa > Arthropoda > Insecta > Lepidoptera > Depressariidae > Agonopterix > Agonopterix subpropinquella. The sequence continues at coordinate 6,195,394 of OV277718.1, read as the reverse complement.
GGAGCTTCGAGAACAGTGATCAATACTCGACTGATAAACGAGATGGAAAGTTATCAGAAACGACTTCTGCAACAAACCAACCTGCAGTTAACAACAGCTACCGGCCAGCGCATACCTGTCAACGGGCAGTTGGGAGTTTCAATTAAGATCGGGGAAACTCCTTTCAAACATGAGGTGATTGTAGCTGAAATAGTGGACGATTGCATCATTGGCTTAGATTTCTTACAAAATCACCAGTGCAGTATAGACATGAAAAACGGAGTGCTACGGTGTAACACAGAGGAGGTTCCGATGAAAGGTGGATCGTTGGGAAAGGTCTACTGTGTGAGAAGAACAGTTCTCAAACCTAGATCACAGACCTTGGTACCTGTCGTTTTGCCCAAGAGTAACGATGGGAGATTACCACGGAGATGTGCTGTGATAGAGAAAGTTAAAACTGAAACTTCTTGGATTCCGGCAAGGACAGTTGTTGGATCAGTTTCATCTACCTCAATCCCGATACTTAACGTTGGAGATGTGGACCTGACGATTGAGAAGGGGGAGGTTGTTGGTCACTGTGAGGAAGTTTTATGGTTACGACAATGTGTGGAAAACCCTCCTAGGAAACATAAGGTTGAGGAGAATGTAGTGACCAAAGTTATGGAAGACTCCAGCAGGGACCTGACTAAGCTACAGGCTGTGAAAGCGAAGAACTTGCTGCGGCGTTTTTCAGACCTGTTCTCCCAGAACGACGCAGATATTGGTAGAACAGACTTGGTGAAGCACACGATTAATACGGGAGATGTAGCGCCAATCAAGCAACGACCTAGGCGCATTCCGTTTGCTCGTGAGAAGGAAGTGGAGGGAATGATAGAGGACATGAGAAGGAATAACATCATCGAACCTTCATCAAGTCCCTGGTGTTCACCTGTAGTTCTCGTCAAGAAAAAGGATGGCTCAACGAGATTTTGTGTGGATTATCGGCAGTTGAATGAAGTGACGAAGAAAGACAGCTACCCCTTGCCAAGGATCGACGACACCTTAGACACTTTGAATGGAATGAAATGGTTTTCAACGCTCGATCTGAAAAGTGGGTACTGGCAAGTGGACGTAGACCCTAAAGACAAGGAGAAAACCGCGTTTTCCACCGGGAAAGGACTGTGGCAGTTCAAGGTAATGCCATTTGGATTGAGTAACGCCCCTGCGACTTTCGAGAGATTGATGGAGCATGTCCTAGCTGGAATTCTGGGTGACACGTGTCTTGTCTACCTGGACGACATCATCATTGTTGGTCGAGACTTTGATGACCACCTGAAAAAGTTGGAGAAAGTCTTCGAAAGACTACGTGGAGCCAATCTTAAATTAAGTCCAAAAAAATGTTCTTTCTTCAAACGACAGGTCAATTACCTCGGACATGTAATCTCTGAGAGAGGAGTCGAGACCGACCCTGCCAAAACTGCCGCTGTGAGGGAGTGGCCAACACCGAAAGATAAGACACAAGTTAGAGCTTTTCTTGGACTCTGCTCTTACTATCGTCGTTTTGTGAAAGGGTTTTCGGACATCGCAAAGCCGCTACATCGACTTACGGAAGAAAAGAGGACGTTCACATGGGATTCAGAATGTGAAGAGGCTTTTATGGAGTTAAAGGAACGTCTGAGTAAGGCACCAATTCTTGGATATCCCGATGTCCAGGGTGAATTTGTTGTAGACGCAGACGCCAGTAACTTCGGGATTGGAGGTGTGCTCTCGCAGCAACATGGTGAAAAGGAAACTGTAATAGCCTACTTCAGCAAGTCATTATCTAGACCTGAGAGGAACTACTGTGTAACTAGACGAGAATTATTGGCCGTGGTGAAGACTGTACAACACTTCAAGAAGTATCTGCAGGGACGTAAATTTTTAGTAAGAACAGACCACGCCGCGCTGAAATGGTTACTCCAATTTAAGAACCCGGAAGGTCAAGTTGCAAGATGGTTGGAGCAACTACAGGAATTCAACTTTGAAGTAGAACATCGAAGTGGAAAAGTTCACTCCAATGCAGATGCACTGTCAAGAAGACCATGTCCAGAAGATTGTAAGCATTGCAGCAAGCAGGAAGGGAAGGAAACGGTTTCACTCAGGGTTATTAGAACTGATGCCATCAACGATGAGTGGGGAAACGAGGCAATGCGTCGCGAACAGGAAAATGACTCAGGAGTCGGGCCAATCCTAAACTGGTTAAGGAGTGATGGTTCTAAGCCCCAGTGGAGTGAGGTGGCAAGGTACGGGGCAGTCACGAAGGGGCTGTGGGCTCAGTGGAAGAGCCTCGTCATACACAACGGATTACTCTGTAGAAAATGGGAGACATCGGATGGAAAAGACTCGTATCTGCAGTTGGTGGTCCCACACGCTAAGGTGAAAGAAATTCTGCGAGTTTTTCATGATGGTACTTCCGGAGGGCATTTGGGTGTAAAGAAAACCTTGGAGAAAGTAAAGGAAAGATTTTACTGGTTGCATTGCAGAGACGATGTGGAAGATTGGTGCCGCAAGTGCACAGTCTGTGCAGCTGTAAAGGGACCTCATACGAGGAGCAGGGCAGCAATGAGAATTTATAATGTTGGGGCGCCTTGGGAGCGAATCGCTTTGGACGTCGCGGGACCATTTCCAGTCACTAAATCGGGAAACCGGTATATACTCGTGGTAATGGATTATTTCACAAAGTGGCCAGAAGTATTTGCCATTCCAAATCAGGAAGCGGTCACTGTGGCTACGAAGTTGGTGAATGAAGTTTTCTGCCGGTTCGGGGTTCCGTTGGAAATGCACAGTGATCAAGGCAGGAACTTTGAGTCACAGTTATTCCAGGAAGTTTGCAAAATTTTCGGAATCCACAAGACCCGGACTACTCCTTATCACCCTCAGTCCGACGGCATGGTGGAGAGATTCAATCAAACCTTGGAACGGCATCTTGCGAAGGTCGTCGATAATCATCAGGATAACTGGGACGAGTACATACCTCTTTTCCTGTTGGCCTACCGAACCGCTGTTCATGAGAGTACTTCGGCAACTCCAGCAATAGCAAACTTCGGGAGAGAGCTGAAGCTTCCAGCAGATTTGCTATCAGGATGCGCACCAGGCACTCCTAAAAGTATCAGTGACTATGTGAGCGAACTGCGGGAAAAAATGGTCGACATTTATGAACAACTTCGAGAAGCAGGTCAAAACTCAAGTGACCGTTCAAAGACACGATATGACCGAAAAGCGAACTATGCTGGGTTTGAGGAAGGAACATCAGTTTGGCTGCATAATCCAGTTCGGAGGAAAGGGAAGAGTCCGAAGTTGCAGGCAAGTTGGGAAGGGCCGTATGAGGTAGTAACTAGGATAAATGACGTCACCTATCGAATTCGACGATCGCCAAGGAGCCCGTTGAAGATAGTGCACGTGGATCGATTAGCTCGATATTTCGGCACTAATGATGCTCGGGACGAGCAAGACTAAGGGAGGGGCAGTGTCACGGCCGCTGTCAAGTGTCAAACGTAAAGAAGGCATTCGAAAATTCGGCCGGCTCATTAACAACCGCCGTGGTCTTACGGTCTAAGGTTCCACCTCCCATGCTGGGGGGTGACGGTTCGAATCCGATCCGCGCCAAAAATATTTCTAGATTTTTGTGTTTTTAGAAATGTTCTAGAAGGAAGAGAGAGAAGGAATATTTAAAAAGGGACAAAAGGTGAACGTGTCTAGGAACTTCGAGAAAGGAGGCGAAATTACGAATATTTGAAAAGAACCAGAAAAGTGGGCGTGTCTTCGATCGGTTTCGAAAAAGGAACGCGGGGTTAGAACTATCTGGAGGAAAACAATCGAGTAAAGAAAAGAAGATCGAAAAAAGGGTATTCCGGAATGTCCTGCGGGATATAAAAAGGCGGCGAATTTCGACTGGCGGCAGTCCTTGGTTAAACAGCGAACAGTGCGAAACTAAAGGAAGAAAAGTAAAAGTGGAAAAGTACTAGTGAAGAGAAAAGTGCTAAGAGTGGAACAGTGAGTAGACTAGTGTCAGTGTAGTGCGTGACGTCATAGTGTCGGTGTAGTGTGTGACGTCATAGTGTCGTACGTCTTGACGTCATAGTGTCGTACGTCGTGAGGTCATAGCCGTGACGCGTGTCGTGTCGTCACGGTGGTGACGTAGTGGACTGTGAACAGTGACAGTAAGTGGTGCACGGGAAATCCCTGAGAGGAGGACCCGGTGAAGTGAACCGTGTAGGGGAATCTCTGCGAGGTGGACCGTTTGTAAGTGTATCCCAAATAAACTCTGTAAAATTGGACTTAGCGTTTCACTCCAATCCCGGAACCCGTCGCTCGTAACAGTAATAAAGGAGTTCACAATCCTCAACATGCTCCCGCTCCTGAGGAGACGAAGTAACATGAAAGGCAAACAAGCTTTGCATGCCCGAAACTATATTCCCTGAGGGGGTAAACAGAAATATTACAAAAACTACAGAAAATCCAGTGGCGTTACAAATTGAAATTCTAAAAGCTATTCAGTCCACCGGCAATCGCACTAGCTTCCTAGAAGGCCGCTTGGATGACACGGGGTTAAAGCTTCATCATCAGCGTCCGAAGCGACGTAGGTTAAGGGCCGACTGTTGACGAGCGCTTCAGCTTCTGCTCAATAAGGTAGAGAGGAGCTCGTCCCTTGGCTTATGTTCTTGAAGGTTACTTAACTGAACGAACGAACCTTTCCCCTGCTCCACCCATGAAAGGTGCTTGAGAAGCAATGAAAAAACGCCACGTGACTCCACCATTCGCAGCGAAGGTAGTTACAAGATCTTAATACAGTTCTCTCAATTCCTTGGCAGCGCTGAAGGAAGATTACCGATAGGAGGAGAAGTCTGAGCTGCTTTGCGGATCGAACAAAATATGCACTGGTGTACCACCTTCTTTATAATACTTCTCAAACGAAAAAGGTGAAAACGTTGTCTCATCTCATTTAGTACAGCTTCACTGTTGGCGTGTGCTGCCTCTTTATGATAGTAAAAAATAAGTAGCTGTACGGCCCAATGCTCTCCATCTAATACGATTGGACGTTTGACGTACTCTCCGACGTCTTTGATCATATCGATTCGGCCAGCTACGTGAATCAAGCCATCCTTGTCCAAGAAAACCTCCAACTTATTTAATTGCTTTCCCGAGGTAACGCTTCATTGGATCGCAGACATTTAAGTTCTTGCTCGAAAGAATCTGACTGTTAAGAACGGAAGGCATGGGCAAGCTCTAAAAATTCATCCTGTCGATCCTGTTCGGCAGGGGGTAAGCCTCCATGACGGGCGGCGCCAGACACGCCGGAAAGCCCGCCAGGCATGTTGGCTACAGTGGGCATACTAGAGAGACCACCAGGACGTAGCGCACGCGTAGGCGCCTCTGCAACGGCTTTAGCCGAGGTTGCAGGGGCGGCGGACGCGCCTGACGACTCTGCCACCGTAGCAGAACAAAAAGGCACCTGCGAAACACACTCTACACACGACAGGAGAGTCACCTCAGAACTGTGAAGCTTAGGCAGGGCAGGGGCAAGCTCTAAAAAACCATCCTGTCGGTCCTGTTCGGCAGGGGGTAAGCCTCCAAGACGGGCGGCGCCAGACACGCCGGAAAGCCCGCCAGGCATGTTGGCTACAGTGGGCATACTAGAGAGACCGCCAGGACGTAGCGCACGCGTTGGCGCCTCTGCAACGGCTTTAGCCGAGGTTGCAGGGGCGGCGGACGCGCCTGACGACTCTGCCCCCGTAGCAGAACAGAAAGGCACCTGCGAAACAGACTCAACGCAAGACAAGAGAGTCTTATTAGTTTCTAGCCACGATCTTACGCTCGCCGCGCCGTCGTCTGTCGCCTTCAGCTGAGCAAGACTTGCCTGGAGTTCCAGGTCCATTGCCCACTTCTCAAGTTGAACCGCCGACTGCTCAAGTTCAACAAGGCGGCGGGCATGCTCCGCCTGTAAGGCGAGCCTGCGCGCTGCCGTCCTCGATGAACCGGACGACTGTCGCGACGATTCGCCGGAAGCCGCACAACTACCCGTTGCCGGCGGAGGAGGCGCGGGGGGTCCCGGAACCCCGACGAGCTGCTGCTGCTGCTGCGACCTTGTTTTCACCATTTTTCGACTATAATCTAGAATTATATTTTTCCAAGAAAAAAAGAACGGCGAAGAATGGACCAAAATGTAGCGGACTGTAGATTTTAACTAATGGAATAAAAGACCGCGTTCTTGAAACAATATAATTCGTGTTTTAGCGAAAAATTAACAGCCAGAGGCGACAGACTTCAAAGCAAGACAAAAAAACAACTACTACTTTCATAGAGCTAAAATAAAAGTAAATGATAAAAGTAATAAAGGAGTTCACAATCCTCAACAATACTATTACTTTAACCACAGGAGTGCGATTTTTGAATCTCATTCGCTGAGTTCAGCAGTTGAAAATGTCAAAATTACTATGGAGATACGAATCTTTCTACTGCTGATTTGACTTTCAAAAATCACACTCCTAAAGTATGATTTTTGAAAGTCAAATCAGCAGTAGAAAGATGCGTATCTCCACAGTAATTTTGACATTTACAACGGCTGAACTCACCGAATGAGATTCAAAAATCGCACTCCAGGTACTGTCTTTCCCTTCAATAAATAAATATTAATTATTTTCTACTGTTTAAGTACCTACCAGTAGAAATGTTTCACTGCCCATTGTCTAAACATATGGGAGTAGAAAACTTGCAGCGGGATCCTAGTCTATAAGTAGGTAAGTATTTAATATTGTAAACGTTCACCTTTTGACCCGGCTACGTAACTGAATCACTATGGTAAATAAACCAAGTTGAATACAATCATCGTGCCTTTACCATCTTTACATAGGTACATTAAAATGCACGACTGTATTCACTTGGGGATGGTCAGGAACTTTTGCTAATGTTATTATTATCATGGTACAATAATATACTGCGCCTGGTATTCTCTTCCGATCACGTGACTGACACAAGCCTACGTCATCATACCCTTTTAACAGACCTTTTAACATGTTTAGCGGCCATTTTTTTGTGACGTAGGCTTGTGTCACTCTGGGAATAAGGAAACACCCTAGTACTTAATATTTGGGTTTGGAGTCTAAGAAAATCCTACTAATATTATAAACGCGATGGATGTTTGTTCCGCTTTCACGAAAAACTGCTGAACGGATTTTGATGAAATTTGGCATACAGATAGACCATGGCCTGGATTAACACATAGGGTACTTTTTATCAGGGTAACGCAGACGACGTCGCGGACAACAGCTAGTATAATTCTAATTTATATTTTCTTATGATATTGATTATAATAAAATGCTTGTAGCTGATTATAGAGCTTATTATAACTACTCTTTTTTATTACCTAATGATTTTTTTTAAGTTGGCTTTCTTATCCTTCAATAATTTTGGTGAAATTAATATGTTTATCCTAAATACTGTTTATTTTTCTTCATCATCCTTAATTATGTGACTATTTTTGCTATTTTTAAAAGTACAAGGGCTTAATTACATAATTAATTAATTACATTACATACATTCCCTGATGACTATTGATCGAAAAACGAGTCTCCCTCGCAAAAATGGAGGACAGCAGCAAACCACGCTACCATTCGATCGGCAGACCGCGCTACCTTTCGACGATGAACTCACCGGTGCACGGTGGCTTAACGAATAGGTCCCTCGTCGTGTAAATCTCACCGGTACCCCACTTGGTGATCACCACGGTAGCCAACACTAGGGCAGCGGCAGACCCCGCTACCATTCCATCGGCAGACCGTGCTACCAGTCGATCGGCAGACCGCGCTACCTTCCGATAAGGTATTACTCACCGGTGGCTGAAGGAACAGCTCCCTCGAGGTGTAATTCTCCCCGGTACCCCACTTGGTGATCGCCACGGTGGCCAACATGAAGGCAGCGGCAGACCAAGCTACCATTCGATTGGTAGACCACGCTACCATTCGATCGGCAGACCGCGCTACCTTTCGATAAGGTATTACTTACCGGTGGCTAAAGGAACAGCTCCCTCGAGGTGTTAGTCTCTCCGGTACCCCACTTTGTGATCATCACGGTGGCCAACACGAGGGCAGCGGCAAACCACGCTACCATTCGATCGGCAGACCGCGCTACCATTCGATCGGCAGACCGCGCTACCATTCGATCGGCAGATCGCGCTACCATTCGACCGACAGACCGCGCTACCATTAGACAATGAACTCACCGGTGGCTGAACGAATAGTTCCCTCGTGGTGTAAGTCTCCCCGGTGCCCCACTTGGTGATCACCACGGTGGCCAACACGAGGGCAGCGCAGACCGCGAAGCATGATGCACTGGCTATGATCCACACCTTCAGCGGGACCTGTCAATTTTATTGCTTTTAATAATTTTTCAACACTCTTGCTTGTAAAGTGGCTCTTATCGCACCGCTTTAAGGGTCATAAACTCATAATGCAATTTATAAAACACGCACAGGCCTACCCTCAGAGAGGGTGTAAAGGGCATTAGTCCACCACGCATGCCCAATGCGGATTGGTAGACTTCACATCGGAATTTCTTCTTCAGCGTATGTACTTAGGTTTCCTCACGATGTTTTCTTTCACCTGTATATAAAGCAGTCTCGGTTTTGTAGTGGAGTCGATGGAGGGCTAAAAATGCTAACCTGCATTATTATACGAAAATTTTTAACCATTTTTTTGCCGCTCTCCATTATTCTGAGGGTTCCGTACCACCAAACATTACATAGTATTTTTTAACAAGGACAGGAGTGCGAGTTTTTAATCTCATACTGAACTCAGCAGTTGAAAATGTATGGAAATACGCATCTTTCTACTGCTGATTTGACTTTCAAAAATCGCACCCCTAGAGTATGATTTTTTAATGTCAAATCAGCAGATGCACGTCTCCATAATAATATTGTCATTTACAACTGCTAAGTTCAAAGAATGAGTTTCAAAAATCACACTCCAGTATGGGGAAATCCACAACCACAGGAGATACCTACACGGAAATTGTCTTAGGAACCTATCATCATCATCATCATAGGCCTTTACATCTGTTGCAGATGATTTAATCAGTGTTTTTGGAGAAGCACCGGAACCTATGAGGAGTAGGAAATAGTACATTACTGCAGCGGCCAGCAACAGAGGCATTGATGGACGAACGTGTAAATGTGGGCCGAGGCGAAGCCGAGGCACACATACGTAAGTCCATCAATGCCTAGTTGTGGCCAAGGATTGTATAGTACTTTTCTCAAATAATGCGCGGAAATTAAAACAGTAAATTTTCTCAAATAATTCGCGGAAATTAAAACTCTTTTCAAAATCAATGACGAACAACGAAAACATTTTTTTTTTTCAATAAACAGCTTTCTATTTGCAAGCCAGTTCGAAATTTAAATAAAACCTTTGATGAGTTACCTCTTTGGTCGCCATGTTTCGGAGAAAAAGATCGTTCCATTTTTAAATTACACGACAGATATGAGTTTACTATGTAATTTATTCGGCCGCTAAACACGACAGATATGTATTTTCATACAACATTGCCGGCCGCTGCGCGCATGTATTTGGCCAGTACAGCAATTTCGATTTATCTCGAAGAAAGTTGTCAAAATAATGCTCACATTTCCAAGCATGTTTGAGAAAAAGAAATATCCGACTTCCCTCCATTGCAAACGGGAGAAAGCAATAAGAAAAAACAGAGATCGTTTATGGCAGAGTTGAAGATAGAATATGATCTGGATTAACACATAGTATTTTAAAGTCTACGCAGACGGAGTCGCGGGCAACAGCTAGTAGATTATATTAATAATAGAATTAAACTTCGTGTGTATGGAGCACAGTTAGGACCTCTCTACTGTAATAACGTAACGGGAAATCGGTTGCACTGCACCTCTGTCACCGCGGAAGCTAACCTAACCTAACATTCTAACTGTGACCTGTCATTAGGCAACAGAAAAGTGACTGTGTAACGTAACCGACTAGCGGAAGAGTGCATTATGAGCGGCCCACTTGCGCGTACGCAGCGCACTGCGAAACTGATTATATGGCAGTTATTGACGAGAATTATGAGTTAAAAACTGGTTAAGAACGAGTCGGAGTTAGAAGGAACATGTATTTATAAATGCTTAGGCAACAGACAAAACTCAGACACTAATTAAGTCGGTTAATCGGGGTGGTAAATATTTTATATAGGTACCTACCTATACAAATAATAAGGTACCTAATGCTCAGTCCACCAGAAAATCTTGATCAGTGCCCCGGGCACTGTAAATATATTCCTATTCTTTAAACTTCAAACACAAATATGCCCCGGGTTTAATAAAACCGGTCAAGTGCGAGTCGGGCTACTCGCGCACCGAGGGTTCCGTACCACACCATCACAGAACAAAACATTATTAACTTAGAAAAAATATCTTTTTTTTCCGGGACCTTTAGCGCGAGACCGACTCACACTTAGCCGGTTTTTAGTACTTTTTGTTATTCTGTAGAGTTTGCTCTATAATCACACTAAGTTTGACGCTTTTATGTATTACTGTTTTTACGATAAAGCGTGAAGAAAAAACGTCGGTAAAAACTAGTTTCTTGTTGAGAACCCCCCTTAATTTTTAACTTTTTGACATTTTTATTATTTATTAACAAATCCGCCGTAATAACGCATAATCTGAGAAAATTTCAACTATCTAGCTATAACGGTTCAAAAGTTACAACCCTAAATAGGTAGGACAGACGGACGGACGGACGGACGGACGGACGGACGGACAGACGGACGGACGGACGGACGGACAGACGAACAGACGGACAGACGGACAGACGGACAGACGGACAGACGGACGGACGGACGGACGGACGGACGGATGGACAACGTAGGCTTAGTAATAGGGTCCCGTTTTCACCCTTTGGGTACGGAACCCTAAAAAAGCAAATTAATCTCGTACTCTACATTTATTTTTGTTGCACTGGACCTTTGATACTTCAAATAAAATGCAGAGTCCAGTGCAAGCATTTTATTTATCTTTGGTTCGAATAGCTTAATTTAAAAAAAATTTCGTGTCATTTGTTCATCTTGCTTAATTAAGTTACCCAGCGGTACCCAGCACGGAAATATTTGCAAACCAATCAATATAGTGTACCTTTCATGTCTTCAATAACAATACGTCATCGAGGGCGACAGAGGGGTCGCGGGGCGGTACCTAACCTACCAAGATGCGCGGGAGCGCAGACAGATTACCCAGAGCATTAGGTAGAGAGTGACGCATTGATATTTAACTTATTGAGCACTATTTGTAATCGAGCTGTAGGTACTAGGCATCCTAAAAATGATAAAACAGCTGCTAAAACCAATCAGTGCCCGGGCACTTAGCACAAATACTTTACAGTAGTCTTAGTGGGAATATTCTGCCTGCCTGGGTGGCAGAGGTCGCCGTGCGCGCTCCACACTCGGGCAGACTCGAGCAGCGCTCGGGGGTGACTTGGGTATCCTCAGCTCAAGTCGGTCGTCATCGTGAATTCGTGACTTGACTGTCACAAGACAGCTTTTGTATAATAGTCTCACTCATGACAGGCCAGAGCATAGACGAAGAATTTTTCGCTTCTGAGCGGCAGAGGTCGCCGCGCTCCACACTCGGGCAGACTCGGGCAGCGCTCGGGGGGCGACTCGGGTATCCTCGGCTCCAGTCGGTTGTCATCGAGGCTCGACTGTCGCATGAGTGCTTTCGTATGTTTTACTCAGTACCCGGGCACTTAATTAAAAGAGTTCTGTTAGGTTAGTGGCAGCTAGTGTGGCCATGAATCTTGACTCTAAACTTTGGAAACAGCAGAATTATTAATTCAGTGCCCGGGCACTTAACTAATTAAGTTCTGTTACCGGTAGGTACTGTGTCTGTCGTCTCTGGTGATTCTAAACTTTGGAAACAGCAGATCTATTAATTCAGTGCCTTGGCACTTAGGGGTTCTAAGTGCCCGAGCACTGAATTAATTGATACCCTAAGTTAGGACAAATACTTACAGTGGTCTTAGTTGGAATGGTCTCGCCCATGACAGGCCTGGAGAGCGATTTTTGAATCTCATTCCCTGAGTTTAGCAGTTGAAAATGTCAAAATTACTATGGAGATACGCATGTTTCTACTGCTAATTTGACGTTCAAAAATCATACTTCAGGAGTGCGGTTTTGGAAAGTCTAATCAGCAGTAGAAAGATGCGTATCTACGTAGTAATTTTGACATTTTCAACTGCTAAACTCAGTGAATGAGATTCAAAAATCGCAATCCTGGGTGGCAGAGGTAACCGCGCGCGCTCCACACTTGGGCAGACACGGGCAGCGCTCGGTGCGCGACTCGGCTTTCCTTGGCTCCAGTCGGATATCATTGTGATTATATAGGTCTCGATATGCTAATTGTGTCATTGTGGATTTTGCTTAGTGCCCAGGAACTAAAATATTTTCAAATGGCTACGGTAATCCATAGCACTTTTGTAAGTAGATATGATTTACTCAGCACCCGGGCACTCAACTTATTGAGTTCTGTTAGTGGCAGCTATAGTGTGGCCATGAATCTTGACTCTTAACTTTGGAAACAGCAGATCTATTAATTCAGTGCCCGGGCACTTAACTAATTAAGTTCTTTTACCGGTAGGTACTGTGTCTGTCGTCTCTGATGATTCTTAACTTCGGAAACAGCAGATCTAGTAATTCAGTGCCTTGGCACTTAGGGGTTCTAAGTGCCCGAGCACTGAATTAATTGATACCCTAAGTTAGGACAAATACTTACAGTGGTCTTAGTTGGAATGGTCTCGCCCATGACAGGCCTGGGTGGCAGGGGTAACCGCGCGCACTCCACACTTGGGCAGACTCGGGCAGCGCTCGGGGCGCGACTCGGCTATCCTTGGCTCCAGTCGGATATCATCGTGATTATAATAGGCCTCGATATGCTAATTGTGTCATTGTGGATTTTGCTTCTAAAATATTTCCTAATGGCTACGGTATTCCATAGCTCTTTTGTAAGTATGATTTACTCAGTACCCGGGCACTTAACTAATTGAATTCTGTTGTGTAGTGGCAGCTAGTGTGGCCATGACTCTTGACTCTTAACTTTGGAAACAGCAGATCTATTAATTCAGTGCCCTAGCACTTAGGAGTTCTAAGTGCCCAGGCACTTAATTAATTGATATCCTAAGTTAGTATAAATACTCACAGTAGTCTTAGTGGGAATGGTCTCGCACATGACAGGCCTGGGCGGCAGAGGTCGCCGCGCTCGTTCCACACTCGGGCAGACTCGGGCAGCGCTCGGTGGGCGACTCGGGTACCCTCGGCTCCAGTCGGTCGTCATCGTGGCTCGACTGTCGCAGGAGTTGGCCGAAGGAGGGCGTTTCTCGTATTCGTATTGGAACATTTTGAGCTGTGAATAAATTAAATTCTTATTATGCGTGTATGGTGGACATAACGACCAACTGTGTCAATAACATATAGTACCTACTCTTTGATTAAATTAAAATAGCGGAAGATAGGTGACTTAGCCTATATCGCATGGACCGCATAAATTGAGCCCCCGTCGCCTAATTTAGATTAGATTTCTTTATTGCATTAATGTACAGCTTAAGGTGGTCAAGAATTACAAGCAAAGTATTTACATGAGCCCTGGTAGGGTGCAGCAACGCAGAGAGCGAGCGTTAATAAAAAATATTACAATACTAGAAAGAATAAGTCGATTTACATTTAAAAGTTGATCAGGTGATTGAGAAACTTTTTTTATTTTAGGTGGAATGGAGGAACGAGTGGAAGAGCTGGGGAGAGGCCTTTGCCCAGCAGTGGGAAGAAATAGGCTAATAAAAAAAAAAAAAAAAAAAAGTGGAATAAAGGTACAATTCCTTCGTGTGCTTTTATTCGTTGTATAAATCATTCAAAAATAAAAAAAACAAATCACACGCATAGAGATAGGAAGTACTACATCACACGTCGTTACTTTTCACTCGTACACAGGTCCGGCACTTCAAACAACGTTTTAGATTTGACATGATGACGTTCGCACATGCGCACTTTGCGAAAATTGTGCATGACATATGTGTAGGGTTGACTTAACACGCATCGTATGAACTACATTATACATTTTGTTACTTTTTATAGTTCATTCTGTTATTAAAAATAGTTTTTAAGCTAAAGAATCATAGAAAATGTGAATTTAGCGTTATTTTCCAGCGTTTATTTTTACTGTGAGGAGAAAAATAAAATATATTTTATGTAGTCAAATCCAACGGGTGCGCGCGCCTGACTGCATTCCCTTGCTCGGCTTCCCTCAAGTTACCACAGAGAGTGTGAGGGGGGGTGGGGTATCTGAAGTCAGAGGGGGGCGGGGAGTGGCCGTTCTGTATGTAGAACTATATACTATTACCTATTCTGTGCACTCGTAATAAGTTCATGAAAAGCAAGAGGGCAATTCACTAAGCGTCACATCACTGTCAAAAACTTCGGCGAGCTCGCATCCTTCAGATCGTCGGAGGTTTTATATGAGTTTGACACATGAAATTTAAAGCTCGCCGACGTTTCAACGACGAATTGTTTGCGCTTAGTTAATTGCATTGCAGATCCATTGTTCGAGTACGTAATGCAAGAACGTCACCTATCTTCCGCTATTTTAATATAATCATAGAGTTTACTGTAAGGCGATTATCACACTGCACCGCGCCCCGTCGCGTAGCACGGGGCCGCAGATTTTAACATTGTATGCAAGTATTTCAATTTATACAGGGTGTACAATAAAATGGGACAGCTACTTAAAAGGGTGCTTCAGACCATCAAACTGAACAACTTTCTCTATGGGACCAATATCGAAATCGCGAAAAAAAAATCTGCTGTCCCATACATTTCAATCGAGTTACGTTTGCAGTTTTGTATGGGAGAGCGGATTTTTTTTTCGCGATTTCGATATTGGTCCCATAGAGAAAGTTGTTCGGTTTGATGGTCTGAAGCACCCCTTTGAGTAGCTGTCCCATTTTATTGTACACCCTGTATAGAAAACACGCCTAGGACAACACACGGCACACTGCCGACGCGTCAATGCGCGGGAAGGCGACTATGCCGCTCCGCGCACCGCGGCGGGACGCGTCGCTAGTGTGATAATCGCCTAAGTATTAGCATCCATTATTTAATTAAATATACTGTATGTAAGTGAACTCAAAGCGAAGTGTTGTTTATCATATCGAACCAACCTCACGTTAGCATTCCCCTCTGCTAAGTTACCTACACGATCAATTGATCATGTGCTTTTTACATAAAATTTTATACCTTAAAACTAAAAATTGCGGAACAATAACTTCAAACTAGACTATTTTTAGGGTTCCGTACCCAAAAGGGTAAAAACAGGACCCTATTACTAAGCCTACGTTGTCCGTCCGACCGTCCGTCCGTCCGTCCGTCCGTCCGTCCGTCCGTCTGTCTGTCTGTCTGTCTGTCTGTCGGTCTGTCCGTCCGTCCGTCCGTCTGTCCTACCTATTTGGGGCTGTAACTTTTGAACCGTAATAGCTAGATAGTTGACATTTTCTCAGATTATGCGTTATTACGACGGATTTATTAACAAATAATAAAAATGTCAAAACGTTAAAAATAAAGGGGGTTTTCGACAAGAAACTAGTTTTTATCAACGTTTTTTCTTCACGCTCTATCGTAAAAACGGTAATACATACAAGCGTCAAACTTAATGTGATTATAGAACAAACTCTACAGAATAACAACAAATACTAAAAACCGGCCAAGTGTCAGTCGGTCTTGCGCTAAAGGTCGCGGACAAAAAAGTTTTTTTTCTAAGTTAATAATGTTGTGTTCTGTGGTGGTGTGGTACGGAACCCTCGGTGCGCGAGTACCCCGACTCGCACTTGACCGGTTTTATTATTTAACAATCAAAATTAGAATCTTATGTAACGGAATAAAATCCAAAGCTGCTGATTTCATTCTACCTCGTCCCCCGCCGAAGGGTACAGGGTGTTAGGGTAAACAGTAAGGGCTGATTGTACCCATGATACTGAACAACTTTCCCTAAGATACCTATAGGAAATTCGAAAAAAAAAATTGGCTTTTCATGCAAACGTTCGATCAGCTGATTTAGTATGGCGAGGCGGAATTTTTGTATTTTTTTATTTCCTACTAGCGGCCCGTCCCGGCTTCGCACGGGTGGACGTCTAATCTTTTCTAGCAATAAATATAGCCTATGTTACTCAGGGTGAATGCAGCTTTCTAATGGTGAAAGAATTTTTTAAATCGGCCCAGTACTTTTTGAGCCTATTCATTACAAACATACAAACATACAAAAATAGGTACAAATCTTTCCTCTTTATAATATTAGTGTAGATAGATTTCTAAGAGAATGTTGTTCAGTATCATGGGTACAGTCACCCCTTCAAGTAATGCAACTGTTTACCCTAACAACCTGTACAGGCTATAAAAGAATCAAATGGGACACTTACTTAAAGGGGTGCTTCAGACCATCAAACTGAACAACATTTACTATGGGACCAACACTGAAATCGCGAAAAAAAAATCCGCTGTCCCATACAAAACTACAATCATAACTCGAATGAAATGTATGGGACAGCTGATTTTTTTTTCACGATTTCGATATTGGTCCCATAGAGAAGTTGTTCAGTTTGATGGTCTGAAGCACCCCTTGAAGTAAGTGTCGCATTTAATTTTGCACCCTGTACAGGGTCCTTCTTAATATGCTGACACTTTTTTAAGAGGATGTTCTGACCGTCAAACTGAACAACTTTCTGTATGGCACCAACATCGAAATCCAGAAAAAAAATCAGCTCTTCCATACAAAACTGCATTTTCTGCGATTTCGATTTTGGTCCCATAGAGAAAGTTGTTCAGGTTGATGGTCTGAAGAACCCCTTTAAGTAAGTTAGGTATTGGCTATGTGCACGACACTAGCGCCACACTAGCGCGGCGTACTGACAGAACTTTTTCGGGCAGCCGTGAATTATTTACACTATAGTACTGTAAAAGTCTGTGTTTGTTCGAGGATTCTGCCAAAACTACTGGATCGAATTTGATAAAACTTTTTATATTTAAAAGCTTATTATTAGTCTTAAAAGCTAGCTTGTATTTTATTCCGGTACGATGACGGGAGCGGATGCGGACGAAGCCACGGACAAAATCTAATTTGTATCGGAATTCCCATACAAACTTTTACCTTAGTTTTAACACCTTTGGGGGGTTAAAATGCAACAAGCCTTTTTTAAGTGAGCATCTAGATGCCAATAGAAACTTCCAAATTTTAAGTTTGTAGTATTGACAGTTTTGGAGATTTCGTGTTAAGTTAGTGTGCTAATTTTCATAGATTCAAGCAAATCTGACTCAGTTTCGCGCTCAGTAGTACAAATTTCTGCCACGGCGTGCGCTGCGATCGACTTGACAGTTTCCAACACCCTCTTCGCACATAGCCAATAGGTACATTATTATACATCCAGTATAACATCATTTTATTATTTCAACAACAAAATGCATCTTCCCATAACGCGGGCAATTTTCATAATCTCAACAATTTTAGATTGTTAGGAACAGTTTGAGATAACTGTAGTGTCATCTGTCTGTGCCCTAAACTCTTATATATTCCGTGCCTTAACTTAGCTACTCTATTGTTTAAGCTTTAGATACTATTTTCGCATAACAGTAGTGAAATAAGATGTAGTACAGTTTTCACGATTATGTTTTTATTTATATTTTTTAGGGTTCCCTACAAACGGGACCCTATTACTAAGCCTACGTTGTCCGTCCGTCCTTCCATCTGTACTACCTATTTAGGGCTGTAACTTTTGAACCGTAAGAGCTAGATTCTTGAAATTTTCACAGAATGTGCGTTATTACGGCGGATTTGCTAACAAATAATATTAAAGCTATTCTACCGTTGGCGCGCTCCATACAAACGTAGAATGGTGATATTTTCAATACTATCCAATTAAAGTCAATGAAATTTTTCAAAAACAATCTAGTAACTAATTTCTATGTCGGTATGAAGTCAGATTTTCGATAAAATTTATAGTTTTAAAGTTACAGTGCCACAAATATTTCCATACAAATCTTAAATTAATCCTAGCATTAAAACTGTATATTTTAACGAAAATCTGACTTCATACGACATAGAGATTAGTTACTTGATTGTTTTTGAAAAATTTCATTGACTTTAATTAGATAGTATTGAAAATATCACCATACTATGTTTGTATGGAGCGCGCCAACGGTAGAATCATAGAGTATGAAGAGATGGCATATATCGGCTTGTTTCTATAGAAAATGTTGTCGCCAACAAAGGGGGTGAAAAACGGGTGAGGGGAGGGTTATACGCTACTTCCCGCTAGATGTGTATGATATGACGTCAGGCCCAGTTGAGTATCTGTGCACAGTTCGATACAACATCTCTACCCCAGGGGAGCGCGTTATTTTCTCTATGGGTAGAATAGCCTTAATGTCAAAAAGTTAAAAATTAAGGGTAAAAACGGTAATAATCCATGCAAGCGTCAAACTTGGTGTGATTAATGTAGTCTCTGGATTAATGATTATAGAGCAAACTCTACAGTATAACAACAATAATACAAACTGGTCAAGTGTGAGTCCGTCTAGCGTTAGGTAAGGATCCCGGAAAAACAATTTTTGTTTGTTTTTAAATACACCACTAGGTTTTAATTACATATTAACAAAAAGTGAGTATATTCAGACAATGACACTTAACTTTCCCTACGGAAGATGGATCGAAGATCGATTAAAATTTTTGAACCACCCATAGAAAATCGATCGGCTGATACTTACGCACTTTTGTATGGGAGGTCCAAACAGTTTTCTCTCTTTTGTACATGTTCCTTAAGGAAAGTTGTTACACCCTTCTAAATATAGGTACACACCCTTGAAATTTTGTTAGTACCTAAATAAAAACTATTGGGTGTAGGTAAATTGTGTGTGTGGTGGACTGGTGGACTGGATTCGTGGTAGTACGGAACCCTCGGCGCGAAAGTCCGACACTCACTTAGCCAATTTTTTTCTCATATCAGCCTAAGAAACGATATACTTAATCTGTAACAAAACTTGGCCCACTTTTTTATGTTATGAAGCTTAAGTCATAATGCAGTTTTTTTTAACTGTAACTCAATGCAATAAAGGCGTTTTTCGTATGTTTAACAGCAATAAGCGTTGGTAACTGTGCGTTCCCACGACTTTACCAGATGCAACGCTAGGATGGACAGAAAGTGCATCATTTGTAACATAACCGTTGTTTATTTTTGTTTTGAGAGCACATTTGCTATTAGTCTTTTGATTATAGCTCTAATAGTGCTGTGAATAAGGTTAACTTTCAAAGCTTTCAAACTTTCCCTAAGAAACCTATAGTAAATTCGCAAAAAAATCTTGATTTTTTTTAACCGGCGAAAAAACAAAAAACGGAGGAGGTTTTCAAGTCGACGCGTATATTTTTTGTTTTTTATTTTATTTTTTATGTATATGAACACGCATAACTTTTTACAGAGTAGTCCGACTTTGATAAAAAAAAATTGTTTAGTAGGTCATACTTCAGAGGTGGTCCCATTTTAATTAAGATCTGGTAAAGGGCTTCGGAGATAGACAATAGAACTCCTCAAAGATCTATAGCATATCATCGACGATTGAAATAAATTATTCGTGTTCATGTTCCCTTTACATGTACTTACAACGGATATGTTAACCCAATATAACACCAACACTGAAAATTTCGAAATAAACATTTTTGAACAAAAAATGTTAACCGACTTCAAAAATTAAAAAGTAAAAAATAATAAATATTGCAGCCGATGAATTTTACGTTAGCTTCTATAAGAATATCATTTTGTTTTATTGTAGTCTGTGTCAAGCCTAGCCAAAAAAATTACTGCAAGCTCAGTCTCGAATCGTACAGGCTTTATTATTTTTTACTTTTTGAGTTTTGAAGTCGGTTTTAATTTTTTGTTATCATACAAACGTTCGATAAGCTGATTGCACTTATAAATGGAGTCGATTTTTTTTTTGCGAATTTCCTATATGTTTCTTTGGGAAAGTTGTTCAGTATCATGGGTACAATCACCCCTTAAAGTAGTGCAACTGCTTATTCTAACACCCTGTATAATCGTGATTTATCTATCAGAACACCCTCTATCTATACTAAATCTTACATCTAGCTAAATCTCAAGGAACAAAACATACTTAAATAATAACTATCATTTCCTGCGTGCACTACCGTAAACGGTCAAGTGCGAGTGGAGGTCAAGCGTTACGGGTTCCGTCTAATTTTTGCAAGAGAAAATTATGTACATCAAAGACCAGAATTTCACGATTCGTATTTTTTTGGGACTTTTTGTCTGTCTATTGAAGTGAAAACTTCTTTAGCGGCGTTGTGCACTTTTTGGGATAGGTAAAAAATGCTTTTTGGGATAGGTAAAAAATGTTAAACTCGCGTCAGGACCGTGACGTCACGTAACCTGATCGAAAATTCGGAAACATAGATATAATCTGACCGTGACGTCACAGGACGTAAGACGTAAAATCTCTTAGTTTTCACTTCTGCCGGCACTCCCGGAGTGCAACCCGTTGTTTTTTTTGTTCTTTTTCCACAAGTTAGATTAGGTTAGATATTATATTCAGATTAATATTATCATGTCTATGTTAATATACTTATGTTGTGTAAATAAATATTACCCTCATATCTTATTTCTTTGTTTGTTCGACCATCACGCAAAAACTATGGACATAGTGTAATGCTATGGACTAATCAAACTTTTTCTGTAGGTTATGTTTTATTCGGCATGTCGAACCCTTTCACTCGGGAACCCTAAGAGTAATTCACACGATAAACCTCAGTTTTAACAATCAGTTAGTAATTATGACTAATTGAAGTAAAATTCAAGTGCGTTGCATTGTTTTACTCGAATTTTATGAATTTTTAACGATTTTCCCATAATTTATCGAAGTTACTAAGAGGTAGGTAAGTAGGTAACATACGTAGTTACCATGGAGTTCGAGCAGCCAGAGTTTTTGGTACTTAGTTTTAGTGTATTTATTTACTAATTGCCGCACTAGACTCGGTTGGACGCAGAGCCAGGAGGCTCATTGGCGACAGTAAACTTGTGGAGACCAAGCTTCATAGCCTAGCCCACCGCCGCAGAGTAGCCTGCTTGTCGGTCTTCTATAGATTGTACTTCGGTGAGTGTGCCCAAGAACTTGCATGAGCTCATCCCACCTTCCCCTTTCTACTATCGGACTTCCAGACGTACCGCGGGATATCATCCCTTCTTGGTTGACATCCCACTTATCGGCACCAAGCGCTTTTCTGAATCTTTTATAATGCGCACAGCCAAGGAGTGGAATGCCTTACCTGCGTCAGTATTTCCGAGTACTTACAACCCGAATTCCTTTAAAGCACGAGTGAATAGGCATCTTCTGGGTAAGCTCGCTACATCTACGACCCCATCTTCATCCTGAGGACTGGATTGAGGTCAAGAGCAAACCCACAGTTAATAAAATAAAATAATTACTTATTATGAAAGTTGTTCAGTTTGATGGACTGAAGCACTAAGTATGTAACACATTTAAGTTAATACACCCTGTAAGTAAGTACACAGTGTGAAATCCTATATCATTAGCTTATCATTAGCATCCTTTTAAACTAAGAGTATACCCATCAAACTGAACAACTTTTACTATGGGAGCAAAACGATCGGAGCAAAAAAAAATCTGCTGTTCCATACTAAACTGCAATGCCTACTCGATTCAAATGTATGCAACAGCATTTTTTTGCTCCGATCATTTTGCTCCCATAGTAAAAGTTGTCCAGTTTGGGGTAGACTCTTAGTTTAAAAGAATGCTAATGATATCAATTTCACCCTGTAGACGTGTGTCACGTGCGCGGAGTCGTCGGTCGATTAAACTAAGTCTGGCGCGTAATTGTTACTCTTTAAATGCGTTTTGCTACTCTTTTGGTTTGGACACTTTTGAAAGCGGACCTGACGTCCAGGTATTGGTAAGTCAATGCAAAAAGACAAATTAGAGAATTGTATCTCTAGCGTGTGGCGGTCCGTGGTCTCTGCCTACCCCCTTGGGACAATGGCGTGAGCTTATGTATATATGTATGTAGTGTAGGTACGCAATACTTTCTTCCATTACAGCCGTGATATTTTAAAAGCACTTTATTCAGGTGTGCAATTCTCTTTGCGTCACATCACTGTCAAAAACATCGACGAGCTCACAAATGTAACATCCTTCTTGCATCCTTCAGATCGTCGGAGTTTTCATGACATAACCATAGCTAATACCGAATTGTCAGCTTGCCGATGTTTCAACGACGAATTTAAGAGAATTCTACTCGGAGCGCGCTCCATACAAAACGTAGTCGGGTCCTAGTTTAAACATATCGTAATTAAAGTAAAAACAAATGCTTTTAACACAATCTAGAAACAAATATCGGTGTCTCTATGAAGTCAGATTTTTATTTAAATATTTAGTTCTTAAGCTATGTTGGCTCAAAGATTCGTAATTTTTGATCAAAAACTTCGTCCTTGTTTTTTAGGACCTTGCATACATTTTAGAAAAATTTGGATACCATAGAGACATCGCAAATATAATGAATATTCAGAACAAAAAAAATTATCTACATATCTAGCATCTTATTCGAATAATCACCCGACTACAAAATGTAAAAATTACGTGCGGATTCGTTGTGAATTGAGTGTTGTTTCAACGATATGCGGGCGGGGTGCGGTGCGCGCGGGGTGAGTTTCACCTCGGGGGGCCCGGCTGTCGAGCGCACGGCCGGCGATTTAGTTTCCTACTTTTTACTTTACCGTACCGAACGTAAGCGAATATTAAAATTTTATTAAACGTATTTTATATTATAAAAACAGGTATTGGTGGTACTTTTTCAAGTAACTTAGATATACTAGAACTGATAGAAACATGAGTATGGGTGGATCAGGTCAGTTACGTCCTTTTCCCCGAATGTCCACTTCCCGGTTTCGTCCATTTCCCCGAACGGACATTTACCCGAACGACCATTTCCCCGAACGGGCATATTCCCGAACTTTTCCCCGTACGTAGGTACTTAGACGAATTTTCGGGTGAAATTTGTATGGGGGCTGGACTTGTAAAATTTTCGGGTGGATTTATTCGTGCCCCAGGGGTTCGGAAAATTAGCTATTTTTTCGCTAGGATTCACCGTTATCTAGATATTTTATAAATTATGTTTTATTACTCGGTTAGGTTAGCGAGGAGCGAAGCGACGAGCATGTTAGGTATCTTGTGATCCACAGCGCACGAGCCGAGCGAGCGGAGCGAGCGTGCCGCGGCAGCGGTCGGCGAGTGCCAGAACCGAATTACTACTATTTACCCAGTCTACCCAAAAACATTCCCTTTAATTAAACCCTCCATTTCATGTTCAAGGTCAAGGTCTTTGACCTTGAAGGTCACCAGAGGTGGTGTTCCCCCACCCTAATACTCCCAACATCCCCCGGATCCCGAATGTTACATTTGGCGATTGTTTTTTGTTGAAAATTTTCTAAGTCCTATGTACTAAGAGGAAATGTCTATACAAGGAAAGGGACGTAAGGGGAAATGTCCGTACAAGGAAATGGACGTACTAGGCAATGTCCGATCGGGGAAAAGGTCGTACAAAGAATTCGGGCGATGGACGTTCGGGGAAAAGGACGTAACTGACCAGAGGGTCTACCCGCACATTCGATTCGAACTTTTGCGTGAATGTTTTCGTTCCAATTTCAACTCTATTACAATGAAGTGCGGACCGAAACAGTGGCGATATAGTGAAGATCGAAAGTGCGGGTAAGGGGGCTGATCCGTATAGGTAAGTATTTTACTATGTATAAGTAGGCACCTATAATTTTCTTAGATTCCTGCTAGGCCTAATTTTTGTTTTCCGTACCCATAGGGTGAAAACAGGATTACAGGACCATCTTTATAAGCAAACGCTGTCAGTCTGTCCGTCCGTCCGTCCGTCCTACCTGCAGAGGGCTGTATCTTCTGAATCGTAATAGGTAGCCAATTGAAATTTTAACAGTATATTGTATGGTTTTATTGTATTTAATGACAAAATGTACACTTGGCTATCTGCGAACTACGTACGAAACTATTCTTAGTAACGTACCTAACTACCTACAAAAAGTTTCGTAGGTAGGTACGGACTTCGCAGGTAGCCTAGTGTACGTACGTACCTAGGCTAGCACGTGTCTAATAAAATAAATACTTACTACCTAATTACCTACCTGTTTTGTATCGTGCTCCAGACCATCAAAGTGAACAACTTCCACTATGGAGCCAACTTCTAAATCGCAAAAAAAAACCAGTTTAATTAGAGCCTATTTTTTCCGATTTCAAAGTTGGCTCCATAGTGAAAGTTCTTCAGTTTGATGGTCTGAAGCACCACCTTACGTATTACTAGGGTGTTTTGTTACACCACGTAGAATATCCGTTTGAAGAAATGGCCGTACGGGGAAAAGTTCGGGAATATGCCCGTTCTGGGAAATGGCCGTTCGGGGAAAAGGACGAATCCGGGAAAAGGACGTTCGGGTGAAGAGTGGACGTTCGGGGAAAAGGACGTAACCGACCTGATCCTTTTTTTTGTATGTGTATGGGTTAGGGTGTCGCAAAGAGGACAATTAGAAAAATTTTACGCAAATTTTATATGGAGCTAGGACTTAAAAAAAAATTTGATCGAAATTGTATGCACCATCGACTTAGTCGAATTTTCGGGTGAAATGAGTTTACAAGTAGGTCAATTTGCGTGTCTCGTTAAATTTATAATGTGAGTCGATATGCGATATGTAATTATGCGAGTAATCCGAAATTAGTATGGGGGCTAGACTTGTAAAATTTTCAAAACTTGTCGTCTATGTAGTCAATTCGGGCGATGGACGTTCAGGCAAAAGGATGTAACCGACAGAAGGGTAGAAAAATTTTGAACGATTTCGTATGAGCCATCGATTTGTATGGGGGCGTAAAATTTTCAATAATGAGTTATTTTTTATTTTTGCATGCGGAAGGGTGGGTTTATGGTTGCCCCAGGGGTTCGAAAAATTTGCAATTTTTTCGCTAGGATGCACCGTTATCTAGACATTTTATAAATTATGTTTTTTTATAATTTAAGGAATTTATTTAATTTTAATCAAGGTCAGGTCATTGACCTTGTACCAGAACCGAAATAGAGCGTCCCACTTCATTACTCGGTTAAGTTAGCGAGGAGCGAAGCGACGAGCATGTTAGGTATCTTGCGACCCACAGCGCATGAGCCGAGCGAGCGGAGCGAGCGTGCCGCGGCAGCGGTCGGCGAGTGCCAGAACCGAATTGCTACTATTTACCCAGTTTACCCAATAACGTTCCCTTTAATTAAACCCTCCATTTCATGTTCGAGGTTCACCAGAGGTGGTGTTCCTCACCCTAATACTCTCCCACATCCCCCGGATCCCGAATGTTACATTTGGCGATTGTTTTTTGTTGAACATTTTCTAAGTCCTAATTTTAAACTGTAAAAATAAACAGAATGTAAGGAAAAGTACAATTTAACCTATAAACCACATAACCCATCAAACTGAACAACTTTTACTATGGGCGCAAACCGATCGGAGAAAAAAAGCCAGCTGTCCCATACTAAACTCCAGTCCTACCTACTCGACTCAAATGTATGCAACAGCAGATTTTTTTTTGCTCCGATCGGTTTGCTTCTATAGTAAAAGTTGTTCAGTTTGATGGGTAGAGAATGTGGTTTAAAGGTTAATGATACCGTTTCCTTTCACCCTGTATAGTGTAACTGTGTAGAGAATGAGGGTAGTAATATTTGTAGCTACCTACCGACTCGACTGCAATATATGGTCTAATCTAAACCTAAAGGCATATGGGTAATTTTTTACCGAGGATGGCGTCTTTTTTTTTGGCGGCCAGTCACCAAATGTTGTGGATATTTTAGAGCTAATATTATTACTTTACATTAATAGGCAAAAAGTATTGTTTTGCATTGTAACGTTTATGCGATATTGAATTTCAATGTTTAAAAAACATTAAAAATTTCCCGGCGAAGCTTATTTTAAGTCAGTCGTTTTAGTTCTTTACTAAATTATTTGTTTTTTCAGCTCAGAATTAGTCGTTCTAACTATTGGTGATATCATCATCATCGCACATGTTTTGTACAAGAACGGACCGCAATCCTCGCTAGTTTACGGTTGTTCTTTTGAGTTAACATGAGTTTCTACGCTGATTCTTACTTGTTACGACATGCTATCTAGATCAAAGCTCGGCTACCTATATTTATCTTCTCATGATTTTGGATGAGAGTACTGGATGAAAGAGAGGTGCACTTGGCCAGTGATCTGCCCCTGTAACATGACAGGGGTGAATTGAAATACAAAATACATTGAACAGACTCGAATAAAAACGTAAAGTTTTTAAAACTAAAATAACGATCGCAGCGCGCCGTCAAACATATTAATATAAGGTAATAGCAACCCTAAAATACCCAAAAATTACGTGACTGGCTGCCAAATTGCGAATTTTACATTTTTCTTTAACTAACTATTTTGGTACTTTTATGTGACTTATACGACTGATAATAATTGAATAAATTAATTATAAATATTTTTCTTATTTGGTTGTTTCAATTCTATTTTTTTCGATATAGTGAAATTTATTCAGTTTAATGATCTAATCAGCCCCTTTAAATATTACTAGGGTGTTTTGTTACACTTTTGATATGTATTGTATATCAGTGTCTAGTCATCATCGGGTTAAATTCTGGTACTTTTCAAGACAATCAATAATAATAATACAATATGACAATGACTCAGATATTTATTAATGTTCATGAAATTAATAATTCTAAATCATCAAAAAATCGACCGGGTATTGGTACAATCGAGAAAATAAGTTTGTTACATTTGTTTAAATGCTGTTATAATATTTGGTATAGGTATCCAACTAGATTCAAATACCTAAAGAGTAAACGCGGTCTACAAGACATTTGAAGAATCTGTTTATTACAGATCGATTGCTGTCGCGCTGAAACATAGGGACAATGCGTGGTAGAGGTAACACAGGACTAAGTACAAGTTCTTATGATCATTGTTTCTGGATATTGGTATTAGGAGATTTAGGAGTACAGGTACACAATATTCCTCTTGTTGGTCAATATTCCTCCTTTGGTTGATCGTTGAACCTATATCCAGTTGATTACTAAAACTCGCGTATTGCACTCTCCCATGATGTCAAAGTGTTTAAATAAAAAACTAAAAAACTACATTTAAATAGAAAATTTCAATGTAGTTATTGAGTTTTTATATTTAAATACTACTCCTAATGACAAACTTTTGAGTGCGACTATACCAATAACCGGACACCGGAAACCGGAAACGGACTATTTAGTTTCAAGAATTTTATGGTAAGAACTATCTCACAAAGTAATGACATGACAATGTGTATCGGTGAATTGAAATAATTTGCCCATTCTCCTTTATTGTTGTAATTGTAAGATGTATGAACCAAAGAAAACTGTATTCGCAAAAAAAAAAATTTTTCAACACATTTGGATTAACTTAAATGGCAAAAATGTCCGCCAATAAAATCAGTTGTTCCATACAAAATATTTCTCGTTTGCTCCCATAGTGTTACCTGCTACCTTTGTCTCGTTCCGATTTGTCTATCTATCTACCTAGGTATTCTATCGGATCAGGTCGATTACGTCCTTTTTCCCGAACGTCCACTTTAGCCCCGAACGTCCATTTCCCGGATACGTCCTTTTCCCCAAACGGCCATTTCCCCGAACGGCCATTTCCCCGAACGGGCATAATTTCAAACTTCCGTTTACCATTATTCTTTCCCCAAACAGTCATTACCTCGAACAGGTATTCTACAGGCTGTAACAAAACACCCCAGTGAAACTTAAGGGGGTGCTTCAGACCATCAAACTCTATCTGCATAGTAAAAGTTGTTCAGTCTGATGTGTCTCAGTGTTTGAGAAGATAAAGATACGTTTTTTAATACAGTTTTTAAGGTATGCCGTTATTATTAGAGATCGGATATTCGGATGCATATTTACCTAAACTTCATTTTTGGGTAAGTATGAAATTATGGAAGCGGCTTCTTAAAATTATCTCTTTTAAATATTTTTCGAAACGCCAGAAAATCCGGGAATGCATAACTAATCTGTTGCATAGTATGGAAGCAACTTTCTTAAAACTATACAGGGTGTAAATTAAAATAGGACAGCTACTTAAAGAGGTGCTTCAGACCATCAAACTGAACAACTTTTTCTATGGGACCAATATCGAAATCGCGAAAAAAAAATCTGCTGTCCCATACATTTCTGTTGAGTTATGTTTGCAGTTTTGTATGGGAGAGCGGAATTTTTTTTCGCGATTTCGATATTGGTCCCATAGAGAAAGTTGTTCAGTTTGATGGTCTGAAGCACCCCTTTTAGTAGCTGTCCCATTTTATTGTACAGCCTGTATAAATTAAAAAGTAAAAAAAATTTTTTTTTTCTAAAATAAACCCGGGTTATCAGGAAGTCCGGGAATGCATAACTAATCGGATGCGTAGTATAAAAGTAACGTCTTAAAATTATTAAATTAAACAAAAAACATTAGTTTTCGATACAAAAGTGCACTCTATAATAGCCAACACCTCAACTTTAGGTAAATATGCATCCGATTATCCGATCTCTAGGTATTATATAAGCTAAAATAATAATTTTTAAAGTGTTTTAGTTCGTACCTACTCCCATACCTATGACAAAATCCATTAATTTTATTTAAACGTAGACTTAAACGTAACCTTAATTTTAATGTATACCAATGATTTTAATTTCACCCTGAAATATAAACTGTGTGAAAATATGTGAATGTATATGTCATCTGACCATCAAAACAT
This sequence comes from Agonopterix subpropinquella, assembly GCA_922987775.1. Classification (NCBI taxonomy): domain Eukaryota; kingdom Metazoa; phylum Arthropoda; class Insecta; order Lepidoptera; family Depressariidae; genus Agonopterix; species Agonopterix subpropinquella. The sequence continues at coordinate 6,166,501 of OV277718.1, read as the reverse complement.
ACAAACTAAAGTCTAAACTAAAGGTTCGAAAACATTATTGTTTTCATTACTCTGAATACGGACGGCCGGCACCCAGAATCAGACGCGGGCGCGCGGGGCGGGGCTCGAGCCGGCTCCCGCGCTCGATAGAGACAGCAACAATAATATCAAATACCTAACGCGGCCGCGCGTGCCGTAAGTAAGTTAAGGTTGTGACGATGTATGCGCTTAGTGAACTGCATTGCAGTACCTAGGTACAGGTGCTCTAGAACACAGATAATTTAATAGTATCCTAGAGTACCTATTACAAGAGATAAGTGTACTTTTTGCAACCATCAGCAGCAAGGCTGATTCAGTGTTTATGGGGTGTAGAGCATCGCTGTGATGGGGATGGACCAGGTCTGCCTGCATAACTCCAGTCGGTTTAGGAGTTACTGATGATTAAAGGTCTGTAAAAAATTTACGATCAGCTTCAAGGTCCGTATGATATTGTTGTAGTATGCACTGTAGCTATGTGAACAGTACAAAAACTGTCAAGTTCTGTCAGTCGGTTTAGGAGATACAGCCAGTCAAAGTTCCAACCTTTGAACGGCTGTATCTCCTAAACCGACTGATGAACCATGTCAGTTTTTGTACTGTTCACATAGCTACAGTGCATATACTACAACAATAATATACGATCAGCCTTGTAGTTGATCGTAAATTTTTTACAGACCTTTAATCATCAGTAGGTAACTCCTAAACCGACTGGAGTTATGCAGGCAGACCAGAGCCTCAATTGCGCAGTTTTATACGGTTTTGGTTTGGTTTTGGTTTTGGTTTAGTTTTGGTTTAGATTTCGTTTAGCTGAAGTAAAAAAGCTATCGCGATATTTTTTTCTGAACGGTTAAATCGCACAATACAGAAAATTCGATCGAACGGACATCAAACGTTACGCCAACGTATCTTCCGAAATAAAGCTAAATCGTTACCGTTAATATAATTTGCGCGATACGAATTGTGCGTAACGTAACGTTTTTGGTTTTGTTTTGGTAGTATCGTTCAAACTTAGGGCGATTGAGGCCCTGGTCCATCTCCATCACAGAGAAGCTCTACACCCCATAAACATTGAATCAGCCTTGCTGCTGATGGTTGCAAAAGTACACTTAGGTATCTCTCAGAATATATTATGTTAGGTACGTAGACAATCTCTAAAGTCTAGATTCAGTGCGCCTACCCTGTTACGTGCTATTTAATCTGTAAAATGTCGTGAGAGGCGCCCCGCTCTGTTTGCCGCGAATGCATCATGCATGCGCGCTGCAATTTTCTATGATATGATACTATCTCATATCCGGGCTTGGCAAATTATTTGTCCGCTATTATTTTCTTGTTTCTTTCTTGGCGCTGACCTACTGTTATACACTGTGGGTAGCGTTGCCACAGCCCAGGATCTAAGATTTTTCCGAGGTGGGGCAAAAGTATGACATTGGCGCCTCCAAAGGTAAGTATAGCAATGGCATAGATTTATATATTGAGCAATGGTCAATAATTTTTGGTCAGTGGGTTTTCCCAGGGACGCCAGGGCCAGGTTAAGTCTTCTAAACCTTAGAGCGAGTGAAGCGTCCCCAAGATTTTACTACAATACCTACATGTGATGACTGCTATCTAAACTATTATAAAACTGTAACAGAAATGTGTCTGTACTTACATTGAAGATAATTACAAAAAAAAAATTACGACATGGTTTTTTCCTGTCCCTGATTCCAAATCACCAATTTTTGGATTTTTTGTCTGTCTGTTTGTTTGTTAGTTTGTTTGTTTGGGTGTTTGTTTGTTCGAGTATCACGTTGTTGTTGAAGATGTAGCGAGCTTAACCATAAGAAGCCTATTCACTCGTACTTTAAAGTTTCTTTGAATCCAATAGAGTTTTGTTTCAACTGAACTAGTTCATTAAAAAAATTCAATAGAGCGTTAGAAAGATATCTTTTTGAATGCACGGTGGTGTCATTAAGAGCACTAATGTATTAAAAGAGCTCTATTGTCTGTCCGTAAGCGTTCGGAGTTACCTATTGACCTGTTTGTAAGAGAAAAGACTTTTTTGACAACTAATGGAACTGACCTACTGAAACGTTTAGATTTTTTATCCTTACTTCCTTAATAAGTACCTATTTTAAATTTGAAAGTATGCTTGTGTATGTTTTTAATAACTACTATACAGGGTGTAAGGAAAAGTATCATTAACTTTTAAACCACATACTCTACCCATCAAACTGAACAACTTTTACTATGGGAGCAAACCGATCGGAGCAAAAAAATATTATATAGATATTCATAGAAAAACAATAAAATAGAAAACGCTGTAATCACTTTTCCATACAAATATTCGGATTTCGGGGGAGATAAATCCCACCTATTCCCCTCCCCCCCCCCCCCCATATACGTGCCTGAGAAAAAGTGAGACACTAAATGATTTTTTTAAATTTTAATTTGACGACCCGGTTGGTGTAATGGTTACCACACCGGACTGCCAAACCAGGGTCCTGGGTTCGAATTCCGGTTCGGTCATGGATGTTTATATGTTTGTGCCGTCGTTGTATGGTTTCCATAATAAACAGCCTATAAATAGTGCTTTCTTGGGATCATTACAATGTATGTGCCTGTGAGCGTTATTTATTTTATTTTATTTTATTTTTAATTTAATTTTACATGCAATAAGAGAGGTAAACCGAGGGGCGCTTACTAATTTTCGCCCAAGGGCGGCCAGATCCCTAAATCAGGCCCTGACCTGACTGCCGGTGGCTGTATTTGAAACAGGGTACGAGAATGCATTCATTCGTTGACTTGAATTGAAAAGTAACGAGGAACATGCTATGCTACAATATACGCTAATGAGCTAATTATAAATTACAAAGACTCATTATTATGCGACCCGATGTCGAACGATTTGCGATTGTTTATATCGCAATAGCAGTCACGTTACCCGTGAAGTTTGGGGTGGTTTGGCACATTGATAGCATCTATCACTAAATAAATTATCTTGATTTTATTACCTATAATTAATGCTCCAAAAAATTACAGAACTTAAAAGTGCCCTCAACCAATTAGGTATCTGGGGGCAATTTTGTATCATTAATAATTTATGAGACAAAATTGCCCCCAGAAGAAGAATCCTGTGTAGGTATATTATTATATACCTACGTACAGGATCCTTCTTAATATGCTGATACTTTTTTAAGGGGATGATCAGACCATCAAACTGAACAACTTTCTCTATGGGACCAACCTGTCTCTCACACTGACAGGATCATAATATTATTTAACGAGCTTTTACCCGCGACTTCGTCCGCATAAATTATATACCAGATTTTAAGTCAGATGATAAGCTATCAAACAAAAAAAAGTTTCATCAAAATCGGTTCAGTAGTTTTTGCGTGATACTCGAACAAACAAACACCCAAACAAACAAACAAACAAACAAACAAACATACAAACAAACAAACAAACAGACAGACAGACAAAAAATCCAAAAATTGGTGATTTGGAATCAGGGACAGGTAAAACCTCCTCCTTTTTTGAAGTCGGTTAAAAAACCATGTCGTATTTTTTTTTATTGTAAATATCTTCAATGTACAGACACACTTCTGTTACAGTTTTATAATAGTTTAGAAATACTTTTTAGTGAAAGCACCCTTGCATGTTCCCTTTACCAAAAAGTTTCTGCGGGACTCGCCAATTCAAAACTAAAGTTGAACAATACTTAAAACAACGAAACTAAAATCTAAACAATAAATTAGGTATTTAGTGAATGCCTTTTTACGACAATTATCATTTAGGTAGGGACAGCAAAGTAACCGACACGAAGCCGGCGCAGTTCAAGGTTGAACGATGACTCTTTTATGTTGACAATGCTTATTTACCTAGTAGGGACTCAGGTATTTAATATTTTTATTTAAACACTGTGTTCATAACATAAATACTTATAAACCAAGGCCCATAAGCTCCTTTTTATCTCTCAAAAATAATTAAGAACAAGAAGGTACCTACTTTGCGTAGAGAGAACGCGAATCCGAACAAATGTAAGGACAGAAAGATTTTTTTTTAATTTGCATCTTAGACGAATTAACTAAACACAGACATGAATTATCTACCATTAAGGGGCGTCCGTCCGGTTTTGAGTAACTTTGTAACCATTTTATACATTAACTATGACACTTTTTAAGCAGAAAACAAAACTGAACAATCTACAGGATATGAGAAGTGATGTGGTTTTTCTCGAAATCTATTTTAATGAATAAAACTGAAGAAAAACGACTCCAAAGTCACCTCTTTTTTTCCAGTTGTAACCGTTTTACTCTTACATTGTTGATAAGAAGAATGTGAAAATTTACAATATTCTTCACAATACAATATAAAATGATGTGGTTTTCTTATTTTTTGAAAAATCATATAAAATCATACAGGTTTTCAAAGAAAACGGAAAATTCTGACCGGAGCCGCGCAATTGAAGCGGGATGGCTAGATGCAAAAGTTTGCTTGTAAGAAAGAGAGCCTTGCAGATGGGAGGAGTAGCCTTAAATCGAAATGCCTGCGGAATGCCTACGGGAAGCTGGTATGCAATTAATTGCAATGGAAGACAAAACTACTGCAATTTGTCAAATAAACATTTTAACCGACTTCAAAAGTAAAAAGAGATAACAGTCGATGACTTTTACAGTCGCATGATCGCATCAACACCCTCTACAGGGTGTTAGGGTAAGCAGTTGCATTACTTTAAGGGGTGATTGTACCCATGATTGATACTGAACAACTTTCCCTAATATACCTATAGGAAACTCGTAAAACAGTTTTTGGACTTCCCATACTAAATACAATCACCTGACCGAACGTTTATATGAAAAGTCGAATAAATAAATCCGAATTTTCTATACTTAGTGTTCTTAGGGAAAGTTGTTCACTATCATGGGTACAATCACCACTTAAAGTAATGTAACTGTTTACCCTAACACACTGAATAAGAACATTATTTTATTAACCGACTTCAAAAAAGGAGGAGGTTTCTCAGTTCGACCGTATATTTTTTTTTTTTTATGTGTGTTCGCGGATAACTTCGTCGTTTATGAACCGATTTTGATAATTCTTTTTTTGTTGGAAAGGAGATGTTCCGAGGGTGGTACCATGATAAGGAATCCAGGATCTGATGATGGAAACCCAGAGAAATCGAGGGGAACCTTCGAAAATTGTAGTGCCGACTAGTGCGATTGTTAATTTAAAGCACTCCTATTAAATCGAACTAATCAATTCACCACTAAAAATTGTGAAATAAACAAAATTTTAACAAATAAAAATTAAAACCGCCTTCAAAAAAACTAAAAAGTTAAAAAATAATATTGCAGCCTAGTTATGACATTTTCGTTCGCATCATAAGAACATTAATTTGTTTTATAGAAGTCGGTGTCAAGACAAGCCAAAAAATGCAAGCCCTGTCGCGAATCGTACCGGCTTGACAGCGACTTCAATAAAACAAATTAATGTTCTTATGATGCGAACGAAAAAGTCATAACTAGGCTGCAATATTATTTTTTAACTTTTTAGTTTTTTTGAAGGCGGTTTTAATTTTTATTTGTTAAAATTTTTGGAGTCGCGGTCGGTGTCAAGTCAAACCAAAACATTACTGCAAGCCCAGTCGCGAATCATACCGGCTTCAAAGCGACTTCAATAAAACAAATTGATGGTCTAAGACCATCAATTTAATTGACCAGCCGATGAATTTTAAGTTCGCATCTACAACGTGTTAATGAATTAACGCAAAACTAGAAAGTAGTTTGTTTAGAATCGAGAGCAGAATCGAATTATCATGATTTCAACATAGGTAATTTTTTTCAAAATATTAAATAATTTGTTTGCAAAATTAAAAATTTCTGAATCCGATGTCAGTCCACCGCACGGGCACACTCACCCTACTTACTACCAAAACAAAACAAGATTATAAAAATGTATCCATGAGTACGTTAGCGCTTTCTTTCAGTGCTGAAATGATAACAAATCATTTTTGCCTCAAACTTAAAATACGAATAACTTTAAATTTTAACTATCAAAATAATGAAATTATTGTTTCAATCTAATTATTTTGTTATAAATCAGTTGGGGTGTATGAGGTTTTGCGCTAATTCATTAACACGATGTATAATACAGGGTGTAACAAAACACCCTAGTAATACTTAAGGGAGTAGTTCAGACCATCAAACTGAACAACTTTCACTATGGAGCCAACGTCAAGAAAAAATAAAAAAAATCTGCTGTCCCATACATTTTAGTCGAGTCGTTACGAAGTTTTGTCTGGGACAGCAGATTTTTGTTATTATTTCTCGATGTTGGCTCCATACTGAAAGTTGTTCAGTTTGATGGTCTGAAGCACCCCCTTAAGTATTACTAGGGTGTTTTGTTATACCCTGTAGATGCGAACTTAAAATTCATCGGCTGCAATATTTTTTTATTACTTAAAATTAAGAAGTAAGTAGGTACTATCTCTTTTTAACTTTTTGATATCTTAAACCTAACCAAGTTAAATAGGTATGACTTATAACTTAATCCAGTTTATCAAGCAGGTTTAATATGTCATGTAAAATGCCAATTTCGAAACGCAGCCTTGCACCATAACATAACAATAATGTTATTGCAATGTTTTATTGGCATTTTTACACACAGTAAGTACCTACTGCATTGACTACTCCCGAAGTGCTAGGTATTTTGAATCGTGAGATTCGAAATCAAAATCATGAATGACCGAATGAATATAGGTACCTACACAAACTTCATACTACTTAGGTCATTTTCTTCTGCTGATTTCAACGTGTGACTTTATTTTTTGTTTTTTTTGATATGCAAATAAATGTTATGTTTACTTTTGTACAGTATCTACCTACCTACTTATAGGTACAGTAATTGTTATTTATGAGTACTTTCACAGTTCAGTAACTATCTCATCACAATATTAAACATTTCTAAATAAAGAAAGCGTAAATTAAAAAAGTGTTACCTACTCCTATATACTGCAAAAGCCTTAAAAATATTATTCCGTTATGGAGAGCGCTACTAAACTGTAAATCTTAAAAAGAACCATAACAATTGAAAAGAACTAAAAATACTTAGTAAGAGATGTCAAAAATACCCACCAAAAAACTTATCAATCGAACAAAAAATATATCGAAAAGAAAGTCACAAAAATATCGTGAAATCAACTGTAACGTGTCACATCACTAGCACTTTTTTATTTTTCTGTAAATAATGTCATTCTAAAAAAAAAAACGCGATACTGCCAGTGCTTTTTACTATTTTCAGAAAGGCAACGGGCATCAATGTTTTCAACTTTTAACCGAAACGCGTCTGTTTGCGGCAGCAGTTTTTGCTTAACTAAACTAAAATACAGTTAAGTTACTGTCAACCCGACGTTCGCTAAGTGGCGAAAGTCTCAAAGATGTGCATTCGCTATGTATAAACAAATATTTCAAGTTTATTAGACATTTTCAGTACCTATATGTACATACTCCAATTTCACTGCTCTTTGACCTTTTGGTGGTTTAGCCACAGATTATACACAAATGGTTTTGGGTTAGTTTAGATCGGCATTATGATAAACTTGATATTGCGGTCGCCTTTCTAGCCATCGAGATAGTTATGAAGATATCTCAGTTAGTATGGACGATTATTTGTTTAATATTAGATAGATAGGTAGGTACGAATTTCTCAATAAAAGCGGTCAAGTGCGAGTCGGGCTACTCGCGCACCGAGGGTTCCGTACCACACCACTACAGAACACAACATTATTAACTAAGAAAAATAAAACTTTTTTTGTCCGGGACCTTTAGCGCAAGACCGACTCACAATTGGCCGTTTTTTAGTATTTGTTGTTATTTTGTAGAGCATGTTCTATAATCACACTAAGTTTGACGCTTGTATGTATTACCGTTTTTACGATAGAGCGTGAAGAAAAAACGTTGATAAAAACTAGTTTCCTGTTGAGAACCCCCCTTAATTTATAACTTTTTGAAATTTTTATTATTTGTTAACAAATCCGCCGCAATAACGCATAATCTGAGAAAATTTCAACTATGTAGCTATTACGGTTCAAAAGTTACAACCCTAAATAGGTAGGACAGACGGACGGACGGACAGACGGACAGACGGACAGACGGACAGACGGACGGACGGACGGACGGACGGACAGACGGACAACGTAGGCTTAGTAATAGGGTCCCGTTTTCACCCTTTGGGTACGGAACCCTAAAAATTAACCTAACTAATAGGTAGGTACATAGGTATTTGGTCTATACCTTGGAGGGCAGACTGCCTAACAAGCGGTGAAACATGATAATATCCTTGGTGTTCGGTAATGATCGTTCTTCTTTCGTAAATTCCCGTCTATGTTTTCGATGTTACTTTGTCCCTTACTAATCCAATAACAAAAATAAAAAAAAAGTTTTAATAATTTTTTGTGATATAAAGGGACACACTTCTAAGTTTACCAAAGTCTAGACCAAAGTTTACACGCGAAAAAAAGGGCACTATAGCACAGATTATTTAATAGTTAACTATACCTAGTTATGTAGTAGGGACTAGATACTCTTTCTTATACTGTGCTATAGCCAAAGTATATGTAAGTATCTACTAGGTACTATCTTTAGCCCGCGACTTCGTTCGCGTGGAGTTCGGAAAAGCCCTTTCAGGGGTCGATTTTCGAAAAAAATAACTATCTCAGTGCACCCCTAAGAAATCCTCCCTAGAATTTATATTCCTACACGTTTCTATCTTCAGTGGTATAAGCTGTGCATTGTCAGTCTGTAACGGATCTGTTTTTGAGGTCCCGAGTTCGAATCCACACGGATGAAATGCCATGTACCTACTAATCAGAATTTCTTACTTAAAGGTACAGGGTGTAAGTCACAGTCTAGCAAATACTGAAACGGTGAACTCAGACCATCAAACTAAACAACTTTCACTATGGAGCCTACCTCAGGATACGCGAAAAAAATCAACTGTCCCATACAAAACTGCTGTACCAACCCGACTAAAATGTATGGGACAGCTGATTTTTTTCGCGTTTCCTGAGGTAGGCTCGTAGTGAAAGTTGTTCAGTTTTGGTGATGGTCTGAGTTCACCGTTTCAGTAGGTATTTGCTAGGCTGTAACTTACACCCTGCGTACGTAATACCGACTGCTCTCAAACGGTGAAGGAAATAATCGTGAGGAAACCTGCATACGCTGAAGAAATTGTGATGAAGTGTACCGCACCGCATTGTGCACGCGTGGTACTACACTAACGTACATACACCCTCCCTGAGGGTAGTGTCTGTGCCCTGCAGTGGGACGTGTATAGACTGTGATGTGTATGTGAAGTGTACCGCACCGCATTGTGCACGCGTGGTACTACACTAACGTACATACACCCTCCCTGAGGGTAGTGTCTGTGCCCTGCAGTGGGACGTGTATAGACTGTGATGTGTATGTGAAGTGTACTGCACCGCATTGTGCACGCGTGGTACTACACTAACGTACATACACCCTCCCTGAGAGTAGTGTCTGTGCCCTGCAGTGGGACGTGTATAGACTGTGATGTGTATGTGAAGTGTACCGCAGCGCATTGTGCACGCGTGGTACTACACTAACGTACATACACCCTCCCTGAGAGTAGTGTCTGTGCCCTGCAGTGGGAGGTATGGGTGTTAGGGTAGACAGCATTACTTTAGTGGGTGATTGTACTCATGATACTGAACAACTTTCCTAAAGGAACAAAGGGTAATTTGCAAAAAAACAATCAACTTTTCATACAAACTTTCAATAAAATAAAATAATTAAATAAATCAGTTGATTGCGTTTAGTAAGTATGGAAAGTTCAAAGAAGATCCTCAATCTTAGTATGGGAAATAGGCTAACATGAAAATGTTAGCGTAAAGTTATGGAACTCATGTCTATTTGTTTCTCATAATCCCTAAATTATAGTGCTAATATTAGGTATACCTTATCTAAAAGGAGTATCGCATAATCGCAGTTGGCGCACATCTTGTCTTGGTAAGATTATGTTGGTTTTTTAATTTTTTTTTAAATATACTGTCCCATACAGGCTCGAATAGGTTTACAGTTTACAGGTTAGTATGGTAGAGCTGATTTTTTTTCACAATTTCGATGTTAGTGCCTTAGAGGAAGTTGTTCAGTTTGACGGTCTGATCATCTCCTTAGATAAGTGTCAGCATATTAAGAAGGACCCTATGTATAGGTACGTTACACATGCTTCGATTTTCATATATTATTTTATTCATATATTTACTTATTTATAGCCATGTTGGGCTATGTCAATTCAAATTAAAGCTTAAAAAATGTAAGTGCCATGAAAGAGAGTGAAAGAGCATGCTTCGATTTCGAAACGTATAATATAGGTGTAAGTGACAGCCTATCAAATACTGAAACGGTGAATTCAGACCATCAAACTGAACAACTTTCACTATGGAGCCTACCTCAGGAAGCGCGAAAAAAAAATCAGCTGTCCCATACATTTTAGTCGGGTAGGTACAGCAGATTTGTATGGGACAGCTGATTTTTGTTCGCGTTTCCTGAGGTAGGCTCCATAGTGAAAGTTGTTCAGTTTGATCGTCTGACTTCACCATTTCAGTATTTGATGTCACTTATACCCTGTTTAAGTAATGCAAACGCGTCGCCAAAATATCTGCGTGTTTTAAATAGAACTTTCACTTATTTTCAAGAACCCAACCCTCTAACCCTGAACCGCAATGAGGTCGTCGTGCAAATAAACCTACACTTCGCAAACATAACGGCATCGACAGACCCAACTTACTTTTAACGCAGCCCCGCTAAATGCTCTGGCCTGATTTGACCTTCCTTATAGGGCCGTTAGCAATAAACTTATCTTAAATGCTCATTAGACTGATTTACGCATGTGTTCAAGTTGCAATGGGCTGGAGTGCGATTTTTTAATGTCATACGTTGAACTCAGCAGTTGAAATTGTCTAAATTACTTTGGAGATACGCATCTTTCTACTGATGAATTGACTTTCAAAAATCATACTCCAGGAGTGCGTTTTTTGAAACTCCCACGTTGAACTCAGCAATTGAAAATGTCAAAATTACTTTGGAGATAGGTATGCATCTTTCTACTGCTGATTCGACATTAAAAAATCATATTCCAGGAGTGCGTTTTTTGAAAGTCGAATCATCAGTAGAAAGATGCGTATCTCCATACATTTTCAACTGCTGAGTTCAACGTATGAGATTCAAAAATCGCACTCCTGGTACCTTTCATGGCGATTATTTACAATACAGTTTTAGGCGTGAAAGGGAAAAAATACTTTCACATTAAATATTAGTTAGGTACGATAAAATATAAGTTTGCGTGTTTCATTCAATCTCCGGTCAAGATAAGAGTTTAACAATGCTTTGCTAACGGTACTTTAACAAGCGTTAATGTCACCGGCTCCAATCTTTCGTTTTGCATCGAGTGCGCGCTAATTCGCGTCAAAATACGTACGATCTACTTATCGACGTTTTGGTGTCACATTGCTGCGTATTTTTTTTTTGTATTTATTAATCTAGACTCAGACTCATCACAAAATTGCCAGAATGATAAGGCCTACTTTGGTAGGCGAACGACAAAACGACACGCATAATTTCAACTCAAATCTATGAAACAGGCACCAACCTTTAATTAAATTAAAATTAATTTAATTTAATCAAAAACTACGATTAGGTACCTACATCTATCGTATTTTCTAATAAATTAATTTTTGACTATTGTTGGCTGCAGACAAAATGTCGGTCTGCACGTCTTTAGGTATTAACTTTATGGTCTGTCTGTACTGTGCGTACCTAACTACTTACAGCCTAAAACAATTCGCACCTGATAAGTGAGTCTTCGATCAGTGTGTGTTGCTAGTGATGGATGACATATATGGAACAGAGACGTGGTCGCTCACTCAAGGCCTCATAAAAAGGCTGAAAGTCACCTAAAGGGCAATGGAGAGGGCTATGCCCGGAGTTTCCCTGCGAGATCGAATCAGAAATGAAGAGATCCGCAGAAGAATTAGAGTAGCAGACATAGCCCAAAGAGTTGCTAAACTTAAGTGGCAGTGAGCGGGGCACATTGCTCGCAGAACCGATGGCCGATGGGGTCGAGAAGTTTTCGAGTGGCGACCGCGTACCGGATAGCGCAGCGTGGGTAGGCCCCTCACACGGTGGACCGACGACCTGGTGAAGGCGGCGGGAACCTGTTGGATGAGGGCAGCGCAGGACCGGTCGTTGTGGCGATCCTTGGGGGAGGCCTATGTCCAGCAGTGGACGTCCATCGGCTGAGATGATGATGGTAGTGATTTCGAAAATACGCAAATCTGTAAATAATTGCAAAATTGCGAGAAATCCTTAGCATTGAAATATTTTCTCAGCCTAATTTTTGGGTGAAAGTAGGTATACTTAGACAATTTACTTACAACGTATTCTTTGTTACTTCCTCGGAATTGTCTCCACTCGAGCACAGATTGCGAGCGGTCGGTAGCGCGATGCGGTGTCTATACCCCAGTCATCGTCATCATCATCTCAGCCGATGGACGTCCACTGCCGGACATAGGCCTCCCACAAGGATCGCCACAACGACCGGTCCTGCGCTGCCCTCATCCAACGAGTTCCCGCCGCCTTCACCAGGTCGTCAGTCCACCGTGTGAGGGGCCTACCCACGCTGCGCTTTCCGGTACGCGGTCGCCACTCGAGAACTTTTCGGCCCCATCGGCCATCGGTTCTGCGAGCAATATGCCAGCCCACTGCCACAGTTCAGCAATTCTTTGAGCTATGTCAGTTACTCTGGTTCTTCTGCGGACCTCTTCATTTCTGATTCGATCTCGCAGGGAAACTCCGAGCATAGCCCTCTCCATTGCCCTTTGGGTGACTTTCAGCCTTTTTATGAGGCCTTGATTGAGCGACCACGTCTCTGTTCCATATGTCATCACTGGCAACACACACTGATCTTTCACTTTCGTTTTAAGACACTGCGGTATTTGGGACGTGAAGATACTACGTAGCTTCCCGAACGCTGCCCAGCCGAGTTAGATTCGACGGTTGATCTCTTTCTCCTGGCTGGCAGCTGGAACTACCTAACTGAATAGTTTGTCCCAGGTAAACATAATCGTCAACTACTTCGAGCGCAGAGTTTACCCCAGTATGAACACTCAATCATAGGGTCTGGGTTCGAATCCGAACGGATGACATGCCATGTACCAATGAGTTTTTCAAACTTATGTTCGTAAACCATTTGCTCTCTATCGTTGAAGTAAAACATCGTGTGGAAACCTGCATAAGCTGAAGAAATTCTGAAGCGTATGTGAAGCCTACCAAACTTCATACTTTCTTGATGGTAGTCCTGTGCCCTGCAGTTGGACATATTAGTAGCTACAGGGTGAAATTGATATCATTAGCATCCTTTTAAACTAAGAAGTTTAAAAGGATGCTAATGATATCAATTTCACCCTGTGGCTAGGGGTTGCTGCAGTGTCCGGGCTGTGCTCTTGCACAGCCCGGACACTGCATACAAAAATTTGAAATTGACAAGATGACGTCAGCACATGCGAAACCAAAGAAATTGAACCATAAGTCTTCTTCTTAGGTAACGAGGAACCGGTGCGCGGTAACCAGAGGGCGATAGAGGCGGTGAGGTAAAAAGTTGGTGGGAGGAAGGAAGTGTCCGTACTGTATCTGGTAATAGCATAGATTTATATATTACTAGCGGCCCGTCCCGGCTTCGCACGGGTGGACGTCTTATCTTTTCTAGCAATAAATATAGCCTATGTTACTCAGGGTGAATGCAGCTTTCTAATGGTGAAAGAATTTTTTAAATCGGCCCAGTACTTTTTGAGCCTATTCATTACAAACATACAAAAATAGGTACAAATCTTTCCTCTTTATAATATTAGTGTAGATGTAGACTAGCGTAAGGATAGGCCCGTCAGAATATTTTACAAAACCTTCTTCATAGAAACAAAAATTTGCGCCATCTGTCATAACTCGTATACGAACTATATCGTGTCATATATTTTCTTTGATCGTTGTAGTGCTCTAAACTGACATTTTTCCTTGCATTTTAGAGCCAACGAACTGGGGACCATAGTCAAGCTCATAGGCTATGTCCTTACGCTAGTAATATATATGTCTTTGGGTAATAGATACTCTTTCTTATACTGTGCTAAGAGTCTACCCATCAAACTGAACAACTTTTACTATGGCAGCAAACCGATCGGAGCAACAAAAAATTTTAACAAAAAATTAAAACCGCCTTCAAAAAAACTAAAAAGTTAAAAAATAATATTGCAGCCAATGACTTTTTCGTTCGCATCATAAGAACATTAATTTGTTTTATTGAAGTCGCTGTCAAGCCGGTACGATTCGCGACATGGCTTGCATTTTTTGGCTTGGCTTGACACCGACTTCTATAAAAACAAATTAATGTTCTTATGATGCGAACGAAAAAGTCATTGGCTGCAATATTATTTTTTAACTTTTTAGTTTTTTTGAAGGCGGTTTTAATTTTTTGTTAAAATTTTGTTTATTTCACAATTTTCAGTGATGAATTCATTAGTTCGATTTAATAGGAGTGCTTTAAATTAAAAAACGCACTAGTCGGCAGTACGATTTTCGAAGGTTTCCCTCGATTTCTCGGGGATGCCTCATCAGATCCTGGTTTCCTTATCATGGTACCACCCTCGGGACATCTCCTTTCCAACAAAAAAAGAATCATCAAAATCGGTTCATAAACGACGAAGTTATCCGCGAACACACATAAAAAAAAAAAAAAAATATATACGGTCGAACTGAGAAACCTCCTCCTTTTTTGAAGTCGGTTAAAAAACAGCTGTTGCATACATTTGAGTCTAGTAGACATTGCAGTTTAGTATGGAACAGCAGATTTTTTTGTTGCTCCGATCGGTTTGCTTCAGAACATGAAACTGAACAACTTTAACTATGGAGCTAAAATCGAAATCGTGAAAAAAAGCTCCTGGAGTGCGATTTTTGAATCTCATTCGCTGAGTTCAGTAGTTGAAAATGTCAAAATTACTGTGGAGATATGCATCTTTCTACTGCTAATTTAACTTTCAAAAATCATACTTCAGGAGTGCGATTTTTGAAAGTCAAATCAGCAGTGGAAAGATTCGTATCTCCATAGTAATTTTGTCATTTTCAACTTCTGAACTCAGCGAATGAGATTCAAAAATCGCACTCCTGTTCCAAAGAAAATGTCAATAGGTACTTTGTCCAAAATGTTATGAAATAGTAGATTTTTCTTCGCGTTTTCAATGATGGTCCCATGATAAAAATTGTTCAGTTTGATGGTCTGAAGCACCCCATAAAGTATGTCCCTCGTATATGCTACGATATTTAATATGATATGAAAGGCGAACAAAGAAAAACAAAACATTTTTACATTTACATTTTATATTTCACTATAATAAACCTTCTTTACAATAATATAAGGAAATAGTTAATAAATTACGCGCATGTTCTGAGGTTTCAGAATATCTCTGACTATCCCCTCGGGGAATACAGTCGTGAGCATATGCTATGCTTAAGTAATAAATTAGATTAATGTTTTTCTAGCTACTGTTTTTTGCAATGAAACTTTAGAACGACAATTCGGTATCTCTGTCAAGTTTTTTTTTGCAGGGCGCGAGAACCATTTCAAGATAATTGTTTCAATAACAATATTTTTCATGTTAGAGATTTAAATATGAAAGGAAGGATTACAGGGCCCCTAGACAAAGTACTTTCGATTAGCGTTAACGACAGTAGAAAACATAAAAAATTTATGGACTTGACGGTGACGAAAGCAAACGTCAAAATGTTTCGATCGTCAATGTCAAATCCATACATTCTGTCATTTCTACTAGCGTCTACGGCAATAGAAATGTTACTTTTCTCAAAGATGCTTGGAAATGTGAGCATTATTTTGACAACCTTCTTCGAGATAAATCGAAATTGCTGTACTGGCCAACTACAAGCGCGCAGCGGCCGGCAATGTTTGTATGAAAATCCATATCTGTCGTGTTTTGCGGCCAAATAAATTACATAGTAAACTCATATCTGTCGTGTAGGTAATTTAAAAATGGAACGATCTTTTTCTCCTAAACATGGCGACCAAGGAGGTAACTCAAAAAAGGTTTTATTTAAATTTCGAACTAACTTGCAAATAGAAAGCTGTTTATTGAAAAAAAAAACAAATTGTTGTTCGTTGTTCGTCATTGATTTTGAAAAGAGTTTTAATTTCCGCGAATTATTTGAGAAAATTTACTGTTTTCATTTCCGCGCATTATTTGAGAAAAGTACTATACAAGCCTTGGCCACAACTAGGCATTGATGGACTTACGTATGTGTGCCTCGGCTTCGCCTCGGCCCACATTTAAACGTTCGTCCATCAATGCCTCTGTTGCTGGCCGCTGCAGTAATGTACTATTGTCTATAGGCCCTGGTATCCTTAATAAAATTAAGGTTTTCATTAAAACATATGACGTCACTCTTCGACCTTTAAACTCAATGGTTAACTTAAAATAACTGGCCATTAAAAAAAATATATTTACCACAGATATTTACAATGTTTGCTGTTTCTAGCCGGTGTGGCGCAGGAGTCAAAAAAATACGAAATTCGGTTTTTGATGAACCAAAGATTTCCTTTGATCTTTGTGATCCTAAAATCAATTTAAGAAGTGCAGCCATCTGAATTTTTGATGCAGAGGGGGACCCCTCCCCCCGGGGGGCGAGTTAAGTCCGAGGTTAATATCTGCGTAAGTTTAGGTACTAAGTCAAGTTTGGTATCGTTTTCGCATAAATCAAATTTGTGGAATTCAATTCTGGAATAAAAAACAAACAAAAATAAAAATTAAGGGGTGTCCCCGTACCAGAAACATTGGTGTTTCCATTTTTTTTTTAATTTTGTTCGTTCGTAAAAACGGTTATACTTAACAGGCGTCAAACTTGGTATGATTATTATAGATACTCTTAAGTTAAAGAACAAATTATGAAAAATGTGCCAAGTGCCAGTCGGGCTCGCGCTAAGAATCTCGAACTGAAAGAAAAAACATATTTTTTTTTGTAAATTTATATACGAGTCCAACTTACACTTCGCCGGTTTTTTATTGTGTTAGTGAACCATTCCAAGATCGAAAACAACATTTTATTTGAATTTTTCCAATTCAGGATTTGGTACCGTCAACTAGATTTTATGTTTTTTTAATACTTAATAATTACATACATACAAAATAAACATTTTATTTTATTTACTGTAAAGGATAAAGAGGGCTTTCTAAAGCTTCAAACCAATCCTGCTAAAGGAAATCTTTGGTTCACGAAACGCCGTATGTTGACTCCTGCGCCAGCGGCTATTCTGTTTATTTATTTATTTATTTATCACAAAAAAAGAACAATAATATAACACCTTTTAATTGGAACCGAGCATGCGTTTAGACTTATCTAGGTGTTGTCTGAAGGTAGCCCAGAGTGACCGAGGTCTGTGCTTGGACTATTCCGTTTTGTTGACTATTGAAATCAATTTTGACGGTCAATAACCAGTGCCGTATTTTGGTTTTTGCCAATGTCGTAACTTTGACTATTCAAACTACTAAATAGAAAACAAAATCATGCAACTTTAAGAAAGAAAAATAAGCTTCTTAATACCTATATTATAAGAATAGGGGGAAACAAAATATAATTATGTATTACAATATACTTGTAGTATATTGCAAGCATATACAGCTACACATATATCCATATACATACATATATATAGATTTCCAGCGTAGTTTAATTTCATCTGTTTCAAGCAACCTTTGCATTTAGATATCTCAGATAAAAACATTATAAAAATTTAATTTAAGTATATCGAATATCACGATTAATCTACAAAATAATTAAATTCATTTCCGTGAAAAAATTCAAGAATTACAAAAAAAAATTGACAGTTGACATACCGAATTAGTCAAATCAGCAACTCTTTATTGGACGTCAAAATACGTGCTTTGTATGAACAATAATAATTGTACTAAATAAGAAAATGTATAGTGAAGTCATCAACATTACACTACTTTTTATAGTTGACAGACATTGACTTACCAACTACTGGACGCAGGGTCCGCGCTCAAGTGTCCGAACCAAAAAAGCACCAAAACGTAAAAAGAGAACCAATTACGCGACAATCTTAGTTTGATTGGCCGACTACGCACGCGCACGCTCGGACGAGCAGCGTGCACCGTGCCCCGATGGGGGAGTGGGATGGAAAAGAATTTCAGCAATTTCAATGTTTTTTAGTTGGTTATGTTTTGTACTAGGCCCGACGTCCATAGTATTCTACGTCAATGTTATCCTATTATTAAAAACCTGCTGTTGCATGCGCTATGTGTTAAATCCAGAAAATATTATATCTGTGTGCGAAATTTCAAACACCCAAACATCTTAACTTCCAAATTTTCACATTTATAATATTAGTGAGATGAGATAGTGGTGTCGATTCGAACTGTGCCACGACTAAACTTAACTAAATTTATTCCTGTCACTTTCTAAAATAAGATTATTCTATTCTATTCTGATTCTATTCTATTTTTGTTTAATGGCGTTTCCTTGGTGGATTTTGCCAACATCTAGTTTAAAAAGAGCAATTAGTGCTTGACGTTGTACGGTAATGGATATGGCGATCTCAAAGCCCTGTTTTTATACAAAAACACACACTCGAAACCGCCATAAAATGGCGGAGCCGCGTGGCTACCTGAATCGCGAGCCGAACGACAGGCGTCCACTCGAGAGCCCACTAGCCACGCGACTCAAGAAAAGAGACAGAAAACCAACAGCTGACTTTAGTGCTGTCAAAGTGACGTTACACGCCCAAAATAAGATGCCATCATAATGTACGCCATCTTATTTAAGGCGTTTTTGGGCGTGTAACGTCACTTTGACAGCACTAAAGTCAGTTGTTGGTTTTCTGTCTCTTTTCTTAATCTTATTTTAGAAAGTGACAGGAATAAATTTAGTTAAGTCGTGGCACAGTTCGAATCGACACCAGTATTCAATTTTTTTTTAGTGAGAAGATATAAACATAAAATATATTTCATGTATGCAAATATATTATAATCACTCATGCTACGGTTTCAATTTAATTTCATACATGCTAAAATATATGTATTTAATTATAATAGTTGAATCTTAAATTAAATAATTTTAAGATATAAATAATTAATTAAAATAACTATGAATTATTTATTCTTAATGTGGCACCGAGCCTATTGTGCTGCCCTCAATCGTATTTTTTTATTTCTAAATAACTAATCAATTTTTCCAAAAAACAAGAATGACACATTGTAGTCATTGCTGATTTTCAATTTATCGGGTCACTGCGGATTTGTTTTTATTATTTTTGTAGTTATTATCGTTAAAACCGCCAAAAGTGG
Source organism: Agonopterix subpropinquella (assembly GCA_922987775.1). Classification (NCBI taxonomy): domain Eukaryota; kingdom Metazoa; phylum Arthropoda; class Insecta; order Lepidoptera; family Depressariidae; genus Agonopterix; species Agonopterix subpropinquella. The sequence continues at coordinate 6,147,069 of OV277718.1, read as the reverse complement.
CAACTTTAATAGCTACACGCGTAAAACATTATAATCCGTAATGTTTCGATAAATTGAAAGCCAATCAGGACTACAAAGTGACATTCTTGTTTTTTGGAAAAGTTGTTTAATTGTTTAGAAATAAAATAAAAATAGGATTGAAGGCAGCACAATAGGCTCGGTGCCCCCTTTAATGAAAATGCATTATCAGACTTTGGGCCTTTGTAAACAAATTATTTATTTGAAGGTTATATTTTTGTTTACATGTCAAGCCATTTCTATTTGTTGACACTTCAAGCCACATTACACTTAGTAGGTGTGTTTTTAAGCCATATTACACTTAGAATGTCTATTCTTTATTTACACTTCAAGCCAACACCTCTCTAAGCAAAAAACTTGCTTCCGCCATAATTTAATTCGAATGAATAAGCGAAAAGTTTCTGGAAGTTTCTTAGTTTGATTAAGGATGCAAATCGCACTTTAAGGTAACTTTTTGTGTACACTTTAAGACACTTCTATTTGAGTAGAATCCGCGAATGTGACGAAATTCTAATTTTAAAGTTATATTTTTGTTTAAGACACTTTTATTTGAATAAAATCTACACAAAAATTTCAGTATCATTTTTGTTTTTTACTTATAAAAAATCCTCATCTAAAGGTTATATTTTTGTTTACATCTCAAGCCATTTCTATCTGTGTAGTTCCTTTGTTGACACTTCAAGCCACATTACACTTATCAGAATGTTTCTTTGTTTACATTCCAAGCCGCAGCCAAGCCACATTACACTTGGTAGACAGTTTCTTTACACTCCAAGCCGTATTACACTTAATCATCACTATCACCATCATCCACATAAGCACTGTGCTTAAGGAGACAATCGGGCCGCAAAGCTCTGAATGCATCCGCACCTCTCTGCGTCACACTACTGCCAGTAAAATCCACGGACCTCAAGTTAGGAGCAGCTGTGGCTAAATGCACAAGACTCCTATCTGTAATCCGCCTATACCCAGTTATAGACAACACTCTTAAGTTCGACCTATTTGGCCTAGCATGATCTCTCAAAGGCCCTGGCCCGTGGGGCCCTATATGAACGTAGGTGATATCTTCCCCATTAGCACGACCGAATTGTCTAACGGAAGAATCCGTGACTAGCGAGGAAGAATCTAGATGGTCTGGTTGTCGGTTTTGACCGGTACGTCGGTATATAGCGCGGAGTTGTTGACCAACGTTTACGTAGAGGATGTGTTGGCGAGGCTCTGCCTCTATAAACTCTGGTTGTGCTGGGCAGAGAACTACTACGGGGTCTTGGTTCTGTCTGAAGCGGACGAATTGTTCTACTTTCGGTTTTGGGGTCTCTTTTGGGGATTCGTCAGTGGAAGTGCTGGCTCCTTGGTTTATGTTTATGAATTTTCGTTTGGGGCTTTCGTCATCTGAATCTGATATTTCGGAGTCTGATTTTCGTTTTCCATTTTGTATGTTATTTGTTTCGGAATTCTCGCATTTTTTTCGTTTTGATGACGGTCCTGGATTTTCGTCATTTTCGCTGCCGTTTTCTTGTTTGCGTTTCAGGTTGTCTTTTTCTATATCCGGTTGAGGTAGTTCTGGTTGAGGTACATCTGGTTCTGGTATTTCCGGTTCGGGTACTTCCGGTTGAGCTTCCGGTTCCGCCACACCGGCTTGTGGTTCCTGTTCTCTTACTTCAGGTTGCACGTCTCCTACGAACCTGACAGTATATCTTTCTTTTTCAAATACGAACCTGAAAAAGGAGAGAAAATTTATTAGTTATCAATTTATAAGTCTACTGGCTGACCCCCTACCCCCTAGCGTTTTCGGCCGCGAGCACATGTGATTTATACAGGGTCCTTCTTAATATGCTGACACTTTTTTAAGGGGATGATCAGACCGTCAAACTGAACAACTTAATCCACGGGTCCAACATCGAAATCGCGAAAAAAAATCAGCTGTCTCATACATTTGGAAGAGAAGATTTTTTTTTCGCGATTTCGATGTTGGTGCCTTGGAGAAAGTTGTTCAGTTTGACGGTCTGGTCATCCCCTTAATGGTTTAAACTTCGGTTTAAAGAATTTATTTACTCACAAGAACATAGTTCGCTGGCTGTATGTGTAGTGGTACGTACTTCATTCTCTTGGCGCTGTTGAGGTCCCCGCCAGCGTGGTGAAGGCACCTTCGGCGGAGCGTCGCTATCTGCCCTTCCAGGTCCTCGTCGCTGGTCTCCGGGGTGGTCTCCGGAGAGGCAGCCGTCTGCATCTTCTTGAAGTACTCCGGTTCCTGCAAGAAGCAACATTATGGTATACCAGAATCTATTGATGGCAAATAAGAAAATTTAATATAGGTAGACCAGAATCTGATGAAAAATAGGGAAATCAAATTTTAGAGTAAGCAACACTGGGGTAATTAGATTAGGGCCCTTTAGCGCAGAAGTGCTGCAAAAAGCATCGAAAGAGTCGCGATGCAGCATCGATGCAAACGCGATAAAGCATAGATGCAAACGCGTTACAGCCACGATGCAAAACTTTCGTAATATTTGATTAGTTATTTGTCTACAGCCTTTGCCACAATGCACACGCGCGTGTGCATCAATACAAACATGTGTGTGCATCGCTACAATCATGCGTTTGAATCGATATAAACGCCTATTCATTGCTAGTGAAGCGATTCAGTCACGCGATAGAAAAACGCACGTTTTTATCGGTGCAAAAAGGCTCAGTCTGTACATTGCCTACTTTGACTAGACAGGTGACATTTTGACAATACCATGTAAAAATATATATATATTTTTTAGTTTTTTTCATTTTATGAGATTCTGGTCGACCTATATACCCCGATGAACCCTTTTACGGAATAATTTCTAAACAATATTTCTTAGTACACCCCTAATCATAGATTGTATCATACTTTGTAAAAGATACTGCACTCTCGATTGGCGTCGAACGATGAAGTAAAGCGTAAATTCTCTAGCTAGAATATCCCATACATTTGGGTCAAGTAGGTTTGCAGTTTGTATTGGACAGCTAATTTTATTTTCGCGATTTCGATGTTGGTTTCATAGAAAAAGTTGTTCAATTTGATGGTCTAATCATCCCCTTATAACAGTCTCAGCTAATTACAGTGGACCTTATCAATGGTATCTTCAATGGTTTAGCTGTGCGTTTTCTTCTGTTAATTAATAAATCAATCAGTCAGTAATTCAGTTTATTAGTCTGTCAGTCAGTCACGGAACTGATGTATAGCTGTTTAGTTTTACCAACCTCAGTCTCCCAATGATCCAGTTCGCAATGCCTCGGTAGTGCCTCCCCCTTGTAGTGCTTGTGTAGGGGCGGCGAGGGGGGCGAGTGTGGCGGGGGGGAGAGGTACAGCTCTTCGAGGTCCGATATCCAGCCCAGGGCCGACACTTCAGAGTCGCCGACCGGGGACCCGCTGAGATCCAGGATCTGAGGGTAGAGGGGGTGAAATTAGTCTGAGAAGTGCATACAAGGTGTTATGGTAGGTTTAGACGATGACAATTTCGCGGCGCCATTTTTTTAGCACGAAAAAAAAGCACGGCACGCTTTCGTTTACACGGTGCTAATTTCCAGCGTCAATTTGTTCGCATGCGAATGGATTTGCTAGAGAAAACCGTGCTAACGATTAGCACGAAGCGTTTACACGAGTCGAAAGATTGGCGCGGGGGTTGCGAGGGACGCGGGCGGAGGTCACTAGCACCGAAAAATAGACGCGTGCTCTTTCCTTGCGAACGTTCGCATGCCGTGAAATAGTCGTGCGTAAAGTGTTTATACGGTGCTTTTTTGCGGCGCCGCAGATTTCGCACCGCAAAATTGTCATCGTCTAAACCTATTTTAGAGAGGATGAGGAGACCATGGAGCACATTCTCTGTGACTGTGATGTCTTGGCGGTAAATCGCATGTGAAAAAAAAAAGAAAAAAAAAAAAAAGCAGCCCCCACAACAAGATAAGAAACCTATTAGGGTTGATATACACATAAGGGGGCGATAAAATCAAATATGTGTAGATGAATGTTCGGGAAAAAAGCCGCTCGTCTTTGCCGCACGAATACATTGGCCGGGCAAAGCCGGGTGGTAAAATCAAATGTATGCAGATGAATATTCGAATGATGCGTCTACTCGAACGAACTACCCGATCGGCACAAGCCGAACGAAGCCGAAGTAAAATTGAGTTTAAACAAGTTCTAACCTTGAAGTAACATTGAGTTTGAACAACATCTTACCTTGAGATTATTGAAGCCGAACCTACAGGCGAGCGATGCGTATGCGACGAACTCTGCGAGCTTAGTTCTTACTTTGAAGTAATATTGAGTTTGAACAAGTTCTTACCTTGAAGTAATATTGAGTTTGAACTAGTTCTTACCTTGAAGTAACATAGAGTTTGAAAAAGTTCTTACCTTGAAGTAATATTGAGTTTGAACAACATCTTACCTTGAGATTATTGAAGCCGAACCTACAGGCGAGCGATGCGTATGCGACGAACTCTGCGAGCTTAGTTCTTACTTTGAAGTAATATTGAGTTTGAACAAGTTCTTACCTTGAAGTAATATTGAGTTTGAACTAGTTCTTACCTTGAAGTAACATAGAGTTTGAAAAAGTTCTTACCTTGAAGTAACATTGAGTTTGAACAACATCTTACCTTGAGATTATTGAAGCCGAACCTACAGGCGAGCGATGCGTATGCGACGAACTCTGCGAGCTTAGTTCTTACTTTGAAGTAATATTGAGTTTGAACAAGTTCTTACCTTGAAGTAATATTGAGTTTAAACTAGTTCTTACCTTGAAGTAACATAGAGTTTGAAAAAGTTCTTACCTTGAAGTAACATAAAGTTTGAACAAGTTCCTACCTTGAGATTATTGAAGCCGAACCTACAGGCGAGCGATGCGTATGCGACAAACTCTGAGAGCTTATAGTACGAGATACGAACGTAAGATCATGCACCTATCCCTTAGGCGAACGGCATGTGATTCATATTAAAGTTCACACAGGGGTTCACACAATGCCACCGGGTTGCCTAGCAAAATCTTGCCGCAAGTACCTTTACCATGATGATTTATGGTACCATATTTACCAAAAATGCACCTATCTTTTAGGCCAGCGAATGGGGTGCCATCGGAAGGAGACCGATCTGAAGATCTCGAAAGACTAGGGTTGCCACCTCTCAGTCTGCCGCAACTCTAGGGTTGCCAGGTTCAAAGAAGTCATTTTTTACGAGAAATGCACCTATAAAGTAGGGACTTAATTTCTACACCAAATTGAAGCTATCGTCTTCGTCGACACGGTGGACCAGGGTTGCCAGCCTAAAAGCTGCCGCAAATGAGGGTTGCCAGCACTTTTACCAACAATTACACATACCTGATAGGAACGATTTTAACAAGTAAATGGGGTGCCATCGGAAGGAGACCGACCTAAAGAACTGGAAAAACGAGGGTTTTCACCTCTCAGTCTGCCGCAACTCCAGGGTAGCCACGTTCAAAGAAGTCATTTTTAACGAGAAATGCACCTATAAAGTAGGGACTTAATTTCTACACCAAATTGAAGCTATCGTCTTCCTCGACACGGTGGACCAGGGTTGCCAGCCTAAAAGCTGCCGCAAATGAGGGTTGCCAGCACTTTTACCAACAATTACACATACCTGATAGGAACGATTTTAACAAGTAAATGGGGTGCCATCGGAAGGAGACCGATCTAAAGAAATGGAAAAACTAGGGTTTTCCCCTCTCAGTCTGCCGCAACTCTAGGGCTGCTAGGTTCAAAGAAATAATTTTTCAGCGAAAAGTGCACCTGCAAAGTAAGGATTAATTTCTACACAAAATCGAAGCCATCGTCTTCTACCAGACCAGACTCTCGCCAGACCTGATCTACCATGGAAACTCTCGTTTTCTAACATGTATACATATTACATAGGGCATACACTGAAATGCGTTACATACCTTCCTACTTAAGGTTAAATTAATTCTGAAGACGGATACCTATAGGTAAAGGTAAACCGATTATTTCATTCATAGTTAAATACGTTTCATACATATTTATAAACACTCTAGTACAGCAAACAATGTTGATATTTAATAATAAAAATGGACCAAGTAAAAGGACAATGGGCAAAAATGTCTGGAGTGTGGCCCCGCCCTACTAAACCTTCAGTAAGTATGGCATGTCTGTCTAATTGTTGGTCTATTTACATGCATTCAATAACATTTACGCGCATTCCAGAAATACTTTATACAAAATTATTGTATTGTCATGCGAACTACATACACCTGCAAAGTTTCAAATCTATACATTAATTAGAAGTAGGTTAAAATTGATTTCCTAGATTTTCTTACATACTTACTTAGTTAGTTACATACAGGTGAAGCTAATATAAGCGTGTTAAAAAGGGTCCCGCTGGCTGTAGGTTTTTTCAAACTGCCATTCTTCCATTTGACGGAACAAATTATATTTCTAATTGGTTTCGATAGAACAAATTTGGAACTAAATCCCAGACATACTCGCATCGTTCTACGACACGGGGTCCCGCTGAGTGTAGCCACACTATTTTTAGTGTAATAAAAAACTTTGAAGGCTCAAACAACTTCTAAAAGTAAAATGAAAACTCTAAAACCACCTGTCAAAATCATCATGCAATCTTGGACGCACTATAAATTATTTTTACATTAGTTTATAAGGAAAATAAACTGAAAATAAACAATTATCTGCTAGAATAAAACTTGAATTAGTAGTTATAGAAAGAATAAAGACAAAAATGTGTCTTGTTATTATGCTTTGTCACGTCATGCTATGTTATGTTATGCTAAGCTATGTTATGTTGTGTCACGTCATGCCATGTTACGTTAAGTAAAATAAATCTCTTGTCAGCTAACGACGATGTATGTTTAATATTATTCATATAATTTTTGAGGACAAATAAATTTGTAATACTTAATTATAATCATTCATTGTTGTTGGGTTATTATACGAACTTTCGAAAATATAATTGAAATTTTTTTTTCAATAGAGACACTCATTTGGTGAGTTGTAGAATAACATGATCATAATGTTTGCGTTTACAGGTAAGTGTAACATGATATTGAAAAGTAAGTAAAAATTATAGTATTTTTTTATAAGTAGGCAACGGTTTACGAAAAAATTAAAACCGCCTTCGAAAAAACTAAAAAAAAACAAAAAATAATATCGGAGCCGATGAATTTTTGGTTTGCATCTAATAAATAAATAAATATAATAAATATCTTGGACAATGTCACACAAATTATCTAGTCACATTTAAAGTATCAGAATCTAGCCTGGACTTGTATTATGATGACTAGACAACGATATACTATATACATTCATACATAATATAGACACAAACGTCCATAACTCGGGTACAAATATTCATATTCATCATACAAATATTTGTCCCTTACGGGATTCGAACCCTCGGCACAGCAGGCAGGTTCACTACCGACTGTGCTACCGGGCCGTCACTAAGAACACTACCTTGTTTTATCGAAGTCGCTGTGAAGCCGGTAAGATTCGCGACAGAGCTTGCATTCGTTTTGGCTTGACACCGATTCCAATACCAAATTAATGTTCTTGTAGATGCGAACGAAAAAGCAATCGGCTGCAATATTATTTTTTACTTTTTTAGTTTTTGGAAGGCGGTTTAAATTTTTTCTTAAAATTTTGTTTAATTTTTGTAATGGAAAACATTATTTTGACTCAGATATCAGTTATACATGCAAAGGGTACTCGATACAAAGCAAATGTTTCAATCGCCAATGATGTGCTGTCAACTTTTGAGGATTTCTATTGTGTAGCTCCGAATCGCGTCATCACATCTTCACAAAATTAAAATGTAAATACCTCGGGGGTACCTTCAGAACTAAAAAAGAATCACCCAAATCGGTCAAGAAATGCCGAAGTTATCACGTAAATACATACAAACCAGGCCGTCACACTTACGCGTATTAATTCATAATTATCTTGAAAACTACTGAACCGATTTTGATGTAACTTAAATTGTTCCCTAAATTGGAGTAAATGTAAGCCAATAAAAAAAGAATGGTCACAATTCGATTAATAGTTTCGGAGATATGCGTGGACAAACATACATACAAACATACATACACCTATGAAATTTTGTATATTTGTTTGGAAGCCCTAATATTTTGCAATTCCTTTAATATTACATTCGCCTGTACTCACATAGGAGGAGCGACATGATGGGAATAGAACCAAGGCACATCTACAGAAGCGGCGTCATGGGAAGCGACGTGATGGGAATGATTCATACATACGAATCGAATTGATAACCTCCTTTTTTTAAGTCGGTTAAAAAGAAAACAATTTGAGCTTAGGCAGAAAATTTAAAAAGAATTTGTTGTGTGCTAGAGTTTTCGTTGGTGTCAGTGTATACTGGTGTAATAAGACACTCTAGTAATATTTAATTTAACACCATCAAACTGAACAACGTTACCTACAGAGAGAACGTCGGGGAAATATTCGGCTGAAGGTACCTACTGCAGTTTTGTCTAAAACACCAGATTGTATTATTTTTTCGAAGTTGTCTCCGTGGTGAAAGTTGTTCGTTTTGAAGGTATTAACTAGCCCTTTAACCTTTGGTATGCCGGAACGCGGATCCGCGCGACGAAAACAATTGATTTTAAACGAGAGGTTAAAATTATTAATAGGGTTTTTTATTACATCATGTATATTATCTTCAATAATAAAGTATTTCTGGAATGCGCGTTAATGTTATTGAATACATGTAAATAGACCAACAATCAGACAGACATGCCATACTTACTGAAGGTTTAGTAGGGCGGGGCCACACTCCAGACATTTTTGCCCATTGTCCTTTTACTTGGTCCATTTTTATTATTAAATATCAACATTGTTTGCTGTACTAGAGTGTTTATAAATATGTATGAAACGTATTTAACTATGAATGAAATAATCGGTTTACCTTTACCTATAGGTATCCGTCTTCAGAATTAATTTAACCTTAAGTAGGAAGGTATGTAACGCATTTCAGTGTATGCCCTATGTAATATGTATACATGTTAGAAAACGAGAGTTTCCATGGTAGATCAGGTCTGGCGAGAGTCTGGTCTGGTAGAAGACGATGGCTTCGATTTTGTGTAGAAATTAATCCTTACTTTGCAGGTGCACATTTCGCTGAAAAATTATTTCTTTGAACCTAGCAGCCCTAGAGTTGCGGCAGACTGAGAGGTGAAAACCCTAGTTTTTCCAGTTCTTTAGATCGGTCTCCTTCCGATGGCACCCCATTTACTTGTTAAAATCATTCCTATCAGGTATGTGTAATTGTTGGTAAAAGTGCTGGCAACCCTCATTTGCGGCAGCTTTTAGGCTGGCAACCCTGGTCCACCGTGTCGAGGAAGACGATAGCTTCAATTTGGTGTAGAAATTAAGTCCCTACTTTATAGGTGCATTTCTCGTTAAAAATGACTTCTTTGAACGTGGCTACCCTGGAGTTGCGGCAGACTGAGAGGTGAAAACCCTCGTTTTTCCAGTTCTTTAGGTCGGTCTCCTTCCGATGGCACCGCATTTACTTGTTAAAATCGTTCCTATCAGGTATGTGTAATTGTTGGTAAAAGTGCTGGCAACCCTCATTTGCGGCAGCTTTTAGGCTGGCAACCCTGGTCCACCGTGTCGACGAAGACGATAGCTTCAATTTGGTGTAGAAATTAAGTCCCTACTTTATAGGTGCATTTCTCGTAAAAAATGACTTCTTTGAACCTGGCAACCCTAGAGTTGCGGCAGACTGAGAGGTGGCAACCCTAGTCTTTCGAGATCTTCAGATCGGTCTCCTTCCGATGGCACCCCATTCGCTGGCCTAAAAGATAGGTGCATTTTTGGTAAATATGGTACCATAAATCATCATGGTAAAGGTACTTGCGGCAAGATTTTGCTAGGCAACCCGGTGGCATTGTGTGAACCCCTGTGTGAACTTTAACATGAATCACATGCCGTTCGCCTAAGGGATAGGTGCATGATCTTACGTTCGTATCTCGTACTATTAGTTCTTACCTTGAAGTAATATTGACTTTGACCAAGTTCTTACCTTGAAGTAACATAGTAGCATTATAAGAGACCACTTTTGGTGTACACGGAAACTAAAGGCTGTATAAGATGGTGTTACAATGGTGTTAACAGCGCTGTTAACACCGATATAACTCTTATTTGGGCACAAGTTATACAGCTTAAGTTTATATAGTTTTATAGCAAATTTTTTACGCGCCTTGGAAATATTTCGTTTTTAATTAGAAATATTGTGAAAATAATTACACGTCAAAATATATGTGTACATTTTTGTGTCTGATTTACATTTAATCATACAAGTTTTATTTTATATTATAATAAATATGTGTTTTACGTGTAAATAAAAGCAGAAATCATTAGTAAAACATAAACAACACCATAATTTTATTTATCACTAGCGGCCCGTCCCGGCTTCGCACGGGTGGACGTCTAATCTTTTCTAGCAATAAATATAGCCTATGTTACTCAGGGTGAATGTAGCTTTCGAATGGTAAAAGAATTTTTTAAATCGGCCCAGTACTTTCTGAGCCTATTCATTACAAACATACAAAAATAGGTACAAATCTTTCCTCTTTATAATATTAGTGTAGATATGGTTTAGGTTATAAAGTTATAACAAAATGGCGCTTTCTTAAGAAACCTATGTGAACTCTTATAATCCTGAATTAACGACTATGGCTGTACAAGAGTACACACCGGTTCCTCTATAACGCTTATGCAGTAAATAAGAGTTCAAGTGCACCAATATGCAGCCTGTCGGCTTATATTAGTGTTATTATGGTTCACATCAACGCTTAAGCCATTCATGTGAACTACTTAAACGCCATTATGCAGACTAAAGCAATATAGTGGTATTTTCTGTAGCCATTTTACTGCCAAATGCTGTATTTCTGAGTTACAAGAGTATCTCGGAATACCTTTGGTGTTCACGAGTGCTAATATAACACCTTTAAGCAGCTTTGAAAAAGAGGCTAATAACAGAGTTGAGGTGAACCAATATAGAACTATGGAGGTGCTACTTGGGAATGTTCCTCCATTGAAAAGGGAAGTACTTCCGCCAGGCTAGGTGTGATGCCTGGGGACCGGCCGTGGTCCAACAGTTCTTAGTTGGACCTTGTATATATATCGAATCTCTGTGATTATTTCTCTTGCGCGATTTATGTCTCGCATTCGATTGTGAACCTTATGTGTAGTAGGTTACGAGTTACGTATTTAGGATGAACGTTGTCTTTGTATGGAGCATATTTCCGTGAGCGACGGTATCGCCATCTGTTGGCATCTTTGCTATAACTTGTGGGTGCTGACCATCTGTAGTAGTTCCCCACAGAACCTTAAGCGTTAAATCACTCTACGTGTACACCACTTTACTACCAAATTCTGTATTTCTGAGTTACAAGGGTATCTCGGAATACCTTTGGTGTTCACGAGTGCTAATATAACACCTTTAAGCAGCTTTGAAAAAGAGGCTGAATAACAGAGTTGAGGTGAACCAATATAGAACTTTAAGCGTTAAATCACTCTACGTGTACACCACTTTAACTCTATTGGCTGTACAGTAGTTCACATTGACTCTTTTAAGATGCTAGCATTACAGTGGTATAATTCTACACCTTTATACAGCAATAATCATATTTTACTGCCCCTATAATGCTCTTAAGCAACCAATGCGATATAGGCTGTAAGAAGGCATTTTTGACAGCTGCTCTAACTCTGATCCCGTTACAATAGTATCCGTTCCTGCTCTTATAATGCTATTATAAAGACTAAAGCGTAATAAGCAGCTCTAAGTTCTCAGTTGAACCCTATTAAGTGTTAATTAATGCAACAAGTTCCGAGTTACACCAAAAGAATATGAATATGTCTGAATATGTCTTGATTTTATGTTATATACAGGGTGTACATTAAAATGGGACAGCTACTTAAAGGGGTGCTTCAGACCATCAAACTGAACAACTTTCTCTATGGGACCAATATCGAAATCGCGAAAAAAAAATCTGCTGTCCCATACATTTCAGTCGAGTTATGTTTGCAGTTTTGTATGGGAGAGCGGATTTTTTTTTCGCGATTTCGATATTGGTCCCATAGAGAAAGTTGTTCAGTTTGATGGTCTGAAGCACCCCTTCGAGTAGCTGTCCCATTTTATTGTACACCCTGTATTTAAGATCTTAATGTACCATATTCTGGCAAATAAATCATTTCTATTCTATTCTATTCTATTCTAAGTGGTCTCTTATAATGCTACATGTGCCATTTGGGATTGAGTTTGAACAACATCTTACCTTGAGATTATTGAAGCCGAACCTACAGGCGAGCGATGCGTATGCGACGAACTCTGACAGCTTGTAGCAGTGCCTCATGAGTAGATGTACAAGTGACGTCATCTTGCTGATGGGGAGAAGGGAGGCGGGTTCTAGCCACTCGCATTCTGACACGTCCAGGTACTGTAATAAACAAACGTGCTAGTTTTATCTCTAACTTTAATTAATCTTTCAATCAATCAATCAATATTTATTGCTTTTTCGTGTGGCTTTAATAAGCTACCTTCCAATTGACGAACCGGTTGGTGTAATGGTTACCACGCCGGACTGCCAAACCAGGGTCCTGGGTTCGAATCCCGGTTCGGTCATGGATGTTTACATGTTTGTGCCGTTGTTGTATGGTTTCCATAATAAACAGCCTATTAATAGTGCTTTCTTAGGATCATTACAATGTACAGCCCGACCAGAAAGAGTAGAAATTAAATGAGGGCGCCACTGTCGCCTTACACGGCAACACTACACTACGACCTAAACTATTTTGATACTTGCTGTATTTACTCCGAAAGTTTATGCAAAACGTTATCTATGTTTAGCTAAATGTGGCTCTGACAGCAGCTAAATTTTACACCCAATATACATTTTAAATTTCGGCAACTACATGGCTAGCATGGCAGCGTGATATAGTGCTATCACACTTTCGCTCTCTTTCTATTTGCGCGCGAACGAACGAAATAAAAGGCATGATATAGCCATATCACGTGTAACATGCTACGTACGCCTCCTGTATTCTAGTTCTAGAAGAAAATAATGAAAACGCATATTACTTTATATTGTACTTTCAAATTATTTGTTTTTGAATACGATGTTTACTATTTTCGTAGATCTGATATTTACATTCCTTCTATTTAAGATTTCTATTTCTAGGCATGGCAGTTTTTTTATCGATGCATTCCGGACAGAAAAATTTTGCGATATAAATGTTTTCCTGAAAACGATAAAAAAAAATTAGGTAATCGATAAAATATTAACTAATCGCAGTGAAGATAAACTAAACATGCAAGAATGACATGCAAGGATCAAAATTATGCGGTCCACGCATACAATAACGTCAGTTTTATCAACAAACGATCATAACCCCAAACGAACCAAACTCGAAAGAAAATTCCCTAAATGATTATTTTTCAGATGATAACTGACGATAATTGATATAATTACGCTGAAAACTATTGTTAAAAAGCAACATGAGAGTAAATAAATACCTACCATATCAGCAAATCGCTTGTAAACAACATCCAATCTATTCAAATTTTCCCTGCTTGATATACCTCCAAACATAACAGAAAATAACGTAGTAAATTAATAAACTTGCACCACTTTTTGTTACTTTATGTTGAATATTGTAATATCAAAAGTAAACTGTAACCCAGAGCCGTGTAACTAGTCTATGGTAAGATCTCTTTTAAAAAATAAAAGTCAGTCGAGCATAAACCAAAAGCGTGTTTTAATAGGTTATGGACTCCAGTACAGTTTTTAAAGATTATCTAAAGTTTAAAGTTTATAGAGCACAGAAATAATGGCAGGGAATTATTCAGTAAATGTTCCTAAGTTGAAGGGGAGAGAAAATTTCGACGACTGGGCGTTCGCCGTAGAAAATTTTCTTATTCTGGAAGGCATCGATATCTCGAAGAAAGATGTATTGTCCGAACAGGAAGATCGGAGAGCAAAAGCAAAGATGATCATGACTATCGATCCATCTTTGTATGTACACATCAAAAATGAAGAAACGGTGCGTTGCTTGTGGAGCAAACTAAAATCATTGTTTGATGACTCCGGATTTACTCGTCGGATCAGTCTTCTAAGAAACCTAATATCTATTCGTCTAGACAACTGCGATACGATGACCAGCTACGTAACACAATTAGTTGAAACGTCGCAAAAGTTGAAAGGAACTGGTTTCGAGATCAACGATGAGTGGGTCGGCTCATTACTTTTGGCGGGACTTCCAGAAAAATTTGCCCCTATGATCATGGCAATAGAACATTCCGGTATGGCTATTAGTGCAGATGCTATAAAAACTAAATTATTAGATATGAGTGCTGATGTGGATGGTGAAAAGACGGACGGTGCATTTTTCTCAAAAAACTCGAGAAAAGGCGGTGGTTTCGGGGGGAACACGAGCAAAGCAAATGGCGGCAAAGGAATGTCAAACTTCAAAACAAACTTCAAATCGAATCCGAATAAAGTGATAAAATGCTACAAATGCAAAGGAATTGGACATTATCAAAGTCAGTGCTCTTTTGTAGAACCGCCGCTAAAAGAAAAACAGTCGAATGCGTTCAGTGCTATATTTCTGACTGGTGATTTTAGTCGAAACGACTGGTACGTCGACTCCGGCGCGAGCAATCACATGGTTTCAAACAAAGACATTATGAGCAATGTTTCCTACCAGCCGAAAGTTAAGGACATTATTGTGGCAAATAATGTCAAGGTGCCAGTTTTATGTTCTGGATCGCTTCATATCAGGACGAGAGTTGGAGACTCTGAACATGATGTTGAAGTGAATAATGTTTTGTACATCCCTGATCTTACAACGAATTTGTTGTCAGTCAGTAGAATGATATGTAATGGTAACAGAGTCACATTCAGAAAGAATGGATGTTCCATATATAATCCACAGAATGACTGTATCGGTGAAGCAGATTTGGTTAATGGAGTGTACAGATTAAACATTGTAAAGTCAGAAGAACTATTGGCGGCCACAGCTGTAGCTTCAAGTACCACGTGGCATCGTCGTTTAGGTCACATAAATAGTAATGACTTGAACAGAATGAGTGAGGGTGTTGTTGACGGATTGTCATACACAGAAAAGGTGAAGGCAGATATTAGCAAGTCCAACTGCACAGTATGTTGTGAGGGCAAGCAGACAAGGCTTCCTTTTCCTCACAGTTCGTCTAAGAGTAAGGGCGTCTTAGAGTTGGTTCATGCCGACCTCGCCGGGCCAATGGAAAACAAATCACTTGGTAAAGCCAGATTCTTTTTATTATTCGTCGATGACTATAGTCGAATGAGTTTTGTGTATTTTCTAGAACACAAAAATGAAACTTTCAAATACTTCAAGCAATTTAAACAATTGGTGGAGAATCAAAGATCGACGAAAATAAAGGTATTGAGAACAGATAATGGTGGTGAATTTTGTTCAAATTATATGGAAGACTATTTGAAACAGAGTGGCATCGTACATCAGAAAACGAATGCATACACACCCGAGCAAAACGGGCTATGTGAGAGGAATAATAGATCCATCGTGGAGAAAGCTCGGTGCCTATTATTCGATGCCCAATTAGAAAAATGTTTTTGGGCAGAAGCTGTCAATACGGCAGTTTACATCAAAAATAGATCTCCAGCTTCGGGGTTAGACCACAGTACACCCTATGAATTGTGGACGGGCAGAAAGCCAGATGTTAGCAATCTACGCTTGTTTGGCAGTCCTGTAATGGTTCATGTTCCGAAGGAGAAACGCCTAAAATGGGACAGGAAGGCAGTTAAACTGTTGCTAATGGGATATGAAGAAAATGTAAAAGGTTACAGACTGTATAATCCTGACACGCGCTCAGTGACTATAGCAAGAGATGTTGTGATCATGGAAGATGTTGATGATAGTTTGACACAATATGTTGTAGTAAATGAAGAGAGCGCAGACCAGCAGGATTCAGTGGGGCACGGCCAACCAGATAGTACATTTTCGGAGACCATCAGGCAGACTGACAATGATGACAGTTCATATCACAAGGAGCAGTCATCAAGTGATTCAGAAGAAGAATTTTTTGAATCACTATTGCAGGATGATGTGGAGGTTATGCAGAAAGAAAACGGGAAACAGACAGGGAAACGTGTGAGGCATAAACCAGAACGTTTTGGTTATGCCAACATGCATGTTGCTGAAGAGATTGCTGGGAATGACATTACCTATGCAGAAGCCATGAATGGACCAGAGAAAGAGATGTGGAAGCAGGCAGTATCGGAAGAGCTGCAATCTTTTGAAGAAAATGAAGCTTGGGAGTTTGCAGAAGTTCCAGATGGTGCGACAGTAGTAAAGTGTAAGTGGGTGTTAAAGAAAAAATATGACAGTGATGGCAAAGTGAGATACCGTGCGCGACTAGTGGCAAAGGGTTTTACCCAACGTGTTGGTGTGGACTATGAAGAGACATTCTCACCTGTGGTAAGGCATTCCACCTTGAGGTTATTATTTGCCCTAAGTGCTCAGTTAGGTTTAGACATCACCCATTTAGACGTAACTACAGCCTTCTTAAATGGTTATTTAAAGGAAAATATTTTCATGGCTTTACCAGAAGGTTATAGTAATCTAAATAAGAATAAAGTGTTGAAGTTGAAAAGGGCAATTTATGGTTTAAAACAGTCTTCTCTTGCGTGGTACCAGAGAGTAGAAGAATGCTTGTGTACAGAAGGATACAAAAAATCTAAGGTAGAACCTTGTTTATTTACAAAGATTAGTAAAAGTACAAAAGTTATTGTGGCTTTGTACGTAGACGATTTTCTTGTACTCTCAAATAACGCTAATGAAACTGCAAATCTGAAGGCTGTGTTAAACCAAAATTTCAAAATTAAAGATCTCGGCCAAGTCAAACAATATCTTGGAATGAATATTGATATAGATAAAAAGGCTAATGTTATTAAGATCAACCAAGAAAATTACATTAAACAATTGTTGACTAAATTTGATATGGAAAATTGTAAGACTGCAGATACACCCATAGAATCAAAACTTAACATTGAAAAAACCCAGGGTTGTCAGTCAATGTATCCATACCAAAGACTAATAGGGAGTTTGATGTATTTAGCAGTGCTGACGAGGCCCGATATAGCTTTTTCAGTAAGCTACTTAAGTCAGTTTAACAATTGTTATTCTGAAGAGCATGTTAACTATGCTAAACGGATATTGCGCTATTTAAAAAAGACAATGCATTACTTTTTAGTGTATAACAATGTAAAATCAAATCTTGCATGTTATGTAGATGCCGATTGGGCAAACGATGTGACGGATAGGAAATCTTATACCGGTTATTGTTTTACCATGTCAGGTAGTGCTGTCTCATGGCAGAGTTCTAAGCAAAAGACGGTTGCGCTGTCAAGTACTGAGGCGGAGTACATGGCTATGTCAGAATCATGCAGAGAGGCTTTGTATTTAAGAAAATTGTTATCTGAAATAACTGGGACGTTGTGTCAAGTTACTGTATACAGTGATAGTCAGAGTGCATTGAAGCTGGTGATAAATGGTTTATATCATAAGAGATCTAAACATATAGATGTTCGCTACCATTTCATACGTGAAAACATTTCCAGTAAATGTATAGAGTTGAAATATTTACCGACAGCTGAAATGCCCGCTGATCTTCTAACTAAAGGTTTAAGTACCAATAAACATAATTACTTTCTGACGAAAATGGGTATTGTACCTAAGTAGTAAATAAATAAATGTGTAGACTTTATTTTGATATAGTGGGGCTGTTGAATATTGTAATATCAAAAGTAAACTGTAACCCAGAGCCGTGTAACTAGTCTATGGTAAGATCTCTTTTAAAAAATAAAAGTCAGTCGAGCATAAACCAAAAGCGTGTTTTAATACTTTATCCATTAGTAATAATAATTAGGACAAATTCAAATATTTTACGGTAAATTTTTATTTGAAATGCATAAAACTGCATTTGAAATTTTGGTGATTGACAGTTTGACGTTTTCCATAATGTTGTCATGATAATGAAAAAGTTTAGTTCCGATTTAATTAATTTCTAGACTTTACGGTCGTACTGTATGCAGAGATTTTGTATCAAGAATAGATTACTTTTTTTTAAGACGAAACATGTGCATCGGTTTTCTCTTTTTTACGTTATAAAATTCCGTATAAATAACGGGTTGGATAGACTTTTATCTATGCCACCTTTTGTGCCAATGAGACCGATAATCTATAGAAACTTGTTTTAATTATATATACGATACTAGAGTTGTTCCCGTGATGCAGCTGTGATGCATATCGACACCTTATCGATAGCAGTATACCTACCTATGGGTTTTAAGATTTAAATTGAAGAAAAGGGAAATAAATACCTAATATAAAAAAAACCAGCCAAGTGCGTGTCGAGACACGCGCAGGGTAGGGTTCCGTAGTTGCCCGTCAATAATATACGGACTTGGAAGGGTGTTTTTTGCTTTACGGTTTAAGGTGGTTTCAGTCCATACAAACGTTTGACGCACAATACGCGTAGACGGAATTAATAAGAGTAATATTTTATATATGTAAAAATAGTTTAGAAAATCTACATGTCGCGTATTAAATAACATTTGCAATTTAGAATGGAGTATAGTTTCATTTCATCATTCTGGATGTCAGAGATAAATAAATATTAAAATAGAATAGAAGAAATAGAATGTAAGATCTTTAATATGTAAAAAAGAAATTGTCAGTAATAAAGGCTTTATTTATAGTTTCATTTATTTTGCTATTCATAGAGTTTATCAGTATAATTAATTTGATCTATACCTACCTAATCTCTAAAATGCAAAAATGGTCGTGAGAAAATCATTCGAACTCCATAGAGAAAAACCGAGGCCGAGGGTTCCGTACCATACCAACACAAAATACTGAGGTAAAAAATATTTTTTTTGTACTCCAGGACCTTTAGAAGGAGACCGACTCACACTTGGCCGGTTTTTATTATTTGTTGTTATAATGTAGAGTTTGGTCTATAATCACACCAAGTTTGACTTTTGTATGTATTACTGTTTTTACGATAGAGCGAGAAGAAAAAACGTTGATAAAAACTTGTTCCTTGTATGAAGACATAATAACGCACATTCTGTAAAAATTTCCACTACAGTCCAAAAGTTACAGCCCTAAATAGGTCGGACGGACGGCTGGATGGACGGATGGATGGACGGACAGACGGACGGACGGACGGACGGACAATGCAGGCTTAGTAATAGGGTCCCGTTTTCACCCTTTGGATACGGAACCCTAATAAAACCGGTCAACTCGCGCACCGAGGGTTCCGTACCACACCACCACAGAACACAACATTATTAACTTAGAAAAAAACTTTGTGTCCGGGACCCTTAGTGTAAGACCGACTCACACTTGACCGGTTTTTAGTATTTGTTGTTATTCTGTAGAGTTTGCTCTATAATCACACTAAGTTTGACGCTTGTATGTATTACCGTTTTTACTACAGAGCGTGAAAAAAAAACGTTGATAAAAACTAGTTTCTTATCTTCTTAATATTTGTTAACAAATCCGCCGTAATAACGCATAATTTGAGAAAATTTCAACTATCTAGCTATTACGGTTCAAAAGTTACAGCCCTAAATAGGTAGGACAGACGGACGGACGGACGGACGGACGGACGGACGGACGGACGGACGAACGGACGGACGGACGGACGGATGAACGGACGGACGGACGGACGGACGGACAACGTAGGCTTAGTAATAGGGTCCCGTTTTCGCCCTTTGGGTACGGAACCCTAAAAACGAACTTATTTTATTTAAAAAATATCCGTAATCGTTTTATTTTAAAATCTCTAAATGTAAAATATTATTATTCAGACAAATTATCTTGAAATAGTTGTCGATTCAGCCCTCCAAAAAAACGTAACATACCGAATTGTCGATAAGTCGTAGGTCAAATCTATTTGAAAAAATTCAGTACATAAACTGTCAGTACAAATAACGTATGATTTGAGTTTATAATTTCCGATAACAAAACAAGCTGAAATTAAACTCCACATTATGTACCACATTCACATTGAAAAAAGCTTTACTCGGAATGAATTATTTTATTCATTACCTAAGTCAATACTTTAAAAAACAGTAGTCGATTACTTACCGATGGAAAGATATCTTTTGATTAACTGTTGTGATTCCCCTTCTACTCGTGCAGCCAGTGGCCACACAAGCCATGGTGCCTAAAACACGCTAACGATATTTAATATTTGAAATGAATGCCTAACTTGCCAATAGCACACAAAATAACGCAACGACGTTGGGGCCCAAATGGGCATCACGATGACTCGGAAGCTCACACTTTGACGTTCAAGACGGTGACATTTGTCTGTGTTTGTCTTTTTTTTCCAAATGAAGCGATACCATAACTAAGAATGAGACACCTGGCCATTTATTGACTCGTTTTGAAAAAAAAGTCGTCTATCTTGATACATAGTCTCTGACTGTATGTGCCTGTGAGCGTTATAAAAAAAAAAAAAAAAAAAAAAAAAAATTACAAAATCCTGGAACAGAAAAAAATTTACAAATGGTAAAATCTTGGCTTGTGGAAAGGGGTTCCTATAGTATAGATTTAATCATGATTGTAATACCATGTGATTTTTGAATGTTGTGTATACCTTTAATTTGCTTATGTATTAGCGACTAGATTTATATGGAAATACCGTCGCCACTTGTAATGGACAGTGGGTACAATACATGCCTCGAAATTGAAGCATGCAGGTTTCCTCACGATGTTTTCCTTCACCGAAAACCCAATATAACAAGATTGTTACGTACCTCTAAATGCGGCAGGAAGTCAGATATCCTGAACAGGAACGACTTGTCGAGGGGCAGGTTGTAACACTTAGCACCACGCAGCGATAGCTTCTTGAGTGTGGCGGGGAACTTGTTTAAATCCGTCTGTGGGAACAAAAATATACGAGTTAGGGCAAGTTAACACGATGATAGTTTGCGGCGCTCGCCATATACAACGTGTTAAAAAATTAACGCAAAACTAGAAAGTAGTTTGTTAAGAATCGAGAGCCCAGTCGAATTATCATGGTTTCAACATAGGTAATTTTTTTCAAAATATTAAATAATTTTTTTTCAAAATTTCTTATTTTCTGAACCCGATGTCAACCTACCGCACGGACACACTCACCCTACTTACTACCAAAACAGGATTATAAAAATGTATGCATGAGTACGTTAGCGCTTTCTTTCAGTGCAGAAATGATAACAAATCATTTTCGCCTCAAAACTTAAAATGCTAATAACTTTAAATTTTAACTATTAAAATAATGAAATTATTGTTTCAATCGAATTATTTTGTTATAAATCAGTTTGGGTGTATGAGGTTTTGCGCTAATTTATTAACACGTTGTAGGTACATGCGGAATTATTCTGGAAGGAATTACGACTTTGTATGGATTTGACCCCACTAGAATTCCGTTCAGAATAGGGTATTGAACCTTTTTTTAAAGTAATCCTGAGATCCATTGGACAAGTTACATTGTGAAAATGTGTTAGCTGTAATGCAATTTAATGTACAGGGTGTAACAAAACACCCTAGTAATACTTAAGGGGGTGCTCCAGACCATCAAACTGAACAACTTTCACTATGTGGCTCCATAGTGAATCTTCGAAATCGCGAAAAAAAAATCCGCTCTTTCATACAAAACTGCAGTACCGTCTCAACTCAAATGTATGGGACGGCAGAAGTTTTTTCTATTTTTCTCGATGTTGCCTCCATAGTGAAAGTTGTTCAGATTGATGGTCCGAAGCACCCCCTTAAGTATTACTAGAGTGTTTTGTTACATCCTATAGAGGGTCCTTCTTAATAATGACACTTTTTTAAGGGGTGGATCAGACCGTCAAACTGAACAACTTTCTACATGGCACAAACATCGAAATTGCGAAAAAAAATCAGCTCTTCCATGCAAAACTACAAACCAACTCGAGCCATATGTATGGGACAGCAGATTTTTTTTTCGCAATGTTGATGTTGGTCCCATAGATAAAGTGGTTCAGTTTGATGGTCTGTTCCACCCCTTAAAAAAGTGTCAGCATATTAAGAAGGACCCTGTATTTGTTAAATAAATTAAATTCGCTGATTCGACATTTTGCGAACTGAATATTTACAGACGTTTCGAGAAATAGAGATGTCACATCTAACGCACAGTCACCGCAGTTGGTTCAACATGCACTGATTCAACATGAAGCAATGGTTCAACATTTAATAGTGACATCTAACTCACAGTCTTACAGTTGATATTGCAATACTCGAGTCGCAGCTCGCGCAGTTCACTGCAGCGCGTTCTCAGTTGGTTCAACATGCACTGATTCAACATGAAGCAACGGTTCAACAAACAATAGTGACATCTAACTCACAGTCTTACAGTTGATATTGCAATACTCGAGTCGCAGCTCGCGCAGTTCACTGCAGCGCGTTCTCAGTTGGTTCAACATGCACTGATTCAACATGAAGCAATGGTTCAACATTTAATAGTGACATCTAACTCACAGTCTTACAGTTGATATTGCAATACTCGAGTCGCAGCTCGCGCAGTTCACTGCAGCGCGTTTTCAATTTGTTCAACATGCACTGATTCAACATGAAGTAATGGTTCAACAAACAATAGTGACATATATCTCACAGTCTTACAGTTGATATTGCAATACTCGAGCCGCAGCTCGCACAGTTCATCGCAAATGTCCTGAGTTGGTTCAACATGCACTGATTCAACGTGAAGTAACGGTTCAACAAACAATAGTGACATATATCTCACAGTCTTACAGTTGATATTGCAATACTCGAGCCGCAATTCGCTCAGGTCACTGCAGCGCGAACTCAGTTGGTTCAACAAGCACTGATTCAACGTGAAGTAACGGTTCAACAAACAATAGTGACATCTAACTCACAGTCTTACAGTTGATATTGCAATACTCGAGCCGCAGCTCGCACAGTTCATCGCAAATGTCCTGAGTTGGTTCAACATGCACTGATTCAACGTGAAGTAACGGTTCAACAAACAATAGTGACATATATCTCACAGTCTTACAGTTGATATTGCAATACTCGAGCCGCAATTCGCTCAGGTCACTGCAGCGCGAACTCAGTTGGTTCAACAAGCACTGATTCAACGTGAAGTAACGGTTCAACAAACAATAGTGACATCTAACTCACAGTCTTACAGTTGATATTACAATACTCGAGCCGCAGTTCGGTCAGGTCACTGCAGAGCGTTCTCAGTTGGTTCAAAATGCACTGGTTAAGGGTGAACAGAGGTCCCCCACAGCCGTGTGTCGGTGCGTCTGTCACTTCGTTGTCGTCTGAAAGTTCGTCGGGCCAAGACGGTGTGCCTGTGAATCTGAAATTATTAAAAATATAAATAAACTTCAAAACTTTTACTTTCTATTAGTACTTGCAACAACTTTAATACCTGTATGTCACAAATAAAGACAGAGTATCTCACTCGCACCTCATCATAACTTCTTGTAAGTTTTTTCCCATTTGTATGAAATGACAACCAAGTGTCAATTGTGAGATACTAGCACAGTTTATACAGAGTGTAACAAAATACCCATATATCCCACCCTATCCGGTTATCCACCCCGCTGCACATCTGCTTGCACCTTGTATCTTAACTATTATAAAACTGTAACAGAAGTGTGTCTGTAGTCTGTACATATGGTTACGATATGGTTTTTAGGTGTCCCTAATTCAAAATCACAAATTTTTATATTTTTTGTCTGTCGGTTTGTTTGTGTGTTTGTTTGATCGAGCATCACGCAAAAACTACTGAACCGATTTTGATGAAACTTTTTTGTTTTGTAGTGTAGTAAGCTAGCTATTAATATATATAATCAATATTATCCAATATACTATTCAGTCTAACCACAAACACCGTTGTTTAATTACATCTCCCAACGTCCATCCCTACATGGCAACCTTGCCACCTTATTTGGAGCGCGTATCAGTTGCGCAAGTCGACGCGTAAAGAAATCGAAGAGAATTATTTTTTAAAACAAAGAAAAATGCTACTTATCCTTGCGAAATAGTAAAAACTTAAACTAGCTGAAAATGGGTTCCGGAAGGAAGAAGAAAAAGAAGAAGAAAGCAGTAAGTCATGCAGTTTCTTAATTTAAAAATGTTATAGTAGTCGGAGATATCAATATAGACATTGGCCCTAACAGTGTAGACAAAAACAGGGAAATTTACCTCAATCTAACCGCTGAGCTGGGACTACTTCCTGCCCATACCATACCTACGCATGACCGTACCTGTCTCGACCACATTATGCTTAGATCTAAAAACGAGGCTCGTGTTTTTGTTCTGACATCTTCGGTCACGGACCACAACGCTGTTGTACTGAGTCTGTACCAGGCATCACCCCACAGCAAATCGCCCGTTACAGTTACCAAAACGGACTGGGATGGTATTTTAAAAGATCTAAAATTGTCAAATTTCAATGAAACCCTTAAAAATCGCGATGTAAATGAGGATGCTGAGACGTTTGTTAATATTATTACAGAATCCGTTCTAAAACACACTAAGAAAGTTAAAATTCCCTGCCGTTCTAAAGTTATTAAGCCTTGGATTACACCTGGCCTCCTACGTTGCATTAATAATAGGAATAAATTACATAAACGAGCTCAAAAATCACCCGATAACATGATCATTCAAACAACATACAAAAGGTACAGAAGTTATTGTAACAAAATCTTACGCAACCTAAAATTAGATCATAATAAAAAACAATTACAAGAGGCTTCAGGAAACCCTAAGAAAACCTGGAAAGCAATAAAAGAGATAACACATACAACAATATCTAACACCTATTCTAATGAGTTACTCAACATAGATTCCACTCCTGAAAAATCAATTGAAGCTGTTAACATTTTCTTCGCTACAGTCGGGTCAAGGCTCGCTAGCCAAATTGATGTGAGCACGAGATGCTATATGATGGGCGATACACAGAATCGGCTAAACTCAATGGTACTCCTAGAAACGGATGAAAATGAAGTAGAATCACTTATCACGGGCCTAAAGAGTGACAGCGCAACGGGTTGGGATAACATTTCATCAAAGCTACTGAAACTGGCAAAGCATTATAGTTGTACCTCCTCTCACCAAAATTTTTAATTTAGCTATACAAACTGGAAAATTTCCAAATATCTTTAAGCGTGCTCTGATTCACCCCATCTACAAGGGAGGGGATAGACACAGTGTCAACAACTACAGGCCTATTTCGGTACTTTCAGCCTTATCTAAGGCTCTCGAGAGGTTGCTTAACAAAAGACTCATACAGTTCCTTGACAAGAACAACTTACTCTCTGAATCACAGTTCGGTTTCAGATCCAAGAAATCAACAGTAGATGCAGTCACTGGTCTTTTGGATGTCATAGTTTCGAGTTTAGAGAATAAGAATAAATCACTAGCAATTTTCCTGGATCTCTCAAAGGCATTTGACACTGTGTCAATTCCTATCCTGGTGACGAAAATGGAGAGACTAGGAGTCAGGGGTACCCCCTTAAACCTTTTTAGGGATTATTTGACAAATAGGGTGCAACGTGTTAAAATAGGAGAACTGTGCAGCTCCGACGCCCCTATCTCCTTTGGGGTTCCCCAAGGTAGTATTCTCGGACCAAGTCTTTTCCTGATCTATATCAACGAGCTATGTAATTTCAATTTACAAAATGGTCATATTTTACCTATGCAGATGACACTGCTCTCGTATTTCAGGGAAGGACTTGGGAAGAGACTTACAGACGTGCGCAAGACGGTTTCCAAAGCATTGCAGGTTGGCTTAACTCAAATTTACTGACTCTTAATACCCAAAAGACGAAATATGTTACTTTTTCTATTCGCAAA
Source organism: Agonopterix subpropinquella (assembly GCA_922987775.1). NCBI lineage: Eukaryota > Metazoa > Arthropoda > Insecta > Lepidoptera > Depressariidae > Agonopterix > Agonopterix subpropinquella. The sequence continues at coordinate 6,121,116 of OV277718.1, read as the reverse complement.
ACTACACAACCACCTCCAAACTTAACTATAAAAGCTCACAGTACGATGTGTTTGAGTCGGAACTGCTCTTGCGCTTCACTTGAGCATACCTCCAGCATTAGATATCTGGGAGTACTACTGGATAGCACGCTCAGTTGGAAACCCCACATTGATGTAATCTCTGGTCGATGTAGAAAACTAATTTGGGTCTTTAAAAATCTGAGACATGTGGCCGGACTGGACCTTATTAAATGTATCTATTTCGCACTCTGTCAATCCGTCTTAACTTATTGCATCACAGCATGGGGCGGCACTTACAAAACGACACTAAAAAAATTAGAATTTGCTCAGAGATCCGTTCTAAAGGTGATGACATGCAAGCCTTTCCGTTACCCCACATCAACACTCTACTCGTTTTGCAAAGTCATGTCGATACGCCAACTTTATATTTATCATGCTACAGTCCGACATCACACCACATTAAAATATGATCACACTCTTTACACTTCACGACGTAAAAGTCATAACATATGTAAACAACCTAAACTTCGAACTACTTTCTGTGCTCACTAAAACGTCTATCTTGCACCATATTTATACAATAAATTAAATAAAACACTTGATTTCTACCCACTCAACAAAAATGCATGTAAATTCCAGATAAGACAGTATTTATTAAGTCTAGACTACGACACAACAGAATCCCTTCTGCACTATAACATATGATAACCGCTACACACTTTCACACAGACACATACATTCTGATAATTTGTTTAAGTATTATGAACTCCCTACCTAACTAATCTTGTCAACACAGAATATACCTATATATACGTACCTATATACTCACACTTATTTTTAAGTCATAAACTCATACATAATATACATTACCTATCACATTATCAAAAAACACTAAACCTGAAGTCCGATTTTTGAAACTCTTTCGCTGAGTAAAATGGCCGATATTCACCGATTTCCCAAAGTTCGCATTGTTTAATCCTACCGGTGACTAAATTTCTCATGCCCATGAGTTCAGTGCGAGTGCCCCTGCTCACTCGTATTGGGCTCATTGGTATGAGAAGGCTTTTGTATGAGATTTAAAAACCGTTCAAGCTCACCGGTGACTTTCGGGAATCGCACTCCTGGCATATTTATGATGAATGCGAATCTCACTCCTACTGCTGTTTGCCTAGTAACCAAATACGACCGCGATGTTCTCGAGTCGGCCTACACCAGTACACACACACACACTAGCATAATTCCCAGACACGGACACAAAGTCTTCTACCTACATTGTTTAATTTTTTCAATTAGAATAAAATCGTAAGATGTTAGCTAGGTATCTTTACTTACTCTTACTTTTCAATTTAAATAATAAACTCGTGTGCTTTTAACGAATGATCAATCCTGTTGAAAAAATAAACCCCACATTCGTATTAATTGAAACATTATGCTAAATCTGTTTTACACCTGTGGACCTACCTGTTAAGTAAACTCACTTTGTATTTATCTATCTAATTACCTATAAAAATAGCTCCCGTAAGTAATTATTAAGTTTTATTTTGTATAACTACCTACCTGTTTAGTTCATAAAAATTAGAAACGTAAGTAAGCAGTACTAGTAACTTGTTATTAATCTGTGGCAGTACGTTCTTTGGCAACTTACTTAGTACCTACCTACCTAATGTAGAACTCTGGAGGCGGGCGTTGGTACTTGTCCTACAGGCTGGATCCTTACCGCGGGTACCAACTCACCGATACCTTATAACCATTATGAAATGTTGTATAATTAGTTATAACATCTAGATATTAGCCCAAGTTTATGTACCTACCTACCTATTTATACTAATGTTTTTGGTACGCAAATAAATATTTTTGTATTTTTGTATTTTGTATTTTTCGGCGTAATATTAACAGCTGGATAACATCGAAGGCGACTATTAGAATATCAATGAAGGCGAAATGTGAATTATTATATTAACATAAAGAAGAATATATAAGTAAAAATGTATAAGGCGAGTTTGTACGGCAGATAGAGATTTTTTTTTTTTTTTTTTATGTTCGATAGGTAAACATTTGACCCCAATCTCACCTGATGTTGAGTGATGATGAGGCCGAAGATGTAGCATGCTTACCTAGAAAGATGCCTATTCACTCTTGCCTTGAAGAGGCCCAGGTTGTATTGCTCAGGGAACAGGTCCGCAGGCAGTGCGTTCCACTCCTTAGCCGTGCGCACTATGAAAGAAGAAGCAAACTTCTTCGTGCGAATTGCTGGTAGGTCAACGACATAAGGGTGGAAACCCAGCCTGCGTCTCGTCCCCCGCAGATGAAAGGGAGACGGAGGTATTAAATCGTGTAATTCCGTCGCACACTCTCCGAAATGTATCCTATAAAAAACAGATAGACAGGCTACCTTGCGACGATGCTCAAGACTTTGTAGCTTCGCCACAGAGGTTGGATCACCTATGAGCTTCCTGGCACGCCTGTCGATTGAGTCCAACGCGGCCAGCTGGTATTGGGCAGACCCGTCCCAAAGATGGCAGCAATACTCCATACACGATCGGACTTGTGCTTGATAAAGTTGTAGAAGCTGTCCCGGAGTGAAGTACCGTCTGACCTTCGAAAGGACGCCCAGTTTTTTCGCTGCGGTTTTCGCCATGGACTCAATATACCGCCCGAAATTCAAATCGGACGATATGTTAATGCCCAGGAGCTCCAGGCGATCAGCTATCGGTATGGACACATTTCGGAAAGTCGGAGTCAAAGCGAAATACAATACAATACAAATACAATAACATCTTCAGGATGCTGTTGGGGCTACCACGCTATTGTAGCGCGTCCGCCATGTTCGCAGAGGCGAGAACGGACGGATACCATGCCATAATGCGGAAAAAAGCCGCCTCGCTCGTCAGCCGATTGCGTGCAAGCCACAACAGCATTCTGGAGATGATTGCTGGCAGGTTTGACTGCCCCATCATCACACACTGTGTGCAAATAATGATATAATCCCTACCTTACTGTTTTATGTTGTATTTTTATTTTTTATTTTTTGTGTATCTACTAACATAGCTCTTAAGTCAAACCCTGTTACTAACAAATGGATCATTTGTAATCTGAATTTTGAATAAATATTATTATTATTAAAGCGAAGGGACTCCGTTTTGTGGAGAAAAGGCACGCCTGTGTTTTGTTTGCGTTGAAACTGACCCGATTAGCGTCACCCCAGTCGGACACAAATTCAAGGGCCAAGTTTAATCGCTGCACCAGATGAAGAAACAGTGCAGTAAATGAAAGAAGAATATTAAGGAGTGAAGAATTTCGCTGATAAAATTGAATCTATCGTGATTGTGAACAAAGAAAAGTGAAGTTATTGTGATGTTTTCAAAAAACATTTTTTTTTTCTATTTTCTCCCATGCATCGTTTACATAGCGGAATGTGTAATTAACTTATTCGGTTCCTTATAATAAGTAGTTATGTTAGTTTATAATTTCTCCTGGGAATGAGTTTATCATACCTATTATTTTATTTACGATTTATCTCAATGTATAATGAATTATAAACTCTTCAATTTTTGTTTTCTAAATGTAGTCACGCAGATATTGAAGTTTACAGCAATATCTCACTATTTAACAATTTTATTTAGCATCATAGCAACAGTTTAAAATGTTCCAACGATTACCAAAAAAGGAATCGAGTGCAAGCAATCAGATCCGTTTGTTTATAGTTATCAACTAGTACAGTAATCTTTGTCACTAACAAGATTTGTTTTCAATTCCTTACCATATTTGGGTGAAGGACGAGTGCAACGTACCTCTAACAGACTTTTATGAATGCTATTTTATTCTATAAAGACAATGGATAATCTTTGTTTTAAATAGGTACCTACGTAATTTGTACCAGGCATTAATAATGACGTTTATTGGGACATTAAGAGAGGGATATTTTTGAAAGTTATGTATGGAAAGTTTATTGAAAGCTGTAGTGATGAGTAGGAAACGGAAATAAATGGACGGCATGGACTTTACCGACAGTTGGCCTGATCAACCAAATGTTGTTAAATTCATATGTAAAGGTGTGGAAAATGAAGTGAAAGAGTTAATGATTAGAATTAAGTTAAAAGAGATATGAAAAAGAAAGCAAGTGAAATATTATAATGAATTAAAGTAATTTAAAGTCTTATTCTGATTATCCAGCTTCTCGATCATGAATAACGCGAGTCGTTTTCGTGAGAGAGCTAGGAGTGGGTCATGAATAAAGAACAATATAAAAGAAATGTAATGAATAAATAAAAGAAATATAAATGAATAAAAATGTACGTACATAAATAATGATTAATCCGGCTTCTTGATCATGACTGACGCGAGACGCTTTCGTGAAAGAGCTTGGTAAATTGTAAAATGTAAAAGTAAATAATAAAGAATAAATATGTTAAAAATAAAATGAATAAAATATGAGTATACGGATTAATGTCTGAGAAAGAGTAATGAAAGTAATAATCCGAATTTGGATTTTCTAGATCTAGAATCAGACTTGATACGGATGATTATTAGTCATTTTATTTAACTTCGCAGGCAACACGCAGGTAAATAACCTGATTATGTTCTACCGGTATTGACATCATGTATGGGTTTTAATCTTTAATACCTATCTAAAAGTAAATAGGTAGGTACCCGAAATAACTTGTAATTCCTAATGGTAATGAGTGTTATTCACACCATGAGAATTGTTACTAAATATAAAATTTTATTATACCTAGTGTTAAATTTTCAAGTGTATTTTTTTGGCTAAAAAACTATGGTATTACTTAATGGAACTTAACATTTTTATAGAATATGAATAAATGTAATCTTTTATATCAATGTAATGTAATAATAAAAAAAATTGTTTAATAAAAACAAAAATTCAAAAAATGTAATAAAAAGAATTTAAAAAAAATATATAAGAGTTGAATTAACTAACCGTAACTAAGAAAATAAAATAAAAACTGCTTTATTTTATTTTTTTCCCTACTGTGGTGGTGTAGTGTAGTAAGCTAGCTATTAAGATATATAATCAATATTATCCAATATACTATTCAGTCTAACCACAAACACCGTTGTTTAATTACATCTCCCAACGTCCATCCCTACAGTTTGATACCTTATGATCTGACTTACAATCTGGAATATAATTTGTGCGGACGAAGTCGCGGGTTAACTCTAGGAATTCAATATTTACCTGGGCAGTGTCTCCGCGAAGTGCAGTCTTGCGTGTTGACGTATCAGCGGGTAGGGGGGCTCCTGTCTAGGGCTTCCTTCTGTGCTCTGATCCGCTTCTGTCAATTATTTTAATTATATCAAATCTCTACAGGCTGTATAAAAAAAGATGGCAGTAACATACTAAAAGAGTCTAAAGTTTCGACCATTAAACTGGACAACTTTAACTTTGGAGACAAAATTGGGGGAAAAAAATAATCTGCTGTCCCATACATTTGAGTCGAATAGGCACTGCTGTTTTCTTTAAAAAAGACGATTTTACTCTGGGATTTCGAAATTACAGTGAAAGTTGTTCAGTTTGAATAAATATTACCAGGGTGTGGGTCATGACATGAGATACAATCCGCATGCAAGCTTCGTCAGACTATCACTAACTAGACCAAAGACCCCGCCCTGCGAAACCCCGGCTTAAAGGTCCCTAGGATATTCTTTATGATCTTTAAATATTACTGGTGTTTTTTGTTACACCTTAGTGTTGCCTACTTCCTTTAGTATAAGAGATGAGAGGAATATTGGTAACCGTCAGCTGCAAGGCTGATTCACTATTCATAGGGTGTAAACTTAGACTACTTATATAGGGACGCGTAACCACGTGTCATTCTACCATAGTCTAAAAAAACAAGGTCTTCTATTCCCAGAGTGACACAAGCCTACGCTACGTCACAAAAAAATGGCCGCTAAACATGGTAAAAGGGTATGATGACGTAGGCTTGTGTCAGTCACGTGGTCAGTCATGTGATCGGAAGAGAATACCAGGCGCAGTATATTATTATACCATGCATTCTACTAACAATCTTTCTGCCACTTTTTGCGGGGGGCGAGATAACATGTTATCCGCAACTTTGGATTTTATTCCCTATGACTTTAGATTCTAATTTCAAATGTTCAAAATCATAAAAAGTAGTCTCGTGTAAACCCCAAACGTTCTAAGTTCGAAATTATTGTTTCGCAATAATAGGCTGTCTAGTTTAGTGATAAGTTATAAAATTGAATGTTGAATGTACATGATCATTGATCTTATACCGTGGCAGAGGGGAAATGCTACCGCAAGGCCGGTCCTTATAATAAGTAGTCTAAGGGTGTAAAGCATCTCTATGATGGAAATGGACCGGGTCAGCCATTCAAAGTTCCGACCTTTGAACGGCTGTATCTCCTAAACCGACTGATAGACCATGCCAGTTTTTGTACTGTTCGCATAGCTACAGACGCTACAGTGCATATTACAATAACACCTGCAAATTCATTTTTCACACCACCCGCTCGAAAATGGAACATTATATGTCATGTAACTCGAACCTAAAGCAAGTCATTATAGCCCTGGGTCTAGCCGGGCAATAATATTGTACTGAATTTCATTATAACCCGCTGGTCAATAATGAGATTTGAATATGGAACCGCATCCACAGATTATGTAATAGTTACTACGACCCTTACTTAAAATTCGTATGAAAACTTATCATGGAGACCTGCACCAAAAAGAATTTAATTCGAAATTCGAACTGGCCACCACGAGTATTGAAAACAAAAAAAAAAAAAAGGCGCGAATACTGCAAATCTCTGTAACTATTATATTGCTACGAACAAAGTAAAAAAAAAATTACATTTTTAACCGACTTCAAAAAAGGAGGAGGTTTCTCAATTCGACCGTATATATTTTTTCTTTCCACAACTGGAGTGCGATTTTTGAATCTCATTGGCTGAGTTCAGCAGTTGAAAATGTCAAAATTACTATGGAGATACGCATCTTTCTGCTGCTGATTTGACTTTCAAAAATGGCACTCCTGAAGTATGATTTTTGAAAGTCAAATCAGCAGTAGAAAGTTGCATATCTCCATAGTAATTTTGACATTTTGAACTGCTGAACTCAGCGAATGAGTTTCAAAAATCGCTCTCCTGGTCTAATTTTTCAAATTTCACTTTGAATTTAATAAAATAGTGTTTTCTAAATACTATACTATTGAACTCTAATACTTTGTTATAAACTCTAATAAAAGAATTGGTTTCTAACCATAGAGAATTTACACGCTCCCCTGGGTTTCTAACAGTATTTCTTTTTATTTTCTCGCGGAGGGTGTGAAAAGTAGAGTATGGTCCTCGGGGATAAACGTGTTTTCATCTTGGGCGAGCTTGAACCCCTCGCTTCACTCAGGATTCTAGTCTTAACTCCCTCGCTTCGCTCGGGAGTTAACTCTAAACTCCCTCGCTGCGCTCGGGAGTTAACCCTAGGATCCCTCGTTGCGCTCGGGATTCAATATCGCGCCCGTGATGAAAGACACTGCTTTATCCCCTTGGTACATAATCTACTATTTAGCAACCATACCAGATCTTTGAATCTTTGAACGGCTGTAACTCCTAAACCAACTGGAGCTGTGCAGGCAGACCTGGTCCATCCACATCACAGAGATGCTCTACACCCTTTCTACACCCTATGAATACTGAATCAGCCTTGCAGCTGATGGTTACAAAATTCCACTTATCTCTTAGACTACTTGGTCTGTCACTGTTTTTCCTGTATTGTTCGGATGAAATAAATCATCTTTCTATTCATTATTTATCTATCTACGAGGCCTGCATTGTGAAATTGATTTTTTGTAAAAAAGAACTGCAAAGAGGCATACCACTATCATCTCTACTCTTGGTCATATCGACGTCTTCTCCATTCTCACAGTTGTGCTCCCTCCAAACGGACTGCAGTTCAGCTTCCTCTCGCGTGCGGTTCACTAGACCGAGGCATCTTGTAAATAAAAAGGACTGCAAAGTGACATACCACTATCTTCTCCACTCTTGGTCATATCTACATCTTCTCCACCATTCTCACAGTTGTGCTCCCTCCAAACGGACTGCAGTTCAGCTTCCTCTCGCGTGCGGTTCACTAGACCGAGGCATCTGGTGAATAAAAAGAACTGCAAAGTGACATACCACTATCGTCTCCGCTCTTGGCCATGTCGACGTCTTCTCCATTCTCACAGTTGTGCTCCCTCCAAATGGACTGCAGTTCAGCTTCCTCTCGCGTGCGGTTCACTAGACCGAGGCATCTTGTAAATAAAAAGGACTGCAAAGTGACATACCACTATCTTCACCGCTCTTGGTCATATCGACGTCTTCTCCATTCTCACAGTTGTGCTCCCTCCAAACGGACTGCAGTTCAGCTTCCTCTCGCGTGCGGTTCGCTAGACCGAGGCATCTTGTAAATAAAAAGGACTGCAAAGTGACATACCACTATCTTCTCCACTCTTGGTCATATCGACGTCTTCTCCATTCTCACAGTTGTGCTCCCTCCAAACGGACTGCAGTTCAGCTTCCTCTCGCGTGCGGTTCACTAGGCCGAGGCATCTGGGTACAACAACAATTAATCTGTAGACAGGGTCCAACTTAGGGTTGAGCCTCATCTCGCAGCACAGAATCAAATTTTTTCACGCTTAAGTATTACTAAGGTGTTTTGTTACACCCTGTATAAAACTGTAACAGAAGTGTGTCTGTACGCACGGCGACACATCAAGCTATACAAAACCAATATAAGCTGGCCGCGTGATGTTATACGTTACTTGACCTACGCGCGGCCAGCTTATGTTGGTTTTGTATAGCTTGATGTGTCGCCGTGTGTACATTGAAGATATTTACAAAAAAAAATTACGATATGGTTTTTAGGTGTCCCTGATTCCAAATCACTTTTTGGATTTTTTGTTTGTTTGTTTTTTTGTTTGTTCGAGCATCACGCAAAAACTATTGAACCGATTTTGATGAAACTTTTTTCGTTTGATACCTTATAATCTGACTTAAAATCTGGTATATCATTTGTGTGGACGAAATCGCGGGTAAACTCTAGTGTAAAATAAATTTAACTGCTCACCCGCTAGCCTCCCTAGCATAGCCCGACAGTGAGAGCGCCTTGGTGCCAGAGTTGAGGGCGTGAGAGATGAGCCACTTCAGGCGGGCGCGACCACTGGGCTGGGAGCGAGCGTCCACTCGCTGCCATAGCGTGTGGTCTAGTATCAGGGAGCCGAGGCGCGGGCAGGTGCTGCGGGAAAATAATATCATTTACACTATACTATACTACTATAGACTCTATCTATACCATAGAGTAAGAAGAGATGGCATATCGGCTTGTTTCTATAGAAAATGTTGTCGCCAACAAAGGGGGTGAAAAACTGGTGAGGGGAAGGGTTAACATTTAAATACGCTACTTCCCGCTATTATGACGTCAGGCCCAGTTGAGTATCTGTGCACAGTTCGATACAACATCTCTACCCCAGGGGAGCGCGTTATTTTCTCTATGATCTATACTAATCTATCTAAACTATTATAAAACTGTAACAGAAATTTGTCTGTACATTGAAGATATTTACAAAAAAAAAAATACGACATGGTTTTTCCCTGTCCCTGATTTAAAATCACAAATTTTTGGACTTTTTGTCTGTCTGTTTGTTTGTTTATTTGTTTTTTTATTTATTTGTTTGTTTGTTTGTTTGGGTGTTTGTTTGTTCGAGTATCACGCAAAAACTACTGAACCGATTTTGATGAAACTTTGTTTGATAGCTTATGATCTGACTTAAAATCTGGTATATAATTTGTGTGGACGAAGTCACAGGTAAGGAGTATTATAAACCTGTAAATGTTTGTTTGTTTGTTCGAGCATCACACAAAGACTACTGCACTGATTTTGAAGAAACTTTTTTAGTGTGATAGCCTATGATTTGACTTAAAATCTGGTATGCATATAATTTGTCCAGACAAAATCGCAGGTTAACTCTAGTATTGTATACTGTAACTGATTCCTATTACATTGTAATTTTAAAATTATGGCATCCATTTTGGTGTTGATGATTTTGCCGATGTCTAGTTTATATAGCAAAAAGTGTTTGATGTTGTACAGTTATAAAAATTTTGTGACTTTAACGGTAGTTTTTCGAGAAAAAACACTATTTTGAGCCACCGTACACTGAACCGATTTTGATGAAAGTTTTTTCGTTTATATCTTCGCTTTTTTTTGTTTATAATTCAATCAATCAATCAATATACTTTATTTCACACAAAAACATAAACAGTAAAATACAGAGATAAAAATACAAGAGGCACAAAATAAGGCGGTCTTAACAAGCCATTTCTAATTATATTATAACATTATAATATAAGTCACAGGTAAGCTCTAGTTTAAAATTTAAAAAAATAGTGTCGTCTTTCATTGTCATGGTGATGGCGTTCGTTGAGTGACGTCACTCAACGACCTGTAAAAAATTCTACACAATTTGACTGAGCACATGGAACACTATGTTTACTGCCTCAAATTCAAAATGATACGTACTACCCAAGAGCCTTAAGGTCCCGCGGTGAGCAATGCTGCAGTATGTAGAGGAGAACATCATCTGAGAGGTCGAGGAGCTCAGCTTGCCCGATGTAACCATTCTCCACTTTCTTCGATGATGGTGACTCTGTGAACAGGATGAAAGAACTTTGGCGAATTTGGACCCAGACATTTTTACGAAAACTAAAAGCCCTTCATGACGGCGGTCGTAAGTATTATAAACAAAAAAAATTAAGGCAATTTTTAAAACAACTTCCTCATCTCTGGAAGTCCGGGTTCAAAAGTAGAAATTACTAGTAAAATAGACAAATCATCCAAAAAGCAGTAGCAAAACGCAACCATGACAGCTATTTTCATCTAATATTATCACTGAGGTAGTTTTCGGACGTTATGGAACATATTTGGCTTCATTGAATTGATAGTACATGTGATTTTGTTTGATTCCATTATCATAATATTGTACGGTTATCGTGAATTTTCATTAAAACAAACACAATGAATGCGTAGAAGATTGAGTGGGCTATCTAATAAGAAAGATTATGAGTTTCACACACTTTACGCCAGTAACCTTAGACATAAAAATCGCGATAGGTCGCAATAAATTGCACGGAGCTGATTTTTTGGGATGTTGTTAGGGTAGATACCAGTAGCATAACACCAATTTTGCAGCTTCGAAAGACTTGTGCTAACCGAGTGGTGCTTAAAAAACCTCGAAATTTTCTGACTTTTTTCAGGAGTTGACTTATAACTTCTAAACGGTGCATCTTACATAAACATTATTTACTACGTTTTTAAGGAAGATAAAATTATCTGTAATTTGAATTTAATTTCAGCTCTGTAAGTTTAGTAAGTCTTGAGATACAATACTTCAAACATTTGCCATTTTTCCAAAACAGTTCAAAATTGAAGTTTTTTGCGTCTTTCGAACAGGATACCGGCTAAAATACTTATTCTACGAGGAAAATTATAAGAAATGAAATTATAAAGCAGCTATTAAGCTTTAATTTAAGTATATTTTGAATCTTGTACAGCCAACATTAACGAAAAATTAAGAAAATTCATTTTTTTGGAAATGGAGCTCCTATTGTCAATTCATATTAATACCGCGCAGTTATCTATTTAATGTTATAAAAATGACATTACATTACATTTATAAATTAGATATTTTAAAGCAGGAATGTCAAACATGCATGAGACTTCTCACTACATTTTCTTGCGGCTCTATCAAATTTTAAGAACGGCTTCCTGATGCGGCCCGTGAGCGAACAGAATTTTATCATTTATTAAGTACGTAGGTACTCATAATTATGTACCAACACCGTTCCGGAGTCATTTATTAAGCCCGCCCCGCTCTTCTGCCCCCCACCGAAGAGGCCTTACATTCCTAAAGAATCCCCAAGTGCAGAAGTGGTTGGGGATAGAAAAAGAGCCCATGCACTAACTTGGAGTGATCAGGCAGGGGCTGACCGCTAACCCTTCTGAAATTCCTATCATGCAAGTGCCAGAAAGGGTGCGGACTGCGGAGGAAGATAATGCTCCTGCTAGAGAGCAGTGCTGAAATGCTCGGCTCTCTGCAATGTTTGTCAGGGGAAGACCTGCCTGAATACTACTCCCTTAGCCATGGATGAGACGCATGAAGGAGATGAATTCGACGAATCTTTACTACTAGATCTGACCACAGAAGAGTCTCCGGAGCCCTAAAAACAGCCCCTTAGTTTGTAATTTATTACAAGAAACAAATAAATTATAATTTTCATTGTAGGTATTGCGTATTTCTTCCACCATCACATCACGTTCAGGTCCCCCAAACTACCAAAATAATCTATACTATTATGAAACTGCCTCCGTGGTCTAATGGTTAAGAGCATTGGGCTTTCAACACGGAGGTCGTGGGTTCGATTCCCACGGGACACCTAGTGAAATGTCACTTTGTGCGTTTTCCCCAGTTGATTAAGACATTGCAGGCTGAATCAATTGATTGTCTGAAAAGAAAGATGATTCCATGCTTCGGATGGCACGTTAAGCCGTTGGTCCCGGCTACTATCACTGGTATAATAGTCGTTACATAAAAACCACGTCAGAGGCCGTAAGGTGGTCTGAAAAAACTCTAACACCAGGGCCCACACGATAAGAAGAATTATAAAACTGTAAATGGTTGTTTGTTCGCGCATTACGCGAAAACTACTAAACCGATTTTGATGAAACTTATTGCATTTGAAAGGTTATGATTAGACCAATCTCTAGTATATAATTTATTTTGCTACAATGACGGGTACCCGTGCGGACAAAGTCGTGGGAAAACTCTCGTTTTTATATACTTTTGTAATTAAGTACTAGTTTCCCCGCCACTTCATCCGCACGAGTTCCCAAGTTCTGATCATCGTAGCAAAATAAATGGTATACCAAATTTTAAGTCTAACCATAAGCTTGCAGACAACAAATGTTTCATCAAAATCGGTCTTTTAGTTTTCGCGTGAGTAGCGAACAAACAAACAATCATTTTCAGTTTAATAATAGCACTAGATTTGCCCACGACTTCGTCCGCACCGGCACTCGTCATGGTAGCGAGATTAAATATATATCAGTTTATACGTCTAGTCATAAGGTTTCAAATACAAAAAGTTTAATTAAAATTGGTCTAGTAGTTTTCACGTGATGCGCGAACAAACAAACAAACAAACAAACATTTACAGTTTTATTATAGTATAGATAGATTATTAATTATACTTAATTTCATTTTGGATGATATAAACCATTTCCTACTAAGTTATGTATTTTTGTCCTTTAAAAAATTCTTGCAATGCCTAAGGCTCCTTTTTTTTTAAAACCGAATCCCCTTATATTTAGATTTTTTTCCTGATAACAAAGGAACTAATCACTGTACAGGGTTAAATTTATGCTTAAATTAAAGCTATATAACTGCTTTCCAAATTAATTTCTTATAATTTACCTCGTAAAATGAGTCTTTTAGCCGATATCCTGTTCGGAAGACGGCTAAAACTACAATTTTGAACTTTTTGGGAAAAATTGCCAATGTTTAACATGCTGTATCTCAAGACTTACTTAACTTACAGAGCTGCAATTGAATTAAATTTATAGAAAAGTTTATCTGCTTTAAACACGTCTTGTACAATTTTTATGTCAAATGCACCATTTAGAAGTTAAAAGTCAAAACCTGAAAAAAGTCCGAAAAATTCGAGGTTTTTCGAGCACCACTTGGTTAGCACAGGTCTTTCGAAGCTGCAAATTTGGTTTTATATTACTGGTATCTATCCTAACAACCTCCCAAAAAAGCAGCTCAGTACAATTTATTGCGACCTAAGATGTTTAAAATTACTGGCGTACTTGATACAAAAGGTATCATAAGGAGAAATACCTTTCCCCCAACTTCTACAGATTACAACCAATTTACATTTTTGTTAGTTTTGTTTCATTCTACACGTATTACTAAGTTTCATTCATGTATGGGACCTATATGTCTGGGTCTCACATTATATGGCCTTCCGCCAAACTTCTTTACTCATGATTACAGTTCAAATAATCCTTGTTTGTTATTACGATAAATTAACATCACTTTTGATATAAAATTATGAAAAGTAAGTTTATTATCGTTTAAAAGATCGTAATACGATCGAAATACGATTGAATACTATCGTTTAGAAGATCGATAAATTACTTTTCGTGATATCCTGACATGGTGTATATGGCACGATTTCCCGTTGTGATTCAAAAGGTTAAACTAAGAGCATTGATGGAGCATAGTGGAGAAGCACAGACACTCAATCACGAGGGTCTGGGTTCGAATCCGCACAGACGACATGCCATGTACTAATGAGAATTTCTAACTTATACAATGTAATACCGACTGCTTCATACGGTGAAGGAAAACATAGTGAGGAAACCTGCATACGCTGAAGAAGAAATTCTGATGTGTATGTGAAGTGTACCGCACCGCATTGTGCACGCGTGGTACTACACTAACGTACATACACCCTCCCTGAGGGTAGTGTCTGTGCCCTGCAGTGGGACGTGTATAGACTGTGATGTGTATGTGAAGTGTACCGCACCGCATTGTGCACGCGTGGTACTACACTAACGTACATACACCCTCCCTGAGGGTAGTGTCTGTGCTCTGCAGTGGGACGTGTATAGACTGTGATGTGTATGTGAAGTGTACCGCACCGCATTGTGCACGCGTGGTACTACACTAACGTACATACACCCTCCCTGAGGGTAGTGTCTGTGCCCTGCAGTGGGACGTGTATAGACTGTGATGTGTATGTGAAGTGTACCGCACCGCATTGTGCACGCGTGGTACTACACTAACGTACATACACCCTCCCTGAGGGTAGTGTCTGTGCAGTGCAGTGGGACGTGTATAGGCTGATTATGATGATGATAGAGTAACAATTACAACAAAGAACATATAAATAAACTTAAGTTATTTATAACACAAACTTGCAAGAAAAACAAACAAAAAGTGACTCAGTGATCGGTCGATACGAAACCGACATAAAAGGAACTAATAGACACAAAGTTTATACGTTTACCGTCTTGGACGCATCCACTGTCATCTAGGTCCCGCTTAGCATCATCTTCAGCTTGCAAAGTACCCATATCGGAACTAAGTTATAACACCAGCAATGTTGATAAAGCACCGATCGCCAAATGAAACTAAATTAAAAACACTGCACACAAAGAGAACCGTTGGATAAGGCCAAAGAACTTATTAATAAGGCGAGAGAAATAAATCGTCCGTTTTGGAATGATTCCAACGGGAATGATAAGTGTTTTAACAAATATTTTTATTACGGAAAGGAAATCACAACAGAATCTTCGAAAATCTGAAGAGCAAATTTTTATTTTTATTTTGTTTTTTTTGACATCTTGACTTTGAGTAAAGCTGCGTTTACATTACCCAGCTATACGAACTTCGAAATGAATCGACTCATGGAACTATGAGTGAACTGTGAGTCTGACTTAACAAACACATTTTTGTTTTGATTTTTGAGTGACGAAGAAACAAGTTTTGATTTAGGTTTCGTCCTCAACCGTAATCCTCAACATTCTCTTAAGCTGTAACTCCTGCTCATGTTTGTCAGCAAACATTACATTACATAAAAACATGAAACAAAATAGCGTCGTCGCCCCATACAATTTTGTTTTAAAACTAGCGTGGCTAGTACGCCAACTCGCGATAGCGTAATATGGCACACTTCCGCTCTCTTTCAATTTGCGAACGAACGAGATAAAAGACTAAATTCGACAGATGGATGTGTTAAATGTCGCTATCGCGGGTTGGCGTACTGGCCCCGTAGATGGCAGCAAACAAAAAGTGAAGCTGCCGTTTCGTTTTCTTTGATCCAAGAGACACGCCCTTACAGAGAAAAGATTTGGATTTTCAAATGACTCGTATCAATGAGTTGATTTGCATGCTAGGCCGTTAAAAAATTATGTGTTTATGTTCTCTGTCGACTAATTTCAATAAGATCTACAAAAGAGACAACCAACACTATCGTGCTCTCGTTTTTCAATATCATCAATCTCAAAATTCGTTACAAAAAAGCGCGACTGACATCTACACTGACATTTCCGTGTTTTTATTTCCTTTCCAAAACTCGCGTGTTCCCGAAAACATTGTTCTTCAAATAACAAAACAATGGCTAAATCACTAAGAAGCAGGTGGAAGCGAAAATGCAGGGCTGTTAAACGGGAAAGATACGCCGTCAAGGAACTGGCGCGACTGAAGAAGACACTCGGAATAAAGGAGGACGAAAAAGTTACCGAGAGTGAGGTTATGGAATCGGACCAAGTAATATTTTTGGATGCTGGCGCAATAGGCAAAAAGGGAAAAAAGAAGAAGGAAGAAGTCGCAGCGCAAATAGAAGAGGCAGACGCAGAAATGAGTTCAGACGACGAACGCGTAGAAGTCGAGGAAGACGGTAAAAAACGTGTATTTAGCACAAAAACACTCAAGGATCAAAACGGACAGTACCCAGTGTGGTTGCATAAGAGAAAAATCGCGAAAATAACGAAAGCGGGAAAGAAGAATGTGAAAAAACGGTCGAAGAAGCGAAGGCGGTAGTTTTAAGGTTGTATGCGAATAAAAAACTGAAAAAATCTTGCTTATTTATTTAACAGCTGGTAAAAATCTCAATTCTTTTTTTAATAGATGCAAACGTTACATAGTATGTTCTAAAATTGACCTGCAAAATTAGCGACGTAACCAAATTAAATGCTTTAACCTTTTGAACGCCAGAGTCATCCAGTCGTGACAACCATAGAGAATTCACATCACTGAGCAAGTAATCACTACGTTTTAATTCACATAAGGGTGACAACCGATAAAATGCCTGACATTGACATGCCAGAGTCATCTATTTATCTACTAAATAGTTTGTTCCGTGGCGTACAGAGCTCAGTAACTTGAAAGTGACGTAGCATTCAAAGGGTTACCTTTTATATAGATTTATATATTACTAGCGTAAGGATAGGCCCGTCAGAATATTTTACAAAAACCTTCTTCATAGAAACATAAATTTGCGCCATCTGTCATAACTCGTATACGAACTATATCGTGTCATATATTTTCGAGTGCTCTAAACTGACATTTTTCCTTGCATTTTAGAGCCAACGAACTGGGGACAATAGTCAAGCTCATAGGCCATGTCCTTACGCTAGTAATATATATGTCTTTGGTTCCGTGGCATACAGAGCTCAGGAACTTGAAAGTGACGTAGCTTTCAAAAGGTTAATGTTTGCTTGTGAAGGCAGTTTTATAATCATACCTTTTATATGAATTTTATGATTTTTTGAATAAAGGTTGATGACGGCGACTGGCGGCTAATGGGAAGTCATCCGCCGTCGATGACAGCGGCACAGTATAAGACAGTAATCCATCTTCATACAAACGCGGCGTATGCCTCGTAGCACGCACACACTGACAAAATCAGCATGCCACAAATTCGCCAGATGCGGCTACACGGAGATATTATCAGTGTGTGCGTGCTACGAGGTGTACGCCACGTTTGGTAGCATTGTATGAAGATAGATTACTGTCTTATACTGTGACAGCGGACAGCTTCTCATAGTAAATGTTATTTTTGTATCGGCCCGCTGTCGGTCACCCTCTGCAAATGTGTCTAGACCCTAACAGTCCCTAAAATAAGAAAGAAAACTTAGACTAATTATATCCGGACCGGCCTTGCGGTAGCATTTCCCCTCTGCCACGGTATAAGAGCAATGATCATGCACATTCAACATTCAATTTTATAACTTATCACTAAACTAGACAGCCTATTATTGCGAAACAATAATTTTGAACTTAGAACGTTTGGGGTTTACACGAGACTACTTTTCATGATTTTGAACATTCAAAATTAGAATCTAAAGTCATAGGGAATAAAATCCAAAGTTGCGGATAACATGTTACCTCGCCCCCCGCAAAAAGTGGCAGAAAGTTTGTTAGTAGAATGACACGTGGTTACGCGTCCCGATATAATTAGTCTAAGAAAGAAAAGTATCCTTTAGATGGACAATTGATCGCAGGCTTTTCGGGAAGGCTTAATCAGGTCTCAAGCCATTAAGGAGAGCGTGCTCCTACCTTACACCCACCTCTGCCTTGGCAGAAAGCCTGTGTCCAGTTGCCCGTCTAAAGGACACTTTACAAATAATTTTGTTAACCTTTAGACCACCAAAGTCGGCCATAGCCGACAATGCTGAAATGCACACACAGTGACACATGAAGCTGTACAAAACCAACATAAGCTGGGTGCACGTAGGGTGAATAATTTATAACGTTGTGCAGTCAGCTTATTTTGTTTTTGTATAGCTTGATGTAAATAGAAAAATAATCAAACCGGAACTTGGATAGTTCAAACTTTTGTTAGAATAATGTCTAGCTTTAACAAACATGTATAACTAAAAAAAAACCAATAACTTCAAAACGTTCACAGCGTCATTTGAAATTAAACTTATTTAGAGGGAAAGTGAAAATTTTAATTAATACAAGGTTTATAATCGGCAGCTCTTGCAGACGCCTTCTCCAGCTCTTCGATGTGGACGTCAGATGTGATGTGTCTGGAGAGGAACGGTGATGTGACGAGGACGTTACAAATGGTGCAGTATGCGCTTTCTCTGTTGAGCTGGAACAAAGATTGGCTCATTATGCTGCTAAGCTCAAAGCTGTGATCCTCGCGCTGTGCTAAAATTGACCCCCCCCCCCCCCCCCTCGTAGGTCATGTAATTCAGTCGTAACAATAAAACCATCAACGTGGTCACTCGCTGAAATGGAATAGAACTCGACCCCCCTTGTAGGTCGTGCGCACAGTCATAACATAACGCACTATTTTTTCATACTGGTCCTCGTAGATAGTCCACAGAAGGTAGAACAACTTGGACAACTTGAACAATTCGTCAAGTTGGAGACAACACGGGTAAAATAAACAACTAGCAACATGAACAAATCTACAAAGTAGACAACTTGGTCAACTTGGCCAACTAATTTGACTTGGTCAAGTTATCCAAATTGTTCATGTTGTCCAATTAAGTACTTTCGACAAAAATACATCTCAGACAATATGAACAACTTGGTCAACTCGAAAAACACTGTCAACTGAGTCAAAGTTGTGTAAGTTGACCAAATTTTCAGGTTTTCAATTTTCTTTTTTTTTTTTCAATTTTCAAATGTTCATGTTGTCCGAGCTGTTCATGATGTCAGAGTTGTTCAAATGTCCAAGTTCTACGATATTTTAGCAATCCCGGGACTTAGAACGATCCTGGGACGGTTTCATAAAATAAATGAATTAAGACCTGTCCACATTATTCTTGTGAAAAATATGAAGTTTAGGTAAATATATGCATCCAAATATCCGATCTGTACTCATGAGTCACTCACTCAGGCATAAGGGTATGGTGACTCACGCTGTAGGTCATGAGCATATCATGTAGCCTATGGTTCTTTGAGCAATTTTGAATTTACACAAAAATGGTGTTGTAGACCAAAATTATTTCATAACTAGTGATTTCATGTGCCTTTTTTCCGTGGAACTTATATCGCTATGTCCTTCTTCAAGGTTCAGACTATACCTGTACCAAATTTCATCAAAATCGATTCAGTGGTTTAGCCTTGAAAATGAAACAGATAAACATACAGAGACTTTCGCATTTATAGATGAAATCCATCTGAAAACTGGATGACAAGCGACCAGACATAATAAACGTGTAGTTCCATGGTAGTTCCATACCTTTCGAACCAAGTTATTGCAGAATTCTTCAATATACGGAAAGGAATTCATTGAATTCTTATGCTTAGCGGAATTTTTATGCAACTCCTTAACTTCCTCGTTTAACTCCATCTCGAACCCGCAGAACAAGCATTTGAACATTTCTTCCAGTTTCAAAATGCCGTTGTAAGCATCTGAAGATATTACAAGTTTCTGTTCGTCTTTTAATGTTAAAATAACATAGTGATCTGCGAAAACTTTTGTGTTCAAATTCTTGGTGAAATTTTTGGTCTCCATGAACTTCGGGCGACGCAGTGCAGGTAGCATTTGGAAAGATTTTATGTTAAGTTTCGATTATAATGATAATTTACTAGACATTCGCTGGATAGGTAGGTACAAATTAGAAATCAAATTGAGTTGAGAGTTGAGCAGACGTTTCTTGCGGGCAAAATTGAAAAGTTTAATTTTTTTACTACTTCAATATTGTCACTTCCGTTTCCGTTTTAGTGCTGTGCTTGTATTATCGACTATGTCATAAAAAAAAGAGAAGCACGCTTATAAGAACCTTTAGTAGTGCGATTTTTGAACATTACACGTTGTAATCAGCAGTAGAAAATGTCAAAATTACTATGGAGATTATGCATCTTTCTACTGCTGATTTGAACGAGTGATGTTCAAAAATCGCATTCCTGAGCCGGACTCGTTGAAGTCAGTAGTAGAAAATTACCTAATAAGGCTGCCTGTCCATTGACGCAAGCTAGCTGGCGGAGCGGAGTAGCGAGGAAATATTAACCAATCAGGATTGCATAAAATCTCGGCCGAAATTTTGATTGCAATCTTATTGGTTACTAAAAGTCCGCTTCCCCGTTCCGCTAGCCAGCTCCACGTCAATGGACAGGCAGCCTAAACAGTACTAAGTACTACTCTACAGTATGAAGTTTGTGTAGGTATTCATTAGATCATGATTTTGAATCTCAATATTCAAAAATAGCACTTGAGGATTTTTCACTAAAACAAAGACAGTATCCACAACTTCAAACAAATCACACATAAAATTAATTAATTAATTAATAATACTGCGTTCACATGCGCGCGTTCAAAACAACATTATGAATATAACAGGGCGCCTGTGTTCGTGCCGTTGAATGCAAGCGTGTGAACGCCCCGTTTGCGGCTGCATGGCGCCGCCGCCACCAAGCAGCTTGCCCGGTGCGCGGCGCGCGTCTGAACGTGCCCTAATATGAATATTGGCAAACGTTACTATTTTATGACTGAAGTGCGATTTTTGAAAATCATACGAGCGACTTGGCAGTCGAAAATGTCAAAATTACTATGGAGATTATGCATCTTTCTACTGGCAAGTCGCTCGTATGATTTTCAAAAATCGCACTTCTGGTTTGGATTATAATACTTACTTTAACATAGTGTAGGTAGCATGAAAACTGAAAGCAATAAATATTTTATTTCATTCTCAATTTATGATAAAAATATTTAACTCGAACTCGACCCTGGATCTACTTGTAACTTTTACCTTTTGTTTATTAAATTACATTTTAAAACACAAATTTATATTTATTCACAGAAGTAAAACAGTTATAAAGAAAATGTCACAAGAAAACTAAAATATCCTAAAATGTGTACATTACTTTATTTACAGAAAAAGGGTAACATGACACACTAAATTAATACCATCTTAATAAAATATACAGTTATAATCTAATTAAGTACCTAAAAAAGCAAACATATAAGGAAAAAACTATTTACATAAAAATGGTAAATAAAATAATTTATAAAATGCTTAACCTAACTATTTAGGCTTGGGAGGTGTCCCCCGTCGGGAACGTGCCCATTATTGAGGCTGCGTTGCCCCGTTGTATGGCCAACGATATTCTTTGTACCAGAAACGAGCCGGAACGAGGGTCGCAGCCTTTTTCTTTTAGGCGTCGCCCTAGATCCCTGATGAATTCTTTCGCCTCAGAACCCCACGGCCCAGCCGTCTCGACAGCGACCGGTATGAAGTAGTACGTTGGTTCCAGGTTAGAGTACCTGTCGTGCTTCAGCCTGGCTGCGTTCTCGGCCGCTGAGCCGGCAGCGCGTATGGTGTGGCTCAAGTGAGAGGGTGCGAATGTGCTAACGCACGTTGCATCCCACAACAGGCTACGGCCTCTCTTCCATGGAACCAACGTAAGGCCATCAGGTCTTTTACCGTCGGTGCGACTCAGGCCGGGAGGTTCCGTCCGACAGGGAACATCAGCAGAGACCAAGGCGCGGCGAATTATGTCGTTAATGGTGTGATGACGGGGGCGTCTCCCGGTGCACTTGAAGCAACTAAGGCCATGATGCCCGTTTGCTTCCACTACTGCGCCACATATGCAACGGTGTGGTTCGCATACTTTGCAACCGAGCCGGAGAGCTGCAGCTATCCTCACAGAGTCGTTGTCTAGCAACGTACCTAGCTGTGATGAGGGAAGCGCATGTAGCGAAGCTCCTGACTCGGCTTTGCAAGCAGCCTTAAGGCGGGCCACGTCGCTTCCTGAGGCAGCGTTCATCAGGATTGTGATCATCTGTTTAGAACTTATGTCGTCCCAGTTTCTCTGTACTTTTGGGTTGTCGGGCCACTCAACACTTGGGAACTGGGTCGACCAAGCTGTGAGGGCCTCCGGTACGAGGGGAACGTGGAAGTTGTCACCATCGATGGATAAAATGCGAGTGACAAGATCCACTGTTCCATGAGCGGAGGCCAAGAATGCGATTAGGCCGAGTTCCTGAACGCGACGTATCCCGAGGCCACCGTGGCGGACAGGAAGGGCGGCCTGACACCACTGTGCTTCATTGAGGCTCACGTTAAGCACAGTTTCAAGTGCCAGTTTCATTGTGTTGTCTAATTCGGTGGCTTCCCTGTGGAATACCCACGTAGGTGCTGTTCGTAGTAAGTATGTGAGACGAGGCATAAAGAGGCAGTTACGCAGAAGGGTTAGGGAGACATGAGATGACAGGTGCTTGAAATGTTCCGAGACCGATGACAAAGCTTTTGTTTTTGCCTGTAGGGCGGAGCTGACGCCTTCGGGGAAGATGGGGGCCCCGAGAAGATTTAGGGATGTTTTGTCTACTATTTTTATCCCGGGTAGTAGCGACTGGAATTTCGAAAACGATGACATGGCTTCAGAGCCGCAGGGAAAAAACTCACATTTACTTGTGTTAATTTCTAGGCCAATGGATTTTAGTTCATTTAAAAGTTTGTTAGTCTCTCTCGCAATCTCGTCTGGTGGACCACCGATCGTCCCGTCATCAAGGTACCAGATGTTAAGAGGGGCTTTTACTGACGAAATAATTGTATGAATAGCCAAACAGAAGATTAATGGTCCCAAAGGATCTCCCTGTTGGGCACCTACTTGTGAGGGTATGTGATGGGTGTTATAGAAGAGGTTAGTTGGGGATGAATAACACTGAAAGAGAAATGGATAGAGGGAAGGGACGCGGTCTTTAACTTGCTCTAAGATTGTATCTCTCTCCACTGTGTTAAAGGCATTTTTGATGTCAACTTTAATTAGTACTGTGTTTGTTCCCTGATTGGTCAAGGCAAAAGAACGCGTCGCATGGATTGCTGCCTCGCATCCGAGAGCGGTGCCGAACCCTACTTGACATGGCTGAAGATATGCGGACATTGCTTCTCTTACAGGACGGCAACAGAGCTTTGCCACGAGGCGTCTAAAGGTGGTACCTACAGCAATCGGTCGTACCCCACCATCCTTTTTTGAAAGGGCACACAGTGAGGCCCCGTAAAGATACTTTTCAGATCATAGATCCATGGCGGTGTTAGTAACAATGACTTAAAACTATGTTAGTGACAAAAATTTAAAATATATACTCCTCCTAAAATTAAAATATAACAAGACTAATTATCTAAATAAGGAGGACAAGATCATTCTGGAAAGTCGCTTCTTGCTGAACCTAGACCAAAAGTGCCCATTATGCTGGCGGCGTTTCCCCGCTGCACCGCCAAGGACAGTTGTTGGACCAGATATAAACCAGAGCGGGGGTCGCACCCTTTTAAATGTAATTTAATAATGATGATGATAATTATATTACCTATATAATTATCGTCATTATTTTAGTCAAATGACATCCCCCAAATAATATCCACGATGTAGATCGATCGAAAGGTTTTACCAACTACAAAAATAAATAAAATAATTACGTATTTTGTACAGGAACGGGGAACAACATTTTAACTTTATTCAAGTACCTATTAATCTAAACTATTATAAAACTGTAACAGAACTGTGTCTGTACATTGAAGATATTTACAAAAAAAAGATTACGATATGGTTTTTAGGTGTCCTTAATTCCAAATCAATTAAATCAATCAATCAATCAAAAGGTATTTATATCAAAGAAGACTATCCCAAAGAGGTTCTGGCAATAAGAAAGCAACTCAAACCTAAATTGGAGGAAGAAAGGAAAAAAGGGAATAAGGCTTACATAAAATATGATAAATTAGTAATAAAAGAAAAGAACACCAAAGAAAAACGGAAAAGAGAATCAATTTCGCCAGAAACACAACCCCGGAAGCAACAAACAACAAACAGTAAGGATGGCCGTCTCAACGCTTTTGATTTAATGCGAACAAAGTCAAACTCCTCTTCGGCATCCTTTCAAAAATAAAAATTGTAACCACTACAGGAAAACCTTCCCCAATACGGCTGGTCACCGCGGGGAAGTAGACTACCACCCCCTAGAGAATAATAGGTAAACTTGATAAACAAGAAAAAAGTTAAGATAACTAAACTCGAGGGGAGGCCTATGCCGCACAAGGCAAGACGACATAAGCGTAGGACATAAGTGAATAGTCAAGGATGAAGTTAAGTTTAGTTTTAGTTAAAACCAACTTATGTTTACAATGAAATGAAATTCTATATTTAATATAATAAAATAACATAATGAATAGTACAGAATGAATGAAATGAAAAACTTATATTTGAAATTAACTTATTTTTATATACAGTTATATTCTATAGTAAAGAAATATAGAAAATAATGTTATGATGTTTAATTATTGTATACTTAAATATTTAATGCATGTGAAAACAAATGTGTATTTCTTGAGAAATCAAAGCATGTAAAACAATGTAATGAAATGATACTATGTGGTCGTAATAAAGGCTGTAATAATAATAAAAAAAAAAAAAAAAAAAAATTCCAAATCACCAATTTTTGGATTTTTTGTCTGTCTGTTTGTTTGAACGAGCATCACGCAAAAACTACTGAACCGATTTTGATGAAACTTTTTTTGTTTGATAGCTTATGATCTGACTTAAAATCTGGTATATAATTTATGCCGACGAAGTCGTGGGTTAACGCTAGTATAATAATATAACTAATATTCTTCAATAAATTTTATATAATATTCGAAACTGTTTGTTTTACACTCTGACACGTTATAGTATTATTTATTTCATAAATTTCAATTTATAAATCGCTTTATTCACAACACACACGTAAAGTTCCAATGTATCGCTTTCTCTTACAATGCATCTGTGAGTATCTTTAAGTAAATCATAAAAAAACTTAAAAACAATATAGCTTGACAAAAAGAGTAGAAAACAGTGACAGCAGGAAATAAATATGTTAGTAGAAAATTAATGTGCATTGCACACCCTCCTCGAGCCCATTGCAGAGCGGTTCCAGTGTTCCATCATTGGGTATTGGAATAGCCTGCATAGAGGCTCTAGGGCCCCTTTTGTTAATATTAAATAAGTGTAAATTTTTTGTCACTAACATAGTTTTAAGTCATTGTTACTAACACCGCCATGGATCTGAAAAAAATAAATGAATTGAATTGAAAATTGAATTGCTCAAAACGAAGCGGCGCGGCACCCAATTTTTTTTTCTATGGCTTACAAGATCTGATACTTCTGAAAAAGAAAGAAACATGGAAAGCAAACAATCAATCAATCAAATATACCTACTGTATTTTTATGTAGGTACTTAAACCAAGAACATGCACATCAGAACCGTAAGGCGGTCTGAAAAAACTCTGACACCAGGGCTCTGCCCACACGATAAGAAGCAAGCACGTATCCAGACTTTGGTTTCGGGGGGGATATTCATTTTCAGGGGGTGATTTTCATTGAAAAGCGATAAAAAATTTTTGGCTGTAATCACTGTTCCATACAAATATTCGGATTTCGGGGGGTACACCCTATTCCACCACCTCTGTTCTATACCAGTTCTTTTTACCTAATATTAAGAAAATAAAAATGTTTACAGGTCTAATCATAACCCACGCATCACGCGCATCAAGTGCACCTTCAACGAGAGACGCTCAAACTGCACAAATAGATGAGTTCATAGGAAAAATACTTGGATCAGATAAATTCGAATTGCTGGCAGATAAAATAGCGGAAAGGGCCGCTGAAAAAATTCTAAATCTAAAAATGAGAAGTATTATTCAAAACGGACCTTCAAACGGAGACAGTGAAAAAGACTTAGAAGAGACCAAAGAAGCATATACAACAAAGGAAACACCAAGAACGGAAAAACACAGAGGAAAACCTGGTAATATAGACATGCAAGCTGCAATTGAGAAATTTGCGACTATGATCCCTGAAGAAAAGCTTAGTTTAAAATACGAAAACTTTATTAATGGAAATGCTAATCCAAGCGAAGAAACTACAACTGACAAACACCACAGGACGCGTGAAACAGAAATGAAAAAAGATAAACATTACTTAGAACATGATGATACAACTAAACGTAATGTAAACTCTGAACCTAGAGACCAGCGCAATAAAATGTATAAAGGATTGACACAATATCAAAATAAACATGTTAGCGATTCAAGGTCATCGGAAAAAAAATCATTAAAACAATCACCAAAGTATGACAATGATGATGAGCCGCCGGAGAAATCAGTAAAAACACAAAAAAAAGATAATTCTGAACAAGTTGAATATGAAGTAGAGATTCCGTCAGCAGAGAAAGAATTCATTAAAACTTCTAAAGACGATAATCAGAAAGATGATTTTTCCAGAATCTTTAGAACCTACGAAAAAAAATCATCGAAAAAAGAAAAAAATGAAAAAGAAAAAATAGAAGAAATATATGAAACTGATGCTGAAACTAGCCAAGAAAACCAGGTATCAGATGAAGATGACAAAGTAATTGCTCAAATTGAGGATATTTATGAAACTAAAGAAGTAAAAGATAGAAATTCGAATGTAACAGCGAATATTACAGTCCACAAGGAAGGAGAAAAGCTTTTCGCTTTTGATCCTTCACCAGAGTATGCTGAGTATCATGAAAAATTCGCGAAAATGAAAAAGAAATTATTGAAAACAAACGGTATTGCGCCCACAACACTACCTACATAGTGCAAAGCTGTCGAAAATAAATTATATGAATATGTACTATTTTTCATTTCAGTCTTTCATGTATACATAAGAATTGTGTATGGCTGGTATAATAAAGGAAGGTGCCATAGGTATATTATCAATACCTGCCTAGCTAGCACGTTGCACGTGATACAGCTATATCCATCTATATCACGTCTTTTATCTCGTTTCTTCGCGCGCAAATAGAAAGAAAGCGGAAGCGTGATAGCGCTACATCACGCTATATTGAAGTACTAGCCCCACAGTAGCGCTCAAATAGGTGACTTATGTTTAAACACACAGGAGACAAATGGTGGCAAGGCCAGAGGCAGGAGCAGGCCTGTCTCACTCCACAGCTCAGGTAGGTACGCTTGACGACCGATCCCCACGGAGGGGTGTATGGTCGCTCATTGACATAAGGTGCATTTTAGTTTTCGTTCCTGAAGCGCAAAGTTCGAAGTATCTGTTACGGTAGTAACTATTAAATAATATGTGCCAGCAGTATTTTAAAGAAACACATTTCGATCTTTATTCGTGTAGACCGTAGCGCCATCTATAGATCCCATAGAAAACCATAGGACGCTCCTAGTCCTGACAAATAAATAATCGATTTAACTATCTCAATTGATCAATCAAGTGAATCATGTACATCCCTATTCTACTTTTTTTTTTTAAAAACCTTTTATGTCAAAATCATAACGTCAATTTTTGTCCTGTTTTGTTTACTGAAATGAAAGCTCATCTAAACCCAGAAAAATCTAAATAAACCCCAAATGGCGGACATTCCAGTCGACATAGACGTGTCGGGCACGATATTCGTGGACGTAAGCACCGGACAGCAGTTCCCTATAAGCGAGTTCAGTCAGATATTGGAGCCACAGCCGGTAAAGAGCGAGGTCCTGGAGACTTCGGAGAAACCTGGAGATGTACAGGAGACAAATGATGCCCAGAGCCAGAAGTAAGTGTCTTTACCACTAGCTTACTACTACGTTACAGTGATATCTTAATAACTATTATAAAACAGTAAAACAAGAGTGTCTGTACATTGAAGATATTTTCTAAATTACTTATCAGCTATAACAACTTGTTTCGAGCAAAAAATATTATTTGAATGTTATTAGGTACTACCCGTTTGTTTGGAGTTGGCCGTCGATGACCGTTACAAAATTTCGTCAAAGGCACATTAACTGGTCCCGTCGACAAAAAATAATATAACAAGCAAATAAAAATTTAAAATTAAAAGCGATATTAGTGATCGGGACGTACGTGCCGTACGTGGTTTCGTTGCTAAAGGTTATAAAATTGCGTTTCATAGGGTCTCTTAGGGGTGCGGTACGGTGAAGCGGGAAGGGAGGGAGCGGCCAACTCGAAGCAAATGACTAGTAGGTATCGCAAAAGGGGACAAAGAAGAATTATAAAACATACTTTCCTAGGCACCTTCCATGGTTTGTCCCTGCCTGCAATAAATAACTAATAGCATTCAAATTATATTTGCTCGAACCAAGTAGTTATAGCTGATTAATGAATATAAGAGCTTGTTTTTCTTTTTTCAGTTAATATAATAGTTTTTTATGCAGTTGGGTTTTTAAATTAATCAATGTTTTTGTGAAAATCATTCAAAATCATTGGAATGCAAAAAATATTCCTATATTTGTGTAATTTTCTCAAAATCACCATCCATTGCAACCGTATTGGATATGCTAAGAATAACAGAATTTAAACGATTTTTTTCACTCAATTCCAGCAGTAAACCAACTGAATTCAAATTCACGGATGCCCCACAGCGCATCCGCTGTCCAGAATGCCAGCGATACACCGCGGAGACCGAAGAAAAGATGGTACGTCACATACGCAAAATGCACCGAGGAGAAAACCCGTTCCAATGCTACATGTGCGATTACTCTACTTACAACAAGTCTTTGTTCGAAGAACACGTGCGAATACACCAAGGGATCAAGCCGTTTAAATGTTCCCACTGCCCTTACAGAAGCGCCTCAAAGAAGAACACGAAGAAACATGAGCTAATCCACCGCCCAGACAACCCATTAAAATGCCCTGATTGCGAATTCATCGCTCGCAATCCCAGAGCTCTAGATTCACACAAAATGGTCCATTCTGACGTCAAATTTGAGGACGTTGGTAACGCTAAACGATGTCCCGATTGCTTAGTAAAGTTCTCGTCTAAGGAGCATACGATTCGGCATAGGAAAGATCGGAGACGCTGCAAACGTTGCATGTACGTTGCCTGCACGAGACGGTTGTTGAAAGCACATATGGTTAGCGAACACAATATAGAGTTTAAGGATGTTAAGCGGAAGGAGAAGATACTGTTTTCGTGTAGCCGGTGTAGTTGGTCGTCTGGGAGTAAGCCGAGGATCTTGTTGCATTTGATTCATCATCCGAATCAGAAAGTGGATGAGAGTGTTATTGATGTTACGGTTTTGAGGCAATGCGGGATTGAGGTGTAATGTGAATTGACTGGTTTACAGCACGAGATAACAAGCCAAGATCGCAGAATAGATACCTTGTATGAACAGTTAAGATGGGACAGAAAGGGCAGCTACCACAAGCATTACAGCTGCAAAAAAACGTTCTTACGAGACCAACCCTAACTTTTGGAGCATTCACAGGTTTTGAAATAAACCGGTCAAGTGCGAGTCGGGCTACTCGCGCACCGAGGGTTCCGTACCACACCACCACAGAACACAACTTTATTAACTCAGAAAAAAATGTACAGTGATTGAGAAAGAAGACGAGTGGGGAAAAGTAAGGGTTGAACTGTCTGTCAGCACGGAATCGCATTTTTTCACGCGCTATCCTTTTCTGTCGCTCAGGAATGTCATTTGCTAGAGCGAGAAAGGTTGCAGCACTGCCCGTGCTGTCGCTTTCCCGCTATCTTTCTCACTCTGGCAAATAACGTTCCAGGCGTGAGATTTTTGAATCTCATTCGCTGAGTTAAGCAGTTGTAAATGTCAAAATTACTATGGAGATATGCATCTTTCTACTGCTGATTTGACTTTCAAAAATCAAGGATTGACTCAAGGAGTGCGATTTTTGAAAGTCAAATCAGCAGTAGAAAGATGCGTATCTCCATACATTTTCAACTGCTGAGTTCAACGTATGAGATTCAAAAATCGCACTCCTGAACAACAGAAAAGGGTAGAGCGTGAAGAAAATTGATTCCGTGCTCTTCCTTTTCACTCTGTATATTTCATGTAGTCAAATACGCGATGAGAGTGTATAATTGAATATAATTTTTTTTTATTTAGATATACCAGGGTTTTAATAAAGAAAACTAATTCATTTCCATTCGTTTTATTAAATACTTTACAAAAAATATAAAACAGTACAATTTTTGTTTCGTCAGTATAATAATTTACATTAGTATTTTCAATTCTAAAAAATATAGCTTCTTTCTTGTAGTATAAACAGTAAAAATTATATGGCAATTTCATTAAACATACATCAAACATTTAAATAATCAAAATAATAATATAGTACACATTACTGAAGTATATTGAGTAAAGTTAGGTGGGGCAAATATCCCAGGGTAAGATGACAGTTAGCCCGGGGTAAGATGAAACTAAGCCCTGGGTAAGATGAAACTAATTTATATATACTACTGATAGGTAATATTGGATTGAAATTGAAGTGCTATTTTACGGAAATGTCAAAATAACTATGGAGATTATGAGATGAGTGTGAGATTCAAAAATATCACTTATGATTTTGATTTTATCTTACGAACGCATGCAACGAAGTACAACCCGTCGACTTAACTTGACACCTGGCCCTGTACCCGCACTTTCGATGTTCGCTATATCGCCACTGTTTCGGTCCGCACTTCATTGGAATAGAGTTGACTTTTGAACGAAAATGTTCACGCTATTGCGAAGTTCGAATGTGCGGGTAGAGGCCCTGGCTCGAACGAAAATCCCAATAACAATGACAAATAACAGCAAAAGAATAACTCGAAAATGCTAAAGCACAGGGACACGTGCAACGGTAACTGAGATGCTATCGCTACTGGCCTCGCACGGCGACGGCGGGGTCCCGCGGGGGGTAGCAGGAGGGGTGTCGAATTCCGAGCCAGGTGTCAAGTTAATTCGCCCAGTTTGTAATAATTCGTTGCGAATCTGTGCGTGAGCGCAGAAGTGCGATTTTTGAAAGTCACACTTACTACTGTGTGTTTGTTTTAGCGTAATTCTTTTCTGTATTGAAAAGAATAATAATTTTACATCAATAATTCGTGGAGAGGGCTATGCTCGGAGTTTCCCTGCGAGATCGAATCAGAAATGAAGAGATCCGCAGAAGAACCAGAGTAACTGACAAAGCCCAAAGAATTGCTAAACTTAAGTGGCAGTGGGCGCGGCACATTGCTCGCAGAACCGATGGCCGGTGAGGCCGAATAGTTCTCGAGTGGCGACCGCGTACCGGAAAGCGCAGCGTGGGTAGGCGTCTCACACGGTGGACCGACGACCTGGTGAAGGCGGCGGGAAAACGTTGGATGAGGGCAGCGCAGGACCGGTCGTTATGGCGATCCTTGGGGGAGGCCTATGTCCAGCAGTGGACGTCCATCGGCATGAGATGATGATGATGATGAATAATTCGTGTGGTAAAAACCCCACCTAACCATTTAATATTTTTTACATAAATGCTGAGGCAGTATATTATCTGCTTCATGGGCAATAAGTATATACAATGTTTTTGAGCTTTAAATGTTTTACATGAGTACATTTTGTTTCTTCTATAAATAAAATAACACTGGCTGTTATGCTTATTAAAAATAATTTACAAAATCGAGTAACATTTTTAACCGACTTCATTACTTCTTAGATGTTATTTGGAGAAATTCCTTTTTTAATGCCTGCAACACAAATCGCAGCTCAAGAAAAAGTTATAAAAGCGTGGCCATTTTGGATTTTTTACTTTTTTAAATGCGTCTGTCTTTTGTATGGTTTGAAGATAGGTTTTTTAAGGTTACCTATCAATAAATGCGTGGTTCCAAGAGAAACAAGTACAACCCGGGCGAATTAACATGACACCTGGCTCGAACGACGTTGGTGTAAACAATAATAAATAACAGCTAAAGAATAACTCGAAAATTCTAAAGCGCAGGGACACGTGCAACGGTAACTGAGATGCTATCGCTACTGGCCTCGCTTTAGAATTTTCGAGTTATTGTTTAGCTGTTATTTGTTATTGTTTACACCAACGTCGTTCGAGACAGGTGCCAAGTTAATTCGCCCGGGTTGTATTTGTAAAAACGAACGCCATTTTGGATTTCGGTTTAAATTGACACTAACGTTATATTTATCAAATTTGATGGTCGCGCAACTGAATTTGATTCCCTCATAGCTCGTTGCGCAACCTGTAGGGCTAGCATGCCACGCACGACAAAGCGACAAAACGAGAAAACCGTCATACACGCTCTCTTTCGCATACTTGTGTATGCGACAGGACAGGCGGTTAATTAATTAATTAATTAATAAGGGTTGAACCTCGTGGCGTAGCGTTCCGTCTATCTTATTTGCTCTAGCAAATGACGTTCCTGAGTGACAGAAAAGGATGGAGCGACAGAAAAGAGAGATGCGGTCACAGCCCGGACACTGCGTACAAAAAATTGAATTTGACAAGATGACGTCAGCACATGCGAAACCAAAGAAATTGAACCTTATATATTCGTCTTAGGTAACGAGTAACCAGTGCAAAGTAACCAGAGGGCGATAGAGGGGGTGAGGTAAAAAGTTGGTGGGAGGAAGGGAGTGTCCGTACTGTATCTAGTAATAGATACTCTTTCTTATACTGTGATACGGTGCTGCCAGATCAAGACAGAAACACGTTTCAAGTTTTATCGTTTTCACGAGGGGTGACTGTACATTTATACACACGATCTGCGCTAAAAAAGTTTGGTATAAAAGCGATTTCATTTTGGATTTCTCTTAAGTCCGGTGTAAAAATTTTCTCTTTGAACATGTTGTTAAAATTGCTACTACTAATCTGTTTTCCCCCTATAATAGGCACTTAAATCTTACTACTAGGCAGTAGCCTACTAGCTTCCCTGTACCCAGTGTCGGAAGCGCCGTGGACGGTCGAGAAGTGAGTTTCGTCGGTCGCCTCGCCCGCGAACAGGACTCGGGGAGTTCCCGCTGAGTCTAGCAGAGGTTTGCCGAGGTCAGCGCGGGCGTGGGGATACTGTGGTACTAGGAGATTGTCGTAGGTGTAACTACCTCGGGTGAAGGGGTTTGTGAACCAGGTTGACCTGCAATAGAGGTAGAAAATAAATGATTGATTATTCTTGATTCTAATTGTGGCTTTGTACAGGGTGTATCAAAACACCCTAGTAATACTTAAGGGGGTGAGACCATCAAACTGAACTACTTTTACTATGGATCCAAATTCGAAATAGTGAAAGTCATACCATAGTCATCATCATCATAATCTCAGCCGATGGACGTCCACTGCTGGACATAGGCCTCCCCCAAGGATCACCATAACGACCGGTCCTGCGCTGTCCTCATCCAACGTTTTCCCGCCGCCTTCACCAGGTCGTCGGTCCACCGTGTGAGGGGCCTACCCACGCTGCGCTTTCCGTACCATACATACCTAGTGTAAAGAACTAATAGTGGTGAAGCTCAGAGGTCGCGGCAGGCCAATCGTACGGGGGCCGGGAGGAGTGCGTCCCGGCCCACGCTGCCTGCGCGCGTACCCTAACAGCGAATTGAGTTAGGGTACGCCCGTCCCCCGCCGTACCCCGCACACCGCGCGGGCATAGACCCGCCGCGACCGCTGAGCTTCATCACATCACACCATACAAAATATTCGGATTTCGGGGGTGGGGGGATAAATCCCACCTACCCCCCCCCCCCTCCCCTGGATACGTGCCTGGTAAGGAACGGGTGGTTCGGATCAGGGGTGTGAATTTATGTATGTAATGACACGTACCTCAAAATGCCGGTAGGTTCCGGTATAGTTGTGTTGGCACCCATGAATTTCCTGAGGAGTTCCATACATTTCCTCTTTACCACATCCTCTGGTAACGTCTCAACCTGCAATCCGTCATTGTATTAATATAGTCACGTTCCTTGAATAAGCAAGGAATAATGTGGAATATATCTGATTAATAATGTACCTAATATGAGGTATGCTACTATGGCTGTAGGCGTCGCATGCCACCCCCGAGAAAACGATAAAAATCGAGATGCTCCTCCATCTTTATTATTTTACGTATGCCAGAAAGAAGCCGCATGACGTTTTTCTCGTTTAAACGCTTTGTCGTGGGAGGCATGCTAGCCATGCAGGGCAGGACCGGTCGTTGTGGCGATACTTGGGGGAGGCCTATGTCCAGCAGTGGACGTCCATCGGCTCAGATGATGATCAAGCCTCGTATCCACTAGGCAACAATTGACGCGCAACACGTGACGCTCAACATGTTCGGCAACGTTGCTAAACAACGCGCGACGTTGCAGAACTTCAATTTAGAGATAGCGCGCACGAGGAACTTTTGTCTCCGCAACTAATTTGTCTCTCACAGAGTTTGTATGAAAAGTCGCGTCGTTACATGCGCGCACTTTCATACAAACCCGTTAATGTGAGAAACAAATTAGTTGAGGAGACAAAAGTTGCTTGGGCGCGCTGTCTCTTACTTAGTGGCAACGTCGCACGTTGTTTTGTAACGTTGCCGAACATGTTGAGCGTCACGTTTGTCGCGTCAATTGTTGCCTTGTGGATACGAGACTTTATGCTAATGCGTGGAAACTATAGTTTGTCTTTATTTTCGCCAATCTCAATTTTTACTGAGGCGATTTCGTGTTGAGAGTTTTAGCATTTTAACATGATTAAACTGAATAACTTTTATTACGGAAGCAACATCGAAACCAACAAAAAAATCTGCTGTTCCCCCGAAACCGACAAAATAATCTACTGTACCACCGAAACCGGTAAAAAATAGAGGAACATGTTCTAACAAACACCAGTTTTTGGAGATTTCGATGTTATTCCCACAATACCAATATTACACTTATCTAATTGTTTATTATAAATTAAAGTAAGTATAAACAGTGCATTTATTTAATACATGCTGCAATTAATTTTGAACCCAAAATGAGACCGAAAGTTGCCGAAAGCTTATTTCTAAAAGTGTATTTCGTGTGTTCACTTTCATGCAAACTTATTAATAAACCCTTTGTACACACGGCAAGCTATGCATAGCTCACGCGACGTTATACGTGATTCTCAACCTACGCGATGTTTGTATAGCTTCACGTGTCGCCGTGGTGTTTAGGTACAGTCGACAGTCTAACAAGCGTAATACTTCCTGCACATGCTTGGGCGAGCCTAGGCAAGCCCGCTGTACATCGACTCGTTTGTAAAGTGATTGTTACTTATTTACCTTATAGAAGCGTCAATGTACAGCGGGCTTGCCTAAAAACTCGCGCAAGCGTGTGGAGAAAACAATATAAAACTTTGCTTCCTTATTTAGGTGGGGCAAGCGTATCAACGAGGTAAATTGTACCATTCAATATCTCGGAAAATAATTAAAGTTATTAACCAAATCGCAAAGTAGTTTTATTATCCAATAGTTTCCGAGACGTAGATGGACGAACTTTCCCCCGATGACTCACTTGCCCCACCTAACCTTATTAATACGTGAAGTTTGATGTGCTATGTCACTGGAGATATTTTCACGAGTGTTTTTCGCAGTCTCTTTTATGGCGAAATAATTATGTTCATCTCTTTATCCGTTTTTTTTTAAATATTGGTTCTAAATAAGGGCCAAAAACCACTTTAGTATGTTATTTTGTGTTTCTTCATTTTGTCCTGTTAGTCCATAAAAGTGACAACGTTAAAACACCCGTGAGAATGACCTGTTATTTAAATAAATGTGCCATAAGGCTCCTTTTACCGTTCAGTGGTGCCCTCATCACAATATTTAAGATTTCTCAATCAAGAAAGCGTGAATAAAAAAAAATCGAAGTACTTCAAGTTCCTACAAAAGCCGCTATTTTTATTATACAATACTTTTATTGAGTTTTTATAGGTCTAAACAAAGAAATTTGAAGAAAACGACGGCCACTTTTACATTCATTTCGATGTACTTAAAAGTGGAATTTTTAAGGTTAAGGTTGTCAGAAAGAAATCGTTTTTAGCGATAAGACAGCCTGTTTTTGTACCTTTATTATTTCCTGTTTGTTTGCTCTCTGTATACTGTGTTTTTTTGGTGTAAAATCCCTAATATTATAAATGTGAAAGTAATTTTGTTTTTTAGGCTTTCACGCGAAAACTACTTAAGAGTCACAGTCCAGTGGCGCCCTCATCACATTAAAAAAGAATTCTCAATAAAGAAAGCCTAAATTAAAAAAGTGATCAACATCAAAACTATAAAAGCCTTCAAGCTATTTTCATAGAATACTTTTATAGGTTTTTTAAAGGTCTAAACATAAAAATTTTGAAAAAAGAAAAAAAACGGCCGCTTTTATTTTTATTCGAAATTGTCTGAAAGTGGAATGCTTAGAACCTATAAAAGTATTGTATAACAATGGCTTAAAGGCTTTTGTAGTTTCGATGTTGATAACTTTTTTAATTTAGGCTTTCTTTATTGAGAAATCTATTTTAATGTGATGAGGGCGCCACTGGACTGTGATAGCCCTCTTAACCAATCATCATGAAACTTTGTACACATATTCTTGGAGGTATTAGAAGTAACATAGGATACTTGGGGTTTTCCAACACGGACGAAGTCGCGGGCAAAAGCTAGTAAAGTATAATTGATTGAATGTTTAGAACCTATAAAAAACATCTTTTAGGCTTTTGAAGAACGTTGGTGTAGCACTTTTTTATTTTGGGTTTTCATTATTGAGAAATCTTTAATATTGTGATGAGGACGTCACTGAACGGTACAAGGGCCCTTAACTAACCAGTTTAGCCATTTCCCCGTTAGTCCATAAAGTGAGGGAATTATTTGACCCGAGTGGCGAACTGGCCCCAAATATAGTTGTCGTCCACAGATCATCTTTCCCCACTTTCTTTTTATCTTCCCCGCGCCAGAGGAAAGCGTAGAAAGAAAAGTTTTTCGGCCACCAAACTTTGGGGAAAGATATCACAATTTTGTCTATTAGACCCATCGATATATTTTGTATGGCTGCGATTTTTTCTTTTGGCAATTTCGGCGAGAATAACGTGGAATGTCTGGAATTAAGGGTTTTTATGTCAAATACACTATCATGGATGTAGCCACGGTAACGTAGGGGGAATCATCGATCTCAGTTAACAATAGAACAAACTAGTTATCAAGCACGTATGCAGGGACCGATAAGTCGGATTCAAAATGGAATGCTGCACAGAGCCTATTGTGCTGCCCCCAATCGTATTTTCTTTATTTCTTAACAATTAAACAACATTTCGTAAAA
The DNA here is from genome assembly GCA_922987775.1 of Agonopterix subpropinquella. Lineage (NCBI taxonomy): Eukaryota > Metazoa > Arthropoda > Insecta > Lepidoptera > Depressariidae > Agonopterix > Agonopterix subpropinquella. The sequence continues at coordinate 6,083,573 of OV277718.1, read as the reverse complement.
CAAGAATGTCACATTGTAATTTCAAATATTATTGATTTTGAACATGTTACAGCCATGTTGTGCTATTTCGAATCAAATTAAAGATTGAAAAATTCAGTCTCGGGCGGGACTTGAACCCGCACCCTTCCAAACCGGGGAAGTGCGTTATCCAATTTCGCTACCGAGCCCACTAACCAGAGAACGAATTTTTCAATCTGTTGCGTCTTGAGGGGACGTGAGCGACATCTACTGGCAGCTATTACAAACTAGCCAACCCGCAAGTTCAGTATTACAACTGAAACAGTCAGTACAGTCTCACGTCCCCTCAAGACGCAACAGATTGAAAAATTCGTTCTCTGGTTAGTGGGCTCGGTAGCGAAATTGGATAACGCACTTCCCCGGTTTGGAAGGGTGCGGGTTCAAGTCCCGCCCGAGACTGAATTTTTCAATCTTTAATTTGATTTGTCACATTGTAGTCATTGGTGATTTTCAATTTATCGGGTCACTGCGGATTTGTTTTTATAATGTTTGTAGTTATTATCTAGTGGTCACTTTTGGCGGTTTTAACGATAATAGCTACAAGCACAAAACATAATAATCCGTAATGTTTCGATAAATTGAAAGCCTATCAGGACTACAATGTGACATTCTTGTTTTTTGGAAATGTTGTTTAATTGTTTAGAAATAAAAAAATACGATTGGGGGCAGCACAATAGGCTCTGTAGACTCTAAAATTCATGGAGGGATTCAGTTTAGCCATACGATACCAAAATTTCATGGGTAAAGAATTAATTTTATTGAATTAAATTGCATCCTTAATGTGTTTAATCATATTTTATGAATTAAAATAGTAACATTATAGTTATAACAAACCGGCCTAGTATGATTTCTCAAATCGCGACGCGTCTCCGCTGTATAGAAAATAGCCCGTTTCCGCGCTTTTCAGTCGCGCTTGCCGCGACGAAAGAAAGCCTAATCGAACGTAAGTAGTGAAATCATGTCTGGTCTGGAGACTAAATACAAAGCTTCGGCTTCGGCCAATGCCGATGGCCGATGGTGCCTTGTTGGCGAAAGGTGGCCGAAGCCTAAGCTTCGGTTGGTCACTGGTTGTTGCCTGAGATCGATGAGTCTTATAAAATACGTTATCAAAAACCAGTAGCACATTAAACCTATTCTCGCTTTATTTAACTGCCATATCAATCTTTAGGATCATAGACAAAATTATTTAGTACATAATTATACATGCATTTTCATATTTCAATAATATAACGCCCAGCTAATATGTTATTCATCTTTTGTACTTACTTATATGGAAAGCAGAGATGTATTTGAAAATTAAGCGCCCCTAATGCCCATGCCAATTTGACAGTTTTAGTACTTGATTCTAGTCTGTTCTAACTTTATTGTGGCTTCATCTTAGTGTCGATGGGTTTTGTCAATGACTAGTTTAAATAGCAAAAGTGCTTGATATGATATTCAGTAATTTTGTAGCCGTAAGATGTAATGTGAATAAATAAAGGTCTTTTTTTATCTTGTTTTCAACTGTTATAAATATTGTGTGACATCAAGGGATGTTTTTAGAAAAAAAATGTTTGAGCCACGATAAGCTTCGCCGTAGGCCGGGGAGCAGGCACGCAACCACCCAATCGTAGACCCACCACGCGACTACTTACTACTTGATACAAGTTTCAAAGCTTTATCTTTATAAATAAAATAACTTTTAGCTATTAAGACCTATAAATAAAATAAAATAAATTTTTGCAAGTTCTTTTTGCGCAACAATGCACTAAAGAAGAACTCCCAATCCCGTTTCGCCTACAAAACTTGTAAATTTGAATTTTATAAGAAATACCACGATAGAAAAGGATAATTTAAATTTCCTTGGGAAGCACGATATTTATCCTGTGTATAATTTCAGCTATCATACGATTTGTATGTGTTCTTTGATCATATACATTCGCCAGCTGCGAAACGACCGGAAACGAATACACTTCGTCACGTCTTCGCTCGTCATGTGGCCTATGTCAATTGATTTAAAAACGAAATCAAAGTCGACTAAGGAGAAATACGTTTTGAACGAACGAATTTACATTTAATGAACTGTAAAAGCATTAGAAAACATATCCGCTGCTCTGAAGTTACAGTGGAGGTAGTGAGAAGTCGGTCTATAACCGAAAAAAAAACCGCGGCCTAGCCTTCATTATTATATTCCTAGGATGTTTAATTAGGGTTTTCAGCAAATCATTTTTATCTTTTGCCATTTCAATTCAATTTTCTTTTTAAAAGTTTTGTCGTTTTATGAAACCTTTTTATAAAAAATTCAAAGAAATAAACGATCAGTGCCTAATGTCCACAAATTAAAATACTTCATTATGGGCCCTTAATAAAGTATCAGAATTTGCAACATTAGACACTCGCCTATTCAAATTATAAGAATTTATGCGTAGCACCTAATTTCGACATATTGTTTAGTGCGAGAGGCACTTAGGAGAGGACGTCAAAATAGACTAGTGATGGGGTAATTACTAACTACATGCAAAAAAATTTCCCTTTGATAAATGAAAATATCAATTAAAATCGTTTGTGAAGAATCTATAAATAATCATTTTGTTATTTCAAGTGCCAGTTTCATTCAATTTGATATTTGCAAGCAGTTCAAGTGTCAGACAAGCTAAGGAAAAAATACAAACCAACTTGGCTGGATCTCCACTGATCCAAATAGTAAGTGCATTTTTTGTTCCCATAGGGCTAGACAACCACCCTATCTTGGTTGTCCAATTATTTTCAGCTTCCACTTTATTTTTATCTTCCCTATTCCATAGCAGAATTTGGGTTACTCGTATGTCTTTAGTCCACCAAGTGAAAGGGAATTGCAGAATAATTTTGCCTAACAATCCGAAAGAAATTTGGTCTATGGCAGTTACTTTTTCTTGCGACAGTTGCGGCGAGAATAGAGTTGCGTGTCTATGGAATCACAAAAAAAATATATATTGTGAGTAAAGCCTGGACTGGACTAAAGATTTAAACCCTTGAGGGATGTAGTGAGTCCGTTTGGACATGGACATGCTATACTTTATAACGATAACGACTAATTAATTAATATAAGTGGTAATCCTACATTTAGGCATATTTCTGAGCGCCCTTGATTATAAAGTTTAAAGTTAATACAGGGGACGCAAAATTACCTAAATACGTCTCTCTGCTGAAATGAATAACCTTTTATCTTAAAAATTGTTGTGCATTTGATGATAGAGGTGCGTTAAGTTAATATAAGGTGTGCAAAATCACCGTATTACGAAAATCTTCCCCTTTTATGAATTAAATTAAGTGCTAATCATCAACATCCCAGTGCTTGGCAAGCTAAGAAAAAGAATACAAACCAACTTAGCTGGATCTCCACTAATCCAAAGAGTCAGTGTATTTTTAGTTCCCATAGGGCTTGAAAACCCCCCTATTTTAGTGGTCCAATAGTCTTCAACCCCTACTTTCTTTTTATCATTCCCCTTCCATAGCATCGATGGGCATTTCCCTTTATTCCACCATGTTAATGGGAATTGTAGAATAATTTTACCTAACACTCCGAAAGAAATTTTGTCTATGGCAGTTACTTTTTCTTGCGGCAATTGCGGCGAGAATAGAGTTGCGTGTCTATGGAATCACAGAAGAATTTAATGTAAGTAAAGCCAGGAACATTTAAAGCGTAAGAGTGTCGTATGTTCGTTTGAACACCCTAATTCATGAAGAATAATTAATACCTATATGTGATAATCATACATTTAGACACATTTCTGAGTGCCCTTGAAGGTAATGTTAAAACAAGGGGCGCAAAATTTTCTAAATACGTCTCTGTGGTAATATATGCGTGAAAATCTTTTAATTTGATGTGAGTTTTATTTAATTTCTCCAGTAGGTATTCCCATTTCAAAGCATCCCAGTGCTAGGCAAGCTAAGGAAACACAATACGAACCAACTTAGCGGAATCTCCACTGATCCAAAAAGTCAGTACATTTTTGGTTCCCATAGGGTTGGTTAACTCCCCTATTTGAGTGGTCCAGTGGTCTTCATCCGCAACTTTTTTTTTATCTCCCTTCCATACCAACATTAGGCATTTTGTTTTGTCCCACCATGTGAATGGGAATTTTAGAATAATTTTGCCTAATACTCCGAAAGAAATTTTGTCTATGGCAGTTACTTTTTCTTGCGACAATCGCGGCGAGAATAGAGTTGTGTGTCTATGGAATTACATAAGGTAAGAGATAGCGCGCACGAGTAACTTTTGTCTCCGCAACTAATTTATCTCTCACATCAAGTCTACGGGTTTGTATGAAAGTGCGCGCATGTAGCGACCGACGCGACTTTTCATACAAACCCTGTGAGAGACAAAATAGTTGCGGAGACCAAAGTTGCGCGTGCGCGCTATCTATAAGAATACACAGAAAAAACCAAACCAGAAAAATAGAAGAAATACCAATTCTGGCGGCGATATAATCGGCTAACCTTTATAATACAAAAATTAGTTCCAATAAATTTCCGTAACATGGCGGAAGTCTTTTATTTTTGTGGTCAGGATTTAAAATAATTAATGTTAGTGGTCTATTGTTTACACTATCCATTAAAAGTGGCAACGGACTCACTTCCCGTCACGCTGAATAGAGTTTGAATATACCACCTTCATTTTGCATATTTTATATCTTTGAATACTGCCGCACAAATAAAAAACGCCGTGTGTCAAAATCTTTGTTTTTTAATCACGTATTCTGATTCAACGCGATGTGATCTATAAAAAGAAAAATAAACTTAAGACGTGACTTGAAGACGTGGAAGTGGCAAATATAATAATAAAAAAACGCAGTAGTCGATTCAGTAACTTCGTGTCTCTTGTAGCCATAAAAGCTCTGTATTAGCTGTACAGTTGCTGGTAAAAGGTAATTGCTACTGTACGACTAATATACAGCCACTGTACAGCTTTTGTGCTATATGGGTCTTTCTCGAAAGTACAAAAACGGGCCTGCGTTTTTAATTTGTGCGGCAGCGTAAGGAATATACAGGGTCCCACTTAATATGCTGACGCTTTAGGGGATGATCAAACCATCAAACTGAACAACTTTCACTATTTGACCAACAACGAAATCGAGAAAAAAATCAGCTGTCCTCTCAGAAAAAGTATGTCTAGAACATAAAGGTATTATACTACGTAAGAGAGACAGTGACAGCTGAGAGAGCGAGATGTACCTAGCGGCATGCCTGTATAATAGAAAGAGATACGGGACGCGAGGCAATAGAACCGTTTTTGGGGATTTGGAGTCCTGGTAAAAATTCGGTTTCTGTGAATAATCGTGAACCTAAAGTGAAATCGTAGATAATTTTGTGAAATATACTAACACTGTTTCATTAAATTATTCACCATTTCACGTTAGATTGAGAATTATACACAGAAATCGAATTTTTACCCTGCCGAGGACTCCAAAAAACATCCAAAAACGGTTACATTTGACAACTCATGTCACTTACTCTATTCCGTAAGGTATAATAACTTTATGGTCTAGAATGAGCCTCATGCTTCTACCGTAAAAAACAAAAGGGGCCAACTTTCTTAGGTTGGTGTGCGTGAGGCGTCATACAAATTATGTCTGTGTTGCAATTTTTTTCAACGCGTTCGTAGCTTCGACTGTCTATCTTGATATACATATAACTTATCCACGGTTGAGTACGAGTTGTGTGTGCAGTTTTGTATGAAACAGCTGATTTTTTATTCGTTATTTCGACGTTGGTCTCATAAAGTTGTTCAGTTTGATGTTCTGATCATCCCATTAAAAAACCGTCAGCATATTAAAAAGGACCCTATAGTAGTATATTCCATATTCTACGCTCAGTTTTAACCTGTAGAATCCCACTGCAGGGCAACGGCCTTCAAACCAAAGAGGGAGAAAGGGCTAGGGCCATACTTCCATTCGTCTAACACCATAATATTGGTCATGTGCGAATTGATAACGACTAGTTAGAAGTCGACTTATTTTCAGTACGTTTGATAGGCACTACAGACCTCTTATTTAGGTTATAGTGTGATTTTTAAACTCGCGTCACGACCGTGACAATTCGTAAGACGTACGATCTCTTAGTTGTCACTTCTGCCGGCACTCCCGGAGTGCAACCCGTTGTTTTTTTAATTATGTATTGTATGTTATGTAATTAATTAATTATGTTAAATGATAGCAAATGTAATTTATACCCATAACATCCAGTAAATACGGTAAAATGATCCAAAAATGTGACTAAAGAATATATGTATGCCTTTGGGGAAAATGTATGAGTTAATGTATGTATGTTTAAAAAATTCACTGACCGTTTTACCAGAATCACCACTGAGCCAAAAGGTCATAGTGTTATTCACTGACATAGGATAAGATACCCCTTCTATTCTAGTAGTCCAAGAGTCTTCTGCCATAACTTTCTTTTTGTCCTCACCCCTCCACAGAAATTCTACCCACTCGATACGTTTCCACCATGTGTAAGGGAATAGAAGAATTACTTTATCTTCTACTCCGAAAGAAATTTTGTCTATGGCGTCTTGTTTTTCTTGTGGCAGTTGCGGCGAGAATAGTGTTGTATGTCTATGGAATTTTGACAGATTTTATTCATGAAATTATTGATAAGGCTGGACCGGGCACTCGTGTGTGAATTCATAGGTGAAAGACTAATTAGAGAATTGTATCTCTTTCCAACTATGTTGGTGGTAATACTGTGTGAACGGGACACAATTATCTAGTTTTCTATTAGATTTTAGCATAAGCATATGCTCACGACTATATTCCCCGAGGGGGTAGTCAGAGATATTCTGAAACTTCAGAAAATTCACGTTTCACTAGTAGTACCGAAACTCTGTCCAGTGTGACGGGGAGTGAGCCCGTCGCCACTTGTAATGGACAGTAGGTACAATACATGCCTCGAAATTGAAGCATGCAGGTTTCCTCACGATGTTTTCCTTCACCGAAAAGCCAGTGGTGTTACAAATCGTACATAAATTCCGAACAACTCATTGGTACGAGTCTGCCTGGACGGGGATCGAACCATCGCCTCCTGCACGGCAGGCAAGGTTACTCGCCACTGGACCACCACGGCTTCTATTAGGTTTTATTGTGAAGAAATATGATTTATTCTTCATCCACAACATTATAGATGTACAACATTATGACGGTAGATATATTCCAGTGTTCATTGACAAAATTCACAGAGGCCGCGTTAGATTATTTAAGTAAAGGCAAGTTAAATAATAAGTAATTATGTTATCAATTTGGGTGTAAACCTGTAAAGATAATGTATTTGTATTCTTTAGTTTAAATAAATAAATATGAATATGAATTATGTCAGTTCTCGATCTGTCCCCTTCCTAACTTCATAAATTAGAGAAAAACCCATAAAGTTATTATACGAAAAACCTCAATAAAATCGAAATCAGTTTAAGAAGGAAAGATATTCAATTCAAAGTTGTGGCGTAGTGGGATTTCGGTATACAAAACTATTTTTGAATGGGTGATAAGCTGATAATTCCTCAAAAATAAGAAAAAAAAAATGTTTTCTACCCTGATTTAAAGATTAGTCTATGGTAGGTAGGTAGCTTGTTCATCAAGTGAGAATAGACTTTTGTGTCTATGGAATCGTCACTAATCTCAGAGGGATTAATTCACTACAGTAGAGCCGAATCCTAAACTTACGTATGACAGCTCAAACACACCTTGTTACGTCGTCATCTTTTCAAATCAAAATTCAATAATACCATATCTCCCTAATTAATTACAAACAAAAGATATACATTATCATAACTCAAAACTAAAAAAAATGTTTCCTAATATTAATATCATATGAAATGCTAGAAATCATCACTAGTAATGCCAAATTGACATACGTCATACGTAGCTTTAGGATTCGGCTCTACTGTAATCACTAATATTCTTAATTCTCTGACACTTTTTGTGAGTGGAGGCCTGTGCCCTGCAGTGATAATACAGGCTGATGATGATGAAGCTAATTTAAATTAGAAACTCCGCTGTCCTTTTTCCTTTCCAACTTCATATGTAACTCTATGCCGAAACCTTTAAAATGTTGAGAGCTAATGAGCGTTTTTTTAATAATTCAACAGATGGCAGCAATGGCAAGAAAAAAAAACAAAATCCATAGAATTTTTTTCCAAATTATAAGTGCGATTTTTGAAAATCATACGAGCGACTTTTCAGTAGAAAATGTCAAAATTACTATGGAGATTATGCATCTTTCTACTGCCAAACCGCTCGTATGATTTTCAAAAATCGCACTTCATGTCAAATGTGCCTGCCTTTGTTTTTTTAGGGAAAGGCCATGGGATTGAGCCCATACAGCCATAAATATTTTCGATTAAAATCATTCATAAACATAAATAATTAAAAATTACACTAAGTAAATATATCTTTTCGATTATCTTTTCCCTATTTTCATTTATTCTAAAGAACAACATCCAAAAAATACTATAAAGATTGGCACAGCTCTGTGGCACCATCTAGCGCTCGCTCCCCAGGAAAATTGCTCTAAAAACGCTCACTGACTCTAAAAGACGCCTATCGGTTGTAACAAAATTTCCAACTACCCCAAAGTATTGTATTAATGTAACTTACCTCTCCTTCAATACCCCAAGCGATACGGTAACTATGACGTTGCTAGCGGTGTATACAGCGCCATCTTTACACGTCACCACGACATTATCTTTGGGATCCTGTGGCCACACTATCTGTGTCACTTCCGTGTTCAGTTTGGTTTCTAAGGTTGGCAGGCCTGGGCCGTTGTTATATTTGTTCTGGAAATTGGGATACGAAAGAATTTTTATTTAAAAAAAAAAGTTTTTTTTCGTAATAGGCAGGCAGTTTGGTTTGATGGTCATATAATGCCCTTAAAAACCCGTCAGCATAAAAAAAGACCCTGTATACACTCTGTTTTGTTATTCATCTGCCGTTGCCCGTGACGCGTAGAACTTAAGGGTTGAACCTCATCTGGCAGCACCGCATCGCCTTTTTCTGTCGCTCCATCCTTTTCTGTTACTCAGGAACATCATTTGCTAGAGCAAATAAGATAGACGGAACTCGATCGCACGCCGCAGCACCGCCGCGATCGCGTTCCGTTAAATTGTATTTAAGCTGCAGCGCGAATGTCGATCCTGCACTGCGACTATATCAATTCTGCTTCATCGCGACTATATCAATTCTGCATCGCGAATATATCAATGCTATATCGCGACTGTATCAATACTGCATCACGACTGTATCAATGCTAGATCACGACTGTACCAATGCTGCATCGTGACTGTATCGATGAAAAATGTCGACGTGGGATATAATATAACCCTAAGCCGACGATCACTTCTCATGAATGTGAAAGAAGTTGGGAAAGAGATACATTAAATACTCACAAGCAATATCTCCCACTCCCACTGCAGGAACAAGAGTGATATTGGTGGAGGTAAGCTAGTGGGCAACTTGGCAGAGATTTTTTTTAACTAACCTTTGACTTGACTGTGAAGTTTGACTAAGTACACCGCCATCCGGAACTAAACGTGGAACAACTGCTTAACACGCTTTCCGAAGCATGAAGGCACTCGACATGAAATTTCACTAAAACGCCCGATTGTATCAATGCTGTAACGCGACTGTATCCATGCTGCATTTGACTGTATCTATGCTGCATGGCGACTGTGTGAATACTGCATCGCGACTGTGTGAATACTGCATCGCGACTGTGTGAATTCTGCATCCCGACTGTATCGATGCTGCATCGTGACTGTTTAGAAGCTGCATCACGACTGTATCAATGCTGTATTCCGGCTGTATTGATGAAAAAAGTCGCCGTGGGCTATTATATAACCCTAAAAGCCTAAACCAACGAGCACCTCTTATGAATGTCACTGTTAGTACAGAGATCCATTAAATACTCACAAGCAATATCTCGAAGAAGGTCTTATACCCGTATTTATGCCAGCTCATGTGCTGGTGTCCTCCCAGCTCCTCGTACTTGGTCCACGCGCTGACGTCGTTCCAGTCGTTCGACGCCTCATAGTTGTCCGTCAACAGGTTCATGAAGTCAAGGAACTGTTCGAGGAAATCTGTATCGTTCAGGACCTCTGGTTTCTTTTCTCGCAAGTAATCTTTTAGCCTGTGGATAAAATCGATGCATTATTAGCCACAGAATATTGGTTACTAGCTGTTGCCCGCGACTTCGTCTGCGTTACCCGGATAAAGAGTACTTTAGCAAGAAAGGAAACCGCCGAGCACTATTTACATATTATTTATTTACAGAAGGATATTCGCAGAAAGAATTTACAACATTTATTTTACGTGAAATCGGAAATCTCGATACCAAAGTTTTGGCGAGTATTCATGACATGACGTAAGTCATTTTTCTTCTCAAAAAGCCGTAAATCTTTTTATAAAAACAACACAGAGTTTGGTACGTAGAAAAGGAGGTTGCCACAGTACCCTATGTGCTAATCCAATCCATGGTCTATCTGTATGCCAAATTTCATCAAAATCCGTTCAGCAGTTTTTGCGTGAAAGCGGAACAAACATCCATCCATCCATCCATCCATACTTACAAACTTTCGCATTTATAATATTAGTAGGAAGTAGGATATGCGAAATGGGTGGCAGGGGCAGATAAATCAATGTCGACGACGACAAGCCGTGTTTTTGCTTGAAACTATGCAAAAAAACACACTCGCTCAACACGAAATCTTCAAAACTACAAATAGGTACCAAAACAAGGCATGGATGTTTCTATAGGAATCTAGGTCTAGGATATCTAAGAACTAGGATTCCAGCTAGGAGGTATACCTGTAATGTTGCTAATTTCTCGGAGTTAAAACGATGAAAACATTATATAACCCAATAAAATTAAGCTGAAATATACCAATCAGGAGAAGTAATTTCCGGAGTTCTGAAACTTTTTTTAAACGTTCCTTTGGTACGTAATATTGAAGAAAAAAAATAGTCCTGGTGACGGGGGGGTGAGCTCGAGGAAGGGGGGGGCTCTAAAGGTGACTTTTTTCAGTTTTTCGCTTATTTCTCGAAATCTGCAAGTCGTATCGAAGGTCCTCGGAAGGTCGACTCCTGATGGATGAGGTCAACGGCCCGCGGAAACTATGACAGATATGGTTATGGACCTCGAACAAATGTCATTGAGGACCCTGGTCAGATTTGGTTGGCGGTGAAAAAAAATCCAAAATTGCGATATCCAAGATGACTACCATGGAAATTTCAAACGCCAATGCAGCTTTTAAGGGTTCCCCGAACCGACTGAAAATTTGTATCTGGGGGTTTTCGGGGCTGCTGATTAAGAATATGAAATTATTTTGTTTTTATCTTCAACTTTCATGAGGGTCGCCATACAAATTTCATAATTTTTGAAATGCCGTTACTTTCTCGGCCCCGTAGCCCTCAAAGGATAAGTCCTATGACAAAAATGCATACTACTTGTTTTGTAGGAAATTTTGTTAGGTTTAATTTGTCTATACAAAGTATTTCGATACGACTTTTAGATTTCAAGAAATAAGCGAAAAACTGAAAAAAGTCACCTTTAGAGCCCCCCCCCCCCTTCCTCGAGCTCACCCCCCCCCCCCTCACCAGGACTTTTTTTTTTCTTCAATATTACGTACCAAAGGAACGTTTAAAAAAAGTTCCAAAACTCCGGAAATTATTTCTTCTGATTTATCTAATTTTACTGGGTTAATAGCTGTAATCACTGTTCCATACAAATATTTGGATTTCGGGGGGGGGGGGATATAAATCCTTGATTAGCATGGGTTAATAAGAAACATTCCAGCCATATAGAATAGGCATACACGAAAGTTAGATATTTGTTACCTAACTAACACTGCTAATGTATAGTAATTTGTTTGTCATAACTCAATTGGGTATTTGACTACATTCAATATATTTTATTTTTATCTACTCAATAAAAAAAGGGTTAGAAAATAACGCTAAACTCCCATTTTCATTGAGTTTTTAGCTTGAATACTATTTTTAATAACAAGATAAACTATAAAAAGTAATGAAAATGTAGATGACGTCACAACTCAATATTTAGTACAAATCTTCATACAAAGCGCATGTTTTGACGTCCGATAAAGAGTAGCTGATTTGACTAGTTGTCAAGTAGCCAATTGCATTTTACAATCATGATACTGGTTGAGATCTGAGTTCCAAAGGATCCTACTTACTTCCTGGTAACAAAATGACCCAAAGGTTCCGGGTCCTTAGGCGAACCCTCGATCACGTTAATGCAGAACGTCATCAGCTCATTGACCAGGTCCTGGTCAGCCAGGGTCCCGTCAGACCTGAACACCTCGAAGGCCAACTCCTGGGGGAGCACTGAGATGTTGTTTGCGATGGCAAGGTCGTATACTCTGCTTTTCTCTGTTCCATGGATCCTGGAAACGAAGGGAGTATTGGGAGATATATTATCGGCCCGATAGCACAGTTGATAGTGAAATTGCCTTATGATTTGAGGATCGCAGGTTCGAATCCCGTAATGAGCAATTATTTGTGTGATGCATAATTGTGTCAGAGTCATGGATGTTCGTATCTACAGGGTGAAATTGACATTATTAGCTTTTTTTAACTAAGAGTCTACCCTACAAACTGAACAACTTTTACTGTGGGAGCAAACCAATCAGAGAAAAAAAAATCTGCTGTCCCATACGAAACTGCAATTACGCAAGGTATCTTTAATAGATAACACTCGATGATGTTCATCATCATCATCATATCATCCGATAGACGACCACTGCTGGACATAGGCCTCCCCCAAAATGGGGGGATTTGCCTTAATCGCCACGCTTGGCAGGCGGGTTGGCGATCGCAATTGGATTGAATGTGTGTACTCAGAGGATGCTGTTGCCCATCCTCCGGTAGATCCCTTACTCGCCTTTTAAGACACCCGCGGGAGGAAATGGGGTGGTGCTATCTATTATTAGCCGACACCACACGGACAACTAGATGATGTTATTATAAGGTAATACCATAGCGTAAATACAATAAAGTGGGTGCGCTTAGTGGCCGCGTTGGGTCTATGCTTGCGCGAAGTGCGGGGGGCTCGCGGGGTGTGCGGGGGGGTGAGGCGTCGGCCGTTGGGGTACAGCGCGCAGGTGGATCGGTACTGGGACCGCGCCCCCCGCCATCCGCACCCCCCGTACGATAGGCCTGTCGCAACCCGAGAGCGCCCTCACTATTAGTATTATATTCTCTTTGGTAATACTGACAATTCCGCACCAAGCTCAACGAAACCGTCTCTAAAAGGCACAGTGTTGACTCGTCCTCCAATACGGTTCTGAGCTTCAAGCCCCAGCACTCTCTTGCCAGCCCGGGCTAGTGTCGTAGCCATCACACTAGATGATGTTATTATAAGAAAATACTGACCATTCCGCCCCAAGCTCAACGAAACCGTCTCCAAAAGGTACAGTGTTGACTCGTCCTCCAATACAGTTCTGTGCTTCAAGCACCATTTCTCTGGATAGCTCGGGCTAGTGTCGTAGCCATCACACTAGACGATGTTATTATAAGATAATACTGACCATTCCGCCCCAAGCTCAACGAATCTCTGTCCAAAATGCAAGTCACTCGTCCACCGATATGGTTCTGAGCGTCAAGACCCAGCATTCATGTGGGTCATCTTGCTAGTGTTGTAGCCATCACACTAGATGATGTTATTATAAGAAAATACTGACCATTCCGCCCCAAGCTCAACGAAACCGTCTCCAAAAGGTACAGTGTTGACTCGTCCTCCAATACGGTTCTGTGCTTCAAGCCCCAGTACTCTCTTGCCAGCTCTGGCTAGTGTTGTAGCCGCTGTCACCCCGGAGGAACCGAGACCGATGACTATGGTATCGTAGGGTTGTGCTTGCGGCATGGTGCTGGAAAATAAAAAGAATTTTACTTAATACTAAAAAAGGTTAATCGGACGTGATCACAGCTTCGATCGTTGTTAATTAAATAAAACCTGACAGGTGCGAGTCGGATTCTCGCACTGAGGGTTCCGTATCACGGTGTACACAAATAAACAGAAATTCCCCGGGTTCCTTAGCCCGAGGCCTAGGTACTGTGATAAGAACCTAGACTTTGGCGCATCGTGAGCGATGCGCTTGCTAGATTTTTACCACTCGCTCCAGACGGCAACGTCGTATACGTCGCGCGCTGTACGAAGTAATAACAACGCTGTGGCAAGCTTCACTAGGTACATTTTTGCACGTACCGTTTAGCAGTAGGTAATTAAAGCATGAGAATTTATCGTTTTCTAAGGAAGTGATATTCTAAGGCTTAGACATTAGACTCTAAGCTAAGAGATAAGATGAATTTTGGTAACCTTCAGCTGCAAGGCTGATTCAGTATTCACAGAGTGTAGTGTAGAGCATCTCTGTGATGGGGATGGACCAGGTCTGCCTGCATAACTCCAGTCGGTTTAGAAGTTACAGCCGTTCAAAGGTCTGATATGGTTGGAAAAAATGAATATGCATTAATACACAGGTATGATTGTAATATGCACTGTAGCTATGCGAACAGTACAAAAACTAACATGGTCTATCAGTTTTAGGAGATACAGCCATTCAAAGGTCGGAACTTTGAATGGCTGTATCTCCTAAACCGACTGACAAAATATGGCAGTTTTTATACTGTTCACAGAGCTACAGTGCATATATTACAATAATATACTATGACACAGATACCTATGATCAGCCTTGCAGCTGATCGTTCATTTGATACAGACCTTTGTACGGCTGTAGCTCCTAAACCGACTGGAGTTATGAAGGCAGACCTGGATGGGTAGCATGCCACCGTGATACAGCGCTATCACACCTTCACTCTCTTTCTATTTGCGTGCGAACGAACGAGATAAAAGACGTGATACGGCCGTGTCACGTCGCCACTACGGCTTCTGGTCCATCCCCATCACACATATGCTCTACTCTACACCCTATGACTATGAATATGATTACTCAATCAGCCTTGCAGCTGATGGTTACCAAAATTCCTCTCACCTCTTATACTATGATGTATCTGTTACGAATTAAATAGTAGGTAATCTGTGAGTTATTATTATCTGGCTTCCACGGACCTGAAAAAAAGACGGACGGAATCTCGTCTAATCAAAAGTGAAGCACCCATTTATATGAGTGTGCGTTTTAGACTAATTATATCCGGACCGGCCTTGCGGTAGCATTTCCCCTCTGCCACGGTATTAGATCAATTAATCTAGCGCATTTACACCCAATTTTATACCTTATCACTAAACGAGACAGCCTATAATAGCGAAACAATAATTTTGAACTTAGAACGTTTGGGGTTTACACGAGACTACTTTTCATGATTTTGAACATTCAAAATTAGAATCTAAAGTCATAGGGAATAAAATCCAAAGTTGCGGATAACATGTTACCTCGCCCCCCGCAAAAAGTGGCAGAAAGTTTGTTAGTAGAATGACACGTGGTTACGCGTCCCGATATTATTAGTCTAAGGTGTGCGTGCTGTCGCCCTGTTGCGCGGGACAAAATGGCGGCGGGTTGTCGCACCTGCGCCTAGAACTGGTGCGTCTGTGTGAGTGTAGGTGCTTTGTAGAACAAACGAAATTGTAGCACCTTGCATGCTTCACCTCTTTTTAATGTGACATTACGTCCGTCTTTTTTTCAGGTCCGTACTGGCTTCATGCCAAATGTAGTTTCAATAAGTGCTAACACGAGAGCATAAATTGGACGAACCTATACAGGTTCTTTGTTCGGCTACAGAACCATAAAAACTAGTCTGATTGTGATAGCAATCATGATGATTTGTATCTCCATTTCCATAGCAATAAGCAGATAATATATCTACTTTAATGTAGCTAGGTTAGTAGGTAATTAACTATAAGTAAATAATGATTCACTATCATTGATTTCTAGGAATATGTACTACTAATTATGAAGTATGTGGAAAAAGCCAGTTGGCCAGCAATGATTATTTCAATTCCGAGCGCATAGCGGCGCCCGCGACTTCGTTCATGCAGACCAGTGACTTTAAATACTCATAACTTTTGAGTGAATGAAACGATTGTGATGAAAAAAAGACTAAATGTTAATCCAAACTACGGCCTATGCTTTTGTGAAAACCGTATCCAAATCGGTTTAGTAGTTTTTAAATTATGCGTGCACAAACAAACAGACGAAAATTTTAAAAATAGTCTCAATTCATTCCATTACAGCTTGACGCCCCCAATTAATAGTTTTGCTAATAACTTCAATGTACATCCACGCCAATGTTAAAATTCTATTATAATTATGTACTAGAGTTTACAAGCGATTTCGTCAGCACAGGTAGCCCAGTCATTTTACGGTTTGAGCCGGGACTAATTACTAATTGGTATTTTTTTTCGGTACAGTATTTAAGAGGCAATTTGAGCTTAGAAATGTACCAAAATAAAAAAAAAATCTCGTCAGCAACAGCTCCAAATTTAAAATTTTGGTAATATCTCGTTATAAAAATGCCTGATGGTAATTTTTTTTGCACATATTTAATGCATTATTATTATACATACTTCAAACATGGTATAAATATTTTTGTCTACTTAGAAGGTTTTGAAAAATACATTCGTATTTTCTAATAAGAATATCATTTTTTTTAATTTCAATGCCTATTTTATTGCTAAAAATAATGTATATTGTAAAATCTTATTCACATGAGTGCATGGTATTAATTATTAATTTAAAAGCCTTCTGGGACTCACAATTTTAATTTTTATGTTGCGTAGCGATTTTTTTTTAATTTGTGTTCAGATAGTCGTTTTGTCACTAAATAGTACCGGTTACAGACTAAAAGTCCAATTAATAATTACTTCCCACCTCTCCTAACAAAAGTCCGTAAAATGACTGGGCTAAGGTTCCCGTGATCGTAGCGAGATAAATGGTATAATAGATTTTCAATCTAATCATAAGCTATCAATCATATAAACTTTCATCAAAATCGGTTCAGTCGTTTTCGCGTGATGCGCGAACAAACAAACGGGCAAATCAGGCAGACAATAAATCCAAAAATTTTAGTTTGGAGTCAGGGATACCTAAAAACCATATCGTAACATTTTTTTAAATTCTTCAGTCAGACACACATCTGTTACAGTTTTATAATAGTAGAGATAGATAGATATAGATCTAATTGGCCTCGATTCGGAGTGTACCACGACTAAACTAAACTAAACGTATTCCTGTCACTTTCTAAAATAAGATTAAGAAAAGAGACAGAAAACAAACAGCTGACTTTAGTGCTGTCAAAGTGACGTTAAACGCCCAAAAACGACTTAAATAAGATGGCGTACATTCTATTCTATTTTGTTTAATGGCGTTTCCTTGGTGGATTTTACCCGTATCTAGTTTAAAAAGAGCAATTAGTGCTTGACGTTGTACGGTAATTGGATATGGCGATCTCAAAGCCCTGTTTTTATACAAAAACACACACTCGAAACCGCCATAAAATGGCGGAGCCGCGTGGCTACTTAAATCGCGAGCCAACGACAGACGTCCACTCGAAAGCCCTCTAGCCACGCGACTCATGGCGTACATTATGATGGCATCTTATTTTGCGCATTTAACGTCACTTTGACAGCACTAAAGTCAGCTGTTGGTTTTCTGTCTCTTTGGTATTGGTTGAGCGGGCTCATTTTCCGCAACTCGACGACTTAGGCGCCTATTTTGCGTTGGGTGGGAATGACTACTCC
The DNA here is from genome assembly GCA_922987775.1 of Agonopterix subpropinquella. Taxonomy (NCBI): domain Eukaryota; kingdom Metazoa; phylum Arthropoda; class Insecta; order Lepidoptera; family Depressariidae; genus Agonopterix; species Agonopterix subpropinquella. The sequence continues at coordinate 6,065,843 of OV277718.1, read as the reverse complement.
TGCCATCCCAGTTCCTCCAGGAAGCCCACCAGCTTGTTAATGCTGTTGAAGACCTCTGGAAGGGACCCCGGTGATCCGAGGTGTTGTGCCCGATAGTGTGCTAGCCCGTTGCATTCCAGCAGCACGTGCGCAGCCGTTTCTTCAACCTCCATGCACACCCTGCATAGAGGACTGTTAGTAACACCAATATTGAACAGATGTTTGTTAAAAGGACCGTGACCAGTCAGGGCTCCAGTAACTATGCGTAGTTGAGCTCTCTTGAGACGCAAGAGGCTCCTGGTGAGGCGAGGGTTAACCCTTGGTAGAGCACTCCTCGCCTGTTCGCAATCTGTTAGTGCAGCCCAGAGTGCGTCCCGTTTTTGACTGGTGCGCTTGCATAGCTGCGAGCGAATCCAGCCGAAGGGTAGCGGTATAATGGGCTCGGGCCCTATTGCGACTGTGCTGGACCCGCGTCTCGCCAGTTCGTCCGCTGCATCATTACCACGCGAGTTGCTATGGCCTTTTATCCATTGCAGGGTAATGTGGTTGCCTTCACATACCTCTGATAGGGCTTTGTGACATTCCAGAACTATGCTTGATGTGATAACATTGCTCTGGAGTGCCATTAGTGTGGACATACTATCCGATAAAATTCTGATTGAGTGATTGGTAGTCGCTCTATCCTTAATCGCTCTGGCTGCTAGGGTGATGCCCATGCATTCAGCCTGAAACACCGTATTGTGTGTCCCGAGAGGCGAAGATATCTTGATATGCAGGTCTTCCGAGAAGACCCCGGAGCCTGTACCTGTATCAGTTTTGGAACCGTCAGTGAAGATTCTAAGATCTCTGGTGTTTAAGCTCTCGAAATCTTCTTCATACAGTTGTATTTTGTATTTTTTGTCGAATACGAATTGGGCCGGTATCCTGTCATTTATGGCCGAGCAGAAGGGGATATCCTCTATTGCATTATTGACAATTTTAGTGTGTTGGACACCAGTGTTTCTCCAGAGGTTAAGCGTGCTCATGCGGATCGCCGAGCTGGCTGCCTCTTGTTGAATGAATAGCTGTAGTGGCGGAATATCTAGCATTGTTTCTAGGGCAGCAGTGGGTGCCGTCCTCATGCATCCTGTCGTTGCCGTGCAGACAGCTCTCTGGAACCGTTGCAGTTTGCTTATGGTAGTAACGAGCTTCGTCCGTGTCCACCAGACTACTGCTCCATAGCTAACCATCGGTCTTATTACTGCAGTGTAGAGCCACAGCGTTATTTTTGGAGATAGGCCCCACTTTTTGCCCATCATCCTTCGGCATTGCCAAAAGGCAATGCTCGCTTTGTTTAATTTATTATTCAGGTGGCTGTTCCAATTCAGCTTGCTGTCTAATATGATGCCGAGATATTTTACTTCAGGCGATAGCCTTAGCTCGGTGTTGAATAGTCTAGGCAGTTGATAATTGCCTAAGTTTCGTTTGTTAGTGAACATAACTAGTTCCGTTTTGTCCGGGTTGACTGTTAGCTCGTAATCTGTGCACCATCTCTCAACTATGCGAAGCGCTGCTCTTGTTACGTCGCAGATCGTGTTTGCGAATCGTCCTGTTACGAGGATAGCCAAGTCATCGGCATATCCGATAGTATAGAACCGTTGGTTATTAAGGGTTGTAATAAGGTCGTTCACAACTAAGTTCCAGAGGAGCGGAGAGAGGACACCTCCCTGAGGGCATCCTCTAGCGACCAGTGCCCGTTGTGACTCATTCCCTTCAATTCTTACCACCCTTTTACATAGCATGTTACCTATCCAGCCAGATATAACCTCATCTACTCCGTGTCTGGCTAGGGCGGCGTTGATGCTGGTAAAGCTTGTTTTGTCAAAGGCCCCCTCTATGTCTATAAAGGTCCCCAGACAGATTGTTTTGTTTTGAAGGGCTTCTTCTATTTTGCACACAACCATGTGCAGAGCCGATTCTGTTGATTTCCCCGAGCTATAAGCATGCTGGTTACGATGTAGAGGTATGTTACGAAGCGATTTGTCCCTCAGTTCCCTGTCGCACAGCCTTTCCAACGTCTTGAGTAGGAAAGACGTCAGGCTGATAGGTCTGAAGGATTTTGCGTTGGTGTAGTCGCTTTTCCCTGGTTTCGGTATGAAAACTACCTTAACCTGGCGCCACTGTTCGGGGACGTACCTGTGTGCTAGGCATGATCTCAGCAGCTTTGTAAGGGCTTCCGCTAGTCGTCTGCCGCCCCACTTAAGTAAGGCGGGGAAGATTCCATCCACCCCAGCCGCCTTATACGGGTGGAAGCTGTTGATAGCCCACTCGACTTTGTCTAACGTGACTACGTTTTGGGCGGTTAGCCAGCACTCTGCTGTCGGTGTTATTTCTGTTGTTGGTTCTGAGAAGCTGTCACCGTCCTCAACTAATCTGCAGCCCGGAAAGTGAGTCTGCAGAATTCTGTCTCTTTTCTTAATCTTATTTTAGAAAGTGACAGGAATACGTTTAGTTTAGTCGTGGTACACTCCGAATCAAGGCCATTGTCTCAGATATGTTTGTGTAGTTTTCTTACAAAGTTTTCCTTAAAACTTTTTTATAATTGATGCTCCCACTTCAATCAATATGAAACATTTATACACATGGAACAAAACACCCTAGTTATATTTAATGGGGTGGATTATAAGCAGACGATCAAACTGAACAACTTTCACTGTGGAGAAGAAAAGATAAAATTAAAAATCTTCTGTTTTATACAAAACAAAACTGCAGTTCCTACTAGACTCAAATATCTGAGATGGCTTTTTTTAGAGTTTCATACCCAAAGGGTGTCAATGGCGCGGGACATTATTTATAAGCCTACGCTGTCCGTCTGTCCGTCTGTTCTATCTACAACCCGTTTGTTTGGAGTTGGCCGTCGATGACCGTTACAAAATTTCGTCACAGGCACATTAACTGGTCACGTCGACAAAAAATAATATAACAAGCAAATAAAAATATAAAATTAAAAGCGATAGTAGTGATCGGGACGGACGTGCAGTACGTGGTTGCGTTGCTAAAGGTAATAAAATTGCGTTTAATAGGGTCTCTTAGGGGTGGGGTACGGTGAAGCGGGAAGGGAGGGAGCGGCCAACTCGAAGCAAATGACTAGTATAAAGAGCTGTATCTTTTGAACCATAACAACTAAGTAGATTGTTGAAATTTTCCCAGAATATGTTAAGGTGCATTTGATGACAAATAATTTATTTTATTTTATTGTTTTATTTGCCATTTGCAGAGCTAGTGAAACAAGAGTGTAACATCACAACTAATATAACTCTGCCCCTGGGGGTGCGGAACCCTCTAGTTTTCGAGATATGGCTGTTTTAAATTTTGGTCATTTACACCAAAATGAGTCATTTTGACAAGTTTCAGGCCGTTCGGAGGGGGAGGGGTGGGGGGGCGTTTAGGGGCCCCTATATGCGTTTTTTGGAGCATTCAGCTCTGGTACAGACATTGACCACCCCCCTCACTCACCTCCCTCCTCACTCACCCCTTGCACTGCCCCATACAAAAAAGCATCATTTTTCATTTGTTCCCTTATTTTTTGCCTTCTGGAGGGGGTGAGGAGGGAGGCCTCTCCTCCCCCCCCCCCACTCCCACACCCTCTACCACTTATTTTTGGACTGCAGGATACTAATAATTGCACCCTTACCCCAAAATTCGACGGCACGCATTGTACAGTTGAGCCGTAATATCTGCTCTCAAACAGTGAAGGAAAAAATCGTAAGGAAACCTGCATACGCTGAAGAAGAAATTCTGATGTGTATGTGAAGTGTACCGCAGCGCATTGTGCACGCGTGGTACTACACTAACGTACATACACCCTCCCTGAGGGTAGTGTCTGTGCCCTGCAGTGGGACGTGTATAGACTTTGATGTGTATGTGAAGTGTACCGCACCGCATTGTGCACGCGTGGTACTACACTAACGTACATACACCCTCCCTGAGGGTAGGGTCTGTGCCCTGCAGTGGGACGTGTATAGACTGTGATGTGTATGTGAAGTGTACCGCACCGCATTGTGCACGCGTGGTACTACACTAACGTACATACACCCTCCCTGAGGGTAGTGTCTGTGCCCTGCAGTGGGACGTGTATAGACTGTGATGTGTATGTGAAGTGTACCGCACCGCATTGTGCACGCGTGGTACTACACTAACGTACATACACCCTCCCTGAGGGTAGTGTCTGTGCCCTGCAGTGGGACGTGTATAGACTGTGATGTGTATGTGAAGTGTACCGCACCGCATTGTGCACGCGTGGTACTACACTAACGTACATACACCCTCCCTGAGGGTAGTGTCTGTGCCCTGCAGTGGGATGTGTATGTTGTTAAAATAACCTATTTTATGAATGAAAATTAAAGATACATTTTATCACAACTGGAAATAATTATAATTAAGAATTGCCTGCTTCGTTACAAGTTTTCTAATCGCACGTTATACTAGAGTTAACTATGTTTTCAATTAAAACATAGCTCTACAGAAACTTTACGAAAAATCAAAGGTTATAATTAAATAAATACCTTAGATATTCCGTTATTCTGCGTATAAAAGAAAAGCGCACAAGACCAATGTTTTCTTCTGCGATCGGCACAAAATTATATAACTTTATAGATAAGAATAAATAACAAAATTACTGTGAAAATTCCAAAGGAATTTTTCCGCTTTTGATGAAAATGACGTTTGTGTTTCACTCGGTTTAATTTTGGATTGAGATGAAAAACTAAACAGAGAAGGCGCGCTAAAGAAAATGTATAGCTTTCTTCCTCTATGCTCGCTTGGTGCGAAAATAAAGACAAAAAACCGCGTTCATATGACATTTCTTTTTTTCGTTCAGGAATCCAGTTTTGTAATATTCGTTCAGAAATTTAAAATTTACAAATCTCTTGAAAAGGTTTACAATCATTTTCCTTGCCGTCTCCCTTAGTCGTATCATACAACACCGACTGGAATAAACGGGGATTTCTCTTCTCTGGGGAGAATATTTAATTGGATGGATTTAGAGACTACCTAAGAATAGGATATCTAAAAACATGGCATGAACTGAACGCCAGAACCTTGACTTACTATTATCTAATCAACAGAATGAGCGCAGGTTAAGCTGCGATAACATTAGTTAACCCTTGCATTCAATAATATTTACAGTCTGTTTTAGGATAACAGGGTTCAAGCTGGTGGCATGGTTCAAGTTCAATGTAGTACTAACGCTTTTTGCAAACTTTTCGACACCCCCTCGTCCGTTTGGCATCATTAATAGTACATTACGATACGTGTGACCTAAGTAGTCCATTATTGCACGGCGTGAAATTATCGTCCGAGCGCAGCGAGGACGATAAACGCCGTGTAATAATGGACTTACTTAGGTCACGAGTATCGTATACTATTTTATAGCTCGTGTGACCTAAACCCGCCAACTTTTTAATGTAATGAAATCTTTTTAACCGACTTCAAAAAAGGAGGTTTTTAATTTTATGAATACGTATACCAAATAAAAGAGGAGAAAGGGGGCCCGGGGGGCGAAGCCCCCGGCGGGGTGGAGGGGCGGAGCCCCCCCGGGGGCACGGGGGGCGGAGCCCCCCGAAGGACACAACCACGACTTCAAAAGCTTCGTTAATATTTCGCAATCACAATCAATAGTTAATACTCACCTCTGATCACCCCCTACGCACTTCAAACTCACAGGCTCCCTACTCCACCCTAGTACCAACACACTAATAAGGTGTTAGTAGGGGGTGCACCCCCTAATCGCCCCCCACGAGCTAAGGGGTGCACCCCCTAATAGCCCCATGAGCTAGGGGGTACACCCCCAAATCACCCCCACGAACTAGGGGGTACACCCCCTAATCACCCCCACGAGCTAGGGGGTGCACCCCCTAATTACCCTACATCCTAGGGGGTGCACCCCCTAATCACCCCAATCTCTCCTACGCACTTGGGGGCGCACCCCCTAATTTCCTCCTACGCACCCGTTACCCCCTATGCACCCCCTACTACCAACATATTAATAAGTTGTGAGCAGGGGTAAGTAGCCCGGCGTACGTAGGGGTAAGGCACAGTAAAATAATATATCATTAATGTAGGGGGTAAGTTGAAGTCAATTGGGGATTTCGCCATTTCAATGTTGGTCACATTGATTGAAAGCACATTTTAAAAGTACCTTCTTTTGTTTATTATGCATCTGTGCAATAAAGTAGATTCATTTTTGAACGTAATCCGTGTAATAATGGACTACTTAGTAACGAAAAACCGTGACCTAAGTGCTGGTTTAGGTCACGGAGTGCTTTAAAAGTACCTATTGTGTATCTGTGCAATAAAGTAGATTCATTTTCGAACGGTGTAATCCGTGTAATAATGGACTACTTAGGTAACGAAAAACCGTGACCTAAGTGCGGGTTTAGGTCACGGAGTGCTATAAAGTTTCTTTATTCGTAGTTGGTAGGTATAGCACATGGCACACTTAAAGGGGTGCTTCAGACCATCAAACTGAACAACTTTTACTATGGGATTATAATGGGACCAACACTGAAATCGCGAAAAAAAAAATCGCTGTCCCATACAAAACTGCAAACATAACTCGACTGAAATGTATGTGACAGCAGATTTTTTTTTCGCTATTTCGATATTGGCAAATATTGGGCCCATACAAAAAGCTGTTCAGTTTGATGGTTTGAAGCACCCCTTTAAGTAATGCCCCATTTAATTTAATTTAACACCCTGTATACCTATTAAGATAAGGTTTATATCTGCGCGGTATACCTACGCATTTTGTCGGCCTAGCATGCCATCCCCGAGAAAACGATAAAAATCGAGATGTGCCTCCATCTTTATTATTTTACATAGGCCAGAAAGAGCGCGCATGACGTTTTTCTCGTTTAAACGCTTTGTCGTGGGTGGCATGCTAGCCGTGCTGCAAGTACTATACTGTATTGTATATCATTATCATCATCATCAGCCTATGTAACGTAACCATAACGTCCCACTGCAGGGCGCAACCCTACCCTCAAGGAAGGTGTATGAGCGTTATCCACTACGCGTTCAAAATGCAGATTAGTAGACTTCACATACGCATCAGAAATTCTTCTTCAACGTATGCAGGTTTCCTTATGATGTTTTCCTTCCCCGTTTGAGAGCAGTCTACGAGTACGAGTCTACGGTATAAGTACGTAATACCACGTATTACGTATCATAAAAATGTCAAAAAGTTAAAAATTGTGCGGGGTTCTCATACAAGAAACTAGTTTTTATCAACATTTTTTTCTAATCGCTCTATCGTAAAAACGGTAAATACATACAAGCGCCAAATTTGGTGTGATTATAGAGCAAAATCTACAGTATAACAACAAACAATAAAAATCGGCCAAGTGTGAGTCGGTCTCGCGGTAAAGGTCCCGGACAAAAAAGGTTGTTTTCTAAGTTAATAATGTTGTGTTCTGTGCTGGTGTGGTACGGAACCCTCGGTACGCGAGTAGCCTGACTCGCACTTGACCGGATTTTATTTCTATTTTTTCTCGATGTTGGCTCCATAGTGAAAGTTGTTCAGTTTGATGGTCTGAAGCACCCCTTTAAGTATTACTAGGGTGTTTTGTTACACCCTGTAGAACCCTCGGTGCGCGAGTAGCCCGACTCGAACTTGACCGGTTTTTATTAATTTTAACACTCACCCAGCATTGGCACACGCTACGAAGACCAATATGGCCAAGGCGGGAAATTTGGCCGTCATTTCGCGCCTATATCCCGCGCTAGTTCACAAAATAAACAACTCGACTGGCCTCCGCCGACCTTTTATAAGTGGCCAATTATCTCTATATTGATGTGTTGTTGTCGAACAGATATTTGGTATAGTTTACTGCGAATTACTGTGTAAAATTGTCTCAATATCACTTTTTTTTTAACAATGCCAGAGATGCTATTTTGCAATTTCATCGCAATCGAGTCAAGCAATAAGTACGTAATTTATATACCTACTTCCATCCATCCATCCATCACAGCCTTTGTTCAGTCCGTCTTCGGACATAGGCCTCCTCCATATTTCTCCATGACGTTCTGTCCCTTGCCCTCTGCATCCAGTTCGGACCCGCGTGCTTCCTAATGTCATTGACCCATCTTTCTGGTGGGCGGCCTCTACCTCGCGTGGTTTCTCTGGGCCTCCACTCCAGTGTTCTTCTGGTCCAACGCTCAGAAGCCATACGAGCAACGGTAATATACCTACTTACATACTATAAAGTTTCTAAAATAAAATAAAAAATGTTAAAAATACTTAAGAGGGTACCGAGCCTATTGTGCTGTCCTCAATCGTATTTTTTTTATTTCTAAACAATTAAACAACATTTCCAAAAAACAAGAATGTCACATTGTAGTCCTGATAGGCTTTCTATTTATCGAAACATTACGGATTATTAAGTTTTATGCTTTAACTACAAACATTATTCAAACCCAAGAGCAAGAGCAATAAAGGAGATCATTGCTCTTAGATTTAAAAAAATCCGCAGTGACCCGATAAATTGAAAATCAGCAATGACTACAATGTGACATTCTTGTTTTTTGGAAATAATAAAAAAAATACGATTGGGGGCAGCACAATCGACTCGGTGCAGCCTTAAGTATTAATTTTTAATTGAGTTAACAACTAGCAGAAGCTATTTCTTTTAATTCGGTTTTTTAAAATAAATAATTGTTACCTAATTATAACTTAGATTAAGCATTTAACCTAATATACCTAGTTACATAATAATTAATATCACCGAGGCTTTTGATAAACTTAAGGTCAATTTACATTGACACTGCGGCTAGCAGTGAAGCGTGGAGACCAGGCTCGCTGCAAAATGTTACGTTATCTACTGTTGATAAACACATTACCCTCCTTTGCGTTGCGCAGTCGGGTAAAAAGATAATTTTTTTTTTTTGTTTTTCTGAATGTTTGTTACTAGATTCAGGGACTTGTTTTTTAGGGTTCCGTACCCAAAGGGTGAAAACGGGACCCTATTACTAAGCCTACGTTGTCCGTCCGTTCGTCCGTCTGTCCTACCTATTTAGGGCTGTAACTTTTGAACCGTACCTAATAGCTAGATAGTTGAAATTTTCTCAGATTATGCGTTATTGCGTCGGATTTGCTAACAAATAATAAAAATGGCAGAAAGTTAAAAATTAAGGGGGGTTTTCAACAAGAAACTATTTTTTATCAACGTTTTTTCTTCACGCTCTATAGTAAAAATGTTAATACAAACAAGCGTCAAACTTAGTGTGATTATAGAGCAAACTCTACAGAATAACAACAAATACTAAAAACCGGCCAAGTGTGAGTCGGTCTCGCGCTAAAGGTCCCGGACAAAAAAAAATTTTTTTCTAAGTTAATAATGTTGTGTTCTGTGGTGGTGTGGTACGGAACCCTCGGTGCGCGAGTAGCCCGACTCGCACTTGATCGGTTTTATTAAGAGCATGATGAGACCTTTGATAAGTTAAATGTCAAGATAGACAGTCGAAGTTACGAACGAGTCGAAAAAAATATCAACCAAGTCTAGGCTGATAAAGCCAATGATGGTGTACGTAGCACCTACACTCAAGCACGTATCCAGGGGGGATAGGGATTTACCCCCCCCCCCCCCGAAATCTTAAATTTAATTACAATATTTGTATGGAACAGTGATACAACTATAATTTTTTCATCGTTTTTCAATGAAAATCCCCCCCCGAAACCAAAGTCTGGATACGTGCTTGCCTACACTCTGTGGCATCGTACGTAAGCGATGCACTTGCTTGATTTCTGCCACTCGTTCCAGACGGCAACGTCTCATACGTCGCGATGTACGAAGTAATAAAAACGTTGTGGCAAGCTTCACTAGACACATTTTTGCGTCGTACCGTCTGGCATTAGGTAAATTAAAGCTTGATAATTTATCGTTTTCTAAGTAAGTGATGTATCTACACTAATATTATAAAGAGGAAAGATTTGTACCTATTTTTGTATGTTTGTATGTTTGTAATGAATAGGCTCAAAAAGTACTGGGCCGATTTAAAAAATTCTTTCACCATTAGAAAGCTGCATTCACCCTGAGTAACATAGGCTATATTTATTGCTAGAAAAGATTAGACGTCCACCCGTGCGAAGCCGGGACGGGCCGCTAGTCTGTTAATAATTAACTAGTAATCTGTGCCATGGCGCGAAATAGGAGGCAAAAAAAAAACGTTTAAACAAGTAATTTATATCTATTTTATTGAGCTAAGTATCTTACAAAAATTAAAATCACATTCATTATCATTAATCGCATAATAAATTATTTACAATATTATGGGCCTGTTTCTCCACTTCTGGATAAGTTTTATACAACGTGGTAATGAATTAACGCGAAATTAGAAAGTAATTTGTTTAGAATCGAGAGCAGAATCGAATTATCATAAAATAAATAAATAAATAAATAACGCTCACAGGCACATACATTGTAATGATCCCAAGAAAGCACTATTTATAGGCTGTTTATTATGGAAACCATACAACAACGGCACAAACATATAAACATCCATGACCGAACCGGGATTCGAACCCAGGACCCTGGTTTGGCAGTCCGGCGTGGTAACCATTACACCAACCGGGTCGTCATGGTTTCAACATAGGTAATTTTTTTCAAAATATTAACTAATCTGTTTCCAAAATTTTTAATTTACTGATCCCGATATCAACCCACCGCACGGGCACACTCACCCTACTTACTACCAAAACAAGATTATTAAAATGTATCCATGAGTACTTTAGAGCTTTCATTCATTGCTGAAATGATAACAAATCATTTTTGCCTCAAAACTTAAAATGCAAATAAATAACTTTAAATTTTAAGTATAAAAATAATGAAATTATTGTTGCAATCTAATTATTTTGTTATAAATCAGTTGGGGTTTTGCGCTAATTCATTAACACGTTGTATAGCTTAAAAAAACGTATTCAGAAGTGGTGAAACGGTCCTAAAATGATACCTTAACGTTATGGTAATCTATCGGTCTTTATGTTTGGTTGTACCTAGCAGTCGGTAGGTGGTTGCCAGGTGACGGCCCGCATCTTTCTATTGATTTCCTGTAAACAAAATAAATATTTATTCACTTTAAACACTTCGCACACGTTCCACAAGACGGTTGCCGACGTCGTGGGAGGCCCGAGAGAAGATGGAGGGATGACTTGAACACCTTCCTGAAGAATTGGCCAGAGAGTGCATTGCATAGCGAGGATTGGAGGAGAAGAGGGGAGGCCTTTGCCCAGCAGTGGGACACAATACAGGTTAATAAAAAAAACGGCCAAGTGCGAGTCGGGCTACTCGCGCACCGAGGGTTCCGTGCCACACCACCACAGAACACAACATTATTAACTTAGAAAAATAAACTTTTTTTGTCCGGGACCTTTAGCGCGAGACCGACTCACACTTGGCCGGTTTTTAGTATTTGTTGTTATTCTGTAGAGTACGCTCTATAATCACACTAAGTTTGACGCTTGTATGTATTACCCTAGGGTGTAGCCTAGGTATTACCGTTTTTACTATTGAGCGTGAAGAAAAAACGTTGATAAAAACTAGTTTCTTGTTGAAAACCCCCCTTAATTTTTAACTTTCTGCCATTTTTATTATTTGTTAACAAATCCGCCGCAACAACGCATAATGTGAGAAAATTTCAACTATCTAGCTATTACGGTTCAAAAGTTACAGCCCTAAATAGGTAGGACAGACGGACGGACGGACGGACGGACGGACGGACGGACAGACGGACGGACAGACGGACAGACGGACAGACGGACAGACGGATGGACGGACGGACGGACGGACAACGTAGGCTTAGTAATAGAGTCCCGTTTTCACCCTTTGGGTACGGAACCCTAAAAATAAAAACATCCATGACCGAACCGGGATTCGAACCCAGGACCCTGGTTTGGCAGTCCGGCGTGGTAACCATTACACCAACCGGGTCGTCATGGTTTCAACATAGGTAATTTTTTTCAAAATATTAACTAATCTGTTTCCAAAATTTTTAATTTACTGATCCCGATATCAACCCACCGCACGGGCACACTCACCCTACTTACTACCAAAACAAGATTATTAAAATGTATCCATGAGTACTTTAGAGCTTTCATTCATTGCTGAAATGATAACAAATCATTTTTGCCTCAAAACTTAAAATGCAAATAAATAACTTTAAATTTTAAGTATAAAAATAATGAAATTATTGTTGCAATCTAATTATTTTGTTATAAATCAGTTGGGGTTTTGCGCTAATTCATTAACACGTTGTATAGCTTAAAAAAACGTATTCAGAAGTGGTGAAACGGTCCTAAAATGATACCTTAACGTTATGGTAATCTATCGGTCTTTATGTTTGGTTGTACCTAGCAGTCGGTAGGTGGTTGCCAGGTGACGGCCCGCATCTTTCTATTGATTTCCTGTAAACAAAATAAATATTTATTCACTTTAAACACTTCGCACACGTTCCACAAGACGGTTGCCGACGTCGTGGGAGGCCCGAGAGAAGATGGAGGGATGACTTGAACACCTTCCTGAAGAATTGGCCAGAGAGTGCATTGCATAGCGAGGATTGGAGGAGAAGAGGGGAGGCCTTTGCCCAGCAGTGGGACACAATACAGGTTAATAAAAAAAACGGCCAAGTGCGAGTCGGGCTACTCGCGCACCGAGGGTTCCGTGCCACACCACCACAGAACACAACATTATTAACTTAGAAAAATAAACTTTTTTTGTCCGGGACCTTTAGCGCGAGACCGACTCACACTTGGCCGGTTTTTAGTATTTGTTGTTATTCTGTAGAGTACGCTCTATAATCACACTAAGTTTGACGCTTGTATGTATTACCCTAGGGTGTAGCCTAGGTATTACCGTTTTTACTATTGAGCGTGAAGAAAAAACGTTGATAAAAACTAGTTTCTTGTTGAAAACCCCCCTTAATTTTTAACTTTCTGCCATTTTTATTATTTGTTAACAAATCCGCCGCAACAACGCATAATGTGAGAAAATTTCAACTATCTAGCTATTACGGTTCAAAAGTTACAGCCCTAAATAGGTAGGACAGACGGACGGACGGACGGACGGACGGACGGACGGACAGACGGACGGACAGACGGACAGACGGACAGACGGACAGACGGATGGACGGACGGACGGACGGACAACGTAGGCTTAGTAATAGAGTCCCGTTTTCACCCTTTGGGTACGGAACCCTAAAAATAAAAAAATAAAACACTTTAGGACACGCAATACAATAAATAGCATAGCATATTTTATATCACGACTACATTCCCCGAGGTCGAGTCATAGATAGGGTTTCTGGTCGAGACTTCTCGAAGCGATAATTACCGGGAAATCTGGCCTTATTCGAGACGAGAAAAATGTGTCGAGAAATCGAGAAATCCAGCCTGCGTAACATGACAGAGGTGAGAGCGACACAGGTCACTTCTAAACGTCAAATTGGCGGTTATCTCCATAGTATCTCACTCAAATTTGACGTTTAGAAGTGACCTGTGTCCGTAGAAAGAGAAGGTACTAGAAGGAAGCACGTGTCTTGTTATATTCACTCAATAAGAAATGCGCATAGCAAATTCGCTCTAGTTAAAAAATGAGATCGCTACCTATTGCTGTCCTTATCGGCGAACCACTTTTTTGTACTGACTCCACCTGACTCCGACATGTCACTTCATATCTACACTAATATTATAAAGAGGAAAGATTTGTACCTATTTTTGTATGTTTGTAATGAATAGGCTCAAAAAGTACTGGGCCGATTTAAAAAATTCTTTTACCATTAGAAAGCTGCATTCACCCTGAGTAACATAGGCTATATTTATTGCTAGAAAAGATTAGACGTCCACCCGTGCGAAGCCGGGACGGGACGCTAGTAAATTGTATAGGATTTGATGACTCCGTGTGTGATAAACTGCGTGCTGTGCTAGCTAAATTCTATATAATCAAGCGCAAAATCCCATTCAAGATGTTACTTCAAATGTACACAGCTCTTGCCGATTCTATAATCTCGTACGGCCTAACAAGCTATGGACGTACCTTTAATACTTATTTAGACCGAATTCATAACCTACAAATACGACTACTCAACATTATTGTTCCCAACTCAAAGACATATATATTACTAGCGTAAGGACATGGCCTATGAGCTTGACTATTGTCTCCAGTTCGTTGGCTCTAAAATGCAAGGAAAAATGTCAGTTTAGAGCACTCGAAAATATATGACACGATATAGTTCATATACGAGTTATGACAGATGGCGCAAATTTTTGTTTCTATGAAGAAGGTTTTTGTAAAATATTCTGACGGGCCTATCCTTACGCTAGTAATATATAAATCTATGTCCCAACTACATAAAACAACAAAATTGTGAAAACTACGAAGGATTATTTAGGTTTTGTAATATAATGCCCGTCCAAAAACGTACAGATTTTCTGTTAATGGTAGAACAGTACAATAACACAGATATTCAGATTCCTATAAGCCACAATCTTAATACAAGACAGGTTGCAAATAAAAAACTAATTGTACCACGTAAAAATAATTTCTATGGTAGACGCACAGTAGCTCACATAATCCCTAAATTACTAAACACAATACCGCTAGATTTAAAACAATCAATGAATAGTAAAAATTGTAAAACTAAATTAAAACAGTATTATCTAAAATCAGAATAAACCTTAATACATTTGATCACTTTATAGAAAAGTTGGGTAGGTATATCAGAGGTACTATTATTATAATGATAAATTCTGAACCGATATTATAACATTTATAACGCAACTGACATTATTATTAAGTAATGAGCGTGGTCTTGCCAAGACAAACCAAAATGGTTTAATGGCATGAATTAGTTGTAAGCAAAGTGTAATTTTTGTTATAAAATAAATAAATAAAAAAAAAAAAAAATCTCATACCCGGTTACACTGACATTCCGTCTACCAGAGATGCTCTACACCCCATAAACACTGCATCAGCCTTGCTGCTGAATGGTGGTTGCAAAAAGTACACTTTCTTATACTAAATCACGCAATGTGACTAAGTAAATTAGGCAAAGGGGCGGGGGCTCAATTTATGCGGTCCATGCGCTATAGGCTAGTCACCTATCTAGCTATTTTAATTTAAAGGTTTTATGGCATACCTTGTCGCTGCATTGTGAGCTTTATGTCGATGATGTGACAGTAACTAGTTAGTTATATATACCTGTAGCACAAGCTGGCAGCGCTGGAGCTGCGCCGGGCGTAGTTGGGGGGTGAGGTCGCGGGTGCGGTCGCGGGAGGAGGGGGGCGGGGAGCGCTGGGCGCGGCGGAGCGCCCGCCGGCGACGCGCGCGCGCCGTCGCTGCATTGTTAGCTTTATGTTAGCGACAATTAAATACATTTTTGTTAATATCGCATCGAAGCATTAGCTTAGGCACGGTCAAGAACATTGTAATATAGTATTCTATAAGTGGACCAAACTCTTTCAATGTTGTTGTAGGCTGACAACCAAGCAAATGTTTCGCCTCGGAACACCAGTGTGTCTCTTTCTAACGTGTTGCCAACACCCTAGTTAGAAAGGGACATACAAGTGTTCTGGGATTCTTACTGGTCTCGTTGTCAGCACTGTAGTGCACAATCTTGTTACTGTATAACATTTTTGGGCACGGTTTATTAAGAAGAGACGTGTGGCAGTGGCTGATAGTCAAAGTAACACCAATATAAACCTTACGAGCTTTTACCCGCGACTTCGTCCGCATAAATTGTATACTATCAGTTTAAAATAACAATGTGCATGACCTTGAAGGGCCGTTGGATAACTTCACTCGGTTGACAAAGGAATGTAGACTCTATGCAAAGGAAACAATCATTTGAATGACTCGAGTGAAGTTCGTGTGATTGAGTGACGTCACATTTGCGAGCGAGGTCATGCACATTGTTATTTTAAACTGATAGTACCAGATTTTAAGTCAGATGATAAGCTATCAAACAAAAAAAGTTTCATCAAAGTCGGTTCAGTAGTTTTTGCGTGATATTCGAACAAACAAACACCCAAACAAACAAACAAATAAACAAACAAACAAACTAGACGGACAAAAATTTCAAAAAATGGTGATTTGTAATGTGGGACAGGTAAAAACCATGTGGTATTTTTTTTTGTAGATATCTTCAATGTACAGACACACTTCTGTTACAGTTTTATAATAGTTTAGATATTACGTAGCATAGCGTCGTTTGGAGAATTACGCGCGCGCCTCCAGGCGACGTCGCCTGGTGGCGCGGACGCGATTTTTCTTTACGACAAGAACGACGCTATGTTACTTACTATAAGGTTTATATTAGTGTTACTTTGACTATCAGGCACCGCCACACGTCTCTTCTGTATAAACAGCACCTTAGGGCACCTCATCTGGCAGCACGGAATCAAATTTTACACGCTCCATCCTTTTCTGTCTTTCGAGAACGTCATTTGCTAGAGTGAGAAAGATAGCGGGAATGCGACAGCACCGGCAGTGCTCCGACCTTTCTCGCTCTAGCACAGAACTTCCCAACCACTGGGGCGCGCTCCCCTTGGGGGGCGCGCTCCCCTTGGGGGGCGTAGTGATATCGTAGGGGGGGGGGGGGGGGGGGGCACAATGCGTTTACATTTTGAAAAGAAAAATCCAGTTAACGACGTAAATTCCACCCATTAATTCATTTTATTAATTAACTCATTCATTCAGTTACTAATTCACCCATTCGTTTGGTGTTACTGACATGTTCAGACTCTGCAGGTCTGGGATAGCACCTTTCCAGCCGCGCTTGTCGTTAAAATTTCGATAGTGGGGGCATGCAAATATTATTTATTATACCAGCACGGCTAGCATGTCACCCACGACAAAGCGTTTAAACGAGTAAAACGTCATGCGCGCTCTTTCTGGCATACGTAATATAATAAAGATGGAGGTACATCTCGATTTTTGTCGTTTTCTCGGTGGTGGTATGCGAGGCTTACAGGGGTGACGCAAAAAAGTTTGCGAAAACCTGCTATAGCAAATGACGTCCCTGAACGACAGAAGAGGATAGCGCGTGAAAGAATGCGATTTCGAGATGCCAGATGAGTCTCAATCCTAAGAGGGAGGTTACACGTTCAGTATTTCGTCATTCTGATCCATCAGTCTGGTCTGAATGACGGGAGAATGATGGACTGACGGAATGATGGTAAACCATCCATCCATCCATCCAGACCGATGAAAATTAATTCCGTCATTCCATTGTGAATGATGAAATACTGATGGGAAACTGATCGTGTAACCCACTCATCATTCTGGCATCATTCTGGCGTCATTCAGAATGATGGACCAGACTGATAAAATACTGACCGTGTAACCTCCGTCTTACTAAGTTATAGACGCTGGGTCTAATACAAAATTCTCTATCAAAGTGTTCCAGACTAACCTACATAAACGAAAGTACGTGTTAGTAATATAATCCAACTAAAAACACTGAAACAGATGAAATTTTATTTTTATTTTGCTTGCATAGTTTTTACTCTTGCATCACAGCAGCACTGCATGCAGACGTGCACGTGCATTCCGCCAATCGAACGAAGACTGGCGCGTAATTGTTTCTCTTTTGGTTCGGACACTTTTGAGCGCGGACCTTACGTCCAGTATTTGTTAAGTCAATGATCTCATAAATTAAAATTCAACAACCCGGGCGAATTAACTTGGCACCTGGCTTGCACGTGGCTCGAAATTCGACACCCCTCCTGCTACCGCCTTTGCCGTGCGAGGCCTGTAGCATAGCATCTCAGTTACCGTTGCACGTGTCCATGCGCTTTAGCATTTTCGAGTTATACTTTCCGCGTTTTCCGAGTTTTTTATTCAGAGCCATGTGCGAGCCAGTTGTTAAATTAATTCGCCCGGGTTGTAGAGGATATGGATTGTTAGTGTCAATTCACACGTACCACAACCACACCACAGCCACAACCACACCACAACGACGCCATGTGGTCGGGCGTATATTTTGTATTGAAAATGAATATTACAATTTAGACGTACCACATTTTGCCGTTGTTATCGACCACCTGTGTAATACGACCACATCGCAACGGCAACGCCACCACCGGCGGCGGCACCGCGGCCACATCGCCACGACATGCCGTCAAGCCGTGTTTCATCTACGAAAGCCGGAGTATAACTGTACATGACCACGTGGTTACCACATCGCAACGACAGCGACAACGCAACCACATCGACATTTTGTCGGTACCACAACGCAACTGCAAAAAGCCGCTGCGACACTATTCACACGTAACCACAGCTTGACCACATTTTGTCGCTGCGACGTGGTGTGGTTGTGGTACGTGTAAATTGACCCTTATGCAGTATTTTTGTGTGCAATAGGTGCATCTATCACCACATTACCCGTCATGCTATTTTAAATCCTTTTAAATGAAAGGGTGTAAAATTTAATAAGTTACATATCAAAGGGGTGCTTCAGGCCATAGAGTAAGAAGAGATGGCATATCGGCTTGTTTCTATAGAAAATGTTGTCGCCAACAAAGGGGGTGAAAAACGGGTGAGGGGAGGGTTAACATTTAAAATACGCTACTTCCCGCTAGATGTGTATGATATGACGTCAGGCCCAGTTGAGTATCTGTGCACAGTTCGATACAACATCTCTACCCCAGGGGAGCGCGTTATTTTCTCTATGCTTCAGACCAACAAACTGAACAACTTTCACTATGGAGCCAACAGCGAAACCCGTTTTGATATGTAACATATTTAATTTTATTAATCTTTTGTGCCCCAATATTTTTTTTAAAGCAACTGTGTTCAAACGGATAGAAAAATAGTACAATTTCTTTATACATGGTCTCTCTCTTATCGTGTGGGCAGAGCCCTGGTGTCAGAGTTTTTTCAGACCGCCTTACGGCCTCTGACATGGTTTTTACGTAACGACTACTATCACCAGAGATAGTAGCCGGGACCAACGGCTTAACGTGTCATCCGAAGCACGGAATCATTTTTCTTTTCAGACAATCAGGTGATTCAGCCTGCAATGTCCTAACCAACTGGGGAAAAACGCACAAAGTGACATATCACTAGGTGTCCCCCGTGGGAATCGAACCCATGACCTCCATGTCGAGAGCCAATGCTCTTAACCATTAGACCAAGGAGGCAGTATACATTGTGAAATTTATATCATTAGCATCCTTTTAAACTAAGAGTCTACCCATCAAACTGAACAACTTTACTATGGGAGCAAACCGATCGGAGCAAAAAAAATCGGCTGGTGCATACATTTGTGTCGCGTAGGCATTGCAGTTTAGTATTGGAACAGCTGATTTTTTGTTGCTCCGATCGGTTTGCTTCCATAGTAAAGATTGTTCAGTTTGATGGCTAGAGTATGTGGTTTAAAATGATGCTAATGATATCAATTTCACCTTGTATAAACTATAGAATAGAAATAGATACATAGTGTATGTAAACAACAAATTTGTTTGTAGTAAACTCCTATTATGTAAAGTACCTATGTATTATCAATATCAATATTGTAAAATTGCCACACCCAAAATGGGTAAACTTACGTTGAGACTGTATATCAATGACATGTCCCTATTGTAAACATGTAATTTATCACAATAAATATATATGAAAATGAACACTTACCACTTTCTTTCTCTTTGCTTTTGTAGCCTTCTTCCATGGAAGCTGATAGTGACCTCTTCTTTGGAGACTGAAAATACAAATTTAATGCATTAACATTTGTGACCTATGAATATGCGCGTATTGCGGACTTTATAGCGATGCCTACATATCGATCGACGAACCATGTTAGGGCGCATCGCGATCAAATGGACATTTCATTTTAGGAAAGGTACTTATAATATTACTATACAACTTATAATATTTAAAATTAACCGATTTTTCAGTCCTTTATTTCTAAAGTTATTTGAAAAATTATTGATTATACAAAAAAAGTGTCAGTGACTGTACGAGCTAGCTGTACATTTATTATTTTATGATTAGGTCGCATCTTTCCTCTATTGGTAATTCATTTAGCAAACTAAAAACAGTGCAATAAAAACGCTCATACCGATTGGTCGTGTTTCACTTCAATCGCATCAACATAACATTTACGTAACTTTCAACATTTTACGTACAAACCTAACAAAACTATCATCAACATCAAACATATAAATGTTGAGGTGTACAGCCCCAACATTTTGGTCCTTCGAGCCGGATTTTGAAAAGTGTGTTTGCTCTATTTGCTGTGATATAGCGATCGGTTTAACTGGCCTCCCACCAGCGGGTCTCACCAGTTGAATTGAGAAGGCGCTCAACAATCACAGTGAAGGCTCAGACGCACAGATCATACTAAGATCCGGCACCTATCTACATCTACAACGCTCACGCGAGCTAACGGAACATTTCAACAACATCAACACTATCTTCTATCTGCAACATGGAGGCACTACTTCAACGCCAACAAATCCTTGCTGACAGCATCCAGAAGATAGTAACCAACATCAAAAAAGATTCGGCGACTCGGAAAACTGCTGACTACATTAAGAAACGGCTGGAGTCGCTGGAGACCTTATGGAGTGAGTTTGACGCTAACAATACTTTACTCGTGTTAGAAGAAAATAAAACTAACGATTATTTCACTTCTAACGCACACGACAAGCTGAAATCAATTTGCGTGACTGCCTGTAAACAACTACGAGAGATGACACCTTACACCGAACAAGAAAAGGGGGTTCCATCGAAGACAGAGGAGCTAATCAGCCAACAACGTACCAATTTTCGAGCCCTGGAACGAATCATTAGAAACATTAACTTTGACAAGATGACGGAGAAGTGGGAGATTGAAGATAAACTGCAAATTCTTCAGTCTCGCTGGAAAACTATCGACGATTTACACTGGCAAATCGACAACCTGCTGGTCGGCACTGACATCGACTACGAACAAGATTTTTCTCAAAACGAGGCTGTGTACGAGTCAACTAAAACTGAGCTACATCGTAAATTGAACTCTGCGCGTCACCAACAACACGACACTCCTAAAATCGAACTGCCAACATTCACTGGTAACTACAACCAGTGGCCAACATTCATGGATCTCTACTCCGAAGCGATCCACAACAATACATCTTTGAACAAGGCTCAAAAGATGCAACATTTGAAGGGGAAGCTGCGCGGTGAAGCCGAACGCCTCGTCCAGCACCTGACAGTATCTGCGGATAACTACGATACCTGCTGGGATATACTCACCCACAGGTATAACAACACGCAACTTCTGTTCACGAAGCAAATCCACATCTTCATGAACCAGCCTAACATAAAACATAACGCTAACGAAATCAAACGTCTACATGACACCAGTTTAGAAACAATCCACGCCATACATAACCTTGGCGTGGAGACAACATCGTGGGATCCGATGCTGGTACATATACTTACCGAAAAAATGGACCCAGAAACATACACATCATACATGGAAACCAGGAAGAAGCCACGCGAGCTGCCCTCGTTTGATGAGCTTATGGGATTCCTAGAGAGTAAATTCACAGCTCTCGAACCTATTAACAAGAACAAACTACCACAACAACCAAAACCTGCTCAAAAAGAGAATCAAACAAAATTCAACTCTACGAACAACGGCCCAAGGTTTAAATACCAAACGAAAACGTACCATGCAAGCTATGAAAAATCTTGCCCGCTTTGCAAAGGCAACCACATTTTAACCTATTGCAAACAATTTCAAGAATTGACACCGGACGCTAAAATAAAGGCTATTTCAACATTTAACATTTGTCAAAATTGTTTATTCAGCCACAATGAAAAACAATGTATTTCAACAAAAAGGTGTAAAGTATGCAACAAAGCGCATCACACCATATTGCATGACATGTTACGTGACACCGACAATACCTCAACGCCGCCACCGCCACCGGAAACTAAGCGAGCGGGGGCGGGGGGGAGTCCAAAGCCAATACCGCCAACTTTATCGCCACACAAATCGAACCACGTGTTTGGTGGTGCTGACGAAACACTATTAGCCACAATAGTACTTAATATTAAGGCTAAAGATGGTACACTTATGCCAATGAGATGCTTACTGGATCAAGGTTCACAGATAAACTTAATAACTGAATCTGCAGCTCAACGGTTGGGTCTCGAAAGATACAAACAGAACGCTGCTGTGTTCGGAGTTGGAACATCAGCTAACCAAAGCAACGGAGCCGTGCTATTATCCTGCGAGTCACGATACGGCGGCTTTACATTCACAACAGATGCGCTAGTCATGCCTAAAATGATTGGTAACTTACCTAACAACTCATTCAACAAACCAAACTGGCCTCATCTTCTAAACATTCAGCTTGCTGATCCTGACTACAACATATCAAGGCCGGTGGACGTTTTATTAGATGCCAGAATTTATTCACAAATCGTTATGGACGGCATACTGCGCGGTCCGATTAACGCCCCTCTCGCTCAACAAACCAAGCTAGGGTGGGTGCTACTGGGCAACGTAACAACTTTCAACTGCCACGCTGTTCTCAACAACATAGAAGAGATATCACAGTTTTGGGAGCTGGAAGATATAAACGATAACAACACTAACTTAACAGCTGATCAAGAATTCGTCGAAACATTATATCAAACAACAACAAGGAGACGTCCAGACGGGCGTTACGAAGTGAAGATACCCATGAAACCTAATTTTGAACAACACCTGGGCCCTTCAAAACCACAAGCTATCGCCCAGTTCAAACAGCTGGAGAAACGCTTAGCTAAAAATGAATCTCTCTCCGAAAGCTACAAAGATTTCATCCGAGATTATATCAACCTGGGACACATGAAGTTATGTACTGTACCACGAGAACCTAGCTGCTTCCTGCCTCACCACGGCGTGATCAGATTAGATTCACAAACTACAAAGCTCAGGACAGTATTTAACGCTTCAGCCAAAACCAAAACAGGCTCGAGCTTAAATGAACTTATGGAATGTGGACCCAACCTACAGCAAGACCTGCAAGGGATGATATTACTGTGGAGAACTTTTCAATTTGTATATACTGCAGACATCGAGAAATTCTATCGTCAAATTCTCATCCAAGAAGATGACCAGCATCTACAAAAAATTGTATGGCGAGACTCCATGGACGGTCCTATCCAGGACTACCAACTTTGCACAGTCACATATGGAACTAAGGCAGCGCCTTTCCTCGCTATGCGAACCATCAAACAGCTCGTCAAGGACGATGGCCATAAATACCCCCTTGCCATGGACATCCTTAACAAACAATTGTACATGGACGATCTCCTGGGTGGTAGCAACAACATATCCGAAGCCGAACAAGCACAACAACAAATTATCAGCATGCTACAGGGCGGAGGATTTAATCTGCGTAAATGGGCCAGTAACGACTCGAGTTTACTCAAGAACATAAATACAGAAAATATAAGCCAAAACATGATTGACTTCAAACATGCGGAAACGAACAAAACATTGGGCATTTCGTGGAATCCGTGCTCCGATCAATTTACATTTCATCGGGCACTACCTACGAGTGACGCATGCGATGACGTCATAACTAAACGAACGCTATTATCTAACATATCAAAACTATACGACCCGCTTGGCTGGATATCACCTGTCACAATGAAGGCGAAGCTCCTATTTCAAAAGGTGTGGACCTTAGGGGTCAACTGGGATGATGTTCTCCCGGAAAACCTGAAAAACGAGTGGGAAACATTTCAACAAGATCTCCCTAACATTCGGAACGTTACGATTCCACGGTGGATGGGAGATACCGAAAAAAGCGTCGAACTGCATGGATTTTGTGACGCCTCTGAAAAGGCTTATGGTTGCGTCATATACTACAAGTCCATCGACCAAAACGGCCAACCTGTGATCAAACTTATCACAGGCAAAACAAAACTCGCGCCACTGAAAAAACCTACGTCCTTGCCTCGACTTGAGTTGTGCGGCGCGTTGCTATTATCGAAACTTATGAAAAAGGTCATAGAGTCAACAAACTTACAGACAGTCACAATACATGGCTGGACGGACTCTATGGTTGTACTGGGGTGGCTGCAAGGAGATATCTCACGCTGGAAGTCCTTTGTAGCGAACAGAATAACAAAAATCGTACCTGATATGCCGCCATCCTGCTGGAAACATGTAAGATCAGAAGACAATGCGGCAGATTGTGCGAGTCGAGGTCTAACTCCATCTCAGCTCCTCTCACATACTTTATGGTGGGAGGGACCGGCGTGGCTGAAAGAAACTAACATTCCTATACATCAATCAACGTTCGAGGACGTAACAGAAGAAATGAAAAACAAAAAGATTTTTGTTACTCAAACATCAACTCCAATAATCGAGGAACTTCTACACGCACATAGCTCTATGACCCAGACAGTTCGTGTACTAAGTTGGATATTACGTTTTATTAACAATACTCGAAACAAAGACAAAGCTATACGTACTTTGTACCTAACTGCAAATGAAATAGAGAACGCAAATAATGCAATTGTGAAGTCAGTGCAACGTAAACATTTTAACGAAACGATTTCACAACTATCAAATCAAGGCAAATTACAAAGAAACAATGTGCTTTTGAACTTGAATCCGTGGCTGGACAAGGAAGGAATTCTGCGGGTTGGAGGTAGATTGCGACTATCAGATTTGAGTGATCTACAAAAACATCCCATGGTTTTACCTAGCAACGAAAAACTTTGCGACTTATTGATTGACAGAGCGCATCAAGCAACATTACATGGCGGAGCCCGCTTAACATTGTCACACTTAAGAACAAAATACTGGATTCTCGGCGGGATGCGAACAGTCAAACATCGTCTTATGAAATGCGTAAGATGCCTCCGCTTCAAGACAACTAACAACAATCAGCTGATGGCCGACCTGCCAAGGCCACGCGTGACAATATCACGACCTTGGACCCATACGGGGGTGGACTACGCAGGACCAGTCGACGTGAAGTCCAACAAGGGCCGAGGCATAGCAACAACAAAAGGATACATCGCCATTTTCATCTGCCTGGCAACAAAGGCTATTCACTTGGAGCTAGTGTCAGACTTAAGCTCCGTAACATTTTTGGCTGCATTGAAACGATTGTGCGCACGCAGAGGAACTCCTAAACACATGTACAGCGACTGCGGTACTAACTTCATAGGAGCCGCAAACAGCCTGTATAGAGAACAGGCCGAAGCACTGAAACATTACATTAACGACGAGATACTGAAGAACATGTCTGAGGAGGGCATCGAATGGCATTTCAATGCTCCATCCTGGCCAACAGCCGGCGGCCTATGGGAGGCCGCAGTTAAAAGCATGAAGCATCATCTCAAACGAGTTCTCGGCGACCAGAAGCTGACATTTGAGGAGTTTACAACTCTACTCTCTCAGATAGAAGCCTGCCTCAACTCGAGGCCGCTGGTCTCTCTAACAAATAACATTGAAGATTTAACATGTTTAACGCCAGGACACTTTTTGGTAGGAGGCCCAGTACTAGCGCCACCTCCATCAACCGACGTTGAAACTATATGCCTCAAAACACGATGGCAATTAACGGAAAAAATGCACAGAGAATTCTGGAAGAAATGGTCAACGGAATACCTACAAACTCTACAAACGCGTAGCAAGTGGTATCATCCTTCGAAAAACATTGATGTTGGGGACGTCGTGCTCATAAAAGAAGATAATCTTCCACCTGCAAAGTGGTTGATGGGGAGGATCACCGAGACTCATCCCGGTAGCGATGGTCACGTACGCGTGGTCACCCTGAAAACAAAAAACAGCACCGATGTCAAACGCCCAATCACAAAAATTATTCGCTTACCTGTTGAACCGGAGCCTAAGCAAAAACAAGAACCATCAGAATCTGCATCTGCACCTAAAACAGAAGTTGAACAAGAACAGAAATCGACCACAAGCAAGAAAACATTTAAAAATAACTTCTACACATTTTTCATATTATTTGCTATGTGTATCGTCTCGACGCAACAACAATTGATCAACGTAACAGCGATAAATCCAAACAAAATCGTTTACTTCGATAAGGTTGCCGATATGCACATAGTACAAGATGAGTGGAAAATGATCATTTATTATAATATGTCAACCTACTGGCGGAGTTTGGACAGCATCGAAGCTTACGTCAACCATCTCAGCGACAAATACAACTGCATTCGAACGATGTACAAACTATCAAGAGTGCACGTAAGGCTGACCGATAACTACCTAATATTTGAAGTCAAGCTACCACTCGTAAACGGCGAACAGTATGAACTTAATCACGTCATACCTCTACAGTTAACCAAGAATCAATCAACATTACACATCAACCCTACTTCGGAATATTTGGCGGTCAATCTAAAGAAAGACTTAATTATGCCGGTAAACTCAGAAGATATACATACTTCGTGTGTACATTTCAATGCAAACAAACTACTTTGTACATTGAATCAACCATCATACGACATAAAGGCGAATCTCCCGATGTGTGAAGCACAAATAGTAAACAATAAGGATTTATCAAGTTGCCGACTGATAGTCTCAAGTTGCGAGCGCAAGTGGATACAGTTACAAACGCCGGGCGCCTGGCTATTTACATGTTGCCAGGAATGCATTACGCGCATTTTTTGCCCAACAGGTGTTACGACACAAACATTACGTGGCACGGGGATAGCCTCTCTGTCTGCCGGATGCATGCTGAAAGATGACAACATTATCATACACTCACCGAACCGATTTCAGAGCTTAATGAAGACGAAAGCCGAAGAAATATACATCCCTGAGTCGGGTATCAATCACATCATCAACGACAGCATCATTGACCTAGACTTCCATACTGAAGACCACGAACAGCAATTCAACAACCTAGAGAACAAGCTAAATATCGTGCAACATCAACAAGAAACCTTTCACCAAAAGGGGATTTCTCACGATGCTCATCATTATTTTATGTATGCACTCATCACGTTATGCATCATAACAATCATATGTCTCTGGGTAATTATCAAAATCTATCAGCGGCGGTTCCAGAAGCAATCCAGTTCAGAGGAGGAGCCGCACATTCAACTGCAAGTGTTGGACAACAAGAAGACCGGAGGAGACGACGAGCCGCATGCCTCCTTACTTAATATACCTATAGTGTGTAAAGTAAACAAAGCGACATCGCCTATCATGTACCATGTCAAATAATTTAATATTTGTTGAATTTTATAAGAACTTTAGTTTTAAGCATTTGACATGTAACTTTTATCTTTTCTTAGTTCGGCAGCATGTACGAGCTAGCTGTACATTTATTATTTTATGATTAGGTCGCATCTTTCCTCTATTGGTAATTCATTTAGCAAACTAAAAACAGTGCAATAAAAACGCTCATACCGATTGGTCGTGTTTCACTTCAATCGCATCAACATAACATTTACGTAACTTTCAACATTTTACGTACAAACCTAACAAAACTATCATCAACATCAAACATATAAATGTTGAGGTGTACAGCCCCAACAGTGACACTTTTTTAAGGGGATGATCAGACCATAAAATTGAACAACTTTTTGTATGGGCCCAACATCAAAATAAAATAAAAACTGCTGTCCCCACTGCACTGACATGGTGTCTCATACATTTGGCTAAGTAGGTTTGCAGTTCAATTCAATTCAATTATACTAGAGTATAAGGAAGTACAGTTCAGTTCGTTCGTTCTCTTCAGTTTTGTATGGAACAGCTGTTTTTTTTTCGCGATTTCGATATTGGTCCCATAGAGAAAGTTTCAGTTCAGTTTGATGTTCTGATCATCCCCTTAAAATAGTTTCAGCTAATTTTGTTACACCTTATATTAAACTAACCCGTCTCTTCTGCTTTTGATAATGTTGTGAGTCGTAAAACTGTGGCTGTGCTCGTCTCACTCGCCCCGTCCGTCTCCTTATGTCCTCGACCACCGGCAAGTGGTCGGCCGCTCGGCGGGATGCGAAGAATGTGTGGCCGCATTTACACGACTTAGATGCCACCGCTACCTGAGAAATATTCAGATGTTTTTTGTTATACAGAGTGTAAGAAAAAGTATCATTATCTTATCTTATCTTATTGTGGGGGCTGGCAAGCCAGCAACACTTCGACCCAGTGGGATCTTTTGTGTTAGCCCCAATACTTTTTGCTTACTTCACCCTTCAAACACATGGTCAATGAAGGAGGCAATACCATTGAGGGGAAGAAGCCTTAGGTCTACCGGTTTTGGATATCCATCACCGAGGAGGCACATGCGCTTTGCCGCCAAGACATCACAGTCACACAGGATATGCTCCATGGTCTCCTCATCCTCTCCGCACGCTCGGCAGCTGGGACCCAGGGTGAGTTTCATCTTGTGCATCATCGTGCCTGTGGCGTAGTGCCCAGTGAGGGCTCCGACGATGGCACGAGCCTTGCTCCTGCTGTTATTCAGTATGAACTTTGAGACACGAGCTGACGCTTTGTTGCAAAAGTATCATTAACCTTTAACAGTTTCACTGCTGACGACCTACGCCGTAGGTCGGCGACAAATGGGCCGCAGTGCTGAAGAACCCACATAACGAGCCGGTTCAATTACATTTCACCTGTGCTCATAACCTACCGCGCGAGTCAACGAAAACCTTACGCCTGTGCGGGTGACCCACGACGCGAGCCACATTGGTCTTTTTACGTTACGCACGACCCACGTGGGGCGCCAGTGTTAGCACTGCGTGAGGATCATGGTTTTGAGCTTGGCAGTGAAAGTGTTAAGGGTATATTTTCAAAAACCCCAACTTTCAGGAACATTGTTTTCAGCAATATGCTATTGTATATCCAGTGTTTTTTATTTGTTATTAAAAGACCTGCCTTTACTTAAAATTTTGATGGTCTGATGCATCCCCTAAGTATGTACCACATTATTTTATGTTTACACCACAGATTACTGATATGTAGCAAGCTACAGATGCGACAGTGAAATTTGCACTTAGTTCCATCATTTCCGTTGTGGCGTTCTGTCGTCAAACTAATGTGTATAGAACTTGTAGTTATAGGTATGTATACACTGATTCCAGGATGCAAAAATCGGGATATTTGACCAAGGAACAAACTATTAAACAATATTATTATGTCATACGACGGAGAAGAATTGAGGCTTCTCAAGGATTCTCAACTCAAGCGAAAATACCAGGAAAATCACAAGATATAAGCTTCTGACGCAACAACACGGCATGAGGCTGCTGTTGTTGTAAGTTCAATATGGCGTTGTATCCGTCCTCATTGGAACTTCAGCGCCACAACAGCTACACCAGAACTAAAGCTGTCATAGGCCTGGTTTACACTCTGTACACAAGGTGTTACAAAAACACAAATAAACATTTTAGGGGGTGGTTAAGAGCAGCAAACTGACCAACTTTCACTATGAGAACGTTATCGAAATCGCGAAAAAAAATCATATGTTCCATCATCATCATCATATCAGCCGATAGACGTCCCCTACTGGACATAGGCCTCCCCTAAAATGTGGAGATTTGCCATAATCGCTATGATTCGATGTGTTTTTGGTGTGTTTATGTATGTATGTCTATTTCTTTGGCACGGCCTACAGCCTAAACGGCTTGATGGATTTTGACGTATGAGGTGTCGTTAAATTCGTAAAAATCATGAGAGTGTGACTGAAATATCTAGAGAAGATGAACCTTTTATCGGCAAATCAGTACGGCTTTCGCAATGATAGATCGACGGAAGACGCCGTTACCGATCTGGTTGATTTTGTTGTTGGAAAACTGGACAGTGGTAACAAATGTGGTGGCGTCTTCCTCGATCTAGCTAAAGCGTTCGACACCGTCTCAAGGCCAATACTGCTGAGGAAAATGGAATGTATGGGCATCAGGGGTACTGCTCTAGAATGGTTTGGCTCCTACCTAACAGATCGCGTTCAGCGAGTGTGTGTGGGTGATATCCAAAGTGCGCCTGTAAATGTGGGATATGGTGTACCTCAGGGCAGTGTGCTCGGTCCGTCACTATTTCTCTTGTATATAAATGGTCTTTGTTCCCTGAGACTGAATAGTGCCCAGGTTTTTGCGTATGCCGACGATACTGCAATAATATTCTATGGCAAAACCTGGAAGGATGTGTATAATGCTGCAGAGTCTGGAATGCAAATAGTTGCTAATTGGCTTGATCACAATCTGCTAACGCTGAACACCGATAAAACGAAAGTCATCAACTTTAGTGTCACCAAGCGTACGGCAGCACCCACGCACTGTGTAGTAAAACTACACACATGTGACTACCATCCAGGAAGAACCTGCGAATGCTCCACTTTTCAACAAGTGAATAGCATTAAATACCTTGGTGTCCACATCGATAATCATCTCACCTGGATCAAACAGATCGATGCACTTCGAAATCGTGTTAGAAAACTCCTACATATATTCCGAAAACTCAGATCAATTGCTGACAAGGACCTTAGAAAAACAGTTTATTCTGCCCTGTGCCAGTCAATACTGAGCTACTGTATTGTCTCATGGGGCTCAGCTTGCAGCGGAAACCTAATTCGAGTAGAACGTGCACAAAGGGCAATTTCAAAAGTTGCACACGGGAAAAGGATCCGCTTCCTCACAAGTACATTGTACCAAGAGACCAGGGTTTTGACAGTACGTCAACTGTACATTATGGCAGTAATACTGAGATTCCACAAAATAGCTTTAAAAACTATGATATCCGACCATCGCTCAAGAAGAAAACCTCGGTGGAGAACACCAAGATGTTACCTGAAATTTGGGAACAAATCCTATGCCTTTATGGGTCCCCACCTTTACACTGAAATAAATAACAATCTGAATGTACTACATGCGACAAGGTTTATTTGCAAAAAAATACTCACAAACTGGCTATTAGATTTGGACTATACTAATACTGAAAAATTGATCCTCATCAACTGACCCGACCTCTTCATGCTCAAATTAATTCTATGTATTTATTATATTATCTGTTTCTCACTGTTACCTGTACACTCCCACATCCACACACACCCCCTCACACACACACACCAACACACACACACTCACACACACACACACACACACATACACACATACACACATACACACACACACTCACACACACACCCATACACACATTCACATACACTCCTACAAACACTCTCAAACATACAATCACAATTACCTGTTATTTCATCCTGTTCTTATATTGTTGTTACTATTTTTATAAACACAGTTTGTTTACTTACCCTTTAATTTTCTTTGTTCTATTATGTCGAGACGGAAGAGACTGGTCTTCACAACACAGGGTATCCTAGTGTGCAGTCTAGTGCTATCTTAGTACTAAGTTGTAAATCTTTTTTCGAACAATAAACATTTTTGTATTTTGTATTTTTTTTTGTGTCATAGGCCATACTATTTTGTTATGGCTCTGCGAATTAAAAAAAGGGGGGGAATAAAAAAAACTTTTTTTGTAAAAAAATACAATATGGGTATCAAATGAAAGCTAATAAACAGACGATTCCAAATATATATATATATATATTATAGTACTTTTATGATACCATTTCGACACAAGACTAAAAAGTATGAAATAATAGTACATAACTGCAGCGGCCAGCAACAGAGGCATTGATGGACGAACGTGTAAATGTGGGCCGAGGCGAAGCCGAGGCACACATACGTAAGTCCATCAATGCCTAGTTGTGGCCAGGCTTGTATAGTACTTTTCTCAAATAATGCGCGGAAATTAAAACAGTAAATTTTCTCAAATAATTCGCGGAAATTAAAACTCTTTTCAAAATCAATGACGAACAACGAACAACAATTTGTTTTTTTTTTTCAATAAACAGCTTTCTATTTGCAAGTTAGTTCGAAATTTAAATAAAACCTTTTTTGAGTTACCTCCTTGGTCGCCATGTTTAGGAGAAAAAGATCGTTCCATTTTTAAATTACACGACAGATATGAGTTTACTATGTAATTTATTTGGCCGCAAAACACGACAGATATGGATTTTCATACAAACATTGCCGGCCGCTGCGCGCATGTAATTGGCCAGTACAGCAATTTCGATTTATCTCGAAGAAGGTTGTCAAAATAATGCTCACATTTCCAAGCATGTTTGAGAAAACTAAATTATTACGAAAAACAAAAAACCTGACTGCATAAAAAACCATTAACTGAAAAGAGAAAAACAAGCTCTATAATCACTAACCAGCTATAAGAACATTAAGCAAATATAATTTGAATGTTATCTTATTAGGTAGGTATTGCAGGCGGAGACAAACCAAAGGTACGTTACATATTTGTTTTCCTACTTAAGCTTTCCTACTGCAAACCTTACAAGGTTTAATCGCAGGAAGCGAGTCGCTTTACAGTGTATCAGGTTTTACAAATATACAAGTTATACAATATATAAAAGACCTTAGGGTACACTATAACGTAATATGTATGATATGTAAAAGTTTGCGAGTGTGTGTTATATTGTTAAATAATTGGTCCCATCCCATGCTCAGCCCTACGACAGTTGGCAGCGTCTTGGGGTCGGCACAAATGTCCACTGAGCATGCAGATGAGACCAGAGAAAGATCGCAACTCATTTAGGTACTGTTATGCCATGTACCTACAGTGGTCGGATCACCGGGCGCAGATTCACCCGAGTCCAAGAGACAGCTGTCCACCCTTCCATTGACCGGCCGACGCGATGTGACTTCACTTGAATGGAATGCTGTTATAACACTGATACTGATAATAGATAAGCCCAGGTAAACAAACAATTAAGTAACAGCTGTCTCATCGTTCAGAATTTGTTTGCGATTGAACACTTTTTGAAAAAAATTGGAGTTTAAACCAATCTACCGATTTCTACCGATTTTTTGTCGTCAATCCTACCGATTTTATCAAAGTGACTTTTGCAACACTGCATTTCAGCCCACCAATCAGGGTTGGATTTTGTACTATAATTATAGTATTTATACTATAATTTCGCTCTTTGTACTATATACTATCCACAACTAAGGATAGTACACTAAACTACTATAATTTCAAGTTTGCTCCCGAATGCTTAGTTTTACGTCATATGAATATTCGACCGTGCATGTGCGAACGAATATTCAGTAAAGTGAACCTTACCAAGACTAAGATACGAAACAAACTGGCAAAACATTTTATTACCTTGTGACGCTATCAAAAGCGGTAGCAAAAGTGGTAATTTTACAGATTTTATTACTACTGAGGATATGTTGATGAGATTAAATGTCAAAGATGAAGATAGAGCTAATAGTAATATTCAAGAACTGATAAACTTAGTAGAAGAGGAGTAAATTTTGCCTTGTATGGTGTTTATTTTAATGACTATTATGTTAAATTAAAAATAAATAAAGTGTACTATAATGTTTTATAAATACTATCCTTTTCATATTTTTGTGCTATCCTTTTCATATTTTTTTGCAACGTCCCTAAATCCAACCCTGCCACCAATCCTAATGGACTCTTGGTCAGTGGGTCATTTTTCTTGCATGTGCGCTTTCCACCAGAGTCAAGTGGTTTGTAGTACCCCAATATCCCAATCTTATGGAAAAGAAATCTCCGACACCACAAGAATGAGAACCACATTCATGAAATAAAAAAATGTTTGTAATGGAATCAGAATAACAACAAATATTAAGATTATTGTACAAACCTGCATTAAACATTTGGGGCAACTCTTCGCAATCATTTTGTTCTTTCCCATTTTTTATTAAGATATTTATTCGTTTTCTCTTTTGCTTTCGTTTTATTTTCACAATCACAATCACAAAAAATTCGTAAAACAATGGTAAAATTTCACGTCACGTCAGAGGGCTCGTTTTATTTTGTCAGTTCCAGCCTCAAAAAAAACACAAGAAGAAAACCGCGCTAATATGTCATAGCCTGTTTTTCGTAACAAGCATTCCTTTTTTAATGCCACAAAAACGAAAGCTAGAGCTGTGACTTGCCAATTTTGATTGATCAATCACTTTATGAGCTAAAAACATCAGCACCCAAGCCGAAAAATTGTCTCAGCTGATTTAAAAAAACAAATGTCAAGTTGTTTATTACCATTTTGCATTTTGGTAAACTAATCGGGCCTTGCGCTGCATTTTCAAGATAAACTGAAATTCTAGTTGAAATTTCGTGCTAATTATGAAGAAAAATCAATAACTAAATATGTCGGAGTCTAGCAACGACAGTGATAGTTCCTACGAAAAGCCAGTACGACGTAAAGTTAAAAGAAAAGGTGCCGTCAAGAAAAAATCCGTAGCCGTAGTGAATGTTGCAAATGGACAGTTCAAGTGTAATTACTGTGGTGGTCTATTTAACAAGCGATGCCTCGTTTATAGACATATTCGTAAATGTACAAAGAGAGTAGAAAAAACCGAACACTTAAAATGCCAGTGGTGTAATCTTGAGTTTGCACATCGAGGGAATTTGGTTACCCATGCTAAGAATATGCATGGAGATTACAGGTTTGTTAAATAAAATTTAAATTTAGAATACGAAATCAGGTTAGGTAGAATGTTTGGTCCTTTGACCTATCTTCAATAAACACCCTTGAAGTTAGCTGTAGGTGACAGCAATAACTTTTTTATTTGCCACAGCACTTCTATACGTCTGGTAAGGAAGTAAAATCTAGTTTTCTAGAATGTTTCTAGATTGTATAGGTAAAATCAATACCTAGACATTAGTATGTACTGTACCGTGACTAGTTTAATGCGAAACAAAATGATTATAAGCCATAAAATTGATGGAATTTGTTTTCATAGGCAACATTTGTTATCATTCCATTAAAATACGCATTTACCTAACATGAGTGTTGAGACAAACGATAATTTAATCGTTTCTGAAGAAAATAATGAAGTAAATAAAATTAATTGTGATGATTTGATGAAGCCTCCGTTAACTACAAAAGTGTACAAAAGGTGTGATGTGTATTTTTTTTAAATTAATTGACACAGTAAAAAAGTCAAAATTTAGAAAAAAAACAATAGAAGGAATAATTAAAGCCATTTTTGTAAAGAAAAAACAATGTACAAGTGTTTTTAGCGGGAAATCTGAGAGAAGTTAGATTTTGTTTAATTTAAATTTTTGTTATGCCAATATTTTATAGTTTGTGAAGTGTAAATGGGATCTAGCTTTTCCGTGGTTCGATCCCCGTCCAGGTTCACTCATATCAATGAGTTTTTCGGAATTTATTTACGATTTGTAACACCACTGGCTTTTGGGTAAAGGAAAACATCGTGAGGAAACCTGCATGCTTCAATTTCGAGGCATGTATTGTACCCACTGTTCATTACAAGTGGCGACGGGCTCACTCCCCGTCACACTGGACAGAGTTTCGGTACTACTAGTGAAACGTGGATGTTCTGAGGTTTCAGAATATCTCTGACTACCCCCTCAGGGAATATAGTCGTGGGCTTAGCCTGCAATCCTTACTTCTGTCTGCAATTTTGCTAAAGTATAATTTTTTTTTCTTTTTCAGCTACAAGGCAGTGACAGCCCTAAATGATACGAAAGATTTCACGTGTCACGTCTGCGAGCGAAAATTCCCACTCAAAATAGCACTCTTTTATCACATACGTAGAGTCCACTTCAATCTGCAAGCCAAAATACCGTATGCCGAAATAAAAAAAGTCAACCAAGTGTGGTTCGAAAAAGTTTTAAACTCTGACATTGTCGTTGAAATAAAAAAAACTGGACAAAACACTTTAATAATAAGAAAACTAAACGAAAATACTAATATAAAAGTTACGGACACTAATACAAAAATAGTTGATTTATCAAGTCTATATCCAGTTGCAAAAACCATTGAACCAAGAGTGGATTGTGATATATGTAAACGATCATACGTAAAAAAAGATTACAAGAAGCACGTTCAAGAAATTCACATGAATAGTATAAAACATCACTGTAACAATTGTAATAGGAACTTTAAACGATCGTACCAATATTTACAACATGTTTGTAATAAAGCGCGTAAATTGAAAGGTGTTACGCATGCACAGAAGAATAAATCAGATATACGGATAGCTTGTGTTGAAAGTTTGTCTATATCTTTAGGTTGAAGTAAGACCTCTTTAGATTGTATCCTAGAAACTTTGTACCATCAGGTTCGCATGGACAAGGGGCTATAGTGCGTCCAAGATAGCTTCGTGATTATGACAGATCTTTT
This sequence comes from Agonopterix subpropinquella, assembly GCA_922987775.1. Taxonomy (NCBI): domain Eukaryota; kingdom Metazoa; phylum Arthropoda; class Insecta; order Lepidoptera; family Depressariidae; genus Agonopterix; species Agonopterix subpropinquella. The sequence goes on along the minus strand of OV277718.1, from coordinate 6,029,656 downwards.
TGAGATGTGACACGTCCACTTTTACCGACGTAACTAGTATGGCACTAGCTACCAATATAATAATAGGTAATGACTAGTAGCCGTGTTTGATAGGCTTATTTCCTAAAGGAAAGCAGTCTCCGTTTTACGCAATGCAAAGTTTTACCAGTAGATGTGGCTCACGTCCCCTTAAGATGCAACAGATTGAAAATTTCGGTCTCTGAGCAGTTGGATCGGTGGCGATATTGGATAACGCACTTCCCCGGTTTGGAAGAGTGCGGGTTTGAATCCTGTCCGAGACTTAATTTTTCAATCTTTAATTTGATTTGAAATAGCACAACATGGCTGTAGCATGTTTAAAACTTAATAATATTTGAAAGCGTAGCAAAGAATTAAGTAAATAAAACAAGTATTACGGAAACAGAATTACTAAGTCACTAATATAATATAATAATAGTTACGATCATGTTATTTATGTCACAGACCTAGAGAAAATGCCATCATCTCATGTTGGACCTTGCGCGAGCGGCATTCACTTATTACTCGTTTTTTTTATTATTTAACTTTCTGTAAATATTTGAGCAATCAAAACATTATGTATGTATGCAATTATAAATAAAATAAAATAAATAAAATAAAAAAGCCTTTATTCTACTACTTTCGTAAATTAACTTATACATAAAGGTTCATAAATTAACAATTTCATGCACAAATTACATTTTTATACATATCATTAACAAAAAAATAGTAATCATTACATTTATTTGATTTAATTAAATATTATTGTATTCACCTAATTATAGTATATTAATTTCATATGCGATTATAATGAATTTTAATTAATATTAGTATAGTTTCAAAATTTGAAAAATATCGAAATTATTTAGTCGCCGTTTCAAAGTCACGCCATCCGACGCAATCTCATCTGTCATAAATTCATAATCAAGAAGCTATGTTGAACGGATTATAGCATGTGAAATGCGAGTGATAGAGGAATACACCATTGCGTGTTGTCCACCTCCCGTACCACCGAGAGGGGCAACCGGGGGGGGGGGGGGGGGGGTGTCGATATTGGTTGGGGGGCAAGGGTATCTGTACTGAATGTAGATATTAGAACTCTTTCTTATATATCTTGCAACCGTGAAGCAGGGACTTTAGAGGGCAGTTGAGGGCCATTCTGTATGTAGTACCTGTAAATAAAATAGTGATGAAGCTCAGCGGTCGCGGCGGGTCTATGCCCGCGTACCCTAATTCAATTCGCTGTTAGGGTACGCGCGCGGGCAGCGTGGGCCGGGACACACTCCTCCCGCCCCCCGCACGATTGGCCTGCCGCGAGCTCTGAGCTTCACCACTATTAGTTCTTTACACTATGGTAGAGTACTATTAAGTATAATAATTATAATCTGTGATGGGAAGAAATGGGTTCAAATTATAATCACAACATTTCAGTTATGAAGATTGGCAACCTAATGTTAATTATTTAGTTCGAAATTTTACTTCGATTTCAAGCTATAGTGAGCAGAATATAATAATGTGTTCTCCATTAAAAATTTAGCCTTAAAACTAGAATTTTGTTTAAAATAATTTTTAAACTACTTTAAATCACAAAACGGAATGTCAATGATAATATGTTCATCACACAAATTAAACGATCCTAATGGTTGAACCTCATCTAGCAGCACGGCATCGCCTTTTTTCGTCGCTCCATCATTATCTGTCACTCAGGAACGTCATTTGCCAGAGCAAATAAGATAGACGGAACGCGACCGCACACCGCAGCACCGTGGAGCGACGAAAAAAGGCAATGCCGTGCTGCCAGATGAGGTTCAACCCTAAGCCTAACTCTGAGGGATATGCAGAGCCAACTGCCAACCTCCAAACCCTCTAGCATGATTTCTCTACTAGCGAGCGACGCGGCTTTTTTCCATACAAGTCGCGGCAAGCGCGGCTTTCGCTCTCCGAAAAGCGCGGGAACAGAAGTGCGATTTTTGAAAATCATACGAGCGACTTGCCACTAGAAAATGTCAAAATTACTATGGAGATTATGCATCTTTCTACTGCCAAACCGCTCGTATGATTTTCAAAAATCGCACTTCAGGTTATTTTGTATGCAGCGAAAGCTTAAAATTCTTTTTAAATTTACAGTTTTATAATAGTACCTATAGATTAGTCAGTACATGGTCAGTACCAGTCAGTACCTACGCAAACGTGAACACCATTCAACTCAAAAGGCTTGGAGGACTTTACCAGCAGGCCTTGCATGCCACCGCCGAGAAAACGATATAAACATCTTTGTTATTTTACGTATGTCAAAGTTTTTGTCGCTTTGTCGTGGGTGCCATGCTAGCTGTGCAGGGGCAGGGTGAAAATCTCATTTTTAACAAAATGAGACCTCAGCGAATAATAAAATAAGATAATTATGATTCACATAGGAGTTTTTGTTAACGAGAGCTATTCAAAAATCGCTTTTCAAATATAGCATGCATAGCATATGCTCGCGACTATATTAACTGAGGGGGTAGTCAGAGATATTCTGAAACTTCATAACATCCACGTTTCACTAGTAGTACCGAAACTCTGTCCAGTGTGACGGGGAGTGAACCCGTCGCCACTTGTAATGGACAGTAGGTACAATACATTTTCAAAAACATTTTCAAAAATGCGATCCCCATGAAAATTACTGGAAAAAATGCTCATCTATGTTGAGTAGTCGTTATTTATTAAAAATATAATATACGAGGGCGACACTGAAAGTTTCAAGAATGGACCAGTTAGTGACAATGCCAATGAAAAATTTATTTTAATTACGAATAAGAAACTCTTTATCAACCTATAGCCGAAAATTTTATTCGATGATGAAATTGTTTTAACGATTTGGCGGCAATTTGAAAAGTGCGTGTCGCGAGGCAAAACGAATTTAGCAGTGAAAAATGTTTTCTCCCCAATTTATTACGATTTTCGTCGTGTTCCTAGTCAATAACAAAGTTAATGATAAACTTCGATTGGTATTTCATGATGAAGCCCTGTCCCTTGACACTTGTTTACAACTAGTGTAGGGGCCAGACCAGAGAAAAAAAAATCTCGTATGTAAGTTCTGTATATACCTACAACAGGTATGGCTGTGTTCGGGGTACTCTCCGGATCACGAAACTGCTTGTTGTATAATTCAAAAGTGGTGGAGGGGGTAGCAGTGACGTCATAAAGATGGCCGCCGACGGTTTTAGTTTTTCTTCAATTGTAGCGCAACTATGAGGTCAATCTGGTTGTGAAAGGTGTCATTTGAAAGCTTATTAAATTTACTTTAATTATTTCATAGACACCTAAAGTGAAAAGTTTGTAATTACTGAAATATTTTCAGTTTATTGCATTTTTTGTTACCTACCAGCAATCATTACTCCAGTTTTCTCGGAAACGGGTAACTTTATTGTGAATATAGTTATTACATAAAACAAACAGAATTTTATAAGCTATCTTAAAAAATTAATTGTATAAAAATACAACTTCAAACGACTGAGCTGCGTCAAATTTTCTGGTGCACTGTAACTATGAGTCCAAGCGTGCGTCGGTGTGCGGGGCGGGGCGGACGGACTGCAAATAAAATTATTATTTAAAGATTATTATATAATTAAGGTTTCCATTGTAATATTGATTTCACTATTATTTCACTATTTCAATGTTGACTCCAAAGCAAGGTGATACTGGTTCAGCTGGATGGTCTGAACTGAGGTATACAGGGTGAAATTGATATCTTTAGCATCCTTTTAAACTAAGAGTCTACCCATCAAACTGAACAACTTTTACTATGGGAGCAAACCGATCGGAGCAAAAAATTATTCAGCCTAAATATTCCATACTAAACTACAACGCTTACTCGACTCAAACAGCTGATTTATTTTTTGCTCCGATCGGTTTGCTCCCATAGTAAAAGTTGTTCAGTTTGATGGGTAGATTCTTAGTTTAAAAGGATGCTAATGATATCAATTTCACCCTGTATAGCGCATTTAATTTTACACTATGTCACAGAATAGGTAATAGTAAAGGTTCTACATAATAAGGATGAAGTTGCCTTGGAAAAGTGAATAAAAGAATTAGAAATCCAAAATAATTTTACAGGTTTATAAATATTTATTGTTATATAAAAAAACTACTGTTGCAAGCATGCAAAGTAAAACTAGGTACAATGATTCGTCAACATCACCAAAATCCCCGATATGGCATGCATTTTTTTATTTTTATCAACACAGTCGCATCTCGCATTGCGGCAGCTTGTTTTGCATTGGCAAGATATTAATTCCAAATCTTTTAACGAAATATATGGTTAACGTTGTTGTCGGTGACAACTTTTTGTTTTTCAATGTCCAACCATGGTTTGTAGGTGGTGGCAAGGAATATATTATAAGAGTACAATTTGGGTTTCTTATGACAGTAAAGAGCCATAATAAACTTCTCACCTTCCTTCTTGCTCTAGATCTTCTGTTAGGTCAACCAGAAGATCCTAATTTTCTGTTAAGGCTTTCGACGTGCTTTTCTTTGAAAAACCTAACAATGAGCTTGTGTTGTCGCATCCTGTAAGAGCGTGGTACGCCAATAAACAGCGTCGTTCTGGTCCGACAGCTTGAACAATTTTATGGACTGAATCGTATTTTGGTTTACTCGCGCTCATTCCACATTGAATCCAGACCTACGCTGGTATCTTGCCGAAGGAATGAGTAAGCAACAGTAAAACGTCAGTGTTTCTGCTGTTTAACATAATTCTACTTATATCTCCCTCAAGATTCCTTGCTTGCTCTATCATGTATTGTGAAATAAATTCATCGCGATTTGATTTATTAGCAGGATTTATTGGCGTACCACACTCTTACAGGATGCGACAGCACAAGCTCATTGTTAAGTCTTTCAAAGAATGGCACGTGGAAAGTCTTCACAGAAAATTAACTAAGATCTTCTGGAAAAATTTGGATCGGTGGTTGACCTAACAGGAGATCTAGAGCAAGAAGGTGATAAGTTTATTATGGCTTACTGTCATAAGAAACCCAAATTGTACACGGTTGACAATATGGAAAATCTTAGATTAGATTTTTTTTAAATATTGGTTTCGTTGATAATCTTCCACCGTCACAAGAAGCTCTGAAATAACATATAAAAAGAGCAAATTACCAAATATAGGTACGCTTGGGCCACTGCAGATGTCGCAATTCAAAATGTACCACCACCTACAAACCATGGTTGGACATTGGAAAACAAAAAGTTGTCACCGACAAAAACGTTAACCATGATTTGTTTCTTTAATAGATTTGGAATTAATATCTTGCCAATGCAAAACAGGCTGCCGCAATGCGAGATGCGGCTGTGTTGATAAAAATATAAAAATGCATGCCATATCGGGGATTTTGGTGATGTTTATGAATCGCTACCTAGTTTTACTTTGCATGCTTATAACTAACAATGGTTTTCATATTATAACCATAAATATTTATAAACCTGTTAAATTATATTGGATTTCTCATTCTTTTATTCACTTTTTCATGGCAGCATCGTCCTTGTTATGTAGTATTAGGTAATATTAGATATACTATTACATATTCTGTAATATAGTGTAAAATTTAATGCGTTACATATATCAAATGGGGTACCTACCTCAGTTCAGACCATCCAGCTGAACCAGTGTCACCTTGCTTTGGAGTCAACATTGAAATAGTGAAATAAAATTGGATGTTCCATAGAACATGTAATGTCAATCCCTTCTCGACCAAAATGTATGAAACAGCAGGATATTTTTCTCATGATTTCAAAGTTGTGTCCCATTGTAAAACTTGTTCAGTTTTATGGTCTAAAGCACCCCCTTAAGTATGTTACGCATTTAACCCTGTACATCTACAGTTTATGTAAACGCATGTGCAGGTACCTAAATAATGTAAAATTGTATATTTTCCTAATCAATATTTCAATGGAAACCTTAATTATATAATAATCATTAACTAATAATTTTATTTGCAGTCCGTCCGCCCCGCCGCACACCGACGCACGCTTGGACTCATAGTTACAGTGCACCAGAAAATTTGATACAGCTCAGTCGTTTGAAGTTGTATTTTTATACAATTAATTTTTTAAGATAGCTTATAAAATTCTGTTTGTTTTATGTAATAACTATATTCACAATAAAGTTACCCGTTTCCGAGAAAACTGGAGAAATGATTGCTGATAGGTAACAAAAAATTCAATAAACTGAAAATATTTCAGTAAATACAAACTTTTCACTTTAGGTGTCTATGAAATGATTAAAGTAAATTTAATAAGCTTTCAAATGACACCTTTTACAACCAGATTGACCTCATAGTTGCGCTACAATTGAAGAAAAACTAAAACCGTCGGCGGCCATCTTTATGACGTCACTGCTACCCCCTCCACCACTTTTGAATTATACAACAAGCAGTTTCGTGATCAGGAGAGTACCCCGAACACAGCCATACCTGTTGTAGGTATATACAGAACTTACATACGAGATATGGTTTAGAGACGACTTTTTTGCGGGTGGCCGATAGTCTAAACTGGTTAAATGAGTTTAGGCATGATCGGAGTAATCTCAGTGATGATCTACCTGGGAGATGTCGTTCAACGGCGACAACTGAACAAAACGCCAATGCTGTGCAGCTCATGAGAGAGGCTGATAAGAGAGTGACCTACCAGCAGATTCAGGCAAGCTTCAGCATTGATATGAGTCAAGTGCAAAAGATCCTACACGAATATTAAGGCGTAGGGAAGCTTTGTACTAGATGAATACCCCATAATTTAACCGATTTCAATAATTTCATAGTAAAGCAGAGGGGGTCCACTGCTTCTCACAGAGGTTCCATTGAACGGGATGATACATAAAATGGGATGCAGGCCACTTCTAAAAATATTAAAAGTATTCCCAACCTCCTACTTCTACAGGGTGGCCGGGGAGTTGACGTTCAAACGAAAAATTTAGGTCCGGTATGTCGTGGGGTATCCGAATCACCCCCATGTATGTTCCGCGATTTTTTATAGTTTTCGAGTTATGATGATTTTTCCGATTTTTTGAGGAAAATCGACATGACCGGCTTAACAACTTCTAAAAAAAAAGTGTTAGACTTTTTAGAGATTCTTTTTTTGCAACTTAATCTTCATGAATTCTGCCTTTATTCATAACATCACCAGCATCGTAACTTTGATAAAAGTTTTGAAAATATTGGTCTAAAGTTAAAAATTTGCGATCCGTGAATTATGACCAAATTTTCAACTTTAAATTAAAACTCTAAACAGGTGACCTTATGATTTTTTAGCCAATTCCAAAAATGCGCCCAACTCTCAGCTTTCATAATCATAAATAAAAAGTAGTACTTAAGAGGGCTAATTTGGCTAGAATTGATCTTCAAAGACATCAAGGCGGAAAACTCTTAAAATTTTTTTTTTTTTGCCATTATTACCACGCCTAAGGCTAAATAATGATGCTTGCTTATCGTGTCGACTTCAACACAACAAAGTCGCTAAATAGTACTTTGCCAGAATTTGGCAACCGATACTGCACCGTCGCTAGCGGTCATGAGCTCCTCCTGCGTGCAGGTGTTAGGGCACGCAGGGCACGATGTGAGATGGGCCATCGTTTGTGGAGCTCCACACAAGCAAGACACATTTTGCGCATCCGAGAATCCCCACCCGGCCATGTTGTCCTTGCTGCGACCGACCTGGGTTCGAAGTCGGTTTAAGGACTTCCAGGTCCACCAAGGCAAGTCATGTCCAGGCGGTAGGGTCTCAGACGGCGGCACAAATGGAGTTGGGAGGGCCACTTTTTGTCTCCAAAGAGTACACCTCGCTTGCGCTGGGCCAGTATTCGGTGGGTCGACACACTTCATAAAGCTGCGTCGGCTTGGCAGCCTTTGCGGCGCAGGGATGAAGCCGTGCATGGGATGTCGTGTGTCGTCCACCATTTTGGCTCTCTCTGAGGAGCCCGCCACAGCCCTGCGGACATCTGGGGGCGCTATGCCAGCCAGTGGATAAAGCAACTGTACCGGAGTCGGTTTCAAGCAACCAGTTATAATCCGGCACGTTTCATTTAGTGCCGTATCCACCAGCTTGGCGTGGGCAGATCGACCCCACACCGGGCACGCGTATTCTCCAACGGAGAACGCGAGTGCTAGTCCAGACGTCCTCAAGACCCGCGGCGAAGCTCCCCACTTGGTGGTAGTAAGGCGCTGTAGGATGTTATTGCGAGAGTGTATCTTCTTTTTGACATTTTCACAGTTCTTGCGAAAAGTGAGCGACCTGTCTAGAGTGATTCCGAGGTACTTAGGGAAATTGTTGTGAGCAGTTGGTATAATAATGATATTCTTTAATCATTACGCATCACCACATAACGCAATAAATGATATGATTATGATTATTTCTGCCGTTTCGGTTTCCAGCATTCTTTAATCATAATAATGATTAAAGAATGCTGGAAACCGAAACGGCGACGGGTTATGCCGGACTCTTACCGGCTAAAACCCCACCGTGTTCCACCTCATCCCATATTGCCGTAGAGCCTGAGGGCCCGTGAGGAATCTTCCACACTCTACGGCGCAGCGACCGACCTTACCAGGTCTCATCTCTGTTGGCCTTGACAAGCCTACAGGCCTTTAGGTGGTGCGTGGGAACACGCACACAACCACCTCGAGTCCCTATGATCGGACGCCGGACCCCCCAGCCCGACGCCCAGAGACTCAAAAATTACGGGGGAGGCAGACCGCGAGCAAACGCAGCCCGTCTGCGCCCCGTGCGTCTTTGGCGGATCGGGAGTTCAGAAGTCGACTCCCTCTCCCTCTCCGCCGTCTCCTTCTGGAGCATTACTGCCTCACAGAAGGAGAGAACCGCGCGCCAAGACGCCTCACTGTCGACCATAGCGCGAACCATGGCCGGCAGCGAGAGGTCTGAAACTACTTGGGAGAGCTCACTGCGCTCTCCCGCCCACACAGGGCACTCCTCCAGCACGTGCTGCGCCGTCTCGTCGAGACAGCCGTCGCAGTGGTGGCACCCGGCTGTCGGCTCCCTCCTCCTAGGTTAGGTTAGGTTAGGTTATCTACTTTTTACTTAAAACTTTCCTTATTCCACCAACACGATAGGTTTCCAGCATTCTTTAATCATTATTGATGAGACCTGGTAAGGTTGGTCGCTGCGCCGTAGAGTGTGGAAGATTCCTCACGGGCCCTCAGGCTCTACGGCAATATGCGATGAGGTGGAACACGGTGGGGTTTTAGCCGGTAAGAGTCCGGCATAACCCGTCGCCGTTTCGGTTTCCAGCATTCTTTAATCATTATTTAGCCTTAGGCGTGGTAGTTATGGCAAAAAAAAATATTTTTAAATTTAAGAATTTTCCGCCTTGTTGTCTTTGAAGATCAATTCTAGCCAAAGTAGCCCTCTTAAGTACTACTTTTTATTTATGATTATGAAAGCTGAGAGTTGGGCGCATTTTTGGGATTGGCTAAAAAATCATAAGGTCACCTGTTTAGAGTTTTAATTTAAAGTTGAAAATTTGGTCATAATTCACGGATCGCAAATTTTTAACTTTAGACCAATATTTCAAAACTTTTATCAAAGTTACGATGCTGGTGATGTTATGAATAAAGGCACAATTCATGAAGATTAAGTTGCAAAAAAAGAATCTCTAAAAAGTCTAACACTTTTTTTTTTAGAAGTTGTTAAGCCGGTCATGTCGAGTTTCCTCAAAAAATCGGAAAAATCATCATAACTCGAAAACTATAAAAAATCGCGGAACATACATGGGGGTGATTCGGATACCCCACGACATACCGGACCTAAATTTTTCGTTTGAACGTCAACTCCCCGGCCACCCTGTATACACTTTTTATTGTCTTGAAACTTTCAGTGTGCCCCTCGTACTTAGTACATTTGAATAAATTGATATTGAATTACAATTTCGTTAGAAAATTAAAAAAAAAAAATTGCTCGTTTTACGAGACATTGACCATTATTTATATACAGGGTGTCCGGTGGCAGAATTAGGATTTAAAATATAAATAACAAAAAAACTACGTGAAATATACATTTATATTTTTAATCATTATAAAGAAGACAAATGCGGGTTTTATTTCTTAAAAATTATGTCGTCTAAATGTTGACCGTCACGTCGGATACATTCATGGAATCTGGCTTCAGTATTTCTTGCCACTCGCTGGAGAAGTGCCGCCGAGATGCCATGAACTTCGCGAACGATATTTTCTTTTAATGATGAGATAGTCGCCGGGTTTGTTTCGTAGACTTTATTTTTGAGATATCCCCACAGAAAAAAGTCCATGGGTGTAAGATCCGGTGACCTGGGTGGCCAGGGGATGTCACCGAAACGACTTATCAGTTGGTTGGGGAAGAAATCACGCAGTAGCGCCATGGTCTCCCTAGCAGTGTGCGGGGTGGCGCCATCTTGCTGAAACCATGTCCGTGAAGTGTAGGAAGGATGGTCTCTCAATGTTGGAAAAAAAAAATCATTGAGCATTCGCCGATAAGCAACACCAGTCACAGAAATTGCGTGCCCTTGACCATTTTCAAAAAAATAGGGTCCAATTATTCCCCTGCTTGATAATGCACACCAAACCGTCACTTTGGGACTGTGAAGTGGCTTTTGGTGTTTTAAGTGGGGGTTTTGTCCTTTAGGAGACCAATAACGACAATTCTGCTTGTTTACACTGCCATTTAAGTGAAAGTGGGCTTCATCACTCCAAAAAATAGTGTTCACCGTGCGAAATCGCTCCAACATTGTCTCACAGTAATTTTTACGCAAGTTGTAATCATTAGGCTTAAGCGCTTGCACAATTTGAATTTTAAATGGATGAAGTTTAAGATCCTTCTTCAATATCTCGTGCACTATAGTTTTTGGAAGCCCCAAGGCAGCCGCTCTCTTGCGAACGGACTGACGCGGATTATCGCTCAAACTGGACGCGACGAGTTCGATGTTTTCATTTGTTCTCGACGTCCGGCTGGGCCCCGGTCGTGGGTTATTTTCTGCTGAACTTGTTGCCCGGAACCTTCGCACCCATGATCGAATCAAATCTTCACTTGGGGCGTCACGTAACCGTCGAATATTGTAACGTGAACAAAATCTTCGACGAGAAATTGCACACGAATCATTGGCTTTAAAATACGCTTCGATTGCGAACGCACGTTGTTCACCCGTCCACTGCGACATTGCGACTAAAAAACCCGCACGAATGACGAAGCCAACGCGGCCCCCTCCCCGCTCCTCCGTGCAACGGTTACGGAGAAATTCGAAATTTAAATCCTAAATCTGCCACCGGACACCCTGTATTACTTGTGATTTATGATTTAGGTAATTGGCATTTATGGGGCAATCATTATTGTATGTAAAATATGTATTTTTTTATCATTGATGTTATAATTTAATGTTTAATTATTTGTAGTCAACCAATTATAAATGTAGGCCACCTTATAACCTACATAACAGCAAATCAAACTAATATACCTAGTTCTATGGTGGGGCCTACATTTCAAATTGGTTGTCTGTGCACAAGGTGTGATTGCTTTTATCACAGAGTACCGACTATACTATACTATAATTACTACCGTAACTTTTATCAATAATTTTAAGCATAATTTTATTATTTCTTAAGAATAGCGAATTCATCACTTTAATGAAACAAAACACATTTTATTTAAAAACAGTACCTATGCCTACCTACTTGTTAATTACTAATTTTAGATTTGTCAAACAAAAATGTTAGTATTAAGTATAATGAATTGACTACGAATTTCTTTTTAAATTTTATTAAAGTCAATTTTATGATTTATCCACCTAGTCTTTTATTTAGAAATTCCGTACTTCGGAAGACACGTTAAGCAGTTCCGTGTAAGTAGTGTAATATTGGGCACTCTAGGCCACCTCGTTTCCTTCAGGCTCACCCTGTTCGCCTTCAGTCACTCGGTGACCTAGAGCACCCAATATTACAAAGATATCTTACGTTCAACCATTACCGATGTTCATTTTCACTCTCAATCATTTCCGATCGATTACTTTTCTAACACGATCGGATGAGAGCCCTTGGTAAGATCACTCATCGACCGTTTTCTTAACCCAGACTCAGGCGAAGCTAATAACGGTATGTGTCATATTTCTATCAATTACAAAATCAGAAGTTATTACCATACACAACATGATGAGTGAGATTGTGTTTGAGTATGGAAATATCATGCTTAGGAAACTTATCAGATGATTGAGTGTGAAAGTACCGTTCTGAATACCTTGTTACCACATTTTACCACCTTGTTACCACATTTTACCACCTTTTATTTAATTATTTACGATTAGTTAGGAAAATAAAATTGAACACGAAACACTCCAGGCTTACATGGATATAATTAATAAAAAAAATTATAGGTTCATAGTAAATATCACTTATATCAATTATGACCAGCAGTGAACATTTGTGGGCAGCATACGTCGTCTGTTAAATCTTCTGTTTGAATAGGCTTTCTTGAGAATTCGATGAACACCAAAGCACATTTTCTAATCCTGATGGTAACAATAAAATTAATAGGTACCTTCTAAGAAGTGGATCCAAGTTAAACTAATAAAAGGTTACAGTACCTATGTAAAATATAAATCATTTCAAAACTAATATTCGTATTAAAGTAGATATACATTAAATTAAAACGTTGGTAGCTTATAAAATTATATCGAAAATCAAAATCTATACCTATTCATACAACCATAAACTCGCGACCGTATAAATTTTGGGGTGGGCAGAAACGAATTCTAAATTTAATTAAAATGATTACTGTATAGTTTTAGTTTGTCATTTAGTTAATATTTATTACGTTTTTCTTTTTTAATTGCTTACCAATTTCATACTTTAAAAAATGACTAAAATTAAGTTATCTAGTTTTTATCACACAAAATTGGTCAGAGTAAATAACATATCATTATTTCACACGCACATACCTCAGGATATTTTCCACTCCATTGCAAAGACTTGTAGACCATCCAGGTTCATTTCAGTAAACCAGGGCTGAACCACGAAACTTTCTAGTAACAATTTAAAAAAATATATCATTAAATATTTAAAATACCCTTTTACTTTTGGTTCGTGGTGGGTGGTGAGAGGGGGGTTCAAATACCAAAGTTATATTTAAAAACAAATGATATACCTACTTATTTAAAATAATACCAGTTCTTTGAAAATTAATATAAAATAACTTAGAATTACTTAACAGGGAATTGATTTTAAAATGGAATTAATATTATTATTCTTACGAGAAAGAGATAAAAGTTTAAATTAAATAAAGAAGATTTTTAATTAACAAACGAATCTAGGGATTATGTTTAAAGTACCTACAGGGCCTTTACAAGGTCCTTCTTAATATGCTAAAACTTTTTAAGGGGATGATCAGACCATCAAACTGATCTACTTTCTCTATGGAACAAAATTCGAAATCGTGAAATAAAAATCAGCTGTTCCATACTAAACTGGAAACCTACTCGAGCCAAATGTATCTAAGGACACCAGATTTTTTTTTGTGATTTCGAATTTTGTTCCATAGAGAAAGTTGTTCAGATTGATGGTTGGATCATCCCCTTAAAAAGTGTCGATATATTAAGAAGGACCTTGTATAATTACTTAGTTAAAAATTACTTACTTTTTTGTAAATAGTAACAATTTTCACTTTTATAAATAAAACATCACAAAGGTTTGACACGTGTAAAGTAGCTAGTTGAGATAGCACAAGAAAGAACTGACATTCACACGATACATGTGAATGCACTGTTCCCACGCTCGAAATTATAGTCCTCTCAACATATACATTTTTTGACTGAAAGTAGAAAATACTGAAATAGCCGTTAATATCAATATTACACATTACTTATCATCTTTATAGATATAAAAAGAGATTAGAATAATAAAGACTACCATCATCATCAGCTTTTGCTCCCCCATTACAAGGTGTAAGCCTCCTCCACATTATGCTACTCTTTCCGTTTATTACGGTCTCATCCCAATCTTTCCAGCTGCCTTCGTATTATCATCAACCTACCTGCCTCCTATAAACCCAACAACCAGAATAAAAAACTATATTTGATGTCAAAATTATGAAATTGAATACAAATCTAACATCAAATTTAATTGTAGTGATATAAAATTTGATATAATACATGTAATTAAATACTACTACTACTATACATATTAATAAAAATGTGGTATTATCTTTTCAGTATTATTTTCATGATGAATTTTTTACCTGCTACAGTATTATATTAAACATTTTCTACATGTTGTTGTTTCTGATGTTGACCAGTCTATACGACTTTTACTCTGTATCAGCATATTGTGAACGAAGGTAGTGTTGTTTACAAAGTACAAAACAAGACTTTTATGATACTTACTAATTAATGATGGTCTGAAGCATTATATAAAATATGTAGTGCATATAATTTTACATCCTGTATACAGAGTGTAACGAAAGATGATAAGTAGGTAGTAATATTTTAAATAATGCTTCGGTTCATCAAGCTGATCAACATTAAAAATAAAAAACGGATGTTTCATACAAAACTTTCTACTCAACTATTATATAATAACAATGTTGTGTTGAAGTATTTTCTATGTATTTTGGTGTGCAAATAAAGAGTATTTTATATGTTATGCTTACTATGTAAAACAAGAAATAACAAGTATGAAATTTAGACAAATATTGTATGGAACACAAACATATATTTTTGTATTTTCCATCATGGCTCCATAGCTAATGTTGCTCAGTTTCATGGTGTGAAGCATTCCATAAAATATGACTATCATCTTTTGTTACACCTCGTTGTATGCAGTGGGAAAATGATAATGATCTACAGAAAACGTTATTGTCTACTTGACCCAAATGTATGGAATAACAGATTTTTGTTTTATGATTATACCTTATGTTTTTCTCACAGTAAAATATGTAACACATCAAAGTTTACACCCTTTATAGTTTAATTACAACAATGTGAAAGTCCATAGGCAGTTATTTCATTAAACAAGAATACTTCAGTTTACTAAACTGAGAAATGTCTAATTTTGTAGTTGGAGTTGTTATTCATAGTTTTACCGTAACATGGTTGTTCAATGCCAATGGTATCAGTTATCACAGCGCTTACTCAGCCCTTCCCTTTCTTCAACGCTGTGACGCAAACTACATATTTCCAACGCAAAATGCATTAAGTGCCTACACTGATTATTATGCTTGAACATTATCGATAAGATATAAAGTTCAAGTTGATATTAAAACAAAAGCTTCTTCTGATTATATGAAATAAAAATAATTTAATTTCATACAAAAATTTGTGTTTTTTTCATAAAAGACGTAAGCCCCATCCAAATGTCTATGTATTAGGTTTTAATGGCATTATAATACATTTAAAAATGAGTTGAAGTACTGCAAGCGCGTACGAGTGGCTAATACAATATTATCCTTTATGCTGACTATTTATTATTATTTCTATATATACGCTATTTTTCATCATTTACACTAAATTTTCGTTCAGTTAACAAGTCTTCAGTGTACCTAATCAAGAATCATCTCCAAATAAAAAATCTACTCCTGAAAACTGAAAATCGTGATAAAGAATGTAAGTAAGTGATTTTGTCTGTTTTTTGTTTTTGTTTCTTCTGGTGCCTACTTCATCATCATCAGCCTATAAACGTCCCACTGCAGGGTACAGTCCTACTCTCAGGGAGGGTGTATGGGCATTAGTCCACCACGCGTGCCCAATGCGGATTGGTAGGCTTCACAAACACATCAGAATTTCTTCTTCAATGTGTGCAGGTTTCCTCACGATGTTTTCCATCGCCGTTTGAGAGCAGTCGGTGCCTACTTAGGTACTATTTATTATTCTGTGGTATGAACAAGAATTTATTTTTTATAGGTCTGACTCCGAGTTCGAATTGTCTGAGGTACTGGTGAGCAAGCCACAGCAGCGCAAGAAATCACCCAGCACTTCTACAACCAGCACATCTTCGAAAAGGAAGGCGGATACAGTCCCTGTGCCAGTTGGCGGAGAGTCTAGCAGGTAATTTTCATGATGAATTTATTAATCTTCTATTCTGGTGAATTTAAGTTATACAGGGTGTAACATAAAATAGGACAGCTACTTAAAGGGGTGCTTTAGACCGTCAAACTGATCAACTTTCTCTATGGGGCCAATATCGAAATCGCGAAAAAAAATCTGCTGTCCCATACATTTCAGTCGAGTTATGCTTGCACTTTTGTATGGGACAGCTGATTTTTTAGTTACTCCGATCGGTTTGCTCCCATAGTAAAAGTTGTTCAGTTTGATGGGTAGACTCTTAGTTTAAAAGGATGCTAACGATATCAATTTCACCCTGTATATGTATAACTATTGCAATTTTAATGTCTAGAACGATGCTCATAATTGAATATTAGAGTCCTGGATAATACTGGGTGTAACAAAACACTCTAGTAATACTTAAGGAGGTGCTTCAGACCATCAAACTGAACAACTTTCACAATGGAGCCAACGTTGAGAAAAAATAAAAAGAAATTGCTGTCCCATACATTTGAGTCGAGCCGGTACTGCAGTGTATGAAACAGTTGATTTTTATTTCGCGATTTCGAAGTTGGCTCCATAGTGAAACTTGTTCGGTTCGATGGTCTAAAGCACCCCCTTAAGTATTACTAGGGTGTTTTGTTACACCTGTATAATAACAGTCACCTTTATTTAAAAATACATCTATTTTTTCCTAACACGTTTTAAATTTTTGTTTCACAAGAGATCTGATAATCGGATGCATATTAACCTAAAATTGAGGTGTTGGCTATTATGGAGTGCACTTTTGTAATGAAAAATTGTTTTTTGTATAATTTTTAAATTTTAATAAGTCGCTTTCATACTATGCATCCGAGTAGTTATGCATTCCCAGACTTCCTGGCATCCCAGGATTTATTTTACAAAAAAAAAAAAACTCTTTTAAATTAAATAATTTTAAAAAGTTGCTTCCATACTATGCATCCGATTAGTTATGCCACTGATATTATAATACAAGTTATGCATTCCCTCATTTTCAAGGCTCCCAATAATTATTTAAAAATAATAATTTTAAGAAGCCGCTTCCATAAATTTATAGCAAAAAATTAAGTTTAGGTAAATATGCATCCGAATATCCGATCTCTAGTTATCACAGTACCTAGTCATTTAATAAAAATTAAACTTAATTTGTGTGTTGAATTATTGATTACAGAGTCGTCAAGAAAGGCAAGAAGGACCTCTTCTCGATAATCTCTTCAGAGTCTGAGAAGAGTGCTGCTGCGGAAGGGGGAAGATTTGAGACCTCGCAGTTCGTATCAAAGGTCGCTAGCGGTCATACCCGGCGCGCTCTGGTACTTGGAGGCGATTACTTCATTGAGACAAAAGTATACAAAGTAGATGACATACGTAGCGAGCCCGCTGACAAACGTTACAAAAAGGCATTGGCCAGCATTAAGCTCCAATGTGACGAAGGGACGATGCAGTGGCTCGCCTTCCAAGATTTTATAGGTATCACATTTAAAATGTTTGAGGGATGTGAGTCTGTCTTTTTTAATTATAAATGAGGAGTCAAAATGACTTAAGTTTATTTTTTCCTACGTTTTTTTTATTTTTATTTAATCTATACCTACTTAGGTATAGGTATTTTCATTTTTAATTAAAAAAGACAGACGATATTCATAAATGTTTGTACTTTTGTTTACCTAAACTAATAATGATGCTATTTGCTAATAAATAGTTCAGTCCTTATTTTTCTATCGTTAAATCATATACCTACACGTACCTACACTTTCACTTGGATACTTACATATTTTAAAAGACAGACAAAATTCATATTTGCTACACAGGCAATTTTGTATACCTACTTATGCTTAATTATAAATGATATTTTTAAATAGTTCAAGTTTGTCTTTTTTATTGCTATAATTAGCAAGGATTTTCACAAGATTCTAGTTTCGCACCAGCGAAATTGGTATAGGTATTGGTATTGGTATTGGTTTTGGTATTGGTTTTTGTTGATATTAAAATTTTGGTTTGAAAAATGCCCTTCTGCTCAGTTTGTAACACCTCTGTGAAAAACAAGTCATGGATAGGCCATGTTCGTAGTAACGAACATAAACAAAATAACGCCACAGTGGTACATAGTGAAGGTATTGAAATTATAAGCACGGCGTTTCGTTCCCGCATAGCTTCCTATAAAATCTTATCTGATGATACAAACGAAGGTTCTTTAGACACGTTTTTGAACTCTATTGAAAGTAAGGTAAAGTTACTTTTAGATGAAAACTTAAAAAAACACACTTGTATAAAAGTTAACTTTGAACTATTTTCTACATTTCTGATGTTTAAAAACAATACCCAAGAAGTAAAATCTTTGAGTACTAAAAATATACCAATTTATTTCAATTATGATTTCGATGCTTTATTTTCAACCATTAAGAGTAATTTGAAAAAGAAAATGGAAGAATTTCAAGGGCGTGACAGTGGGTGGGCTTATTTATGTACTTCACATCTAGAAGTCAACATAAACAAGTACCAACCATTGCGCGGGTCAACTTTTATTGAGTTGCCAAAAAAAATCAAGAGTAAAAAAGCGTGTCTAAATATCCAAAATAAAGATGAATGCTGCTTTCTTTGGTGTGTAATGGGTGCACTTTTTCCGACACAAAGTCACCCTACAAGGGTACAATCTTACCCTGACTTTCGTGACGTGCTAAATACGAAGGGAATGTCTTTTCCGGTTTCATTTTCTGACATTCGTATTTTCGAAAAGAATAACCCGAATTTGAGTTTTATTATTTATGGTTTAAAGAATAATAAAACTATTGTTGGACCCCTTTATAAATCCGAGAACCAAGCTGGAAATAAAGTTATCCATCTTTTGTACTTGGAAAATGAGTCGAAGTCTCATTACTGCCTCATTAAAGACTTGTCTAGACTTGTTCGCAATCAAATCACGAGTCACCACGGGAAACTTTATTTCTGTGCAGGGTTGGATTTAGGGACGTTGAAAGAGATAGTACAAAAAATTGAAAAGGATAGTATTTATAAAAAATTATAGTACACTTTATTTTTTTTGTAATTTAACATAATAGTCATTAGAATCAACACCATTCAAGGCAAAATTTACTCCTCTTCTACTAAGTTTATCAGTTCTTGAATATTACTATTAGTTCTATCATCTTTTTTGGCATTTAATCTCATCAACATATCCTTAGTAGGAATAAAATCTGTAAAATTACCACTTTTGCTACCGCTTTTGATAGTGTCACAAGACAATAAAATGCCGTCTATGGATTGTTTTGCCAGTTTGTCTCGTATCTTAGTCTTGGTAAGGTTCACTTTACTGAATATTCGTTCGCACATGCACGGTCGAATATTCATATGACGAAAACTAAGCATTCGGGAGCAAACTTAAAATTATAGTATTTTACGTACTATCCTTAGTTGTGGATAGTATATAGTACAAAGAGCGAAATTATAGTATAAATACTATAATTATAGTACAAAATCCAACCCTGTTTCTGTGATACCTGAAGTGCGATTTTTGAAAATCATACGAGCGACTTGGCAGTAGAAAGATGCATAATCTCCATAGTAATTTTGACATTTTCTACTGCCAAGTCGCTCGTATGATTTTCAAAAATCGCACTTCTGCCTTGTATTTTTCAACACTAGCGAGGAAGCAGAGAATCATGTTTGTGGTGGTATCGTTACCATCTTGCCGGAAAAGGGAGCAGTAATTAAATTCAAACATTATGAGCGAAAACAAGACGTTCCCATCGTGATTTATGCTGACTTTGAATCGATGATAGAAACTTGTAAGAGCGGAACTTTTGAAACACAATCAGAGGGCGCAAGCACAGAAACATTAAATCATCACGTACCTATCGCATTTGGTTATCATGTAGTGTGTTCTGTTGACCCGAGTTATAATAAGTATGTGTCATACCGCGGGTTTGATTGTGTTAATAAGTTTGTTTCCTCTATTTATCAAGATGCTAAGGAAATTCACAATATTCTTTCAAAAAACATTCCAATGATTTTCAACGAAAACGAAGGAGTTGATTTTAAGAACGCAAGTGTTTGTCATATTTGTCAAAAATTCTTATTTTCCGATAAAGTAAGAGACCACTGTCATATCACCGGTAGATATCGTGGCGCGGCACATAATTATTGTAACTTACAAGCTAAAGTTCCTAAATTTGTTCCAGTTTTTTTCCATAATTTGTCAGGTTACGATTGTCATATGTTCATAAAAACATTAGGGGAAGCATCAGGTGTGATTAATATAATACCAAAAACCAAGGAAAATTACATTTCAATCACAAAGTTTATTCCAGTCTCTAAGAATGAGTTTCTTCAAGTACGCTTTGTTGATTCATACAAGTTTTTAAGCACCAGTTTAGATAAACTTGTAAAGACTGTTAAAAAAGAACAGTTAGAACACTTGCGTTCTTATTTTCCTGATGAAAAGCAATTTAAGCTTCTTTCACGTAAAGGTGTATATCCATACGAATATGTTGACGAATGGTCACGTTACAAAGAAAAATCACTTCCATCAAAGAATAACTTTTTTAGCACGCTCAATAATGAAAGTATTTCTGATGAAGATTATCTTCACGCACAAACTGTCTGGTCTGAGTTTAACATTCAGAATTTAGGACGGTACACAGATTTATATCTCAAAACTGATGTTTTGTTATTAACAGATGTCTTTGAAATTTTTAGGAAAATGTGTAAACGTCATTACTTTCTAGACCCTGCTTTTTATTTAACAGCTCCAAGTCTATCCTTTGATGCGATGCTATATAAAACAGGAGTAGAGTTGGAGCTCATCAACGATCTTGCTATTGTACGAATGATCCAATCAGGTATCAGAGGTGGTGTATGTATGTGTTCACACAGACACGCCGAAGCTAATAACAAATATCTTTCTGAATACGATACAAACAAGCCCGATAGTTTCATTGTTTACATAGATTGTGTTAACTTATACGGTTACAGTATGTGCAAAGCAATGCCATTTTCAGAATTCAGATTTTTGACCCATCAGGAAATTACGTGTTTGAACATTATTGACATTCTTGATGATGCACAATACGGTTATATACTTGAAGTTGATCTTATTTACCCAAAGGACTTACATGACAAACATAACGATTTACCGTTTTGTCCTGAAAAGTGTATACCTCCCGGAGGAAAACATTCCAAGCTCGTTCCAAAATTAGTTTTTAATTAAAAAGTTCTTATTTTCTTTTGTCAGTTTTATTTTCTTTCTTGGTGTTTCTTTACCGATAGATCGAATAGTACTGATGTTTTTTGTTACTGGTGGTACATATTTATTGTATTCAATCATTTTTTGTTTAGGTGTAGATATAACTGAATTTCTTCTCCACGTAAATTAATCAAATTATTATTTATATCTAACAATCGAATGTTAATGCAATTTATGTTGTTTTGATTTACTGGGAAGTAAATAACGTTTTTAGGTATTTCTATAATTCTATAGCCTGGTGGTACATTCGGCGCAAATTCATGGATAATATGGCTTGATATTCCATTAATATTGTTACGGCCGCTGTCAAACGTCAAACGTAAAGAAGGCATTCGAAAATTCGGCCGGCTCATTAACAATCGCCGTGGTCCTACGGTCTAAGGTTCCGCCTCCCATGCTGGGGGGTGACGGTTCGAATCCGATCCGCGCCAAAAATATTTCTAGATTTTTGTGTTTTTAGAAATGTTCTAGAAGGAAGAGAGAGAAGGAATATTTAAAAAGGGACAAAAAGGTGAACGTGTCTAGGAACTTCGAGAAAGGAGGCGAAATTACGAATATTTGAAAAGAACCAGAAAAGTGGGCGTGTCTTCGATCGGTTTCGAAAAAGGAACGCGGGGTTAGAACTATCTGGAGGAAAACAATCGAGTAAAGAAAAGAAGATCGAAAAAAGGGTATTCCGGAATGTTCTGCGGGATATAAAAAGGCGGCGAATTTCGACTGGCGGCAGTCCTTGGTTAAACAGTGAACAGTGCGAAACAAAAGGAAGAAAAGTAAAAGTGGAAAAGTACTAGTGAAGAGAAAAGTGCTAAGAGCGGAACAGTGAGTAGACTAGTGTCAGTGTAGTGCGTGACGTCATAGTGTCGGTGTAGTACGTGACGTCATAGTGTCAGTGTAGTGCGTGACGTCATAGTGTCGTACGTCTTGACGTCATAGTGTCGTACGTCGTGACGTCATAGCGTGACGCGTGTCGTGTCGTCACAGTAGTGACGTAGTGGACTGTGAACAGTGACAGTAAGTGGTGCACGGGAAATCCCTGCGAGGAGGAACCGGTTAAGTGAACCGTTTAGGGGAACCTCTGCGAGGTGGACCGTTTGTAAGTGTATCCCAAATAAACTCTGTAAAATTGGACTTAGCGTTTCACTCCAATCCCGGAACCCGTCGCTCGTAACATTTGGTGTCAGAAGTGGGATTGGAGTAAGATGCCGCTGGTGCCAAAGGAGCTAAAGGGTGTCACCACCCGGGCCATGTCGGAGGCGCGGCAGGAAGGTGCGGCCCCGGTTACTGAGGTGCAGCGAACCCCGGAGAGAAGACCTGAGGGGGGTGAAGTGCAGCGCACTCCAGAGCAGAACCCAGGAAATTTACTCTATCAAATCCAGCGCATGATGGAGGACCAGGCTCGCCGGCAGGAGGAACAGGCTCGCCGGCAGGAGGAACAGGCGCGCCGGCAGGAAGACCAAATGCGCACAATGCAGGAGGCGCTTCATAAAGATATTACGAAAGGCTTGCAACAGGCAGTAGAGAGAGTCGAAGCCGTAGAAGGGAGGTTGGATCGCGTGGAGGGTGAGTTTGCCAAAATCCGGCGAGAAGTTGAACAGAGCAAATCTCATAGCCGTGTCGCTGCTGTTTTTGACTCACCCATGCAACCAAAAGGCGTGGAGACTCCGGTTTACGATGGACTGACGTCATGGCCCGCCTTTAAGCTACAATTTTTGACAGCGATGAAAGTTAATGGCTGGGGCAAGGAGGAGGCGGAGCCTGCGTTGATATTAGCACTCCAGGGACAGGCTCTCACAGTACTAGAAGCCGTGGGTGCTGGAGGAAACCTGTCGTTCGACAATCTTTTTGGAGCTCTGGAGGCTAGATTCGGCGATGGACATATGGAACACGTGTATCGGGCGCGGTTGAAGGAACGTAACCAACATGCTAACGAGAGTCTGCAACAGTGGTCCGTGGAAGTGGAGAAGCTCGTGCGGAAGGCTTTTCAGTCGTCACCGGCAGTCATCGATAACATGCTCCTGCAGACCTTTACGGATGGGATACGGGACCCGGAGGTGCGAGCTGCAGTGCGACTTGGGCACCATGTTACACTCAGGGACGCTGTTGCTCATGCATTGGAAGTGGAAGCTGTACGTCAGGATCCTCGTTCCGGTCGACGCAGGGAGATTGTGGTGACTGGAGCGTCAGCGCCGAGAAATCGGAGTGACAATTATTTATGCTACAAGTGTGGTGAACAAGGGCATATTCGTAGCTCCTGTCCGAACCGATCAGGCCGCCGTTATGTGTGCTACAAGTGTGGTGAACGAGGGCATATTCGCAGCTCCTGCCCGGGGCGCACAGGCCGTCGTTATGTGTGCTACGAGTGTGGTGAACGGGGGCATATTCGCAGTTCCTGCCCGAAGCGTACAGGTCGTCGGGACATAGGGGTCTCGACTGATGAGCAGCAGGAGAACTGGAGGACGTTGGCCGGCTATGTTGCAAACCCAATCATTAGAGTCAGGCAAATATCGGACGGAGATAGTCTGCTAGTTGAAGGAGAGGTCAATGGTAGAATCTGTCAACTAGCTGTGGATACCGGAGCTTCGAGGACGGTGGTCAATGCTCGACTGATAAGCGAAATGGAAAGTTATCAGGAGAAACGACTTCTGCAGCGAACCAAACTACAGTTAACGACTGCGACCGGCCAGCGCATACCAGTTAAGGGGGAGTTGGGAGTTTCGATTACGATCGGTGAGACTCTTTTCAAACATGAGGTAATTGTAGCTGAGATAGTGGACGATTGCATCATTGGCTTGGATTTCTTACAAAATCACCAGTGCAACATAGACATGAAGAACGGAGTGCTACGATGTAATACAGAGGAGGTTCCGATGAAAGGTGGATCATCGGAAAAGGTCTACCATGTGAGAAGAATGGTTCTCGAGTCTGGATCACAGAACTTGGTACCTGTTGTTTTGCCCAAGAGTAACGATGGGAGCTGTGCTGTGATGGAAAAGGTTGAAGCTGGGACTTGTTGGATTCCGGTGAGGAAAGTTGTTGGACCAGTTTCTTCTGCTCCGATCCTGATACCTAACGTTGGAGATATGGACCTGACGATTGGGAAGGGGGAGGTTGTTGATCACTGTGGAGATAATCCTCCTAGGAAGCAGAAGGCTGAGGGGGATGTCGTATCGAAAGTTGTAGAAGACTCCAGCAAGGACCTGGCAAAGCCACAGGCTGTGATAGCGAAGAACTCGCTCTCTAAGAACGGCGCACATATTGGTAAAATAGACCTGGTGAAGCATGCGAACAATACAGGAGACGTAGCGCCAGTCAATCAGCAGCTTAGGCGCATTCCGTTTGCTCGTAAGAAGGAGAAGCGTCCGAAGTTACAATCAAGTTGGAAAAGGCCATATGAGGTAGTGACCAGGATGAACGTCGGCCAACACCGATTCCGGCGTCCGCCAGGGAGCCCGTTGAAGTTAGTGCACGTTGACCGGTTGGCTCGATATTTCAGCAGTAATGATGCTCGGGACGAGCAGAACTAAGGGAGGGGCAGTGTTACGGCCGCTGTCAAACGTCAAACGTAAAGAAGGCATTCGAAAATTCGGCCGGCTCATTAACAATCGCCGTGGTCCTACGGTCTAAGGTTCCGCCTCCCATGCTGGGGGGTGACGGTTCGAATCCGATCCGCGCCAAAAATATTTCTAGATTTTTGTGTTTTTAGAAATGTTCTAGAAGGAAGAGAGAGAAGGAATATTTAAAAAGGGACAAAAAGGTGAACGTGTCTAGGAACTTCGAGAAAGGAGGCGAAATTACGAATATTTGAAAAGAACCAGAAAAGTGGGCGTGTCTTCGATCGGTTTCGAAAAAGGAACGCGGGGTTAGAACTATCTGGAGGAAAACAATCGAGTAAAGAAAAGAAGATCGAAAAAAGGGTATTCCGGAATGTTCTGCGGGATATAAAAAGGCGGCGAATTTCGACTGGCGGCAGTCCTTGGTTAAACAGTGAACAGTGCGAAACAAAAGGAAGAAAAGTAAAAGTGGAAAAGTACTAGTGAAGAGAAAAGTGCTAAGAGCGGAACAGTGAGTAGACTAGTGTCAGTGTAGTGCGTGACGTCATAGTGTCGGTGTAGTACGTGACGTCATAGTGTCAGTGTAGTGCGTGACGTCATAGTGTCGTACGTCTTGACGTCATAGTGTCGTACGTCGTGACGTCATAGCGTGACGCGTGTCGTGTCGTCACAGTAGTGACGTAGTGGACTGTGAACAGTGACAGTAAGTGGTGCACGGGAAATCCCTGCGAGGAGGAACCGGTTAAGTGAACCGTTTAGGGGAACCTCTGCGAGGTGGACCGTTTGTAAGTGTATCCCAAATAAACTCTGTAAAATTGGACTTAGCGTTTCACTCCAATCCCGGAACCCGTCGCTCGTAACAATATAAGATCCGCTCACTATGTCACATTCAACCCTCACAACTGTCGTTGATAGAATGTTGACTGTATGCTGTGACTCGTGTAATATATTTGCTTTGAGTGTTTCATTTCCAAATCCTAAAAGTTGACCGAAAGAAGTTTCTCTTTCAAAATGGATTTCTTTTGTACAAAAAATTGATGTTTTTAATGTATTATTATTACAGTGTAATTTGAAAACGGCATCTTTTATATTAGCTTTTAAATAATCACAGATGTCCTGGAGTTCGTAGGCTCCCTCGGGTATTTCGATAACTTCATTATTATCGTAATGAAATTTGTTATTTCTAGCATCAATATTAGGAATAGAATTAAAGGTTGATAGATACAATAAAGCGCATTCATATTGACCTTCTAATTGTAAAGTTGGATAATAATTATTAGATAAAATTGATTTATTACCAGTTATTGATACTGTGAAAGACATTATATGAATGTTGAATATTAAACCAGGTTTCTCATTTTATATGTTTATTCCAAAAATGTATTAGGTATGAAATACACAAATGACCACAATTTACTGTATTAAACTCTTGATAACATTTGTAGTTGTAATAAATTTCGAAGAGCTTAAAATAATTAACAATCTCCAAAGGAGGTTTCAAATCACCATAACTGTTATAATATTCACAATAATTATTTAATTTCGCATAGGCTACCCAATGAGTTCCATCACCATCAGAATTATCTAAATTAACAATACCGCATTCGATAGGTTTTGGCGTTTTAGGTAATCGATCTTTCATAAAAACACCTCTAAAGTATGGTATATCGCTAGCAAACTTTAGAATATCTAAGTTGGTAAGGGCTCGTTTAGGTAACCTTTTGTTTAGTTTTTTGAACTCCTAATAAACAGTCCAGCTCCTTTCTTGTGTGATTTAATGTATAAACCCTTTCCCAAAGAAATAGATTCCATCATTTTGTTGTGACGTTTAGATTCACTTAGATTTTGTTGAGCAGATTTATAATCGTTCACAGTTTTTGCAATGCCAGCTGCGCCTCCTGCTAGTGTACCTAAGGCTGAAAGGCCTGCAAAGATTGGTAGTAAAGGTAGAATTCCGCCTGTTTTCGGGAGTGGTATTACGCGTGGTAATCGAACTCTCTTGTTATTTGCGAGAAATTTTTTTGCTGCTAAATAAGCACATTTGATCGCAGCCTTCGTGTTCTTAGGTTTTGACTTTTTGAGGTGAGACTTTATTTTTGAAACAGCTTTTCTAAAACCCTTTATTCCTGCTCCTGATTTCAATTTAGCTTTCATGGCTTTGGTTACTATCCAAGAAGCAAGTTTTTCTCCCCGCGAACCATCCTTTGATCTAAGTCTTTGTTTAGCCATGTTTAACAACTGTGTATCTGCTTTATGTCGATTTTCTAAATCTTGATGGTTATTATAAGCTATATCGTGATGCATACAAGCGTTGTCTAACTCATTAACACCTTTATCACCTCGCAATAATCGCTTTTGTAGTTTAGTACCAGGTCCGCAAAAATTATATCCAGGTAAGTGTAACTCGAATGGAAGATTATTTATTACGTTATTAATAAGACCTCCTCCTTGCATATCACACCACTTAATGAATACTAAATTCATACTATTTCCTTTTTATCAATCCAACTATTTTCATCATCACTGAGACCTAACCACTTAACTAATATCTTATTTCCCTTTTTCCGAATAATTTTCTCAATTAAATATACATCAGGATATTTGGCTTTTTGAAGTTCTTGATTATAAAATGTTCCTAGAATAGGTTGTTTACGTAAATCTTCAATAATATATGTTATAGGATTAGTGTTATTAACTATTTTAATTTTAAAAATTTCAGTCGACCAATTTGGGGTGTACCCTTTTTGAAAAACACTTTTATATTTACTTATTCTAACGTAATCACCCGCAAAGAGCTTTTGTTTATCTGCTTTTGATAATAAAATCTGTGATTTTTTAATGTTACCCATTACTATATTTTCATTAGCCTGAGTGATTTCAATAGGTTTATGTTTTGTAATACGATGTTTTGTATTATTGTATAACATTACTACATCATCTAGCGGTCCATGAATCCACTTGTAACTACCATTCAAGCTAAAAGTTTGATACAAATTGTTTTTTAAAGTTCTGATTAATCTCTCAACAATTGAAGCTTTTTTTATAGAAAATGTAGAATAATGATTGATGTTAAATAATTTCATTAATTGTTTAAACTCATCGTTATAAAACTCTGTACCCATATCAGTTTGTAAATTTTTTGGATGGCGATGACTCGTACGCAGTACATGATGAAACGCCATTGCTATTTCCGATTTTGTCTTGGTTTTGACCGGAACTACCCATGAATATTTAGAAACACAGTCTATTACGACTAAGATAAACTTGAAACCCTTGTTATGGGTTTTTAATGAACAAAAGTCTATTAAATCAGCTTGCCATAGGTCATCAATTCCTTTTAGAATCACAGATCTTCTTATAAAATTTTTTCGAGCTGCTTTATGAAGTTCTTTTACTATTTGCTGCTTTATCATTTTGCTTTTACAATTTTATCGACTTCAGTTTTAGTATAGTACTCCTTTTTGAAGTGATTTAAAACCTTGCTTACGTCTGCTTTTATACTTTTAAGGAGTGCTAAAGCATCATCCTTGCTATAAAATAATTTAATAACGTTATCAACATATTCTTTATTAGCTACATCATCAGCTGACGAAGGTATTCTAACACCTCTTAGTCTTGTTTTTTTCAAATCGAATTCTCCTCCTTCTGTTTTCATCAAAGTTTTATCAGTTAAATCAAATATTTCAGATAACCGCATTCGTTTATGGACATGATGACCAAATTTATCAATATTCATGATGAGAACCTATCAATTGAAAAGTTAATATACAAATGAAACAAAACAACTATGCTGATTATATTTATTATACAATAATGCCACTTTCACGTAACTCTTCTATGACTGATATTATTTCGTTATCCAGCCCAGTGTTACCTGCATCTCGAGAAGCAATTAATATCTTCAGTCTTTCCACTAATTCGTTAGGATCATCCCAATAAACGTAATCCACATCTTTGTTCCACTTTTTCATAGAAGGTAAGCCAGATCCTTGAGCAATACTACCATCAGTACTTACAGAAACTTTACGAAGTTTGAATAGTGGCTTGATAATATTCAAGTATTTTCGTCCTTTATTGCTCTTAATTGGTTTAGTTGAATCAAAATCTCGTCTATGCGCATTTGTATCCAACAACATGGTTTTATAATTTTGGGTGTCTTCGGAAGTTATCAAGTTCATATCTGGTACTTTCTTGAATATCAGTTCACGTATTCCTACAGTGTTATCAAACTTATGTCCACCTATTGTTATATATTCTCCATTTGTAGTTACACGAGCTGTACCCATCATAAGTTTTCCACGTTCATTCCTAACACCATACGGAACATCTTCATAAAACTCTGAAGACAAAGACCATGATGATGCATTACGTGCAGGACTATTCTGTACTGAATCAACAGTTTTAAATGACATATTGCTAACATCATGGTCATCAGAACTGTTATGATTGTCATTATCATCTTCATCTGTGTTTGAAATTGATAAATCTTTTTCATTATTTATAATGCTGGATTTCCTTTTCATGACTGTTTTATCCATATATGATTCACTAGATGACGATGCATCAGAATAGCTATCTTTCAAAGACTTAATCTTTTTGACTTTATTTTTGTGGGTGTGTGTGCTTTGTTTCTTTGTTTCTAACATTTGATTAAGGGGATTTATTATTGGTTTAAAAACATTTTCGAGTGTTTTATCTCTGTCAGTTTCAATGTTACGCATTTTTCGTACCTTTCTTTTTACAGCTTCAGCTGCATTAACAACTTGTCTTTTTATTGATTTTTCCATTTTAATTCCAACTAACGTGTCTGAGCTTTGAATAATTTGCACGTAATGATACACACAAGAAAGCAATACACTTATATATTAATGTATTATGAACTAGTCAAATACCACGAACGTGTCAAACTTCTTTCTATAACACCCTTTATTTTTATCACAATCTTTATTAATCACTAAGTAGCTGTACGACTCATTCCATATTTTTGAACACATTTTTCGAAAATCGGACCACGTCATATCTGTATTAACATGCTCATCATAAATGTGTTTTAAATTCACATCGTCTTGCTTGAAGATAACCAAAAGATTCGCATTATCTCTTACAAGCTGTTTGGGAATTTTGGTGTATGTCTGGTTAAGGTAAAAACAATCTATGTGTTTATGACGACCCATTGCAAAATAATCTCTTATATTATTTTGATTTTCACATGCAACATCATCAAATATTATAACAGAGTTAGGTTTGGCATTTTGTGGACTTAATACTGTTACGGCCGCTGTCAAACGTCAAACGTAAAGAAGGCATTCGAAAATTCGGCCGGGCCATTAACAATCGCCGTGGTCCTACGGTCTAAGGTTCCGCCTCCCATGCTAGGGGGTGACGGTTCGAATCCGATCCGCGCCAAAAATATTTCTAGATTTTAGTGTTTTTAGAAATTTTCTAGAAGGAAGAAAGAGAAGGAATATTTAAAAGGGGACAAAAAGGTGACGTGTCTAGGAACTTCGAGAAAGGAGGCGAAATTACGAATATTTGAAAAGAATCAGAAAAGTGGGCGTGTCTTCGATCGGTTTCGAGAAAAGAAGGCGGGGTTGGAAATATCTGGAGGTAAACAAACGAGTAAAGAAAAGAAGATCGGAAAAAGGGTATTCCAGAACGTTCCGCGGGATATAAAAGGCGGCGCATTCCGTCTGATGGTTCAGTATTTGATTTAACAGTGAACAGTGCGAAACAAAAGGAAGAAAAGTAAAAGTGGAAAAGTACTAGTGAAGAGAAAAGTGCTAAGAGTGGAACAGTGAGTAGACTAGTGTCAGTGTAGTGCGTGACGTCATAGTGTCAGTGTGGTGCGTGTCGTCATAGTGTCGTGCGTCGTGACGTCATAGCCGTGACGCGTGTCGGGTCGTCACAGTAGTGACGTAGTGGACTGTGAACAGTGACAGTAAGTGGTGCACGGGGAATCCCTGCGAGGAGGACCCGGTGAAGTGAACCGAATAGGGGAACCTCTGTGAGGTGGACCGTTTGTAAGTGTATCCCAAATAAACTCTGTAAAATTGGACTTAGCGTTTCACTCCAATCCCGTAACCCGTCGCTCGTAACATTTGGTGTCAGAAGTGTGGGATTGGAGTAAGATGCCGCTGGTGCCAAAAGAGTTAAAGGGTGTCACCACCCGGGCCATGTCGGAAGCGCGGCAGGAAGGTGCGGCCCTTGTTACTGAGGTGCAGCGAACCCCAGAGAGAAGACCTGAGGGAGGTGAAGTGCAGTGCACTCCGGAACAAAACCCAGGAAACTTCCTCTGTCAAATCCAGCGCATGATGGAGGAACAACTGCGCGCACTGATGGGACAATCCTACATCAGAATATAAGTGGACTTATTGGAAAGTCCGACGTGTTTTCAGTATGTTTAAATGACTTGGAGGAAAATGACAGAAAGGTGGATATTTTATGTTTTACAGAACACAATATGACGTCTAACGATACAAGTATGTTAATCTTACCTAATTATAAACTAGCAACCTACTACGCACGTAACAAGAGAAAAGGCGGCTCTTGCATACTAGTCGGAAATAATTTGCAATATAAAATAGTCGATATAAGCAAATTTAGTACATCCAACATTATTGAATGTTGTGCGATAGAATTGATAGAGCATAAAATGATAATAGTCTGCATTTATAGAGTCCCGCAACAAGAAAAAATCGCTATGTATTATAGACTTTTTCTATCAACGTTTAACGATATACTGCATGCTCTACTTAGTTCTAACAAGAAAATTGCCATATGCGGAGATTTTAATATTAATATACTTAAGAAGTCTAAGTATTCAATAGAGTTTGAGCAGTTGGTTTCAAGTTTTAACTTAAAATTCGCGACTAGAGAAGTTACACGCTCCGCGAGCGGCACCTGCTTAGACAATATTCTTCATAATATACGGGGTGCAAAAAGTTATATACGTGAACTAGCTATCTCTGACCATAAAGCGCAATTATTAGAATGTCCGGTAAAGAAAACTTGTAGTTTTAATCACTGGTTCTCCAAAAAACGGGACTACAGTGAAGATAACCAAGTGAAGTTTCGTGAGTGTCTTTGTAAACTTACTTTCAACGAAATGTATGAGACCGTAGATGCTAACATGGCATTCGATAATTTTTTTGATTTGTTTAAGCTCTTCTATGAACTCTGTTTTCCCTCCATAAGGGTAAAAAATACATCTAAAGCACGCCCACGATGGTTATCTCAGGGTATTAGAAGAGGTTGTAAACGCAAGCGTGCACTATTGTGGAAATACAGGCTATCAAAAGATCCTCATGATAGAAAACTGTTCAAAACGTATTCTGGTAGATTTAGGAAAATTGTAAACCTAACCCAAAAGTCACAGAATAATGATTATATTTTTAAGTCCACCAATAAATCTAAGGCAACGTGGAATATAATACATAACAATAAACAAAGATTACCTCGAGAAAATATAATTAAG
The DNA here is from genome assembly GCA_922987775.1 of Agonopterix subpropinquella. Classification (NCBI taxonomy): domain Eukaryota; kingdom Metazoa; phylum Arthropoda; class Insecta; order Lepidoptera; family Depressariidae; genus Agonopterix; species Agonopterix subpropinquella. Next base: position 5,997,332 of record OV277718.1, on the reverse strand, counting down.
TTAGAGTACAATGGAAGAATTGTTGAAAAACCTGAGAATATAGCGAACATTTTCAACAATTATTTTATAGACTCTGTAGAGAATGAATATATAAATAATATGAACTACAAAGGTACCTGTGTCTATAACTCTCCTAAATCTTTTTATATGAATCCAATCAGTCCAATCCAGGTGGCTAATGTTATAAGAAATCTTAAAAATACGAACAGTACAGGATATGATGATGTTTCAACTAGGACAATAAAATATGTACAGGACATAATTTCTCCAATTTTGAGTCACATTTTCAATTTATGTATTGAACAAGGAATATTTCCATGTAAGCTAAAAACTACTATAATTAAACCTTTATACAAAAAGGATGAAAAGCATGACATAAAGAACTATAGACCAATAGCTTTAATAACAATTTTTTCCAAAATATTTGAAAAGGTTATTTTTGATAATATGTACTCATATTTTGAATCGCATAACATACTTACAAAGGAACAAAAGGGATTTCGGAAAAACAAAACGATCGATACTGCTATTTACGAATTCTTAAATATGGTATATCCGCGAATGGACAAAAGACAGAATGTCTTTACCCTTTACATGGATATGACTAAAGCCTTCGACTATGTAGAGCACAATAAACTTTTGCATAAACTGGAGACATATGGCATTAGAGGGAACATATTAAACCTATTAAAATCCTACCTGAGTCATAGAATACAAATCACAAAGATAAATAGAATATGTCCAAAAACGCGGAATGATATAGAATATATGTCCACTCCTAGAATTGTGTCCCATGGGGTGCCACAAGGCAGCGTCCTTGGGCCTCTACTCTTTCTGATATACATCAATGACATTCCCAAATCAACCACAAATCCAATGATTTTATTTGCGGACGATTGTACAGTGGTTTATAATGACAAAATACATATAAATAATAGTTTAAGGTCTATAATACAGTGGCTGCAAAACAACAATCTAAAGATAAATCTAAATAAAACTAAAGTTATGGACTTCAGACAAACAGCGTCTGATGTTATACCTACTAACCTAGTATATGAAGGCAATGTTATAGAAGATACAAAAACCACAAAGTTTTTAGGCTTGCATATAGATAACAACATGAAGTGGCAAGGGCATTTGGAATTTGTCTGTAACAAGCTCTCGCAGTCAGCTTATGCGCTTTATCTGCTTTCGAAAAAGGTTAGCCAGCAAGCTGTACTAGTAGCCTATCACGGCTATGCCGCTTCAAGAATGAGGTACGGCATAATCTTTTGGGGAAATGCTACCAACAACGAACGTGTACTCATAGCACAAAAAAGATGTATCCGGGCTATTTGTGGCTTGAAACGGATGGATACATGTAAACCCCATTTCAAAGAGCTCAGAATACTAACGTTTCCCTCTCTATATATATACGAAGTAGCACTATTTGTAAAACGTCATCCTCAGTGGTTCCCTAAAGTCCTAAGAGCGCGCCGCAGCGATCAAGTCTGCAGTAGAGCGGGCAAAACAGCACTGTTCAATAAAAGCATCTTAGCGATGGCGCCCAAAATTTATAACAAAATCCCAAAACTAATAAGAGAATGCCAGGACATCATAATTTTTAGACGTCTATTGTTTAATCATCTGAATGAAAAATCATATTACTCAATTAAGGAATTTCTTGAGTCATAAATTCATAATCCTCCAAGTCATTAATAACCTATTATGTTTAAATTTTATTTCAAATCGGTAAAAATTTTGTTTATTTGTGTTTTTTTTTAATGTTCTTTTATTTTTATTTTATGCCTTTGTTATGTATGGAAACTCAAATTTAAAATTATGACATTTGTATTTAAGTATTATGATTAGTATTGACATTGATTTTAGGTACAATTTTAATTTTAAATACTTCTATAGTTAAATTATTGATTTCTTAATTAAATTCATTCAATCATTACGTTTTTTTCAGGTATAACAATACCTATATATTTTGTATGCCTTTTGGTAGGCCACAGAGATACTTTTTTACTACTGTAATATCATATTTTTACCTGTGTGTCACAATAAAAAATTTTGTATTTGTATTGTATTGTATTACTGAAAGAGGAACAGGCTCGCTGTCAGGAAGATCAAGCTCGTCGTCAAGAGGAACAGGCAGCTCGCCGCCAGGAGGAACAGGTTCGCCGGCAGGAGGAACAGGCTCGCCGGCAGGAGGAACAGCTGCGCGCACTGAAAGAGGAGCAGGCTCGCCGTCAGGAGGAACAGGCTCGCCGCCAGGAAGAACAAATGCGCACGATGCAGGAGGCGCTTCATAAAGATATCACGAAAGGCTTGCGCCAGGCAGTAGAGAGAGTCGAAGCTGTAGAAGGAAGGCTGGATCGCGTGGAGGGTGAGTTTGCCAAAATCCGGCGAGAGGTTGAACAGGGCAAATCTCACAGCCGTGTCGCTGCTGTTTTTGACTCACCCATACAGCCGAAAGGTGTCAAGACTCCGGTTTACGATGGACTGACGTCGTGGCCCGCCTTTAAGCTACAGTTTGAGACAGCGATGAAAGTTAATGGCTGGGGCAAAGAGGAAGCGGAGCCTGCGTTGATATTAGCACTCCAGGGACAGGCTCTCACAGTACTAGAAGCCGTGGGTGCTGGAGGAAACCTGTCGTTCGACAATCTTTTTGGAGCTCTGGAGGCTAGATTCGGCGATGGTCATATGGAACACGTGTATCGGGCGCGGTTGAAGGAACGTAACCAACATGCTAACGAGAGTCTGCAACAGTGGTCCGTGGAAGTGGAGAAGCTCGTGCGGAAGGCTTTTCAGTCGTCACCGGCAGTCATCGATGACATGCTCCTGCAGACCTTTACGGATGGGATACGGGACCCGGAGGTGCGAGCTGCAGTGCGACTTGGGCACCATGTTACACTCAGGGACGCTGTTGCTCATGCATTGGAAGTGGAAGCTGTACGTCAGGATCCTCGTTCCGGTCGTCTCAGGGAGATTGTGGTGACTGGAGCGTCAGCGCCGAGAAATCGGAGTGACAATTATATGTGCTACAAGTGTGGTGAGCAAGGGCATATTCGTAGCTCCTGTCCGAACCGATCAGGCCGTCGTTATGTGTGCTACAAGTGTGGTGAACGAGGGCATATTCGCAGCTCCTGCACGGGGCGCACAGGCCGTCGTTATGTGTGCTACGAGTGTGGTGAACGGGGGCATATTCGCAGTTCCTGCCCGAAGCGTACAGGTCGTCGGGACATAGGAGTCTCGACTAATGAGCAGCAGGAGAACTGGAGGACGTTGGCCGGTTATGTTGCAAACCCAATCATTAGAGTCAGGCAAATATCGGACGGAGATAGTCTGTTAGTTGAAGGAGGGGTCAATGGTAGAATCTGTCAACTAACTGTGGATACCGGAGCTTCGAGGACGGTGGTCAATGCTCGACTGATAAGCGAAATGGAAAGTTATCAGGAGAAACGATTTCTGCAGCGAACTAAACTACAGTTAACGACTGCTACCGGCCAGCGCATACCAGTTAAGGGGGAGTTGGGAGTTTCGATTACGATCGGTGAGACTCTTTTCAAACATGAGGTAATTGTAGCTGAGATAGTGGACGATTGCATCATTGGCTTGGATTTCTTACAAAATCACCAGTGCGACATAGACATGAAGAACAGGGTGCTACGATGTAATACAGAGGAGGTTCCGATGAAAGGTGGATCATCGGAAAAGGTCTACCATGTGAGAAGAACGGTTCTCGAGCCTGGATCACAGAACTTGGTACCTGTTGTTTTGCCCAAGAGTAACGATGGGAGCTGTGCTGTGATGGAAAAGGTTGAAGCTAGGACTTGTTGGATTCCGGTGAGGAAAGTTGTTGGACCAGTTTCTTCTGCTCCGATCCTGATACCTAACGTTGGAGATATGGACCTGACGATTGGGAAGAGGGAGGTTGTTGATCACTGTGGAGATAATCCTCCTAGGAAGCAGAAGGCTGAGGGGGATGTCGTATCGAAAGTTGTAGAAGACTCCAGCAAGGACCTGGCAAAGCCACAGGCTGTGATAGCGAAGAACTCGCTCTCTAAGAACGGCGCACATATTGGTAAAATAGACCTGGTGAAGCATGCGAACAATACAGGAGACGTAGCGCCAGTCAATCAGCAGCTTAGGCGCATTCCGTTTGCTCGTAAGAAGCGTCCGAAGTTACAATCGAGTTGGAAAAGGCCATATGAGGTAGTGACCAGGATGAACGTCGGCCAATACCGATTCCGGCGTCCGCCAGGGAGCCCGTTGAAGTTAGTGCACGTTGACCGGTTGGCTCGATATTTCAGCAGTAATGATGCTCGGGACGAGCAGAACTAAGGGAGGGGCAGTGTTACGGCCGCTGTCAAACGTCAAACGTAAAGAAGGCATTCGAAAATTCGGCCGGGCCATTAACAATCGCCGTGGTCCTACGGTCTAAGGTTCCGCCTCCCATGCTAGGGGGTGACGGTTCGAATCCGATCCGCGCCAAAAATATTTCTAGATTTTAGTGTTTTTAGAAATTTTCTAGAAGGAAGAAAGAGAAGGAATATTTAAAAGGGGACAAAAAGGTGACGTGTCTAGGAACTTCGAGAAAGGAGGCGAAATTACGAATATTTGAAAAGAATCAGAAAAGTGGGCGTGTCTTCGATCGGTTTCGAGAAAAGAAGGCGGGGTTGGAAATATCTGGAGGTAAACAAACGAGTAAAGAAAAGAAGATCGGAAAAAGGGTATTCCAGAACGTTCCGCGGGATATAAAAGGCGGCGCATTCCGTCTGATGGTTCAGTATTTGATTTAACAGTGAACAGTGCGAAACAAAAGGAAGAAAAGTAAAAGTGGAAAAGTACTAGTGAAGAGAAAAGTGCTAAGAGTGGAACAGTGAGTAGACTAGTGTCAGTGTAGTGCGTGACGTCATAGTGTCAGTGTGGTGCGTGTCGTCATAGTGTCGTGCGTCGTGACGTCATAGCCGTGACGCGTGTCGGGTCGTCACAGTAGTGACGTAGTGGACTGTGAACAGTGACAGTAAGTGGTGCACGGGGAATCCCTGCGAGGAGGACCCGGTGAAGTGAACCGAATAGGGGAACCTCTGTGAGGTGGACCGTTTGTAAGTGTATCCCAAATAAACTCTGTAAAATTGGACTTAGCGTTTCACTCCAATCCCGTAACCCGTCGCTCGTAACAATACTTTCTCATTTTCATGGTATTTTGCATAAGATATACCTGGCACCATATTTAAAACTTTCTCCAAGAATCTGTACTTTGGTTGCTGAAGAGTCTTGGAATAAACATACACATTTCGATAATTTAATTCATTTTCATGTAGAAGAAGTCCAATGACTAAATTTGTTTTTCCGCAGTTTGATGGTCCACATATTAAGCACCTTATTGTATTCGGTAGGAGATTTCCATGACGAGAAGTAGCATTCTTAGAATTTATACATAGGTTTTCAACTTTTAAAGATTGTGGTTGTTTCACGAATTTCATTTTGGTGCAAATAAGGATGATGTCTTTATAAGAATGAAAGTAATGTTATAAAACAAAGTTTATTTATATTCTTCACGTAGTAGGTAATAACTAATACCTTAATTTCGCTCTTTCATGGTTTTGGTACTTCCGCGAAATCCACAAATTTATTGTTCATTCTAATCACACGAGCAGGTACCTTAAGTCCTTCATAATAAATTCCAGTCCATGTACTATATTGGTTTTTGTGTAGAATTGGTATTAAAATACCTTCATAATAGTCCGAACCGATTATTTGAACATTATGAATTCCATATTCATTGCGTTTAACAATAACCACTTCCACAACATCATCTATTTTTAAAGACATTATTACTCATTTGTTTTTAACGTCCGTTGTGTTCGGTGTCAGCGTGACATCTGCATCTGTTATTATAATCTTGTATCTGACCCGTCTGCATTAGAGCATTATATATCGCTGTCGCACCTTAGCTCTCTTTCTTTTCACATGTGAATGAACTAAATAAAATGCTAGACCATTATCTAGCCTTAGATAAATTGCATTTTGTGTTCAGATAGCTCTTAGCAGATAGATCTTTGTAATATTGGGTGCTCTAGGTCACCGAGTGACTGAAGGCGAACAGGGTGAGCCTGAAGGAAACGAGGTGGCCTAGAGTGCCCAATAGTACACTACTCGTGTAAGTATTCGTTAAGCTAGAGACAAGCATGTATCCAGGTCTACAGTATATTTAATTTTTATTTGATGTACACACGGCGACAGATCAACCTACCCATAGTTGAACTCTATGTTCATGGACATAAGGTCGAACTATGCGTAGGTTGATCTGTCGCCGTGCGTACCTACCTACTTACTACTACATTTTTCTACTGATGATTACAAGTGTGATGTTAAAAAATCGCACTCCAGAATATAATATTATATTAGTAGAAAATTGCCATGGAATGGAAGATATGCATCTTTTTATTGCTAATATGAAAGTGTGATGTTCAAAAATCCCACTCCTGATTTCGGCAGGGATAAATCCAGATGCATAATCTCCATAGTATTTTTGACATTTTCTACTGCTCGCTTCAACGTGTGATGTTCAAAATAAAAAAACATGACATACCGTATCACGGCTATCGCCATAGATATAGGCTATCGCGGGTTGGCATGCTACCCATGCAGTAAGTGGCATACTATAGGTATTATTGGTTACACTTACACAGAACAAGAGGGGCAAAGATAAAATATAGGGGTAGTCAAAGAGTAATATGGGGTAGTTAAATAATATAAAGCAAGACATAGAAACGCTACTTGACATCCATTCACACTTATGAATGACCAAGAAGGTTGAAATTTTTTCCCTGTTTTTTCCCTACAACCGCCCATTAGAATAAGTGAAATGTCAATAGTAAACGGAACCGTCTTGAATCATTTTGTCACCAGACCTCCAGCTGGAAGACTCAGCTATTTCCTTACGTTAAGAACGAATTTTGCTTGAATTTGCTTAAAAAGTGGTGACATTTGTATTTGTTTAACAGACGTAACACATTTACGTCTAATCTCTAGCTCTGTCTCTCTTATGGCAATCTGTGTGCGACTGTAAGGAATGACAATACATGTTTTTGTACAGTTTGATATTGTGTAGACCTACGCGTAAAGTTTGATATTAGAAATTTAATGCAAAGTAGCGCTTTTGCTTCGGAGACGGCTGTCGTGTCGCCATTTGTCTTCCCGCTGCCCTCTCGCTCGCACCATGCCGCTCGCCTTATGATTTTATGCAAATCATTGCATAACCTGTGGCGACATTATATCCACGCCACGCCTATTTCGCACTTCTAACCGCTCTTATAAATGTTCTGAGGTTAGCAATCTATGCGCAAGCACCTAACAAGCATTTGCGAAAACTGCCTACTTGTACACACGGCGACACATCACGTGTCGCCGTGTGTACATTTGTCGTTGGGTATAGAGCGTCCTCGATGCTATCTTTTCATGTGAGCTTTTCTTGTAAAGTCATGACACAGAAACTTTTGTCATCTGTGGCTGTCACACTGACATTGACAGTTTATTTTATTTATTTACGTGCCGAAATTTCGTTCCTTTGCGGAATTTAATCAATTATCTAGGAAAAATGACTGAATACTACAGTGATCATGCTACTATTATACAAAACATATGTTGGGCCTGCCTTAGCACCAAACACGACGTGCACACGATGTCTGATAAAGAAATCAAATGGTATCAAAGTTTGGTCTCAAATGTGAGTATAAACATTTTTGTTTTCGTGTATACAACAAACACAGAACAAACTAAACACAAAAATTACAAATAGTACAGCATGGCTAGCAGCATTTCCCCTCTGGATAGTGAGCATAGATAAGCTACTATTTTACAGGATAGTGAGACTGAACTGTCACACATTAATATTAGGGATCAAAGAGTACTTTATAATAACCGGAAATTAGGGATGCAACGATTCGGCCATTACGATTACGATTACGATATTAATCGTTATATATTACGATAACCGATGCATTACGATTATTTAAGCAAATTTTGTTGAGATTATACTCAGAATCAGTTTTCCTAGTGTTTCTTTGCATTCCAATGAAAGATAAATCAATAAACAAAAAACTTTAAAAATTTCCTAGATTTTGTTATTTTTCTTCTAATTTGTTCACTTCACTTGGTCAGGATTCAGATTTTTGGATGCATAGAGGCCAATTTGCTTTGAAAAACACAATAAAAAAATTATGTAACATGGTTCTGTATAATCTCGTTAATCAAGCGATATCTCGTCCGATTTACGTGGGAGATTTATGTTTTAAAATGAGGACGAGATATCTCGAGAACGAGAATGCATTCCTTACTTCAAACCGAAAATCAAATCATAGGAATCAGTAGAATTACAAAAAAATTTGAATCAAATCTGATAAAAAAAAATAGATTTTGCTCCAAATGAGCTAAAATGGCAGTGAGAAATCCGATTTTTTTAATGTTGTTTTTTGGCTCTAGAATCTAGTATTCAGGTCTGGTATTTGACAACAAGTGCAATCCGATTGACGTTTTCAATTCGATTTAATAATCGTACGATTCTTACTACGGTGCATTGCATCGTTATTAATCGTGATTATTACGATTACAGATGCAAAACGATGCACCGCTTCGTAATCGTTGCATCCCTAATTAATATGTATATTGGCTATAGATAGGTAAGTCGCCTTGAATTTTAGGACGTCCTAATTATTTGCGTTATCCCATATTAGCACGGGGGGAGCCACAAATCCTACTAATATTACAAACGAATGGATGTTTGTTCCGCTTTCAGGCAAAAACTGCTGAACGGATTTTGATGAAATTTGGCAACCAGATAGACCATGGCCTGGATTAACACATAGGGTACTTTTTATCCGGGTAACGCAAAGGAAGACGCGGGCAACAGCTAGTTATGAAATAAAATTGAAAAAGACGGCCGGCCGACATGAGGCTCGAACCATAATACCCGGATCATGAGCCGGTTGTCTAGACCACTAGACCAACAAGATTGATTGATACGGGCGAAATCTCTCACTAGTACAGCGCAGCGGTGTACCGGTGAGGTGTAGCGCGCTATCGCTTCAAGAATCAAGATACAAACCATTTAGTTCAACACATAGTGCTTCGAAATGTAACCGATAGATGGCGGTAGCTGTATATCGGCGTTCCACTTAGAATGTTCTAAGGTAACATAGCATGCTGCCACACTTAGCTCTCATTTCATACAAATGGAAAAATTTAAAAAGAGGAGGTAAGCATGTGCGATACTGAATGAGTGCAAACGAGAAAGGAATACGCATTTGTTTAACATTGGTAACTGCTGAGGTATAATAACCAGAGGGCGATAGAGGGTGTGAGGTAAAAAGTTGGTGGGAGGCAGGGAGTGTCCGTACTGTATGTAGACACTCGTCTCTCGTGTAGACGTCTGTGTAATAGATACTCTTTCTTATACTGTGCCACAGGTCGCATTGAAACCGATTGGTCTGCAACACATGCTTTGCCCTGTGGGCCCTAACCCGAGGACAACCCCGGATCTACGATTTTTCGCTAACTGATCTCGAGATATTACTGCAAAATAATGAGATCACTGCAATATATATATATATATATATATATATTTATTTATGTATAATGTTTACATAATATTAACGTCCATTTAAGTATCTAGTTTTTATCATTTGTGCTGTACACTTTTTGTCTGCCTCACACTTTACAACTGTCTCTGTTGCGGGTTTGCTGGAAGAAATCTCTTTAGAGATAAGCTCGCCCTTTGTATATGTCTACTTTAATTGTATTTTTTCTGTAATTTTTTTGTGTACAATAAAGCGTTAAATAAATAAATAAATACAATCAAGTGAAACAAGCCACAGAAACAAGCAAATTTTTTTCAAACATGATTTTGGCGCCCCCTTTACCTGACACCCGGTTTGTGTGTGGTGGATGGAAATATTTTTAGAGGCAGACCTAGGTCACAGCCATGACACTGCGTGTACGTGAAAGATCCCGCTCCGGTGACCTTGGGCCAGCGCGAGTATGGGATCATTCAACAATTACGTGATCAACAGAAGGGGAGGGGGGGGGGGGTCGGGTGCTTGTATATACATCTGATTATTTGGGGGGGGGGAACTTTATAGTTCTTACCTTATGCATTTTGACAAAATGACACACCCTCTTCCCAAATTTAGGTCATTTAAGACATGTTTAAGACCCATAGAAACATGACATAGGTGTCAGTGCTAATAAACAGCAAAAATTTTAAGCACGCACGAAGATTACGTAATCAAGGCGAGGGGTGGGGGGGTTAAACAAAAGATTACGCTATGATCACATAAGGGGGGGGGGGGGGGGGGGTAAAAAAACGGCCAAAAATGATCACGTAAATGTTGAACGATCCCTATGTGATAGGGTCGATACCTTCCGAAAACGAAAAATACATATGTATCTACCTACCTATTACGTAAAGTAAATATAATGTATTATCATTGCAGTTAGTATTGTAGTGTCCATTTCACGTCATGTTCGATACCCATAATATAAGTGTAGGTAGCAAATGTAACAATCAATTATTATAATCCAAATCAGGTACCTAGGTCGTGTATTTTTTTAAATCGAGGTTGTAGGTGGGTATTATCTGGAAAAAAGTACCTAGGGGGCGTGATCAATCATCAAAATTAAAATACCTACATTTTGAATTAACTGTTTTAAAGGACGGTAGGCAGGTAGGAAACACAACAGTAAACTCGACATGACATGTTTCCGCAGGTGACAATAAAGTCGCGTACCTACTCGCGTCGTCCACTGTGTCGAGCGAGCGAGAACATCCTTGAGATTCGGCCGTCATTGACATGACGTCCCACCCGCTCGCAACCCGCGTTCCTACCCGCGCTCGCCACCGACCCGCACACATAGCCGCGAGCGCTTTTACGAGCACACATGCATGTGTTATAGAATAAATGTGTAGCAGTGATTATTTATAATGAAACATGAGAATCAGTCTACTTATTATCTTTAATTTACTTTCGATTCGACACGATTTACACAAAAGACATTTAAATGAGCAGTAATTACAGTAACACACAAGTTATACTTAACTTTGGACAGCGTGACGTCCTAGTCGGACCAGTAGTAAAGGAATCATCCCCTCTAATGACCAGACACGTCTATTTATAATCAAACTGTAATGGCGGCAAAACCAACCACATCCAACGGTAAAACACAATTTGATTATACTTAACAAATACTGTCTTTATAATTATGGATATTCATTATAATTCAAACACATAATATTAACATAACTTATATCTCACTACGATTATAATTACCAATAATTAGTCACAAAACATGATTGTCAGAACAGTTGGTTGTTGTTTTTCGTAATATATTTTACGGCTCTGGATACTTGTCCTTTAGAGCTAGTCGATGGTGCCAACTCGAATATACATTAATTTATTGGTAATTATACTTAATATTCTACCACTATGACACATGAGTGTCGCTTTTTTTCGCGTAGTGTATATTTTCTTTGCCTAGGAGGACATAAAGGATGGAGATATTGGTACAGGCAGTAGGTCAGATCATAAGTTTATGTATGTATGTATGTTGATGTACAATACACATAAACTGACAACCGCAATCTCAAAACATGATAGAAATTGTTTCTTAACTTGTCTTTATTTTAATTCCAGGAATCTACGACTGAATCGGAACTGGAGCAAAAAATGCGTTTCTGTACAATATGCAGGCACCTTCTAAGGAAGCTGATGAAGTACCATGAACAGTGGCAGAGAGCTAATTGTTACATTAACATGTTTCTACAGGTGACACTTACACTTAATTTTTTATTATTGTTGGCTGGGCTATTGCAATCAAGGGCCGTTATGTAACACTGTGAACATTGCCAGTCTATTGTGTTCGCCCCATGCTCAGTCACCCATATTTTACACATACATCCAAACTATTTTTTCCATTCTCGGGTATGCAGGTTTCCTCGCAATAAATTTTAGTTTATTTTACAGTTTTTAAAACAGGATAAGGTATCCTGTAGCTAAGTAGTTAGTGACTGCCTCCATGGTCTAATGGTTAAGAGCATTATTTGGCTCTCGATACGGAGGTCGTGGGTTCGATTCCCACGGGGGACACCTAGTGATATGTCACTTTGTGCGTTTTTCCCCAGTTGGTTAGGACATTGCAGGCTGAATCACCTGATTGTCCGAAAAGAAAAATGATTCCGTGCTTCGGATGGCATGTTAAGCCATTGGTCCCGGCTATTATCTCTGGTGGTAGTAGTCGTTACATAAAAAACCACGTCAGAGGCCGTAAGGCGATCTGAAAAAACTCTGACACCAGGGCTCTGCCCACACGATAAGAAGAAGAAGAAGTAGTTAGTTCAAATGTTAGGTTATATTTTTAATGTCTCCAAATTTTCATATTTTTTACGTTTCGTCCTTTGTACCTTAAACAGTTTTTAAAACATGTTATCATTTTATTGGCGCTATAAAATTTAAATGTTGTTGTATTAGATATTAAGTAATTTGCTGTTTGATATTACAATAAAGATAAATTCAATTTATTTTCAGGATAAAGACAACTTCAAACCCCAACAACTATCGAACTACAACTACACAAAAACAACACAAGTGTTATATTTAGGACCCGTATCCGACGTACCTGTATTAGACGTACGTGTATCCGACGTACCTGTGTTAGACGTATCCGTATCGGACATAGACGTTAAGGTAGAAGATAGGACGGAACTGTCCGAAGTAGAAACGTTCACAGACAACGATGAGGTACCGCTTGTGATGTTGAGAAGCGATGAGAATGACGTTTGTAACAGAAAAGTTAAGAAGAAGAGGAAGAAATCTGGATACCATTTGGTAAGAACAGGGTTCGAAATTATCAAGATAATTATTTTCTTTGATAATTATCGGATAATTATCCAAGCTGATTCTTAGTTTTGAGTAAAATTTCTAACAAAATGTTCGAAAATTGCTTTTTAGGGTTCCGTACCCAAAGGGTGAAAACGGGACCCTATTACTAAGCCTACGTTGTCCGTCCGTCCGTCCGTCCGTCTGTCCTACCTATTTAGGGCTGTAACTTTTGAACCGTAATAGCTAGATAGTTGAAATTTTCTCAGATTATGCGTTATTGCGGCGGATTTGTTAACAAATAATAAAAATGGCAGAAAGTTAAAAATTAAGGGGGGTTTTCAACAAGAAACTAGTTTTTATCAACGTTTTTTCTTCACTCTCTATAGTAAAAACGGTAATACATACAAGCGTCAAACTTTGTGTGATTATAGAGCAAACTCTACAGAATAATAACAAATACTAAAAACTGGCCAAGTGTGAGTCGGTCTCGCGCTAAAGGTCGCGGACAAAAAAAGTTTTTTTTCTAAGTTAATAATGTTGTGTTCTGTGGTGGTGTGGTACGGAACCCTCGGTGCGCGAGTAGCCCGACTCGCACTTGACCGGTTTTATTTTGTTTTAATACACTTGTATCCACACCAATCAGCTCACAGTCTACATTTACGTTTCGTATCACAAAGAAAACCAAATAATTGTGAAAAACAACAGGAAAAAAAACCCGACTGCATAAAAAAACTATTAACTGAAAAGAGAAAAACAAGCTCTATAGTCACTAATCAGCTATAACAACACTTAACAAATATAATTTGAATGTTATTAGGTAGGTATCGCAAACGGGGACAAAGAAGAATTATAAAGAAACATTGCTATTGGTTTGTCCCCTCCTGCAATACCTACCTAATAACATTCAAGTTATAGCTGATTAGTGACTATAGAGCTTGTATTTCTCTTTTCAGTTAATAGTTTTTTTATGCAATCGGGTTTTTTTCTCTGTTGTTTTATAACAACATTAAGCAAATATTGCTTAATGTTGTTATAGCTGATTAGTGACTATAGAGCTTGTTTTTCTCTTTTCAGTTAATAGTTTTTTTATGCACACGGGTTTTTTGTTTCTCTTAATAATTTTTATTTTATTGTTTATTTCATACTTTTTAGTGTTGTGTCGAAATGGTAGCATAAAAGTACTATAATCTATATATTTTTGGAATCTTCGATTCACAAGCTTTCATTTGATACCCATATTGTAATTTTTGACAAAAAAAAATTTTTTTGCCCCCTCTTTTTTTTTTTATTCGCAGCCATATCAAAGTAATATAGCCTATGACACTCTCACGATTTTTACAAATCTAACGACACCTTACACGTTAAAATCCATCAAGCCGTTTAGAAAGGCTGTAGGCCGTGCCAAAGAAATATACATACAAACATACATACATACATACGCTCGAAAAACATAACCCTCCTTCTGCCGCAGTCGGGTAAAAAGTGAGAATTTTAAAAGTGAGAAAAAAGAGTACCGTGACTGGCTGACAGACAGTGCACGGACTAAACCATTGAAGATAGAAATATTCTACAGAGCACATAGAAATGTACTAAGAAAGGCTGATGATGATGTCATGTTTTAATTTTTCAGGAACAAGATATAAAACTAGAGAATGGAATGGAAACAAAAGAGCAAGATAGTAAATGCGTGAAGTCTAGGAAAGTGGTCAAAGATGGATTCAGCTCAAGAATGGTACAGGAAACTAAAGAGTACGTCGTCATCAAGTTGACTAAGGAGCAGGTAAGAGCGATCATAGTCCATACGGAAGAGAGCTAGCGATTCAATCGCTCTCTTGCGACAAGAACGTGTTATCTGCTCAAAACATCATTATGAAATAAATAGCTGATGTAAAAAAAATCGCCACATCGCGCTCTACATGCTACTATAGCGAGATATTTTCAGAAAAAAACAAGGCTTACGGCTAGGCTACGGTTGATAGCGCTTTTAAGGGCCTATGTCGAAAAATAATTTAAGCGAAACGGGTGTGTGATAGCTTATATTACTGCCAGATGCGAGAGAAAGAGATGGGGCGGCGCGCGCGCCTGGAACGATTCAAGCGAAAAAACAAACTTTATTTAATTGTGATTGTACTATTTATGTAAGTTCAATTCTGCTCTAATCAAAACTTAGATAATAGCAATATCTTTTTTTAAATCAAGTCTCATGTTTCTATTATTCACCGTTTAGCAGTTACAAGCGTTTATAGATAAAAACGGAGGCTACTTTGGCTTGTTTTTCTATCGAGAAAATTTGTCTTAATCGTGTTTTGGCTCTAATCAAAACTTCAATTATATGTTCAACTAGCGGCCCGTCCCGGCTTCGCACGGGTGGACGTCTAATCTTTTCTAGCAATAAATATAGCCTATGTTACTCAGGGTGAATGCAGCTTTCTAATGGTGAAAGAATTTTTTAAATCGGCCCAGTACTTTTTGAGCCTATTCATTACAAACATACAAAAATAGGTACAAATCTTTCCTCTTTATAATATTAGTGTAGATAGTGTAGATGTAGATTTACACATATCCGCAAATCATACTCCTACTGTTAGTACTTCATGATATATGAAGCTTTGAAGAATCCTATTTTTTTTACATAGCCCCTTAAAGGCGTTATCTGAAAAATCTGGTTTCAGACTTAACACGTCCTTATCGCAAGAGAGCGCAATCATAAGGCGGCGGTTCGATTCCTGCCCTGTACCACTAAGTTCTACGGAATTTATGTACAAATACAACCTATTTGTCATTATCACTAGCTCGGCGGTGAAGGAAAACATCGCGAGGGAACCTGCATACCCGAGAATGAATAGAAAATACTATAAGTTCGGAGGTATGCGTAAAATATGGGTGAGCATGGGGCGAACACAATAGACTAGCACTGGTCGCAGTGTTACATAACGAACCTTGCTTGCAATAGCCCAGCCAACAATCAACTGCGGATTTTTTTTTATAACGTTTGTAGTTATTATCTTTAAAACCGCCAAAAGTTGCCACCAGTTTTTGCGGTTTTAATTACAAGCATAAAACATAATAATCCGAAATCTTAACTATTATAAAACTGTAACAGAAGTGTGTCTGTCTGTACATTGAAGATATTTACAAAAAAAAGTTACGATATGGTTTTTAGGTGTCCCTGATTCCAAATTACACATTTTTGGGTGTCTGTTTGTTTGTTTGATTGAGCATCACGCAAAAATTACTAAACTGATTTTGATGAAACTTTTTTGTTTGATAGCTTATGATCTGACTTAAAATCTGGTATATAACTTGTGCGGACGAAGTCGCGGGTAAAAGCTCGTCTATTATAAAACTGTAACAGTAGTGTGTCTGTACATTGAAGATATTTACAAAAAAAAACGATATGGTTTTTAGGTGTCCCTGATTCCAAATCACACATTTTTGGGTGTCTGTTTGTTTGTTTGTTTGATTGATTTAGCATCACGTAAAAATTACTAAAGCAATTTTGATGAAACTTTTTTTGTTTGATAGCTTAGGATCTGACTTAAAATCTAGTATATAATTTGTGTGGACGAAGTCGCGGGTGAACTCTAGTCTATAATAGTCTATACTAATATTATAAAGAGGAAAGATTTGTATTTTTCTGTGTATATATGTTTGTAATGAATAAACTCAAAAACTACTGTGCCGATTTCAAAAATTCTTTCACCTTTAGAACTCTACATTTACCCTGAGTAACATAGGCAATATTTATTGCTAGAAAGCCTAGAAAAGATTAGACGTCCACCCGTGCGAAGCCGGGACGGGCCGCTAGTGTTTCGATAAATTGAAAGCCAATCATGACTACAATGTGACATTCTTGTTTTTTGGAAGTTTTGTTTAATTGTTTAGAAATAAAAAAAATACGATTGAGGGCAGCACAATAGGCTCGTACCCTCTTGATGATTTATCTTTCTTTTTTTAATACAATTTTGTATTTTTCAGGTATTAAAAGAAATGGAGGAGAATGCGAATAGTGAAAAGTTCAAGAGATCTTTGTACAAATGTGACAAATGTGTGAAAGGATTCAATTTTGAAGATGTCTTGCAGAGTCACATGAAGAAACATTCAAAGGTACAGTTGAAAATAAAACCGGTCAAGTGCGAGTCGGGCTACTCGCGCACCGAGGGTTCCGTACCACACCACCACAGAACACAACATTATTAACTTAGAAAAAAAACCTTTTTTTGTCCGGGACCTTTAGCGCAACACCGACTCACACTTGGCTGGTGGTATTTTTTGTTAGTCTGTAGAGTTTGCTCTATCACTACACTAAGTTTGACGCTTGTATGTATTACCGTTTTTACGATAGAGCGTGAAGAAAAAACGTAGATAAAAACTAGTTTCTTGTTGAGAACCCCCCTTAATTATTAACTTTTTGACATTTTTATTATTTGTTAACAAATCCGCCGTAATAACGCATAATCTGAGAAAATTTAAACTATCTAGCTATTACGGCTCAAAAGTTACAGCCCTAAATAGGTAGGACAGACGGACGGGTGGACGGATGGACGGACGGACAGACGGACGGACGGACGGACGGACAACGTAGGCACGGTAGGTTTTCACCCTTTGGGTACGGAACCCTAAAAATATGCTCAGAAGTGCGATTTTTGAATTTCATTCGCTGAGTTCAGCAGTTGAAAATGTCAAAATTACTATGGAGATACGCATCTTTCTACTGCTGATTTGACTTTCATAAATCGCACTCCTGAAGAACAGTGTTGCCAAGTCCCAGCCAGTCTGAATCACCAAAAATCTCGGGCCAAGTAGCCTAAAGTCGCCTAAAAATACAGCAAATTGGCCAAAATAAATGCTATATTGGCTGCTCGTGACGGAAAAAAAAATATATTTTTTACAACTGCAATCTCTACTCACAATTTTAAAAATAGCTGTACCGCATAACATACACGTACGTTATGTGGTACATAGTGTGTTGTAGTGTACAGTTTATGCAGCCTGCGATAAAAAAAACATATAATTTTACTTACAATAAGTATAATATTCCAGATTTTTCTTAAAATAGCCTAAAATGACCCGAAAATGTCAGTTTTTCTTAATATAGCCCAAAATCGCCTATTTTAATTTGGGATATAGCCTAAATGGCGACCGGTCGCCAATCGTATTTTTTGGTCGCCGATAGACCCCCTGATGTAGCCTAAAAGGCGATAAATCGCCTAACTTGGCAGCACTGCTGAAGAATGTTTTTTAACCGACGAAAAAACAAAAAACGGAGGAGGTTATCTATTCGACGCGTATATTTTTTGTTTTTTTTGTTTTATGTATGAACACGCATAACTTTCTACAGAATAGTCCGATTTTGATAATTCTTTTTTTATTGGAAAGGGTATACTCCCAAGGTGGTCCCATTTCAATTCGGTAAAGATCTGATGACACACTTCGGAGCTACACAATAGAACTCCTCAAAAGTTGACAGCAAATCATCGGCGATTGAAAAGTTTGCTTCGTATCGATGTACCCTTTGTGTGTGCTGATATCCATAATTCAACTAATGTATTTCACCACAAAAAAATTATGAAATAAAAATTTTTAACAAAAAAATAAAACCGACTTCAAAACTCAAAAAGTATAAAATAATATTGCAGCCGATGAATTTTAGGTTAGCTATCACTTTTTTTTATTGGAGTCGGTGTCAAGCCTAGCCCCAAAAAAATACTGCAAGCTCAGTCTCGAATCGTACAGGCTTGACAGCGACTTCGATAAAACAAATTGATAGCTAACGTAAAATTCATTGGCTGCAATATTATTTTATACTTTTTGAGTTTTGAAGTCGGTTTTATTTTTTTGTTAAAAATTTTTATTTCATAATTGAATGTCAAATCAACAGTACATAGATGCGTATCTCCACAGTAATTTTGACATTTTCAACTGCTGAACTCAGCGAATGAGATTCAAAAATCGCACTCCTGGTATTATTTGGTATCTGGCATGTCGTCTGTGCGAATTCGAACCTGGATCCCCTGATTGAGTGTCCATACCTCTCCGCAACGCGCCGCCGATGCTATTATAATGAATCAGGCCCTAAATGTTGTTTTTTATATAAAAATTTCCAGGAGAACGGTGAACTGCAATGTGACATGTGTACACAATACTGTCCCAGTGCCGTGTCACTCAGAGGCCATATTAAATCACACACTACTAGGTAAGATTTCTACTACAGTGACTGCTTTATTAGAAAAACTGACTTGAAACTAATAATTAAACCGGTCAAGTGCGAGTCGGGCTACTCGCGCACCGAGGGTTCCGTACCACACCACCACAGAACACAGCATTATTAACTTAGAAAAAAACTTTTTTGTCCGGGACCTTTAGCGCGAGACCGACTCACACTTGACCGGTTTTTAGTATTTGTTGTTATTCTGTAGTTTGCTCTATAATCACACAAAGTTTGACGCTTGTATATATTACAGTGTTAACGATAGAGCGTGAAGAAAAGACGTTGATAAAAACTAGTTTCTTGTTGAGAACCCCCCTTAATTTTTAACTTTTTGACATTTTTGTTATTTGTTAGCAAATCCCCTGTAATAACTATTACGGTTCAAAAGATACAGCCCTAAATAGGTAGGACAGACAGACGGACGGACAACGCAGGCTTATGCTACGGTTCGAATTATGCCAATAGTGCAAACGCTATGCACACGCTTTACCGGTCGGTCCAAATTAATAAGTACGAATAAATAAATAAATAAATAAATAACGCTCACAGGCACATACGTTGTAATGATCCCAAGGTAAGCCTTAGGCTTTTTGTTATGGGAATCATACAATAACGGCACAAACATATAACATCCATGACCGAACCGGGATTCGAACCCAGGACCCTGGTTTGGCAGTCCGGTGTGGCGACCATTACACCAACCGGGTCGTCGACACACTGCTAAACAATTTGTACAATTTAGAACAGCTGTCAATTTGACATGCATATGCTGCACTACCTATTTTTCGTGTGCGGCGTAAGCGCAAGTTAATGACGTCACTGATGACGTCAGACAGCAAACGTATCCGCACATTCGCGCATTATGAACCGATTGTGTACATGCTATCTCTACCAATAGCGCATATTTGCGCATTTTGAACCGTAGCATTAGTAATAGAGTCCCGTCTTCACCCTTTATACAACCAACGTCTTTTAAATAAAGAAAAACATAAGTTGTTATATCTTCACTTCAAAATATTCTGCGATGTCTATGTATCTATACAGCTTTTCTATAAAGATTAGTCGTAACCGTAGTCAAGATTACTAGGAAACCATCATTATTTTTTATTAGGGTTCCGTACCCAAAGGGTGAAAACGGGACCTTATTACTAAGCCTACGTTGTCCGTCCGTCCGTCCGTCCGTCCGTCCGTCCGTCCGTCCGTCTGTCCGTCTGTCCGTCTGTCCGTCCGTCTGTCCTACCTATTTAGGGCTGTAACTTTTGAACCGTAATAGCTAGATAGTTGAAATTTTCTCAGATTATGCGTTATTACGGCGGATTTGTTATCAAATAATAAAAATGGCAGAAAGATAAAAATTAAGGGGGGTTTTCAACAAGAAATTGGTTTTTATCAACGTTTTTTCTTCACGCTCTATAGTAAAAACGGTAATACATACAAGCGTCAAACTTAGTGTGATTATAGAACAAACTCTACAGAATAACAACAAAAACTAAAAACAGGCCAAGTGTTAGTCGGTCTCGCGCTAAAGGTCCTGGACAAAAAAAGTTTTTTTTCTAAGTTAATAATGTTGTGTTCTGTGGTGGTGTGGTACGGAACCCTCGGTGCGCGAGTAGCCCGACTCGCACTTGACCGGTTTTATTTTTATTTCAAATCTTCAAGCTCCTATATTGAATAAATTATGTTGAGTTTGACTTTGAGTTTCAGATAAAAAAAAGTACCTAACTACTTAATGTAAACATTGCAGGTATAAATGTAAGATCTGCGGCTACGTCCGTCTGTCCCGGCAGCATCTATTGGAGCATCACGCCATATCGCACACTTCGGGGGCGACCGAGTACACTTGCGAGCACTGCTACTTCACTACCAAGTACGTAATCACACCCACCCACATAAACACCCACGCACATATCTGTTGGAGCATCACGCTATATCGCACACCTCGGCGGCGACCGAGTACACTTGCGAGCACTGCTACTTCACTACTAAGTATGCAATCACACCCACCCACCCATCCACACACGCACATCTGTTGGAAATTAGTTTTATGAATTAATTGTATGAAAAGTTTTTTTTTTAGATTTTCCTATACTTATCTTACTAAGGGAAAGTTGTTCAGTATTATGGGTACAATCACCCCTAAAAGGAATGCATCTGTTTACCTTAACACACTGCCTGTATAGCCTATGATGATGATGTATGTCTCTATTGACTTGACATACACTGAGAGAAGAGACAAGTGTGAGATTCGGAAATTGCACTCCTGCTCTGTCAGGCACGGCAGAAAATCAACGCCTTGCCTATCAAATAAGGCACTACGTTGATTCGTATCCTATTCACCGTCGCGGCACACACCGCTACTACCTACCTACTATTTCTATTAATGTACTCTGTTGTTTCGTGTGTGCCTTTAATGGTGAATAAAGATTTTTCTTTCTTTCTTTCTTTCTTATACACACACACACACACACACACACACACACACACACACACACACACACACACACACACACACACACACACACACACACACACACATACTCACACACACAAACACGACTCTTCCGAAACCATTACTCGTAGTTACAAAGTTCGCGAAAGGATTCATGAATATAGAATGAATTGTATGCATAATTTTGACAAAATACGATATAATTTTCAGTAAGCGCACAGTAATTCAAAGGCACGTGAAATCTCACAAGAAGAGCGAGAGGCACACGTGCGAGGAGTGCGGCAGACTCTTTCATAACATCGAGTCGCTGAGAGTGCATACTGCGTAAGTGTTTATCTACCTACATAACAATATTAATCGATGGAGAGTGCCGTGTAGAACTACCTTCGTGGTCTAATGGTTAAGAACATTGGGCTCTCGACACGGCAGTCGTGGGTTCGATTCCCACGGGGGACACCTAGTAGTTCAGGCAACGAATGATTCTAGATGGAAAAGTCGAAAGCAGGATGTTTGACTACGGAACATTATTTGGACTAGTTAGGAGACAAATATACTAAAACAAAATTTTTACAAAAAATTAAAACCGCCTTCAAAAAAACTAAAAAGTTAAAAAATAATATTGCAGTCGATGACTTTTTCGTTCACATCATAAGAACATTAATTTGTTTTATCGAAGTCGCTGTCAAGCCGATTCGCGACAGGGCTTGCATTAGTTTTTTGGCTTGGCTTGACACCGACTTCTATAAAACAAATTAATGTTCTTATGATGCGAACGAAAAAGTCATCGACTGCAATATTATTTTTTAACTTTTTAGTTTTTTTGAAGGCGGTTTTAATTTTTTGTTTAAATTTTGTTTATTTCACAATTTTCAGTGGTGAATTCATTAGTTCGATTTAACAGTAGTTCTTCAAATTAACAAACGCACTAGTCGGCACTACGATTTTCGAAGGTTCCCCTCGATATCTCTGGGATCCATCATCAGATCCTGGGACCTCCCTTGGGATATCTCCTTTCCAACAAAAAAAGAATCATCAAAATCGGTTCATAAACGACGAAGTTAACCGCGAACACACATTAAAAAAATATATATATACGGTCGAACTGAGAACCTACTCCTTTTTTTGAAGTCGGTTATAAAGTCCTGACCCCTCTGAGGTAAGCTCGAGGGGGGGGGGGGGAGCACAAAGGTCCCATTTTTTGGTTTTTTGCTTACATCTCGAAATCTATAAGTCGTAGCAAAAAGTATTAACTAATCCAGTCGGTTTAGGAGTTACTGATAATTAACGATCAGCTGCAAGGCTGACCGTATGATATTGTTGTAGTATGCACTGTAGCTATGTGAACAGTACAAAAACTGACAAGTTCTGTCATTCGGTTTACTAGATGCAGTCTAGTCAGTCAAAGTTCCGACCTTTGAACGGCTGTATCTCCTAAACCGACTGATGAACCATGTTTTTGTACTGTTCACATAGCTACAGTGCATACTACAACAATAACATACGATCAGCCGTGCAGCTGATCGTTAATTTTTTACAGACCTTTAATCATCAGCACTGGTAGCACGCCAACCCGCGATAGCCGTGATACGGCTTTATCACGTCTTTTATCTCGTTCCTTGCGCGCAAAAGAACGAGATAAAAGACGTGATAAAGCCGTATCACGGCTATCGCGGGTTGGCATGCTACCAGTGCTGTAACTCCTAAACCGACTGGAGTTCTGCAGGCAGACCGGGTCCATCCCCATAACAGAGATGCTCTACACCCCATAAACACTGAATCAGCCTTGCTGCTGATGGTTGCAAAAAGTACACTTATCTCTTATACTATAACGCCTGATTCAAATAAGATTTAATTTTCCAGGCGACACGACAAATCAAAAAGTTTGCAATGTGAATATTGCACGCGTAAGTTCATCTACCCGTCGCTGCTGCAGAAACATGTGCAGTCTGTTCATGTGCACAAGGACTATTATTGCGTGGAGTGCGATGTCAAGTTTAAATCTTTGGTAAGTAAACCATGAAGCCACATCATCATTGGCACCAGATTGGCACCGATTCGGACTGTCCCACGACTTAACTAAATTTATTCCTGTCACTTTCTAAAATAAGATTAAGAAAAGAGACAGAAAACCAACAACTGACTTTAGTGCTGTCAAATGCTACGGTCCAAAATGCGCAAATATGCGCTATCGGTAGAGATAGCATGCACACAATCGGTTCATAATGCGCGAATGTGCGGATACGTTTGCTGTCTGACGTCATCAGTGTCGTCATTAACTTGTGCTTACGCCGCGAAAAATAGGTAGTGCAGCATATGCATGTCAAATTGACAGCTGTTTCAAATTGTACAAATTGTTTAGCAGTGTATTCGTAGGTACTTACCAATTTGGACCGACCGGTAAAGCGTGTGCATAGCGTTTGCACTATTGGCATAATTCGAACCGTAGCAAAAGTGACGTTACACACCCAAAAACGCCTTAAATAAGATGGCGTACATTATGATGGCATCTTATTTTGGGCGTGTAACGTCACTTTGACAGCACTAAAGTCAGTTGTTGGTTTTCTGTATCTTAATCTTATTTTAGAAAGTGACAGGAAAGTTAAGTCTTAGTAAACGATAAATTCTCAAGCTTTAATTACCTACTGCCAGACGGTACGCGCAAAAATGTACCTAGTGAAGCTTGCCACAGCGTTATTATTACTTAGTACAGAACGCGACTTATGTGATGTTGCCGTCTGGAGCGAGTGCAGGGATGTATTTTACAAATATTGCGCCCCTGGGAAAATATTATTGGCCGCCCCCCATAACTGCAGTTTGACGGCGGTTGGCCTGTAGCCTGTAGCCAAAATTTGTGCCAGCAAAAGTTCTAAGGCGCTGTCCTATTGCCATCGCTCGCGCGATCAGGCGTTCGTCCGACGAAAATCATTGTGCCACTGTGCGTTTAAACATACTTATATCTGCGGAATATACTATAGAAGGTCGTCTTCTATCATGAGATGCGATCGAATTGTTCTATTTTTATTTAGATACGAGCTTTTACCCGCGACTTCGTCCGCATAAATTATATACCAGATTTTAAGTCAGATGATAAGCTATCAAACAAAAAAAGTATCATCAAAATCGGTTCAGTAGTTTTTGCGTGATACTCGAACAAACAAACACCCAAACAAACAAACAAACATACAAACAAACAAACATACAAACAAACAAACAAACAAACAGACGGACAAAAAATCCAAAAATTGGTGATTTGGAATCAGGGACATTTAAAAACCATATCGTAATTTTTTTTTTGTGAATATCTTCAATGTACAGACACACTTCTGTTACAGTTTTATAATACAGGGTGTACAATAAAATGGGACAGCTACTTAAAGGGGTGCTTCAGACCATCAAACTGAACAACTTTCTCTATGGGACCAATATCGAAATCGCGAAAATAAAATCTGCTGTCCCATACATTTCAGTCGAGTTATGTTTGCAGTTTTGTATGGGAGAGCGGATTTTTTTTCGCGATTTCGATATTGGTTCCGTAGAGAAAGTTGTTCAGTTTGATGGTCTGAAGCACCCCTTTGAGTAGCTGTCCCATTTTATTGTACACCCTGTAGTTTAGATACTGCGCCCCTGGGAAAATATTATTGGCTGTCCCCCCATAACTGCAGTTTGACAGCGGTTGGCCTGTAGCCTGTAGCCAAGATTTGTGCCAGCAAAAGTTCTAAGGTTTTGAGATATTTAAGAATTGAACGACATCCAAATTGTATGTTGCGGAAGTAGTAGCAAGATTCTACTCGAGCTTCTACTAAAATAGGAATAGGTCGACACGCTATAACACGAGCGAAGCGAGCTCGAGATTTTACTGCAGTAAGATAAGGTCGTCGCCATACAAAAATACCGACTATGTCGAAATTTAGGTGCGTGCGAAACAAGCTCGATGTTAACTGTAATGGGACTAGGTCGTTGCAGGTAGTAAAAAAAAACCAAAAACGAGGAGCGAACGACGCGTTATATTGGTGCGGAAAATTGTGTCATTACGAAAGTTTTCAGTGATGATAAAATAACGTTAACTAACTCTCAAGATAAAAAGATTGAAAACACAAAATAGTAATTATTTCTTAAATTCTTTTAATTTTTCTGAGGGGGGCAACGGACTTCTTGAGGTGGGCGGCGCCCACTAGCTACGCCGATGGATTTGAGTTCGAAATTTTTTCACACTGATGTGTGGCTAATACTATATTTCTTTGGCAGTCCATTTCTTCCCCATGTGTATGGCCCTACGGGCCGCCCCCCTTTGACCCGGCCGGCCTTAGAATTTGCCCATTTTGCCCTCACGAGAATACGTCACTGAGCGAGTGGCAGACATCAAACAAGCGTAGACGAACTGTAGGTGTTTATCTCTGTTCCTACGGCTGAGTTACGGAGGCCTGGTTTAATGGTAGTTCATCACGAGCGTTTCCGTGCTTCGTGCACGTTACGCATTTGGTGGTCCGTGCCTCCGTTGTCTAATGGTTAAGAGCATTGGCTCTCGACACGGAGGTTGTGGGTTCGATTCCCACGGGGGACACCTAGTGATATGTCACTTTGTGCGGTTTTCCCCAGTTGGTTAGGACATTGCAGGCTGAATCACCTGATTGTCTGAAAAGAAAAATTGATTCCGTGCTTCGGATGGCACGTTAAGCCATTGGTCCCGGCTACTATCTCTGGTGGTAGCGTAGTCGTTACATAATAAAACCGGTCAAGTGCGAGTCGGGCTACTCGCGCACCGAGGGTTCCGTACCACACCATCACAGAACACAACATTATTAACTTAGAAAAAAAAACTTTTTTTGTCCGGGACCTTTAGCGCAAGACCGACTCACACTTGGCCGGTTTTTAGTATTTGTTGTTATTCTGTAGACTTTGCTCTATAATCACACAAAGTTTGACGCTTGTATGTATTACCGTTTTTACCATAGAGCGAGAAGAAAAAACTGATAAAAACTAGTTTCTTGTTGAGAACCCCCCTTAATTTTTAACTTTTTGTCATTTTTATTATTTGTTAGCAAATCCGCCGTAACAACGCACATTCTGTGAAAATTTCAACTATCTAGCTCTTTCGGTTCAAAAGTTACAGCCCTAAATAGGTCGGACAGACGGACGGACGGACGGACGGACAGACGGGCAGACGGACGGACGGACGGATGGACGGACGGACGGACAACGTAGGCTTAGTAATAGGGTCCCGTTTTTACCCTTTGGGTACGGAACCCTAAAAACCACATCAGAGGCCGTATAAGGCGGTCTGAAAAAACTCTGACACCAGGGCTCTGCCCACACAATAAGAAAAAGAAGCATTTGGTTCTGGATAGTTGTATCAGATGTTTTCTTTTTTCAGGATAATCTGAAATTGCATTTCAAGAAAGCTAAAAGACACCGTGATTCCTCTTCGTACACGTAAGTCGAGTACATTTTTATACTTTACTAGTTTTTTTCCTAATCATAAGATTCATAAGCTTTAAAACACTAAGTTTTATCAAAATCGGTCCAATAGCAGTAGTTTTGTTTTTAGGTTTAGTTTAATAGTTTATTGGCCTCGATTCGGACTGTGCCACGACTTAACTTAACTAAATTTATTCCTGTCACTTTCTAAAATAAGATTAAAATAAAATAAAAATAAATATCTTGGACAATGTCACACAAATTATCTAGTCACATTTAAAGTACCAGAATCTAGCCTGGACTTGTATTATGATGACTAGACAACGATATAGAATACATATATAGATACAAACATCCATGACTCGGGTACAAATATTCATATTCATCATACAAATATTTGTCCCTTACGGGATTCGAACCCGCGACCCTCGGCACAGCAGGCAGGTTCACTACTGACTGTGCTACCGGGCCGTCAAGATTAAGAAAAGAGACAGAAAACCAACAGCTGACTTTAGTGCTGTCAAAGTTACACGCCCAAAAACGCCTTAAATAAGATGGAGTACATTATTATGGCATCTTATTTTGGGCGTGTAACGTCACTTTGACAGCACTAAAGTCAGCTGTTGGTTTTCTGTCTCTTTTCGTAATCTTATTTTAGAAAGTGACAGAAATAAATTTAGTTAAGTTAAGTCGTGGCACAGTCCGAATCGGTACCATTAGGTTACTGTCTACATGCCAGAAGCCTATGCCTAAAAATGGCGCTTTTTTTCTTTTTGTAGCGCGGGCCATCAATCAAACTTGAATATTATAAGTTCAGAATAAAGTAAAAAACAACACTTGTTATTACAAATATCTAAAGGCTTGAAGTGCACGTAATGGTAATATTTTCAACTTCAAGCCTTTATATTTCCGTCCGGACTGAGTTTAGGGATATACATGTTAATAAGTTTTGTTTGTTACTTTATTTTGAAATAAAATATTCAAGTTTGGTTGCTGGCCGCGCCAAAAACAACGGCGAAAAATAAGGTGCCAACCTTACATACAAAACCCGCATTGTCTTTTACAATGGGTGCACAAATGAGATAGTAATTGAGGTGGGGCAATAAGACAGACAAAATGGACGAAGTACAAGAGTTCTTTGTTAGACTATGGAAACCCAAAAATGTTATTTTCAAATATTATTGATTTTGAACATGTTACAGCCATGTTGTGCTATTTCGAATCAAATTAAAGATTGAAAAATTCAGTCTCGGGCGGGACTTGAACCCGCACCCTTCCAAACCGGGGAAGTGCGTTATCCAATTTCGCTACCGAGCCCACTAGCCAGAGAACGAATTTTTCAATCTGTTGCGTCTTGAGGGGACGTGAGCGACATCTACTGGCAGCTATTACAAACTAGCCAACCCGCAAGTTCAGAATTACAACTGAAATTCATACGGTATAGATGACACACCCTGTTCCAATTTCAAATATTATTGATTTTGAACATGTTACGAAATAGCACAACATGGCTGTAACATGTTCAAAATCAATAATATTTGAAATTGGAACAGGGTGTGTCATCTATACCGTATGAATTTCAGTTGTAATTCTGAACTTGCGGGTTGGCTAGTTTGTAATAGCTGCCAGTAGATGTCGCTCACGTCCCCTCAAGACGCAACAGATTGAAAAATTCGTTCTCTGGCTAGTGGGCTCGGTAGCGAAATTGGATAACGCACTTCCCCGGTTTGGAAGGGTGCGGGTTCAAGTCCCGCCCGAGACTGAATTTTTCAATCTTTAATTTGATTCCAAAAATGTTAATTTTCTCTTCGCAGCCACGAATGCCCGCAGTGCACGGATAAGTTCTTCTCAGCGTCATCTCTCTCCGTGCACCTCACGGCAGTGCACGGACAACCCAAGCAACACTCGTGCTCAGTATGCAGACGATTGTATAGCAGTAGAGAGTCTTTGCTGACACACTCTCGTCGTGTTCACTGTAAATAGGTAAGAGTGGCAACGTCGCACTGTAAATAGGTAAGAGTGGCAACGTCGCACTGTAAATATGTAAGAGTGGCAACGTCGCACTGTAAATATGTAAGAGGGGCAACGTCGCACCGTAAATATGTAAGAGTGACAACGTCGCACTGTAAATGGGTAAGAGTGGCAACGTCGAACTATAAATATGTAAGAGTGACAACGTCGCACTGTAAATAGGTAAGAGTCGCAACGTCGCACTGTAAATATGTAAGAGTGACAACGTCGAACTGTAAATGTAA
Organism: Agonopterix subpropinquella; assembly: GCA_922987775.1. Classification (NCBI taxonomy): domain Eukaryota; kingdom Metazoa; phylum Arthropoda; class Insecta; order Lepidoptera; family Depressariidae; genus Agonopterix; species Agonopterix subpropinquella. The sequence continues at coordinate 5,968,136 of OV277718.1, read as the reverse complement.
ATATGTAATAGTGGCAACGTCGCACTGTAAATAGGTAAGAGTTGCAACGTCGCACTGTAAACGTCTCAATACGAATAGGTCTTAGGAATAGGTACTTGTTTTTTGGAAATGTTGTTTAATAGTTTAGAAATAAAAAAAATACGATTGAGCGCAGCACAATAGGCTCGCTGCCCTCTTTTTTTCCTCGACATAACGGAGGAATTTTTTGAGTCGTCGACATTTTTGACATACAATTTGTCCATATCTACCAAAGGTTACCTTAAAATGTATTCTATTTTGTTCTTTACAGAAACTGAAGCTGGTGCATCGATACCACTGTTTCCAGACAAAAAAAAGTGTTCGGAGTGATTCACTCGGCCTTAACTAGCATCTAGGAACAAACATAACTTTCATGATACTTGCCTGTGCATAAAAGTGCGTCAGTGGCGCGTTGCGGAGAGGTATGGTATCACGAGGGTCCGGGTTCGAATCCGCACATACAACACGCCATGTACCAATGAGTTTTTCTAACTTATGTACGTAATACCGACTGCTCTTAGACGGTGAAGGAAAACATTGAGAAAACCTGCATACGCTGAAGAAATTCTGATGCGTATGTGAAGTGTACCGCACCGCATTGTGCACGCGTGGTACTACACTAACGTACATACACCCTCCCTGAGGGTAGTGTCTGTGCCCTGCAGTGGGACGTGTATAGACTGTGATGTGTATGTGAAGTGTACCGCAGCGCATTGTGCACGCGTGGTACTACACTAACGTACATACACCCTCCCTGAGGGTAGTGTCTGTGCCCTGCAGTGGGACGTGTATAGACTGTGATGTGTATGTGAAGTGTACCGCACCGCATTGTGCACGCGTGGTACTACACTAACGTACATACACCCTCCCTGAGGGTAGTGTCTGTGCCCTGCAGTGGGACGTGTATAGACTGTGATGTGTATGTGAAGTGTACCGCACCGCATTGTGCACGCGTGGTACTACACTAACGTACATACACCCTCCCTGAGGGTAGTGTCTGTGCCCTGCAGTGGGACGTGTATAGACTGTGATGTGTATGTGAAGTGTACCGCACCGCATTGTGCACGCGTGGTACTACACTAACGTACATACACCCTCCCTGAGGGTAGTGTCTGTGCCCTGCAGTGGGACGTGTATAGACTGTGATGTGTATGTGAAGTGTACCGCACCGCATTGTGCACGCGTGGTACTACACTAACGTACATACACCCTCCCTGAGGGTAGTGTCTGTGCCCTGCAGTGGCACGTGTATAGACTGTGATGTGTATGTGAAGTGTACCGCACCGCATTGTGCACGCGTGGTACTACACTAACGTACATACACCCTCCCTGAGGGTAGTGTCTGTGCAGTGCAGTGGGACGTAAAGGCTGATGATTTATGATGTGATGTGTGTGGATGTGAATTATAAAATATTAATATTTAGGTGAAATAAAATACTTTGATATTTTAAAGTTGTTTTATTAATAAAATAGACTATAACAATACATTTTAAATGCTTCAATTTCATGCACCTTAATTGTTATACGCAAACCAATATACAAGTCGCCGCATAACCAGGCACCCGTGGGTGGCGGCCACAGTCAACGAATATAAGGGCGCCTTCAAATTTGCTGCAGAGTGTCGCGCGGCGGCAGCACTTCGCTGTCAAATTCATACAAATTAACAAAGCGCGGCTGCAGCGCTGCGGCCGTTTTTTTTAATTTGTATGAATTTGACAGCGCAGCGCTGCCGCCGCGCGACACTGCGGCAAATTTGAAGGCGCCCTAAGCAGTGTAACTACCGAATAGCAATTCTACCAGAAACACAGCTGCATAAATGTACACCCCTACATGCAGTTTGGTAGAAACATCGCCGCACATGTAGTGTACCGGCCTACGCGAGTTCGTAAGAGGCTGTTTTTCTGGTAGGATATATATTCTGTAGTACAGCTGTGTACTAAAGGCTCTATTGGTCGATAACTCGGTCGATATACAGCATGCGGGGACTCCCCGCAGGCGGGCTAACGACCAATGACAATCAACAAGTCGATACAGTGGTCGTTACGCCACCTACGGGTATTCCCCGCATGCTGTATATCGACCAATGAAATTAGTGGTCTTTTTTAAAGAGTGCGGGTACTCGCCGGTTTCCAATCACAGCAACAACCAACCATGTTCTTTTGCACCCTGCGGTCGTTCCCTATAGACCAGTGAAAACGGTTCCCCGCATGCGTGCCTTATGGCATGCGTTACGGAAATCGCTCACTCTCACATCCCGAATGCGGGCTATATCGACCAGAGAAAATAGACCGCAGGGGGTGCAAAAGAACATGGTTGGTAAGTTCAAAAGTCGTACCCGCACTCTTTAAGGGGAGTCCGTCCGGTTTTGAGTAACTTTGTAACCATTTTATACATTAACTATGGAACTTTTTAAGCAGAAAATAAAAATGAACAATCTACAGGATATGAGAAGTGATGTGGTTTTTGTCGAAATCTATTTTAATTAATAAAACTAAAAAGTTAAAAAATAATATTGCAGCCGATGACTTTCCCGTTCGCATCATAAGAAAATAAATTTGTTTTATTGAAGTCGCTGTCAAGCCGGTACGATTCGCGACAGGGCTTGCATTTTTTGGCTTGGCTTGACACCGACTTCTATAAAACAAATTAATGTTCTTATGATGCGAACGGGAAAGTCATCGGCTGCAATATTATTTTTTAACTTTTTAGTTTTTTGAAGGCGGTTTTAATTTTTTTGTAAAAATTTTGTTTATTTCACAATTTTCAGTGGTAAATTCATTAGTTCGATTTAATAGTAGTGCTTTAAATTAACAAACGCACTAGTCGGCACTACGATTTTCGAAGGCTCCCCTCGATATCTCTGGGATCCATCATCAGATCCTGGTTTCCTTATCATGGGACCTCACTTGGGATGTCACCTTTCCAACAAAAAAAGAATCATCGAAATCGGATCATAAACGACGAAGTTATCCGCGAACACACAAAAAAAAAAAATATATATATATACGGTCGAATTGAGAAACCTCCTCCTTTTTTGAAGTCGGTTAAAAACTGGAGAAAAACGACTCCAAAGTCACCTCTTTTTTTCCAGTTGTAACCGTTTTACTCTTACATTGTTGATCAGAAGAATATTAAAATTTACAATATTCTTCGCAATACAATATAAAATGATGTGGTTTTCATATTTTTTGAAAATTCATAAAAAATCATACAGGTTTTCAAAGAAAACGAAAAATTCTGACCGGAGCCGCGCAATTGAAGCGGGATGGCTAATTGCAAAAGTTTGCTTGTAAGAAAGAGAGCCTTGCAGATGGGAGGAGGAGCCTTAAAAAGCCCGACTAATTTCATTGGTCGATACACAGCATGCGGGGAATACCCGTACCTGGCGTAACGACCACTGTATCGACCGACTTGTTGATTTTCATTGGTCGTTAGCCCGCCTGCGGGGAGTCCCCGCATGCGGTATATCGACCGAGTTATCGACCAATGAAAATGAGCCATAATGCGGGGTCTATGGCATGCGTTACAGAAATCTCTCGCACCCCGAATGCGGGCTAGAACGACCAATGAAAATGAGCCCTTAGGCTGCATTTGCACCGCCGCGCTCAAGTAATGTACTAAACGTTAGCACCGAACTTAATTACACATTGATAATGTTTTATAATTAGTTTAATAACGAAATATTTCTTCTATCTAATTAAACTAATTTTTATAACAACATTTGAAATGGAATGTGACATATTAACTCTAATAAAGTCAAGGCAGAACAGTAAATCGTGGCGCCAAATTAATTGTGGCGCTAGATTCGATTACGAGAGGGCGCTAGGTGTCTATTACTGACGTTTGAAAACAGTGTGATTCTGGATGAATAGAATAGGTTCAATTTCTTTACGCGATGAAGCGAGTAAGCTATGGGCAGATTTTTCTCGCTCAGTCTGTATCTTGCACAGGTCTGGTGGAAAGCCAATCTAAACCAGTAGGCCTAGTATGCCACAGTTTGATGGTCTGAAGCACCCCTTTAAGTATTACTAGGGTGTTTTGTTACACCCTGTATATGTACCAAAACAAAGTGCTTTCTCCCATACCCTTAGCGCGAGACAGAATCACACTTGGCCGGTTTTTATGATTTGTTGTTATACTGTAGAGTTTGCACCATAATCATACCAAGTTTGACGCTTGTATGTATTACCGTTTTTATGATATGAGCAAGAACAAAAAAGGTTGAAACTAGTTTCTTGTATTTCCATTTTATTTTTATTTTTTGTCATCAAAACCAATACAATGACACAAATTCAGCGATAAATGTCAATTGGCTACCTACTGTTCAAAAAATACAGTCCCTTAAGGACGCGTATGCAGAATTCGTAAAAATTACATGTTTTCCGGTACATTTTCACAAGAAACCGCATCATTTTATGAATAGTTCTTAATACCTACTGATACATGATACCTTTATCTATAAATCTGTGGGAAAACAATTTATGATATTGCTATTTTGAATACTAAAATATCAAATTTCCGTACCCTCCTCCCTTGAAATCTGCGAAAATGGGGTGTCTTTCGGTACATTTATCTCCAAAACTACATTATTTTTATGAGTAAAAAAAATACTGTCATATTATAGATATAGTCAGCTCAAAACGTTGGGAACAAAAATAGTGAATTAATTATTAAAACGCTCAGAAAAAAAGAAAATACTTTTTAAAGAAACTTGCACTATTTTTGTAAATTTTGCTAATCCACGTAAACCTTGACGTACTGCAATAAGGTTTAGTTTACTTTGGCAATCACACCGGATTTTTGTTTATATTCACAAGCTTTTAAATGAAGAAATCAGTCGGCGTTCATGCGCCCTTGTGGGTGGACCTCCATGTCGCTCTACAGCAGCTCCTGGCAGTAAAATACATCGCTGTACGGACACACAATTGTATTTGACCATTTCTCTTGATACTTGATTTGACTATACAAAATAAAAGAATGCCACGGTTACAAGATCCCTCGAGTTTAGGCTCGTTAGATTTGTCTTGGTTATCTCATAAAAATAGTCAATAAAAATAATAATGTGGTAGATATATTAAAAAATTTTTGCTTTAACATACCTTAAGGTATGTTAAATAATAATAGTCACTTAGGAGTTATTATTGTTATTTATTACCTATTTTTATTTCATGGTGGAATTACTTTTATCTTTATTTAGATCTAACAGGTAGGTAGTAGATACGGTACCTTCAGACGGTGAGGCAAGAAGGGAGGTAATGCGGCGCTGCGGGCGGGGTGCCGGCGTCATTATTGGCTCTTTTGTTAAATTTTTGAAGTGTCATAATAATTATGTTATCTGGTAATGTTTCTCGTGCGTATATCTAATACTTTGACATGCCCTACAGCCTAAACGGCTTGATGGATTTTGACAAATGGGGTGTCGTTAGATTCGTCTTAAGTGATGTATGTTCTGTTTTGGTGTGCAATAAAGTACCTATGAACTGGTGAACACTGGTCGAAAATGATAAAATTTATGGACCTCCGATATAAAATCGATCGGTTGACCAGCATTTTAGTATAGGAAGTCCAATTTTCGTCCTTTTTTGTCCCATGTTCCTCAGGGAAAGTTGTTTAGTTTCATTGTCTGAATACACCCTATAATTTTTTTTGTAATTTAATCTAGTGGCGTATATAAATATTGGGGGAGAACGGTCAATGTGCAGAACAGCAGCCAGGTGGTCGGATGACATTATGTAGAGAAGCCGACAAATAGTGGACGAGACTATCGAAGGCCGTTCTGGTTGTCGCGAAAATGAAGAGGCTTATTCCCAGCAGTGGGGTTTCCGGGCTGACGATGAATATGACATAAATGTTATAGTACTACTACGATTAATTAAAAACTAAAAAGTCTTAAATAAAACCAAATTTTTACGAAAATATAAGACTCGACGACGGCGTGAAAACATTATTAACTGAAAAGAGAAAAACAAACTCCAAAAGTACTATTTAAAATATTACTCGAATTTTTAGGCCCCGGATAAACCAATAACAAATATTACCTGATTCAAAATAAGCTAATTATAATAAAAGTATTCAAATAACATCGCTGCGCGCCGGTGCAGGTATATGGGTGGGTAGTGTAACTTCAAAATGCAACAACAATACATTTAGAGTCACAATACTATTTACGATATGCACGTGTTGCCAAGCTACTTAGATAGCTTTGTTCGTACGTTTGGTTTGGAGTGTTCTTAGTTGTGATCCCTAACAACTTAGCTTCTGTTTTATGATTATACTTTTTTGTAAATTGGCTGGTGTTTTCCTTTGGACTGACAATTTACAGCTACGACTCAAAGACAATAAACCATTGCCATTGCTATTCACATTTGAAGCGCATAGTTCCTACCTGCCTACCTGTCCAGTAAGAGATAATTTTGACTTGGCTCTATTTACGTTTCATACCGTGTAGGTGTAGTTTACATTTTGCTTCTACAATTAGATACCTATGGCTGTAAAAAGAATATAAGTACTTTTTTTGTTTTTAACTACTTTTTGCCGCAAGTCTGGTATATAGAGGGTCCTTTTTAATATGCTAACACTTTTTTAAGGCGATATCAGACCATCAAACTGATTAACTTTCTCTATGGGCCCAACATCGAAATCTCAAAAAAAACAGCTGTCCCATACAAAACTGCAAACCTACTCGAGCCAAATGTATGGGACAGCTGATTATTTTTTCGCGGTTTCGATGTTGGTCCCATAGAAAAAGCTCTTAGGTTACAAAACTGTCAGCATATTAAGAAGGACTCTATATACCAGTTTATAAGTTAGCTTTTCGACACAAAAAGTTCATTAAAGGTGATTTGGAGTCACGAACACCTAAAACCAACAGATCACCTGCATACCGAATTAAAAGATTTAAGTATAAGATTAATTTAAGTTAAAATAATAAAAAATATTTTTGCCGAAATACAACGAAAAATATTACAAGTATCAAGTGGTTTCAGTTAACTCATACTTTTAGTTATCTCTGTGTGCGTGAGCCTTGCGCGTGTAGTAGTACGAGCAAAACCCTAAAATTGAGATGCGGAAATCGTATACGCGTCCTTAAAAGTTACGACGGACGGACGGACGGACAGCGTAGGCTTAGTAATAGGGTCGCGTTGTCACTCACTCTTTAGGTACAGAACCTTAATAAAACCGGTCAAGTGCGAGGCGGGCTACTCGCGCATCGCGGGTTCCATACCACACCACCACAGAACACAACATTATTAACTTAGAAAAAAAACTTTTTTTGTCCGGGACCTTTAGCGTAAGACCGACTCACACTTGGCCGGTTTTTAATATTTGTTGTTATTCTATAGAGTTTGCTCTATAATCACACTAAGTTTGTATGTATTACCGTTTTTACCATAGAGCGAGAAGAAAAAACGTTGATAAAAACTAGTTTCTTGTTAAGAACCCCCCTTAATTTTTAACTTTTTGTCATTTTTATTATTTGTTAGCAAATCCGCCATAACAACGCACATTCTGTGAAAATTTCAACTATCTAGCTCTTTCGGTTCAAAAGTTACAGCCCTAAATAGGTCGGACAGACGGACGGACGGACAGACGGACAGACGGACGGACGGACGGACGGACGGACGGACGGACGGACGGACGGACGGACGGACGGACGAACGGACGGACAACGTAGGCTTAGTAATAGGGTCCCGTTTTTACCCTTTGGGTACGGAACCCTAAAAATGGGTCTATTTTCAACCTCTTTGGTTCATGCACTTCATCCAAAATCACACTGTGTTCAAAACATCCAAAATTCAAGACCCCCTATCCCCAAAAAGACCTGTGTCAGTCCCTTCTCATACATTTCCTCTTTTCCAAAACAATTAAACTCTTTAATGCACTCGCTACAGCAAATCTTAGCTCATGGAACTTACTAATGGATAGCCTGTATTGTTTTGTTTGTCCGTCTGTCAGTTTTAATGTTAGTATTATGAAGGTGTTGCAGTGTAGTATTTCTTTTGTTCTCTGTGGGTCTGGTTGTTCGGTTCGTATTGTTGATTGGCTGAAAGGAAATGTAAATTTAAAATTAATTTATTTATGGATGTGTAGAATAGCCTCATAAAAAGGCTGAATGTGGGTGACATTCAGCCTTTTTATGAGGCTATTCTGGAAAGGGCAACGGAGAGGGCTATTCTCGGAGTTTCCCTGCGAGATCGAATCAGAAATGAAGAGATACGCAGAAGAACCAGAGTAGCTGACATAGCCCAAAGAATTGCTAAACTAAAGTGGCAGTGGGCGGGGCACATTGCTCTCGGAACCGGTGGCGGATGGGGCCGAAAAGTTCTCGAGTGGCGACCGCGTACCGGAAAGCGTAGCTTGGGTAGGCCCCCCACAAGGTTGTGTCGATCCTTGGGGGAGGCCTATGTCCATCAGTGGACGTCCATCAGCTGAGATGATGATATTGAACAGGGCGCTTCAGACCATCAAACTGAACAACTTTCACTATAGAACCAAAGTCGAAATTGCGAGAAATCAGCTGCAGACCGACCCGTAGCGATCCGTCGCTCTCAAACATTCCTATTGACTTGTCATAAAATTAAGTTAAAGTCATAGATGAAGAATTTTTTCCATACGCTGTTAGACGGTCATATCAGTGTAACCGCGTATGAGATAGTGATAGTCATAAAATCCTATACAATTTATATGAAGTGACATGTCGGAGTCAGGTGGCCGTAGTACAAAAAAGTGGTTACGCCGATAAGGACAGCAATAAGGTAGAGATCTCCTTTTTTTAACTAGAGCGAATTTGCTATGTGCATCTCTTATTGAGTGAATATGACAAAACACGACACATAATTATGACAAACACCGACCTCTATTACTTCTCCTCCTACGGTTAAATTTAATATGTAAAATTATTTAAAAAAGCTGTGGTAGTCCAGTGGCGAATAACCTTGCTTGCCGTGCAGGAGGCGATGATTCGATCCCCGTCCAGGCTGACTCACACCAATGAGTTTATCGGAATTTATGTACGATTTGTAGCACCACTGGCTTTTCGGTGAAGGAAAACATCGTGAGGAAACCTGCATGCTTCAACTTTGAGGCATGTATTGTACCCACTGTCCATTACAAGTGGCGACGGCCTCACTCCCCATCACACTGGACAGAGTTTCGGTACTAGTGAAACGTGGATGTTCTGAAGTTTCAGAATATCTCTGACTACCCCCTCGGGGAATATAGTCGTGTGCATATGCTGTAAAATGCTTACCTCAAAGAGAAATCGATTTTCCAATGTAAACCGACTAGTCCAGGCTTCACTCTATAATGTAACGGTATGTTTTCATATATCTTATCCGTACACAGTAACGTTGTAAACTCTGCTATGCACTCTTGTGAGAATCTGCAAAATTATTGTCAACAAGTTAATAAAACAAAATTACTGGAGTCACGTTGCAGGAACTGACCCGAGTACACGTCTCGCGTGGTTTCGCGCGTCGCGTTTGTGCCTGCCACGAGGCTCCACATTCCTCAATCTCTTCTTGTTCTTGTCCAAAAACAATCCCTGAGATTGGGATAGATTCTCCCAGTAAACTACTTGACACTGGCGGAAATGCAGTGCTAACGCACAAGCAAGAGTCCATTTAATTATAAATAAAAAAAATATATAAAAAATTACTAAGAATTCGTGGCGCAAGTCTGTTGTGGGCGGTCGCGTAGCCGTATCGTGTACTAACTGGCTTGCCACGTGGCTCCACCAGTGATACATTTAAGTGATTTGTTCTTCAATTCAGGGAGGCAGTGGGCCCCACTACATCGTGTTAATGAATTAACGCAAAACTAGAAAGTCAACATAAATAACTTGTTTGAAAAAAAAATTTTTTTTTGAACCCGATGACAACCCACCGCACGGGCACTACTTACTATCAAAACAAGATTCTTAAAATGTATCCATGAGTACATTAGCGCTTTCATTCATTGCTGAAATGATAAATAATTTTGGCCTCAAAACTTAAAATGCAAATAACTTTAAATTCTCAGTTTAAATTTTAACAATCAAAATAATGAAATTATTGTTTCAATATAATTATTTTGTTATAAATCAGTTGGGGTGTATGAGGTTTTGCGCTAATTCATTAACACGTTGTATAAGGATTTACAAGGGCACGCACACAGTGTAGTTTTGCCGCTGGGTAGTGGGCTGGGCCTTGATTGATTCTTGGTTGGGCTATTGCAAGCGAGGGTCGTTATGTAATACTGTGACTGTGACTACCACTGGTCTATTGTGTTCGCCCCATGCTCACCCATATTTTATACATACTTCCGAACTTAACACATTCGGTGCTAAGCTCAAAACCATGATCCTCGCGCAGTGCTAAAACTGACGCCCATCGTGGGTCGTGCGCACAGTAACGTAAAAAGAGCAATGCGATTCACCTCGTGGGTCACCTGCACAGGCGTAAGGTTGGGGTGACTCACGCTGTAGGTCATGAGCACAGGACGAAATGCAATAGAACTTGACCCCCCTAGTAGGTCGTGCGCACAGTCGTAAGCGCAGGCGACTCGTGCGGAAGCCATGAGCGAAACCGGCTCGTTACGTGGGTTCTTCGACACTGCAGCCCATTTGTCGCCGACCTACGGCATAGCTCGTCAGCAGTTAAAAGTGTTATAATATTCTCGGGTATGCAGATTTCCTCACAAAGTTTTCCTTCACCACCGAGCTAGTGATACTGATAAATATCTTCTTCTTGGTCGTAACCTCATGGCTGAGGGACGTGACCATCATGGGTCGCTTGTGCCACCACAACTCTCCAGGCCGCTCGATCTTGAGCCCGGTGTATGCTGGCCTGTAGTGTTGTCTCGGTCATTTCTTTCACCACATCGGTCCATCTCGTAGGCATGCGTCCTCTACCTCTCTTTCCCTCCATACGGCCGGTGATCATGAGTTTTTCCAAACTATCTGATCTCCTGACCGTATGCCCAAAGAATTTAAGGACTCGTTGCATACAGATGGTGGAGAGTCTCGTCTCGATGTTCAACTCATCGAGTATGGACTCATTTGTGCGGCGTTCAGTCCAGGATATTCGGAGCATTCTGCGCCAGCACCACATTTCGAATGCGTCAATCCTTTGAAGAGATACCTAGATCCTTTACTGATAAATATAAACATACATAAATTCCGTAGAACTTGGTGGTACAGGCCAGGAATCGAACCACCGCGTCATGATTGAGTCGCTAGCTCTCTTCAGTATAGACTATCATCGCTTGTTGGATGACATTTAAAACATACCTCAAGCCTTCTAGAAACGTTCTAACATCATCATGCCCCCACGGCTCCTTGGTAGCGGACCAGAGTCTCACCATATGTCTCACAATGTCCCCAAACTTGACCGTGCTCATGAGGGTCACTGTCCTACTGTCTGGGTAACCTAACAACTATTTTAGTTCGCTGGTAATAATGTAAGACTTACCTCAAGCCTTCAAGAAATGTTCTAACATCATCATGCCCCCACGGCTCCTTGGTAGCAGACCGGAGCCTCGCCAGATGTCTCACGACCGCTCTTACAGCTGCAAACTTGTCCGTGCTCATGAGTGTTGCCGTCCTACTGTCTGGGTTACCTTCTAACTCCTTCAGTGCTACTGAAATTGTATAATTAATTGATTTTAGGTAACAGATTTATTTTGTAATGAAATGAAGCATGTTAAAATTATTTTTAACCTAATTATGTAACAAAGCATGTACATACTGCCTAGATACTTAAGTAAAAGAAAACGGAATGTATTTTTTTATAAGTGTCAGAAATAAAAGGCTATTTTCATTTTCATTTCAACTGATTTATTCAAAATGTTGGCTGTGCCCTAACAAATAAATATAGGTGGACCAGAATCTCATGAAATAAGCAACATGCAAAAACTACTGTACAGATTTTCATGAAACTTTTGTTTGAAAGCTTATGTTATGACCTGACTTAAAATCAGGTAAATATATACTTTGTGCAGATGAAAAGTCTTGAAAGAAAATTATGGCTCAATTATTGTGGTATCGTTGCCAATCTAGGTTTAAAGAATTTTATTCTCATTAAAAACATACAGTCACTTACATGAGAACAGTTTTAAGATAATAAGAAAAAATCGATCGTTATACAATGTTCGTTCTAAAATACTTACTAAACAATAACATCTAACACTATTAATATCTTAGTTATGCGGTAGGTAGACAGCGACGGACAAAGGCGCAAGCGCAACGCAGGTAGGTACGTTATTTTTGTAGGTTTTTAATGTTTTATTAAACTAGTAAAGTTGAGCTTTGCTACAAATGCAGCTGGTATGCAAGCAAGACAGCTGGTAGTTGTAGCAAAGTTTCCGACCACCCCGAAAAGGATTATGGTCGTGAGTTTATGTATATGTGTATGCAATTAATAAGTTATCAAAACGTTGTCCTTTGTACATCACAGCCCTTACATTGTTATACTATTTTATTAGACGTTAGTGGCATTACATTAATTGAGTACCTACTGTGTACTTATTTATCTACGAGAAGGTAAGACATAGCAAAGACATAAAAACAAAAAAACAAACACGGCAAAAACCAAAGACCAAAGTCGATTAACATTTTTCAGGAGTGCTAAGGTATCACATCTACGAAAGAAAACGAAGAAAACAAATTATTTAAGCAGTGAGTACCTAGTCTTTGAGAATGTATTTTGTAAGATCTCCATTATACATAGCAACTATATTTGGGTGATCTATCTATCTATCTATAACGTCACGCCTCTTTCCCAGTAGGGTAGGCACAGACCAGGGCGCGCCACTTACTACGATCCTTACATACCTCTTTTGCCTCATGCACATCCATACATCTCTTCATACATGCCCGTCGGTTCAGAGTACTCCGCACCTCCCCTTTTTGTAGGATGCAACTGATTTGATCAGCATACATCCTACGAGGGCGCCCTCTGCCGACACTTCCACTCACATTAGCAACATATATCTCTTTCAGAAGTAATGAGTAAAGAGTAATGAGAGAGAAAGAAGTAATGAAAAACAAACAAATAAGTATACAAATAAAAAGCAAGTTATACGAAGTAGCAATACTACCTTGCCTCACCTACGGGTGCCAAACATGGGCCTTAAGGAAACAAGATGAGGAAAAGCTAAAAATATGCCAAAGAAAGATGGAAAGAAGTATGCTAGGAATAAAACTAATGGATAAGATAAGTAATGCGAAAATAAGAAAGAAAACAAAAAATTGTGACATCGTGGAAAGAATAAGATTGTTAAAGTGGAATTGGGCCGGACACATCTGCAGAATGGACAACACTAGGTGGACTAAGAGGGCAATAGAATGGGTACCACGTGACAGTCAGAGGAAAAGAGGAAGACCGAAAGTGAGATGGGCTGACATATTTGTCCAAAGATGTGGCCCAGACTGAATGAGGAAAGCCAGAGTTAGAAAATACTAGAAAAAAAGGGACGGAGAACGGAGGAACGGAAAGGGAGGGAGAAATAATAAATAAAAAAAAAAGGTGCCATGATATTTAATCGATTAACGAATGAATGAAAATGAAATGAAATGAAATTAATAATAATATACTATAATTAGGTGAATACAATAATATTTAATTAAATCAAATAAATGTAATGATATTACTATTTTTTCTTAATGATATGTATAAAAATGTAATTTGTGCATGAAATTGTTAATTTATGAACCTTTATGTAAGTTAATTTATGAAAGTAGTAGAATAAAGGCTTTTTTATTTTTATTTTTTATTTTATTTATCTCTTTCGTACATCTGCTGTCACTCATCCTCTCCACATGGCCAAACCAACGAAGCATACCTTTCTCTATTCTTGTCACAACATCTTCTTTCAATTTACATCGATCTCTTATTACATAATTTCTCACTCTATCTCTCAGCGTGACACCACACATACTTCACAAGGAACGCATTTCAACAGCATTAATTTTACTTGCATGCTTCTTCTGCCATACCCAGCACTCACTGCCATACATAAGTGTAGGCACCAAAACACCATTGTGTATAGCAAGTCGCACCTTTTTGGACACTACTTGGCTAGCCACAATAGTATGCAGAGCACCGTATACTTTGTTTCCTGCTGTTACTCGCCTATGAACATCACCCTCACATTTGGGTGATCTCTAAGATTGTTTTTGTACAACACTCTTGTGGAGTGTGCAGTAAAATGATGGAGCTTTGTGGCAGGCTGGAGAGCAGGAAACTGATATGCGACTGACCGCCTTGTAATCATTGAATGTTGACTACGTATATAGGGACGAGTTACGCGTGTCATTCTACTAAGAAACATTTCTGACACTTTTTGCGGGGGGTGAGATAACATGAAATCCACAACTTTGGATTTTATATTTACTCTAGCGATCAGGGAGCCTGGTGATCCGTCAGAAGGGTACTCCTAGTTCGGGCACCAGTCTCTCACAAAGGTTTTTTAAAACCATTCTATCCTAATTGTGTTGCATTTGTTAAACCTTTGTGAAGAGAGAAAATAAATATTTTTTCATTATTATTCCCCATAATTTAAGATTCTAATTCTGAATGTTAAAAATCATGAAAAGTTGTCTCGTGGGAACCCCAAACGTTCTAAGTTCAAAACTATTGTTCCACTATTATAAGCTGTCTCGTTTAGTGATTTAGTGATAAGGTATAAAATTGAGTGTTGCAAATGATCAACTTGTCTTATACCGTGGCAGAGGGGAAATGCTACTGCAAGACCAGTCCTTATATAAGTAGTCAAAGCCATTAAATAAATATGTATACGGGGCGCGTGCTGGGGGCGTCGCGGTACAGCACGCGTCCGACACATGCTAAGTATGATTAAACCAATTAATTAATTAAACGAGTGTTACAAAAAAATTAGTCTGGGTGTCGCCTCTCGTACCTCAATGCCCGTAACAGACCTGCAACGTGAGTAGCATTCGCAGGGCTTCATTAGAAATGAATGTCGTTTTATGTGAAAATACACCATACGATTATTTCAGCCTCAAGACCTAAATTGATGGTATAAGGCCTTTCACAACGACCTACTTTATGCAGCTTGCATCTATTTAGCTCCCCGCAACCTTTATAAGAGGAGAAACTACTGAAAAGATTAGTAATTTTAGTTGTAAAAGTGGGTTGGTAACTTACGAACAACGAAAGGTTTTATTTCTTTTTTCTGTATTTCCGGCGTAACGAATGAAACCGTGGTCCATTGGGAAGGGTTATCTGTTAACAATTCTAATTGTTGAGACATTGTTCCGACTGTTTTTAGTTGAAATAAAATATTTTTTCGATACTTTTATTTACGAAAATCTGTCACAACATTGAAATGGCAATTTTTTTTTGTTAAATTCAAGGTAAAGGCATCCATATAGCCCATACCACCGATGTCTATAGTTAGCAATTAAAACGTTGGTGTTCGAGGTTTTGACGCTCCTCTGGAGTTTTTGAAGACAATCGAAAGACGCAGGAAACCAAAGAGTAATATTAGTATCAGGAAACGCAAAGAAGTTCACACTCCACAGGAAAGCGGTGATCCGACCGCACGTAGTGATTATATTCTCTTTGCCGACCGCTTTGCCACGCTACAAATGACGGAACACTTTATTTTTCATACGCCATCATAGTTCACTGAACTGTATATTGTTCACTTGCATGACACTTTGTACGCAAAACAACACCAATTTTACGAACCAAAACTCACTATAAACAATAAAAATGTGGACTCCAAACCAAACGGAGCTGACAAATTTCCGCCGTTAAGCAAGTCAAGTGACGTGCTTTTTAAATTATAAAGTTTCGGTAAATTACCGGTCAATCACTGATACTTTATGATTGACCGGTTTTTTTTGCAACAATCAGAAGAAACTTTAGGCACATCACTAAAATAAAATGGATGCCGCTTGTTTGGCTTGCTAAAGTGAATTTTCACGTTTTTCATTCCTTTGAACTTTTCATTTACAACAATTATTCCCTACTGTGACTCCTAAAACCGTAGAAATACGTTCTCGAAGTGTTTTAATATAAAATATCAGTGATAAACAATGACTTCCGTACAAGGCCCGCCGGGAAATAAGCCATGGCCGGTACGACCGGGAATTCAACACCAAAATAGTCAAAATAACGGGAGTTTGACTCTAAACAGGACGATAAACCTGTACCCGCTAACGAATTACACCTTCGGGACCAAGGAGCCACTCTTCGAGAAGGATGCATCCGTGCCGGCAAGGTTTCAAAGGATGAGGGAGGAATTTTCGAAAATCGGCATGAGAAGGTAAATTTCTGTTGTAAATTCGACTGTAGACGTGTTAAAACACCATGCTTTTAGTTTATCTTACTGCGTTTTATAGTTTATTGTTATTCTGTAGTCTAAAACTGACATAGCCTCAAAATATTTTGATTGGTGTAACCAAGGCTACATACTCCAAAGTGCAAAAAACTCGAGGTCTCTAATCTATTCAATTTGGGATGCAACCTGCGTAAGTACCTACGCTCCGACGAACCTTCGCCGAACTTCGCAGGTAGCTGGGTCGGCTGCAGAGTGTGCGGCACGCTCGAAGCACTCCTGGTATTCGTCCTTGGAGGAAAACTATTTATTCGTGCCGTTCGCAGTTGAGACAGGTGGTCCCTGGAGCGCTGAGGCAAAGAACCTAGCCCGAGAGTTGGGTCGCCGGATGCGGGATAGGGGCTGCGATCCACGGTCTGGTTCGTTCTTAGTCCAACAAATTGACTTAGCCATCCAACGGGGTAACGCCGCAAGCTTCATAGGCTCGTTTAGGCCCGAAACGAACCGTGGCGGATTCTCTGAATAGTTTAGATTTTTGTATAAATTTATGTTTTTAATTTTATACTATTATTACTATTAACCATTACTGTCTTTCTCTTCAGTAAATAAAATGATTTTTTATCTATTCAAACTATAGTCAACAACTCTGATGCCCTCACCATGTTGGCTGCTGACGGTTATAGTCACAGCATCTGACCTGATCTCTGATTGTAGTGAAGACCAATGCGGCTCACCTCGTGGGTCACCTGCATAGGCGTCAGGTTTGGGTGACTCACGCTGTAGGTCATGAGCAAAGGCGAAATGCAATAGAACTTCGTAGACCGCGTAGGTTGTGCGCACAGTCGATACGTTGAATAAGAAAAGCGGTCACTATATAATGTGATACAATACAATCCGAACGGCCTCCGTGGTCTAATCTAGGCTCGGTTAAGAGGTTTGGGTTCTTGACACGGGGTTCGATTCCCACAGGGGACACCTAGTGACATGTCACTTTGTGCGTTTTTCCCCGGTTGGTTAGGACATTGCAGGCTGAAACACATGATTGTCTGAAAAGAAAGATGATTCTGTGCTTCGGATGCCACGTTAAGCTGTTGGTCCCGGCAACTATCTCTGGTCGTAAGTAGTCGTTACATAAAAACCACATCAGAGGCTGTTAGGCCGTCTGAAAAAACTCTAGCCACTAGGGCTCCGCTCACACGATAAGAAGAAGAATACGATCCGATATGAGAATCTGATAAGTGTGTATGATATTCAGTGATCGGAATAGGTAGTGCAATTTCGCGGGATTTCGTGACGTTATCTTAATATGGATATGCCTTTAAATCCCACTTTGTTGGGATTTAGTTATATATTTGTAGAAAATTATCAGGAATTAATGAAACCACGAGTTGTTGTTGTTGTTTGTTGTTGTTGTTGTTGTTGTTGTTGTTGTTGTTGTTGTTTGTTACGAGTTCTAAGCATACAATATATTTCGATATTTACTTATTAAAGTTGGTTTATATTGACGCTAGGCTTTACATACACAGAAAAATACGGTCAAATTGATTCTAAGAATGGTACCTGGTAGCTACCTGGTAAAATTTATTGTTTATTGTGACCGTGGTTGATTAGGACGATAAAAATAATTGTTACTATGTGTGGGTTCCCGCATTCCCATAAGGCATACTATCAGTTTAAAATAACAATGTGCATGACCTTGAAGGGCCGTTCGATAACTTCACTCGGTTGTAAAGGAATATAGACTCTATGTAAAGGAAATAATCATTTGAATGACTCCAGTGAAGTTCGTGTGATTGAGTGACGTCACATTTGCAGGCGAGGTCATGCACATTGTTATTTTAAACCGATAGTAACCATATTAATATAATGTTTTCACACCACCCGCTCGAAAATGGAACATTATATGTCATGTAACTCAAACCTAAAGCAAGTCATTATTAGTGTTGCCGCTCGATAGGCCAAATATCGATTGTCTATCGATAGTTATCGATAGGTGAGAAATAATGTACTCGCTCGATAGGACAATCGATAGTATCGATAGTATCGATACTATCGATAGTATCGATATCTCTTTTACTCCAATAGTATCGGTAAACAGCAATACTATCGATAGTATCGATAGTTTCGATCGCTGCCATCTAATGATCAATCGATAGTATCGATACTATCGATAGTATTGCTTTCCAATATCGAATAGACTATCGATACTATCGATAGTATCGATACAATCGATAGTTTTGCACTATCGATAGCGATAATTATTTCAATAGTATTGCATTCGGTATGCAGGCATAATGGGTAGTGGAAATGTATAACGTGGCTATGTTCAACCAAAACCACTTTTCTAGTATATTGCCTTTATAATAAGCGCACGTTTGGCTTGCATACTGAATGCAATACTATCGAAATAAATATCACTATCGATAATACAAAACTATCGATAGTATCGATAGTATCGACACTATCGATAGTCTATTCGTTATTGGAGAGCAATACTATCGATACTATCGATACTATCGATACTTCATTGGTTAGCAGCGATCGAAACTATCGATGCTATCGATAGTATTGCTGTTTACCAATAGTATTGCATAAAAAGAGATATCGATAGTATCGATAGTATCGATACTATCGATACTATCGATTGTACTATCGAGCGGGTACATGATTTTGACGTTCAACAATCGATAGCAAAACTATCGATTTTTCGGCAACACTAGTCATTATAGCCCTGGCCCTAGCCGGGCAATAATATTGTACTGAATTTCATTATAACCCGCTGGTCAATAATGAGATTTGAATATGGAACAGCATCCACAGATTATTTAAAAGTTACTACGACCCTTACTTAAAATTCGTATGAAAACTTATCATGGAGACCTGCACCAAAAAGAACTTAATTCGAAATTCGAACTGGCCACCACGACTATTGAACACAAAAAAAGAAAAAAAAAGGCGCGAATACTGCAAATCTCTGTACCTATTGCTACGAACAAAGTAATAAAAAAAAAGTCCGATTTTTGAAAATCATACGAGTGACTTGGCAGTAGAAAATGTCAAAATTACTATGGAGATTATGCATCTTTCTACTGCCAATTCGCTCGTATGATTTTCAAAAATCGCACTTCTGGTCTAATGTTTCAAATATAAAATAGTGTTTTCTAAATACTATACTTACTTTGTTATAAACTCTAATAAAATAATTTGTTTCTAACAGTATTGCTTTTTAGGGTTTCGTACCCAAAGGCTAAAAACGGGACCATATTACTAAGCCTACGTTGTCCGTCAGTCCGTCCGTCCGTCCGCCTGTCCTACCTATTTAGGGCTGTAACTTTTGAACCGTAATAGCTAGATAGTTGAAATTTTCTCAGATTATGCGGCGGATTTGTTAAAAAATAATAAAAATGTCAAAAAGTTAAAAATTAAGGGGGGTTCTCAACAAGAAACTAGTTTTTATCAACGTTTTTTCTTCACGCTCTATCGTAAAAACGGTAATACATACAAGCGTCAAACTTAGTGTGATTATAGAGCAAACTCTACAGAATAACATCAAATACTAAAAACCGGCCAAATGCGAGTCGGTCTCGCGCTAAAGGTCCCGGACAAAAAAGTTTTTTTTCTAAGTTAATAATGTTGTGTTCGGTGGTGGTGTGGTACGGAACCCTTGGTGCGTGAGTAGCCCGACTCGCACATGGCCGGTTTTATTATTTTCTCGCGGAGGGTGTGAAAAGTAGAGTATGGTCCTCGGGGATAAACGTGTTTTCATCTTGGGCGAGCTTAAACCCCTCGCTTCACTCAGGATTCTAGTCTTAACTCCCTCGCTTCGCTCGGGAGTTAACTCTAAGCTCCCTCGCTACGCTCGGGAGTTAACCCTAGAATCCCTCGTTACGCTCGGGATTCAATATCGCGCCCGTGATGAAAGACACTGCTTTATCCCCTTGGTACATAATCTACTATTAAGATCATTCACCCTAAATTGCACTACCTATTCCGATCACTGATGATATTCGAGAAATATCCATCACTCCAATGATAAACAATTCAAATGTTTCTTGCATCTCGCAGGTCTGTAGAAGGAGTCCTATTGGTCCACGAGCACGGGCTCCCTCACGTGCTGCTTCTACAACTCGGCACCGCATTCTTCAAACTGCCCGGCGGAGAATTAAATCCTGGAGAGGTACGTCTTTATCATGATTAACTTATGAACTGCCACAGTTCCAGATATAATAGAAAACAGTGAGACAAATTATTTCGTGATTGTGAGCTTCTTTTTCGCGAATCGTGATCGGATCATGATCGGATACACATGTTGTGACATTGCTAGCGCGAAGATTTAAGATGAAAGTTGATTAAGAAAATTTCAGTGATTTTTTTTATACCTTACTAGCGGCCTGTCCCGGCTTCGCACGGGTGGACATCTAATCTTTTCTAGCAATAAATATAGCCTGTTACTCAGGGTGAATGCAGCTTTCTAATGGTGAAAGAATTTTTGAAATCGGCCCAGTACTTTTTGAGCCTATTCATTACAAACATACAAACATACAAAAATAGGTACAAATCTTTCCTCTTTATAATATTAGTGTAGATAGATATCTTTTTTTTTTTTTTTTTTTTTAATTTATTTAACTTTTACAAAAAAAATTATAATCTAGAATAAACAATTTCTCTCCAAAACTCCTTAAAGAGTTTAGCGGGAGATCCACAGTTGCTGCGTGACGTTAACTAATTCAAAAGTACAGTTACAGGTCTGATTTTAATTTTTGACTACAAAACAATTTTAATTTAAAACAAAACAACATTTTTTTAAAGATAAATTAGTTTAAGTCTTTATCGATAACAATACCAACAATAACAACAATGAGGGCATGCACAGAATAGATTTAACTTTCTGGTATTAATTTAACCTCCTGCCTAGCCCTTCGACGGAGTCTTGGGTTCGGATTACACAGGGGGTTATACTGGACCACTATGCAGGAGAATTCAAATATGGCATAACAATGCATACATATATACATACATACGCATACATACAGGGTAACACCACAGTGCTGTTACAGTATGCATAGGTTTTTATTTTAGCTTTTATAGTTTCTGTAGTCCCTTTTATACATTTTAAATCAGATGGTAGGTTATTAAATATTGTAGGAACTATGTATTCTTTTGTCCTTTTTCCGTATACATTTTTGGTTTTGCACACCCTAAGACTCTAGACTTTACCTACTCTAATTTACTTAACGAGACGCTGATGAGTTTGCAAAGGCGAACACTTTCCTAGCAACATCAGAACTTGGTGATGCTAGGATGTCATGAAACATGCCCACATCAAGCCTATTCACTCCAAGCACAGATTACCCCCAATAGATACCGCATACAGGGCCGCCGACGCTCGCCACACATCTATGGTTTTTCAATGATATAATCAACGCGAGTGAGCGAGCTAGAAGTAGTGCGACCTTGAAATGGCCAATCACGTTGCACCGTTTCGTGCCCCGCTACACCGCCAAAAATGGTGACTTCGGGCGTGAATAAAATGTTCATCATGCTGTATCTATTGGGGGTAATCAGTGTCATTCGAGCCTGCTCGTAACGAACACACTCCATTAACAGGTGATGAAAAATTTCAGTGATATGTATAGAAATGTTAAATGATAATTAGATTCAGGCAAAGGCAATTGCCCTGATCATGGGATGCTTGACTAAAGAAACTTGTTATAAATGGTTGCAGGATGAAATAGAGGGTCTCAAGAGGTTACTAACGGAGACGCTGGGCAGGCAGGACGGAGTCAAGCAGGAGTGGCTCATTGAAGACACCATCGGTAAGATCATTTCTGTTTTAAGGTTCCGTATTTAACTTTGACTACTTAAACAGGGTGTAACAAAACACCCTAGTAATACTTAAGGGGGTGCTTCAGACCATCAAACTGAACAACTTTCACTATGGAGCCAACATCGAGAAATAAAAAATCTGCTGTCCCATACATTTTAGTCGAGTCTGTACTGCACTTTTTTGCGGGACAGCAGATTTTTTAACACGTTCCGGGACAGTGACCGCCCATAGCCGTGATTACAATAAAAGTTCTGTTGTGTCTCATTCACTGCCCCGGAATGTGTTAAATTATTTTTTCTCAATGTTGGCTCCATAGTGAAAGTTGTTCAGTTTGATGGTCTGAAGCACCCCCTTAAGTATTACTAGGGCGTTTTGTTACACCCTGTACATATAAGGACTGGCCTTGCGGTAGCATTTCCCCTCTGCCACGGTATAAGACGAATTGATCATGTGCATTTACACTCAATTTTATACCTTATCACTAAACGAGACAGCCTATAATTGCAAAACAATAATTTTTAACTTAGAGAACACAACATTTTCTTGCAGGCAACTGGTGGCGTCCGAACTTCGAGCCACCCCAGTATCCGTACATCCCTCCCCACATAACAAAACCCAAAGAGCACAAGCGTCTCTTCCTCGTTCAACTTCAAGACCGAGCCCTATTCGCAGTGCCAAAGAACTACAAGTTGGTCGCAGCGCCCCTCTTCGAACTGTACGACAACGCTCAGGGCTACGGGCCCATCATCTCATCGCTGTCTCAGAGCCTGTGCCGGTTTAACTTCGTCTACATGTGAAGTGACGGTGAGAGTTTTTGTGGTACACGGATAGGATTAGTTTAAAATATAATTAATATTTTTTTGCTGTTGGAAGGTAATGGATAGGTTTTACAGGTTATTCAATGAAACAATAGGCTACTTGACAACTAGTCAAATCAGCTACTCTTTATCGGACGTCAAAACATGCGCTTTGTATGAAGATTTGTACTAAATATTGAGTTGTGACGTCATCAACATTTTCATTACTTTTTATAGTTTATCTTGCTATTAAAAATAGTATTCAAGCTAAAAACTCAATGAAAATGGGAGTTTAGCATTATTTTATAACCCTTTTTTTATTGAGTAGATAAAAATAAAATATATTGAATGTAGTCAAATACCCAATTTATGAACATGAGTGTGACAATATTATTATTCTTGGCTGGGCTATTGGAAGCAAGGTCCGTTATGTAACACTGCGACACATGCTGGTCTATTGTATTCACCCCAAAGTTTTAGGCTGCCTGTCCACTGATGCGAGCTGGCTGGGCGACCTGTGTAGCTGTGTGATCTCGGCCGAGCTCCTGATTGGTTAATATTTACACAGCTCGCCCAGTAAGGGCTCTTACAGACGAGCGACACTTTGCTGTCGCGGTGGGTCGCAGAGCGCCCCGCGCTCATACATTTTACTGTCGCGTGACCCTCCGCGACACCCGGCGACCGCAAAGTGTCGCTCGTCTGTGAGAGCGCTAAGCTCGCATCAGTGGACAGGCAGCCTTACACATACCTCTGAACTTATGGTTCATAAATTCTGTAGAACTTAGTGGTAGAGGCCAGGAATCGAACCGCCGCCTCGTGATTGAGTAGCTAGCTCTTTTCCACTATGACAATATGCTCACGACTGTATTCCCCGAGGGGGTAGTCAAAGGTATTCTGAAAATCCATGTTTCACAAGTGTTACTGAAACTCTAATCCAGTGTGATGAGGAGACCATCACAACTTCTCGGATGCTGAGATATTTGAACATTATCAATACTAATATGATATAAGCTGCCTCCGTGGTCTAATGGTTAAGAGCTTTGGCTCTCGACACGGAGGTTGTGGGTTCGATTCCCACGGGGGGACACCTAGTGATATGTCACTTTGTGCGTTTTTCCCCAGTTGGTTAGGACATTGCAGGCTGAATCACCTGATTGTCTGAAAAGAAAAATGATTCCGTGCTTCGGATGGCACGTTAAGCCGTTGGTCCCGGCTACTATCTCTGGTGGTCGTAGTCGTCACATAAACACCACATCAGAGGCCGTAAGGCGGTCTGAAAAAACTCTGACACCAGGGCTCTGCCCACGCGATTATTATTATTATTATATAGGTATTATGCTTTAGCATCTGTCTGTCTGTTTTTCTTACCCCCTCGGGGAATATAGTCGTGAGCATATGCATGCCTGCATCTTGACGTCTCTGTTGGTATGATGGTTACCACACTGGAGTACTGGATTTGATTCATCATGGATGCTACATGTTTTTGTCTTTGCATTGTCTAGCCTAGTAGCTTATTTACAATAGCACAGTAGCACAAAGTATGTGTCTGTAAGCAATATAACATTATTGATGCGAACGAAAAAGTCATCTGCTGCAATATTATTTTTTAACTTTTAAGTTTTTTTGAAGGCGGTTTTAATTTTTTGTTAAAATGTTGTTTACTTATTTCACAATTTTCAGTGGTGAATTCATTAGTTCGATTTAACAGTAGTGCTTCAAATTAACAAACGCACTAGTCGGCACTACGATTTTCGAAGGTTCCCCTCGATTTCTCTGGGACCCATCATCAGATCCTGGTTTCCTTATCATGGGACCACCCTTGGGAATTTGGGATATCTCCTTTCCAACAAAAAAAGAATCATCAAAATTGGTTCTTAAACGACGAAGTTATCCATTTAAAAAAAGATATACGGTCGAACTGAGAACCTACTCCTTTTTAACCGACTTCAAAAAAGGAGGAGGTATCTCAGTTCGACCATATATCTTTTTAAAAATATCTCCCAATATTTTCCTTCCAAACAGCTAATCCTAAAAGTGTATCATAAAAATTCAATACAATTCCAAAACTCTCCGTATATTATGAAATGGACAGTTTATAAAAATTAAGATATAAAACATTGTTGTAATGTTTTTAATTAGATATTAAGTGGATTTGACTAAACTATGAAGAAAATATACGTGTTTCATTTATTGTACCTCAAGAAAGAAGACTGTTTTTAATTTTAAGTATTATTTTTAGTTTTTATAAGCTTCGCTAGGTGGCGTCAGGTAGCTATTTCTATGGGAAAACTGTTTGTTTACCCTAACACACTGTAGAAGTATAGAACACAAAAATGTATGGATTTATAAGAATAATAAGAATAATATTTATTAATGCACGAAAGCCATATTTTACAAACGTAATTCTTATAAATAATTGATGCACTAAATGTTAAAATACTAGGCTAGGTATATTGGTAGGTACAGCTGATGCCATGAAAGGCAGGGACTACCTGCCTGAGATATTGTCCAGAAATATATTTTTAAATTTATTATATTTGAAATTATATTTATATATATTTGAATCCGAAAAATATAGAATAATGATTGTCGATTCGAACTGTGCCACGACTTAACTCAATGTATTCCTGTCACTAAAATAAGATTAAGAAAAGAGACAGAAAACCAACAACTGACTTTAGTGCGGCCAAAGTGACGTTACCATGACGTTACACGCCCAAAAACGCCTTAAATAATATGGCGTACATTATGATGGCATCATATTTTGGGCGTGTAACGTCACTTTGACGGCACTAAAGTCAGTTGTTGGTTTTCTGTCTCTTTTTAATCTTATTTTAGAAAGTGACAGGAATAAATTTAGTTAAGTCGTGGCACAGTTCGAATCGACACCACCATAGTACAATATACTATTCGTACATTAATGATACATAGATAGAAGTTATTCTATAAACAATTTTGTATTTTTTTTGTTACTATGTAGGTATGTATTATAATTATATTTTATATATAATTATAATTTTGCATGTAATTCATGCGTTAAACTTGTAATTGTACATAAAAATATTAACAATCTGTGATATTAATTATAAAGT
Organism: Agonopterix subpropinquella; assembly: GCA_922987775.1. NCBI lineage: Eukaryota > Metazoa > Arthropoda > Insecta > Lepidoptera > Depressariidae > Agonopterix > Agonopterix subpropinquella. The sequence goes on along the minus strand of OV277718.1, from coordinate 5,942,118 downwards.
AATTAATGAATAATGATTGTTCTGTGATAGTAATCATAAAATAATTATTTTATTAATGTTCTTACATAATCAATTAAATTATCAAATCCAATAAAATTGTAATACCATTTTCTAATGGGTAATTTCTAATTGCAATATTTCATCCATTAAAACGGAATTTTATTAAACTTAATGCACAATATTGCAGTGGTCCTCAAACTATTTAATTTTACGCCTAATGGACAAAATAAGAACATAAGGGCGATGTGACTACATCTCCGCAAAAAGCAGCCATGTGATATGGCCATAGTATTTGCTTAGAGGAACATCATAGATATAGTATAGGGGTAGATAAATATTATAAAGCAAGACTAAAGACAATGGCCTCGATTCGGCCTGTGCCACGACTTAACTTAACTAAATGACTAAATGTATTCCTGTCACTTTCTAAAATAAGATTAAGAAAAGAGACAGAAAACCATCAGCTGACTTTAGTGCTGTCAAAGTGACGTTACACGCCCAAAAACGCTTTAAAAAAGATGGCGTACATTATGATGGCATCTTATTTTGGGTGTGTAACGTCACTTTGACAGCACTAAAGTCAGCTGTTGGTTTTCTGTCTCTTTTCTTAATCTTATTTTAGAAAGTGACAGGAATAAATTTAGTTAAGTCGTGGTACAGTCCGAATCGGTACCATTCTATACAAAAGGAGGACTTCGCATCAGTGCGCTATTAACGGGACCACTAAGTTATGCCCAGTTGTTTTACATTACTGCTTTGTGACCAAATACATTTGAAAGGACTGGATTGTCAGCGGCAATGTATGAAAGCTGGGCATAACTGATGCATACAAAGGTGACATTACGAGACATGTGCCATGTTTAGGCCAGGTCTACCCAATATCAAACTGTACAAAAACATGTATAGTCATTCCTTACAGTCGCACACAGATTGCCATAAGAGTGACAGAGCTAGATTAGACGTAAATCTGTTACGTCTGTTAAACAAATGCCACTACTTTTTAAGCAAATTCAAGCAAAATTCGTTCTTAACGTAAAGAAATAGCTGAGTCTTCCAGCTGAGAGGTCGGGTGACATTATGGTTCAAGACGGTATCTGTTTACTATTGACATTTTACTTATTCTAATGGGCGGTTGTCATAACTCATAAGTGTGAATGGATGTCAAGTAGCGTTTCTATGTCTTGCTTTATATTGTTAGCATTATGCATTTAAAAAATAAACGTATTTTGTATTTTTGTATATTATTTATCTAGCCCTATATTTTATCTTTGGTTTAGGCTTTGTTATTGTATGACGTGATGACTCTGGTTATAAAAACTCATTGAGCAGGACATAAAAACGCTACTTGACATCGATTCGCACTTATGACAACCGCCCATTAGAATAAGCGAGATGTCAATAGTAAACAGATAACATCTTGAAACATTTTGTCACCAGGCCTTCTGCTCGAGGACTACGTTATTTCCTTACGTTAAGGCTGAATTTTGTGTGAATTTGTTTAAAAAGTGGTGCATCATGTTATGGCGACATTCACTGGCATTAGTGTTTTAGGGTTCACCCAGGAACGTCCTTTGCTAGAGCAAATAAGATAGACGGAATGCGATCGCACGCGGCGGTGCTGCGGCGTGCTGTCGCGTTCCGTATACCTTATTTGCTCTAGCTAATAACGTTCCTGAGTGACAGAAAAGGATGGAGCGACGGAAAAAGGCGATGCCGTGCTGACAGATGAGGTTAAACCCTAAATCTTTTAAGAGAGCCAGTTACACTTTGAGAACCTCCGTAAAAAGTGTTTTACTGTTTCAAAAGTACCAAAATCCATTACAATAGGTGTAATAATATTTTTTATACATCCGCCTATAACAATTCTATCGATGAAACAAATTATTTACTTTCAAAGTTTAACCAAATAGTTTACAATGCGCGGAGTGTTACTTATATTTGTTTTTTATTTTTTTAAGGCAGAGTGTATGCTGTGGTCTAAGGGCGTTGTACATTTTTCTATTAGTCCTAAAGATTATGGTAAGTGAGATAAAAAACATAGCTTTTCAGCCGGGATTGGGGTCGCTACGGTTGCAACCTAGGATTCCTAGGAGGAGCAATTTTGAAACTATAGGGTCCAACTTAATATGCTAACACTTTTTTAAGAGGATGATCATGATCAGACCGTCAAACTGAACAACTTTCTCTATGTGACCAACATCGAAATCGCGAAAAAAATTGTTGTACAGTCGCCATCAGATATATCGTAGCATACAAGTGTCCAAATATTTCTGAACAGTACTAATTTTCATTAAATTCTTTACAGTAAATGTTACCAATTATATCTAAACGTGTATTTTGTCATAAATATCTGAACAGCGAATTTTAAATAATTTCTTTAAAATGTTATTTAAAACGAGCTTTTACCCGCGACTTCGTCCGCATAAATTATATACCAGATTTTAAGTCAGATCATAAGCTATCAAACAAAAAAGTTGCATCAAAATCGGTTTAGTAGTTTTTGCGTGATGCTCGAACAAACAAACACCCAAACAAACAAATAAACAAACAAACAAACAGACAGACAAAATATCCAAAAATTTGTGATTTGTAATCAGGGACATTAAAAAACCAATTATTATAATCTTTCTTTTTATAAATATCTTCAATGTACAGACGCACTTCTGTTACAGTTTTATAATAGTTTAGATTAAAATGTAAAACAACGACGGAGTAAGGTTTTTTTCAGAAACTTTTCAGATGTTTATGACCACCCTGACTGCGTAGATATAATTTGATGTTCTAGGCGTTCCTATATTTTTGATTGGTTATGAGTAAAGAATTTATTGAAAAGAAATGCTTAGAAATATTTGACCACCTTGTTTGCTACGATATATCTGCTGGTGTCTGTACCTCCCATAGAAAATAGATCGGCTAATCCGCACTTTTTTATGGGAGGTCTAAAAAACTTCCAGGTTTCGACCCCTGTTTCTTGGAGAACTGAATATAGGTACTCTAAAAACGTTGTTAGTAAAAATTAAAAACTAGTGGTGTAGGTATACATGGTCCTTCTTAATGCTAACACTTTTTTAAGGGGATGATCAGACCATCAAACTGAACAACTTTCTCTCTTGGATCAACATCGAAATAGAGAAAGAAATCTGCTGTCCCGTACATTTGGCTCAAGTAGGTTTGCGGTTTTGTATGGAGATGTTGTTTTTTTCGCGATTTCGATGGTGGTGCCATGGAGAAAGTTGTTCAGGTTGACGGTCTGGTCATCCTCTTAAAAAAGTGTCAGCATATTAAGTAGGACCCTATACAGGGTGTAACAAAACACCCTAGTAATACTTAAGGGGGTGCTTCAGACCATCAAACTGAACAACTTTCACTATGGAGCCAAAATCGGGAATCGCGGAAAAAAAATCCGCTCTTTCATACTAAACTGCAGTACCGTCTCGACTCAAATGTATGGGACGGCAGATTTTTTTTATTTTTTCTCGATGTTGTCTCTATAGTGAGAGTTGTTCATATTGGTGGTCTGAAGCACCCCCTTAAGTATTACTAGGGTGTTTTGTTACACCCTGTACAGGGTGTAAGGAGAAGTATCATTAAACTTTAAAACACATACTCTGCCCATCAAACTGAACAACTTTTATTATGGGAGCAAACCTGTCAAAGCATAAAAAAAATCTGCTGTTCTATACTAAACTTCAATACCTACTCGAATCAATTAATGTATGCAACAGCAAATTTTTTTTTGCTCCGATCGGTTTACTCCCATTGTAAAAGTTGTTCAGTTTGATGGGTCGACTCTTAGTTTAAGAGGATGCTAATGATATCAATGTTACCCTGTATATATTTTTTGTTTGATTAACATCGTTTTACTAAGCTGTGAAAGGACTGAATTTTTCCGAAAATCTTTATTTACCTACTTTTTGTTTTTGTTTTTTTTTAAATGTGTACTTAATAATACTTGTAGACGTGCATTCTCAAGACGTAATATTAACGACCCTGAACCAGCTGTCCCTGGAGGTGTGCCTCAAATTCTTCAACACACCCCTGAACCAGACCGCCAGCAAACAGGACAAGATATTGTATATTAGCAACCGTGACAAACGTAAGACCTGCGAGCCTGACACTTACGATTTTAGTAAAAGTGTTGTGGTAAGTATTTTTAATATTATTTAAACCGGTTTAAAATAAAAAAAATTTTCTCAAACATGCTTGGAAATGTGAGCATTATTTTGACAACCTTCTTCGAGATAAATCGAAATTGCTGTACTGGCCAAATACATGCGCGCAGCGGCCGGCAATGTTTGTATGAAAATCCATATCTGTCGTGTTTAGCGGCCAAATAAATTACATAGTAAACTCATATCTGTCGTGTAATTTAAAAATGGAACGATCTTTTTCTCCGAAACATGGCGACCAAGGAGGTAACTCATCAAAGGTTTTATTTAAATTTCGAACTGGCTTGCAAATAGAAAGCTGTTTATTGAAAAAAAAAACAAATTGTTGTTCGTTGTTCGTCATTGATTTTGAAAAGAGTTTTCATTTCTGCGAATTATTTGAGAAAATTTACTGTTTTAATTTCCGCGCATTATTTGAGAAAAGTACTATACAAGCCTTGGCCACAACTAGGCATTGATGGACTTACGTATGTGTGCCTCGGCTTCGCCTCGGCCTACATTTACACGTTCGTCCATCAATGCCTCTGTTGCTGGCCGCTGCAGTAATGTACTATAACCAAAGACATAATATATAAATCTATGACTATAACAAAAAAATTAAACCGACTTCAAAACTCAAAAAGTATAAAATAATATTGCAGTCGATGAATTTTACATTAGCCTATAAGAATATCTTTTTTTTTTTTTTTATTCTTAATGGGTTTGCGCTTGGCTTCAGCTCACCTGATGGAAAGTGTAGATGAAGCCGAGGATGTAGCGCGCTCGCCCAGAAAAAGCCTATTTACTCTCCTTTTAAAAATATCCTGATTGTATTTGCCTGGGAAAACAGACGCAGGGAGAGAGTTCCAAACCTTACCGGTTCTCATTATAAAAGAGGATGCGAACCTATTTGTGCGGATTGTTGGAATATCGACAACGTATGGATGCAGTCTCGCACTACGTCTTGTCGTACGATGATGGAAGGGGGATGGTGGAATCAGGTCATGTAACTCCTGGGCACATTCGCCGAAGTGTAGCCGATAGAATACCGACAGACAAGCGACCAATCGTCGGTGCTCCAGACCGTGTATTGTTGTGTGTGTGTGTGTTTGTTTTATTGAAGTCGCTGTCAAGCCTGTACGATTCGAGAGTGAGCTTGCAGTATTTTTTTGGCTAGGCTTGACACCGACTCCAATAAAACAAATTGATATTCTTATAGGCTAACATAAAATTCATCGGCTGCAATATTATTTTATACTTTTTGAGTTTTGATGTCGGTTAAATTTCTTTGTTAAAAATTTTTATTTCATAATTTTTTGTGGTGAAATACATTAGTTGAATTCTGGTTATCAGCACACACAAAGGGTACATCGATACGAAGCAAACGTTTCAATCGCCGATGATTTGCTGTCAACTTTTGAGGAGTTCTATTGTGTAGCTCCGAAGTGCGTCATCAGATCTTTACCGAATTAAAATGGGACCACCTCGGGAGTATACCCTTTCCAATAAAAAAAGAATGATCAAAATCGGACTACTCTGTAGAAAGTTATGCGTGTTCATACATAAAACAAAAAAATAAACGCGTCGAATTGATAACCTCCTCCGTTTTTTGTTTTTTCGTCGGTTAAAAATGAGAGATTTTTCTGTAGCTATGTCTTGGGCCCGGTTTATACTGAAGAGACGTGTGGCGGATAGTCAAAGTAAATAATTTAAACCTTATTATAGAGGTGCTACTGGGAATGTTCCTCCATTGAAAAGGGAAGATCTTCCACCAGGCTATGTGTGAAGCCTGGGGACCGGCCGTGGTCCAACAGTTCTTAGTTGGATCTTGTATATACATATATCGAATCTCTGTGATTATTTCTCTTGCGCGATTTATGTCTCGCATTCGATTGTGAACCTTATGTGTAGTAGGTTATGAGTTACGTATGTAGGATTAACGTTGTCCTTGTATGGAACATATTTCCGAGAGCGACGGTATCGCCATCTGTTGGCATCTTTGCTATAACTTGTGGGTGTTGACATCTTGTGGCAAGTCCCCACAGTACTTAGCATAGCGCATAGATTAATATGGCATATCGTCGTTTGGAGAAGTACGTCCGCGCCTCCAAACGATGATATGCTGTGTACTATAAGGTTTATATTGTGGTACTTTCCGCCACACGTCTCTTCTTTATTATAAACAGCACCAGAGGATGCTTTAGTCAACGTTTGTTTTACAGGAGCTAACGATTGGTTACAAATGTGTAAATAGGAAGGAAGTAGCAAGGATTGTACTCGACATGCTGAGATCTAGCATTCAACAGACTGGTAAGAATTGGACACTATTTTATTTAAGACTAGAGTTAACCCGCGACTTCGTCCGCACAAATTATATACCAGATTTTAAGTCACATCATAAGCTATCAAACAAAAAAAGTTTCATCAACATCGATTCAGTAGTTTTTGCGTGATACTCGAACAAACAAACACCCAAACAAACAAACAAATAAACAAACAGACAGACAAAAAATCCAAAAATTGGTGATTTGGAATCAGGGACACCTAAAAACCACATCGTAACTTTTTTTTTGTAAATATCTTCAATGTACAGACACACTTCTGTTACAGTTTTATAATAGTTTAGATTAGATATAATATGAGAATGTGCATTCTTACATTTTATGATCGGTGGTGGGAACCAGATTTCTTTATATATATATCTATGTTATATTTTAGTTAAACTTACAATATTTACTTAGTTTAAATAGAATAGGTAACGTAGAGATACCAACTTTTGTCTCCGCAACTAATTTGTCTCTCACATCAAAGTCGACGGGCTTGTATGAAAGTGCGCTGTCGCGCATGTAGCGACGCGATTTTTCATACAAACCCTATGAGAGACAAATAATAACGGAACGAAATTTTAAGGGTGTATTCAGATAATGAAACTAAATAACTTTAACTAAGGAAATTGTTCTTGGATGCTCGACCGATATGGGTCGAAAAACGAGTTTTTTTGGACCTCCCATTCCGATCACCTGAACCGCATTTTTGTGTGGAAGGTCCAAAAATATTTCTCATTTTTCAACCCATGCATAAGCATATACTCCCGACTATATTCCCCGAGGGGGTTGTCAGAGATATACTGAAACCTCAGAACATCCACGTTTCACTAGTAGTACCGAAAATCTGTCCAGTGTGACGGGGAGTGAGTCCGTCGCCACTTGTGATGGACAGTGGGTACAATACATGCCTCGAAATTGAAGCATGCAGGTTTCCTCGCGATGTTTTCCTTCACCGAAAAGCCAGTTGTGTTACAAATTGTACATAAATTAAAACCTATGTTCTTGAGAAAAAAGCGCTTAGTTTCATTAGCTGAATACAAACTTAATTTTTGTAAGTAATTAAGTCATCATCATCATCATCATCTCAGCCGATAGACGTCCACTACTGGACATAGGCCTCCCCCAAGGATCGCCACAACGATCGGTCCTGCGCTGCCCTCATCCAACGGTTCCCGCCGCCTTCACCCGGTCGTCGGTCCACCTTGTGTGTGCTCACTGCCTACCCATGCTGCGCTTTCCGGTACGCGGTCGCCACTCTAGAACTTTTCGGCCCCATCGGCCATCGGTTCTGCGAGTAATGTGGCCCGCCCACTGCCACTTAAGTTTAGCAGTTCTTAGTACTTAACTAAGTACTTAATTAATAAATAGTGGTGTAGGTGTACCTACTTGAGCACCTTCCCTACTCTTAACTACGGTGAAATAAATCGTAAAAATTACTGTTTTCAGTATCAACGGCAAACAGTTTGGATTTGGTCAAGAAATTTCAAGAACAGGTAAGATAAAATGGAAAACCTGCATTAGGTAATAAACTGGGAATACTATACGCACTGGTGGACTAATGGGGGGGGGGGGGAGGGGCGGAGGGGCAGTCCGCCCCGGGCCCCCAGTCCTGGAGGGCCTCCGAATCTTGAGAAGAGAATCCCTTTTTAATCAAATCCAAAATAATGACGTTTATATAGTACCTACCTAAGTAAAGACACAGTTTAGAGTTGGAGGCCCGGGCCTCAGGAGGCCAGAAGCAGAACAGGTTCTGAGACTGCAGTTTGAAGTTGGAGGCCCCGTACGTTAGTCATTGAAAGTCAAAAAAGATATGGAGTCAAATATATTGCGAATTTGCGAGCTCGCTACGCTCGCTCAATCTTTTTCAAGTTGTTATGAAGTTAGCATAATTATGAGCTCGCTTCTTGAAAAGTCAATGTTGATGTTGTTGAAATTAGAAAGTGTTTCGAAAATTTGAGCTTGCTTCGCTCGCGTTTTTTTACACCAATATACTCGCTTACTCTATTTCAAGATGAGCTCTACAATAGAGTTATTATAAGCATAAGGTCGTTTCAGCTATTTGTTTAATACATCAATCGCCTCTATTTCGGCATGAGCTGAAAAAGTCGAGTTATAATAAAGCAAAATCTCAAGCTCGCTTCGCTCGCTCCTGGCTAGACACATTGCACTAAAATCTTGAGCTCACTTCGCTTACTCCAGAATTCAGTGAAATCTCGAGCTCGCTTCGCTCGCTCTAGGTTTTAGATGGTACCTACCTATGTCTTTTCATAGTATAGTTGAATCTTGAGCTTACTTTGTTCGTTCCAGATTTCAGGCCGTAAAAAAATTCGAGTTCGCTTCGCTCGCTCCAGGATTTAAATCTTATTCCACTGTGCGACAATTTCATAGTGCGAACCGCGCGCTTACCGCCTGCGCTGACCGTTACTCTGAAACCAACCTTAAACACGGCACTAGGTGACTCCTCTCTTGTCTATGATTCCAGGATCAAGATGGTTCCTCGTCGACCCTGCTCTCCCCCCACGACCGTAACTACATCAACGCCCACTACCACACGGAATGCGGGACGCTGTCCAAATCTGTACCATCGCGACGGACTGGGGACGAGGTGAGATGATAAAAACCGGTCAAGAGCGTTCCGGACTCGCGCGCGGAGGGTTCCACACAATACAAGGTTTTACAAAAATACAAATAAAAGGTCCCGGAGAAAACAAAACTTTTTTCTAAGTTAATATGTTGTGTGGTGGTGTGGTATGGAACCCTCGGTGCGCGAGTAGCCTGACTCGCACTTGACCAATAAAATACATACAACCCGGGCGAATTAACTAGGCACCTGGCTCGCACGTGGCTCGGAATTTGACACCCCTCCTGCTACCCCCCGCGGGACCCCGCCGCCACCGTGCGAGGCCGTAGCATAGCATTTCAGTCACCGTTGCACGTGTCCCCTGCACTTTAGCATTTTAGAGTTATTCTTTCCGAGTTTTTTATTCCGAGTTACGTGCGAGCTACGAGCCAGGTGCCAAGCTAATTCGCCCATGTTGTAAGTAAATGAATGTTGATATAAAATGAATAACTTAGGAGGCCAAGGGATTACTCAGCGTTGCGAATCAAGAGTTCTACAAGGACAAGCTATGGCCGCTCGGTGTCATCATGTACAAAGTCGAGCAACGAATGCGTAAGTATTTAACTAAATAAAAATTGGTATTAACTAAATTAATATTGTTATACAGTCACGGACCTGAAATAAAAACCGGTCAAGTGCGAGTCGGGCTACTCGCGCACCGAGGGGGTTCCGTACCACACCACCACAGAACACAACATTATTAACTTAGAAAAAAAACTTTTTTGTCCGGGATCTTTAGTGCAAGACCGACTTACACTTGGCCGGTTTTTAGTATTTGTTGTTATTCTGTAGAGTTTGCTCTATAATCACACTAAGTTTGACGCTTGTATGTATTACCGTTTTTACGATAGAGCGTGAAGAAAAAAACGTTGATAAAAACTAGTTTCTTGTTGAGAACCCCCCTTAATTTTTATTTTTATGACATTTTTATTATTTGTTAACGAATCCGCCGCAATAACGCATAATCTGAGAAAATGTCAACTATAGCTATTACTATAGCTAAATAGGTAGGACAGACGGACGGACGGACGGGCAGACGGACAGACGGACGAACGGACGGACAACGTAGGCTTAGTAATAGGGTCCCGTTTTTACCCTGATAAAAAGTATTAACTAAATTAATATTGTTATACAGTCACTGACCTGAAAAAAATACCGACGTAATGTGTTCCATAACTATACGTCAACTAAGTAATACGCTTATATTTTTTTAATTAGCCTTTTCCCCATACCTACTAAGATTCAGGATCTCTTTTAAAAAACCCCCTACGCTAAAAACAAACATTTATAAGTGAAAAATAATTCGGTCACCTATTATTTTTGATGTAAGCAAATGTATGTTTTACTTTGTTGCCTAGTAAATACGAGGCTTAAAGCTAGCAAGAGATTTAATGGAGGATTAATAGCCCAGTCATTTTACGGTTTGAGCCGGGACTAATCACTAATTGAATTTTTTTTTTCTTTATAATATTGAAGAGCCAATTTGAGCTTAAGAATGTACGAAATTAAAAAAAATCACGTCAGCAACAGTTCTAATTTTAAAATTTAGATATTATCTCGTTCTAAAAAACCAGATGATAAATTTTTTTTTGCACATTTTGAAGGCTTTACCATTATACATACTTCAAACATGGTGTAAATATTTTTTTCAACTTAGAACGTTTTGAAAAATACATTCGTATTTTCTAATAAATACCTCATTTTTAAAATTTGAATGCCAATTTTATTGCTAAAAAATAATGTATATTGTTAAATCTTATTCAAATGAGTGCATTGGTATTAATGTTATTCATTTAATAGCCTTCTGGGACACACAATTTTGATTTCTATGTTGCGTAGCAATTTTTTTAAATATGGTTTAGGATTGTATTTTTGTCACTAAATGGTGCCGGTTACAGTTTAAAAGTCCAATTAGTAATTACTCCCTACCCCGCCTAACAAAGCTCCGTAAAATGACTGGCCTATAATTCTAACGAGCGTATCTGAGCATGAAGAATAGCACTTCTAACCTCCTCTATGTTCACAATACACAGGCTACACAGCCGACCACTTGCAGCTGAAATACTTGTTGACGACGATGGAGCTGTCGTCCTGCCTCGTGTTCCAGGAGATTAAGGACGACAACGAGGACGTCATCCAGCCGCAGAGCTTCTTGAACTTTAGCAAGGAGGAGGGCGAAGACCTGCTCATGCTTGGGCAAGCATATGGTGAACAGGTAATGTAGGTCTACTTCTGGTACATGGCAATAAATCTAAACTATTATAAAACTGCAACAGAAGTGTGTCTGTACATTGAAGATATTTACAAAAAAAAGATTACGATATGATTTTTAGATGTCCCTGATTCCAAATCATTTAATTTTTTTTATTTTTTGTCTGTCTATTTGTTTGTTTGTTTGTTTGTTTGTTCGTTTGTTTGTTTGTTTGGGTGTTTGTTTGTTCGAGTATCACGTAAAAACTACTGAACCGATTTTGATGAAACTTTTTTTTTTGATAGCTTATCATCTGACTTAAAATCTGGTATATAATTTATGCGGACGAAGTCGCGGGTAAAAACTCGTAAGGACATAAAAGGCCAATACCTGAAACCTATGCCACAGCCCGGACACTGCATACAAAACATTGAAATTGACAAGATGACGTCAGCACATGCCAAACCAAAGAAACGACGTAGCGAGTAACCAGTGCGAGGTAACCAGTGGGCGATAGAGGGGGTGAGGTAAAAAGTTGGTGGGAGGAAGGGAGTGTCCGTACTGTATCTAGTAATAGATACTCTTTCTTATACTGTGCCTATGCCTAATGTTTTTCGGAATTTATGTACGATTGACTAGACAGATTACAGTTTGTCCGTCTGGTGTCGGCTAAGAATAGCACCATCCCATTTCCTCCAGTGGGTGTCGTAAAAGGCGACTAAGGGATCTACCGGTCCTCCGGTAGATCGGTCGGTCGGTCGGTGGGCAGCAGCATCCTCTGAGTACACACATTCAATCCAACTGCGATCGCCAACCCGCCTGTCAAGCGTGGCGATTATGGCAAATCCCCCCATTTTTGGGGGAGGCTTATGTCCAGCAGTGGACGTCAATCGGCTGATATGATGATGATGATGATTACAGTTTGACACTACCATGTGAAAATCTGAGTTTTTTTTATGCTATGAGATTCTGGTAGACCTATACTTTAGGACAAGGAGTAAGAAGAGATGATATACCGGTTTTTTCTACTAAACTGTTGTGGCCTGGCCACCAACGGGGGACATGGGACACGGGAGATTCGGCCACCAACGGGGGACATGGGACACGGGAGATTCGGCCACCAACGGGGGACATGGGACACGGGAGATTCTAGCGCGAGTGTCAAGTATCATGCAAACGCATCGCTTAAGATGCGTCAATCTGTAGGTGCTTATCATGGCGGCCAGCTCCAGCTCATCTCATATCGTAGCCCCTTTTATAATGCAGGGGGTGTAACACAACACCCTAGTAGGTAATTAAGGGGGTGCTTCAGTCAGACTGAACAACTGTCACTATAACCCAGTAAAATTAAGCTGAAATATACCATTCAGGAGAAGTAATTTCCGGAGTTTTGAAACTTTTTTTAAACGTTCCTTTGGTACGTAATATTGAAGAAAAAAAATAGTCCTGGTGAGGGAGGGGTGAGCTCGAGGAAGGGGGGGGGGGGGGGGCTCTGAAGGTGACTTTTTTTCAGTTTTTCGCTTATTTCTCGAAATCTGCAAGTCGTATCGAAATGTTTTGTATGGACAAATTAAACCTGACAAAATTTCCTACCAAACAAGTACTATGCATTTTTGTCATAGGACTTAACCTTTGAGGGCTACGGGGCCGAGAAAGTAACAGCATTTCAAAAATTATGAAATTTGCATGGCGACCCTCATGAAAGTTGAAGATAAAAACAAAAGGATTTCATATTCTTAATCAGCAACCCCGAAAACCCCCAGATACAAATTTTCAGTCGGCAGGCAGGTTTTGTCACACCCTGTAGATTAAAGACTGACTTGTTGAGTATTGTTTCTCAGCAAATAAAGCTGTCATCGTTCCTGCACGGGACGCCCGGCCACTCGGCCCACGCGATGAACAACGTTATGAGGGTCATCGGTATACCGATGATGTCAAACAGACACGACAGGAACAACTATGTCAGTGTCAACTGGAAGAACGTCGAGAAAGGTTCGTATTTATTACTTGTGTAGCGCAGCCTGTAGGATAATTATGACGCTTCTGGAATTTTTGTATCTGTTCTATGTAAAATTACGTGATAATGACCCCTTGATCATATGATTTTGAGGTTACTGTACGCACTGCGATAATAATAATTTTGTTATTCATCAATACCAATTATTAACATTGATTATGTAGTCACGTTGCAGGGACTGACCCGAGCACACGTCTCGCGTGGTTTCGCGCGTCGCGTTTTTGCCTGCCACGAGGCTCCGCAATCCTCAGTCTCTTCTTGTTCTTGTCCAAAAACAATCCCTGAGATTGGGATAGATTCTCCCATAAACTACTTGACACTGGCGGAAATGCAGTGCTAACGCACAAGCAAGAGTCCATTCATTATAAATAAATAAAAAAACATTGATTATGCTATCTGTTATCATTAACAAGTGCCCTGGTTCAGTGTCGCAAACTAATTTAAAATAACCCTATATTTAACGCTTTCACATTACCTATACTGTTTATTTTGTTCAGAGTTTCAATAAAGTATTAACTTTTCTCCATGCTTATTTGATAGTCTTTCTTCTTCAAAGGTATGGAGCATCTGTTAGAGCTAGCTGGGGAGTCTGCCTGGATCCAGCACATGCCCTACGACTTCGATAGCATAACCCACGCACCTGCCAACTACATGTGCGGCAATAAACAGCTCGGTGCCACTACTGTACTGCCTTTACAGGTATATATTGTGTACAATGGCGCAGTCGGTAGGATAATCCGGATATCCGGATATCTCGGTGTAATTATCCTACCGACTGCGCCATTGTTACCTACTTATCAATAATTAATTTTTCTCTTGGAGACTAGACTAGAAAAGGATTCTTCGAAATGCAATCCCTAATACGTGAAAGGTCTGTGCCCTGCAGGGGGACAAACTGGGCCGTATATAATTGAGGGCGCCATTTTTTTGCAAGGGCGTCAAACAAAATCACGCATAACCTGGCAATACTGTACATTTTGTACTGAAATATTAAGCATAGATTTCCAATAGTACTTCAATCCTCCAATCATCAATCTCCAGCAGTTCTTCTATCTCAATGATATTAAGTTACTGCTGTCATCTTTTATTTTTGGTCGAAATGTAGCTAATAGTGGAGTTAATATGGGACGGAATAGTAACAATTTCTTATACAGGGTGTAAGTGACAGCCTAGCAAATACTGAAACGGTGAACTCAGACCATCGAACTGAACAACTTTCACTATGAAGCCTACCTCAGGAAACGCGAAAAAAAATCTGCTGTCCCATACATTTTAGTTGGGTTGGTACAGCAGTTTTGTATGGGACAACTGATATTTTTTCGCGTTTCCCGAGATAGGCTCCATAGTGAAAGTTGTTCAGTTCGATGGTCTAATACCATAGTCTAAAAAAACAAGGTCTTCTATTCCCAGAGTGACACAAGCCTACGTCACAAAAAAATGGCCGCTAAACATGGTAAGAGGGCATGATGATGATGACGTAGACTTGTGTCAGTCACGTGGTCAGTCACGTGATCGGAAGAGAATACCAGGCGCAGTATATTATTGTACCATGGTCTGATACATAAGGCTGTGCTATAAAGAGAAAAAGTCACTGCAGAGACTCACCGTAAAGAGAATCACAGCAGAGAGACTCACCGCAGAGAGAATTCGATGCTGTGTGAAATCACTGCAAAGGTAAAAACTATCTGAGTTCAAGGTTTCAGTATTTGCAGGCTCTCACCACCACCACCACCACCACCACCACCTGGCTGTGGTGTAAGCACCATGTATTAGATCGATATACCAATCATCTTACAAATAGCTTATCTTGCATGCAGTTGTAACAAGGCTCTCTTTTTACCCGACTGCGCCAGAAGGAGGGTTATGTTTTTCGAGCGTATGTATGTATGTATGTATGTATGTATGTATGTATGTATGTATGTATGTTTGTATGTATATTTCTTTGGCACGGCCTACAGCCTAAACGGCTTGATGGATTTTGACGTATGAGGTGTCGTTAGATTTGTAAAAATCGTGAGAGTGACATAGGCTATATTATTTTAATAAGGTGGTTGCGAATTAAAAAAAAGAGGGGGAATAAAAATTTTTTTTTTGTTAAAAATTACAATATGGGTATCAAATGAAAGCATGTAAACAGACAATTCCAAATATATATATATATTATAGTACTTTTATGCTACCATTTCGACACAAGACTAAAAAGTATGAAATAAACTAAATTATTAAGAAAAACAAAAAACCCGACTGCATAAAAAACTATTATATTAACTGAAAAGAGAAAAACAAGCTTTTACATTTACTAATCAACTATAACAACTTGGTTCGAACAAATATAATTTGAATGCTATTAGGTAGGTATTGCAGGCGGGGACAAACCAAGGAAGGTACCTAAGGTATGTTTTATATTCTTCTTTGTCCCCGTTTGCGATACCTACCTAATAGCATTCAAATTATATTTGTTCGAACCAAGTTGTTATAGTTGATTAGTGAATGTAAAAGCTTGTTTTTCTCTTTTCAGTTAATATAATAGTTTTTTATGCAGTCGGGTTTTTTGTTTTTCTTATTGCATATCGGTTTCAAGATGAAATGGAGTGTAAAGATAGCTAGCCTATGCCCACAAATACATTGCAAAAGAAACCCCATATCCCTTAACTTAATCGCTTCGTTCGACAACCACGAGAAGAAATGGGTGGTCCTTCCTAAAGCGGATTTTCAGAAAACTTAATGAATATTGCAGGATAATCTGTGGCAGCGCACGTTGTCGATGGGCCACAAGACTGAGCTGAGCAAATCCGACACGGACACTATCGCGCTGTTGTACGGGAAGGAATGCGAGCGCAGGTTCATGAATAGGCAATAAACTGTTGCATTACTTAAAGTATAGTTCATGAATAGGCAATAAACTGTTTCAACTATTGTACTGTCGTTTTATTACTTAAAGTTTAGTAAATAACTGCTGAGCAGAGGTCAGCATGAATAGGCAATAAACTGTTTCAACTGTTGTACTGTCGTTTTATTACTTAAAGTTTAGTAAATAACTGCTGAGCAGAGGTCAGCATGAATAGGCAATAAACTGTTTCAACTGTTGTACTGTCGTTTTATTACTTAAAGTTTAGTAAATAACTGCTGAGCAGAGGTCAGCATGAATAGGCAATAAACTGTTTCAACTGTTGTACTGTCGTTTTATTACTTAAAGTTTAGTAAATAACTGCTGAGCAGAGGTCAGCATGAATAGGCAATAAACTGTTTCAACTGTTGTACACACACACTGTTGTACACGGCGACAGGTCAGGTTACCCTGTTTGGACTTTGAACTATTAGAAGTTGAACGCTGCGAATCGTGCGAGAGGGTGCGGTATGTTGTTGTTGTTTCGTCTCATAGCACGCTGCGCCCAGGAGCCGCGTCTATGCAGGCTCACTACAGCACTATTTTGTGTTTTGTACATACGTAGTGTAGTTATGGGTATGGGTATAGGGTGCATAATCTGATGTGTCGCCGTGTGTACTGTGGTTTTATTACTTAAAGTTCAGTAAATAACTGCTGAGCAGAGATCAGTCCATAGGTTCATGAATAGGCAATAAACAGTTTTATTACTTAAAGTATAGTTCATGAATAGGCAATAAACTGTTTCAACTGTTGAACTGTCTTTTTATTACTTAAAGTTTGGTAAATAACTGCTGAGCAGAGGTCAGTCCATCTAGTTATACTATTAGTTACCTATACAATATAACAGAATGGACAAAAAAAGTCTAGCAGCACCGACACGGAGACTTGCGTTGTTGTACGGGAAGGAATGCGAGCGTAGGTTCATGAACAGGCAATACACTGTTTTTAACCGACTTCAAAAAAAGGAGTAGGTTCTCAGTTCGACCGTATATATATTTTTTTTTTTTAATGTTTGTTCGCGGATAACTTCGTCGTTTATGAACCGATTTTGATGATTATTTTTTTGTTAGAAAGGAGATATCCCAAGGGTGGTCCCATGATAAGGAAACCAGGATCTGATGATGGATCCCAGAGAAATCGAGGGGAACCTTCGAAAATTGTAGTGCCGACTAGTGCGTTTGTTAATTTAAAGCACTACTATTAAATCGAACTAATGAATTCACCACTGAAAATTGGGAAATAAACAAAATTTTAACAAAAAAATTAAAACCGCCTTCAAAAAAACTAAAAAGTTAAAAAATAATATTGCAGCCGATGACTTTTTCGTTCGCATCATAAGAACATTAATTTGTTTTATAGAAGTCGGTGTCAAGCCAAGCCAAAAAATGCAAGCCCTGTCGCGAATCGTACCGGCTTGACAGCGACTTCAATAAAACAAATTAATGTTCTTATGATGCGAACGAAAAAGTCATCGGCTGCAATATTATTTTTTAACTTTTTAGTTTTTTTGAAGGCGGTTTTAATTTTTTTGTTAAAATTTTGTTTTAATTACTTACTTATTTATTGGTAAAACAAATAAAAGTGGGTAAGTACATTAAAAATAAATAAAAATATTGAAAACCTAAAACTAACTTAACCTAAAATATGGTGCAGGTTTGGACCGCGCGGGAGGGTAGCCAAGATCCTGGCAGCATTTCCTGTTTTAATTCCCATTCACTGCCCGCGCCACACGCCCCAAACAATACTCGGGCGCCACAGTACTTTAAGTTTTTACTATTTTCGCTTGACGAAACTAAGCGTCATGGGCGCAGCAGTAGTGCAAAATGCACTATCGCCTATTACGTCATCAGAATGGATTGTATTATGCAGTTTTTCTTGTAACCAAGCTAGTTTTATCTATTCAATAAATTGCCGAGCACGCGCACGTAGACTAAGGCTAATAATATATAGAAATTACAATGTAGCTTGAGTTACTTTGAAATTACGAGATACTGAGACGTCTACTTATTTAGAATACATATAAAATTACGCCTACGATTGCAAAATACCGAATTTTTACGACTTGATGAGTAACAGATTACGTTGTTAAAATTTCTAGTAACTAGGTATATTACGATTTTATTACCTATTGTACATATTTTTTTGTAAGTAGAATGGGGATTTTGTTCAGCCCAGGTGTGTGGGGCGACGGCGACGCGGCAGCTAATACCGAAGGTAATAAACGCCTATTGATAAACTTTGTTAAACCGACAAAGAGATAACCAATAAGCATTGTCTTCGGCTCAGGTGCGTACGACGGAGAAAGATCAAGACAATAAATGAATTAGACAAAGAGAATCCTTGAATGAAATGTTGAGGGACATGATGCCCTCTAGCTAGCTAGCTAAAGGTAGGTTTAGACGATGACAATTTTGTGGCGCCAATTTTTGCGCACTAAAAAAAAGCACGGCACGCTTTCGTTTACACGGTGCTAATTTCCAGCACCAATTTGTTCGCACATGCGAATGGTTTTGCTAGAGAAAATCATGCCAACGATTAGCACGACGTTGTTTACACGAGTCGAAAAATTGGCGCGGGGGATGCGAGAGACGCAGGCGGAGGTCACTAGCACCGAAGAATAGACGCGTGCTCTATTTCTTGCGAACGTTCGCATGCCGTGAAATATTCGTGCGAAAAGTGTTTATACGAAGCATTTTTTGAGGCATCGCAGATTCCGCACCGCAAAATTGTCATCGTATAAACCTGGCTTAATTTTTAGATCTTTTTCGTATAGCAGGGCCGTCACAAACGTAGGTACAGTTTGGGCTATAAAAAGTCGTTTGTAATTGAAAGAAGAGGCCGACAAAAAAATTCAGACTGAAATAAAGATTTCGAACTCAAAGTACAAGATTATCTATTTTGGATCCAAAAATATCGCCATTGGGAATCGGGGCGGTGATATGCTGGCCGGCGCTGGCATTCGAAAAGCCAACCGGCAACAGATGATTAACTCACTGTACCGTCATTCGAAGCCTAAAAGTGAGAGAATAGCAACCCTATTTTCCTATGCTGTGGCGGACGTGACGTCAGTTTCCGTCCATAAATCCCCTCCAGTTTAATACGCTTTCCTTCCACCAGGTGGCGTCGTTGGCATTTTAAGCAACGAACGGTTTTTGAACCATTGGCGGTTTATTTTCCGAACTGTGCGGACATATTCTAACCAACTCAAAAGTGTTCATTTAATTTTTCCCTAACGTTGGTTAGAACATTTTTAAAATAAGTCAGTTTAACTTTTGAAAATTTTTATAATAGTTCTAATATCAAAGTGCAAGTGCTAACACACTGGTAAGCAAGTTATTTTTCTTTGTAAACGGTTTTACCGTTCGTGTTTTTTACTATGAGTGATTCGGCGAGCTGTAGTTCGTCAAGCTCTTCATCCGAATCGGAGAATAATTTAAATCCCCCTCCGAAGGAGCCGCGACCGGGAACGTCCTCCGGAAAAAATAGGAAGTGAAAGGTGCCTGATAAAGTTGTTCAAAGCGGGAAACGTAAAAAATCCAGTAACGAATTGCGCAAATTCGCTCAAGAATGTTTTCAACAATTCGTGTCCGTTAATAGTTTTCCGAATTACCCTATATATCAGGCACCTCCTTACGAACAAAGAAATGACGACGTAGTGAGTCTCGATGCCAGCGGAGAATTATTTTCTGATATTGATGACGCCCCCTTGGGGCAGTCTAGTCCAAATTTTGAGTTGCCCTTAAACACAGTGCTTAAAGAACCCACAGTTTCAAAATCGTGCAAAGAGCATGTTGATTTATTAAATTCAATCCAACATTTAAATACACCCGAGTGGAACAATGTGAGGTACGCCGACGTACAAAAAAGTTATAGTTCCACCCCCGGGTTTATAGAACTTGAGTGTAATGATGAAGTAAAACCTTTCGATAGGTTTCCTAATTTAATTGTTACTGAAAGAAGTTATGCGGCGTTCACTCAAGGTTTACTTAAATTAAGGGATGCTACGCAATGTGGCCTTCAATCTCTTTTAAAGTGGGCATCTGAGACTGATGATTTATCACCATCGACATTGAAGGACAAAGTTAACGAAGTATTTATTGAGGGTAATTATAACAAAATCTCCGCTGATTTGCTTCAACTGTCCTGTGGCCATAGGGCCGATACAATAGAACAAAGACGCGATGGTATTTTGCGATTAGTCAAAGACAAGTTTGTACGTTCTAATTTACGCAAGATTCCGCCTACTAGCGAGTCTCTTTTTAATAAAGAATCATTTTCTTCCGCTCTCGAAAAAGCGGGAGGTGTAAATAAAATTTTCTGGCCGACTCGCAGTACAACGCAAAAAACAAACTGGCCGGCGGCTGCGCAAGCTGGACCGTCGCATGTTAAACCGCCCGCGCAGGGCTCTTATGATCTGTCCAAAAGCCACCATGTTCGGCAAACATACACACAGCCGCCTGCGCAAGGTGCTCATCCTACGTACTTCCCTCCGCAAGGGATGCCCGTCCCTATGTACTATCCCCCGCAGGGATATAATCAACCTTTTCAAGGACAAGGAAATCGGTTTCCGCAAAACCAAAATAGCAGGCTAAATAGACCTGACAATAGAGCTTCACGTCAGAAGCATCAATTTAACGAAGGGCATGGCAGAGGACAATACAGAAACATGCAATATAATAATCAAAGAAATTTTCGTGCAAAACGAAAGTTCTGACTCGATCACGGTATGCGTAGCGGGCCGCTTAGCGCGGTTCGCTCAAGCTTGGGAGACGCTGGGAACTCCAAAACCCCTTCTGAGTATCATAAAGGGCTACAAAATACCCTTCGGGGAAAAGCCTCCACTTTTTGTCCCCAGAAATATAAAACGCAGTTTAATTACTCCAGTTTCTCAACAAATGACAAAAGCAATAAAAGAAATGATAAACTCAGGAGTTCTGGAGAGCGCGCAGCTCTCACCAAGCTTTATATCCCCCATGTTCTTGACACCGAAAAGCGATGGTACAATGCGGCCCATTTTCAACCTCCGGAATCTAAACGATTATGTCATTGTGTCCAAGTTTCGACTAATAAACATACAAAAAATACCGGACTTCCTGCAGCCTCTAGATTGGCTTGCCAAAATCGATATTTCGAATGCGTACTTTCATGTTCCGATCTCCCCGGTCCACAGAAGATTTCTAAGGTTAAGTTACAACAACAGCCTTCTGGAAATGACATGCCTTCCCTTTGGCTTAGCGACGGCGCCCAAAGTGTTCGCAATGCTCACAAACTGGATTGCGCAAATCCTGAGGAGCAAAGGAATCAGACTCGTTACGTATCTGGACGACTATCTAATCGCCCATCAGGACAAAACAATACTTTCTCAACATATTCAGGAAACTGTCAATCTCCTACAAGAACTAGGATGGCAAATCAATTTCCAAAAGTCGATATTGACCCCTCAAAGATGCCTGGAATTCTTAGGGATTCGATGGAACCCGTGGTCCGGTCTAAAATGGCTGCCACCAAGAAAATGTCAATCTATCAAAGACAAAATAGTTCCCATTCTAAAACGAAAAACTGCAAACTTAAAAGAAGTGCAGAGCTTGGTTGGAATATATAAATCTATGGGTTGGACTGATAAACTTCGCAAGTTTCCCAGTACCGCGAGGTCGACTGAACCATCGCAATCTCCTACAGTTTCAAAACAATCTGTTGAAATTAGATTCTTGTCACCGCTTCAATGTCCCCGAATCAGTGCTGCTCGAACTGAAATGGTGGCTGAAAAATCGCGCGAATCAGTCCCGGTTACACGCTCCACCCGTGAGCCACTTTATGACGACAGACGCATCAGGTTTTGCTTGGGGTGCTTGTCTGGACGATGTAGAGATGTCAGGAGCCTGGCAAGCTCACGAGAACAGGCTGCACTCGAATGTGAAAGAGATGCTCGCTGTGTACTACGCTTTAAGAGGGCAGTCTCTGTTCCTAGCGACATCAACAGTTATGTTGCAAAGCGACAACAGGACTGTAGTGTCTTACATCAAAAAAGAAGGCGGGAACAAGTCACCCATTCTGATGCATGTGACAAAAATGATATTTGCACTCCTGGACACACATCGGATACATTTGATTGCTCATTATCTGCCAGGAAAACTAAACTGCGAAGCAGATCGCCTGTCACGTTTTCAAATTCCTCCCGAGTGGCACCTGCTCACAGAAGTAACGTCTGTAGTTTTCGAAAAATGGGGAATACCCTTCATAGATCTGATGGCATCAAATTCGGCTCATGTTGTACCTCGATACGTCAGCCTGGACAGGACAGATCAGAATGCCTATTACCACGACGCATTCAGCCACAATTGGGACTTCTCACTGGCATGGGTCTTCCCACCTCCTTTTCTAATACCCAAAGTCCTAGCACATTTAAACACTGCACGGGGAGTGTACCTATTAGTAGTCCCAGTGTGGGAGAAGGTATTTTGGAGACCGGATGTGAAGAATCGCGCCCTATCTCCTCCTTTCACCATCCGGCGCCTTCATCGAGTGCTAGTGGACACATCGACCGGTCTGCCACCGTCACAAGTCCGAGAAATGACGCTGGAAATATGGAGATGTGGGGGTGGTCCCCCGACTTGACTGCCTGGACACCAGAACAGAAACAACTGCTCAAATCAGGTTGGCGCGATTCTACTATTAAAACATATAATAATGCATGGCTAAAGTGGTTAAATTGGTGCACTAAGAATAATGTCTCGTCTTCCGATCCCTCAGGATCTCAATTAGCCAGGTTTTTGACAGATTTGTTCTTAATAAACAAACTTTCCTTCAGTACTATCCTAGTATACAAATCAGCGGTATCCACTCTTTGTAATCCCGAGACATCGGAAAGACTGAGCTCCCATATCCTTGTTCAGAAAGTGTTAAAATCTATAGCTGCCCAAAAACCAAAACAATCCCATAAGCCACCTATTTGGGACACAGACGTGCTCACATCATGGCTCATAAACAATAACCCTGACTCTAATAACTTATATCAATGCTCAAAAAGGGCAGCTACCCTTTTGCTATTATGCTCGGGCCGCAGGACCCATGACTTAACACTATTGGCAATTGACGAAAACCATTGTCTTGTTTCAGATGACCAGATTATTATGTGGCCTAAATTTGGGTCTAAGACTGATAAGTCAGACGTAAGGCAATCTGGCTGGCGTTTAAAATCTAACACAGACCATCAAGCTATAGATTCAGTATACTGGATAAAAAGAGTGATCGACCTATCACAGACCCGACGATCCCTATGTAAGGTAAATAACCTGTTTATAACCGCGTGCGGTCCTGCGAAGGCCGCCTCCCGCTCTGTGATAGCTGGCTGGGTGCGGAGCGTCCTTGTGGACGCTGGTATAAAGGCCAGCGCAGGCAGCATACGCCCGGCCGTGGCATCCAAGCACTGGGTGCTCAACCTCCCAGTAGACGAGATACTAGCGCGAGGGAACTGGCGCTCCCAGAATACATTCATCAATCATTATTGTCGCGAGATACGACCAACCCCAGTCCAAACTAACGTGGTGTCAGCTATGTTTTCACCCATAGCATAGGTATTAATAGGTATTGGTCGTACCTCATGGTCATACGAATAATCTAGCAATTACATAATATCTATGATATACCAAATAAACAATTTGTTTTCATTTATGATAGAAATATAATTATTGTACATAGATATCTACAATCCATCATAGCTGTTATACTTATATTTAACATAAAGAGTTCAATTTATTTTCTTCTTCTAAAAATTATGAGAACAACTTGTTTAGGAACCTGTAAACTGTAAAATTGCTTTTTCGTGGATACGTCATGTACATTTCTTGAATAGATGGATGGATCCATTCTTGGATTTCTTTCTTTGACCTAAATCAAAATGTTATGATTAAATTTATGTTACTGATTAAACATTTTGTTGGCATTGTTTCATTTATATTTAAGTAATTATTCGGAAGTTCTTACGATTTGAATAAATACTACTTGTTAATTGAAAATTACTCTGAAATTAGAGACAAAATAAAATACGTTTTTCCTCAAGTAGGTATGCTTTATTTACTTTTGTTTTCCCAATACATGAATTTATTCAAGATACATCACACCTCTAGAAACTTAATACTTACGATTTTCTGTGTTATGAACATACTCATACAGTTAACAACACAGTGTCACATTGGCGTTACATACCTACACACATATTCCACCAGGCGATATCAAACACTTCTCACTTTTAGGCTTCGAATGACGGTACAGTGAGTTAATATCCGCGTTTTACCTACCAATAAAACGCTTATTAACTACTTACCTCATTCGAAGCCTATTTTTAATTCCTGCCTGGTAAAAGTTCGAACGCAATGATTCAAAAACCGTTCGTTGCTTAAAATGCCAACGACGCCACCTGGTGGAAGGAAAGCGTATTAAACTGGAGGGGATTTATGGACGGAAACTGACGTCACGTCCGCCACAGCATAGGAAAATAGGGTTGCTATTCTCTCACTTTTAGGCTTCGAATGAGGTAAGTAGTTAATAAGCGTTTTATTGGTAGGTAAAACGCGGATATTGTCACGCGCAAAATGCTAGATTCCAAATCCGGTAATCAAAAATTAAAAAAATATCCACCATTAAGGGGAGAAGCCCCGCTCCTCGAGGCTCAGTATGACCACTTTTAGTAGATCTCTACTTTTTTGGTAGATTTAGAAGAATGGTAATTTAGTAGCTGGGAAATTGTTTGGTAGATTTTGTAGAAATTCGACATTCGAAAATTTAATCAAAAATGCAAGGATTCCGGCAACAAAATCCAAGCTGGCAATACAAATAGCTAAGAGAATGATTGCAGGGGGCTTTCTAAAACTTCTAGTAAAGCTTTAGTGGTGTCAGCAAAATTAATCTTATCGCCTAATGTTGTTTTTTTGAAAAGAGGGTTTATAAGACAGAAAATTTGAGTTAATTACTTCGTCACTTAAAAGGTGTAAACAGCACATAAGACTTGGCTTAAAGGTCTTTGTCACCGAGCCATTAAAAAAAACTTTTTAAACGATTTTTGCACACGAGCTTGTTCAAACTTGTAACTTTTATCAACAACTTTGATTTGAACTTTGTAACTTTGATACATTGTGAAGTTTCATATTATATTCCTCATGAATCAGGAAATCAATGAACAGTAAGTACCTATACAATTTTTCTAACGCCGGGCGGCTGTGCAATCTCAATCGACGGCTGTACAATCTCGATCGAAAGCACATAACGAACGCCGAGACACCACACCACATGCTGGTGTTCCCATCAACAATCTCGCTTACGAAGTGGCTTGTGGTGTCTCGCCAAGAGTATACAGCCGCCATATCAATCATTGGTCATTTCTCTAGACTTTTTTAGGTTACCTATTTAATATATTTTGTTTTTTTCAACAGAACGCCACTTCTTGGCACCACCGGGTCCGGCTCCGGCTGTTTCGGCTGGCTGTGGCGGGTGTGCTGTTTCTGCGGCGCCGCGGAAACGTATGTACCTACCTGAATACTGCAGGATATTGTCGATTTTTTCAGTTCTTCTAAGCTCGCTGTTTTTATTTAAAAAAACAGGGATTTCCGTTCTGCGCTCTCTGGAGCAGGATGGAAATCACAGTTTTCCCCTCCCTTCCCCCTTAAAAGTGCAACAGGTTACTAAAGCATTCCCTATTTGTTTTCTTAGATCCGATGTGATCCGGCCGCCGCTAACCCCGCCGCAGCTGACTTCGCCGCAGCTGCCCTCGCTGCGGCTGACCTCGCCGCGCCTGACCCAACCGCAGTTTCCGCCAGAACCACCAGAACACCGTCGTTTGCCTCCGCCACCTCGCGGCAATCTGGAGGACTCCATGGCGGCTTTATTTAGCCGCATGGGCCTCCAGGAGGTCAGGAGACCTCCTCTAACTCGTGATGAGTTAGAGGAGGCCAACCAAAGGTGGCGGAAGGCGTCAAATAAAATTCAAAAATAGGGAGCTCTATGGCAAAATCCTTGAAAGGCTTGTCCTTACATGGATTTTGCTATAGAGCTCCCTATTGTCTTCCAATGAACTTACATATGTATATTAATGTAAATATATAAATTTGTAAATATGTATATTGTAAATATATAAATTTGTAAATAGGTATGTTAAATATGTAAATTAACTAGATTGTAAGTTGTAAATGTAGTTTTATTTCTCCTTGCCTCTTTGCAATAATTCCTTTGAAACAAACAATAATACGGTTTTGAAGTTGTGCTTATCCCTTTAGGTAGGAAATTATTTACCACAGTACCTATGGCGGTTCCATGAAATAGAAATACTTATACTTGATTAATAAAAAAAATAATTATATTCATCATGAATATAATTATTTTTTTGTATACCTATAATAGTTAACTTTTCATTTATTTTGGGGAGGAAGCATGGCTGGAGCCGATCGCAGGAGACATGCTTCCTCCAAAAATTCATTGATATTAAATAAATAAATCACCTATCTATGTACAATTAAACTACGTATTGCTAATGAAACATTTCAACAATGAAACGAAATGTTTCCATAACGCGATAAAAACACGTAACGCCATCTAGTATGTTAGTATTTTCGGGTCTATCCCAGCTTGATCCCAGGAGTGCGATTTTTGAAAATCATACGAGCGACTTGACATTCGCATACGAATTGAGATTTTCATTCCGAGTGGTTACGTTTTTCTCTATTTTTGAAATCGTTCGGATGTGCCAAAACCGTTTCGATTCACACAGAAAACGTTTCAATTGAACGAACGAACGAATGAATGGTTTCATAGTAACATTTCAAATCGGACTTTACCGCCAAAATTATGGGTTAACGGAACGTAGAAAAAAAAGTTAAATTTGTTGACGTCTGACAACATTACAAACGTCAAACATTCGAGTGGTAGAATTGGATACGAGTGGTTCGGAGCACTCGTTGCGAGTGATAGAAAGTTGAATTCAAAAATGGCAAATCATCGATTTTACGTCATTTTCTACTACTCGTTTTGAACGTCTGATTTTCAAAAATCGCACTCCAGCATGTGCGGGCTAACTAGGTACTATTACGTCGTACGGAATTCACACTCTGTGCCTGTTTTGGTTACATAGTAAATTGATTTAATATAAATTAGTAAAGAATAATGGTAAAATGTACCTAATTCTGTTAAAATTATCATCTGTAAGTATTTGTTTCGATCCGTATCCATAGACCTAAAATAATAGAAGTAGGTATGTATCGATGAAAAACAATCGCAATTACATGTAAGAAATAGCACTAAGTATTTTACTAAATAAACAACAAATAAAATTACAAAATAACGAATTGAATTAAGTACTTAAACGAAATATTTCTAGGTTTCTATTCCGATCGGATTTTCGGGTTTAATATGACGCTGTCACCGCTAGATGGCGTTAGTTCTTTTTCGCTCTAATGTTACATCGCGCTGTTAAGATTCGCCCGAAAATGATGACATTGAGATCCAAATTTTACTCCGTACTAATGAAATATATACAAAATTCTATTTTATATGTAAATAATGTAAATACATACGGGGCGGGACACACATGGCCAATTTTTGCGGGCGGCACTGGTTTTAAATCGGTGTCGTCAAATAATAATAGAATTTACTAACTTCATCTATAGATAGGTAACAGTAGCAGAAGTGCGATTTTTGAAAATCATACGAGCGAATTGGCAGTAGAAAGATGCATAATCTCCATAGTAATTTTGACATTTTCTACTGCCAAGTCGCTCGTATGATTTTCAAAAATCGCACTTCAGATGTTT
This sequence comes from Agonopterix subpropinquella, assembly GCA_922987775.1. Lineage (NCBI taxonomy): Eukaryota > Metazoa > Arthropoda > Insecta > Lepidoptera > Depressariidae > Agonopterix > Agonopterix subpropinquella. The sequence continues at coordinate 5,914,130 of OV277718.1, read as the reverse complement.
GTCTTTGTTTTGTGTGATTTAAAATTCAATTGACATTTCATTTTTTGAATACTTGTTTTTAATGAAAAATATAAAAATAGGTTAAAGAATAAGATAAGAGATTCGTATTTTTCCGATTTAATTGTTGACCGATATTTCTATTTTTAATTTACTATTGAATTTTCTGAAACTGCCGATTTTCTTTTCAACAATAGAAAAGCCAAGCAGGCAAAGGAATAAAATCTCATTCAACCTCTACTTTATTTTTCAGTATTTTTCAAATAACTCAAGAAATAATGGATAGAAAAATCGGATAATTTTGATATACCTACCTAAGCTTTGAATCATATAATCTCCAAATGGTTTTTTAATTTTGGTACCTTTCTTAAAATGAAATGTTGTCAATTCAAAGGTTCCTACTAAACAGATTTTGATGAAACAAAAGTGTGTAGGTAATGAGGAAATTAAAAGAACTTAATTTAAAAAAATCGTTTATTTATTATCATAATTAACTTAATCTACTACATTTTTATGGAAGTCTACAAAACATTGCCCCAAACATAAGCCTGGTTGCCTTGGGCATACAGGACAATAGTGTGCCGTATCTACTCTTTTTTTTAAATTCTTGTAACACATCACGCATCGCTTTCTTTTCAATCTGTTTTTATCATCTCGCGGTAATCTGTACGATGCGTGTACGGTGGAGCGTGAGCTTGTTATGTTTCGAGGCACACTATTGTCCATCGAGCTTGAAACCAATGCCCTTATGACTACAAGCCTGAAATCGTATAAGGGCATAGGTTTCTCGCCGAATCGATTGTACAAATTATGGGAGTTACACAATATGGTGCTAAACATGTGTATGCCCAACTTTTTATACCACCTAAGGGTCTTATGTTCTGGGTTATAGTACGACATCATTTGATCGTGTTGATCCTCCCCCCCCCATATATTTATTATATTCTAATACAATTTCTGGCTTCGATTTTTCTACATTCGTCTTCGTTAAATAAGTCTGCCAATCCCCATCAAATTCCGACGAAATTAAAAGGACTTCCCTCCGGTCGTTCCATTTTGTTATGCAGACACCTTTATTTGAATACATCGAAAGTTTTTCTTTTTTTGCAAGTGTTTTATTTTTTATTGCGGAGGGAAGTCCTTTCCTATTTGCTCGTAGGGTCCCTGTTACATGCGTGTTATTGTCTATTAAATAATTTGTTAGTTCTACAGAATTATAAAAATTATCCATGTACACCGAATGTCCGACCCCCAGCCTTTCATCTAAGAGATGTTTTACAACTTTAGTGACATGACTCTTTCCCCCCACAATATTATCGGACTTCCCACCGTATACAATAACTTTTATAACAAATCCAAATTGGTCGGTTAATAAGTATAATTTAATGCCGTACTGACTGGCTTTTCCTTTTATATATTGACGGCACCACAGCCTCCCGCGCCAAAGAACTAACGACTCGTCTATGCATAAAATTTTATCAGGATAAAAAATGTTGTTCATAATGTCGTTAAATTTTTCGATTAATCCCGAAATTTTATTTAATCGGTTATTGTCTGGTATGTCCGTCATGAAGTTGAGACATCTTAATATAAGTAAGAACTTGTTTCGTGACATATGTTTGGAAAAATAACCAAGTTGAAACTGCTCGTTCGTGCTCCAATAGTCTTCGAGCCTTGCGATTTGGATCGTGCCCATGTGGAATAAAAGACCCAAAAAAACCCTGAAATCGCTTAAGAGGGGGTCATACCTATTTTGTCTGTTTTCGAACCGATTTTTGAAAACCAAATTATTACATTTAATATATATAGTTCACATAACAGTGTAGATACGTTCTTTCTGCAGGGCATCTAACCGTTGAAAACACGATTCTATTAAATTTTCTCGATAGAAAAGAGGAGCAAAGTAAGCTCGATTTCAGATTTATAACCAGTTTTACAAGAATCACACTACACCATTTCTTCTGAATATACCATCATTTGAAAGGTAAATAATTATAGCAGGGCTTCTAACCGATGGATTTTTCCCCAAACACCCAAGAGAAAAGATATTGATGAAAAATGCGTTTTTTTTGCGATCTTGCTTTCAATTGAAGCGGGATGGCTAATTGCGAAAGTTTGCTTGTTAGAAAGAGAGGCTTGTTCTACTAATACCCAGCCTTAAAGTGATGTTTTTCCATCGTGTGATTCGAGCCTGTGCCTTTGTATTTGATTCTAGTAGCCTTGTGGCACAATTGTTGATATTATTTACCAAAAAAATTATTAGCCATGTTGGGAAAAGCAAATCGAAGAATCCTATTGGAGTTTTCGCAGTTTCGCCTATCAGTCCACAAGTTCTTGTAAAATTGCCTACTGATTTACATTCTTGTCGTCTAAACGACCACTCAGTAGGCTCTTCCGCATTAGGCTCCTCCTGCTCTTCGTTTGCCGACTCTTCATCAGAAGAGTCGGGTTCCGATAGGTCATCGCACGAGTCTTCTAACGCTTCAAGCAGCTCGACATCACTCATGCCGCGAGGGTCCATGATACCTAATAAACAAACAATAATCTTGGCTATAAACTTTGTATAATTTTGTGTATTTTACAATGTTTTGGAACTGCTGTTCAACGAGCGAAGCTGCATAGATATTCAGAGGAATTGACGGGTGGTAGAGTTGTTTATTGAACGCAATTTACGAGGGCAGAGGGATTTCATGCACATTTTTTAAAGGACTTTTTTTCGCTACTTCGCCTTTATTAAATTCGGCTATCCAATTAGTCATTAGAAATAATATTTCAAATTATATGATAATACTGATAATTTAACTTAGGTACCTATACGGACAGAGGGCCAAAAGTAGGTTGCCGCCTCGAAAACACCACGTGCAAAAAAGGTATCTATTGTTATCATACTCCTTTTGTTATCGCCTACTGACTGACTTGAGTGAAATAATTACCTTATTTGAAATGAACAGTAGGTATAACCTATAATAATATCGAAAACGTATTTCGAATTGAAATAATAGCTGTAGGCAGCAGAAATAAAATCATAATATGAAACTGTGTTAAAATAATTAAATACGGAATCAAATTAATAATTTGAATATCACTGAAAAACAGTAAATTGAGGAACCTCAGAGTCCACGGAATTGGTCGATAGTTTTTTTTTACTACGATTTGCTTTACAAATCAGAACCAAATACAACGGAACTACGCAAAAAAAAAGGTAGATTTTTGATTGAAATAATATTTCTATGATCTGGAGTGCGATTTTTGAAACTCACACGTTGAACTCAGCAGGTTGAAAATGTCAAAATTACTATGGAAATATGCATCTTTCTACTGCTGATTTGACTTCCAAAAATCATACTTCAGGAGTAAGATTTTTGAAAGTCAAATCAGCACAGCAGTAGAAAGAAGTGATGATGATGATGAATCAAAGTATGAGTTTCAAAAATCGCACTCCTATAAGATAAGCGTCTGAAACTATTATAAAAAAACGCGTTATCAAAAGTCTTTCGACGTGTCTAAGCAAAAAGCAATAGTTTAGATATTCAGAAGGATTTGCTTTTCTGATATAAGTATATTAAGCCTAAAAAATAAGCGATTTTCGGATTCCAGACAATCGAGAGTTTTACTCTTGTATTCAAAATGTTAAAAACGTATCTATTTGTGATAAAAACTAGACCACGTCTGCATTTAGGGTCCGATATTAAAACATTCACCCCTTAATTGGACCTTTACTTGCTACTCTTATAATTCCGTGCCTTTACTATGTAAACTACGGAAAAATTGACTACAAATTATCATTTAGTCTTTTGAAAGAGTTTTAATAAAAAGATTGTATGAAATTTTCGATAACTTTATTCTATAGTTTATTTTTGACGCACTCTGCCCTAGTAATGTTCAATGTTTGCTATTTTTTTAATACCTAATTATTCTTACTATCGATATTGTCAAAAAAACAAAATGAAAATTATTGTTAGGTATATATAAGTATCTACTTACCGGAAGAGGAGGTCGATGTCACTAGATGAAAGTCATCGTTAGCTAGTTCTTCCTGAATAGCTATCAGATCTGGGTGCAAAGCCAGGTCGTCAGTCGCAGGCAGGATCGAAGTTCCAGAGTCCATAGCCGGGTCATTCGCAGGCAGGTTCGAAGTACCAGAGTCCATAGCCGGGTCAGTAGTTGAGGGAAGGTTTACAGTGTCAGTTTCCATAGCCAGGTCGATGAAGTAAAACAGATATCGGAGTCCAAGTTCAAAGCAGGGTCACAGGAAAAGCACAAACACAACTCAACGGGAGAACACTCGACAGACGTACGACGTAGCCAACGAATAGATCGAGACTAACATAAGTAAGGGACTAAGGGCACTTCCAAAGTAAAAATATTCAGAATTTCCAAAAAAAATAATACAATAGGCTACGCCGCTATTGATAACTTTCCTTTTACATTCCTTTTACCTGTTAACCAGACAAAGCCCAATGTACGCAGCTTTGTGCCGCAGCCGCGCCGCCGCCGCCTGCAATTGTTATCCTTTTTCACGTCAGGTATAAAATTCCGAGAATCACGATAAAAATGTAGAGAGCATTTTGTTTGCTTGGCAGCAAAACTTTTCGTACAACACCATCCAAACCACAATTCTAGACTTACCAAGGTAGCAAACGACTCTATTTCATCGTGTTACGGCTAAAAATCGTATGACATGAAACTTTAACGTATGCTAGGCGCCAAATGACGACACCGGGCGTCATGTCTAAAAGTGATCAAAATTTAATTTTTAAGAGCTAAGTAAGTTATCATTAGAATACATTATGAGAAAAGACTACATGTTGTCAATTTCTTGACAAAATATTAAAAAACACATCATAAAACAAAACTTTTATTTCAGCTTCATATTAAAGGCAAAAATACGAAAAAATTTGATCTGATTACTTCAGAAGAGATAAAGATTAGACCCCGAAATATAATATTATGAAGATTTCAACTCGAAAATGTCCATAAATATTTCATAATAAAACAAAATTCTGTGACGCATATAGTCGTCATGGGCGCCTCAGGTGCGTTTGCCGATGCCGACAACCTGTCGTTATGGGCGGTGAATGGGTTAAAGTATGGTTCATGAATAGGCAATAAACTGTTCCACGGAAGCTATCGCATTCGAAGGAATGCCTACGGGAAGCCGTAGGAAGGAATGCGGAATGTTTTGGCCGACTTGTTGGTCGACTGGTTGATCGACTGGTTGATCGACTGGTTGGTCGATTTGTTGGGCGACTGGTTGATCGATTTATTGGTTGACTGGTTGATAGACTTGTTGGTCGATTTGTTGGTCGACTAGTTGGTAGATGCGTTGGTCGACTGGTTGGTTGACTTGTTGGTTGACTTGTTGGTCGACTGGTTGGTTGACTTGTTGGTCGACTGGTTGATCGACTTGTTGGTCGAACGTGCAAGAAATTTAATATTTTTTTTTTAAAGATACAGACATTTTGCCTTTTTGACGAAGCGTGTCGCAGATCTGAAGTTTTTTCATTCTTAAAGAAAAAACTAACTTAACTTTATAGTTAAGGCCATCAGTACTTCCTATCTCAATGGTTAAGGTAGATATTAATTAAAAAAAAATTAAAAAATCCTTCTGATCTGGCTAAAAATACAATTTGAAAAGGTTTGAAACCTGGAGGTTTGGTTTAATTGTCCCTATACTTTTTTTGTTAGTGAAAACCCGCTATTGAGTCTCTCTTGTGTTGCCTGTGAGGACGAAATAAAACAAAATGATTCAGTTAATAATTATGCATTTACAGTAATATTAAATACAAAAATAAAGGCAATTTTAATTATTAGTTACACCCAATAAATACAAGAATGGTTTAAGACGGCTTCCTTTCCCATTATTTGTGCCTGAAAGAAAAAAAAATACATTTAGCACGTCTTTTTACAAGCTTTTATTTAATACGAGCTTTTACCCCCGACTTCGTCCGCATAAATTATATACCAGATTTTAAGTCAGATGATAAGCTATCAAACAAAAAAAGTTTCATCAAAATCGGTTCAGTAGTTTTTGCGTGATACTCGAACAAACAAACACCCAAACAAACAAACAAACATACAAACAAACAGACAGACAAAAAATCAAAAAATTGGTGATTTGGAATCGGACAGGTAAAAACCATGTCGTAATTTTTTTTTTATAAATATCTTCAATGTACAGACACATTTCTGTTACAGTTTTATAATAGTTTAGATGAGTTTGAGTACAAATATATCGAGCTTTAAAATGGCTTTGCATGGGGCTTGTTCTAAAAAATATAAGGGTTGAACCTCATCTGCCAGCACCGTATCGCATTTTGCCGTCTCTCCATCCCTTTCTGCCACTCAAGAACGTCATTTGCTAGGACGAGAAAGATAGCGGGAATGCGATCGCACGCGGCAGCACCGGCAGTGCATCCTTTCTCGCTCTACCCAATGACGTTCCTGAGCGACAGAAAGGATAGAGCTTGAAAAAATGCGATACGGTGCTGCCAGATGAGGCTCAGCCCTTAAAAGGGTACCGAGCCTATTGTGTTCCCCTAAAAATAGTAATCGTAGTTTTTATTTCTAAACAAAAAACAAGAATGTCACATTGTAGACCTGCCTGCGTAACACATAAAGATATTATACCTTACGGAATAGAGTAAGTGACATGAGTTGTCAAATATAACTGTTTTTGGACGTTTTTTGGAGTCCTCGGCATGGTAAAAATTCGATTTCTGTGTATAATTCTCAATCTAACGTGAAATGGTGAATAATTTAATGAAACAGTGTTAGTATATTTCACAAAATTATCTACGATTTCACTTTAGGTTCACGATTATTCACAGAAACCGAATTTTTACCAGGACTCCAAATCCCCAAAAACGGTTCTATTGCCTCGCGTCACGTATCTCTTTCTATTATACAGGCATGCCGCTAGGTACATCTCGCTCTCTCAGCTGTCACTGTCTCTCTTACGTAGTATAATACCTTTATGGCGTAACATGATAAAGGTGAGAGCGACACAGGTCACTTCTAAACGTCAAATTGGCGGTTATCTCCATAGTATCTCACTCAAATTTGACGTTTACAAGTGACCTGTGTCGCTCTCACCTCTGTAATGTTACGCAGGCTCAATTTATCGAAACATTACGGATTATTGTTTCTTTATGGCCAAAAGTGGCCACTCTTGGCGGTTTTAAAGATAATAACTAACAGGGTGTAACAAAACATGAACAAATCACCCTAGTTTTATTCTTAGTGTGCAAATAAAGAATATTTATCTTATTTTATCTTAATACTTTAGGTTTAGACCATCAAACTGAACAACTTTCACAATGGAGCCAACATTGAGAAAAATAAAAAAATTCAGCTGTCCCATACAAAACTGCAGTACCGGCTCGACTCAAATGTATGGGACAGCTGATATTTTTATTGTGGTGTTGGCTCCATAGTGAAAATTGTTCAGTTTGATGGTCTGAAGCACCCCCTTAGGTATTACTAGGGTGTTTTGTTACACCCTGTAAAACAAATCCGCAGTGACTCGATAAATCTACACTAATCTACACTAATATTATAAAGAGGAAAGATTTGTACCTGTTTTTGTATGTTTGTATGTTTGTAATTGTTTTAAGATGTAAAATGGTAAAATACAGTAATAATTGAGACAATAAATCCAGTTACTCAAGCGGTTTTTATTGAATGACGTTTTTAGATCTCGATCCTAATCCCGGGCAAAGGAATCATGTCCATAATGCCAACACGTTCCCTTTATATAAAACAAATTAAAGAATTATACTAGGTAATGAATAACTTTGTCAATTACAAACAAAATATAAGAAACAGAGTCTCAGAGAATCAAATCAACTTAAAAATTAGCTTATAAATCATAATCTAAGCAGGCTATTTGTAGCAGACAAAATCCTTGAGGTACGTGGGTGTACGTACCACTCTTCTCGGTCTATTAGAATTATAGTCATGGTTACTGGTCCCATCACAGTCGGTTGTTCTAGTATTTGGGGACACAGGGATATTATAGAGTTTATTCGATTCCTGTTCATTGTTAGCTGAGCTTATCTCTTCCTGGGTGTCTCTATCAATATCATGAGTAAGAGATCTACTAAGTGCTTGATCATTGGGCGGTTGTTGTTCTATGTTCTGTGTGGCTATTTGTTGAGCAACAGGTAAAGAGTTAAGTCTGCTGCTTTGTGCGTCATAATCGGTTTCTTCCCTCCTAGACAAGCTCGGACGAATGTGTGTGGCATCACGCCTGTACATTGAATTTCCAACATTTACCACATAAGCTCTGTCTGATAAGTTATCTACAATGGTTCCTGGAGTCCAGTATTTGTTGACCGATGGCTGTAGTTGAACTACCACTGGTTGCCCAATCTGTAGTGAAGTTGGTTTTCTTGCTCTTTTATCAAATGAGCCTTTGGTACGTTCCTTATTTTCCTTGATATCCTTTGTGACATTTTCAATTATTTTTGGTTGTAATAATTTTGGCATGATAGGTATACATCCTCTTGTTCTTCTAGAGAACAATCTTTGTACTGGACGGCTATTTATCTTATTAGGAGTGTTTCTTAGGGCCAGTAAGCCATACCAGAAATCTTCTTTTCCTTCTGCAGACTTGAGAAGTAATTTTTTTGCTATTTTTACAGTGGATTCAGCTTTTTCATTACCTTGAGGATGATTTGGTAAAGAAGTGACATGCTTACAGTTCCATGTTTGACAAAATTGTATGAAGTTCTGGTTAACAAAATTTGTGCCACCATCTGTGATTACTATTTCTGGTACTCCGTGACGTGAAAAGTTTTTCTTACATGTATCAATAACTGATTTTGCAGATAAATCTTTCAATTCATCTATTTCGAAGAAGTCTGAGTAATGATCCACAGTTATCAAGTATTTTATCTGTCTTCCATCTTGCATGAAGAAAAACACATCCATGGATACAATTTGGAATGGAAAATCTGGTATCCTATGGCTTTGCATTGGTAGTCTTTGTTGACTGGGCATAAACTTAGTGCAAATGGTGCAATTTTTGATCATTTCTTTGATTTCCGCAGACATAGATGGCCAAAACACTGCTTCCCTAGCCAGTTTTAAGGTATTCTCCATTCCAGAATGTGCTTTATGTAGTTTTCGAAGTATTTGTGGTCTTAGATCTTCTGGGATTAGTATTGCTTGATTTTTCAATATGAGGTCATTGTATGTAGTTAGTTCATCTCTATAACTGTAGTATTGTTTCAATGCATCTGGTATGTCACTGATGTAATCCGGCCAACCGGTTAAAATATATTTCTTCAATTTACTGTAGTATTTATCTTTCAGGGATGCAGATACTATATCCTGTAGGAAATTATCGGATATTGGGACATCTCGTATTGGATTAACATTTTCGATTATTTGAAATATTTTCATATTTTTGGATTTATCGATATCTTCACAATTTATATAGAATCTTGATAGAGCATCAGCCATAATATTTTCTTTCCCTGTTACAAATTGCAGTTCTAAAGTGTACCGTTGCAAGATCAGCAGCATTGACTGTAGTCGTTTTGGTGCATGTAACAATGGCTTCTTGAAAATGTTTATTAGTGGTTTGTGATCTGTTTTAACTATTGTCTTTACATTACCTACAATGAGTTGATCAAATCTGGTGCACGCAAATACAATAGCCAGAAGCTCTTTCTCTATTTGGGCGTATTTTCTTTCAGTATTCGTCAGTGTTCTCGAAGCGTAGGCCACAGGTTGACCTTCCTGGAACACTGCTACTCCCAGGGCCGCTTCGCTGGAATCACATTCCATAATTAACGGTTTATTGTTGTCATAATATTTTAATGTTTTGATATCACTAATTAAAGATTTTAGTCTTTTGAATTCTTTGTCAGCTCGTTTGTTCCACTTCCATTCTGAACTTTCATGTGTTAGTCTTCTTATATGGGTGGACTCTCCACTGAGGTTTGGAATAAAACGACTCAGGTATGTTACTACACCTAGAAATCTCTGTAGTTCTTTTTTATTTGTAGGAGTTGGTATATTTTGAATGGCTTGTATTTTGGAAGGATCTGGTTGAAGACCTTTGTTTGTAAAAATGTGTCCATAATATTTTACTGAGGTTTGTAAAAGTTTCATTTTATTCTTATTCAATTTGCAGTTGAATTTTAGCAACCTTTTCATCAGAGCCTCCAAATTTTTGTTGTGGTCCAATCTAGCCTCTTCCATGGTATCTCCAATACCATAAACAAGCAAATCATCAACTAGAAGTTCTACTCCTAGCCCCTGTACTACTTCAGACATCTTCATTTGAAAATAGTCCGGTGATGAAGAAATTCCGAAGGGAAGTACCTTCCAACGATATTTACCAAAAGGAGTCCAGAATGTGGTGAGTTTACTACTCTCTTCAGATAAATTGAGATGCCAAAAACCCTTCTTCACATCAAAAGTAGAAAATATTTTAGCTTTACCTAACTCCGGTAGTATTTCATCTATAGTTGTAAATTGGTAGTTCGGTCTTTTGATAGCTTTATTCAAAGGAATAGGATCCAAGCAAATTCTAAAACTGTCTTTTTTCTGAACAATTAAAACATTGCTTACCCAGTTGGTATGGTTTTCCTCCTTCTCTATGATGCCTTCTTTCTCTAATCTGCTTAATTCTTCTTTCAGAGGTTCACGCAGGGCCAGTGGAACGCGTCGTGCTTTCTGTATAACTGGTGCGATGGATTCGTCAATTTCAAAATTTATTTTACCTGCAAACCGTCCATGGCCTTGAAACACCGCTTCATATTTTTTTATAATATCTTGTGTATCTGCCGGGTTGTATGAAACCTCCTTACAAAATGTAACAAGACCCATTTGTGTGCTCGCTTTGCAGGACAGGATCGGTATATGGTCCGTCTGCACAACTTGGAACGTCACTTTATATGTTGTTGTTTTCTTAGATATCTTTACTTTCAGAGTTATATCTATTTCACCATGGATCATGATGTTGTTTCCACCAAAACCAACGAGACATTTCTGAGATGGTCGCATTTTTTGTTTGATATATGAGTTATTGTACATCTTTTCTAGATTTTTTAACCCAATTAAGCAATCATCGGCTGCTGTGTCTAACAGACATGGAGTCTTTTTCCAGAAATTGCCAACTTTATATTGCAACTGACACTCCGCTAGATTTGAAATAGATTTATTAATTATTTTGTTGATAGCAATATATTCCGAGTTATCAGATTCTGGAGAGGTTTCATCTGAGCTTGATACCTTTTCATTCTCAGTATCTTTTATTTTCTTTATCTTCTTTTTCTTGCATACCTTCTCTGTGTGGTTTCTTCCATTGCAGTTTTTACAAGTTTTACCCCATGCAGAGCAGATTCCTTTTTTAAATTCATGCAAATTGCCACAAAATCTACATTTACCTTTCTTTACAGGAATTTCAGGTTTCTTTTGCTCAATTTTTTTAACCACATCTACTGAAGTAAAAACTTTCATTTGTTTGTCAGTGGCTTCGGCTGCCCGGCATAAGTTAACTGCATCATTCAGGGTAAGGTTCTTTTTCTTAAGTAGTTCTTTCTTTAATGACATGTCTTTAATACTGAAGACAATTTTGTCCCGCAACAATTCTTCTTTAAACTCTCCATAATCGCACTCATTTATTAACTTTACGATTTCGGTGTAAAAAAGTCAAATGTTTCGTGCTCCTGAATTTTTGAATGGAAGATGTATCTATTATAAATAATGTTTTTTTCTGGAACCATTTTTTTGCTAATTCTTTCTAACAATTCTTCGCAAGTTTGTATAGAAGTATCCACGTCTTTCAATCCGAAATTATTATATTTCTTTAGGGCCTCTTCTCCGATGGCACTTACTAAAATGCTGACCTTTCTGCTTTCTTGTTCTGTTGTCCACAGGTCCATTTCTGTAGCACGACAATAGTTGTGCCATGCTGATTTGAACACGTTGAAAGCTTCATCCGGATCAATGTTTATATTAATTGGCGCTGGCCACGGTACATTCACTACTTTTTGGCTGCTTGAGGAAGTAGACGCCCCCAGATTAGTCAGCAAAGATATTTGTTGTTGCATATTTTGCAGCATCGCTGCTTGTTGTTGAATTATTGTGGTTAATTGTTCCATTTTTACTTCACGCTGCCACCATGTTTTAAGATGTAAAATGGTAAAATACAGTAATAATTGAGACAATAAATCCAGTTACTCAAGCGGTTTTTATTGAATGACGTTTTTAGATCTCGATCCTAATCCCGGGCAAAGGAATCATGTCCATAATGCCAACAGTAATGAATAGGCTCAAAAAGTACTGGGCCGATTTAAAAAATTCTTTCACCATTAGAAAGCTGCATTCACCCTGAGTAACATAGGCTATATTTATTGCTAGAAAAGATTAGACGTCCACCCGTGCGAAGCCGGGACGGGCCGCTAGTAGAAAATAAACAGCAATGACTAATAATGTTCCTTATAATCAGTGATGTTATACCTTACGCCCTGGTAATAGGACCGCATTCTGCCTCAAGCCACTGCAAATCCTTCATCAAGCCGCGCGCCTTCAATATCGGCCCCAGAGTGTCCAGTACTTTTTGATGGTAGGCGTTTAAGTATTGCAGCTGGAAATTTAAGAAATCATCATCAGCCTCCAAAGTCTACACTATAAGAGTCTAGCCATCAAACTGAAAAACTTTTAAAATGGGTCCAAACCGAAAGGAGCAAAAATAGCAAAAACAATAATCTGTTGCAGTTTAGTATGAAACAGCTGATTTTTTTTGCTCCGATCAGTTCGCTCCCATCGTAAAAGTTGTTCAGTTTGACGGGTAGACCCTCAGTTGAAACAGATGCTATCTATCTATCTATAACGTCACGCCTTTTTCCCTGTGGTGTAGGCAGAGACCAGGGCGCGCCATTTACTACGATCGTTACATACCTCTTTTGCCTCATGCACATCCATACATCTCTTCATACATGCCCGTCAGTTTCGAGTACTCCGCACCGGGGCGGTGCGGAGTTTTTGTAAGATTTGATCAGCATACGTCCTACGACGGCGCCCTCTGCCGACACTTCCACTCACATTAGCAACATATATCTCTTTCGTATATCTGCTGTCACTCATCCTCTCCACATGGCCAAACCAACGAAGCATACATTTCTCTATTCTTGTCGCAACATCTTTTTAATTTACATCGATCTCTTAGGGTGCGTCCACATCTGGCGAACGCGCCGCGAATGCGCAGCTCGCGAACTGCTCGCGAGCTGCATTCGCGGCGCGTTCGCCAGATGTGGACGCACCCTAACACAATTTCTCACTCTATCTCTCGACGTGACACCACACATACTTCGCAAGGAACGCATTTCAACAACATTAATTTTACTAATGCTAATGATATCAATTTCAGCCTGTAGAGACGTATTTCCTCACCTCAAAGTCGTCCAGCAGTGATACCAGAATGCTCTCGCGCTGGTGCGGTACCAACGTTATGGTGTTGAAGCCGAGGACCCCGCGACCGTCGTAGTCGCTTACCAGGTGTGCCGCCTGTGATCAAGTTATAAGTTACGATATTTGTTTACGGTATTTGAAGGGTGAAGAAAGCAAAAAGTATTGGGGCTAACACAAAAGATCCCACTGGGTCGAAGTGTTGCTGGCTTGCCAGCCCCCACAACAAGATAAGATAAGATAAGATAAGTTACGATATTATTGAAAGATGCGGGCGGTATTTAGTAAATACAAACGTATACCCCTGTTTCCTCCCTAGATAATGAGCGAAACTATTTTTACCATACAATTTATATGGCCTCTGCTATGTCCCTATGTTTTGTTTTTTTTTTTTTTGTCTTTCGATAAATTAATTGACTATTAAACTTTTACAACCTCCTCCTTTTTTTGAAGTCGGTTAAAAATGACGTAAAACCTCTAAATTTTTCCACTGTGTTCAGACATCCAGCAAACAAATTTGACAAATATAAAACGGAAAACATACAGACTTCTTTTCAGAGTCTTGTCTTTCAATATTATTCTTGAAAAAATGTTCTCCATTCTGAGAAAAAAATCTGTCTAATTCTGGAGGAGGAAACAGGAGAATATGAGATTTGTGTTTTCGTCTACTTTATGTAGGTAAAATCAGTCCGAGCTGCAGTTTTCCCTTTCACACTGCTACTCGGGAACAGCGCGACAGCAATAGACCTTTTAAAAACCTATTCTTTAAATGTCTTGCAGACAGCGATTCCTCTTAATAACTCCCCTCTTTTATGTCGGAGGCTAGTCTAAAATAACCTAACTTTTCGTAGAAAATAACTGAATATTAACAATGAATACATACCCTCGGATGTGTCGAGTCCTTCGTAACGGTAATGGTTTCGACTAAGTCTTCATGGCGAATGCCGTATTCACCCACTTTGTAGTAACCGGGCTCTGGAAAAAAAATTACAAACAATGAGCCAAACACGTAATCAGACTTTGGTTTCGGGGGACATTCATTTTCGGTGGGGGGGGGGGGGGGGGGGGAGCTGTCCCCGTGGGTGCAGTTGTCACAAGTGTCAACTGTCCCCGTGGGTACACTCACTGTTGCTAAGTATCTTGTGGGGCCTCAGGCCGCGGTCATGCGGGTAGGGCCGCTCGAGCACGTCACAAGTGTCAACTGTCCCCGTGGGTACACTCACCGTTGCTAAGTATCAGTAGGCCTCGCATGCCACCCCCGAGAGAACGATAAAAATCGAGATGTGCCTCCATCTTTATTATTTTACGTATGCCAGAAAGAGCGTGCATGACGTTTTTCTCGTTTAAACGCTTTGTCGTGGGTGGCATGCTAGCCGTGCTGGTGGGGCCTCAGGCCGCGGTCATGCGAGTAGGTCCACTCGAACACGTCACAAGTGTCAACTGTCCTCGTGGGTACCGTTGTCACAAGTGTCCACTGTCCCCGTGGGTACAGAACTCACCGTTGCTAAGTATCTGGTGGGGCTTCAGGCCGGGGTCGTGCGGGTAGGGGCGCCAGGACACGCCGGAGGGTCCCTCGTGCACGTTGAGGAAGTGTCCCACGCCGTGCCCGGTCCCGTGCGCGTAGTCCAGCCCTACGTCCCAGAGGGCCTTGCGAGCGAAGCTGTCTAGGACGTTACCCTGGAAAGATTGAATAAATAAATAAACATAGCAGGCGTAGGTTTGCCCGCGGCAAAGATTGAATTTGCCACCCCTTCTCTCTACCGGGTGTAAGTGACTAATACTGAATGCAATGCCATCAAACTGAAAAATTGTCACTATGGGGACACCCTCAGGAAACCTGAAAAAATCAGCTGTTTCATACATTTGAGTCGACTATTCCACTCAAATGTATGAAACAGCATGCGGTACGCTGTACCTATGTACAGCGTACCCGAAAGCGCAGTGTGGGTAGGCCGACTATAAGGTGGACCGACGACCTGGTGAAGTCGGCGGGAACCCGTTGAATGAGGGCAGCGCAGGACCGGTCGTTATGGCGATCCTTGGGGGAGGCCTATGTCCAGCAGTGGACGTCCATCGACTGAGATGTTGATGATGACAGCATGCGTGTGAACGCGTCGCGTTGTTCATCTGACGCGCGTTATATCTGTAATATGATATGACGCACCTTGATTCCCTGCGGGTACAGTGCACTGTCGAGCATCATCTGTCCCTTCAGCATTCGTGTGAACGCGTCACGATGTTCATCTGACGCGCGATATATCTGTAATATGATATGACGCACCTTGACTCCCTGCGGGAACAGTGCACTGCCGAGCATCATCTGTCCCTTCAGCATTCGTGTGAACGCGTCACGATGTTCATCTGACGCGCGATATATCTGTAATATGATATGACGCACCTTGACTCCCTGCGGGAACAGTGCACTGCCGAGCATCATCTGTCCCTTCAGCATTCGTGTGAACGCGTCACGATGTTCATCTGACGCGCGATATATCTGTAATATGATATGACGCACCTTGACTCCCTGCGGGAACAGTGCACTGCCGAGCATCATCTGTCCCTTCAGCATTCGTGTGAACGCGTCACGATGTTCATCTGACGCGCGATATATCTGTAATATGATATGACGCACCTTGACTCCCTGCGGGAACAGTGCACTGCCGAGCATCATCTGTCCCTTCAGCATTCGTGTGAACGCGTCACGATGTTCATCTGACGCGCGATATATCTGTAATATGATATGACGCACCTTGACTCCCTGCGGGAACAGTGCACTGCCGAGCATCATCTGTCCCTTCAGCATTCGTGTGAACGCGTCACGATGTTCATCTGACGCGCGATATATCTGTAATATGATATGACGCACCTTGACTCCCTGCGGGAACAGTGCACTGCCGAGCATCATCTGTCCCTTCAGCATTCGTGTGAACGCGTCACGATGTTCATCTGACGCGCGATATATCTGTAATATGATATGACGCACCTTGACTCCCTGCGGGAACAGTGCACTGCCGAGCATCATCTGTCCCTTCAGCACGCGTGTGAACGCGTCGCGTTGTTCAGGTGACGCGACGCTCATATGACGCGTGCGCGTTATATCTGTAGTACCGTCTCTGTAATATATTATATTGATTATATTTTTAGCAATATTACGATGAAAGAATAAAACCGGTCAAGTGCGAGTCGGGGTACTCGCGCACCGAGGGTTCCGTACCACACCACCACAGAACACAACATTATTAACTTAGAAAAAAAACTTTTTTTGTCCGGGACCTTTAGCGCAAGACTCACACTTGGCCGGTTTTTAGTACTTGTTGTTATTCTGTAGAGTTTGCTCTATAATCACACTAAGTTTGACGCTTGTATGTATTGCCGTTTTTACGATAGAGCGTGAAGAAAAAACGTTGATAAAAACTAGTTTCTTGTTGAGAACCCCCCTTAATTTTTAACTTTTTGACATTTTTTTTATTTGTTAACAAATCCGCCGTAATAACGCATAATCTGAGAAAATTTCTAGCTATTACGGTTCAAAAGTTACAGCCCTAAATAGGTAGGACAGACGGACGGACAACGTAGGCTTAGTAATAGGGTCCCGTTTTCACCCTTCGGGTACGGAACCCTAAAAAGTTAAGTTAAAATTATGCAGAGTGTAAAATTGATTGGGTGCTTAAGACCATCACACTGTCCAACTTTCTCTATGGGACAAACAATAAAAACGCGAAAAAAAAACAGCTGTTTGGGTCGAGTAGTTGGGTTTCTATGAAACCACCAAATATTTTTCGCGATTTCTAGTCTAGTCCCGTAGTTACAGTTGTTCACAACAACAGTGAAGGAAATGATTACTTGTTTGTCAGCATCTTTTTTTCGCGAATCATAATCGATACCTACACATGGCGTGGCATTGCTAGCGCAAGCTTTTTGGTTTTCAAATTAATTTTACGTATAATTAATAATTATCATGCTAATTATTAATGACAATTATTCTTTCGAACCCTGCTGTTTTCTAAGGTAAATTATGGGTCAAGGCTCTACTCGCGGCTTTGACTACTTATTTAAGGACCGGCCTTGCGATAGCATTTCCCCTCTGCCACGGTATAAGACAAATTGATCATGTGCATTTACACTCAATTCTATAGATACCTTATCACTAAACGAGACAGCCTATAATTGCGAAACAATAATTTTGAACTTAGAACGTTTGGGGTTCACACGAGACTACTTTTCATGATTTTTAACATCCAAAATTAGAATCTAAAGTTATGGGGAATAAACTCCACAGTTGCGGATTTCATGTTACCTCACCCACCGCAAAAAGTGGCAGAAATGTTTGTTAGTAGAATGACACGCGTAACTAGTCCCTATACAGGGTGGTCAAAAAGTCGTGGATTAAACGAAACAGGGAGATAAAGGAGATAATTTCCTACAAAAAATCTTTCTAAAGCATGGCCATAAACTCATTGCATGAAAAGTTATAAATATTTTTTGTGTTTTTCAATAAAACTACCTATTTTTTTTACAATTGAATGAAAAAAAAATTAATTTGTTAAAAAAAAAATGAATCAAAAGGTGTTGTATTATGACTCGATAATGTATCAACACTACAAAAACTGTATTGCAGCTCTTGGTACCAAATTTAACGAGCAATGATTTTTTTTCTGTAAATTTTGAAGCGTTTCAAAAAATAACTTTTCATCACTCATACTCTGAAAGTAGGTCATTGTTTATCTAAGAAGCGGGTTGAAAGTGATACATTTCTTCCCTAGGGCGGAAAAGTAATTTAAAAAAAAATCTACGTCTATACCACTCTATACTAAGCAAAGGCAGAAACCTATACAGCCACAATTCGATAACATTAGGTATATTAAAATTCTTAATTTTTATAATTATTATGAACAAAAATATTGGAATTTAGTAATAATAATGCCCGTGATTACGGAACGTAAGACATACAATAATTAGTAACATTTCGATACTTTTGTATAAATTATATGCATTTTGTTTTCGGCGTGAAGAAAAAGTACCTAATTTAAAAAAACAGGCTGGTTTAAAAAAAAAGTCATTAAGTTGGGCTGCGTTCACTACCTTTGGGTGCGGTTGTTTTTTCACCAACTTTTTTCACCGAGGCTCTGAAGTGCGATTTTTGAACATCATACGAGCGAATCGGCAGTAGATAGATGCATAATCTCCATAGTAATAATGACATTTTCTACTGCTGAGTCGCTCGTATGATGTTCAAAAATCGCACTCCTGAACGGCGTTAGTGTGAAAAGTTGCATTCGGGGTGCACCTGGGGCGTAGGTTCGGAACGCAGTCTTGCGCGAAAAAGAAAAAAAGGGAGGGAAAGCCACATGTTGCTAATTTTGCGGATCCGTTTCAAAACGTGTAAAAATCACTAGGGAAGTATATCTGTCTCACTCTAACATCGACTATCTTCGTATGTTTTTTTTCTACTTCGTATTGGTACCCGAGTGATTTTCAAACGTTTTGAAACGCAGCCTAAAATGAATAATTCATCGAGCGAATAGCGATTCAGAAATTGATTTTGCATTATCTGGTTTTTGGTTAATTTCCTCGTAATCGTGATGAAAAGCAGAGTGTTTAACTCGGGTGAAAGTACCCATTTCACACTCGAACTATGGGCGCCCCTCACCTTCGGTTCGGGGCGCCAAACATCTCGTGTGAAATGGGTCACTTTCATCCCTTGGTTAACAATCTACTATTTCACTTTAAGAGCACCCTGTGAAAAAAATGTACTACGGAAAAGTGACCCTTTATTAAAAAAAAACTTGCTGATTTAATGCTGATTCAAATGAGGTACAACAATTAACTGTTTGACCTTTAGTTTTGGTTTTAGGGTCGTTTTTTCACATCAAGGTGCAATTTCATTAAATTATCCTCATGCATCATGCAATGAGTTTATGGCCATGCTGTAGAAAGATTTTTTGTAGGAAATTATCTCCTTTATCTCCCTGTTTCGTTTGATCCACGACTTTTTGGCCACCCTGTATAAGTAGTCAAAGTCTCGCGGTTATATGAGGTCTTAGGCGGTTAATAATGTAACTAACTTGTACTGTCCACCGGAGTCCAACAGGAACATGTCCTCCCCCTTGATGACCCGCTGAGGCCCCTCCCGCGACGGGCTGTAGTGTATTATGGCCCCGTTCTCCCCGGCGCCTGCTATCGTACCGAACGAGGGCCCCATGAAGTCTGCTTCGTCTCTGTGTTGCAGAAATTGTCATTAGTTTTAAAATGACAGATTAAAAGCAGCCCTAAGAGGAAGGATCTAAAGCATAGAGGGAGCTATACCATTGCAAGAATGTCCACTTTTTTCACGTTTGTGTTTTAGTGTGTGGTGTCAAGTAGTATGGACAAAAGAGACCAAAGTGACATTTTCCCTAATGTTTACGGTCACTTTTCACACACACTAGCACGAAAAAAAGTGGACAACCGCATAAACAAATATCTATAGTTCCGTCTCCTTCTACTATTAAATGTACGTCATAAGACTAACTACAATCGTAAATTGATGCGGTCTCTATGCTTCAGAATAAAGAGTTCCTTCCTATTAGAAGCAGCCGAATATATGAAAAGATGTATGCGAGAGGAAGCAAGGGAGTTATGTCAGAACCGCCCAAAACGGAGACCCATCTTAGCCTACCCCTCTGGTGCTACAGTTCAAAATGCGCAAATATGCGCTATTGGTAGAAATAGCACGCACACAATCGGTTCATAATGCGCGAATGTGCGGATACGTTTGTTGTCTGACGTCATCAGTGACGTCATTAACTTGCGCTTACGCCGCACACAAAAAATAGGTAGTGCAGCATATGCATGTCAAATTGACAGCTCGTTCAAATTGTACAAATTGTTTAGCAGTGTATTCGTACTTACTAATTTGGACCGACCGGTAAAGCGTGTGCATAGCGTTTGCACTATTGGCATATTTTGAACCGTAGCATGGGAAAAAGGCGTGAGTTTATGTATGAATATTTATACACGTCCCACTGTAGGGCACGCGTACCCCCAGGGAGGCCCAATGCGGATTGATAGACTTCACATACGTAACAGAATTTCGGTTTTACAGTTCCATGATACACATGATACTGTCAGTTTTCACGGACAATGTGTCCTACAGACAAAATGTCCATCATCTAAGTGCCACCCGGGGTATTTGCCCCCCTCGCTCTATGTAACGCTCGCCGCCTTGTCGAGCCATCTAAAGAACCTCACCACAGCCGTGCCGTCACGGATGTCACATTGTTATACATTGACTCACTTTCTGAACTGCAGCAGTCTGTCAGCTGCCTGTATCTCTGTAACGCTCGCCCCCGCGTCTATCTTCTCGTGGAGCCATCTGAAGAACCTCACAACAGCCGTGCCGCCACGGATGTCACATTGTATTATACATTGACTCACTTTCTGAACTGCAGCAGTCTGTCAGCTGCCTGTATGTCTGTGACGCTTGCCCCGCTATATTCTCGTGGAGCCATCTAAAGAACACAACAGCCGTGCCGACACGGATGTCACATTGTTACATTGACTCACTTTCTGAACTGCAGCAGTCTGTCAGCTGCCTGTATCTCTGTAACGCTCGCCCCCGCGTCTATCTTCTCGTGGAGCCATCTGAAGAACCTCACAACAGCCGTGCCGCCACGGATGTCACATTGTATTATACATTGACTCACTTTCTGAACTGCAGCAGTCTGTCAGCTGCCTGTATGTCTGTGACGCTTGCCCCGCTATATTCTCGTGGAGCCATCTAAAGAACACAACAGCCGTGCCGACACGGATGTCACATTGTTACATTGACTCACTTTCGGAACTGTAGCAGTCTGTCAGCTGCCTGTATCTCTGTGACGCTCGACCCCGCGTCTATCTTCTCGTGGAGCCATCTTAAGAACACAACAGCCGTGCCGTCACGGGTGTCACGTTGTATTATACATTGACTCACTTTCTGAACTGCAGCAGTCTGTCAGCTGCCTGTATCTCTGTGACGCGCGCCCCCGCGTCTATCTTCTCGTGGAGCCATCTAAAGAACCTCACAACAGCCGTGCCGTCACGGATGTGACATTGACGGAAACCCTGCACAAACAATAATTTATTAAGATACACGCTAAAATGACTATTTGTGGGGGCGTCCACGCAAAAAGGGTCGAGTTGTCGGCATTTTAACCCGGCTTTTTTATTATTCCATATGATCATGTGATTGATCTAGATGCCGAATCTAACCTTAACTGAAAATCCGACCACTGGATCCTTTTTGCGTCCACAATAGGAACAGACTTAATAATATTAAAGAACAAAAAATAAAAATTATTTATTTATGAATAAAATATAATAAGAAACACGATTACATCTACAAAATTTCTGAATCAGCAACGTAGCATATGCTCACGACTATATTCCCCGAGGGGGTAGTCAGAGATATTCTGAAACTTCAGAACATCCACGTTTCACTAGTAGTACCGAAACTCTGTCCAGTGTGATGGGGAGTGAGCCCGTCGCCACTTGTAATGGACAGTGGGTTGGGTACGATACATGCCTCGAAATTGAAGCATGCAGGTTTCCTCACGATGTTTTCCTTCACCGAAAAGCCAGTGGTGTTACAAATCGTACATATTTATGTACGAACAACTCATTGGTACGAGTCGGCCTGGACGGGGATTGAACTGAATGATTGTCCTGCACGGCAGGAGGCGAGGTTACTCGCCACTGGACCACCACGGCTTTTTCGGAAGCAGCAACGTAGGCTTCGTCAAAGCAGAAAAATATTTTCAACAAATCTCCACCAAAAAATTCTGTATAGAACGAGACACCTTAGAGCGAGACATGAACCTGCAAAGTTGAAATTCCCTTCCGTATCTAAATCGTTACGATTTTACATCATTTTGCATGTGAGTTTTAAATTAAATAACAAAAAAATTAAAACCGCCTCCAAAAAAACTAAAAAGCTAAAAAATAATATTTATTTTATTTTATTTTATTTATTAGATACTCAAACAAGTCACAATCAATTTTAAAACTTATAGTAACATGAATGAAATATTTTAAGTCTAGACTGTGACTCGATTAAATGAGTACACAACATGATTATAAAAAGTGAGACATGCTTAAGATTACAACAATATTGCAGCCGAAGACTTTTCGTTCGCATCATAAGAACATTAATTTGTTTTATTGAAGTCGCTGTCAAGCCGGTAAGATTCGCAACAGGGCTTGCTTTAGTTTTTTGGCTTGGCTTGACACCGACTTCAATAAAACAAATTAATGTTCTTATGATGCGAACGAAAAAGTCATAGGCTGCAATATTATTTTTTAACTTTTTAGTTTTTTTGAAGGCGGTTTTAATTTTTTTGTTAAATTTTTTTTTATTTCACAATTTTCAGTGGCGAATTCATTAGTTTGATTAATAGTAGTGCTTTAAATTGACAAACGCAATAGTCGGCACTACGATTTTCGAAGGTTCCCCTCGATTTCCTGGGATGCCATCATTAGATCCTGGTTTCCTTATCATGGTACCACTCCTGGAATATCTTCTTTCGACCAAAAAAGAATTATCATAATCGATTCATAAACGACGAAGTTATCCGCGAACAAACATAAAAAAAATATATATATACGGTCGAATTGAGAAACCTCCTCCTTTTTTGAAGTCGGTTAAAAATATATTTTAAAACCAACGTATAACCTCGAGTTCCACTTCGTTCTTGATCAGTTTGGCGAGAGCCACCGGCGACACTTCAGATATTAAGTTCAGTGGTTTCTTTACTACGTCATTCTGAAACAATTAGGAAATTCATGTAAGTGAAGAAGTGAAAAATTCTCATATTTTAAAATTAATTCTTGGGTCAAAGTTAACTTTACTAATAATCGAATAAATACAACACTTTTACACGCGCCTGCCAAGCGTGGCGATTATGGCGCAAATCCCCCCATTTTTGGGGGAGGCCTATGTCCAGCAGTGGACGTCAGTCGGCTGATATGATGATGATGATGAACCCTTCTAGCGCCCCGCACACATACTTTCACACACACATACACGCACACACACTCATACAAACCAAAGAGATTATACCTAAAGGCATAGAGAGCCATATCATTGCAAGAATGTCCCCTTTTTTTGACGTTTGTGTTTGAGTGTGTGGTGTCAAGTAGTATGGAAAAAAGAGACCAATTAGACCAAAGTGACATTTGCCCTAATGTTTATAGTCACTTTTCACACACACACTAGCACGAACAAAAGTGGACAGCCGCATAAACAAATATCTATAGTCCCATCTCCTTCTAATATTAAAGTTACGTCATAAGACGAAAGAGACTAACTAAATAGTAAATTGATGTCATTCCTCTGAAAGACAAACACTCACATACACATATACCAGTGGCGTAGCGAGGTTTCTGCCCCGGGGCACAGACCGATTTTGCCGCCCCCTTATCTTTTTAAGAAGACCTATGCAAAAAATAACGGAGCAAGCGAAGCGAGCTCGAAATTTTTAGCACGACTATAAGGGTTGTAGTTTATCCATCCAAAATAGGAACTTAGAGCGAGCATAACGAGCTCGACCTTTCTCCACAATACGAATCAGTTGAAGCCAAAGCTCTTAACGTACAAAACATGGTGCAAATTAACCTAAGTAAAAGGTAACATCTATGGACCGAGCGAAGCAAGCTCCAAATTTTTAGCACCACGTCTTAGCTCTGCTGTGGTCAGAATTCTTTAGGAGTAACTATATGTTTGTACAGCAATTAAAACATAAACTTATAGCGAGCAAAGCGAGCTCTACTTTTCTCTGCTCTACGAATTGGCTACTTGACAACTAGTCAAATCAGCTACTCTTTATTGGACGTCAAAACATGCGCTTTGTATGAAGATTTGTACTAAATATTGAGTTGTGACGTCATCAACATTTTCATTACTTTTTATAGTTTATCTTGTTATTAAAAATAGTATTCAATCTAAAAACTCAATGAAACTGGGAGTTTAGCGTTAATTTCTAACCCTTTTTTTATTGAGTAGATAAAAATAAAATATATTGAATGTAGTCAAATACCCAATTGGTTAAGCTCAATCAATCTATATTTTTCCCGAATTTGCCGCCTCTAGTAAAGTGCCACCCGGGACATTTTTTACTAAAATATACTCACCCCTGCCGCGGCCCTGTGCACAGCCTCGCTGGCGTCGCTAGAGAGCCACACGTGGTGTTTCTTCTCGCTCCGCTCCGATAGGTCTTTCTATAACAAACAAACAAATATAGACCGTATCAATCAATGACAATACAATCGGGAGACGTGTGGCGGTGGCGGATAGTCAAAGTAACACCATATAAACCTTATATTACCTACGTAGTAAAGCGTCGTTAGGGCGACGTCGCCTGGTGGCGCGGGCGCGATTTTCCTTTACGACAAAAACGACGCTAGTTTATATTGTGTTACTGTGACTATCACCACCACCACACGTCTCTTCTGTATAAAACACGGCTAGAAGGGCCCACTAAAATCCATGCACGGTACTTGTATTCTGAGATTATCAAGCAAAAAATGATGATCCGAGATCTGAAAATTCTAAGTGAAGTGGCTCACTCCCCGTCACACTGGACATAGTTTCGGTACTACTAGTGAAACGTGGATGTTCTGAAGTTTCAGAATATCATACATAAAATATAGTCGTGAGCATAAAAGCATGCTATGCTGAAAATTCTAAATGTATGACTTGTAAACATTTTACGTTTTCTATTAAATTCATTTATTCTGAGACAACAATAGCTGCAAAAAAATAATATTTTTTCGCGATTTAGGTTTTAGCCAGGGGCCTAATTCTCCTATTTGCACACCCATTATAGTGGGCACCATAAGAATCAGCACAAAAAGTCATTGACCTCTCTGTACCATGTTCTCCTATGAACAGAAACGAGTATCGTTTTAACGCACGCGCAATGTCGCTATACGATCTTCTCGAAGTATCATGGTAGAAGGACAGAAGTGACAAAACGGGGTCATGACATTTTATGCAAACTAAGGTCCAGCTTCATCTGGCAGCACGGAATCGAATTTTTCACGCTCCATCCTTTTCTGCTGCTGTGGAACGTCATTTGCTAGAGCGAGAAAGATAGCGGGAATGCGCCAGCATGCGGCAGTACCGTCAATTCTGCGATCTTTCTCGCTCTAGCAAATGACGTTCCTGAGCGACAGAAAAGGATGGAGCGTAAAAAAATTCGATTCCGTGCTGACAGATGAGGTTCAACTCTTCTATGGAAGTATGGAACTATATATAATTTATTTACTTATTAAAAACAATATTGAATATTGTGATTTAGTAGTCAAAGTCGTCATAGCCGAATACGACTATTTTAACACTTTAACTGCTGACGACCTACGTCGTAGGTCAGCGACATATGGGCCGCAGTGCGCACGACTCAAACCTTAAGTCAGAATTGTATAGCATTCCACAGTGTTAGCACTGCGCGAGTCTCTTGTTTTGAGCTTAGCAGCGAAAGTGTTAAAGTACTTAAGTCTCACCGCCATAGCCTGCAAATGTGGAACGACCCCCTCATAAGGCAGCCCCTCTAGCGCCTCGACCCCCTCTGCCTCTAGATGTCCCCTCACACTATCCGACAGCACACCGTCCCCCCAGAACAACTTCACCGCTTTATCAGTGATCACAAGGTATGAGAAGAACACTGGATTATATTCTATGTCGCTGCCTCGAAGGTTTAGCGTGTCTGTAAGAGAAGAATACAGTAGTGTGTTAATTACAATGAAATAAAACGCCAGTACTACTGGCCAAGGTAAGGTAAGTTTTTCATTAAAATAATAGAGAGGGAAAAGATGATCTAAAAGATGCCAGCGCATCTTATTTTCATTGCTTACGAATCATTTCATAATCGAAAATTTTTAACTATTTACGTCTGACATGGTTGTATGGGCTCGATCCTTTGGACTTTAAAAAAAGGCAGGCATAGTCTTGACACGATTTTGACAGGATCTCGCGAACGTCTCTATGGAGAGATGAACATGCCATCTGTGGAGTCTGTTTAGGAACTTTTAAATAAAACCGGTCAAGTGCGAGTCGGGCTACTCGCGCACCGACGGTACCACATCACCACAGAACACAACATTATTAACTTAGAAAAAATACATTTTTTGTCCGATACCTTTAGCGCGAGACCGACTCACACTTAGCCGGTTTTTAGTATTTGTTGTTATTCTGTAGAGTTTGCTCTATAATCACACTAAGTTTGACGCTTGTATGTATTACCGTTTTTACGATAGAGCGTGAAGAAAAAACGTTAATAAAAACTAGTTTCTTGACGAGAACCCCCCTTAATTTTTAACTTTTTGACATTTTTATTATTTGTTAACAAATCCGCCGTAATAACGCATATTATGAGAAAATCTGTCAAAGTGACGTTACACGCCCAAAAACGCTTTAAATAAGATGGCGTACATTACGATGGCATCTTATTTTGGGCGTGTAACGTCACTTTGACAGCACTAAAGTCAGCTGTTGGTTTTCTGTCTCTTTTCTTAATCTTATTTTAGAAAGAGACAGGAATAAATTTAGTTTAGTTAAGTCGTGGTACACTCCGAATCGAGGCCATTAGCTCATTAAATTCATGCAAACCCAGGGGCATGCATGAAGCGACTCTATTATACTTACAAGCCACCTCATCTAGCGCAGTGATCACGAGGGTGGATGCTTTCTTCTCGGCCATCTTCTCTCTCAGCTCTTTTATCTTCTGTCCCGCCGTTTTACCTGTCAAAAATTATTTTTTTTTACATTCATTTTCGTCAATCAAAGTAATCAAGATACTTTGCATGAATAAAACATCCAACCATAGTGTAAAGAACTACTAATAGTGGTGAAGCTCAGCGGTCGCGGCAAGCCAATCGTGTGGGGCATGCGCGGGCCGGGAGGAGTGCGTCCCGGCCCACGCTGCCTGCGCACGTATAGTGTAGGAAATGAACCGATTCTTTGTATGGGGACCCATGCATTAATTCCTCAGTCGATGAAACTTTGCAGGATTATAAAATAGTACGAGTCAAAACTTACAAAAACATTTTCCAAAAAAAAAACCACCCATTTTAGGTATTTATACCTAAACATACAAATCTGTTTATATATTGAACCGAGTAAGTTTTCAGTCAAAATTTATTTTACCAAATGAGTTATTTATACCAGTATGTGATACTTGATAACAATCCAAAACTTTTTTTCAAACATTAGTATTGCTTTTCTACGATAATTCCTTTTTCTGGCCCTCATTTTCATCGGAAAATTGCTCAGTAATTTTTTTTTTTCTTATAAGACCTTAGAATGTAATTTAGCGTTACGAGTAACAAATTCCAAAAAATAATACTTACCAATATAATAGTAGATTATGTACCAAGGGGATAAAGCAGTGTCTTTCATCACGGGCGCGATATTGAATCCCGAGCGTAACGAGGGATTCTAGGGTTAACTCCCGAGCGTAGCGAGGGAGTTGAGAGTTAACTCCCGAGCGTAGCGAGGGAGTTAAGACTAGAATCCTGAGTGAAGCGAGGGGTTCAAGCTCGCCCAAGATGAAAACACGTTTATCCCCGAGGACCATACTCTACTTTTCACACCCTCCGCGAGAAAATAAAAAGCAATACTGTTAGAAACCCAGGGGAGCGTGTAAATTCTCTATGGTTAGAAACCAATTATTTTATTAGAGTTTATAACAAAGTATTAGAGTTCAATAGTATACTTAAGTATTTGAAACATTAGACCTGGAGTGCGATTTTTGAAACTCATTCTTTGAACTCAGCAGTTGAAAATGTCAATATTGCTATTAATCTTTCTACTGCCTACTAATGTCAAATCACATTAAAAAATCATACTTCAGGAGTGCGATTTTTGAAAGTCAAATCAGCAGTAGAAAGATGCGTATCTCTATAGCAACACATACATAGTACATTTTCAACTGCTGATATCAGCGAATGAGATTCAAAAATCGCACTCCAGTTGTACAATGTAATATTTTTTCATTACTTTGTTCGTAGCAATAGGTACAGAGATATGCAGTATTCGCGCCTTTTTTTCTTTTTTTGTGTTCAATACTCGTGGTGGCCAGTTCAAATTTCGAATTAAGTTCTTTTTGGTGCCTGTCTCCATGATAAGTTTTCATACGAATTTTAAGTAAGGGTCGTAAATAATCTGTGGATGCGGTTCCATATTCAAATCTCATTATTGACCAGCGGGTTATAATGAAATTCAGTACAATATTATTGCCCGGCTAGTCCCAGGGCTATAATGACTTGCTTTAGGTGCGAGTTACATGACATATAATGTTCCATTTTCGAGCGGGTGGTGTGAAAATTTATTTTAAACTAGAAATAACTCAGTAAGGAAAACTTCTCAGCATTATTTCTTTTTAAAATTATTTTAGGGAGTCATATATACCCACAAATCCAAAATATCCAAAAGAAATATCATCCAGAACACAGAAATTTTGGATCTTTGCATCCAAATCTTTCCCGCGTTTACGCAATAATGTACCGTCTTGCTTTAACAGTTGGGTGCAGATTAGCGTGATCGTGCTAATTGTACGACCTTGATCGCGTGACCCGCACCGGAGGGTCACGTACTGGTGTGTGATTCTTTACATTACGTTTATTGCATTTTTAGGGTTCCGTACCCAAAGCGTCGGTGGCGCGTTGCGGAGAGGTATGGACTCCCAATTATGGGGGTCCGGGTTCGAATCCGCACGGACAACATGCCATGTACCAATGAGTTTTTCTAACTTATGTACGTAAAACCGATTGCTCTCAAACGGTGAAGGAAAACATCGTGAGGAAACCTGCATACACTGAAGAAGAAATTCTAATGTGTATGTGAAGTCTACCAACCCGCATTGGGCATGCGTGGTGGACTAATGCCCATACACCCTCCTTGAGGGTAGGCCTGTGCCCTGCAGTGGGACGTTTATAGGCTGATGATGATGATGACCCAAAGCACGGAATATATAAGAGTTTACAACAGAAGGTTCACTATCTAACGAACGCTCGCTCCAAGCACGGCTGACACGCACACATTGACTCTACGTACGTGAATGTCACGCACACATGGACTCTGGTGCAAGGGATGTCAGTAGTATGCGTTCCGATTCCGAACGAACGAATGTTAAGCTCGACCGAGGAAGAAATCTACGATCGGGGCCGGGGGTCGTCGACCGCAGCCAACGGTTTTGATTCATCTAAGTCAAAAATAGATAAAATTCGGGCCAAACAACCGATTACGATGGAGTATTTTTTTGCAATCTTTCGATTATGAATATTATTATATTATTTTATACATCCGACGATCTGTAGGATACAAATTTAATTTTCGAAACGAAAAACAAGTATTAAGGTCGGTGCGATACAATGAGCGAGTGACACTCGACTGAATTAGGCCTCGCGGTCCCGGCCGCGAAGGTACATTTTTATACCTTAAGTACCGAGTGAGCCAGGCCTGCCCAAAGGGTGAAACCGGGTCCCTATTACTAATACTAAGCCTTCGTTGTCCGTCCGTCCGTCCGTCCGTCCTACCTATTTAGGGCTGTAACTTTTGAACCGGTATAGCTAGATAGTTGTAATTTTCACAGAATATGCGTTATTACGGCTGATTTGATAAAAAATTATAAAAATGACAAAAAGTTAAAATTAAATTGCACAGAATACAAAGTTCCATAACGCCGTAAGACCGTAGTGTCATACAAACGCAAAACAATAATAATATCGACGGGGTTTGGGCTATTTGTTTTAAGCGACATCCTGGCCGATATTGAGTTATATACATATTCGGAATCAGCGGATTTTTCTGCGTCGTTTGAGCTCGGTTTCGTGGCGATCTGAGCACTTTTGTGGCACTTGAAACAATGGCAATTTTGGGGTAGTTCGAATTCGCTTTGTTTGATGCGACATAATTTTTGATTAATTTCAGACAAAATGGACTTCATACCATATTTTTTTTTACAAATTTGTATTTAAGCTTTTTTCCGGTCATAGATTTAATTTAACAGCATAAGTCGTTTGAATTATTTTTCCTGCCTCTACATTTTATAGGTGATACTCGTAAAAGCGTTTTGCCTGATCTCAAAAATATATAGGAATGTCGCTTAAAACATTTAGCCTGCATCGGCAATCAATACTTAATGTCGCTTAAAACATTAACGCTGCATCTGATTTTAACACAGATTACAGATAGGCGTTTAAAACATTTTGATCTTCAATTCATATTGTCTATGTATGTCGGTTTATTCCTTATCATTCATTCATTCTTATCATTCATTTTTCCTTATCAGATTTTATCAAAACATGTCGCATGAGACTAACTGAATCTGTGAATTGTGGAAGTTTAAGTTTTTTTTAGAGGGGGTGCGTAGGGGTGCGTAGGGGTTGCGTAGGGGGTGCATAGGGTGTGCGTAGGAGGTGAGTAGAAGGAGCGTAGGTGGTGCGTTAGGGGTGCATAGGGGGTACGAAGGGGGTGCGTAGGGGTAGATGCTGGGGCTGTGCGTAAGTGGTGAGTAGGGGGTGCATAGAGGGAGTGAATACGGGTGCGTAGGGGGTAAGTAGGGGTGCGTAGGTGTGTGTAGGGGGTACGTAGGGGGTGAGTTGGGGATGCGTAGGAGATGAGTAGTAGGTGCGTAGGGGATGAGTAATTGTGCGTAGGAGTATGCAGGGGGTACGTTGGGGTGAGTAGGGGGGAGCGTATGAGTACGTAAGGAGGTGCGTGGGGGTGCGTAAATGGTGAGTAAGGGGTGCATAGAGGGGTAAGGGTGCGTAGGGGGTGCGTAAGGGTGAGTGAGGGATGCGTAGGGGGTGAGTAGTGGGTGCGTATGGGATAAGTACGGGGTGCATAGGGGTGAGTAGGGAGAGGGTACGTAAGGGTGAGTAGGAGGAGAATAGAGGGATGAGTAGGGGTGTTCTTTCAGAAGTCACAAAAAAAAGTCAGTGCCTCAAAAAAACCCATAAACAAGTCCTAAGTCCAAGCGTACGAAGTCGTAGGCAACAGCTAGTATATTATATACGGTCGAACTGAGAACATACATACATACATACATAAGCTCACGCCATTGTCCCAAGGGGGTAGGCAGAGACCACAGATCGCCACACGCTACGACTCTGACACACTTCTCTAGCCTCATTGACATTCATACATCTTTTCATGCACTTCCGTCGATTGAGGGTGCTACGCACTTGTCCTTTTCGGAAAAGATCATTGATTTGATCGTGGTATGTTTTCCTCGGACGGCCTCTCCCAACACTTCCACTCACCTGTGCTCGATAAATTTCATTCGTAAGTCTTCTTTCATTCATTCTCTCTACGTGACCAAACCATCTAAGCATACCCCTCTCAATCCTTGAACCTCCTCCTTTTTTGAACTCGGTTTAAAATGGACTTCCTACGTATTTTATTTTTACTATATTTAAGCTTTTTTTCCTGTCATGGATTTAACAACATAAGTCATTCCAATCATTTTTCCTGCCTCTACATTTTATAGGTGATACTCGTTAAAGCGTTTTGTCTGATCTCAAAAATACATAGGAATGTCGCTTAAATAATTTAGCCTGCATCGGCGATCAATACTCAATGTCGCTTAAAACATTTACGCTGCATCTGATTTTAACACAAATAGGCGTTTAAAATATTTGATTCTTTCATATTATTGTCTTTGTATGTCGGTTAAACCATTTTTCCTTATTCGATTTTATCAACACATATCGCATCAGACTAACTGAAACTGTGAATTGTGGAAGTTGAAACATTTTCCAAGTTACCAAATTATTAAAGCTATGTTCATTGAAACAGTCATAATTTTGTATGAATCTTTTGGCACATGTCAGTTAAAACAATGCATTTTTGGCGCCGGCGGCGCCTTTGTACGGTGACAATATTTATATTGGGCCGCCTGCGGAGGGCGCTTCAGTCATCCAAAACAGTAAGCGAGAGAGGAAATGTACGGTGCGCAACAAAAAAAAAAACACGTGTTTGAGTGAATATTGTGTTGTGTTTGGGGCATAACAGTCTGTAAATCGACGGGTTCCGGGCTATTTGTTTTAAGCGACATTTTTTGAACTTTACAGGAGAGCGATTCAAAGTTTCAATTTTCAGAAACAAATCATAACTTGTAAATTATCAAGCTTTTTAAAAAAAAAGAAGCGAATACTGATTTCTGTATTTAAGTCCACTTAATTTAGTTAAGATATTATTTTTTAAAAGCTTATAATAATATTATAAGAGATAAATGTCGTTTGATACAAAATGCCCTCAACTGTCTTTTATCTAGAAACAGGCTAAATGATTCAAGCGACCTATATTATAAATTATTGTTTCAAGAAGAATGATTTATACAGGTATTTTTTTTAGTGTCAGGCTAAATGTATTAACCACCGTTCTAGTAAAAATATAGAATCAGGCTATTTACCTTAAGTTCTGAAGTAACAAAAAATAGCTGCAGACCAAAATGATTCATGTCGCAGTTCGAGCTCGAAAGTGAGTTGTTTGAAGTGACAATAAATTCGTTTATTACGTAAAGATTGGCGGTTATGCCAACAATATTATGCTGTGTTTTGAAATCTGATAGAATGAAGTATTTTAAATGGAATAAAAAATAATTCAGCTAATGTAATAAAAATCAAACTAACTTTATTTTATTAAACTTTACACTTATGTATCGAAATTATTTTTTATGAAAAACATCAGCCTTAAGACGGTTTTAACAATAAGATTTATAATCTAAATATATAAAAGAAGAAATTGACTGTCTGAATGACTGACTGACTGACATATCAACGCACAGCCCAAACCGCTGGGTCTAGAGATTCCAAATTTGGCACGTAGGTTTCTTATGATGTCTAGGGGTGCACTAAGAAAGGATTTTTCAAAATTCATTCCTTAAGGGGGTAAAACGGGGGTCCAAAGTTTGTATTGGGAAACAAGATTAGTTAGACTATTTTATTCGGAACTTCACAGGAGTACTCCTATTAATAAATGAGTTAACACGTGTTTCAGGTTTTTTCAGAATTCAACCCCTGAAAGGGGGAAATGGGGTGACAAAGTCTGAAAATCGAGATGGGTATTGTTTGTATGGTTTATCGGGTCGCTGATTACGAAAACAACAATGATTTTAAAATCCGACGTGGTGAACGTGAAATACCATCATCCCATGTTGGGGTGCGATGGGGTTGAAATGTTTTTATGGTTTTTCGGGACGTTATTTGGGGATGAGTAGAGTGTGATTAGCGGGTGAGTAGGGGTGCCGTAGGGAGTGAGTAGGGGGTGGGGTAGGGGGTGCCAAAGTGGTACGTAGAGGAGGCCAGTAGGGTGTGCGTAGGGGTGCGTAGGGGGTGCGTAGGAGTTGCGTAAGGGTTGCGTAGAGGGTGCGTAGGGGGTTGCGTGGGGGTTGCGTGGGGGTTCGTAGTGGGTGCGTACGAGGCGAGTAAGGGTGCCTGAGGAGAGCGTAGGGCATGCGTTAGGGATGCATAGGGGATGCATAGGGGGTGCGTAAGGGGGTGCGTAAGTGGTACGTAGAGGGGGCGAGTAGGGGTTGCGTGTGGGGTGCGTAGGGGATGCGTAGGGGGTGAGTAGGGGTGCCTGGGGGGAGCATAGGGGGTGCGTATGGGGTGTGTAGGGCGTACGAAGGGGGTGCGTAGGGGTGAGTAGGTATGCGTAGGGGTGTGTAGGGGGTTGGTGAGGGGTGCGTATGGCTGAGTAGGGGGTGAGTACTGGATGCGTAGAGGATGAGTAGGGGTGCGTAGGGGATGAGTACGGGGTGCGTAGGGGTGAGTAGGGGGTACTTAAGGGTGAGTAGGGGGTGCATAGAGGGATGACGGGGTGTTCTTTCAGAAGTCACAAAAATGTTTTTTTTTGTGGCATTGACCTGCAATGCCACAAAAAAAACCATAAACAAGTCCTAAGTCCACGCGTACGAAGTCGCGGGCAACAGCTAGTCTTACATAAAGATCTTCATGATGTTAAACAGTCTTTCATTTTACATTTCACCGTCTATTAGGATTCGGAGGTCTGTGGCCTGATCGATGAGCTCCAAAGAATACTTAGAGAGGGGCTTGCGGCACATCTCCGAAAGGTAGCCGAAAAGCCACAACTAGAGCAAAGATTGATGGAGGCCATCGAGCAGGCTGTCGTGGGGATCCACGACAAGATCCGGGAATATGCCCTCCATCCGGTGGTGGCCACCCCGGCGCCCGAGAATCTCGAGCTGTTGCTGGAGGGGCTCCACCAAGTGGTGGCTGCTACCGCAAACGTGACAACGAGGCCTGACCAGGGTTTGAGGGCGGCGGTGCCGGTGGATGATTTGCGCAAGGAGTTCATCGCTGTTAGGGAGGACACCGTGGAGACAGCGGCCCCTGTCCGAACTGCGGTAGAGAAGCTCCGGGGCAAGATGTGACAATCCGTGGCTGTGGTGGCGGGAGGGGCTGACGTAAGAGTGGGCCCCACCTGTGGCAGCGAAGTTGTGGCGCTGGAAATGCCCGCCTCTCGCGATACGATGGTAGCGGGTTCGCTAGGAGTGCCGCCCCGAACTCCTACTACTCCTGGAGGCGGTGCGCCGTGCACCACCGCAGCACCGAGCTGCGTCGCATGCGCTACTGGTGGGGTGTACTGAACCCTCCGGCACGGCGGAGGGTGTCCTATGGGAGGTCGAGGCGGCAGTTGAGTCGCACAGCGCATTGGCAGGGTGCTTACGCGCCCTTACGGTTAGGGACGGGACGGTTTTGTTGGGGTGTTGTGACCGGTTGATAAGATGGATCAATGCTTGCGGAGGAGCGCCTTGGTTAGTTTGGAGGAGAAATCCGTTCACTGAGGTCCGCGACATCCTGGTGGCCAACACTGATGACCAGATCCTCCAACCGCTCCGGACGCAGAATGCCAGCGTCATGGGTGCCCTTGGCTGGGAAAAGGAGATAGCGCGAGTTCGCTTTCGTATGCCGGCGCGTAACCATCTTGAGCGCCATGAGACAAATTTTTAAAAAATTATATGTGTGAAGTCCTTTTTGTCTGAAATTGATCAAAAATTGTGTCGCATCAAACAAAGCGAATTCGAACTGGCCCCAAATTTGCCATTATTTCAAGCTCCAACAAAGTACTCAGAATGCCAAGACATCGAGCTCAAACGACGCAGAAAAATCCGCTGATTCCGAATATGTATATAGCTCAATTTCGGCCAAGATGTCGCTTAAAACAAATAGCCCGGAACCCGTCGAAATAATTGTAAGGAGCGGAGCGAACGCGACGCTTTTTCGTAAGGACCTCCCTGCGCTTTTTCTCCAGGTCCGGAGACCCCAATTTTGGGTATGGCTACGTAACACGCGGCAGTCACCGACGCCACATACTCCTGCGCCGCCTCCCTGGTCCCATACCTACTCCTGCAGCGCAGCCTGGCTCAATCCGTTACGATTCTTCAGCTCGGACTCTAACGCCTCGCGAAATCGCAGCCAATCCAGCGTGTGCCGTTGCAGTGGTACCTGTGTGAATCTCCCATCCTTCCTTCCTTCCTTCCTTCCTCTTCCTCATCCTTGACAGGAGGGCACCGCCGCTGAGGGTGACGTCGACCCTCGACGTATGCTCCTTCCGCCTAGCACGCCAGGCCCGGAAGGTCGGCTATGACCCTTTATTGAGTACTTCAAGGTCGAGCTCAGCCAGCAGGTTGGCGAGAGCCTCGCCGCGACCTTTTGTCCTCCCTGAGCCCCAGAGGGTTTGCCAGGCGTTGAATTTCACAGTCAATATAATACGATTTGTAGGCAGCGCTGCCTACTGTTATCAGCGCGCGCTGATAACAGTAGTAGTACTGGAGTAGTAGGAGTTCGGGGGCGGTGGCAGACATCTCCAGCGCCACACCTTCGCAGCCACAGGCCCCCCCACTCTTACGTCAGCCCCTCCCAACACCACAGCCAAGGATTTTCGGACCTCGCCCCGGAGCTCCTCTACCATAGTTCGGAGAGGGGCCGCTGTCTCCACGGTCACCCCCCCCAACCACATCTTGCACAAATCTTCCACCGCCGCCCTCAAACCCTGTCAGGCATTATCGTTGTGTATATGCGGTACCAGCCGCCAATTGGTGCAGAGCCAATAAAAACTCGAGTTTCTTGGGAGCGGGGCAGTTTATTTTTTACTCCATTCAAAATTAACATAAAAGTTGAAGATAAAAACAAAATGATTTCATATTCTTAATCAGCAGCCCTGAAAACCCCCAGATACAAATTTTCAGTCGGTTCGGGGAACCCTTAAAAGCTGTATTGGCGTTTGAAATTTCCATGGTAGCCATCTTGGATATCGCAATTTTGGTTTTTTTTCATAGCCAACCAAATCTGACCAGGATCCTATATGACATTTGTTCGAGGTC
Organism: Agonopterix subpropinquella; assembly: GCA_922987775.1. Lineage (NCBI taxonomy): Eukaryota > Metazoa > Arthropoda > Insecta > Lepidoptera > Depressariidae > Agonopterix > Agonopterix subpropinquella. The sequence goes on along the minus strand of OV277718.1, from coordinate 5,877,345 downwards.
CATAACCCAATCTGTCATAGTTTCCGCGGGCCGTTGACCTCATCCATCAGGAGTCGACCTTCCGAGGAAGTCAAAGGTTTCCCTGTATCACCAAGGCATCCATATGATGATCCCCAAATGTCATCCTTGTACCGTAAGGGGAACCTGGAGATCAATTGGAGGTATTTGGTTGACCCCCCCCTCCCCCCCCACATAGATATTAAATAAATACCCGTATAATTGTTCACCGGGTTTCCCCCATTCAACGTCTAGTAAAATGATTTTAGGGATCATCATAAGGATGCCCTGGCGATAAAAATAATATTTCGACTTCCTCAGAAGGTCAACTCCTGACGGATGAGGTCAACGGCCCGCGGAAACTATGACAGATAGGGTTATGGACCTTGAACAATTGTCATATAGGATCCTGGTCAGATTTGGTAGGCGGTGAAAAAAATCCAAAATTGCGATATCCAAGATGGCTGCCATGGAAATTTCAAACGCCAATATAGCTTTTAAAGGTTCTCCGAACCGACAGAAAATTTGTATCTGGGGGTTTTCGGGGTTGCTGATTAAGAATATGAAATCATTTTGTTTTTATCTTCAACTTTCATGAGGGTCGCCATACAAATTTCATAATTTTTGAAATGCTGTTACTTTCTCGGCCCCGTAGCCCTCATAGGTTAAGTCCTATGACAAAAATGCATACAACTTGTTTTGTAGGAAAGTCAGGTTTAATTTGTCCATACAAAACATTTCGATACAACTTGCAGATTTCGAGAAATAAGCGTAAAACTGAAAAAAGTCACCTTTAGAGCACCCCCCTTCCTCGAGCTCACCCCCCCGTCACCAGGACTATTTTTTTTCTTCAATATTACGTACCAAAGGAACGTTTAAAAAAAGTTTCAAACCTCCGGAAATTACTTCTCCTGAATGGTATATTTCAGCTTAATTTTACTGGGTTATAATTTACAATCTAGGGCGCTTGAATCATTTAGCCTGTTTCTAAATAAAAGACCGTAGAGGGCATTTTGTATTAAACGACATTTATCTCTGATAAGTGATAATAAAAGCTATAAAAAAAAAATATCCTAACTAAATTAAGCGGACTTAAATACAGAAATCTGTATTAGCTTCTTTTTTTTAGTAAAAGCCTGATAATTTATAAGTTATGTTTTTTTTTTCCGAAAATTGAAACTGAATCGCTCTCCTGTAAAGTTCCAAAAATTTTGCTTAAAACAAATAGCCCGAAACCCGTCGATATATTGTGAAAACAACTATTAATATCAACGATTGATACGTGAATGATGTGTCACTCGGGCGGCGGCGGCCGGTGGGCATCTAGTACCGCTCCCGCGCCCCGCTTCTGCACCCCGCTCCCCGCTACTCACAGCTCCCGATTGCTAGATTCAAATCTGTCGATGTAAAATGTTTTTAGTTTTTAATACGCTTGATATTTTTTTTTGACATTTTTCTACTTGAAAAGAAAATTAACTGTGTACTTAAATCAATAAATAAAACAGATAGAGAAATTTTCCACTGCGAGTAGAAAGACAATTTTTAAAAATAATATTGTTACATGGTTTATGTTTTGGAATTTCATTTTGTGGTTATAAAACTTAAATAAAATTACATTCCCGTAAAAAAATTCGAGAGAGAACTTTTCCGGTCCAAGTGACACCAAAAATACATATTTCCTTAAAATTTTGTTATTTCTGCTAGGATATTTTTTTGGAAATTTCATACGTTGTTTTTAAACGTTACGTGAATATGTCCGGTGAAGAATGTTTAAACTGAGAACTTTTCCTAAAAAAGATATCAATTAAATAAGAGTTTTGTTAAAAATACCTAACTTCTATTATTATTATTTTTTGGAAATTTAAACAATACTTTTAATTTATTGATACTTTATCATGCTATGAAGCTTTTTCTGACTGATGAATTACTGTGGGGGTCCACTACCTTCATTTCCTACACTAGTACTTTAACATCGAATTGAGTTAGGGTACACCCGTCCCCCGCCGTACCCCGCACGCCACGCGGGCATAGATCCAACGCGGCCACTAAGCGCATACAGTACGGACACTAGGTTCTGATCCACTGCTATCAGCTCCATGTTCACACACACACTGGTATCTTACCGGTGTACTTGAAAGTACAATGATAGTGCCGTGGGGTCTTCTCGGCGGCGGATCGTTCAGCTGGATCCTCGCCGCGTCTACTAGGTTCTGATCCATTGCTATCAGTTCCATGTTCACACACACACTGGTATCTTACCGGTGTACTTGACAGGCAGTACAGTGATAGCGTCGTGGGGTTTGCTCGGGGGCGGATCGTTCAGCTGGATCCTCGCCACGTCTACTAGGTTCTGATCCACTGCTATCAGCTCCATGTTCAAACATATTGGGATCTTACCGTTGTACTTAACAGGCAGTACAGTGTAGCACTGATGATAGCACCGTGGGGTCTTCTCGGCGGCGGATCGTTCAGCTGGCTCCTCGCCGCGTCTACTGGGTTCTGATCCATTGCTATCAGCTCCATGTTCACACACACACTGGTATCTTACCGGTGTACTTGAAAGTACAATGATAGTGCCGTGGGGTCTGCTCGTTCTGGACCCTCGCCGCGTCTATAAGGTTCTGATCCACTGCTATCAGCTCCATGTTCACACATAGTCATATCTTACCCGTGTACTTGACAGGCAGTACAGTGATAGTGCCGTAGGATCTGCTCGAAGGTGGATCGTTTTGGATCCTCGCCGCGTCTACAAGGTTCTGATCCACTGCTATCAGCTTCAAGTTCAAACATACTGGGATCTTACCGGTGTACTTGACAGGCAGTACAGTGGCCTCGATTCGGAGTGTACCACGACTAAACTAAACTAAATGTATTCCTGTCACTTTCTAAAATAAGATTAAGAAAAGAGACAGAAAACCAACAGCTGACTTTAGTGCTGTCAAAGTGACGTTAAACGCCCAAAAACGACTTAAATAAGATGGCGTACATTATGATGGCATCTTATTTTGCGCATTTAACGTCACTTTGACAGCACTAAAGTCAGCTGTTGGTTTTCTGTCTCTTTTCTTAATCTTATTTTAGAAAGTGACAGGAATACATTTAGTTTAGTTTAGTTTAGTCGTGGTACACTCCGAATCGAGGCCAGTGTCTACTCGGCGGCGGATCGTTCAGCTGAATCCTCGCCGCGTCTACTAGGTTCTGATCCATTGCTATCAGCTCCATGTTCACACACACACTGGTATCTTACCGGTGTACTTGACAGTACATCAGTACAATGATAGTGCCGTGGGGTCTGCTCGCTCTGGACCCGCGCCGCGTCTACTAGGTTCTGATCCACTGCTATCAGCTTCATGTTCACACCAACTGGTATCTTACCGGTGTACTTGACAGGCAGTACAGTGATAGCGTCGTGGGGTCTGCTCGGCCGCGGATCGTTGAGCTGGACCCGCGCCGCGTCTACTAGGTTCTGATCCACTGCTATCAGCTTCATGTTCGCTTTGCCCAGGGCTGTCTGCGGATTTCATTTAGTCTTAACAGAGCAGTCAGAGATATTGAATTGTTTTGCGAAATAATTGTTTTAAATGATTTTTAGGGTTTAACATTAATTGGTGGGGTCTTCCATAATCTGATGTCATATTAAAGTCTCGTTTTCTGCCTGTCAAGAATAAATCCGAGCGCTGCGCCTCGACTCTTCTTCTGTAGATATGCTATTTTATTTTATTTTATTTTATTTTATAATATTCGGGATGCTAACAGCCTCTTTTACAAAATAATGTATTCAATAACATGTCATTTGCCATTTACAAGCATCCACATATAGATTTTATACATTTAACAATCATTTACGTTTCTATAAGTGGTCTTCTGAGTAGAAACTATTAAGTATTAATAGTCTTATCAGTTAACAACTTTTTGGTAAGTCGAGCACTACAGCTAAATAGATCAAATCGAGCGTCCTCATTCAAAATATTAAGCCGTTTACAAGTTCTAGGAAAGAAACTGTTTTCCCTAAAGTTCGTACGATGAGATGGAATGTGCAGCAAAGTACTCTTGCGTAGCTTTCTAGCAGGGGTTTTAAAAACTATGTTACTAAGGAGCTCCGGACAATCAACAGCGGACTGAGCAATGTTGACGAGGAAACATGCATCGGCTATACTTCTTCGCGTAAATAAAGGCACTAGGTGAAGATCAGAGCAAGCGTCTTCATAATCTTGGCGGTTGAGGTGAAATTTATATTGAAGAAATTTAATGAACTTTTTTTGGATACCTTCTAATCTGTTCAAGTAGATAGCATAACACGGATTCCATATTTGGGAGGCGTATTCCAAGTGACTTCGAACATATGCACAATAAATAATTTTAATTGTCTTCATTCGCCTGAAGTCCCTAGAGATACGTTTCACAAACGTTGCTATACGTTGCTATACGCCTAAGTAATGACTACATAGGGAAGTTTTTTATTTTATTATCGATGGGTTTGCTCTTGACCTCATTCTAGTCCACAGGACAAAGATGGGGTCGAAGATGTAGCGAGCTTACCCAGAATGGCACTGGCACTCCTGCACACTGACGGAACGCAGCAAGTTGCTTGGCGGCAGACTCCGGCAGGAGGGTGGTCGCGAGCCAGGCAGCTCCTTGCGGAGCCTACCACCGCTGTGGGGGATCATTCAGCCGATAGGTACCACAAACTTGGTAGCTTGTGATATGTCGTTGCCCGGGGTGGACAGCTAGAAGGTAGATCCCCAACCACCCCAAAGTAAGTGTACTGTTTAAACAGAGATGATAACGTTAAGGTAATACCTGCATCGGAGTCCACTCCTCCCTGCCCATGGTGTGGGGGTCCACTCCCACCTTTGCGCCATCTTCCAGGTTTGTCGACAACCACTTCTCTATGCTAGGCGTGTCGGGAAGAGCTGCGGGGACAGATAGGATTATCTAAATATATAAAAGAAGAAACTGACTGACTGACTGACTGACATATCAACGCACAGCCCAAACCGCTGGGTCTAGAGATTCCAAATTTGGCACGTAGGTTCCTTATGAGGTCTAGGGGTGCACTAAGAAAGGATTTTTCAAAATTAACCCCCTAAGGGGGTGAAACGGGGGTCCAAAGTTTGTATGGGGAAACAAGATTAGTTAGACTATTTTATTCGAAACTTCACAGGAGTACTTCTATTAATAAATGAGTAAGACACGTGTTTCAGGTTTTGTCAGAATTCAACCCCTGAAAGGGGGAAATGGGGTGACAAGGTCTCAAAATCGAGATAGGTATGGTTTTTATGGTTTATCGGGTCGCTGATTACGAAAACAATAATGATTTTAAAATCCAACGTGACGGACGTAAAATGCCATCATCCCCTGCTAGGGTGCGATGGGGTTAAAATAAAGAAACTGACTGAGTGACTGATATATCAACGCACAGCCCAAACCGCTGGATCTAGACATTCTAAATTTGGCACGAAGGTACCTTATGTGGTCTAGGGGTGGACTAAGAAAGGATTTTCTTAAATTCACCCCCCGAGGGGGTGAAACGGGGGTCCAAAGTTTGTATGGGGAAACAAGATTAGTTGGACTATTTTAGTCGAAACTGCACAGGAGTACTCCTATTGATAAATGAATAAACAAGTGTTACAGGTTTTTTCAGAATTCAACCCTTGATAGGGGGAAATGGGGTGACAAATTCTGAAAATCATGATGGATATTGTTTGTATGGTTTATGGGGTCGCTGATTACGAAAATAACAATGATTTTAAAATCCGACGTGGTGGACGTGAAATACCATCATGCCGTGTTAGGGTGCGATGGGGTTGAAATGTCTAAATATAATTATAGGTGTCTTTTTATGGTTTTTTGAGACGTTAATTGGGGATGAGTAGAGTGTGAGTAGGGGGTGTGTAGGGGGTGCGTAGGGGTGTCTAGGAGGAGCGTAGGGGGAGCGTAGGGGGTGCGTAAAGGGATGCGTAGGCGCGTGTATGGGGTTCGAAGGGGGTGCGTAGGGGTGAGTAGGTGATGCGTAGAGGATAAGTAGGGGTAAGTAGGGGGTGCGTAGGGGGTGTGTAGGGGGTGCGTAGGGGGTGTGTATGGGGTAAGTAAGTTGTGAGTAGGGGGTGAGTACGGATGCGTAGGGGGTGAATAGGGGTGCGTAAAGGTGTGTAGGGGTACGTGGGGGGTGCATAGGGGGTGAGTGGTGGATGCGTAGGAGACGAGTATGTGTGCGTAGGAGTGTGCAGGGGGTACGAAGGGGGTGAGTAGAGCTGCGTAGGGGGTGCGTGCGGGATGAGTACGGGGTGCGTAGGGGTGAGTAGGGGTGCGTAACTGATAAGTAGGGGATGCATAGAGGGATGAGTAGGGGGTGTTCTTTCAGAAGTCACAAAAACAAGTTAGTGCCACAAAAAAAACCATAAATAAGCCCTAAGTCCACGCGTACGAAGTCGCGGACAACAGCTAGTGTTCTTATACAAGTGAAATTGATATCATTAGCATCCTTTTAAACTAAGAGTCTACCCATCAAACTGAACAAAACTCAGCTGTTCCATACTAAACTGCAATGCATGGGTATTGACGACCCGGCTGGTGTAATGGTTGCCACGCCGGTCTGCCAAACCAGGGTTCTGGGTTCGAATCCCGGTTCGGTCATGGATGTTATATGTTTGTGCCGTTTTGTTGTATGATTCGCATAAGAAAAAGCCTAAGGCTTACTTGGGATCATTACCTTGCCTGTGAGCGTTATTTATCGATATATTCGACTAAAATGTGTGCAACAGCGGTTTTTTCTTTTTGCTCCGATCTGCAGTTGCTGGTTCAGACATGGAACTACCCATAAAAATTAGTAGGTACTCATCTGAACAACTTTTACAATGGGAGCAAAACTGTGAATGCAAAAAAATCTGCTGTTAAAAAATTAGATTGAGTCGAGTAGGCATTGCAGTTTAGTATGAAACAGCTGTTTTTTTTTATTGCAATATCAGTTTGCTCTCATAGTAAAAGTTGTTCAGTTTGGTGGTCTGAACCCCTAAAATTTTTCGATTCATTTCAATGTCACCCTGTAGTTTTTGTTCGTTTTTGTGTGACCTAAAGTACATTGCTTCATAAAGGTCCAGGGTCCATATAAGGCCTAAGGTCAGCTTTTAACTCTATCTTCTATCGAAAAGTACCAGGCTATCATATCACAGAAGGAGCTCACATTGCTTCATAAGTGTCCAGTGTTTGAGATCGGCTTCCTGCTCGAACTGCGTGTAGTATCTGCCGTCTGTCCACACGAGGGCGTGCTTTGACGTCACCACGGCCGTGCCTGCTGACCCGGTGAACCCTGATAGCCATTCCCGACGAGCGTCCACCGGGGCTATGTATTCTGACTGCGGATAAAATACTTATGAATTACATAAAATACAGAATGTAACAAAACAGTACCACCCTAGTAATATTTAAAGGGGTGATTTAGACTGAATAAACCTGCGAATAAACTGAACAACCTCTTAAATATTCCATGACAACGTTTAGTATGCAGAAATTTCGAGAGCGCTTCGCTCGCTTCAGGTTTTAGATTGTATTCAATCAAATTAAAGATTGAAAAATTAAGTCTCGGGCGGGACAAATTTTTCAATCTTTAATTTTATTCGAAATAGCACAACATGTTTAAAAATCCATAATATTTGAAATTGTATTCAATCAGGCACGAAGCGGGTAGAGTAACTTATTACAATATTATTTTGCGCTTTTTAATGCGTTTTATTCAGAGTGGTTTCTTGTTGTCTCAGCATCTAAATCTGTTGCTGGGCGACTCTGGGAGACAATGGCCTCGATTCGGAGTGTACCACGACTTAAATAAACTAAATTTATTCCTGTCACTTTCTAAAATAAGATTAAGAAAAGAGACAGAAAACCAACAGCTGACTTTAGTGCTGGCTGTCAAAGTGACGTTACACGCCCAAAATAAAATGCCATCATAATGTACGCCATCTTATTTAAAGCGTTTTTGGGCGTGTAACGTCACTTTGACAGCACTAAAGTCAGCTGATGGTTTTCTGTCTCTTTTCTTAATCTTATTTTAGAAAGTGACAGGAATAAATTTAGTTTAGTTAAGTCGTGGTACACTCCGAATCGAGGCCAATAATTGCAATTGAAAACTCACATTGTGTGCGTCGGCCGTGGGCACTATGTAAGCCGACAGCGCTGTCGTTTGGCTCGCCATCAGCGCTCGCAGCGCTGTTAACCGCTGAAGAGTCATCGCTCTTTGATCTGTAATAAACGAGAGAACTAATGAGAGCCGGAGTTCCTACTCAGTTTTTGATATTCAATGTGGCAACTCAGAATAGAGAAACCGCAAACGCGCTTCAAATTAAAGCAACTACTAAGTACCGAATCAATGTCCAAAGTAGTCTCATTGTAACTAGGATGCAAGCACGTATCCAGGGGGAAAGGTGAGATTTATCGTTTTTAACCGACTTCAAAAAAGGAGGAGGTTTCTCAATTCGACCGTATATATATATATTTTTTTTTTTACGTTTGTTCGCGGATAACTTCGTCGTTCATGAACCGATTTTGATAATTCTTTTTTTGTTGGAAAGGAGATATCTCAAGTGTGGTACCATGATAAGGAAACCAGGATCTGATGATGGATCCCAGTGAAATCGAGGGGAACCTTCGAAAATCGTAGTGCCGACTAGTGCGTTTTTTAATTTAAAGCACTACTATTAAATCGAACTAATGAATTCACCACTGAATTTTTACCAAAAATTAAAACCGCCTTCAAAAAAAACTAAAAAGTTAAAAAATTATATTGCAGCCGATTAATTTTTCATTCGCATCATAAGAACATTAATTTGTTTTATAGAAGTCGGTGTCAAGCCAAGCCAAAAAATGCAAGCCCTGTCGGAGGACGGCGAACGCTCGCAACGCGAACGCACGTACTATCGATCGTCTTCGAGAAATAAATCTAAAGCCATCGAAAAAAATAGTCAATATTGTCTAAAGCAATACCAGATTAAAGCTCTCGCGTTTCTCTATTGAATAGTGCAAACACTTTATAAATCGAACAAGAAACAACTGATAAATATTGGTGTAAAGTAAATAACGATTGCAAAATATTCAATATTTTGCCAATCATTGCGACCTGCCTCAAGGACAACCAGTGCACAGGTCAACGACCGGCCTTCCCCACTCCTGCGCAGCGACCGGCCGTGCTACACTACAGCTGAGCCTACGGAAGCTACGCGACTTTGAACCGTGAGTCAATACAAATCACTCAACTACAATGAGGATTTGCAATGCATGCTCTAAGCACATCAGCATACGAGAACAATTAGAGTGCACAAAATGCAAAGCAAACTTTCATTACCTCTGCGTTAATATTAGTAGCGCTCAATTTATGAGCAATCGCCATGAAATGGAGCGACGCTGGGTATGTCCTGATTGTGTAAGAATAACACGACGCCCGAAGCGCGATGATACCCCGGTGCATAACCGAAATTCAGACCTGAATGACTCAGCAACGTCTATAGACCCCTCGGATAATAGTATTTTAGGTGACACCATTAACACCAGCCCTAAACCACCATCTCCTAAACGACCGTCCCCTAAACGACCATCTCCTAAACGACCATCTCCAACTAAGAAGATCTGCCCGCCAGTTACCCTGGAGCAAATGGGTCAGCTTCTAGATGAAAAACTTCGCACTCATACAAACTATATACTCTCAGAGATGGCAACACTAAAAACGGCCGTACATACAGAAATTGTAACAGCGATTAACGACATCAAATTAGATATCAAAAACCAAAAAGAAACAATAACACGGGAACAACAAAACATAAAAAAAGAAACCGAAAAATTAAACGAGAAAATTTCTAAACTTGAGACTGAGAATACCTACTTACAGAGACAGTTGAACGAAATAGAAAAAAACATTAACCAACATAGCGGAGACCAAAGCACCTATGACTTTGATGCACCAAAAAAATTTGTACTTTACGGATTAGAGCAGTACCAATATGAGACTGAAAGTGAATTACACGAAAGAGTTATATCTATTTTCCAAGAAATAATGAATATCAACCTAGTAGGCTACATCGAACAACTCACATGGATAGGCAGAAAAGGAAATAGAAAACCTTTGAAAATAGAACTTTTAAGCAAGAGAGTGACCCAATACGTTATCCAAAACGGCCGCTGCTTCATGAATACTGGATTGGCGGTCTCAAAGTACCTAGATAGAGAGTCTATGGAAGAACGTAAAAAGCTTCAGGAAATTTTACGCGAAGAAAGACGAAACGGAAAACATGCAGTGATACGGGACAACAAATTATATATATCTGGTATAGAATATAAACATACCGATATGCTTGAGAACTCGCAAAAACCGATTATCGAAGGACCGAACGGACAGAGCAGTAGAAACAAAAGCCCAAACCATACCAAAAGTAACTTTCGAGACTAAATTCGGAATCTTGTACCAGAATATCAGAAGCATGAACAAGAAGCGCCACCTCATAGAAGCAGCTGTGGAGGAAAATAGCAACATTAAGGCCCTTTGTCTCACCGAAACACACATAACACAATCGAAAAAGGATCTATTGTTTTTGGAAGGTTTAATAATAATAATAATAAAATAATAATAAAAGTTTATTCTTCTCCACACAGTTTTCAATAACAAAAATGGTCTTAAAATTATAGTACAGTTATTTATGTGGAGACTGGTGTTAGTGCTAAGACCTAGAAAACTAGGAATTGTGCTACAGCCACCAGGCCTCCATCCGGACGTAATTGAAACTCAGAAGGAGATTTTAAGTTTTTTTTTGTTTCATCACAGCATCATCATATTGTAGGCTCAACCGGGAACAGGGCGGAGTTTGTATATTCTTAACGGAAGATATCGAATACGAGGAAAGAAAGGACATTATAAGTGTATCTGTGGAGTATGTATTGGAAATAGGTGCAGTGGAGATTCCTAAATTAGATCTCGTTCTGATAGTCGTATATTTTTCCCGGAAAACATAGTAATGTAGAACAATTTTTGGCCTCACTTGAAAAACTCTTGCAAAAAATTTTATGTAAAGACGGAAAAAAAAACATAATCATAGGAGGTGATTTTAACACAAATATCTTGGAAAACACTAAACAAACCAATGACCTATTAAACCTTATGCAGAGCTACAATTTCACTCAAAACGTTAAAGAACCAACAAGAATTACTAACTCAACCGCCACTTGTTTAGATTTGATATTCACTAATTTTAATAATCCGGAACACACACTATGTGTGAATGAATATGGGTTTTCAGATCATAAAGGTGTCTTGCTCACTATGTCTAATACATTATTAGAGTCACGTAAATCATGGAAAATTACTAAAAGATATTATAACGATAAACAAATCAAATGTTTTAAAACAGAATTGCGAAAAATAGACTGGGATAACATAATTACTACTAGTAAAAACATAAATGAAAATTACGATTCATTCAATAAAATATTAATGTCAATTTTAAATTACACAATCCCCAAAAGAATAAAAAAACTGAATTCAACGCATTCGAAGCCATGGCTCACAACCGGTCTAAAAATATCATGTGCCCATAAAAGATTGCTTCGAATTATGAACACGCAGACAAAAAATGTTATATTGGACAATCATTACAAAAAATATGTAAAACTCCTAAAATCTATTGTTCAAAAATCAAAAAAGCTATGCTACATCAATAAAATAAAAAAATCTAATAACATTACCAAAACAATGTGGCAAATAGTGAAAGAACGGACAAATAAACACAAAAAACGGTTGAGAGAAAACATAAAACTTACGATAAACAACAAGTTAACTGATGATCCAATTGCAGTGGCAAACCGGTTTAATGATTATTTTGTATCAGTGGGCTGTGATGACGCGTCTGGAGGGAATCCGACCTGTACCGGCCGGTCGGTTATCACACCTACAGAAAATTCGATGTATCTACAACCTGTCAGTCTCCGCGAAGTGCGTAACATTATAAAAAACTTAAAGAATAAACAAAGTTACGGTTTTGATGAACTACCATCAACTCTTATTAAGCAGTGTGCAGATGAATTACTCGTTCCATTAACAAATCTGATCAATCAATCGTTTATTGAAGGAGTTGTCCCCAACTTATTGAAATTAACAATAATAAAACCGTTACACAAAAAAGGCACAAAGAGGGATGAGAGCAATTACCGTCCTATTGCTCTTCTGTCCACCTTCTCAAAAATATTAGAAACAGCAATGGCAAATAGATTGTATAGTTTTTGCGAAAAATTTAAAATTTTTGATAATGCTCAGAACGGCTTCAGGAAAAACCGATCAACTACGTTAGCAGTCTATACACTAATTAGCAAAATACTCGACATAATAAACAATAAAAAATACGCGATAGGTATCTTATTAGATATGAGCAAAGCATACGATAGAGTATCCCACGATATATTATTAAAAAAATTGTACGGAATAGGTGTTAGGGGAATCGCGTATAGTTGGTTCGTTTCGTACCTAAAAAATCGTATTCAGTACGTAGAAATAGAACATAACTGTCATAAAACGGGGCAAGTAAGGAAAATAACATCAGTAAGGGTAGAAACAAATAAATCAATTCCCCAGGGATCCTGTTTGGGATGTGTAATGTTTCTTTTGTATATCAACGATTTGCCGAAAGTCCTAAATTCATCGCAACTAGACGCAACCTGTGTTCTTTTCGCGGACGATATATCCATAGTACTTCCTTCTTCAATTGACTTAGATATAAATACCGATCTACGGACTGTCTTCTCAAAGATAAGCGCCTGGCTGAACGACCACAATTTAATAATAAATTATAAAAAATCGCAACTAATACAATTCAGACCTTACCAGAAAAAACCCCTTGACATTCACTTCACCATCCATAACACTCGATTGGAATGCGTAAACACGGCTTCACTATTGGGTTTTATTATTGACACGAATATAAACTGGAAGGAACATGTGCAGCAAACCGTAAACAAGCTATCTAGATTTACCTACGCCTTAAGGGAATTGAAAAAGACTACAGACCTAAAAACAGCAACCACAGCTTATTACGCATACGGTCACTCCCGATTACAGTACGGAATACTTTTATGGGGTAGCAGTTCAACCGTAAATAACTTATTTAGATGCCAGAAAAAATGTATCCGAATCCTGGCGAACATCGATGCACTAGAATCTTGCAAACCTCACTTCACAAAAATGAAAATATTAACGCTCACATCTATTTATATCTTGGAAATCTGTAAGTTTGTAAAGAAATATCCAACTTTGTTTGCTCACGACACGCGTCCGTCAAACCTACGCTATAAAAACAGACTGGCACTGCCACATTCTAAATTGCAAATACACAGCTCTGGACCGCAGACAATGGCAGCAAAAATATTTAATAAGCTACCAGGAAATTTAAAGAAAATAGACGAATTTAATAACTTCATTCAACAATTAAAAAAACATCTGATTGGAAAATGCTATTACACACTGCAGGAGTTTTTTGAGGACGGAATAATTTAAAACTTAATAACTTTCTCTTTTTACCTTTTAACATGCCTATCACTCTAAAGGTGGACTTCCGATGCTAGCGGCCGACGCGTCTGACGCGCGCGGCTCGCGGCCGACGGCCGATGCGGCCATACTAGTTACTATGAAAACGTATGGCGCCGCTTCCGATGCCAGCGACTGACGCGCGCGTCAGACGCGCGCGGCCGTTGTCTATCGCGTCGGCCGCGGCCGCGCGCGGCTATGCTCTGACGTCACGCAGAACAAGAATGTTTGCCAGACCTATTACGAAGTTTTTACCGAAAATTTGCTTAATTTTCACTATTTTTTATTTGTATTTTATTATCTGCAAGGTCGCTCATCCGCGTTGCGATAACACCATCTATCGAGCCACTTGAAACTTATTAATTTTTTTCGGAAAATCAGAGGGATTTTGATGAATAAGTTGCCTACATAATTATTAGCTAGACAGCGATCCATATTATATAGGTTTAAAAGCCAAGGGGACGCAACGCATCCCGGTCTAATTATAATTACTCTTAAAAATGTATTTAATCAAAAATCCTGTAAAAAAAATGCATTCATATATTCTCTAAACCTATCAATCTATCAATCAATCAAATATTCTTTATTAAAATATGAATTGGTTTTTATTTGTTTGTATTTTTATGTTTTTGTTTAAACACCAAAACATAAAAACATACCCTAAATTTCGGGGAAAATACCCTAAAGTGATAACACTCTGCACAATAGGCACGCGTCAGTCGCTGACCTCGGAAGTGAGGTCTGTCGTCGGCCGCGCGCGTCTGACGCGAGGTTCTGTCAAATATGACAGAACCTCGCGTCAGACGCGCGCGTTAGTCGCATCGGCCGCTGGCATCGGAAGTCCACCTTTACAAAGGAATATCTACCTACCAAATATGTATATGTAATCATCTCATTTTTTTAGTTTTGTTCTGTAGACCTATAGTAGGTATTATGTTTCTCTTTTGTTTTACTAATTGTTTTCTATTTGGAAGTGTAATTTTATTTAATTCAATTCAATTCGATAGCCATGATTAATAAATTATAATATATGACATAATTTTAATTCTAGATTTAAGTTTTTGTGAGTATAAATTCAATTAAATAGGCATTTATTAACAAATTATAATGTAATGAAATAATTTTAAATCTAATTCAATTTTAATTCTAATTCAATTTTAATTCCAATTCTAGATTTAAGTTTTGCAGTGCCCTAGCAGGGTCCATGTGTACTGGAATCAATATTATGTACCTAACATCTTTTAAACCCATGGTTGCAATAAATTATATGACTATGACTATGACTATCGGGAATCGTACCGGCTTGACAGCGACTTCAATAAAACAAATTAATGTTCTTATGATGCGAACGAAAAAGTCATCGGCTGCAATATTTTTTAACTTTTTAGTTTTTTTTAGGGTTCCGTACCCAAAGGGTGAAAACGGGCCCCTATTACGAAGCCTACGTTGTCCTTCCATCCGTCGTGAACCGTAATAGCTAGATAGTTGAAATTTTCTCAGATTATGCGTTATTATGGCGGATTTGTTAAAAATTAAGGGGGTTTCTCAACAAGAAACTAGTTTTTATCAACTTTTTTTCTTCACGCTATATCGTAAAAATGGTAATACATACAAGCGTCAAACTTAGTGTGATTATAGAGCAAACTCTACAGAATAACAACAAATACTAAAAACCGGCCAAGTGTGAGTCGGTCTCGCGCTAAAAGTCCCAGACAATTTTTTTTGTCTATCTTAATAATGTTGTGTTCTATGGTGGTGTGATACGGAACCCTCGGTGCGCGACTAGCCCGACTCGCACTTGACCGCTTTTATTTTAATTTATGAAGTAAATAGATAAATAAGGTATGTAAATAAACTTACTTATGTTTAAAGTAGTTATATTAAAGTGAGGTTTCTCATTTGATCTGGAATGGCACTTTTCTCCTATGGATACTCTGGAACAATAAAATATTCATTACACGAAGGCAGGTAAGTACAGCAACACCATGTTCATAAGTCTTACGGATTTACCTGCGCAGTTGGGCACGCAGTTTCAATAAGTTTATTAGTAAACAGCGCCAACCAATCAGGGTACTCTACGGTTAAAAAAATTACTTAAATAACGCATTTTTAAATGTTGGTTGTGGCTTGTCTTTATGCATAGAATAAAGTGACTAAATATTTGGAAAAGCTGGAGCGACCGAAGCGAGTACAAATATTTTCAGAACTACTACCCGTTTGCTTGGAGTTGGCCGTCGATGACCGTTACAAAATTTCGTCACAGGCACATTAACTGGTCCCGTCGACAAAAAATAATAGTAGTTGGTAGTTAGGTAGTTGTGAAAACTCTGGGCTCTGCCCACACGATAAGAAGAATTGGAACCTGGAGCGAACGAAGCGTGCTTTAAATTTCCCCAGTTTGGATCCCATGATAGTTAAAAATTTTATAATATAGTAAAAAATACATGTTTTGTTCTACATAAACACTTGCCTTGTAAAAACTAATAATAACAAAAGTTTATGTGGTTGGAAAATTGTGTTTTTACTTTTTATAAACATAAAATACATAAGGAATGTGTCGGGAATAATGAAATAATCGTATCTTTTGTATTCTGAATTATTAATTATTATAAACATAGAAAAAAATATACTCCTAGCGTAGAAGTATAAACAATTGTAAACAATGTTTGACAACCTATCATTTTGACCTGTCATTTAAATTTTAGAGTTCCGTACCAAAAAGGCAAAACTAGTGAAACGTGGTTGTTCTGAAGTTTCAGAATATCTCTGATTACCCCCTCGAGGAATATAGTCGTGAGCATATGCTATGCTAATAAAATTATAGTAATGTTGGTTAGTGGTTGTGCTTTATGTATGATTGGGGTGGTTTGTGTATTATGTTTGTCTTTTCTTTTTGTTTTAATTGTATGATTTTTTATTTTTTATTTCTTGTATGTTTAATTTTGTATGTTCTTTTTAAGTAATAATTGGCAATAAAGCAATTTTCTATTCTATTTCTATTCTATTCTATTTGTGGAGGGATGGTTGGGTGGTTGGTCGATTGGACCTCGACAATGTTTTCATAGTGGTAGGTCCAACCAGCCAACATCATCTAGCTATATCTAGATTTATAAACCATTTGAATTAGTATAAATTCGTATTAACAAAAATCATCATCATCATCATCTCAGCCGATGGACGTCCACTGCTGGACATAGGCCTCCCCCAAGGATCGCCATAACGACCGGTCCTGCGCTGCCCTCATCCAACGTTTTCCCGCCGCCTTCACCAGGTCGTCGGTCCACCGTGTGAGGGGCCTACCCACGCTGCGCTTTCCGGTACGCGGTCGCCACTCGAGAACTTTTCGGCCCCAACGGCCATCGGTTCTGCGAGCAATATGCCCCGCCCACTGCCACTTAAGTTTAGCAACTCTTTGGGCTATGTCAGTTACCCTGGTTCTTCTGCGGATCTCTTCATTTCTGATTCGATCTCGCAGGGAAACTCCGAGCATAGCCCTCTCCATTGCCCTTTGGGTGACTTTCAGCCTTTTTATGAGGCCTTGAGTGAACGACCACGTCTCTGTTCCATACGTCATCACTGGCAACACACACTGATCGAAGACTTTCGTTTTAAGACACTGCGGTATTTGGGACGTGAAGATACTACGTAGCTTCCCGAACGCTGCCCAGCCGAGTTGGATTCGACGGTTGATCTCTTTCTCGAAGTTGGACTTACCTAACTGAATAGTTTGTCCCAGGTAAACATAATGGCACAAAAATCATCACGCCACATTAATTAAAAAGGAGCGCAGAAGCATGTTGGCGCGATATTGACTCGCCTCAAGAAGCTTGGATAATCTTCGTGGCTCGCCTGAATAGCTTTCAATAATGTTATCAAGAACTGATTGCAGTTATAGGCCAGTCATTTTACGGAGTTTTGTTAGGCGCGGTAGGGAGTAATTATTAATTGGTCTTTTAAACTGTAACTGGCACCATTTAGTGACAAAAATACTATCCTAAACCATATTAAAAAAATATTTGCTACGCAACATAGAAATCAAAATTGTGTGTCCCAGGAGGCTTTTAAATTAATAATATTAATACCAATGCACTCATTTTAATTGGATTTAACAATATACATTATTTTTGATCAATAAAATAGGAAGGCATTAAAATTTAAAAAATGACGTATTTATTAGAAAATACGAATGTATTTTTCAAAACCTACTAAGTAGACAAAAATATTTACACCATGTTTGAAGTATGTATGATGGTAAAGCCTTATTTATTTTTTTTATTTTAATACTTTATTTTACACACGGAAATATACATAAAAACAACATAATAGACAATTACAAAGGGCGAGCTTATCTCTAAAGAGATTTCTTCCAGCAAACCCGAGACAGAGAGAGAGCATAGAAAGTGAGGCAGGCATAGTGTGCACTTTTAACGAATAAAACAGTATTTATGACTAATAAATACATATTACATAAAGATACAGGTATATATACTTACATATTTTATATATATACAAATATATACGGAATGATAAATAAATAAATATACCTACTAGTTTATTGAAGAGAGAGATAGTGATCTTTGACTTGTTTTTTGAATGAAGCAATAGTTTGACAGTCTCTTATTTTAAACGGGAGAGAGTTCCAGAGCCGGACTGCATGGACAGTGAAGGAATAGGAATAGAAATCAGTGGAGTGTGATGGGATATTAAGGAGGGTACGAACATGGGATCTACAGGGTTTGTCAGAAGGACGGGAGAAGGAGAAGCGTTCGCGAAGGTAGCTAGGAGCAGAAGGATTGTGGAGGGTGTTGTACAGGAGAGAAACAATATGAGAGTTCCTACGATCACGAATAGGAAGCCATTTTAACTGCTTCCTGTATTCGGATACGTGATCATATTTGCGCAAACCAAAAATGAACCGGATACACAAATTTTGGAGCCTCTCCAATTTGTTAATGAGTTCTTCTGTTGCATCCAGATAACATACATCAGCATAATCGATGATAGGAAGGATGAGGGATTGGGCTAGGGAGATTTTGGTTTTAAGGGGAAGGAAATTTTGGAGATGCTTGAGGGAATGAAATGAGTAATGTACCTTCTGACTAACCTTGTTTATGTGGGCCGACCAAGATAAGTAGGAATCGAAAATGACCCCAAGATTTTTGGCAGTAGTACTAAAAGGAATGGTAACACCATTGTAGAGAACAGGAGGAATGACATACTCACGGAGACGGTTGGACATGTATCTGCTTCCAATAAACATAGACTGTGACTTGGCGGGGTTGACCATTAGACCAAACGAGTCAGCCCAGGTTCTAATACGCTCTAAGTCCTTGTTAATCTCATCGATGGTATCTGAGATGTCATCAGCCTTGAAGTGACGATAGAGTTGGAGATCATCGGCGTATAGATGATAATTTGAAGAAATGACAGTGGTGATAGTATTAATGAAAATGGAGAAAAGAAGAGGAGATAGGACGCCACCCTGAGGAACGCCTGCAGTGAGATCACACCAGTCAGAGGAGACCCCTTCCGAGCGGACACACTGCGAACGTCCTCGAAGATATGAATTGAACCAAGCATTTGCTGGCGGTGAAATATTAAGAGATTGAAGGATACCAAGGAGTACATCAAAGTCAACAGAGTTAAATGCACTGCTGAAATCAAGAAGGATAAGTATTGAAAGCATTTTATTTTCCATCGCCAACCGAATGTCATCAGAGACTTTAAGGAGAGCCGAAACGGTGCTATGCCCAGGACGGAAGCCTTAAATATGTGCAAAAAAAAATTATCATCAGGTTTTTTAGAACGAGATAATATCTATATTTTAAAATTTGAACTGTTACTGACGTAATTTTTTTTTTTATTTTGGTACATTCTTAAGCTCAAATTGGCTCTTCAATATTATAGCGAAAAAAAAATGCAATTAGTAATTAGTCCCGGCTCAAACCGTAAAATGACTGGGCTATTAGGCACTTAAATGATTATAAATAACGACTTTGGGACAATGCGTGGGCTGCTGAGGCTGGATGTATTTTGAGCGTTTTTCTTTTTGTTTTCTAGGGGATCGATAGATGGCGCTATGCACGAATAAAGGTCAAAATTACAAAATGTTTTTCCTTAAAATAATAAAGTGGGAAAATATAATCAAAAACATGCCAACGCATGTTTTAATTAATGGAATATTTCATTATTAATACTAATGCTTCACATATTTAAGGCTTAAGGGATGCTTTAGACCATCAAACTGAACAACAAAATAGTGAAAAAATAGAAAGAAAATGTCGACCAAACGACAACGAATGACAGATATTTCTTTCTCGATTTCAATGTTGGCCCCATAATTAAAAGTTGTTCAGTTTGCTGGGCTGAAACGCGTTAAATTTTATACCCTACTTCCCAACGAGCACCAGAGTGGAAATTGCAGCCTGTCATTGCAACTTCAAGATGCATAGCAACGCCATAAGGGTTCAAGATAAAGTTTTAAGAGCTATAACATCTTCCGCAAACTCCTATAGCTGCACGGGGAGCTTATAGTTGCAGTAAGGAAATAGAATACAGCTTATGCCTACATATAAGTTCATTCTTGAACCTATTTACCACTTAAGCCTATAGTGAGATCCAGAAAGTGCATTTTGACACTAATAGCTGTGTATGGTATATACTTGGAACTCTAAAGCGCCTTATACCTGTAAAGAGGATATATTTTTAGACTATTTAAAGCAGTTGCTTAAGAGTTCAAATAGGCACTACTTTGTTACTAGCAGTTGCATTAAAGAGATAATAAAATAATCAGTGCAGCCTTTAGTTGCTTATGAGTTATAATCAGTGATCGGAACGATGGGATTTAAACTTGTCGTGTGGGGGTTTATCATGGAGTTGTTAAAACCACAAAATTTGAATCCCGTGATCCCGGGAACTGTCGCATTAGTCAGCAGTGCATTGTATCGAAGTAGTTATATCAATTTTAATGATCTAAATCAAAATTAAGGTAATATTTTTTTTTTTCCGAATCCCGGGATTTTTTTTTCTTTCCAAATTTTCATAAGTTGTCCAGTTTGATGGTCTGAACCAACTATAGAAATTTGGAAAGAAAAAAATCCCGGGATTCGGAAAAAAATTATATTACCGTAATATGAATAATAATTAAATTAAACTTTTATCGATGGATTTCCCAACGAGCACCAGAGTGAAAATTGCAGCCTGTCTTGCAACTTTAAGTTGCATAGCAACGCTATAAGGGTTCAAGATAAAGAAATCCCGGGATTCGGAAAAAAATTATTTTACCATATTTTTTTTTGAGATCATTAAAATTGATATAAATAGCTTCTTCGATCCAATATACTGCTGACTAATACGACAGTTCCCGGGATCACGGGATTCAAATTAAATAAAACAAAAAATTTTGTGGTTTTAACAACTATGTTATACCCACGGCAAGTTTAGGTATTTGCAATCCCATTGTTCCGATCACTGGTTATAAGATATGAATATCTAAAAAAAATAATTCAAAGAGTAAAATTATAACTAGATCAAACATCGTTTATGTTAAATCAATAACAATGATTTTAACACACAGTAAAATAGAATAGGATAAGATTATACAGGGTGTAATATAAAATAGGACAGTCACTTAAAGGGGTGCTTCAGACCATCAAACTGAACAACTTTTTCTATGGGACCAATATTGAAATCGCGAAAAAAAATCGGCTGTAACATACATTTCAGTCGAGTTAAGTTTGCAGTTTTGTATGGGATAGCCGATTTTTTTTTCGCGATTTCAATATTGGTGCCATAGCGAAAGTTGTTCAGTTTGATGGTCTGAAGCACCCCTTTAAGTAACTGTCCCATTTTATGTTACACCCTGTATAGTAACACAATCTATGAAAAGCTTTTTAACAAAAAAATTCAACCGCCGAAAAAACTGAAAAGCAAAAAATAATAATTTATTTTACCTTAATAACTAAATTCTTAAACTAATGTAAGTAAGTATATCAAAGTATATAATATTATTTTGCTATTATTTTGAGTTTTTAATTAACCTTAATAACTAAGTTCTTAAACGAATGCAAGTATACCTAAGTAATTTTGAGTCGGCGCCAAATAACGTAACCAATATAACATCACTATCCACACAGGCCCTGTACCCGGACTTTTGATTTTCGATATATCGCGACTGTTTCGGTCCGGACTTCATTGTAAGAGAGTTGACATTGGAACGAAAACGTTCACGTAATTGTGAAGTTCGAATGTCCGAGTAGAGGCCCAGGTGCATACGTCCCGTCTCGTTGCTAGTGGTCGTGCGGAGAGCGCATTTTTTTGTTAATCCCTGAAGATTTCACGTTGCATTGTTAATTTCATTTTGGTTATTTCTTTAAATTTAAGGTTATTTAGTGATCTTTGTTCATTGATTGTTTGGCGCCGACTCAAAATTACTTAGGTATACTTGCATTCGTTTAAGAACTTAGTTATTAAGGTTAATTAAAAACTCAAAATAATAGCAAAATAATATTATATACTTTGATATACTTACTTACATTAGTTTAAGAATTTAGTTATTAAGGTAAAATAAATTATTATTTTTTGCTTTTCAGTTTTTTCGGCGGTTGAATTTTTTTGTTAAAAAGCTTTTATTTTATAATTTTTTGTGGCTATAATCTTCTAATTACTACATGCATAATTTTCGATTACTTTTAAAATAGCTACCTACCTTTTAACCACAGTATAAGAAAGAGTATATATTACTACATACAGTATTGTCCATAGCCTCCCTGCCTCCCACCAACTTTTTACCTCACCGCCTCTGGTTACCTCGGCAATTACCTGTGTTTTGTTACAACCTTTTTTTTTTGACGCTGGGAAAAAATGCATTACGCATCCCGTTGGGGGATGGGAGGGGTATGTGGGACTCCCCGGTGCGTGTCACCGGTATACCCACTAAAATAACCCAGCGGCACTCCATCTTCGCCCGGATGACAGGGGACTGGGAGACCAGCAGAGCCTTTACGTCCTGTCCCCCGCTGGCGAGTTTTTTTACACCCTGTGTTGAGGCCTGATGTGCTAGAAAATATAAGTCTGGCAGAATTTGCTGTGCGATACGAAACGATTCCAAATAGTATGTGGAGTGAGGAAGATGGTGATATCGAACTGAGAGAACCTATTGATGAGCCTATAAGAATAAGATATATACGATTGAGGGACGGTTCACGCATGCGAGTAAGAAATAAGCCAGCTGTATTACGTACACGTTACTACACACTCAATAGTGACAAAAATTGCTACTATTACAGCTTAATTGTTTGCCATATTCTGATAGATGCGAATTAAAAATACGCTGGTTATATTATTAT
This sequence comes from Agonopterix subpropinquella, assembly GCA_922987775.1. Classification (NCBI taxonomy): domain Eukaryota; kingdom Metazoa; phylum Arthropoda; class Insecta; order Lepidoptera; family Depressariidae; genus Agonopterix; species Agonopterix subpropinquella. Next base: position 5,854,446 of record OV277718.1, on the reverse strand, counting down.
TTAGTAGGTACTTTAAACACTCTTTTTACTCTAAACTCTGACACCAGGGCTCTGCCCACACGATAAGAAGAAGTAGGTACTTTTTAGTTTTGAAGTAATTTTTTTATTTCAAAATTTTCAGTGTTGGTATATATAACTATTGGGTTAACATATTCATTGTAAATGTAAAGGGAGCATGAACACGAATCATTTATTTCAATCGCCGATGATATGCTATAGATTTTTGAGGAGTTCTATTGTATATCTCCCTTTACCAGATCTTCACCAAATTAAAATGGGACCACCTCTGAAGTATGACCTAAAAGGGAACATGAACACGAATCATTTTATTTCCATAGTCGATGATATGCTATAGATCTTAGGGGAGTTCTATTGTCTATCTCCGAAGCCCTTTACCAGATCTTCACCAAATCAAAATGGGACCACCTCTGAAGTATGACCTAAAAGGGAACATGAACACGAATCATTTTATTTCCATAGTCGATGATATGCTATAGATCTTAGGGGAGTTCTATTGTCTATCTCCGAATCCCTTTACCAGATCTTTACCAAATTGAAATGGGACAACCTCTGAAGTACGACCTACCAAACAAAAAAAAAATTATCAAAATCGGACTACTCTGTAAGAAGTTATCGGATCATTTATTTCAATCGTCGATGATATGCCATAGATTTTTTGCGGAGTTTTATTGTCTATCTCCGAAGTCCTTTACCAGATCTTCACCAAATTAAAATGGGACCACCTCTGAAGTATGACCTACTAAACAAAAAAAAATTATCAAAATCGGACTACTGTGTACAAAGTTATGCGTGTTCATACATAAAACAAAAAAAAAAAAAACAAATATACGCGTCGACTTGAGAACCTCCTCCGTCTTTTGTTTTTTCGTCGGTTAAAAATATGAATAATAATTAAATTAAACTTTAATCGATGATTATCAATTATTCAAGTCTTTGCTGTATTTATAGAAATTCTTTTCCTCGCCCTGTCCTATATCTCTGACTACCACCTCGGGGACTATAGTTGTGAGCATATACTATACTGTATTTCCACGCCGATTATTTTTTCAATATTTATATTGGATTTATTTCAATATAAATATAAATATTGAAAAAAATAATCGGCGTGGAAATACATAGCATATGCTCACGACTATAGTCCCCGAGGGGGTAGTCAGAGGTATAGGACAGGGCGTGGAAAAGAATTTCTATAAATACAGCAAAGACTTGAATCATTGATAATCCATCGATAAAAGTTTAATTTAATTATTATTGATGTTTTCAATGATTGTGTTACTACAAAATCTTATCCTATTCTATTTTACTGTGCGTCAAAACAATTGTTATTGATTTTACATAAACGATGTTTGATCTAGTTATAATTTTTCTCTTTGAATAATTTTTTTTAGATATTCATAACCAGTGATCGGAACGATGGGATTGTAAATACCTAAACTTGCCGTGTGGGTATAACATAGAGTAAAGTTGTTAAAACCACAAAATGTATTGTGTAACGAAGTGCCCCTGTGGCGGGATGGCCAGAGGGCCTCGTTGTAAAAATATATAAATCCCTTTAGAAGAGTTGACCTATCTTTAGGTAGGATGTCTGTAGTTCTGAGGTTGCTAATAAAAAGATAGAATTATAAACAAACATACAAGTTTTATTACTGAATAACCTAATCTCGTTTACAGGTTGTTTCCCTAGCTAACTTAATTCCTATTCACTACCACTTTTTACTTACAACCCAAGCCGAGCTGAAAAGAGGGAATAAGGACCCGGCACGAGGGGGGACGTATCGTGAAGGGTTATTTCCTTCAGGAGAATTGGCTCAAACTGTAAGACCTGACAACACTACCCGAGGAACCTCGAGCCACGCCTGGTCAGATCTTCAGGAGCTACCTGCGTCCTGGTTGATCTAGGACACAGCTGCGTCCACGACCCCTCAGGTCGAGGTGTTCAAAAATGAGGGGAGGTTGGGGAGAGGAGGAGGGGAGAGACACCCGATAGTAGACCTCTGTGGTTGAGCTTCTGCCCAGTCGCCTAATACCTCAAGCCACCGTGCTTCCACTCTCGGACGCCAACTATCGAGTCCCGGCCTAATCAATCAATCAGTCTCGCGGCAACGGCCTCTTTACTATGGTTTCTAGCGCCAGCTGCTGAAGCAGCCGGGTCATTGGGGTTGGCACCTGGTGGTGCCTCGTAGTTGTCCAGGTGTCTGCCGGCGCGGTCTAGCCCACCGAGTGGGACCCCGTTGGGGGAGGCCCGGTGAGCGAACTGCGGTCGGCAGTGTGGCCAATCAGGGGGGTTTTGTGCTGCGGAGTAGCCTACAGTCCGGCGGTTCACCCTCGGTCCGCCCCACGGTCCAAGGGGATCTACGGCCGTTAGCAGTTTCCGCAGCGGGGTGAGTCCTTAAAAGGGCTCAGGCATCAGGGGGTCAATTTCCGGGAGGGGATCGTCTGTGGAGAGCTCCATAGCGAGGGTGCAGCTGCCGAGGTCAGTTCGGCAGTGACGTCAGTCCGGGGGGTGCTGCGGAGAGCACACGAACCTGGCGGCATGCCAGGGTGTGTGCAGGCTCCAATGCGGTGGTATTTCTTGAGGTGCTGCCGGTGAGGTCAAGCCCACCGAGTGGGACCCCGTTGGGGGTGGTCCGGTGAGCGACCTACACGCCGGCAGTGTGGTTATCCGGGGTGCTTGAGGAGGGGCCCACGGTCCTGACGACTCGCTGAGGAGTCGAGGACGTGGGCGGGCTCCGAAGCGGTGTGTGGGCGCGACACAGATAATCGCGGGAGGCGGGTGCGCTGCTGGTCGCACCTACGCGAGGCCAGCTTATGTTGGTTTTGTATTGCTTGATGTGTCGCTGTGTGTACATTGGATCGAAATAGTTATATCAATTTTAATGATCTGAAACAAAATTACGGTAATATAATTTTTTTTTCAAATCCCGGGATTTTTTCGTTCCAAATTTACATAGGTGGTTCAGACCATCAAATTGGACAACTTATGAAAATTTGGAATGAAAAAAAAATCCAGGGATTCGGAAAAAAAAATTGCATACTACAACAATATCATACGATCAGCCTTGCAGCTGATCGTTAATTTTTTACAGACCTTTAATCATCAGTAACACCTAAACCGACTGGAGTTATGCAGGCAGACCTGGTCCATCCCCATCACAGAGAAGCTCTACACCCCATAAACACAGAATCAGCCTTGCTGCTGATGGTTGCAAAAAGTACACTTATCTCTCGGAATAGATGTACCAGACTGATGAAATACTGACCGTGTAACCTCCCTCTTAAGGTTCAGAAAGAGGTCAATGCGTTTAGTCCTTAGCCATGGTCCTTAGTTTAACCAAACCACTGACCAATTTTCGATCAGGATCAGGGTGACGATGACGTCACGGTCCTGACGCGAGTTTAACATTTTTTACCCATTCCAAAACATGGATGGCATGTTCTCCGTGAGGATTCGAACCAGCCCCGGATTTCCGCATAGGCCTACAAGGCCCGGGCCTAGGGGCCCAGCCAGCCTAGGGGCCCCATCCACCGAGCTGCCACGAGAAAATTAAAAAAAAGAAATTACAAAATAGTTTTTCAAAAAACTCCAATGATAGGATAGGATATTTTCCAGTTTATTGAAAACTGCTTTAAATTGAGTTAAAAAAAATTAAATATATTGCCTAAAGTTTTTTTTCTCTTCACGGGTCGCGCGCGAATTAAAAATGGCGCTACTCCGGTTCGCGCCCCCGAGACTTCCCGCGCCACTCCCCGCGCCCCGCTCGACTCGACCGGTTCTACTTAATATTTCTTAGAATTAGAATTAAGAACTAGTAATTTTCCAACGAGAAGTAAATAAAGACAGAAGAAGCATGAATCTAGAATAAATGCTGTTGAAATGCGCTCCCTGCGTAGTATGTGTGGTGTGACTTTGAAGGACCGGATACGGAATAGTGTGATTAGAGAATGATGTGGTCTGAAAGAAGATGTAGTGACCAGGATAGAAAAAGGCATGTTGAGGTGGTTTGGCCATGTAGAAAGAATGTGTGAAAGTAGGTTGACGTATGAAATTTACAAGGCAAGTGTGAATGGAATGGTTGAAAGGGGTCGCCCTAGGCGCACGTACGCTGACCAAATAGGATGCGTACTGAAGAAGGGCCAAATAAAATGTACCCGGAACCGACGAACTTGTATGAAGAGACTTATGGATGTTGAGGAGGCGAGAGATGTGTGTCAGAATCGTAGCATGTGGCGATCTGTTGTCTCTGCCTACCCCAGTAGTGGGACATAGGCGTGAGCATATGTATGTATGTATGTATGTAAGTAAATAAAACTTCGTATGTAATCATTATTAAATTGGCTCTAAAACGGTATGTTACAATCTGTTTCGTTGGTAAATGAACTCACACAATCAAACATTAAAAAAAATGGCGAGTAGGTATTACCGTGTTTCGTAATTATTGAATTTCACCTGTATTAATTTCGTTCTAACGGTTAGAACGTTCTATGGAGACTAGAATAAATGCTTACCCCTCTACATCAATAACACTAGAAAAAATCACACAAACACCCTCACAAACAAAATCACTCACAATTCTCACAAATCAACACACACAGAAGGAGCCAGGAATCTAATAGCTTTCTATCCAGGGGATTTGGATGATACTTTAGAAAACGAGTGTCTGCACCTGCGCGCTCATTTGTTGTCGCATAACGTTGTAGAGCTATCATCACTGAAACTGTACAAATACCTTTTAGAAAAAGGCTTTTTAGACATTTATCCAAACGTTGGAATTGCGCTCCGAATGCTATTGTGTACACCAGCGTCAAACTGCTCGGCTGAAAGGTCATTTTCTGCGCTAAAGAGAGTGAAGAATTACCTTAGAGCTACCATACAAGAGGACAGGCTCAATTCACTTTCTATAATGTACACACGGCGACAGATCAACCTACCCATAGTTGAACTCTATGCTCATGGACATAAGGTCGAACTATGGGTAGGTTGATCTGTCGCCGTGCGTACATAGTCAGAAATAAATAATGCAGTCTATAGACTATGATGATGTCATACTCTCTTTTTCGCAAAAGAAAGTTCGCCGTATGATTTTATAAAGTTTATTTAATCATAACTGCATTGTTTTATTTGTTTTTATCCTAATCGTACTAATATTATAAATGCGAAAGTGAGTTTGTTTGTTACGCTTTCACGCCAAAACCGCTGAATCGATTATGATTAATTTTGGTACAGAGATAGATGGGACCTAGGGGAAGGACATAGGCTATCTTTAGTGACGAAAGGGAGCTGGGCAGCGGGCGAAGCCGCACGGGTCCGCTATTAATGTTATAAACGCGAAAGTTTGTTTGGATGTTTGTTACTCTTTCACACTGAAATGGCTGGACCGATTTCGATGAAACTTGGCATACGGATAGTTCATAGCCCAGAATAGCACATAAACTACATATAATATTTCCACGCAGACGGAGTCGCGGGCAAAGGCCGTTTATATAAAGTAAAAAAAAGTCTGTTTTAAAAATTATACCTACAATTTTTCTGTACTAGTGCATTTTTCTTGATACATTTTTAAAATGGCTTCGGGATGGGGGGGCCCCAAATTTAGGGGCCCTGGGTGTCTTAAATCCGGGCCTGATTCGAACCCGGAACCTCATGATTATGTAACTGTCAATGTCCCTCCGCCACAGAGACGCTCTTAAAACAATATGGCTTTTTCAAATCTAATTTAAAAGATAGAAGGGCAAATTATTCACCTTTCTAAACAATGATATTAAGGCTGTACCGAGCCTATTGTGCTGCCCCCAATCGTATTTTTTTATTTCTTAAGAATTAAACAATATTTCCAAAATAAAACAGAATGTCACATTATTGTAGTCATTTCAGATTTTCAATTTATCGGGTCACTGCGGATTTGTTCTTATAATGTTTAATTTGTAGGTATTATCTCTAAAACCTCCAAAAGAGGCCACTTTTCCCGATAATAGCTAAAAGCATAAAACATAATAATCCGTAATGTTTCGATAAATTGAAAAACAATCAGGCCCTTTACCCGCACTTTCGATGTTCGCTATATCGCCACTGTTTCGGTCCGCACTTCATTAGAATAGAGTTGACCTTGGAACAAAAATGTTCACGCAATTGCGAAGTTCGAATGTGCGGGTAGGTGCCCAGAACTACAATGTGACATTCTTTTATGGAAATGTTGTTTAATTGTTTAGAAATAAAAAAAATACGTTTGAGGGCAGCACAATACGCTCGGTAGGCTCTTAAAACAATATGGCTTTTTTAAATCTAATTTAAAAGCTAGAAGGGCAAATTATTCACCTTTCTAAATACCTACTCGTATATTATAATATGACCTAGGTTAGGTAGTAACATTTTCACAGCTGACCGATTATCTGTTACACTATCGTTTTATAGGAAGCGAAATGGAAATAATTAAATTATAGCCTAGCCAGAAAGAACATCGAAGAACGATACTTTAATCAAGATGGTTCAATAATGAGGGAGTAATTGAGGTGCCCATACAGACAGACGGAATGGCCGAAAGTATAAGGGTTCCTTGTTTGACTACGGAACCCTAAAAATTACGTCAAAAAGCTTAATTTGGCTGCAAAATCGGGAAATTTTCAATATGGCGAAAATGAGGTACTATGCCACTTTGGTCCTTCGACAAAACTTATCGAGATAGTGCAGTAGGCCTGAGACAACGATGAATATCGAGATGTGCCGCCATCTTTGTTATTTCACGTAGGTATGCCAAAAAGACGAAGTCCGAGTGGTTTCGGCTAAGAACACCACCCCTTTTCCTCCCGTGGGTGTCGTAAAAGGCGACTAAGGGATCTACCAGAGGATGGGCAGCAGCATCCTCTGAGTACACATTCAAAACAACTGCGATCCCCAACCCGCCTGCCAAGCGTGGCGGTTATGGCAAATCCCCCCATTTTGGGGGAGGCCTATCTCCAGCAGTGGACGTCTATCAGCTGATATGATTTTATTTATTAGATACTCAAACAAGTCACAATCAATTTTACCTATAACTTATGATGCCAAAAAGAGCGCGCATGAAGTTTTGCTCGTCTTGTCGCTTTGTCGTGGGTGGCATGCTAGCCGTGCATGATAGGGTACCTCACAAAGTAATGGACCGTTTATACGATGACAACTTCTAGGCGCCAATTCTGCGGCGCCTAAAATTAGCACCGTGTAAACACTTTAAGGCACGACAATTTTAAGGCACGGCCTAGGCACGGCGTAAAATTGTCGTGCCTTAAAGTGTTTAGAAATGCGCCTAGAAATTGTCATCGTATAAACGGTCCATTAGTTCAAATAAAAATCATCAGTTACAGAGATTTCTTTTATTTTTATACACATAAATTAAATTATACCTATAAGTTGGAGAAAAAAAATACTATTTTTTTAAACATTTCTAAAAGGCATACACAATTGTTTAACATCTTAGAAATTTCTTTTTTTAGCATTTATCATTTTTTCCACATCAAAATTTTTGTGAAATACATCGTCAGTTAAAGAAAAATAGTTTCTACGGTTTTATGAAAATAGTTTCTTTATTAATTATACACATACATAATAATTAGGCTATATCAAGGTTTAATTTTAGTTAAGAGGCATTCGTTTAGCGTCCTACGCCATACAAACTTACAGACAATTAAGAAACAAAGACCCGCTTCAAAGCCTGGCTTTTGTCGCCAAGTTTATGCACTACCACCATTGACTTACCAACTACTGGACGTAGGGTTCGCGCTCAAAAGTGTCCGTCCGTACCAAAAGAGCATCAAAACGTAAGAAGAGATCAATTACGCGACAGTCTTCTTTTGATCGGCCGACTTAGCGCACGTGCGGGCGCGCGGCGAGGGCCGTGCCCCGACCAAAAGAATTTCAGCATTTTCAATACTTAAATTTGTGTAGTTTAGCCTCGGACACTTTTTTTTAGAGAATTTTGTACTAGACCTGGCGTCCATAGTATTTTACGTCAATTCCTGCAATCAAAGGAACACATAGGAACCATACATACAAAGGAACTGCTCAATTGCTCATGGTCCACAGACCAATTGCATGTTATCAATTTTTAAATAAATTATGCTAATCTATTAAATGAAAGCGGCGTCTTTGCGGTTTAATTATCTGTATAGTAACCATAACATCACGGTCAATTCCAGTTTGTATGAAGTTAAGACGTTACTTTATGCCTTAAAATTCATTCTCACTTTCATACATCTACAGTGAAAACCAACTCATTATTTATTTAACTAAATTGCAAAGTTCTATTGCTTTTTTATTTTAGGATATGTTGTCAATTTTGAAATCTTTTATTAATATTCCTCAAAATGTTACTGCGGTATATCTCGCGCCAATAAAACAGTTTAAGTTTGAACTCCTTTCGACTTAGCATATCTCAAATCAGACAATCAGTGACTTGGACCAATTGCAAACGGGTCCTTTTGAGACTTGAACGGTCTGTAAAAATGACAATGGCCTCGATTCGGACTGTGCCACGACTTAACTTAATTTATTCCTGTCACTTTCTAAAATAAGATTAAGAAAAGAGACAGAAAACCATCAGCTGACTTTAGTGCTGTGAAAGTGACGTTACACGCAAAAACGCTTTAAATAAGATGGCGTACATTATGATGGCATCTTATTTTGGGCGTGTAACGTCACTTTGACAGCACTAAAGTCAGCTGTTGGTTTTCTGTCTCTTTTCTTAATCTTAATTTAGAAAGTGACAGGAATAAATTTAGTTAAGTCATGGCACAGTCCGAATCTGCGTCACAACATCCTATTGACATAATCTCGCAGCATACTTCGTAAGGGCCTTCAAATTAGTTGTGTCACGTAATTCATACAAAATACTTGAAATAATAATACTTGACAACCCGTTTGGTGTAATGGTTACCATGCCGGACTGCCAAAACAGGGTCCTGGGTACAAATACCGGTTCAGTCATGGATGTTATATATATGTGTGTTGTTGTATGGTACCCATAACAAAAAGCCTAAGGCCACAGTATAAGACAGTAATCTATCTTCATACAATAGTACCAAACGCGGCTTGTATGTGTGCTCGCCATTACTTCAGCCTCCTAGCACGCACACACTGAAAATATCTCCGCGTAGCCCCGTCTGGCGCATTCTTGTCAGTCTGACATATTTTCAGTGTGCGTGCTACGAGGCTGAAGTAATGGCGAGCACACATACAAGCCGCGTTTGGTACTATTGTATGAAGATAGATTACTGTCTTATACTGTGCTAAGGCTTACTTGGGATCATTACAATGTATGTGCCTCTGAGCGTTATTGCTAAAACTGTGAATTAAACTGTGAATTTTCACAAGCAGCATGCTGCATGATATAAATTTTCTAATGCATCCCTTAAGATAGATATGCAAAACGGGGTGCATGATATGAATTTTCAAACACATTGGCAATGGATATCCAAAACAGGGAGATTACAGGTTTTTTCCCCTGAATGGTATAATCTCCCTCATATACTATGTCTTTGTAGAGTGAAGAACATAAATATATCAACACAAAAGATCCCATTGGGTCAAAGTGTTGCTTTCTTGCCCCCCTGGCTGCCCTGTGGCCGCACAACAAATTTGAAAGCTCCCTAAGTGGCATTTATAGTCACAAATAAATATAAAACGGCAATCATAGATGTACCTAAGTGCGTTTTTCCACCGCAGCCCGTCACCGGGACCTCACCGAATAGATGACGATGAAGTAGTGATACATTTACTATGGCTGTTTCCAAAGCGGACGACTGCCGTCGACATGATTCCATTTAACATAATCTCATTTCTCTGTGACATCCCGGTGACAGCGGCGGTAGACAAACGGCCTAGCAGTCACAGTTATCAGTCCATATTCTTTTAAACTAATATTCTACAATCCTGTCTTCCTTTGTACTGAATCATTTGTAATCTGAAACAAGGAATTTAATATTCAATTTAACAACAACAAGTATAGACCCAACGCGGCCACTAATTGCACCCACTTTATTGTATTTACGCTATGGTGCTAGGCAGTGGCATAGCTATGGATTGTATGTTTCGGTAGAATTGTCGATAAGACATTTCCCACATGACCAAGTGTATTCGTTTCGGGTCATTTCGCAGCTGGCGAATGTGTATAATCAGAGAACACATACAAAGCGTATGATAGCTGAAATTATACACAGGATAGGAGGAATATCGTGCTTCCCAAGGAAATTGAAATTATCCTTTTCTATTGTGGCATTTCTTATAAAATTCAAATTTAAATTTACCAGTTTTGTCGGCGAAACGGGATTGGGCGTTCCCCTTTTGAACCAATATTGTTGTGTATAGTCCATGTCCGAAGGATATAGAAGGTGACCAACAAGACTATTTATATCCTTAGCGATAGCCAAGCAGCTCTCAAAGCCTTGGACTCCTATTATGTGGGCTCCAAGCTAATCCTAAACAGAGTAAAGACCCTCAACAAGCTTGGTCTTCACAATACCGTAAGATTAGTTTGGGTTCCGGGACATACCGGCGTCCGGGGTAATGAGAATGCTGATGAGTTGGCGAGGGCTGGGTCAGAGCGAAAAATGGTTGGCCCAGAACCAAGTGTGGGAATCCCGGCATGCAGTATAAGAATGGCCATTAGGGATAGGCTGATAAAACACACAAGCTGGAGTGGTATAGCCTTACAGGTCTACAACACTCCAAGAAATTTATCAGCAATGCGACAGCTCGTGTCTCAAAGTTCATACTGAACAACAGCAGGAGCAAGGCTCGTGCCATCGTCGGAGCCCTCACTGGGCACTACGCCACAGGCACGATGATGCACAAGATGAAACTCACCCTGGATCCCAGCTGCCGAGCGTACGGAGAGGATGAGGAGACCATGGAGCATATCCTGTGTGACTGTGATGTCTTGGCGGCAAAGCGCATGTGCCTCCTCGGTGATGGATATCCAAAACCGGGAGACCTAAGGCTTCTTCCCCTCAATGGTATTGCCTCCTTCATTGGCCATGTATTTGAAGGGTGAAGTAAGCAAAAAGTATTGGGGCTAACACAAAAGATCCCACTGGGTCGAAGTGTTGCTGGCTTGCCAGCCCCCACAATATTAAGATAAGATAAGATGTCAGAAGGATTTAGTTTGAGGTGGTTATTTATACATCACACAGACTGCTCTCAAACGGTGAAGGAAAACATCGTGAGGAAACCTGCATATACTAAAGGAGATATTCTGATGCGTAGGTGAAATGTACCGCAGCGCATGTGCACGCGTGGTACTATACTAACGTACATACACCCTCCCTGAGGGTAGTGTCTATGCCCTGCAGTGGGACGTATAATGATGATAGTGTTATTCGAAGCTGGAAATCACACAGCCAATTTCTAAATAAACTTAAAAATTAAAACTAAATTTCAAATAACGCTCACCTCAGCATTCCATAGGGGCTATCGAATTAGAATTATCACCGTACCCGCTAAAGCTACCCTGGAACTCCATCCCGCTGATCTGACTGTCCGCATTAAACGACGCTCCATAAGAATCATTACTCGGAGCATGGGCCTCCAAATTACCGTCTCCGGAGTCCGTAGCGACCCCAGCGTCCGGCTCAGCCCAGTTGATCTTAAACCTAGTCACTCTTGGCTCTGACGCAAGAATATTTCTCACTACTTTATCAAACTGCGGTTTCGCTGGTGGATTCTCTCGTAATTCTGGCTCCGTGTCTGTGTATTCGTTATTTATGAAGTAACCGACTCTGACGAATTCTTGACCTCTATATGAGCAGGTTAGAAGCACCACTGTGACTCCTAATGCGTCATTTTCAGGTATCCGGTTCACATCGGGAGGTGGGGCTTGAAATACAAACATGTGTCGACCTTCTGGTATCGGACCCACGTAAATAGTGTCCAAAACTTGATCGTGCTCTTCAGTTTCCGCTGATCCGACGTATATCATCTTCCATTCTAGGTCCTCCTTTAGCTCTTCTATGCATTCGAAGGTCAATTCGAATTGAAATGGATTGAGAAATGGGCTAGGATTGTCGAGAACGACTACGTTGGTTATATGCACCTTTGCCATTATTGATCGCTTTCTCAGCGATTTGGGACACTTGTTTGAAGTAAATTGCACGAGATCGAGTTAGAAATACGTCTAAATAACTTGTTTATAGAGAAATTGTTGAAATAAACGCAATATAACAAAGGGACTTTGCGGTTTCGGCGAAAATTGACACTTATTTTGGCGGTTCAAAAGGTCACGTGATCAGGCGATTGTGGCGCTTTTGCGTTGGAAATACGAACTATAAAAAAAGTTAAACTTTTTGACAGGTCAAGTAAAACAAAAACAGCTGAGTAATTGCGATTGCAATCGTTACGAAATGTTTATGTACAGTAACTCCGTAGACCAAATGGTTGATCTTGAATGTAAAACAATCAAGAATACTCACATTTTCTGGGTTTTTCAATTTATTTTCTCAAGACAAACATGAACAACACAGGATGTCAAGTGGCACCATAAACAAAAGACACAATTTGGTCAAAGTTGCCATAAAAGCAAAGAACGTGTTTGTCTATGATCATAAATTAATCTCATAAAATATTAAATTATTTATTGATTTCACAAAGAATATAGATTTCTTGAGCTAATACTGATTCTCACAATGAGTGCTATTATTTTCTGTTATAAATAATGTTTTAGAAATACTGTAAAACTAAAAAAAAGCACTAATCCTAATAGCACTTGAACCAAGTACGTTGAAATGAAAACTGAAAATGGCAACAAACATTTTTAAAATGTCAAAAAATTAAAATGGAGGCTATGATTTGTGTGTGATCTCGTATTTGATGTCAAATATTTATTTATTTATCCACATCGCAGAACGAGTGCAATTATTTCGTAACAACAGTACAAAACGATAACCGTCTCGATTACAATAAAATATGAAGGTCACATAACGAATGTGAACTTTCGCCGCTAAGAAAAAGATTGATAAACTTCTTCCGCAAAAGGTAACCAATGTTTCCTTTCTTATACCAATTACGATGTTTTTTTACTACAAATAAGAATTAAAACAGTACTATTAAACATTTAATACGCATTACATTAGTTTTACATAATGATTAATTGAAGAAATTAGCATAAAAAGTCATGTTTCATTAGCTTGCTTACAAATTCAATTTTGGCACCTAAATTCCAAATAAAGGATGTTGAGACATACTTATTGCTTGAGTCATGAATTTAATGAAGTCCTTCGTCGTATTAATTAACTCGTCCAGTCAACTGGACAGTTTAAATTAAACTTTGCAGAATGGTTTCATTATAATTGTACCAGTGTAAATCAATGGTTCTGAGAACCTAATCTAAACTATTATAAAACTGTAATATAAGTGTGTCTGTACCACAAAACATTATAAGAGGGGTTAGAAGTGCAAAATAAATGTGGTATGTATCACCACAGGTTATGCAATGATTTGCATAACACCATAAGGCGCGCGGCGTGGTGCGAGCGGTTTATAAGTCTCTCCGATGTATCTGCGAAGTTGACAAATATTAATAGCGCAGGAAATTATATTGACCGATCAGAATATGCCACCTTCATTCCCTTGCCAGGATTGGCTAATTGTTTTCACGCCCTTTTCGCTGCTATCCGACTTAGCCCCCTTTGATTACTAAACAACTTCAGGTTTTATCGGGGGACTCTGCGCAAATGAAGATTGACAAGGGGAATATTTTTCCTGGTCTAACTGTACTCATTGTCTAGTCATCATAAAACAACTCCAGGCTAGATGCTGGTACTTTAAATGTGACTTAATATAGTATGTGCGCCAATTACTGAATCAATTTTGATTTATACATAACCGTAGCATAAGAATTTGTAATTGTAATAGTTAATAAGTTGTGTTATGTTGTAGAGTTTCTGGCCGCGACAACACATTCCAACGCAGTGGTAGCTTCACTAAAATATCTTACATTTTATAAGTGGGTTTCAACTTTTCAAGCCCCTATATTGAATAAATGATTTTGACTTTGTCCTTTTCACAGTTTGAATGTTCTGAATTTTTCCAACGATTGGATGTACGTTTCTTTTTTTTTTCATTACATTTATTCATGTTAAATTGTAGGTAGATAATAATGTGGATCGTATTACCAAAAGAAAGCTTCACTACAATTTTACCCTAAGGCATAGTGGATATAACACAAACAATTAAAATTTTAAAGGAAAAACATAATTACAATATTACTCTATATACCAAATAACAACAATCATCTTCAACCTATAAACGTCCCACTGCAGGGCACAGACACTACCCTCAGGGAGGGTGTATGTACGTTAGTGTAGTACCATGCGTGCACAATGCGGTGCCGTACACTTCACATACGCATCAGAATTTCTTCTTCAGCATATGCAGGTTCAACACGATGTTTACCTTCACCGTTTGATAAATAACATCAATGTCAGCTCTGAATTAATTATAACAATAAAATGTTCGGTTTCGTGGGCAATAAAGTATAATTGATTAATTGATAGATTAGTAATCAAGATCCATTAACCTGAATGATGTGAACAATAGTGAGCATTCCACATCCAGCACTTTCTGTCATTTGAACTTATCAAAATCATTTATTTTCAGACAGCAATTACATGGTCCATTTGTTAGTAACACAATTAAATTTACAGTAAAAACTTACAATCTATGTTAGTAAACAGTAATGAAATACATTAAGACACAGACAATTATGTACAAAAATATATTGCACAATGTGTTGATGTGCCTACCAAGTAGACAAGTCTATTTAATAAGCACACCAACCCAGGGCTTTATCATCGGGCAGTCCAATCTGTTGGAGATCATCTCAAGGATGCCGTTGTTACTGCATCGTATCATATACATTAGTGAGCCGGTTTTCTTTCAAACTATTGGCTATGTGCGAAGTGGGTGTTGGGAACTGTCAAGTCGATCGCAGCGCCCAGGGTGGCAGATATTTGTACTTTTGCCGGACAAGCTGTGAAAATATGCTTGAATCTATGCAAATCCGCACACTAACTTAACACGAAATCTCCAAAAATGTCAAGACTACAAACTAAAAATTTGGCATGGAAGTGTCTATTGGCATCTAGATGCTCACTTAAAAAATGCTTGTCGCATTTTAACCCCCCAAAGGTGTTAAAACTGAGGTAATAGTTTGTATGGGAATTTCCATACAAATTAGATTTTGTCCGTGGCTTCGTCCGCATCCGCTCCCGTCATCGTACCGGAATAAAATATAAGCTAGCTTTTAAGACTAATAATAAGCTTTTAAATATAAAAAGTTTTATCAAAGTTGGACCAGTAGTTTTGGCAGAATCCTCGAACAAGCACAGACTTTTACAGTACTATAATAGTGTAAATAATTCACGGCTGTCCGAAAAAGTTCTGTCAGTACGCCGCGCTAGTGTGGCGCTAGTGTCGTGCACATAGCCAATAGCGTAAAAGTCGTCTGTATGCGCTTCTGTAAACATAGTAGACGCACTACAATATCGACGCAGCCCTACAGCATCCTGAAAACGTTATTATATTGGACTCGCAGGGCATCTAGTGATCTCTGAATGTAATTAATCCAAAGGCTGCTTAAAATGATGTACAGTAAGCTTTGAAAAGTGTGATTTTGACTGGCTTCTGACTTAAACCATATTTCAGGTTATAATAAGGACTCTTTTCATATTGATGCATGACGTTTTCAAGGTTAATACTAGGCTTATTTTGTTAAAAATAAAATGTTACGTTACAGTGTATGAATGGGCCACCCGCAATGTCTTCGGGCCGCGACGAGGGACCTGTGTACTACAGGGAGATCCAGAAGAACGCCTACTTGAAACGGATACCTAACGACATGGGCGCCAGCAAACTGAGACCTCTGGGTCATAAGGTGAATCATCCTACTAATATTATGAAAGTTTGTGACAATACTTGTGTGATTGAGACACATTAAATGGTTCTTCTCTTCTTATCGTGTGGGCAGCAAGCCCTGGGCCCTGTTTAATAAACGCGACAATGACAATTTAGAGTACATTGCCGGTTACTAATGACGATAAACTTCAGTGCTTCATGTGTCCTAGCATTCTCAGCAATGTACTCTGAATTGTCATTGTCAAATTGTTGTCGCGTTTATTAAACGGCCCTGGTGTCAGAGTTTTTTCAGACTGCCCTACAGCCTCTGACTTGGTTTTAATGTACTACTACCACTAGAGATAGTAGCCGGGACGAACGGCTTAACGTGCCATCCAAAGCACAGAATTATCTTTCGTTTCAAATAATCAGGTGATTCAGCCTGCAATGTCCTAACCAACTGGGGAAAAACGCACAATGGGACATATCACTAGGTGTCCCTCATGGGAATCAAACCCACGCCTCCGTGTCAAGAGCCCAATGCTCTTAACCAATAGACCATGGAACCCCTGCGAAGAGGACTGTGTAAAGGGATCCTCGGCGAAGAGGACTCTACGAAGAGGACCCTGTGAAGAGGACCATGTGTAAGAGAAACCCAATAAACTGTACAAACTTGGACTTGGCATTTCACTCCAATCCCACTTCTGACACCAAATGTTACGAGCGATTTGGTGTCAGAAGTGGGATGGGAGTAGGATGCCGCTGGTGCCAAGGGAGTTAAAGGGAGTCACCGGGCCATGTCGGAAGTGCGGCAGGAAGGTGCGGTCCATGCAACTGAGGTGCAGCGAACCCCAGACAGAAGACCTGAGGGAGGTGAAATGCAGCGCACTCCGGAGCAGAACCCAGGGGACTTCCTCTATCAAATCCAGCGCATGACGGAAGAACAAGTTCGCCGTCAGGAGGAACAGGCACGCATGATGGAAGAAAAGGTTCACGAACTGCGCGCAATAATAAAAGGACAGGCTCGCCGTCAGCAGAAACAGGCACGCATGATAGAGGAACAGGCTCGCCGTCAGGAGAAACAGGCACGCATGGCGGAGGAACAGGCTCGCCGTCAGGAGAAACAGGCACGCATGATGGAGGAATGGGCTCGCCGTCGGGAAGAACAAATGCGCATGATGTAGGAGGTGCTTCATAAAGATATTACGAAAGGCTTGCAGCAAACAGTAGAGAGAGTAGTTTTGTTGTATGGTTTCCATAATAAAAAGCCTATAGTGCTTGCTTGGGATAGCATTACAATGTATGTGCCTGTGAGCGTTATTTATTATTATTTATTTGTCTGATCACACCGAAAGGCATTACGGTCGTGAGTTTATGTACATGGACAAGCAACAAAATCGCGAAAAAATATCATCTTTGTACATTTTGGGTTGAGCAAGTTTACAGTTTTGTATGCAGCAGTTGATTTAATTACTAAGCTGGTATATATTAGATTTTGCAACGATAGCAGGCCTGTATCACTCCGCACCGTGGGTATAAAAATGTACCTACGCGGTCGCGCCGCGACGTCGCGGCCTAATTCAGTCGAATGCCACGCGCTCATTGTATCGCACCGAACGACCTTGATACGTCTTGTTTTTTAAATTAAATTAGTATTCTATACATCGTCGGATGTACAAACATAATAAACTAATATCCTAATCGAATGATTGCTAAAAAAATCTGCATCGCAATCGGTTGTTTGGCCCGAATTTTATGTATTTTTCATTTTTAGGAATTAGACAGAGTTCGGTGAAACTATGTAAGAAGCAATGTAAACTGTAAACTTGTACCTGAATTGCCTACACAATAAAGAATTTATTATTATTTATTTATTTAAATGTGTTTATTTAAGTGTAGCATGAGTAGTGTTCTTTTTCACGACTCTTTTTTTTCTAAATCGCGCCGTGACGGAACATTCGTTCGTTCCTAATCGGAACGCACTACTGACATCCCTTGCACATTCACGCATAGAGAGTCCTTACGTGTGCGTGACATTCACGTACAGAGAGTCAATGTGTGCGTGTCAGCCGTGCTTGGAGCGAGCGTTCGTTAGATGGTGAACCTTCTGTTGTAAACTCTAATATATTCTCTCTATACTCTTATATTATGACGATAGCTTCATGATGGCAAAAGTGTAGTAACACAGTGTGACGGTTGCAGAAGGTGCCGCTCAAGCCGATGTGGACGCTGCTGTGCGTGCACAACGGGCGGCGACCCTTCCTCGAGCAGTACGCGGACGCGCAGTGCGCGGGCGCGCAGGCGCACAAGCCGCTGTGGCGCGCGTGTCTACTCGCCGCGCGACACGTCACCGCGAGCGTGAAGCCGCATCAGGGCGACGAGTACGACTTCCTGATCGACACCGATCAGGGCCCTGTGAGGATGCTTGCGCCGGATTGGTGAGAACTGTTTTTTTGTTCTTTATTTATTTAGGGTTTTCAACAGATGAATCACGTCACAACCTAAAGGAATACATAAAATTAGGCAAAGATTGTATTCGTCTGCTTACAGGCTGGCTACTCATTTTTAAGCAAAACTTACAAAAACTTTAGGCTACACTTTTTATTCGCATAACATCAAAGGTTTTTATCCAGCCATTTGGTTTGGTGCAATGTTACTGTTATAGGTATTGCATTTTAATAACTAAATATAAATTAATCTAAATCTAAACTATTCTTCTTATCGTGTGGGCAGAGCCCTGGTGTCAGAGTTTTTTCAGACCGCCTTACGGCCTCTGACGTGGTTTTTATGTAACGACTACTACCACCAGAGATAGTAGCCGGGACCAACGGCTTAACGTGCCATCCGAAGCACGGAATCATTTTTCTTTTCAGACAATCAGGTGATTCAGCCTGCAATGTCCTAACCAACTGGGGAAAAACGCACAAAGTGACATTTCACTAGGTGTCCCCCGTGGGAATCGAACCCACGACCTCCGTGTCGAGAGCCAATGCTCTTAACCATTAGACCACGGAGGCAGGCATCTAAACTATTATAAAACTGTAACAGAAGTGTTTTTTAGGTATCCCTGATTCCAAATTACCAATTTTTGGATTAGTCTGTTTGATTGTTTGTTTGTATGATTGTTTGTTCGAGTATCACGCAAAAACTACTGAACCGATTTTGATGAAACTTTTTTTGTTTGATAGCTTATCATCTGACTTAAAATCTGGTATATAATTTATGCGGACGAAGTCGCGGGTAAAAGCTCGTTATTTATATTATGTTACAAGGTTACTGGCCACTCCACCACCACAGCTTTTTTAATAGGTTTTCGTTCAAAAATTCAAAAATTGTTTATTCAAAATAATATCATATAGATAGCTTTTTGACGTCATTTTTTGACTCTACCACCGCGTCGGAAGGTGTTCCGTTGAGAGAAGATGCGGCCAGAAACTCTACAACACACATCTTTTAAACAAAACAAAATGTACAAAGTACAATTAAAATACAATATTGCATTACATAGTGTAAAATTGTGAAGACCAGACATTTTGGTCATTCAAATAATCATTGAGTTTATAGTAACCTTTTTTACAGAGGACTTGTTTAACATGGGACTTAAACTTTTTGTCTGGTAAGCTTACAATATCCTCTGGTATCTTATTATAAAAGCATTCATTCATATTTATTTGTTTTGTTGAAATGAAATACATATAGCAGTAACATTGTACCAAACCAAATGGCCAGATAAAGAGCGTTGCAAAATTTTGACTGTATTTGGCCGATGCCAAATCTGTGACCGAAGGTGCTTTTTGACCCAAGCTTCGGTCGGACTGATAATACGAACCCCTCTCTCTATTTCACACAGGGAGTCGATGAACGACTGGGTGACAACGCTGCGCAACAAGCTGCACGAGTTGAAGATACTGTCGAAGGGCGAGAACGTGTACTGCGCACCCCCCGCGCCCCCCGCGCCCCGCGCCGCCGCCCGCGACCCCACCTCGCCCTTACCGCCCACGCCGCCCGTGCCCCCCGACAGGTATACTATACACATACACACACTCGCTACGTGTACTGCGCGCCCCCCGCGCCCCGCGCCGCCGCCCGCGACCCCACCTCGCCCTTACCGCCCACGCCGCCCGTGCCCCCCGACAGGTATACTATACACATACACACACTCGCTACGTGTACTGCGCGCCCCCCGCGCCCCGCGCCGCCGCCCGCGACCCCACCTCGCCCTTACCGCCCACGCCGCCCGTGCCCCCCGACAGGTATACTATACACATACACACACTCGCTACGTGTACTGCGCGCCCCCCGCGCCCCGCGCCGCCGCCCGCGACCCCACCTCGCCCTTACCGCCCACGCCCCCCGTGCCCCCCGACAGGTATACTATACACATACACACACTCGCTACGTGTACTGCGCGCCCCCCGCGCCCCGCGCCGCCGCCCGCGACCCCACCTCGCCCTTACCGCCCACGCCGCCCGTGCCCCCCGACAGGTATACTATACACATACACACACTCGCTACGTGTACTGCGCGCCCCCCGCGCCCCGCGCCGCCGCCCGCGACCCCACCTCGCCCTTACCGCCCACGCCCCCCGTGCCCCCCGACAGGTATACTATACACATACACACACTCGCTACGTGTACTGCGCGCCCCCCGCGCCCCGCGCCGCCGCCCGCGACCCCACCTCGCCCTTACCGCCCACGCCGCCCGTGCCCCCCGACAGGTATACTATACACATACACACACTCGCTACGTGTACTGCGCGCCCCCCGCGCCCCGCGCCGCCGCCCGCGACCCCACCTCGCCCTTACCGCCCACGCCCCCCGTGCCCCCCGACAGGTATACTATACACATACACACACTCGCTACGTGTACTGCGCGCCCCCCGCGCCCCGCGCCGCCGCCCGCGACCCCACCTCGCCCTTACCGCCCACGCCGCCCGTGCCCCCCGACAGGTATACTATACACATACACACACTCGCTACGTGTACTGCGCGCCCCCCGCGCCCCGCGCCGCCGCCCGCGACCCCACCTCGCCCTTACCGCCCACGCCCCCCGTGCCCCCCGACAGGTATACTATACACATACACACACTCGCTACGTGTACTGCGCGACCCCCGCTATATCCTGCGTACCAGACTACATTTCTATAAAGATTAAATAAATAAATAATAAGACTTTATTTTTCTATTCACAAAATAATACATTACAATGACATTGACGACAATGATAATTGGCAGGTAGGTACTTAATTAATTTGTGAGAGACTGGTGGCTGTGTGTATCATTAGACTTCACATACGCATTAGAATTTCTTCATCAGTGTATGCAGGTTTCTTCACCGTTTGTCAGCGTCGGCGGCGAGTTGCGGCGAGATAAAGACACTTAATCAAGGGTTCTAATCCACACACGGACGACATTGGACGCATTGGTTTCTTTACGATGAATTAAGGGGCTATGTAAAAAAAAAATGGATTCTTCAAAGCTCCATATATCATGAAGTACTAACAGTAGGAGTATGATTTTCGGATATGTGTAAATTGAACATATAATTGAAGTTTTGATTAGAGCCAAAACACGATTAAGATAAATTTTCTCGATAGAACAACAAGCCAAAGTGGCCTCCGTTTTTGTCTATAAACGCTTGTAACTGCTAAACGGTGAATAATAGAAACATAAGACTTGATTTAAAAAAAAGAGATTGCTATTATCTAAGTTTTGATTAGAGCAGAATTGAACTTACATAAATAGTACAATCACAATTAAATAAAGTTTGTTTTTTCGCTTGATTCGTTCCAGGCGCGCGCGTCGCCCCATCTCTTTCTCTCGCAACTGGCAGTAATATAAGCTATCACACGCCCGCTTCGCTTAAATTATTTTTCGACATAGGCTCTTAAACCCAAAATCCGTGGTATTACAGATGATACACAACTTCCTAAAAACTAATTGGTACTAGTAGATCTGTGCTGGTAGCATGCCAACCCGCGATAGCCGTGATACGGCTTCATCACGTCTTTTATCTCTTTTTCTTTTGCGCGCGAACGAACGAGATAAAAGACGTGATAAAGCCGTATCACGGCTATCGCGGGTTGACATGCTACCAGTGCTGGACGAGGATCGAACCGTTGCCTTGTGTTAAATCAAACAAAAGAATAGCTTAATTTCGTCAAGCAGAGTCAAGCGAGGAAAATTGAGCAATGGCAATGGTATTTATTTTTCGTTTTGTTTTTTTTTTTGCAATAAACTGATATGATTTTTGATTTGATTTTGATTTGATTGGTTGATTTCACATATCTTCGCTCCGCTCCACTTTTGTGGAAACAATAAAATACTAAACATTTAATTTCAATTCCAGAGTACCAGGCATAGACCTAACAACAGTCCGTCCAAACCCAGAACCCCAAGAACCCGAAGCCCAAACCCCAGAACCCGAGAACATAGACATCTCCTCCTGGGACACCTACACCCCCCAACCAAGCACCAGCAACAAGATCCCGTCGACAAACAGCGTGACAAAGATATGCGGGCAGAACATATGCTTGGACGACTCTATATTGAAGCGGAATGTAGTGACGGATAGTGACGAGGAGTTTGGTGATGATGAAGAGTTTAAGCAGAGGGTTGTTGTTGATGGGGAGGCTGTGGAGTCTGATAGTGGGCAGAGTAGTCAAAGGTAAGGGTCTACATACTTATGCTAATTTTATTTTTATTAAAATACGACGTCGACGAAAAAAGGTAAAGATAGAGGGGAAGAGAGGCAGAGGAAGACCTAGACAGAGTTATCTAGCCCATGTGAAGGAAAAGGTTGATGTCGTGTCGTATCAAGAACTCAAGAGACTAGCTGAAAGTAGACAGGATTGGCGAATACTCCACCGACAAGAGCCTACTCCTACCATCTGCAAGGCTCTCTTTCTTACAAGCTAACTTTTGCAATTAGCCATCCCGCTTCAATTGCGCGGCTCCGGCCAGAATTTTCCGTTTTCTTTGAAAACCTGTATGATTTTATATGAATTCCCAAAAAATAAGAAAACCACATCATTTTATATTGTATTGTGAAGAATATCGTAAATTTTCATATTCTTCTGATCAACAATGTAAGAGCAAAACGGTTACAATTGGAAAAAAAGAGGCGACTTTGGAGTCGTTTTTCTTCAGTTTTATTAATTAAAATAGATTTTGAGAAAAACCACACCACTTCTCATATCCTGTAGATTGTTCAGTTTTGTTTTCTGCTTAAAAAGTGCCATAGTTAATGTATAAAATGGTTACAAAGTTACTCAAAACCGGGCGGACGCTCCTTAAATAAGATAATGATGACGGCGTCGACGTAGGTAGGGTAGTAAAAGGTAGATAGACAACCTGGATGCCTCCTTCGACATAATACACAAGCTTGGCGAGTGAAAAGGAAGGTCTTTGCCCTCCATAAAAAGTATCCTATGTCACAGAATAGGTAATAGTATATAGTTCTTCATATAGAACGGCCACTCCCCGCCCCCCTCTGACTTCAGATACCCCACCTCACCTTACACTTTCTGGGGTAACCCGAGGGGAGCCGAGCAAGGGAATGCAGTCATGCCCGTTGGATTTGACTACATAAAATTGTGTCTTCAGTGCAGTTTCGTTAGCTCAAATACTATTTTTAATAACAGAACGAACGATAAAAATTATCGAAATGTAGATGACGTTAAACGCAAAGCGCGGCTTTCAACCCTACACGCAATGTCATGGACAGTTTGAACAAAGTGTGCATGTGTAAACGCCATTTCTAAATTCAAAAACGTTCTATTGAGTGCCTAACCCTTGTCTATGTGTTAATCCAGAACATATTCTGAGTGCCTAATTTCATCTGAATCCGTTCAGCCGTTTAAGGCTTTGACTGCCAAATGACCGACAAACAATGGAAAATCTATTGTTATTGCATAAAGTTATTATACCTGTCGGAATAGAGTAACTGACATGTTTTGTCAAATGAAACCGTTTTATTGTGCATTTGTCGGCACTTATCGGCACCCTAAAACTTCGAGTTCTGTGTATAATTGTGAATCTAACGTGAAATCGTAGGTAATTTAATGAAATAGTGTTAGTATATTTCACAAAATAATCTACGACTTCACTTTAGATTCACTAATTATTCACAGAGCACGAATATTTACCCAGTCGATTGTGCTGACTAGTTCCCAAAAACAGTTCTATTGCCTCGCGTCACGTATCTCTTTCTATTATACAGTGGCGCCGCTAGGTACATCTCGCTCTCTCAGCTGTCAGTTCCTCTATATGATACCTTTACGTGTTATTGTGACCCGCCGGCGTTCAACGTGTTAAGCGTGGTTGAGTGACAAACATCCAAGCTTTAACGTGAGATGTTTTGTTTTTTCGACGGCCCGGTAGCTCAGTCGGTACTGAATCTGCTTGCTGAGCTGAGGGTCGCGGCACGAATCCCGTAAGAGGCAAATATTATGAATATTTGAACCCGAGTCATGGATGTTTGTATCAATATAATGTATTCTATATCGTTGTCTAGTCATCGTAATACACTAGATAATTTGTGTGACAACGTCCATGATGTTTATTTTGTTTTTTTCAGCGACCGTCAAGCAACCAACATAACAGTGATCCAAGTATCAAACCGACCGCCCCACACCGCCATACCGGTTATGGGCCCAGAAACAAACGTTTTCGACTTCAACTTCAAACAAAAACTAACTCTAAACTCCGAGTCGCAGAACTCAAATTCGAACAGCTTCATAAACATTGTCAATACAGAATCCGTGTCAGAGAACGGGTACGGAACTGTTTTTGAGGAGGGCGATTACGGTCATCTTAGTTTGACAACTACCGTCAATTTGACAGGTGATGTCAATTTGACAGGAAACCTCAATTTGACAGATGTCAAGATGGATAATGAGGGTATTTATGAGAGGTTGTGTATGGCTTCTACAAGTCAGAATTCTAGAGCTAGTCCCTTACCTGTAAGAAAAATAAAAAATCTAGAAATATCGAGAAAATCTTCTTTACCTAATTTAGATACAGCAGAAGCAACTTATGAATATTTGTTTCCTAATAGTCAAAATAATAATAGAAATACGACTGTGACGTTGAACAGTTCCGAGAATTCCATCCAAAACGGTAGAGCAGAAATTAATTCTAACGACAATAGACTAAATTCCGATATATCGATGAATTCGAGCGATACGCCGAGAAATACCGGTGATATATCGAGGAATACCGCAGATACATCGAGGAATACGAACGATATATCCAGAAATACTTGTGATACATCGAGGAATACCACTGATATATCGAGAAATACCACTGATATATCGAGGAATACCACCGATATATCGAGGAATAACGCAGATATATCTAGAAACACTAGTTTAAACAACGATATACCCAGAAACGAAAGAACTGAATCTCAAAATATGCCAATAGTACATGTGAATTTAACGAATTCGATATCAGTAGGCAATGTGGACCTTAATGCTAGAGCGTTAAGGTCCAATGTCGAGAGATCTCACAGTCAGAACGCGTATGACACGTCGCCGAGGATGAGAGAGCAGCTGATCAGAAGAGTACAGAATAATAGTCCAAAGAGAGAAGCTAAGAATGGTAAGTACAGAAATTGACTACATTTCATTTTTTAACCACCTTTTTTTAATAAAAAGTAGGTTAAAAAAATAAGAGATACGTATTTTTCCGATTTAATTTTTGACCGATGATATTTCTATTTTTAATTTACTTTTGAATTTTCTGAAAAACGGATAATACCGGATTTTGGATTTATGGCTATAATACCTTGGCCGCAATAAAATTAAAAATACAAAACCGGTCAAGTGCGATTCGGGCTACTCGCGCACCGAGGGTTCCGTACCACACCACCACAGAATGACAGAACACAACATTATTAACTTAGAAAAAAAAACTTTATTTGTCCGGGACCTTTAGCGCGAGACCGACTCACACTTGGCCGGTTTTTAGTATTTGTTGTTATTCTGTAGAGTTTGCTCTATAACACACACACACATACTAAGTTTGACGCTTGTATGTATTACCGTTTTTACGATAGAGCGTGAAGAAAAAACGTTGATAAAAAATAGTTTCTTGTTGAGAACCCCCCTTATTTTTTAACTTTTTGACATTTTTAATTAATATAATTTCATTCAACCTCTATTCTATTTTTTTCAGTATTTATCAAATAACTCTAGAAATAATGGATACAAAAATCTGATAATTTTGATATAAGCTTTGAATCACTTTACCTCCAAATGGTTTTCAAATTTTGGTACCTTTCTTAAAATGAAATGTTTCAATTACTAATTATCGTCATACAGGATGTAAACTTAAATGCGTTACATACTTATCTTCTATCCTGGCAACCCTAAAGTTGCGGCAGACTGAGAGGTGGCAGCCCTAGATTTTCCAGTACTTTAGATCAGTCTCCTTCCGATGGCACCTCATTAACTTCCCTAACAGACAGGTGGAAAAAGTTATACCAAAAATGGGACGGGCGGGGGACGAGGTAGCATGAAATACGCAACATTGGATTTTATTCCGTTGTTTACGCTCACAGGCACATACATTGTAATGATCCCAAGAAAGCACTATTAATAGGCTGTTTATTATGGAAACCATACAACAACGGCACAAACATGTAAACATCCATGACCGAACCGGGATTCGAACCCAGGACCCAGGTTTGGCAGTCCGGCGTGGTAACCATTACACCAACCGGGTCGTCATTCCGTTATTTTAGAGTCTAATTTTGAATGTCAAAATCATGACAAATCTCGTGTGAACCCCAAACAAGTCTATTTGTTCCGCAATTATGGGCTGTCTCGTTTAGTGATAAGGTATAAAATTGTATGCATATGTACATGATCATTTCATCTTATGGCAGAGGGGAATGCTAACGTAAGGCAGGTCCCTTTTTTAAATGGTCTAAGATTTCTGCGTAACACCCATAAAGTTATTATACCTGTCGGAATAGAGTTAACTGACATGAGTTGTCAAATGAAACCGTTTTTTGTGCATTTGTCGGCACTTATCGGCACCCTAAAACTTCGAGTTCTGTGTATAATATATATCACAAAATAATCTACGACTTCACTTTAGATTCACTAATTATTCACAGAGCACGAACATTTACCCAGTCGATTGTGCTGACATCCCAAAAACGGTTCTATTGCCTCGCGTCACGTATCTCTTTCTATTATACAGTGGCTCCGCTAGGTACATCTCGCTCTCTCAGCTGTCAGTTCCTCTTTATGGTAACACCGCACTTACTTCGCATTTCAAGATATTTAAACTTCGTACATTGTATTTCAATGGTTTGCGCGTACGCAGTCGTGGACTATTCATGAATTTTACAACTTTTTACTACTTAATACAAAACCTTTTCAGATAAATCTGAGCCTCAACCGAAGCCGATATGGAAGAGGGGTCTCACAGAACTGTCCTTGTTGAGTAGACTGCGCGGCGTGGGACAGAGACGGCAGGAGAGCCCCACGAGGCGCGAGAGTGAGATGCACGACCGGTAAGTACCTTCCAAAGGTCTCACAGAACTATCCCTGCTGAGTAGAGCGCGGTGTGGGACAGAGACGACAGGAGAGCCCCACGAGGCGCGAGAGTGAGATGCACGATCGGTTAGTGGTGTCGATTCGAACTGTGACACGACTTAACTAAATTTATTTCTGTCACTTTCTAAAATAAGATTAAGAAAAGAGACAGAAAACCAACAGCTGACTTTAGTGCTGTCAAAGTGACGTTACACGCCCAAAATATGATGCTATCATAATGTACGCCATCTTATTTAAGGCGTTTTTGGGCGTGTAACGTCACTTTGACAGCACTAAAGTCAGCTGTTGGTTTTCTGTCTCTTTTCTTAATCTTATTTTAGAAAGTGACAGGAATAAATTTAGTTAAGTCGTGGCACAGTCCGAATCGACACCAGTATCTTACAAAGGTCTCTGAAAACTATCAAAGATCAGTATCAGTTAAAGAACTGTTTTAAAAGTAATATACAACGTGTTAATAAATTAACGCAAAACCTCATACACCCCAACTGATTTATAACAAAATAATTAGATTGAAATAATAATTTCATTATTTTGATACTTTAAATTTAAAGTTATTCGCATTTTAAGTTTTGAGGCAAAAATGATTTGTTATCATTTCAGCAATGAATAAAAGCGCTAAAGTACTCATGTATACATTTTAATAATCTTGTTTTGGTATTAAGTAGGGTTAGCGGGACCGTGCGGTGCGGGTTCAGTAAATTTTAAATTTTACAAAAAAAATATTTAATATTTTGAAAAAAATTACCTATGTTGAAACCATGATAATTCGATTCTGCTCTGGATTCTAAACAAACTACTTTCTAGTTTTGCGTTAATTCATTAACACGTAGTAGATTAATGAATAATAACAAATGCGGTTTATTGTTTGTTACAGAGGAGTGACGTCAGCAGTAAAGGTGGTGCATAGATCTAGGCCTGAAGGCAGGATCGACGGCACGAGGCGGCGAAGCAGCTCGCTCACTAACGGTCAATCGCCGCCGTCCCTGCCAAACCTGCAACCCCTGCGAGCACGCCAAGCCGCCTCACTACGAGCCGAGCAACGCCGCGGGGCAGCCGTAGCGGCCTCGCTGTCCACCAGGGACAACATAGTGTTCTGCGACTACAATAGACAAGTGTGGTCAGTATCCTACCGACTGCGCCTATACTCCATTCAGGAATTAGAGAGACAAAATGTAAACAACGGTAATACCAGTGTAGAAAATACCATCTCGAGACGGAAGAAAACTTATCTCTGGAATATACAACAGTAAATTATCAATTCTACTCGCAAAGGATTGCGACAGATGATATGTTAATTTTGAATGGAAAATAATAATAAAATACGCAAGTCATCGTATATTTGAGGACTAAAGAAAGCGTGACTGTAAATATTTTATTTCGTGGTCTGGCAACACTCAGATGTATTTGACCTTTGGTTCGTTTTAATAAAGTTCTTAAAGAAAAATACTCTTTATTGTATACAGTAACGTAAATGCATCTCTTGATTAGTTAATATCGTCTTCGGTCCGTACGCTACTCGCGGACGTTACGTATAGTACTAAAATGTCAAGAAATGGGCTACGTAACGTAATTTAAAAAATGTTATTCAATTGGTTACGAGTATTGTTCTTATTTATCGATAGACATCAAATCTGTGATATCACCGCAATCCAGTAAGTGCCGTGCCTACATAATGTTATTATTAAAAAATGTACCAAAGGTTTCTGACCACGAAACGTCACTTTGACAGTGACGTTTCTTTGTTTACATTTTGTCTCTCTAATTACTGAATGGAGATTAATAGCGTCTACCGTGGCCGCACATGAAACAGCAATAGTGTCACTTTTGTATACTAAAAGACGATTTGTTTGTTAAGATTTCATCAAAATTCCATAGGTTTGACATCTTGTCAAACACAAAAACCGTCCGCGGTGAGCGAAACAAAAAATAATGCTTCTGTCTTTTTTGTTAACATAAGTTTTCATAACAGGCTATGTCGCTCTCTCGTTTCTTGGTTACATCTTTCAGCGTAAGCGAAAGCGTTTTTTAATCTAAGTCCACCAGTGACTTTGAGTTTGATATGCCTGCTGTATGTAGTACTATAGGTAAATCATATAACTCGCGGTACGCCCGCGGGGCAAGAAGGGGGTGGGCGCGGGTATTGATACACACGTAATTCCTTGTTCCGAGATATATTAGGTACTTGAATGCAAAATACGTTTGTTGAAAGAAAGAATAAACGTTGTCTAATTGTTTTGCTTGTGTGTTAATTTTCTTAGCAAAAATTTTGGACCGTCCATTTTCAGCGTTCATCTTGGGAAATATCTCTGGAAAATTGATCTCGTGTAGATTTTGTTCCGAGCGTCCGTAACCAAAAAGGCGACTGCACGCCGCGGGAGCCGCTAGCTTACTGACTGAGAAACGTCACTTGTACTCCCTGCCGCGCGCGCGCGCCTTCACCTCCGAAACGCCTGAGAGTTCCTCCGCGCCCACCTACCTCTTGTCCCGCGGGCGTCCCGCGAGATCAATGGTTTACCTATTAGCTATGTGCGAAGTGGGTGTTGGGAACTGTCAAGTCGATCGCAGCGCACGCTGTGGCAGAAATTTGAACTACTGACGGTGAAGCTGTGTCAGATTTGCTTGAATCTATGCAAATCCGCACACTAACTTAACACGAAATCTCCAAAACTGTCAAGACTACTAACTTAAAATTTGGCATGGAAGTTTTTTAGATGCTCACTTAAAAAAGGCTTGTCGCATTTTAAACCCCCAAAGGTGTTAAAACTGAGGTAAAAGTTTGTATGGGAATTCCGATACAAATTAGATTTCGTGCGGAGCTTCGTCCGCATCCGCTCCCGTCATCGTACCGGAATAAAATATAAGCTAGCTTTTAACACTAATAATAAGCTTTTAAATATAAAAAGTTTCAAATCAAAATCGGTCCAATAGTTTTGGCAGAATCCTCGAACAAACACAGTCCTTTACAGTACTATAATAGTGTAGATAATTCACGGCTGGCCGACATAGTTCATGCGCTACGCCGCGCCAGTGTGGCGCTAGTGTCGTGCACATAGCCAATAGTACTAGATATTGTTTCTTATACTGTCGCGCAGGACGGTCATTGTGGCGATCCTTGGGGGAGGCCTATGTCTAGCAATGGACGTCTGTCGGCTGAGATGATGATGATGATGATACTGTGGATAAGTTTGACGCTGTGCTGTATATTGTAACAGGATAGTGAGTGTGGGCGCGGCGGGGGCGCGGAGCGGCGCGCGCGCGGGGGACCGCCTCGTGGCGCTGCGCGGCGCCACGCCCAGAGACTCCTCGCACGCCCGCCAGCTGCTGAAGAGCTACGGCCACTGCGTGAGTATACTAACCACAAAAAATTATGAAAGGTCGGTCAAGGTATGCTTGTCGGTCTTCTACAGATTGTACTTCGGTGAGTGTGCCCAAGAGCTGCATGAGCTCATCCCGCCTTCCCCTTTCTACTATCGGACTTCCAGACGCACCGCGGGATATCACCCCTTTTTGGCTGACATCCCACATACCCGCACCAATTGCCATTCCGATTCTTTTATAATGCGCACAGCCAAGGAGTGGAATGCCCTGCCTGCGTCAGTGTTTCCGAGCGCTTACAACCCGAATTCCTTTAAAGTACGAGTGAATAGGCTTCTTCTGGGTAAACTCGCTACATCTTCGACCTCATCTTCATCCTGAGGACTAGATTGAGGTCAAGAGCAAACCCATAGTTA
This sequence comes from Agonopterix subpropinquella, assembly GCA_922987775.1. Classification (NCBI taxonomy): domain Eukaryota; kingdom Metazoa; phylum Arthropoda; class Insecta; order Lepidoptera; family Depressariidae; genus Agonopterix; species Agonopterix subpropinquella. The sequence continues at coordinate 5,823,272 of OV277718.1, read as the reverse complement.
ATAAAATAAAATAAAAGTATTTTTGGATAATTTATCTAGTGAAATCATCAATTGAATACACGATTGGAATTACTTCACTCGATAGAAAATTGTCACAAAGATGACGTATTTACTTGTATTTTTAACCATTTTTCTCACCTGAGAAGAACTTATAATTGTTTTAGATTTTTGGTATTTACACTCGCATATTTACATACATTAGTTTATCTAGTGAAATCATAAGAAAAATCTATAAATAGTACTTTTGGTAACTCTTTTTAATTGTAAATACGGCACGCACATGCACTTTTCGGAGGGCTGGGCAATCGCGTTTCTCATAGAAAATATTCGTCTGAACCTATGGCCCCTTAATGTACTGACGACTAAAGCGCGAAAAAAAATATCAGCTGTTCCATACAAAACTGCAAACCTATACTCGATGCGAATGTACACACGGCGACACATCAGGTTACGCACCCTATATACCCATAACTACACTACGTACAAAACACAAAATTGTGCGGTAGAGAGCCTGCATAGACGCGGCTGCCGGCGCGGGCGCAGCGTGCTGTGAGACGAAACAACAACAACATACCGCACCCTCTCGCACGATTCGCAGCGTTCAACTTCTAATAGTTCAAAGTCCAAACAGGGTAACCTGACCTGTCGTCGTGTGTACAGGACAGTAGATTTTTTTTCGCGATTTCGATGTTGATCACATAGCGACAATTCAGTTTGATGGTCATCCCCTTAAAAAACCGTCGGCATAAGGAGGACCCTGTGTATTGGAGCCAAATTGTAGAATTCACCACTTTACATATCGATCGGCTAAGTCGCGTAAAGGGCAATGGAGAGGGCTATGCTCGGAGTTTCCCTGCGAGATCGAATCAGAAATGAAGAGATACGCAGAAGAACCAGAGTATTATTATTATTTGTGGTTGGGCTATTGCAAGCAAGGGTCGTTGTAACACGGAGACCAGCGCTGGTCCTTTTGTGTTCGCCCCAAGCTCACCCATATTTACGCATACCTCCGAACTTATCGTATTTTCTTTTCATTCTCGGGAATGCAGGTTTCCTCACGATGTTTTCCTTCACCGCCGAGCTAGTAAATGATAAATACAACCGTACATAAATTCCGAAGAACTTAGTGGTACAGGCCAGGAATCGAACCGCGGCCTCAGTATTGAGGCGCTAGCTCTCTTCCGTATGGGCTATCATCGCTCTAAACGTACGTAAAGAACCAGAGTAACTGACATAGCCCAAATAATTGCTAAACTTAAGTGGCAGTGGGCGCGGCACATTGCTCGCAGAACCGATGGCCGATGGGGCCGAAAAGTTCTCGAGTGGCGACCGCGTACCGAAAAGCGCAGCGTGAGTAAGCAGTGAGCACACACAAGGTGGACCGATGACCTGGTGAAGGCGGCGGGAACCCTTTGGATGAGGGCGGCGCAGGACCGGTCGTTATGGCGATCCCTGGGGAGGCCTATGTCCAGCAGTGGACGTCCATCGTCTGAGATGATGATCATGATGACTAGCTAGCCGTTTTGTATTACGGCAGCTGAACTTTTAGCAGGATTTCATCTTAATACTGTCGCGTGTGTATCTATGTATATGCCACTTAATATTTAATTATTATCTATTACAGGTGGACATATTATTTCATCGCGTGCCCCTCGGAAAGATCTACGTGCTCAATAAAAGAGATCTAGAAAGTATAGGTAAGTGATTACTATACTAATTGTCAACTAATAACAAAACGGACACTCCCTACCTCCCACCAATTTCTACATCACCGCCTCTTGGAAGAAAACGGTATTATCTGCTATTATTAAACTGTAATAGACATGTCGCCCTCTGCCGACACTTCCACTCACATAAGCAACATATATCTCTTTCGTACATCTGCTGTCACTCATCCTCTCCACATGACCAAACCAACGAAGCATACCTTTCTCCATTCTTGTCACAACATCTTTCAATTTACATCTTCGTAGGACGTATGCTGATCAAATCAGTTGCGTCCTACAAAAAGGGGAGGTGCGGAGTACTCGAAACCGACGGGCATGTATGAAGAGATGTATGGATGTGCATGAGGCAAAAGAGGTATGTAAGGATCGTAGTAAGTGGCGCGCCCTGGTCTCTGCCTACCCTACTGGGAAAGAGGCGTGACGGCATAGATAGATAGAGATAGATAGATAGAAATGTGTCTGTGCATTGAAAATATTTACAAGAAAAAGATTACGATATGGTTTTAGGTGTCCCAGGTCTATAGTATTTTAGATCGCTTATTCGCCTTATCGTGTGGGCAGAGCCCAGGTAGGCCTAGCATGCCACGAGAAAACGATAAAAATCGAGATGTGCCTCCATCTTTATTATTTGACGTAGGCCAGAAAGAGCGCGCATGACGTTTTTCTCGTTTAAACGCCTTGTCGTGGGTGGAATGCTAGCCGTGCTGGTGTCAGTGTTTTTTCAGACCGCCTTACGGCACCTGACGTGGATTTTATGTAACGACTACTACCACCAGAGAGTAGCCGGGACCAACGGCTTAACGTGCCATCCGACGCACGGAATGATCTTTCTTTTTAGACAATCAGGTGATTTAGCCTGCAATGTCCTAACCAACTGGGGAAAAACGCACAAAGTGACATATCACTAGGTGTCCCACTTGGGAATCGAACCCACGACCTCCGTGTCAAGAGCCCAATGCTCTTAACCATTAGACCACGGAGGCAGTTCGCTGGCCGTAATATTATAATTCTCCTGCAGGAATAAAACTGGATGGTGAGTGCAACATAACGTCTGTGGAGCCTTCAGGCGCGGCGGCCAGAGCAGGCATCCCTCCCCCCGGCAAGTGGGCCGTCACAGAGGTCAACAATAGACCCCTAAACCTCGTCAAGGTGTGTATGTACCTCGCAGGAGTCTAGTTAGACAGTCAGTGTAATATAACGTCTGTGGAGGCTTTAGACGCGTCCGCTAGAGCAGGCAGACCTCCCCCCGGCAAGTGGGCCGTCACAGAGGTCAACAATAGACCGTTAAACCTCGTCAAGGTGTGTATTTACATTATATCTACCTACATGACCTACAATTACCAAATAATTGATCACACGGAACCGTAGCACGGAACTAATGTCATTGCACACGGATCACCAACTAACAAAAAATGTATGTGAAACTAAAAAAGGTGATAATAATACTATTTAATAGCCATCGCAAATATCTGCCAGCGCTCGATGACTTATTACGATGACATATGTATGATTATTGCACGCAGCGCATCGCAGATATTTGCGATGCGATGCGTCGTCGCAGTTATGTGTGGGCACCGTAAGTGTCATTTATTTGAGCTTGATGTATTGTTATAAAAATCGGATGTCATTCTCTGGATTCATCTGGAGTGCGATTTTTGAATCTCATACGTTGAACTCAGCAGTTGAAAATGTATAGAGATTTCTACTGCTGATTTCACTTTCAAAAATCGCACTCCTGGAGTATGATTTTTTTATTTCTAATCAGCAGTAGAAAGATGCACGTCTCCATAGTAATATCACAGAGTATCTAAATAAATTATACACAAGTAATATTGACATTTTCAACTGCTGAACTCAGCGAATGAGATTCAAAAATCGTACTCCAGGAGTGCGATTTTTGAATCTCGTTCGATGAGTTCAGCAGTTGAAAATGTCAAAATTAGTATGGAGATACGCATCTTTCTACTGCTGATTTGACTTTCAAAAATCGCACTCCTGAAGTATGATTTTTGTAAGTCAAATCAGCAGTAGAAAGATGCATAATCCACAGTAATTTTGACATTTTCAACTGCTGAACTCAGCGAATGAGATTCAAAAATCGCACTCCTGGACTATCAGTATTCAGGTGGTGATTTATCCCTCCCCTCTCCCGAAACAAAATTTTGGATACGTGCTTACTTTATTTCGTCTAAAATCAAATAAGTATTTCAATCACACAATGCCGCTCGGATTATGCGACTTACACTCAGTTGCAGAAACGCTCATTAAAGTTAATCCTTCATTAAATGTCTTGCTGTCACGTTGACTTAGTAAAAGCTAGCAAGAGATTTAATGGAGGATTAACTCTAATGAGCGTTTCTGCAACTGAGTGTAAGTCAATTAGGCGATGGAGGCTCAAATTATGCGGTCCATGCGTTATAGACTAGTCATCTATCTATCTTCCGCTGTATCAATTTAATCAAAGATTTATGGTGTGAATATGCACAGAATAGGTAATAGTGTATGCAATCGAGACTTAGACAATTTAATAGTATGGACGCGTAACGCGTGTCATTCTACTAAGAAACATTTCTGCCACTTTTTGCGGGGGGCGAGGTAACATGAAATCCGCAACTTTGAATTTTATTCCCCATAAGTTTAGATTCTAATTTGGAATGTTAAAAATCATGAAGTAGTCTCGTGTGAACCCCAAACGTTCTAAGTTCAAAATTATTGTTTCGCTATTATAGGCTGTCTCGTTTAGTGATAAGGTATAAAATTGGGTGTAAATGCACAAGATCAATTGTTCTTATACCGTGGCAGGAGGGAAATGCTACCGCAAGGCGAGTCCAGTATAAATTGTCTAAGCTAGTCATCTATCTATCTTCCGCTGTATCAATTTAATCAAAGATTTATTTGTGTGAATATTTATGTTATATTATGTTTATTTTGCAGGGTGGGGATGAAGAGATGAACAGGCTCAGTCTACACGGCTCCGAAGTGTCAGTCCTAATACAACCTTCGGCTTTAGTGAAGAAAATGCGCGCCGCGCTCAAAGAAAACAAGCCTCTACTGTCTATCAGATAAGACTCAACTTGCTTCGAGTTTCATACCTAGTCTAATTGATTTTTTTTTAATAGGAGTGTGAATTTGATAGTCACACGTTGCAATAAGCAGTAGAAAATGACCATGTCGTAACTTATAAATGAATTTGGCGTAACTTATGAATGGATTGGATTTGTTACGTCAAAATTAGTCGTCGAATTATGTATTTTAAATGAACGCAATCATTTTTGGAGTACATTTTTAATGTTGAATTTTGATACAGTTTTGAATGGACCAAATTTTTTAATGTCTTTTTAGGATTGCAATACAAGACGTTTGTATACTTTAGGGTTGGCACTGTGTAATAAAAATATTATGCAGGGTGGGACGAAATGGTCCACTTTACAGAAATTGTACATTACTGCAGCGGCCAGCAACAGAGGCATTGATGGACGACCGTATAAATAAAAAAAAAAAAAGTGGGCCGAGGCGAAGCCGAGGCACAAATTCGTAAGTCCATCAATGCCTAGTTGTGGCCAAGGCTTGTATAGTACTTTTCTCAAATAATGCGCGGAAATTAAAACAGTTAATTTTCTCAAATAATTCGCGGAAATTAAAACTCTTTTCAAAATCAATGACGAACAACGAACAACAATTTTTTTTTTCAATAAACAGCTTTCTATTTGCAAGCCAGTTCGAAATTTAAATAAAACCTTTGATGAGTTACCTCCTTGGTCGCCATGTTTTGGAGAAAAAGATCGTTCCATTTTTAAATTACACGACAGATATGAGTTTAGTATGTAATTTATTTGGTCGCTAAACACGACAGATATGGATTTTCATACAACATTGCCGGCCGCTGCGCGCATGTATTTGGCCAGTACTGCAATTTAGATTTATCTCGAAGAAGGTTGTCAAAATAATGCTCACATTTCCAAGCATGTTTGAGAAAATGTATTTTTTTGTCGGACAAAATGTCCGTCGTAGGAAAAGTGGGTCGTAATGTTCCACCCAGCATAATTATGGTAAATTTTATGACTTACCTTATAACATGGAGTACTAGGCATTCACTTCGAGTTGGCCGCTCCCTCCCTTCCCGCTTCCCCGCACCGCACCCCTAAGAGACCCTAATAAACGCAATTTTATAACCTTTAGCAACGCAATCACGTACGGTACGTCCGTCCCGGTCACTAATATCGCTTTTAATTTTAAATTTTTATTTGCTAGTTATTTTTTGTCGACGGGACCAGTTAATGTGCCTGTGAGGAAATTTTGTAACGAGTAGTATGTACCAATTTGTACCTCAACTCAATGCAAGGTTAGTGCTACCGTATTTATAATTTTATCAAAAACAGTACAGCAAGTAACTTATACAGGAGGCTAAGCGTTAATTATCTCTGAACGAGCAGCGGCCGGCAGCGCGCGGCGGAAGTTTACACCCTGTATATTGACATTTACAGGGTGTTAGGGTATACAGTTGCTTTACTTTAATGAGTGATTGTACTCATGATACTTTACAACTTTCCCTAAGAAAAATAAGGGATATTCAGAGCAAAGAAAAAGAAATCTAATCTAAACTATTATAAAACTGTAACAGAAGTGTGTCTGTACATTGAAGATATTTACAAAAAAAAGTTACGATATGATTTTTAGGTGTCCCTGATTCCAAATCACCAATTTTTGGATTTTTTGTCTGTCTGTTTGTTTGTGTGTTTGTTTGTTTGTTTGATCGAGCATCACGCAAAAACTACTTAACCGATTTTGATGAAACTTTTTTTATTTGATAGCTTATGATCTGACTTAAAATCTGGTACCTAGGAATATAATTTGTGCGGACAAAGTCGCAGGTAAACTCTAGTTTTTCATACAAACGTTCGACCAGCTGATTGATAAGATTTTTTTTGGTTTTAGATTTAATGTGCTGTTTTTTATTAGTTTTAAGATATTGCTGCGCCCTTCCAGGGTTTATGTGTGTACTGTACCATATTTTAAGATCTTATGTAACCACATAACGCAATAAATGATATGATTATGATTATGATTATTGCATTTAGTATGGATGGGCCAATATTTTTGATGTGAAAACTTCTTTAGCGGCGTTGTGCACTTTTTGGTATGGGTAAAAAATGTTAAACTCGCGTCAGGACCGTGACGTCACCCTGATCGAAAATTCGTACGGCAAAATTAATTAATTAATTTAACGTAAGATTTTAAACTCGCGTCAGAACCGCCACGTCACGTGACATTCGTAAGACGTAAGATCTCTTAGTTTTCACTTCTGCCGGCACTCCCGGAGTGCAACCCGTTGTTTTTTTTGCTAGTATCCTATAGGTTTCTTAGGGAAAGTTTTTCAATATCATGGATACAATCACCCCTTAAAATGAATGCAACTGTTTACCCTAACACCCTGTTAAATATTTTGAGTATAAAATAAAAAATTGAACTGTCATGGTTTAGTCAAATTTTTGAAAGATTTTTGAGGAAAATTGACCAAAATAAATATTTAAAAGAATAATGTATGTAACAGCCCCTCTAGTATGATTTTATTTCACGCGCGCGACGCTCCTTTGCTGCACAGAAAATGTCCTCTGCCCACTCTTTTCAGAGAGCATACGTCGCGCAAGTAGAATGGACAAAGGAATCGTGCGCATGTCGTGAAATCATACTGGAAAGGCTGGGCCTAGCATAATGCGCGACAATATTATCCCGCGCTTTTTCTCTCGCTCTATTACGCGCCAACTAAGAACCAAACCAAGCCTCACGATGCTCTGCTGCTGATTTTTATATGGGACACTTACTTAAAGTGCTTCAGACCATCAAACTGAACAACTTTATCTATGGGACCAATATCGAAATCGCGAAAAAAAGTCAGCCGTTCCAGACAAAACTGCAAACATCATCATCATCATCAGCCTATCATCGTCCACTGCTGAACATAGGCCTCTCCCAAGGCGCGCCACAAAACCCTGTCCTCGGCCTTCCTCATCCAGTCGCTCCCCGCTACTTTATTCAGGTCGTCTCTCCAGCGGGCAGCAGGGCGTCCCACACTACGCCTACCAGTTCGCGGTCTCCACTCTAGAACTCTGACACCCCACTGGTTGTCAGTTCTTCGGCAGATATGACCAGCCCATTGCCACTTCAGTTTGCTAATTTTCTGAGCTATGTCAACCACTTTAGTTCTCTGACGTATCACTTCAACTGCAAACATCTTCTTATCGTGAGGGCAGAGCCCTGATGTCAGAGTTTTTTCAGACCGCCTTACGGCCTCTGACGTGGTTTTTATGTAACAACTACTACCACCAGAGATAGTAGCCGGGACCAACGGCTTAACGTGCCATCCGAAGCACGGAATCATTTTTCTTTTCAGACAATCAGGTGATTCAGCCTGCAATGTCCTAACCAACTGGGGAAAAACGCACAAAGTTACATATCACTAGGTGTCCCCCATGGGAATCGAACCCACGACCTCCGTGTCGAGCCAGTGCTCTTAACCATTAGACCACGGAGGCAGTCAACATAACTGCAAACATAACTGGGACAGCGGATTTTATTTTTTGCGATTTCGATATTGGTCCCATAGAGAAAGTTGTTCAGTTTGATGGTCTGAAGCACCCCTTTATCTCTTTGACTACTGACGACCTACGTGGTAGGTCAGCAATAAATATGCCGCAGTGCGCACGACTTGCCCGGAGAGTCAGGATTGTATCGCATTGCACAGTGATAGCACTGCGCGAGTATCATTGTTTTGAGCTTAGCAGTGAATGTGTTAAGTAAGTGTCCATTTAATTTTACACCCTGTATAAACCTTATAACCTCTTTTTGCCCCCTTTCGGTGGTAAGAGAGGTAGACGATTTGTTGTATTACTCTCTCACTCGCTCTCAGCATTAGCACCTCTTGTTAGTGCGAGCGCGTTTGTATGAAGTGTTTAGAGTGGTGGCTTGAGTCTGAAAGAGAGATAAAGCGCGATGTGGCTATGTCGCGCTGCCTTGCTAGCTCCATATCATATCATATCTTGCTAGCACATATAATTATAAAATAGACTGTAAGTTGACTGTATGTATGTAATTCTAAAGCAATTCTTGTGATATATGTATATTTCTTATTCTATTATGAGTCATATTTACACGTTAAATGTAAAAAAAATGTACATTTTTACACTTTTATTATTTAGATTTTAAGTATTTTTTAAGAAAAATGTTTTTTAGTAGTGATTAATTGAAGTCAGCCAACGACTGAATTTTTTCAATGTTCGGATTTAGTTAAGGCTGTACAGAGCCTATTGTGCTGCCCCCAATCGCATTTTTTTATTTCTAAACGATTAAACAACATTTTCAAAAAACAAGAATGTCACATTGTAGTCCTGATTGGCTTTTTCAATTTATCGAAACATTACGGATTATTATGTTTTATGCTTGTAGCTATTATCGTTAAAACCAGTTTTAAAGATAATAACTATAAACATTATGTATTCTATATCGTTGTCTAGTCATCATAATACAATTCCAGGCTAGATTCTGGTACTTTAAATGTGACTAGATAATTTGTGTGACATTGTCCAAGATATTTATTTATTATTTATTTATTATAAAAACAAATCCGCAGTGACCTGATAAATTGAAAATCAGCAGTGACTACAATGTGATATTCTTAGTTTTTGGAAATATTGTTTAAAAAAATATGATTGGGAGCAGCACAAAAGGCTCGGCGCAGCCTTAATAAATGTTGTAAAAAAATTTACGACAACCTAATTTAAGGGTATTTAATGTCTTTAATAATTATTAAAGAGTCCTTTTACCGTTCAGTGACGCCCTCATCACTATATTTTGGATTTCTCAATCAAGAAAACCGTAATAAAAAATGTGAAAGGTACTGAACGGTTAAAAAAACCTTTATATTTAGCTTTCAATGTCTCGAAAAATAATTAAGCTTTTCAATCAAGCCGTTTTTATTATTCCTAATCTTGCTTCATTTGATCACTAGTTAAAAAACAAACAAGGCAACTAATAAAAAAAAAAATATTCCAAATCACATAGAATTAAGTCTAAAAATCATTAATTTTAATTTCACCGAAAAGATCTCGAAATCTGATTTTGTATATCGTATTTATTGGCTAAGAAGAATTCTGGAAAATTATTATTTATCTTTAAGGCTTTTAAGTTTTATATGTAAGTACACAAGTGATTTTTAACTGTAATGGCTGCCACACACTGCCGCCGGCAGGTTTCCTGGCATGCCGCTGATGCCACCGGCATAGTGTGTAGCAACCATTAAGGCTGCACCGAGCCTATTGTGCTGCCCCCAATCGTTTTTTTTTATTTCTTAACAATTAAACAATATTTCCAAAAAACAAGAATGCCACATTGTAGTCATTGCTGATTTTCAATTTATCGGGTCACTGTGGATTTGTTTTTATAATTCTTGTAGCTATTATCGTTAAAACCGCCAAAAGTGGCTAAATCCGTAATGTTTCGATAAATTGAAAGCCAATCTGGAGTGTGATTTTTGAATCTCATTCGCTGAGTTCAGCAGTTGTAAATGTCAAAATAACTTTGGAGATATGCATCTTTCTAATTCTGATTTGACTTTCAAAAATCATACTTCAGGAGTGCGATTTTTGAAAGTCAAATCAGAAGTCCACTGCTGGACATAGAATATTTAGAAAGATGCGTATCTCCGTAGTTATTTTGACATTTACAACGGCTGAACTCACCGAATGAGTTTCAAAAATCGCCCTCCAGGACTACAATGTGACATTCTTGTTTTTTGGAAATGTTGTTTAATTGTTTAGAAATAATAAAAATACGATTGAGGGCAGCACAATAGGCTCGGTAGGCTATTAAACACCACTCACAAAATACGGGCCAATCTGTTGCTGCCACAAAACATCAGTCATGCAGTGGCGTAACTGTGAAATTTTGCGGAAAAAATGAGACATTTCGCGATTGTGACATTATGCTACTGATCCTTAAGATCTCTAATGGATGACCAGACACGCAACTGTTTTAGCCCTAGTACTGCTTAAGGTGGTTTCAGTCCATACAAACGTTTGACGCACAATACGCGTAGACGGAATTAATAAAAGTAATATTTTATATGGAAAAATACTTTAGAAAATCTAGATGTCGCGTATCAAATAACATTTGCAATTTATAATATAATTACGAAGATATAAAGCTTTGAAATTGTTCATACAAAATTTTCAAAGCTTTGTATCTTCGTAATTATATTATAAATAGCAAATGTTATTTGATACGCGACATCTAGATTTTCTGAACTATTTTTCCATATATACAAAGTTACTTATATTAATACCGTCGACGCGTATTGTGCGTCAAAGTTTTGTATAAAATTGACCCCTCTACAACCGCCTTAAGGCTTGACCGAGCCTATTGTGCTGCCCCCAATCGTATTTTTTTTATTTCTAAACAATTAAAAACCATTTCCAAAAAACAAGAATGTCACATTGTAGTCCTGATTGGCTTTCAATTTATCTAAACATTGCTGATTATTATGTTTCATGCTTGTAGCTATTATCGTTAAAACCGCCAAAAGTGGCCACTTTTGGTGGTTTTAAAGATAATAACTACAAACATTATAAAAAACAAATCCGCAGTGACACGATAAATTGAAAATCAGCAATGACTACAATGTGACATTCTTGTTTTTTGGAAATATTGTTTAATTGTGAAGAAATAAAAGAAATGCCATAGGGAGCAGCTCAATAGGCTCGGTGCAGCCTTAACCTGCTATCAGGAAGTTGAAATAGGTATTGCTATAAGCATGTTGTTTTAGGGTTGAAGCACAGAATCGCATTTTTTCACGCTCCATCCTTTTCTGTCGCTCATGAACATAAACGATGTTCTAGTAAGTGACTAGAGGGAGAAATGCAGGAATGCGACAGCACCGGCAGTGCTGCGACCTTTCTCGCTCTAGCAAATGAAATTCCTGAGTGATAGAAAAGGATAGAGCGTTAAAAAATACGATTCCGTGCTGCCAGATGAGGCTCAACCCTTCCTCTAGTGTTGTTTCGTCTCATGTCGATACCCTAATTTTAATCAAACAGCTATAAACATATTGTTTTAAGCTCTAATGTAATATTAATCGTACATTAAACTCATAATAAATTACCTTCTAATGTTTTATACATACCACACGCATATCTTAACACTTTGTGATCTTTTTTTTAATTTTAAGTTCTCGAAATATATGTTAAAAATTTATTTTTGGTTTTTATTTTTGGGTAGTTGTACCTAAATACCTAACCCAGTCATTGTATGGAATACACGGAGTACAAAAACGCTACTTTGCGTTTCTAACCCAAGAGGGGATAAGTGTCTCCTGGAGTGCGAATTTTGAATCTCATACGTTGAACTCAGTAGTTGAAAATGTATGGAGATACGCATCTTTCTACTGCTGATTAGAGATGATTAGACTTTCAAAAATCTTACTCCAGGAGTGCGATTTTCGAATCTCATTCGCTGAGTTCAGCAACTGCTGAACTACAACTGTAAATGTCAAAATTACTCTCACCGATCCCCGCTACCCAATCCGCCGCGTAGCCCCAGCAACGTCCTATGCCGAGGTCCGTACCCCTCTGGGTGCCCCTAGGTCGGTTGCTTAAGTTCATTCATTTTGGCCCGGTGGACCCTCCAATAGTCCGCAGTAAAAAGCAGTAATTGCTCCCAGAGCAGAGCTGTAAATGTCATTTCAAAAAAAAAAAACAATATTAGATATGGAGATACTCATCTTTCTACTGCTGATTTGACTTTCAAAAATACCACTCCTGGAGTATGATTTTTTAATGTCAAATCAGCAGTAGAAAGATGCACGTCTCCATGGTAATATTAGACATTTTCAACTGCTGAGTTCAAAGAATGAGTTTCAAAAATCGCACTCCAGCGGTACGATTTTTGAATCTCATTCGCCGAGTTCAGCAGTCGAAAATGTCAAAATTACTATGGAAATACGCATCTTTCTACTGCTGATTTGACTTTTAAAAATCGTACTCCTGAAGTATGATTTTTGAAAGTCAAATCAGCAGTAGAAATATGCGTATCTCCATAAATTTTCAACTGCTGAGTTCAACTTATGTGATTCAAAAATCGCACTCCAGCTCTAATCTAAGAAATAAGAAACAAAGAATCAGAATAAAAATATTTAATATTACATTTTAATAATTAATAATAAGTATAATAATAATTACAGTAACACGTAAAATATAAGAGGTCTCACAGACTTTATCTTATCCAAATATAATAATAGGTTGTATAATTGTACGCATTTCATTATATTATATACATTCACTTTGATTTGATAGTACATTTCATAATTTTCACTTGAACCAAGTACAGATAAACAATAATTCAGCGAAAAATTTCTAGCAAATCTCATAAACATTTAATTAGGTATTTTTCAAATAGCTACTGTCCCGCGTTTTCGTCAGCGCCTAGTTTTATGTAGGTATAAAATCAGGTGGGGTAATCAACGGGGTAAATTATACGAATTTACCCCGTTGATGTACTTCTTATTTGCCCCACCTGACTTTTCCTGTAGCATGCCCGCGTCACAGAATATATAACATTACTACATACAGAATGGTCACTTCCCTGCCTCTCACTAACATCAGATACCGCACCTCACACCCGCACTTCAGGGGCGATTTCAGAGGAGCCGAGCAACGGTATAGTCTGCGTGTGCCTACGTCACAGTATAAGAAAGAGTATCCATTACTACATACAGTACGGACACACCCTGACTCCCACCAACTTTTTACCTCACCCCCTCTATTGCCCTCTGATTACCTCAGCAGTTACCAATGTTAAGCAAATGCGTATTCCTTTCTTGTTTGCACTCACACAGTATCGCACATGCTTACCTCCTCTTGCTTTTAAAGTCTTTACCTTTAGAAAACATACCTTATGGTATGGAGGTATGTTTTCTAAAGGTAAAAGACTTTGATTAAATTAAAAAAGAAAAATAGGTGACTAGCCTATAGCGCAGGGGCGGCCAAACTTTTCAAGTACGCGGTCTACATTGAATTTCAGATATACTTGGCGGTCTACTTTCAAAAATTATACTTTTGACATATTTAATTTAGGGTTCTTCTTAATATGCTGACACTTTTTAAGGGGATGATCACTGAGCAGACCCGCAAACTGAACAACTTTCTCTATGGCACCAACATCGAAATCACGAGAAAAAAAAAATCTGCATCTTGCAAACCTACTCGAACAAAATGTATGGGACAGCAGATTTTTTTTTCGCGATTTCGATCTTGGTCCCATAGAGAAAGTTGTTCATTATGATGGTCTGATCATCCCCTTAAAAAAGTGTCAGCATGTTAAGAAGAACCCTGTTTATTCAATCAGAAATGTTTGTTTATTTTGGTGGTGGATGTTTTTTCATAGCTTACATCATAGAAAACGCTGATTCATCAATCAGAGTTTGAATATCATTTTCACCTCGCACCACAACAGATTCGGCTTCGACTTCTAGTTTCAAAATTCGATAACAGTCTTTCGAATTACACATGTTATACAGCTGAACAGTTTTTCAGCGATATTTCTGAATTTTAGGAATTTAAATTTGCATAGCATAGCATATGCTCACGACTATTTTCCCCGAGGGGGTAGTCTAATTTAACTTAGATTTTTAGAAAATTGCGCCATGATTTACAAATTGATTCTTTGTTTCTTTTAAATTTTTTGAACTCTTCGCGGTCTACCACAAAACACGGCGCGGTCGACCGATCGACCGCGGTCGACGCGACGTCTTGGCCACCCCTGCTCTCTATAGCGCATGGAACGCATAAATTGAAACCCCGTCGCCTAATTTACTTAACTAGTCTCAATATGAGCGGCGGTGTCGATTCGAACTGCGCCACGGCTTAACTTAACTAAATTTATTCCTGTCACTTTCTAAAATAAGATTAAGAAAAGAGACAGAAAACCAACAACTGACTTTAGTGCTATCAAAGTGACGTTACACGCCCAAAATAAGATGCCATCATAATGTACGCCATCTTATTTAAGGCGTTTTTGGGCGTGTAACGTCACTTTGACAGAACTAAAGTCAGCTGTTGGTTTTCTGTCTCTTTTCTTAATCTTATTTTAGAAAGTGACAGGAATAAATTTAGTTGAGTTAAGTCGTGGCACAGTCCGAATCGGGGCCATTGGTAACTGAAGTCTCAAACATTTACATGTCGTTAAGAATACATAACTTAGTATTTTCTATTCTACGGGACTTAGGTATAGCTTTAATAATAACTAAATTAACTAATTATCACTCAAGACTAAATGCAAAATAATAATTCTAAAGAATAAAAAGGGGTATAAATTATTTAATGATTTTTAGGACGCTTTCAATTTGAGCGGTTATAAGTGAAAGCAGTATTAAAATTACACGAAAAGAAATTAAAAATGATGTAATTTTCTAACATAAATTATAGATGAAGATTCCAAAAAATTCTAGATAGCAACATAAACTAAAATAAAAAGCAGGTTTTGATCGATAATTATCTACTTAAAATAACGATACGTTGTGACGCCCCAAGCATTGCAAATACAGGGTCCTTCTTAAGGCTGCCTGTCCATTGACGCGAGCTGGCTGTGCGAGCTGTGTAGCTGTGTAAATATTAACCAATCAGGAGCTCGGCCGATCTCGGTCGGATCTCTGATTGGTTAATATTTACACAGCTACACAGCTCGCACAGCCAGCTCGCGTCAATGGACAGGCAGCCTAATACGCTGACAATTTTTGAAGGGGATGATCAGACCGTCAAACTGAACAACTTTCTCTATGACACCAACATCGAAATCGCGAAAAAAAAAACACGTCTTCCATACAAAACTGCAAACCTTCTCGAGCCAAAAGTATGGGACAGCAGATTTTTTTCGAGATTTCGATGTTGTTCCCGTCATCATCATCATCATCTCAACCGATGGACGTCCACTACTGGACATCGGCCTCCCCCAAGGATCGCCATAACGACCGGTCCTGCGCTGCCCTCATCCAACGTTTTCCCGCCGCCTTCACCAGGTCGTCGGTCCACCGTGTGAGGGGCCTACCCACGCTGCGCTTTCCGGTACGCGGTCGCCACTCGAGAACTTTTCGGCCCCACCGGCCATCGGTTCTGCGAGCAATGTGCCCACTGCCACTTAATTTTAGCCACTCTTTGGGCTATGTCAGCTACTCTGGTTCTTCTGCGGATCTCTTCATTTCTGATTCGATCTCGCAGGGAAACTCCGAGCACAGCCCTTTCCATTGCCCTTTGGGTGACTTTTAGCATTTATAGAGAATGTTTTGATTGACGCAGTTTGATGGTCTGATCATCAAGCATATTAAGAAGGACCTTGTATAGTCCCGAATGACGGATACGGCACTGGATTAAATATCCCTACAGATTGAAAGCTTCATACAAGCGTTCATATGTTGTTCACCTGTTCGTACACCGTACCGCAACGCGTGCGCGCGCGCTTGTGTGAGTGCACCGACAGCGGCCGCTTGTATGAAGCTTCATACAGGCTTCAGATCTGTAGAGATATTTAATCATGTGGTAAAAGCCTACAGACATGGTTGACTTCTGTCCGCGTCATAAAGTTATTATACCTTACGGAATAGAGGAACGAGTGCGATTTTTGAAACTCATTCATTGAACTCAGCAGTTGTAAATGTCAAAATTACTATGGAGATACGCATCTTTCTACTGCTGATTTGAATTTCAAAAATTATTGTTCAGGAGTGCGATTTTTTAATCTCATTCGCTGAGTTCTGCACTTGTAAATTTCAAAATTAGTATGGAGATATGCATCTTTCTACTAATGATTTGACTTTCAAAAATCATACTACAGGAGTGCTATTTTTTAAAGTCAAATCAGTAGTACAAAGTTGCATATCTCCATATTAATTTTGACATTTACAACTGCTGAACTCAGCGAATGAGATTAAAAAATCGCACTCCAAGAGGGCGATTTTTGAAAGTTAAATCACCAGTAGAAAGATGCATATCTACACAGTAATTTTGACATTTTCAACTGCTGAACTCAGCGAATGAGATTCAAAAATCGCACTCCTGACCCTTATTCTTTATAAATGCTCTAAAATTACAATAATGTAATAAAACTAATTTGATCGTTATTAATGCGTACAAGTGTGATTTCAGTTTAAAATATCACAATAAACCCTATCGAGTAAACCTATGAACCGAGAACCCTGCGATGTTTTGTAGTAACCATTGTTGGGGTGGGCAGAGAAAATGGAACTGGAGTGCGATTTTTGAATATACGTTGAACTCAGTTGAAAATGTATAGAGATACGCATCTTTCTACACTGCTGATTTGACTTTCAAAAATCGCACCCCTGGAGTATGATTTTTGAATGTCAAATCAGCAGTAGAAAGATGCGTATCTCCATAGTAATTTTGACATTTTCAACTGCTGAACTCAGCGAATGAGATTCAAATTATCGCACTCCTGCTCTGTCGGTGTTCCTGACATTTTCCCATATGATTTTATTATCCATTTATTTACGGGGTGAAATTGATATCATTTGCATCCTTTTAAACTAAGAGTCTACCCATCAAACTGAACAACTTTTACCAAGGGAGCAAACCGATCGGAGCAAAAAACATTTGAGTCGTGTATAGGCATTGCAGTTTAGTATGGTATAGCTGATTTATTTTTGCTTCGATCGGTTTGCTCCCATAGTAAAAGTTGCTCAGTTTGATGGGTAGACTCTTAGTTTAAAAGGATGCTAATGATATCAATTTCACACTTTATATTTCCATTTGTATTTTTATGGTTTACCAAAAAGATGGATACCTAGGTCGAATTCAATTTATATAATAAAATGTATTGAATAACATTAAAATCTTATCAATAACGGTACAGTATTAAATGGAAAATCCACAAGTTAAGGCAAAGTTTGTTCATAATAAGATTTGATATTAAATGGCACTATTAGATTCAATTGACAGACTCAAGCGCATATAATTGAGTTTTTTCATAGATCAAACCAAGGAAGGAAGATGCCGCGAGCGTACCTATGTTGAGTTGTATTTATATTTAAGTAATTTAAGGCAATCCAAATAAAACAATGGCCAATCATGAAATTATAGGACATGATTATTGTTTTGTTTTTATATTTGTGAAGAAATTAAAATAACTCTGTGAATCTAAATTCAAATATGTAAGTATATTAATTAGTCTAAATCTATACCTAGGGCTAGCATATCACGCACGGCAAAGCGACAAAACGAGAAAGCCGTCATGCTCGCTCATTTTTACACACACACTTTTAAAGTTTGAGTTCGATGTCAAAATCCATACATTTTCGACCATAGCTAAGCCCACGCTCAAAAGAAATCTCTAAACTCTGAATATCAAGCTTAGATATACGAGACTGCGCTTCAGCGTATTTTTTTGATTCACGCAACGCATCTGAACTCTGAATATCAATCAGCCTAAAACAGAGATTACCCTTCTGTATTTGCATTTTTTTCATTCACGCTACGCATCTTCCTTACCTTGGTTTTATCTAAGGTATTTTATAAAATCTTATCTTCTCGGAAGAATGTATACCTGTGTATATTTATAAGCCTATTTTTTTTCTTACCGCCTAAAATTTTTCATACCCATTTATAACACGAATCATTTTTTTTTTCTTAAATTAAGTATAATGTTCCCGTACAATCATCGCATAATATGCTACTAAACGTTTTGTTACAACTAAAATAAAATTTTAACATCCAAATAATTAAATAAAAAATATTATTAATAGTGATGTTCGAAAGAAAATTGTCGATATCGACTGGGTTTAATTAACATTTGGTATTAAAGATACCAATAACTGGTTTCAATAATTTCCAAGCTTTAAGCATTCTTAATCTTTTGAATTTAATAATATATTTATCAACAGCAATAATAATTACAAAATATAATTTTAAAATTAATCACGGAAGCATTTATTTCAATATAATAATAGTTTCCATTTTACGTCTCTGTCACTTTTACTCCGGTAGACAGTGACAAAACATTTCTTACGCGATGCCCTTAAGAATTTGATAGATATAAAATTACAAGCAATTTTGAGGATGATTCGATTTCATTTGAGACTTAAATTTATTTTATATGATAAAAAATACCAATTTCAAATAATTTTGTTGAGTTTGAAACGTAGTATTAGATTTGTTTTATTTTCACAAAGTACCTATAATTCTATGTTCTAAAATTAGTTGAATACCTACTTTAAAAAAACTAAAACCGAAAGAGAGGTCTAGAAAATGAGGTCTTTTGCAAGGTAACTCCAAGATAGTTTTGCTTGACTTATATCTGCCAAATTCGTTTCTAACTGTTTCTATATTTCTATATCGTATATTTGCTACGCCTTTACTTCTGCGTTCTCTTTCAGTTTCGCCGCACGTTTTCTTCTCCTATGAATAATTGGTACAAAACACCACAGCGACGCGCCAAAAATTAAAATAAAACCTAAAGTCACAAACAATGATTTATACGACTTTGTATGTTCAAACCAAAAACCACATAAAGGTGGTCCTATTAACTGCAAAATACCGTTCATAAACAAACTGATACCATATGAAGACATCAGTCTTTCGGTACCCAACATTTCTGTCATAACTAGGGCTGTGACACCAACGTTGATACCAGATGCGATACCGAAGATAGAACAAAAAGCGCTTATAGCTGAATAACTCGATACTAACGGTATCATTGCGAGACTGATACCAGAAATTAAGAGACCAGTTATAAAGAAATAACGTTTTGGTGTTTCAACCACATCTGATAGGGCAGACCCGCCGATCCTACCGACTAAATCCAACGCAGATATTATCGATAACAAATACGCTCCCAGCGTTTTATCGAATCCACATTCTTTAGCGTAAGATGGTACCAAAATTATGAAATTTGTATACGAAATAGCGCATGTACAATTAGAAATTAATATCACAAGGTAAATAGGGTCCTTTAGTAATTGAATATCGAAATATTTGCTCGGTTCCTTTTTAGCGTCGTCGTCTTTTGGCTTCTTTTTGCAACCGCAGCAATAAGAAATAGGTGCCAAACTCTCAGTTACAGATTTCAGACTGAATTGTGAAGCGAATTCGCTAGGTTTCTCGAAAGCGGATAGCGTAGACCCATGGAATGGCGTGGACATGTATTGAAAGCTTGATGTAGATGGACTGCGCTTAGGCGTTTTTGGTACCGTTAGTTTTTTACTAAACGCCTCTTGCGACCCAACTCTACCTGTTTTCCCCTCTGGTACCGACTCCAAAAAAGACGGGTTACTAGCTAAATAATTGGACGCTTTACTAGAGATGTGCTGCAAGCCATGTTTTGAAGACGCGGGTGTCGATATTTTTCTGGTTCTCTCGATATCGTTTCTCGACACTTGGGCGGCACTAGCGGACCTTGCGAAGTTTGGAGATAGTTTTTCTTCGTCGGCGGGGTTGTGATGGTTCAATAGAGGTGGGGATCCGTTCGGTTGTCTATCGAGTGTTATTTCGTCGGGCGATAGCAGTTTTGGGTTGGTGTTAACTTCGATATCCTCTTCCATGAATGGTCCCAACTGTAAAAAGAGTAAAAAAACTGTTAGTTCTGTTAAAACAAATTTTTATTTAGTAATGCAGATAAAAAAAAATACCTACCAAGAATTCTGTTCATTTTAATAGTAATGAAAGGGTATTGGTTGAGCGGAGCGGACTCATTTTTGCAACTCAACTCAATTGCACTTTCTCAGGAACCTGTTTTGCGTACCTACTAGTGATAAGGATAATTAATTGAAGCCTGTTTTGCGTACTACTAATAAAGATTAGAATTGGATTGCGGCTGCTTTGCGTATACTAGTAATAAGTTGAAATGTGCATATTTTGCCAACAAATAATAAGGATTATTAATTGGAATGCGCCTGTCTTGCGTTCTCTAATGGTAATTAGAGGGAAGTTAGAGGGGAAGAGAGGCAGAGGAAGACCCAGACAGAGTTATCTAGCCCAAGTGAAGGAAAAGGTTGATGTCGTGTCGTATCAGGAACTTAAGACACTAGCTGAAAGTAGACAGGATTGGCGAATACTCCACCGACAAGAGCGTAGCTCTTAAATAAGATGATGATGATGAATGGTAATTAATTTAAATGTGCCTATTTTACGTACTGGTAACAATGACATTAGTAAACAAGAATGGACAGGCCTTACGCGAACATTTCAAACCAGAAAAATGAGGCAAAACAATTGACAGTAATAAGGATTATTAATTGGAATGCGACCGTTTTGCGTACTAGTAATAAGGGTAATAAATTGAAATGTGCCTATTTTGCGTAGGTACTAATAATAGGGATTATTAATTGGAATGCGCCTGTTTTGCGTACTTCAATGGAACCCGTTGGATGAGGGCAGCGCAGGACCGGTCGTTATGGCGATCCTTGGGGGAGGCCTATGTCCAGCAGTGGACGTCCATCGGCTGAGATGATCATGATGAATGATAATTAATTTAAATGTGCCCATTTTGTGTACTAGTAATAATGGTAATTCATTTAAATTCATTTTAAGTGTCCTATCACTATCATAATTGGTTTTGAAGACGGTTCAAAACTTACAGAATAAATGCTTAATTTCTTTAAAGATTATGAAATAAGACACTGCCAAAAATGGATTCAAAACAAAAATAATTGATAAGTACTGGAATAAAAAATAAATTTTATTCAAAATACATTATTTTTATTTTATTATTTACAAAATTTTATTGATCTATTTACATAAAAAATTAAGTAACAATACTAATCATTGTAATTAAGCTAAGTAAGTATGTAAAATAAGTAAAAAATCTACTTATGAATTAGAGAAAAAAAATACAATACAAAATTATGATTATTTAATTTAGAAATTCGGAATTATAGAAAGGAATGAATTATGGAATGATTATAATATACAATGATAATAATATTGCTGGTGCCATAGAAATGAGCATAAAAAGTCATTGACCCCTCTGTACCACGTTCTCCTTTGAACAGAAACGAGTATCGTTTTAATGTACAAGTCATGTCGCTATACGATCTTTTCGAAGTATCGTGGTAAAAGAACAAAAGTTACTTCAGAAATCGTAAACATTTTTTGTTAAAAACTTCGACCTCAAAATTAATTATGATTATTAAAATTAATTATTATTAATTTTGTTAGAAATAATCAAGACTTTTTATTAGTAAACAGGCAGTTTTACTTTTGCCAACACAGGGCGTGTTCATTAACTTTTTATGCAGATTTGTATGGCACTAGTGTGTCCGTAATTCTATGGAACGAATATTTTTGTGATGACAGGTACAATTATAAATTAATTAATTAATTACACAAAAATTAAAATCGTAAAATGTATAAAAACAATTGTTACTAAAATACAGTCGAATTAAGAACCTCCTGAAGTTGGTTTTAAATCTTAAATATTTTTCTAAGGGAAGCCTCAAGGTAACTATTTTTAGGGTTCCGAAACCGAAATGGATTTAAATTGATGTACTGATATTTATTTTTACTAATCTAGGAAAACGCCTCAATTCTCCCTTTATAAAAACTTAAACTGTCTAGAAAAATAATTAACATCATTGTATTTTTCATGAGAAAAATCCCAGCAAGATCGTATATTATGTAGTTCTTTTAGTCTACCCAGCTATTATCAAAGTGAATATACTAATAGTGAGGGCGCTCTCGCGTCGCGACAGGCCTATCGTGCGGGGGGTGCGGGTGGCGGGGGGCTCGGTCCCAGTACCGAGTCACCTGCGCGCTGTACCCCACACCCCTCCGCACACCGCGCGAGCCCCGCCGCACACCGCGCAAGCATAGACCCAACGCGGCTACTAAGCGCGCCCACTTTATTGTATTTACGCTATGCTTATTATGTTGCTATAAGAGAGAAAACCATAATGGTACGGAACCCTTGTTTGGCTCGCACTTGGCAATATTTTATTTAACTAAATAAAAGAACTTTAAGGTCGACTTGCACTTAAACGGATTTAATGATATTCTGTCTCTCACATCGTTCATACTATTGACAGAGATAGTATCATGTTTAAAGGTCGCACAGGCGGGGGTTTTAAATTTTAATGTATAGAGAAGCCTATGCAGTTTAGGATGTACTATTCTAATGCACACAAGATGCTAATAGTTTCCTCTCACTAACACAGGAATAAGACGAGCTTTTACTAAATATTGCTAGGCACAAATCGACCTCAATCGTTATAAAAATAAATTAAAATTAAGTTAAGAATACTCAAGATTTTTTTCGTAAACCGCCATATTTAGATTTGAAACGACACTGCCCATCTCGTTTACACTGTTGAACAATTTAATAGGTGTAGGCAGGATAGACAATGTCTTTACAAAAATAGGTAGTAATGCCATTAATATTATTAAAATCGTGCGTCTACCCACATTTGGCCAATTATAAAACGTTTGAAAGTTTACAAAATGAACGAAACTAAGTAAATAATTAGGTATGTTATTTAAAATTTTGATTGATTAAAAAATGAAGTATTCACAATATGGTAGTGTCCAGTTCATGACATAATACAGTTTTTAAAGTAATTTAAATAGGTATTAAGTTTCCATCATTTTTGAAACAAACACGTTTTGTTATTTTGGCTTTTTCTTCATAACGAAGTATACTTAGTTACTACTCAATACATAAATTAGGATACTGTTTATTTATTTAACAAATGTATAGACGATGTATGTATGTATGTATGTGTTGTCTGTTAAGACCAAATCAAGTTTTTTTTTGTTTCTAGTATCCATTTTTGGTTTTTATAACCACACAAAATTAAATTAAAATACATTTTTCAACTTTATTATTTCAAAAGTTAAAAAAAATCAATGAATAAAAAAAAGAGATGTTACACTTTCGGAGCCGCCTTCTCGCTCTCCCGCATAGCTTTTTCCCTCTTACGCTTATTAATAATAGGCATAAACAACCACAAAGCCGACCCGCCAATAAAAATAAAACCGAACGTCAAAAACATATTGAAAAAGTTTTTATCAATCTCATACCAGATACCACAAATAGGTGGACCGATCAACTGAAGAATACCATTCACAAACAACGAGATACCATACGTAGACATTAACCTATCGACCCCCAAAATTTCCGCCATAAGCAAAGTAGTTACCCCGTTATTTATACCAGAAGCCAAACCGAAAAATGCGCAAAAAACGCTCAAAGCCGTATACGATTTTAAAAAGGGTATAATACACAACGCTACCCCCGAAAAAAATAGCCCGCCAACAAAATAAAAAGATTTCGGTATGATATTCAAATCGCTTAATGCCGAACCACCAATACGACCTACCAAATCTAAAGCAGAGACTGTACTGAGCAAATACGCGCCTCTTGCTTTATCAAAACCAATATTATGAGCGTAAGACGGCAACAAAATGATAAAATTCGTACACGAAATAGCTACAGTGCTGCTAGAAATCAAAATGATCAAATAAGTAGGATCAGTAAGAAGTGAAACATCAAAAAACTTATTTGGTTCCTTCTTAGCTTTACGCTTGCAACAAAAACAGCAGTAAGCTACATCCGTGACACTCTCAGTTATGGATTTGAGGGAGAATTGGGACGCGAACTCGTTCGGTTTGTCGAAAGCTGACAAAGTAGATCCGTGGAACGGTGTGGACACGTAAGCGAAGCTTGAAGTTGAGTAGTTTCGTTTTGGACCTGCTGTACTGAGCCGTCTACCGAAAGTTTCTTGTGACCCTAACTTCCCGTGTCCATCTAGAGCCATTGAAGCCGAACTATAGGTTGGTTTTGTTATAGGTTTGGTATAAGACAGCTTTCTTTTAGACATGTTGTGACGTAAGTTCTGTGAGGAGATAGACCCCATGCAGTTTTGACTGTTGATAGTTTGGAAGTTTTTTTCTGAATTCTCTTTGATTATCATTCCGTTTTCAACCTTTTCGTTGGGTGTTGCAGGTGACATGTTGTATGTTTCGATCGGCTCTTCCTCTTCGAATAAAATGTCGTCCTGAAAGGATAAATAATATTTATTTAGTGATAGATGAATCCTGGCAGAAAGTCGTACAGCTGTATAATTTTTAAGACACGCGCCACGAGTGTGGAGAAATTCGGAAGTTGACCTCAGTGCCTTCTGGCAGTTGTCACCAACATTTTCAGTAAAGTGCAAATTATTAAAACGTTATAAATTCATTATAATGCAAATAAAAGAATATCTGTCAGCTGCTGCTGTGTCAGAAATGCTATTCTTTAATTCGTTAAAAATAATGTGCCAAGTTTATCCATTTCGTGGCGCTCGCTTTAGGATCATAGCGTTATTATCAACTCCAAAGATTTACACAACATAAAAATGGCACTACTAAGCTTAAAACTTTAGTAAAACCTATATAAAGCAAAACAAAAGCATTTTTCAATAATAGCGTAAAATATTAAAATAGGGAACAACTTAATTAAGAGCGTAGTGCGATCTACTGGTATCAAATTCCGCAATTTTACTTTCGCTACACAAACGAAAGCTTAACCGCTTGTACAACATCAAAAACTTAAGACATACGGTGGCAACAGCGGCGGCTTTTATTATTTATGGCAAATTTATAAGTAAAGTCAACATTTATTATTGCTTTCAAAAAGAATCACATTATGATAACTAAATGCTTCAATATCAAGGCATGTATTTTTTCCAAGTTTTCGGTTAGTCAGAAAATCAAACTGATCAACTTTCTGTATGGGACCAACATCGAATATCCTCGATAGACAAAGTTGCTCAGTTTGATGGTCCGATCATCACCTTAAAAACCGTCAACAGTCTAAATTGGACCCTGTATTTCTCTGTCTGTCCCTTGAAGAATCCAGTTGTAAATTTATGCTTACATGATAAATTATGAATTTCATACAAAAGGCTAAGCTTTATTCTTCAATTTTTTAACAAATTCTACGTGTGTACACGTTGAATTACGCTGTAGCGTACACCGAATACAAGTTCAACATTCAAAAAATTACCAGATAATCTACACACACAAAAAACAAAACATTAAAAATAGATTCCTAAAAGCAGTAAACACTATTATATTTAATTACAAATTTGCCAGCCTTTAATGACCTCGTTAATTGTGAAAATTATTTTGTATTATGTAGAATTAATTTGTTCATAAACGAAATCACTAAACACTTTCCAAAATTACAATTAAATAGAAATAAATGAAAAAAAATTGAAGGTTGCGCGCCACTGGCGCGGTTAGCGTCATTCATAACCCGATAAAAACAAAAACTATAAATTTTTCACAGCGTTCTTTTGAAAATGAAACTATTTGTGACTGATCAAGTGATAGGAATAGGTAGTGCCATTCAGGGTAATGTTGCGAATATTTGTGTGATGAATATTAATATTTGTATTCGATTCATGGGTGTTTGTATCTATACGGGGCGTGCACCCTGTTTAATATACAATGCATAAAATTGTACGCCTTGCATGGATACAAACACCCATGAATCGAATACAAATATTAATATTCATCACACAAATATTCGCAACATTACCCTGAATGGCACTACCATAAAGGTATTATACTACGTAAGAGAGACAGTGACAGCTGAGAGAGCGAGATGTACCTAGCGGCATGCCTGTATAATAGAAAGAGATACGTGACGCGAGGCAATAGAACCGTTTTTGGGGATTTGGAGTCCTGGTAAAAATTCGATTTCTGTGAATAATCGTGAACCTAAAGTGAAATCGTAGATAATTTTGTAAAATATACTAACACTGTTTCATTAAATTATTCACCATTTCACGTTTGATTGAGAATTATACACAGAAATCGCATTTTTACCCTGCCGAGGACTCCAAAAAACGTCCAAAAACGGTTACATTTGACAACTCATGTCACTTACTCTATTCCGTAAGGTATAATATCTTTATGGGCACTACCTATTCCTATCACTATGGATTTTTAAATGAAACAATGAGTTTTAATGGATTTGTTCATCCCAGAAATGTTAAGGTAGAGGAAAACAATAATTTAATCAAAGAAATATATTGAAAAATTACATTCTCATCCCATTCGTATACAAATTGGGTTTAAACATAAAGGCATTTTATATCTTAGGGGCTGCTTGAGACCATCAAACTGCCCACCTTTCACTATTGCACGAAAAAAACGGTGTACCATTCATATGTCAAGCCGCCATTGACGTTTTCTCCGGAACAGCCGATTTTTTTTGCGGTTTCGTGTTGGTCCCATAGTAAAAGTTGTTCAGTTTAATAGTCTGAAAGACCACCTAAAGAATGAGACATTTAACTTTACACTCTGTATCACTTTGTCTTAACAGATCGGCTAGAATAATGAACTTTTTTCGGTATGTCGTCGTCAAATCGTAGAAATCATGATCTGCCTGGGCATGTCGTCACCATTTCATTAATTAACAAAAAAACGGCTTCCTCATTTCTGCTTTATCCAAGAGCGGTGGCTTCACCGCATTCTATGAACAGACAGCGATATCTACTGTCTTTTTACATCGATGGTTCTCTAAAAAGCCATCACAAAAACAAAATGCAGCGTCGACATGCTTTCGCGTCGGTTTCAATCTTCATGCATATTCATTCTACAGATGTATTCAGCATGTCAGAATGAAGTGCAAAAAAACCTCATCCCTTAGTCGTCTCGTACATCAAGGGTGGTCTATTCTAACGGTTATAATCACATGAGTAAATACACTACAGAAAATATCACTACAAAATGATCACGTGACGCACAACGCGCATAGAGTTTATCCACGGGCAGCGTGTAGGTGAACTCATCCGTGAAAGGTCACGCACACAACGCCGATCCTTGTAGTAGTGTACTTATTGTAGCATGATTGTCTTTGTGGGACGTTTACTCATGTGACTATAGACTAGAATAAAAACGCAGTAAGAATCTATTTCTGAATAGTAACCGCGTAGACTCAGTGATATTAGTTCAAATATTACATTAAGTGAATGTAGGTGCATTTATAAAATTTTGTGCGTCTATAGAAAATAAGCAACACAACACAAGCTAAAGACAAACTGACAGACTAAAGAGTGATGCTCAAGCTCAACTATACTTCTAATATAATTGATAAAAAAACTAATAAAAGTTTAAAATGATATTTTGCATTCTCATTTATAAATAACATTAATTTGTTTTATCGGAGTCGCTGTCAAGCCATCACGCTTGGTTGAATCCATTTGGGCTTGGCTTGACATCGACTTCAATATAGACTTGCGACCCGCTCGCTACTAGTGCTGTAGCGTTTTTTTTATAGACTCGCGCCTCGGTGTGCTCGCTACTAGTGCTGTAGTGTTTTGTTTTATAGACACGCGCCTCGGTGTGCTCGCTACTAGTGCTGTAGTGTTTTGTTTTATAGACTCGCGCCTCGGTGTGCTCGCTACTAGTGCTGTAGTGTTTTGTTTTATAGACTCGCGCCTCGATGTGCTCGCTACTAGTGCTGTAGTGTTTTGTTTTATAGACACGCGCCTCGGTGTGCTCGCTACTAGTGCTGTAGTGTTTTGTTTTATAGACACGCGCCTCGATGTGCTCGCTACTAGTGCTGTAGTGTTTTGTTTTATAGACTCGCGCCTCGATGTGCTCGCTACTAGTGCTGTAGTGTTTTTTTTTATAGACTCGCGCCTCGATGTGCTCGCTACTAGTGCTGTAGTGTTTTGTTTTATAGACTCGCGCCTCGATGTGCTCGCTACTAGTGCTGTAGTGTTTTGTTTTATAGACTCGCGCCTCGATGTGCTCGCTACTAGTGCTGTAGTGTTTTGTTTTATAGACTCGCGCCTCGACGTGCTCGCTACTAGTGCTGTAGTGTTTTGTTTTATAGACTCGCGCCTCGACGTGCTCGCTACTAGTGCTGTAGTGTTTTGTTTTATAGACTCGCGCCTCGATGTGCTCGCTACTAGTGCTGTAGTGTTTTGTTTTATAGACTCGCGCCTCGATGTGCTCGCTACTAGTGCTGTAGTGTTTTGTTTTATAGACTCGCGCCTCGATGTGCTCGCTACTAGTGCTGTAGTGTTTTGTTTTATAGACTCGCGCCTCGACGTGCTCGCTACTAGTGCTGTAGTGTTTTGTTTTATAGACTCGCGCCTCGATGTGCTCGCTACTAGTGCTGTAGTGTTTTGTTTTATAGACTCGCGCCTCGATGTGCTCGCTACTAGTGCTGTAGTGTTTTGTTTTATAGACTCGCGCCTCGATGTGCTCGCTACTAGTGCTGTAGTGTTTTGTTTTATAGACTCGCGCCTCGATGTGCACGCTTCTAGTGCTGTCGTATTTTTTTTTTTAGTTTAAGTAGTGATTGAGTAATAAAAAAATAATTTCCGCATAGTTGAGCATCAGCGCAAGATATTATAAGCGACATAATATATAAATATAAATGGTATTTCAGCTTACTTTCAAAATGCAATGCAGTGAAGACACCTCCCACCCCCACTCGCGAGTGCAATGTGGTTTCATTTTCAAAAACGTTCACCAAAATTTTCAAAAATATTTTGTAAAAATTTTTATATTTAGACTCAACATAACGTCAATTCAAGGAGTATTATTAATATTTTTCGCGATTTCAATATTGGTCCCAAGTTTTAGATGTCTGAATCTGATGAAAGAATCTGATGTCTGTTCAGTTTGATGGTCTGAAGCACAGTAAGATTTGTAATATATATTTAATTTAGCACCCTGTATAAATAGTCCTGTTTGAAATGTATGAATACCACCACCGGAGTGACGTAACAAATATGACGTCTCTTTCGATTCTATTGAAAGTAAAAGAGACGCTATGTTGATTCTAAAAAATTATGATTTAAAAACACAGAATGAAATTTCGACGAATTCTGACGGTACCAAGTAGTTATTTTTCTGACTGGCAAAGTACCAATTTCATCCCGTATATTTTAAATCCCAATTAAAAAAACTAGGTATTCATAAAAACGAAGCCATATTTAAAAACAAAATCACCCAAAAAATCTTTAAAAAATATGAATCATCGAATAAGCTTTTTGACGTGCTAGTTAGTGTGTGTAAAGAAGTCGCTTTTGGTCCCTTTTCACTCAGTTGCAGAAACGCTCATTAAAGTTAATCCTCCATTAAATCTCTTGCTAGCTTTTACTGCGTCAACAAGACAAAAGTGACAGCCATAGACGAAGAATTTTTCGCTTACGCTGGTAGACGGAATGTCAGTGTAATCGGGTATGAGATAGCGATAGTCATAAAATCCTATACAATTCATATGAAGTGACATGTCGGAGTCAAGTGGAGTCAATACAAAAAAGTGGTTACACCGATAAGGACAGCAATAAGATAGCGATCTCCTTTTTTAACTAGAGCGAATTTGCTATGTGCATCTCTTATTGAGTGA
Organism: Agonopterix subpropinquella; assembly: GCA_922987775.1. Taxonomy (NCBI): domain Eukaryota; kingdom Metazoa; phylum Arthropoda; class Insecta; order Lepidoptera; family Depressariidae; genus Agonopterix; species Agonopterix subpropinquella. The sequence goes on along the minus strand of OV277718.1, from coordinate 5,793,141 downwards.
ATACGACAAGACACGTGGTTCCTTCTAGTACCTTCTCTTTCTACGGTGACAGCACAGTAGGATTAACTTTAATGAGCGTTTCTGCAACTGCAAGTCTTACCAATTTACACAACTTTACACAACATTACACACGTCAAAAAGTGTCAAAAAAGTGGACAGACTTGCAATAGTGTGGCTCCCTCTATGATTCAGAAGAAAGAGATCTTCCCTCTTAACCGAGTACCTGTAGCTTTAAAAATTTCTATTACTTCGGAACCGGTCAAAACTACTCCGATTTTCATGATTTTTTTTAACTTCTGTAATCTAAAACACTACAATTACCTATCGGTACCGATTCGGACTGTGCCACGACTTAACTTAACTAAATTGATTCCTGTCACTTTCTAAAATAAGATTAGGAAAAGAGACAGAAAACCAACAGCTGACTTTAGTGCTGTCAAAGTGACGTTACACGCCCAAAATAAGATGCCATCATAATGTACGCCACGCCCATCTTATTTAAAGCGTTTTTGGGCGTGTAACGTCGCTTTGACAGCACTAAAGTCAGCTAATGGTTTTCTGTCTCTTTTCTTAATCTTATTTTAGAAAGTGACAGGAATAAATTTAGTTAAGTTAAGTCGCACAGTCCGAATCGAGGCCATTGCCTTTGACGAAGCCTGTCGTGGAAAAAAAAAACACTACAACCTTTATAGTTTAAAAATTGACGCTCTCTGTCAAGTAAAAAGTTGTAACCCAAAAAATACAAATTTTAAGAAAAAATGCTTCACGCGCTCCATACAAACAAAGTTTGATTCTATTTTGAATATTAACCAAATAAATTTAATGATTTTTATTAACACGATCCAGAAACTAATATCCTTGTCTGTGGTTTATCAGATTTCCGTTATGTTATACAGCGTGAAATTGATATCATAGGCATCCTTTTAAATTAAGAGTCTACCCATCAAACTGAACAACTTTTACTATAGGAGCAAACCAATCGAAGCAAAAAAAATCTGCTGTTGCATACATTTGAGACGAGAAGGCATTGCAATTTAGTATGGGACAGCTGATTTTTTAGTTGCTCCGATCGGTTTGTTCCCATAGTAAAAGTTGTTCAGTTTGATGGGTAGACTCTTAGTTTAAAAGGATGCTAATGATATCAATTTTACCCTGTATAGTTTCAAAGTTATACCGGCTCAAAGATTAAAAAAAGCGTCAATTTTTAAACTGTAAAAGTATTTTAAATTTCCTTCATTTTAAAAAAATATATATGGAAATCGGAGTAGTTTTGAAGGTTTCCGAAGTAAAAACCTTCAGGAACCCCACTATCTTAGATTCAACGGCCCGACAACCAGCGACATCTACCGACACAACGCGACTGACCTGGGGTCCGTCCTCGTCCTCCTCGAGCTCCTTGTACTTCTTCACCATGTGCTCCTCGACGGGCTGGAAGAGAAGCGCCGCCGCCCACACATTGAGCATTATGCCGCCCAGGATCAACACTGCGCCCCTGCGGAGAATAAACAATTCATATTGGTTATGGGCACAGTATAAAAACGACCGCCATGGTAAATTTTCGTGTTTCAATGCTTGTAAAGACGATTGGTATCCATTATCATTCTAAAATGTTTGGTCTACGCCAGTAGAATGTCACTTTATCTAGGTACCATGAAGGTACCATGGTACAATAATATACTGCGCCTGGTATTCTCTTCCGACCACGCGACTGACCACGTGACTGACACAAGCCTACGTCATCATACCCTTTTTATTTTTTTTATTTCATTATTCTTAGGAAGATTTACAGCTTTGATTACATACTAAACACAACTTTAAATAACTGTAAGCTAATTACAAATCTCCACCTATAAATTTCACTTTTTTTTTAAAAAAAACATGCTTGGTGGTTGGTGTAGTTACTGTAGTGTCTGTGCGAACGCGTAGTGGGGGCAGTTGCCTGCCAGCCTTTGTCGGGTGCGGATGTGCGCGCTCCGCATATACTACCTGCCTAGTGAGCAACAGTAAATGTGTACTTATTTAGCAAACCCTACATGTGGCGACGAGGATGGGATCTTATTTTACGTAAGTGCACACTGTATTTTATCTGGTTTTGAAATAAAAACAAAATACAACGTCGGAATTTTGAAATTAAAGCGACGTTGTAAAGTATTATTTCACGCAGCAGAGTAGCGTGTGTTCACGACTATGTTCCCCGAGGGGGTGGTCAGTGATATTCCGAAAACTACGAACAAAGCGAATATCTATTATCTAAAATAACGTTCTATTTTGATTTAAAAGGACAATAACGATAATTCATTATAATTTTATCCACGAGGGCTATCATGGTACTTTCATTTATTTACTATGCCTATTTCATTAGTTTTCATGTCAAAAAAACATTGGATTCTTAGTTTGTGCGGTGGTTGACAATCTATAACAGTGATTATTTTTCTTTTCATGAACTATGACCATCAAACGCTGGAGGAAAAAGAGGAAAGGGGACACATCAGGACGATAGACGCTATGCTGGGGTCGAGCTCATAAGAATATACCACAAATCGAGCACCTGTTCGAACGATTGCTGCGACTAGACTCCAATCCTAAAGGTCATGTACAATACATTACCATACATGTTCTTATAATAGACTTACGCTCAAGCCATAATCCTACGGAGTAGGCAGACTACGACAATGACTATCTCATAATATGAAGTTATTCAGCTAGATTGAGGAGTATGTATATCTATGCAAGCCGCTTGATTAGGACTTCGACTTAACAGTCGACGCCGTCTGAGGATCTTACAAAATCCTTTCTTACGAAATCCCAGAATACATAAAATCGTAAGAGTGTCGTAATCGTGACTCTGTCTATGTTACCTACCTACACATAACTCGACGGAGTAGCGATAGGTGCCCTATGGCACTCGCGTACCGTTAAAGGTTAAGCTGAAGGTCAGATATGGTCGGTCGGTCCGTCTGTCAGTCGGTCGATCGGTCGGTCAGTCGGTCGGTTGGTCGGTCAGTCGGTCGGTCGGTCAGTCGGTCGGTCAGTCGGTCGGTCGGTCGGTCGGTCGGTCGGTCGGTTGGTCGGTCGGTTACAGTTGCCGTTAAGGTTAAGGTTAAACAGACAGATACATATTTACGAAGACTACTAATTGTCTGGTTACAATGATTAATACTATAAATTGTAGAAAACAGGCGTATAATAACATCTTGAATATTATAGTGTTATTTATTATAAATATTATGTAACGCTGCGTACGTATAGATACGAGTGAGTAAATCGGTGCAAAACAGTAGCCAATGCTCATAAAATTTAACACAAATACCTACCGGATTACATAAGGTTTCTGCATAGGTATGTCAGTGTAAAACTATTTTGATATTCAATCACAATCAATATTGTTTGTACCTAGTTATCCCTAAGGACTTGTGATAAGGGAGTGACTTGCAAAGTTGCAACTATTTAACAAGGGGGCAAAAAGGGATTTCTTGCAAATTTCCGTTACATCTATACCGTACGTCTAACTTAGCGATTCAAGATGAATTCAATTCTAAATACACTGTTGAATATGCTATATCGTTTGCACCGATCGTTACTGACTTGACTACGTATCAGTATAATACACTTTATACATACCTACCGAATATTAGGTTCCAAGCGCGAGTCACGCTAACTAAAAGGCGATAAGTATAAAGTGCGAAGTAGGTAAAACTACAGTAGTTAAAGGACCATGCAGTGATTAAACTGTTAGTAAAAACTAAAAGGTCAAGCAGATGCATCATACATGCGGGGATATGCAGGGCCATGCAAAGTGATGCAAAAATATGCAACTGCAATAGTAAAAGGACTTTTCAATAACTAAGTTGTTAGTAAAAACGGAAAGTCATGCAGTTATATACAATGCCATGCAAGGCCATGCAGAGCCATGCAAATATATGCAACTACAATAGTTAAAGGACTATTCAGTAACTAAGTTGTTAGTAAAAACAAAAAGGTCATGCAGTTACATACAAGGCCATGCAAGGCCATGCAAACCCATGCAAATGCAATGGTGACAGGATCATGCAGTTATTAAACTGTTAGCAAAAGCTAAAGGGTCATGCAATTATAAAATGATATTGGTTAGAGAACCATGCAACTATCAGGTCATTAGCGAAAGCTAAAGTATCATGCAACTATTAAATGATAATAATTATGTGTTATAGAACCATGCAACTATCAAGTTGTTAGCGAAAGCTAAAGGGTCATGCAAATATACAATGATATGGGTTACAGAACCATGCAACTATCAAGTTGTTAGCGAAAGCTAAAGGGTCATGCAAATATACAATGATATGGGTTACAGAACCATGCAACTATCAAGTTGTTAGCGAAAGCTAAATATCATGCAACTATAAAATGATATGGGTTAAAGAACCATGCAACTATCAAGTTGTTAGCGAAAGCTAAAGTATCATGCAACTATAAAATGATATCATCATCTTATCATCATCGTGTTATAAAACCATGCAACTATCAAGTTGTTAGCAAAAGCTAAAGTATCATGCAACTATAAAATGATATGGGTTACAGAACTAAGCAACTATCAAGTTGTTATCTGAAGCTAAAGTGTCATACAACTATAAAATCATATGGGTTATAACCTATAGAATCATGCAACTATCAAGTTGTTAGCAAAAGCTAAAGGGTCATGAAAATAAAATAGTTAGTGCACTCATATTATATAATTGTACATGAACTATAACAGCAGTTAAATTAAAAGTCCTTAATTGCAGTGGCTGGCGGCTACGCTGAATATTTTAAGTGCCTAAGTGTATGTGCTTATCACAGACTTACTCTCTTGTCCTTACTTCCTTAATATTATAAATCGTAAATTGATACGATCCTGAAGCAGTAACTCTGACCAGTAGTTATCTGAATGAAATGAATAAAAAAAAAAGAATGGAAAGGATAAGAAAGGAATGAGATGAGATGAGAGGAGATCAAATAGAATCAAATAAATTCGAGTGAAATTAAATGAAATCAAATCAATTCGAGTTAAATCAAATAAAATGTTAAAATCTTTTCATTGAAAGAATAATGGTTAATTTATAGTCCAAAAGTAATTTTGGGTCGTCATATTGCGTGCATTTATTAATGTGACATTAAAACATTATTCGAGCATCCGGTGCACATCCGAGATATTGACGAAGCCTGAGGGGATTGCTTAGTCTCCTTTTACGACATTAATATTATGTTTGGTGCTATTCTAAGCCGGACATTATACGACCATTCATACCTACTTAAAAGTGTCATCATGATACACGAAATGCAAAGGACCAAATAAAAATAAAAAAACGATGTTTATAGTATCGAAACTAATACAGGCCATGAAAATTAGTCAAAACTGGACAATTAACAAGCAGAGACTTTCGGGTTCAAATAATCCTAAATGAGCCATAGGCAAAAAAACTCAATGTAAAACTAAAACTATGGGCTATTAAATGTCTAGAATAAATATATATTGGACATAAATATAAAATAAATAAATAAGAAATGATAAAGATATATGGAATGTATGTATGTATGATGTATGTATGGAATGTAATGTATGATATATTGAATTGAATTGAATTGAATTGAATGTTGGCAAATACTAGAGCTATATTTTATGCTGTCAAATGGAACATATGTACCAATTTAAGTAACGTGACCCAATAGTCACAGTCTTTATGTACTAAAATGCAATGATAAACAGCGAAAACATAGACTAAACACTTAATTCTAAATTTGCAACGAAACTGAACACACAAGACATATAATTATATGCAATAGTCCTGTACCTATACTAGGTTTCTTTTGAACACCTTTTGTTTATTATTCCATAAAGTTCATTGCAGAAACTGGAAACATGAGGCAAGCATTATAGCTATCTAGCCAATAATAATATACTACTCGAAATCTGTCCACAGGTACAAGGAGACACTGAAATTGATTTTGACGCTAAGTGCCATGGACAACGATATTTTACGAAGACATAATCAAAGTTTGTTTGAGTAACAAATTATTTTCGAATGGCCACTCTTTTCAATTTAAGAGCACCACCAATATTGTCCAAAAGAAAATGTTTATATTTTAGCCAGAGAATAAATCAAGGTATAAGTGATACTCAATGAAAATGTTTTGTGATCAAATCCAATTACCTATTGAAGTAAAAATTGAATAAGGCATATGCCTAATTAGAAATTAGGAGTAGTCTTGCTAATACTTTTGTAGTTCAACAGTACACCTTTTCTAGTAACAATGTGCAATCTCACGTTGGTTTAATAAAACCAGCTTAGATAAAATTTATATTTTTAAATTGTTCTACGTACGGTTAAACTTAGTTGGATTTTATATAAGTACCTAACAAAAGTAAACTTAAATCCAAACTTAACAAACGTGACAAAAGTATATAAACTGTACTATCCTACCACAAAGTTTTAAAATTACTTGGAATGGAAGTTGATCGCGATTTGTCAATCTTATCTTGCTGTTTGCTTAACCAACCCTCACTCCTGAAATAACGATCACAGTTCACAGGTCAAGAGGAAAAATAAATTAAGGTTTATTAATTTAATGTAATTAGGTTACAAAATTAATATTGTGTCATATAAAGTGGGACTAGACTTTAAATTTTACGCAATAAAACTAAATGTTGTAATAATACAAATTGTAGTTAAAATCTTGAAATATTATAAAAAGGAAAGGGATAGTCTAGACTCTAGAGTAGTAAGCTAAAGTTGAATGTAAATGCCTACTGGGCTCAGTATTGGCACAGAGTACTATGGGTACTGGAAAGCTTTTATTAACTATTAATGAAATGAAATTAAGCAGTAAGAAACGTAACCTTTAATAATCAAAGATTATCAATCATAACACATTATATTGTTATGTTATAGCGATGTGCATAGTGGAGTTTCTTGCGTCGTTTCTTCTCCCAAGCGAAGCACCTTCCGAAGCGGTGGTAGATTCATATAGAAATATATAAAATATTAAGAAAATATAAAATAAATGCAAGCTGTAGTACTACTGACTTTATAATAATAATTATATTCATATGTACCTGTATTGCTTATAGTTTTGATATTAAGTGTACTGTTACAAAATACATCTTAAATTAAATTAAAATAAAGAAGGGATGTAGTGTCTGTGCGAACGCGTAGTGGGGGCAGTTGCCTGCCAGCCTTTGTCGGGTGCGGACGTGCGCGCTCCGCATATACTACCTGCCTAGTGAGCAACAGTAAATGTGTACTTATTTAGCAAACCCTACAGTTACAACCAAAATTGTGTTACCTATTAACAATGTGAGAATCAAAATATGCAGTCGCAGTCGGAAAAACAACTAGCTATTTAAAATAGCCATTCGCTATACTAGTTTTAATGGATTTTGCACTAGAACAAAACAAGTCTATGTTGTGAACAGTTGATTCGTCGTTAAAAGCCTTGCAACTTCGTGGTAGGAACGCGTTTTGCCCATAATTGGTGCCAGAGAAAGGAACATATAAAATCGGACGTTGCCTCAATCCCAAGATGTTGGTCCGGATTGATATGTTTGACAGTGTTGAAGTTATTAAGTATAACCTCTTTGTCAATCCAGACCAGACTTAACGAATAGTAAGACTTAAACTAGCAACACTAATAATCTGGTAACACTGCTTCCTCTCTCTACTTCCGTCCGGTTTATGGCCGTCAACGGTGATAATTTGCAATTCTGTAAAATGTCTTAATCCAAGCCCTAATAAAGTGTATCTTACATCTGTGATCATCTGGTTTCCTTCCAGCGCCCTTTAAGAGACAGGATCTCAGAAGAATCGATGGAACCATTAGCGACCTTGACTAGGAAACAGATGTCATTTGCTTTTCGGCGCAATTCGAGTGGCAGAAAGTGTTTTAACATGTTTAGCGGCCATTTTTTGTGACGTAGGCTTGTGACACTCTGGGAATAGAAGACCTTGTTTTTTTAGACTATGCTAGGTACCCTTGTCTGAAATAGTTTCCACTAGCACAGTATAAGATAGTAATCCATCTTCATACAACCATGGAACCAAACGCGGCTTGTATGTGTGCTCGCCAGACTCGCCAGTACGTACGACGATATCTCAGGCAGCCAAGGCAGCGCCAGACGGGGCTACGTGGAGATATTGTCAGTGTGCGGGTGCTACGAGGCGTAACGTTTGGTACCATTGTATGAGGATTTATTACTGTCTTATACTGTGCTAAGAGCATCGTTGGCGCGTTGCGGAGAGATATGGACATCCAATTATGGAGGTCCGGGTTCGAATCCGCACGGAAAACATGCCATGTACCAATGAGTTTTTCTATATTATGTATGTAATACCGACTGCTCTCAAACGGTGAAGGAAAACATCGTGAGGAAACCTGCATACACTGAAGAAGAAATTCTGATGTGTATGTGAAGTCTACCATAACCCGCATTGGGCATGCGTGGTGGAGTAACGCCCATACACCCTCCCTGAGGGTAGGCCTGTGCCCTGCAGTGGGACGTTTATAGGCTGATGATGATGATGATGACTGTGCTATGGGAAACTATTTCAGACAAGGGTACCTAGATAAAGTGACATTATATTGGCGAAGGCCAAAAAGGACAACCGCCACATTCCCTTTACAAAATACAAGAAAATGTATAGAAGTTTTGACTGTAGTATGTAATAAATTATGGGGTTTTATAAAAATTACTCAGATTTTATAATTTTTTTTATTTAGGTATTGAGTTATTTAGTAATTTATTACTAATAAATTATAAAAAAGCAGAAACCCCAAAATGGCTGCCAATGTTGTTTGATATGAGGTGATGCAAGCATTTTAAATCTTTTTTAAACAATTGTACTACTGATAGTATATCACCTCAAAACGACTCCGTAAACACGTTGTAAATGATACTCACTTATAACCATAGGTCTCCAACAAATATCTCAAAACTGGAGGTAGGATAATACTTCCGAACGCCGACCCCGACATGCAGATCCCGTTGGCCAACCCTCGTAACCTCACGAAGTACGAGGTGACGATGTAGACGGTGGGCGGGAAGGCCAGCCCAGCGCCCGTGCCCACCATGGCGCCGAAACTTGAGGAAAAAAATAAAAAAAAAATTGAGGAAAAAAAGTGATTACAAAATGTTGCTGTAACAAAGTGTTCATTGATTGTACAAGGTGTAACAAAAATACAAATAAAAATTTAAGGGGGTCGTTACCATCAAACTGAACAACTTTCTTTATGGGACCAATATCGAAATCGCGAAAAAAAAAATCAAATGTTCCATCATCATCATTTCAGCCGATAGACGTCCACTGCTGGACATAGGCCTCCCCCAAAATGGGGAGATTTGCATAATCGCCATGATTCGATGCGTTTGCAATGTTCTATACTAAACTACAGATCTGCTCGAGCTAAATGTATGCGACAAAAGATTTTTTTTCGCGATTTCGATGTTGGTCCCATAGTAAAAGTTGTTCAGTTTGATGGTCTCAAAAACCCCCTTAAAAGTTTGAAATGTTTATTTTTACTTCTGTAACAAACTCAGCCAACATCGAGAAAAAATAAAAAAAATCAGCTGTCCCATACATTTTAGTCGAGTCGGTGCCGCACTTTTGTATGGGACAGCTGATTTTTTAAATTTTTTCTCGATGTTGGCTCCATAGTGAAAGTTGTTCAGTTTGATGGTCTGCAGCACCCCCTTAAATATTACTAGTGTGTTTTGTTACACCCTGTATAAGTGCTAGCTTTTGCACGCGACTTCGTCCGTACCGGCTTCCGTCACCATATCGTAGCGAGATAAAACACAGGGTCCAACTTAAGATGCTGACGGTTCTTTTTAGGGGATGACCAGACCATCAAATGGCACCAACATCAAAATCGTAAAAATGTCAGCTGTTCCATACAAAATTGCAAACCTACTCGAGCCAAATGTATGGGACGGCTAATTTTTGAGGTGAAAACTTCTTTAGCGGCGTTGTGCACTTTTTGGTATGGGTAAACAATTTTAAACTCGCGTCAGGACCGTGACGTCACCCTGATCTGATCTGATCGAAAATTGGTCAGACCAGGTCTACCCAATATCAAACTGTACAAAAACATGTATAGTCATTCCTTACAGTCGCACACGGATTGCCATAAGAGTGACAGAGCTAGATAAGACGTAAATCTGTTACGTCTGTTAAACAAATGTCACCACTTTTTAAGCAAATTCAAGCAAAATTCGTTTTTAACGTAAAGAAATAGCTGAGTCTTTCAGCTGGAGGTCTGGTGACATTATGGTTCAAGACGGTATCTGTTTACTATTGACATTTCACTTATTCTAATGGGCGGTCGTCATAAGTGTGAATGGATGTCGAGTAGCGTTTCTATGTCTTGGTTTATATTATTTATCTACCCCTATATTTTATCTTTGGGTCAGACATATCCCCTCTCTTTCTACCGCGTGGCGAAAATGTATGCCTGTTCCTGCTGTTTCGTTTAAGCGGCATAAATTGTCATGTTTGTGTACGATAGCGCAATAAATGAATATTGTATTTTACTACATAAATGATAGTACTTTTGTATGTTCAAGTTTTCACTTTTGCCGGCTCTCCCGGAGTGCAACCCGTTTTTTTCTGTTGTTGTTCAGTTTGATGGTCTAATCACCCTCTTAAAAAGTGTCAGCATATTAAGAAGGACCCTGTATACAAGGTCCAACTAAGAACTGTTGGACCACGGCCGGTCCCCAGGCTTCACACATAGCCTGGTGGAAGATCTTCCCTTTTCAATGGAGGAACATTCCAAGTAGCACTTCCGCAAGAGTTTGCATTATTAATCATAATCACACTTAGTTTGACGCGACTGTTTTTGGGATAGGTTGGCGGGGTTTGGAACTCTAAATAAAATTGGTCAAGTGTGAGTCGGACTACTCGCGCACCGAGGGTTCTGTACCACACCACCACAGAACACAACATTATTAACTTAGACAAAAAAACTTTTTTTGTCAGGGATCTTTAGCGCAAGACCGACTCACACTTGGCCGGTTTTTAGTATTTGTTGTTATTCTGTAGAGTTTGCTCTATAATCACACTTAGTTTGACGCTTGTATGTATTACCGTTTTTACGATAGAGCGTGATGAAAAAACGTAGATAAAAACTGTCTTGTTGAGAACCCCCCTTAATTTTTAACTTTTTGACATTTTTATTATTTGTTAACAAATCCGCTGTAATAACGCATAATCTGAGAAAATTTCAACTACTTATCTTGCTATTACGGTTCAATAGTTACAGCCCTAAATAGGTAGGACAGACGAACGGACGGACGGACGGATGGACAACGTAGGCTTAGTAATAGGGTCCCGTTTTCACCCTTTGGGTACGGAACCCTAAAAACAACCGGCAATTGAGGTTTCTGTTATTCTTATGTGCAAATAAAGAATAATTTATGTTAAAACAAAACGAGTAAAGTTCTTACCTGAAATACAAATAGTGTATAGAGAAAGCCCAACTGCTGAATATCATGCCGAACGCGGCGAAGCTGCCGCCGATGAGCGTCACCGTCCTGTACGACCACTTCACTGACAGGATCGACGACAGCGGACCTGCACATCATTTGTTATTTATTACAGACATTCAGACATTCTCCTTCCGGAGGATCTTCCCTTATGGCTTTAAGAACATCTTCCCTTTTGGAGGAAGATCTTACCTGGTCGGGGTGGGAAGATGTTCCCATATAGAATAAAATGATAAATAATAACCAATGACATTTCAACGAGTAGGTAAGATCTTTCTCCAAACGGGAGATGTTCTTCTTCAGTAGGAAAGGGAAGATTTTAATGAAGCCAAATAAGTAATTATAGCATCTGTAGCAGAAATGGTTCAATCTCCATTAGCCCAGTCATTTTACAGACTTTTGTTAGGAGAGGTGGGAAGTAATTACTAACTGGACTTTTAATCTGCAACCGGTACTATTTAGTGACAAAAAGACTATCTGAAAATAAATTAAAAAAAAATCGCTTTAAAAAAATTGTGAGTCCCAGAAGGCTTTTAAATTAATAATATTAATACCATGCACTCATTTGAATAAGATTTTACAATGTAAATTATTTTTAGCAATAAAATAGCCATTGAAACATAAAAAAAGAGGTTTTTATTAGAAAATACGAATGTATTTTTCAAAACCTTCTAAGTAGACAAAAATATTTACACTATGTTTGAAGTATGTATAATGATAACGCCTTAAATATGTGCAAAAAAAAATAACTATCAGGTTTTTTCATAACCAGATAATACCAAAATTTTAAATTTGGAACTGTTGCTGACGAGATTCTTTTTTAATTTTGGTACATTTCTAAGCTCAAATTGGCTCTTAAATACTGTACCGAAACAAAATACAAATTAGTAATTAGTCCCGGCTCAAACCGTAAAATGACTGGGCTACATCCACGCCGACTCGTACGAATGAGATGTTTGAAATTTATATACGATTTGTAACATCGTGAGAAAACCTGCATGCTTCAATTTCAATGAAGAAAAGTTCTGCCCTCAACGACAAATAAAAAGTCAGATCTTTATCCAGTCGAAAGGGAAGATTGTAATAATTTGTTTAAAAAAACCATCGTCGTTAATTCAGATAAAGAGCTCAATTTGCCGCGATTTTAGATGGGAAGATCTACCCCCAACAAGTTAAGATCATTATCCAGTCAAAAGGGAAAATTGTAATAATGTGTTAAATACATCGTCGTTAATCGTCATCGCCGTATTAGATACAGTGCATAATTTGCTGCGTTTGCAAGTGGGAAGATCTTCCCAAAAGGGAAGATAGCGATAATTTGTAGATTACTTACCTAAACTACTGTAAAGGAAATAACAAAGGGCTACGATGCCGGACGAAGTGGACGGACTGGCGTCGAATACATCGTTGAACTCAACCAGGAGCACCCCGAACGACTTGATCGTTCCCGGGATCAGGATGTTAACTAGCGTCGCTCCTGAAACGGGACGAGGATACATTATTAATAGAACAGTTTATAAATAACAATTAAAACAATAAGTAAGTCGGCGACGGTAATGTAAACCATGATACTAATGAGTAATGACAGTGGTAAAAGTAAAAAGTACTGCACCTAGCAAGTTTTTTTTTACTTGATTGGGACGATGCCAAATAGCCCTCTATTTGGAAATTTTTAATGTTATGTTTTTTAGTAATTTTAGCACAAGCCTTAGGTAGTTTGACTAAGCCCGATACAATGATAATTTAATTATCATATACCTATTCTGTGCCTTAGGTAGTTTGGCTAAGCCAGATACAATGATAAATTAAATTATCATTGTATTGGGCTTAGCCAAACACCAGCATATTGGTCTGTCCAACATAGGATGGTGAATTGGTGATTATGATAGATCGTTTTAGAGATATGACACGTCCACTTTTACTTATAAAAAAAATAAAATAAAATAAGCCTTTATTGCTGTTTTACATTGTTTCCTTATATTCTAATACATGCATACATATAAATCATTGACGATCGGTGCACTTTAATTTATAGAAACAGCTTGTCCTTCGACAAAGGCCTCCTCTAAAGTCTTCCACATTTCTCTATCTCTTGCCACTCTCATCCATTCTGGACCGGCAACTCTTTTAATGTCATCTTCCCAACGCTTCGTTTGTCGTCCTTTTGCCATCCCTTGGGTACCATTCTGTTATAATTTTAGTCCACTTCTCTTTTTTTTTAGTTTACCGTATCGTAAACTTTTACTTATGTAACTGCTAATACTAGTATGGTACTAGCTAGCAACATAATAATAGGTAATGACTAGTAGCCACGTTTGATAGGCTTATTTCCGTGTTAATTAGGGAAAACAGTCTCCGTTTTACGCGTAGCAAAGAATAAAGTAAATAAAGTGACAGGCAGAAACAGTGGCAGGTTTCCACATTACAAGTAGATTATGAATCAGCGTTTTCTATGATATACAGGGTGAAATTGATATCATTAGCATCCTTTTAAACTTAGAGTCTACCCATCAAAATGAACAACTTTTACTATGGGAGCAAACCGATCGGAGCAACTAAAAAATTTGCTGTCCCATACTAAATGTCTGTGCCTACTTTACTCAAATGTATGCAACAGCAGATTTTTTAGTTGCTCCGATCAGTTTGCTCCCATAGTAAAAGTTGTTTAGTTTGATGGGTAGAGTCTTAGTTTAAAAGGATGCTAATGATATCAATTTCACCCTGTATATAATGAAAAAACATCCACCACCAAAATAAACAAACATTATTGATTGAATAAATACGTCAGAAGCATAATTTTTGAAAGTAGACCGCCAAGTTTATTTGAGACTAGCGGCCCGTCCCGGCTTCGCACGGGTGGACGTCTAATCTTTTCTAGCAATAAATATAGCCTATGTTACTCAGGGTGAATGCAGCTTTTAAATCGGCCCAGTACTTTTTGAGCCTATTCATTACAAACATACAAAAATAGGTACAAATCTTTCCTCTTTTTAATATTAGTGTAGAGCAATAAATATAGCCTATGTTACTCAGGGTGAATGCAGCTTTCTAACGGTGAAAGAATTTTTTAAATCGGCCCAGTACGTTTTGAGCCTATTCATTACAAACATACAAACATACAAAAATAGGTACAAATCTTTCCTCTTTATAATATTAGTGTAGATGTAGATTAAATGTAGACCGCGCACTTGAAAATCGCGCGCGCGCTTCTTAGCGATAAGACCGCCTTATTTTGTGCCTTTTTGTATTTTTTTCTCTGTATTTTACTCTTATGTCTTGGTGTAAAATAAAGTATATTTGTTTGTTTGTTTGTTTGTTTGTTGAAAAGTTTGACCACCCCTCTTATAAGTATTTATTTCATATCCTCTAAACATGATAGTAACAACCCTTAGCATGGGCGCCATCTTGCCGCATCGCCGGCGTGTCGCGCGGTTTCTTGGAAGCGCACCTACTATTTTGTCTGTGGTATGGTAGATTAGCACAATGGTTTACCTACGAGCACGAACCAGCCCCACTTGCCGTCGGGGGGCACCATCTCCCAGTCTCTCTCGGGCGCTGGGCCGATGGTGAACCGCCCCGCTCCCACCGCTGGGCCAACATCTTCTGGGAGTTTCACTGAAAACAACAAAATTACAATCTAGAAACTATTCAATAAAAGCCAATGACTAAACATGGCGTCTTTTTTATTTTTTTAATAAAACTTGAATATTATAGTTCAGAATAAAGTTACAAACAAAACTTCATAGCAATTATATCTCAAAACTCAGTCCGAACGGAGATATAAAGGTTTGAAGTAAACGTAATACATTTATTTTCAACTTCAAGCCTTTATATCTCCGTTCGGACTGAGTTTAGGGATATAGGGTGTAAAAAAACACCCTAGTAATACTTAAGGGGGTGCTTCAGACCATCAAACTGAACAACTTTCACTCTGGAGCCAGCATCGAAATCGTGAAAAAAATCAGCTCTTTCATATAAAACTGCAGTACCGTCTCGACTCAAATGTATGGGCCGGCAGATTTTTTTTATTTTTTCTCGACGTTGGCTCCATAGTGAAAGTTGTTCGGTTTGATGGTCTGAAGCACCCCTTAAGTATTACTAGGGTGTTTTGTTACACCCTGTACATGTAGTAACAAGTTTTGTTTGTTACGTTATTTTAAACTAAAATATTCTAGTTTGGTTGATGGCCACGCTAAAAACAACGTCGAAAAATAAGGCGCCAACCTTCCATACAAAATCCGCTTTGTCTTTTATCGCCTACCTATCTTTTTCCACCGATTACTCTACCCTAAAATTATCGGGAAGAAATAATTTTGACGTTTTCTAGCGATAAGCCTGTCTTATTTTGTGCCTCTTGTGTTTTCTCTCTGCATTTATGCTGCTTATGTTTTTGGTAAAACTTTATAGAGTCCTACGTAATATGCTGACGGTTTTTTTAAAGGGGATGATCAGACGTTTTAAACCGACCAACCTTATGGGACCAATGCAATGTCAAAATATATAGAAAAAAAAAATCAGCCCTTCCATACGAGAAAGTAGTTCAGTGTTTGACATTTTGACAGGAATTGAACCCCCAATCAATGCCACCTGCCCACCTTCCTGATTCAAACAGATGTAGGTTTTCGCACCATTTGAATTACATAATTAACCGGTGTGAAGTTCGTAGCGAAATTTGGTCAGGAGTGCGATTTTTGAAACTCATTCTTTGAACTCAGCAGTAGAAAATGTCAAAATTACTATGGAGATACGCATCTTTCTACTGTTGATTTGACATTCAAAAAACATACTTCAGGAGTGCGATTTTTGAAAGTCAAATCAGCAGTAGAAAGATGCGTATCTCCATAGTAATTTTGACATTTTCAACTGCTGAAATCTGCGAATGAGATTAAAAAATCGCACTCCTTACGCATACTTTATAGGTAATTCAAAAGATGAGCATGTGAGAGTACTGTGTTCTTCTCAACTCTCGCGGAGTTACCTATACCCAAGAAGTGCCCTAGTTTATTGTTTAGATAACCAATAGCAAAAAATTAAAACCGCCTTCAAAAAAACTAAAAAGTTCAAAAATAATATTGCAGCCGATGACTTTTTCGTTCGCATCATAAGAACATTAAATTGTTTCATCGAAGTCGCTGTCAAGCCGGTACGATGCGGAACAGGGCTTGCATTAGTTTTTTGGCTTGGCTTGACACCGACTTCGATAAAACAATTTAATGTTCTTATGATGCGAACGAAAAAGTCATCGGCTGCAATATTATTTTTGAACTTTTTAGTTTTTTTGAAGGCGGTTTTAATTTTTTGGTAAAATTTTTTTTATTTCACAATTTTCAGTGGTGAATTCATTAGTTCGACTAAGATATTAGTTATACACGCAAATGGTACATCGATATGAAGCGAATTTTTCAATCGCCGATGATTTGCCGTCAACTTTTGAGGAGTTCTATTGTGTAGCTCCGTGATGCATCATCAGATCCTGGTTTCCTTATCATGGTACCACCGTCGGGATATCTCCTTTCCAACAAAAAAAGAATCATCAAAATCGGTTCATAAACGACGAAGTTATCCGCGAACACACATAAAAAAAAAATATATACGGTCGAATTGAGTAACCTCCTCCTTTTTTGAAGTCGGTTAAAAATATTACGCAATATCGCGAATTAAGGCACGGCCAATAGGATAATAGAATAAGCTGACAAACAAGTATTGACACAAACTATTCTTTGTTCGTGCTATCAGAACATAAAATATACAAATTATGTCTAGCTGAATGTCTGCTTTCCGCGCAAAACGTAAGACATAAGAACACGACGTAAGGTGAACTCCATATAAAACCAAGTTTACGTATAATGTGAGGGCAGATTTTATATACCTTCCACAATGTTAAACCATGTTTCAGCTAATAAATTCTTCTATTTGTGTCTGAAGTAATCCTACTTTTGATTTGTCTTTAGTCAAAAACATCATACCCTCCTTCGGGCGTACGCAGTCATGTAAAATTATTGATTTTAGATCATAAACAGCTACGCTCTTGTTGGTGGAGTAAATTGGAGTTATTATTCTCCAATCCATCTTTTACACAAGTGCATTTTAATAGACTTAAAAATGTCTGATTTGTGAAGAAAATATTGTTTTTTACGTTTGCCCTCTTAGAATGAAATATACCAATCGGCACGTATTTTCTGTACTTCTCTGTGTTTTGAAATCCTTCATTATGTTGCACAGCAGTCGTTCTTCTGCGTACGTCTATTCTCATAAGAGACAATACCAGGGCAAAAAAAATTGTTTGAGGAAGATCTTCCTTTTTCTACCAGTGCACTATATTAATAATAATATGCGCATTGATTACTAATTTGTACAAGATATCTTTCTTCACTTTGGAGTGTGACCATAAGAGTCAAGGCCTCGGTGTGATATTTATTAAATACAGGATAAAAATGTACACTTTTACGTTTAAGGAAGATCTTCCTTTTTCAACGAGAGCAATCTATCTAAACTATTATAAAACTGTAACAGAAGTGTGTCTGTACATTGAAGATATTTACAAAAAAAAAATTACGACATGGTTTTTACCTGTCCCTGATTCCAAATCACCAATTTTTGAATTTTTTGTCTGTCTGTTTGTTTGTTTGTTTGGGTGTTTGTTTGTTCGAGTATCACGCAAAAACTACTGAACCGATTTTGATGAAACTTTTTTGTTTGGTAGCGTAACATCTGACTTAAAATCTGGTATATAATTTATGCGGACGAAGTCGCGGGTAAAAGCTCGTACTATTATAAAACTGTAAATTAAAAAAAAGTTTTTTTTTGCTTTGTGTGTTTGTTCGAGCATCACGCAAAAACTACTGAACCGATTTTGATGAAACTTTTTTTGTTTGATAGCTTATGATCTGAGTTAAAATCTGTGAAGTCGCGGGTTAACGCTAGTTTATTAAGGCTGGGTATTAGTAGAACAAGCCTCTCTTTCTAACAAGCAAACTTTCGCAATTAGCCATCCCGCTTCAATTGAAAGCAAGATCGCAAAAAAACGCATTTTTCATCAATATCTTTTCTCTTGGGTGTTTGGGGAAAAATCCATCGGTTAGAAGCCCTGCTATAATTATTTACCTTTCAAATGATGGTATATTCAGAAGAAATGGTGTAGTGTGATTCTTGTAAAACTGGTTATAAATCTGAAATCGAGCTTACTTTGCTCCTCTTTTCTATCGAGAAAATTTAATAGAATCGTGTTTTCAACGGTTAGATGCCCTGCAGAAAGAACGTATCTACACTGTTATGTGAACTATATATATTAAATGTAATAATTTGGTTCTCAAAAATCGGTTCGAAAACAGACAAAATAGGTATGACCCCCTCTTAATAAGCGCATTGAATTGAACGTGAATTCGTACAAGTTGTCCTTTTGCACTGTGGTGTATTATCTATCGTAAGAGTCAAGGCCGCGGTGTAGCAGTAGTATTAATTAAATATTCATAAACGTAATGTATAGTTGCTTATGGTTAGCTATAACTGCGTGTCAATCATTGAGTAACCTACTTAACTAGTTGCATGTAGTAAAGAAAATCTACTAGGCCAAGATGGTAGTCCGCTGTGGGGACTTGCTACAGATGTCAGCACCCACAAGTTATAGCAAAGATGCCAACAGATGGCGATACCGTCGCTCTCGGAAAGCTGCTCCATACAAAGACAACGTTCATCGTAAATATGTAACTCGTAACCTACTACACATAAGGTTCACAATCGAATGCGAGCCATGAATCGCGCAAGAGAAATAATCACAGAGATTCAATACATATACAAGGTCCAACGAAGAACTGTTGGACCACGGCCGGTCCCCAGGCTTCACACCTAGCCTGGCGGAAGATCTTCCCTTTTCAATGGAGGAACATTTCCAGTAGCACCTCCATAGCCTTTCATCTTAAAACCTTTTGTAGTGCATTAAACTACATGTACACACGGCGACACATCAAGCTATACAAAACCAACATAAGCTGGCCGAGCGTAGGTCGATTAACGAATAACGTCTCGCGGCCAACTTATGTTGGTTTTGTATAGCTTGATGTGTCGCCGTGCGTACAAAATAGATATAAGTATACAGACAGAGCCCAACGTCATATGCTGACTGTTTTTTAAGAGTATGATCTGTCCAAACAAAACCAGTTTCTCTATGGCAAAATGAAACATGGAAATAGGAAAAAAAAACAGTTCTCCCATATACGGGGTGGAAAGTTGAAATGGGGCACGAAGGGCAGCTGCCAGAACCATTATAGCTACAAGAAAACATTCTTAGGAGACTAACCCTAACTTTTTGAGTATTTCACTTTTGCATTCACAGATTTCGAAAAAAAAAATAGTCACCTAGAAAAACTGTAATTTTCACAAAACTTTTTTCATTCCATTCGATTCTCTTACTGATAAGGAACATAAGTCTCTATGGGGTCAACCGAGGACGAGGTATTAGAACTCTCAGAAAACGCAAAATTAAATTCCCATTCATTTAGTAGGGAAATAACACAATTTTTCGCGGTTGGCTCTATTGGCTATGTGCACGACACTAGCGCCACACTAGCGCGGCGTACTGACAGAACTTTTTCGGACAGCCGTGAATTATTTACACTATTATAGTACTGTAAAAGTCTGTGTTTGTTCGAGGATTCTGCCAAAACTAATGGACCGAATGTGATAAAACTTTTTATATTTAAAATCGTATTATTAGTCTTAAAAACTAGCGTATATTTTATTCCGGTAAGATGACGGGAGCGGATGCGGACGAAGCCACGGACAAAATTTGTATCGGAATTCCCATACAAACTTTTACCTCAATTTTAACACCTTTGGGGAGTTAAAATGCGACAAACCTTTTTTAAGTGAGCATCTAGATGCCAATAGAAACTTCCATGCCAAATTTTAAGTTTGTAGTATTGACAGTTTGGGAGATTTCGTGTTAAGTTAGTGTGCTGATTTTCATAGGTTCAAGCAAATCTGACACAACTTCGCCGTCAGTAGTACAAATTTCTGCCACGGCGTGCGCTGCGATCGACTTGACAGTTTCCAACACCCACTTCGCACATAGCCAATAGTAAAAGTTGTTCAGATTGATGGTTTGATGTATTCCATTTAATATGTAACGCATTTAATTTTACACAGCCGTTCTTTTCTTCTTTATTTTATTCCATGCCGATTTTTGTAGTGAAAAGTATAAATTTAGCCACGTGTTTCCCTCCATATTGTTTCCAGGCACACGCTTGGCCGGGTGCCAGCGCAAGGAGTGCGTTCTATTTATATCTTCATAATGTGTTACGAATCTCCATTTGGAACTGTGCTAATTTGAGATCGACGAGAATTTTGGATTTCTTCATGGTCTAATTTACTATTTTTAATACAGTTTTGTTCACGGAGTACAGAAGGGACGGAGTTGAGGCAAGGCAGTGAGGTCAGTCGCCATTCGACGAGGTCGTGACGTCACAGTGGGCGTGGCCTATGCCGCTCAGTTCGAATCGGACCGCCATTGTTTTCGTACGTAATTATTCCGTTTTCTGCGAGGTGTTTTGTCAATAAAAAATATCTAGAACGATGAAGTGCGCTGTTCCTGGATGTAAAAATTGTTCAGGATCACAGACAAAGCTTGCAGATGGCATAACTTTTCATAGGTAAGTCTAATTTAATTAAATAAGAGTTGTTTCTTGAATTAATTCTCGAATTAGAAGGAATATTAGTTTTGCTACTACCCGCAAGATGCCGCTCTTTAAGATGGTAAAAAATTAAACGATTTTAGAAACTTAAGTGTAAATTATAGATGAAAATAACGATATAAACAAAGTGTTTAACTCGTTTATATCGATTTACCTTTTAATTCTTTGTTGAATTGGTCAATTAATACAAAAAAAACATCGTAAAAACATATTATGTTCCATAACGACATCTACCGGCGAGTAGATAACGGTCACAACAGACGGCAGCTAAATTATATAGTTGTACTCTTCAAACACGTGCAAAACTACATAAGCACGTGTAATATGAGAGAGCAACTTGCGTGCGTAAAAGAATACATACAACCAACGATATAAATTATAGCTGCTGTGTGTTGTTTTTGTGATTTTAGACCATATAACTAGGGACCAGCGTCGCTTTAGCACATTAAGAGATCAATTTTATCATATCTTCAAGAATAGTCTCGTTTCTCACACGATACTATTTTTAACAATCAACATTAGAATCTAAAGTAATAAAATAAAATCCAAAGTTGCGGATTTGATACTACCTCGTCCCCCGCAAAAAGTGTCAGAAAAGTTTGTTAGTAGAATTACACGCGAAACTCGTCAATAGTTCAATGGTCGCAGCAGCCTTCGTACGTATTGTGATCGTGAGTGGCGCTAGGTCGATAATAGCGACAAGTAGATGAATTAGTTGGTTGTCATGTTACCGTGCATTTGTTGTAGTTACTCCTTTCGCCGCTAGATGGATTTGACTTTTTGGGGCGGAGCCTACGCCCACCTCTTACCTCGTCCCCCGCATTTTGGCGACACTTACTTGAATAGAAAAATTGCCTTGCCTCACCTCCGCTCCCTTCTGTACTCCGTGGTTTTGTTATACCATGTAAGGAAAAGTATCATTAACCTTTAAACCACATACTCTACCCATCAAAGTGAACAACTTTTACTATGGGAGCAAACAGATCGGAGCAAAAAAAAATCTGCTGTCTCATGCATTTGAGTCGAGTAGGTATTGCAGTTTAGTATGGAACAGAAGATTTTATTTTTTGCTCTGATTAGTTTGCTCCCATAGTAAAAGTTGTTCAGTTTGATGGGTAGAGTATGTGGTTTAAAGGTTAATGATGCTTTTCCTAACATCCTGTATGTATAGAGCAGAGGATCCCAAAACCGGCACCACACCTTGGACACTTAGCTGTCATTTCATACAAAAGGGAAAAATTTAAAAGACGAGGTAAGCATGTGCGAGCGAGACAGGAATACGCATCTGCTTACATTTCACGCCACGATCCTGCCAGAGGGAGTGAGGTAAGAAATTGGTGGGAGGGGGGAGCGTGTGAATTCTCTATGGGTGGGAGACAGGGAGTGTTCATACTGTATGTAGTACTAGATACTCTTTCTTATACTATGCTCGGAATAAAAGATAGGCCAGTATAATAAAATAACTTAAGCAGGAAAAACAAAAAAAAAATCTAAGTTTAATTTAAACAATTTTTAAGTGCAGTTAAAAAAATTTAACTTCAAATTATAAGGTCAATTTTCGAGGATAATATTTATTATAAAAAAAATTATAAATCCCTTAAGTATATTTTTATTTACCTATTTATTTTATACATATTTTTCCCTGAATCAATTTTTTTTGCGGTTTTTCACTAATGTTTTTTATATTTGAAAATTGTAGAATAACTATTTTCTGCTGATTACAGAATTGTGGCAAGATGCAAGAACTTGTATGAAAATATTTGAAATGAATTGCAAATTGTTATTAAATTTTTTCGTTCATTTTATAACGATTTTTTTCTAACAGCACATGGAATTGCAATTTTAAATATAGTTGTGCAACTTATTATTATGGAGCAATGAGCATCACATTTTGTTACCTCCGTTTTTAGCATCACTGTTATTTCCCCCAACACTTTTCTCAGCTTCCGTCTCACCAATTCTCTTACCAAAAAGACAATTTATCTTCAAAAACTCTAAAAACATTATACCTAACAAAAAAACACAATCCGTTTACACAAAAAATGATCTGAAACTGTTTTATTAATACAACATCCTTTGAAAAAATATAAAACCAATATGCATTTTCTGTAAAAACATGAATTTTTCATCTTAATTCCTATTGCCATAAGTATAGAATCAAACGCATTGAAGTAAAGTACAAACTACAAATTTATAAATGCTATTAAAATGTGTATTATTCAACTTTATGATCTTGAAAATAATGATGATTTTGCGTGTAAAGCATGTATGTTCGCGGTTCGTCGATAATTAGATAGGTCAGCCTACTAAATAGATATAATTAAGACATTACTGATACTGATCGATAGAGGTCAGTAGTAACCTCGAATATATTTTGCCTAGCTCCTTAAAGACATTTAAGAAAAGGTTTAAACCTTAAAAGCCTTTAAAAAGGTATACATGTGTATGTGGCTGAAGAAGAGTGTGTGGCCGTAGTCTCTGCCTACCCCCTTGTTACAATACAAAAGTAGTCTCGTCAGGAGTCGGTCTTGATATTCCGAGAGATAAGTGTACGTTTTGCAACCATCAGCAGCCAGGCTGATTCAGTGTTTATGGGGTGTAGAGCATCTCTGTGATGGGGATGGACCAGGTCTGCCTGCATGACTCCAGTCGGTTTAGGAGTAACTAATGATTAAAGATCTGTAAAAAATTAACGATCAGCTGCACGGCTGATCGTATGATATTGTTGTAGTATGCACTGTAGCTATGTGAACAGTATAAAAACTGTCAAGTTCTGTCAGTCGGTTTAGGAGACTGACAAAGTTCCGACCTTTGAACGGCTGTATCTCCTAAACCGACTGATGAACCATGTCAGTTTATGTGCTGTTCACATAGCTACAGTGCATACTACAACAATATCATACGATCAGCCTTGCAGCTGATCGTTAATTTTTTACAGACCTTTAAACATCAGTAACTCCTAAACCGACTGGAGTTATGCAGGCAGACCTGGTCCATCCCCATCACAGAGATGCTCTACACCCCATAAACACTGAATCAGCCTTGCTGCTGATGGTTGCAAAAAGTACACTTATCGCTTATACTATGAGTGTAATACAAAGCAGGTTATCTCCAACTTATAGCGCCACATATCCTATAAAAATTGTCAAAGACTGTATACAAGATCCTGCCCATTCCTGAGATTGAAACTGTTTTTTTTTTGTCATTTTAATTTGATGACTTTTCGTAAGGTGGTAGTTCAAGATTTTCTTTATATCTATTTTAGGAGTTAGATATGGTCTTCTTATCGTGTGGGCAGAGCCCTGGTGTCAGAGTTTTTTCAGACCGCCTTACGGCCTCTGACGTGGTTTTTATGTAACGACTACTACCACCAGAGATAGTAGCCGGGACCAACGGCTTAACGTGCCATCCGAAGCACGGAATCATTTTTCTTTTCAGACAATCAGGTGATTCAGCCTGCAATGTCCTAACCAACTGGGGAAAAACGCACAAAGTGACATATCACTAGGTGTCGGGATTTCAACTTAATGGTCCTGAACGCCCCGTGGGAATCGAACCCACGACCTCCGTGTCGAGAGCCAAAGCTCTTAACCATTAGACCACGGAGGCAGGCTAGATATGGTGCTAGGTGCTTAATAAATAGGAACTAAATTAGCTCAAATAAGGCTAGATTCAGCACCAAACGGGCATTAATTAGGCAACTCAGAATGTATGCAAAATTTCGATTTCCCAAAAACGTCCAAGAGATGTCACTTTTAAATTCCTTCTATTTTTAAATGAAATAAAGAGCTCAAATAAACAATAGAGCCAGATTGTCGTTTATCAACGGCCGGTGTGGCGTGTCACGCGCATGACCACGCCCCTTTGATCATCTCATCAGTCATCAACTCATAAGTCATAACTAACACCATTTCATAACGTTTATTTCTTTTAGTGTTAAACTCACATCGCGCGATTTCATGAAGAAGATTTGAGATGCACAAAAAGTCAAAAATACAAAAATTCAACAAGGTAACTTGCTTCGTTGAAGAGGATTTACAGGTAAAAAAAACCGGCCAAGTACGAGTCGGGGCTCGGGCAATCAGTGTTCCGTACTACCAGTTGTTTAACATGGGTCATTGATAAAACCACTATAAATTGACACTTAGTATGTGGTCACAGAGTAACTGAAGATCATTTTACACTGGTCTGACTGGTGTTAGTTTTTAGGGTATAGAAGAAAAACTACCCAAGTTAAAGCCACCCTGATAATTTTCCCGCCATCTGCACGTTATTTCTGATGTTCATGATTTTTTTCAGATCTTATACGGCTATATTTTTTGAAATAGAGGTGGGGACAGCAATTTCTCGGATTTAATTGAAAATTTTGTTTAACAATATTTTAATAAAACCTTTGAAAAGTATATTTTTAGACTCGTATTTTCATAAGTTTTCAATTGATACCCCACACCATAGGGAAGAAAAAAATTTGGTTTTTATTCACCCTTTCTTACTCCCCAAATTGCCCCCCAATATAAAAATTAAGCTTTTTTACTTCATTTATGATATTGGACCAGCAATTGCTATATCTGTACCGAGTGTCAACTTCCTATGTCTTACGGTCTCTGAGAAAAATGCCTGTGACAGACGGACGGACGGACAAACACCGAGCTGATTCCATAAGTGTTCCGTTTTGCACATTTTCGTACGGAACACTAAAATTACTTATTCTTTGCCTATTGTGGTTCATTTAGACTTAGAAGAACCACAAGAAGACAAAAGCCTAGTTCTAAACGAAATAATACAACAAGCGTCTTTAATTTCTTATCTACACGATTTTTCTTAGGAGCCTATCGAGCCTATTGTGATGCCCCGAATCGTGTTTTTTTTATTTCTCAACAATTAAACAATATTTCCAAAAAACAAGAATGTCACATTGTAGTAACTGCTGATTTTCAATTTATCGGGTCACTGCAGATTTGTTTTTATAATTTTTGTAGTTATAATCTTTAAAACCGCTAAAAGTGGCCACTTTTTGCGGTTTTAACGATAATAGCTACAAGCATGAAACAAAATAATCCGTAATGACTAATGTTTCGATAAATTGAAAGCCAATCAGTACTACAATGTGACATTCTTGTTTTTTGGAAATGTTGTTTATTTGTTTAGAAATACAAAAATACGATTGGGGCAGCACAATAGGCTCGGTAAAGCCTTAATATGCTGACGGTTTTTTAAGGAGACCATCAAACTGAACAACTAACAGAGTCCAGTTTGATGGTCTCCTCCTTAAAAATCATCGAAATGGTATAAAAATATGCTGTTCCATAAAAAACTACAAATATACTCAAAGCAAATGTATGGGCACAGCACAATTTTTCTGCGGTTTTGTTCGATGTTAGTTCCTTAAAGAAAGTTGTCCAGTTTGATGGTCTGATCATTCGCTTGAAAAACCGCCAGAAGATTCAATGTTAGAACACAAAATTTTTTTTCCCGTGTCGTTTATAAGCCGGCACGATTCACGACTGGGCTTGGCCTAAGTTTTTGAGCTTGGCTTGAAAAAAGAATCATTGGTCAAGAACTGCCGTAGTTGTAGTGGAAAATTACACCAAAAAAAATAGACGAATCGAGAACCTTATCTTTTTTTAAGTTGGTTAAAGAATAGTGATATAAGATGGATATGAGGACTTACATCGTAACCGCTTGTAGTTAGATTTAGGCATTTAATTAATTAATTTAACACAATAAATTTTAGAATTACACAGCACTTTACACTTCGTACCAGCCAAGAAACTAATCAACTCGCCCATTTTGATTAACGTCATTTAAAATAAGAAATTAAAACTACCCACATTTCGTTTTTTTCTTTTTAAGTTCTTCAGAAAGGCAATGGGATCGAGCACATACAGCCGTTGTCTTCAGTAGTAAATATGCCCATCTAGACAGCTTGATAGCTCAGTCGGTAATGAACCTGCCTGCTACGCTAAGGTTCGCGGGTTCGAATCCCGCAAGGGGCAAATATATTTATGGTGTATACTAGTGTTTATAGCCATGGATGTTTGTATCTATATTTATTTATTCTATATCGTTGTCTAATCATCAAAATACAATTCTGAAGGGCTAGCAAACGCATGACAAAAAAAGAAAACCTTCATGCGAGCTGGGTTTCACATACGCAAAATAACAAAGACAGAGGCACGTCTCGATTTTTGTCGTTTTCACGAGGGTGGCATGCTAGACTCCCTGGACTAGATTCTGGCATTTAAATAGGGACTAGGTAATCTGTGTGATAATGCAAGATATTCATTTATTTATCCACATTCATACCTTTGGTAGGCTTTGGAACTAATTGAAAGTATGCCTAGTAGGTATTTAGGTACCTAAAGTCAATGACATTAGTAAACAAGAATGGACAGGCCTTACGCGAAACATTTCAAACCAGAAAAATGAGGCAAAACAATTGACAGTTTTACTTCAAAATTTTACTGAGATGACAGACCAAGTACCCTAATTTGTATTGAAGTGCCCTAGTTTTGCGTGCTTCAACTTAAAGCGCTTTGGGCCTATCCATTCATTTTACTTTGATCTAAGCCTAAAGTACGTATAAAAGACGCACGCGCACGCGTATAAAAGACTTCCGCCGCCGTAAGAATTTCCAATTATTAATTTAACGACTTCCTGTAACGTTCCAATGATTGCCTCGTGCTTCTCTTTCGAACGTTGAATTGTGATAACTGGTGACATGCTCCCAAAGGTTAGGTACGGGATGCTATGGATGTCATCAGTCATTAAAAAATAACATCACCGTCATCGTCATCATCATCTTAGACCATTATAACTATGGACGAGTTGCACGTGTAATTCTACTAACAAACTTTTCTGAGACTTTTTGCGGGGACGAGTTAGGAATTTAGGATGAAATCCGCAACTTTGGATTCCTAAAAAGAATAAATCCATTTCTCAATCAGTAATGGCACTACATTAGTCCCATTTCTCCACAAGTAGTGCTAATAAGTAAGTTATATCAGGATTTATACATCTTGGCAAAAATTAGTAGAAAACGTTGACACTAGGAACTAAATATTTTAGTACAAATTGCAGGTCGGTCTAGCCAGGTTATACATGATAACGTGATTTAGACATCTTACAAAGAAAGTGGCGCTCTCATGTTTTTTCATTTATTCGTCAATTCGTCGCCTTTGGTGCAAAAAAACAAAATTTTACTGGAGAGTCAATCATAGTTTTTCGACTACGCGCTTATTTCGACCATATTTTGAGATACGCCGTCAATCTGTTTTCTTTTCTATTAGTTTTATATCTTCACCTTTTTGTGACGACAAAGAGCTCGACGAATGGATCATTTTATACTTACTAATTCTTTTTTTTTTTTTTTAGAATTATACACACATACATAAGCTCACGCCATTGTCCCAAGGGGGTAGGCAGAGACTACAGATCGCCACACGCTACGACTCTGACACACTTCTCTAGCCTCATTGACATTCATACATCTTTTCATGCACTTCCGTCGATTGAGGGTGCTACGCACTTGTCCTTTTCGGAAAAGATCATTGATTTGATCGTGGTATGTTTTCCTCGGACGGCCTCTCCCGACACTTCCAATGATAAACAATTCCACTGTGCTCGATAAATTTCATTCGTAAGTCTTCTTTCATTCATTCTCTCTACGTGACCAAACCATCTAAGCATACCCCTCTCAATCCTTGTTACTATATCATCCTTCAACTTACACCAATCCCTTATCACACTGTTCTTGATTCGATTAACCAAAGTTATACCACACACATACTTCGTAAGGAGCGCATTTCAACTGCATTCACTCGACTTTCATTCCTTTTATTCCATACCCAACATTCACTCCCATACATTAGCGTAGGCACCAACACACCGTTTTGTGAATAGCCAGACGTGCCCTTTTTGATACAGACTGATACAGACAGAATTATGTTTAGAAAAATATAAAACTGACCTTTCTTCGAAGACTTGACAGAAACCAACCCATCTTCGTTCGCAGCCGGCACTATCATCACCTCGTTCCCCTCCAACAGCCTCTGCTCAGCGTCATCCCCCTCCCCCTTCTCCTCCAAGACCGATCTAACGGCGGGAGACGCCATCTTGTTTTACTACGCTCCACAAAATGGCGGCGTCAGTGCATCGTGTTCCTTTCTGGAATGTGTCAGTATAAAACTACATAGCTTTATTCAGTCTTTGATTGTTTGTTGGCGTTGATTTGGATCTGGAACAAATAAAAATTGAATTTAAAGATACTTAAATACATTCATACGGCCGTGGTGGTCCAGTACAGTGGCGAGTAACCTTGCCTGCCGTGCAGGAGGCGATGGTTCGATGCCCGTCCAGGCCGACTCGTACCAATTAGTTTATTGGAATTTATGTACGATTTGTAACACCACGACCTTTTCGGAGAAGGAAAACATCGTGAGGAAACCGGCATGCTTCAATTTCGAGACATGTATTGTACCTACTGTCCATTACAAGTGGCGGCGGGCTCACTCCCCGTCACACTGGACAGAGGGTACTACTAGTGAAACGTGGATGTTCTGAAGTTTCAGAATATCTCTGACTACCCCCTCGGGGAATATAGTCGTGAGCATATGTAAATACAACGTAGTATGTAATACATTCTCACGTGCGCCCGCGTGCTTCGGAATCTGAAGGCACTTGATCCCCGATGGAACTGTTAGATTGCGAAGTGCATATGCTCAGCGTGTAATTTCTCTATGCTCACGAGTATGTTCAGGGGTAGTCAGAGACTAATATTATAAAGAGGAAAGATTTGTACCTATTTTTGTATGTTTGTATGTTTGTAATGAATAGGCTCAAAAAGTACTGGGCCGATTTAAAAAATTCTTTCACCATTAGAAAGCTGCATTCACCCTGAGTAACATAGGCTATATTTATTGCTAGAAAAGATTAGACGTCCACCCGTGCGAAGCCGGGACGGGCCGCTAGTCAGAGATATTCTGAAAACTCAAAACATCCATGTTTCACTATACTTTGTAAAATTTTGCTTGATACCTTTGACGTCTGTCACATACGTACATTATTGAGGTAAGTCTCTGTCACTCTTATTTCCTACGCATCGCTCCGTCCTGCTGTCACAGGTATCAAGCTTGTATCAAGCAAAATTTTATATTCGTAGTACCTAAACTCTGTCCAGTCCAGTGTAACGAGTAGTGACCCCAGCATAGAATATGTTCAGGACGATATTCCCCGAGGGGATAGTCAGAGATATTCTGAAACTTCAGAACATCCACGTTTCACAGGTTCTTACCGAAACCACAGCCCGGACATTGCATACTAAAATTTGAAATTGACAAGATGACGTCAGCACATACAAAACCAACGAAATTGAACCTTAAGTCTTCTTCGTAGGTAACGAGGAACCAGTGCGAGGTAACCAGAGGGCGATAGAGGGGGTGAGGTAAAAAGTTGGTGGGAGGAAGGGAGTGTCCGTACTGTATCTAGTAATAGATACTCTTTCTTATACTGTCTGTATACTTTGATATTTCACACATTAATTTCTCAATTTTAGTTACCTACCTAATTATTTCATATCATGGTGTGGTTTGTATCTCCCCGAATGTAATAAAAAAAAAAATGTTTAATCGTTTAGGTAATAGTTTAAAAAAAAAAAAAAAAATTTTTTTTTGTCTGCTTGTTTGTCTGCTATATTTTGGGTAATCTATTATTGGCCTTACCATATGTATTATGTAATTGCTAAGTGATCCCGGGCATTCTGTGCGGCAGTGGCTCAATTATATTCTCAATACAGATACTTTCTCAGTTTCTTTTCTCAATCTATATAAAGCATGGACCGCACAGTGTTGCTCGGCTTCACTCCACAATTTTCATTATTCTATATCTATATGTTACTTGTTACGCTGTTGATTATCAAAATAAAATAAAATAAAAAAAATAAAAAAATACTGTACCGGAACTCTGTCCAGTGTGACGGGGAGTGAGCCCGTCACCACTTATAATGGACAGCAGGTACAATACATGTCTCGAAATTGAAGCAACCCAAATGGGGCTACGCCATTATTTTTTTTTAGCTGTGATTTTGCTCAAAAGCTATCCTCGAGATTCGGATAGATACAAAAATTATATGACATTGGCAGGAATGCATTTCTCCCCAAGATTAGGGAATAGAGGAAAAACCAAAACACTTTAGATCTGACACCGAATATCTTGAGATTGTAACTCCATCCAGCAAGTGTCATTGAAAATATTTGTTTTTAGGGTTCCGTACCCAAAGGGTGATAACGGGACCCTATTACTAAGCCTACGTTGTTTTAAGTGTGCAAATGTAGGTGTATTTTATTGTAGATATTGTTTGATCGTGCCACGATATGTTTTTTAGAGTTTCGTACCCAAAAGATGAAAACAGGGCCTCTACCCGCACATTCGAACTTCGCAATTGCGTGAACATTTTCGTTCTAATGTCAACTCTATTCCAATGAAGTGCGGACCGAAACAGTGGCGATATAGCGAACATCGAAAGTGCGAGTACAGGGCTAGTACCCTACTATTACTAAGCCTACGTGGACAACGTAGGCTTAGTAATAGTAGGGTCCATCTGTCCTACCTATTTAGGGCTGTAACTTTTGAACCGTAATAGCTAGATAGTTGAAATTTTCTCAGATTATGCGTTATTACGGCGGATTTGTTAACAAATAATAAAAATATCAAAAAGTTAAAAATTAAAGGGGGTTCTCAACAAGAAATTAGTTTTTATCAACGTTTTTTCTTCACGCTCTATCGTAAAAACGGTAATACATACAAGCGTCAAACTTAGTGTGATTATAGGGAAAACTCTACAGAATAACAACAAATACTAAAAACCGGCCAAGTGTGAGTCGGTCTTGCGCTAAAGGTCCCGGACAACAAAAGTTTTTTTTTTCAAAGTTAATAATGTTGTGTTCTGTGGTGGCGTGGTACGGAAGACGGAACCCTCGGTGCGCGAGTAGCCCGACTCGCACTTGACCAGTTTTATTTTAATTAGAGCGCCTCATTTAGAAAGAAAAACAAATACTACGAGCAGGTTATTTATTTATCGCATTGCGTAGGTGTAGATTACAGTCTAGAAAGATACGACACAATTACACTTGACATAGTCTACATTTAGCCTTAAAACACTAACCTAGATCTCTAGGTTTCTGCCGGTGATGTCACTAGGGTTGCCAGGTAACTGATTTTTTTGGGACAACTCCAAAGATTTTATTCCTCGGGGGTGTAGTAAGACTAAGAGGTATTCAAAATCCAGGATAATAATATGTGTACCTACCGGCAACGTCCTTTTCCAGCCCTGTCACACGGCTATCCGTGTGGCAAAGAACAGGAGTGCAATTTTTGAAAGTCACACGTTCAAATCAGCTTTAGAAAATGTCAAAATTCATAGTCATTCGACCATTTGCGCGTGTGATTTTCAAAAATCGCACACCAGAGCTGGAAAAAGTTTGAAACACATCCCATCGACTCGATAGAAGAATAATAGCAAGTGTTTGTATGTACACACGGCGACAGGTCAGGTTACCCTGTTTGGACTTTGAACTATTAGAAGTTGAACGCTGCGAATCGTGCGAGAGGGTGCGGTATGTTGTTGTTGTTTCGTCTCACAGCACGCTGCGCCCGCGCCGGCAGCCGCGTCTATGCAGGCTCTCTGCCGCACTATTTTTTGTTTTGTATGTAGTGTAGTTATGGTTATATAGGGTGCGTAACCTGATGTGTCGCCGTGTGTACATATTTGACAGATATAAGACTTATAAGTACCTACGAACCGGAGACCTGGGGGTCCATCGCGCTAATTTTGAACGATACTACCAAAAACCACAACCAAAAACGTTACGTTATGCGCAATTCGTATCGCGCTAATTATATTAACGGTAACGATTTAGCTTTTTTTCGGAAGATACGTTGGCGTAACGTTCGATGTCCGTTCGATCGAATTTTCTGGCGTGGTACGTGCGTGGTAGGTGCGTGGTAGGTGCGTGGTAGGTACGTGGTAGGATAGTGGTAGGATCGTGGTAGGTGCGTGGTAGGTGCGTGGTAGGTGTATGGTAGGTGTATGGTGGTAACTAAACTTGAAACGTTTACGGCTTAAACGTTTCGAGTTTGGTTTTGCTTTGGTAACGTCACCGTCAGCCACACGGTGATTGCATCAGATTTTGACGATAGTCTGAAGGAATTCGTTTCCTCTTACGACTTTACGACAACTGGGTTTGTTCTATTCGAAGCCGATCTCCACCCACACAGTACAACCGACAACCTATACGGAACCGTAGTTATGAAAAGTCAGCTCGTACTGTTCTTTCTTAATTAGGAGCGTGCAGAATTGATCTGTCACAGAATTTAAATGCCTTCGAATGACGTTGGTGGAAGTGGATACGTAGTTTTTTTTGATCGATGTAAAATTGTATTGACATTTTTCACTTATCAATAGACTGGCAGCGTTGTTGTATCTTCACGTACCATGCAAATACCGCAGTGTCTCAAGAAAAGTGTGTACCGCCAGTGACAGTGACATACGGAACTGAGACGTGGTCGCTCATTTACGGCCTCATAAAAATGCTAAAGTCACCCAATGGAGAGGGCTATGCTCGGAGTTTCCCTGCGAGATCGAATCAGAAATGAAGAGATTCGCAGAAGAACCAGAGTAGCTACAACACAAAAGAATAGCTTAACTAAAGTGGCAATGGGTTGGGTACATTGCTAGCAGATCAGATGGTCGATGTGGCCGAAGAGTTATCGAGTGGTGACCGCGTAACGGAAGGTGCAGTGTGGGTAGGCAGTGAGCACACACAAGGTGGACTGACGACCTGGTGAAGGCGGCGGGAACCTTTTGGATGAGGGCAGCGCAGGACCGGTTGTTTGTCGATCCTTGGGGGAGGCCTATGTCCAGCAGTGGATGTCTATCAGCTTAGATGTTGATTACGATTACAAACTCTCTCTGTCACGGGTCTGCTAGAAGTAATCTCTTTAAAGATAAGCTAGCCTTTTGGCAGCGCAGGACCGGTCGTTATGGCGATCCTTGGGGGAGGCCTATGTCCAGCAGTGGACGTCCATCGGCTGAGATGATCATGATGATAGCCTTTTGTACTTGTATATACTATGCTATTCTCTTCTGTATATTTCCGTGTGTACAATTAAATAAATAAATTATGTAACAAGGAAAACTGTCTGTGTCTATACATATTATGTCTGTAATCTAACCTAAGCCAAAAGTCTAAACATATAGCATAGTAACATGATATGATAGCAAACGTATGATAAATGAAGATAAATATAAGGAGGTTATTGACCTTGACAGCCGTCTGTTCTTGTTATTATCATACCTAAAATGTAATTAACGTTTTTTTAGAACACGTACCGGTTTGGCAGTAAAAATTAGCCACGAGATATTTTTTTGCATTACAATTAAGTGTGTTACAGTTCTTTGAACTTAGAATTTACCATACAAAATTCATCTTTATCTTACTCTCCAAATCATGTTGTTTTCAAATTGCCAAGATATTTATTTTAAACAACCAAGTTGTCGTCTTTAGAAAGATCTAAAGCGGTGATTTCCTTGAGAGGATCCTGCCGAGGGTATCACGCGAGAGTGACTCCCTGGGCGCGTACCGGAAAGCGCAGCGTGGGTAGGCCCCTCACACGGTGGACCGACGACCTGGTGAAGGCGGCGGGAAAACGTTGGATGAGGGCAGCGCAGGACCAGTCGTTATGGTGATCCTTGCTGGCCTATGTCCAGCAGTGGACGTCCATCGGCTGAGATGATGATGATGATGATGAGTGACTCCCTGCCCCCCACCCCACAAATTTTTGCTTCACCCCCTCTGGTAGGAAGCCTGGCAGGAAACAGTAGGCAATGGTGTATTCCTTTCTCACTCGCAGTATCGATGCTTACATTTTGTCAGTCCTTCCCACTTGTATGAAGTGACAGCGTCCCGAGCGTGTGGAGAGGATGAGGAGACCATGGAACATATCCTTTGTAACTGTGATGTCTTGGTGGTAAAACGCATGAGCCGCCTCGGAGATGGATATCCGAAACCGGGAGATCTTAGGTTTCTTCCCCTCAATGGTAACGCCTCCTTCATTGACCATGTATTTGAAGGGTGAAGAAAGCAAAAAGTATTGGGGCTAACACAAAAGATGCCACTGGGTCGAAGTGTTACTGGCTTGGCAGCCCCCACAACAAGATGAGATAAGATGAAGTGGCAGCCAAATGTCCAAAGTGTGGTAATATCCTCCTAAATGGGAAATTTTGGTCTATTACTCAAATGCTACAGATATACAACGTGTTAATGAATTAACGCAAAACTAGAAAGTAATTTGTTTAGAATCGAGAGCAGAATCGAATTATCATAGTTTCAACATAGGTAATTTTTTTCAAAATATTAAATAATTTTATTGCAAAGGACATCTGGCACATAATACCAAAAAATTTATAATCGTCCTTATATTTTTATTATGGACTATGGAACACTAGAAACTGACTGCAGGCATTAGTTTATTTTATAATGATTTATTCGTTTTTATCATTTTTATATCAAAAAAACATTGTTCTTGCAACACATCCTACCAACTCCAACTAAACAACATTGACAGCCATTTTGGGGTTGCTGCTTTTTTATAATTTATTAATAATATATGATTAAATAACTCGTTAAATTAAAATAAACGATACTATCTGAGTCGTTTTTATAAAACCTCATAATTTATTACACATTTGACTTGAGTCAAAACTTCTATACATTTTAAGGTATTTTTTCAAGGGAGAGCGGCGGCGCTTGTCATTGGTACATTCACCCTACTTACTACCAAAACAAGATTATAAAAATGTATCCATGAGTACGTTAGCGCTTTCTTTCAGTGCTGAAATGATAACAAATCATTTTTGTCTCAAAACTTAAAATGCGAATAACTTTAAATTTTAAGTATTTAAATAATGAAATTATTATTACAATCTAATTATTTTGTTATAAATCAGTTGGGGTGTATGAGGTTTTGCGCTAATTCATTAACACGTTGTATGCAGCCCAGTCAAACTTCAGGCTATTTTGCAGAATATTTTGTTTCTCTGGCTTTCTGATGTTCAGTAAATTAATAATCCTATCCTACTAATATTATTAAACGCGAAAGTTTGTAAGTATGGATGGATGTTTGTTCCGCTTTCACGCAAAAACTGCTTTACTGATTTTGATGAAAGAACTTTGGCGAATATGGACCCAGCCATTTTTACGAAAACTAAAAGCCCTTCAGGACGGCGGTCATAATTATTATAAACAGAAAAAAATAAGGCATTTTTAAAAAAACTTCCTCATCTCTATAAGTCCGGGTTCAAAAGTAGAAATTACAAGTAAAATAGACAAATCATCCAAAAAGCAGTAGCAAAACGCAACCACGACAGCTATTTTCATCTAATATTATCACTGAGGTAGTTTTTGGACGTTACGGAACGTATTTGGCTTTATTGAACTGATAGTGCGTGTGATTTCGTTTGATTCCATTATCATAATATTGTAAGGTTATCGTGAATTTTCATTAAAACAAACACAATGAATGCGTAGAAGATTGGGTGGGCTATCTAATAAGAAAGATTATGAGTTTCACACACTTGACACAAAAGGTATCATAAGGAGAAATACCTTTCCCCCAACTTCTATAGATTACAACCAATTTCCTTTTTTGTTAGTTTTGTTTCACTCTACACGTATTACTAAGTTTCATTCATGTATGGGACCTATATGTCTGGGTCTCACATTATATGGCCTTCCGCCAAACTTCTTTGGCATACAGATAGACCATGGCCTGGATTAACACATAGGGTACTTTTTATCCGGGTAACGCAGACGAAGTCGCGGGCAACAGCTAGTGGGTAATAAAATAACAAGGACGTCATCGTCACCAACGCGATGTCTTATTTACGTTTTTCAGACAAGTAACATGAATATTGACCGCAAGGAGCCCAAGGAGGTGATCATATGTCTTAGCTAATACCTTCTTGTGCACACTATAGGTGTTTAGGTAGTTAGTAAAGTTATTCTTATGTTAAGTATAGTAGGTATACAGGGTGTTACAAAAGTAAAAATAAACATTTCAAACTTTTAAGGAGGTTGTTTAGACCCTCAAACTGAACAACTTTTACAATGGGACCAACACTGAAATCGCGAAAAAAAAATCCGCTGTACCATACAAAACAATGGATTAGCGATCCCATTTACAAAAATGCATTTTGTTAGTTCAGGCACATACCATATGTCAATAAAAATCTATAATAAATTACCTTCAAACATAAGAAATATTGAAAAACAATCAGGTTTCCATCAAAAACTAAAGGAATTCCTTATAAAGAGATGCTTTTATTCCCTGCAAGAGTTTTTCGACTGCGCACAGTTAGTTGCTGCGTAGTTAGTTTAGATAAATATATAATATACGAGCTTTTACCCGCGACTTCGTCCGCATAAATTATATACCAGATTTTAAGTCAGATGATAAGCTATCAAACAAAAAAAGTTTCATCAAAATCGGTTCAGTAGTTTTTGCGTGATACTCGAACAAACATACACCCAAACAAACAAACAAACAAACGAACAAACAAACAAACAAACAAACAGACAGACAAAAAATCCAAAAATTGGTGATTTGGAATCAGGGACATCTAAAAATCATATCGTAATCTTTTTTTTGTAAATATCTTCAATGTACAGACACACTTCTGTTACAGTTTTATAATAGTTTAGATTACATGTAATAGTAAACTAAATATGTCAATAATGAATAAGATAAATATTGTAATAAGTTAAGTTAATAATGAATAAGTTGTAACTACATTTAGTTTGCAGTGCCCTTACAGGGTTCATGTGCGCCCTATTTTTATGTGTCCACCTTATGTAACCACATGAAGCAATAAACTATTATGACTATGACTATGACTATGACTAAACTGCAAACATAACTCGACTGAAGTGTATGGGACAGCAGATATTTTTTTCGCGATTTCGATATTGGTTCCATAGAAAAAGTTGTTCAGTTTAATGGTCTGAAGCACCCCTTTAAGTAAGTGTACCATTTAATTTTACACCAATTTTTAATTTTTTTTTTTCCTTTTTTTTTTGTATTTGGGTCGAGTTTCATATGGAACAGCAGATATTTTTTACTCGATTTCGCCCTTATATTATCCCTATTGAAAAAGTTGTACAGTTTGATGGTCTGATCATCCCCTTAGAAAACCGTCAGCTTGTTAAGAAGGACCCTGTATTATCTACAGGGTGTTAGGGTAAACAGTTACAAATAAGGGGAGATTGTACCCATGATACTGAACAACGTTCGCTATGAAAGTTATAGGAAATTCTACAGAAAATTTTTGGACTTCCCATACTAAATGCAATCAGCTGATCTTTATTTTATTTTATTTATTAGATACTGAAACAAGTCACAATCAATTTTATAAGTTACGAGCTTTTACCCGCGACTTCGTCCGCATAAATTATATACCAGATTTTAAGTCAGATGATAAGCTATCAAACAAAAAAAGTTTCATCAAAATCGGTTCAGTAGTTTTTGCGTGATACTCGAACAAACAAACACCCAAACAAACAAACAAACAAACGAACAAACAAACAGACAGACAAAAAATCCAAAAATTGGTGATTTGGAATCAGGGACATCTAAAAACCATATCGTAATTTTTTTTTGTAAATATCTTCAATGTACAGACAAATTTCTGTTACAGTTTTATAATAGTTTAGATAGTAACATGAATGAAATATTTTAAGTCTAGACTGTGACTCAATTAAAAATGAGTATACAATATGATTATATATCCCCTTCCCCAGATAAACCCTTACAGGTTTTCGTGGGACGGGTTTTTGTCCTTGTTGTGTTTTGTAAATTTCTCTATTCAATAAAAAAAAAAAAAAAAAAAAAAAAAAAGTGAGACATGCTTAAAATTACAATTACAATTTTAAAAGACCAAACATCCAGAACCAATCATACGAACAAAAAAGAAAAAAAAATTTAATACAGTAATATGCTACGAGTTAACTATTCAGATACAGTAAAGTTGGCCAATTATGAGTACTTAATATAAAGTATACCTACAAATTAAATACAAGCTATGTACCGTGTTGAGAGGAGGAGAGGAGGATTGTATGGACACATCTTTTAAAACTGTTTAATCTGTTATTAATAACATCAAATTCCGCATGCTTTCTATCCAACTTCCAGATCGAACGTTTGTACGAAAAGTAATTTTTATTTTGCGATTTTCCCTTCGTTCCTTTGAGAAAGTTGTTGAGTATCATGAGTACAATCACCCCTTAAAGTAATGCAACTGTCTACCCTAACACCCTGTATTAAGAAGGACCCTGTATGTGTATGCTATACGTAAGTCGTGTTATACAATATTCTAATAACACGAGTGAGCCTTGGGAAACACCTGTTGCAAAGTTACCGAGGCATTGGTTCAGATCTCGGTTGAGGATAACCAGTGCTTATTTACCTT
Source organism: Agonopterix subpropinquella (assembly GCA_922987775.1). Lineage (NCBI taxonomy): Eukaryota > Metazoa > Arthropoda > Insecta > Lepidoptera > Depressariidae > Agonopterix > Agonopterix subpropinquella. The sequence goes on along the minus strand of OV277718.1, from coordinate 5,753,438 downwards.
CTCAAGTAGAGATGCTCTAGTCTATGAAAGACTATTCGGTCAATTTCGGAGTCGGTTACGAAGGTGCCGAATTGTCAAATAAACAAGCTGTATCAGGGACGCAGCTGCAGTGGAGTACGTGAAACGTGTTGTACCGAGTAATGGCTTCTATCTCTACGATTCTATCCTCTAAATAATGGTAATAAAATAATGCTGGTAGGTGCTATAGGTATTCGCAAAGTAATAAGCGACCTTGTCATAATAGGGTTGCCATTCGTCCCGATACGTCGGGACATGTCACCGTTATTAACAGTGGTTTTCCGACGAGACGTCCCGACAAGCTATAAAATGTCCCGACAAACATAATCGAGCGCGCCGCGCAGGCCGCGCAAGCTCTTACTTATAGATCGTATTGCAGTCATCTCATTATATTGCAGGGAAATCTCGAGCTCGCTTCGCTCGCTCTTGATTTTAGATCATATTGCAGTCATCTCATTACATTGTGAAATCTCGAGCTCGCTTCGCTCGCTCTGGGTGAGTGAAATTATGATCTAAATCGGTTTTAATTGTACTTACATGTATATGAACTGAAACTCCCGCGCACCGATGAACACAGTAAATACTTTTAAAAAAAGACCCCAAATTGTAAATGTCCCGACGTGGCCTTGGGGATTTATGGCAACCCTATGTCATAACATATTTCGTTACATATAGTGCATATCATAGCATATGCTTACGACTATATTCCCCGAGGGGATAGTCAGAGATATTCTGAAACCTCAGAACATCCACGTTTCACTACTTACTAGTACCGAAACTGTCTAGTGTGACGGGGAGTGAGCCCGTCGCCACTTGTAATGGACAGTGTGTACAATAAATGCCTCGAAATTGAAGCATGCAGGTTTCCTCACGATGTTTTCCTTCACCGAAAAGCCAGTAGTGTTAAAAATCGTACGTAAATTCTGTAAAACCCATTGGTACGAGTCGGCCTGGACGGGGATCGAACTACCGCCTCCTGCACGGCAGGCCAGGTTACTCGCCACTGGACCGCCACGGCATTTACTTATGGTGGTACAATTTTATTTCAATTGGTGTCAAACCTGTCAGACACACCCGTGTCATGGATTTTTGTATCTAACCCTAGGTAGATACAAAAATCCATGACCAAGATCCATCCTTGGTCCTAACCAAGTATTTTGGTCCTAGGTATCTACATCAGTAGCGTAGCGAGGGGAGGGCAAGGGGGACAAATGCCCCGGGCGGCACTTTACTAGGGGCGGCAAATTCGGGAAAAATATAGATTGATTGAGATCTGTCTATAACCAATTCGCTCGCTCTAAGTTTCTGTTTTAATTATTGTACATACACATAATCCAAAAGAGTTCTGGCCACAGCTAAAATAAAAATGCGTAGTGCTAAAAATTTTGAGATTGCTTCGCTTGATCCATAGCTTTTACTTAGGATACTTTGCACATATTTTTGTACGTAAAAAGCTCTGTTTCCAACTGATTTGTATTTGCTAGAAAAGTCGAGCTCGCTTCCCTCTAAGTTTGAATTTTTACAAGCATAAACCAAAAGGTATCTGACCACTACCTAAATACCTAGTAGTGCTAAAAAATTTCGAGCTCGCTTCGCTCGCGCCGTTATTTTTTGAGTAGGCCTTCTTCTATAGATAAGGGGGCGGCAAAATCGGTCTGTGCCCCGGGCTGAAGAAACCCACGGTACGTCACTGATCTACATTATCATATCAAATCTATATATCGTTGTCTAGTCATCATAATACAACTCTGGACTAGATAATCTATGTGATAATGTCCAAGATATTTGAAAAACATTTCTTAATAACAGTACCTTACCTACATTATGTTTGTGTGGTCTGTCACCACAATCAATATCATTATCAAAACTGTGAAAATCAACAAATCTTATGATAACACCGACAATAAAACACGTTGCGATAAATTCACGAGTGGTGAGCTCACGAAATCTGATTATTAGCCAAACAATAAGTAAACAGATTACCTAGTGTACCTAAATATCTCGGATTTGCAATGTTATGCACATAATAGACTTGTGGTTTCCGGGTTAGAAGAGACCACCTAATGCGTAAAACGTTACACTAGAATAGGGTTGCCATTCGTCCCGATACGTCGGGACATGTCACCATTATTAACAACAGTGGTGTCCCGAGACGTCCCGACAAGCTATAAAATGTCCCGACAAACATAATCGAGCGCGCCGCGCAGGCCGCGCAATCTCTTACTTATAGATCGTATTGCAGTCATTTCATTATACTGCAGGGAAATCTCGAGCTCGCTTCGCTCACTCTTAATTTTAGATCGTATTGCAGTCATCTCATTATATTGTGAAATCTCGAGCTCGCTTCGCTCGCTCTGGGTGAGTGAAATTATGATCTAAATCGGTTTTAATTGTACTTACATGTATATGAACTGAAACTCCCGCGCACCGTCGAACACAGTAAATACTTTTAAAAAAAGACCCCAAATATGTCCCGACGTGGCCTTGGGGATTTATAGCAACCCTACACTAGAAACAAAATCTCATGTAAAATAGAAAAAAATTTGTCCGAATTGTAATTTAATTGCATGAATTTATTTAAAAGACCGGAAAAAGCAGTAATTAATACTGGCCACCAACTGGTTCCCAGGAAAACGAAATCGGCATCGAGGCAGATGTAGAAAATGGTGGCGATAGCGGGCCCGATTAGATAAATTTTAAACTGGCCTATCGAAGAGCAAAACCAGGACGCATCGTAAACAGAGGTTGCGCAACAATGGGACAGCAAAGGCGGATATAATTAATAGGTAAATAAAATTTCATCATCATCTCAGCCGATAGACGTCCACTGCTGGACATAGGCCAAGGATCGCTATAACGACCGGTCCTGCGCTGCCGTCACCCAACGTGTTCCTGCCACCACCAGGTCACCAGGTCGTCGGTCCACCTTCTTGTGCCTACCCACACGCTGCGATTTCCGGTACGCGATCGCCACTCGATAAATAAGTTTGGGTACAAGATTTTCTGAAACCGAAACTCCATTTTTGCACATCTCTAATACTATGAACTATGAAAGATAATTGCATGACATTGGCATTATTTTACACTAATACTCTCGATCAAAGAACATGGGTTAGAAGTGCAAAGTAGGCATGGAACGTGTCGCCACAGGTTATGCTTTGCATAACATCATAAGGCGCGCGGCGTGGTGCGAGCGAGATGGCATGAGTAGTTGAAGCAGAGTGAGCGGGAAGACAAGTGGCGACATTCGAGTCGTAGCATTTCTAACCCCTCTTATACAGGGTGTAACAAAACACCCTAGTAATACTTAAGGGGTTGCTTCAGACCATCAAACTGAACAACTTTCACTATGGAGCCAACATCGAAATAGCGAAAAAAAATCCGCTCTTTCATACAAAACTGCAGTACCGTCTCGACTCAAATGTATGGGATGGCAGATTTTTTTTTTCTCGACGTTGGCTCCATAGTGAAAGTTGTTCAGATTGATGGTCTGAAGCACCTCCTTAAGTATTACTAGGGTGTTTTGTTACACCCTGTAATGTTCTGTGCTGTAATGTGTGTAATGTTCGATCTTGAGGAAGTAAGCGTGTCATGGAAACGTTTACTATAGCACAGTACGAGTATAAGAAAGAGTATCTAGTACTACATAACTATAGTATAGTAAATAAAGTCCAAAGATGAGTTGACCTACTTAGTTTGCGTTATCTTTTTATCAAATACTGTAATATGAGTAGTTTCTGTTATTGGCGTCATGTTTCCTTCACATGTTTTTAATCGATTAATTCATAGATCAAAATATAAGAACTAGATGAACTAGTAATGGACAGAACGACGATTAAATTTAATTTAATTTAATTATTTACCTAAATTATACACAGGTTTGCTCCTATAGTAAAAGTTTTCAGTTTGATGGGTAGAGTATGTTGGTCCTCCGTATAAAAATTAAGCTTTTTTGACTTCATTTCATGATTATAATATTGGATCATTAATTGATATATCTGTCCCAAGTTGCAGCTTCCTATGTCTTACGGTCTCTGAGCAAAATGCCTGTGAATCCTGTGATAGGCGGACGGACGAACGGACGGACGCACGGACGGACACCGAGCTAATTCAAATGAAAGAATTTTTGTATGGGCCGTGGTACGGAACACTAAAAATCACTTTGTTGCCACACAAAATTACAAAATAGGTACCAAAACAATAAACAAATTCACCACACTTAAAATTACAATAACAATATAAATTATGACATGGCTGTACCGTACGAGTAAGTACTTCAAGAAAACATCTTAGTCATCAGACTTACTTAAACAAAAAAAAAACAACGGGTTGCACTCCGGGAGTGCCGGCAGAAAGAGGATCTTACGTCTTACGAATTGTCACGAGACGACACGGTCCTGACGCGAGTTTAACATTTTTTACCCATCCCAAACGTATTACGAATTTTCGATCAGGTCACGTGACGTCACGGTCCTGACGCGAGTTTAACATTTTTTGCCCATACCAAAAGTGCACAACGCCGCTAAAGAAGTTTTCACTTCAAAAAAAAGTTGTATAATACTCAAATACTCATACTCTTTCTTATACTGTGGTAATATTTAAGGGGCACTTACGTCCCGGAAATACCTGGGAAGGGTTCCTAGGTTTCCTCTTACTTTTCGTTTTTCTACAAGAATTATACAAAGTTGCCGAAACTAAAAATGTACACAGTATTCTTGGATAGTTTATCTAGTGAAATCATCAATTGAATACAAAAATGAAACTGAATTGTTGAAATTGATTTTTTTTAAATTATGATTATTAAATTTTTTTTTGTTTGAGGCAATTACTTCACACGATAGAATTTCATTTCGAAAAGTAAAAAAAACACATTTTTAACATTATTTTCTCAAACTAGAATAACTGGCAACCATTTATCCATTAGTTTATCTAGTGAAATCATAAAAAAAATATATAAAAATTACTTTTATTATCGCACGCACGCACTTTTCGGAGGGCTGGGCGATCGCGTTTCTCATAGAAAATATTCGGCTGAAGCCACCTATGGCCCCTAAAGACAAAAGTGCAAAAAAATATACGTTTACTTATGAATTTGTCATTTTTAGAAATTTGGTTGTGTGTATTTATTTATATTTTAAGAGTGTGGCACCCGCGACCTCGTAAATGTTTACGTTAGTTCAACACGTGTGCCAAATACAGTTTATAGCACACAAACGCATCAGAATATCTCCTTCAGCGTATGCAAGTTTCCTCGCGATGTTTTCCTTCAACGTTTGATAGCATTCCTACTAAACTCATTGGTAGGTACATGCCATGGCAATAAACAATTCAATGGATTAGTTCAACTTCTACATACCACTTCTCTTTAAGAGGATACACCCGTCAGCCGGCTCAATGTAAACGAAGTTTAGCTCTATTTTGAATATTAATCAATTTAATTCAATAGGTATTATAAAACGCGATCTGGAAACGATTTAATTTAATTTATTTAATAGGTACACTAACAGCTTAAAGTATTTCGCATTACAAACAAAATTTCCATATAAATCTAATCGCTAATAATACACAACATTCAAAAATCACATGGTATTAAAATCATGATTAAATCTAGAAGCAGTAGAAATTTGAACATTACAATTTAGAAGATTATGTGCTATGTCAGAAATGTATACAGGATTTTAGGATAAACTATTGCATTACTTAAAAGGGTGGTTATATCCGTGAAGTATCAACTTTCTCTAAGAAAATGCGCAAAAAAATTTGGCACTTTCCATACTAAATGCAATCAGATAAATTAAATTAAATATTCTTTATTGTCAGGCAAAAGTAACCCATAGATACATAACACACAATACAATACAATAAAATGTCAATACAAATTATAAGATATCACATTAAAATGCTCGTCAAAAATATAAAAATTGTCATAGATCTTTCTTATAATAGTATAAGGATAATCGAACGATTGTATGAAAAGTCAATTTTTTTGCGAATTTCCTATAGGTTTCTCAGGGAAAGTTGATCAGTATCATTGGTACAATCACCCCTTAAAATACCTACTACAACTGTATACCCTAACAGCCTATAGTTTACAAGTAACAGTTGCTCAAAGACTTCTAATTATTCTATACAAATCTTTAATCTGTTCGTATTTGTATTGTGCTAATAAAATAAACGAGTTTTCTATCGATCTAAATTAATCCTAGTATTGAAATACATGGAAATCTGACAAAACTAATCTCTGGGACAGTGCACAGAGATAAGTTTTTAGATAGTGTTCAAAAATTTCATTGTTTTTTTATACAGCGTGCTTGATGCTGGTGCTTACGGGTATTATCCTCTTAACAAATCATACTTCACTTTAACAGCTGTTTCTACTTCTCGGAACAGTTGGGGTGTATGAGGTTTTGCGTTAATTCATTAACATTAACACGTTGTATAAGAATATCATTTTGTTTTATCGAAGTCGCTGTCAAGCCTGTACGATTCGAGACTGAGCTTGCAGTAATAAACGAGTTTTCTATCAATCTAAATTAATCCTAGCATTGAAAGTATATGACAAAACTAATCTCTGGAACAGTCCACAGAGATTAGTTTTTAGATAGAGTTCAAAAATGTCATTGTTTTTTTTAATGCAGCGTGCTTGATGCTCAGTCTTACGGGTATTATCCTCTTAACGAATCATACTTCACTTTAACAGCTGTTTCTATTCTACTTCTCGGAACTGTTTGCATAGTTTTATTGTTTACATTTCCTCTAAGTCTAGTATTATAATAGGTATCTACTGAGTCCGACTATGTGCCTTAGATAATTGTTACATAATCATAGATACCGATAAATAGACTCCGAACTCAAGTCCTACAACGTGTCAGGAAGTCCCGGGAGCTGTTGCAAACCATTAAAAAGCGGAAAGTCGCCTGCCTTGGTCATATTTTGAGGAATGAGCGATACCAACTGCTCCAGACTATAATAATGGGCAAAGTGGAGGGCAAAAGAAGCTTCGGTAGGCCACGAATGTCATGGCTCGCGAACCTGAAAGAGTGGACAGACATCGCCAGCGTCGAAGAGCTGATTCGTTTGGCGAGAGATAGGGATATGCAGAGCTGCCTGCCAAGCTGCCAACCTCCAGTAATGAAGAGGAACTCGAAGAAGAAGAACTCAAGTCAGCGCGGGGCGGCCAGACTTTGGCGGCCGGAGGAAGGGCTATCAGTCAGTACCCCTAGTGCGAGTTTCATAAAACAAATCGAATGACTTTACACATGCTCTTCTTTTGACATGACGTTATTAATCCAGTCCAAATAAGGGGTCACTGGAGTATATTGATGAATAATAAGGTCAAATGTTCCAAAAAGTACTCCTACGATTTTGTTGTCCACGAAAAGTGGTCCACCGGAATAGCCTGACCAAGGAATTTATTTTATTTTTTATTTTATTTATTAAGCAATTACACAGCTTCACAGAGGAACTCCAATACGCTATGTAAGTAATTATACAAATCAAACAAGAATATTAAATTTTCCTCCAACTTAACTTAATCTTACGAATTAGACATTCTCAGAGAAGGTAATTAGGCATTCTCGTAAACAATCAGACCAGCGGTCGGCAAAAACGTCAAACTGTGGTGAGTGTTGCAGCAGCGTGGTGAGACGTCTGAGGGCGAGCACGAGCGGAGAGTGTTGGTGCGCCGCCGTGCGCGCCGCCGGCACGGCCAGCAGCCGGTGACGACGCGCGCGCACGTAGTTGTTGGGCACGAATAGGCGGAGGGCCCGGCTGACTAATTCGGGACAGTCTGATTGACCACGCAGGAAACGGCACACTGTCGTGAGAGAGTCGAAGGTGCGCCGCGTCTGTAGCGAGTTGAAACACAGTGCTCCCAGAAGATACTTCGTGGGATATAAAAAGGGATAATACCCATACATTTTTTTGTACAGAAATCGGAGAATAGCCTTTTGGATCTTCTCTAGCAGCAAATTGTAGGTGCCTTCGTGTGGACTCCATACAATAGAGGCCGCCTCAATCTTGCTACGGACGAGTGCTGTATACAATAATTTTATAGCCCTAGGCCTATGAAATTCGCGACAATTACGTATAACGAATCCTAGTCTACGGTAACAATCGGTCGAGAGGGATCTAATATGCTCGTTGAACGTTAACTTGGGATCAAATAGAACGCCCAAGTCTTTCACCGAAGTAACACGAGAGATGGGCTCAGTTCCCAAAGTGTATACCGCATGTGTCGGCTCTAGCGCGCGAGTGAAAGACATAACGCAACACTTTGAGTGATTGAAAAGAAGTTTGTTCTTGACACTCCACTGGTGAAGGGCGTCAATATCATTCTGTAGTAATAAACAGTCATCCGGTTCTTTGAGTGCACGAATTAATTTGAGATCATCGGCATAGAGCAGGCACCCCGAGCTCCCTAGCACCCCCTCCAAGTCATTAACCATAATAATGAAAAGTAGTGGACCCAGTATTGAGCCCTGGCTAACCCCGGAACGCGTGTGATATGGGTTTGATACGAAGGAGCCATAGCGTACATACTGCTGCCGACCGCGCAAATAATCTGCGAAAAATTTAAGGAGACTTGGGCTAAAACCAATTTCACTTAACTTTTGCAACAGTATATCGTTATCAACACGGTCAAAAGCTTTCCTAAAATCGAAGTACACAACGTCAACCTGTACCCCTTTATCCATATGACCGGAAATGATGTCAACTAACGTCAAAAGGTTTGTGTTAACCGATCTATGACACCTAAACCCATGTTGGCAAAAGGCATGTTGGGAATGTGTCTTTTGTTAGCGCACGGTGCTGCTACGCATATGAATGGTCCACTGGTTTTGTACTTAGACTTATCACACTTGACAATAGCTCCATCGCCTATTTGAAGTGGCTTGAATATCCATTTTTCCAATTCCACTTCATAGTTTGTTCGATTCATTTTTAATGATAATACGTCGAAGAGCTGATTCGTTTGGCGAGAGATAGACAGGGATATGCAGAGCTGACTGCCAAGCTGCCAACCTCCAGTAATGAAGAGGAACCCGAAGAAGAAGAACTCAAGTCGGCGCGGCGGTTAGACTTTGGCGGCCGGAGGAAGGGCTATCAGTCAGTACCCCTAGTGCGAGTTTCATAAAACAAATCGAATGACTTTACTAAAACTTTTTTGAGAGTTATACAGTTTTTGAGAGTTACGCGGTTATTATTTAATCTAGAATTAAACATTTTAACGCGAGAACCCGTTAAGGACGCGTTTACAAAATCCCGCACCTCGAATTCGCCGTTTTGCCGACATCTGGCCGTACTACTACTCACACAAGTCTCACCCACACAAAGACAACTGCTGAGTGGAAAAAGTATGAGTAAATTGAGACCACTTGATACTTGTAATATTTTGTGCTGTATTTAGTCTAAGTAATTTATTTATTTATCATGTTATATACTAAAACATTTTTTATGGTGTGTTTAGGTGTCGTCAATTTTTGGATGTTTAATTCTAGATTAAAGTTTATTATCTCCACAAACATACGAATACAATACAATGTAAATATTTTTGTGGAGACTGGAGTCTGTTTAAAAAACCTATAATCTAGGAATTGTGCAACAAACACCAGGCCTAGATTCAACGTTCTGAGAATCTAGGGGGCAATTTGTTTTATACGGTGCGCAGTGACCACTTCCTAGCTACGCACGTGGTGTTAAATCTAAACGGTTGTGAAAAAGCAGTCGGTCTGTGCTATGACCAGTGACATTGGCGGTTTTTATACTGAACACTAAGGCTGAGATTCAGAGACGATTTTTAGGGTTCCGTACCCAAAGGGTGAAAACGGGACCCTATTACTAAGCCTACGTTGTCCGTCCGTCCGTCCGTCCGTCTGTCCGTCCGTCCGTCCGTCTGTCCTACCTATTTAGGGCTGTAACTTTTGAACCGTAACAGCTAGATAGTTGATATTTTCTCAGATTGTGCGTTATTAAGGCGGATTTGTTAACAAATAATAAAAATGTCAAAAAGCTAAAAATTAAGGGGGGTTCTCAACAAGAAACTAGTTTTTATCAACGTTTTTTCTTCACGCTCTATCGTAAAAACGGTAATACATACAAGCGTCAAACTTAGTGTGATTATAGAGTAAACTCCACAGAATAACAACAAATACTAAAAACCGGCCAAGTGTGAGTCGGTCTTGCGCTAAAGGTCCCGGACAAAAAAGTTTTTTTTTCTAAGTTAATAATGTTGTGTTCTGTTCTGTAATGGTGTGGTACGGAACCCTCGGTGCGCGAGTAGCCCGACTCGCACTTGACCGATTTTATTAAGCCATAGTTCGAACTCCCGTATGTCAAAATCCATACATTTATGACCCTACTTAGTTCGAACTGTGATTTAAAAATCGTCTCTGAATCTCATTAAGCACATTCGGTTATCATTACGTGGAAACGGTACAAAAACATCATCCGGCCAACAATAAAGTGCGTATCAAATATGTGTGTCATAATTATAAAACCGATAAGGAATGCCTCTCTTATATTCCGAGTATTTCCGAGTTGATTCCATAAGTGTTTAGTTTTGCCAATTTTGGTACGGAACAATAATAACAAATAAAACCGCTCAAGTGCGAGTCGGGCTACTCGCGCACCGAGGGTTCCGTACCACACCACCACAGAACACAACATTATTACCTTAGAAAAAAAACTTTTTTTGTCCGGGACCTTTAGCGCGAGACCGACTCACACTTGGCCGGTTTTTAGTATTTCTTGTTATTCTGTAGAGTTTGCTCTATAATCACACTAAGTTTGACGCTTTTATGTATTACCGTTTTTACTATAGAGCGTGAAGAAAAAACGTTGATAAAAACTAGTTTCTTGTTGAGAACCCCCCTTAATTTTTAACTTTTTGACATTTTTATTATTTGTTAACAAATCCGCCTTAATAACGCACAATCTGAGAAAATTTCGAGTACTACGATTTTGTTGTCCACGAAAAGTGGTCCACCGGAATCACCTGACCAAGGAATGTGTCTTTTGTTAGCGCACGGTGCTGCTACGCGTATGAATGGTCCACTTGTTTTGTACTTAGACTTATCACACTTGACAATAGCTCCATCACCGATTTGAAGTGGCTTGAATATCCATTTTTCCAATTCCACTTCATAGTTTCTTCGATTCATCTTTAATGGTAATGAAATCCTGCCGAACCCTGCATATCTGGCGCGGAGTCCCGTTAACGAGTTATAGTCTATTGCCGACAATCTTCCGTAATATCGTAAAGGAATGTTTTGTACTAACAATAAACCTATATCATTTCGACCGTGCATATTATTTATGGATAGCTTGAAGGATGGATGAATTATTGTCTTCAGGACTTTACTAAAGAATTCAGTTTTATTCCAGGTTAAAGTCATATTTTTAAGGGGATGATCAAACCATCCACGGTCAAGTGTGATAAGTCTATGTATAAAACAAGTGGACCATTCATATGCGTAGCAGCACCGTGCGCTAACAAAAGACACAGGACTTTGCCAGGTGATTCCGGTGGACCACTTTTCGTGGACAACAAAATCGTAGGAGTACTTTTTGGAACATTTGACCTTATTATTAGTCAATATACTCCAGTGACCCCTTATTTGGACTGGATTAATAACGTCATGTCAAAAGAAGAGTAAACTCTGTACCGAAGATAAACACGGAACAGTCGAGGATCGTCCATCTTATTGTTGAATATTTTTGACAATGTCTAGTTTATACAGCATTATGATTGACGTCGTACGGGTTGTTTTTTTAATAAACACAATCGTATTTTATTTTATTTATTTTTATTTTATTTCTCTAGTATCGCCGACAATGTGTAAGTTAAGTACACAATACATGACATAGACAGACAAAAGGCGTGTGCCACCTCAATTAAAGGCAACCACGGCATGCAATAGGCATAAGCAGGTTTGAGGTTAGTTACAATAAAAATGAAAAATTCCAGAGAAAAAAGGATCAAGGAAAAAGTAATGTTTATTTATGTGTACAGGGTGATAGGGTAAACAGTTGCATTACTTTAACACGTTTGTGGCCAGTGACGGCTACAACCGTAAAAATGGATTGTGAAAATTGGCAGTACGGTATAAGCCGTTCGTATTCAGGCTCCCTAAAACAACACTACGGTCATACATAACAGACTGTTCGTCATACGATTTTTGGATAGACCACGCGCACTGCCATTCTGTGTAGGCATGCTACTGAACTACTGCTAACTATCATTTATGTTGTAAAATACAATATTCATTTATTGCGCTATCGTACACAGACATGACAATTTATGCCGCTTAAACGAAACAGCAGGAACAGGCATACATTTTCGCCGCGCGGTAGAAAGAAAAGGGGATATGTCTGACCAATTTTCGATCAGGTCACGTGATGTCACGGTCCTGACGCGAGTTTAACATTTTTTATCCATCCCAAAATGTGCACAACGCCGCTAAAGAAGTTTTCACTTCAAAAACAGCTTTTCCATACAAAACTGCAAACCTGTACTCGAGCAAAATGTACACACGGCGACACATCAGGTTACGCACCCTATATACCCATAACTACACTACGTTCTACGTACAAAACACAAAATAGTGCGGTAGAGAGCCTGCATAGACGCGGCTGCCGGCGCGGGCGCAGCGTGCTGTGAGACGAAACAATAACAACATAACGCACCCTCTCGCACGATTCGCAGCGTTCAACTTCTAATAGTTCAAAGTCCAAACAGGGTAACCTGACCTGTCGCCGTGTGTACAGCAGATTTTTATTTACGCGATTTCGATGTTGGTCCCATAAAGAAAGTTGTTCAGTTTGATGGTCTGATCATCCCCTTAAAAAAGTGTCAGCATATTAAGAAGGACCCTGTATTAACAAAGACGACAAAGCAAACAATTGCATTTAATTTTAGCATCACAAAACAATAAAACTCCAGTACGTTCTGAATCATCAAGCTTCGCCAGAGGACTCTCGACCTACGAAGCATTACAATTAGTGTCAAATTACATTGCACTTTAGTATTAGAGTACTTGGAATTGAATTTGAACTGAACTGCCGTAGAGGAAATTAACCGCTCGACAATAGAAGAAAGCGGTCTAACTTTATAGGATGGACATCTACAGGCTGAATTTGATATCATTAGCATCCTTATAAACTAAGAGTCTACCCATCAAACTGAACAACTTTTACTATGGCAGCAAACCGATCGGAGCAAAAAATTAACAGCTGTTGCATACATTTGAGTCGAGAAGGCATCAGATTTTTTTTTGCTCCGATCGGTTTGCTCCCATAGTAAAAGTCGTTCAGTTTGATAGGTAAACTCATCGTTAATTATTAAAAAAACAAAAAACCCGACTGTATAAAAAACTATTATACTTATGAACTGAAAAGAGAAAAACAAGCTCTTGTAGTCACCAATCAGCTAACTATAACAAAACTTGGTTCGAGCAAATATAATTTGAATGCTATTAGGTAGGTATTGCAGGCGGGGACAAACCAAGGAAGGTACCTAAGGTATGTTTTATAATTTTTCTTTATCCCCGTTTGCAATACCTACCTAATAACATTCAAATTATATTTGCTCGAACCAAATTGTTATACTTAGCTGATTAGTGACTACTTTAGTTTATTTCATACTTTTTAGTCTTATGTCGAAATGGTAGCATAAAAGTGCTATAACATATATATTTTTGGAATCGTCTGTTTACAAGCTTTCATTTGATATATATTGTAATTTTTAACAAAAAAAATATTTTATACCCCCTCTTTTTCGTTTAGGCTGTAGACCGTGCCAAAGAAATAGACATACAAACACAAACATACATACATACATACGCTCAAAAAACATAACCCTCCTTCTGGCGCAGTCGGGTAAAAAGGATGCTAATGATATCAATTGCACACCGTATAGCTTTAGCTATACCATAGCGTAATTATAATAAAGTGGAGGGGGCCCTCTACCATGTGGTAAATGAGTGTTCACTCTGTGCTGTTTCCCCGGTAGAATCGAAGAACTCCACAGGCTAACCACGGCAGCGGAAGACTGGCTGGAACTCCTCGACCTCGAAATTTGTCCCCCGCGCCCTCGGATCCAAGCAGGAACACAAAAATGCCATATGATATCTAAACTATTATAAAACTGTAACAGAAGTGTGTCTGTACATTGAAGATATTTACAAAAAAAAGATTAGGATATGGTTTTTAGATGTCCCTGATTCCAAATCACCAATTTTTGGATTTTTTGTCTGTCTGTTTGTTTGTTTGTATGTTTGTTTATTTGTTTGTTTGTATGGGTGTTTGTTTGTTCGAGTATCACGCAAAAACTACTGAACCGATTTTGATGAAACTTTTTTTGTTTGATAGCTTATCATCTGACTTAAGGCTGGGTATTAGTAGAACAAGCCTCTCTTTCTAACAAGCAAACTTTCGCAATTAGCCATCCCGCTTCAATTGAAAGCAAGATCGCAAAAAAACGCATTTTTCATCAATATCTTTTCTCTTGGGTGTTTGGGGAAAAATCCATCGGTTAGAAGCCCTGCTATAATTATTTACCTTTCAAATGATGGTATATTCAGAAGAAATGGTGTAGTGTGATTCTTGTAAAACTGGTTATAAATCTGAAATCGAGCTTACTTTGCTCCTCTTTTCTATCGAGAAAATTTAATAGAATCGTGTTTTCAACGGTTAGATGCCCTGCAGAAAGAACGTATCTACACTGTTATGTGAACTATATATATTAAATGTAATAATTTGGTTCTCAAAAATCGGTTCGAAAACAGACAAAATAGGTATGACCCCCTCTTAAAATCTGGTATATAATTTATGCGGACGAAGTCGCGGGTAAAAGCTCGTAATGAATAAAGTGGAACAGCCAGAACAGCTGAGCGATCACACGGTTTTCTTTACAGTTATAGGAAAGTTCCTAATTAACCTTGAAAGTGGACACAATTGTAGGATCATGTAGGTATAGGTATATCAAAAAAGCCGTGTTGGTCCAGTGGCGAGTAACCCTGCCTGCCGTGCAGGAGGCGATGGTTCGATCCCCGTCCAGGCCGACTCGTACCAATGAGTTTTTCGGAATTTATGTACGATTTGTAACACCACTGGCTTTTCGGTGAAGGAAAACATCGTGAGGAAACCTGCATGCTTCAATTTCGAGGCATGTATTGTACCTACTGTCCATTACAAGTGGCGACGGGCTCACTTCCCGTCACACTATGGACAGTTTCGGTACTACTAGTGAAACGTGGATGTTCTGAAGTTTCAGAATATCTCTGACTACCCCCTCGGGGAATATAGTCGTGAGCATATGCTTATATCATCATCATCATCTCAGCCGATGGACGTCCACTGCTGGACATAGGCCTCCCCTAAGGATCGCCATAACGACCGGTCCTGCACTGCCCTCGTCCAACGGGTTCCCGCCGCTTTCACCTTCCTTCACCAGGTAGAAAGTTATACATACATACATATACTCACGCCTGTGTCCCATTGGGGTAGGCAGAGACAATAGATCACCATCGGCTACGATCCTGACACACCTCTTTCGCCTCTTCCACACTCATAAGTCGTTTCATACAAGCTCGTCGGTTTCCGGTACATTTGATCTGACCCTTCTTAAGTACGCTACCAATTTGGTCCGGTTGGTTTTGGTCCGTTTGGTTTGGTACGTCTAGGGCGACCCCTTTCGACTGTCCCATTCACACTTGCTTTATTTCATTCGTCATTCTGCTATCACTCATTCTTTCCACATGACCAAACCATCTCAGCATTCCCTTTTCAATAGGTAGTTACATGGTACAATAATATACTGCGCCTGGTATTTGCCTGGTATTCTCTTCCGATCACGTGACTGACACAAGCCTACGTCATCATACCCTTTTACCATGTTTAGCGGCCATTTTTTTGTGACGTAGGCTTGTGTCACTCTTGGAATAGAAGACCTTGTTTTTTTAGACTATGGGTAGTTATACAAATGTAAAATATAAAATAGCTATCCATTCTGATTACAATCAGAGAGTAAACAAACGCCCGTGCAAACCGTATCAAATGTAAAAGTGATAAGAGTAATGAATAAAAGAACACGTGATTTGAACGGACATTATTATTATGAGTCGTAAGTCATCAGTTAATTAGGTTTATTATCTGTTTAATTACTTATACATTATTGACTACAAACAGTCTGTAAGCCGGAAGGACCTTGTGATTGTCAACTTCTGTCTATAAACATCCCACTGCAGGGCACAGTGTGGCACAGGCCTACCCTCAGGGAGGGTGTATGTACGTTAGTGTAGTACCACGCGTGCACAATGCGGTGCGGTACACTTCATATACACATCACAGTCTATACACGTCCCACTGCAGGGCACAGTGTGGCACAGGCCTACCCTCAGGGAGGGTGTATGTACGTTAGTGTAGTACCACGCGTGCACAATGCGGTGCGGTACACTTCATATACACATCACAGTCTATAAACGTCCCACTGCAGGGCACAGACACTACCCTCAGGGAGGGTGTATGTATGTTAGTGAGGTACCACGCGTGCACAATGCGGTGCGGTACACTTCATATACACATCACAGTCTATACACGTCCCACTGCAGGGCACAGTGTGGCACAGGCCTACCCTCAGGGAGGGTGTATGTACGTTAGTGTAGTACCACGCGTGCACAATGCGGTGCGGTACACTTCATATACACATCACAGTCTATAAACGTCCCACTGCAGGGCACAGACACTACCCTCAGGGAGGGTGTATGTATGTTAGTGAGGTACCACGCGTGCACAATGCGGTGCGGTACACTTCACATACGCATCAGAATTTCTTTTTCAGCGTATGCAGGTTTCCTCAAGATGTTTTCCTTCACCGTTTGAGAGCAGTCGGTATTACGTACATAAAGTTAGAAACACTCATTGGTACATGGCATGTTGTCCGTGCGGATTCGAACCAGGACCTCAAGATTGAGTGTCCATACCTGTCCGCATAATAATATTGCTGCCGAACGACTTCAATGATGAGAAAGAAAAAGTCATCGGCGGCAATATTATTTTAACTTTTTAGTTTTTTTGAAGGGGGTTTTAATTTTTTGTTAAAATTTTGTTTATTTCTCAATTTTCAGTGGTGAATTCATTAGTTCGATTTAATAGTAGTGCTTTAAATTAACAAACGCAATAGTCGGCACTACGATTTTCGAAGGTTCCCCTCGATTTCTCTGGGATGCCATCATCAGATCCTGGTTTCCTTATCACGGTACCACACTTGGGATATCTCCTTTCCAACAAAAAAAAGAATCATTAAAATCGGTTCATAAACGACGAAGTTATCCGCGAACAAACATAAAAATAAAATATATATATATATACGGTCGAATTGAGAAACCTCCTCCCTTTTTGAAGTCGGTTAAAAAGTGTCTCTAAGGGGCCTCTACGTGTTGGACCTGTGTCCCCACGCAAGCCTTCCAAAGGTCCTGAAATACCTTCCAGAGATACATAATAATATGTCAAACGTTTTATAATAAGTAAAACGATTTGTGGGTGTGTTTGCTTGCGCGGTCAAATGGTTGACTCAAACGTTGTGCAGTTGACAACATAATAACGATCATTTGACGGCCTAGGGTTGGCATCTCTCAATAATAATTAATTAATCTACACTAATATTATAAAGAGGAAAGATTTGTACCTATTTTTGTATGTTTGTAATGAATAGGCTCAAAAAGTACTGGGCCGATTTAAAAAATTCTTTCACCATTAGAAAGCTGCATTCACCCTGAGTAACATAGGCTATATTTATTGCTAGAAAAGATTAGACGTCCACCCGTGCGAAGCCGGGACGGGCCGCTAGTTTAAAATAAAATAAAAACATGGTGGTGGTCCAATAGTCAGTACAGGCCGACTCTTGCCAATGAGTTTTGCGGAATTTATCACGAAGGAGAGAAACAATTTATTTACGATTAGTAACACCACTGGCTTTTTGGTGAAGGAAAACATCGTGAGGAAACCTGCGTCTTTGATTGGGATGATTTGGTTGTTTTATTTATCGTCTATCTACAGGGTGAAATTGATATCATTAGCATCCTTTTAAACTAAGGGTCTACCCATCAAACTGAACAACTTTCACCAAGCGCCTTTCTAGATCTTTTATAATGCGCACAGCCAGGGAGTGGAATGCCCCGCCTGCGTCAGTATTTCCGAGCGCTTACAACCCGAATTCCTTTAATTAAAGTACGAGTGAATAGGCTTTTTATGGGTAATTTCGCTACATCTTCGACCCCATATTAGTCCTGAGGACTAGATTGAGGTCAAGAGCAAACCCATCTTTTATTAAAAAAAACTTCAGACCATCAAACTGAACAATTCTTACTATGGGACCAACATTAAAACCTCAAAAAAACGGTTTTTCCATTGAACACGCCAATGGTGATTGGTGACTCGTCCCAAATGTATGGAACAGCCGATTTTTCATCGCGATTTCAATGTTGGTCCCGTAGCGATAGTTGTTCAGTTTGATAATCTGAAGCACCCCTGACGTATGTATCGCATTAAAGTTTACTTTACACCCTTTATAACATAAGTAAAATAAATAAATAAAATAAATAACGCTCACAGGCACAAGTTAAGCACTATAGGCTTTTAATATGGTAACCATACAACAACGGCACGAACATATAACATCCATGACCGAACCGGGATTCGAACCCAGGACCCTGGCTTCGGCAGTCCGGCGTGGTAACCGTTACACCAACCGGGTCGTCAAATTAACCAAGTGAGACTTTGTTTTCGTTTAAGAGGTAACCCTATGGAGACAATTGACACTTGTAGACGCCAATCAAGTCTTGTTGTGATGCGCGCGCGCTGCCATTGTATTGTACGTAACATTGTGATCTATACGAGTAGGTTACATGTGCTGTAACTGTAGCGAATTGTTTAGGAGCGGAAATCCCCCGGCCCATGTACTTCGTTGCCTCGTTGATTGATTATTTTATAGATTTGCTGACTAAGTATACTAGAAGGGGATAAAGATAAGACAGAAATGTATTAATATTATAAACGCGAAAGTTTGTAAGTACGGATGGATGTTTGTTCCGCTTTCACGCAAAAACTGCTGAACTGATTTTGATGAAATAACTTTGGCGGACGGCCATATAATTTGAGACCCAGACTTAGAGGTCC
Source organism: Agonopterix subpropinquella (assembly GCA_922987775.1). Lineage (NCBI taxonomy): Eukaryota > Metazoa > Arthropoda > Insecta > Lepidoptera > Depressariidae > Agonopterix > Agonopterix subpropinquella. Next base: position 5,734,244 of record OV277718.1, on the reverse strand, counting down.
CGTACATGAATGAAACTTAGTAATACGTGTAGAATGAAACAAACCTAACAAAAAAGTAAATTGGTTGTAGCCTGTAGAAGTAGGGGGAAAGGTATAATATAGATATAAGGTATAAGTGTATGCAACTCATAATCTTTCTTATTAGATAGGCCACTCAATCTTCTACGGATTCATTGGTTTTATTTTAATGCAAATTCACGATAATATTATGATAATGGAAGAAAACGAAATCACGAACTATCAGTTCAACCAAGCCAAATACATTCTGTAACGACCAAAAAATACCTCAGTAATATAATATGAGATGAAAATAGCTGTCGTGGCTGCGTTTTGCTACTGCTTTTTGGATGAATTATCTATTTTACTAGTAATTTCTACTTTTGAATCCGGACTTTAGATGTGGAAGTTTTTTAAAAAAATGCCTTAATTTTTTCTGTTTATAATAATTATGACCGCCGTCCTGAAGAGCTTATAGTTTTCGTAAAAAATGCCTGGGTCCAAATTTGCCAATCTTCTTTGGCATACAGATAAACCATAGCCTGGATTAACACATAGTAACATTAGTAACGCAGATGAAGTCGCGGGCTAACAGCTAGTGTATTAATATGTAAATAAATAAATAACGCTCACAAGCACATACATTGTAATGATCCCAAGTAAGCCATATTAATCAGTGTTTCCCAAACATCGTTCTGCCATGGCCCGGTAATTTTCACGCTGCCCCTTCGTGACCCACTTAATACTTTTAAACCCAAGCTGGTACCATTAGTAAATACACATTTATTAATACTAAAAATGATTTATTAATACTACATATTTTGGTATCGCCGTCACTAAATTAAAAATTTAATCACATGTTAATACTTTTTAACCGACGAAAAAACAAAAAACGGAGGAGGTTATCAATTCGACGCGTATATTTTTTGTTTTTTGTATGAACTTTTTGTATAAAATAATAACTTTCTACAGAGTAATCCGATTTTGATTTTTTTTTTTATTGGAAAGGGTAGGTACTCCCAAGGTGATCCCATTTCAATTCGGTAAAGATCTGATGACGCACTTCGGAGCTACACAATAGAACTCCTCAAAAGTTGACAGCAAATCATCGGCGATTGAAAAGTTTGCTTCGTATCGATGTACCCTTTGTGTGTGCTGATATCCAGAATTCAACTAATGTATTTCACCACAAAAAATTATGAAATAAAAATTTTTAACAATAAAATAAAACCGACTTCAAAACTCAAAAAGTATAAAATAATATTGCAGCCGATGAATTTTACGTTAGATTTCAATTTGTTTTATTGGAGTCGGTGTCAAGCCTTGCCAAAAAAAATACTGCAAGCTCAGTCTCGAATCGTACAGGCTTGACAGCGACTTCAATAAAACAAATTGATAGCTAACGTAAAATTCATCGGCTGCAATATTATTTTATACTTTTTGAGTTTTGAAGTCGGTTTTATTTTTTTTCTCAAACATGCTTGGAAATGTGAGCATTATTTTGACAACCTTTTTCGAGATAAATCGAAATTGCTGTACTGGCCAAATACATGCGCGCAGCGGCCGGCAATGTTTGTATGAAAATCCATATCTGTCGTGTTTAGCGGCCAAATAAATTACATAGTAAACTCATATCTGTCGTGTAATTTAAAAATAGAACGATCTTTTTCTCCGAAACATGGCGACCAAGGAGGTAACTCATCAAAGGTTTTATTTAAATTTCGAACTGGCTTGCAAATAGAAAGCTGTTTATTGAGAAAAAAAAATTGTTGTTCGTTGTTCGTCATTGATTTTGAAAAGAGTTTTAATTTCCGCGCATTATTTGAGAAAAGTACTATACAAGCCTTGGCCACAACTAGGCATTGATGGACTTACGTATGTGTGCCTCGGCTTCGCCTCGGCCCACATTTACACGTTCGTCCATCAATGCCTCTGTTGCTGGCCGCTGCAGTAATGTACCTACTATTGTTAATATGTTAGTAAGGTAGAAATTACTGGAGGATGTGTATGGTTCAAAGTTTCAAAGTTTCAGTAAAAGTAATCAAAATATTATTAAAGTAGCAGAGAAGTTGTTTACGACATGTTTCCTCCATGACTAATACGTGTCTTGTTAATGTTAATTTGATATCTTTCGCGCGATGTTATTTTGTCGGTGACGTCATCCACGTAAATGGGTCGGACGACCGTTTTGTAAATAAAGTGCTCTTTGTATGATGCTGGATATTTTTCTTGTATGATAGTGGGGTATGTGACCAGTTCTCATACTGTTATCATCATAAGCCTTATTATTCAGGGTGTAAGGAAAAGTATCATTAACCTTTAAGAGTGCTATCACAGTCCAGTGGCGCCCTCATCACATTAAAAAAGATTTCTCAATAAAGAAAGCCTAAATTAAAAAAGTGCTTTTAACATTAAAACTACGAAAGCCTTCAAGCTATTTTCATAGAATACTTTTATAGGTTTTTTAAAGGTCTAAACATACAAATTTTGAAAAAAGAAAAAAAAACGGCCGCTTTTGTTTTTATTCGAAATTGTCTAAAAGTGGAATGTTTAGAACCTATAAAAGTATTGTATAACAATGGCTTGAAGGCTTTTGTAGTTTTGATGTTGAGCACTTTTTTAATTTAGGCTTTCTTTATTGAGAAATCTTTTTTAATGTGATGAGGGCGCCACTGGACTGTGATAGACCTCTTAAACCACATACTCTACCCATCAAACTGAACAACTTTTACCATGGGTGCTAAACTGTCAGAACAAAAAAAATCTGATGTTCCATGGATGTTCCATTCTAAACTGCAATGCCTACTCGATTCAAACGTATGGGACAGCAGTTTTTTTTGTTCTGACTGGTTTGCTCCCATAGTAAAAGTTGTTCAGTTTGATGGGTAGAGTATGTAGTTTAAAGGTTAATGATACTTTTCCTTACACCCTGTACAGGGTGTTAGGGTAAACAGTTGCATTACTTTAAGGGGTGATTTTACCCATGATGCTAAGAAACCTAATAGAAAATTCACAAAAATATTTGTGAACTTTCCATACGAAATGCAATCAGCTGTTTGTATAACTATGAAAAGTAAAACAAATTACAGAAAAAAAAAGTCTACGGAACCCAATAACGGGCGTGCTCGAGATGCTTTTGACCGGTTTTTATTTTTAATTTGTGATCAGTTTCTAAAAACCTATTTGGTATAAAAAAAATATAAAAAATATGATTTTGTCAACATTTATTACTTTAAAAAAAAAAACTTGTTTTTTAATGTTATCTGAATCAATAAAAAAACAAAACTTAAAAATGTCAAGTCAAATACCCGGATTAGGTCACAGAAAAACCAGCTACACCAAAATGAACCTTACCGCCATAGAAACAAGAAACTTTACAAGCAAAACTACGCAATGCCACGCTAAAGCAAGTCTTAACAGAAACGAAGTAAGACTCAATTTAAATTGAGACAAATAGATTGGCACATAGATGCGAAAAAAAGGGATAGCAAATAATGATGACAGTGATGACAGTTAAGTATGTACTAATGATAGATTCAAATAGCGAAGCAAATAGATGGGGCGGCAACCTAATGTACGGTTGGCAACTAAAGTTGAGTGACACTTCTACACCTTAATTGGCTGGTCATCAGAATGCAAGCATCTCTTTCTTACAAGCATAAATTTGCAATTAGCCATCCCGCTTAAATGAGCATTTATCTTTTGGTTTTCTGGGGATCTATAGATGGCGCTAAATATGAAAATGTTTACGTCTGACATGGTAGTATGGGCTCGATCCCTTGGCCTTTAAAAAAACTCAGGCACAGTCTTGACATGATTTTGACAGGATCTCGCTAGCGTCTCTATGGAGCGATACAGCCCCGGATCTAGGGGGTGGCAAACGGGGGCCCACGCCCCGGGCGGCAGGTTTAGGGGGCGCCAAAATGAAGAGTTTGAAAAGTAAAATATTGCAACACTTGAAGTATCCAGTCACGCCTATAGCAGAATTCGATCCAGATTTTAGATCATAATTACGACGAGCTAATCTTATTGCCGTAAAATCTCGAGCTCGCTTCGCTCGCTCCAAATATTAGATATTTTTGCAACAACTAAAACTGAACCCGGCCACCCCTGGAAAAAATTATCGCTACTCCCTTGGAGGGAAGGGGCGCCAATGTCAAGTTTTTACCCCGGCAAGTACAACCCGGGCGAATTAAATAGGCACCTGGCTCGCACGTGGCTCGGAATTTGACACCCCTCCTGGTATCCCCCCGCGGGACCCTGCCGCCGCCGTGCGAGGCCGAAGCGCGAAGAGATGGCATATCGGCTTGTTTCTATAGAAAATGTTGTCGCCAACAAAGGGGGTGAAAAACGGGTGAGGGGAGGGTTAACATTTAAATACGCTATACTTCCCGCTAGATGTGTACGATATGACGTCAGGCCCAGTTGAGTATCTGTGCACAGTTCGATACAACATCTCTACCCCGGGGGAGCGCGTTATTTTCTCTATGGGCCGAAGCATACCATTTCAGTTACTGTTGCACGTGTCCCTGCGCCTTAGCATTTTCGAGTTATTCTTTCCGAGTTTCCAAGTTTTTTATTCCGAGCCACCCATTGTTGTACTACCAACAATGCCGTATATTTGAACCAACCGTTCGCGAACCAACCCGCCTTTGTGACTTCTCCATTGACTTGGTCTAGACGTAAAAAATACCTACCTAGACATTCAACTAATTTTGGAAACCGGCCAAATAAATTATATAACTAATGATCAAAGTGATTCATAAAATACATTCATACAAAGAGAAAATGGGAAACCCATCCAAATATTTACCTTTTCTAAGAAAAATTGTATGGCTTCGCTCCAAGGCTTTTTGGATAAAAGCCATAATTTTTATTTTTTTCAGATACATTATTTCTCTAGGACGGGCAGCATGGCAGCGCGGTCGCGCCTTAGCTCTCTTTCTATGTGCGCGTGCGTGAACGAATGTGATAAAAGGCGCGATAAAACCATATCCCGCGCATCATACTACGGCCGCTGAATAGGGTAGTTGACTGCATAAAATTTTAACAAAAAATTAAAACCGCCTTCAAAAAAACTAAAAAGTTAAAAAATAACATTGCAGCCGATGACTTTTTCGTTCGCATCATAAGAACATTAATTTGTTTTATCGAAGTCGCTGTCAAGCCGATTCGCGACAGGGCTTGCATTAGTTTTTTGGCTTGGCTTGACACCGACTTCTATAAAACAAATTAATGTTCTTATGATGCGAACGAAAAAGTCATCGGCTGCAATGTTATTTTTTAACTTTTTTGTTTTTTTGAAGGCGGTTTTAATTTTTTGTTAAAATTTTGTTTATTTCACAATTTTCAGTGGTGAATTCATTAGTTCGATTTAACAGTAGTGCTTCAAATTAACAAACGCACTAGTCGGCAGTACGATTTTCGAGGGTTCCCCTCGATTTCTCTGGGATCCATCATCAGATCCTGGTTTCCTTATCATGGGACCACCCTTGGGATATCTCCTTTCCAACAAAAAAAGAATCATCAAAATCGGTTCATAAACGACGAAGTTATCCGCGAACACACATTAAAAAAAAAAAATATATATATACGGTCGAACTGAGAACCTACTCCTTTTTTTGAAGTCGGTTAAAAATACATTTTCGTTTTTTTTATCTTATTAAAAAAAAATGTAAATACAAATAACAATTGTTTTTAATTATTAATTTATTTTTTAATAACCAGATAAACTATAAAAACCGACCAAGTGTGAGTCGAACTCTTACCACCATAGAATTTTAACAAAATGTTGTGTTTTCTCCTCTCTAGAACCCTTACCAGAACACTTGGTCGGTTTATATTATTTGTTGTTTTTTCTTTGAGTATGCCAATCAAGAGTATGCACTACAATCACACCAGATTTCACACTTTTATGTCTCGCCGTTTTTACGATCAAGCAAAAAACCTTGAAATAAACATGTTTCTTCTATAGCCCCTTAATTTTTACCTTTTTCTATTTTTTTCAATATTTGTTAGCACATCGAAAATTAAGCTTATGAATAGGGCCCCATTGAAGCACTTTGGATACAGAATCCTAACAAAAAGTAATGAAATGTGTAGAAATTCTGATCCGTCAAATGAAGTACTCTACCGCACCACATTGTGCACGCGTGGCACTACACTAACATACATACACCCTCCCTGAGGGTAGTGTCTGTGCCCTGCAGTGGGACGTGTATAGACTGTGATGTGTATGTGAAGTGTACCGCACCGCATTGTGCACGCGTGGTACTACACTAACGTACATACACCCTCCCTGAGGGTAGTGTCTGTGCCCTGCAGTGGGACGTGTATAGACTGTGATGTGTATGTGAAGTGTACCGCACCGCATTGTGCACGCGTGGTACTACACTAACGTACACACACCCTCCCTGAGGGTAGTGTCTGTGCCCTGCAGTGGGACGTGTATAGACTGTGATGTGTATGTGAAGTGTACCGCACCGCATTGTGCACGCGTGGTACTACACTAACGTACATACACCCTCCCTGAGGGTAGTGTCTGTGCCCTGCAGTGGGACGTGTATAGACTGTGATGTGTATGTGAAGTGTACCGCACCGCATTGTGCACGCGTGGTACTACACTAACGTACGTACACCCTCCCTGAGGGTAGTGTCTGTGCCCTGCAGTGGGACGTGTAGACTGTGATGTGTATGTGAAGTGTACCGCACCGCATTGTGCACGCGTGGTACTACACTAAAGTACATACACCCTCCCTGAGGGTAGTGTCTGTGCCCTGCAATGGGACGTGTATAGACTGTGATGTGTATGTGAAGTGTACCGCACCGCATTGTGCACGCGTGGTACTACACTAACGTACGTACACCCTCCCTGAGGGTAGTGTCTGTGCCCTGCAGTGGGACGTGTATAGACTGTGATGTGTATGTGAAGTGTACCGCACCGCATTGTGCACGCGTGGTACTACACTAACGTACATACACCCTCCCTGAGGGTAGTGTCTGTGCCCTGCAGTGGGGACGTGTATAGACTGTGATGTGTATGTGAAGTGTACCGCACCGCATTGTGCACGCGTGGTACTACACTAACGTACATACACCCTCCCTGAGGGTAGTGTCTGTGCCCTGCAGTGGGACGTGTATAGACTGTGATGTGTATGTGAAGTGTACCGCACCGCATTGTGCACGCGTGGTACTACACTAAAGTACATACACCCTCCCTGAGGGTAGTGTCTGTGCCCTGCAGTGGGACGTGTATAGACTGTGATGTGTATGTGAAGTGTACCGCACCGCATTGTGCACGCGTGGTACTACACTAACGTACATACACCCTCCCTGAGGGTAGTGTCTGTGCCCTGCAGTGGGGACGTGTATAGACTGTGATGTGTATGTGAAGTGTACCGCACCGCATTGTGCACGCGTGGTACTACACTAACGTACATACACCCTCCCTGAGGGTAGTGTCTGTGCCCTGCAGTGGGACGTGTATAGACTGTGATGTGTATGTGAAGTGTACCGCACCGCATTGTGCACGCGTGGTACTACACTAACGTAAATACACCCTCCCTGAGGGTAGTGTCTGTGCCCTGCAGTGGGACGTGTATAGACTGTGATGTGTATGTGAAGTGTACCGCACCGCATTGTGCACGCGTGGTACTACACTAACGTACATACACCCTCCCTGAGGGTAGTGTCTGTGCCCTGCAGTGGGACGTGTATAGACTGTGATGTGTATGTGAAGTGTACCGCAGCGCATTGTGCACGCGTGGTACTACACTAACGTACATACACCCTCCCTGAGGGTAGTGTCTGTGCCCTGCAGTGGGACGTGTATAGACTGTGATGTGTATGTGAAATGTACCGCACCGCATTGTGCACGCGTGGTACTACACTAACGTACATACACCCTCCCTGAGGGTAGTGTCTGTGCCCTGCAGTGGGACGTGTATAGACTGTGATGTGTATGTGAAGTGTACCGCACCGCATTGTGCACGCGTGGTACTACACTAACGTACATACACCCTCCCTGAGGGTAGTGTCTGTGCCCTGCAGTGGGATGTATATTGGCCGATGATCAGATTGACACTTTTGTTAAATATTCATCCGTCCATCAAAACATTTGCATTTATAGTAATAAGTGGCATAATGTTGAAATAAAATATTCTGATTCTAAACAGAACACTGTGAAGTTCAAAGTGGCTGAATAATCAAGAGGTTATTTGCCTTTGAACGTGGCACAGTTAAAAAGAACAAGTTTTTTTTTCCTAAAACCCTAAGAGACATTTAAAAAAAAATAGTCGTGACATAGACTGAGTAAGCGAGAGAAAATGAAATGTTTTTGTTTTTCCTCAATCGTTAACCTCTCGTATGCCAAAACTCTGATCCGTATGACGAAACAATTGATTTCAATTGTGTCTGTCATTTGCGGCATTTGTAACGTTAAAATGGCAATTGGTAAATATGGAACCCTCAGTGAGCGAGTCCAACTCACACTTTGCCAGTTCTTATTCTAGTTTCAAAGCAGTGAGGAAAAATAAACATATGTATAATAATAGAATGCATGGATTGTTTTACGTATAAAAACCAGAAATGTGATACCCAATATGCGACTGGAAACATCCTTGCAAGACTTAGACAATTTAATAGTAAGGACTGGCCTTGCGGTAGCATTTCTCCTCTGCCACGGTATGAGACTAATTGATCCTGTGCATTTACACTCAATTTTATACCTTATCACTAAACGAGACCGCCTATAATAGCGAAACAATAATTTTGAACTTAGAACGTTTGGGGTTCACACAAGACTACTTTTCATGATTTTTAACATTCAAAATTAGAATCTCAAGTTATAAGGAATAAAATCCAAAGTTGTGAATTTCATGTAACCTCGCTCCCCGCAAAAAGTGGCAGAAAATTTAGATAGGAGGATGACACGCGTTATGCGTCCATAATATTAAATTGTCTAAGTTGCAAGAAGACTTCTACCCGAGTTATCTACTTATTAAAAGTAATCTAGTTGTTCTGCTATCAATTCTTTCTGACTACAGTTTGCTGAAGTACGATTCTAGTTCTACTTTAGACAATTTAAATAGAAACGAGTTACGCGTATCATTCTACTAAGAAACATTTCTGCCACTTTTTGCGGGGGGCGAGGTAACATGAAATCCGCAACTTTGGATTTTATTCCCCATAAGTTTAGATTCTAATTTTGAATGTTAAAAATCATGAAAAGTAGTCTCGTGTGAACCCCAAACGTTCTAAGTTCAAAATTATTGTTTCGCTATTATAGGCTGTCTCGTTTAGTGATAAGGTATAAAATTGGGTGTAAATGCACAAGATCAATTGTTCTTATACCGTGGCAGAGGGGAAATGCTACCGCAAGGCAAGTCACTATATAAATTGTCTAAGAGTTCTACTTATCATCTTTAAAATTATCAAAAAATATTGCTGCATGGGCAATGTATCTTATGCCTTTCCCTAAGGAAATATCAAACAACAATTAAAAAAAAAATTGGTACAGCAAATGAAATCATCGTTTTCAAATGAAATAAAATTGTTTCATAGAATTGTTCGAGTTTTAGGTTCAAGTATAGGATATTATCAGAATTTATTTTTTTAGTTTAGTTTGCGAAAACTTGGCTTTAAATTTGGTCTTCATTTAAAGCTTATTCCTACCGGAAACTAATATTTTTTTAAATGTGCAAAGAAATAATCACACAAAGAAAACAACCTAAAAAAAAATTTTGTTGGTTACTTTTTCTTTTAACATAGGACAAAGGATCAGAGTTACTCAGCCAGCTTTTCCTCCCTTTGTCATAAACTGGAGTTTAAAAATAAAATTACGAATGTTCAACTTACAGATATGTGTTGCGAAGATTCTTGCCAGAAAATAGGAATTTCACTACAAATAAACACATAGCATTCACCACAGAAATTCGTTACACTTATAAGTTCACCGTTTTATAGTACATAACTAGTTTTATTTGCATTTTTCACTGTTTTTTGTAACAATAAATTAATTCCGTCAAATCTTACAACCATTTCCTCCCGTATTTCGAGAGTGAATGAATGAAAACGAAATATGACATGACATTCATCCAATGCGTCCATTCATCATCCTTGTCAAATTGTCATAGTAGGACATTGACCTTTGTTTATAGTACGCTCAAAATGCTATTATACTAACGAATAACTAATTAAACTACTACTCATATTAAGCATATAATTCCTGACATTTTTAACGAAAGCTTACACGATCCAAAACAAACAAATCAGCTGTTTTTTGTAAAAAAATGTTTTGCGTTGTTGTTTTTTTCGAATGTTGGCTGACAAACTCAGAAGTGCGATTTTTGAAAATCATTCGAGGGACTTGGCAGTAGAAAGACGCATAATCTCCATAGTAATTTTGACATTTTCTACTGCCAAGTCGCTCGTATGATTTTCAAAAATTGCACTTCAGGCCTGCCAACCAAAAGAAATAATAGTAACGTGAAAGACGTAACGTTAAATAACGAATGCCATAACGTTATTATCATAAAAAGAACAACATACTATTTCGGTTTCTGTTGGGTTTCTGTTTTAGTTTCGGCTAATTCTTTACTACATTTTAGCTTATTTTTATGTTCACAGAAGCAGTTAATTAAATTGATATTTTTGTTAATCTGAAAAAAAAATCTACTGCACTGGTAGCATGCACACCCGCGATAGCCGTGATACGGCTTTATCACGTCTTTTATCTCGTTCGTTCGCGCGCAAAAGGACGAGATAAAAGACGTGATAAAGCCGTATCACGGCTATCGCGGGTGTGCATGCTACCAGTGCTGTAGAGTGGTACAAAACAGTCAAGACTTTGTACTTTGTACCGTTCTTATTTAGTGCGCCATAAGTGTTACAATCGAACTGCAAGTGTAAAGCTCGATGGCTCTTGACTGTACATAGTAGGTAAGCTATGGACACAGTACCTACTTATGGGGTTAGGTATGTACTTAACTCAAACTACATAATCAGAGAAATCAGTCTTTAATAAATCTAATAATATCTAATAATATCTAATAAATAATAGGGATGCTGACAATATTTATTTTATTTCTTTTTTTTAAACTGTTTGATAAAGTGAAACAGATTTTTTAATATCTTCAAAAATAACCGGAATATAAGTGTTTAAAATTTACGGTTAGAGCGAGAGGCAGATAAAGGGAGTGACGTCATACCCTCGTATTTTAATACAAATAATAACGAAGTGTCATACAAACATCTGTTTTGCATGAAAGAAATAGAAGACGATAAAAAACGTATTTCAATCGCTTATAACTTTTTGTTTTCTGTTTGATTGTAATTTCGTTTTAACATTTTGTTATTGAATTTAGCCTTTTTTGGAATTCGTTATAAGATATGAATTTCCAGGATCAGTCATCATCCCTATTATAACTATAGGTCTCTTAGGTAGGTACACACGGCGACACATCAAGCTATACAAAACCAAAATAAACTGGCCGCGCGTAGGCCGAGTAACGTATAACGTCGCGCGGCCAGCTTATGTGTCGCCGTGTGTACTTATTTGAAATTATTTTTAACAAGAATACTATTACTGCTATCAATTTAGATTTCCGCATAACTTTTAGTAAACTTATTTAACATTTTTCCCCAGTTGGTTAAGACATTGCAGGCTGAATCACCTGATTGCACTGGCGGACTAAGGGGGGGGCGGAGGGGCGGTCCGCCCCGGGCCCCCAGTCCTGGGGGGCCTCCGAATCTCGAGAAGAGAATGCCTTTTTAATCAAAACCAAAATAATGACGTTTATATAGCAAGTAAAGACACAGTTTAGAGTTGGAGGCCCGGGCCTCAGGAGGCCAGAAGCAGAACAGGTTCTGAGACTGCAGTTTGAAGTTGGAGGCCCCGTACGTTAGTCATTGAAAGTCAAGAAAAGAAATATCAAAAATACTGCGAATTTGCGAGCTCGCTTCGCTCGCTAAATCTTTTTCAAGTTGTTATGCAGTTAGCATAATTATGAGTTCGCTTCGCTCGCTCCGGAGGCCCTGGCCTCCGGTACTGGGACTGCAGTTTGAAGTTGGAGGCCCCGTAAGTTAGTCATTGAAAGTCAAAGAAGGAAATAGAGTCCAAAATATTGCGAATTTGCGAGCTCGCTTTGCTCGCTCAATCTTTTTCAAGTTGTTATGCAGTTAGCATAATTATGAGCTCGCTTCTTGAAAGGTCAATGTGGTTGGAATTAGAACGTGTTTCGAAAATTTGAGCTTGCTTCGCTCGTTTGGTTTTTTTGATAGCTTTCTATGCTTTGAGACTGAGTTCATGCTACAACCCAGTCATAATTATAGAATCGTTCGCTCCCGTTTTAATTTTATACGCCAATATACTCACCTACTCTATTTCAAGATGAGCTCTACAATCGAGTTATTATAAGCATTATATTATAAGCTCATTTCAGCTATTTGTTTAATACATCAATCGCCTCGATTTCGGCATGAGCTGAAAAAGTCGAGTTATAATGAAGCATAATCTCGAACTCGCTTCGCTCGCTCCTGGCTAGACACATTGCACTAAAATCTTGAGCTCACTTTGCTTGCTCCAGAATTCAGTGAAGTCTCGAGCTCGCTTCGCTCGCTCTTGGTTTTGGATGGTACCTATGTCTTTTCATAGTATACAGTTGCAGTTGCAGTTGCACTGTTGGTGTGCAGTTAAATCTTGAGCTTACTTTGTTCGTTCCAGATTTTAAGTCGTAAAAAGCTCGAGCTCGCTACGCTCGCTCAATGATTTAAATTTTATTCCACTGATTTCATTATATTGCAGTAAAATTTCACTTAGCTTTGCCCGCTCCAGAATTCAGTGAAATCTCGAGCCCGCTTCGCTCGCTCTAGGTTTTACATTGTACGAATGACAGGCTCGCTTCGCTTGCTCCGTGTTGTAGGATATGGATCTCCCTGGGACAAAATACTTGCTACCTATGCCTATGGAAGGAAGGGGCTCCGATATTAAGTTTTTGCCACGGCTCGAAAGAATTGTAGATATCAATTTCTGGAAAGACCGGGGGCCTCATTTAGTTTTGCCGCCCCGGGCCTCCGGCGGGCTTAGTCCGCCGCTGCCTGATTGTCTGAAAAGAAAAATAACTCCGTGCTTCGTATGGCACGTTAAGCCGTTGGTCCCGGGTACTATCTCTGGTGGTAGTAGTCGTTACATAAAAACCACGTCGGAGGCCGTAAGCGGTATGAGAAAACTCTGACACCAGTATGGGCAGCATGACAACCCGCGATAGCCGTGATACGGCTTTATCACGTCTTTTATCTTTCGTTTGGGTGCGAACGAACGAGATAAAAGACGTGATAAAGCTGTATCACGGCTATCGCGGGTCGTCATGCTACCCATGCTGGGCGTGCTGCCTACACGATAAGAAAGAAAGAAGTACTTATTAGTACTACTATCTGGGTATTCCTAAACATCTAAACCAGCTTGGTCTTGGAACCAGCTAAGAAACCAATTTAGGATAATAAGGAAAACAACTATATTGTGACACAAATCGCTGGTCACAAGTTGTCTCACAACCGAATCGTATTGCTGCATCTTTCGAGCTCACACCGAAACTTCTTTTAGTACCTACCTAATAAAACCGGTCAAGTGCGAGTCGGGCTACTCGCGCACCGAGAGTTCCGTACCACACCACCACAGAACAACATAATTAACTTAGAAAAAAAAAATTTTTTTGTACGGGACCTTAAGCGCAAGACCGACTCACACTTGGCCGGTTTTTAGTATTTGTTGTTATTCTGTAGAGTTTGCTCTATAATTACACTTAGTTTGACGCTTGTATGTATTACCGTTTTTACGATAGAGCATGAAGAAAAAACGTTGATAAAAACTAGTTTCTTGTTGACCCCCCTTAATTTTTAACTTTTTGATATTTTTATTATTTTTTAACAAATCCGCCGTAATAACGCATAATTTGAGAAAATTTCAAATATCTAGCTATTACGGTTCAAAAGTTACAGTCCTAAATAGGTAGGACAGACGCACAGGCGTGCATTAGGGTAAGGGGAGGTTATATCGCGATATAGGTAATTTCGTGATAATTTTTTAAACGTCTGCCGTGGCCTTTCCTGTAAAGGGATTGTTTCAAAACCGCGTATGTACATGCATTAAAGTGTGCTTGAGATAGTAGTATGATTCTCAGCTCAGTAGCTTTTGAAACAAGCTTGCTATGAGATTTTTTCTCAGAACGAGGGGCAAAATCGCAATCATCTGTGACAAATGACGACGGTAGACAATGAAATGAAGTTTTAATTAGTAAATAAGTAATATATTACAGAATGTGGTATTAAACTGATAGCTAAATGTTTTACGAACAGATTGACGTAAATTGTGCATTGGATTTCAAGAATTTTTCATTCAAATATCCTTGTGTTAGGTGTGCAAAATTTTAAGTGATTTTGCAAATTTTTTTTGTGATTTTGTCGAGGTATTTTGTCAATTAATTTTAATCATCTTAAAGTAAAATTTTAGGGGTTATTTTGATTGTATGGACTTTTACAGGGTGTAAATTAAAATAGGACAGCTACTTAAAGAGGTGCTTCAGACCATCAAACTGAACAACTTTCTCTATGGGACCAATATCGAAATCGCGAAAAAAAATCTGCTGTCCCATACATTTCAGTCGAGTTATGTTTGCAGTTTTGTATGGGAGAGCGGAATTTTTTTTCGCGATTTCGATATTGGTCCCATAGAGAAAGTTGATCAGTTTGATGGTCTGAAGCACCCCTTTAAGTAGCTGTCCCATTTTATTGTACACCCTGTATACATCTTTAATCTTGTATTTTAGTCTATGCTATGCCTGAATGACGTAGTTTTTTTTATCATGACATTAACTATTTACCAACTTCACTGGCTCATCTAAGCCAAGAGAAGAACCGAAAGTTGAAGAACCTACACAGAAGAAGAGAATAAAGCTATAAAAGAAAAAAGAAAATAAAAAATCAGGAAAGAAATTGAGAAAAAATGATATGTTTGGATTTGTTGTATACAAGGTGTTAGGGTAAACAGTTGCATTACTTTAAGGGGTGATTGTACCCATGATACTGAACAACTTTCAATAAGAACTGTATAGTAAATTCGCAAAAAAAAATCTTTTCATACAAACGTTCGATCAGCTGATTGCATTTAGTATGGAAACTATTTTTTTTTTGGTTAATTTCTTTTAGGTTTCTTTGAGAAAGTTGTTCAGTATCATGGGTACAACCAGCCGTTAAAGTAGTGCAACTTTTTACCCTAACACCCTGTATATTGTGAAGTAGCATATTCAGACATTGAATATTTTTTTTTATTAATTAGGATAGGTATAGAACAGACAAAGCGAAAAAAATCTGTCCACTACGATCAGCAGTACGGAGCGCGCACTGGGGGCATCGCGGTGCAGCACGCGCCCGGTACATGCTAAGTAAGGTTGAGCCAATTAGCTTAAACGTGTGTTACAAAAAATGTAGTCTTCTGGGTGTCGCCTCTAGTAGGTAACTCAATGTATTCTGAAATCCAAATCCAATCCAAACTATCGCTGTCGACCGTTTCATTAATGCTTGTACATTGCTCCTGATGAAGATGACCTATACTATATTCAATTTTATGATTGTGTAGAAATACATATAAGATTCATAAGCAAATGGTTATGTAGAATATATATAATTTTTTTAAAACCTCTCTCATTAATTATTATGTTGAAATCCTATGAGTATGGTCTATCACGATATTACCTATCCACTATCACGAAATTGACATACCTTATCACGAATTTACCTATGTCACTTTATCACCAAGAAAAGATTATAAATTTATGAGTGAAGAATCTAGTATCAAACTGTGTGTTTCTTAAAGTAAGATAAAATGTATGCACAAAACTTTAAACAATATCCCATATAAATTAGTTAATCCTTATTAGATGTTATAACAAAAAATGTTTGGTGTATCACGGAAATACCTCCCCTTACCCTACCACCAGGCACAAGTAGGCAATCAGAGCTGAAAAAGAGCCTATACGGTGTTTTCAGCATAATTGTGCCCACGACTATACCCCGACTGCTATCAAACATATTTTTAATACTATACCTACCATATTTACAATCCACTTTTCGCTGAGAGTGCCTGAATTCTGTCCAGCACCAGCACCAGAGTGGCAAGTAGGTAGATAGTGAGCCTGTTGGTCACCAACTTGCCACTGGTTTGTATACTGTTTCACGTTTAATTTCTTACCTATTTCTTCATAACACTGGTCTCTTTATTGACGATCAATCTTCGCTAGTTGATGAATATTATTAAATACCACAAGTCAAATGAAAACTTCGCGAAAAGATTTGAACTGCACATAATTTATCTAAACACAT
Source organism: Agonopterix subpropinquella (assembly GCA_922987775.1). Lineage (NCBI taxonomy): Eukaryota > Metazoa > Arthropoda > Insecta > Lepidoptera > Depressariidae > Agonopterix > Agonopterix subpropinquella. The sequence continues at coordinate 5,717,873 of OV277718.1, read as the reverse complement.
TTGATCTTTCACTACAAACCTTACTTTATTTATAATTTGTCAATATTAACAAAATACACAGCTAGAAACAAAATATTCAGCTAATTTCTACCCAAACACATAAAAAACAATTGAAATAGTAGATTATGTACCAAGGGGATAAAGCAGTGTCTTTCATCACGGGCGCGATATTGAATCCCGAGCGTAACGAGGGATTCTAGGGTTAACTCCCGAGCGTAGCGAGGGAGTTTAGAGTTAACTCCCGAGCGAAGCGAGGGAGTTAAGACTAGAATCCTGAGTGAAGCGAGGGGTTCAAGCTCGCCCAAGATGAAAACACGTTTATCCCCGAGGACCATACTCTACTTTTCACACCCTCCGCGAGAAAATAAAAAGCAATACTGTTAGAAACCCAGGGGAGCGTGTAAATTCTCTATGGTTAGAAACCAATTCTTTTATTAGAGTTTATAACAAAGTATTAGTGTTCAATAGTATAGTATTTAGAAAAACTATTTTATTAAATTAAAAGTGAAAGTAGATATTTGAAACATTAGACCAGGAGTGCGATTTTTGAATCTCATTTGCTGAGTTCAGCAGTTGTAAATGTCAAAGTAACTATGGAGATATGCATCTCCATACATTTTCAACTGCTGAACTCACTTTCTTTGAACTCAGCAGTTGAAAATGTCAATATTACTACGGAGACGTGCATCTTTCTACTGCTGATTTGACATTAAAAAGTCATACTCCAGGAGTGCGATTTTTGAAAGTCAAATCAGCAGTAGAAAGATGCGTATTTCCATAGTAATTTTGACATTTTCAACTGCTGAACTCAGCGAATGAGATTCAAAAATCGCACTCCAGTTGTGGAAAGACAATGTAATATTTTTTTATTACTTTGTTCGTAGCAATAGGAAGGCAATAATAGGTACAGAGCATAGACGAAGAATTTTTCGCTTACGGTACAGAGCAAGTACAGAGATATGCAGTATTCGCGCCATAAAGATGATACCTTTATGATTCGCGCCTTTTTTTCTTTTTTTGTGTTCAATACTCGTGGTGGCCAGTTCAAATTTCGAATTAAGTTCTTTTTGGTGCCTGTCTCCATAATTAGTTTTCATCACAGGTTTTCATACGAATTTTAAGTAAGGATCGTAGTAACTATTAAATAATCTGTGGATGCGGTTCCATATTCAAATCTCATTATTGACCAGCGGGTTATAATGAAATTCAGTACAATATTATTGCCCGACTAGGCCCAGGGCTATAATGACTTGCTTTAGGTTCGAGTTACATGACATATAATGTTCCATTTTCGAGCGGGTGGTGTGAAAACATTTGAACACGCTCGGAATTCAACAAACTGTCAAAGTCAAAACAAAACAAAATCGGCCAACAAAGGGCTGCGTTCCGAACCTACGCCCCAGGTGCACCCCGAGTGCAACTTTTCACACTAAACGCCGTTCAAGAGTGCTATTTTTGAAATTCACACATCTTGATTCGTGTACGAATAATGCATAAATTCCATAGAGTTTGGCATCACTCTCGTATACGAATTAGGATGTGTGACTTTAAAAAATCGCACTCCAGAGCCTCGGTGAAAACGTTCTTACCATAGAGCGAGTTGAAAAAACAACCGCACCCAAAGGTCGTGAACGCAGCCAAGTGAACAACGTCAAGAGTGCGCATGCAACCAAATAGCGAAGATACAATCTATCAATGAGATGCCAAGCACTTCGTTGTTTTCACGCGAGGTTGGTTAATACATTACGCATGCTTATATTGTGACAATAAATAGCGAAGGTCAAGCGTCACGTATTATCGCGTGGTTAATGCGTACTTTGCTTTTTTGTCGTATAGTTTTTAACAAGTGTAAATGCATAGGTAGCCATAGATCGTTTGTATTGCGTGAGCTTGTGCCGTTTGAAAACTGCCTATTGCGCGCTGCGTGCGTGCGTTCGGGGCCCGCCCGAACTTCGGGCAGTTCTTGCGCGCCATATTTGAATGTGGAATTAATCTTTTGGATGCTTTCTTTGTTTGTGTTTATAGAGTATGACTGTAAATTGTTAGATGATTAATAATTAATGAGGAGACAAGTAGGCACTGCCTAATTGCCTATATACACTGCACGCGCATGGACAGACGGACGGACGGACGGACGGACGGACGGACGGACGGACGGACGACGTAGGCTAAGGCGATTATCACACTAGCGACGCATCCCGCCGCGGTGCGCGGAGCGGCAGATCACTCGCGCGGCGACGACGGAGGCGCAGATCTGCCTCTCCGCGCGGTGTAATCTGCTTCTCCGCGCGGGGTGGCAGTGTACGACGGTCCCGCGCCCAAATGTTCACTTCGCTTTCGTTCGTCGTAGAGAATGATGTATGCGGTCACTGTATTCTTTGCATTTCATATCCCAAATTGCTGGACGTTGCTCGATTTCAAATATAAATTTGTCTACGTCCAGATCCATCCTGAACACGTGTAACACGTTATGCATAAAATCACGCGCCGGACTGCGGAGCCAGTGTGTTATACCCCGCGGCACGCCCCGCGCTCCCGCGCAGATTAGCAGAATCTGCGCGCGGGACGCCTTCCCGCGCATTGACGCGTCGGCAGTGTGTTGTCCTAGGCGTGTTTTCTATATAAATTGAAATACTTGCATACAATGTTAAAATCTGCGGCCCCGTGCTACGCGACGGGGCGCGGTGCAGTGTGATAATCGCCTAAATAATAGGGTCCCGTTTTCACTCTTTGGGTACGGAACCCTAAAAATTGTAACTGGCAGAATCATAGTGCTGTACAATTTCGGGCACGCTTCACTCGCTTCTTCAATGCTAATGGACTCGTAATTTCCACCACCGACCGTTAAATCTTGTTGTGTGATATTTCAAGCTCGTTATTTAGCCCTTTTCTTTAATTCAATAAGTTTTGTTTTTCTTTTGTTTTTAGGTTAAGGGTTATTTGTATCTATTTGTATATGTCATGTTGTAAATAAATTACTAAGACAATAAAAAAAAAAATTTGGCGTCTGCCCTACACTTGTCTTTTCACTCACGCAGCTACTACTTATGCCCTCTCACTCAAAAGATGCCGCGCACCTTACGGTGCTATGCAAATCATTGCATATCCGTGTGGCATGCGTTCCACGCCTACTTTGCATTTCTAACCCCTCTTATAATGTTCTGTGGTACCTACCCCCTCACAGCACAGAATATCTACTAGATATCTATTTGATATTTTGTACATATCTACCTATTCGATATTTTTTAGACATTTGTGCTGTTTGGGCCTATACTAAAATGATAATATCTGCTATATTACGTAATATGTACACACGGCGACACATCAAGCTATACAAAACCAACATAAGCTGGCCGCGCGTAGGTCGAATAACGTATAACGTGGTGCGGCCAGCTTTTGTTGGTTTTGTATAGCTTGATGTGTCGCCGTGCGTACTAGGTATCTTATGTTCGTTTACAAAATTAAAGGTGGACTTCCGATGCCAGCGGCCGATGCGACTAACGCGCGCGGCCGACGACAGACCTCACTTCCGAGGTCAGCGACTGACGCGTGCCTATTGTGCAGAGTGTTATCACTTTAGGGTATTTTCCCCGAAATTTAGGGTATGTTTTTATGTTTTGGTGTTTAAACAAAAACATTAAAACACAAACAAATAAAAACCAATTCATATTTTAATAAAGAATATTTGATTGATTGATAGATTGATAGGTTTAGAGAATATATGAATGCATTTTTTTACAGGATTTTTGATTAAATACATTTTTAAGAGTAATTATAATTAGACAGGGATACGTTGCGTCCCCTTGGCTTTTAAACCTATATAATATGGATCGCTGTCTAGCTAATAATTATGTAGGCAACTTATTCACCAAAATCCCTCTGATTTTCCGAAAAAAAATAATAAGTTTCAAGTGGCTCGATAGATGGTGTTATCGCAACGCGGATGAGCGACCTTGCAGCTAATAAAATACAAATAAAAAATAGTGAAAATTAAGCAAATTTTCGGTAAAAACTTCTTAATAGGTCTGGCAAACATTCTTGTTCTGCGTGACGTCAGAGCATAGCCGCGCGCGGCCGCGGCCGACGCGATAGACATCGGCCGCGCGCGTCTGACGCGCGCGTCAGTCGCTGGCATCGGAAGCGGCGCCATACGTTTTCATAGTAACTAGTATGGCCGCATCGGCCGTCGGCCGCGAGCCGCGCGCGTCAGACGCGTCGGCCGCTAGCATCGGAAGTCCACCTTAAAAGTCAACGTTTTAAAGCCGCACTCCTACGGTTCATGTTGTTGATTGAACTGTATAACATAGCAGTCTGTTTTCTACCACCTTTAGCTATAAAGATTTATTTATAAACATTTCTTACAAGTTCTAATTTTTCCTGATAATGCAGTTACCGTAAGAACAGTAAACCTGAGTCACTAAGTCGTAATTCTTTCATTGGTGCAACATACTCATTAATTCCGACTGGTCCGCATAATTTTATCGTCTTTTTTATGACCAGAACCAGTGGCGGTTAAGAGTTTAAACGATTGGACAACGAATTCAAAGACAAATGTTGCTTATTTTCATAGTTATTATTGTAACAAATACTCACAGTAATAATGCACAGGAAATACCCGATTATGGTTACAACTGGGTAAAAGATTCAAATGCAGTAAGAAGGAATTTCTGGGCAAGGAAAAGTCAAGATAACAAAGCTGGAATTTTCGATAAGTATATTTCAAATAATACAATCTACGTCGATGGAATTTCTCACCATAAGATAGAAGAAAACAATCCTCAGTATGAGAAAATCAAGAAAATCGAAAATGATTTCAAGAATTTAATTTCTATGAAAGGTGTGAAGTATATTTATGAGAGAGACGGTCATTGGAGGACATGGAGAGAAGTGGAGGTCGACGGTGGTAATAAAACAGTCGTGTGTTATAGATGTGAAAATCTTGTTAACATTTCTTGCACTGGATGTCACAGTAGCGGATATTGGGTACGTACGTACCGCAGTTAGAAGAAAGATATCTATCTGCACAGGGTCCTTCTTAATACACTGACACTTTTAAAGGGGATGATCAGACCATCAAACTCTTCGATATTGTTGATCGAAGATCAAACTGAACAACTTTATCTATGGGACCAACATCGAAATAGCGAAAAAAAAATCTGCTGTCCCGTACATTTGGCTCGAGTAGGCTTGCAGTTTAGTATGGAAGAATCGATTTTTTTTCGGGATTTCGATGTTATAGAGAAAGTTGTTCAGTTTGGCGGTCGACTCATCCCCTCAAAAAAGTGTCAGCATATTAAGAAGGTTGGTGTAATGGTTACGTTGGACTGCCGAACGAACCAGAGGTCCTGGGTTCGAATTCCGGTTCGGTCATGGATGTTACATGTTTTTGTGACGTTATTTGGTGATCATAATTAAAAATTTAGAATCTAAATCTTAAAAATATTTGGGATCATAACAACTTAGGTGTCTGTGAGCATTATTATCTGATTAATGTAAAAGTTTCTCGAAAATTTATAACAGTGCAGCATTTGATAAGGAAATTTTTTGAAATACGTGCGGTGCTATTTTAAAACTATTTTTATATTTGTCACAAAAGTGAAAACCGGAATACGGAAAGCAAACTATTTTATTTCGTCTCAAATCTGTTATTTTAAGCATTTTTCAGCAAACCGCCTTATTTTGTACCTCTTGTAGTTTTTGATATAAAATAAGGTGTAAGTATTTGATTGATTATTCAACATTTTAAGGTACTAGAAGGTAAACCACCTCCATGCCCATACGAACTGTTTTCAGTAATAAATAATTATCAACTATGCGCAGCTTATTACAAACAGTTATCTCAAGATTATGGTTCCTGTCCGTCCGTTATAACGTTTAGCGATTTATCTGGAACGTGCGATAATCCTATAATAACGAGATGGCGCTTCACTAAAGTTTACACCGTTTCCGAACGAAAGTCAAGCGTCGAGAATCTTATTTGCTCAGGGCGGGAAATCTGCGAAATTTTAACTTTGTACGAGGTAAGTTTTACCAACATATAACCAAAGCCAAACGAGCGTAATATTGTGAGTTGTGAGTCGCGTATTTTGAGTCTGTTTCATATAAAATCCGGGAATGCATTGTCTATTAGTATGTAACGGACTCAAAATACGCAAGTTTGAAACTTATCACGATGTGATGAAAAGTGTTAGGTCTTATAACCCAGTAAAATTAAGCTGAAATATACCAATCAGGAGAAGTAATTTCCGGAGTTCTGAAACTTTTTTTAAACGTTCCTTTGGTACGTAATATTGAAGAAAAAAAAAAGTCCTGGTGAGGGGGGGGTGAGCTCGAGGAAGGGGGGGGCTCTAAAGGTGACTTTTTTCAGTTTTTCGCTTATTTCTTGAAATCTGAAAGTCGTATCGAAATACTTTGTACGGACAAATTAAACCTAACAAAATTTCCTAGAAAACAAGTGGTATGCATTTTTGTCATAGGACTTAACCTTTGAGGGCTACGGGGCCGAGAAATTAACGGAATTTCAAAAATTATGAAATTTGTATGGCGACCCTCATGAAAGTTAAAGATAAAAACAAAATGATTTCATATTCTTAATCAGCAGCTCCGAAAACCCCCAGATACAAATTTTCAGTCGGTTCGGGGAACCCTTAAAGGCTGGATTGGCGTTTGAAATTTCCATTGGAGCCATCTTGGATATCGCAATTTTGGATTTTTTTCACCGGCAACCAAATCTGACCAGGGTCCTCTATGACAATTGTTCAAGGTCCATATCCCTATCTGTCATAGTTTCCGCGGGCTGTTGACCTCATCCATCAGGAGTCGACCTTCTGAGGAAGTCGCAATATTATTTTTATCGCCAGGGCATCCTTATGATGATCCCTAAAATAATTTTACTATGCGTTGAATGGGGGAAACCCGGTGAACAATTATACGGGTATTTATCTAATATCTATGTGGGGGGGGGGGAGGTGGGGGTCAACCAGATACCTCCAACTGATCTCCGGGTTCCCCTTACGGTACAAGGATGACATTTGGGGATCATCATATGGATGCCTTGGTGATACAGGGAAAACTTTGACTTCCTCGGAAGGTTGACTCCTGATGGATGAGGTCAACGGCCCGCGGAAACTATGGCGGTGTCCTATTGCCATCGCACGCGCGATGGTGCGATGCGATCTCATCGCGCGATGAAACCGATCGCGCGATCAAAAAACGTGTGTCCTAATTTGGTGCGATGCGATCGATGCGATCGATCACCCTCCCTTGCTTCGTGTACCTGCACTCAGCGGGACCCCGTGTCCTAGAACGATGCGAGTATGTACTATCGGTTTAAAATAACAATGTGCATGACCTCGCTCGCAAATGTGACGTCACTCAATCACATAAACTTCACTCGAGTCATTCAAATGATTGTTTCCTTTACGTAGAGTCTACATTCCCTTGTCAACCGAGTGAAGTTATCCAACGGCCCTTCAAGGTCATGCACATTGTTATTTTAAACTGATAGTATGGGATTTAGTTCCGAATTTGTTCTATCGAATTCAATTAGAAATAAAAAAAAATCCGTCAAAATGGAAGAATTAGATCCAGAGCCACCAACGGTCTAGGGCCTAAACGTATTATAATTATAGGAAAGCTGGATTCAGTCTAGCTCGAAAATAGACGCCAAAGTACATCATTTAGCCTCGGTCTTATGACTCAAAGCGGTCACTGATTTTTTTTACAGCGGTAAGACAATCGCGAAAAAATGGGGTCTGGGCCTAAATATATAGGATACGAACTGGACGCATTTTAAGAAAGAGCCCTCTTAGGAGAACACCACAGCAGATTTAGTTATTCTCAAATCGGTCACCGTTCAAAATCAGACTGGGGTTGAAAATAAAAAAAAATAGGTCTTAGGCCTAAACATATAGGAAATGTGAAACCAACTTGGATCGAAAGAACACACTTTACCCATCACGAAAAACCCGGTCTTACATGGCGGATCGGTCACCTTTCCAGAATCAGACCACTTTTCCGCCGCTTTTCTTTTCTTTTCACTTTTTCTTTTTCTTTTAATATAACAAAAATGACAGATATCTCGACAATGGTAAGTGATAGAAAAAAATTTGTTATGAACAAAATTGTTGGAAATTTAATGGTCTTCACGCTTGTATAAACTTTGTTTACAATCCTATGCATAGGAGACGAGATATTTGTAAAAACTGAATAATTAAAATAGTAACAGACAGATATATCGACAACGGTGATGATAGGAAAAGTTTTTGAAAAATAAAATTGTAGATAATGTTATGTTCTACAAGTTTACAACTTTGTTCACGATTTGAAGCATACGAAAAGAGATATTTGCAAAACCGAATAAATTAAAATAGTAATAGACCGATATCTAGAAAACGGTTCATGATAGAAAAAGTTTATCTGAAAAACAATTATAGACAATGTTATGTTCTACAAGTTTTGTTCTAACTTTGTTCACGATTTAATGCATACGAAAAGAGATATTTGCAAAAACGAATTAATTAAATAGTAATAAAGTTTACACCGTTTCCGAACGAAAGTCAAGCGTCGAGAATCTTATTTGCTCAGGGCGGGAAATCTGCGAAATTTTAACTTTGTACGAGGTAAGTTTTACCAACATATAACCAAAGCCAAACGAGCGTAATATTGTGAGTTGTGAGTCGCGTATTTTGAGTCTGTTTCATATAAAATCCGGGAATGCATTGTCTATTAGTATGTAACGGACTCAAAATACGCAAGTTTGAAACTTATCACGATGTGATGAAAAGTGTTAGGTCTTATAACCCAGTAAAATTAAGCTGAAATATACCAATCAGGAGAAGTAATTTCCGGAGTTCTGAAACTTTTTTTAAACGTTCCTTTGGTACGTAATATTGAAGAAAAAAAAAAGTCCTGGTGAGGGGGGGGTGAGCTCGAGGAAGGGGGGGGCTCTAAAGGTGACTTTTTTCAGTTTTTCGCTTATTTCTTGAAATCTGAAAGTCGTATCGAAATACTTTGTACGGACAAATTAAACCTAACAAAATTTCCTAGAAAACAAGTGGTATGCATTTTTGTCATAGGACTTAACCTTTGAGGGCTACGGGGCCGAGAAATTAACGGAATTTCAAAAATTATGAAATTTGTATGGCGACCCTCATGAAAGTTAAAGATAAAAACAAAATGATTTCATATTCTTAATCAGCAGCTCCGAAAACCCCCAGATACAAATTTTCAGTCGGTTCGGGGAACCCTTAAAGGCTGGATTGGCGTTTGAAATTTCCATTGGAGCCATCTTGGATATCGCAATTTTGGATTTTTTTCACCGGCAACCAAATCTGACCAGGGTCCTCTATGACAATTGTTCAAGGTCCATATCCCTATCTGTCATAGTTTCCGCGGGCTGTTGACCTCATCCATCAGGAGTCGACCTTCTGAGGAAGTCGCAATATTATTTTTATCGCCAGGGCATCCTTATGATGATCCCTAAAATAATTTTACTATGCGTTGAATGGGGGAAACCCGGTGAACAATTATACGGGTATTTATCTAATATCTATGTGGGGGGGGGGGGAGGTGGGGGTCAACCAGATACCTCCAACTGATCTCCGGGTTCCCCTTACGGTACAAGGATGACATTTGGGGATCATCATATGGATGCCTTGGTGATACAGGGAAAACTTTGACTTCCTCGGAAGGTTGACTCCTGATGGATGAGGTCAACGGCCCGCGGAAACTATGGCGGTGTCCTATTGCCATCGCACGCGCGATGGTGCGATGCGATCTCATCGCGCGATGAAACCGATCGCGCGATCAAAAAACGTGTGTCCTAATTTGGTGCGATGCGATCGATGCGATCGATCACCCTCCCTTGCTTCGTGTACCTGCACTCAGCGGGACCCCGTGTACTAGAACGATGCGAGTATGTACTATCGGTTTAAAATAACAATGTGCATGACCTCGCTCGCAAATGTGACGTCACTCAATCACATAAACTTCACTCGAGTCATTCAAATGATTGTTTCCTTTACGTAGAGTCTACATTCCCTTGTCAACCGAGTGAAGTTATCCAACGGCCCTTCAAGGTCATGCACATTGTTATTTTAAACTGATAGTATGGGATTTAGTTCCGAATTTGTTCTATCGAATTCAATTAGAAATAAAAAAAAATCCGTCAAAATGGAAGAATTAGATCCAGAGCCACCAACGGTCTAGGGCCTAAACGTATTATAATTATAGGAAAGCTGGATTCAGTCTAGCTCGAAAATAGACGCCAAAGTACATCATTTAGCCTCGGTCTTATGACTCAAAGCGGTCACTGATTTTTTTTACAGCGTTAAGACAATCGCGAAAAAATGGGGTCTGGGCCTAAATATATAGGATACGAACTGGACGCATTTTAAGAAAGAGCCCTCTTAGGAGAACACCACAGCAGATTTAGTTATTCTCAAATCGGTCACCGTTCAAAATCAGACTGGGGTTGAAAATAAAAAAAAATAGGTCTTAGGCCTAAACATATAGGAAATGTGAAACCAACTTGGATCGAAAGAACACACTTTACCCATCACGAAAAACCCGGTCTTACATGGCGGATCGGTCACCTTTCCAGAATCAGACCACTTTTATAATATAACAAAAATGACAGATATCTCGACAATGGTAAGTGATAGAAAAAAATTTGTTATGAACAAAATTGTTGGAAATTTAATGGTCTTCACGCTTGTATAAACTTTGTTTACAATCCTATGCATAGGAGACGAGATATTTGTAAAAACTGAATAATTAAAATAGTAACAGACAGATATATCGACAACGGTTGATGATAGGAAAAGTTTTTGAAAAATAAAATTGTAGATAATGTTATGTTCTACAAGTTTACAACTTTGTTCACGATTTGAAGCATACGAAAAGAGATATTTGCAAAACCGAATAAATTAAAATAGTAATAGACCGATATCTAGAAAACGGTTCATGATAGAAAAAGTTTATCTGAAAAACAATTATAGACAATGTTATGTTCTACAATTTTTGTTCTAACTTTGTTCACGATTTAATGCATACGAAAAGAGATATTTGCAAAAACGAATTAATTAAATAGTAATAGACAGATATCTCGAAATTTTTTGATGATAGGAATAGTTTGTGCAGCATACAATTGTAGATAATATTATGTACTACAAGTTTTGTTATAACTTTGTTCACGATTTCATCCATACGAAACGAGATATTTGCAAAAAATAATTAATTAAAATAGTAATAGACAGATATCTCGACAACGGTTCATGATAGAAAAAGTTTCTTACAGATACAATCATAGAAAATATTATGTTCTACATGTTTTGTTTTAACTTTGTTCACGATTTGATGCATACGAAAAGAGATATTTGCAAAAACGAATAAATTAAAATAGTAATAGACAGATATCTAGAAAATTGTTGATGATAGAAAAAGTTTCTTAAAAATACTATTATAGACTATGTTATGTTCTACAAGTTTTGTTCTAACTTTGTTCACGATTTCATGTAAAATGTAAAATGTAAAATCAAATGTGAAAAATTGTGAAATCACATATGTAAAAACGTGAAATCAAATGAAAAAAATGTGAAACATTTGATTTCACAATTTTTCACATAATTTCAGATTTTATCACAAAATTTCACATTTTGAATAATGTGAAAAATGTGAAATCAAATGTTTCACATTTTTTTCAATTGATTTCACGTTTTTACATATGTGATTTCACAATTTTTCACATTTGATTTCACATTTTACACTTGTGATAAAATGTGAAATTATGTGAAAAATGTGAAATCAAATGTTTCAAAATTTTTTCATTTGACACATTTGACTTCACATTTTATCACAAAATGAAATGAAATTATGTGAAAAATGTGAAAAATGTGAAATCAAATGTGTAAAATGTGAAATCAAATGTGAAAAAATTGTGAAACATTTGATTTCACGTTTTTACATATGTGATAAATGTGAAAAATATGTAAAATGTGAAATCAAATGTGAAAAATTGTGAAATCACATATGTAAAAACGTGAAATCAAATGAAAAAAATGTGAAACATTTGATTTCCCATTTTTCACATTGTTCAAAATGTGAAAATTTGTGATGAAATCTGAAATTATGTGAAAAATTGTGAAATTTTGTGATAAAATGTGAAATTATGTGAAAAATTGTGAAATCAAATGTGAAAAATTGTGAAATCACATGTTTCAAATAAAAAATTGTGAAACATTTGATTTCACATTTTTCACATAATTTCATTTCATTTTGTGATAAAATGTGAAATCAAATGTGAAAAATTGTGAAATATGTAAAAACGTGAAATCAAATGAAAAAAATGTGAAACATTTGATTTCCCATTTTTCACATTATTCAAAATGTGAAATTTTGTGATAAAATGTGAAATTATGTGAAATTTTGTGATAAAATGTGTAAAATGTGAAATCAAATGTGAAAAATTGTGAAATCAAATGTTTCATTTTTTTTCATTTGATTTCACGTTTTTACATATGTGATTTCACAATTTTACACATTTGATTTCACATTTTCCACATTTGATTTCACATTTTTCACATTATTCAAAATGTGAAATTTTGTGATTAAATGTGAAATTATGTGAAAAATTGTGAAATCTTGTGATGAAATGTGAAATAATGTGAAAAATTGTGATATCTTGTGATTAAAGGTGAAATCAAATGTATCAAATGAAAAAATTTTGAAACATTTGATTTCACATTTTTCACATAATTTCACATTTTATCACAAGATTTCACAATTTTTCACATAATTTCAGATTTCATCACAAAATTTCACATTTTGAACAATGTGAAAAATGGGAAATCAAATGTTTCACATTTTTTTCATTTGATTTCACGTTTTTACATATGTGATTTCACAATTTTTCACATTTGATTTCACATTTTACATATTTTTCACGTTTATCACATATGTAAAAACGTGAAATCAAATGTTTCACAATTTTTTCACATTTGATTTCACATTTTACACATTTGATTTCACATTTTTCACATTATTCAAAATGTGAAATTTTGTGATAAAATGTGAAATTATGTGAAAAATTGTGAAATCTTGTGATTAAATGTGAAATAATGTGAAAAATTGTGAAATCTTGTGATTAAATGTGAAATCAAATGTGTCAAATGATAAAATTTTGAAACATTTGATTTCACATTTTATCACAAAATGAAATGAAATTATGTGAAAAATGTGAAATCAAATGTTTCACAATTTTTTATTTGACACATGTGATTTCACAATTTTTCACATTTGATTTCACAATTTTTCACATAATTTCACATTTTATCACAAAATTTCACAATTTTTCACATAATTTCAGATTTCATCACAAAATTTCACATTTTGAACAATGTGAAAAATGGGAAATCAAATGTTTCACATTTTTTTCATTTGATTTCACGTTTTTACATATGTGATGTGTAAAATGTAAAATCAAATGTGAAAAATTGTGAAATCACATGTAAAAACGTGAAATCAAATGAAAAAAATGTGAAACATTTGATTTCCCATTTTTCACATTATTCAAAATGTGAAATTTTGTGATAAAATGTGAAATTATGTGAAAAATTGTGAGATCAAATGTGAAAAATTGTGAAATCACATGTGTCAAATAAAAAATTATGAAACATTTGATTTCACATTTTTCACATAATTTCACATTTTCCAAATTTGATTTCACAATTTTTCTCATAATTTCACATTTTATCACAAAATCTCACATTTTATATAATTTGAAAAATGGGAAATCAAATGTGTAAAATGTAAAATCAAATGTGAAAAATTGTGAAATCACATGTAAAAACGTGAAATCAAATGAAAAAAATGTGAAACATTTGATTTCCCATTTTTCACATTATTCAAAATGTGAAATTTTGTGATAAAATGTGAAATTATGTGAAAAATTGTGAGATCAAATGTGAAAAATTGTGAAATCACATGTGTCAAATAAAAAATTGTGAAACATTTGATTTCACATTTTTCACATAATTTCACATTTTCCAAATTTGATTTCACAATTTTTCACATAATTTCACATTTTATCAAAAAATTTCACATTTTGAATGATTTGTGAAAAATGGGAAATCAAATGTGTAAAATGTGAAATCAAATGTGAAAAATTGTGAAATCACATATGTAAAAACGTGAAATCAAATGAAAAAAATGTGAAACATTTGATTTCCCATTTTTCACATTGTTCAAAATGTGAAATTTTGTGATAAAATCTGAAATTATGTGAAAAATTGTGAAATTTTGTTATAAAATGTGAAATTATGTGAAAAATTGTGAAATCAAATGTGAAAAATTGTGAAATCACATGTTTCAAATAAAAAATTGTGAAACATTTGATTTCACATTTTTCACATAATTTCATTTCATTTTGTAATAAAATGTGAAATCAAATGTGAAAAATTGTGAAATATGTAAAAACGTGAAATCAAATGAAAAAAATGTGAAACATTTGATTTCCCATTTTTCACATTGTTCAAAATGTGAAATTTTGTGATAAAATCTGAAATTATGTGAAAAATTGTGAAATTTTGTGATAAAATGTGAAATTATGTGAAAAATTGTGAAATCAAATGTGAAAAATTGTGAAATCAAATGTTTCAAATAAAAAATTGTGAAACATTTGATTTCACATTTTTCACATAATTTCATTTCATTTTGTGATAAAATGTGAAATCAAATGTGAAAAATTGTGAAATATGTAAAAACGTGAAATCAAATGAAAAAAATGTGAAACATTTGATTTCCCATTTTTCACATTATTCAAAATGTGAAATTTTGTGATAAAATGTGAAATTATGTGAAAAATTGTGAGATCAAATGTGAAAAATTGTGAAATCACATGTGTCAAATAAAAAATTGTGAAACATTTGATTTCACATTTTTCACATAATTTCACATTTTCCAAATTTGATTTCACAATTTTTCACATAATTTCACATTTTATCAAAAAATTTCACATTTTGAATGATGTGAAAATTGGGAAATCAAATGTGTAAAATGTGAAATCAAATGTGAAAAATTGTGAAATCAAATGTTTCATTTTTTTTCATTTGATTTCACGTTTTTACATATGTGATTTCACAATTTTACACATTTGATTTCACATTTTCCACATTTGATTTCACATTTTTCACATTATTCAAAATGTGAAATTTTGTGATTAAATGTGAAATTATGTGAAAAATTGTGAAATCTTGTGATAAAATGTGAAATAATGTGAAAAATTGTGATATCTTGTGATTAAATGTGAAATCAAATGTGTCAAATGAAAAAATTTTGAAACATTTGATTTCACAATTTTTCACATAATTTCACATTTTATCACAATATTTCACAATTTTTCACATCATTTCAGATTTCATCACAAAATTTCACATTTTGAACAATGTGAAAAATGGAAAATCAAATGTTTCACATTTTTTTCATTTGATTTCACGTTTTTACATGTGATTTCACAATTTTTCATATTTGATTTCACATTTTTCACATTTATCACATATGTAAAAACGTGAAATCAAATGTTTTACAATTTTTTCACATTTGATTTCACATTTTACACATTTGATTTCACATTTATTATATTATATTTATTAAATGTGAAATCAAATGTGTCAAATGAAAAAATTTTGAAACATTCGATTTCACATTTTTCACATAATTTCACATTTTATCACAAGATTTCACAATTTTTCTCATAATTTCACATTTTATCACAAAATCTCACATTTTATATAATTTGAAAAATGGGAAATCAAATGTGTAAAATGTAAAATCAAATGTGAAAAATTGTGAAATCACATGTAAAAACGTGAAATCAAATGAAAAAAATGTGAAACATTTGATTTCCCATTTTTCACATTATTCAAAATGTGAAATTTTGTGATAAAATGTGAAATTATGTGAAAAATTGTGAGATCAAATGTGAAAAATTGTGAAATCACATGTGTCAAATAAAAAATTGTGAAACATTTGATTTCACATTTTTCACATAATTTCACATTTTCCAAATTTGATTTCACAATTTTTCACATAATTTCACATTTTATCAAAAAATTTCACATTTTGAATGATGTGAAAAATGGGAAATCAAATGTGTAAAATGTGAAATCAAATGTGAAAAATTGTGAAATCACATATGTAAAAACGTGAAATCAAATGAAAAAAATGTGAAACATTTGATTTCCCATTTTTCACATCATTCGAAATGTGAAATTTTGTGATAAAATCTGAAATTATGTGAAAAATTGTGAAATTTTGTTATAAAATGTGAAATTATGTGAAAAATTGTGAAATCAATCACATGTAAAAACGTGAAATCAAATGAAAAAAATGTGAAACATTTGATTTCCCATTTTTCACATTATTCAAAATGTGAAATTTTGTGATAAAATGTGAAATTATGTGAAAAATTGTGAGATCAAATGTGAAAAATTGTGAAATCACATGTGTCAAATAAAAAATTGTGAAACATTTGATTTCACATTTTTCACATAATTTCACATTTTCCAAATTTGATTTCACAATTTTTCACATAATTTCACATTTTCCAAATTTGATTTCACAATTTTTCACATAATTTCACATTTTATAACAAAATTTCACAATTTTTCACATAGTTTCAGATTTTATCACAAAATTTCACATTTCGAATGATGTGAAAAATGGGAAATCAAATGTGTAAAATGTGAAATCAAATGTGAAAAATTGTGAAATCACATATGTAAAAACGTGAAATCAAATGAAAAAAATGTGAAACATTTGATTTCCCATTTTTCACATCATTCGAAATGTGAAATTTTGTGATAAAATCTGAAACTATGTGAAAAATTGTGAAATTTTGTTATAAAATGTGAAATTATGTGAAAAATTGTGAAATCAAATGTGAAAAATTGTGAAATCACATGTTTCAAATAAAAAATTGTGAAACATTTGATTTCACATTTTTCACATAATTTCATTTCATTTTGTGATAAAATGTGAAATCAAATGTGAAAAATTGTGAAATATGTAAAAACGTGAAATCAAATGAAAAAAATGTGAAACATTTGATTTCCCATTTTTCACATTGTTCAAAATGTGAAATTTTGTGATAAAATCTGAAATTATGTGAAAAATTGTGAAATTTTGTGATAAAATGTGAAATTATGTGAAAAATTGTGAAATCAAATGTGTCAAATGAAAAAATTTTGAAACATTTGATTTCACATTTTACACATTTGATTTCCCATTTTTCACATCATTCAAAATGTGAAATTTTTTGATAAAATGTGAAATTATGTGAAAAATTGTGAAATCAAATTTGGAAAATGTGAAATTATGTGAAAAATGTGAAATCAAATGTTTCACAATTTTTTATTTGACACATGTGATTTCACAATTTTTCACATTTGATCTCACAATTTTTCTCATAATTTCACATTTTATCACAAAATTTCACATTTTGAATAATGTGAAAAATGGGAAATCAAATGTTTCACATTTTTTTCATTTGATTTCACGTTTTTACATATTTCACAATTTTTCACATTTGATTTCACATTTTATCACAAAATGAAATGAAATTATGTGAAAAATGTGAAATCAAATGTTTCACAATTTTTTATTTAAAACATGTGATTTCACAATTTTTCACATTTGATTTCACAATTTTTCACATAATTTCACATTTTATCACAAAATTTCACAATTTTTCACATAATTTCAGATTTTATCACAAAATTTCACATTTTGAACAATGTGAAAAATGGGAAATCAAATGTTTCACATTTTTTTCATTTGATTTCACGTTTTTACATATTTCACAATTTTTCACATTTGATTTCACATTTTATCACAAAATGAAATGAAATTATGTGAAAAATGTGAAATCAAATGTTTCACAATTTTTTATTTGAAACATGTGATTTCACAATTTTTCACATTTGATTTCACAATTTTTCACATAATTTCACATTTTATAACAAAATTTCACAATTTTTCACATAATTTCAGATTTTATCACAAAATTTCACATTTCGAATGATGTGAAAAATGGGAAATCAAATGTTTCACATTTTTTTCATTTGATTTCACGTTTTTACATATGTGATTTCACAATTTTTCACATTTGATTTCACATTTTACACATTTGATTTCCCATTTTTCACATCATTCAAAATGTGAAATTTTTTGATAAAATGTGAAATTATGTGAAAAATTGTGAAATCAAATTTGGAAAATGTGAAATTATGTGAAAAATGTGAAATCAAATGTTTCACAATTTTTTATTTGACACATGTGATTTCACAATTTTTCACATTTGATCTCACAATTTTTCACATAATTTCACATTTTATCACAAAATTTCACATTTTGAACAATGTGAAAAATGGGAAATCAAATGTTTCACATTTTTTTCATTTGATTTCACGTTTTTACATGTGATTTCACAATTTTTCACATTTGAATTTACATTTTACACATTTGATTTCCCATTTTTCAAATTATATAAAATGTGAGATTTTGTGATAAAATGTGAAATTATGAGAAAAATTGTGAAATCTTGTGATAAAATGTGAAATTATGTGAAAAATGTGAAATCAAATGTTTCAAAATTTTTTCATTTGACACATTTGATTTCACATTTAATAACAAGATTTCACAATTTTTCACATTATTTCACATTTTATCACAAGATTTCACAATTTTTCACATAATTTCACATTTTATCACAAAATTTCACATTTTGAATAATGTGAAAAATGTGAAATCAAATGTGTAAAATGTGAAATCAAATGTGAAAAAATTGTAAAACATTTGATTTCACGTTTTTACATATGTGATAAATGTGAAAAATGTGAAATCAAATATGAAAAATTGTGAAATCACATATGTAAAAACGTGAAATCAAATGAAAAAAATGTGAAACATTTGATTTTCCATTTTTCACATTGTTCAAAATGTGAAATTTTGTGATGAAATCTGAAATGATGTGAAAAATTGTAAAATATTGTGATAAAATGTGAAATTATGTGAAAAATTGTGAAATCAAATGTTTCAAAATTTTTTCATTTGACACATTTGATTTCACATTTAATCACAAGATATCACAATTTTTCACATTATTTCACATTTTATCACAAGATTTCACAATTTTTCACATAATTTCACATTTAATCACAAAATTTCACATTTTGAATAATGTGAAAAATGTGAAATCAAATGTGGAAAATGTGAAATCAAATGTGTAAAATTGTGAAATCACATGTAAAAACGTGAAATCAAATGAAAAAAAATGAAACATTTGATTTCACAATTTTTCACTTTTGATTTCACATTTTACACATTTGATTTCCCATTTTTCACATCATTCAAAATGTGAAATGATAAATGTGAAAAATATGTAAAATGTGAAATCAAATGTGAAAAATTGTGAAATCACATATGTAAAAACGTGAAATCAAATGAAAAAAATGTGAAACATTTGATTTCCCATTTTTCACATTGTTCAAAATGTGAAATTTTGTGATGAAATCTGAAATTATGTGAAAAATTGTGAAATCAAATGTTTCACATTTTTTTCATTTGATTTCACGTTTTTACATATGTGATTTCACAATTTTTCACATTTGATTTTACATTTTACACATTTGATTTCCCATTTTTCAAATTATTTAAAATGTGAAATTTTGTGATAAAATGTGAAATTTTGTGATAAAATGTGAAAAATTGTGAGATCAAATGTGAAAAATTGTGAAATCACATGTGTCAAATAAAAAATTGTGAAACATTTGATTTCACATTTTTCACATAATTTAACACATTTCACATTATTCAAAATGTGAAATTTTGTGATAAAATGTGAAATTATGTGAAAAATTGTGAAATTTTGTGATAAAATGTGAAATTATGTGAAAAATTGTGAAATCAAATGTGAAAAATTGTGAAATCACATGTTTCAAATAAAAAATTGTGAAACATTTGATTTCACATTTTTCACATAATTTCATTTCATTTTGTGATAAAATGTGAAATCAAATGTGAAAAATTGTGAAATATGTAAAAACGTGAAATCAAATGAAAAAAATGTGAAACATTTGATTTCCCATTTTTCACATTATTCAAAATGTGAAATTTTGTGATAAAATGTGAAATTATGTGAAATTTTGTGATAAAATGTGTAAAATGTGAAATCAAATGTGAAAAATTGTGAAATCAAATGTTTCATCTCACACTGTGTGATCTCACAATTTTTCACATAATTTCACATTTTATCACAAAATTTCACATTTTGAATAATGTGAAAAATGGGAAATCAAATGTTTCACATTTTTTTCATTTGATTTCACGTTTTTACATATTTCACAATTTTTCACATTTGATTTCACATTTTATCACAAAATGAAATGAAATTATGTGAAAAATGTGAAATCAAATGTTTCACAATTTTTTATTTGACACATGTGATTTCACAATTTTTCACATTTGATTTCACAATTTTTCACATAATTTCACATTTTATCACAAAATTTCACAATTTTTCACATTATTTCAGATTTCATCACAAAATTTCACATTTTGAACAATGTGAAAAATGGGAAATCAAATGTTTCACATTTTTTTCATTTGATTTCACGTTTTTACATATGTGATTTCACAATTTTTCACATTTGATTTCACATTTTACACATTTGATTTCCCATTTTTCACATTATTCAAAATGTGAAATTTTGTGATTAAATGTGAAATTATGTGAAAAATTGTGAAATCTTGTGATAAAATGTGAAATAATGTGAAAAATTGTGATATCTTGTGATTAAATGTGAAATCAAATGTGTCAAATGAAAAAATTTTGAAACATTTGATTTCACATTTTACACATTTGATTTCACATTTTTCACATTATTCAAAATGTGAAATTTTGTGATTAAATGTGAAATTATGTGAAAAATTGTGAAATCTTGTGATAAAATGTGAAATAATGTGAAAAATTGTGATATCTTGTGATTAAATGTGAAATCAAATGTGTCAAATGAAAAAATTTTGAAACATTTGATTTCACAATTTTTCACATAATTTCACATTTTATCACAATATTTCACAATTTTTCACATCATTTCAGATTTCATCACAAAATTTCACATTTTGAACAATGTGAAAAATGGAAAATCAAATGTTTCACATTTTTTTCATTTGATTTCACGTTTTTACATGTGATTTCACAATTTTTCATATTTGATTTCACATTTTTCACATTTATCACATATGTAAAAACGTGAAATCAAATGTTTTACAATTTTTTCACATTTGATTTCACATTTTACACATTTGATTTCACATTTATTATATTATATTTATTAAATGTGAAATCAAATGTGTCAAATGAAAAAATTTTGAAACATTCGATTTCACATTTTTCACATAATTTCACATTTTATCACAAGATTTCACAATTTTTCTCATAATTTCACATTTTATCACAAAATCTCACATTTTATATAATTTGAAAAATGGGAAATCAAATGTGTAAAATGTAAAATCAAATGTGAAAAATTGTGAAATCACATGTAAAAACGTGAAATCAAATGAAAAAAATGTGAAACATTTGATTTCCCATTTTTCACATTATTCAAAATGTGAAATTTTGTGATAAAATGTGAAATTATGTGAAAAATTGTGAGATCAAATGTGAAAAATTGTGAAATCACATGTGTCAAATAAAAAATTGTGAAACATTTGATTTCACATTTTTCACATAATTTCACATTTTCCAAATTTGATTTCACAATTTTTCACATAATTTCACATTTTATCAAAAAATTTCACATTTTGAATGATGTGAAAAATGGGAAATCAAATGTGTAAAATGTGAAATCAAATGTGAAAAATTGTGAAATCACATATGTAAAAACGTGAAATCAAATGAAAAAAATGTGAAACATTTGATTTCCCATTTTTCACATCATTCGAAATGTGAAATTTTGTGATAAAATCTGAAATTATGTGAAAAATTGTGAAATTTTGTTATAAAATGTGAAATTATGTGAAAAATTGTGAAATCAAATGTGAAAAATTGTGAAATCACATGTTTCAAATAAAAAATTGTGAAACATTTGATTTCACATTTTTCACATAATTTCATTTCATTTTGTGATAAAATGTGAAATCAAATGTGAAAAATTGTGAAATATGTAAAAACGTGAAATCAAATGAAAAAAATGTGAAACATTTGATTTCCCATTTTTCACATTGTTCAAAATGTGAAATTTTGTGATAAAATCTGAAATTATGTGAAAAATTGTGAAATTTTGTGATAAAATGTGAAATTATGTGAAAAATTGTGAAATCAAATGTGTCAAATGAAAAAATTTTGAAACATTTGATTTCACATTTTACACATTTGATTTCCCATTTTTCACATCATTCAAAATGTGAAATTTTTTGATAAAATTTGAAATTATGTGAAAAATTGTGAAATCAAATTTGGAAAATGTGAAATTATGTGAAAAATGTGAAATCAAATGTTTCACAATTTTTTATTTGACACATGTGATTTCACAATTTTTCACATTTGATCTCACAATTTTTCACATAATTTCACATTTTATCACAAAATTTCACATTTTGAATAATGTGAAAAATGGGAAATCAAATGTTTCACATTTTTTTCATTTGATTTCACGTTTTTACATATTTCACAATTTTTCACATTTGATTTCACATTTTATCACAAAATGAAATGAAATTATGTGAAAAATGTGAAATCAAATGTTTCACAATTTTTTATTTAAAACATGTGATTTCACAATTTTTCACATTTGATTTCACAATTTTTCACATAATTTCACATTTTATCACAAAATTTCACAATTTTTCACATAATTTCAGATTTTATCACAAAATTTTACATTTTGAACAATGTGAAAAATGGGAAATCAAATGTTTCACATTTTTTCATTTGATTTCACGTTTTTACATATTTCACAATTTTTCACATTTGATTTCACATTTTATCACAAAATGAAATGAAATTATGTGAAAAATGTGAAATCAAATGTTTCACAATTTTTTATTTGAAACATGTGATTTCACAATTTTTCACATTTGATTTCACAATTTTTCACATAATTTCACATTTTATAACAAAATTTCACAATTTTTCACTTAATTTCAGATTTTATCACAAAATTTCACATTTCGAATGATGTGAAAAATGGGAAATCAAATGTTTCACATTTTTTTCATTTGATTTCACGTTTTTACATATGTGATTTCACAATTTTTCACATTTGATTTCACATTTTACACATTTGATTTCCCATTTTTCACATCATTCAAAATGTGAAATTTTTTGATAAAATGTGAAATTATGTGAAAAATTGTGAAATCAAATTTGGAAAATGTGAAATTATGTGAAAAATGTGAAATCAAATGTTTCACAATTTTTTATTTGACACATGTGATTTCACAATTTTTCACATTTGATCTCACAATTTTTCACATAATTTCACATTTTATCACAAAATTTCACATTTTGAACAATGTGAAAAATGGGAAATCAAATGTTTCACATTTTTTTCATTTGATTTCACGTTTTTACATGTGATTTCACAATTTTTCACATTTGAATTTACATTTTACACATTTGATTTCCCATTTTTCAAATTATATAAAATGTGAGATTTTGTGATAAAATGTGAAATTATGAGAAAAATTGTGAAATCTTGTGATAAAATGTGAAATTATGTGAAAAATGTGAAATCAAATGTTTCAAAATTTTTTCATTTGACACATTTGATTTCACATTTAATAACAAGATTTCACAATTTTTCACATTATTTCACATTTTATCACAAGATTTCACAATTTTTCACATAATTTCACATTTTATCACAAAATTTCACATTTTGAATAATGTGAAAAATGTGAAATCAAATGTGTAAAATGTGAAATCAAATGTGAAAAAATTGTAAAACATTTGATTTCACGTTTTTACATATGTGATAAATGTGAAAAATGTGAAATCAAATATGAAAAATTGTGAAATCACATATGTAAAACGTGAAATCAAATGAAAAAAATGTGAAACATTTGATTTTCCATTTTTCACATTGTTCAAAATGTGAAATTTTGTGATGAAATCTGAAATGATGTGAAAAATTGTGAAATATTGTGATAAAATGTGAAATTATGTGAAAAATTGTGAAATCAAATGTTTCAAAATTTTTTCATTTGACACATTTGATTTCACATTTAATCACAAGATATCACAATTTTTCACATTATTTCACATTTTATCACAAGATTTCACAATTTTTCACATAATTTCACATTTAATCACAAAATTTCACATTTTGAATAATGTGAAAAATGTGAAATCAAATGTGGAAAATGTGAAATCAAATGTGTAAAATTGTGAAATCACATGTAAAAACGTGAAATCAAATGAAAAAAAATGAAACATTTGATTTCACAATTTTTCACTTTTGATTTCACATTTTACACATTTGATTTCCCATTTTTCACATCATTCAAAATGTGAAATGATAAATGTGAAAAATATGTAAAAAAATTGTAAAACATTTGATTTCACGTTTTTACATATGTGATAAATGTGAAAAATGTGAAATCAAATATGAAAAATTGTGAAATCACATATGTAAAACGTGAAATCAAATGAAAAAAATGTGAAACATTTGATTTTCCATTTTTCACATTGTTCAAAATGTGAAATTTTGTGATGAAATCTGAAATGATGTGAAAAATTGTGAAATATTGTGATAAAATGTGAAATTATGTGAAAAATTGTGAAATCAAATGTTTCAAAATTTTTTCATTTGACACATTTGATTTCATATTTAATCACAAGATATCACAATTTTTCACATTATTTCACATTTTATCACAAGATTTCACAATTTTTCACATAATTTCACATTTAATCACAAAATTTCACATTTTGAATAATGTGAAAAATGTGAAATCAAATGTGGAAAATGTGAAATCAAATGTGTAAAATTGTGAAATCACATGTAAAAACGTGAAATCAAATGAAAAAAAATGAAACATTTGATTTCACAATTTTTCACTTTTGATTTCACATTTTACACATTTGATTTCCCATTTTTCACATCATTCAAAATGTGAAATGATAAATGTGAAAAATGTGTAAAATGTGAAATCAAATGTGAAAAATTGTGAAATCACATATGTAAAAACGTGAAATCAAATGAAAAAAATGTGAAACATTTGATTTCCCATTTTTCACATTGTTCAAAATGTGAAATTTTGTGATGAAATCTGAAATTATGTGAAAAATTGTGAAATCAAATGTTTCACATTTTTTTCATTTGATTTCACGTTTTTACATATGTGATTTCACAATTTTTCACATTTGATTTTACATTTTACACATTTGATTTCCCATTTTTCAAATTATTTAAAATGTGAAATTTTGTGATAAAATGTGAAATTTTGTGATAAAATGTGAAAAATTGTGAGATCAAATGTGAAAAATTGTGAAATCACATGTGTCAAATAAAAAATTGTGAAACATTTGATTTCACATTTTTCACATAATTTAACACATTTCACATTGTTCAAAATGTGAAATTTTGTGATGAAATCTGAAATTATGTGAAAAATTGTGAAATTTTGTGATAAAATGTGAAATTATGTGAAAAATTGTGAAATCAAATGTGAAAAATTGTGAAATCACATGTTTCAAATAAAAAATTGTGAAACATTTGATTTCACATTTTTCACATAATTTCATTTCATTTTGTGATAAAATGTGAAATCAAATGTGAAAAATTGTGAAATATGTAAAAACGTGAAATCAAATGAAAAAAATGTGAAACATTTGATTTCCCATTTTTCACATTATTCAAAATGTGAAATTTTGTGATAAAATGTGAAATTATGTGAAATTTTGTGATAAAATGTGTAAAATGTGAAATCAAATGTTAAAAATTGTGAAATCAAATGTTTCATCTCACACTGTGTGATCTCACAATTTTTCACATAATTTCACATTTTATCACAAAATTTCACATTTTGAATAATGTGAAAAATGGGAAATCAAATGTTTCACATTTTTTTCATTTGATTTCACGTTTTTACATATTTCACAATTTTTCACATTTGATTTCACATTTTATCACAAAATGAAATGAAATTATGTGAAAAATGTGAAATCAAATGTTTCACAATTTTTTATTTGACACATGTGATTTCACAATTTTTCACATTTGATTTCACAATTTTTCACATAATTTCACATTTTATCACAAAATTTCACAATTTTTCACATAATTTCAGATTTCATCACAAAATTTCACATTTTGAACAATGTGAAAAATGGGAAATCAAATGTTTCACATTTTTTTCATTTGATTTCACGTTTTTACATATGTGATTTCACAATTTTTCACATTTGATTTCACATTTTACACATTTGATTTCCCATTTTTCACATCATTCAAAATGTGAAATTTTTTGATAAAATGTGAAATTATGTGAAAAATTGTGAAATCAAATTTGGAAAATGTGAAATTATGTGAAAAATGTGAAATCAAATGTTTCACAATTTTTTATTTGACACATGTGATTTCACAATTTTTCACATTTGATCTCACAATTTTTCACATAATTTCACATTTTATCACAAAATTTCACATTTTGAATGATGTGAAAAATGGGAAATCAAATGTGTAAAATGTGAAATCAAATGTGAAAAATTGTGAAATCAAATGTTTCATTTTTTTTCATTTGATTTCACGTTTTTACATATGTGATTTCACAATTTTACACATTTGATTTCACATTTTCCACATTTGATTTCACATTTTTCACATTATTCAAAATGTGAAATTTTGTGATTAAATGTGAAATTATGTGAAAAATTGTGAAATCAAATTTGGAAAATGTGAAATTATGTGAAAAATGTGAAATCAAATGTTTCATAATTTTTTATTTGACACGTGTGATTTCACAATTTTTCACATTTGATCTCACAATTTTTCACATAATTTCACATTTTATCACAAAATTTCACATTTTGAATAATGTGAAAAATGGGAAATCAAATGTTTCACATTTTTTTCATTTGATTTCACGTTTTTACATATTTCACAATTTTTCACATAATTTCACATTTAATCACAAAATTTCACATTTTGAATAATGTGAAAAATGTGTCAAATGTGTAAAATGTAAATTCAAATGTGAAAAATTGTGAAATCACATGTAAAAACGTGAAATCAAATGAAAAAAATGTGAAACATTTGATTTCCCATTTTTCACATTGTTCAAAATGTGAAATTTTGTGATAAAATGTGAAATTATGTGAAAAATTGTGAAATCACATATGTAAAAACGTGAAATCAAATGAAAAAAATGTGAAACATTTGATTTCCCATTTTTCACATTGTTCAAAATGTGAAATTTTGTGATGAAATCTGAAATTATGTGAAAAATTGTGAAATCTTGTGATAAAATGTGAAATTATGTGAAAAATGGGAAATCAAATGTTTCACATTTTTTTCATTTGATTTCACGTTTTTACATATGTGATTTCACAATTTTTCACATTTGATTTCACATTTTACACATTTGATTTCCCATTTTTCACATCATTCAAAATGTGAAATTTTTTGATAAAATGTGAAAAATTGTGAAATCACATGTGTCAAATAAAAAATTGTGAAACATTTGATTTCACATTTTTCACATAATTTCACATTTTCCAAATTTGATTTCACAATTTTTCACATAATTTCACATTTTATCAAAAAATTTCACATTTTGAATGATGTGAAAAATGGGAAATCAAATGTGTAAAATGTGAAATCAAATGTGAAAAATTGTGAAATCACATATGTAAAAACGTGAAATCAAATGAAAAAAATGTGAAACATTTGATTTCCCATTTTTCACATCATTCAAAATGTGAAATTTTGTGATGAAATCTGAAATTATGTGAAAAATTGTGAAATTTTGTGATAAAATGTGAAATTATGTGAAAAATTGTGAAATCAAATGTGAAAAATTGTGAAATCACATGTTTCAAATAAAAAATTGTGAAACATTTGATTTCACATTTTTCACATAATTTCATTTCATTTTGTGATAAAATGTGAAATCAAATGTGAAAAATTGTGAAATATGTAAAAACGTGAAATCAAATGAAAAAAATGTGAAACATTTGATTTCCCATTTTTCACATTATTCAAAATGTGAAATTTTGTGATAAAATGTGAAATTATGTGAAATTTTGTGATAAAATGTGTAAAATGTGAAATCAAATGTGAAAAATTGTGAAATCAAATGTTTCGTTTTTTTTCATTTAATTTCACGTTTTTACATATGTGATTTCACAATTTTACACATTTGATTTCACATTTTCCACATTTGATTTCACATTTTTCACATTATTCAAAATGTGAAATTTTGTGATTAAATGTGAAATTATGTGAAAAATTGTGAAATCTTGTGATGAAATGTGAAATTATGTGAAAAATTGTGAAATCAAATGTGAAAAATTGTGAAATCACATGTTTCAAATAAAAAATTGTGAAACATTTGATTTCACATTTTTCACATAATTTCATTTCATTTTGTGATAAAATGTGAAATCAAATGTGAAAAATTGTGAAATCACATATGTAAAAACGTGAAATCAAATGAAAAAAATGTGAAACATTTGATTTCCCATTTTTCACATTGTTCAAAATGTGAAATTTTGTGATGAAATCTGAAATTATGTGAAAAATTGTGAAATCTTGTGATAAAATGTGAAATTATGTGAAAAATGTGAAATCAAATGTTTCAAAATTTTTTCATTTGACAGATTTGATTTCACCTTTAATCACAAGATATCACAATTTTTCACATTATTTCACATTTTATCACAAGATTTCACAATTATTCACATAATTTCACATTTAATCACAAAATTTCACATTTTGAATAATGTGAAAAATGTGAAATCAAATGTGGAAAATGTGAAATCAAATGTGTAAAATTGTGAAATCACATATGTAAAAACGTGAAATCAAATGAAAAAAAATGAAACATTTGATTTCACAATTTTTCACATTTGATTTCACATTTTACACATCTTATCACAAAATTTCACATAATTTCACATTTTATCACAAAATTTCACATTTTGAATAATGTGAAAAATGGGAAATCAAATGTTTCACATTTTTTTCATTTGATTTCACGTTTTTACATATTTCACAATTTTTCACATTTGATTTCACATTTTATCACAAAATGAAATGAAATTATGTGAAAAATGTGAAATCAAATGTTTCACAATTTTTTATTTGACACATGTGATTTCACAATTTTTCACATTTGATTTCACAATTTTTCACATAATTTCACATTTTATCACAAAATTTCACAATTTTTCACATAATTTCAGATTTCATCACAAAATTTCACATTTTGAACAATGTGAAAAATGGGAAATCAAATGTTTCACATTTTTTTCATTTGATTTCACGTTTTTACATATGTGATTTCACAATTTTTCACATTTGATTTCACATTTTACACATTTGATTTCCCATTTTTCACATCATTCAAAATGTGAAATTTTTTGATAAAATGTGAAATTATGTGATAAATTGTGAAATCAAATTTGGAAAATGTGAAATTATGTGAAAAATGTGAAATCAAATGTTTCACAATTTTTTATTTGACACATGTGATTTCACAATTTTTCACATTTGATCTCACAATTTTTCACATAATTTCACATTTTATCACAAAATTTCACATTTTGAATTATGTGAAAAATGGGAAATCAAATGTGTAAAATGTGAAATCAAATGTGAAAAATTGTGAAATCAAATGTTTCATTTTTTTTCATTTGATTTCACGTTTTTACATATGTGATTTCACAATTTTACACATTTGATTTCACATTTTCCACATTTGATTTCACATTTTTCACATTATTCAAAATGTGAAATTTTGTGATTAAATGTGAAATTATGTGAAAAATTGTGAAATCAAATTTGGAAAATGTGAAATTATGTGAAAAATGTGAAATCAAATGTTTCATAATTTTTTATTTGACACGTGTGATTTCACAATTTTTCACATTTGATCTCACAATTTTTCACATAATTTCACATTTTATCACAAAATTTCACATTTTGAATAATGTGAAAAATGGGAAATCAAATGTTTCACATTTTTTTCATTTGATTTCACGTTTTTACATATTTCACAATTTTTCACATTTGATTTCACATTTTATCACAAAATGAAATGAAATTATGTGAAAAATGTGAAATCAAATGTTTCACAATTTTTTATTTGACACATGTGATTTCACAATTTTTCACATTTGATTTCACAATTTTTCACATAATTTCACATTTTATCACAAAATTTCACAATTTTTCACATAATTTCAGATTTCATCACAAAATTTCACATTTTGAACAATGTGAAAAATGGGAAATCAAATGTTTCACATTTTTTTCATTTGATTTCACGTTTTTACATATGTGATTTCACAATTTTTCACATTTGATTTCACATTTTACACATTTGATTTCCCATTTTTCACATCATTCAAAATGTGAAATTTTTTGATAAAATGTGAAATTATGTGAAAAATTGTGAAATCAAATGTGAAAAATTGTGAAATCACATATGTAAAAACGTGAAATCAAATGAAAAAAATGTGAAACATTTGATTTCCCATTTTTCACATTATTCAAAATGTGAAATTTTGTGATAAAATCTGAAATTATGTGAAAAATTGTGAAATCAAATGTTTCACATTTTTTTCATTTGATTTCACGTTTTTACATATGTGATTTCACAATTTTTCACATTTGATTTTACAATTTTTCACATAATTTCACATTTTATCACAAAATTTCACAATTTTTCACATAATTTCTGATTTTATCACAAAATTTCACATTATTCAAAATGTGAAATTTTGTGATAAAATGTGAAATTATGTGAAAAATTGTGAAATCTTGTGATAAAATGTGAAATAATGTGAAAAATTGTGAAATCTTGTGATTAAATGTGAAATCAAATGTGTCAAATGAAAAAATTTTGAAACATTTGATTTCACATTTTTCACATAATTTCACATTTTATCACAAGATTTCACAATTTTTCTCATACTTTCACATTTTATCACAAAATCTCACATTTTATATAATTTGAAAAATGGGAAATCAAATGTGTAAAATGTAAATTCAAATGTGAAAAATTGTGAAATCACATGTAAAAACGTGAAATCAAATGAAAAAAATGTGAAACATTTGATTTCCCATTTTTCACATTATTCAAAATGTGAAATTTTGTGATAAAATGTGAAATAATGTGAAAAATTGTGAGATCCCATTTTTCACATCATTCAAAATGTGAAATTTTGTGATAAAATGTGAAATTATGTGAAAAATTGTGAGATCAAATGTGAAAATTTGTGAAATTGTGAAAAAATTTGATCTCACAATTTTTCACATAATTTCACATTTTATCACAAAATTTCACATTTTGAATAATGTGAAAATCACAATGTTGTGAAATCACATGTGTCAAATAAAAAATTGTGAAACATTTGATTTCACATTTTTCACATAATTTCACATTTTCCAAATTTGATTTCACAATTTTTCACATAATTTCACATTTTATCAAAAAATTTCACATTTTGAATGATGTGAAAAATGGGAAATCAAATGTGTAAAATGTGAAATCAAATGTGAAAAATTGTGAAATCACATATGTAAAAACGTGAAATCAAATGAAAAAAATGTGAAACATTTGATTTCCCATTTTTCACATTGTTCAAAATGTGAAATTTTGTGATGAAATCTGAAATTATGTGAAAAATTGTGAAATTTTGTGATAAAATGTGAAATTATGTGAAAAATTGTGAAATCAAATGTGAAAAATTGTGAAATCACATGTTTCATATAAAAAATTGTGAAACATTTGATTTCACATTTTTCACATAATTTCATTTCATTTTGTGATAAAATGTGAAATCAAATGTGAAAAATTGTGAAATATGTAAAAACGTGAAATCAAATGAAAAAAATGTGAAACATTTGATTTCCCATTTTTCACATTATTCAAAATGTGAAATTTTGTGATAAAATGTGAAATTATGTGAAAAATTGTGAGATCAAATGTGAAAAATTGTGAAATCACACGTGTCAAATAAAAAATTATGAAACATTTGATTTCACATTTTTCACATAATTTCACATTTTCCAAATTTGATTTCACAATTTTTCACATAATTTCACATTTAATCACAAAATTTCACATTTTACAATAATGTGAAAAATGTGAAATCAAATGTGGAAAATGTGAAATCAAATGTGTAAAATTGTGAAATCACATATGTAAAAACGTGAAATCAAATGTTTCATAATTTTTTATTTGACACGTGTGATTTCACAATTTTTCACATTTGATCTCACAATTTTTCACATAATTTCACATTTTATCACAAAATTTCACATTTTGAATAATGTGAAAAATGGGAAATCAAATGTTTCACATTTTTTTCATTTGATTTCACGTTTTTACATATTTCACAATTTTTCACATTTGATTTCACATTTTATCACAAAATGAAATGAAATTATGTGAAAAATGTGAAATCAAATGTTTCACAATTTTTTATTTGACACATGTGATTTCACAATTTTTCACATTTGATTTCACAATTTTTCACATAATTTCACATTTTATCACAAAATTTCACAATTTTTCACATAATTTCAGATTTCATCACAAAATTTCACATTTTGAACAATGTGAAAAATGGGAAATCAAATGTTTCACATTTTTTTCATTTGATTTCACGTTTTTACATATGTGATTTCACAATTTTTCACATTTGATTTCACATTTTACACATTTGATTTCCCATTTTTCACATCATTCAAAATGTGAAATTTTTTGATAAAATGTGAAATTATGTGAAAAATTGTGAAATCAAATTTGGAAAATGTGAAATTATGTGAAAAATGTGAAATCAAATGTTTCACAATTTTTTATTTGACACATGTGATTTCACAACATTGTGATTTTCACATTATTCAAAATGTGAAATTTTGTGATAAAATGTGAAATTATGTGAAAAATTGTGAGATCAAATTTTTTCACAATTTCACAAATTTTCACATTTGATCTCACAATTTTTCACATAATTTCACATTTTATCACAAAATTTCACATTTTGAATGATGTGAAAAATGGGATCTCACAATTTTTCACATTATTTCACATTTTATCACAAAATTTCACATTTTGAATAATGTGAAAAATGTGAAATCAAATGTTTCAAAATTTTTTCATTTGACACATTTGATTTCACATTTAATCACAAGATTTCACAATTTTTCACATTATTTCACATTTTATCACAAGATTTCACAATTTTTCACATAATTTCACATTTTATCACAAAATTTCACATTTTGAATAATGTGAAATTTTGTGATAAAATCAGAAATTATGTGAAAAATTGTGAAATTTTGTGATAAAATGTGAAATTATGTGAAAAATTGTAAAATCAAATGTGAAAAATTGTGAAATCACATATGTTAAAACGTGAAATCAAATGAAAAAAATGTGAAACATTTGATTTCACAATTTTTCACATAATTTCAGATTTTATCACAAAATTTCACAATTTGAATAATGTGAAAAATGGGAAATCAAATGTTTCACATTTTTTTCATTTGATTTCACGTTTTTACATATGTGATTTCACAATTTTTCACATTTGATTTCACATTTTACACTTGTGATAAAATGTGAAATTATGTGAAAAATGTGAAATCAAATGTTTCAAAATTTTTTCATTTGACACATTTGACTTCACATTTTATCACAAAATGAAATGAAATTATGTGAAAAATGTGATATCAAATGTTTCACAATTTTTTAAAATTATGTGAAATTTTGTGATAAAATGTGTAAAATGTGAAATCAAATGTGAAAAATTGTGAAATCAAATGTTTCATTTTTTTTCATTTGATTTCACGTTTTTACATATGTGATTTCACAATTTTACACATTTGATTTCACATTTTCCACATTTGATTTCACATTTTTCACAATATTCAAAATGTGAAATTTTGTGATTAAATGTGAAATTATGTGAAAAATTGTGAAATCTTGTGATGAAATGTGAAATAATGTGAAAAATTGTGATATCTTGTGATTAAAGGTGAAATCAAATGTGTCAAATGAAAAAATTTTGAAACATTTGATTTCACATTTTTCACATAATTTCACATTTTATCACAAGATTTCACAATTTTTCACATAATTTCAGATTTCATCACAAAATTTCACATTTTGAACAATGTGAAAAATGGGAAATCAAATGTTTCACATTTTTTTCATTTGATTGCACGTTTTTACATATGTGATTTCACAATTTTTCACATTTGATTTCACATTTTACATATTTTTCACATTTATCACATATGTAAAAACGTGAAATCAAATGTTTCACAATTTTTTCACATTTGATTTCACATTTTACACATTTGATTTCACATTTTTCACATTATTCAAAATGTGAAATTTTGTGATAAAATGTGAAATTATGTGAAAAATTGTGAAATCTTGTGATAAAATGTGAAATAATGTGA
Organism: Agonopterix subpropinquella; assembly: GCA_922987775.1. Taxonomy (NCBI): domain Eukaryota; kingdom Metazoa; phylum Arthropoda; class Insecta; order Lepidoptera; family Depressariidae; genus Agonopterix; species Agonopterix subpropinquella. Next base: position 5,683,170 of record OV277718.1, on the reverse strand, counting down.
AAAATTGTGAAATCTTGTGATTAAATGTGAAATCAAATGTGTCAAATGAAAAAATTTTGAAACATTTGATTTCACATTTTTTACATAATTTCACATTTTATCACAAGATTTCACAATTTTTCTCATAATTTCACATTTGATCACAAAATCTCACATTTTATATAATTTGAAAAATGGGAAATCAAATGTGTAAAATGTAAATTCAAATGTGAAAAATTGTGAAATCACATGTAAAAACGTGAAATCAAATGAAAAAAATGTGTAAAATTGTGAAATCACATGTAAAAACGTGAAATCAAATGAAAAAAAATGAAACATTTGATTTCACAATTTTTCACTTTTGATTTCACATTTTACACATTTGATTTCCCATTTTTCACATCATTCAAAATGTGAAATGATAAATGTGAAAAATATGTAAAATGTGAAATCAAATGTGAAAAATTGTGAAATCACATATGTAAAAACGTGAAATCAAATGAAAAAAAATGAAACATTTGATTTCACAATTTTTCACTTTTGATTTCACATTTTACACATTTGATTTCCCATTTTTCACATCATTCAAAATGTGAAATGATAAATGTGAAAAATATGTAAAATGTGAAATCAAATGTGAAAAATTGTGAAATCACATATGTAAAAACGTGAAATCAAATGAAAAAAATGTGAAACATTTGATTTCCCATTTTTCACATTGTTCAAAATGTGAAATTTTGTGATGAAATCTGAAATTATGTGAAAAATTGTGAAATCTTGTGATAAAATGTGAAATTATGTGAAAAATGTGAAATCAAAAGTTTCAAAATTTTTTCATTTGACACATTTGATTTCACCTTTAATCACAAGATATCACAATTTTTCACATTATTTCACATTTTATCACAAGATTTCACAATTTTTCACATAATTTCACATTTAATCACAAAATTTAACATTTTGAATAATGTGAAAAATGTGAAATCAAATGTGGAAAATGTGAAATCAAATGTGTAAAATTGTGAAATCACATATGTAAAAACGTGAAATCAAATGAAAAAAAATGAAACATTTGATTTCACAATTTTTCACATTTGATTTCACATTTTACACATTTTATCACAAAATTTCACATAATTTCACATTTTATCACAAAATTTCACATTTTGAATAATGTGAAAAATGGGAAATCAAATGTTTCACATTTTTTTCATTTGATTTCACGTTTTTACATATTTCACAATTTTTCACATTTGATTTCACATTTTATCACAAAATGAAATGAAATTATGTGAAAAATTGTGAAATCAAATGTTTCAAAATTTTTTCATTTGACACATTTGATTTCACATTTAATCACAAGATATCACAATTTTTCACATTATTTCACATTTTATCACAAGATTTCACAATTTTTCACATAATTTCACATTTAATCACAAAATTTCACATTTTGAATAATGTGAAAAATTGTGAAATCAAATGTGGAAAATGTGAAATCAAATGTGTAAAATTGTGAAATCACATATGTAAAAACGTGAAATCAAATGAAAAAAAATGAAACATTTGATTTCACAATTTTTCACATTTGATTTCACATTTTACACATTTGATTTCCCATTTTTCACATCATTCAAAATGTGAAATTTTTTGATAAAATGTGAAATTATGTGAAAAATTGTGAAATCAAATTTGGAAAATGTGAAATTATGTGAAAAATGTGAAATCAAATGTTTCACAATTTTTTATTTGACACATGTGATTTCACAATTTTTCACATTTGATCTCACAATTTTTCACATTTTATCACAAAATTTCACATTTTATCACAAAATTTCACATTTTAAATAATTTGAAAAATGGGAAATCAAATGTGTAAAATGTAAAATCAAATGTGAAAAATTGTGAAATCACATATGTAAAAACGTGAAATCAAATGAAAAAAATGTGAAACATTTGATTTCACAATTTTTCACATAATTTCAGATTTTATCACAAAATTTCAAATTTTGAATAATGTGAAAAATGTGAAATCAAATGTTTCACATTTTTTTCATTTGATTTCACGTTTTTACATATGTGATTTCACAATTTTTCACATTTGATTTCACATTTTTCACATTTATCACATATGTAAAATGTGAAATTATGTGAAAAATTGTGAAATCAAATGTTTCAAAATTTTTTCATTTGACACATTTGATTTCACATTTTATCACAAGAGTTCACAATTTTTCACATAATTTCACATTTTATCACAAAATTTCACATTTTAAATAATTTGAAAAATGGGAAATCAAATGTGTAAAATGTGAAATCAAATGTGAAAAATTGTGAAATCACATATGTAAAAACGTGAAATCAAATGAAAAAAATGTGAAACATTTGATTTCCCATTTTTCACATTGTTCAAAATGTGAAATTTTGTGATGAAATCTGAAATTATGTGAAAAATTGAGAAATTTTGTGATAAAATGTGAAATTATGTGAAATCAAATGTGAAAAATTGTGTAATCACAAGATTTCACAATTTTTCACATAATTTCACATTTTATCACAAGATTTCAAATTTTTTCACATAATTTCACATTTTTTCACATAATTTCACATTTTATCACAAAATTACACATTTTGAATAATGTGAAAAATGTGAAATCAAATGTGTAAAATGTGAAATCAAATGTGAAAAATTGTGAAATCACATATGTAAAAACGTGAAATCAAATGGAAAAAAAATGAAACATTTGAAATCTCATTTTTCACATTATTCAAAATGTGATATTTTGTGATAAAATGTGAAATTATGTGAAAAATTGTGAAATCTTGTGATAAAATGTGAAATTATGTGAAAAATATGAAATCAAATGTTTCAAAAATTTTTCATTTTACACATTTGATTTCACATTTTATCACAAGATTTCACAATTTTTCACATAATTTCACATTTTATCACAAAATTTCACATTTTAAATAATTTGAAAAATGGGAAATCAAATGTGTAAAATGTGAAATCAAATGTGAAAAATTGTGAAATCACATATGTAAAAACGTGAAATCAAATGAAAAAAATTTGAAACATTTGATTTCCCATTTTTCACATTGTTCAAAATGTGAAATTTTGTGATGAAATCTGAAATTATGTGAAAAATTGTGAAATCTTGTGATAAAATGTGAAATTATGTGAAAAATGTGAAATCAAATGTTTCAAAATTTTTTCATTTGACACATTTGATTTCACCTTTAATCACAAGATATCACAATTTTTCACATTATTTCACATTTCATCACAAGATTTCACAATTTTTCACATAATTTCACATTTAATCACAAAATTTCACATTTTGAATAATGTGAAAAAGAGCTTCGAACATTTCAGTATGGAAGCTGGCATACCTACTTTCCGCCATTTTGAAAAAATCACGATTTTGCGGCCACTGATGAAACATATGCCAATCGACAGGGAAAATGATTACAAACAGAAAATATACTTTGGTAAAATGACCTAAGTGGTATACTTTCGGAGATATAGGGGTTTGAAAATTAAAAAAAATTAAAGCATTTTTTTCCACCCAAATTGACTTTTTTGATCAGGAATAGCTCGGCAAAGCTCAGGATCGATCAGGATTTAACATAATCTACACTAATATTATAAAGAGGAAAGATTTGTACCTATTTTTGTATGTTTGTATGTTTGTCATTACAAAAGGCTCAAAAAGTACTGGGCCCATTTAAAAAATTCTTTCACCATTAGAAAGCTGCATTCACCCTGAGTAACATAGGCTATATTTATTGCTAGAAAAGATTAGACGTCCACCCGTGCGAAGCCGGGACGGGCCGCTAGTTATATAATATTATTATAATACATAAGTTTTATTCATTAATTTACTAAGATAAATAAAATACCTACCTACAAGCAAGACAGCTACGAGCAAGACGGTTGTTGTAGCAGTGTTAGGTCGCTAGTTATATAATATTATTATAATACATAAGTTTTATTCATTAATTTACTAAGATAAATAAAATACCTACCTACAAGCAAGACAGCTACGAGCAAGACGGTTGTTGTAGCAGTGTTGCTAACCATTCCGAGAGGGATTTATACGTATTTACCTATGTATTAAATACTTGATCATCATCATCATCTCAGCCGACGGACGTCACACTGCTGGACATAGGCCTCCCCAAGGATCGTCACAACGATCGGTCCTGCGGTGTCCTTATCGAACGGGTTCCCGCCGCCTTCATCAGGTCGTCGGTCCACATTTTGGGGCCCCACCTACCAACTGCCGTTACCCGGGGTGCGAGGTGCGGGAGCTACCCACGCTGCGCTTTCCGGTATGCGATGCCACTCAACGGCTCTTCGGCTCCATCGGCCATATCGGTTCTGCGAGAAATGTGCCCCGCCCATTGCCACTTTAGTTTAGCAATTCTTTGGGCTATGTCCCAGCGGATCTCTTCATTTCCGATTCGATTTTGCCGGGAAACTCCAAACATAGCCCGCCATTGCCGTTTGGGTGACTTTCAACCTTTTTATGAAGGCTTGAGAGCGCGATGACGTCTCAGTTCCGTATTTCATCTTGAGACACTGCGGTATTTGGGACGTGAAGAGACTACGTAGCTTTCCAACGATGCCTTGCCGCGTCGGATTCAACAGTTGACCTCTTTCTCGAAATTGTATCTATCTAATTGGATAGGTTTGTCCCAGGTAAACATAATTGTCAACAACTTCAAGCGCAGAGAGGGTGGGTACACCATCGACATTTTACATGATCGTCCATGTTCATTTTCATTTTGTCCGTAGGCTAAGAATAGCATCATCCCATTTCTTCCTCTGAGTGTCGGATATGGCGACTATGGGATCCACTAAGAGGTAGGCAGCAGCATCCTCTGAGTACACGCATTCAATATAACTGCGATCGCCAACCCGCCTACCAAGGGTGGCTAGGGCCAACACAACCAAAACCAGGTTCCCATTCCCTAGCGGCCCTGCTATTCCTGGCTACGATAGCGGCCAAGGTAACGGCGAGGCAAGGTGCGCAAAGAATCTCCGGCAGAGATCTGGCTACCACAAGACCACAACCGACAACAGCTGCACCTGGTAATATGTAATACTCGTTCACAGCGGACCGACGAGTCGCGCGCTCGACTCGAGGAAAAGCCGAGCAGGATACGTTGGTTTATCTGAAGTCTGAAGAGAGGGAGGACTCTATTATCCTCAAATCCGGAAGCCTACTTTATTTCTCAGAGGGCGACCAAAAGTCCTGGGCCCCGGCATGGTGCCGGGCTTATGGTTTACAAATCTCTTGTGAACAACTTGGAGGGGATCGTAAACGTGTCGAATAGGGTGGTGTAACGTATACTCAAAATAACCAAGCGGTAAGACTATTCGTTAGAGGTTATACAGGTATACCTGGCCCCGACATCAGATCAGAAATACGATGACCGGTAGGGATTATGTATGAGGGAGGAGCCATGTATAGTTCCAAAAAACAATTCACAGCTGTTGTCATGTGAGACTTCAACTCAAAACTGAAATGGGCAAATGACAGTGGAGATCTACGAGTGGGACAATTAATGGACGGCTTCATGGAGAAAGAACTCTATGTGATGAAAACTCCTTCTTTATGAAGCGGGAGCACAGGAAATGAACCTGGATGAGCCCAAAGGTACAAGAAATGAGATATACTTCATCATCTTGACGAAGAGGTAAAAATTCAATGTTTCTGTGTTGAACGCATTTAAAACTGGAAGCTATGATCGCAGATAAAAGTCAAACTTAAAAGATCTCGACAGCTGAAATCTACGCTCTGCCCAGTACCGATCCAAATGTAAAACCCCTGTAGTTTTCAGCTCGAACTTCAAAATCGTTTTGATTGCGTGGTGACGATTACAGCGACGAGCTTGTGGAACTGTCTATGCGTCGGATCCAAGTTTTTTAAGACCCGCCCTACAAATAGAAACAAGAATCACTCAAACCCTACTCTTAAGCTCATGGAGGAAAGGAAAAATGATTATGCCCTCAGATGATCTGAATGAGAACCGGCAGCACAATAGGCAGATTTGAAAGTCCGTGACTTCGTCGGTTCAACAAAGGCCCCAAAGTCTTCGCAAAGGATCTGTCGATTATCAAAGGCAGCAAAATTGAAGACCGAAGATGGCAGGATCTATCGTCCAAGCTAGAGCTTCTGAGAGAGGTTGACAAATAATATGGACAGTTATACACGTCAACACGGAGACTCACTAAAAATCTGGATAACGACCCAAAAGAAAAAGAGAGATATGAACCCTGCACTATACCGAAGATATCCCGGACATCAGCATGTACTCGATTAGTATGGCTCTCAAGCAGATAAAGAATAACAAGGTGCCGAAACAGAGGCCCTTCAGAAACTGCTCAATTACGTCATACTCGAGGAAAAAACGCCGCAGGGTTGTGGTTTTTCTCAAAAAGGGCGTTAATGCCCTGCTGAAGAAGTATAGGCCCATATCGCTTCTTAGCAATGTCTCTACGAGGATAATAAGCTGTTTTTGAGAGTCATTACAAACCGTCTCGCGCGGGTTTGACGATTTAAAGCCTCCCGAGCAAGCCGGGTTCCGAAAAGGGTTCAGTACCACATACATAATGTTCCAGCAGGTTATTCAGGATTTTTTTTTATGTATGGTTTTGCTATTGACCTCAATCCTGTCCTCAGGACGAAGATGGGGTCGAAGATGTAGCGAGCTTGAAAGACGCTTGGTATATATTTGGGATGTCAACCAAGAAGGGGTGATATCCTGCGGTGCGCCTGGAAGTCCGATAGTAGAAAGGAGAAGGTGGGATGAGCTCATGTAGCTCTTGGGCAAACTCACCGAATTACAATCTGTAGAAGACCGACAAACAGGCCACTTCTGCAGTGGTGGGCTAGGCTATGAAGCTTGGTCTCTACCAGCTTACTGCCGCCAATAAGCCCCCCCCCCTCAACCGAGTCGAGTGCAGCAAGTTGATACTTGGCTGAGCCATCCCACAGGTGGCAGCAGTACTTCATACATGATCGGACCTGAGCTTTATACAACATTAAGAGCTGTCCAGGAGTGAAGTACCGCTTGTTAGAACAGGAGACAACTCAAGCGTACAATATCTCAGCACTCTTGCAGGTATACCATCAGGACCACTGGCCTTATTCACATCCAGACTACGCAATGCTCTGCAGACCTCTTTTGTTTGTATTGTGATCTCCGGCATCGAAGAATCACAACGAGAGATGGTTGGTGGCTGTTTGGCACCAGCATCCAGACGTGAATTGCTCGCAAACAGAGAAGCAAATAAATTAGCTTTCTCATTTGCGATGTGAGTCAGCGACCCATCAGGTTTCTGCATGGGAGGCAAAGTGGGACGGCAGAAATTGTATTCGACCGATTTTGAAAGGGACCAGAACTGTTTACTACCAGAAGGTTAGGATGCCAGTCTGGCTCCAATGCGGCTGACATGATCGAATAAAGCCTTCCGGATCACCCGTTTGCAGACTTAGCGGCAGAATTAAAGGCCCTCTTCTTCGAACCCTACGAGCTCTAACTTTGCGGTCGCGAGCTTGGACCCATGCTTGGTAGGCGGGTTCCTTTTTAGCCTCAGCGCGAGCACAATCTGCATTGTATCAAGGTTGGGCTTTGTGACCGAGTGCGATGTTGGAGAATGGAATATAATATTCCATTCCCTGTCGTATCACGTCCTCAACCACATCAGCAGAACTGGCAGGGTCACTCGATAAAAAACACACTTGCCGCCACGGGTATGACGCAAAGAAGTGCCGCATCTCATCCCAATCTGCCAACCCGTATCGCCAAAATCGCCTCGTGCCCTTAGGGGCTGTTATCGGGAGGAGAGCATATCGACACGGATTTCACCAGACAGTGATCGGACGTTCCCAGTGGGGCAGAGACCGATACTGAGTGCCTGTCTGGATCTGATGTCAGCAGAAGGTCCAAGCAATTGGGCGTAAAGCCATCAACATCCAGTACCCGCGTTGCTTGATTCACCAGCTGGTTGAGATCTAGCGATAATGCAAACTTGCGCGCCACTCTTCCAGCATGGTCAGTTTTCTGGAACGGGAACAGCCACTCGCTATGGTGGGCATTGAAGTCCCCCAGAAAAAAAAGCTCCGCCGTTGGATAGCTTCGTTTGGCTGTCTCTGCCGTCTCAGTGAGATACTCCATGAGCCTGGTTGTCTCCTTGTCACAGTCGTTCGATCGATAAACACCGACGAAGAGAGATTTTTCCATTCCGGTGTCCACCAAAAGCCATAGTACGGAGAACCCGGAATCTTCAAAGCAACGGATTCGCCGACAGCAAATGTCGTCGCGAACACACAGACTCCAGCTCGCCTCTTGAACTTATGTTCCAACGAGTATCCTGGGTAGTTGAGGTACGCCGTATCAGATGGGGTTGCTATCTGCGTCACCGTTAAAAAGAATAGGTGTGGCCTCTCGGTCTCGAGGTGGTGATGGACCGGATCGAGATTTGAGTGCAGACCTCGTATGTTACTGAGGTGCACTTTGAGTGGGAGGAAGTGCAGCCGTTGTTTAACCTTTTTCTTTTTGGCAACTTTTTTTTTTCATTATTTTTCGTAGAGTGAAACGCTACTCAGGTACCCTAGAAGACCTCTTGGGCTCGCCTGACTGGAGAGAAACTCATTTGGAGACTGCGGGGAAGCCCGAAACCCCCCGAAATGGCCACCGGGTCCTCCCTTCCGGTCGCCAACTGGCACGGTGGAGCATTGCGGGATTTTTCGCTAGTTGTGTGGGGCAGCCTTTCACACGTGGCTAGCGCACTACTTGGGCCCCCTACTAACTGCGGTCGGCCAACGACTGTCACCGTGCTTCGGATCCCGCTACCCTCCAAAATGAGTTGCCCGGTACAGTGTTGCTCAGAGGCCAAGACCGGTTTCGAGCAGCGCAACTTACTTTTTCCCACACCCCCATGGATGTAAAATTAAATGGGACACTTACTGAAAGGGGTGCTTTAGACCATAAAACTGAACAACTTTTAGTATAGGACCAACACAGAAATCTCGAAAAAAAAACTATTTTTTTAAAGGATTTTCTTTTAAACTGCAAACATAACTCGACTGAAATGTATGGGACAGCAGATTTTGTTTTTGCTAATTCGATATTGGTCCCATAGAGATAGTTATTTAGTTTGATGGTCTGAAGCACCCCTTTAAGTAAGTGTCCCATTTAATTTTGCACCCTGTCTAAAAGATCGAAGAGTAAAATATATGCTTCTTTGCTTGGTGTCCTACTGCAGCGAGGTGCAAGGCAGAGAGACATTATATTATGTCCTAAACTGTTCAGCTGAGCTGTGAAGATTTTTTCAATGTTCTGACCTGGAAAGGGCTAGGCATCAACATATACGGCGAGTAGATCAGTCACATCTGGTTTGCCGATGGTAAATAAACCAAGCAACAAGGCAGATTATACTCTTTTCCATCTTCTGTATAACGCGCCGGACCGTATGTTATGTATGTGGGCCAAGGTGCTGAATCCTTTTCGGAACGCGGCTTATTCGCGAGGCTGGAAGTAATTGAACTTGCGGTCGAGACGGTTTGTAATGAATCTCGGAACAGTTTATACTCATAGACATGCAGGCTAAGAAGCGAAATGGTCTTCAGCAAGACATTGTTGCTCTTTTTGAGGAACCTCTAGACTTCTGTTCCATGCCTGCGGCGTTGCTCCCTCGAGTATGACGTTCCTAAACGATATTTCCGAAGGATCGGTACCCGCCTTCCAGAGCTCGGCCGTAATCCCGTCATCACACAGCGCCTTATTTATTTATTTGTATTTATTTATTTAACAAATGTATTACATTGTATTACAGCCTTGTTGTTCATTTGCTGTTTGGGAGCCATACTAATCTCGTACTGGCTGACGTCCGGGATATCTTTGGTACAGTGCCGGGTCAATCTAGATCTATGGTTGTTATCTAGATTTTTAGCGGGTCTCCGTGTTGACCTGTATATCTGTCCAAAGGATTTCTAAACCTCTCTCAGAAGCTTACGCTTATGATGATGATGATAATGATCCTGCCATCTTCGGTCTTCAATTTTGCTAGCTGGCTTTGGCCAATAGACAGATCCCTTGCGAAGATTTTGGAGCCTCTGTTCCGCTCTATAGCCTCCCTAATGTAGGCTCGGTGATCATAAGTTACGGACTTCGAAATCTGCCTATCGTGCTGCCTAGCTTCCAGTTTTAAATGCGCTTAACACAGAAACATTATCGAATTTTTACCTCTTCGTCAACATGATGAAGTCTATCTCATTTCGTGTACCGTTTGTGCTCATCCAGGTTCATTTCCTGTGCTCACGCTTCATGAAGAAGGAGTTTTCATCACATAGAGTTCCTTCTCCATGAAGCCGTCCATTAGTTGGCCCCGTTAATTCCGTCGTCAAACATCAAAATAATTAACCCACTCGTAGATTTTCACCGTCATTTGCCCAGTTTTGCGTTGAAGTCTCACATGACAACTGTGAAGTGTGCTTTGGAACTATAAATGGCTCTAGAGACATCCTCCCCATTCATAGACTCTACCACGTCATCATATTTCTGTTCTTATGTCGGGGCTCAGGTATACCTGTATAACCTTTAATTAATGAATACTGTGCGAGATTTGTGGAACATAAACCCGGCACCGTGTTGGGGCCCGAGACTTTAGGTCGCCCTCTCGGAAATAAAGTAGGCTTCCGGATTTGAGGATTTTCGAGTCTCTCCCTCTTTTCGGACTTCAGATAATCCAACGATATTCCAACGTATCCTGCTCAGCTTTTCCTCGATTTCAGCGTGCGACTCGTCGGTCCGCTGTGACGAGTGTTATAATATATTAGCAGGTGCAGCTGTTGTCGGTTGTGGTAGCCGGATCTCTGCCGGAGATTCTTCGCACACTCTGCCCCGCCGTTACCTTGACCGCTACCGTAGCCAGGAATAGCAGGGCCGCCAGGGAATGGGAACCTGGTTTTGGTTGCGTTGGCCCTGGCCACGGTTGGCGGGCGGGTTGGCAATCGCAGTTGGATTGAATGTGTGTACTCAGAGGATGGTGCTGCCCATCTTTTGGTGGATCCCTTAGTTGCCTTTTACGACACTCAGAGGAAGAAATGGGATGATGCTATTCTTAGCCTACGGGCATAATGAAAATGAACATGGGCGATCATGTAAAATGTATGTAGTGTACCCTCTCTGCGCTTGAAGCTGTTTACAATTATGTTTACCTGGAACGAAACTATCCAATTAGATGGGTACAATTTCGAGAAAGAGGTCAACCTGTCGAATCAGACTCGGCAAGGCAGCTACGTATTCTTTTCACGTCCCAAGTTCCGCAGTGTCTCAAGACGAAAGTCTTTCATCAGTGTGTATCGCCAGTGATGAAATACGGAACTGAGACGACGTCTCGCTCACTCAAGACCTCATAAAAAGGATGAAAGTCACCCAAAAGACAATGGAGAGGGCTATGTTTGGAGTTTCCCTGCGAGATCGAATCAGAAATGAAGAGATCCGCAGAAGAACCAGAGCAGCCGACAAAAAGCTACGTAGTGCTACGTAGAGCTACGTCTCTTCACGTCCCAAATACCGCAGTGTCTCAAGATGAAATACGGAACTGAGACGTCATCGCGCTCTCAAGCCTTCATAAAAAGGTTGAAAGTCACCTAAACGGCAATGGCGGGCTATGTTTGGAGTTTCCCGGCAAAATCGAATCGGAAATGAAGAGATCCGCTGGGACATAGCCCAAAGAATTGCTAAACTAAAGTGGCAATGGGCGGGGCACATTTCTCGCAGAACCGATATGGCCGATGGGGCCGAAGAGCCGTTGAGTGGCGATCGCATACCAGAAAGCGCAGCGTGGGTAGCTCCCGCACCTCGCACCCCGGGTAACGGCAGTTGGTAGGTGGGGCCCCAAAATGTGGACCAACGACCTGATAAAGGCGGCGGGAACCCGTTCGATAAGGACACCGCAGGACCGATCGTTGTGACGATCCTTGGGGAGGCCTATGTCCAGCAGTGTGACGTCCGTCGGCTGAGATGATGATGATGATCAAGTATTTAATACATAGGTAAATACGTATAAATCCCTCTCGGAATGGTTAGCAACACTGCTACAACAACCGTCTTGCTTGTAGCTCTGTCTTGCTTGTAGGTAGGTATTTTATTTATCTTAGCAAATGAATAAAACTTATTTTTAATAATAATAGGATATAATTATATTAAGTCCTGATCGATCCTGAGCTTCGCCGATCTATTCCTGATCAAAAAAGTCAATTTGGGTGGAAAAAATGTTTTTATTTTTTTTAATTTTCAAACCCCTATATCTCCGAAAGTATACCACTTAGGTCATTTTACCAAAGTATATTTTCTGTTTGTAATCATTTTTCCTGTCGATTGGCATATGTTTCATCAGTGGCCGCAAAATCGTGATTTTTTCAAAATGGCGGACAGTAGGTATGCCACTAAGGCAGGTAGCTCTTTGAAATCAAATGTGGAAAATGTGAAATCAAATGTGTAAAATTGTGAAATCACATATGTAAAAACGTGAAATCAAATGAAAAAAAATGAAACATTTGATTTCACAATTTTTCACATTTGATTTCACATTTTACACATTTTATCACAAAATTTCACATAATTTCACATTTTATCACAAAATTTCACATTTTGAATAATGTGAAAAATGGGAAATCAAATGTTTCACATTTTTTTCATTTGATTTCACGTTTTTACATATTTCACAATTTTTCACATTTGATTTCACATTTTATCACAAAATGAAATGAAATTATGTGAAAAATGTGAAATCAAATGTTTCACAATTTTTTATTTGAAACATGTGATTTCACAATTTTTCACATTTGATTTCACAATTTTTCACATAATTTCACATTTCATCACAAGATTTCACAATTTTTCACATAATTTCACATTTAATCACAAAGAGCAACCTGCCTTAGTGGCATACCTACTGTCCGCCATTTTGAAAAAATCACGATTTTGCGGCCACTGATGAAACATATGCCAATCGACAGGGAAAATGATTACAAACAGAAAATACACTTTGGTAAAATGACCTAAGTGGTATACTTTCGGAGATATAGGGGTTTGAAAATTAAAAAAAATAAAAACATTTTTTTCCACCCAAATTGACTTTTTTGATCAGGCGAAGCTCAGGATCGATCAGGACTTAATATAATTATATCATATTATTATTATAAATAAGTTTTATTCATTTACTAAGATACATTACATCTACAAGCAAGACAGAGCTACAAGCAAGACGGTTGTTGTAGCAGTGTTGCTAACCATTCCGAGAGGGATTTATACGTATTTACCTATGTATTAAATACTTGATCATCATCATAATCATCATCTCAGCCGATGGACGTCACACTGCTGAACATAGGCCTCCCCAAGGATCGTCACAACGATCGGTACTGCGGTGTCCTTATCGAACGGGTTCCCGCCGCCTTCATCAGATCGTCGGTCCACCTTTTGGGGCCTCACCTACCCACTGCTGTTACCCGGGGTGCGGGGTTCGGGAGCTACTACCCACGCTGCGCTTTTCGGTATGCGATCGCCACTCAACGACTCTTCGGCTCCATCGGCCATATCGGTTCTGCGAGAAATGTGCCTCGCCCATTGCCACTTTAGTTTAGCAATTCTTTGGGCTATGTCCCAGCGGATCTCTTCATTTCTGATTCGATCTCGCAGGGAAACTCCGAACAGAGCCCTCTCCATTGCCTTTTGGGTGACTTTCATCCTTTTTATGAGGTCTTGAGTGAGCGAGACGTCGTCTTAGTTCCGTATTTCATCACTGGCGATACACACTGGTCAAATAATTTCGTCTTGAGACACTGCGGAACTTGGGACGTGAAAAGAATACGTAGCTGCCTTGCCGAGTTGGATTCGACAGGTTGACCTCTTTCTCGAAATTGTAACCATCTAATTGGATAGTTTCGTTCCAGGTAAACATAATTGTAAACGGCTTCAAGCGCAGAGAGGGTACACTGCAGATATTTTACATGATCGTCCATGTTCATTTTCATTACGCCCGTAGGCTAAGAATAGCATCATCCCATTTCTTCCTCTGAGTGTCGTAAAAGGCAACTAAGGGATCCACCAAAAGATGGGCAGCACCATCCTCTGAGTACACACATTCAATCCAACTGCGATTGCCAACCCGCCCGCCAACCGTGGCCAGGGCCAAGGCAACCAAAACCAGGTTCCCATTCCCTGGCGGCCCTGCTATTCCTGGCTACGGTAGCAGTCAAGGTAACGGCAGGGCAGGGTGCGCGAAGAGTCTCCGGCAGAGACTCTTCGCGCCACCACAACCGACAAAAGCTGCACCTGCTAATATATTATAACATTCGTCACAGCGGACCGACGAGTCGCGCGCTGAAATCGAGGAAAAGCTGAGCAGGATACGTTGGAATATTGTTGGATTATGTGAAGTCCGAAAAGAGGGAGAGACTCGAAAATCCTCAAATCCGGAAGCCTACTTTATTTCCGAGAGGGCGACCTAAAGTCTCGGGCCCCAACACGGTGCCGGGTTAATGTTCCACAAATCTCGTACAGTATTCATTAAAGGTTATACAGGTATACCTGGGCCCCGACATAAGAACAGAAATATGATGACGAGGCAGGGTCTATGTATGGGGAGGATGTCTCTAGAGCCATTTATAGTTCCAAAGCACACTTCACAGTTGTCATGTGAGACTTCAACGCAAAACTGGGCAAATGACGGTGAAAATCTACGAGTGGGTTAATTATTTTGATGTTTGACGACGGAATTAACGGGGCCAACTAATGGACGGCTTCATGGAGAAGGAACTCTATGTGATGAAAACTCCTTCTTCATGAAGCGTGAGCACAGGAAATGAACCTGGATGAGCACAATCGGTATACGAATTGAGATAGACTTCATCATGTTGACGAAGAGGTAAAAATTCGATAATGTTTCTGTGTTAAGCGCATTTAAAATCGGAAGCTAGGCAGCACGATAGGCAGATTTTGAAGTCCGTAACTTATGATCACCGAGCCTACATTAGGGATGCTATAGAGCGGAACAGAGGCTCCAAAATCTTCGCAAGGGATCTGTCTATTGGCCTAAGCCAGCTAGCAAAATTGAAGACCGAAGATGACAGGATCATTATCGTCCAAGCGTAAGCTTCTGAGAGAGGTTGAGAAATCCTTTGGACAGATATACACGTCAACACGGAGACCCGCTAAAAATCTACGTCATACTCGAGGGAGCAACGCCGCAGGCATGGAACAGAAGTCTAGAGGTGCCCTTCCTCAAAAAGAACGACAATGTCTTGCTGAAGACCATTTCGCTTCTTAGCCTGCATGTCTATGAGTATAAACTGTTCCGAGATTCATTACAAACCGTCTCGCACGCAAGTTCAATTACTTCCAGCCTCGCGAATAAGCCGGGTTCCGAAAAGGATTCAGCACCTTGGATCACATACATAACATACGGTCCGGGGCGTTATACAGAAGATGGAAAAGAGTATAATCTGCCTTGTTGCTTGGTTTATTTACCATCGGTAAACCAGATGTGACTGATCTACTCGCCGTATATGTTGATGTCTAGCTCTTTCCAGGTCAGAACATTGAAAACATCTTCACAGCGCAGCTGAACAGTTTAGGACATAATATAATGTCTCTCTGCCTTGCACCTCGCTGCAGTAGGACACCAAGCAAAGAATATATTTTACTCTTCGATCTTTTAGACAGGGTGTAAAATTAAATGGGACACTTACTTAAAGGGGTGCTTCAGACCATCAAACTGAATAACTTTCTCAATGGGACCAATATCGAAATAGCAAAAACAAAATCTGCTGTCCCATACATTTCAGTCGAGTTATGTTAGCAGTTTAAAAGAAAATCCTTTAAAAAAAAAGTTTTTTTTTTTTCGAGATTTCTGTGTTGGTCCCGTACTAAAAGTTGTTCAGTTTTATAGTCTGAAGCACCCCTTTCAGTAAGTGTCCCATTTAATTTTACATCCATGGGGGTGTGGGAAAAAGTCAGTTGCGCTGCTCGGAACCGGTCTTGGCCTCTGAGCAACACTGTACTGGGCAACTCATTTTGGAGGGTAGCGGGATCCGAAGCACGGTGATAGTCGTTGGCTGACCGTGGTTAGTACGGGGCCTAAGTAGTGCGCTAGCCACGTGTGAAAGACTGCCCCACACAACTAGCGAAAAATCCGGCAATGCTCCACCGTGCCAGTTGGCGACCGGAAGGGAGGACCCGGTGGCCATTGCGGGGGGGGTTCGGGCGTCCCCGCAGTCTCCAAATAAGTTTCTTTTCAGTCAGTCGAGCCCAAGGGGTCTTCTAGGGTACCTGAGTAGCGTTTCGACTTTTTTTCCACGTCTCCACCACTCTACGAAAAATAATGAAGTTAATGAAGTTACCAAAAAGAAAAAGGTTTAACAACGGCTGCACTTCCTCCCACTCAAAGTACACCTCAGTAACATACGAGGTCTGCACTCAAATCTCGATCCGGTCCATCACCACCTCGAAACCGAGAGGCCACACCTATTCTTTTTAACGGAGACGCAGATAGCAACCCCATCTGATACGGCGTACCTCAACTACCCAGGATACTCGTTGGAACATAAGTTCAAGAGGCGAGCTGGGGTCTGTGTGTATGTTCGCGACGACATTTGCTGTCGGCGTCTCCGTTGCTTTGAAGATTCCGGGTTCTCAGTACTATGGCTTTTGGTGGACACCGGAATGGAGAAATCTCTCTACGTCGGTATTTATCGATCGCACGACTGTGACAAGGAGACAACCAGGCTCATGGAGTATCTCACTGAGACGGCAGAGACAGCCCAACGAAGCTATCCTACGGCGGAGCTTTTTTTTCTTGGGGACTTCAATGCCCACCATAGCTGTCCCCATTCCA
Source organism: Agonopterix subpropinquella (assembly GCA_922987775.1). Lineage (NCBI taxonomy): Eukaryota > Metazoa > Arthropoda > Insecta > Lepidoptera > Depressariidae > Agonopterix > Agonopterix subpropinquella. The sequence goes on along the minus strand of OV277718.1, from coordinate 5,666,273 downwards.
GAAAACTGACCATGCTGGAAGAGTGGCGCGCAAGTTTTCATTATCGCTAGATCTCAACCAGTTGGTGAATCAAGCAACGCGGGTACTGGATGTTGATGGCCATACGCCCAATTGCTTGGACCTTCTGCTGACATCAGATCCAGACAGGCACTCAGTATCGGTCTCTGCCCCACTGGGAACGTCCGATCACTGTCTGGTGAAATCCGTGTTGATATGCTCTCCTCCCGATAACAGCCCTAAGGGCACGAGGCGATTTTGGCGAGACGGGTCGGCAGATTGGGATGAGATGCGGCACTTCTTTGCGTCATACCCGTGGCGGCAAGTGTGTTTTTTACCGAGTGACCCTGCCAGTTCTGCTGATGTGGTTGAGCACGTGATACAGGGAATGGAATATTAAATTCCATTCTCCAACATCGCACTCGGTCACAAAGCCCAACCTTGATACAATGCGGATTGTGCTCGCGCTGAGGCTAAAAAGGAATCCGCCTACCAAGCATGGGTCCAAGCTCGCGACCGCAAAGTTAGAGCTCGTAGGGTTCGAAGAAGAGGGCCTTTAATTCTGTCGCTAAGTCTGCAAACGGGTGATCCGGAAGGCTTTATTCGATCATGTCAGCCGCATTGGAGCCAGACTGGCATCCTACCCTTCTGGTAGTAAACAGTTCTGGTCCCTTTCAAAATCGGTCGAATACAATTTCTGCCGTCCCACTTTGCCTCCCATGCAGAAACCTGATGGGTCGCTGGCTCACACCGCAAATGAGAAAGCTAATTTATTTGCTTCTCTGTTTGCGAGCAATTCACGTCTGGATGCTGGTGCCAAACAGCCACCAACCATCTCTCGTTGTGGTTCTTCGATGCCGGAGATCACAATACATACAAAAGAGGTCTGCAGAGCATTGCGTAGTCTGGATGTGAATAAGGTCAGTGGTCCTGATGGTATTCCTGCAAGAGTGCTGAGATATTGTACGCTTGAGTTGTCTCCTGTTCTAACACGCCTGTATCGCCTCTCTCTTAGACAAGGTGAAGCGGTACTTCATTCCTGAACAGCTCTTAATTTTGTATAAAGCTCAGGTCCGATCATGTATGGAGTACTGCTGCCACCTGTGGGATGGCTCAGCTAAGTATCAACTTGCTGCACTCGACTCGGTTGAGGGGGTCTTATTGGCGACAGTAAGCTGGTGGAGACCAAGCTTCATAGCCTAGCCCACCACTGCAGAAGTGGCCTGTTTGTCGGTCTTCTACAGATTGTACTTCGGTGAGTGTGCCCAAGAGCTACATGAGCTCATCCCACCTTCCCCTTTCTACTATCGGACTTCCAGGCGCACCGCAGGATATCACCCCTTCTTGGTTGACATCCCAAATATATACCAAGCGTCTTTCTGAATCTTTTATAATGCGCACAGCCAAGGAGTGGAATGCCTTGCCTGCGTCAGTATTTCCGAGCACTTACAACCCGAATTTCTTTAAAGTACGAGTGAATAGGCATCTTCTGGGTAAGCTCGCTACATCTTCGACCCCATCTTCGTCCTGAGGACAGGATTGAGGTCGATAACAAAACCATATACATAAAAAAAAAAACGAATAACCTGCTGGAACATTATGTATGTGGTACTGAACCCTTTTCGGAACCCTGCTTGCTCGGGAGGCTTTAAATCGTCAAACTCGTGCGAGACGGTTTGTAATGACTCTCAAAAACAGCTTTTTATCCTCGTAGAGACATTGCTAAGAAGCGATATGGGCCTATACTTCTTCAGCAGAACATTAACGCCCGTTTTTAAGAAAAACCACAACCCTGCGGCGTTTTTTCCTCGAGTATGACGTAATTGAGCAGTTTCTGAAGGGCCTCAGTTTCGGCACCTTGTTATTCTTTATCTGCTTGAGAGCCATACTAATCGAGTACATGCTGATGTCCGGGATATCTCCGGTATAGTGCAGGGTTCATATCTCTCTCTTTCTCTTGGGTCGTTATCCAGATTTTTAGTGAGTCTCCGTGTTGACGTGTATAACTGTCCATATAATTTGTCAACCTCTCTCAGAAGCTGTAGCTTGGACGATAGATCCTGCCATCTTCGGTCTTCAATTTTGCTGCCTTTGATAATCGACAGATCCTTTGCGAAGACTTTGGGGCCTTTGTTGAACCGACGAAGTCGGACTTTGAAATCTGCCTATTGTGCTGCCGGTTCTCATTCAGATCATCTGAGGGCTGCATAATCATTTTTCCTTTCCTCCATGAGCTTAAGAGTAGGGTTTGAGTGATTCTTGTTTCTATTTGTAGGGCGGGTCTTAAAGAACTTGGATCCGACGCATAGACAGTTCCAAAAGCTCGTCGCTGTAATCATCACCACGCAATCAAAACGATTTTGAAGTTCGAGCTGAAAACTACAGGGGTTTTACATTTGGATCGGTACTGGGCAGAGCGTAGATTTCAGCTGTCGAGATCTTTTAAGTTTGACTTTTATCTGCGAGCTTCCAGTTTTAAATGCGTTCAACACAGAAACATTGAATTTTTACCTCTTCGTCAACATGATGAAGTATATCTCATTTCTTGTACCGTTGGGCTCATCCAGGTTCATTTCCTGTGCTCCCGCTTCATAAAGAAGGAGTTTTCATCACATAGAGTTCTTCCTCCACGAAGCCGTCCATTAATTGTCCCACTCGTAGATCTCCACCGTCATTTGCCCATTTCAGTTTTGCGTTGAAGTCTCACATGACAACAGCTGTGAAGTGTGTTTTGGAACTATACATGGCTCCTCCCTTATACATAATCCCTACCGGTCATCGTATTTCTGATCTGATTTCGGGGCCAGGTATACCTGTATAACCTCTAACGAATAGTCTTACCGCTTGGTTATTTTGAGTATAAGTTACACCACCCTATTCGATACGTTTACGATCCCCTCCAAGTTGTTCACAAGAGATTTGTAAACCATAAGCCCGGCACCATGCCGGGGCCCAGGACTTTAGGTCGCCCTCTCAGAAATAAAGTAGGCTTCCGGATTTGAGGATTATCGAGTCCTCCCTCTCTTCAGCCTTCAGATAAATCAACGTATCCTGCTCAGCTTTTCCTCGAGTCGAGCGCGCGACTCGTCGGTCCGCTGTGAAGGAGTATTACATATTACCAGGTGCAGCTGTTGTCGGTTGTGGTCTTGTGGTAGCCGGATCTCTGCCGGAGATTCTTCGCGCACCTTGCCTCGCCGTTACCTTGGCCGCTATCGTAGCCAGGAATAGCAGGGCCGCTAGGGAATGGGAACCTGGTTTTGGTTGTGTTGGCCCTAGCCACCCTTAGTAGGCGGGTTGGCGATCTCAGTTAGATTGAATGCGTGTACTCAGAGGATACTGCTGCCTACCTCTTGGTGGATCCCATAGTCGCCATATACGACACTCAGAGGAAGAAATGGGATGATGCTATTCTTAGCCTACGGACAAAATGATAATGAACATGGACGATCATGTAAAATGTCGATGGTGTACCTACCCTCTCTGCGCTTGAAGTTGTTGACAATTATGTTTACCTGGGACAAACCTATCCAATTAGGTAGATACAATTTCGAGAAAGAGGTCAACTGTTGAATCCGACGCGGCAAGGCAGCGTTGGAAAGCTACGTAGTCTCTTCACGTCCCAAATACCGCAGTGTCTCAAGATGAAATACGGAACTGTGACGTCGTCGCTCTCTCAAGGCTTCATAAAAAGGTTGAAAGTCACCCAAACGGCAATGGCGGGCTATGTTCGGAGTTTCCCGGCAAGATCGAATCGGAAATGAAGATATCCGCTGAGACATAGCTCAAAGAAATGCTAAACTAAAATGGCAATGAGCGGCGCACATTTCTCGCAGAACCGATATGGCCGATGGGGCCGAAGAGCCGTTGAGTGGCGATCACATACCGGAAAGCGCAGCGTGGGTAGCTCCCGCACCCCGCACCCCGGGTAACAGCAGTGGTTACGTGGGGCCCCAAAAGGTGGACCGACGACCTGATGAAGGCGGCGGGAACCCGTTCGATAAGGACACCGCAGGACCGATCGTTGTGACGATCCTTGGGGAGGCCTATGTCCAGCAGTGTGACGTCCATCGTCTGAGATGATGATGATGATGATGATCAAGTATTTAATACATAGGTAAATACGTATAAATCCCTCCCGGAATGGTTAGCAACACCGCTTCAACAACCGTCTTGCTTGTAGCTGTCTTGCTTGTAGGTAGGTATTTTATTTATCTTAGTAAATTAATGAATAAACATTATTTATTATAATAATATTATATAATTATATTAAATCCTGATCGATCCTGAGCTTTGCCGTTCTATTCCTGATCAAAAAAGTCAATTATTGTGGAAAAAAATGTTTTTATTTTTTTTTATTTTCAAACCCCTATATCTCCGAAAGTATACCACTTAGGTCATTTTACCAAAGTATATTTTCTGTTTGTAATCATTTTCCCTGTCGATTGGCATATGTTTCATCAGTGGCCGCAAAATCGTGATTTTTTCAAAATGGCGGAAAGTAGGTATGCCAGCTTCCATACTGAAATGTTCGAAGCTCTTTCACATTTTGAATAATGTGAAAAATGTGAAATCAAATGTGGAAAATGTGAAATCAAATGTGTAAAATTGTGAAATCACATATGTAAAAACGTGAAATCAAATGAAAAAAAACGAAACATTTGATTTCACATTTTTCACATAATTTCATTTCATTTTGTGATAAAATGTGAAATCAAATGTGAAAAATTGTGAAATATGTAAAAACGTGAAATCAAATGAAAAAAATGTGAAACATTTGATTTCCCATTTTTCACATTATTCAAAATGTGAAATTTTGTGATAAAATGTGAAATTATGTGAAAAATTGTGAAATCTTGTGATAAAATGTGAAATCAAATGTGTAAAATGAAAAATTTTTGAAACATTTGATTTCACATTTTTCACATAATTTCACATTTTATCACAAGATTTCACAATTTTTCACATAATTTCACATTTTATCACAAAATATCACATTTTGAATAATGTGAAAAATGAGATTTCAAATGTTTCATTTTTTTTCATTTGATTTCACGTTTTTACATATGTGATTTCACAATTTTACACATTTGATTTCACATTTTTCACATTTGATTTCACATTTTTCACATTATTCAAAATGTGAAATTTTGTGATTAAATGTGAAATTATGTGAAAAATTGTGAAATCTTGTGATGAAATGTGAAATAATGTGAAAAATTGTGATATCTTGTGATTAAAGGTGAAATCAAATGTGTCAAATGAAAAAATTTTGAAACATTTGATTTCACATTTTTCACATAATTTCACATTTTATCACAAGATTTCACAATTTTTCACATAATTTCAGATTTCATCACAAAATTTCACATTTTGAACAATGTGAAAAATGGGAAATCAAATGTTTCAAATTTTTTTCATTTGATTTCACGTTTTTACATATGTGATTTCACAATTTTTCACATTTGATTTCACATTTTACACATTTGATTTCCCATTTTTCAAATTATTTAAAATGTGAAATTTTGTGATAAATGTGAAATTATGTGAAAAATTGTGAAATCTTGTGATAAAATGTGAAATCAAATGTGTAAAATGAAAAATTTTTGAAACATTTGATTTCACATTTTTCACATAATTTCACATTTTATCACAAGATTTCACAATTTTTCACATAATTTCACATTTTATCACAAAATATCACATTTTGAATAATGTGAAAAATGAGATTTCAAATGTTTCATTTTTTTTCCATTTGATTTCACGTTTTTACATATGTGATTTCACAATTTTTCACATTTGATTTCACATTTTACACATTTGATTTCACATTTTTCACATTATTCAAAATGTGTAATTTTGTGATAAAATGTGAAATTATGTGAAAAAATGTGAAATTATGTGAAAAAATTTGAAATCTTGTGATAAAATGTGAAATTATGTGAAAAATTGTGAAATCTTGTGATTACACAATTTTTCACATTTGATTTCACATAATTTCACATTTTATCACAAAATTTCTCAATTTTTCACATAATTTCAGATTTCATCACAAAATTTCACATTTTGAACAATGTGAAAAATGGGAAATCAAATGTTTCACATTTTTTTCATTTGATTTCACGTTTTTACATATGTGATTTCACAATTTTTCACATTTGATTTCACATTTTACACATTTGATTTCCCATTTTTCAAATTATTTAAAATGTGAAATTTTGTGATAAAATGTGAAATTATGTGAAAAATTGTGAACTCTTGTGATAAAATGTGAAATCAAATGTGTCAAATGAAAAAATTTTGAAACATTTGATTTCACAATTTTTCACATAATTTCACATTTTACATATGTGATAAATGTGAAAAATGTGAAATCAAATGTGAAAAATTGTGAAATCACATATGTAAAAACGTGAAATCAAATGAAAAAAATGTGAAACATTTGATTTCACATTTTTCACATTATTCAAAATGTGAAATTTTGTGATAAAATCTGAAATTATGTGAAAAATTGTGAAATCAAATGTTTCACATTTTTTTCATTTGATTTCACGTTTTTATATATGTGATTTCACAATTTTTCACATTTGATTTTACATTTTACACATTTGATTTCCCATTTTTCAAATTATTTAAAATGTGAAATTTTGTGATAAAATGTGAAATTTTGTGATAAAATGTGAAAAATTGTGAGATCAAATGTGAAAAATTGTGAAATCACATGTGTCAAATAAAAAATTGTGAAACATTTGATTTCACATTTTTCACATAATTTCACATTTTCCAAATTTGATTTCACAATTTTTCACATAATTTCACATTTTATCAAAAAATTTCACATTTTGAATGATGTGAAAAATGGGAAATCAAATGTGTAAAATGTGAAATCAAATGTGAAAAATTGTGAAATCAAATGTTTCATTTTTTTTCATTTGATTTCACGTTTTTACATATGTGATTTCACAATTTTACACATTTGATTTCACATTTTCCACATTTGATTTCACAATTTTTCACATTATTCAAAATGTGAAATTATGTGAAAAATTGTGAAATCTTGTGATAAAATGTGAAATAATGTGAAAAATTGTGATATCTTGTGATTAAATGTGAAATCAAATGTGTCAAATGAAAAAATTTTGAAACATTTGATTTCACAATTTTTCACATAATTTCATTTCATTTTGTGATAAAATGTGAAATCAAATGTGAAAAATTGTGAAATATGTAAAAACGTGAAATCAAATGAAAAAAATGTGAAACATTTGATTTCCCATTTTTCACATTATTCAAAATGTGAAATTTTGTGATAAAATGTGAAATTATGTGAAATTTTGTGATAAAATGTGTAAAATGTGAAATCAAATGTGAAAAATTGTGAAATCAAATGTTTCATTTTTTTTCATTTGATTTCACGTTTTTACATATGTGATTTCACAATTTTACACATTTGATTTCACATTTTCCACATTTGATTTCACATTTTTCACATTATTCAAAATGTGAAATTTTGTGATTAAATGTGAAATTATGTGAAAAATTGTGAATTCTTGTGATAAAATGTGAAATAATGTGAAAAATTGTGATATCTTGTGATTAAAGGTGAAATCAAATGTGTCAAATGAAAAAATTTTGAAACATTTGATTTCACATTTTTCACATAATTTCACATTTTATCACAAGATTTCACAATTTTTCACATAATTTCAGATTTCATCACAAAATTTCACATTTTGAACAATGTGAAAAATGGGAAATCAAATGTTTCACATTTTTTTCATTTGATTTCACGTTTTTACATATGTGATTTCACAATTTTTCACATTTGATTTCACATTTTACATATTTTTCACATTTATCATTTCACATTTTGAATGATGTGAAAAATGGGAAATCAAATGTGTAAAATGTGAAATCAAAAGTGAAAAATTGTGAAATCAAATGTTTCATTTTTTTTCATTTGATTTCACGTTTTTACATGTGATTTCACAATTTTACACATTTTTTTCATTTGATTTCACGTTTTTACATGTGATTTCACAATTTTTCACATTTGAATTTACATTTTACACATTTGATTTCCCATTTTTCAAATTATATAAAATGTGAGATTTTGTGATAAAATGTGAAATTATGAGAAAAATTGTGAAATCTTGTGATAAAATGTGAAATTATGTAAAAAATGTGAAATCAAATGTTTCAAAATTTTTTCATTTGACACATTTGATTTCACATTTAATCACAAGATTTCACAATTTTTCACATTATTTCACATTTTATCACAAGATTTCACAATTTTTCACATAATTTCACATTTTATCACAAAATTTCACATTTTGAATAATGTGAAAAATGTGAAATCAAATGTGTAAAATGTGAAATCAAATGTGAAAAAATTGTGAAACATTTGATTTCACGTTTTTACATATGTGATAAATGTGAAAAATATGTAAAATGTGAAATCAAATGTGAAAAATTGTGAAATCACATATGTAAAAACGTGCAATCAAATGAAAAAAATGTGAAACATTTGATTTCCCATTTTTCACATTGTTCAAAATGTGAAATTTTGTGATGAAATCTGAAATTATGTGAAAAATTGTGAAATCTTGTGATAAAATGTGAAATTATGTGAAAAATGTGAAATCAAATGTTTCAAAATTTTTTCATTTGACACATTTGATTTCACCTTTAATCACAAGATATCACAATTTTTCACATTATTTCACATTTCATCACAAGATTTCACAATTTTTCACATAATTTCACATTTAATCACAAAATTTCACATTTTGAATATTGTGAAAAATGTGAAATCAAATGTGGAAAATGTGAAATCAAATGTGTAAAATTGTGAAATCACATATGTAAAAACGTGAAATCAAATGAAAAAAAATGAAACATTTGATTTCACAATTTTTCACATTTGATTTCACATTTTACACATTTTATCACAAAATTTCACATAATTTTAAAAAATTGTGAAACATTTGATATCACATTTTTCACATAATTTCATTTCATTTTGTGATAAAATGTGAAGTCAAATGTGTCAAATGAAAAAATTTTGAAACATTTGATTTCACATTTTTCACATAATTTCACATTTTATCACAAGTGTAAAATGTGAAATCAAATGTGATAAATTGTGAAATCACATATGTAAAAACGTGAAATCAAATGAAAAAAATGTGAAACATTTGATTTCACATTTTTCACATTATTCAAAATGTGAAATTTTGTGATAAAATCTGAAATTATGTGAAAAATTGTGAAATCAAATGTTTCACATTTCTTTCATTTGATTTCACGTTTTTACATATGTGATTTCACAATTTTTCACATTTGATTTTACATTTTACACATTTGATTTCCCATTTTACATATTTTTCACATTTATCACATATGTAAAAACGTGAAATCAAATGTTTCACAATTTTTTCACATTTGATTTCACATTTTACACATTTGATTTCACATTTTTCACATTTTTCACATAATTTCATTTCATTTTGTGATAAAATGTGAAGTCAAATGTGTCAAATGAAAAAATTTTGAAACATTTGATTTCACATTTTTCACATAATTTCACATTTTATCACAAGTGTAAAATGTGAAATCAAATGTGAAAAATTGTGAAATCACATATGTAAAAACGTGAAATCAAATGAAAAAAATGTGAAACATTTGATTTCCCATTTTTCACATTATTCAAAATGTGAAATTTTGTGATAAAATCTGAAATTATGTGAAAAATTGTGAAATCAAATGTTTCACATTTTTTTCATTTGATTTCACGTTTTTACATATGTGATTTCACAATTTTTCACATTTGATTTCACAATTTTTCACATAATTTCACATTTTATCACAAGATTTCACAATTTTTCACATAATTTCTGATTTTATCACAAAATTTCACATTATTCAAAATGTGAAATTTTGTGATAAAATGTGAAATTATGTGAAAAATTGTGAAATCTTGTGATAAAATGTGAAATTATGTGAAAAATTGTGAAATCTTGTGATTAAATGTGAAATCAAATGTGTCAAATGAAAAAATTTTGAAACATTTGATTTCACATTTTTCACATAATTTCACATTTTTCACATAATTTCACATTTTATCACAAGATTTCACAATTTTTCTCATAATTTCACATTTTATCACAAAATCTCACATTTTATATAATTTGAAAAATGGGAAATCAAATGTGTAAAATGTGAAACATTTGATTTCACGTTTTTACATATGTGATAAATGTGAAAAATATGTAAAATGGGAAATCAAATGTGTAAAATGTAAAATCAAATGTGAAAAATTGTGAAATCACATATGTAAAAACGTGAAATCAAATGTTTCACATTTTACACATTTCACATTTTTCACATAATTTCATTTCATTTTGTGATAAAATGTGAAATCAAATGTGAAAAATTGTGAAATATGTAAAAACGTGAAATCAAATGAAAAAAAATGTGAAACATTTGATTTCCCATTTTTCACATTATTCAAAATGTGAAATTTTGTGATAAAATGTGAAATTATGTGAAATTTTGTGATAAAATGTGTAAAATGTGAAATCAAATGTGAAAAATTGTGAAATCAAATGTTTCGTTTTTTTTCATTTGATTTCACGTTTTTACATATGTGATTTCACAATTTTACACATTTGATTTCACATTTTCCACATTTGATTTCACATTTTTCACATTATTCAAAATGTGAAATTTTGTGATTAAATGTGAAATTATGTGAAAAATTGTGAAATCTTGTGATGAAATGTGAAATTATGTGAAAAATTGTGAAATCAAATGTGAAAAATTGTGAAATCACATGTTTCAAATAAAAAATTGTGAAACATTTGATTTCACATTTTTCACATAATTTCATTTCATTTTGTGATAAAATGTGAAATCAAATGTGAAAAATTGTGAAATATGTAAAAACGTGAAATCAAATGAAAAAAAATGTGAAACATTTGATTTCCCATTTTTCACATTATTCAAAATGTGAAATTTTGTGATAAAATGTGAAATTATGTGAAATTTTGTGATAAAATGTGTAAAATGTGAAATCAAATGTGAAAAATTGTGAAATCAAATGTTTCATTTTTTTTCATTTGATTTCACGTTTTTACATATGTGATTTCACAATTTTACACATTTGATTTCACATTTTCCACATTTGATTTCAAATTTTTCACATTATTCAAAATGTGAAATTTTGTGATTAAATGTGAAATTATGTGAAAAATTGTGAAATCTTGTGATGAAATGTGAAATAATGTGAAAAATTGTGATATCTTGTGATTAAAGGTGAAATCACATGTGTCAAATAAAAAAATTTTGAAACATTTGATTTCACATTTTTCACATAATTTCACATTTTCCAAATTTGATTTCACAATTTTTCACATAATTTCACATTTTATCAAAAAATTTCACATTTTGAATGATGTGAAAAATGGGAAATCAAATGTGTAAAATGTGAAATCAAATGTGAAAAATTGTGAAATCACATATGTAAAAACGTGAAATCAAATGAAAAAAATGTGAAACATTTGATTTCCCATTTTTCACATCATTCGAAATGTGAAATTTTGTGATAAAATCTGAAATTATGTGAAAAATTGTGAAATTTTGTTATAAAATGTGAAATTATGTGAAAAATTGTGAAATCAAATGTGAAAAATTGTGAAATCACATGTTTCAAATAAAAAATTGTGAAACATTTGATTTCACATTTTTCACATAATTTCATTTCATTTTGTGATAAAATGTGAAATCAAATGTGAAAAATTGTGAAATATGTAAAAACGTGAAATCAAATGAAAAAAATGTGAAACATTTGATTTCCCATTTTTCACATTGTTCAAAATGTGAAATTTTGTGATAAAATCTGAAATTATGTGAAAAATTGTGAAATTTTGTGATAAAATGTGAAATTATGTGAAAAATTGTGAAATCAAATGTGAAAAATTGTGAAATCACATGTTTTAAATAAAAAATTGTGAAACATTTGATTTCACATTTTTCACATAATTTCATTTCATTTTGTGATAAAATGTGAAATCAAATGTGAAAAATTGTGAAATATGTAAAAACGTGAAATCAAATGAAAAAAATGTGAAACATTTGATTTCCCATTTTTCACATTATTCAAAATGTGAAATTTTGTGATAAAATGTGAAATTATGTGAAAAATTGTGAGATCAAATGTGAAAAATTGTGAAATCACATGTGTCAAATAAAAAATTGTGAAACATTTGATTTCACATTTTTCACATAATTTCACATTTTCCAAATTTGATTTCACAATTTTTCACATAATTTCACATTTAATCACAAAATTTCACATTTTGAATAATGTGAAAAATGTGAAATCAAATGTGGAAAATGTGAAATCAAATGTGTAAAATTGTGAAATCACATATGTAAAAACGTGAAATCAAATGAAAAAAAATGAAACATTTGATTTCACAATTTTTCACATTTGATTTCACATTTTACACATTTGATTTCCCATTTTTCACATCATTCAAAATGTGAAATTTTTTGATAAAATGTGAAATTATGTGAAAAATTGTGAAATCAAATTTGGAAAATGTGAAATTATGTGAAAAATGTTAAATCAAATGTTTCACTATTTTTTATTTGACACATGTGATTTCACAATTTTTCACATTTGATCTCACAATTTTTCACATTTTATCACAAAATTTCACATTTTATCACAAAGTTTCACATTTTTTTCATTTGATTTCACGTTTTTACATATGTGATTTCACAATTTTTCACATTTGATTTCACATTTTACACTTGTGATAAAATGTGAAATTATGTGAAAAATGTGAAATCAAATGTTTCAAAATTTTTTCATTTGACACATTTGACTTCAAATTTTATCACAAAATGAAATGAAATTATGTGAAAAATGTGATATCAAATGTTTCACAATTTTTTAAAATTATGTGAAATTTTGTGATAAAATGTGTAAAATGTGAAATCAAATGTGAAAAATTGTGAAATCAAATGTTTCATTTTTTTTCATTTGATTTCACGTTTTTACATATGTGATTTCACAATTTTACACATTTGATTTCACATTTTCCACATTTGATTTCACATTTTTCACAATATTCAAAATGTGAAATTTTGTGATTAAATGTGAAATCAAATGTGTCAAATGATAAAATTTTGAAACATTTGATTTCACATTTTATCACAAAATGAAATGAAATTATGTGAAAAATGTGAAATCAAATGTTTCACAATTTTTTATTTGACACATGTGATTTCACAATTTTTCACATTTGATTTCACAATTTTTCACATAATTTCACATTTTATCACAAAATTTCACAATTTTTCACATAATTTCAGATTTCATCACAAAATTTCACATTTTGAACAATGTGAAAAATGGGAAATCAAATGTTTCACATTTTTTTCATTTGATTTCACGTTTTTACATATGTGATTTCACAATTTTACACATTTGATTTCACATTTTCCACATTTGATTTCACATTTTTCACAATATTCAAAATGTGAAATTTTGTGATTAAATGTGAAATTATGTGAAAAATTGTGAAATCTTGAGATGAAATGTGAAATAATGTGAAAAATTGTGATATCTTGTGATTAAAGGTGAAATCAAATGTGTCAAATGAAAAAATTTTGAAACATTTGATTTCACAATTTTTCACATAATTTCACATTTTATCACAATATTTCACAATTTTTCACATCATTTCAGATTTCATCACAAAATTTCACATTTTGAACAATGTGAAAAATGGAAAATCAAATGTTTCACATTTTTTTCATTTGATTTCACGTTTTTACATATGTGATTTCACAATTTTTCATATTTGATTTCACATTTTTCACATTTATCACATATGTAAAAACGTGAAATCAAATGTTTTACAATTTTTTCACATTTGATTTCACATTTTACACATTTGATTTCACATTTTTCACATTATTCAAAATGTGAAATTTTGTGATAAAATGTGAAATTATGTGAAAAATTGTGAAATCTTGTGATAAAATGTGAGACAATGTGAAAAATTGTGAAATCTTGTGATTAAATGTGAAATCAAATGTGTCAAATGAAAAAATTTTGAAACATTTGATTTCACATTTTTCACATAATTTCACATTTTATCACAAGATTTCACAATTTTTCACATAATTTCAGATTTCATCACAAAATTTCACATTTTGAACAATGTGAAAAATGGGAAATCAAATGTTTCACATTTTTTTCATTTGATTGCACGTTTTTACATATGTGATTTCACAATTTTTCACATTTGATTTCACATTTTACATATTTTTCACATTTATCACATATGTAAAAACGTGAAATCAAATGTTTCACAATTTTTTCACATTTGATTTCACATTTTACAAATTTGATTTCACATTTTTCACATTATTCAAAATGTGAAATTTTGTGATAAAATGTGAAATTATGTGAAAAATTGTGAAATCTTGTGATAAAATGTGAAATAATGTGAAAAATTGTGAAATCTTGTGATTAAATGTGAAATCAAATGTGTCAAATGAAAAAATTTTGAAACATTTGATTTCACATTTTTTACATAATTTCACATTTTATCACAAGATTTCACAATTTTTCTCATAATTTCACATTTTATCACAAAATCTCACATTTTATATAATTTGAAAAATGGGAAATCAAATGTGGAAAATGTGAAATCAAATGTGTAAAATTGTGAAATCACATATGTAAAAACGTGAAATCAAATGAAAAAAATGTGAAACATTTGATTTCCCATTTTTCACATTGTTCAAAATGTGAAATTTTGTGATTAAATGTGAAATTATGTGAAAAGGTGAAATCAAATGTGTCAAATGAAAAAATTTTGAAACATTTGATTTCACAATTTTTCACATAATTTCACATTTTATCACAATATTTCACAATTTTTCACATCATTTCAGATTTCATCACAAAATTTCACATTTTGAACAATGTGAAAAATGGAAAATCAAATGTTTCACATTTTTTTCATTTGATTTCACGTTTTTACATATGTGATTTCACAATTTTTCATATTTGATTTCACATTTTTCACATTTATCACATATGTAAAAACGTGAAATCAAATGTTTTACAATTTTTTCACATTTGATTTCACATTTTACACATTTGATTTCACATTTTTCACATTATTCAAAATGTGAAATTTTGTGATAAAATGTGAAATTATGTGAAAAATTGTGAAATCTTGTGATAAAATGTGAGATAATGTGAAAAATTGTGAAATCTTGTGATTAAATGTGAAATCAAATGTGTCAAATGAAAAAATTTTGAAACATTTGATTTCACATTTTTCACATAATTTCACATTTTATCACAAGATTTCACAATTTTTCACATAATTTCAGATTTCATCACAAAATTTCACATTTTGAACAATGTGAAAAATGGGAAATCAAATGTTTCACATTTTT
Source organism: Agonopterix subpropinquella (assembly GCA_922987775.1). Taxonomy (NCBI): domain Eukaryota; kingdom Metazoa; phylum Arthropoda; class Insecta; order Lepidoptera; family Depressariidae; genus Agonopterix; species Agonopterix subpropinquella. The sequence goes on along the minus strand of OV277718.1, from coordinate 5,650,787 downwards.
TTCATTTGATTGCACGTTTTTACATATGTGATTTCACAATTTTTCACATTTGATTTCACATTTTACATATTTTTCACATTTATCACATATGTAAAAACGTGAAATCAAATGTTTCACAATTTTTTCACATTTGATTTCACATTTTACACATTTGATTTCACATTTTTCACATTATTCAAAATGTGAAAGGATCATGACCAAAACCAGGCTGAAGATGCGTCATGCTTCATCACCATTCATTAACTAAAAATATTGGTCCGAATTTTGAATCACTTTGGTGTTTTTATAGCCATGTGCGAATGGGGGTATAAAATAAAATAAAATAATAACGTAACATGATTAGTTTCACCGAAGCTTTAGTTCCTTCCTCTTAGCGCCCAAGCTTCGCCGGGCCATAGACTTAGCCCATAGATGACCATAGGAGTTATAAACAATACCTATGCCACCTTCCTAGTAGTAAAGCAAAATTAAAATCTATATTTGTCAAAAATAATTATATGATACTCCCTTTTAGGTACGACTATTTTATTTCTATTTTATTTGTTTAGTTATTTTATTATTTAATTCCAGCAACAGTACAACAAGACCCATGTATTAAAAATATCTTAACAATAGAATATACATAGGTACTTATTTTGAAACCTATAGTATAATCTAAACTTGAATTAAAATCTTTTTGCAATTTAAGGCATTATGGTTGCGTACTGGTGAGTTGACATGATATTTGACACCTGCACCAGAATTTGGACACCAAAAACTACAGTTTAATATTGGTTTAATGTAGTGATTATATTCTCTTTGGGTTTAATATTGGACACCAACAAGTTTTCTTTGGTTGTGGGATATTCATAGAAATATTAATTTACTACGTGGGATATTACGTTAAAATCTCGAAATCATACCGAGTATCATATATCATACAGAGTGTCAGCACAATGCCCAGAAAGACATATTATTCTCACATTTACTCAAGTGCATCAGGTAACTTATCAAAAGTATACCTACGTGCTTTGATAATATTATGTTGTCCGTTCTGTTAAGTCTATTTCAAATTCGTTTAAAACGTTTATTACAATAAAATAATAACTATATTAACATTACCTTTTAGAGTTCAAGACTGGCAAGAGTTTGTGGTGCGTGTTGGCGATCAGCTAATAGAGTAGAGAAGCATTCAAACAAAGGAGAATGCCCACGTGACTATAGGACACTGTATCGCTATCAAATCTATTGTGTTACATTGTTATATGGGCTTAGTTGTAAGTGCTAGTGTTTTTTTGAGCATAACAAGAAGTAACGTAACGTAGTAGTGTATGGTTTTGACCACCCCGAAAGGGACTACGGACTTGAGTTTATGTATTTGTTTGTAAATAGAACTAAGCTAAATATTCTTATTAAGGAATGGATGCTTTTGTTTTCATAGCCTATCTTTTTATAAGTTAGGATTATTCAGATTTCCCATCAAATAGTTAAACAGTTTTCTTTTTAGAATCATCCTTAGTAAATTCCCTGTCTTTTGACGAAAAATTGACCAGACGCAAGATCAGCCTGACTTTCATAGAACTTTGGGCAATCTCCTTTTGTGATAAAATGTGAAATTATGTGAAAAATTGTGAAATCTTGTGATAAAATGTGAAATAATGTGAAAAATTGTGAAATCTTGTGATTAAATGTGAAATCAAATGTGTCAAATGAAAAAATTTTGAAACATTTGATTTCACATTTTTTACATAATTTCACATTTTATCACAAGATTTCACAATTTTTCTCATAATTTCACATTTTATCACAAAATCTCACATTTTATATAATTTGAAAAATGGGAAATCAAATGTGTAAAATGTAAATTCAAATGTGAAAAATTGTGAAATCAAATGTAAAAACGTGAAATCAAATGAAAAAAATGTGTAAAATTGTGAAATCACATGTAAAAACGTGAAATCAAATGAAAAAAATGTGAAACATTTGATTTCCCATTTTTCACATTGTTCAAAATGTGAAATTTTGTGATGAAATCTGAAATTATGTGAAAAATTGTGAAATTTTGTGATAAAATGTGAAATTATGTGAAAAATTGTGAAATCAAATGTGAAAAATTGTGAAATCACATGTGTCAAATAAAAAATTGTGAAACATTTGATTTCACATTTTTCACATAATTTCATTTCGTTTTGTGATAAAATGTGAAATCAAATGTTTCAAAATTTTATCATTTGACACATTTGATTTCACATTTAATCACAAGATTTCACAATTTTTCACATTATTTCACATTTAATCACAAGATTTCACAATTTTTCACATAATTTCACATTTTATCACAAAATTTCACATTTTGAATAATGTGAAAAATGTGAAATCAAATGTGTAAAATGTGAAATCAAATGTGAAAAAATTGTGAAACATTTGATTTCACGTTTTTACATATGTGATAAATGTGAAAAATATGTAAAATGTGAAATCAAATGTGAAAAATTGTGAAATCACATATGTAAAAACGTGCAATCAAATGAAAAAAATGTGAAACATTTGATTTCCCATTTTTCACATTGTTCAAAATGTGAAATTTTGTGATGAAATCTGAAATTATGTGAAAAATTGTGAAATCTTGTGATAAAATGTGAAATTATGTGAAAAATGTGAAATCAAATGTTTCAAAATTTTTTCATTTGACACATTTGATTTCACCTTTAATCACAAGATATCACAATTTTTCACATTATTTCACATTTCATCTCAAGATTTCACAATTTTTCACATAATTTCACATTTAATCACAAAATTTCACATTTTGAATATTGTGAAAAATGTGAAATCAAATGTGGAAAATGTGAAATCAAATGTGTAAAATTGTGAAATCACATATGTAAAAACGTGAAATCAAATGAAAAAAATGTGAAACATTTGATTTCCCATTTTTCACATTGTTCAAAATGTGAAATTTTGTGATGAAATCTGAAATTATGTGAAAAATTGTGAAATTTTGTGATAAAATGTGAAATTATGTGAAAAATTGTGAAATCAAATGTGAAAAATTGTGAAATCACATGTGTCAAATAAAAAATTGTGAAACATTTGATTTCACATTTTTCACATAATTTCATTTCATTTTGTGATAAAATGTGAAATCAAATGTTTCAAAATTTTATCATTTGACACATTTGATTTCACATTTAATCACAAGATTTCACAATTTTTCACATTATTTCACATTTAATCACAAGATTTCACAATTTTTCACATAATTTCACATTTTATCACAACATTTCACATTTTGAATAATGTGAAAAATGTGAAATCAAATGTGTAAAATGTGAAATCAAATGTGAAAAAATTGTGAAACATTTGATTTCACGTTTTTACATATGTGATAAATGTGAAAAATATGTAAAATGTGAAATCAAATGTGAAAAATTGTGAAATCACATATGTAAAAACGTGCAATCAAATGAAAAAAATGTGAAACATTTGATTTCCCATTTTTCACATTGTTCAAAATGTGAAATTTTGTGATGAAATCTGAAATTATGTGAAAAATTGTGAAATCTTGTGATAAAATGTGAAATTATGTGAAAAATGTGAAATCAAATGTTTCAAAATTTTTTCATTTGACACATTTGATTTCACCTTTAATCACAAGATATCACAATTTTTCACATTATTTCACATTTCATCACAAGATTTCACAATTTTTCACATAATTTCACATTTAATCACAAAATTTCACATTTTGAATATTGTGAAAAATGTGAAATCAAATGTGGAAAATGTGAAATCAAATGTGTAAAATTGTGAAATCACATATGTAAAAACGTGAAATCAAATGAAAAAAAATGAAACATTTGATTTCACAATTTTTCACATTTGATTTCACATTTTACACATTTTATCACAAAATTTCACATAATTTTAAAAAATTGTGAAACATTTGATATCACATTTTTCACATAATTTCATTTCATTTTGTGATAAAATTTGAAGTCAAATGTGTCAAATGAAAAAATTTTGAAACATTTGATTTCACATTTTTCACATAATTTCACATTTTATCACAAGTGTAAAATGTGAAATCAAATGTGAAAAATTGTGAAATCACATATGTAAAAACGTGAAATCAAATGAAAAAAATGTGAAACATTTGATTTCACATTTTTCACATTATTCAAAATGTGAAATTTTGTGATAAAATCTGAAATTATGTGAAAAATTGTGAAATCAAATGTTTCACATTTCTTTCATTTGATTTCACGTTTTTACATATGTGATTTCACAATTTTTCACATTTGATTTTACATTTTACACATTTGATTTCCCATTTTACATATTTTTCACATTTATCACATATGTAAAAACGTGAAATCAAATGTTTCACAATTTTTTCACATTTGATTTCACATTTTACACATTTGATTTCACATTTTTCACATTTTTCACATAATTTCATTTCATTTTGTGATAAAATGTGAAGTCAAATGTGTCAAATGAAAAAATTTTGAAACATTTGATTTCACATTTTTCACATAATTTCACATTTTATCACAAGTGTAAAATGTGAAATCAAATGTGAAAAATTGTGAAATCACATATGTAAAAACGTGAAATCAAATGAAAAAAATGTGAAACATTTGATTTCACATTTTTCACATTATTCAAAATGTGAAATTTTGTGATAAAATCTGAAATTATGTGAAAAATTGTGAAATCAAATGTTTCACATTTTTTTCATTTGATTTCACGTTTTTACATATGTGATTTCACAATTTTTCACATTTGATTTTACATTTTACACATTTGATTTCCCATTTTTCAAATTATTTAAAATGTGAAATTTTGTGATAAAATGTGAAATTTTGTGATAAAATGTGAAAAATTGTGAGATCAAATGTGAAAAATTGTGAAATCACATGTGTCAAATAAAAAATTGTGAAACATTTGATTTCACATTTTTCACATAATTTCACATTTTCCAAATTTGATTTCACAATTTTTCACATAATTTCACATTTTATCAAAAAATTTCACATTTTGAATGATGTGAAAAATGGGAAATCAAATGTGTAAAATGTGAAATCAAATGTGAAAAATTGTGAAATCACATATGTAAAAACGTGAAATCAAATGAAAAAAATGTGAAACATTTGATTTCCCATTTTTCACATCATTCGAAATGTGAAATTTTGTGATAAAATCTGAAATTATGTGAAAAATTGTGAAATTTTGTTATAAAATGTGAAATTATGTGAAAAATTGTGAAATCAAATGTGAAAAATTGTGAAATCACATGTTTCAAATAAAAAATTGTGAAACATTTGATTTCACATTTTTCACATAATTTCATTTCATTTTGTGATAAAATGTGAAATCAAATGTGAAAAATTGTGAAATATGTAAAAACGTGAAATCAAATGAAAAAAATGTGAAACATTTGATTTCCCATTTTTCACATTGTTCAAAATGTGAAATTTTGTGATAAAATCTGAAATTATGTGAAAAATTGTGAAATCTTGTGATAAAATGTGAAATTATGTGAAAAATTGTGAAATCAAATGTGAAAAATTGTGAAATCACATGTTTTAAATAAAAAATTGTGAAACATTTGATTTCACATTTTTCACATAATTTCATTTCATTTTGTGATAAAATGTGAAATCAAATGTGAAAAATTGTGAAATATGTAAAAACGTGAAATCAAATGAAAAAAATGTGAAACATTTGATTTCCCATTTTTCACATTATTCAAAATGTGAAATTTTGTGATAAAATGTGAAATTATGTGAAAAATTGTGAGATCAAATGTGAAAAATTGTGAAATCACATGTGTCAAATAAAAAATTGTGAAACATTTGATTTCACATTTTTCACATAATTTCACATTTTCCAAATTTGATTTCACAATTTTTCACATAATTTCACATTTTATCAAAAAATTTCACATTTTGAATGATGTGAAAAATGTGAAATCAAATGTGGAAAATGTGAAATCAAATGTGTAAAATTGTGAAATCACATATGTAAAAACGTGAAATCAAATGAAAAAAAATGAAACATTTGATTTCACAATTTTTCACATTTGATTTCACATTTTACACATTTGATTTCCCATTTTTCACATCATTCAAAATGTGAAATTTTTTGATAAAATGTGAAATTATGTGAAAAATTGTGAAATCAAATTTGGAAAATGTGAAATTATGTGAAAAATGTGAAATCAAATGTTTCACAATTTTTTATTTGACACATGTGATTTCACAATTTTTCACATTTGATCTCACAATTTTTCACATTTTATCACAAAATTTCACATTTTATCACAAAATTTCACATTTTAAATAATTTGAAAAATGGGAAATCAAATGTGTAAAATGTAAAATCAAATGTGAAAAATTGTGAAATCACATATGTAAAAACGTGAAATCAAATGAAAAAAATGTGAAACATTTGATTTCACATTTTTCACATAATTTCACATTTTATCACAAGATTTCACAATTTTTCACATAATTTCAGATTTCATCTCAAAATTTCACATTTTGAACAATGTGAAAAATGGGAAATCAAATGTTTCACATTTTTTTTTTTTTTTTTTTTTTTTTTTTTTATTATCGATGGGTTTGCTCTTGACCTCAATCATTCATCATTCATTTTTCATTTGATTGCACGTTTTTACATATGTGATTTCACAATTTTTCACATTTGATTTCACATTTTACATATTTTTCACATTTATCACATATGTAAAAACGTGAAATCAAATGTTTCACAATTTTTTCACATTTGATTTCACATTTTCCACATTTGATTTCACATTTTTCACATTATTCAAAATGTGAAATTTTGTGATTAAATGTGAAATTATGTGAAAAATTGTGAAATCTTGTGATAAAATGTGAAATAATGTGAAAAATTGTGATATCTTGTGATTAAAGGTGAAATCAAATGTGTCAAATGAAAAAATTTTGAAACATTTGATTTCACATTTTTCACATAATTTCACATTTTATCACAAGATTTCACAATTTTTCACATAATTTCAGATTTCATCACAAAATTTCACATTTTGAACAATGTGAAAAATGGGAAATCAAATGTTTCACATTTTTTTCATTTGATTTCACGTTTTTACATATGTGATTTCACAATTTTTCACATTTGATTTCACATTTTACATATTTTTCACATTTATCATTTCACATTTTGAATGATGTGAAAAATGGGAAATCAAATGTGTAAAATGTGAAATCAAAAGTGAAAAATTGTGAAATCAAATGTTTCATTTTTTTTCATTTGATTTCACGTTTTTACATGTGATTTCACAATTTAACACATTTTTTTCATTTGATTTCACGTTTTTACATGTGATTTCACAATTTTTCACATTTGATTTTACATTTTACACATTTGATTTCCCATTTTTCAAATTATTTAAAATGTGAAATTTTGTGATAAAATGCGAAATTTTGTGATAAAATGTGAAAAATTGTGAAATCACATGTGTCAAATAAAAAATTGTGAAACATTTGATTTCACATTTTTCACATAATTTCACATTTTCCAAATTTGATTTCACAATTTTTCACATAATTTCACATTTTATCAAAAAATTTCACATTTTGAATGATGTGAAAAATGGGAAATCAAATGTGTAAAATGTGAAATCAAATGTGAAAAATTGTGAAATCAAATGTTTCATTTTTTTTCATTTGATTTCACGTTTTTACATATGTGATTTCACAATTTTACACATTTGATTTCACATTTTCCACATTTGATTTCACAATTTTTCACATTATTCAAAATGTGAAATTTTGTGATTAAATGTGAAATTATGTGAAAAATTGTGAAATCTTGTGATAAAATGTGAAATAATGTGAAAAATTGTGATATCTTGTGATTAAATGTGAAATCAAATGTGTCAAATGAAAAAATTTTGAAACATTTGATTTCACAATTTTTCACATAATTTCATTTCATTTTGTGATAAAATGTGAAATCAAATGTGAAAAATTGTGAAATATGTAAAAACGTGAAATCAAATGAAAAAAATGTGAAACATTTGATTTCCCATTTTTCACATTATTCAAAATGTGAAATTTTGTGATAAAATGTGAAATTATGTGAAATTTTGTGATAAAATGTGTAAAATGTGAAATCAAATGTGAAAAATTGTGAAATCAAATGTTTCATTTTTTTTCATTTGATTTCACGTTTTTACATATGTGATTTCACAATTTTACACATTTGATTTCACATTTTCCACATTTGATTTCACATTTTTCACATTATTCAAAATGTGAAATTTTGTGATTAAATGTGAAATTATGTGAAAAATTGTGAAATCTTGTGATAAAATGTGAAATAATGTGAAAAATTGTGATATCTTGTGATTAAAGGTGAAATCAAATGTGTCAAATGAAAAAATTTTGAAACATTTGATTTCACATTTTTCACATAATTTCACATTTTATCACAAGATTTCACAATTTTTCACATAATTTAAGATTTCATCACAAAATTTCAAATTTTGAACAATGTGAAAAATGGGAAATCAAATGTTTCACATTTTTTTCATTTGATTTCACGTTTTTACATATGTGATTTCACAATTTTTCACATTTGATTTCACATTTTACATATTTTTCACATTTATCATTTCACATTTTGAATGATGTGAAAAATGGGAAATCAAATGTGTAAAATGTGAAATCAAAAGTGAAAAATTGTGAAATCAAATGTTTCATTTTTTTTCATTTGATTTCACGTTTTTACACGTGATTTCACAATTTTACACATTTTTTTCATTTGATTTCACGTTTTTACATGTGATTTCACAATTTTTCACATTTGAATTTACATTTTACACATTTGATTTCCCATTTTTCAAATTATATAAAATGTGAGATTTTGTGATAAAATGTGAAATTATGAGAAAAATTGTGAAATCTTGTGATAAAATGTGAAATTATGTGAAAAATGTGAAATCAAATGTTTCAAAATTTTTTCATTTGACACATTTGATTTCACATTTAATCACAAGATTTCACAATTTTTCACATTATTTCACATTTTATCACAAGATTTCACAATTTTTCACATAATTTCACATTTTATCACAAAATTTCACATTTTGAATAATGTGAAAAATGTGAAATCAAATGTGTAAAATGTGAAATCAAATGTGAAAAAATTGTGAAACATTTGATTTCACGTTTTTACATATGTGATAAATGTGAAAAATATGTAAAATGTGAAATCAAATGTGAAAAATTGTGAAATCACATATGTAAAAACGTGCAATCAAATGAAAAAAATGTGAAACATTTGATTTCCCATTTTTCACATTGTTCAAAATGTGAAATTTTGTGATGAAATCTGAAATTATGTGAAAAATTGTGAAATCTTGTGATAAAATGTGAAATTATGTGAAAAATGTGAAATCAAATGTTTCAAAATTTTTTCATTTGACATATTTGATTTCACCTTTAATCACAAGATATCACAATTTTTCACATTATTTCACATTTCATCACAAGATTTCACAATTTTTCACATAATTTCACATTTAATCACAAAATTTCACATTTTGAATATTGTGAAAAATGTGAAATCAAATGTGGAAAATGTGAAATCAAATGTGTAAAATTGTGAAATCACATATGTAAAAACGTGAAATCAAATGAAAAAAAATGAAACATTTGATTTCACAATTTTTCACATTTGATTTCACATTTTACACATTTTATCACAAAATTTCACATAATTTTAAAAAATTGTGAAACATTTGATATCACATTTTTCACATAATTTCATTTCATTTTGTGATAAAATGTGAAGTCAAATGTGTCAAATGAAAAAATTTTGAAACATTTGATTTCACATTTTTCACATAATTTCACATTTTATCACAAGTGTAAAATGTGAAATCAAATGTGAAAAATTGTGAAATCACATATGTAAAAACGTGAAATCAAATGAAAAAAATGTGAAACATTTGATTTCACATTTTTCACATTATTCAAAATGTGAAATTTTGTGATAAAATCTGAAATTATGTGAAAAATTGTGAAATCAAACGTTTCACATTTCTTTCATTTGATTTCACGTTTTTACATATGTGATTTCACAATTTTTCACATTTGATTTTACATTTTACACATTTGATTTCCCATTTTACATATTTTTCACATTTATCACATATGTAAAAACGTGAAATCAAATGTTTCACAATTTTTTCACATTTGATTTCACATTTTACACATTTGATTTCACATTTTTCACATTTTTCACATAATTTCATTTTGTGATAAAATGTGAAGTCAAATGTGTCAAATGAAAAAATTTTGAAACATTTGATTTCACATTTTTCACATAATTTCACATTTTATCACAAGTGTAAAATGTGAAATCAAATGTGAAAAATTGTGAAATCACATATGTAAAAACGTGAAATCAAATGAAAAAAATGTGAAACATTTGATTTCCCATTTTTCACATTATTCAAAATGTGAAATTTTGTGATAAAATCTGAAATTATGTGAAAAATTGTGAAATCAAATGTTTCACATTTTTTTCATTTGATTTCACGTTTTTACATATGTGATTTCACAATTTTTCACATTTGATTTCACAATTTTTCACATAATTTCACATTTTATCACAAAATTTCACAATTTTTCACATAATTTCAGATTTTATCACAAAATTTCACATTATTCAAAATGTGAAATTTTGTGATAAAATCTGAAATTATGTGAAAAATTGTGAAATCTTGTGATAAAATGTGAAATAATGTGAAAAATTGTGAAATCTTGTGATTAAATGTGAAATCAAATGTGTCAAATGAAAAAATTTTGAAACATTTGATTTCACATTTTTCACATAATTTCACATTTTATCACAAGATTTCACAATTTTTCTCATAATTTCACATTTTATCACAAAATCTCACATTTTATATAATTTGAAAAATGGGAAATCAAATGTGTAAAATGTAAATTCAAATGTGAAAAATTGTGAAATCACATGTAAAAACGTGAAATCAAATGAAAAAAATGTGAAACATTTGATTTCCCATTTTTCACATTATTCAAAATGTGAAATTTTGTGATAAAATGTGAAATTATGTGAAAAATTGTGAGATCAAATGTGAAAAATTGTGAAATCACACGTGTCAAATAAAAAATTATGAAACATTTGATTTCACATTTTTCACATAATTTCACATTTTCCAAATTTGATTTCACAATTTTTCACATAATTTCACATTTAATCACAAAATTTCACATTTTGAATAATGTGAAAAATGTGAAATCAAATGTGGAAAATGTGAAATCAAATGTGTAAAATTGTGAAATCACATATGTAAAAACGTGAAATCAAATGAAAAAAAATGAAACATTTGATTTCACAATTTTTCACATTTGATTTCACATTTTACACATTTTATCACAAAATTTCACATTATTTCACATTTTATCACAAAATTTCACATTTTGAATAATGTGAAAAATGGGAAATCAAATGTTTCACATTTTTTTCATTTGATTTCACGTTTTTACATATTTCACAATTTTTCACATTTGATTTCACATTTTATCACAAAATGAAATGAAATTATGTGAAAAATTGTGAAATCAAATGTTTCAAAATTTTTTCATTTGACACATTTGATTTCACATTTAATCACAAGATATCACAATTTTTCACATTATTTCACATTTTATCACAAGATTTCACAATTTTTCACATAATTTCACATTTAATCACAAAATTTCACATTTTGAATAATGTGAAAAATTGTGAAATCAAATGTGGAAAATGTGAAATCAAATGTGTAAAATTGTGAAATCACATATGTAAAAACGTGAAATCAAATGAAAAAAAATGAAACATTTGATTTCACAATTTTTCACATTTGATTTCACATTTTACACATTTGATTTCCCATTTTTCACATCATTCAAAATGTGAAATTTTTTGATAAAATGTGAAATTATGTGAAAAATTGTGAAATCAAATTTGGAAAATGTGAAATTATGTGAAAAATGTGAAATCAAATGTTTCACAATTTTTTATTTGACACATGTGATTTCACAATTTTTCACATTTGATCTCACAATTTTTCACATTTTATCACAAAATTTCACATTTTATCACAAAATTTCACATTTTAAATAATTTGAAAAATGGGAAATCAAATGTGTAAAATGTAAAATCAAATGTGAAAAATTGTGAAATCACATATGTAAAAACGTGAAATCAAATGAAAAAAATGTGAAACATTTGATTTCACAATTTTACACATAATTTCAGATTTTATCACAAAATTTCACATTTTGAATAATGTGAAAAATGTGAAATCAAATGTTTCACATTTTTTTCATTTGATTTCACGTTTTTACATATGTGATTTCACAATTTTTCACATTTGATTTCACATTTTTCACATTTATCACATATGTAAAATGTGAAATTATGTGAAAAATTGTGAAATCAAATGTTTCAAAATTTTTTCATTTGACACATTTGATTTCACATTTTATCACAAGAGTTCACAATTTTTCACATAATTTCACATTTTATCACAAAATTTCACATTTTAAATAATTTGAAAAATGGGAAATCAAATGTGTAAAATGTGAAATCAAATGTGAAAAATTGTGAAATCACATATGTAAAAACGTGAAATCAAATGAAAAAAATGTGAAACATTTGATTTCCCATTTTTCACATTGTTCAAAATGTGAAATTTTGTGATGAAATCTGAAATTATGTGAAAAATTGAGAAATTTTGTGATAAAATGTGAAATTATGTGAAATCAAATGTGAAAAATTGTGTAATCACAAGATTTCACAATTTTTCACATAATTTCACATTTTATCACAAGATTTCAAATTTTTTCACATAATTTCACATTTTTTCACATAATTTCACATTTTATCACAAGTGTAAAATGTGAAATCAAATGTGAAAAATTGTGAAATCACATATGTAAAAACGTGAAATCAAATGAAAAAAATGTGAAACATTTGATTTCACATTTTTCACATTATTCAAAATGTGATATTTTGTGATAAAATGTGAAATTATGTGAAAAATTGTGAAATCTTGTGATAAAATGTGAAATTATGTGAAAAATGTGAAATCAAATGTTTCAAAAATTTTTCATTTTACACATTTGATTTCACATTTTATCACAAGATTTCACATTTCATCACAAGATTTCACAATTTTTCACATAATTTCACATTTAATCACAAAATTTCACATTTTGAATAATGTGAAAAATGTGAAATCAAATGTGGAAAATGTGAAATCAAATGTGTAAAATTGTGAAATCACATATGTAAAAACGTGAAATCAAATGAAAAAAAACGAAACATTTGATTTCACAATTTTTCACATTTGATTTCACATTTTACACATTTTATCACAAAATTTCACATTTTGAATAATGTGAAAAATGGGAAATCAAATGTTTCACATTTTTTTCATTTGATTTCACGTTTTTACATATTTCACAATTTTTCACATTTGATTTCACATTTTATCACAAAATGAAATGAAATTATGTGAAAAATGTGAAATCAAATGTTTCACAATTTTTTATTTGAAACATGTGATTTCACAATTTTTCACATTTGATTTCACAATTTTTCACATAATTTCACATTTTATCACAAAATTTCACAATTTTTCACATAATTTCAGATTTCATCACAAAATTTCACATTTTGAACAATGTGAAAAATGGGAAATCAAATGTTTCACATTTTTTTCATTTGATTTCACGTTTTTACATATGTGATTTCACAATTTTTCACATTTGATTTCACATTTTCCACATTTGATTTCACATTTTTCACATTATTCAAAATGTTAAATTTTGTGATTAAATGTGAAATTATGTGAAAAATTGTGAAATCTTGTGATGAAATGTGAAATAATGTGAAAAATTGTGATATCTTGTGGTTAAAGGTGAAATCAAATGTGTCAAATGAAAAAATTTTGAAACATTTGATTTCACATTTTTCACATAATTTCACATTTTATCACAAGATTTCACAATTTTTCACATAATTTCAGATTTCATCACAAAATTTCACATTTTGAACAATGTGAAAAATGGGAAATCAAATGTTTCACATTTTTTTCATTTGATTTCACGTTTTTACATATGTGATTTCACAATTTTTCACATTTGATTTCACATTTTACACATTTGATTTCCCATTTTTCAAATTATTTAAAATGTGAAATTTTGTGATAAAATGTGAAATTATGTGAAAAATTGTGAAATCTTGTGATAAAATGTGAAATCAAATGTGTAAAATGAAAAATTTTTGAAACATTTGATTTCACATTTTTCACATAATTTCACATTTTATCACAAGATTTCACAATTTTTCACATAATTTCACATTTTATCACAAAATATCACATTTTGAATAATGTGAAAAATGTGAAATCAAATGTTTCACATTTTTTTCATTTGATTTCACGTTTTTACATATGTGATTTCACAATTTTTCACATTTGATTTCACATTTTACACTTGTGATAAAATGTGAAATTATGTGAAAAATGTGAAATCAAATGTTTCAAAATTTTTTCATTTGACACATTTGACTTCACATTTTATCACAAAATGAAATGAAATTATGTGAAAAATGTTGAAAGCACATATGTAAAAACGTGAAATCAAATGAAAAAAATTTGAAACATTTGATTTCCCATTTTTCACATTGTTCAAAATGTGAAATTTTGTGATGAAATCTGAAATTATGTGAAAAATTGTGAAATCTTGTGATAAAATGTGAAATTATGTGAAAAATGTGAAATCAAATGTTTCAAAATTTTTTCATTTGACACATTTGATTTCACCTTTAATCACAAGATATCACAATTTTTCACATTATTTCACATTTCATCACAAGATTTCACAATTTTTCACATTATTTCACATTTAATCACAAAATTTCACATTTTGAATAATGTGAAAAATTTGAAATCAAATGTGGAAAATGTGAAATCAAATGTGTAAAATTGTGAAATCACATATGTAAAAACGTGAAATCAAATGAAAAAAAATGAAACATTTGATTTCACAATTTTTCACATTTGATTTCACATTTTACACATTTTATCACAAAATTTCACATAATTTCACATTTTATCACAAAATTTCACATTTTGAATAATGTGAAAAATGGGAAATCAAATGTTTCACATTTTTTTCATTTGATTTCACGTTTTTACATATTTCACAATTTTTCACATTTGATTTCACATTTTATCACAAAATGAAATGAAATTATGTGAAAAATGTGAAATCAAATGTTTCACAATTTTTTATTTGAAACATGTGATTTCACAATTTTTCACATTTGATTTCACAATTTTTCACATAATTTCACATTTCATCACAAGATTTCACAATTTTTCACATAATTTCACATTTAATCACACAATTTTGGGGTGGTTGGGGATCTACCTCCTAGTGGTCCACCCTGGGCAACGCCGCCACAGACTACAACAAGTTCGTGGTGTCGGCTGAACGATCCCCCACAGCGGTGGTAGGCTCCGCAAGGAGCCGCCTGGCTCGCGACCACCCTCCTGCCGGAGTCCGGCGCCAAGCAGCTTGCTGCGTTCCGTCGGTGTGCAGGAGTCCCAGTGCCATTGGGGAATGGGAAAGAGTCAGTTGCGCTACTCAGAACCGGTCTTGACCTCTGAGCAACACTGTACCGGGAAACTCATTTTGGAGGGTAGCGGGATCCGAAGCACGGTGACAGTCGTTGGCCGACCGCAGTTAGTAGGGGGCCCAAGTAGTGCGCTAGCCACGTGTGAAAGGCTGCCCCACACAACTTGCGAAAAATACCGCAATGCTCCACCGTGCCAGTTGGCGACTGGAAGGGAGGACCCGGTGGCCATTGCGGGGGGGTTCGGGCGTCCCCGCAGTCTCCAAATGAGTTTCCCACCAGTCAGTCGAGCTCATGAGGTCTTCTAGGGTACCTGAGTGGCATCTCGACTTTTTTTCCACCTCTCCACCACTCGACAAACTATGAAAAACAAAGTCACAAAAAAGAAAATGGTTAGACAACGGCTGCACTTCCTCCCACTCAAAGTGCACCTCAGTAACATACGAGGTCTGCACTCAAATCTCGATCCGGTCCACCACCACCTCGAGACCGAGAAGCCACACCTATTCTTTTTAACGGAGACGCAGATAGCAACCCCGTCTGATACGGCGTACCTCAACTACCCAGGATACTCGTTGGAACATAAGTTCAAGAGGCGAGCTGGGGTCTGTGTGTATGTTCGCGACGACATTTGCTGTCGGCGTCTCCGTTGCTTTGAGGTTTCCGGGTTCTCCGTATTATGGCTTTTTGTAGACACCGGAATGGAGAAATCTCTCTACGTCGGTGTCTATCGATCGCACGACGGTGACCAGGAGACAACCAGGCTCATGGAGTATCTCACTGAGACGGCAGAGACAGCCCAACGAAGGTATCCAACGGCGGAGCTTGTTTTTCTGGGGGACTTCAATGCCCACCATAGCGAGTGGCTGTTCCCGTTCCAGTTAACTGACCATGCTGAGAGAGAGGCGCGCAAGTTTGCATTATCGCTAGATCTCACCCAGCTGGTGAATCAAGCAACGCGGGTACCGGATGTTGATGGTCATACGCCCAATTGTTTGGACCTTCTGCTGACTTCAGATCCAGACAGGCACTCAGTATCGGTCTCTGCCCCGCTGGGAACGTCCGATCACTGTCTGGTGAAATCCGTGTCGATCTGCTCTCCTCCCGATGACAGCCCTAAGGGCACGAGGCGAGTCTGGCGATACGGGTCGGCAGATTGGGATGAGATGCGGCATTTCTTTGCGTCTTACCCGTGGCGGCAAGTGTGTTTTTCTTCGAGTGACCCTGCTAGTTCGGCTGATGCGGTTGCGGACGTGATACGACAGGGAATGGAATATTATATTCCTTTCTCCGACATCTCACTCGGTCACAAAGCCCAACCTTGGTACAATGCGGATTGTGCTCGCGCTGAGGCTAAAAAAGAAGCCGCCTACCAAGCATGGGTCCAAGCTCGCGACCGCAAAGTTAGAGCTCGTAGGGTTCGCGCGAAGAAGAGGGCCTTTAATTCTGCCGCCAAGTCCTGCAAACGGGTGATCCGGAGGGCTCGATTCGACCATGTCAGCCGCATTGGAGCCAAACTGGCATCCTACCCTTCTGGTAGTAAACAGTTCTGGTCCCTTTCAAAATCGGTCGAATCCAACTTCTGCCGTCCCACTTTGCCTCCCATGCAGAAGCCTGATGGGTCGCTGGCTCACTCCGCAACTGAGAAAGCTAATTTATTTGCTTCTCTGTTTGCGAGCAATTCACGTCTGGACGCTGGTGCCAAACAGCCGCCAACCATCCCTCGTTGTGATTCTTCGATGCCGGAGGTCACAATACATACAAAAGAGGTCCGCAGAGCATTGCGTAGTCTGGATGTGAATAAGGCCAGTGGTCCTGATGGTATACCTGCAAGAGTGTTGAGATATTGTGCGCCTGAGTTGTCTCCTGTTCTAACACGCCTGTATCGCCTCTCTCTCAGAACAAGAACGGTGCCTAAATCCTGGAAGCTTGCGAATGTGCAACCGGTACCCAAGAAGGGCAGTCGTGCCGACCCCTGCAACTACCGCCCTATCGCCATTACTTCCATTCTCTGTAAAGTCATGGAAAGAGTACTTAACAGTAAGTTGCTGTCATACCTAGAAGACAATGATCTACTCAGTGATCGCCAATATGGCTTCCGCCGGGGGCGATCGACTGGGGATCTTTTTGTGTATGTGACGCACTGCTGGGGCGAGGCCATCGAGAAGCACGGTGAAGCACTGGCTGTATCACTTGACATCTCGAAGGCCTTTGACAGGGTATGGCACGCTAGTTTGCTGAGCAAGCTTCCCGCTTATGGCATCCCCGCTGATCTTTGCAGCTGGATATCTGATTTCTTGAGAGAACGGTCGATTAGAGTTGTCATTGACAGCTGCTCTTCTGACCTTATGGCAATTGATGCTGGAGTTCCTCAAGGGTCTGTTCTCTCCGCGACACTTTTCCTGCTGCACATCAATGACCTCCTTGTGTCAGGTATTGTTGGGTATGCAGATGACAGTACTGTCATGGAGAGATATGTATCTGGCGCAGGGGCCAGCGGGGATAAAATACGCTCGCAGAGGGAGGCCATGGTTGAGCGGACAAACTTG
The DNA here is from genome assembly GCA_922987775.1 of Agonopterix subpropinquella. Lineage (NCBI taxonomy): Eukaryota > Metazoa > Arthropoda > Insecta > Lepidoptera > Depressariidae > Agonopterix > Agonopterix subpropinquella. The sequence continues at coordinate 5,632,545 of OV277718.1, read as the reverse complement.
ACTTTAAGTGTTGTCTCCCAGTGGGGTGACAATAATTTAGTCAACTTCAACGCCACCAAAACACAGGCTTGTCTGTTCACCGCAAAAAGGAGTCCGTTTAATCTGACTCCTACTTTCCGGGGTACATCTGTCCCTGTTTCCGACAGTCTTGGGCTTCTGGGTATAAGCTTGACCACAAAACTCAACTTCGGCGCTGACATCGAGTCTAAGGCTCAAACTGCGGCCAAAAAGCTGGGCATCTTAAACAAGGTGAAGCGGTACTTCACTCCTGGACAGCTCTTAGTATTGTATAAAGCTCAGGTCCGATCATGTATGGAGTACTGCTGCCACCTGTGGGATGGCTCAGCCAAGTATCAACTTGCCGCACTCGACTCGGTTGAACGCAGAGCCAGGAGGCTCATTGGCGATAGTAAGCTGGTGGAGGCCAAGCTTCATAGCCTAGCCCACCGCCGCAGAGTGGCCTGCTTGTCGGTCTTCTACAGATTGTACTTCGGTGAGTGTGCCCTAGAGCTGCATGAGCTCATCCCACCTTCCCCTTTCTACTATCGGACTTCCAGACGCACCGCGGGATATCACCCCTTCTTGGTTGACATCCCACATATCCGCACCAAGCGCCTTTCTGAATCTTTTATAATGCGCACAGCCAAGGAGTGGAATGCCTTACCTGCGTCAGTATTTCCGAGTACTTACAACCCGAATTCCTTTAAAGTACGAGTGAATAGGCATCTTCTGGGTAAGCTCGCTACATCTACGACCCCATCTTCGTCCTGAGGACTGGATTGAGGTCAAGAGCAAACCCATAGTTAATAAAAAAAAAAAAAAAAAAAAAAAAAAATTTCACATTTTGAATAATGTGAAAAATGTGAAATCAAATGTGGAAAATGTGAAATCAAATGTGTAAAATTGTGAAATCACATATGTAAAAACGTGAAATCAAATGAAAAAAAACGAAACATTTGATTTCACAATTTTTCACATTTGATTTCACATTTTACACATTTTATCACAAAATTTCACATAATTTCACATTTTATCACAAAATTTCACATTTTGAATAATGTGAAAAATGGGAAATCAAATGTTTCACATTTTTTTCATTTGATTTCACGTTTTTACATATTTCACAATTTTTCACATTTGATTTCACATTTTATCACAAAATGAAATGAAATTATGTGAAAAATGTGAAATCAAATGTTTCACAATTTTTTATTTGAAACATGTGATTTCACAATTTTTCACATTTGATTTCACAATTTTTCACATAATTTCACATTTTATCACAAAATTTCACAATTTTTCACATAATTTCAGATTTCATCACAAAATTTCACATTTTGAACAATGTGAAAAATGGGAAATCAAATGTTTCACATTTTTTTCATTTGATTTCACGTTTTTACATATGTGATTTCACAATTTTTCACATTTGATTTCACATTTTCCACATTTGATTTCACATTTTTCACATTATTCAAAATGTTAAATTTTGTGATTAAATGTGAAATTATGTGAAAAATTGTGAAATCTTGTGATGAAATGTGAAATAATGTGAAAAATTGTGATATCTTGTGATTAAAGGTGAAATCAAATGTGTCAAATGAAAAAATTTTGAAACATTTGATTTCACATTTTTCACATAATTTCACATTTTATCACAAGATTTCACAATTTTTCACATAATTTCACATTTCATCACAAAATTTCACATTTTGAACAATGTGAAAAATGGGAAATCAAATGTTTCACATTTTTTTCATTTGATTTCACGTTTTTACATATGTGATTTCACAATTTTTCACATTTGATTTCACATTTTACACATTTGATTTCCCATTTTTCAAATTATTTAAAATGTGAAATTTTGTGATAAAATGTGAAATTATGTGAAAAATTGTGAAATCTTGTGATAAAATGTGAAATCAAATGTGTAAAATGAAAAATTTTTGAAACATTTGATTTCACATTTTTCACATAATTTCACATTTTATCACAAGATTTCACAATTTTTCACATAATTTCACATTTTATCACAAAATATCACATTTTGAATAATGTGAAAAATGTGAAATCAAATGTTTCACATTTTTTTCATTTGATTTCACGTTTTTACATATGTGATTTCACAATTTTTCACATTTGATTTCACATTTTACACTTGTGATAAAATGTGAAATTATGTGAAAAATGTGAAATCAAATGTTTCAAAATTTTTTCATTTGACACATTTGACTTCACATTTTATCACAAAATGAAATGAAATTATGTGAAAAATGTGATATCAAATGTTTCACAATTTTTTATTTGACACATGTGATTTCACAATTTTACACATTTGATTTCACATTTTTCACATAATTTCACATTTTATCACAAGATTTCACAATTTTTCACATAATTTTAGATTTCATCACAAAATTTCACATTTTGAACAATGTGAAAAATGGGAAATCAAATGTTTCACATTTTTTTCATTTGATTTCACGTTTTTACATATGTGATTTCACAATTTTTCACATTTGATTTCACATTTTACACATTTGATTTCCCATTTTTCACATCATTCAAAATGTGAAATTTTTTGATAAAATGTGAAATTATGTGAAAAATTGTGAAATCAAATTTGGAAAATGTGAAATTATGTGAAAAATGTGAAATCAAATGTTTCACAATTTTTTATTTGACACATGTGATTTCACAATTTTTCACATTTGATCTCACAATTTTTCACATAATTTCACATTTTATCACAAAATTTCACATTTTGAATAATGTGAAAAATGGGAAATCAAATGTTTCACATTTTTTTCATTTGATTTCACATTTTATCACAAAATGAAATGAAATTATGAGAAAAATGTGAAATCAAATGTTTCACAATTTTTTATTTGAAACATGTGATTTCACAACTTTTCACATTTGATTTCACAATTTTTCACATAATTTCACATTTTATCACAAAATTTCACAATTTTTCACATAATTTCAGATTTTATCACAAAATTTCACATTTTGAACAATGTGAAAAATGGGAAATCAAATGTTTCACATTTTTTTCATTTGATTTCACGTTTTTACATATTTCACAATTTTTCACATAATTTCAGATTTAATCACAAAATTTCACATTTTGAATAATGTGAAAAATGTGAAATCAAATGTTTCATTTTTTTTTTCATTTGATTTCACGTTTTTACATGTGATTTCACAATTTTTCACATTTGATTTCACATTTTACACATTTGATTTAACATTTTTCACATTATTCAAAATGTGAAATTTTGTGATTAAATGTGAAATTATGTGAAAAATTGTGAAATCTTGTGATAAAATGTGAAATAATGTGAAAAATTGTGAAATCTTGTAATAAAATGTGAAATCAAATGTGTCAAATGAAAAAATTTTGAAACATTTGATTTCACATTTTATCACAAAATGAAATGAAATTATGTGAAAAATTTGAAATCAAATGTTTCACAATTTTTTATTTGACACATGTGATTTCACAATTTTTCACATTTGATTTCACAATTTTTCACATAATTTCACATTTTATCACAAAATTTCACAATTTTTCACATAATTTCAGATTTCATCACAAAATTTCACATTTTGAACAATGTGAAAAATGGGAAATCAAATGTTTCACATTTTTTTCATTTGATTTCACGTTTTTACATATGTGATTTCACAATTTTTCACATTTGATTTCACATTTTACATATTTTTCACATTGATCACATATGTAAAAACGTGAAATCAAATGTTTCACAATTTTTTCACATTTGATTTCACATTTTACACATTTGATTTCACATTTTTCACATTATTCAAAATGTGAAATTTTGTGATAAAATGTGAAATTATGTGAAAAATTGTGAAATCTTGTGATTAAATGTGAAATAATGTGAAAAATTGTGAAATCTTGTGATTAAATGTGAAATCAAATGTGTCAAATGATAAAATTTTGAAACATTTGATTTCACATTTTATCACAAAATGAAATGAAATTATGTGAAAAATGTGAAATCAAATGTTTCACAATTTTTTATTTGACACATGTGATTTCACAATTTTTCACATTTGATTTCACAATTTTTCACATAATTTCACATTTTATCACAAAATTTCACAATTTTTCACATAATTTCAGATTTCATCACAAAATTTCACATTTTGAACAATGTGAAAAATGGGAAATCAAATGTTTCACATTTTTTTCATTTGATTTCACGTTTTTACATATGTGATTTCACAATTTTTCACATTTGATTTCACATTTTACACATTTGATTTCCCATTTTTCACATCATTCAAAATGTGAAATTTTTTGATAAAATGTGAAATTATGTGAAAAATTGTGAAATCAAATTTGGAAAATGTGAAATTATGTGAAAAATGTGAAATCAAATGTTTCACAATTTTTTATTTGACACATGTGATTTCACAATTTTTCACATTTGATCTCACAATTTTTCACATAATTTCACATTTTATCACAAAATTTCACATTTTGAATAATGTGAAAAATGGGAAATCACATGTTTCACATTTTTTTCATTTGATTTCACGTTTTTACATATGTGATTTCACAATTTTTCACATTTGATTTCACATTTTACACTTGTGATAAAATGTGAAATTATGTGAAAAATGTGAAATCAAATGTTTCAAAATTTTTTCATTTGACACATTTGATTTCACATTTAATCACATAATTTCACATTTTATCACAAGTGTAAAATGTGAAATCAAATGTGAAAAATTGTGAAATCACATATGTAAAAACGTGAAATCAAATGAAAAAAATGTGAAACATGTGATTTCCCATTTTTCACATTATTCAAAATGTGAAATTTTGTGATAAAATGTGAAATTATGTGAAAAATTGTGAGATCAAATGTGAAAAATTGTGAAATCACATGTGTCAAATAAAAAATTGTGAAACATTTGATTTCACATTTTTCACATAATTTCACATTTTATCACAAGATTTCACAATTTTTCACATAATTTCACATTTTATCACAAAATATCACATTTTGAATAATGTGAAAAATGTGAAATCAAATGTTTCACATTTTTTTCATTTGATTTCACGTTTTTACATATGTGATTTCACAATTTTTCACATTTGATTTCACATTTTACACTTGTGATAAAATGTGAAATTATGTGAAAAATGTGAAATCAAATGTTTCAAAATTTTTTCATTTGACACATTTGACTTCACATTTTATCACAAAATGAAATGAAATTATGTGAAAAATGTGATATCAAATGTTTCACAATTTTTTATTTGACACATGTGATTTCACAATTTTACACATTTGATTTCACATTTTTCACATAATTTCACATTTTATCACAAGATTTCACAATTTTTCACATAATTTTAGATTTCATCACAAGATTTCACAATTTTTCACATTATTTCAAATTTTTCCAACAGCTAGTGAAATTTCTTCAACAGCTAGTGAAATTTTTCCAACAGCTTGTGAAATTTTTCCATCATCCAGCTAGTGAAATTTTTCCAACAGCTTGCTTAATCGGTTTGATAGAAAAAGTTTCTTAAAAATACAATTATAGACAATGTTATGTTCTACAAGTTTTGTTCTAACTTTGTTCACGATTTGATGCATACGAAAAGAGATATTTGCAAAAACGAATTAATTAAAATAGTAATAGACAGATATCTAGAAAATTGTTGATGATAGGAATAGTTTGTGAAGCATACAATTCTAGATAATGTTATGTACTACAAGTTTTGTCATAATTTTGTTCACGATTTGATGCATACGAAAGGAGATATTTGCAAAAAATTATTAATTAAAATAGTAGGTAATATACAGATATCTCGAAAACGGTTCTTGATAGAAAAAGTTTGTCTGAAAAACAATTGTAGACAATATTATGTTTTACAAGTTTTGTAATAACTTTGTTCACGATTTGAAGCATACGAAAAGAGAAATTTGCAAAAAAAAATTAAAATAGTAATAGACAGATATCTCGAAAATTGTTGATGATAGGAATAGTTTGTGTAGAATACAATTCTAGATAATGTTATGTACTACAAGTTTTGTCATAATTTTGTTCACGATTTGATGCATACGAAACGAGATATTTGCAAAAACGAATTAATTAAAATAGTAATAGACAGATATCTCGACAACGGTTGATGATAGAAAAAGTTTCTTTTTGATACAATTATAGATAATGTTATGTTCTACATGTTTTGTTTTAACTTTGTTCACGATTTGATGCATACGAAAAGAGATATTTGCAAAAACGAATTAATTAAAATAGTAATAGACAGATATCTCGAAAATTGTTGATCATAGGAAAAGTTTGTGTAGCATACAATTCTAGATAATGTTATGTACTACAAGTTTTGTAATAACTTTATTCACGATTTCAAGCATACGAAAAGAGATATTTGCAAAAACGAATAAATTAAAATAGTAATAGACAGATATCTCGAAAATTGTTGATGATAGAAAAAGTTTCTTAAAAATACAATTATAGACAATGTTATGTTCTACAAGTTTTATTCTAACTTTGTTCACGATTTGATGCATACGAAAAGAGATATTTGCAAAAACGAATTAATTAAATAGTAATAGACAGATATCTCGAAAACTGTTGATGATAGGAAAAGGTTGTGTAGCATAGAATTGTAGATAAAGTTATGTACTACAAGTTTTGTTATAACTTTGTTCACGATTTGATGCATACGAAACGAGATATTTGCAAAAAATTATTAATTAAAATAGTAATAGACAGAAATTTTGTTAGGTTTAATTTGTCTATACAAAATATTTCGATACGACTTTCAGATTTCAAGAAATAAGCGAAAAACTGAAAAAAGTCACCTTTAGAGCCCCCCCCTTCCTCGAGCTCACCCCCCCCTCACCAGGACTTTTTTTTTTTCTTCAATATTACGTACCAAAGGAACGTTTAAAAAAAGTTCCAAAACTCCGGAAATTATTTCTTCTGATTTATCTAATTTTACTGGGTTATTAGAGGGCTATCGCAGTTCAGTGGCGCCCTCATCACATTAAAAAAGATTTCTCAATAAAGAAAGCCTAAATCATAATGGCCTAAATTAAAGAAGTAATCAACACGAACACTACAAAAGCCTTCAAGCTATTTTCATAGAATACTTTTATAGGTTTTTTAAAAGGTCTAAACAATAGATAAGCTACTATTTTACAGGAATAGATAAGCCACTCTTGTGTCTAATATTTACAAAACTTAAAATTTACGACAGTCCCTGATCAGAAGATGGCATTGTACTCAGTACTTTTTTACCGCTCGCTAGATGGCGTGCTACTGTATTCAAAGCTACTACTGTATTAATAATTTGCTTTATTCATAGAATGCATGAAAATAAATCTATACTTACATGTAACACTAAAATATTATGATATTATGCATTGCAAAGAATAATAATTATCGTTTTATCTTTACTTTTGAAAAAAGAAAAAAAACGGCCGCTTTTGTTTTTATTCGCAATTGTCTAAAAGTGGAATTTTTAGAACCTATAAAAGTATTGTATAACAATGGCTTGAAGGCTTTAGTAGTGTTCGTGTTGATTACTTTTTTAATTAAGGCTTTCTTTATTGAGAAATCTTTTTTAATGTGATGAGGGCGCCACTGGACTGCTATAGCCCTCTTAAGTTTTAAATCGAATAGATTTGTAAATATGTTATCTAACTTTTATCTGACAGCATATGCTCACGACTATATTCCCCGAGGGGGTAGTCAGAGATATTCTGAAACCTCAGAACATCCGTAGTACCGAAACTGTCCAGTGTGACGGGGAGTGAGCCCGTCGCCACTTGTAATGGGCAGTGGGTACAATACATGCCTCGAAATTGAAGCATGCAGGTTTCCTCACGATGTTTTCCTTCACCGAAAAGCCAGTGGTGTTACAAATCGTACATAAATTCCGAAAAACTCATTGGTACGAGTCGGCCTGGACGGAGATCGAACCATCGCCACGACAGGCAAGGTTACTCACCACTGGACCACCACGGCTTTTTACACTGGATCGTGGTGGCTTTTATCAATCTACTATAATTTCAGATAAACTCGAAGCAAATAGTATTCAGAATAGTAAACTCAAATTACGACATAATATATTCGAGAGTAATGGAAAACAAAAAGAAAAATTACGCTTGTACAAACGACTGCGGCCGAATTGATAACAACACAATGAAATTCGCTAAAAACAAGAAACCGTTCGCATTGAGCCTACTAACACCAACAAACAAAAAAAAGAGGGAAAATTCAATAAAACAAACAGTTTTAACTGAAATTTATTCAAATACGGCGCCTACAGCGAAAAAAACTAAATTATACTTGCCATGGTTAAAATTAAAAATGGCCGACTACATTTCGCGGCAAACGGAGAGTACAACAAAATCAGATTGCAAAGAATTACTCGGTCATAATATCAGTGAAGATGAAGAAAATTAGACTTATGGTGATTAAGTAATATTTAACAAAGGTCTTTATACAGGATGCAAGGAAAAGTATCATGTACTGCATGTAACCTTTAAACCACATTACTCTACCCAGTGAACGCAAATACAGACGACTCTACCCATCAAACTGAACAACTTTTACTATGGGGGTAAACCGATAGGAGCAAAAAAATAATAAGCTGTCCCATACTAAACTCCAATACCTTACTCGACTCAAATGTATGCAACAGCAGATTTTTTTTTGTTCTGACAGGTTTGCTCCCATAGTAAAAGTTGTTCATTTTGATGGGTAGAGTATGTAGTTTAAATATTAACTAGCAACCCGCCCCGGCTTCGCACGGGTGCAATGCTGATACTACTATACAACGTGTTAAGAGGGCTATCGCAGTCCAGTGGCGCCCTCATCACATTAAAAAAGATTTCTCAATAAAGAAAGCCTTAATTAAAAAAGTAATCAACACGAACACTACTAAAGCCTTGAAGCCATTGTTATACAATACTTTTATAGGTTCTAAACATTCCATCCACTTTTAGACAATTGCGAATAAAAACAAAAGCGGCCGTTTTTTTTCTATTTTCTAAATTTGTATGTTTAGACCTTTAAAAAACCTATAAAAGTATTATATGAAAATAGCTTGAAGGCTTTTGTAGTGTTCGTGTTGAGCACTTTTTTAATTTAGGCTTTCTTTATTGAGAAATCTTTTTTAATGTGATGAGGGCGCCACTGGACTGTGATAGCCCTCTTACGCACATAGCAGCTAGCTAAGTCCACACTGTTCATAACTCATTATCATTAACTAAACAAATTTACTTATTTCACCCACTAACTTATGTAAAGGCATTAATTATAAATCAAAGAAAATTCTGTTAGAGGTTGGCTATGTGCTATGTGTAACTTTGCCTTAAAATTATCATTAAATAATTTAAAACCAGTTGAACAGTTACCTTACCTAAGTACTCTTATACAGGGTGTCCCAAAACTCAACGTCAAGCCGCAAATAGGAGATAGGTGAGTTTATAACTGTTCAGGGAAAAATACAAAAAAAATTCAAGTTTGATAGTTTTCGAGATTTCGTAATTTTTTTTTACATTAGAAAAATCGCTACCTTGCCCTCAACTTTTAGATGTAGCTACTACAAATTTGTAAATTTTTTCATGCAAATACTTGTTACGCAATTCATAAAAATCTTTTCAGTAGACCCAATTCAAAAATAAACTATTAGTTCCCTACTTTTTACAGAAAACACTTCTTTCTATCGGAGTTCTGCGGTAAAAATTATTTCTATGTCAACTTTGAGACTACACCCTGTATAAAAAATGTATGACGGTAACCTGGCAAGTTATTTTAAAAGTTGACCAATTTATTCAAATTTTCAAAATGGTGACACACTTAGCACTTACTTTTCTAAAATAGTAATATTTTTTTTCTTGTCGAACAACCCCATTTCAAAACATTTTTTTTGTATTTTTCCCTGAATAGTTATAAACTCACCTATCTCCTATTTGCGGCTTGACGTTGAGTTTTGGGACACCCTGTATATTCCGTGCCTAAGTTACAATAATGGTATAGATAGGCTATACTTTATTATGAAAATTAAAATTTGATGTACCTACCTTTTCACCACTTCTTATTCTTACCCTTTTGTATGAAAAATATGTCGAACGATCTGTCAGGTAAGCTAACAAGAAATTACTAAGAAATTGTGAAACAGGCCCTAAGAATACAGATGATAAGTTCTTTTAAGGATATCTGACAGGTCGTTTGACGTATTTTGTATGAAAGATATGTCAAACGACGTGTCAAATATGCTAAGAACTTATCCATGTTGTATGAAAGATAATGTCAAACAACCTGTCAGATATCCTAACAAGAACTTATCCAAAAGTGGAGAAACAGGCACTAACTCGACCTCTATTGGTCAATTGCAAACCTAAATCGACCTAAACATAAACTGACGACCATACTTCCTTTTTTGGGTGGTCACAACTATGCTACCAAGGAACATATGTACTCTCTACCGAGAGTATGCTACCAACTTTAAAATATACCATAGTCAACTATTAAAAAATTTTAACAAGTACAAAAAACAATGTCTCTAAATCTTTGATAAAAAATTAACATTTCGAGAAATGTTTTAAAAACTCTTCATTTTATTATAAGGCACCTCATAATTTACGTTCAGTCTTAAAATTTTGTGCTATTAGTCAACAGTAAAGATAATTTAAAAATAAAAAACTTAACACTATCATGCACATTATCTATACATAGAAAGGATTTTTTATATAATTTAGATAAAAACTCTGGAAGACTTTTTAGATATTGCCCGACTAAGTATATGCTTTAACTTTTTTTTTACAGAATGTTTCATATACATGGGTAGAAGTCAAACTTAAATTTTACAACTAAATATACCTACTACAAAGAATAGCAAATATAAGTTACCTACTTGTGTGCAATGGGGGATTTCCTAACAACTAATTGAAAAATAGTATTTCCTAATGTCTTTATAGTTGGAATTGAAATTATAGTACATTACTGCAGCGGCCAGCAACAGAGGCATTGATGGACGAACGTGTAAATGTGGGCCGAGGCGAAGCCGAGGCACACATACGTAAGTCCATCAATGCCTAGTTGTGGCCAAGGCTTGTATAGTACTTTTCTCAAATAATGCGCGGAAATTAAAACAGTAAATTTTCTCAAATAATTCGCAGAAATTAAAACTCTTTTCAAAATCAATGACGAACAACGAACAAAAATTTGTTTTTTTTTCAATAAACAGCTTTCTATTTGCAAGCCAGTTCGAAATTTAAATAAAACCTTTGATGAGTTACCTCCTTGGTCGCCATGTTTCGGAGAAAAAGATCGTTCCATTTTTAAATTACACGACAGATATGAGTTTAGTATGTAATTTATTTGGTCGCTAAACACGACAGATATGGATTTTCATACAACATTGCCGGCCGCTGCGCGCATGTATTTGGCCAGTACAGCAATTTCGATTTATCTCGAAGAAGGTTGTCAAAATAATGCTCACATTTCCAAGCATGTTTGAGAAAAGTATTTAATAACATCTAAATAGATGGCACTGATGAGATGGCTGTGCAAATAAGCTTGCTGTTGATAAAATTACAAATAAATTGTTAAATAAAGAGGATACAATAAAATTCCTGACGATATATTAAATTTATCTAAAATAAAGTTTCAATTACATATTAAGAAGTCTTTATCTGGCAAGGCGTATTATAAGACTATAACAGTGCGTCCACATCTGGCGAACGCGCCGCGAATGCGCAGCTCGCGCGCCGCTCGCGTGCTGCTCGCGAACAGCACGCTGGACGCACCCTTAGATAATTCATTATATTGAAGACACAAATGCGTGGTGCAATTCCAGTTTGACATAATTTATATAGCAAAATCTCAGACTTTTTAGATTGTGACGTTCGAAAAGAGGTACACTGTATCCTATTTTGAATAAATATATTTTTGAGTTTGAGTTTGGATAGTATGAAAAGAAACTTCAACTACAAATGCATTAGACTCGGTGCCATGATTTTTTTTTACCGTCTTCAGCCCAATAATCATTTCTTTGATCAATCTCATGTTAAAATAACATTTTGTGTCTCAGTAAATAAGTGTTAGTTGTATATATTTAGAAATATAAGGGTAAATAGGGTACGATGGGACCAACATGTACGATAGGTAAAAAGGTCCCTAAACAAAAGTAGAAAAAAAAAAAAAAAAACTCATAAACTAGCTGTGAGAAAATCCCTCATTAGTCAAAAACTTGTCATGCAATATAAAACTTAAAAAAAATAAAAACCGACTTCAAAAGTAAAAAAGCTGAAAAATAATATTTCAGCCTATGACTTTTACGTTCGAATCTATAAGATTTTTTTTTTCTAACCTATTTCATCCCTCTGCTGTGCAAAGGCCTCCCCTTTAATCTTCCAACCATCTCTATCCTGGGCAAGCTCTGGCCACTTGTCGTCAAAAGCATCCAAGAAAATTAATTTGTTTTATTGGAGTCGGTGTCAAGCCAAGCCAATAAATTACTGCAAGCCCAGTCGCGAATCGTACCGGCTTGACAGCGACTTCGATAAAACAAATTAATTTTCTTGGATTCTTTTGACGACAAGTGGCCAGAGCTTGCCCAGGATAGAGATGGTTGGAAGATTAAAGGGGAGGCCTTTGCCCAGCGGAGGGATGAAATTGGTTAGAAAAAAAAAATTATAGATTCGAACGTAAAAGTCATAGGCTGAAATATTATTTTTCACTTTTTTTACTTTTGAAGTCGGTTTTTATTTTTTTATTACCAACAAAATTTTATGGGTGTATTCAGACAGTGACATGATGATAATTCGTACACCAAATGATTTAGTATAAGGTCATAAATATCTCTAAGAAATTATGTACTACTCTTGAACAAATAAACGAATTTAAATTTCAATGAAACTAAACACATGGGTCAAAAAACGAGAATTTTTTTGGACCTTCCATGCAAAAGTGCGGTTCAACACACACAACAAAAAATGTTTTTGCTTTTGACCTATGTTCCTTTGGGATAGTTGTTTAGTTTCATTATGTGAACAAACCCTTGAAATATTGTTAGTAATTAAAAACTAGTGGTGTAGCTCTACATACGAAATGATGAGATCGATACCCAAAAACCGGGAGATCTTAGGTTTCTTCCCCTCAATGGTATTGCCTCCTTCATTGACCATGTATTTCAAGGGTGGAGAAAGCAAAAAGTATTGCGGCTAACACAAAAGATCGCACTGGTTCGAAGTGTTGCTGGCTTGCCAGCCCCCACAACAAGATAAGATATGTGGCAACCTCCTTTTCTACGTACCAAACTCTGTGTTGTTTTTATATAAAAATATTTACGACTTTTTGAGAAGACAAATGACTTATGTCTTGTCATGAATACTCGTCAAAACTTTGGTATCGAGATTTCCGATTTCACGTAAAATAAATGATGTAAATACTTTCTGTGAATATCCTTCTGTAAATAAATATGTAAATAGTGCTCGGCGGTTTCCTTTCTTGCTAAAGATACATACAAAACAGATACTTCCTGCCCCACTCTGACATCAGATACCGCACCTCACCTCTTTCTGGGGACACTTTAGGGGAGCGAAGCATGAAGCACATGCAGAACGACAGCAGATGCAGTGCTAATGCCATTTTCTTTCTACTGCAGTACTACAACCATCGTGTGACCATTCTATGGAGTTCCATTGCGTCACAAGTTTCAACCATACTAGTTTTTTTATTAAGTGTGGAACGTAGCTTCTCCAAGAGAAGACGTACAAGTTACTTCCTTGGCTTGCTTCGAAACTTACCACAAATATGACCAACCAACTGATAGTGTCTACTGAAGGTACTGCCGCATTCTTCGCATTTGAATCTGCGTAAATTTAAATGCCTCTCTCGTATATGCGATAACAGACTCTTTTTCAGCATCTCCTTATTGCAATAATCGCAAATGGCTCTGGAGTAATGAGACTTGTCTTTTTGAGCGAAAACTGAAGAAATATATTCTTTGAATTCAGATTTTTCTATTGATTTTTTCTCGTCGATCTCTTCTTTGATCGTGCCAAATTTCTGGATCGATATCATGTTGGTGTCTATTTTGGTCATTTGTACACAAACTGGTGATTCCTTGATGCGTTCCACCCACGTTTCGTTAAGCTTTTTCTTGATATGAATAGATTCTTCTTCGTGCAAGTTGTAGTGTGCTTTCCTTATGTGGTATTTGAGTAATCGTTCTTCGCAGTATGTGACTCCGCAAGCTATACATTTAAATTGAAAGAAGTGGTGGTCGTCGTGGATTTTTAAATGAATTATAAGGTTTCTTTTTTCTACGAAGGATCGGTCGCAGTGGTCGCAGGTGAAGATTTTTCGTTTAGAAACACCTGGAAACAAATAAAATTATATTATAAAAATTTTTATTTGCTTTCTTTATTTTTATCTAAGATTTGATTGTTTGTTTGTATTGAAACTAGGGATGCAACGATTACGAAGCGGTGCATCGTTTTGCATCTGTAATCGTAATAATCACGATTAATAACGATGCAATGCACCGTACTAAGAATCGTACGATTATTAAATCGAATTGAAAACGTCAATTGGATTGCACTTGTTGACGAATACAGAATACTAGATTCCAGAGCGGAAAAACAACTTTTAAAATAATTTTTAAATTCTACCGAAATCTATGATTAGATTTTCGGTTTGAAATATTACATACATTCTCGTTCCCGCGATATCTCATCTACATTTTAAAAGATTAATCTCCCACTTAAATCGTCTGAGATATCTCTTGATTAACGAGATTATACAGAATCATGTTTCACATAAAATTGGCCTGTACGCATCCAAACATCATAATCTTGATGACTTGTGAACCTTTGACTTCGATCTCAAATTAGTAGAAAAAGTTACAAAATCTTGGAATTTTTTAAAGTATTGTTTAATGATTTAACTTTCATTGGAATGCAAAGAAACACTGTGAGAACTCATTCTGATGACAATCTCAACTAAATTTGTTTAAATAATCGTAATGCATCGGTTATCATAATAAATAACGATTAATATCGTAATCGTAATGGCCGAATCGTTGCATCCCTAATTGAAACTACTGGACCTATTGGAATAATTCTTCTGCTACATTATCCGTGATGAACATAAGCTACGAAAAAAAAACGGCTAAGTGTGTGTCGGGAAAAAGAGGGCATTGCAACGCCTGTCACTCACAGCTAGTAACTATTAAAGCCATTTCTGGGTTAAAATGGACCAAGTAATTTCTTAACATGGTTTTGGCACAAGCTATGAGGAAGGATTGCGTAAGATCTTAGATTAAAAACTTTTCGCTTACGCCACAACCCGGACACTGCATACAAAAATTAGAAATTGACAAGATGACGTCGGCACATGCGAAACCAAAGAAATTGAACCTTAAGTCATCTTCGTAGGCGACGAGTAACCAGTGCGCAGTAACCAGAGGGTGATAGAGGGGGTGAGGTAAAAAGTTGGTGGGAGGAAGGGAGTGTCCGTACTGTATCTAGTAATAGATACTCTTTCTTATACTGTGCTTATGTTGAAAGATGTAGCTAAGAAATGAGAGAGTGAGATAGCCAGTTATGAAAACTTATGTAAACAAAAAAAAAAAATTATAATTATATTTTGTTTCGGTCACCGTGGCCGGTTTTTTTGTTTGGCAAGATGTCAAACAAATGTCAAACCTATGGAATGTTGATGACATCTTGCCAGACAAATCTTTTAATATAAAAGTCACATTATTGCTGTTTCATGTGCGGCCACATTATGGTTACATCTAGTTACTATATTTACGCGTAAGATAGTAGTTGCAAAGCTTTTAACCACCCCGAATAGGTTTATAGTCGTGAATTTATGTATGTTACGTACATAATTTACCTTTATGTTTGTTAATATGCCTGGTGTAGGCATCATTCCGAAAAAATTCCATCGAACAATAACAGCATTTGAAGCGAGGTTTCACCGCATTGTGCTGGTACAAGTGAGCTTTGAACTTGTAAGAAGTACCTAGTATTGTCTTCTTGCATATATTACAGTGATTTCTCTTTTTATTACGATCGTTTCTCTCCTTCAGCTCTTTTTGTAAGATCGTAGATTTTTGAAGGGAAAAGGACATATTATGAAGAATAACAAAGCATATTGTAAGAAACTTAGGATTAAACTTAAGATAATGTAATTATTATGTTTAATGAAACTAATAAACTAAAGGAAAATCAACAAAGTGCAAACAAAAACAAGAAAATGAAAGTCTTGATGAAAGTTTACAAAAGAAATGTCAAATTGCCATTAAATTGTTTTTTTTTACCATTTTTGTAGGAGTATCGGGTTTTTCACGAATTCTATTTGCCTCTCGTTTATTGTTCAAGTATGAATGAAATGCAAACATTTATTTTTCAAAGTTATTCTTCTTTCTTTTTTACTCCCAAAGGAGAAAAGAGATAAAACAAATGCTTGAGAATCATGATAGATAGATCTACATAATTTATTTTTCGGCTCTGGGTGCTTGCTTATAATTTGTAATGTTTTAGGGTGAAGATATACCTTCATACAATTCGTGGGTCCTAGATAGAGTTTGAATGGAGAACACAAAAGGGTCAAAATATTACTAAAAAATACACTTAAAATCTTAGCGTAGATCATGTACATTACATTAGTTTTTATTTCACTTCAATACATGCAGTATTTCCGAAGTTATGACGACGAGAAGTTTAAGCGCTTTTTAAAATTTCCGAGTTTACGCGCGCTCACGCTTTGACGTCACACCCCCGCTCAGCCCGCGACCGCGACACAGCGCGGCGCTCGGTCCGGTGCATTTTGTTTCGTTTGTTCGTCAAAAATTCGTTTAATTTCGTTTATACCTAATAGTGTGCTTGTATTTCAAGGAAATAATACTTTTACATTAATTTTATAACCGATTACACTAAAGTAAACCGTGTGGTGTGTAGAATGGATGAAGTTTTTCAAAAAGGTCAGTCGGACAATCTGCCAAGAGTGGATAGTTTGATGGTGGCACAATATTTTATGAAGAATAAGGATTTTACGGCTGCCGAAATAATAATAATTAATAATAATTTCTTGGACAATGTCACACAAATTATCTAGTCACATTTAAAGTACCAGAATCTAGCCTGGACTTTACAGGGTGAAATTGATATCATTGGCATCCTTTTAAACTAAGAGTCTACCCATCAAACTGAACAACTTTCACTATGGGAGCAAACCAATCGGAGCAACTAAAAAATCTGCTGTCCCATACTAAACTGCAATGCCTACTCGACTCAAATGTATGCAACAGCTGATTTTTTTTTTCTTTGATCGGTTTGCTCCCATAGTAAAAGTTGTTCAGTTTGATGGGTAGACTCTTAGTTTAAAAGGATGCCAATGATATCAATTTCACCCTGTAGATACAAACATCCATGACTCGGGTACAAATATTCATATTCATCATACAAATATTTGTCCCTTACGGGATTCGAACCCGCGACCCTCGGCACAGCAGGCAGGTTCACTACCGTACCGACTGTGCTACCGGGCTGTCAAATTCGCGGAATAAAGATGAAAAGGTGTGTATGTTTTATGTAAGCATTACCTACTGTCGGGTAGGTATTTGTTCAAGCTTAAACCTTCCTTAAAGTGTGTCTGTGTGTGTTTTATTTAGGACCTACATTATGGACAACGATTTAAAAAATCTAGGTAGGTACTCGCAATCGCAATCCACATCTTGCACGTACGAGGTTGATGTTGTTGATGATTATTTGTGTTTTATTAGTTTAAAAACATCGAAATGGTCTTCACAGCAGTGCGCTTTAGTTTTAGGCCCTATTGCATCTACTCTTTTTATGGCCGTCATCCACTTCTTTCTCATTTTTGGGTCCTCAGGCACATAAAAAAAGAGTTTATCGGGTGTTTTCACAGTTGAATTGAAACACTGAGGCACAATACAATACTTTTTTTCCATTTTCACTGAAGAGAACTCGATGTTTACTGCACAGCAGCGAGCGTACGAGAGCGCGACTGACGAATGACCGGGGGTGTGACGTCATCGGCTAGTGGGCGCCCGCCCGCGTTTTTAAAAACCTTCGTCCGGAAATACGCAATTTGATCGTTAATATCTCAGCCATTTTTGAAGATATAAAAAAAGTAAAAACACAGTTTTTTTCGTAATTTTTTGAAGATTTATTTGACATGTAAAGTGAAAAACGTTTGTCAGACCCATTTCCATTAGCTGAATAATGCAATATAGCAGAAGGGGTGGATGTGGGCTGATTTGATTGATTGTTATGTTATGCTACGATAACCACTGTTGTTTTCTTAATAAACAAAATTATGTGTTCGTGTGTTTGTATTCCATATTACTAGTCGGCTCAAAAAAGATTGAAGATTTCAAAACGTAAGCGGGTAAAAAAAATCATTTGTTTATTAATTTCCTTTCATCTAATTTCTTTTAAAACTTTTTTTTTAAAACTCTCTTTTAAACCACCCACGTATATGATAATGAGTAGATGCCCTTAAAATGACAAAGTTCTATCTCATCGTATGCCCTATGCGCATGCGTAGTGACATTCCTTGATAACCTAGCATGCCACCTTAGTCTGTGCATGCCACGCTCAATCGGTATAAGTGCATTTGATCTTTCTTTCTAACGTACCCGAAATGACAAGGACAAGACTAGTTTTGTAGACAAAAAATCTGTTTGCTGAAGGTATGCTAGTGGGTTTGCCAGGTTTAGTACCTGTCAATTTGGTTTCCTTGATTCTTTTCCTAGATTTTCGTATCGTGCTTGTTGCTTATTAACGGAATATTGTTAATTGTGAAAAGATTCCTAAATAAAATGGTGCATAAATCTGCCTTTTGATCACAATACGGGTAAGTCTAGCTTTTGTTTAGCGTAATTTATATTATTAGATATGGTTACATTTCGAAGCATATTACGAGTCCAGTGGTATTTTTATGCTCACTTCTATGTTATCTGTTATAGTGAATTTCTAAGCTGTCTTATATAACAGATTTCTATATATTTTTTTGATAAATATTGATGTTTATTTTTTTATTTTCCAAACGGGTTCAACTGCCGTCGACCTATGTCTATCCTTGTTTCGCATCTAAATAATTCAATATGCTGTTCTTTTCTATTTATTCTCATATTATCTTTTCAGGAGAAACGTAATTTCGGCCAGATTTTCACGATTTTTATTTAGGAGAGGGCGATAGGTAAGAAACATGTGAGAAAGGTTGTTATTGTAACTCTGAGACCAGCACTGGTAGCATGCACACCCGCGATAGCCATGATACGGCTTTATCACGTCTTTTATCTCGTTCTTTTGCGCGCGAACGAACGAGATAAAAGACGTGATAAAACCGTTTTTTGAATCTCATTCGTTGAGTTCAGCCGTTGAAAATGTCAAAATTAATTATGGAGAAACACATTTTTCTACTGCTGATTTGTCTTTCAAAAATCGCACTCCTGAATCATGATTTTTGAATGTCAAATCAACAGTAGAAAGATGCGTATCTTCCGTAGAAAGAGAAGGTACTAGAAGGAAGCGCGTGTCTTGTCATTTTCACTCAATAAGAGATGCACATAGCAAATTCGCTCTAGTTAAAAAAGGAGATCGCTACCTTATTGCTGTCCTTATCGGCGTAACCACTTTTTTGTACTGACTCCACCTGACTCCGACATGTCACTTCATATAAATTGTATAGGATTTCATGAGTATCGCTATCTCATACCCGGTTACACTGACATTCCGTCTACCAGTGTAAGCGAAACATTCTTCGTCTATGGTATCTTCATAGTAATTTTGACATTTATAACTGCAGAGTTCAACGAATGAGTTTCAAAAATCGCACTCTAGCACTTGTCTAGCACTGGTCCTTTGTGTTTGCCACAAACTCACCCATATTTTATGCATACCTCAGAATTTATGGTATTTTCTTTTCATTCTCTGGAATGCAGGTTTCCTCACAATTTTTTTGTCCACCGCTGAGCTAGTAAATGATAAATACAACCGTACATAAATCCCGAAGAACTTAATGGTACAGGCAGGCGTGTGCAGTTAAGGTAGGCAAAAAGCAGTGAAACCTTAATAATTTCTAAACTAAAAGCATTTTGTTTTCTCTATTACTTTTAATTGGTTTAATTACCTGTATTTAAACAAATCAAAGTCATTTGCTACACAAAATGCTTTTAGTTTAGAAATTATTCGGTTTCTGCACTGCGGGCAGGCAAAACACAGTAAAAGTCTAATTACTTATTTCTAAACTAAAAACATTTAATTCACTAAATGACTTTGATTTGTTTAAATACAGGTAATTAAACCAATTAAAAGTCATTGAGTAAACAAAATGCTTTTAGTTTAGAAATTATTAAGGTTTCACTGCTTTTTGCCTACCTTCACTACACGCGCCTGGGTACCTCTTAATTCTGGCACTAGCTCTCTTCCGTATGGGCTATCATTGCTCCTTGTTTATACTTTAATTATTCCCTTCCAGAACTACCATGTCATCGAAAAAACTACCACCGATGGAGACAATAATAACGCGTAGAAAGTCCGCACAGCTCAAACGTCAACTAAGAAACAAGGATGCCAGTCGTCAGAAGATATCTCAAATAACCCAAATGCTACGAAGCCCCAAGACTCAAGTAAAGTCAACGAAGAAGAAAGGCAAGAATGTTACGAATGAATTTTATCCGGATAAGACACGAAGGAGGGTGGAGGCTAAGAAAGTTGTTTTGAAACCAAAGCATCAGATGAAAGTTGTAGCTGTGGGGAGTAAGAGGAAGGGAGTGCCGCAGAAAGGTAAATAAAAAATAACTCCATTATTTCAGGTCTTTTATTGCCACAAAATGCATGTGCACAGAGATACAATGTTTCAATAGTATCATTGCAATTTTAATTATAACGAGCTTTTACCCGCGACTTCGTCCGCATAAATTATATACCAGATTTTAAGTCAGATGATGCTTATCATCTGACTTAAAATCTGTTATATAATTTATGATAGCTGGATAGCTGATTTTTGGATAGCTCTATCAAACAAAAAAAGTGTCATCAAAATCAGTTCAGTAGTTTTTGCGTGATACTCGAACAAACAAACACCCAAACAAACAAACAGACAGACAAAAAATCAAAAAATTGGCGATTTGGAATCAGGGACAGGTAAAAACCAAGTCATAATTTTTTTTTGTAAATATCTTCAATGTACAGACACACTTCTGTTACAGTTTTATAATAGTTAAGATTTTTTTTTTTTCATCTTACTTAAAATCTGGTATATAATTTATGCGGACGAAGTCGCGGGTAAAAGTACGTATCATATAAAGGTCAAGGTTTTCATTGCATTTGTAAATTAGACTGGGGAAGTGCTACTTTATGTTGGTTTCGTAAATTATAGGGCAGGGTAAAAAGTTCTTTGTGTTGAGTAAAATAGTACATTACGATACGTGTGACCTAAGTAGTCCATTATTGCACGGCGTGAATTATCGCCCGAGCGCAGCGAGGGCGATAAACGCCGTGTAATAATGGACTTACTTAGGTCACGAGTATCGTATACTATTTTATAGCTCGTGTGACCTAAACCCGCCAACTTTTTATTATATTGATATTTTCTTTCATGTTGAACTTTTATTCTATGAATACGTATACCAACGAATAGGGTATAATGAGGGTCCGGGGGCGAAGCCCCCGGCGGGGTGGAGGGGCGGAGCCCCCCCGGGGGCACGGGGGGCGGAGCCCCCCGTAGGACACAACCACAACTTTAAAAGCTTCGTTCATATATCGCAACCACAATCAATAGGTAATACTAACCTCTAATCACATCTACCGTTACATCATCATCAGCCCCTACTCACCCACTAAGCACGTACGCACTACATGGTGCACCCCCTAATCACCCCCATGAACTAGGGGGTACACCTCCTAATCACCCCCACGAGCTAGGGGGTACACCCCCTAATCACCAGCACGAGCTAGGGGGTACACCCCTTAATCATCCCACGAGCTAGGGGGTACACCCCCTAATCACCCCCACGAACTAGGGGCTCTAGGGGGTACACCCCTAATCACCCCCCACGAGCTAGGGGGTACACCCCCTAATCACCAGCCCGGGCTAGGGGGCACACCCCCTAATCACCCCACAAGCTAGGGGGCACACCCCCTAATCACCCCCACAAGCTAGGGGGCACACCCCCTAACCACCCCACGAGCTAGGGGTTACACCCCCTAATCACCCCAACGAGCTAGGGGGTACACCCCCTAATCACCCCACGAGCTAGGACTACACCCCTAATTACCTCCACAAGCTAGGGGGTACACCCCCTAATCACACCCACGAGCTAGGGGGTGCACCCTCTAATCACCACTACACACCCCTTACGCATTAGGGGGTGTACCCTCTTATCACCCCTATGCATCCCCAATCACCCTCTACGCTCTAGGGGGCGCATCCCTTACTCGCACACTACTACCAACATACTAATAAGGTGTGAGCAGGGGGTGCGGGTGTAAGTAGGGCGTACGTAATATAATTAAAGTAGGGGGGGTAACTTGGAGTCAGTTGGGGATTTCGCGATTTCAATGTTGGTCACATTGATTGAAAGCACATTTAAAAGTACCTACCTTCTTTTGTTTATTATGCATCTGTGCAATAAAGTAGATTCATTTTTGAACGTAATCCGTGTAATAATGGACTACTTAGTAACGAAAAACCGTGACCTAAGTGCTGGTTTAGGTCACGGAGTGCTTTAAAAGTACCTATTGTGTATCTGTGCAATAAAGTAGATTCATTTTCGAACGGTGTAATCCGTGTAATAATGGACTACTTAGGTAACGAAAAACCGTGACCTAAGTGCGGGTTTAGGTCACGGAGTGCTATAAAAGTTAATTGATGTTTGTTGATTGTTGTTGATGCAATGAGTAAAAAAATTGTTATTTTTCAGTACAAATTTAGATATTTCTTATTATATAGCTGAGTCCCATAGAGAAAGATGTTCAGTTTGATGGTCTGATCATCTCCTTAAAAAACTCAGCATAATTTATTAAGAAAGACCCTTAGAGTTACATTGCAGGTTCTGACACGAGCACTTGTCTCGCGTGGTTTTCGCGCGTCGCGTTTTCGCCGCCACGAGGCTCCGCAATCCGCAATCTCTTCTTGTTCTTGACCAAAAACAATCCCTGAGATTGGGATAGATTCTCCCAATAAACTACTTGACACTGGCGGAAATGCAGTGCTAACGCACAAGCAAGAGTCCATTTAATAATAAATAGAAAAAAGTGAGAAGAAAAAACGTCGATAAAAACTGGTTTCTTGTATGAGGAGAGGACCCCCCCTTTTTATAATTTGTTAACAAATCCACCGTAATAACGCATATTTTGTGAAAGTTTCAAGGTTCAAAAGCTGCAGCCCTAAATAGGTAGGACAGACAGATGGATAACGTAGGCTTGGGGTCCCGTTTTCACCCTTTGGGTACGGAACCCTAAAAATGTCAAATTATATTTTTAATTTCCAGGCTCAAATCTGAATTCACCACCAAACAAACTTCAAAAGCCAGACCAATCTGAATCTCAACGAAAAAAACTGAAGGATAGAATACAGAGTGAATTGAGCATAGAAGATCTGGTGAGACAGACGGACTGCGGGATGCTGAACGATGAGGATTTGTTGGAGATACTGACGTGTGAGAGCCCGGTGTGGTGGGAGGACCCTCCGGACGAGGGGTACTGCGAAGGTATGCATGTATGTTTTATTTCGAGAGTTAGTATGAAGTAAAAAGCCGTGGTGGTCCAGTGGCGAGTAACCTTGCCTGCCGTGCAGGAGGCGATAGTTCGATCCCCGTCCAGGCCGACTCGTACCAATGAGTTTTTCGGAATTTATGTACGATTTGTAACACCACTGGCTTTTCGGTGAAGGAAAACATCGTGAGGAAACCTGCATGCTTCAATTTCGAGGCATGTATTGTACCTACTGTCCATTAGAAGTGGCGACGGGCTCACTCCCCGTCACACTGGACAGAGTTTCGGTACTACTAGTGAAACGTGGATGTTCTGAAGTTTCAGAATATCTCTGACTACCCCCTCGGGGAATATAGTCGTGAGCATATGCTTATGCTGTAGTATGAAGTATGAATACTCAATCACAAGGGCACAGTATAAGAAAGTGTATCTGTTCTTTATATCGTGTGGACAGAACCCTGGTGTCAGAGTTTTTTCAGACCGCCTTATGGCCTCTGACGTGGTTTTTATGTAACGACTACTTGCTACCACCAGAGATAGTAGCCGGGACCAACGACACAGTATAAGAAAGAGTATCTAGTACCACATACAGTACGGACACTCCCTCCCACCAACTTTTTACCTCACCTATCGCACATTTACATTTGTTAGGTAGTATAAGATATTTCTTATACTACCTAACCTAACTATTGACTTAATTTTTGAATATTTCATTATTTGACAAAGATCATTCAAGACTCATTCTTAACTTAAAAAAGTACTTCGTCAATGGATGCGTCAGACTTGGTAACATGCATTTTTTTACTTTTTGGCCTAAATTTATTATCTTTGGATCCATGTCACGGTTAAACCATCTATTGAGGCATGTTGGACTACGTGTTCATGCATCTACTGCATCCATTACGTCACAAGAGGAGGAAGGAGGTGCGCGGGGGACTAACCGCCGCTGCGCGGGACCCGTGTCGCGACACTTCAGACTCGACCATATTAGTGCATACATCATTTATTAAAATATTATATAACCATTGAAGAAAGTACAATAAAAGTGAAAGTTTGTTATCCTAATCATCTCGTTTAAATTATCCATCCATCATCACATCAATTCAAGAGATTCCTGGTAAAGCAAGCCAACACTACGTTTAAACTACCTTTCAGAAAATAGCCCGTTACGATTTTAATATTTCTTATTCCAGATCCAATCTATACAAGAAAATCACAAAAATCGAATCTTCTAAACGATTCAGAAAAAACAAATTCCATATCCAGTAAAACTAAAGATGAAACCACACCAGATATGACTGAAAAACTAAAAATACCTCAAAGAAAAGAGGCAGACGAAAAATTCATGAAGAAACGGTCGAAATTGGAAAACCTACTAGGAAGCATCAAAACTAAACTAACACCTCAAAAAATTGATAATTCAATTAGTAAAGATAATAAAATCGAATCAAATCAACTGATAACAGACGTAAATAATACTAAAACAATAAATAATGGTATTAAACCAACTGAAATCAATGAAAATTTAAACAAAGCTGCTCCTAAAACCAAAAGGTTATCAGAAAGCACTGAAGGGGACGATCTATTTTCAAATTTAAGAGACGATGAAATTTTAAGAGATTTAGAAAATATAGAAATACCCGTAGAACCTGTAAATCCTGATGAATCAAGTAAAAATGATGATTGTATAGTTATAACCAATTCAAAAGAGGTAGAACAAAAAATTAAAAACAAAATGAAAATTCGCAACGAATACTTAAACATATTAAGAAAAAAGAATGTCATAAACGATATAAATGAAAAATCTAATACAACTAAACAAGAATCCGACGATAAATCAACATTTTCCGTAACAAGTATAGAAAAAGATATATCTTCTCCGATATCTAGAAGTCTTTCTGATGATACTTTGGATACTATCAGTTTAGTATCTCATGATATAGATAGTATTTCAGATACTAATATAAAATTTATTGACGATGATTCTACAAGTTTGAAATCTAACAAAGACATTGACAAAACTAGTGATGTAACAATGAATGTTGGTCAAAATAAAAATCAGCTTCTAGAAGATTTAGCTCCAAAATCAAATATAATACAAACACATACAAATATTAAATCTAATGCACATAATTGTTTAACAGTATACAAAATTATAACAAAAGACGAAATAGATTTAAATGTGATAAAAAAAGACGATATACTAAAAAATAACGTGTTATCTAAAACAGAAACGAATGAGAAATCAGATAATTCAGACGGAAAACTTAATGCTTTTAACAAAAAATTTAAAAATACATATCAGAGAAGGATTTTTGCAAAAAAATCTGAAGAAACAAATCAATTGAAAGAAGTTAATACAATTGCCAATAAATCGAGTACAAATTCAAAACCGATTATAATCACTAATAACAGCAGCGTAAAGTACTGTTTCAAATGCTCATCTATATTTGATACTGAAACATGTGCATATTGCACTAGTAAGACATCGAATGAAAATAATCATGAAGAGAAACCTGCATGTTCTTGTAATAATGAAATAGAACAAGAACATAATATCGATAAAAATTCAGAAGAAAATGCTACAAAATGATATGAGACAAAAATGACGGAGGAGGGAATTCAAAGCAAAGGGTAGGATAGAACTAAAAAAGTGCATGGAGTCCAGAATCTACGTGCTTGTTTAATAATGAAATAGAACAAGAACATAATGTAGATAACAATTCAGAAGAACAAACAAAACAAAATATAAGACAAAAATTACGAAGGAGGGAATTCTGAGGAAGATTTTAGCAAAGGGTAGAATAGAAATAAAGAAGCGAATGTAATCCAGAACCTACGTGCTTGTTTAATAATGAAATAGAACAAGAAAATAATATCGATAAAGATTCAGAAGAAAATGCTAAAAAATGATATGAGACAAAAATGACGGAGGAGGGAATTCAAAGCAAAGGGTAGGATAGAACTAAAGAAGTGCACGGAGTCCAGAATCTACGTGCTTGTTTAGTAATGAAATAGAACAAGAACATAATATTGATAAAAATTCAGAAGAAAAAACAAAACAAAATATAAGACAAAAATTACGAAGGAGGGAATTCTGAGGAAGATTTTAGCAAAGGGTTGAATAGAAATAAAGAAGCGAATGTAATCCAGAACCTACGTGCTTGTTTAATAATGAAATAGAACAAGAAAATAATATCGATAAAGATTCAGAAGAAAATGCTAAAAAATGATATGAGACAAAAATGACGGAGGAGGGAATTCAAAGCAAAGGGTAGGATAGAACTAAAGAAGTGCACGGAGTCCAGAATCTACGTGCTTGTTTAGTAATGAAATAGAACAAGAACATAATATTGATAAAAATTCAGAAGAAAAAACAAAACAAAATATAAGACAAAAATTACGAAGGAGGGAATTCTGAGGAAGATTTTAGCAAGGGGTAGAACTAAAGAAGTGAATGGAGTCCAGAACCTACGTGCTTGTTTAATAATGAAATAGAACAAGAACATAATGTAGATAAAAATTCAGAAGAAAATGCTAAAAAATGATATAAGACAAAAATGACGGTGGAGGGAATTCTAAGGACGACCTTAGCAAAGGTTAGGGTAGAATTAGAGAAGCTAATGTAGTACAGAACCTACGTGCTTGTTTAATAATGAAATAGAACAAGAAAATAATGTTGATAAAAATTCAGAAGAACATGCTAAAAAATGATAATGAGGCAAAAATGACGGTGGAGTGAATTCTAAGGAAGATCTTAGCAAAGGATAGGATAGAACTAAAGAAGTGAATGGAGTCCAGAACCTACGTGCTTGTTTAATAATGAAATAGAACCAGAACATAATGTCGATAACAATTCAGAAGAATCTTCTAAAAAAATAATGTATTGAGAGAAACACGACCAAGGAAGACCATGCGAAGGTAGGGTCAATATTACTATGGAGACGTGTATCTTTCTACTGCTGATTTGACATTGAAAAGCCGTACTCCAGGAGTGCAATTTTTGAAAGTCAAATCAACAGTAGAAAGATGCGTATCTCCATACAGTTTCAACTGCCGAGTTCAAAGTATGAGATTCAAAAATGGCACTCCAGAACTAAAAGTAAAGAATGAAAATAGAGTCGGAAATCTGCAAGAGAGAGATAGGGGACGTAACTTAAGTTATTGTAGCTTTTATACAGGGTGTAAGTGACAGCCTAGCAAATACTGAAACGGTGAACTCAGACCATCAAACTGAACAACTTTCACTATGGAGCCTACCTCAGGAAACGCGAAAAAAAATCAGCTGTCCCATACAAAACTGCTGTACCTACCCGACTAAAATGTATGGGACAGCTGATTTTTTTTTCGCGTTTCCTGAGGTAGGCTCCATAGTGAACGTTGTTCAGTTTGATGGTGTGAGTTCACCGTTTCAGTATTTGATAGGCTGTCACTTAAACCCTGCTATAATAATATGCTCACAATATACGTACACACGGCGACACATCAGGTTACGCACCCTATATACCCATAACTACACTACGTACAAAACACAAAATAGTGCGGTAGAGAGCCTGCATAGACGCGGCTGCCGGCGCGGGCGCAGCGTGCTGTGAGACGAAACAATAACAACATAACGCACCCACTCGCACGATTCGCAGCGTTCAACTTCTAATAGTTCAAAGTCCAAACAGGGTAACCTGACCTGTCGCCGTGTGTACATACTAAAGCTTTGCATAATCTATATCTACTTATAAAACAGCTCCATGACTAACAAACCGCAGCCTAAACCACTGAAGATAGAAACATGAAAGGAATAAATATACTACACAGCGTTGTAGGGGTGCACTAAGAAAGGATTTTTTGAAAATCAACCCCTAAAGGGGCGCAATGGAGTTTTCCGAAATACACCATCCCCACCCTACTTGGTGGAGCCAGGTCTACCCAATATTAAACTGTACAAAAACATGTATAGTCATTCCTTACAGTCGCACACTAGATTAGACATAAGTCTGTTACGTCTGTTAAACAAATGTCAATACTTTCTAACCAAATTCAAGCAAAAAATAGCGGAGTCTTCCAGCTGGAGGTCTGGTGACAAAATGCTTCAAGACGGTATCTGTTTACTATTGATATTTCACTTATTCTAATGGGCGGTTCTCATAAGTGTGAATGGATGTCAAGTAGCGTTTCTATGTCTTGCTTTATTATATTATTTATCTACCCCTATATTTTATCTTTGGGTGGAGCATTCAATGAGCTATTCTGCATTTTATTAGTCTATAGGTTTTTGTTTTATATATACATATTTATGTTATAATTATAATAATTGTTTAATTAAATGACTTGTTTCTTTAATTGCGGTTGTGTCTCGAATCAATAGATCTCTTCTTATAGACTGACTTTAGCAAAATTTTCTTTTTGTATATATGTATTATAATTATTAAGAACCATGTAATCATGAAAAAGAAGTAACCACACCACAGAACATTACAATAGTTAGAAGTGATCTAATGTTCATATGTATTATACCAGTGTCGACAAATTAAAACAAAATCTTTTACTAATTTGAAAGGAATATATGTAATAATTAATTAACTACTGTACTTATCTCCATTTATTGTCGCAGTGATTTTTGTATGTATTGGAGATACTAATTTGAAATGTAGTCCATCTAAGAACCTTGTCAAATTCACCTGTATTAAGAGGGCTATCGGAGTCCAGTGGCGCCCTCGTCACAATAATAAAGATTCCCAATAAAGAAAGCCTAAATTAAAAAAGTGCTTAATTGACAAACTACAAAAGCCTTCAAGCCATTGTTATACAATACCTACTTTTATAGGTTCTAAATATTCCACTTTTAGACAATTTCGAATAAAAACAAAAGCTGCCGTTTTTTTCTTTTTTCAAAATTTGTATGTTTAGATTAGACCTTTAAAAACCTATAAAAGTATTCTATGAAAATAGCTTGAAGGCTTTTGTAGTTTGTCAAGTGGACACTTTTTTAATTTAGGCTTTCTTTATTGAGAATTGTGACGAGGGCGAATAGCCCTCTTGACGTCATTAAGCTTTTAAAAAACATAACTGCTATTACCGGCTAGAAGTTTGTTGGTGACGTTTGCGGCTACAAGTTTTCGAAGACGTTTGCGGCTTCAAGTTTGCGGTGATAAGACTGTATTGGGTGGCCTACATTTTAAATTGGTTGGCCTACATTTTGGTCATATTTGTGATTGCATGATACAATAATTTTAAAAAATACAAAAAAACGCGCTTATAATAAAAACACATATGCATTGTATTTTGAATGAAGTCCCTTATGTAAAAATAAAATGTTAATAAAATAAGCTGATAATTCTTTACA
The DNA here is from genome assembly GCA_922987775.1 of Agonopterix subpropinquella. NCBI lineage: Eukaryota > Metazoa > Arthropoda > Insecta > Lepidoptera > Depressariidae > Agonopterix > Agonopterix subpropinquella. Next base: position 5,602,425 of record OV277718.1, on the reverse strand, counting down.
GGCGTTTCATTTTTAGGGTTCCGTACCCAAAGGGGTGAAAACGGGACCCTATTACTAAGCCTACGTTGTCCGTCCGTCCGTCCGTCCGTCCGTCCGTCCGTCTGTCCTACCTATTTAGGGCTGTAACTTTTGAACCGTAATAGCTAGATAGTTGAAATTTTCTCAGATTATGCGTTATTACGGCGGATTTGTTAACAAATAATAAAAATGTCAAAAAGTTAAATATTAAGGGGGTTCTCAACAAGAAACTAGTTTTTATCAACGTTTTTTCTTCACGCTCTATCGTTAAAACGGTAATACATACAAGCGTCATACTTAGTTTGATTATCGAGCAAACTCTACAGAATAACAACAAATACTAAAAACCGGCCAAGTGTGAGTCGATCTTGCGCTAAAGGTCCCGGACAAAAAAAGTTTTTTTTTTTCAAGTTAATAATGTTGTGTTCTGTGGTGGTGTGGCACGGAACCCTCGGTGCGCAAGTAGCCCGACTTGCACTTGACCGGTTTTATTATTCTATGTTATAAACTTATGTATAAACTCCAGGAAGCTGGTATAGGTATATAAACTCATATATTTTTTTGTAAAAGTAAGACACTCCAAAAAGCTGAACTATTCTGTCTTCTTCGACATCGAACGATAATTCCATAGTTCCTTTTGAACTTCATTATTTTGAAGCCACTATTTAACAGGTTCACATCTGTGTGAATAATAAATATTTGAAGGTTTTACGGCTAAACATTTTCAGAAAGTAAAATAATCGCTCAAAAACGATCTCTCAAAATCACCGAGCTATCATGCACGCAGCCCTCGCTATATCGTTATGAACCTGAGTTCTTTCTAATTAGTCTGTTGGTCTGCCAACGTGCATGATAGCACGGTGATTTTGAGAGATCATTTATGAGCAATTATTTTACTTTCTGAAAATGTTTAGCAGCGGCCAGCAACAGAGGCATTGATGGACGAACGTGTAAACGTGGGCCGAGGCGAAGCCGAGGCACACATACGTAAGTCCATCAATGCTATATTGTTTCCAAACCACTTTTCGTTTTAAGGGACCAACAAAAAATTGTTTCAGCATTTCTGTTTTTGCGTTACCGTTATCTATCTGTCTTCATGCAAAATTTCAAATTAATAGGTGCAATCACAGAACATTATAAGATGGGTTAGAAATGCAAAGTAGCGCTTTTGCTTCGGAGACGGCTGTCGCCACTTGTCTTCCCGCTCACACTGCTACAACTACTCATGCCCTCTCGCTCGCACCACACCGCGCGCCTTATGGTGTTATGCAAATCATTGCATAACCAGTGGCGACACGTTCCACGCTTACTTTGCACTTCTAACCGCTCTTATAATGTTCTGTGGGTGCAATAATGAGCAAGTTATTGAGGCGGGGCATACAGGCATCCGTGTGGTGACGGCTAAGAATAGCACCACCCCGTTATCCCCGTGGGTGTCGTAAAAGGCGACTATGGGATCTACCGGAGGATGGGCAGCATCCTCTGAGTACACACATTCAATCCAACTGCGATCGCCAACCCGCCTGCCAAGCGTGGCAATTATGGCAAATCCTCCCATTTTTGGGGGATTCCTATGTCCAGCAGTGGACGTCTATCGGCTGATATGATGATGATGATAATACAGACAGACGGAATGGACGAAAGTATAACGACAAGAAAGTATGACGACCCGGTTGGTGTAATGGTTACTAAGCCGGATTGCCAAGCCCGGGTCCTGGGTTCGAATCCCGGTTCGGTCATGGATGTTATATGTGTGTGCCGTTGTTGTATATGGTTCCCATAACAAAAAGCCTAAGGCTTAATTTGGGATCATTACAATGTATGTGCCTGTGAGCGTTATTTATTTATTTATTTATAAGGGTTGCTTGTTTGACTACGGAACCCTAAAAAGGTACGAGCTAGATTGCACTTTATTGCCGCTTGTTGAGAGTAGCTATTGATTAAAGTGACTTAGCTGAGTGGTTCTTCTGTATGAAGTACTATTATGTGTTCTCTGGTCTTCTTTATTCTTCTTACCGTGTGGGCAAAGACCTTGTGTCAGAGTTTTTCTAGACCGCCTTACGACCTCTGGTGGTTTTTATGAAACAACTACTACCACCAGAGATAGTCGCCGTAACCAACGACTTAACGTGCCATCAGAAGCACGGAATAATTTTTCTTTTCAGGCAATCAAGTGATTCAGCCTGCAATGTCCTAACCAACTGGGGGAAAACGCATAAAGTGACATATCACTAGGTGTTCCCCGTGGGAATCGAACCCACGACCTCCGTGTCAATGTCAAGAGGCAATGCTCTTAACCATTAGACCACGGAGGCAGTGTTATCCATCGCAAAAATGAAGTTCAGGTAACACTTTTACTGCTGATGACCTACGTCGTAGGTCGGCAACAAATAGGCCACAGTGCTGAAGAACCCACGTAACGAGTCAGTTCAATTGCTTTTCGCCTGTGCTCATAACCTACCGCGCGAGTCACCGACAACCTTACACCTGCGCGGGTGACCCACGAGACGAGCCAGTTTATCGTTTCACCGTTACGACTGTGCGCACGACCTACGAGGAGGTCAAGTGCTATTGCATTTCGCCTGTGCTCATGACCTACAGCGTGAGTCACCCAAACCTTACGCATGTGCGGTTGACCCACGAGGTTAGACATTTTGATCGTTTCGTTTTACGACTGTGCGCACGACCTACGAGGGGCGTCAGTTTTAGCACCGCGCGACGATCATGATTTTGAGCTTAGCGGCGAAAGTGGTAAACCCGAGGGACAACACGAGTCTTACTAGATAGTCTAATTGTTAATCTAAATCCTTAAGATATGTTCAATAATATTGTCCTGTTATTGATAACATTATCAAATTACCCAATTATTGACTTAGATGGCCATTTCGTATCTTATTACTCAACAAAGATGGCGACCGACTATAGAATATTATTTGTTTTATGTTTTTGGTAAGTTTATTTTTAAATATACCGGAGAATGTAACTCTAGATGGCATTTTTTGTTACACCAAGAGATACCTTTATGCAGGGTGTAACAAAACACCCTAGTAATACTTAAGGGGGTGCTTCAGACCATCAAACTGAACAACTTTCACTATGGAGCCAACATCGAGAAAAAACGAAATAAGTCAGCTGTCCCATACATTTTAGTTGAGTCGATACTGCTGTTTTGTATGGGACAGCTGACTTTTTTATTTTTTCTCGATGTTCGCTCCATAGTAAAAGTTGTTCAGTTTGATGGTTGGAAGCACCCCCTTAAGTATTACTAGGGTGTTTTGTTACACCCTGTATACATGGGATAACAGAAAACCCTAGTCATATTTTAAAGGGGTGCTTCAAACCATCAAACTGAACAACTCTCAATAATTATGGACACATAAAAAAAATAGTTTGCTTCTAGAGTAGAGTAGGTTTGTATGAAACAGCCGATTTTTTCTTTTTATTTCTCGATTTTAGCTCCATAGTGAAAGTTGTTCAGTTTGCTGGTCCAAATATTAGTGTTTTGTTAAACCCTGTATAGGTAAGGTACGTAGATTGATAAAATAAAAACCGGTCAAGTGCGTGTCGGGCTACTCGCGCAACGAGGGTTCTTCCACACTACTACACAACATATTTTTTCTCTCCGGGCCTTTAGCACGAGACCGACTCACACTTGGCCGGTTTTTATTATTTGTTGTTAAGTATACTGTAGAGTTTGCTCTATAATCACACCAAGTTTAACGCTTGTAGTCTGTATTACCATAGTGTAAAGAACTAATAGTGGTGAAGCTCGGCGGTCGCGGCAGGCCAATCGTGCGGGGCGTGCGGGGGTCGGGAGGAGTTCGTCCCGGCCCACGCTACCTGCGCGCGTACCCTAACAGCGAATTGAGTTAAGGTACGCCCGTCTCCCGCCGTACCCCGCACGCCGCGCGGGCATAGATAGACTCGCCGCGACCGTGAGCTTCATCACTTATTTTATTTACACTATGGTATTACAGTTTTTTTCATAGAGAGCGAAAAATGTTGATAAAAACTAGTTCCTCGTATGAGGCTCCTTAAGTTTTAACTTTTTGTCATTTTTATTATTTGTTAGCAAATCTGCCGCAATAACGCACATTCTGTGAAAATTTCAACTACCTAGCTCTTACGGTTCAAAAGTTACAGCCCTAAATAGGTAGGACAGACGGACGGACAACGTAGGCTTAGTAATAGGGTCCCGTTTTCACCCTTTGGGTACTAACCTAACTAGTATCTTGCATTTATTTGGCGGTACTTCCTCTTGGACCCACTAATTTGTCCCACTGGTGGGTCCACGAGGAAACCTTGTTCCTCGTGGACCCATAGGAGCGGTGATGCCTACTCCCTGCCCGCCACCAGGCACGTATCCAGGGGGGGGGGGGGATTTATTCCCCCCGAAATCCGAATATTTTTATGGAACAGTGATTACATCTAGTACTTTTTATCGTTTTTCAATGAAAATCCCCCTCCCCGAAAATTAAACCCCGAAACCAAAGGCTGGATACGTGCTTACCCCCCACCAATGCCCACCAATGTTGACCTCACTTGTTGGTAGGTGGAAGACAGCAAGCAGTGGCGTAGCAAGGGTTTTAACACAACTCGGGTTATGGTGAGACATCTTTGGGTTTATCTATGCAAAAATAGAAACTTAGAGCGATCTCGATTTTATCTCCATTTTATTTTTATTTTATCCTCGTCTGTTGAAGCCAATGCTGTTTCCATACAAAATATGAGCACCTAATTAAAAACGAGCGAAGATCGTTTGTAAAGAAAAAAGTTAAGTTCATAAAAAACACTGAACCGATTTTCATGAAACATGGCTAATAAGAATATTCGGGATAACATTATCTATGACAAAAAAAAACTAAACGAAGATCGGTTCATCCGTTTGGGAGCTACGATACCACAGACAGATACACAGACAGACACATTAAACTTAGGTACACCCCTCTTTTTGCGTCTGGGGTTAATAAAGAGCGAGCGAAGGGAGCTCAACTTTTCTCCGCTCTACGATTGGGTCGATCGGTTGTTAGATAGAGCTTTAGAGCTCAATAAAATAAACAGGGCATATCCCCCCCCCCCCTCCCCCCCCCCCCCCCCCTATCGCACCCGTTCCCCCACGCTACGCTACTGACTGTAAGCAGTACCTAGTGTATTTCTTATACGTGAATAGCCTCTTGTAAGTGCGAGCCCGTTTGCATGGAGTGTTCAGGGTGTGTCCTATAGGGAGAGTGTCGTATGGCTCACTTCCCTGAAAAGGGAGGCTTTAGTTTGATGAAAATTTTAATTGGGTAAGTATCCGAATGGGAAAGATATACGAACTTACCCCAGTATCCCACTTTGCTTCATAACTAACTTTGCTGTTTGTTATAGTCTTACACATGTATTTGGTCACATACCTATGCACTATGACGATTGGGCTGAACCGGATGCTGCAGTTTATGGTAAGTAAACCCATAAAGTTACATATTCTTAGGAAAAAATAATGTTTGTATTGATTTGGTGCCATTTGACACCAAAAAAAAGCGGGCACTCTCAAAGCCTGTTATTATTTAATTTGACGTTTGAAGGCGGTATGTCTAAATTATGTCTAGTTTTCGAAATTTTGATGCTAGAGGCACTTACCCCGTAGAGGCACTTGCCACTGAATATAAGTGCCTAAACTTTGTCGCATCGTAAGCGATGCGCTTGTTTGATTTCTGCCACTCTCTGTCCGTCCGTCTGTACGAAGTAATAACAACGCTGTGGCAAGCTTCACTAGGTACATTTTACGCGTTCCGTCTGTCAGTATGTAATTAAAGCGTGTGAATTTAACGTTTTTTAAGGAAGTGATGTATCTGTTACGTAATAACTAGGTAGTAATCTGTGCTACAAGTAACTTAAACGTATAAATAATATTTTTCAGCAATGAAATCTGGAAGGACTACAGAAAGCATACAGAACAGCTTGGCTCGCCTGACGGCAATGCGCAGCGTGATGAGTCAACGTCAAGTGGATGCTTACATAGTACCAACTGCTGACGCGCATGATGTAAGTACCTATAATACTATTTCTCAGAGTGGTTAGTAACTTTAAAAAAATGCCCTCGGGGGTTTTGACATAGCCTTATGTATCAGACTTTGCCCAGAAGTAGATAGTATGTATAATAGAGTACCTCTGTTCTAAGAATAGAACATATTTATTTGGGAGAATAGGTATGGTGTTAAAAAGGAGTGTGCGCTGAAGTGACGGCTAAAAAATATGAATGGAGGATGAAGACATATACATAATGCGCCGTCCCCGAGTAATGGGATAAGGGCAGGAAGATGATGTTGATTGTACATTGAGGTCTTAAATATGTAACATGAAGCAAGACATATTCTGCCACACATGGCGGCGGCGGCGTGCAAACGTTTACAAAAATAATATTCTAATTATCTTCCTATACATTATGGGTAAATAAAACAGCAAACATTTTCTCCTGAACATGCAATTACATCAAATTAATTATTAGGTACATTATCATACAAATATTAATTTACTAAATAATAAAATTTATCCAACAGATTAAAGCATGTAAAAAATAAGTTTTAAAAGTAACCTATTTACCACAGAGTACCATAATTAGCTATTACCAATCAGGTTACATTACAGAATAATATTCGGTGGGGACTTGGCATGGCACTGAACCTCCTAGATCCGACCTTGCCCAAAGAGCTTCGAACATTTCAGTATGGAAGGTGGCATACCTACTTTCCGCCATTTTGAAAAAATCACGATTTTGCAGCCAGTCATGAAACATATGCCAATTGACAGGGAAGATTATTACAAACAGAAAATATACTTGGGTAAAATGACCTAAGTGGTATACTTTCGGAGATATAGGGGTTTGAAAATAATAAAAAATTTAAACATTTTTTTCCGCCCAAATTGACTTTTTAGGAATAGATCGGCGAAGCTCAGGATCGATCAGGACTTAATATAATTATATAATGTAATAATTATAAATAAGTTTTATTCATTTACTAAGATAAATAAAATACCTACCTACATAGACAAGACAGCTACGAGCAAGATGGTTGTTGTAGCAGTGTTGCTAACCATTCAGAGAGGGATTTATATGTATTAACCTATGAATTAAATACTTGATCATCATCATCATCATCATCTCAGCCGATGGACGTCCACTGCTGGACATAGGCATCCCCAAGAATCGTCATGTGGGGACTTGCTACAGATGTCAGCACCCACAAGTTATAGCAAAGATGCCAACAGATGGCGATACCGTCGCTCTCGGAAATATGGCCCATACAAAGACAACGTTCATCGTAAATACGTAACTCGTAACCTACTACACATAAGGTTCACAATCGAATGCGAGACATAAATCGCGCAAGAGAAATAATCACAGAGATTCAATATAATTATATACAAGGTTCAACTAAGAACTGTTGGACCAGTGGACCACGGCCGGTCCCCAGGCATCACACCTAGCCTGGCGGAAGTACTTCCCTTTTTAATCTCTCGTCTGTGGAGATTCCAGACACAAAAGATTTGTTATTGTCTTAGTCACCGATCCGTGACCTACACAGGCGAAGGGTTAATGGAGGAACATTCCCAGTAGCACCTCCATATTGGTGACCCTCGACAAAGAACATCGCAACCTGAACACCGCAGAGCAGCAGCACCAACACAGAGCAGCAACCAGCTTCAACCAACCCTTCACCCCCTCGACCAGGTCAAACAAGCAGCAGTCACACCATCAACCCGAAGCCGCACCAGGTCCATTGCAGCTGTCTTCACACCGCTTCCTGGGCCTGCAGCTTGCTCAACGACAGTCAGCGTCTGCATAGAAGAATCTCCCGCAGCCCACGTGTCTGAGCTCACCTCCACGTGGCAGTTCTGCTCGCCTTCTCCACGCCTGTCACTCGCCCTCATCACATCAGGACTGATCTCCCTGACAGATGCACACACACGCCGCACATCGCTTGTCAGACTCACTTGACTGGAGCCCTGTACCTACCTACATGAATACAGACTGCACACTTCGAACAACTCAACGACCACCGGTCTGAGGGGGGAGTCCTGTGGGGACTTGCTACTGTACAGATATCAGCACCCACAAGTTATAGCAAAGATGCCAACAGATGGCGATACCGTCGCTCTCGGAAATATGGCCCATACAAAGACAACGTTCATCGTAAATACGTAACTCGTAACCTACTACACATAAGGTTCACAATCGAATGCGAGACATAAATCGCGCAAGAGAAATTATCACAGAGATTCGATATATATACCTACAAGGCCCAACTAAGAACTGTTAGACCACGGCCGGTCCCCAGGCATCACACCTAGCCTGGCGGAAGTACTTCCCTTTTCAATGGAGGAACATTCCCAGTAGCACCTCCATAGTCACAACGATCGGTCCTGCGCTGCCCTTATCCAACGGGTTCCCGCCGCCTTCACCAGGTCGTCGGTCTTCCTTTTGCGGGAGGCTACCCACACTGCGCTTTCCGGTACGCGATCGCAACTCAAAAACTCTTTGGCTCCATCTACCATATCGGTTCTGCGAGCAATGTCCCCCGCTCATTGCCACTTTAGTTTCGCAATTCTTTGGGCTATGTCGGCTGCTCTGGTTCTTCTGCGGATCTCTTCATTTCTGATTCGATCTCGCAGGGAAACTCCGAACATAGCCCTCTCTATTGTCTTTTAGGTGACTTTCATCCTTTTTTATGAGGCCTTGAGTGAGCGAGACGTCGTCTCAGTTCCGTATTTCATCACTGGCGATACACACTGGTCAAAGACTTTCGTCTTGAGACACTGCGGTATTTGGGACGTGAAGAGACTACGTAGCTTTTGCAACGCTGCCTTACCGAGTCGGATTCGACAGGTTGACCTCTTTCTCGAAATTGTACCTATCTAATTGGATAGTTTCGTCCCAGGTAAACATAATCGTCATTAACTTCAAGCGCAGAGAGGGTAAACCATAGACATTTTACATGATGTCTATGTTCATTTTCATTTTGTCCGTAGGCTAAGAATACTATCATCCCATTTTTTCATCTGAGTGTCGTATAAGGCGACTATGGGATCCACCAAAATATGGGTAGTAGCATCCTCTGAGTATATACATTCAATCCAACTGCGATCGCCAACCCGCCTGCCAAGTGTGGCCAGGGCCAACATAACCAAGACCAGGTTCCCATTCCCTGGCGGCCCTGCTATTCCTGGCTACGGTAGCGGCCAAGGTAACGGCGAGGCAGGGTGGCATCTCCGGCAGAGATCCGGCTACCACAATACCACAACCGACTACAGCTGCACCTAGTAATATACATTAGACATGAGCACTGCGCTGGCACGCCGCCGCCGCCGCGATATTTTCCGCGCCGCCGCCGCCGACCAGCGCGGTCGGCGCGCCGACCTTTAGCTGAGCGAGTTAATTTCCTCAAAAACATCAGTTCTTGAAAGTCGTATTTGTATTTATTCAGACATAGCTGTTATTGGGAAGCAACTTAGAGTTTAAATAGCAATGTTTCAAGCTAATTTATTATTTTATTACTATAAACATACTTTGTTTTTATCGAACTTACTTTACTCCTTAGTTACTCATAAAAAAGCTGAAAGTCAGCCTATGGGCAATGAAGAGGGCTATGCTCTGAGTTTCCCTGCGACATTGGGCCAGAATTGAAAAGATCCGCAGAAGAACCTGAGTAGCTGACATAGGCTAAGTCGGCAATAGGCGGGAGATATTGCTAGCAGCACAGATGGCCGGTGGGGCTGAAGAGTTCTCGAGTGGCATCCGCATACCGGGAAGCTCAGCGTGAGTAGGCCCCACAAGGTGGAACGACGACCTGGTGAAGGCGGCGGGAACTCTTTGGGTGAAGGCAGCGCAGGACCGATTGCTGTAGTGATCCTTGGGGGAGACCTATGTGCAGCAGTATTCCATCGACTGAGATAATGATGGCATGAAAAACCTGGAGCGTGCGAAAAGAGCACAGATTTCAGTTAATTCACGGCTATTGTATGGTACAATACTGTACTGAGGCCGATAAAGCTAGCCTTTGTTGACTATGATAAAATATTATTCATCTCCATTGTGACTTAGGCTGTGCTGGAATCCTGGCACCAATGCCAGATTGTCTGGTGCATTGACATACTGCGATAAGTATGTCTGTATGACGCTCCCACTACGACAGACTATTCAATTATTCACTAGATTAGCAGACTAGACCAAATTGACTGCAAAAGAGTGAAATAGTGTAATGTTATTATCACCAAACTGAACTGTTTACTAAAGGCAAAACTCCTCACTTCACACGCGGAGTTGTGCAATAGCATGTAAAAAACAAAGACAGACACTTTGTCGCAGAATATTTTCGGCCGTAACCCAATGTTTGACATCGAAGGTAAAGGAACTCAATCAGCTTGTGGTATCTGTCAATGGAAAAGCAACGAGGACCCTGATGAATACTCAATCTTCACGCAGTGTGAAGACATTTTAAAGTAGGAAGTTGAAATAGCTCTTAAAATTAGTAAGCTATGAGCTGGTCAATTAGGTATCGAAGGGGAGTTAGAGTAGTATGAAGACCACTAACTGGAATGTCCCTTAGCACTTCGTTGACAACGATGAGCAGCGACAGGATGAAGTCAGGCTGATGATGAAGTAAAAACTAGGATGTGGAATAATTAAGGTCCTACTCGACCTTCATATTAATGTTCTATAGAATTAATATGTTCAAAATGTTCGATTTCACCATCTAAAAATATAAATGATTTTATGCTTACAAAAAACTCGCTACCTACCTTATTTAAGGTATTTCCCCTACATGTACAGTTTGTTTTTTACTATCCTGGACAACATAAGATACTAAAACCATGGTTTTTTTTTTTTAAATAAGGTAGATTTTTCAAGGTCACGCCGCCGACGCCGCCGCCGCCGACCCCTATAAGTTGGCGCGCCGCCGCCGAATGATTTATAATCGGCGCTCATGTCTAATATACATATAACACTCGTTCACAGCGGACCGACGAGTCGAGCGCTGAACTTGAGGAAAAACTGAGCAGGCCCTGTACCCGCACTTTCGATGTTCGCTATATCGCCACTGTTTCGGTCCGCACTTCATTGGAATAGAGTTGATATTGGAGCGAAAATGTACTCGCAATTGCGAAGTTCGAATCCCGGAGTAGACCCCCTGGATACGTTGTGATATTGTTGAATTATCTGAAGTCCGAAGAGAGGGAGAGACTCGATAATCCTCGAATCCGGTAGCCTACTTTATTATCGAGAGGGCGACCAAAACTCTCGGGCCCCAGAGTGCCGGGTTTATGTTGCACAAAACTCGTACAGTATTCGTTAAAGGTTTTACAGGTATAACTGGGCCCCGACATCAGATCAGAAATACGATGACGAGGTAGGGACTATGTATGGGGAGGATGTCTCTAGAGCCATGTATAGTTCCAAACACACTTCGACGAGACGGTTTGTAACGACTCTCGAAACAGCTTATACTTGTAGACATGCAGATTAAGAAGCGAAATGAGCCTTTAGGTTTTCAGCAGGACATTACTTATCACTCTTTTTGAGGAAGGGCACCTCTAGACTTCTGTTCCATGCCTGCGGCGTTTCTCCCTCGAGTATGACGTACCTAAACGAAATACTTCTAAAGGATCGGTCTTTCTCAACCTCTCTCAGAAGCTTACGCTTGGACGATACTGATCCTGCCATCTTCGGTCTTCAATTTTGCTAGCTGGCTTTGGCCAATAGACGGATTGCGTAGATTTTCGAGCTTTTGTTCCACTCTATATCCTCCCTAATAATATAGGCTCGGTGATCACAAGTCACGGATTTCAAAATCTGCCTATTATTCTGCCTAGCTTCCGACTTTAAAAGCGTTTAACACAAAAACATTATTGAATATTTACCTCTTCGTCGACATGATGAAGTCTATCTCATTTCTTGTTCCGTTTGGGCTCATCCAGGTTCATTTCCTGTGCTCCCGCTTCATAAAGAAGGAGTTTTCATTACATCGAGTTCCTCCTCCATGAAGCCGTCCATTAGTTGGCCCCGTTAATTCCGTCGTCCAACATCAAAATAATTGTCCCACTTGCAGCTCTTCACCGTCATTTGCCCAGTTTTGCGTTGAAGTCTCACATGACAACTTTACTGTGAAGTGTGTTTTGGAAATATACATGGCCCTAGAGATATCCTCCCTCATACATAATCCCTACTTCATCATCGTATTAATTTCTGATCTAATGTCGGGGCCAGGAATACCTGTATAGCCTTTAACGAATAGTCGGACCGTTTGGTTATTTTGAGTGTAAGGTACACCACCTTATTCGACACGTTTACGATCCCCTCCAAGTTATTTACAAGAGATTTTGTGGACCATATGCCCGGCATCGTGCCGGGGTCCAGGACTTAAGGTCGCCCTCTCGGAAATAAAGCAGGCTTCCGGATTTCAGGATTATCAAGTCCTTTCCCTCTCTTCGGACTTCAGATAATCCAACGATATCCCAACGTATCCTGCTCAGTTTTTCCTCGAGTTCAGCGCGCGACTCGTCGGTCCGCTGTGAACGAGTGTTATATGTTTATTACCAGGTGCAGCTGTTGTCAGTTGTGATCTTGTGGTAGCCAGATCTCTGCCGAAGATTCTTCGCGCACCCTGCCTCGCCGTAACCTTGGCCGCTACTGTAGCCAGGAATAGCAGGGCCGCCAGGGAATGGGAACTGGTTTGATTGTGATGGCCCTGGCCATGCTTGACAGGCGGGTTGGCGATCGCAGTTGGATTACATGTGTGTACTCAGAGGATGCTGCTACCCATCATTTAGTGGATACCATAATCGCCTTATACTACATTCAGAGGAAGAAATGGGATGATGCTATTCTTAGCCTACGGACAAAATGAAATGAACATGGAAGATCATGTAAAATGTCTATGGTGTACCCTCTCTGCGCTTGAAGTTGTTGACGATAATGTTTACCTGGTACAAAACTATTTAATTAGGTAGGTACAATTTCGAGAAAAAGGTCAACCTGTCGAATCCGACTCGGCAAGGCAGTGTTGGAAAGCTACGTAGTCTCTTCAGTCTTCACGTCCCAAATACCGCAGTGTCCCAAGATGTAATACGGAAATGAGCCGTCGTCGCTCACTCAAAGCTTCATAAAAAGGTTGAAAATTACCCAAAAGGCAATGGAAAGGGCTATGTAACTATGTTCGGAGTTTCCCTGCGAGATCGAATCGGAAATGAAGAGAGATCAGCGCACCACAATCCGCTGAAGAACCAGAGCAGCTGACATAGCCCAAAGAATAGCTAAACTAAAGTGGAAATGGGCGGGGCACATAGCTCGAAGAACCGATATGGCCGATGAGGCCGAAGAGCTCTTGAGTGCCGATCGCGTACTGGAAAGCGCAGCGTGGGTAGCCCCCCGCAAAAAGTGGACCGACGACCTGGTGAAGGCGGTGGGAACACGTTGGATAAGGGCAGCGCAGAACCGATCGTTGTGACGATCCTTGGGGAGGCCTATGTCCAGCAGTAGACGTCTATCGGCTGAGGTGGTGATGATGATGATGATGACGATGATGATCAAGTATTTAATACATAGGTAAATACATATAAATCCCTCTCGGAATGGTTAGCAACACTGCTACTCCAACCGTTTTGCCCATAGCTCTCTTACATGTAGATAGGTATTTTATTTATCTTAGTAAATGAATAAAACTTATTTATAAGAATATTATTATATAATTATATTAAATCCTGATCGATCCTGAGCTTTGCCGATCTATTCCTGATCAAAAAAGCCAATTTGGGCGGAAAAAAATGTTTTAATTTTTTATTATTTTCAAACCCCTATATCTCCGAAAGTATACCACTTAGGTCATTTTACCCAAGTATATTTTCTGTTTGTAATAATTTTCCCTGTCGATTGGCACATGCTTCATCAGTGGCCGCAAAATCGTGATTTTTTCAAAATGGCGGACAGTAGGTATGCCACTAAGGCAGGTTGCTCTTTACAGAGTGATCTTAGACTATTTAAATAGGGACCTGCCTTACGTTAGCATTCCCCTCTGCCAATGTACATTTGTACAAGATCAAATGATCATGTGCATGTGCATACAATTTAATATCTTATCACTAAACGAGAAGGCCTATAATTGCGGAACAAAAAGTCTTGTTTGGGGTTCACACAAGACTATTTGTCATGATTTTTGCCATTCCAAATTAGACTCTAAAGTAACGGAATAAAATCCAAAGTTGCGTATTTCATGCTTCCTTGTCCCCCGCAAAAAGTGGCAGTAAAGTTTGTTAGTAGAATTACACGCGTAACTCGTCCATATTTAAATGGTCTAAGAGAGTGATAGAGTAACACCGTTCAAGCTCTAAGAGCCCTAATTGTTACCAAACAGATAGATTAGTTTATTTCTTTCCCCAGTCGCAATACATAGCGGAAGCGGACGCTCGTCGCGTGTGGCTCTCCGGCCTCTCAGGGTCATCAGGGACCGCCGTGGTGACGTCATCACGCGCCCTCGTCTGGACGGACAATAGATACTTCACTCAGTTCTACATGCAGGTCAATACGACGTACTGGGACCTTATGAGGCAGGGTGAGTTTCGGATACTTGGTGTTTACGGTTGGGTAAGTTTCGGATACTTAGTGTTTATTATTGGGTAAGTTTCGGATACATGACAAATTTTTAGGGGTGAATTTTGGACTTGCGAATTGGTTGTTGCAAAAAACGCCAGGCCAGCCTCTCAGGGTCTGATGACCCTAAGAGGCCAGACCCTGATGAGCCCGCCTTGGTGACGTCATTGAGAACTCTAGTGTGAACAGGCAATAGATACTTCACACTTCACCCAATTCTACATGCAGGTGAATACGACGTACTGGGAACTTATGAGGCAGGGTAAGTTTCGGATACTTGGTGTTTACTGTTGGGTAAGTTTCGAATACATGAATCAATTTTAGGGGTGACTTTATGAACTTGCGAATTGGTAGTTGGATAAAAAGCCAATCCGGCCTCTCAGGGACGTCAGGGACCGCCGTGGTGACGTCATCGTGCGCCCTTGTCTGGACGGACAATAGATATACTTCACTCAGATCTACATGTAGGTCAATACGACATACTGGGATCTTATGAGGCAGGTTAAGTTTCGGATACTTGGTGTTTACTGTTGGGTAAGTTTCGGATACTTAGTATTGGCAATTTGGTACACCTTGGACACTCAGCTGTCATTTCATACGAATGGAAAAAAATAAAAAGAAAAGGAATTACATTTTACGCCACGATCCTGCCAGAGGGGGTAAGAAATTAGTGGTAGGCAGGGAGTGTCCGTACTGTATTTAGTACTAGATACTCTTATGCTATGTTATTTGGCAAGTTTCGGATACGTGACAAATTTTTAGGAGTGAGTTTTAAGATTTGCGAATTGTTAGTTGGAAAAAACGCCAGCCCAACCTCTCAGGGTCCTCAGGGACCGCCGTGGTAGCCTCATTGCGAGCCCTCGTGTGGATGGACAATAGGTACCCAGCTACTTCACCCAGTTCTACAGGAGGGTCAGTATAACGTACTGGGACATTATGAGGCAGGGTAAGTTTCGGATACTTAGTATTTACTGTTGGGTAAGTTTCGGATACTTAGTGTTTATTGTTGGGTAAGTTTAAAAAACCGCCAGATTAAGGTGATATTGGGCCGGCCATGTCTGTGGAATGCACCAGGAAATGTGGGCAAGAATTGGATCCCAGAAAATGGTCGTTGGTGTCCAGGTCGTCCTAGGAAGAGGTGGCGAGACGATCTGGATGCTTTCGATGACGCGTGGCCAGAGCAAGCCCAGGAATGAGATGGTTGGAGGATAAAAGGGGAGGCCTTTGCCCAGCAGTGGGATGAAATGGCTAGTAAAAAAAGTTTCGTCTACGTGTTTTTTTACTTTGTTGCTACAGTAATAAAAGATCACAGTACCTGCCTGCGGAAACTCCCTGTTTGTTTTTCTGTCCCCTATGCGTACCTAAACCGTTCGTCCGATTGTGATGAAACTTTGGTAGGTTGTTGTGCGCATGCGAAGGTTTTTGAACAAAAAAGGCCGTATTGCAATGCATGCTGGGCACAGCTAGTGGTATATAAAAAGTAATTATGATAAATTAACATTTATACAGGAACGGACCTCTCGATCCAAGCATGGCTGGCAGAAAACCTCAGTCCCTCGTCAGTGGTCGCCGTCGACCCGACAACTTACACAAGAAGCTCCTGGAATACTTTAGAGGTACACAATTTAGCTTTACAAGTCATTAACTTACAGCCAGCGAGATCGAAACAGAAATAAAGAGATCCAATGGAAAACCAGGGTAGCCGACTTAGCTCGAAGCATTGCTAAAGTGGCAATGGGTGGGGCATATTTCTCGCAGAACCGATGGTAGATGAGTTCTTTAGTGGCGACCGCGTACCGGAATGCGCAGCGTGGGTAGGCAGTGACCCCCACAAGGTGGATCGACGACCTGGGATTTCAACAAAAAATTCTGAATTGATTTCTGTGAAAATTTCAACAATTGTTTTTAAGAACGACTCCACTACGCTTTTACGCAAAAGCTTTTTGCTGACTTCTGTATATTTCCAGGCAGCTCTAAGGGGATCGAATATAACACTGCTGGCAATTGCTGACAACCTGGTAGATATCGCTCGAGCCAACATCGGAGAGCCGGCACCTGAGCGGCCAAGCAACCCTCTCATTCTTCACACTCTTGACTTTACTGGTGAGATTCATTTTCACTTTTCATCTTCAGCCATAAGAAAACCCACGAAGCAGTTTCAGTATTGACTGTCGCATTTCATTTTTAGTGTTCCGTACCAAAATTGGGAAAACGGAACACATATGGAATCAGCTCGGTGTCTGTCTATCACCGGTTTCTATCATCGTTCCTCAGAGACCGTAAGACATAGGAAGCTGAAACTTGGCACAGATAATATAAATTAATGGTCCATTATCATCAATGAAGTTAAAAAAGCTTAATTTTTATATTGATGGGTAATTTATGTGAGATAGAAATGGTAAAAAAAAGGTTGAACATTAGAAATAATGAGGAGATGGCGAGAAAATTATCAGGCTGGCAATTAACTTGGATAGTTTTATTTCCATACCCAAAAAACTACCACCATTGTAAAATCATCTTCAGTTACTATATGACCTCATATCATACTTAGTAAATGTCAGTTTAGGGCAGTTTAGGGGTCGCTATATTGGTAGTAAGTACGGAACACTAATTGCCCGAGGCCCGACTCACTCTTGGCCGGTTTTTATATCATCATCACTATCACTTCACTATCACTATACATAGTATAAAACAAAGTCACTTCCCACTGTCTGTCTGTCCCTATGTGTGCTTAAATCTTTAAAACTACGCAACGGATTTTGATGCGTTTTTTTTTTTATAGATAGCTAGTGATTCAAGAGGAAGGTTTATATGTATATAATACATGCATAGTATCAGCATTGCACCCGTGCGAAACCGGGGCGCGTCGCTAGTTAAAAATAATCAATGCTTAAGGTGGTTTCAGTCCATACAAACGTTTGACGCACAATACGCGTAGACGGAATTAATAAAAATATGGAAAAATAGTTTAGAAAATCTAGATGTCGCGTATCAAATAACATTTGCAATTTATAATATAATTACGAATACGTAATGCTTTGTAAATTTTGTATGAAAAATTTCTAAACTATTTTTCCATATATAAAAAGTTACCTACTTATATTAATACCGTCTACGCGTATTGTGCATCAAAGTTTTGTATAAAATTGAACCCGCTGCAACCGCCTTAATAGGCCAAATCAGCGGTATTGTATTGTATATTTATTGTATGAGTCACAGGTTTACATATGCAGAATTTATATACACAATTAACAATTAGAGCCAATGCAACCCTACCTTTCCAGGCATTTACAATTGTCTAGTGGAAGTTCTATAAAAAAAAAATATATATCTACTTGTTGCCATTTAAACATTTACCATCAAATAAATAATAATTAATTGAACCTATGTCAGTTAACCTACAATAGTGGCATAAAAAAAAAAATAATAATAAGCTTCATTCTTAATCGATTAAAATACAATGTCAAGGAAAAAACATTAATAAGTACCCATAATAAAAGCTATGTAACAAATTATATTGTCAAGAATGTCAATTTTCAAATAATAATAAAAAAAAAAAAAGTACATAAAAATTGCAATTACATTTAAAAAGTCAATAATAAAAGTCAGTTAAAATTAAAATATTCTGGAAGACTTTACATACGCATCAGAATTTGCTTACCGCTCTCAATATGAATTAAGTATAAGCAAGTATTTGGGATACACCTCTAACATTATTATCTGTTTGAATTGCAGGAAAGCGTTCCAGTGATAAAATATCGGAGCTGTTCGCTCAGATTTCGGCTCGTGGGGCTTCGGCACTGGTCCTGACAGCCCTAGACGATATCGCATGTGAGTTAACACTAATAACTATATTAACATACTTATTAACACTTCACTTAATTCTAATTACCAAGCTTGTTGTGCTTGGATACTAAAATTGTATCCTAAAACTCGAACAGGAGTGCGATTTTTGAAAATCAGCGGCGGAGTAAACTGGCCCATATTCACCGATTTCCCAAAGTTCGCATTTGTTTAATCTACCGGTGACTAAATTCTCGTATCCATGAGTTCAATACGAGTGCCCCTACCCACTCGTATTGAACTCATAGGTATGAGAAGGCTTTTTTATGAGATTTAAAAACCGTTCAAGCACACCGGTGACATTTAAAAATCGCACTCCTAGGAGTGCGATTTTTGAAACTCATTCTTTGAACTCAGCAGTTAAAAATGACAATATTACTATGGAGACGTGCATCTTTCTACTGCTGATTTAACATAAAAAAATCATACTCCAGGAGTGCGATTTTTGAAAGTCAAATCAGCAGTAGAAAGATGCGTATTTCCACACATTTTCAAAAATCGCACTCCAGGGTACGTTCGAAACTCATCTCTAGTGCTTTTCTGCTGAGTTTTTTTTATGTTGACTTCAATGATTTTTTTACCCAAAAAAACATACCAAATACCAATACCTATAATAAAAATAGGAATTAATTGTCAACTTTCTTTGCAGACACGCTAAACCTGCGAGGCACGGATATACCTTTCAATCCAGTTTTCTTTGCTTATCTCGTCTTGAGGGCCGATTTGGTTTGTATTATTTCTTCATTTTCAAGGCTTATCAACTAAATAAATACACACTTTCTAGGTACATTATATTCTTTCCTGCCTCCGTGGTCTAATGGCTAAGAGCACTGGCTCTCGAGACGGAGGTCGTGGGTTCCATTCCCACAGGGGACACCTAGTGATATGTCACTTTGTGCGTTTTTCCCCAGTTGATTAGGACATTGCAGGTTGAATCACCTGATTGTCTGAAAAGAAAGATGATTCTGTGTTTCGGATGGCACGTTAAGCCGTTGGTCCCGGTTACTATCTCTGGTGGTAGTACTTCGTTACATAAAAACTACGTCAGAGGCCGTGAAAAAACTCTGACACCAGGGCTCTGCCCACACGATAAGAAGAAGATATTATTCTTTCAATTCCTTCTAATAATTATAAGTATTATACAGGGTGAAATTGATATCATTAGCATCCTTTTAAACTAAGAGTCTACCCATCAAACTGAACAACTTTCACTATGGCAGCAAAACGATCGGAGCAAAAAAAAAATCTGCTGTTACATACAATCTGATGTCGACTTTGCAGTTTAGTATGGAACAGCTGGTTTTTAGGGTTCCGTACCCAAAGGGTGAAAACGGGACCCTATTACTAAGCCTACGTTGTCCGTCCGTTCGTCCGTCCGTCTGTCTGTCTGTCCGTCCGTCCGTCCGTCTGTCCTACCTATTTAGGGCTGTAACTTTTGAACTGTAATAGCTAGGTAGTTGATATCTTCTCAGATTATGCGTTATTACGGCGGATTTGTTAAAAAATAATAAAAATGTCAAAAAGTTAAAAATTAAGGGGGGTTCTCAACAAGAAACTAGTTGTTATCAACGTTTTTTCTTCATGTTCTATCGTAAAAACGGTAATACATACAAACGTCAAACTTAGTGTGATTGTAGAGCAAACTCTACAGAATAACAACAAACCAGCCAAGTGTGAGAAGGTCTTGCGCTAAAGGTCCCGGACACAAAAAGTTTTTTTTACTAACTTAATAATGTTGTGTTCTGTGGTGGTGTGGTACGGAACCCTCGGTGCGCGAGTACCCCGACTCCCACTTGACCGGTTTTTTTATTTGCTCCGATCGGTTTGCTCCCATAGTAAAAGTTGTTCAGTTTGATGGGTAGACTTTTAGTTTAAAAGGATGCTAATGATATCAATTTCACCCTGTAGATATACAGAGTGTAACAAAACACCCTAGTAATACTTAAGGGGGTGCTTCAGATCATCAAACTGAACAACTTTCACTATGGGGCCAATATCGAGAGAAAATAAAAAAATAAACATTTTAGTCGAGTCGGTGCAGTTTTCTAAAAGTGGAATGTTTAGAACCTATAAAAGTATTCTATGAAAATAGCTTGAAGGCTTTTGTAGTTTTGATGTTGAGCACTTTTTTAATGTAGGCTTTCTTTACTGAGAATACTTTTTTAATGTGACGCCACACACGCGCGTGTGGGGCGCCACTGGACTGTGATAGCCCTCTTAAGTATTACTAGGGTGTTTTGTTACACCCTGTAGAGTACTGAAACTCTATTCTATCTTATAAAAATTGTTTTCTCTGTTTATTTAAGTAATCAGATTACTATTCTTATTTCCAGGCAGCGCCAAATAACATAATATTATTCTGGAACAACGGAGTGCTATCGAACGATGTTATACAACATTTGTCGTCAGAGGGCACTGTTGTGCAAGTCAGACCATACGCGGATATATTCGATTACCTGAGGAATTTTTCGGTTAGTATAATCATAGAGTAAATAAATTATACACAACAGAGGGTCAATGCCCATACTAAGAAAGTTGCCACCTTCTTAGTTGCCAACTCGCGCAAGCACAGCGCCGGTGATGAGTAACCGATACTACAGCAATGTTTAATTACGTTAAAATAAGTGTTAAACGCATTTGTTATTAAAATTTTTAAGAAAATTAATCTATATAATTTATTTCCGTGGAACTAAACTCAAATAATAGTGATCTAATAACGTTTAATTAAGATTTATCTCTCGTTCAGGCCGGTAGCGACATCTGTTTGCGCCAAGACTATACTAAATCTAAAACTAAACTGTCCAGACATGGCCTCGCGTGGCACCCCCGAGAAAACGATAAGAATGATGTGCCTCCATCTTTATTATTTAACATATGCCAGAAAGAGCGTGTATGACGTTTTATTCGTTTTTAAACGCTTTGTCGCAACTGGCATACTAGCCGTGCTGGTATAGTAACTTCAAGGTGTAATACGAAATTTGTCGCGGAGAAATCTACCGCAGCGCATGCTGTGACAGAAATGTGTGAAGTAATTATTGTTGTTTTAGAACCAGCTACCAGGTGGCAGCACCATTTGGTTGCCCAATGATGGAAGTCATGCCATATTCTCCGCTGCTGAAGGGGTAAGAACATATATTATTTTTTAAATAAAATCATCAAACAACATCTTTATAAAACAAACAGATACACATACACACACACACACATACACAACACACACGCGAACACTCACACACACACACACACCCACTCTCACTATTTAAGTTTTGGTTGTTTTTTTAAAAGATTTTTTATTGTATTTCTTATCAAGACATTTTTTTTTATAACGACGATGTTTTACTCTGGATAGGTACCTATATTACTTAAGTTTTTTTTTCAGGATGGCAACACAAACATATTATCAACGATATCTCCAGTAGTCCTCGTGAAGTGTGTTAAAAATGAAATCGAATTAGCGGTAAGTAAGTTAGTATCTATAGTGGTGGTACGGAACCCTCGGTGCGCGACTCGTACTTAGCTGGTTTTTTTTGGTTTCGGTGGGTTATGATCTTTAAGACTTAGGTTTTTATATCAGTAATGTCGTACAATCGGTAACTTTTTTGATAATTAGGTAAATACAACAGTAGATCCTAAAATAAAAAACAACCCTCCTTCTGGCGCAGTCAGGTAAAAATACCGCACTATGGTGCGTATCCACAATAAAGTCGACGTCAAAGAAAATATAGCAACAAGCGTCGTCAGTTAATATTCCTGAATAGAAAATATCTCATCCGTCTTGCAATCCGTGTTGTTCAGTTTGATGGTAGCTTTCTATGACTGAAAATGTTAAGCTTGATTTGCTTGCTCCAGAAAAATTATTGCACTGTCTTTATACAATTCTGGCTTAGAATTCTTGCCACTGGCGTATAATAGTGACATTACTATGGAATTTTATGTCCTGAAATAAATGATTTGATAGTGCTGAAAAATTCCGAGCTCGCTTCGCTCGCTTCAAGTTTGTTACATTTATGTATTCCACACATTCCGTTCCGTATATTTGTTTATTTATGTATAAGTAATGCGGATTCTAAATGCTTGATATCGATTACCAAAGATTTTTTTTGGTCTGTACGACAATCTTTGTCGATTAAATTACATTAAATACATAAAATTAGGCCCCGTAGCCTGGGGTGCTTTTAATTAAAAGGAGCACAATATGCTATGGGGCCTCGCGAACCTCGTCTTCCCCACATCAAAAGGTCTTGCACAGCCTCTGGGTCTGATCATGGAGTATAAACCTTAAAACACAGAGTACTATAATTACAACCGTTAAACAAACAGTTATAAGTTAAACTAAACGTTGCAGGGTTTCCGATCAGCGCACGTGAAGGACGGCACGGCGGTGGTGCGGTTCCTGCGCTGGGTCCACGAGCAAGTTGCCGCCGGAGTCAATGTCACAGAAATAAACTGCTCTGACAAACTCGTCGAATTGAGGGCGTGAGTACCTACATAAGCATAACAAAGATATTATTGAATTAAAGCCGAGAATTACGTAGGCTACAGACGAAGGGTCGAAAAAACCGAAATACTTTATAAAAACGTTAGTTTCAAGAAATAAAAATTACAGGAAAACTTAGACGATGGAATATTGATGACATAAGTGCTGCAAAAAGCATTGACTGAGTTGCGATGCAGCATCGATGCAAACGCGATAAAGCATAGATGCAAACGCGATGCAGCCACGTTGCAAAACTTTCGTAGTATTTGATCAGTTTCATCGACAGCCTTTGCCACAATGCACACGCGCGTGTGCATCAATACAAACATGTGTGTGCATCACTACAATCACGCGTTTGAATCGATACAAAAGCCTGTTAATTGCAAGTGTAGCGATCCAGTCACGCGATGGACAAACGCGCATTTTTATCGGTGCAAAAAGGCTCAGTCAGTACAGTACAGTACTTTGACTAGACAGATACCGATATTTTGACAGTACCGTGTGTAGGTAAATCTATATTTTTTATGGCATGAGATTCTGGTCGACCCATACCGTCAATAACTTTATCCATGGGACATTTGTTAATTAAACAATGTATTACCAGTGAAGAAGAGCACTTCATGGGGCCCTCATTCTCCACGATAGCGGGCGCTGGATCGAATGGTGCCGTCATACATTACTCACCAGACCGAGAGGGCCCTCAGAGAGTGGTCACTAGAGACGACATGCTGCTGGTAGACTCCGGTGGTCAGTACAGGTAACTACTAGATAAATATGACATTTATGGATTTTAAACAGATCTGTTTAGCATCCTTTTACTGAGGAGGCGAAAGGGAGTATAGTGTACTAGCGGCCCGTCCCGGCTTCGCACGGGTGGACGTCTAATCTTTTCTAGCAATAAATATAGCCTATGTTACTCAGGGTGAATGCAGCTTTCTAATGGTGAAAGAATTTTTTAAATCGGCCCAATACTTTTTGAGCCTATTCATTACAAACATACAAACATACAAAAATAGGTACAAATCTTTCCTCTTTATAATATTAGTGTAGATAGTACCTATACAGGGTGAAATTGATATCATTAGCATCCTTTTAAACTAAGAGTCTACCCAACAAACTGAACAACTTTTACTATGGAAGAACACCGATAGGAGATTAAAAAAATCTGCTGTTCCATACTAAACTGCACCCGCCGCCGCTGTATACTCGACTCAAATGAATGCAACAGCTGATTTTTTTTTGGTCCGATCAGTTTGCTCCCATAGTAAAAGTTGTTCAGTTTGATGAGCAGACTTTTAATTTAAAAGGATGCTAATGATATCAATTTCACCCTGTATATCGTCTATTTATTTCTTTCCGTGACTCTACATTTACCACCGTTTCACAAGTAAAACTGCCATGGAGAAGAAACGGCAAGAAACTTGGCAACCTTAGAATATGACGAAGTATTGAGTGGGGGAGGCCTATGTCCAGCAGTGGACGTCCATCGGCTGAGATGATTGAGTTACATGTTAGGCATGCTGCCCTTGAAAAAATATAATCGTGCATCTACCTTTGTTACTTTACGAATGCCTGCCACAGAGAGCGCGCGACGGTTTTCTCGCTTTGCCGTGTGTGGCATGATAGGTCTACTAAGACAAACTTATTTCTGTGTTAGTGTCCTTAAAACACTCAGAATGATGAAATGTTTCAGAGACGGAACTACAGATATAACGCGAACCAGGCACATGAGCGGGACGCCTACACCAGCGCAACGCCTCGCTTTCACGCGCGTGCTGAAAGGGCAGATACTGATGGGCACCGCTGTCTTCCCCAGGGGCATCGTGGTGAGTTGACACACACACACGCACGCATACACACACACACACACACACACACAAATAAAAGCGTTAATGGAAAAAAAGTTTATCGTTTTTAGGGAAACGAACAAGGAATACACTTTCGTCCATTCTATTTGTCTGTCTGTCTCTATGCTCCATCTCAATTACTTGCTCACGTTTGTACCTATTTACAATTTCTTTTTTAAGGGTGAAGATAGATAATATTGACGCAAAAACAGCAATGAGATGATAATTTGAATATTTGTTTTAACCCTCTTACGTTTTGGTGTAAAATAAAGAATATTTGATTTGATTTGCTTAATAGGGTTGACTTTTACCTTCCATGTGATTTTTCCCGATTTACCGTACTACATGGATGGGTCGAATGTGATATGTACGTACTTGTACACCAACTGGTTAAATTGACAAAAACTTGAAACATAACAAGCTCACGCAGCAATGTACTTCCCATGTAGGTAAACCCCGCTTTTGGGTCAACATTTTTATTTAAGAACAAATCAAAACTAGTTTGACAATAATTACTTAGACAATGAATACGGAACCCTATCGTGGACGTGTCCGATATTCTCTTTCTTGGCCTGTTTTCTACATATTAAAATATACTTTTACTCCCGCAGGGTCACAGATTAGAAACCCTAGCTCGCAAAGCGCTCTGGGACGTGGGCCTTAACTACGGGCACGGCACGGGTCACGGGCTGGGCCACTACCTGAACGTGCACGAGGGCCCCTCCTGGATCCTGAGTGGTCCCTCGCCCACAGACCCCGGCATCGTCGCCGGCATGATATTTAGCAACGGTGAGCCTTGAATCCCTCGCTCTAGCTCGCAAGGTGCCCTGATACGTGGGGGTTGCTACGGGCACGGCACGGGTCACGGGCTGGGCCAATGGATCCTGAGTGGCCCCTCGCCGACAGACCCTGGCATCGTCGCCGGCATGATATTTAGCAACGGTGAGATTTTATATTCTGCTTAGATTTTGCTTACGTTTTAATGACGGGGTAAAAAACGGCCAAGTGCGAGTCTGATTCGTGTACCGAGGCACACCACCACGCAATACAATTAACTTGAAAAAAAATGTTTTCTTCGGGACCCTTAGCGCAAGCTCGACACACTTGGCAGGTTTTATTATTTAGAGCAGTGTTTTTCAAAGTATAGGCCGCGACCTCCGGGGGTCGCGGGCATGTTCCAAGGGGGTCGCGAGTGCTTTAGATCTGATACAATTTATATGATTACGGAGAACAGTGCTAACAGGTTTATTCGATAATTTATTTTTCTTACAAATAAAAAAAAAATCGTTCTCTAAATAGTTTGTCGTTTTTATCTCAAATTCTCAACTATCATAAAGAGAGTTAGGTAGTTCAGACAACGCCAACATGCGCGCACGTGTGTTTTTAGAGAAAGTGTCGATTTGTTGTGACAGAAACTCCAATTTCAAAATGCTACCAGTTACAAGCTCTAAAATATTTTCTTTCGTGGGATCGTCAAGATCAGCTTAGTTACACGGAAGCATCCAAAAAGGATATTAATCCAACATTTTCCATCACCAGATTGTGTTTCTTTTGAAATAACACGCGAAATTTGCTCTTAAATTTTGCAAACCTTCAATTATAAAAGGAATATAATGCGTCAAGGTTTACTGAGTGATCTGATGGTTCTTGAGAAAAATTTTGAATGCAGGGGAATGAATGATTGCAATGATATTTGGATAGTACCTGTAGAAGGGGGTCGCGAGGGATTTTTGAAATCGTTTTAGGGTCGCGACCTCAATAAGTTTGAAAAACACAGATTTAGAGTATGCACTATCTTGACGCCTGTATGTAATGCTGGTTTTACGATAGTTCAAAAGCAAAAAAAAACATTTTTTTTTAAATTAACTATTTGCAAATCCAAAATAAACCCGTGTGGTTCCAGCGTAGAATGAACCACCCCAGTTCTTCCCATGGAGTCATAAGTGACACACTGGGATACACTGCTGAAACCCTTATCCTTATCCACTAAAGGATAAGGGTTTCAGCAGTGTATTTGTGGCCTCGTACGATATCCATGGGAATCCCATAGGTATCGTACGAGGCCACTAAAGACTACGGGTTTCAGCAGTGTATTTGTGGCCTCGTACGATACCCATGGGAATCCCATAGGTATCGTACGGGGCCTCTAAAGGATAAGGGTTTCAGCAGTGTATTTGTGGCCTCGTACGATACCCATGGGAATCCCATAGGTATCGTACGAGGCCACTAAAGAATACGGGTTTCAGCAGTGTATTTGTGGCCTCGTACGATACCCATGGGAATCCCAGTTAAAGATGTATGCACTAATATGGTCGAGTCTGCAGTGTCGCGACAAGGGTCCCGCGCAGCGGCGGCTAGTTCCCCCGCGCACCTCCTTCCTCCTCTTGTGACGTAATGGATGCAGTAGATGCATGAACATCCTCCCCCCCCTCGAAAGCGTCAGGCTTTCGGGAAGAGGAAACATTGTAGACTGATGTCGTCGTGCCCAGGAGAGAACGAACTTTGCTGACTGCCCGCCGAACGATCTCCATTGAGGGTTTAATGTCCACGACTCTTATGATTGCGCCTTGTTCAGGGTAGATGCCATTCATAGGTCCCAGACGCCGTTTTATTGGTGGTAGATTTGGATTCTTTAGTTTGACCAAATCGCCTTCATGAAGTCTTTGTTTGTCAATTTTCCATTTGTTTCTTTGCTGAAGTTCGCTCAAATATTTTATTCTCCATCTCTCCAAATAAATTCGTTTAATCTGTTCGTTGTATCTGTCGCGTCGACTATTATTTGCATCAAGCATGGCTGGTGATGGCAACGAAGTCAGTGGTCGACCGATCAGGAAGTAACCCGGAGTTAAAGGTTGGAAATCATTGGTATCAGTAAAGTTGTGAGAGAGGTGTATCTGGAGTTAAGGACTGCCTCAATTTGTAAAAATAAAGTTGATAATTTTTCGAAGGTTAGATTGGAATCACCCAACCTTATATTAAAATAGAACTTAGCAGACATAACGTCTGTTACCCAAAGCCCAACGACATGGGGCAAGTACGCGGGCGAAAACTCAAAGTTGGTACCTTCACTGGCCGCGTACGAGGAAGTATCGTTACTGTTTGATTTTAAATAATTACTAAGTTCGTTGCTTGCACCTACGAAAAGAGTGCTATTATCGCGATGGATCTCGCTTGGGTTCCCTGTCAGAGAGATAAAACATCGCAAGCATAATATAAAATTACAACGGACCCTGCGATAAAAAATAAAAATGACGTGAAAATCTATTTCCGTCACCTGGAATTGAAGATTAGCAGTAGCATGAGGACCTGGTAAGTATTTCATCATTGAGTGGATACCTTGCGCTTTATAAGTTCTGAATATTGTATATTTAATGACAGTGCCTTTTGCAAAAACCTTACCCTTTATAGGCCAAAGCCTGTCTCTTAAACTAGCTAATAGAAGTTGTTGTTTACAATATATAATGTGCTTCCAATGTTGGTGAGTAAAAAGTAATTTAGTAAACTTGTTGTTTGAATCGAGTAGTAAATGATGTTTTATTGTATATTTTTCAGATGCGGTTTGTATGCGGCTTCCAACACGCACATATCTGTCGTCATCAAGAAATGGATTTTGAGATAACGAACGAGATTGAGAAGGTAAGTTCTGTTTTATTTTTAGAGTAGATAGTTCAGTAGGAAAACATTCGGATTGATGCTGTTTTACTAGGAAGTGTAGAAAAGATTCCAATTGTTCAGAAGTTAAATGTCCAGTGCGGTTGGAATCTTTGTTACGTGTTTTATGTATGAATCGTAGGACGTAGGCAAACGATCTTTGGAAGATGTTGAATTTTAAATATTTCTCAAAGTTCATAACTTCATGAAGGTCTGTAGTCGTATTTGTAGTTCTGTATGAATGAGTAGTTGTGACCGTGATGGGTTTATCGATTTTACTTTCAAGTAGCTTAACAGATGTAGGTTTAATCATTTTAGGATAATAGAATGGATCTTTGTACAAGAAGGATCGTTCACTTCTCTGCATTGCTGCACTTTCTATTTGCTTTTGTACTACATTTCTCGTAGCCAGGTCTGCTGGATTTTGTTGACCTGGTACGTGCCTACTACAATCAGCTGATGTTTGTAATGTTTGAATTTCTTCATTATGTTTGTGGGCCCTTGTTATCATAAGAGGATCTCTCTGCATATCAACAGGGAGTTGAGATATATCCTTGTCAGGATGCAATGGAAGTACTAAAGCACTAGATTCTGCGCTTAGGCCTAGATGTTTAGGTATTAATGAATGATTTTGTCCTATTTCTTGAACGAAATGACATTTAATTTTGCTTGTATGATCTTGGCAGTGACTAGAGCGCATGGGGCCAGTCACTATCCATCCTAGTTTAGTTTCAATTAAGTATGGTTTATTTGTGCCTAGTTTAATTTTGCCTTGTTGTATCAAATCCCAAAATACATCAGCTCCTAGAAGCATGTCAATGTCAGAAGCATGGAAGAATTGTGGATCCGCTAAATAGATGTTACTTGGAATATAAAACTCATGGATAGGTATGTCTGCATGAGGTAAACTTTCGGTAATCGTTGGTAGAACGTAGCATTTAATCTTTAAAGAGAAGGAATTGTGAATTGAATTAATTTGTATGTTGCAGTGTTCTGAAATATTAATAGATGCTTTGTTGAGACCAGAAACACATCGATGTTGATTTGTCTTTGATGGGCAGCCTATTTTCTCTAAGGCTGCTTTGCTAATAAAAGATGTTTGACTCCCGCTATCGAGAAGAGCTCTGAATGTGTATGTTTTGTCATTGTTTGTGACCTTGACCAAAGCCGTGGACAGAAGAGCCTGGTCCGAGGACACAGCAGACATTGAAAGAATTGCATTTGGATTGTCTACCGATATATTGTTTAAAGATGAATGAGGTTCAATAATAGAAGATGAAATATTATTTGTAGCCATAAAAGAAGTGACTGGATGTCCTTGAGTTGGTGGCATTTGTGGAGGAGGCGGTAGTTGTTGAGCTTGTGGTTGTGGTGGAGCCATGATTGCTGGAATTGTATGTTGAAGTTGTAGTTGTTCTTGTTGCGATGTAGAAGGCAATTGCAATTGTTGTTGTGACGAAGATGGAAATTGTAATTGTTGTTGTGACGAAGATGGACATTGTATTTGTTGTTGTGATGAAGATGGAAATTGTATTTGTTGTTGTGATTGTTGTTTGTGTAATAATGAATTGTGTTTTCTGTTACAGGTCCGACAGCCACCTAGTCTGCATTGGTAGGATTGATGCCCACTGCGAAAACAGTTGCTACATAGTTTCCACTGGTATACTTTAGAAATACGTTCGTCAATTGGCATCATTTTGAATTTAAGACATTCGTATAATTTATGATCTCCATTACAGACCAGACACTGATGATTACCCACTGGATTAGGAGATGAAGCAATAAATGATTTACTTTTAACAAAACTTTGACGTCTTTCATTCTTGTCACCCGAAGTGGGTTTACCTGCGTTCACAGTTTCTAAAACACTCGCTCTATTCCGTAGAAACGAAGAAAAATCGTTAATTGTAGAAGTTTTAATGTTAGTTCTAAATTCTTCCCACTTTCGCGATGTAACGCTATCTAACTTTAACGATGCCATATAGATTATGAGTGAGTCCCATCTATCGGTGGGTTCACCAAGTGATTTTAATGCAGATAAGTTTTTTGACAACGTATCCACTAAATGACGTAAACCTTTGTCCGACTCCCGTTGCAAAGGCTCGATGGAAAATAAACATTTGATATGTTCATTTATTAACAAACGCTTATTGTTGTATCTCTCGCAGAGTAATGACCAAGCGATATCGTAGTTATCGGAAGAAACCGTAACCGTTTCAATAACAGCGCTCGCTGCGCCCTCTAGGTACGACTTTAAATAATGAAATTTGCCTATGTTGTCGATTCTTTTATCATTATGAACAAGAGATAGATAAGTATCCCGAAACTCAAGCCATTTATTTGAATTACCATCAAAAGGAGAAATTTTTATTGGTTGCAATTTAAAACTATGTGAATGATGAACACTGTTGTTATTGTATGATGAATCATTCCCCTTGAGATGGCAGTTCCATGTATCAAGTAAGTTTTGAGCTTGGGCTAATAATTCAATAAACTTATTCTCAGTTTCTTCCCTTTCCTGCATTTGAAGTTCTGTCTCGGGATCTAATTGCTCGATCTTGGTTTGCAAATCCTCAAAACTAAACGAAACTTCTTGAATTTTATTTAATCTTAATTGTAGCTGATTTATTTGTACTTTGTCAACATCGTCTAAATCGAGGTCTAATAAACTTAATAAGTTTTTCTCGAACAACGTTATACGAGCGCGAATAACCCCCCGTTGTTTCTTTAAATCTTTTAAATCACTCATTGTAATTTGCAAACACAAACAACGAACTACGTAATTGATAGAATAACCTTTCTTTACGTAGGTACGTATTTAAAGAATTTTAAGTTGTAAACACCAATAGTAGTGAAACTGAGAATAAAATGAAGTAAAAAAATACAAAGTATGAACTAAATACAAAGTAAATGTTTCGATAAAATCAAACAAAGTAAAAGTACAACCTCGTTCCGGTACGATATGTCAATGGTTGCCGTGCGAAACTGGCCGCGACGCGCCGACAAGCGGAGCGGGTTACGCGATGACTCAAGGCTCGCGGTAGAAGCAAGTAGCAACCGCCCGCTTGCAATCCGCTGTCGCTTGTACACTCAGTTTCCGCCCGCGTACTCGCGGTTTTACTGGAAATAGTCGGCAATCGTATTATATACCTTTTAGGGTTAACTTTAAGACAGATGAGTTTAATTAAAGGCTTGAAGAGTTTAATTAGATCGAATACTAATCGTAAAATACGAAAAAATTATATTTTTTTAGAATAAAAAAGTGGGTAGGTAAACTTGTTGACTCCAATAGAATAATCTCGACAATATTCTGCACAAATTATAGCTATGGGATTAGGAAACTAGTTACAAGAAAATAAGGATTGGGCGTACTTCCCTCGGATTCCTTGGTTGTAGATACCACTTTCTTTGCACTTTGCACTTCGTCCCAGATTGATCATGGATTGATCACGTCGTAGGTCACCATTTGTTGGCTTGCTTTGCCAGGAATCTCTTGATTTGATGTGATGATGGATGTAGTAATTAAACCAGATGAATATGATGATAAACTTTATACTTTTATTAACTGTTTTCAATAGATAAGTAGTAATTTTAGTTAAAGATGTATGCACTAATATGGTCGAGTCTGCAGTGTCGCGACAAGGGTCCCGCGCAGCGGCGGCTAGTTCCCCCGCGCACCTCCTTCCTCCTCTTGTGACGTAATGGATGCAGTAGATGCATGAACAGGTATCGTACGTGGTCTCTAAAGGATAAGGGTTTCAGCAGTGTATTTGTGGCCTCGTACGATACCCATGGGAATCCCATAGGTATCGTACGGGGTCTCTAAAGGATAAGGGTTTCAGCAGTGTATTTGTGGCCTCGTACGATACCCATGGTAATCCCATAGGTATCGTACGAGGCCACTAAAGAACACGGGTTTCAGCAGTGTATTTGTGGCCTCGTACGATACCTATGGGAATCCCATAGGTATCGTACGGGGCCTCTAAAGGATAAGGGTTTCAGCAGTGTATTTGTGGCCTCGTACGATACCCATGGGAATCCCATAGGTATCGTACGGGGTCTCTAAAGGATAAGGGTTTCAGCAGTGTATTTGTGGCCTCGTACGATACCCATGGGAATCCCATAGGTATCGTACGAGGCCACTAAAGAACACGGGTTTCAGCAGTGTATTTGTGGCCTCGTACGATACCTATGGGAATCCCATAGGTATCGTACGGGGCCTCTAAAGGATAAGGGTTTCAGCAGTGTATTTGTGGCCTCGTACGATACCCATGGGAATCCCATAGGTATCGTACGAGGCCACTAAAGAACACGGGTTTCAGCAGTGTATTTGTGGCCTCGTACGATACCTATGGGAATCCCATAGGTATCGTACGGGGCCTCTAAAGGATAAGGGTTTCAGCAGTGTATTTGTGGCCTCGTACGATACCCATGGGAATCCCATAGGTATCGTACGGGGTCTCTAAAGGATAAGGGTTTCAGCAGTGTATTTGTGGCCCCGTACGATACCTATGGGATTCCCATGGGTATCGTACGAGGCCACTAAAGAACACGGGTTTCAGCAGTGTATTTGTGGCCTCGTACGATACCTATGGGAATCCCATAGGTATCGTACGGGGCCTCTAAAGGATAAGGGTTTCAGCAGTGTATTTGTGGCCTCGTACGTTACCCATGGGAATCCCATAGGTATCGTACGGGGTCTCTAAAGGATAAGGGTTTCAGCAGTGTATTTGTGGCCTCGTACGATACCCATGGGAATCCCATAGGTATCGTACGGGGCCTCTAAAGGATAAGGGTTTCAGCAGTGTATTTGTGGCCTCGTACGATACCCATGGGAATCCCATAGGTATCGTACGGGGTCTCTAAAGGATAAGGGTTTCAGCAGTGTATTTTTGGGCGAAAGGCTAGCCACTTATGACTCTGTAAGTCGGCATCCCATCTTGATATCTTCAATATTCTAAACGTGTTGCTAGAACTGCCTCCAATAAAGTTGGCAGTCGTGGCAATGTAGCGATGCCCGATACGTATCGATATTTTGGTGTATCGATACACCGCAATGCGATATCTCGATATTTTGTATCGATACACGCCAATTCGATATGTAGCGTATCGTATCGCTTCCCAAGGTATATCGCATGAAAAATATCGCATCTTAAATCAATTAAAACATAGTAATATTTGAACTGTGAAATGTTTAAAAGAGATCTTTGAAGTCTTGAATCTTTGTTATGATTAAATTCATAATCGTAATCATACCATACCTACCTAATCAAGATTCAAAATGTAAACAAACTTATTTTGATAGAGTAATTTAGCTCTAAAATATTTGTTAGTGGTTACGACATCATTGCTGTCAGAGCGATTGTTTTCTTCAGCTCATATTACTTTTACAGAAAATCAGAAAGGCAAATATAATAATGTCATTGTTTGATGTCTGAACTTATTTTTTTTCCATTTGGTTTGAAGCAACTTTTACGCCCTGTATTATTATATTGTAGGCATACCTACTAAAAACACATCCCAATGTAGAGATATGCGGAGCGGACTGCAAACCTTTAGTAGTGGGCCTTCCCATTACTAACCCAAAGAAAAAAGGCATAAAGCTACGTTAATTTGAGTTGGTAGTCTTATTTCTATTTATTTTTTTAATTCTATACGATATTATATCGATATTCACAGTATCGATACAAAGCCATGCGATAATATCGCGTATCGATACAAGCATAACGATACATTACGATACGATATATCGATACAAAGCAAAGTATAGGGCATCGCTATGGCAATGTTTCAGACTACCCCGAAGTAGGATTACGTTCGTGAGTTCATGTATGTAAATCCAAAATAATTACACATATTCTGTGAAAATTTCAGCTGGCTACCTACCTATTAACGGTTCAAAAGTGCCTTTAGACGTACTATCAGTTTAAAATAACAATGTGCATGACCTCGCCTGCAAATGTGACGTCACTCAATCACACGAACTTCACTTGAGTCATTCAAACGATTATTTTCTTTACATCTACGGTAGGTAGTATAATAATGTCTATGCTTTACATAGAGTCTATATTCCTTTACAACCGAGTGAAGTTATCGAACGGCCCTTCAAGGTCATGCACTTTGTTATTTTAAACTGATAGTAGAACGAATGGATGAACGGAGTGACAGCGTAGGCTTATGAATAGGGCCCTATTGGAACCCTTTGGGTACGAAATCCTAAAAACTAAATGTATTTGAAAATAATATTACCTGTTACTTTTATTTCAGAACCAGGTTACTATGAAGTAGAGGAATATGGTATCCGGCACGAAGACGTAGTGGAAGTTATACAGATGAATAGAAATGCGGATCATATTCTTGTGAGTATTATAAAGACGTTACCGTGTGCTGTCGGGCTTGGAATAACCAATCCTTCAGATTATCGATCACCGATTACTATTAGTTACTAATTTAACAGATACATAACTTGACATTGACGGCCCGGTAGCACAGTCGGTAGTGAACCTGCCTGCTGTGCCGAGGGTCGCCGGTTCGAATCCCGTAAGGGACAAATATTTGTATGATGAATATGAATATCTTGACTATTATAAAACTGTAAATTTTTGAAAAAAGAATTTAGTTTGTTTGTTTGTTTGGGTGTTTGTTTGTTCGAGTATCTCGCAAAAACTACTGAACCGATTTTGATGAAACTTTTTTTGTTTGGTAGCGTAACATCTGACTTAAAATCTGGTATATACTTAATTTATGCGGACGAAGTCGCGGGTAAAAGCTTTTGTATTATTTGTACCCGAGTCATGGATGTTTGTATCTATATATGTATTCTATATCGTTGTCTAGTCATCATAATACAAGTCCAGGCTAGATTATGGTACTTTAAATGTGACTAGATGATTTGTGTGACATTGTCCAAGATATATTTATTTATATTATAACTTCCTTAGAAAACTGTAAATTATCAAGCTTTAATTATCTACCTACTGCCAGACGGTACGCGCAAAAATGTATCTAATGAAGCTTGCCACAGCTTTGTTATTACTTCGTACAGCGCGCAATGTATGCGACGTGTCAGAAATCAAGCAAGCGCTCACTATGCGATCAATTGTAGGTGCTTATCTTGACGACCCGGTTGGCGTAATGGTTACCACGCCGGACTGCCAAGCCAGGGTCCTGGGTTCGAATCCCGGTTCGGTCATGGATGGTAATGTGTGTGCCGTTGTTGGATATGGTTCCCATAACAAAGTCTAAGGCTTAATTTGGGATCATTATATAGGCCCCGATTCGGACTGTGCCACGACTTAACTTAACTAAATTTATTCCTGTCACTTTCTAAAATATGATTAAGAAAAGAGACAGAAAACCAACAGCTATCTTTAGTGCTGTCAAAGTGACATTACACGCCCAAAAACGCCTTAAATAAGACGGCGTACATTATGATGGCATCTTATTTTGGGCGTGTAACGTCACTTTGACAGCACTAAAGTCAGCTGTTGGTTTTCTGTCTCTTTTCTTAATCTCATTTTAGAAAGTGACAGGAATAAATTTAGTTAAGTCATGGCACA
Source organism: Agonopterix subpropinquella (assembly GCA_922987775.1). Lineage (NCBI taxonomy): Eukaryota > Metazoa > Arthropoda > Insecta > Lepidoptera > Depressariidae > Agonopterix > Agonopterix subpropinquella. The sequence continues at coordinate 5,566,404 of OV277718.1, read as the reverse complement.
GTCCGAATCGGGGCCAATGTATGTGCCTGTGACTGTGAGCGTTATTTAGTTAGTTTAGTTATCTCGGTAGCCGAGTGACGGGGGCCTGGTGTCCTCAATCCTTGCATGCTTCAATTTCGAGGCATGTATTGTACCCACTGTCCATTACAAATGGCGACGGACCCACTCCCCTTCACACTGGACACAGTTTCTGTGTTTCCGAGCATATCCTTTTCAGCGCCAAAGTCTGATATAGTAGACGAAGTTTCGTGCCCTCGCCGCCAAAGTCTGATATATCAGACAATTTTTTTTTTTGAAAAATCCTTTTATTTTTATCACAAATAAACTTATCAACGTACGTATATGTTTTCCAGATAGTGACAAATTTTGGGTTGTGGCGTGTGATGAGCGTTTTCTAAATAAATCCGTGGCGTGGAATGGGTGCTTATGCTAAAGTAAAGTGTTTTCCGATGGGTATTTATTTATTTCTACATTCTTCTTACAGGCGGAAGGCCTGGTGGGTGATTTCGACGGAGTGGGAGCGCTGGGTTTCTATACGATATCTCTGGCGCCCCATCAGACCGCATGCCTCGATGTGGACCTGCTCACCGACTTTGAGGTAAGGGCTACAGGCCTAGACATCTGTAATCCCTTCTGCTAATGGCCTGCTAGACTCTAGGACCTCTTAGGGCTCTTACAGACGAGCGACACTTTGCTGTCGCCGAGGGCTTATTAGTACATTACTGCAGCGGCCAGCAACAGAGGCATTGATGCACGAACGTGTAAATGTGGGCCGAGGCGAAGCCGAGGCACACATACGTAAGTCCATCAATGCCTAGTTGTGGCCAAGGCTTGTATAGTACTTTTCTCAAATAATGCGCGGAAATTAAAACAGTAAATTTTCTCAAATAATTCGCGGAAATTAAAACTCTTTTCAAAATCAATGACGAACAACGAACAATTTTTTTTTTTTTCAATAAACAGCTTTCTATTTGCAAGCCAGTTCGAAATTTAAATAAAACCTTTGATGAGTTACCTCCTTGGTCGCCATGTTTCGAAGAAAAATATCGTTCCATTTTTAAATTACACGACAGATATGAGTTTACTATGTAATTTATTCGGCCGCTAAACACGACAGATATGGATTTTCATACAACATTGCCGGCCGCTGCGCGCATGTATTTGGCCAGTACAGCAATTTCGATTTATCTCGAAGAAGGTTGTCAAAATAATGCTCACATTTCCAAGCATGTTTGAGAAAAATAATTTTATTCTGTGACTATGATTAGGTATAGTTTCATTTGTTGACACCATGCTATCATGGTGGTAAAGAAAATCGAGGCTGAAAGAGTTACCTATTTAATTTAATGTTGTTTTTCAAGGCCGAAAGAATTAATTAATTTAATTTTGTTTTTTCAGCTAAAATACCTAAACGACTACCACGCGAGAGTCTTCAACACCATCGGCCCAATTTTACTAGAAAGGAATTTGCTAGAAGATTACGAGTGGCTGGAGAAGGAATGCGCGCCAATACAGCGCAGTGCCGCCATCTTGATCAAGTCGTCGCCATTTGTAATTTTGAGTGTTTTTTGTGTCTGGTTTAATTCCTCATGAAGAGAAGCTATTGTATACAATATACTTAATTATGATAAACGCAAAATAAAAGTAGAAATAAGTTGTTGTAAATAAATGAAATAAGCTACTAAGATTTTTGTTGTTCATTTCAACAACCTAAATACTTACATGCATTCACAAAAAACCAACCCACTAACAATGGAAGAGGGTAGACTTGTCTTGTATAATCTATGGACATTGGACAGGCCTAACATTTCAAACCAGAAAAATGAGGCAAAACAATTGACAGTTTTACTTCGAAAATGTACTGAGATGACAGACCAAGTACCCTAATTTGTATTGAAGTGCCCTAGTTTTACGTGCTTTGCAACTTAAGGGCCTATGTCGAAAAATAATTTAAGCGAAACAGTCGTGGGATAGCTTATATTACGGCCTGATGCGAGAGAAAGAGATGGGGCGGAGCGCGCGCCTGAAACGAATCGAGCGCCAAATCAAACTTTATTTAATTGTGATTGTATTACTATTTATGTAAGTTCAATTCTGCTCTAATCAAAATTTAGAAAATATCAATTTCTTTTTTTTAAATCAAGTCTCGTGTTTCTATTCTTCACCGTTTAGCAGTTCCAAGCGTTTATAGATAAAAATTGAGGCTACTTTGGCTTGTTTTTCTATCGAGAAAATGTGTCTTAATCGTGTTTTGGCTTTAGTCAAAACTTCAATTATATGTTCAATTTACACATATCCGAAAATCATACTCCTACTGTTAGTACTTCATGATATATGAAGCTTTGAAGAATCCTATTTTTTTCACATAGCCCCTTAAAGCGCTTTGGGCCTATCCAATTTACATATAATTTATACTATTGTTAGTTTGTTATACTTTTCGAAATTGTCAAATTAGGTTACTTATTAATATTTTATTGCTAACGAAGTCGCGGGCAAAATCTAGTAGGTAATTTATATACAGGAGTGCGATTTTTGAATCTCATTCGCTGAGTTCAGCAGTTGTAAATGTCAAAATTACTGTGGAGATATGAATCTTTCTACTGCTGATTTGACTTTCAAAAATCATACTTCAGGACTGCGATTTTTGAAAGTCAAATCAGCAGTAGAAAGATGCGTATCTCCACAGTAATTTTGACATTTTCAACTGCTGAACTCAGCGAATGAGATTCAAAAATCGCACTCCTGTATATAAATTACCTACTAGATTTTGCCCGCGACTTCGTTAGCAATAAAATATTAATAAGTAACCTAATTTGACAATTTCGAAAAGTATAACAAACTAACAATAGTATAAATTATATGTAAATTGGATAGGCCCAAAGCGCTTTAAGGGGCTATGTGAAAAAAATAGGATTCTTCAAAGCTTCATATGACCTGGTCCATCCCCATCACAGAGATGCTCTACACCCCATAAACACCGAATCAGCCTTGCTGCTGATGGTTGCAAGAAGTACACTTATCTCTCGGAATATAAGTAGAAATGATAATAAAGATTTTTAAACTCTCATAAAACACCCTGTATTGCTCGAAAAAATGTATGACATTGAAATTACGGTAATTACTTCCTTGTTTCATTAAGCTTTCTGAAAAGGTATAAATGTTATCAACATACAAAATAAAAACACAATTAAGTTAAATCATTAAAATTAATGCTTTACTTAACTCAAAACTAATATAACGATACAAGCGTGCTACGGATACGGTTTAGTTCTTGTCACGGTAGTGTTTGATGTGGACGAGCACCCACGCGGGGATCGCAGACCAACCGATCACCATGGCTGAGGCGAGGAACAGAATCTCCTGAAAAGAAATAAAAATATTTTGTAAGCTGGTGTAATTAAACCCGTATCGTTACCCAGTTAAGCCGTGGTGGTCCAGTGGCGAGTAACCTTGCCTGCCGTGCAGGAGGCGATGGTGTATGTATGTTAGTGTAGTACCACGCGTGCACAATGCGGTGCGGTACACTTCACATACACATCACAGTCTATACACGTCCCACTGCAGGGCACAGACACTACCCTCAGGGAGGGTGTATGTACGTTAGTGTAGTACCACGCGTGCACAATGCGGTGCGGTATACTTCACATACACATCACAGTCTATACACGTCCCACTGCAGGGCACAGACACTACCCTCAGGGAGGGTGTATGTACGTTAGTGTAGTACCACGCGTGCACAATGCGGTGCGGTATACTTCACATACACATCACAGTCTATACACGTCCCACAGCAGGGCACAGACACTACCCTCAGGGAGGGTGTATGTACGTTAGTGTAGTACCACGCGTGCACAATGTGATGCGGTACACTTTACATACGCATCAGAATTTCTTCTTCAGTGTATGCAAGTTTCCTCACGATGTTTCCCTTCAGCATTTGAGAGCAGCGGTATTACATGTTCGTTCATGGCATGACGTTGCAGTTTCGAACACAGTCCCTCAAGATTGGAGTGATAACACCTCTCTATAATGCACCATCGATGCTCTTTGTACATTTATATTATAGGTTTTATTCTATCCAATATTCTATCTTTAGCCGTCCAACGGGGCAATGCCGCCTGCATAATGGGCATGTTCGGTACAGACACGACCCGGGGCGGGTTATTTCCCTAAACAGGTTTGTATTTGATATTATTTTGTTTTTGTACAGTTTCTAGGAGAATTGTGTGAAATATATTATTATATTCAGATAGCTATGTAACAAACCATATAATGCATATATTGCTCAATCTAGGAAATGGTTGAGAAAAATACTTGATATAATTATTGGTAAATTTTTTAACAAAAATTCAAATTGGATAGGAGGTGATGGCATTATATTGTCGCAAAAACTTCAAATAACGTTAACAGTGATATAAAAACCACATTGTGCGTTCTTCTAATAGACTGCCGTGGATATATCGAAAAGATAACCTATCTTTTCCTTATAAAATTACGTAATTTGAAAAACTAATTTTCGACTCAAGAAACACTTTCTATTATCCTAAGAGCCTAGTACAATACAAATTATGTATAAATATTGATAATTGATGCAATATAAACAAATGTTTTAAGAGAAATAGAGTAAAAACGGCGATCAATACTCACTCCCTTTGAAACCTTGGTTCTAGCTGGAACAGCGACTACGCTCATGTTCCTTTGCTGAACGACATTCTTGACGACGCCAGCGTTGGTCCTGAGTAGGCTCCTGATGGCCAGCATTTTGATTTATTGGAAAATTTTACTTTACAATTTATCTCGGAAAAGACGCAAAAAAGATTTGATTAGGGATCCGCAAAAAGTATCGATACCTGAGTAGTATCGATACTTTCTCTTCGATACCTAGTATTTTTGTACTCGATACTTTGATTTCGATACTTTACTAGGTATCGATACTTTTTCACATACTCGATACTTTTGTCTCCTCACCTCGCTAGTGTAGTTTTACGCAGTCACCATTTCTTTTTCGGACGTGTAACGATGTCCTCTCGAAAGTCTGAACCATTTAATCATTGGAGTGAGCTGAAAGCAGCTTTTCCAAATTTTCCAGGTTTGGAAAGTCAGTATTTGTTAATACCAGGCACTTCAGCCCCATCTGAAAGGCTTTTTTCGAAAGCTGGAGCGACGGTGACAGCGACTCGGAACCGGCTCACTGGGTCGCGTTATCACATATGAATCAACAAATTACTTTATAAGTCTGATTGCATCGAAGAAGATTGGGGATTTAAAAATTAATTTTAGTTTTTACTATGCAAAAGAGTACTGTACTTACATGCACTCTATAAATCAGTATTTTTATTAAAACACTAATATTTTCCCCTGCTATATCTGCTCTCCGACATAAAAGTCCATTTGATTATTTTAATTGATATAATGATTCTTTAATGATAATTATGATAGTAATTTTGTATGTTTTTAAAATAAATAATAATAGATTGAGTATGTGCTTGTTTATTCCTTTTTTTTTGCGATTATTTACAGTTTCTAAGGTGATCAAAAAAGTACTCGATACTGAGTAGTATCGATTCTTTTGGTTCGATACTTTTATCGGTATCGATACGTTCTTCTGCGATACCAGTATCGAGTAAGTATCGATACTTTTGAATTTTTGCGGATCCCTAGATTTGATTTGACAGATCAGGGATGCCAGATAAGAGAATTTAAAACTACCATTTCGGTAAATGTTGCTACATGAAAAAAAATTTGATGGTAGAATTCGATATAAGGATCAAAATACACAAACGTTTTTTTTTTTCAATATCCAAACTATTATTTTCATATAACGTTTCTAAATTCATACTCTCGAAATAGAATGTTTTCAGATACCATACCACGATTCTGACACACATCTCTCGCCTCCTCAACATCCATAAGTTTCTTCATACAAGCTCGTCGGTTCCGGGTATATTTTATTTGGCCCTTCTTCAGTACGCAACCGATTTGGTCAGCGTACGTATGCACTGACGTATGCCTAGGGCGACCCCTTTCGACCATTCCATTCGCACTTGAAATTTACAAGGCAAAATGGAAAAGAAATGTGGTAAATAAATCAAAATTAGTACAAAGTAGAATCAGGTATTTATTTAATACTAAACTTAAAGTAACTTAAAAGTATATTCTTCTTCTTCTGTTAAACAAAGTGCAAAGCTTGTCAAAATAAATGAGCACACCCGTTTTTTTATTTATTTCTGTAAATTTCCATCGTATTATTTGTTATATTTGGGATTTTGTTTTCTTATGGCGTCACTTCCATTGCGTTGGGTGCATCTGAAACGAGAAAAGTGTATTTATAATATTTCTGTGTACCCCTTCAACCCATACAGTCGTGAGCATTATACTATGCTATTTGAGAGCGTCGGTGGCGCGTTGTGGAAAAATATGGAAACTAAATCTCACGAAAACATCGTGAGGAAACCTGTATACGATGACGAAGAAATTCCGATGCGTATGTGAAGTGTACCGCACGGCATTGTGCACGCGTGGTACTACACTAACGTACATAAACCCTCCCTGAGGGTAGTGTCTGTGACCTGCAGTGGGACGTATACACGTATAGGCTGATAATGATGATGATTTGACGTATAAAGATATCAATTTCATCATCACTTCTACGTTCTCCAAGCTCATTAAACTGTTCTCCATGCTCACCAAACTGTTCTCCATGCTCACTAAACTGTTCTCCATGCTCACTAAACTGTTCTCCAAGCTCACTAAACTGTTCTCCATGCTCACTAAACTGTTCTCCAAGCTCACTAAACTGTTCTCCATGCTCACTAAACTGTTCTCCAAGCTCACTAAACTGTTCTTCATGCTTACTAAACTGTTCTCTACCTACACTAAACTGTTCTCTACCTACACTAAACTGTTCTCTACCTACACTAAACCATTCTCTACCTACTCCGATCATTGTCCACTCACCTCCGGCCCCGTTGTCGTCGTTGAACATGAATTCGTCCTGATACTCCTTGAGGAACTGCTCGGATCTGTGCTCGTCCAGGAATAGAGAGTACACCTTCTTGACGTCCTCCATGCTGACCTGGCGACAAAGGAATAATTATATAACTTTGTACGCCACGTTTTTGACGAACTGTCGAACTGATCGACAGCGAAGGGTCCTTACAGACGGGCGACAACGACGACATCGCAACCTGTCACCAACCGATGATGTGGCCCGTAGTCATTGCTCATTAGTAGTCTGAGAGAGAGACCTCCAAAGCATGGTATTCTTGAGAGATTTCATGAAGTCTTGTATGAGAGATAGCGGCGACTACAATAATATAATGGACTAGAGTTTACCTCCGACTTCGTCTTAAGTCAAATCATAAGAATTCAAATAGAAAGCTTATTTTTACGAGAATGTTAGATAGATAGATAGATAGATAGATAAACAATTTATTTGCAAAAGTAACACACACATAATATTACAGTTCACAACAATTTTAAAAACAAGAATACAACGAGACATAGAATAGAAATTAGAACAACATGTAATTTATTGTATGCTACAGCAGCAAACAGGTCCCAGCTCAACATAGACCTTGCCCGAGAGCAGGGTGTTGGTTTTCAGATGAAACCTTTTTGGTGGCAGTCAGACGCAGCAACCAAAGAAGTGAAGTGAAAGAATAAATAATTAAATAATTAAATGTAAGTTGAAATGAAATACAGTTACGGAACATAGTGTAAAAAAGTGTAAAAAAGAATCTGAAAAATACTATAATATACTATAATATAAGTAACTATGTATAGCCTAAAATTCGTTACCTAGTGAGACAAACTATGACACAAAAGGTGCGTTAGCGTAGCTATCAGGCAAGCCAATAATTTGTGTTTTCAGGATAAATTCCCTCAATTTTCTCTTGAACGTGAAACCTGACTTGAGTGATCTCAGTGGTGGGGGAATATTGTTCCAGCACTTGGTTGCCTGATAGCGAAAGCTGCCCTCAAACGCTACCGTTTTGTGTATTTGACACGATAATAAAAACCTTGTCGGCCTTGTGGGGTATCTGTTATGGAAGGGTGATCGTTTGAGCTTTGAGAATAGATAATCCGGTTTCTGACTCTTTAGCGTACTGAAAACCAAATTTCCCAGATGCAGATGCCTGCGTGACGTCATGTTTAGCATAGAAGCACTGTTTATATAAGGGGAGACATGAGTCCGCGGGGGTATTTTAAAGCAGAACCTGCAACACGCATTTTGAACCCGTTGAATTAATCGACTGGACTTGGACAAGAGTCGTGGTCCGTACACCAGATCACCGTAATTAAGAATAGACAGGATAAGGGATTCACAAAGTTTGATTCGTACGTTCTCACTCAGCAAGTCCCGAATCTTATACAGAATCTTTAGTCTGTAAAAACAGTTACGTACCAGGTTCACAATGTGTCCTTCAAACCGCAGATGACTGTCAAACTGGATGCCCAGGTTTCGTGCCTCTTCAACCTTTAAAATTTGTTGCCCCGAGATATGTACGCTGGGCTGGAGATCCGAAATATCCTTAACCTGCTTAGTTGAGCCATGGATTATAAACTTTGACTTGTTAGGGTTTAAAACTAAAGCATTTCTCTCAGCCCAGAGAGCAATACGAGCCAAGTCTTCATTTAACTTAGGTACCTCAGCAAGCACATCGCTAGGCTTTGCAGATATGTACAGCTGAACGTCATCAGCATAAAGATGGTAACGACAGTGTTCTATTTGTTTCGTTATGTCTGCGGTGTACAGTATAAAAAGCAGAGGCCCAAGAATGGATCCCTGAGGTACACCACGCTTCACTGGTTCAGGATCGGATATCAGCCTAGAAGCGTCCTCTCTTACCACCTGTACTATTTGCGATCGGTCAGTGAGATAGCTGGCAAACCAAAGTACCGAAGCCTTATCCATGCCATAATAGGCAAGCTTGGAAAGTAGAAGGGGAATATGAAGCGAGTCAAACGCACGCGAAAAATCGAGTAAAGTTAAAATACTGCCTTTGCCCTGATCCTGAGCGGCAAGTACATTATCAACCACGTCGAGTAAAGCAGTAGTAGTACTTCTTCCCTTACGAAAGCCAGATTGAACGTCAGGCAGAATTTGATTCTGTTCTACAAATTTACTCAGTTGAGAATATACCACCTTCTCGAGAATCTTAGAAAGAAATGGCAAAATACTAATTGGCCTCAAATCTTTAGGCTCTTTAGGGCAAGGTACCTTAGGAATAGGAGTAACCATTGCCACCTTCCACTGGCCAGGGAACGAGGAGGTTGTAATGGATTTATTTACTAATGCTGTAATGGTGTCCAGGGAGTGTGGCAAAGTAAGTACAACCATATCCATTGAAATTCCATCGACACCCTGGGCATTAGACTTTATGGCCATGATAACTTTAGCGATCTCATCTATATCAACAGGTTTTAGTGACAAAACCTCGCCGCCATGTCTGTGTGATTCAAAATAAGTAACATCAGAGGGTGATACTACAGGACTACAGAAATTTAAGAAATGATTGTTAATTACATTAGGATTGTCAAAATTGTTTGGTAAACATTCTCCTTTCGTTGAATTTAGAACAATGTTACCTTTTATATTTTTCCAGAGCTCTTTATCATTGTGGAATTGACTATTGATGCAATGATCATAGTAAGCACGTTTCTCATTCTGAATACTGCTTCTAACTAATCGCTTAAGGCTCAGATAATACTCCTTATGTGAGTCTAACTTAGTTGCACGATATCTATCAAACGCATCATCACGGAGTCCCATCATAAACTTAATTGTATCCGTAATCCACGGTACAGGCTTATCTTTGATAGTGACCGTTTTGACTGGTGCATGTTTGTCGAATAATGACAAAAGAATACAATTAAATTTTTCCACCATGACCTCCACTGATGGTGAGTCAATAACAACTGTCCAATCCACAGATGATAGGTCAACGTTAAAGCGTTCACGATTGATATTCTTAAGAGATCTAAGGGTAATTGTTCTAGGTATGATCTTTTCCTTTTTAATGTTGAGCGAGACATTGATCATAGCATGACCCAGTGACCCAGTAATATTTGTCACACTAATTTCACGAATACTAGCATCCGTTAGAACCAGATCGATGAGTGTCTCTGTATCTTTTGAAAAATGTGTGGGCTTATCAACTACTTGTTGCAGATTTGTATAGTTTAGAAAATGCTTAAATTTAATCGTCTCGTCCTTTGCTGCATCCATCATATTCACGTTGAAATCTCCCAGGACCACAATGTGATCAAAACTAGAAAAATGCGTTACAGACTCCGTCAGTCCGTCCAAAAACGTGTCAATATTGAACCAGTCCGGTCGATAGGCAGTACCAACAGCCAACCGCAGCCCGTTTAATCTAGTCGTTAACCACATCTGCTCAATATCTGCTCTCGGATAGTTGCTAGCAAAGCGCACATTAATACCACGCTTTATATAAAAGCCTACACCGCCACCCCACCCGCGGCGCATATGCAACGGTCGCGGCGTAAGAGTGAGTCGGTAGTTGGGTACGCGCGGCGCGAGCGCCTTGTTCCCCTCCCTAAGCCACGATTCATTTATCGCAACTATGTCGGCATCAAACTTATTCATCGCTACAAGAAAATCATCGTGACCCGTATTCAAAGAGCCTGCATTATGTAGACCTAACTTTATAAGTTTTGTTTTGGGGCGCATCGTAACGTATAGAGGTAAACAAATAAAGGTGATATCAATAAGTTATGCAAATCGAAAAACAGACTAATCGCATATAACATGCTTGCAGACGCATTTATGATAATATAGGCGCAACAATGCAAGTTGGTTAAGAGTGAACGGTGCGGTAGTACGCTGTAGTAGAATATATTACTATAATGTGCAATACAAGAATACATTACAGAAAGATTGTGTAGTGGCTTAGTTGCAACGTCATGACTCCCACCAACAACATCACATAATGCGAAAAATAAGAAATATAATATTAGATTTGAGTAACTATTTGGGGCTGCTTTAAACATTTCAGATAAGCAAAGGTTTGAATTTTTTTTACTAGAGAGATGAACGTAAATAACAAAATAGACAGATGAAAAAATAAGCAGTAAACGGTTATATCTTATCACGACACAATATAAAAAAAGACAGATAACACCCATGGTGGCAAACAACAACAATAAGCCATACCTAAAAAAACGATTTGAAAAGTTAAAAAAATTCTTATTTATAACTACTTGTAAAAATAAAAAAATAAAAAATTGTGGACAATAAATTGGGCAAAAGATAAAATTAAAAAACAATAACAAAGTGCAAACAAGAACAACTATACCGGCTGAGATATATGTTTCAGGTATCACCATTTGTACGAACGGCTCCTGGGCCAAAAACACCTACAAGGTCTGCTTCAGATCGAATACGGTAACGCGGGCAGTCCTGTTTTTGTCTAGCATATACGCTTCCATCGCGGGTCCAGACGTACTTCCAGTCCAACCGCCTCCCAGTCTCACGGGCCCTTGAGAAGAGTTGCCGATTAGTACGAGAGAGCCGCTCGTTGAGGTAGAAGCGTCGCGGCATGTTCATAGCTATGTTTCATGAAAATCTATTCAGCAGTTTTCAAGATAATCAGCTTTTATTGAGATGAGACCTCTAAAGGGATCTCGCGTTATAACCGCACCGCATCTTACCTCTGTGGCCTTCCTCCTCTTGGCGACGAGAGAGGCGGCGGTAATCAGTTTTATCGCATATCGCAGAGGTTCACATCTTACCTCTGTGACCTCTCTTGGTGACTAGAGGCGTTATTGATCACTTGTATCGCATATCACAGAGGTCACGGCTGTAAGTGTTAGAACCTTCACATCTTCCCTCTGTGGCCTCTGTTGGCGACTAGAGGCGGCAGTGATCACTTGTATCGCATATCGCAGAGGTCACGGTTGGTAGCGTTAGCCGTCACATCTTACCTCTGTGGCCTTCCTCCTCTTGGCGACGAGAGAGGCGGTGGTAATCAGTTGTATCGCATATCGCAGAGGTTACGGTTGCTAGCGTCGTCACATCTTACCTCTGTGGCCTTCCTCCTCTTGGCGACGAGAGAGGCGGTGGTAATCAGTTGTATCGCATATCGCAGAGAGGTCTCGGTTGCCACTCGTGTCAGGACTGTAAGCGCGTCGGCTGACATTTGGCAGTCTTCTTCTTCGCATCTGTAAAGAAAAGAGCGGCATTTCTTATTATCCGACTGCGCCACAAGGAGGGTTATGTTTTTCGAGCGTATGTATGTATGTTTGTATGTCTATTTCTTTGGCACGGGCTACAGCATAAACGGCTTAGATACGTAAAAATCGTGAGAGTGACATAGGCTATATTATTTTAATAAGGGGGCTGCGAATTAAAAAAAAGAGATGGAATAAACAATTTTATTTTAATAAAAATTATTACGCCTCTTTTTAGTGCCCAGTCTCAATTAATCATTTTTGCACGTATTAAATCAATATTTGCCATGAAGAAAGCTAACAGTAATCCAGAAACAAAAATGTGGTAATTAAGAATTAAATATTGCGAGTGTTGGTGCCGTCGATATAGTGTGTTGCATTAAAATTATTAATCAATTGCATGGACATTAATATCATTTTATCAATTCATTCATTCACATTGTTGTATTTGTATTATTCATTTTTTAAATTAAATATTGATATTTGGTAAATTTCATAAGTTATTCTTAAGTTAAATAGTGTAAAACACCACACCTCTGGAGTGCGATTTTTGAATCTGAGTCCTTATCGCTGAGTTCAGCAGTTGAAAATGTCAAAATTACTGTGGAGATATGCATTTTTCTACAGCTGATTTGACTTTCAAAAATCATACCTCAGGAGTGCAATTTTTGAAAGACAAATCAGCAGTAGAAAGATGCGTATCTCCATAGTAATTTTGACATTTTCAACTGCTGAACTCAGCGAATGAGATTCAAAAATCGCACTCCTGTATACATGTTTTATGGCTGCATAAATGAAATGAAATTACTGCCCATACATCCTGTATGTGCTCTGGAGTGGAACATACATAGGCTTATGATTATCTAGTGATAAATTATTTACAGTTGGCTTACATCAATTTGTTTATTTATTCTAGTTTTGATAATATTGTGTAAGAAAAGTGCAATGTAATCAAATTTCTAACGGTATAACATGTTATAAGATAAGAAACTGGTTCTTAATTGTTACCAATAATATCAAATCAATTAGTGTTCTGATAAAAACCGCAAATTATTGTTTGTAATAGATTTTTTCGTTTTGTTACTGTGACATAGCTGTATTTTAATTATCATGGCTGTATTTTAACTATTGACACAGAATAGGTAATAGTATATAGTTCTACATACAGAACGGCCACTCCCCGCCCCCCTCTGACTTCAGATACCCCACCCCCCCTCACGCTCTCTGTGGTAACTTGAGGGAAGTCGAGCAAGGGAATGCAGTCAGGCGCGCGCACCCGTTGGATTTGACTACATAATAGTAGATTATGTACCAAGGGGATAAAGCAGTGTCTTTCATCACGGGCGCGATATTGAATCCCGAGCGTAACGAGGGATTCTAGGGTTAACTCCCGAGCGTAGCGAGGGAGTTTAGAGTTAACTCCCGAGCGAAGCGAGGGAGTTAAGACTAGAATCCTGAGTGAAGCGAGGGGTTCAAGCTCGCCCAAGATGAAAACACGTTTATCCCCGAGGATCATACTCTACTTTTCACACCCTCCGCGAGAAAATAAAAAGCAATACTGTTAGAAACCCAGGGGAGCGTGTAAATTCTCTATGGTTAGAAACTAATTCTTTTATTAGAGTTTATAACAAAGTATTAGTGTTCAATAGTATAGTATTTAGAAAAACTATTTTATTAAATTAAAAGTGAAAGTAGATATTTGAAACATTAGACCAGGAGTGCGATTTTTGAATCTCATTTGCTGAGTTCAGCAGTTGTAAATGTCAAAGTAACTATGGAGATATGCATCTCCATACATTTTCAACTGCTGAACTCATCGAATGAGATTCAAAAATCGCACTCCTGGAGTGCGATTTTTGAAACTTTCTTTGAACTCAGCAGTTGAAAATGTCAATATTACTACGGAGACGTGCATCTTTCTACTGCTGATTTGACATAATAATAGGTACAGAGCAAGTACAGAGATATGCAGTATTCGCGCCATAAAGATGATACCTTTATGATTCGCGCCTTTTTTTCTTTTTTTGTGTTCAATACTCGTGGTGGCCAGTTCAAATTTCGAATTAAGTTCTTTTTGGTGCCTGTCTCCATAATTAGTTTTCATCACAGGTTTTCATACGAATTTTAAGTAAGGATCGTAGTAACTATTAAATAATCTGTGGATGCGGTTCCATATTCAAATCTCATTATTGACCAGCGGGTTATAATGAAATTCAGTACAATATTATTGCCCGGCTAGGCCCAGGGCTATAATGACTTGCTTTAGGTTCGAGTTACATGACATATAATGTTCCATTTTCGAGCGGGTGGTGTGAAAAATATATTTTATTTTTCTCCTCACAGTAAAAATAAACGTTGGAAAATAACGCTAAATTCACATTTTCTGTGATTCATTAGCTTAAAAACAATTTTTAATAACAGAATAAACTATAAAAAGTAACGAAATGTATAATTTAGTTCATACAATGCGTGTTAAGTCAACCCTACACATATGTCATGCACAATTTTCGCAAAGTGCGCATGTGCGAACGTCATCATGTCAAATCTAAAACGTTGTTTGAAGTGCCGGACCTGTGCTATTGAGGCTGCATTTTTATGATTGTGGCTGCTTTTTCATGATTGTGACAGCATTTTATTGATTTTGGCACCATTTTATTGATTGTGGCGACATTTTATATATTGTGGCAGCATTAAATTTACTGTTGCAGCATTTTATTGATTGTGGCAGCATTTGACTGACCGCGGCATCTTCAAATTGACTGTGGCACTATTTTATTGATTCTGGCAGCATTAAATTGATTATGGCACTATTTTAATACTTGTGGCAGCTTTGAATTAACTGTGCCACTATTTTATTGATTGTGGCAGCATTACATTGATTGTGGCAGCATTTTATTGACTGTGGTAGCTTAATAACTATTTTGGGCAGTATTTTAATGATTTTGTCAGTATTTTTATAACTACGTAGATGTTATCCCCAAGGGCGGATCCAGGGGGGGGGCCCAGGGGGCCATGGCCCCCCCCACGGACCTCTGTGGATTGCATTGAATTTCGAGGCAGAGTAATGACGGCACTTTACTAGGGCATAGATTGATTGAGCTCTGTCCATAACCAATTCGTAGAGCGGAGAAAATTAGAGCTCGCTTCGCTCGCTCTATGTTACTGTTTTAATTATTGTACCTGTGTAGGTACAATAATTAAAATAAGGCTGTGGTTAGAAATCTTTAGGATTATACACATAATATAATCCTAAAGATTTAACAGCAAACCGGGGAACACGCCCGGGCGGCAGGTTTAGGGGGCGCCAAAATCAAGATGGAAAAAAAATATTGCATCGACTTGAGTATTTTGCAAAAAAATCTCGTGCTCGCTTCGCTCGCTCCTGACTTCAGACATCTCATTATATTGCAGTGACGAAATCTCGAGCTTGTTTCGCTCGCTCTTGGTTTAAGATCGTATTGCAGTCATCCCATTATATTGCAGTGAAATATCGAACTCGCTTCGCTCGCTCTTGGTTTTTTTTGTTGTATTGAAATTACTTATCACAGAACTCGATCATATTGCGAATTTCTGACTCGACCTAATCATATAGAAGTAAAATCTCGAGCTCGCTTCGCTCGCTCTTGCTTTTAGATCTGATTGCAGTCATCTCATTATATTTCAGTGAAATATCGAGCTCGCTTCGCTCGCTCTTGGTTTTTTGTTGTATTGAAATTAACTATCGCAGAATTCGATCATATTGCGAATTTCTAACTCGACCAAATCATATTGCAGTAAAATCTCGTTTTTTGAGTGAAATATCGAGCTCGCTTCGCTCGCTCCTGGTTTTTTTGTTGTATTGAGATTACTTATCGCAGAATTCGATCATATTGCGAATTTCTGACTCGACCTAATCATATAGAAGTAAAATCTCGAGCTCGCTTCGCTCGCTCTTGGTTTTAGATCTCATTGCAGTCATCTCATTATATTGCAGTGACGAAATCTGAGCTTGTTTCACTAGCTCTTGGTTTTAGATCTCATTGCAGTCATCTCATTATATTGCAGTGACGAAATCTGAGCTTGTTTCGCTCGCTCTTGGTTTAAGGTCGTATTGCAGTCATCCCATTATATTGCAGTGAAATCTCGAGCTCGCTTCGCTCGCTCTTGCTTTTAGGTCTTATTGCAGTCATCTCATTATATTTCAGTGAAATATCGAGCTCGCTTCGCTCGCTCTTGGTTTTTTTTGTTGTACTGCAATTACCTATCGCAGAATTCGATCATATTGCAAATTTCTGACTCGACCTAATCATATTGCAGTAAAATCTCGAGCTCGCTTCGCTCGCTCTTGGTTTTAGATCTCATTGCAGTGACGAAATCTGAGCTTGTTTCGTTTGCTCTTGGTTTAAGATCGTATTGCAGTCATCCCATTATATTGCAGTGAAATCTCGAGCTCGCTTCGCTCGCTCTTGCTTTTGGATGTTATTGCAGTCATCTCATTATATTTCAGTGAAATATCGAGCTCGCTTCGGTTGCTCTTGGTTTTTTGTTGTATTGAAATTACCTGTCGCAGAATTCGATCATATTGCGAATTTCTGACTCGACCTAATCATATTGCAGTAAAATCTCGAGCTCGCTTCGCTCGCTCTTTGTTTTAGATCTCATTGCAGTCATCTCATTATATTGCAGTGACGAAATCTGAGCTTGCTTCGCTCGCTCTCGTTTTAAGATCGTATTGCAGTCGTCTCATTATATTGCAGTGAAATCTCGAGCTCGCTTCGCTCGCTCTTGGTTTTTTTGTTGTATTGAAATTACCTATTGCAGAATTCGATCATATTGCAAATTTCTGACTCGACCTAATCATATTGCAGTAAAATCTCGAGCTCGCTTCGCTCGCTCTATGTTAAACGTTTTATTGCAACCACTCAACATGGACCTGGCCTCCCTAAGAAAAAAATATTACTACACTCTTGTAGAGGAGGCCCGGGCCCAGCGCCAATCTCATCTTTTTGCCCCGCCTCGGAAAAATCGTAGATCCGGGGCTGATTGTTTTAGTTTTCTATGTATGTATACAAGACGTCTCGGGTCTGTGTCTCTAACTTAATTTTTTTATATCTTAATACGTGGCCTGAGTCAGCCGAGGGCCCCCCCCACTATAAAATCCTGGATCCGCCCTTGGTTATCCCCACCTGATGTTCAATATCTCCCTCAGCTCCCGCTGCGAGTACGGTGAGGTGGGCACGATGATCATACGGTCGAGCAGATCTAGAGGGATGCCGTGCGGGCTGCGGTAGTTGGTGCCGCGGATGCGCGTTATGCCGCGGTTTGTCGCCATTATAACGACGGGCGCTGTCTCGGATTCCAGCGCACGGTTCAGGAATGAGAAACATTCTATGTCCAGCATGTGTGCCTGTGGGTGAGAAATTACGAATTGTGAGGTTTTGAATGTATTCTCATTGTAGATTTCGACTAAAGCAATCGAGGGCGTAGCCAGAATCTTGTTCAGGCAGGCAAGAACATCCGGGAACTTTTTGTGCTGTGACAATAAATCTGTTTCCATTTCAAACTAATAATATGATGCTACAAAAAATATTAATGAAAAATTACAGTTATTTATTACACTAACACCCACTGCTATCAAACATCGTGAGGAAACCTGCATACGCTGAAGAAGAAATTCCGATGTGTATGTGAAGTGTACCGCACCGCATTGTGCACGCGTGGTACTAAACTAACGTACATACACCCTCCCTGAGGGTAGTGTCTGTGCCCTGCAGTGGGACGTGTATAGACTGTGATGTGTATGTGAAGTGTACCGCACCGCATTGTGCACGCGTGGTACTACACTAACGTACATACACCCTCCCTGAGGGTAGTGTCTGTGCCCTGCAGTGCACATAAGTAAAAATGTATCATTTGACATTTAACATTATTTTTATGAAATAAATGAATATAGATAAAATCTACACACTAAAACAAATTTCATACCTCGTCAATAAACAAAACGCCTGGAATCATCTCGGCCTTGCCCTCCTCTCGCCACTCCGCGACTTTACCGTTGATCTGCTCGCGGATCTCAGACTTGATCTCACCAGTGTCACCTGAGGAATTCATGAGAGATCAATCAGAGTTCAGGCACACCCTGGACGCTTCATACAAATAGGATCGCACTGACAAGAGGTATAGTGAAACCAGCGGCCGTAGAATGGCGTGATATAGCGCTATCGCGCCTTAGTCCTCTTTCTATTTGCGCGCGAACGAACGAGATAAAAAGCGTGATATAGCCGTAACAAGCGCTACATGCTACTGCTTCTGGAAAATTATTCCGCTCGTCAATTATTATAAGAGATAAGTGTCCTTTTTGCAACCATCAGTAGCAAGGGTGATTAAGTCTTTATGGAGTGTAGAGCATCTCTATGATGGGGATGGACCAGTTCTGCCTGCATAACTCCAGTCGGTTTAGGAGATACAGCCGTTCAAAGGTCGGACCTTTGAACGGATGAATCTCCTAAACCGACTGGCAAGTTCATGACAGTTCTTGTACTGTTCGCATAGCTACAGTGCAGACTAACAATAATATCATACGATGAGCCTTGAAGCTGATCGTTAATTTTTTACTGACCTTTAAACGTCTGTAACTCCTAAACCGACTGGAGTTATGCAGGCAGACCTGGTCCATCCCCATCACAGAGATGCTCTACACCCCATAAACACTGAATCAGCCTTGCTGCTGAAGTACACTTATCTCTTATACTAAATGTTCGTTTGAGCAGACGCAGAGCAGACCCGAGTAACCGTCAAAACCAGAAGTCATTTAATAATTACTATCAGTTTAAAATAACAATGTGCATGACCTTGAAGGACCGTTGGATAACTTCACTCGGTTGACAAAGGAACGTGGACTCTATGCAAAGAAAACAATCACTTGAATGACTCGAGTGAAGTTTGTGTGATTGAGTGACGTCACAATTGCGAGCGAGGTCATGCACATTGTTATTTTAAACTGATAGTGGCCTCGATTCGGAGTGTACCACGACTAAACTAAACTAAATGTATTCCTGTCACTTTCTAAAATAAGATTAAGAAAAGAGACAGAAAACCAACAGCTGACTTTAGTGCTGTCAAAGTGACGTTAAATGCGCAAAATAAGATGCCATCATAATGTACGCCATCTTATTTAAGTCGTTTTTGGGCGTTTAACGTCACTTTGACAGCAATAAAGTCAGCTGTTGGTTTTCTGTCTCTTTTCTTAATCTTATTTTAGAAAGTGACAGGAATACATTTAGTTTAGTTTAGTCGTGGTACACTCCGAATCGAGGCCATTATCACCGGTGAATATACGGAACCTTCAACTGGCGAGACCAACTCACGCTTGGCAAGTCTGTTTTTTGATTTATTCGAACGTTATATCACGTTAGAGCTATTTGTGGTTAAGCTTGTAAAACGATCGAACGTAAGTCACTGCCCATCCGAGTTTTGTTTCTTTTACCTAAAAACATGTTTTCTAATTTAGTCCGACAAAGTTTTAGTAAAGTGTAGTGTAAAGACTAGTTTTTGTTTTAATAAAAAGTGCTTCTATTATAAGAATATAACGTTCTGTATTATTTATAGGTAAGTATTAATTTAAAAAAATTAAAACATTAATTATTTGAAAAGAGAAAAATAAGCTGTTATATTCACTAATCAGCTATAACAACTATGTTCGAGCAAATACAGGGTGAAATTGATATCATTAGCATCCTTTTAAACTAAGAGTCTACACATCCAACTGAACAACATTCACTATGGGAGCAAACCGATCGGAGCAACTAAAAAATCAGCTGTTCCATACTAAACTGCAATGCCTACTCGACTCAAATGTGCAACAGCTGATTTTTTTTGCTCCGATCAGTTTGCTCATATAGTAAAAGTTGTTCGGTTTGATGGGTAGTTTAAAAGGATGCCAATGATATCAATTTCACCCTGTATAATATTAATTTGTTATTAAATAGGTACTTATGTAAAAAAAACATATTTTTCTTTCAATAGCAAACCACTTGAACCAAAAAAACAGAGAAGTTCCTCTCAAAACAAAATGGCCGAGCGATCGATTCGAGAACTATTAATAAACGTCGCACAAGAGCAAAATTACAAAGAATATGAAGCAGAAGTGACACCTATTACCACCAGTGGTTTGAATTTCACATCCAATCTGTACGCGGTCACCCTAACCTCACCACAGAAAGAGGACTTGAAACTATTCGTAAAATCAGCAGCATTAACTGAAGGCTTCAGAAAGACGGGCCTAAATCAAATCTATAACACAGAAAACAAATTTTACACAGACTTAGCAATTACATATCAAAAGATACAAGAGAAAAACGATATTAAAGGAAAAGATAAGCTGTTTTTGACGAAATTCTTTGGCTGCAGCATGGAATTTCTGCAAGAAACTTTTGTTTTAGAGGACCTGAGTCAAATTGGTTTTGCAAATCATAACAGACTTGAACCAATAAGTTGGGAATACGGTGCGTTTGCTTTGGAAGAGCTGGCGAAATTACACGCCTTGTCGTTTGTGTACGAGAAGGTATATCCGGAGAAACATAGGAAGTCTTTAAGAGATTTCGAATATGAATTGCCTTTCGAGAAGGAGAATTTCAAAGATTTGTGGGCGAAAAAGGTTGGTATTTTTTTTATAAGGCTGACGAATCGTGTTGTGGCTTATGGTGTATAATTAATAATGACAAAGCTTGTCGTGGATTTTTAGCTGTACATCCATTCAGACGAGGCATGTTGATAATTAGGGTTCCGTACCCAAAGGGTGAAAACGGGACCCTATTACTAAGCCTACGTTGTCCGTCCGTCCGTCCGTCCGTCTGTCCGTCCGTCTGTCCTACCTATTTAGGGCTGTAACTTTTGAACCGTAATAGCTAGATAGTTGAAATATGATAGTTCGCCGCAATAACGCATAAATTCTCAGATTATGCGTTATTGCGGCGGATTTGTTAACAAATAATAAAAATGGCAGAAAGTTAAAAATTAAGGGGGGTTTTACAACAAGAAACTAGTTTTTATCAACGTTTTTTCTTCACGCTCTATAGTAAAAACGGTAATACATACAAGCGTCAAACTTAGTGTGATTATAGAGCAAACTCTACAGAATAACAACAAATACTAAAAACCGGCCAAGTGTGAGTCGGTCTCGCGCTAAAGGTCCCGGACAAAAAAAGTTTTTTTTCTAAGTTAATAATGTTGTGTTCTGTGGTGGTGTGGTACGGAACCCTCGGTGCGCGAGTAGCCCGACTCGCACTTGACCGGTTTTTATTTTTTAATTAACTAGAGTAAACCGTGGTGGTCCAGTGGCGAGTAACCTTGCCTGCCGTGCAAGAGGCGATAGTTTGATCCCCGTCCAGGTCGACTCGTACCAATGAGTTTTTCGGAATTTATGTACGATTTGTAACACCACTGGCTTTTCGGTGAAGGAAAACATTGTGAGGAAAGCTTCAATTTCGAGGCATGTATTGTACCCACTGTCCGTTACAAGTGGCGACGGGCTCACTCCCCGTCACACTGGACAGAGTTTCGGTACTACTTGTGAAACGTGGCTTTTCTAAGGTTTCAGAATATCTCTTAATACCCCCTTGGGGAATATAGTCGTGAGCATATGCTTTACCCGCGACAGTTACAGTCAAATCATAAGCTTTCAAACAAAAAAAGATTCATTGAAATCGGTGCAGTAGTTTTTGCGTGATGCTCAAACAAACAAACAAAAAACCAAAAACCAAAAATGTGTTATTTGGAGTCAGGCTCAGGGACACCTAAAAACTTTATCGCACGTAATTTATTCAATGTACAGACCACACTTCTTTTACAGTTTTACAATAGGTTAAATAAAACAATAAATATTAAAAATTTGATAATAAGCTAAAAACTTGTATAACTCATCGTTATGACATCCTATACGTATACTCCATTCAGGAATTAGAGAGGCAAAATGTAAACAACGGTAATACCAGTGTAGAAAATACCATCTCGAGACGGAAGAAAACTTATCTCTGGAATATACAACAGTAAATTATCAATTCTACTCGCAAAGGATTGCGACAGATGATATGTTAATTTTGTATGGAAAATAATAATAAAATACGCAAGTCATCATATATTTGAGAACAAAAGAAAGCGTGACTGTAAATATTTTATTTCGTAGTCTGGCAACACTCAGATGTGTTTGACCTTTGGTTCGTTTTAATAAAGTTCATAAAGAAAAATACTCTTTATTGTATACAGTAACGTCTCTTGATTAGCTAATATCGTCTTCGGTCCGTACGCTATGCGCGGACGCTACGCATAGCACTAAAAACTCAAGAAATGGGCTACGTAAAGTAATTTAAAAATGTCATTCAATTTGTTACGAGTATTGTTCTTATTTATCGATAGACAAAAAAAATTTAATATCACCGCAATCTAGTAAGTTCCGTGCCTACATAATGTTTTTTTTTAAATTTATTTATAATTAAATGGATTCTTGCTTGTGCGTTAGCACTGCATTTCCGCCAGTGTCAAGTATTTTATGGGAGAATCTATCCCAATCTCAGGGATTGTTTTTGGACAAGAACAAGAAGAGACTGAGGATTGCGGAGCCTCGTGGCGGGCAAAAACGCGACGCGCGAAACCACGCGAGACGTGTGCTCGGGTCAGTCCCTGCAACGTGACTCCCCACACAATGTTATTATAAAAAAAAATTACCAAAGGTTTCTAACCACGAAACGTCACTTTGACAGTGACGTTTCTTTGTTTACATTTCGTCTCTCTAATTACTGAATAGAGATTAGTCAAAAGTCACATAAAATCACGTGTCCGCG
The DNA here is from genome assembly GCA_922987775.1 of Agonopterix subpropinquella. Taxonomy (NCBI): domain Eukaryota; kingdom Metazoa; phylum Arthropoda; class Insecta; order Lepidoptera; family Depressariidae; genus Agonopterix; species Agonopterix subpropinquella. Next base: position 5,543,392 of record OV277718.1, on the reverse strand, counting down.
TGTCATGCACCTATTCAAGGTCAAATGTAAAAAAAACAGGGTTGTTGGAAATATCTTCTTTCCTATGTTCTAAATGACTTTTGAAGTTATTCGAAAAATTATAGAGCATACAATTCTCTACAAACTTGGTTGTATACAACCGTCCTTGAGATAGAGCGCGAACAGTTGGAAGCGCTAAGTTATATGTATGAAAACTGCATCTTTTGAACCGTAGTAGCATGTCTGGACAGTTCCATACATTTCAGATTTAGTATAGTCTTGGCGCAAACAGATGTCGCTACTGGCCTGAACGAGAGATAAATCTTAATTAAACGTTATTAGATCACTATTATTTGAGTTTTGTTCCACGGAAATAAATTATATAGATTAATTTTCTTAAAATTTTTAATAACAAATGTGTTTAACACTTGTTTTAACATTGCTGTAGTACCGGTTACTCACCACCGGCGCTGTACTTGCGCGAGTTTTCATATAAGGTGGCAACTTTCTTAGTATGGGCATTGGCCATTGACCCTCTGTTGTGTTAAACTTATTTACTCTATGGTAGTAGGTAGAGATTAGAGGGTTGTTTTCACAGAATTTGGTGACCCCCCCGTAATTTTAACAACAACGCATGCAACATTTTTGTTTTTTTGTTCAGCTCTATCTCCACAACTGCAATACATACAAGCGTCAAACTTGGTGAAATTATAGTGCAAGCTCCAAAATAAAACAATAAATATTAAAAACTGGCCAAGTGTGAGTCGGACTCGCGATAAGGATCCGGAACGAAGTGAAAGAAAACATTTTTTTTTTAATAAATACGTTAGAAAATATGTTGTATGGTGTTACGGAACCTTTGGCGAGTTGACTCACACTAAACATTTTTTCAAAATGTATTAACGTAATATTTATCATACATGCAGCTAAACGCTTTCCACTATTCGCGCTCTATCTCAAGAACGGTTAATCCGCGAGTTTCCAACTAGTCAAATTAACAACTCTATATCAAACGTCAAAACGCGTGCATTGTATGAAATATTGTACTAAAATTTGGAGAGTGACGTCATTGTTTTTCGTCGTCGTTTTGATACTTTTTATAGTTTATCCAGATATTAAAAATAGTATTCAAGCAACAGAATTACTGAAAATGTGAGTTTAGCGTTATTTTCAAACGGTTTATTTACTGAGCAGTTAAAACTAAAATATATTTTATGTAGTCAACTCCCCAATTGTACGAAATATTGTTTGAGACCAAATTTGTAGAGTTGTATGTTCTATAATCTATAATTTATTTTATAACTTTAAAAGCCATTTAGAGCATAGGAAAGAAGATATTTCAAAAAAACTTGTTTTTTTACATTTAACCTTGAATATCACACGCGGACAAGTGATTTAATTGGGCTATTAAGATTATTATCTTAATCATTATTCATTATGTAGATAGATAAACAATTTATGTATTCATTTTATTCTGCGTCTTTATAATTTGTTATTTTGTTTCAAATAAATGTACCTATGTTAAATTAATTCCAGGTAGCTACAGCACTGGAGTTCACAAGAGACGAATACAAGGAGAGATTGAGAAGGTTTCTGAAGAAGCAGGGGGACTCTAATGTGGTGGAGAAGTACAACAGGCCTTTCCGGCGTCCGGTCATTGCGCACGGCGATTATAAAACCAACAATTTGATGCACAGAGTCTGTGAAGTGAGTAAAAAATTACGGACGATAGTTTTACGTGATAACGTCTTAAAGAAATATTGATGAATTTCGAATATTCGAATTGCTAGCTCTGATGCGCGCGAGAAAGAGAGATTTTTCTCGCTTGCACGCTCAGGCGGAACGTGACACTTTTTCGTGCGTGCAGCCGGTGTTCATCGATTTATAAGACGTTATCACGTCAAAAAGAAATTGCAGGGTTAATAATGTCCTATTTCGATTCCACGAAAAACTAAGCTATAGGTCGACCAGAATCTCATGAAAAATGAGGAAATCAAATTTTAGAGTAAGCAACACTGGGGTAATTGGATTAGGGCCCTTTAAACACTGCGACTTTTTGCAGTACTTCTGAAACGCCGTACAGCCACGAAGAAAAACGTTTGTAATAAAATTCTGCTATAAAATTATATGCCTTTTCTTGTAAACAAGATGAAAATGTTCGGTCAGATGATTTGGGCGTTCAAATGATCTTAAATATGCACCCATTACAAACGCGCGTTTTTATCGCCGCTAAAAGTTGCAGTTTGTAAAGGGCCTACTTGATGACAGTTTGACATTGCCATGTGAAAATCTATTTTTTTTTACCTTTTTTCATTTCATGAGATTCTGGTCGACCTATAACATGCTATTTATAAAACACTAGCTGTTGCCCGAGACTCCATCTGTGTGGTCCCTAAAAAAGTATTCTATGTGTTAATCCAGAACATATTCTATTTGCGACCCAAAGGATAATGCAACTTTTCCCTAAATGTTTGGCCCAATTTTTTTTGTGTTGCCCAAAGATGAAACATTTGCTAATTGATAGACCCTATCACCAATAGTAACTTTTAGTATAGCACCCGTAAATCCATCCCAGAGAAAAAAAGATATGGCCCTCAGAAATTTATTTTAATTTTTCTTTGTTAGCGCTCTCACAGACGAGCGACACTTTGCTGTCGCCGGGTGTCGCGGAGGGTCGCGCGACCGTAAAATGTATGAGCGCGACGCTCTGCGACCCACCGCGACAGCAAAGTGTCGCTCGTCTGTAAGAGCCCTTAGTTCAAAAATTATTATATTCATGCTTAGACAATTTAATAGGGACGAGTTACGCGTGTCATTCTACTAAGAAACATTTCTGCCACTTTTTGCGGGGGGCGAGGTAACATGAAATCCGCAACATTGGATTTTATTCCCCATAAGTTTAGATTCTAATTTTGAATGTTAAAAATCATGAAAAGTAGTCTCGTGTGAACCCCAAACGTTCTAAGTTCAAAATTATTGTTTCGCCATTATAGGCTGTCTCGTTTAGTGATAAGGTATAAAATTGGGTGTAAATGCGCAAGATTAATTGATCTAATACCGTGGCAGAGGGGAAATGCTACCGCAAGGCGAGTCCCTATTAAATTGTCTAAGTATTCATGTGAAACGAGTACAAAGCTACCATATTTTATTATTTAGCATAGCATAGCATGCATAGCATAGCATATGCTCACGACTATATTCCCCGAGGGGGTAGTCAGAGATATTCTGAAACTTCAGAACATCCACGTTTCACTAGTAGTACCGATACTCTGTCTCTGTCCTCTGTTTATTATTTATGACAGCGATAAATGAGTAAAAGAGGATATGTTAGGTTAGGTTAGGTTCAAGGACCAAAAATGAAACCTATGCTAACTGATAGTAAAGTTACTATTGGTGATAAGATCTAGCAATAAGCATAGGTCATGCAAATTCTAAATATACCACATTAAGAATATTCACATTTGATTTATGGGAGTCACGTGGATTGACGGGCGGACGTATATCGCGCGCGGTTTAGGTGGACATGCCATTAAACTTTTTTTTTTAAACTTAGTGTTTTGTTCATAAACAATCCATGAGATCACCCAAATATTTATTACGAGCTTTTACCCGCGACTTCGTCCGCATAAATTATAATTACCAGATTTTAAGTCAGATAATAAGCTATCAAACAAAAAAAGTTTCATAAAAATCGGTTCAGTAGTTTTTGCGTGATACTCGAACAAACAAACACCCAAACAAACAAACAAACAATCAAACAAACAAACAAACAAACAAACAGACAAAAATCCAAAAATTGGTGATTTGGAATCAGGGACAGGTAAAAACCATGTCGTAATTTTTTTTTGTAAATACAGGGTGTACAATAAAATGGGACAGCTACTTAAAGGGGTGCTTCAGACCATCAAACTGAACAACTTTCTCTATGGGACCAATATCGAAATAGCGAAAAAAAAATCTGCTGTCCCATACATTTCAGTCGAGTTATGTTTGCAGTTTTGTATGGGAGAGCGGATTTTTTTTTCGCGATTTCGATATTGGTCCCATAGAGAAAGTTGTTCAGTTTGATGGTCTGAAGCACCCCTTTGAGTAGCTGTCCCATTTTATTGTACACCCTGTATATTCAATGTACAGACACACTTCTGTTACAGTTTTATAATAGTTTAGATTGAACAACGTCAAGCACATTTGCTATTTAAACGAGACATTGGAAAAATCTTCGAGACGATCGATGGAGCCACATTTTAAAGAAAACAGACTTTTACTAATTTATCTAAAGGGTGAAATTGATATCATCAGCATCCTTTTAAACTAAGAGTCTACCGATCAAACTGAACAACTTTTCGGAGCAAAAAAAAAAAAATCTGCTGTTGCATACATTTGAGTCACGAACTCGCGCGTCGATATTGCAATTTAGTATGGAACTGCAGATTTTTTATTTGCTCCGATCGGTTTGCTCCCATAGTAAAAGTTGTTCAGTTTGATGGGTAGACTCTTAGTTTAAAAGGATGCTAATGATATCAATTTCACCCTGTATATTCAAAACTTCAGGACGGAAACCTACAAATGGCCATCCTGGACTACCAAGCCCTACGCACCAGCTCCATCCCCCAAGACCTCATCCACTTCATCTTCACAAGCACCGACGGCCAGTTCAGGAGACAACACCTGGGCCAGCTGCTCGAGCATTACTACATTTCGCTGGGCAGAGTTCTGGACGCGCATGGCGTTGAAATTGATGACGTTTATAGGAGAGAAGATTTTGAGTATGAGATGAAGATGGTAAGTGAAAATAATGTTTTATGCAGTCAGTATTAAGAACACCATGTGTTGCCAGTGATGACATATGGAACAGAGACGTGGTCGTTCACTTAAGGCCTCATAAAAAGGCTGAAAGTCACCCAAAGGGCAATGGAGAGGGCTATGCTCGAAGTTTCCCTGCGAGATCGAATCAGAAATGAAGAGATCCGCTTCTGCGGTTCTTCTGAACCAGAGTAACTGACATAGCCCAAAGAATTGCTAAACTTAAGTGACAGTGGGCGGGGCACATTGCTCGCAGAACCAATGGCCGGTGGGGCCGAAAAGTTCTCGAGTGGCTACCGCGTACCGGAAAGCGCAGCGTGGGTAGGCCCCTCACATGGTGGACCGACGACCTGGTGAAGGCGGCGGGAAAACGTTGGATGAGGGCGGTGCAGGACCGGTCGTTATGGCGATCCTTGGGGGAGGCCTATGTCCAGCAGTGGACGTCCATCGGCTGAGATGATGATGATGATTGAGAACACATATGAAAAACTCATGCAATGTACAGTCGCCATCAGATAATATATCGAAGCATATAAGGTATTTCTGTCAAGTGCTAATTTTCAATAAATTCTTTAGAGATAGCGCGCACAAGCAACTTTTGTCTCCGCAACTAATTTGTCTCCCACATCAAGTCTACGGGTTTGTATGAAAAGTCTTACGTCTGTCGCGTATTTACATGCGCGCACTTTCATAAAAACCCGTAGACTTGATGTGAGAGACAAATTAGTTGCGAAGACAAAAGTTGCTCGTGGGCGCTATCTCTAAATGTTACCAATATTTAAACATGTATTTTGTCATAAATACCTGAACAGCTAATTTTCAATAATTTCTGTTAATTAAAATTGAAATATATAACAACGGATTAAGGTTTTTTTCCTAAACTGCTCAGATGTTTATGATCTCCCCTGACTGCGTTGATATATTTGATGTTCTAAGCGTTCAGTAATTTGTTGGTTGAAGTCTGCAAGTGGTAAACTTGCTGCACTGCAAGAGCGTTTTCTATTCAATACCCCTTTTTGACATGTTAATGAAAGCCATGGAGCCGTTTTGTGGGATCGGAGACCAGATCTATGCCCATTTCCACTTAATTTATGCGATCCTGCAAGGAGATTTCGAGCATAGCCCTACTTTAAGTGACTTTTACATTTCATGTCGCCTTTATTGCGCTATACATCACATCCTCACTGTTTCAGGTGCTGCCCTACGGCATAGCAGTGGCTATAATGAACTTGTCCACGGTCCTTGTGCAAGAGGCGCCGGTGGTGGGGCACATGTCGCTGTGTGACGTCGCCATGAGACCCGCCGCGCTCTACCGCGAGAGACTGAACGACATTCTGACAGAGTTCGTCGAGTGGCGCCTGCTGTGATCACTGTGTGTGTGTGTGTATGTGTGTGTGTGTGTGTGTGTGTGTGTGTTAACTGTTGTATGTAGATGATACACTATAATGTTAGTTTTAATTACAATAAGTATTTTGTAGTCAATGAAAAAAATACCAATAAAATGTCTAAACAATTAAGAAAAGAAACACCTTTATTTTTCCTATTATATTCGAGCAAATCAAATCTAAAAAATATACAGGTTGTTACAGGTGCGGGTAATTTTAAAGTTATTCAAAATAATGCTCTGAAGCACCCCTATTTTTTCATTTATAAAATAAAGAATAGAATGAACATGAACACAGGAAAAAGAAATAGCATGAGGACCAATGAAGGTGACCAAATTTAAATTCAACTTTATTTTCATTGACTTATGAACTTTTTCTAAACAAAATGAGCGGAGCTACGCATATCAGGGGCAAGCGAGCGGCACCCACTTGCCGGGTTCTCTCTTCTGTGAGAATGAGTATGCTATAAAACACTTACCAGAGAAAAGTGCCAGGAAGCCGTGTGTCCTGGAGTTGATGACGTCCACTTCGTGCAGCGTGACCGTGTGCACGACCTCCTTGCGCTTCTGCAGCTCGCCTTCCGGGCACTGCACGAAGCGGGCCTGCTGGCCTGTTGGGGACAGATATGGTTTTGTAGGATTACAAAACTCTGATGCTAGGGCTTAGTGCCCACACTAGTATAAGAGATAAGTGTACTTTTTGCAACCATCAGCAGCAAGGCTGATTCAGTGTTTATGGGGTGTAGAGCATATCTGTGCTGCTTTTTCAGACCGCCTCACGGCCTCTGACGTGGTTTTTATTTAACGACTACTACCACCAGAGATAGTAGCCGAGACTAACGGCTTAACGTGCCATCCGAAGCACGGAATAAATTTCTTTTCAGACAATCAGGTAATTCAGCCTGCAATGTCCTAATCAACTGGGGAAAAACGCACAAAGTGACGTATCACTAGGTGTCCCCCGGGAATCGAACCCACGACCTCCGTGTCGACAGCCAATGCTCTTAAAGGCTGAAGCTTCAGGCTGGAGGCTTATAACACATCCCGATATCTTCAATTTGCGCGAATAAACCTTTAGGAGGGCGACAGGAGAGAGAACGAGGATCGTCACCCGCCGAGCAGGCTCCCAGTGTAGTAATGCACACTTCCCGATTCCTTCAAGTCGCGCGCACTTACGCAACAGTATAAGAGTATCTATTACTAGATACAGTACAGACACTCCCTTCCTCCCACCAACTTTTTACCTCACCCCCTCTATCGCCCTCTGGTTACCTCGCACTGGTTACACGTTACCTACGAAGAAGACTTAAGGTTCGATTTCATTGGTTTCGCATGTGCTGACGTCATCTTGTCAATTAAAATTTTTTGTATGGTGTCCGGGCTGTGCTTACGCTCTGGGAGTTCACCCAGCGAATTACCTCATACCTTGATTATCTAATTCTCTAAGTGTGGGGGACAGGGTGTGTCCGTACTGTACGTAATACTCATTCTAACATAGTGGTCCGGTCGCCCTGGTATCAAAAACATAACTTTTTTTTTTATAATTAATGGCCTCTTGCTTGTGCGTTAGCACTGCATTTCCGCCAGTGTCAAGTAGTTTGTGGCAGAATCTATCCCAATCTCAGGAATTGTTTTTGGTCAAGAACAAGAAGAGATTGACGATTGCGGAGCCTCGTGGCAGGCAATAACGCGACGCGCGAAACCACGCGAGACAAGTGCTCGGGTCAGTTCCTGCAACGTTACTCCAAAACATAACTTACCAGTGGCGTCATAATCACGCGCGCGTGCGAAGCTCCGTCCGAGCTTGTTGATCTTGCCGGTAGCCTTGTCTATGGTTATCACGTCACCCGCTTGCACCTGATGACAAAACCATTGCTACACTAACCGGATAACTTAACCAATGGGGCGCGGGTGAGATGCTTTATCAGTTACAAATTTTGTTCTTCAGGCAAGGTTTTTGCCAAGATGTTTTCCGGATATTATACCACTCTTTAGTAGAATCGGTACCCCTAAAAAGTCTGCAAACTGCATGTCGGACTCGCGCACCAGGGGCTCCGTAAAAAATGTCTCCAGAGTACTTAGTGCAAGCCCAATTCACGCTTTTCAATATGTGTTGATTACATCTTTGAATTTTGAGTTTTCACTATGCGAACTCTAAATTAAAACAACAAATCACACAAAGTTTGACGCTTGTACCTATTATAACACAATGGAGCAATAACAAAAAACTTGGCAAAATACCAGATTTTTGTATGGGGACCTTACCTTTTTATTATTTGTTAGAGTCTAACAGTTAGACAATCAGAATTATGTGAAAATGTCATCTGTCCATCTATTACAGTTCAAAAGGTACAGCCCCTTAAAGTTAGGACAGACGGACGGACGGTTCTCTTCACCACAACCTATTGTACGCACTATGGTAACAGTATGACATGACGAACCTTCTCTTTAAGCAGTGAGTCTATCATCTAGGCCCCCATATCACAGTTGGTCTCTTATGTCGGTGGTCTGCGGCCCTGTCCACCACAACCTGCTTATTGTACGCACAATAGTAACAGTAGGACATGACGAACCTTCTCTTTAAGCAGTGAGTTTATCATCTTGGCCCCCATGTCGCAGTTGGACTCTATGTCGCTGGTCTGTGGTCCTCTCCAACACAACCTGCCTATTGTACGCACTATGGTAAAAGTATGACATGACGAACCTTCTCTTTAAGCAGTGAGTCTATCATCTTGGCCCCCATATCATAGTTGGTCTCTTATGTCGGTGGTCTGCGGCCCTGTCCACCACAACCTGCCTATTGTACGCACAATGGTAACAGTATGACATGACAAACCTTCTCTTTAAGCAGTGAGTCTATCATCTTGGCCCCCATGTCGTAGTTGGTCTCCATGTCGGTGGTCTGCAGCCCTCTCCACCACAACCTGCCTATTGTACGCACAATGGTAACAGTATGACATGACAAACCTTCTCTTTAAGCAGTGAGTCTATCATCTTGGCCCCCATGTCACAGTTGGTCTCCATGTCACTGGTCTGTGGTATTCTCCAACACAACCTGCCTATTGTACGCACAATGGTAACAGTATGACATGACGAACCTTCTCTTTAAGCAGTGAGTCTATCATCTAGGCCCCCATATCACAGTTGGTCTCTTATGTCGGTGGTCTGCGGCCCTGTCCACCACAACCTGCTTATTGTACGCACAATAGTAACAGTAGGACATGACGAACCTTCTCTTTAAGCAGTGAGTTTATCATCTTGGCCCTCATGTCGCAGTTGGACTCCATGTCGCTGGTCTGTGGTCCTCTCCAACACAACCTGCCTATTGTACGCACTATGGTAAAAGTATGACATGACGAACCTTCTCTTTAAGCAGTGAGTCTATCATCTTGGCCTCCATATCATAGTTGGTCTCTTATGTCGGTGGTCTGCGGCCCTCTCCACCACAACCTGCCTATTGTACGCACAATGGTAACAGTATGACATGACGAACCTTCTCTTTAAGCAGTGAGTCGATCATCTTGGCCCCCATATCGTAGTTAGTCTCCATGTCGGTAGTTTTTAGCGTGAGCCGACCGACTCTGGCTCCTCCTCCCCCGGCCGCCCTCTCCACAACAACCTCCACCACTTCGCCTTCTATTATCTCTGATTCTTCTCTGAAAGAATTTAAATTTATGCGATTATTTATTGTCTACCTTTTACTAAATAGTGCATTGTGATATCATCTACGTGACTTTTATCTTGCTATTAAAAATGGAGACAAGAAACGGGAAAGAAGCCGGTGTGGTCCAGGAGGCGATGTTTCGATTCCCGTTCAGGCCGGCTCGTACCAATCAGTTTTTCGGAAATAAAACGTAAAGCATTTTTGCTATTTAAACTATACAGGGTGAAATTGATATCATTAGCATCCTTTTAAACTAAGAGTCTACCCATCAAACTGGACAACTTTTACTATGGCAGCAAACTAATCGGAGCAAAAATAAAATCAGCTGTTGCATACATTTGTGTCGTGTAGGCATTGCATTGCAGTTTAGTATGGAAAAGCTGATTTTTTTGTGGCTCCGATCGGTTTGCTCCCATAGTGAAAGTTGTTCAGTTTGATGGGTAGACTCTTAGTTTAAAAGGATGCTAATGATATCAATTTCACCCTGAAGACATTGGCAAAATCATCAAATCTATTATCTAGAATAGAATCACACAATCTAATCTAACCTAACCATTTGGCAGTAGGCCTGGCATGCCATGCAACGAAAACAATTAAAATCGAGATGTGCCCATAAAGGTATTATACTACGTAAGAGAGACAGTGACAACTGAGAGAGCGAGATGTACCTAGCGGCATGCCTGTATAATAGAAAGAGATACGTGACGCGAGGCAATAGAACCGTTTTTGGGGATTTGGAGTCCTGGTAAAAATTCGGTTTCTGTGAATAATCGTGAACCTAAAGTGAAATCGTAGATAATTTTGTTAAATACACTAACACTGTTTCATTAAATTATTCACGATTTCACGTTAGATTGAGAATTATACACAGAAATCGAATTTTTAACTTGCCGAGGAATCCAAAAAACGTCCAAAAACGGTTTCATTTGACAACTCATGTCACTTACTCTATTCCGTAAGGTATAATATCTTTATGGATGTGCCTTCTTTGTTATTTGACGTATGCCAAAATAGCGCATGATGTTTTTCTCGTTTTGTCACTTAGTAGTGCATGCCAGCTGTACAGGTAGGTAGCACTTACTTGATCCTAATGCCGATGGATTTCCTGATAGCCTGGGTCAACGCTTCCGTCTTGCTCATCTCCAATGAATATATTTCAGAGCCTGCAAACAAAAAAAGAAATGAAACTCTTTCTACTCTACTAATAGGGATTCTCAAAAAAAAATTTTTTTTAACCTCTTAGGCACATACATTGTAATGATCCCAAGCAAGCACTATAGGTTTTTTTTATGGAAACCATACAACAACGGCACAAACATATAACATCCATGACCGAGCCGGGATTCGAACCCAGGACCCTATTTTGGCAGTCCGGTGTGGTAACCATTACACCAACTGGGTTGTCAATTATCAGATAGGTGACAACATGAAAACTAACTACTACAAGTTTTTTCTTTTATTCTACTGACGGCCCGGTAGCACAGTTGGTAGTGAACCTGCCTGCTGTGCCGAGGGTCGCGGGTTCGAATCCCGTAAGGGACAAATATTTGTATGATGAATATGAATATTTGTACCCGAGTCATGGATGTTTGTATCTATACAGGGTGTATAATAAAATAGGACAGCTACTTAAAGGGGTGCTTCAGACCATCAAACTGAACAACTTTATCTATGGGACCAATATCGAAATCGCGAAAAAAAAATCTGCTGTCCCATACATTTCAGTCGAGTTATGTTTGCAGTTTTGTATGGGAGAGCGGATTTTTTTTTCACGATTTCGATGTTGGTCCCATAGAGAAAGTTGTTCAGTTTGATGGTCTGAAGCACCCCTTTGAGTAGCTGTCCCATTTTATTGTACACCCTGTATATGTATCCTATATCGTTGTCTAGTCATCATAATACAAGTCCAGGCTAGATTCTGGTACTTTAAATGTGGCTAGATAATTTGTGAGACATTGTCCAAGATATTTTTTTTTTTTTTTTTACTGGATTAATGTTTACGTAATACTGACATGCTCCCAAACGGTGAAGGAAAACATCGCGAGGAAACCTGCATACGCTGAAGAAGAAATGCTGATGCGTAATGTGAAGTGTACCAATCCGCATTATGCACGCTTGGTACAAAACTAACGTATTCTATTAAGTTATTAAACTGCCTCCGTGGTCTAATGGTTAAGAGCATTGGTTCTCGACACGGAGGTCGTGGGTTCGATTCCCACGGGGGACACCTAGTGATATGTCACTTTGTGCGTTTTTCCCCAGTTGGTTAGGACATTCCAGGCTGAATCACCTGATTGTCTGAAAAGAAAGATGATTCCGTGCTTCGGATGGCACGTTAAGCCGTTGGTCCCGGCTACTATCTCTGATGATAGTAGTCGTTACATAAAAACCACGTCAGAGGCCGTAAGGCGGTCTGAAAAAAACTCTGACACCAGGGCTCTGCCCACACGATAAGAAGAAGTTATTAATTTATAGCTTTACTATAGTGTTATAAAAACTAATAGTGGTGAAGTTCAGCGGTAGCGACTGGTCAATCGAGCGCGGTGTGCGGGGGCCGGGTTAGTCCGAGATCCGACCGTAAAATTATGCACCTATTCCTTAGGCGAACGAAATGTAATTCTAGTGTATGTTTATACAGGGGTTAATTCAATGCCACCAAGTTGCCTAGAAAAATCTTGCCGCATGTGCCTTTTCCATTATAATTTTTGGTATAACTTTTTCCACGTGTTTGTTAGGGAAGTGAATGAGGTGCCATCGGAAGGAGACTGGTCTAAAGTACTTTAAAAACTAGGGTTGCCACCTCTCAATCTGCCGCAAGACTAGGGTTGCCAGATTCAAAAATGACATATTTGGACCTGGCAACCCTATAGTTGCGGCAAATTGAGAGGTGGCAACCCTAGTTTTTAAAGTACTTTAGACCAGTCTCCTTCCGATGGCATCTATTCACTTCCCTAACAAACACGTGGAAAAAGTTATACCAAAAATTATAATGGAAAAGGCACTTGCGGCAAGATTTTTCTAGGCAACTTGCGCGCGCATAGACCCGCAAGGACCACTGAGCTTTACCACTATTAGTTTTTTCACCTTATGGTTTGGTTGGTTTAGATAACAGATTACCCCCAATAGATACAAGGCCGCCGACGCGCGCCACACATCTATGATTTTGCACTGATATAAGCAACGTGAGTGAGCGAGCTCGAAGTAGTGCGACGGCCTTGAAATGGCCAATCACGTTGCATTGTTTCGTGCCCCGCTACCCGCACCTACCGCCAAAAATTGTGACTTCGGTCGTGTACAAAATTTTCAAAATGCCGTATCTATCGGGGGAATCTGTGGTTTAGATAGAAGACATAAATTCAGACTTCGGCTTCCGAGCCGAGCATTTTGCTGAGTTGGGACCTTTTTGCCACTGCGGTGCACAAACAATCTCTTTATTAATTAATGTTTTGACAATTTCACTAAAATGTTACCATGATGTAAGATTGTATGTGTGTCGGAGATCCAAATAAATAATTTTTCTTTCTTTCTTTCTTTCAAATGAGGGGTATATATCAAAACCCGCTATAATAACTTTTTCAGAAGGACAACCGCCGCTCTCCCTTGAAAAAATACCTTAAAATGTATAGAAGTTTTGACTGAAGTCAAATGTGTGATAAATTATGAGGTTTTATAAAAACGACTCAGATAGTAACATTTATTTTTATTTAACGAGTTATTTAATCATTTATTATTAATAAATTATAAAAAAGCAGCAACCCCAAAATGGCTGTCAATGTTGTTTAGTAGGAGGTGTTGCAAGCATAATGTTTTTTTTATATAAAAATGATAAAAACTAATAAATCATTATAAAATAAACTAATGCCTGCAGTCAGTTTCTAGTGTTCCATAGTCCATAATAAAAATAGAAGGATGATTATAAATTTTTTGGTATTATGTGCCAGATGTCCTTTCGCTCTAACCAATTTGTTTATGACATGGCAACACTAATTTTAGCTGGACCAACAGAAAATATAACGCTATATAAAACAGTTTAAAAATCCATGAAACAACAAATCCAATCTAATGAACAGTCTGTCTGTGTGTTGTTTTTTGCCTGTCTTTGTTAATTTATGTTTTCTTTTAAGTACCTACCTATAAGTTACATTATGAAAAGGTTTTAGCTGTAATGCAATGTAATACATTTGTTAAATAAATAAATAAATTATACAGGAATTTGAAACTAACCTGTGTGTTACTGCGGAAGTATGGCGGGTTTTGAAAATTAGAGGTCATATTTTGGCAGGTTTTGCAACCAATCAATACCAACAATGTGTATGGTGATGGAGGATTTTGATACGGACATCCGCTGTCATAGCGGCTTTTGATCCGGAATCTTTTTTTAATTGCTGATTTCTCTATGTTTTAGTGGATTTTGCTACAAAACTAGATGATCAATTTAAAGCAATTTTTAAGTAGTTTTTCATTATGCTATTAACTCGAATTTGGTCACTAAGCATTATAGCTGGTTTTGATACTATACCCCTCAAATATAGTTTTATTCTAATGAACAACTTACCAGCCATGCTAGTGAATGGTGTGTCGGGTCCCAGGGCTTGTGCGAGGCCCATAGCGATGGCGGTCTTACCAGTGCCCGGCTGTCCCGCTAGTAATACTGCTCTACCCGCAATTTTACCTGTAATATAATTGTAATATAATTTATATTAATTTTGTTCTGTTAGGAAAGTTTTAAAACTACTAAAAAAGATATATAAAAATAAAGTTTTCTTTCTCATTATTTCAAAGCATAAGCATATGCTCACGACTATATTCCCCGAGAGGGTAGTCAGAGATATTCTGATCTGAAACCTCAGAACATCCACATTTCACTAGTAGTACCGAAAGTCTGTGCAGTGTGATGGAGAGTGAGCCCGTCACCACTTGCAATGGACAGTAGGTACGATACATACCTCGAAATTGAAGCATGCAGGTTTCCTCACGATGTTTTCCTTCACCGAAAAGCAAGTGGTGCTACAAATTGTACATACATACATACATACATACATAAGCTCACGCCATTGTCCCAAGGGGTAGGAAGAGACCTCGGACCACCACACGCTACATAAACACTTTGAAAAACTCATTGGTATGAGTCGGCTTGGAAGGGTATGTCGGGGATCGATCAAATTATTTCAGTTTTTTATAAATTAGCTGTTTAACATGTTCTATTCTACATAATAAAGAAACCTAAGACCAAAAGCATACCTTGGAAACTTTGTTATATCATACACATGGGAAAAACTGACAAAAACTAGGCATGTGTGGTAATGGCCCATACGGAAGAGACCTAGCAACTTAATCACAAGGCAGAGGTTTGATTTCCGGCCTGTACCACAAAGTTGCATGGAATTTATCATTATCACTAGGAAACCTGCATACCCGAGAATGAAAAGAAAATACTATAAGGTTGGATGTATGTGAAAAAAATGGGTGAGCTTGGGTTGAACACAATAGACCAGAAATTGCAGTGTTACAAAAAGAACCTTGCTTGCAATAGCCCAGCAAACAATAACAAAGGGCCTGTATGTGCGATACTGATTGACTATGAGTAAGACAGGACTTCAGGAGCGACAGAAAAATATACAGGAGAGGGAGGGAAAGGTAGAAAATTGGTGGGGAGCAGGGAGTGCCCGTACTGAAACGTTATAAAAAAAATTTACTGTTCCATACTAAACTGCAATGCCTATTTGACTCAAATGTATGAGAGGCTGTTTTTTTTTTGCAATCAGGTTTACTCCTATAGTTCTTAGCTATCAGTCGGTCTATCTTGTTCAGTTTGATGGTCTGAACCACCCATAAAGGTATCATATAGAGGAACTGACAGCTGAGAGAGCGAGATGTACCTAGCGGCGCCACTGTATAATAGAAAGAGATACGTGACGCGAGGCAATAGAACCGTTTTTGGGAACTTGTCAGCACAATCGACTGGGTAAATATTCGTGTTCTGTGAATAATTAGTGAATCTAAAGTGAAGTCGTAGATTATTTTGTGAAATATACTAACACTATTTCATTAAATTACCTATGATTTCACGTTAGATTCACAATTATACACAGAACTCGAAGTTTTAGGGTGCCGATAAATGCACAAAAATCGGTTTCATTTGACAACTCATGTCAGTTACTCTATTCCGACAGGTATAATAACTTTATGGAACCACCCCTAAGTGTGCACACATAACTGTGACGTCGCATCGCATCGCAAATATCTGTGATGCGCTGCGTGCAATAATCATACATATGTCATTGTAATAAGTCATCGAGCGCTGGCAGATATTTGCGATGCGATGCGACGTCGCAGTTATGTGCGGGAGCCCTAAAATTGTGTAAACTCATGCCAATTACACGCTGTAGTAACCATAGCAACCCTTTATTTATTCAATACGAACCTTCTCGAATCATCTGCAGGATGACTCCAGCGGCCTTCCTGGCCATCTTCTGGCCCACCATGCCCTGGGAAACGGCCCTGGGCTCGAGGGAATCATCGAGCCCTAAACCTCGTATATGAGAATGGGCCCCGATTCGCTCAATACGCGTTATTGAACGCACTTCCTGCACTTGGGCGGCTGCTATTGACTGGAAAATGATTGTAGGATGCTTAATTTGTTGTTTCAATGACGATTTTAATAGAAATTTTCATTAAATACGGCGAGGAGAAGTTAGGTTATGTTTAGAACATTTTATTTTTTGGCGATTTTAAAGCAACTTTGTTAAGAAAAAACTTTCAAAATAAGAAATAAATATTACTTACAGCCATTTTTAAAGATTTCGCTGCCTTTTTATAGAGAAATTATCGGGGAAAACTTGAAAACAGCGTGCGGATTCGGCTTCTCAAAAACAAAACATGAACCATAGACAAAAAACAAGTGACAACTGACAGTTGAAGAAAATAGTTGCCGGATAAAAAAATACCTAAGACCCAATTTGCACGAACGTTTTTAAAAACGCCCAGTTGTTACACATACACTGCCGATAGATGGCGGCACATACCACCAAATGGTTTTCAACTTTTGTCGCTAGATGGCGCTCCATATGTAATTATCCAGGAAGCTGGCATAGGATTGTTGTAACTATCCCACAGGGGGTAGGCAGAGACAATGGCCCGCTACACGAAACGATTCTGATAAACTTATCTCGCCTCATCAATATGCAATGGAAGTTATGGAAGACAAGGTATTTATTTAAGCCATTGCAAACTTTTTCTCTCGATGTTGGCTCCATCTCCACAGCATTTCATATGAATACATAAAATAAAAGGCACTTCCTGCACTTGCACATTTAGAATATAAAAAAGATATATGAACCCGGTTGGGAACAGCAATGTTTGAGAGAGTATTTGTTTAAATTAACAACATAATCAGTGTTATTCAGTTTGATGCGATGGTCTGCCTAGTCTTTCCTCTCATATTGAACTATTTTAACTTGATTATAACATTTTGTGTACACACGGCGACAGATCAACCTACCCATAGTTGAACTCTATGTTCATGGACATAAGGTCGAACTATGGGTAGGTTGATCTGTCGCCGTGCGTACAACTTCTTGACATTATGCATACAAAAAATTGATTTCGATTTCTAATAATAAAAATCGGTTAACTGTGTGTCGGGCTCGCGTTAAGGACCGAATATTTTTTTCTTTTATTGGTTTTTCTCAAAAACACAGCTGAGAAAGATTGTGGAGTCTCGTGGCAGGCTCAAACGTGAACCGCGCGAACACCACGTGAAAGACAACTGCTCGCGTACTAATGTTGTGTACGGAGAAATGGTACGGAACCCTCCGCACGAGTGCGACTCGCACTTAGCTCTTTTTTTAAAGGAAAAAATAAAAAAATAAAAACCATCGTCAAAAAAAAAAGTTCAACAACAAAAAAGTGAAACTACATAACGGTAAAACTAAGAGGGTTTTGAAATCAAGTTAAAAGAGAGTCAGTGCAGTGACCCCCTCCCGGTTCAGTTCCCCTACTGCTCCAGTTACGGAGGGATGCTGAGTAGGTACTGAGGAAACGGCAACGAAAACACTCTCTTGCAGTGTTACTACTGGAACCTACTGGGGGAAAACAGTAGGTGTAATCGAGAATGGAGTGACATTATTATAATCATGATAGGGTGGAGTACAATTTTGTAAAAATTAAAAAGATCAATTTTACTTGGCAGAAAAAAAATTGGAATGTTCAGCCTACACACGGCGACGCAAAACAAAAATTGAGCTGGCTGCGCGACATTAATACAATAAGGTACTACCCGGGCGAATCAACTAGGCACCCGGCTCGCACGTGGCTCGGAATTTGACACCCCTCCTGATAACCCCTCGCGAGACCCCGCCGTCGCCGTGCGAGACCGTGGCATAGCATTTCAGTTACCGTTGCACGTGTCCCTGCGCTTTAGCATTTTCGAGTAATTCTTTCCGAGTTTTCAGAGTTTTTTATTCCGAGCCACGTGTGAGCCAGGTGCCAAGTTATTTCCCCCGGGATGTACTCTACGTACGCGCGGCCAGCTTTTTTTGGTTTTACGTAGGTAGCTTGATGTGTCGCTGTTTATACCTACTACGAAAAACAATAAATATAATCAAGAATTGAGTCAAATTATCATAATAAACATCAAAGGATGGAGGGATCACAGAATCAATGATAGGAATGAATACCAAAAAGAAGCAGTTATGTTACTAGCGCGTGGAAAGTGAAGACTCAACGTCCGCGTCAAGCAATGCTACGAGCGTGACGACTGTGGCGTTATCTATAATCTATAATAATTATCTTATCTATCTACAGGGTGAAGTTGATATCATTAGCATCCTTTTAAACTAAGAGTCTACCCATCAAACTGAACAACTTTTACTATGGGAGCAAACCAATCGGAGCAACAAAAAAATCCACTGTTCCATACTAAACTGCAACGCCTACTCGACTCAAATGTATGCAACAGCTGATTTTTTTTTGTGCTCCGATCATCGGTTTGCTCCCATAGTCAAAGTTGTTCAGTTTGATGGGTAGACTCTTAGTTTAAAGGGATGCCAATGATATCTGTAGCGGACTGTAGATTTTAACTAATGGAATGAAAGGCCGCGTTCTTGAAACAATATAATTCGTGTTTTTAACGAAAAATTAACAGAAAAGGGCGAAAAAACGGCACAGCGGGCGACAGACTTCAAAGCAAGACAAAAAAACAACTACTACTTTCATAGAGCTAAAATAAAAGTAAATGATAAAAGTAATAAAGGAGTTCACAATCCTCAACATGCTCCCCCTCCTGAGGAGACGAAGTAACATGAAAGGCAAACAAGCTTTGCATGCCCGAAACTATATTCCCTGAGGGGGTAAACAGAAATATTACAAAAACTACAGAAAATCCAGTGGCGTTACAAATTGAAATTCTAAAAGCTATTCAGTCCACCGGCAATCGCACTAGCTTCCTGGAAGGCCGCTTGAATATTCCGGCGGCTGTGGTTACTTCCGCTACCCTTACCGCTCCATCCTGACCCGGAAAGACGGCCGTAATCCTGCCCTTGGGCCAAGTTCCTCGTGGGAGGTTGGAGTCTACCACTACCACGACGTCTCCGATCTTCAAATTTGTGTAGTGAGTAGGAGCGGTTTGCTTCGGAATAAGAGTTGGTAAGTATTCTTTAACCCAACGACGCCAAAAGTGGTCGGATAATCTCAAAGCCTTTTTCCACTGAGATCTGCCACATAAATCTCTATCGGACAAGGTGACTACCGTGGGGGCTCCCGATGATGAACCTGTAGCGGAAGAAATCCTGCACTGTGGTGCCACAGTCATGTGCATCATCGTTCCGCCACCCTTCGGAAAGCTTCGGATGTGACGCTCGGCTTTCGCAAGCAAATTTTGACAACTGCAGTGCACTACTGAGCTCAAGGCGAGACGCACGTCGCTGCGGTTTAAAATTCGTAAAAGCGTAGTCATTTGTTTTCTTATTTTGTCAAATCAGTTTTCCAAATTTCCTTTTCATTCTTGTATTCTTTAACTCTGTCCTGTATTCTATCTATCCCTATTAAACCTATACGCTTATATTAACTGCTGTTCATCTTCTCTTCCTCTCCGCTTCCTGCCTGCTGCCTACCTTCCTTCCTGCCCGAGCCGGGCGCGCTACACGTCTCTACATCTGGGCGCACACTCGCGCCTACACTGGTGACCTACGACGATGGATGAAGAGTTTAAGGACGCCGCGCCCGCTGCTCCTGCGGCCTCTGCTGCTTCTGCCGCCCCGAGCGAAGCGTTCCGTGTTGGGGTAAAGCCACCCCCATTCTGGCCCGGAGAACCGGCCCTATGGTTTGCCCAAATGGAAGGTCAGTTCACTTTAGCCAATATAACGGCCGACGCCACAAAATTTTATCATGTGATTGCACAATTAGACCACCGGTACGCCTCAGAAGTCAAAGATATCATAACTAAGCCGCCGGATACAAACAAATACGAAAAATTAAAGTCAGAACTAATAAAACGGCTGTCCGAGTCGCAGGAGCGGAAAGTCAAACAACTACTGATGCACGAGGAGCTGGGAGACCGCAAGCCCTCGCAGTTCTTGAGGCACCTAACGCACTTGGCCGGCCCATCCGTGCCGAGCGATTTTTTAAAGACCCTATGGTCTAGCCGTTTGCCGACTCACATCCAGACGGTAGTTGCCTCACAGTCGGACTTATCCCTTGAAAAGCTTTCAGATCTGAAGTGCGATTTTTGAAAATCATACGAGCGACTTTTCAGTAGAAAATGTCAAAATTACTATGGAGATCATGCATCTTTCTACTGCCAAGTCACTCGTATGATTTTCAAAAATCGCACTTCTGGCTGATAAGGTGCATGAGATTGTGCCAGCGAGCCCTCAAGTCGCAAGCGCATCAACCGCGCCACCAGCTGCAACGGCCAATGACGTTCTGACGAGACAGCTCAGCGAACTCACCGCACAGGTATCCAAACTGACCGCCCAGGTAAACGAGCAGTCGCGATTCAGATGGCGCTCCCGCTCACGATCCAGAGACAACCGCGACAGATCGAGATCACGATCACGCCAGCAGCCTTCCAACCACCCACACTGTTGGTACCATTTTACTTACGGCGCTAATGCCAAGAAGTGCGTCAACCCCTGCACCTGGAAGGCGGAAAACGAGGCGGGCAGCCAGAAGTAGAGGCCTATGACTGCCCCGCCTATACAGGCCGTTTATTTATAACTGATCGGGCTAGCAAACAGCTATTTCTAGTGGACACAGGTTCCGACTTGTGTGTTTACCCCCGGTCAGCAGTTAAAACGCCCTGTACCCAAACAAAATATAACTTAATAGCCGCAAATGGAACAGTCATCAATACCTACGGTCCTATACAGCTTCACCTAGATCTAGGACTCAGACGAGACTTTACCTGGAAATTTACAATTGCAGACGTTTCGAAACCGATCATTGGCGTGGATTTTTTAAGTTTTTTCAACCTGTTAGTAGATTGCCGTAACCACCGTCTCTTGGATGGCATTACCTCCCTGTCTGTGTCTGCACCTCGTCAGAAGATTCCAGAGGACGTAGCTTCGATCAAGATTGTCTCCGGCGAAACAGAATTCCATCAGCTGCTACGTGAGTTCCCAGAGGTCACTCGCCCTGCAGGTACCGTAACTCAGCCTAAACACAATACAATGCATTTCATAAGAACGAGCCCAGGCCCTCCGTTATCCTGCAGGCCTCGGCGCTTGGACGTAGACCGTCTGAAGATCGCCAAGAAGGAATTCGAGGACATGATGATGAGCGGTACTGCTAGGCGATCGGAGAGCCCATGGTCGTCAGCCCTGCACTTAGTCAAGAAAAAAGACGATGGGTGGAGGCCATGCGGCGACTATAGAGCGCTCAACGCCCGGACTATACCCGATAGGTACCCAATACGCCATATACAGGACTTTTCACAGCAGCTTAGTGGTAGCACTATTTACACTAAAATAGACCTAGTGAAAGCTTACAATCAAATACCTGTGAATCCAGATGACATTCCCAAGACAGCTATCACCACTCCTTTCGGACTCTACGAGTTCCCGTACATGACATTCGGCCTCAGAAACGCCGCACAAACGTTCCAAAGGTTTATCGATGAGGTACTTACTGGCTTGGATGACTTTTGTTTTGGATATCTCGATGATATATTGGTGTTTTCTCCATCTCCAGATATTCACAAAGAGCATCTGCGCCAACTCTTAACCCGGCTGAAGGAATATGGAGTTTTAATCAACACTACAAAATGCGTCTGGGGTCAACCTGAGGTAACATTCCTCGGCTACCGCGTCTCCGCTGCTGGTACCCAACCTATGGACACCAAGGTACAAGCCATACGCGAGTTTCCAGTACCAAGAACGGTGAAAGAACTCCGAAGATATTTAGGTATGATAAACTTCTACCGTCGATTCATCCCTACGGCAGCGAAAACCCAAGCACCGCTCAACAGTATCCTGGCAGGACAGAAGGTGAAAGGTTCACATCCTGTTAACATGACTAAGGAACAACTGGACGCCTTTGAGGAATCTAAACGAGCCCTGTCAGACGCCACGCTTCTGGTACATCCTCACCCTGATGCCGAACTTTCCATCCTGACTGATGCATCGGACGTATCCATAGGAGCTGTCCTCCAGCAACGCAAAGGTACGACCTGGCAACCATTGAGTTTCTTCTCTAAAAAATTGAACCAGGCTCAAAAGAAGTACAGCCCCTACGACCGCGAACTCTTGGCAATATATGAAGCGATCAAGTATTTCCAACATATGGTGGAAGCCAGGACCTTCACTGTATTTACGGATCACCGACCGCTTACCTATGCTTTTACTACACCTAGAGAGAAATGTTCTTCACCAAGACAATACAGGTATTTTGACTTCATCGCACAATATACCACTGACATTCGTTACATACCTGGTCCGGAAAACGTCGTAGCCGACACACTCTCACGGGTCGAAGAGGTAATCTCAGTCCTAGACTACCAGGCACTTGCACAATCTCAGGAGAAGGATCCAGAGCTGCAAGACCTGCTTCGTAGCGGATCGTCACTCAACCTACAGAAAATCAATACCTATGGCTCAGGTTCAAAAATATACTGCGACGTCTCAGTCAAACCACCACGACCGTTTGTAACACCGAGTTTCAGAAGACAAGTGTTCGATAACCTGCATAATCTCAGCCACCCAGGAAGTTCAGCTACAGTGCGACTGGTCACAGATAGATTCGTGTGGCCAGGGATCCGCAAGGATTGTAGAGAGTGGTCTAGGCTTTGCCAACATTGCCAGCGTAGCAAAGTAACCCGACACACATCTGCTCCTCTCACTTCTTTCTCTTGTCCAACGTCGAGGTTCTCCTATATCCACCTCGACATCGTAGGACCCCTTAACCCATCTTCTGATTACAGATATTGTCTCACCGTCATCGACCGGTTCACGCGATGGCCTGAGGCAATACCACTACGTGACATCACTGCCGAAACCTGCGCCGCCGCCCTCGTATCTGGATGGATATCCAGGTTCGGCTGCCCAGCGCGCGTCACTACGGACCGTGGTCGTCAGTTCGAGTCCAACTTGTTCAAGGCCATCACAGCTCTTCTCGGTGCACATCATATACGTACTACTGCTTACCACCCCGCTTCCAACGGGATCATCGAGCGACTGCACCGCCAGATGAAGGCAGCTATCATGTGCCACAACACTGCACAGTGGACGGAGGTACTCCCACTCGTTCTACTCGGCATCCGGAGCTCCTGGAAAGATGACATCAAAGCCTCTGCAGCCGAGTTAGTCTATGGTGAACCATTACGGCTACCTGGTCAGTTCCTGTCACCTTCAGACGATCATGCCTCCGAAGACCTTACCAGCTTTTCATCACGACTACGATCGCACATGGCCAAGCTGACTCCTAAAGCCACCACATGGCATCGAAAAGGTCCATTCTACTTTCCCAAAGACCTCACAGATTGCACCCATGTTTTCTTGCGGCAGGATCACGTCCGAAGACCGCTGGAGCCGCCCTACGCAGGACCCTATCAAGTTTTAAAGCGGCACGATAAATTCTACAAGATTTCAGTTCAAGGGAAGCCTGTAAATGTCACGGTCGATCGATTGAAGCCAGCACATGTTACCCAAGAAATGGGCGTGCCACCTGTACCTACGGCTACTGCAACTCCGCCACCGGCTTCACCTGGTCCGGTAACTACTGATTCAGAGTAGAGCATGGACTATCGGCGGTTTTCACAATACCGGTATTATTTCGATATCGATATTTCTAAATACCGGTTTTCCGGTTTTTCGATATTTTTTCGATATTCTCGTAATCATTTGAAAAAGATGGATATTTTAGAAATAAAAGTACATTTTAACTACACTCTGCGTCAAAATATCATCTTTTGAAAATTCTACTTTAAATTACTATTACTATTATTACAGAGTTTCGGTACTACTAGTGAAACGTGGATGTTCTGAAGTTTCAGAATATCTCTGACTACCCCCTCGAGGAATATAGTCGTGAGCATATGCTATGCTATGCTACTTTAAATTACTTTTAAACCTGCTTAGACAAAAGTCTGGGTATGCGTATGGAGTCAGGAAACTCTTCAGGTGAGCGGCGGGAACTCGGAGCTTGAAGGCATTGAAATCAGAAGATCTTTCCGATCTGAATCTTTCTAGTTCAAGCACCTTCACCGGCAGAGACCCACCGCCCCGAACATGAAACCTGGTGCAGAGGTGACGCAGCATGTCGTCCGAAATCCTCTCTCTGTCCAGGTGGGAGATGTACACTGGAGCCGTCAGCGTGGCCGCCTTGATGCAGGAAGCGGCAGCCGGTGCAGTACCGCGTATGTTGGGGCTGTCGCGCCCAGAACCCCTTAGTGGACGCAGGGCGCGCGACATAGGCGCAACACCTTGTACATCTCCTTCGTGAGCCTGGATGTGGTTAGCTTCATGTGGGTCATGGGAGGATGCTGCTCAGTTCAGCTCGTTGCAGGGATGGCGCGAGCGCGCGGCATGGTGGGAGCATCGGCCCGCGGGTGAACTGGGTCCGCTGCAGGTGGCGAGAGGTGTCGGGTGGCGCGGCAGCGCTGCGCCGCACGGTTTCGTTTCGCTTATTTGGCGAAGGCGAAAACGCTGGCGCAGCACTCACTACCTGTAATGTGTTCACCACATGTCGCAACTCGGCGCAGATTCGTTCCGAGGCCTCCAACTTGCCTCGAATATCGGTGATGTCGGCCCTCAACAGCTGGATGTCCTTGAGCAACCGGGTGACGTCGACGTGATCGAAGGTCACCGGCGACAGCTTGTTGAGGTTCCCCATCACGTACGTGGGAATATCGTCAGGGTCAACGCCATCAACACCCCGAATATTTCTCGGAGGTCCTGTTTGCCGCGCCCGTCTTTCTTCCTGCGGGGCTAGTACACCAACCTACGATAGCGACATTTAACATCCATCTGTCAAATTTAGTCTTTTATCTCGTTCTTTCGCGCGCAAAAAGAAAGAGAGTGGAAGCGTGTAAGCACTATATCACGCTATCGCGGGTTGGCGAACTAGTCCCGCTGGTGACGAGGTGCACGGGTCATGTCGCGACGGTCTCGTGCAGCACCACCATGGCGGCGTGGATCTAGTCCTCCATGTAGCTCGACGTTCAGATCTGCTCCAGACTAAGCACTTCTATCACGTCCAGCTTGTTTTGCACGAAGGCGAACAGCTTGCACATCACAGTGGTGTCGCTGCGCTTGGCGGGATTCGCCATTACCTACGTTTGACCTAGGTCAATAAATTAACGTTGCATCGGCTGCGATCCCATCGCTGTTGTGCGTTCACGCGTGCACGCGTTTTAGTCGTAACTTATTGTTACAAAAATATGAATCGGAGTTATTTGATAAAATACATTTTAATTTCAAATTAGAGATTGAAAAAATTAAGAAATTGAACGAGACGTGAACCCGCACTTTTCCAAACCTTGGGGAATTGCATTATCCAATAGAAACGCAAAATCTAGGTGCGAATTTTTTCAATCTATTGCTTCTTCAGGGACGTGAGCGGAAGAGTCCGGTTTCAAGAGCCTTAATTTTGCAATCTTTATTTGATTCGAAATAGCACAACATGGCTGTAACATGTTTAAAATCAATAATATTTGACATTTTAATTTAATTTACTTAAATATCGAAAAACCGGTATTTGTCGCTCCAATACCGAATTTTTCAATATCGCATATTTGGTCCGGTATCCCGGTTTTTCGATAGTATCGAAAACCGGTGTCCATGCTCTAATTCAGAGAGACGGACCCGGAGTGGAAGAAGGGTACGATTCCCAGATCACCTGACGGACTATCAACCGTAGTCACGGTCTCAGCGGGGGAGTGCTGTAGCGGAAGAAATCCTGCACTGTGGTGCCACAGTCATGTGCATTATCGTTCCGCCACCCTTCGGAAAGCTTCGGATGTGACGCTCGGCTTTCGCAAGCAAATTTTGACAACTGCAGTGCACTACTGAGCTCAAGGCGAGACGCACGTCGCTGCGGTTTAAAATTCGTAAAAGCGTAGTCATTTGTTTTCTTATTTTGTCAAATCAGTTTTCCAAATTTCCTTTTCATTCTTGTATTCTTTAACTCTGTCCTGTATTCTATCTATCCCTATTAAACCTATACGCTTATATTAACTGCTGTTCATCTTCTCTTCCTCTCCGCTTCCTGCCTGCTGCCTACCTTCCTTCCTGCCCGAGCCGGGCGCGCTACACGTCTCTACATCTGGGCGCACACTCGCGCCTACAAACCTAACAGGAAATGGCACGGGGTTAAGGCTTCCTCATTAGCGTCCGTAGCGACGTAGGTTAACGGCCGGCTGTTGACAAGCGCTTCAGCTTCTGCTAATAAGGTAGAGAGGAGCTCGTCCCGTGGCTTATGTTCTTTGAGGGTTACTTTAAGTGCGGTTTTAACTGAACGAACGAGCCTCTCCCATGCTCCACCCATGAAAGGAGCTCGAGGAGGAATGAAACGCCACTTGACTCCGGAATTCGCGGCGAAGGTAGTTACAGGATCTCCATACAGTTCTCTCAATTCCTTGGCAGCGCCGACGAACGCGGTGCCATTATCGCTCCATATTTCCGATGGAGTTCCTCGCCTGGCTACAAATCGTCTTAAGGCCATCACGGCTGAATCTGCAGAAAGACTATGCACTACCTCAAGATGAAGCGCTCTGGTCGTGAGGCATGTGAGCAGTGCTACGTAGCGCTTCTCGGTGCGTCTTGCGACGCTCACATTGACTGGTCCGAAATAATCTATACCAGTGCAGGAAAAAGACCTTCTATGATGTGCAAGTCGAGCTGAAGGAAGATCACCGGTAGGGGGAGAAGTCTGAGCTGCTTTGCGGATCGAACAAAATTTGCACTGGTGGACCACCTTCTTTATAATGCTTCTCAAACGAAAAATGTGAAAACGTTGTCTCATCTCATTTAGTACTGTTTCACTGTTGGCGTGTGCTGCCTCTTTATGATAGTACAAAATAAGTAGCTGTATGGCCCAATGCTCTCCATCTAATACGATTGGACGTTTGACGTACTCTCCGACGTCTTTGATCATATCGATTCGGCCAGCTACGTGAATCAAGCCATCCTTGTCCAAGAAAACCTCCAACTTATGTAATTTGCTTTCCCGAGGTAACGGTTCATTGGATCGCAGACATTTAAGTTCTCGTTCGAAAGAATCTGACTGGCAAGAACGATAGGCATGCAAACGAGCGAGATCAAGATCCTCAGCAGTTATTGTAGCGGAGAACGGAGTGCGATTGCCGGATTGGCTTAATTCGTACAAAGTGACATAGTTTTCCAACCACAAAATTTTACATGTGAGTACACCTTTTTTCTGTAATACATTTAATCGTAACTTTCTAATGTACTTATGTGCTAGCGCTGTGGAGCGCAGAAACGGTAACCAAGAACTAAACCTAATACAATTAGCTACTACATAACATGAGCTCTTCCTGGCTGCCGTTTCGTTTTGATAAACTGTTAGCCAATTGACTCCCGCGTTAGACTTTAATTCAAGAATCGGCTCGGGATCGACTGATGTAAATTCAGAAGGCCACTCACTACGACGCAAAAGCAAGAAATCCGGACCTTGAAACCATCTGTCGGTCACCGAAAGCGGAGTAGAACGAGAGCGGGTGGCATCATCAGCCACGTTTAATGAAGTTGGTACCCACCGCCACTCACTAACTGCAGTAGTTTCGGTAATTTCCCCGATTCTGTGAGCTACAAATGGTTTAAAGGAACGCGCATCATTGCGCAGCCAGCATAAAACGTTCTTTGAATCGCTCCAAAAAAAACGTTGATCCGGTTTGTATGTAAGTGCTTCCCCGATTGAAGCTGCTAGACGAGCGGCTATAAGGGCAGCTTGCAGCTCCAACCTTGGAATAGACACCGGTTTTAGCGGTGTCACACGCGCTTTACTACAAATTAACGAGAGCTGCATGGATCTGTCAGCAAACGTGAATCGCCAATATATCACGGCAGCATATGCATCTGCGCTGGCGTCACAAAAAATGTGCAACTCGCGCCTAATAGGAAAAGGTTTACCAAGATACCATCGAGGGAACTTTACACTCGAGACGGCCGATTCTACGTCTGAAAACCACCGTCTCCATTTAAGGCATTCTTCATGTGGAAGCTCCTGATCCCATTCAAGCCCTTTTCGCCATGCGTTTTGAAACAGAATGCGGCCTCTGATTGTCAGTGTTGACAATAACCCCAGTGGGTCAAAAACTCGCATCAACTGCGACAGGGCGGTGCGTTTTGTTATTCTATCCGGAACAGCATGAGTAGGATTGATATTAAAACCGATAGTGTCAGTCGCGGGCTGCCAAATTAACCCTAGAGTGCGGACACTATAAATGTAGCGGACTGTAGATTTTAACTAATGGAATGAAAGGCCGCGTTCTTGAAACAATATAATTCGTGTTTTTAACGAAAAATTAACAGAAAAGGGCGAAAAAACGGCACAGCGGGCGACAGACTTCAAAGCAAGACAAAAAAACAACTACTACTTTCATAGAGCTAAAATAAAAGTAAATAATAAAAGTAATAAAGGAGTTTACAATCCTCAACATGGGGTAAGCCTACAGTGGGCATACTAGAGAGACCGCCAGGACGTAGCGCACGCATAGGCGACTCTGCAACGGCTTGGGCCGAGGTTGCAGGGGCGACGGGCGCGCCTGACGGCTGTTCGGCAGGGGGTAAGCCTTCATGACGGGCGGCGCCAGACGCGCCGGAAAGCCCGCCAGGCATGTTGGCTACAGTGGGCATACTAGAAAAACCGTCAGGACGTAGCGCACGCGTAGGCGCCTCTGCAATGGCTTTAGCCGAGGTTGCAGGGGCGGCGGACGCGCCTGACGACTCTGCCGCCGTAGCAGAACAGAAAGGCACCTGCGAAACAGACTCTACACACAACAGGAGAGTTACCTCAGAACTGTGAAGCTTAGGCAGGGCAGGAGCAAGCTCTAAAAAACCATCCTGTCGGTCCTGTTCGG
Source organism: Agonopterix subpropinquella (assembly GCA_922987775.1). Lineage (NCBI taxonomy): Eukaryota > Metazoa > Arthropoda > Insecta > Lepidoptera > Depressariidae > Agonopterix > Agonopterix subpropinquella. The sequence continues at coordinate 5,514,028 of OV277718.1, read as the reverse complement.
CAGGGGGTAAGCCTCCATGACGGGCGGTTGCCGGACGCGCCGGAAAGCCCGCCAGGCATGTTCGCTACAGTGGGCATACTAGAGAGACCGCCAGGACATAGCGCACGCGTAGGCGCCTCTGCAACGGCATGCGCCGAGGTTGCAGGGGCGGCGGACGCGCCTGACGGCTCTGCCACCGTAGAAGAACAGAACGGCACCTGCGAAACAGGCTCAACACAAGACAAGAGAGTCTTATTAGTTTCTTTCCACGATCTTACGCTCGCCGCGCCGTCGTCTGTCGCCTTCAGCTGAGCAAGACTTGCCTGGAGTTCCAGGTCCATTGCCCACTTCTCAAGTTGAACCGCCGACTTCTCAAGTTCAACAAGGCGGCGGGCATGCTCCGCCTGTAAGGCGAGCCTGCGCGCTGCCGTCCTCGATGAACCGGACGACGGTCGCGACGATACGCCGGAAGCCGCACAACTACCCGTTGCCGGCGGAGGAGGCGCGGGGGGTCCCGGAACCCCGACGAGCTGCTGCTGCTGCTGCGACCTTGTTTTCTCCATTTTTCGACTATAATCTAGAATTATATTTTTTCAAGAAAAAAAGAACGGCGAAGAATGGACCAAAATGTAGCGGACTGTAGATTTTAACTAATGGAATGAAAGGCCGCGTTCTTGAAACAATATAATTCGTGTTTTTAACGAAAAATTAACAGAAAAGGGCGAAAAAACGGCACAGCGGGCGACAGACTTCAAAGCCAAAGAGAATGGAATTGTTCAAAGCAAGACAAAAAAACAACTACTACTTTCATAGAGCTAAAATAAAAGTAAATGATAAAAGTAATAAAGGAGTTCACAATCCTCAACAGATATCAAATTCACCCTGTATAATATCATTAGATACATTTCACAAGATACGGTCCATTTCCTTTCCTTATACTGTGTCCAAAGAAGATGGAAAAGCATAGAACGCTATTTCCTTGTATAACTCACAATAATTTTTAAAATGTCACTAGATGGCATTACTTGGTCCGCTAGAAGTAAAATTTGTCTGAAATCGACGAAATATCGCATTTTACTGTTCTGGTTCATCATATTTATTTATTTTGAGCAACAAAATATATTACTTTCATAACATCACATTGAAAATAACAATTTCATAAGCAGGTTTTTTTACATTTTTTTCATTGATCTACAATACGATATAATACTAAGCGGGAGTAGCATGCAGTTATAGAGAATTCCGGTAGATGGCGCACATTTCAAAATTCATACTAAACAAGATTGCTAGGAGAGCGATTTTTGAATCTCATTTGCTGAGTTCAGCAGTTGAAAATGTCAAAATTACTATGGAGACGTGCATCTTTCTACTGCTGATTTGACATTAAAAAATCATACTCCAGGAGTGCGATTTTTGAAAGTCAAATCAGCAGTAGAAAGATACTTATCTCCATAGTAATTTTGACATTTTCAACTGCTGAACTCACCGAATGAGATTCAAAAATCATACTCCAGGCTATTGAAAAAAAAACTAAATTTGAAATTGTTAAGCTTGCGTATATACTCACACATTTAAAAAAGAAAATATCAATGAATAAAATATTTTAACGCGTGGTGGACTAACGCCCCACCCGCCCAGGGACTCAATCGTCCTAAGTTTGAACGATACTACCAAAACAAAACCACAACCAAAAACGTTACGTTATGCACAATTCGTATCGCGCAAATTATATTAACGGTAACGATTTAGCTTTTTTTCGGAAGATACGTTGGCGTAACGTTCGACCGCTGTCCAACGAACGTTTTTGATTTAGTTGGTGTCGGGAGAGGTGTATAGAGGTGTATGGAGGATTGGAGGTGTATGGAGAGGTGTATGAAGAGGTGTATGGAAAAGTGTATGGAGAGGTGTATGGAGAGGTGTATGGAGAGGTGTATGGAGAGGTGTATGGAGAGGTGTATGGAGGTGTATGGAGGTGTATGAAGAGGTGTATGGAAAGGTGTATGGAGAGGTGTATGGAGGTGTATGGAGAGGTGTATGGAGAGGTGTATGGAGAGGTGTATGAAGAGGTGTATGGAAAGGTGTATGGAGGTGGTTGGAGGTGTATGGAGGTGTATGGAGAGGTGTATGGAGAGGTGTATGGAGAGGTGTATGGAGAGGTGTATGGAGAGGTGTATGGAGGTGTATGGAGAGGTGTATGGAGGTGTATGGAGGTGTATGGAGAGGTGTATGGAGGTGTATGGAGAGGTGTATGGAGAGGTGTATGGAGAGGTGTATGGAGAGGTGTATGGAGAGGTGTATGGAGGTGTATGGAGAGGTGTATGGAGAAGTATGGAGAGGTGTATGGAGAGGTATGGAGAGGTGTATGGAGAGGTGTATGAAGGTGTATGGAGAGGTGTATGGAGCTATGGAGAGGTGTATGGAGGTGTATGGAGGTGTATGGAGAGGTGTATGGAGGTGTATGGAGGTGTATGGAGAGGTGTATGGAGGTGTATGGAGGTGTATGGAGGTGTATGGAGGTGGTTGGAGGTGTATGGAGGTGTATGGAGAGGTGTATGGAGGTGTATGGAGCTATGGAGAGGTGTATGGAGAGGTGTATGGAGCTATTGAGAGGTGTATGGAGAGGTGTATGGAGAAGTATGGAGATGTGTATGGAGAGGTGTATGGAGGTGTATGGAGAGGTGTATGGAGGTGTATGGAGAGGTGTATGGAGAGGTGTATGGAGAGGTGTATGGAGAGGTGTATGGAGAGGTGTATGGAGAAGTATGGAGTGGTGTATGGAGAGGTATGGAGAGGTGTATGAAGGTGTATGGAGAGGTGTATGGAGCTATGGAGAGGTGTATGGAGGTGTATGGAGGTGTATGGAGAGGTGTATGGAGGTGTATGGAGGTGTATGGAGAGGTGTATGGAGGTGTATGGAGGTGTATGGAGGTGTATGGAGGTGTATGGAGGTGTATGGAGGTGGTTGGAGGTGTATGGAGGTGTATGGAGAGGTGTATGGAGGTGTATGGAGCTATGGAGAGGTGTATGGAGAGGTGTATGGAGAGGTGTATGGAGAGGTGTATGGAGAGGTGTATGGAGAAGTATGGAGAGGTGTATGGAGAGGTATGGAGAGGTGTATGAAGGTGTATGGAGAGGTGTATGGAGCTATGGAGAGGTGTATGGAGGTGTATGGAGGTGTATGGAGAGGTGTATGGAGGTGTATGGAGGTGTATGGAGAGGTGTATGGAGGTGTATGGAGGTGTATGGAGGTGTATGGAGGTGGTTGGAGGTGTATGGAGGTGTATGGAGAGGTGTATGGAGGTGTATGGAGCTATGGAGAGGTGTATGGAGAGGTGTATGGAGAGGTGTATGGAGAGGTGTATGGAGGTGTATGGAGGTGTATGGAGAGGTGTATGGAGGTGTATGGAGGTGTATGGAGGTGTATGGAGGTGGTTGGAGGTGTATGGAGGTGTATGGAGAGGTGTATGGAGGTGTATGGAGCTATGGAGAGGTGTATGGAGAGGTGTATGGAGAGGTGTATGGAGAGGTGTATGGAGAAGTATGGAGAGGTGTATGGAGAAGTATGGAGAGGTGTATGGAGAAGTATGGAGAGGTGTATGGAGAGGTGTATGGAGGTGTATGGAGAGGTGTATGGAACTATGGAGAGGTGTATGGAGGTGTATGGAGGTGTATGGAGAGGTGTATGGAGGTGTATGGAGAGGTGTATGAAGGTGTATGGAGGTGTATGGAGGTGTTTGGAGGTGTATGTAGAGGTGTATGGAGGTGTATGGAGAGGTGTATGGAGCTATGGAGAGGTGTATGGAGAGGTGTATGAAGGTGTATGGAGAGCTGTATGGAGCTATGGAGAGGTGTATGGAGGTGTATGGAGGTGCACGCACAATCGATCGTTTTGGTTTTGCTTTGGTAACGTCGACTATTTAACCGTTCAGAAAAAAATAGCGCGATAGCATTTTTACATCAGCTAAACCAAATCTAAACCAAAACTAAACCAAAGCCATAAACGTTCCGTCCGAATGGTAAAACCGTATAAAACAGCGCAATCGAGGCCCTGTTCCCTACACGTTCAGTTTTGATAGCAAAACATATTTAACCAGGATCTGGTGCTGAAGACAGGAATGTCTCCGTACGATGGTACTCCTCAACGGTAAAGAGCGTGGGCTTGATTTTTTTTATTCTTGTTCAGTTTTGAAAGAAAAATACATTATTTAATCGGGAACTGGTGCTGAAGCCAAGAATGTCTCCGTACGAGGGTACTCCTCAACGGTAAATAGCATTGGCTTGTATTTTGTTTGTTCGCGTTCAGTTTTAATAGCAAAACACATATTTAACCAGGATCTGATGCCGAAGCCAGAGATGTCTTCGTACGAGGGTACTCCTCAACGGTAAATAGCATTGGCTTGAATTTTGTTTGTTCGCGTTCAGTTTTAATAGCAAAACACATATTTAACCAGGATCTGATGCCGAAGCCAGAGATGTCTTCGTACGAGGGTACTCCTCAACGGTAAATAGCATTGGCTTGAATTTTGTTTGTTCGCGTTCAGTTTTAATAGCAAAACACATATTTAACCAGGATCTGATGCTGAAGCCAGAGATGTCTTCGTACGAGGGTACTCCTCAACGGTAAATAGCATTGGCTTGAATTTTGTTTGTTCGCGTTCAGTTTTAATAGCAAAACACATATTTAACCAGGATCTGATGCCGAAGCCAGAGATGTCTTCGTACGAGGGTACTCCTCAACGGTAAATAGCATTGGCTTGAATTTTGTTTGTTCGCATTCAGTTTTAATAGCAAAACACATATTTAACCAGGATCTGATGCCGAAGCCAGAGATGTCTTCGTACGAGGGTACTCCTCAACGGTAAATAGCATTGGCTTGAATTTTATTTGTTCGCGTTAAGTTTTGATAGCAAAACACATATTTAACCAGGATCTGATGCCGAAGCCAGAGATGTCTTCGTACGAGGGTACTCCTCAACGGTAAACAGCGTTGGCTTGAATTTTGTTTGTTCGCGTTAAGTTTTGATAGCAAAACACATATTTAACCAGGATCTGATGCTGAAGCCAGACATGTCTCCGTACGAGGGTACTCCTCAACGGTAAACAGCGTTGGCTTGAATTTTGTTTGTTCGCGTTCAGTTTTGATAGCAAAACACATATTTAACCAAGAGCTGATGCCGAAGCCAGAGATGGCTTCGTACGAGGGTACTCCTCAACGGTAAACAGCGTTGGCTTGAATTTTGTTTATTCGCGTTCAGTTTTGATAGCAAAATACAAATTTAACCAAGATCTGATGCCGAAGCCAGGAATGTTTTCGTACAAGGGTACTCCTCAACGGTAAACAGCATTGACTTGCATATACCGTTTACAGTTGAGGAGTGCCTCCGTACGGACCATTCCTGGTTTCAGCACCAGATCCTGGTTAAATGTGTGTTTTGCTGTCAAAACTAAACAGGAAGAGATAAAAATCAAGCCAATGCTGTTTACCCTCGTATTAATGAGTACCCCCGTACGAAGACATCCCTGGCTTAAGCACCAGATCCTGGCTCAATATGTGTTTTGCTATCAAAACTGAACGTGAACAAAAAATTTCAAGGCAATCCTGTTCACCGTTGAGGAGTACTCTCGTACGAAGACATCCCTGGCTTCAGCACCAGATCCTGGTTGAATATGTGTTTTGCTATCAAAACTGAACGCGAAAAAAAAAAATCAAGTCAATGCTGTTTACCGTTGAGGAGTACCCTCGTACGGAGACATTCCTGACTTCAGTACCAGATCCTGGTTAAATATATGTGTTTTGCTTTCAAAACTAAACAGGAAGAGATAAAAATCAAGCCAATGCTGTTTACCGTTGAGGAGTACCCTCGTACGAAAACATCCCTGGCTTCAGCACAAGATCCTGGTTGAATATGTGTTTTGCTATCAAAACTGAAAGCGAACAAAAAAAAAATCAAGCCAATGCTGTTTACCGTTGAGGAGTACCCTCGTACGGAGACATTCCTGACTTCAGTACCAGATCCTGGTTAAATATATGTGTTTTGCTTTCAAAACTAAACAGGAAGAGATAAAAATCAAGCCAATGCTGTTTACCGTTGAGGAGTACCCTCGTACGAAAACATCCCTGGCTTCAGCACAAGATCCTGGTTGAATATGTGTTTTGCTATAAAAACTGAAAGCGAACAAAAAAAAAATCAAGCCAATGCTGTTTACCGTTGAGGAGTACCCTCGTACGGAGACATTCCTGACTTCAGTACCAGATCCTGGTTAAATATATGTGTTTTGCTTTCAAAACTAAACAGGAAGAAATAAAAATCAAGCCAATGCTGTTTACCGTTGAGGAGTACCCTCGTACGAAGACATCCGTGGCTTCAGCACCAGATCCTGGTTCAATATGTGTTTTGCTATCAAAACTGAACGTGAACAAAAAAAGTGCAAGCCAATGCTGTTTACCGTTGAGGAGTACCCTCGTACGGAGACATTACTGGCTTCAGCATCAGATCCTGGTTCAATATGTGTTTTGTTATCAAAACTGAACGTGAACAAAAAAATTTCAAGACAATCCTGTTCACCGTTGAGGAGTACCCTCGTACGGAGACATTCCTGGCTTCAGCACCAGATCCTGGTTAAATATGTGTTTTGCTTTCAAAACTAAACAGGAAGAGATAAAAATCAAGCCAATGCTGTTTACCGTTGAGGAGTACCCTCGTACGAAGACATCCCTGGCTTCAGTACCAGATCCTGGTTGAATATGTGCTTTGCTATCAAAACTGAACGCGAACAAAAAAAAACAAGCAAATGCTGTTTACCGTTGAGGAGTAACCTCGTACGAAGACATCCCTGGCTTCAGCACCAGATCCTGGTTCAATATGTGTTTTGCTATCAAAACTGAACGTGAACAAAAAAATTTCAAGACAATCCTGTTCACCGTTGAGGAGTACCCTCGTACGGAGACATTCCTGGCTTCAGCACCAGATCCTGGTTAAATATGTGTTTTGCTTTCAAAACTAAACAGGAAGAGATAAAAATCAAGCCAATGCTGTTTACCGTTGAGGAGTACCCTCGTACGAAGACATCCCTGGCTTCAGTACCAGATCCTGGTTGAATATGTGTTTTGCTATCAAAACTGAACACGAACAAAAAAAAATCAAGCCAATGCTGTTTACCGTTGAGGAGTACCCTCGTACGAAGACATCCCTGGCTTCAGCATCAGATCCTGGTTCAATATGTGTTTTGCTATCAAAACTGAACGTGAACAAAAAAAGTGCAAGCCAATGCTGTTTACCGTTGAGGAGTACCCTCGTACGGAGGCATTACTGGCTTCAGCACCAGATCCTGGTTCAATATGTGTTTTGTTATCAAAACTGAACGTGAACAAAAAAATTTCAAGACAATCCTGTTCACCGTTGAGGAGTACCCTCGTACGGAGACATTCCTGGCTTCAGCACCAGATCCTGGTTAAATATGTGTTTTGCTTTCAAAACTAAACAGGAAGAGATAAAAATCAAGCCAATGCTGTTTACCGTTGAGGAGTACCCTCGTACGAAGACATCCCTGGCTTCAGTACCAGATCCTGGTTGTATATGTGTTTTGCTATCAAAACTGAACGCGAACAAAAAAAAATCAAGCCAATGCTGTTTACCGTTGAGGAGTACCCTCGTACGAAGACATCCCTGGCTTCAGCACCAGATCCTGGTTGAATATGTGTTTTGCTATCAAAACTGAACGCGAACAAAAAAAAATCAAGCCAACGCTGTTTACCGTTGTGGAGTGCCCTCGTACGGAGACATTCCTGGCTTCAGTACCAGATCCTGGTTAAATATGTGTTTTGCTTTCAAAACTAAACAGAAAGAGATAAAAATCAAGCCAATGCTGTTTACCGTTGAGGAGTACCCTCGTACGGAGACATCCCTGGCTTCAGCACCAGATCCTGGTTCAATATGTGTTTTGCTATCAAAACTGAACGTGAACAAAAAAAGTGCAAGCCAATGCTGTTTACCGTTGAGGAGTACCCTCGTACGGAGACATTACTGGCTTCAGCACCAGATCCTGGTTCAATATGTGTTTTGCTATCAAAACTGAACGTGAACAAAAAAAGTGCAAGCCAATGCTGTTTACCGTTGAGGAGTACCCTCGTACGGAGACATTACTGGCTTCAGCACCAGATCCTGGTTCAATATGTGTTTTGCTATCAAAACTGAACGTGAAAAAAAAAGTGCAAGCCAATGCTGTTTACCGTTGAGGAGTACCCTCGTACGGAGACATTACTGGCTTCAGCATCAGATCCTGGTTCAATATGTGTTTTGCTATCAAAATTGAACGTGTACAAGAAAATTGCGAGTCAATGCTGTTTACCGTTGAGGAGTACCCTCGTACGGAGTCATTCCTTGCTTCTGCACCAGATCCTGATTAAATATTTGTTTTGCTATCAAAACTGAACGTGAACAGAAAAATATCAAGCCAATGCTGTTTACCGTTGAGGAGTACCCTCAACGGTAAACAGCAGCAGAGTACATTTTTGTATGTAGATAAAACATGGTAAGTCGTGGTGATTCATAAAAACAAACCCCTGCTGTATTAAGAATTATCAAGCAGACACTTTAACCACTAAGCCAAGGTGTACTCATAAGGTACCTTTTACCTACCTACTTTATAAAATTGCGAATGTAATCTTTCTTTCAACTCGAGAAGCTAAAAGACACACACACTCCTATGTCATCTTAGGTCTACGCACACCTGCATCGAAGTTGAGTTTCATCAAATTTTTCGATAGATGGTACTAGGTATTCCACTTATAGGCGCGACTTCAGCTAGTATAGTAACGCCATCTAATATAATAAGTCGAACTACGAGGTACCGGCGACAATAATAAGTTTTACGAGAGCTTTGTTCTTTGTTTGACGTGAGCAATCTTGAGTCGTAACTAATATTAAAATACGTTTCCATACACTGGAATATTTTTTTATTATTTATGTTTGATAATTTCTTTAAATAAAATTATTTGAATTCCTTTTTACACACTATTATTTAGATTCAAGTAGCACGTTTGTCACAAAGACCTATGTCAATAAGTCACAAAAATCTCGCTCAAAAAATCACCAATTTCACTCAAACAAATAGTAACCCTTCATAAAACAACCCTATTTACGAGGGTTCCATCACACCCACATACATCCACCCTCCACGCACACAAACAAAACTATCCCACCTCTCGTTCTAACCCGCTTTTATTACTATACCGCTATCTCGTTTTAACACAATGCCGGTTGCGGAAGTCTCTTTCCCGCGTAAAATCGATTTTGCGTCCACATTTTCTTTGGCGCTCGAGGGAATGGTTCGCCGAAATCGTGGTTCGAATTTTAAAAATATCACATTGGCTGTTTCGTCTTGAAGCTGTGTTTAAAAATACGAGAGAAAAAACTATAAATAAAAAAAGAAAATACATTGCGTGCGTTTTCGTGAAATAGTGTTACACTGGTTTTTTTGTGTAATTTATTGGATTTTACAACGAAATTGCGCGTTATATTGGAGGCGTTGACCAGTAAGTTTTATTTCCTGTTTAATACCTAATGTTATCTATCTATGTTTTATCAAAATATACTTACAAAAATAACAAAACTAAAAGACATATTTTGGTACAGTTGCTGCACTAACTACGGGTGAGCTTGAACAAAAAAAAATAGACAATACTACAGTTTTATCTACACTAATATAAAAATGTTACAAAAGTGTTTCTGTACATTGAAAATATTAACAAAAATTTGGTTTCCTTTTTTTTGTGGAAAAAAAAAAAAGGTTACGATAAGGTGTCTAACTCCAAATAACCGATTTTTGTTAGATTTTTAGGGTTCCGTACCCAAAGGGTGAAAACGGGACCCTATTACTAAGCCTATGTTATCCGTCCGTCCGTCCGTCCGTCCGTCCGTCTGTCCGTCCGTCCGTCTGTCCTACCTATTTAGGGCTGTAACTATTGAACCGTAATAGCTAGATAGTTGAAATTTTCTCAGATTGTGCGTTATTACGGCGGATTTGTTAACAAATAATAAAAATGTCAAAAAATTAAAAATTAAGGGGGGTTCTCAATAAGAAACCAGTTTTTATCAGCGTTTTTTCTTCACGCTCTATCGTAAAAACGGTAATACATACAAGCGTCAAACTTAGTGTGATTATAGAGCATTCTCTACAGAATAACAACAAATACTAAAAACCGGCCAAGTGTGAGTCGGTCTCGCGCTAAAGGTCCCGGACAAAAAAAAGTTTTTTTTCTAAGTTAATAATGTTGTGTTCTGTAGTGGTGTGGTACGGAACCCTCGGTGCGCGAGTAGCCCGACTCGCACTTGACCGCTTTTTTTGTCTACGTATGTTTCTTCGAGCATCACGCAAAACTACTAGACCGGTTTTGATGAAGTCTTTGTGTTTTAAAAGCTTATAATTCGACTTAAAAACTGGTAAATTTTATCTCGCTACCATAACAAGGAACATATTATTATTCTAGGTGCAAACGAAGTCGCGGGCTATAGTTATACTTAGGTACTTACCTAATCTCGGTCGGAAACGGAAATTATTTTTAGTCTTTTCTCCGCGGTTTCGCTCGCGTTAAATTTTATTCATTTTGGGGACAATCAACAAACAAACTCTAGGATTTATTATAACTACTCGGTAAAATTTTTAATTATCATCACTAAATTAATGGACAAATTACTTACGTAAGTACTAAAACTTAACGTACCAAGATTTTTTTCTGAAACTGTAGCGTTTTTGCTACGTCGTAGTCCCTGCGCTACGGCGTAGCACGCCTTGGTTTCCAGTTCGGAGATCTCAGATGCCGACAACGCGGGCGAATTAACTTGGCACCTGGCTCGCACGTGGCTCGGAATTTGACACCCCTCCTGCTACCTCCCGCGGGACCCCGCCGTCGCCGTGCGAGGCCGTAGCATAGCATTTCAGTTACCGTTGCACGTGTCCCTGCGCTTTAACATTTTCGAGTAATTTTTTCCGAGTTTTTTATTCCGAGCCACGTGCGAGCCAGGTGCCAAGTTAATTCGCCCAGGGATTTGTATAATAATAGATGTTGAATGCCTGCACGGGGTCGTATTTTTTGGGGTTCCGTACCCATAGACCCTATTAACTAAGCCGTATTAATTGCGGTAATCGCAACTGAACCATGATTGCAATGATTTTTATCCCATGTTTGCAATAAATTATATGACTATGACTATGATTGGATTGCATGCGAACCACAACTTTTTTTACCCTTTAAAAAAATAAAAGATTGTGGGTAATAATTATATAAGAATTATATTATATAAGAATATTTTTTTTATATATGTATATTTTATTAAAAATTGGGTATTATAAATCAGTTACAAAGCAAAATGAACATTATTATATTTAAACTAAAATATATCTAGACAAAACATTTTAGATCAAAATTTTTATTAAATATAAAAATAAATTATGGTGTCCATTATGTGGACAGCACCTTTCTAGGGTTTATGCAAATCGGCAAAACATGGCAGTACCTAATAGGTTCCGTTTTAGTATTAAATTGTTAGAGGACAGAATTTAAAATTTGTTCCATTTGCGGCATATTTTTTAAAGTCAGTCACATATAGCGCATTTTAGCACATAATTACCTATACCATCAAGTGAGCGAAGCTACATTGTGTCAAATGCTGATGGTTAAACCCATAAAGTTATTATACCTGTCGGAATAGAGTACTGACATGAGTTGTCAAATAAAACCGTTTTTTGTGCATTTGTCGGCACTTATCGGCACCCTAAAACTTCGAGTTCTGTGTAAAATTGTGAGTCTATCGTGAAATCGTAGGTAATTTAATGAAATTTCGTGAGGGATGGAGGATTTGATTTTGGTGATGAAGGCTGTGGAATTCTGTATTGAATGGATAGATAGATGGATTTTTTCTGTAAGTAACTTATTATATTAACCATTAGTAGATGTTTACTGCGTTATTATTATTTTCTCTGCTGGGACTTATTTTATGTATAATTTTCTTTTTTTTCACTGTTCTATTGTCTCAATGTCACTCACAATACCTAATTGTTTTTATTAGCTTATTTTTAACAAAACTCATGTAAGTGAACAATGTTCTTTTGAGTAAATAAATTCTTTAAACCGAAATAGTGTTAGTATATTTCACAAAATAATCTACGACTTCACTTTATATTCACTAATCATTCAGAGAGCACGAATATTTACCCAGTCGACAAGTGCTGACAAGTTCCCAAAAACGGTTCTATTGCCTCGCGTCACGTATCTCTTTCTATTATACAGTGGCGCCGCTAGGTACATCTAGCTCTCTCAGCTGTCAGTTCCTCTATATGATACCTATATGGTTAAACCACAAACATAGCACGAAAAAGCGCGAGATTTCCCTAGAAGATATTGCTACGTGACGAAAACCTAAGCGTGGTATTTCAACCCCTGTGACCAAGCGTAGTATTTCAATAATGTTTTTTCTATTATGCCTTTTCAGAGCTTTTCAGTATGATTATTATGCTCTTGATATCCAAGTTTCCCACCTCTATAATCACCTCATCTCTATTCACCCAACAAAACATTTAAAATCTTTGTCACAAAATCTCTTTTGAACGCAAAGAAAAAAAAAACCAGCCAGCCCGTCATTAAAAAAAATAGCAAAGCATAACAAAAGGCCCCTTCACACGCATGGCGCGTAATCGCTACGCGTCAACATTCCCGCGCTTTTATATTTCCCGCTTTTCACATAATTTCACCCCTTTTCACTTTAGCATGCTTCCCCAATGCCCCATTGACTGCTGCAAAGGCTCATTTTTTTATGCCGTACAAAAGCTTGTCAACACGGCAAAGTGTGAGTCGGAACTTTGGTTCAACGGGTGCGTAAGCACAGGATAAGAATTACTATTTTACTTACAGTAAGTTCCTACCTCTCATCAGATTTGTCTGTCTTCTTTTTTATCTTAGTATGGGCGGTAGTGTATATTTTCTTTGGTATGGGGGCTAGCAAGCCAGCAACATTGTCTTGGAGTCGTGTACCTACTTTTGAAGCAAGCACTACAGTAGGTACACTGTTGCGAAAACTTCTCGGCAAGAACTTTAAAAGAAAAATTACTACGGCCGAGACAATTACTACGACGCTGCGAGAACAATTTAGGGCCACACTTCCGTTCTCGGCTCTTCTCGTGTTCTCGGCGAGACAGTGCCTGCTTAAAATGGAAACGTAGGTTTTTCAAAACGGATGTAGAAACTTATCAAGTCTATCGACTAAGCTAGGTACGGTTGGTAGTTAAACGGATATTATTTCAAAATTGTCTATATCCGCTGCATGGAATCAGGAAATTGCCTTCCATCGGCGAAGACTGCAATTCGCAGACCTAGTTCATTTATGAGCAGCGCTTTTTAGTAAAGTTCGTGACTTTAGCTAGTAAAAATCTGCTTGGAGATTGAATTTTGTGCAATGAATATTCCGCAATCGTTCATGTCCATCGAGAGCGTCGTCGGTGGCGCGTAGCGGAAAAGGTATGGACACTCAAATTAAGGTCCGGGTTCGAATCCGCACGGACGACATGTCATGTACCAATGAGCTTTTCTAACTTATGTATATTAAAGCCTCGTATCCACTTGGCAACAATTAACGCGCAACACGTAACGCTCAACATGTTCGGCAACGTTGCTAAACAACGCGCGACGTTGCTAAACATGTGGCAAACTAAGTTGAAGTTCCGCGACGTCACGCGTTGTTTTGCAACGTTGCCCAACATGTTGAGCGTCACGTGTTGCGCGGATACGCGGCTTAAGAGGGCTATTCGAGCTCAGTGGCGTCCTCGTCACAATAATAAAGATTTCTCAATAAAGAAAGCCCATATTAAAAAAGAGCCCAACAAATAAACTACAACTACAACTATGTTTATCGAAGCGCTATGCCGCGGGCGCTGATGCGTACCTAAGTCACCACAATATTAGAAAGAGTGTAAAAGAAAGAGTGTATATAAGAAAGAGTGTATAAGAAGAGAGTATAAGAAAGAGTATCTATTACAAGTCTGCCAATCCGCGTTGATCTCGGGCAGGGCCGTAACTAGAACTGAATTTAAGTTAGGGCTTCGAAATTTTAAGGTACGGCGAAAAAAAGGATTGTTTTTTGGACGCGCAACATAATCCTGTCCTGTGAAATCGTTCCTGCTGAGCGAGCGACGCGAGCTCGAAATTTCATACCTACTTCAAAACTCAAAACAGTAGCACAGTGTATTCAACATCGATGTGACACTTAGTGGGATCACACACGATGACGCATGACGGAGCGGCAGACGTCAGTCCGTCATTTGTGAAGTTGTTGTATGAAACCGCACGTAGAAGCACACACGGTGACGGATTGCACTCCTGTAGCACAGTATAAGACAGTAATCCTCGTAGTACGCACACACTGACAATATCTCCGCGTAGCCCTGTCTGGCGCTGCCTTGGATATCGTCGTACGTACTGGCTAGTCTGGCGAGCACACATACAAGCCGCGTTTGGTACGAAAATGATTACTGGTATGAAAATGGATTACTGTCTTGTAACGATATTTATGAATGTGTTGCGGGTGTGAGGCGCGGTATCCGTTATTACAGAGGGGCAGGGAGTGGAGTAGCCATTCTGTATGTAGTACTATAATGTACTCTGTTGTCGCAGGTAACCGTCGGCATGCGTCGGCTGGCGTGAGATGGACGGCATACAGATGGAGCCCGTCGGCAAGTACAAGGCCGATAGAAACGGGTCTGCTAAGGGTAACTATGCTTGTATTTTCAACATTCGTGATTTTTGTCTCATTTCGGTGAGATTTTTTATTTTAAGGTTTTTATTTAATTTTTTCTCTTTAACATTAATTTTATAATATTTAATTGCATGTGTGTTAGCGGGCACAAAAGATCATGAAAAATTTATTTTAGAAGCCATCGAAATTAAAAGCATTCACCGAAATGAAAAAACTGCACCAAAGTGATAAAAGTATTTAAATAAGTTTTTACCTTCTAGCAGCTGCTTGGCGAAACATGGTAGACCAGGACTTGGATGATGTCGCTTTCTTAGCTGGTAAGTGTCTTCATTAACTTAAGTTTTAGAACTTTTGTATCCTTGAGGATTGACAAAACTTTCATACCGAATGAACCAAAGGTTAAGTCTAATAAAGGAAAAGGCTTAGAGAACAATCATTTTGCTGGTCCAAATGATTGTTTTGTGTACCAAAAGGCTATCCTGTATACCAATTTGCGTAGGCCTAAGACCCTACATAAAAATTTTGGAGCCCAGAAAAGAGAATCAGTAGTAATATCATGAGGACTTTTTATATTTAGTTCGAGAACTAGCGTGACCAAAAATCCAAAACTAAAATCAATTTAATTCAATCTTATTTCAGAGATTATTTGATTTATCCGATCAGTAATCATTTATTTGCTTCTTACTACTGGAGTGCGATTTTTGAATCTCATTAGCGGAGTGCCGGTGTTGAAAATGTCAAAATTACTGTGGACATATATGTATCTTTCTACTGCTGATTTGAATTTCAAAAATCATTCTTCAGGAGTGCGATTTTTGAAAGTCAAATCAGCAGTAGAAAGATGCGAATCTCCATAGTAATTTTGACATTTTCAACTGCTGAACTCAGCGAATGAGATTCAAAAATCGCACTCCTGATCCGATCTTACCCGAGTACCTACCATACTTACCTAGATTGATATATAGGAACCAACCAACTAAGGAACTAAGTATTAACTTAGTTTCCAGTGGTAGAGAAATGTTCCTTGGTCTCCAGAGACAATTGCTACGTCATACTGATGTCCATATCTTCTCTAGCCCTTCATTTGCCAGAAAGTGTTATCAAAACTTCTTCTTA
Organism: Agonopterix subpropinquella; assembly: GCA_922987775.1. Classification (NCBI taxonomy): domain Eukaryota; kingdom Metazoa; phylum Arthropoda; class Insecta; order Lepidoptera; family Depressariidae; genus Agonopterix; species Agonopterix subpropinquella. Next base: position 5,498,186 of record OV277718.1, on the reverse strand, counting down.
TCGTGTGGGCAGAGCCCTGGTGTCAGAGTTTTTTCAGATCGCCTTACGGCCTCTGACGTGGTTTTTATGTAACGACTACTACCACCAGAGGTAGTAGCCGAGACCAACGGCTTAACGTGCCATCCGAAGCACGGAATAATTTTTCTTTTCAGACAATCACGTGATTCAACCTGCAATGTCCTAACCAACTGGGGAAAAACGCACAAAGTGACATATCACTAGGTGTCCCCCGTGGTGGGAATCGAACCCACGACCTCGGTGTCGAGAGCCCAATGCTCTTAACCATTAGACCACGGAGGCAGTTAAAGGCAGTCAAAACTTATATAAGTGGGCTAATTTCTCGGCCTACCGTACAGCCTACTTCCATCAAGAGATAGATTAGGAATCAATGATCCTATTAATATTGACCTTCACATTTCAAAAGCGCTTCTGCCCTCAACTTTGACATTTCAACATTAAAACACCCACCTAAGCACGTACGAACTCAAGTAGAACACTCATATTCGCTCTTGAGTCGACTAGCACAGACTAGCATGCCTAGAGAATTCTGGGTCTTGAGACGATCTTCAACTTTTAACTTTGTGTGCATGCTATGCGTGTTTGAAATTCTACCTGTGTGACTTCTTTTACAAACATGGTTATATTTAAAACTGTTGTACGTATAAGAAACGACAAAAATGACATATTTAATTTTAAATGGTTTTCGCGTTTTTAGTTAATTACATCAATTATGTCAATTTATGTGCACATAAGTGATGTTAACGTGTGTATGTGCGTGTGTGTGTTTATGCGTACATGTGTGAATGTGATACAACCATACAAGCCCATACGCGCATGCATACAGGCACGTACCTGTAAGCGTGCGTGTGTGTGTGTGTGACTTATTTGACAATTTTAACAAGTCTTTAATGAGTTAAATAAGTCACACACAAGCATGCATACAGGCACGCACGCATAAGCATACACACACAAATGCCAACAGGCGTAAATACGTAGACTAGGCCATGTCTCTCGACGAAGTCATGAATTGGGGTGAGATACAGTCAATACTTAACTTACACTACAAATCCGCAACTTAGTGACCAATAACTTGCAGTCAGCTGGTCTTTGATAGAAGGCGCTTAACAAGTACGTATAGTGACATAGCTCCAGTTTTCACGTTTCGCTTCAAATCAAACACTGATCAATACCATTGATCAATTATTGCAGACACAGACAAGACCAGGGAAGCGCGCGAGCTCCGCAATGCTCCCGTGGCAGTATGTTCACAGCGGCGAGCACTCTGCCTCACCGCTCCGGTCTCTGCCATGTTAGCGACCGCTTTGATAGTCTAAATATAAATGATTACAGACACAGACAAGGCCAGGGAAGCGCGCGAGCTTCGCGACGTACCCGTGGCAGTATGCTCACAGCGGCGAGCGCTCTGCCTCGCTGCTCTGGTCTTCTCTGCTATGTTCGCGACCGCTCTAATCGTCGTGTACGCTTCTCCACAACCAGGTTTGTACTTTAAACTTACTCAAAAACATTATAGAGTTAAAAAGAAGAAGAAAGTCATCAAGAACACCAAGCAGTCCCAAGTTGGGCGCCAATATTTACAATGGCGCCCAATATGGGGTCTACAATTTTACTCCTTTGTTTGCAGACTGCCCCTGCGCGGGAGAGAGTCCATTTTTCCCGGGACAGACACCCACCGATGCTGATTCCAGCGCTGCTGCCGCTAACAAGTGACTACATACATAAACACACACATGTTTTGCTAGTTATATGTTCTAAGATTTTTTGGTTTTAAACTAAGGTGTGGTTTATAAACCGCACGTCTTCTGTATACAGAAGAGACGCGTGGTGGTTGCGGATAGTCAAAGTAGCACCAATATAAACCTTATAATTACGTAGCATAGCGTCGTTTTTGTCGTAAAGGGAAATCGCGCACGCGCCACCAGGCGACGCGGCGAGGGCGTAATTCTCCAAGCGACGCTATGCTACGTACTATAAGGTTTATATTGCCGCACCCTGCCTGCACCACGTCCACGCCACGTCACTTCTGTTTAAACAGTACCTAATATTGTCCTTCACAGAGAGCGCATAGCATCAAACGGCGTAGTGTTTCCATGGAGGGGAGCCAGACTACCGACTTTCATAACACCTAAACACTACAGTCTGTGGTTACACCCCAACCTCACCACCGGCGACTTGAGAGGTTTGTGGTCTTGTCCTAACTTTGTGCTTTAAACTACGATTGATTCCTTAAGCTAGTTATGGCATGTCAGAATGTTAAACATTTCTAGGTAGTTAATTTATAGGTTATTTAGTAAGTTAGAAGATTTTATGTGATGTGTGCACGAAGAAAACAAATTATATAAAACAGAGACTAAGTGGGATCACACACGATGACGCATTGACGGAGCGGCAGACGTCAGTCCGTCATTTGTACAGCAAGGAGTTGTATGAAACCGCACTTAAAAGCACACACAGTGACGGATTGACGCACCGTGTGTGCTTCTACGTGCGGTTTCATACAACTTCTTGCTTCACAAATGAAGGACTGACGTCTACCGCTCGCTCAATGCGTCATCGTGTGTGATCCCACTAATTCCAACAATGATCTTAGTGTGTATCTCTTTATAATTTTAATAAAATTATATGCTGACTTATTTTCCAATGTAGGTACAGATAGATACACGATGTCTACAGTTATTTTGTCTACAGACTTTACCTAGATACCTACCGACTTCTTAATCTACCTACGGAGTTCTTAGTCTAGTATAAGTAAACTGCACACTCCCGTTCTAAACCTTGGTTTTATAGTTATACATACAGCTTTTCTGAGAGCTATGTCGAGTGGAAAGTACCTAAATAGTGTCGCTATGTCCGTAGGTCACACGTCGCCATTGGTAAATGGTAAGTGATTGTTTGCGCTGTCCGTCCGTCAACTTGCCACTTGCCACTTATAGATCACCGCTTGTTTACACGCGTACTTATTGTATTGTGTCTCATAATTTAGTGGAAAAAGTTATTGTACCTATATGTACTATAATAAGTACACGTAAGTACATTACTATGATGCTATCACGTGTTCTATGGTTTATAAAAAAATAAACACACTTTCTTTTATAAAAATGTAATAAAAAAGACGCTTTTTGAAAATAACTTTATTTCATTTTAACATTGCAACGTTTTACAACAACATTAATACAGGAAACAGTCTAGGTACTTGAAATAAAGTTTAAGGATATCTGAATACCTACCAAACGTAATTTTTGTCTTTTATTAAAATTAAAGACAATAAGCTATTGGCTGTACAAAAGAATTCATAAAAAAATAAAAATGATGTAGGTGGATGTAATAGTGCTTTGGCATTTCCTCTGTCGGATCTGGCAAAAGCACTATACAAACTGGTAAAAAGGGGTCTTAGTCGTAGATAGTAGATGTATAATAATTGTATTACTTACAGAGCGGCATAGTCATTTATTGACTAAGCTCTTTAAATAAAGATTAAAAAAAAAAAAAAAAAAAAAATCAACCTTGCTACACCGACAACTTAAAAATTATTAGAACAGGTAGATATTTGTGGCGAATATGCTCCTAGGTTTCGAAAGGGACACGGTTTGTCAATTCATAATTGTGTAGGTGTGTATGCTTTGTAAACAACGTTTTTTTTGCTATTTTAATACGCTGTAAGTATACAGGGTGTAAAAAGACTACTCCCGAAAACTGAAACTATGGATTCAGACCATGATACCTAACACTTTGGCACTGAAATTTATTTTTTTTATTTTCACAAATTTAATTTTTTTTCGGGCCTTTATTTCTACAATTATGAACATTAAAGCCTACCAGTGACATAATGCAATACAATTTTAATTGTTAAACACAAGCATTTCGAAAATAGCAAAAATCCGCAATGTAAAACGCACTCATCAAAGTCGTCGCCAAGCTACGGTCGCGCGCCACACAGCTGTAAGGTCACTGCCCGCTCACCCGAGCGAGCGGGCAGTGACCTAACAGCTGAGTGGCGCGCGACCGTGACTACCGCGCGCACCTTGGCGCGCTTCTTCTCTGCTACAGTTTGTACCTACATAACCGCAAACGGTCGTGTGACGTAGTGTTACGACAGCAGCGTGTTGTACGCTTTACATTGCGTGGCAAGAAAATGGAAAAATCACGAATAATTTTTTTAAATTTAAAAGGTTTGCGCCATTAATTTTTATATAGGTTCAGTGATATGTTCTTAAAGTTTTCGGGAGATGTCTTTTTACACAGTGTATAGTGAAGCAGTAATTTAGTTCAACTGACAACCTAACTTTCCATTAAACTATGAAACTGTTGTAGATACATAAATATATTAAATATAACACTTATCACTATCACTGGCCACGTGTGCTTCATTTATAAAAACGATTTTATTATTTTTATCAAACTATTCACAAAAACGTTATTTTTATGCTGCCAGCTAATCATGCTGTAAATTTGTATTAGCATTTGCTGCCCATTCCTCATGTTAAAAGCAAAACCACCGTTATTGTATTTCTAAGTAACTATTTAAATTATAAATAATGGCTTAGAAAAGAAAAAAATGCGTAAAAGCAGTCTCGTGTTCATTATAACGCGATAAAAAAATGCTTATCGAAGCTTCTTTGAGCATACATCAGGAGATTTAGTGGGATCACACACGATGACGCATGACGGAGCGTCAGACGTCAGTCCGTCATTTGTGAAGCAAGGAGTTCTATGAAACTGCACGTAGAAGCACACATGGTGCGTCAATCCGTCATCGTGTGTGCGACATATAATACAACTCCTTGCTACACAAATGACGGACTGACGTCTGCCGCTCCGTCAATGCGTCATCGTGTATGATCCCATTAAGAAATAAAGACTTTAGGTGGGGGAAGTGTATCAACGGAGTTCGTTTGTGTATTGGAAACTATTCCTACTGTGTACTGATTCTATTTGAAATTGAAAGTTACGAATCTCTGCTCTGGAGACCTGGAGTGCGATTTTTGAATCTCTTTCGCTGAGTTCAGCAGTTGAAAATGTCAAAATTACTGTGGAGATATGCATCTTTCTACTGCTGATTTGACTTTCAAAAATTGCACTCCTGAAGTACCTATATCTATGATTTAACGGAAAATTTTTCCAAAAATACACCATATCATACTCCTTTTTATTATAAAAATGTTTAATTTCAATTTACCTACATAAAACACTTCTGTTACAGTTTTATAATATCTAGCCTACACTAATGTTATATTATTTTTGTCTATTACCTGATTAAAGGTACAATAATGTTAAAACGAAGAAGAATTTACCCCGTTGGCCCACTCACCCCTCTTACAGCATGGCAAAAAAGAGTTTGACGTGGTGATGGGTGGATTTTTTTTTAGTATATCTGCGATCTTCTTGCCAGAAGTTAAATGCGAGATTTGAAAGCAGCGCCCAAAATTTTCCCAAATTCATTTTTGCCAAGCTGTAGGTACCTTAAAGTTATTTGTAACATCCAATTTAGCCATTTCTATACTAAAACCCACACGTAACTTCGCAGGGGAAGTGTCAATAGATTTCAAAGTGGACAGGGACACGACGTTCGTGGTCCTCAACGTGAGGGACCTGAACGTAACGGAGCGAGCTCTGTTCAAGTCTGGCGGCTCCCTGGGACCGAAGGTCGCCAAGGTCCTGGACTATCCGCAGGCTGATCAGACTTATATCGAGTTCAAGGTGAGATTCTATACCAGACTACCAGTGGTGACACCTATATTTCAATACCTGTCTATATCAGTGCTGCCAACCTCAAATTTTGATTTTCCCCTAGACCTTGCTAATATTCCTCAAGAATCTTTCTCGTAAACTTTTTCTCCCAAAATTAAAAAACCAATGAAGAAAAAAAATCTTTTTTTTAGTCAGAATTTCCTGTCTTATTGCTTTTGTAAACATATTTAAAACTATTGTGTTGTTTTATCTCATTATTAGTACTTATTTGATTGTTGATTTTTAGCATTTAAGATAGTGATTTTATTTCTTCGAGTTGCGAGTAATTTAGTACCTGAAACGTGTTTGAACCACATTTATTTCGTCAAATCGTATGATTTATGTACGCAATTAAACGATTAACTTCATGGTGTGTAACGGCGCGCGGCTTAGGCATGCCCTAAAATACAATCTGTTCCCTTCTCCTTACGTGCCAAAAGAGGTATAGCTTCAAAAATCCCCTAGAAATGAAAAATCCCCTCAATATAGGGGAAAATATCCTAACGTGGCAACACTAGCCTATACTTAATTTCACAGCCTGTGAACAGCTCTCTTCCTGAGGGTATCCATGGCACTGAGCAACTTTTCAAAGAAACATAATTGATTGCAGGACAAGCTGCGTCGCAAATACAACTATACCTTGAGCTTGAGGTTCATCACCAAACTGGACCGAAGCGACAAACAACGGGGCTTCTTCCTAACCGGAACTCATCGCAAGTACGTTATTAACTATTTGCACAGGTACCGTTAGTATTAAGTTTATAAAATACGAGCTTTTACCCGCGACTTCGTCCGCATAAATTATATACCAGATTTTAAGTCAGATCATAAGCTATCAAACAAAAAAAGTTTCATCAAAATCGGTTCAGTAGTTTTTGCGTGATGCTCGAACAACAAACACCCAAACAAACAAACAAACAAACAAACGAACAAACGAACAAACAAACAAACAAACAGACAGACAAAAAGTCCAAAAATTTTTGATTTGGAATCAGGGAAGCCTAAAAACCATGTCGTAATCTTTTTTTGTAAATATATTCAATGTACAGACACACTTCTGTTACAGTTTTATAAAAGTTTAGATTTGCACAAGTACAGTAGTAGGTTTATGGACCGTTTATACGATGACAATTTCTAGGCGCCAATTCTGCGGCGCCTAAAATTAGCACCGTGTAAACACTTTAAGGCACGACAATTTTAAGGCACGGCGTAAAATTGTCGTGCCAAAAGTGTTTATACGGTGCTAATTTTAGGCGCCGTAGAATTGGCGGCGCAAAATTGTTATCGTATAAACGGTCCATTATGGAGGAACTGAGGTGGAAGGTTCCTCCATTGAAAAGGGAAGTACTTCCGCCTAGGGTTACTAGATCCAAAGATGAGATTTCCTGCCAAAATCCCCGAATTTTCAGTTAATTTCCTGATATTCCGTTTTAATATTGTATTCTGGTATGCGGTAAGATCAGACTTTTTGCAAAAGTGTATTGGATAAACCCTCTTAAACAACGTAAAATAATTTAAAAACCATTAGCGTGGAGAAACTACCGGAATTGAAAATTTTTGCAATCCAAGAGCAAAGTGCGAATGTAGAGTTCTCATTTAATGGGAATTCAGTGGACTATGTGCGAAAGAGACGATCAAAAGTTCTTATTAAAGCTCTCCTCTTGACAAAATTCAATCAATTTAAAGAACACATTTTGTTAGGTACCTACTTATATTTTCCTCTCAAAATTTCAAACATTCCTGAAAAATTAAAATTATCCCTGTTTTCCTGACAGAGGGCCAAAATTCCGGACATGTCAGGAAAATTCCTGTCGTCTGGTAACCCTACTTCCGCCAGGCTAGGTATGATGCCTGGGACCAGCCGTGGTCCTAAGGATGTTTGTCGGAACCTTGTATATACAGGGTGAAATTAATATCATTGGCATCCTTTTAAACTGAGACTCTACCCATCAAACTGAACAGCTTTTACTATGGGAGCAAACCGATCGGAGCAAAAAAAACAGCTGTTGCATACAACATTTATGAGTCGAGTAGGCATTGCAGTTTAGTATGGGACAGCTGATTTTTTAGTTGCTCCGATCGGTTTGCTCCAATAGTAAAAGTTGTTCAGTTTGATGGGTAGACTCTTAGTTTAAAAGGATGCTAATGATATCAGTGGCGACCGCGTACCGGAAAGCGCAGCGTGGGTAGGCCCCTCACACGGTGGACCGACGACCTGGTGAAGGCGGCGGGAACACGTTGGATGAGGGCAGCGCAAGACCGGTCGTTATGGCGATCCTTGGGGGAGGCCTATGTCCAGCAGTGGACGTCCATCGGCTGAGATGATGGTGATGATGAGTGCGTTTGTTTAGCGCACAAAATGATGCACTTATAAGTACCTAACTGCTATTTCGTTGCTGTCTAAGTAGCATTTTGGTAAAGTGTTGTACATTTGTTGACAGTCGCTGCGCTGTGTCGAGGTTCTGGCTGACGCACGCGCGGTCAGTGTTCCCGTGTCTGGACGAGCCCCACTTCAGAGCTACCTTCAGACTGACTATAGTCAGGGACAGGTGGGTTTACTTACGTTTATTCTGTCTGTTTGTACGCCCTATTATATATAGCTCCCAAATTTTTCCACATATTTGTTATAAAGCGAGAAGCATATTTCTATTTAGTAACTTTATTTGTAAGCTTTGTAAGCGAATGCAAAAGACATAAACAGTACGTTTTTCACTCTGACACTTGACAAGACATTTTCTAAAGGCATAGAGGTCTGACGACCAAGAAGATGTTATAACAATATTGAAACAAATTTTGGTACAAAGACTAATAATAACCCAAAACAGAAAGTATATTAAACTGTTTTTTTGAGCTATCTCCTTTATCCAAAGGGCTATCTGCACACCAATCTATCTACTCGAATATTTTTCTATTTTTTTCAGATTCCACGTGTCGTTAACGAATATGCCGATTGTTGCAACTGAAGAAGCTGGCTTCTACTTAGGTCACAGATTGGTAAGTTTTGACTAGAACTTCTACTTAAAGACTTGCCTATAAAAAATAAAATCAATATTTATATATTTTTTAATATCACATAGATAGCTTTTGGACCAGCCCATGCCTGCCGTGCAGGAGGCGATGGTTCGATCCCCGTCCAGGCCTCACGGGCTCACTTCCTGTCACACTGGACAGAGTTTCGGTACTGCTAGTGAAACGTGGATGTTCTGAGTTTCAGAATATCTCTGACTACCCCCTAGGGGAATATAGTCGTGAGCATGTGCTATCACTCACACTCTACTTTTATTTATACCTATTTTTTTGTTTTTACCTACAGCTGCAAGACGAGTTCCAGCAATCCCCCCCGATGTCCCCCCACATGATGTCAGTGGCAGTATGCAGGCTTCAGCGCCGCGCCGCTCCACCGCTGCCCACCGAGGCGCCATCTAACGCCACCACTGTTGAACCTCTCGAGGAGGACGAGGACAACCTGCCTCCGCCTGAAATAAGCTTGTATAGCGACCAGCAAGTTATATTGGACGAGTCTGGGTAAGTTATATAGTGCTTACAGCAGCGACATCTATTGTGACTACTGTAGAACTACTTGAAGGCGAGGAGAAGCGCCTCTGTCTGAAATAAGCTTGTACAGCTATCAGCAAGTTATATTGGACGAGTCTGGGTAAGTTATACAGTGCTTACAGCAGCGAAATCTATTGTGACTACTGTAGAACTACTTGAAGACGGGTAAGCTGCCTCCACCTGAAATAATTGAACGTGATTATTTGAACGTGGTTATTTGAACTCAATCTGCCTTAAAATAAATATTCTTTTGGATAGCCGACAGTACGAGAAGGAATTCTTGAGTTTTGAAAGTATACGTAATCATTTAAGATCGCAACGTGTAGAGACCAGGAAACCTAAGCATCCATCTCCTCACAAGCCGAAGAAGGGAACCATCCCGTATTATTTTAATGCAATTAGACCCACTATAACTGAGCAGAAAAGTATAACTCCACTAACAAATAGTAAACCTGAGCTCAAACCTAAAAAAGGTACCATCCCGTATTACTTTTCATATAAAAAAAGCACTTCGATAGATGGCAGCCTTTTTTTTCGGACCCAACCCAAAATCTAAAGCCAGTAAAGAGAGAGCCGCCCTTCACCCTGAAACGGACAAAAATCACCGCTCAATAATTGCTCACCTAAACGTTCGTAGTCTTAATAGTTTCAAAGCTTCGCAGATTGATGTCTGGCTACAGAGTAAACAGGGACGCCGTGTGCAAATATTATGTTTAACTGAACATCAGAAAAGTGAGGAAGAGCTCAAATCGACGATTTTTACGGATTTTAAGTTGGCAAGCTGCTATTGCAGGGCAAGAAAACAGAAGGGCGGAGCTTGCATCTTTGTGAGAAATAATATAGTATTTAGTGAACTACCAAATGTCAAGTCATTATCGACCAAATACGTTTTTGAGTCATGCGGGATCATTGTTAGTGGCGTTTATATTGTTTGTATTTATAGACCTAAATCCGAACGTAAAGATAATTTTATAGAAAACTTAGACATATTATTAGATACACTGTTTAGTAATTGCGCAAATCGGAAGTTGATATGTTGTGGCGACTTCAACATTAATATTTTAAAAACTAGTACTGAAACTAAAGAATTCCAAAATACACTAAAATGTTACAATTTGGTTACCCATATATCTGAACCTACTCGGATAGCTGGAAATTCTAGTACGTGTTTAGACAATATAATAAGTAATATTAAATTAAAGAATGTGCGAGTATGTGAATTGGGTCTCTCTGATCATACACTCCAGCATGCAGAGATACCATTCATAGCAGACACAGTCAAACAACGGAAACAGTCAAAGTTGGTACGTAACTTAAGTGATGTATGCCTCCAAGCTCTTAAGAAAGACCTGAAATGTTCATCATGGGAGACTGTATCGAAATCCGAAACCGTAGAAAAAAGTTTTAATTGTTTCCATGACATACTAAGATCATCATTTAATACACATATTCCACTCATAAAGGTACGAAGCGGTAGCTCACAGAGCAGTCGAAATTGGGTAACACACGATATAAGGAAATTGTGCGTAGAAAAACGAAACCTATTTATTGGTTCGAAAGCGAGCAAAAATCAGTACGTAATAGATCGCTATCGATCATATAATTCAAAGCTAAAAAAGGACATCAATAATGCTAAAAGGACATTTAATGAAAAAATTATATTACAATCATCAGACAAAGTAAGGGCAACTTGGAATCTAATCAACAGGATAGTAAATGGCCGTAGCAATGATACAGTATTTGATATGATAGGGATGACTGATGGAAGCCAAGTTGCAAATTCCAATAACGAAGTGTCCAATTTATTTAATAAATTTTTCAGTGGGGTGTCCAGATCTGCTATCACCCCGCATGCTACAAAAATAGCTTATTTGCCTGACTATAACCCACGTACAATGTTCACTAAGCCAGTAAACAGAGAGGATATTCTAACAGTAGTCAAATCCCTCAAAAGTAAAACTTCTCATGGCTATGATGGCATTTCCACAAAGGTGCTTAAAAGCATAATCCACGAAATTATTGATCCCTTACTTTTGATGGTAAATAACTCTTTATCTGAGGGTATCTTCCCAAGTGGATTAAAAATGGCTCACATCAAACCTATTTATAAAGGGAAAGGTAGCAAGAAAGAGGTAAATCATTACCGCCCTATCTCGTTGTTACCATCACTCTCCAAGGTTTTTGAAAAAATTATGGAGAACCAGCTAAGGAAATTCTTTACTTGCAATGATGTCCTAGCAAAGGAGCAATATGGTTTCCGGAAGGGTGTTTCAACTGTTGACGCTATACTAGATATGAATGATTATGTTACTAAAGCTATTGACGATGGAGACAATGTACTTGCTGTTCTATTGGACCTCTCAAAGGCCTTTGACTGTGTAGATTATGACATTCTTTTAGATATACTGACAAGATACGGGGTACGAGGTATTAGCAACGCTTGGTTTAAATCCTACCTGACGGGCCGGTCGCAAACCGTTGTTGTGACCGTACCAAACTCTAAATCTAGGGTCTTGGAACACATTGTATCTGACGTAGAAAAGGTCGAACGAGGTATTCCCCAAGGCAGTATATTAGGCCCCTTGCTGTTCCTCCTCTATGTAAATCATTTACCAAAAGTTACGGATCAAAAAATAATAATGTTTGCGGACGATGTTTCTATTTTATTTCGCTTCAAAAAACATCCTGGTAATGAATTAATCGCAGAGGTAGAAAAATCTGTAACAAAAGTAATGAACTGGTTTAAATCTATAAACTTACAGACAAATATAGGTAAAACAAAAATTATACATTTCAGGAACTATCAGACGGCGGCAATTGATAGTGCTTTTGTTGTGGATGGCAGTGTTGTGGAGCTGGTAGAAGAATCTGAATTCTTAGGTCTCCACATTGATTCAAACCTAAACTGGAAGAGGCACGTGGAATACATAGAAGGCAAATTAAATAGCTTCTGTTATGCTCTCAGAAATCTGTCCCAACTGTCAACTCAGAAAGCAGCCCTTCAGGCATATTACGCGTTCTTCCAATCACGGGTGATCTACGGTCTAGCTGTTTGGGGTGGATCTGTTGATATAAGTAGAGTTTTCATATTGCAGAAGAGGTGTGTGCGCATATTGGGCGGGTTGCGACGACGAACAGATTCTTGTCGACCCGTATTTAAAAAATTAAATCTTATGACGCTCACAGCCCTATATGTTTTTGAGCTGTGCAAACTGGTACGTCGACACCCGGATAATTTTCCAGATGCTCCTAGATTCGCTAGTACTAGATTAAATGCTCTCCACAAGCCCAAACTACAAGTACCCTCTTGCCAAACTGCACTCTTCAAGCGAAGCACAAAAATAAATGCGGCCAAAGTATATAATAAACTGCCATTCGAAATGAAGACTCTTCCGGATGAGAAGTTTCTGAAGGACCTAAAAACCTTTTTAATATCAAAATGTCCCTATGACCTAAACGAGTTTCTAGAGTAGATGAATTCTGGCCTGCAAGGAGACAGTTTTTCAAATCTCGCTTAAAAGTCTTTGACTACTAAATTAAATGTAAATTATATAATGACATTTTTCAATTTTATAATGTACCAAGTGAAATCCATTTAATTATTTTTCTTCTTTGTGTATTTTAATGTATAAATTTCAATGGACATTGTATTAATTATTTTGTACTTAGTAAATTCCTATTATGTATTAACAATATTAATATTGTAAAATTGCCACACCCAAAATGGGTAAAATTACGTTGAGACTGTATACTTAGCAATGACATCTACCTATTGTAAACATGTATTTTATCGCAATAAATATAAATGAAAATGAAAATAAGCTTGTATAGCGATCAGCAAGTTATATTGGACGAGTCTGGGTAAGTTATATAGTGCTTACAGCAGCTCCATCTATTGTGATTACTGTAGAACTACTTGGAGACGAGAAGAAGCTGCCTCCGCCTGAAATAAGCTTGTATAGTGATCAGCAAGTTATATTGGACGAGTCTGGGTAAGTTATATAGTGCTTACAGCAGCGACATCTATTGTGACTACTGTAGAACTACTTGAAGGCGAGGAGAAGCGCCTCTGTCTGAAATAAGCTTGTACAGCTATCAGCAAGTTATCCTGGGTGAGTCTGGGTAAGTTTATAGCATCTAGGATCCCACTGCAGGGAAAAGGTCTCACATAAAGGGTGGTCTAATTAAGATGGTCCGAAAAAAACTGTGGTTGGAACATTTTGGTTCTATACAGAATGATAAAAAAAGTTACCCTTTTAAAGTTATTCAACATTTTTGGAGTTTTTACCCATCTGCTACCTTGTGCCACTAGATTGGTTAGTGGTCAAACTACTTAGTTACTATTTTGAGCTGAAATTCAGCATGAACATACTTCAGTATGTATCTATCGAACGACATAATGTTTGTTATTCAAATGTCAAGAAATCAACAAGAAAAATATGTATAAATAAAAAAAAATCTGAGGAAAAAATCAAACATTTAAAGACAATTGTGAAGAAAAAAATACTACAGGTTACAAGCCCGTTATGTTAAAAACTACCTCGGTACATGGTTATTCTGTAGGAAAAAAAATAAAAATCGCCCCACTGTTAGAAAATATAAAAAATCTACATAGTTTAAGAAAAAAAAAATCTGATCCCCTTAAAAATCCACAGCAAACGCTGATGATGATGATGATGCTACTTATTTAATTTACTTTCCTCTCCCACAGCCCCCTCCTAGAATGGGTTCAGAAGACAATACAACACTTCTCGTACGAGCTAAACACGTCGTACCCCCTCCCCAAGCTGGACATAGTGGTGGTGGACGGGGGGGCGCCCTATTCAGAGGGTTGGGGCCTCATCACACTGGCGCCATCTACGTTGAGTGACACCAAAACTATCGCCAGGCTTTTGGCACAACAGGTAAAAACATACATAATTTTTTGCAAAGTTTGAAAGCCAAAGCCGAAGCATTCTGTGTCTAATATTAGATACAGTACGGACACTCCTTTCCTCCTACCAACTTCTTACCTCACCCCCTCTATCGCCCTCCAGTTACTTCGCACTGGTTACCTATTAAGGTTCAATTTCTTTGGTTTCGCATGTGCTGACGTCATCTTGTCAATTTCAAATTTTTGTATGCAGTGTCCGGGCTGTGGCAGAAGCCTTGACGTAACACAACTGAAGGAAAATAGGGTGTAAGCTGTAAGAAAGGCAACGGCTCCCGAAAACTTAAAGGGGTGAAACATTTAACAAAACATGAACGACTTTCAATATGGGACCAACTATGCGAACTCAAAAGCAAAACAGCCGACTCAGATTAAATTTTAATTACCTACCGCGCAAAATATAGGTTTTAATTTTTTAAAGTTCTCATCGTTGATTCCATAATAGTAAAAGTTGTTCAACAGACCATCAAACTGAACAACTGTCTCTATGGGAAAAAAATCAAAATCGCGAAAAATAAATCCTGTCCCATAGATTTGGCTCGAATCGGTTTGCAGTTTTGTATAGAAAAGCTGTTTTTTTCGCGATTTCTGTGAGAGAAAGTTGTTCAATTTGACGGTCTGATCACCCCTTTAAAAAAGTTATAGCAGCATATTAAGAAGGATCCAATAGTGCGATTTTTGAATCTCATTCGCTGAGTTTAGCAGTTGAAAATGTCAAAATTACTGTGGAGATACGCATCTTTCTACTGCTGATTTGACTTTCAAAAATCATACTTCAGGAGTGCGATTTTTGAAAGTCAATTGAGCAGTAGAAAGATACGTATCTCCATAGTAATTTTGATATTTACAACTGCTGAGTTCAAAGAATGACTTTCAAAAATCGCACTCCTGTATGTATTGTTTGAAGTCGGAACTACACGATTATTTAAATGATTTTGCTCTCATGTGATTCTAAACATCCTTGCAGTGGTTCGGTGGTCTTGTGTCTCCTCGGTGGTGGAGTGCCCAGTGGCTGATGGAGGCTCTGACGTCAGTGCTCGGCGAGAAGGCGACGCCGTTCAACGACGCGTCCACAGACAGACAACGCGACGCTTTGCTGCTGGACCACGTGCTGCCCGCGTTGAGGTTAGTGCGGTGTGAAGATAGATGGCGCTGTATTGTGTACTATCTAAATACCTATGTTTGTGTGTACTATCACTGTACTATAAAGCGCCATCTATCTTCAGATGAGAAGTGCGATTTTTGAACATCATACGAGCGATTCGGCAGTAGAAAGATCTCCATAGTAATTTTGACATTTATGTTCAAAAATCGCACTTCAGGTTACAGAGTGTTACAGAAGTAAAAATAAACATTTTCAAACTTTTAAGGGGTTGTTGAGACCATCAAACTGAACAACTTTTACTATGGGACCAACATCGAAATCGCGAAAAAAATATATTTTGTCGCTTACATTTAGCTCGAGCAGATCTGTAGTTTATAGTAAGGAACGATAAAACCCATCGAATCATGGCGATTATGGCTAATCTCCCCATTTTGGGGGAGGCCTATGTCCAGCAGTGGACTTCTATCAGCTGATATGATGATGATGATGATAGAACATCTGATTTTTTTTTTCGCGATTTCGATATTGGTCCCTTAGAGAAAGTTGTTCAGTTTGATGGTCTTAACCACCAACTTAAATGTTTATTCATATTTTTGTAACACCTTGTATAAGAGCCAAGTGACATAGTGGGGTGATGCAATATCGTTACACAGCAGCAGCGAAATTAAAATGTTTTCTTCCGACGCAAAATCAATGAGAGTTTTTCCAATAATTTCCCATCGGATTGCTAGATGGCGCCAAAGAGTTGTGCCAAAGTATATCACTGTGAAAACTTGTGCCTCTAAAAAAAGAGAGAAAAAATAATAAAAAAGATAAGGAACCTTGAAAAATAAAATAAAAAATAAAAAGATGTTAACATTATCTTCAAAAGCGAAATTGAATTATTTACGAATCATTTGCATTCAAAATCTGAAACTATTTATGTCAGCTTTGTTGAAAGCTGTATGGTCTCCATCCTTTTTACCCGACTGCGGCAGAAGGAGGGTTATGTTTTTCGAGCGTATGTATGTATGTATGTATGTATGTATGTATGTATGTATGTATGTATGTTTGTATGTATATTTCTTTGGCACGGCCTACAGCCTAAACGGCTTGATGGATTTCGACGTATGAGGTGTCGTTAGATTTGTGAAAATCGTGAGAGTGACATAGGCTATATTATTTTATTATGGCGTCTGCGAATTAAAAAAAAGAGGGGGAATAAAAATTTTTTTTTTGTGGAAAATTACAATATGGGTATCAAATGAAAGCTAGTAAACAGACGATTCCAAATATATATATATTATAGTACTTTTATCCTACCATTTCGACACAACACTAAAAAGTAAGAAATAAACTAAATTATTAAGAAAAACAAAAAACCCGACTGCATAAAAAACTATTAACTGAAAAGAGAAAAACAAGCTCTAGGTATAGTCACTAATCAGCTATAACAACACTAAGCCAATATAATTTGAATGTTATTAGGTAGGTATTGCAGGCGGGGACAAACCAATAGATATGTTTCTTTATAATTCTTCTTTGTCCCCGTTTGCGATACCTACCTAATAACATTCAAGTTATATTTGCTTAGTGTTGTTATAGCTGATTAGTGACTATACCTAGAGCTTGTTTTTCTCTTTTCAGTTAATAGTTTTTTATGCAGTCGGGTTTTTTGTTTTTCTTAATAATTTAGTTTTTCCTATAGTTTTGTTTGACATTGACAGGTATTCCCGCCAATACATATTTTCTATGGAGTTACGAAACAATGCCATCTATTTAACTATTCTAGAAACAAAAAGCTTAAAGCAGTGCTACAACGTCAATCGTATCTCTTGTCGCTTCGTCGACAGATTGGAATATACTGTCAATTTATTATTTTCTTTTGCAGATTGGACTCGAGTAACTCAGTGAGAGCAGTCGCGTCTCCGAGACTTGAGAAAGCCGACATTGAAGCCGCTGCCGACGAACTGTCCTTGCATAAGGTACTAATCTGCCATTCATCTTATCTTATCTTGTAATTGGAGCTGGCAAGCCAGCAAAACTTCGATCCAATGGGATCTTTTATGTTGACCCCAATAGGGGTCAACAAGACCGAGATCCGACCGTAAAATTATGCACCTATTTCATAGGCAAACGAAATATGATTCTAGTGTATGTTAACACAGGGGTTAATTATTCAACGCCGCCAAGTTGCCTAGAAAAATCTTGCCGCAAGCAGGCCTGTCTCACTCCACAGCTCAGGTAAGTTTGACAGCCGGACACCTCCGAGGTGTAAATCGCAATAGGTTGTCACTCACCCCTCGGTGGTCACCAAAAAGATTAAAACCCAATAAGGTACAGCTTGGCCAAAAACGCCACTGTCGCTTTACATGGCAACACTACACTACAACCTAAACTATTTTGATACTTGCTGTATTTACTCCAAAAGTTTATGCAAAACGTCTATATTTAGCTAAATTTAGCTCTGGCAGCTGCGAGGCTAGTACGTCAACCCGCGATAGCAACATTTAACATATCCATCTGTAAAATTTAGTATTTATCTCGTTCGTTCGCGCGCAAATAGAAAGAGAGCGGAAGCGTGATAGCGCTGTATCACGCTATCGCGGGTTGGCGTACCTACTAGCCCCGCAGCTAAATTTTACACCTTGCAGAAATTTTAAATTTATGCAACTGCATGGCTAGCATGGCAGCGAGATATAGAACTATCACACCTTCACTATCTTTCTATTTACGCGCGAACCAGCGAGATAAAAGGAATGATATAGCTGTATCACGTGCAACATGCTATGCCTTCTGTATTCTAGAAGAAAATAATGAAAACGCATAATAATATAGAAGTAATAAATACACTTTATATTGTACTTTCAAATTATTTGTTTCTGAATTTTATCAGTATACGATTGTCATATTTTCGAAGGTACGATATTTCCATTTCTTCTTTTTACCATTTCCATTTCCTAGCATGGCAGTTTTTTATTTATCGATGCATTCCGGGCGGATTAATTTTGTGGTTTAAATGTTTTCCTGAAAACAATAGAGAAAAACCATAAAAAAGCAATCGAAAAAATGTTTGTCGCAGTTAAGATAAACTAAGCGAAACGAAAAATATCACATGCGAGGATGACATGCGACGGTCAAAATTATGCGGTCGACACATACCTACTTAAAATATGTACAATTTGGAACCTCGTGCAACCCAAACTCGAAAGGAAATCCCCTAAATGATTATTTTTCAGATGATAACTTACGATAATTGATATAATTTATTGACAACTATTGTTAAAATGCAATATTAGAGTAAATAAATACCTACCATATCAGCTAATCGCTTGTAAATAACATACAATTTGTTCGAAGTTTCCCAGCATGATATACCTCCAAACGTAACAGAAAATAACAAACTGAATTACTAGACTAGCACCACTTTTTGTTGCTTTATCCATTTGAAATAATAATAAGGACAAAACTAAAGATTTTACGGTAAATTTTGATTTGAAACATTGTTTGAAACGCATAAAACTGCACTCGATGTGTGTCAGTTTGACGTTTTCCATGATGTTGTCATGATAATGAAAAAAGTTTAGTTCCGATCGTAGAAAATTCTTCGTCTATGACTTGCCGTCATTTTGTGAGTACTGAAAACCCTAGCGATGTCACGCTGTCAGCACGTAAAAGAATGAAAGAAGGAGACTTTGTAAAGGAAGCTGTCATGCCTAATGATTCGGTTCATTTTTGTTTGCACGCGCGCCGTTGTGACAGTTGGTAGGTTATTCGCGAGTCGTACTATAGGACGGGTGCAAATAACTTTGCACCTTATTGCTGTGACGAGAGAGTCGTTATTTATTTAAATCTTTTTTCGAAGTGATTCTTCTGTACGGGTAGTACTAGTATTTATTCTGTGCCGCAAGTACCTTTTTCATTATGATTTTTCGTATAACTTTTTCTACCTGTCAGTCTGCCTGCCGTAACTATAGTTTGCCAGGGTATAGTGTTGCCAGGTTCCAAAATGATTTCTTTGAACCTGGTAACCCTATAGTTACGGCAGATTGAGAGGTGGCAACCCTAGTTTTTCCAGTACGTTAGATCAGTCTCCTTCCGATGGCACCTCATTTATTTCCCAAACAGACAGGTAGAAAAAGTTATACCAAAAATCATAATGTAAAAGGTACTTGCGGCAAGATTTTTCTAGGCAACTTGGCGGCGTTGAATTAACTCCTGTGTAAACATACACTAGAATCACAATTCGTTCGCCTATGAAATCCTACTATCCTCCTAATATTATAAACGCGTAAGTTTGTAAGTATGGATGGATGGATGGAAGGATGGATGGATGGATTTGTTACGCTTTCACGCAAAAAGTTTTGATGAAATTTGGCATACAGATAGACCATGGCCTGGATTAACACATAGGGTACTTTTTATCCGGGTAACGCAGACGAAGTCGCGGGCAACAGCTAGTAGGTGAATAATTTTACGGTCGGATCTCGGACTATATACAGCAATGTAATTCACTAAGCGCAAACATCATCATCACACTTAGTGAATTGTACTCCAGCACATTAAGAAAGACCGTATGTTTTTGCAGGGTGCAGCGATAGTGAGCATGGCTATAGAAGCGGCGGGACAATCAGCAGGAAGAGCTGCACTCGCCAGACTTCTAAAAGATCATCGGTCCGCCAGTGCTGACGCCAGGTCAGTCAACAAACAACAAAATATCTTATTGTACTCGCTAAACAACTTGATCAATGGGATCCCCCATCCCATAAGGGGTATTTGCAGTGGCGTTTTCCCCTACAAATTTTGTTCGCTGGAAAATCGTGAAAATCACTACATATAAAACAAAATCGCTTCTAGCTGTGTGTCTGTCTCTATGTATGCTTAGATCTTTAAAACTACGCAACGAATTTTGATGCGTTTTTTTTAATAGATAGAATGATTCAAGAGGAAGGTTTATATCAGCGTTGCACCCGTGCGAAGCCGGGGCGGGTCGCTAAGTTATTTATAATCTAATTTAATTTTAGTTTTAGGTTTCTTGCTGTTTCTTCTCCATGGATTTCTGAACTTGCGAAACATCAACGATTATCTAACTTAAATTAAATGTTGTTTGATTCTTAAACGAAATGTTAGGAATTTACTTTATTTATAACTAGCGGCCCGTCCCGGCTTCGCACGGGTGGACGTCTAATCTTTTCTAGCAATAAATATAGCCTATGTTACTCAGGGTGAATGCAGCTTTCTAATGGTGAAAGAATTTTTTAAATCGGCCCAGTACTTTTTGAGCCTATTCATTACAAACATACAAACATACAAAAATAGGTACAAATCTTTCCTCTTTATAATATAAGTGTAGATTATAATCTTAATCTTAACCTTCAATGATGCTATTATAATATAAATACTGAAAACGAAAGTAAATAATTTGGCTGATTAAAAAAATTACTTTGTTATGATCTGAACTACCTAATTTCTGTATTTATTGGATTGGAAATAAAATTATAACAAAACCAAATGCCTTATTACGGGCCTCTTGTATTTTTCCCTCTGTATTACTGTTTATGTTTTGCTGTGAAATAAAGAATATGTGATTGATAATCGATTGAAATTTAATATCAAATAATAACATAATTAGTGTTCTTTTAAAATCGGTTTTTGAGAAATGTTAGGTGATTCTGATTATAATTGCACGTATTTATGTGTCCCCGACCGCAGAGATCTCTGGCGCGCTCTACAGAAGGACGGTACTGGGGAGGCCCCTCCCCACGCTTGGGACGGGTGGTGCGAGCGCGCCGGCTACCCGCTGCTCTGCGCTACCGTCACCGGCACCGACGTTGTGCTCAAACAGGAACGGTAACTACTTTATATTAGTTGCCAGAGCAGCCACTGTAGAGACCTCTGAGGTGCTCTACAATTCGCCCGTGACTTCATCCGTGTGGACTTCGGGAAACTTAATCACCCCGTTTTATTCCTTTAGGGGTAGATTTTCAAAAAATCCTTTTTTCCCCTTTCGTTTTTATTTTTTTTTAATTCTTTTCTTGCCTTTGTTTTCTTTCCTTTCTTTTCTTTCCTTTCTTCATTTGAGCCTCGTGAGAATTGAAGAAAAAAGAGTAAAAATAAAATTGTTACGGTAATTGCTGCAATGTATTACGCCCCAAATCTTTGTAACTTGGCCCCAATTTGGACGCCAATTTCTCCTTCACTATTACTGGCGCCCAACGAGGGGCTTTGTTACTTAAGTTTAAATTATTTACATACACACTTACATAAACTCACGACCGTAATCCTTTTTGGGGTGGTTATATTATTTCAGGTTTGTAATGTCTGCGGAACCGCCCGACCCGGACCCACCCACACAGAACAACCTCCTGACGTTGGACCTTCGAGCCGACTTGGATGAGATATTTTATGATCCCGGTAAGAAATAAAAATGCTCGTTTTCTAAAGTGTTTCTTTTTCTTTTTCTTCTTCATTGTTAGAGGTTGTTGTTGGCGGTCATTTCTTACCAAATGGAACAGTTCAAACACAAAAAATTTGATTTGTAATTTCGGTGGCCCCGTACTGATTTCGGTGTCCTTAATTTCTATCCGTTGGATCGAATCGGGTAGTACATACATTAACTACTCGTTCGGTATCAAATAGACATATCGGGTACCCCAGGTAGAAGTTTTTGTAGATAATTCACTTCCGTTTTTCACTAAATGTTCATAACCTCATTGCTATTTTATGTCTTAACGAGCTTTTACCCGTGACTTCGTTCGCATAAATTATATACCAGATTTTAAGTCAGATGATAAGCTATCACCCAAAAAAACAAACAAACAAATAAACAAACAAACAAACAGACAGATAAAAAATCCAAAAATTGGTGATTTGAAATCAGGGACAGGTAAAAACCATGTCGTAATTTTTTTTTGTAAATATCTTCAATGTACAGACATATTTCTGTTACAGTTTTATAATAGTTTAGATAACAAAAAAATTTTATCCGAAATCAATTAAAATCTCGCCAGGAGCTCACCAATAACATCCTTTCCACAGATAACTTCACAGAAACGATAGAAGAAGACGTCAACGCGACCACAACCACCCCCATGCCGACCACAACCACCCGCAAGCCAGCCAAGACGAGCAAACCCCCGCCCGCCGCCAAGTGGATCATCCCCGTCACCTTCACCGTGGGGCCACTTGCACGCGAGTACGCCGACGACGATAATATCACCGTCTGGAAGAACGTCACCGCTGTCAACGGCACTTGGTAAGTTGGAGAAGATATTCTTGGAAATCTACCAACCAACTTCTTACATACAAGAAAGAAGAGAAGCCAGGGACATTACCTACAGTTTTCTTCCAGTCATCAGGAGTTTAAAAACCGTGTTTTTCCTTCGTTCGCTCCCTTTTGCTAATCACGTCAAATTACTTAATTAATATCACCGCGCTGTCAATGGTACATGGTAAGTTGGAGAAATTCTGATGCGTATGTGAAGCCTACCCTTCCAACTTCTTTTTCAGCCGATGACATACTAATATTAGGTGATATCAATTTTAATGGTACTTGGTAAGGGTCAACAGGTATAATTGCTTCCTATCATCAGAGTTTGGAAACCTTGATGTTTTGGCTTGCTTCGTTCGCTCCCTTTTGCTTGAATCAATTTAAATTAAGTACTTCGGAAACCTTTTCCTTTTTTTTATTCATTATGGGTCTGCGCTTGGCTTCAGCTCACAGGCGCAGGGAGAGAGCTTACCAAACCTTACCGTATCTCATTATAAAAGAGGATGCGATCCTTTTTGTGCCGATTATTGGAATATCGACAACGTATGGATGTACAACCTCGCGCCGGCCTATCTAAGTCATATAAATTCCAGCATATATCCAAATATTTCGAGCTTGCTTCTTTCTCTCCCAGTCTAATAATCAAAACAATCCAAGTAATGTTTTAAATCGGGTTTTCTTTCCAATGCAGTGACCCGATCCAAGCACGTATCTAGGGGATGGATAGTTGGGATTTCTCCCCACGAAATCAGAATATTTGTATAGAACAGTGATTACAGAGATCTCCGGGGGAGGGGAGGGCGCGTAGGGGGGCCCCATCCATATAATCCGGTTACGTGCTTGACCCGACTTGACTCTTGGCCGAAAGATTGACTTAATTTATTGGTGGTAGAGGTCTAAAAATTTTAACTTCGCTTCGCTCGCTTATTATTTATTGGAGTTTGAAATCATTTCAGGTACGAAGTGGCGAACGAAACGAAGCCGAAACCGTCGCGGTGGGCAGAACACATGACACACTTGATATGGATGAATGATACAGAAAGTTAGTTTAATTTTATATTTTTGTAGCTTGGCGAACAAGAGTAGAAAAATATTGATGGCACACTTTCTAGATTCTAAATAACTTTTCTCAAACATGCTTGGAAATGTGAGCATTATTTTGACAACCTTCTTCGAGATAAATCGAAATTGCTGTACTGGCCAAATACATGCGCGCAGCGGCCGGCAATGTTTGTATGAAAATCCATATCTGTCGTGTTTAGCGACCAAATAAATTACATAGTAAACTCATATCTGTCGTGTAATTTAAAAATGGAATGATATTTTTCTCCGAAACATGGCGACCAAGGAGGTAACTCATCAAAGGTTTTATTTCGAACTAGCTTGCAAATAGAAAGCTGTTTATTGAAAAAAAAAAAATTGTTGTTCGTTGTTCGTCATTGATTTTGAAAAGAGTTTTAATTTCTGCGAATTATTTGAGAAAATTTACTGTTTTAATTTCCGCGCATTATTTGAGAAAAGTACTATACAAGCCTTGGCCACAACTAGGCATTGATGGACTTACGTTTCAAATTAGCTGACTCTACTACATGCCTAAATTGCCCGTATTTTTAAATTAGTTGGTTCTAAATGCCCATAGTTCAAATTGGTTGACTTTACAAAATAAAATTACAGTTTATGAGAACCCGTTACAAGAAAAATTATTAACTGAAGTTTACAAAATTTGTTCACTCTACTCAGAGGAGTGAACGTAGAGACGTGCCTTTATTTTAAATTGATTAACTCAACATGCTACAATTTAAATTGGTTGACTCTACGTGCATTTCAAATTGGTTGACTCTATAGGGTCCTTCTTAATATGCTGACACTTTTTTAAGCGGATGATCAGACCGTCAAACTGAACAACTTTTACTATGGCACAAACATCGAAATCACAAAAAAAATCGGCTCTTCCAAACAAAACTGCAAACTTACTCGAGCGAAATGTATGGGATAGCTGAGATTTTTTCGTGATTTTGATGTTGGTCCCCATGGAGAAAGTTGCTCAGTTTGATGGTCTGATTATCCCCTTAAAAAAGTGTCAGCATATTAAAAAGGACCCTGTATACTAACACTATCCACGTATGATTGCAGTGGTGATCCCCGACCTGGGCAAACACTCGTGGGTGCGATATAACGTGGGAGCGAGGGGACTATATCGCGTCGCGCCACAGGACAGGACCGCTGGAGAGGTAAACCAACAAATTACCCAATTTACCAATAACCTGGTGAAATTGATATTATTAGCATCCTTTTAAACTAAGAGTTTACCCATCAAACTGAACAACTTTTACTAGGGGAGCAAACAACTACACAAAAAAATTTGCTGTTGCATACGTTTGAGTAGAGTCGTCACGGCACGGCACTGTAGTTTAGTATGGAACATCAGATTTTTTTTTGCTCCGATCGGTTTGCTCCCATAGTAAAAGTTGTTCAGTTTGAGAACGCCGTCGAGTGCACACGCGGCTCGACCTAACTCAATACTTCGTCATATTCTAGGTTGCTATGGAGTTTCTTGCCGTTTCTTCTCCGTGGTGTTTACATGTGAATCGGTGGTAAATGTAGAGTCAGTGATAGAGATAAAAGATGATGATCATGAAGGATATAAAAGATAATGATAATCCGATTCTTACCTTTCATTTGAAATCATTACCACGTATACCTGATGCCCACACCTTAGAAAAAGTATATGTCTAGAATGAATCTCATGCTTCTACCGTATAAAACAAGAGGGGCTAAATTTCTAAGGTTGGTGTGCGTGAGGCGTCATACAAATTATGTCTGTGTGCGTGTATATGGATAGGGTTTAGAGGCCAGTACTGGTTGCAATTTTTATCTACGCTTTCGTAGCTTTGACTACCTATCTATCTTGACATAAAACTTATCCAAAGCCCACCTATACAGGGTGTTAGGGTAAACAGTTGCATTACCTTTAAGACGTGATTGTACCCAACTTATAGGAAATTCACAATTTTATTTTCGACTTTTCATACAAAACTTCGATCAGCTGATTTTATTTTATTTTATTTATTGATTTACCAACAGTTGTTACAATAATACATACACATGATATATCATAGATTAAAGGGCTTAATGACTAATTGCACAACCAATTACAGGTAAATACCATTGCGTTTAGTATGGGAACTCCAATTTTTTTTTTATTAATTTCCTATAGGTTTCTTAGGGAAAGTTGTACAGTAGTCATGGGTACAATTACCCCACATTTTAACTGCTGACGACCTACGTGGTAGGTTAGCGACAAATGGGCCGCAGTGCGAACGACTCAAACGTTGAGTAAGGGCCTCTACCCGGACATTCAAACTTCGCAATTACGTGAACGTTTTCGTTCCAGTGTCAACTCTATTACAATGAAATTCGGAGCGAAACCGTCTCGAAATATCGAAAATCGAAAGTCCGGGTACAGGGCCAGAATTGTATAGCATTCCACAGTGTTAGCACTGCGCGAGTATCATCGTTTTGAGCTTAGCTTACCCTATCATCCTATATTATTGTGACTTACACCACGCAGACAGCAGAAGCCGCGGCCAAGCGTGCGGCAGCGCTATATGAGAGCGGCGACCCCGCCGAGCGCGCCCTCCTCCTCGACGACGCGTTCGTGCTGAGCCGCGCCGGCAGACTGCCGGCCAGCCGGGCAATCGCCGCCGCCGGTGAGTTACTACACGTGTTGAGGTGTTGTAGAGCGGCGACCCCGCCGAGCGCGCCCTCCTCCTCGACGACGCGTTCGTGCTGAGCCGCGCCGGCAGACTGCCGGCCAGCCGGGCAATCGCCGCCGCCGGTGAGTTACTACACGTGTTGAGGTGTTGTAGAGCGGCGACCCCGCCGAGCGCGCCCTCCTCCTCGACGACGCGTTCGTGCTGAGCCGCGCCGGCAGACTGCCGGCCAGCCGGGCAATCGCCGCCGCCGGTGAGTTACTACACGTGTTGAGGTGTTGTAGAGCGGCGACCCCGCCGAGCGCGCCCTCCTCCTCGACGACGCGTTCGTGCTGAGCCGCGCCGGCAGACTGCCGGCCAGCCGGGCAATCGCCGCCGCCGGTGAGTTACTACACGTGTTGAGGTGTTGGAGAGCGGCGACCCCGCCGAGCGCGCCCTCCTCCTCGACGACGCGTTCGTGCTGAGCCGCGCCGGCAGACTGCCGGCCAGCCGGGCAATCGCCGCCGCCGGTGAGTTACTACACGTGTTGAGGTGTTGTAGAGCGGCGACCCCGCCGAGCGCGCCCTCCTCCTCGACGACGCGTTCGTGCTGAGCCGCGCCGGCAGACTGCCGGCCAGCCGGGCAATCGCCGCCGCCGGTGAGTTACTACACGTGTTGAGGTGTTGTAGAGCGGCGACCCCGCCGAGCGCGCCCTCCTCCTCGACGACGCGTTCGTGCTGAGCCGCGCCGGCAGACTGCCGGCCAGCCGGGCAATCGCCGCCGCCGGTGAGTTACTACACGTGTTGAGGTGTTGTAGAGCGGCGACCCCGCCGAGCGCGCCCTCCTCCTCGACGACGCGTTCGTGCTGAGCCGCGCCGGCAGACTGCCGGCCAGCCGGGCAATCGCCGCCGCCGGTGAGTTACTACACGTGTTGAGGTGTTGTAGAGCGGCGACCCCGCCGAGCGCGCCCTCCTCCTCGACGACGCGTTCGTGCTGAGCCGCGCCGGCAGACTGCCGGCCAGCCGGGCAATCGCCGCCGCCGGTGAGTTACTACACGTGTTGAGGTGTTGTAGAGCGGCGACCCCGCCGAGCGCGCCCTCCTCCTCGACGACGCGTTCGTGCTGAGCCGCGCCGGCAGACTGCCGGCCAGCCGGGCAATCGCCGCCGCCGGTGAGTTACTACACGTGTTGAGGTGTTGTAGAGCGGCGACCCCGCCGAGCGCGCCCTCCTCCTCGACGACGCGTTCGTGCTGAGCCGCGCCGGCAGACTGCCGGCCAGCCGGGCAATCGCCGCCGCCGGTGAGTTACTACACGTGTTGAGGTGTTGTAGAGCGGCGACCCCGCCGAGCGCGCCCTCCTCCTCGACGACGCGTTCGTGCTGAGCCGCGCCGGCAGACTGCCGGCCAGCCGGGCAATCGCCGCCGCCGGTGAGTTACTACACGTGTTGAGGTGTTGTAGAGCGGCGACCCCGCCGAGCGCGCCCTCCTCCTCGACGACGCGTTCGTGCTGAGCCGCGCCGGCAGACTGCCGGCCAGCCGGGCAATCGCCGCCGCCGGTGAGTTACTACACGTGTTGAGGTGTTGTAGAGCGGCGACCCCGCCGAGCGCGCCCTCCTCCTCGACGACGCGTTCGTGCTGAGCCGCGCCGGCAGACTGCCGGCCAGCCGGGCAATCGCCGCCGCCGGTGAGTTACTACACGTGTTGAGGTGTTGTAGAGCGGCGACCCCGCCGAGCGCGCCCTCCTCCTCGACGACGCGTTCGTGCTGAGCCGCGCCGGCAGACTGCCGGCCAGCCGGGCAATCGCCGCCGCCGGTGAGTTACTACACGTGTTGAGGTGTTGTAGAGCGGCGACCCCGCCGAGCGCGCCCTCCTCCTCGACGACGCGTTCGTGCTGAGCCGCGCCGGCAGACTGCCGGCCAGCCGGGCAATCGCCGCCGCCGGTGAGTTACTACACGTGTTGAGGTGTTGGTTGAGCGGGCTCAGTTTCCGCAACTCGACGACGCCGGTACGATTCAGACCTACCCAGTAGCGTAGCGAGGGAGGGCAAGGGGGGCAAATGCCCCGAGCGGCACTTTACTAGGGGTGGCAAATTCGGCAAAAATAATTAGATTGATTGAGCTCTGTCTATAACCAATTCGTAGTACTGAGAAAAGTCGAGGTCGCTTCGCTCGCTCAAGTTTTTTTTTCTTTTTTTTCCTACACTGTTTCTGTTACACAAGATAATCCTAAAGAGTTCTGGCTAATGGTGATGGTGTGCTAAAAATTTCGATTGCTCTCGATCTATGGATCGATCGATCATCGATCTCTAAACGCTATGCGTTTACTTAGGTCACTTTGCACATATTGTACGTAAAAAGATCTGGCGCTCCAACTGATTCGTAGGTATTTAGGTGAAAAGTCGAGCTCGTTTCGCTCGCTCTAAGTTTATATTTTTATTTTACCTATATTTATTGAATGACGATATTAAAAGGTGTCTGACACTCTGACCACAACTCGAGAATAGTTGTGCTAAAAAATTTCGTGCTTTATTAATTTTTTGCGTAGGTCTGCTTATAAAGATAAGGGGGCGGCAAAATCTGTCTGTGCCCCGGGTGGCACAGACCCAAACCCACGCTACGCCACTGGACCTACCGGCTCGCATCGGGGCGGCCCGAACGATATTTTTTATTGTAGCAAAGGATATTAAAATGTGTAAACAGAAATTACAGTTCATATTTGCATGCAACTTTTAACGCATGTTGGTAGGAGCGTTAAAGGCCGATAGGGTCGGGACGGGAGTCTCGGAGATGGTGAATAATACGCCAGCAGTGTGGTTGTAGAATGGAACGTCTTTATTAGGGGCAGTGCAGTTTATATAGCGCTAGCTACGTGTTATAATTACATGACATATGCTACATGAGACACGTACGAGACGTGACTATAGGAAACTCTGCACTGCTTGCGTAAATATCCCTTACAAACTTATGCGATATGACTGTCTTCGCGTTGGTTCGGTGCCGCGACACGCGTAAGGCTCCGTTCCGGGCACGGACCGCGTTTTTTGAAAGTCAAATCAGCAGTAAAACACGTACTTAGTATGTGGTCACATAGTAACTGTAGATCATTTTACACTGGTGATAGTTTTTTAGGTATAGAAAAAAAACTATCCAAGTTAGAGCCACCCGATAATTTTTCCGCCATCTACACGTTATTTCTGATGTTCATGCTTTTTTTCAGATCTTTTACGGCTATATTTTTTTGAAATAGAGGTGGGGACAGCAATTTCTCGGATTTAATTGAAAATTTTGTTAAACAAAGTTTTAATTTAAAAAAATATTTTTAGACTCGTATTTTCATAAGTTTTCAATTACACACCACACCATAGGATAGAATTTTTTTATTTTTTTATTTGCCTTTTCTACATCCCCAAATTGTCCTCCAATATAAATATTAAGCTTTTTTTCTTCATTTATGATATTGGACCACCAATTGCTATATCTGTACCGAGTTTCAACTTCCTATGTCTTACGGTCTCTGAGAAAATTGCCTGTGACGACGGACGGACGGACGGACGGACAGACACCGAGCTGATTCCATAAGTGTTCCGTTTTGCCAATTTTGGTACGGAACACTAAAAATGCGTATCTCCATACATTTTCAACTGCTGAGTTCAAAAATCGCACTCCAGAGCTCTAAAAACTAAACAGCCAGTATTTGTTGCAGCTCGACTAAGCAGTGAGACCCACTGGGCTCCCTGGCGGGTGGTGCTCAACCACCTGTCGTGGTGGCGGGAGTTGCTGCGCCTGTCATCATCAGCCCCCCACCTCAACCACATGCTCGAGCACCTCCACCCCCCCACCGTGCTGCTCTACACCAACTACCAGATCAACTCCTCTGGGCTGAATGAAGATCAGCTGTAAGTATAAGAGAGGATGACAAGTTTTGGACTTATTTTTGTCATTTTCTTACATTTTTTGACACAAACAGTCTCCATTGTAGTTCATTATGATTTGATATAAGGGAGCTAGTTGGTCATTACAATTGACGTTGCATTGCGAACTCGAAACGAAGGCGAGGGCTGTAAACAGAGACGAGAGACAACGAATTTTGGTGAACGTAATTTTTAAAATGAAATGATAATTTATTGCTGATAAATGTGGCAGGTACGTTAAGGAAGGTAGTTTGGGAAGGTCCAGCACATTAAGTCATTTCTGACAAACATTCTATGCTTATAAATAAAAGAGTTCCGTGACTGACTGACTGACAACGCACAGCCTAAACCGCTGAAGATAGAAACATGAAATTTGAAATATACAGAGGATTTAGGGGTGCACTATGGTACAATAATATACTGCGCCTGGTATTTTCTTCCGATCACGTGACTGACACAAGCCTACGTCATCATACCCTTTTACCATGTTAGGCGATTATCACACTAGCGACGCGTCCCGCCGCGGTGCGCGGAGCGGCATAGTCGCCTTCCCGCGCATTGACGCGTCGGCAGTGTGTTGTCCTAGGCGTGTTTTCTATATAAATTGAAATACTTGCATACAATGTTAAAATCTGCGGCCCCGCGCTACGCGACGGGGCGCGGTGCATTGTGAGAATCGCCTTAAGGGGCCATTTTTTTGTGACGTAGGCTTGTGTCACTCTGGGAATAGAAGACTTTGTTTTTTTAGACTATGGGGTGCACTAAGAAAGGATTTTTACCATCAGAGATAGTAGCCGGGACCAACGGCTTAACGTACCATCCGAAATACGGAATCCTCTTTCTTTTCAAACAATTAGGTGATTCAGCATGCAATGTCAAAGTCAACATAATTTATTCAATATGAAGCACACTTATTAAACGTCAAATCTTCTTTTGAAGCTACCACCGCGTCGGAACGTCTTGTCGCTGTAGAGAAGATGCGGCCAGAAACTCTACAACATAACACGACTTAATAACTAAACAGTGGCCCCGATTCGGACTGTGCCACGACTTAACTTAACTAAATTTATTCCTGTCACTTTCTAAAATAAGATTAAGAAAAGAGACAGAAAACCAACAGCTGACTTTAGTGCTGTCAAAGTGACGTTACACGCCCGAAATAAGATGCCATCATAATGTACGCCATCTTATTTAAGGCTTTTTTGGGCGTGTAACGTCACTTTGACAGCACTAAAGCCAGTCGTTGGTTTTCTGTCTCTGTTCTTAATCTTATTTTAGAAAGTGACAGGAATAAATTTAGTTACGTTAAGTTGTGGCACAGTCCGAATCGATACCAATATGTAAACTAAACTAAACAATGTCCTAACCAACTGGGGAAAAACGCACAAAGTGACATATCACTAGGTGATATGTGAATCGAACTCACGACTTCCGCGTCAAGAGCCCAATGCATTAACATAACCATTAAACCACGGAGGCAGGCAACTCTGGCTGTTGCCCCGTCTTCCCCCAGCCCATACCTAGCTTCGCACTATCCCTAATGAATTGATGATCATGATTTTAACAGATGGCTGAGCGGCGCTCTTCTCACGGCAGGCGTAGAGTGGGAGAACGAGAAAGTGACAAAACAAGCCGTCCAGCTGTTCGACGGCTGGCTCCAGAGCGACCAGAGCATTCCCGAGCTGTACCAGGAGGTAGACATAACACTGCAGCACTCACTGACTGACTGACTCATCACAAACAAGCCGTCCAGCTGTTCGACGGCTGGCTCCAGAGCGACCAGAGCATTCCCGAGCTGTACCAGGAGGTAGACATAACACTGCAGCACTCACTGACTGACTGACTCATCACAAACAAGCCGTCCAGCTGTTCGACGGCTGGCTCCAGAGCGACCAGAGCATCCCCGAGCTGTACCAGGAGGTAGACATAACACTGCAGCACTCACTGACTGACTGACTCATCACAAACAAGCCGTCCAGCTGTTCGACGGCTGGCTCCAGAGCGACCAGAGCATTCCCGAGCTGTACCAGGAGGTAGACATAACACTGCAGCACTCACTGACTGACTGACTCATCACAAACAAGCCGTCCAGCTGTTCGACGGCTGGCTCCAGAGCGACCAGAGCATCCCCGAGCTGTACCAGGAGGTAGACATAACACTGCAGCACTCACTGACTGACTGACTCATCACAAACAAGCCGTCCAGCTGTTCGACGGCTGGCTCCAGAGCGACCAGAGCATCCCCGAGCTGTACCAGGAGGTAGACATAACACTGCAGCACTCACTGACTGACTGACTCATCACAAACAAGCCGTCCAGCTGTTCGACGACTGGCTCCAGAGCGACCAGAGCATCCCCGAGCTGTACCAGGAGGTAGACATAACATTGCAGCACTCACTGACTGACTGACTCATCACAAACAAGCCGTCCAGCTGTTCGACGGCTGGCTCCAGAGCGACCAGAGCATCCCCGAGTACTCCTCTGCTACTTTAACAATTCAACTTTATCTGGTTCTTCTGCATATTTCTTCATTTCTGATTCGATCTAGCAGGGAAACTCCGGGCATAGCCTTTTCCATTCAAGGGCGGATCCAGGATTTCATATTGGGGGGGGCCCTCAGCCGACTCAGGCCACGTATTAAGATAAAAAAAATCAAGTTAGAGACACAGACCCGACGCTTGTATACATAGCAATAATTTTTTCGTAGGGAGACCAAGTCCAGGTTGAATGGTTGCAATAAAACGTATAATATAGAGCGAGCGAAGCGAGCTCGAGATTTTTTTTCTTTTTCAGCATTCTCAAGTCGATGCAATATATTTTTTTCCAACTTGATTTTATTGCAATATCCATAATGACTGTGATAACTGTAATACGATCTTAAACCAAGAGCGAGCGAAGCGAGCTCGAGATTTCACTGAAATATAATGAGATGACTGCAATAAGATCTAAAACCAAGAGCGAGCGAAGCGAGCTAGATATTTCACTGCAATATAATGAGAGGACTGCAATACGATCTAAAAAAAAGAGCGAACGAAGCGAACTCGACATTTCACTGGAATATAATGAGATGACTGCAATACGATCTAAAACCAAGAGCGAGCGAAACGAGCTTGAGATTTCACTGCAATATAAATAAATAACGCTCACAGTCACATACATTGTAATGATCCCAAGAAAGCACTATTTATAGGCTGTTTATTATGGAAACCATACAACAACTGCACAAACATATAAACATCCATGACCGAACCGGGATTCGAACCCAGGACCCTGGTTTGGCAGTCCGGCGTGGTAACCATTACACCAACCGGGTCGTCAATATAATATAATAAGATAATACAATCTAAAACCAAGAGCGAGCGAAGCGAGCTCGAGATTTCACTGCAATATAGTGAGATGACTGCAAAACGATCTCAAACCAAGAGCGAGCGAAGCAAGCTCGAGATTTCATCACTGCAATATAGAGAGATGACTGTAATAAGATCTAAAACCAAGAGCGAGCGAAGCGAGCTCGAAATTTCACTGCAATATGATGAGATGACTGCAAAACGATCTTAAACCAAGAGCGAGCGAAGCAATTAATCCCGTCCGAGACTTAATTTTTCAATCTTTAATTTGATTCGAAATAGCACAACATGGCTGTAACATGTTTAAAATCAATAATATTTGAAACGAGCGAAGCAAGCTCGAGATTTCATCACTGCAATATAAAGAGATGACTGCAATAAGATCTAAAACCAAGAGCGAGCGAAGTGAGCTCGAGATTTCACCGCAATATAATGAGATAACTGCAATAAGATCTAAAATCAATAGCGAGCGGAGCGAGCTCGAGATTTCACTGCAATATACTTCATCTTGACTGTAATCTGTACGTGTACCTAGACAATAAAATAAATAGATATAATGAGATGACTGAAATGCAATCTGAAATCAGGAGCGAGCGAAGCGAGCACGGGATTTTTTTTGCAAAATTCTCAAGTCGATGTAATATTATTTTTCCATCTTGATTTTGGCGTCCCCCCTAAACCTGCAACCTGGGGGGCCCCGGTACAGATATTACAATACAAGTAGCCCCGTTTGCTGTTAAATCTTTAGGATTATATTATGTGTATTAATCCTAAAGATTTCTGACCACATACTTGTTTCAATTATTGTAGTACCTACACAGGTACAATAATTAAAACAGGAGCATAGAGCGAGCGAAGCGAGCTCGACTTTTCTCCGTTTTACGAATTGGGTATAGACAGAGCTCAATCAATCTATGCCCTAGTGCCGTCATTACTCAGCCTCAAAATTCAATGCAATCCGCAGAGGTGCGTGGGGGGGGGGGGGGCCATGGCCCCCTGGGCCCCCCCCCTGGATCCGCCCTTGTTTCCATTGCCCTTTGGGTGATTGGGCAGCGTTCGAGAAGTTACATACGTCAAAAATACTGCAGTGTTTCAAAACGAAAGTCTTCAATCAGTATGGTGTGTTGTCAGTGATGAGATGACATATGCAACGTTCTGAGAGTACATTGATAATTACTGGTGGTGGGTAATTTGCGCACTTGAAATAAACCAGTCAATCGCTCAGAGCAGAGAATGTGGTCGCTTACTCAAGGCCTCGTATTATAGATTTACATTGTCATAAATGAATTGGCTATGTGCACGACACTAGCGCCACACTAGCGTGGCGTACTGACAGAACTTTTTCGGACAGCCGTGAATTATTTACACTTTATTTACACTATTATAGTACTGTAAAAGTCTGTGTTTTTTCAGGATTCTACCAAAACTACTGGACCTATTTTGATAAAACTTTTTATATTTAAAAGCTTATTATTAGTCTTAAAAGCTAGCTTATATTTTATTCCGGTACGATGACGGGAGCGGATGCGGACGAAGCCACGAACAAAATCTAATTTGTATCGGAATTCCCATACAAACTTTTACCTCAGTTTTAATACCTTTGGGGGGTTAAAATGCGACAAGCCTTTTTTAAGTGAGCATCTAGATGCCAATAGAAACTTCCATGCCAAATTTTAAGTTTGTAGTCTTGACAGTTTTGGAGATTTCGTGTTAAGTTAGTGTGCGGATTTGCATAGATTCAAGCATATTTTCACAGCTTGTCCGGCAATAGTACAAATTTCTGCCACACCGGGCGCTGCGATCGACTTGACAGTTCCCAACACCTATTTCGCACATAGCCAATACCTATTTAATAGTTTTCCAACTCGTCACCCCCTGCACTACAGGCAGCGTTCACGGCGGGCGTGCGCACATACGGGGCGGTGGCGTGGCGCGCGTGCTGGCGCGCCCTCACCGCCTCCTACGCCGCGCCGCGCCCCCTCTACCAGCACCGCGCCTTACTAGCCGCCCTCGCCTCTCCCACCGACGACTGGCTGTTCTACAGGTCTGTTACATTACATCTCTACTACTATACGATCATACACTTAGATAGATGACATACAGATACCCCCAACATAGATCCTCATAGATAAAGACGAGGTACCACCATATATACACCGCCATAGATAGGTGAGGTACCACCATACATACACCTCCACAGATAGGTCCTCACCTATCTATGGAGGTGTATGTATGGTGGTACCTCACCTATCTATGGAGGTCTATGTATGGTGGTACCTCACCTATCTATGGAGGTATATGTATGGTGGTACCTCATCTATCTGTAGAGGTGTATGTTTAGTGGTACTACCTCACCTATCTATGGCGGTGTATAATAGTGTACAGTGTAGTGTACGCCATCTTGTTTCTATGGCAGTATTAGCCATTAAAGTATTGTGAGATCGTTCTTTGGAAATTACGAAACGGACGCATAATTTCCATTGCTATGTCGTATTTTTAATTGAGTAGGTACTTTTTTTAGTTGCTGAATGTACCTAAATCTCGACCCTTTGATAACAAATAAATTATAATACTGTTTTGTAGGTTCGCGTTCACGGCGCTATCGAGCGAGGCTCAGCGCAGCCGCGAGTGGAAGCTGTGGGCCACTGCGCTCTGCGCCGGCGCATGCAGGTATGTAATGTAGTGTGTGAAATGGGAAGATTTTACGTGGTCGGGCAGAGTGAAAGGGAAAATTTTTATAATTGGCAGCCGTAGTATGATGCGCACGATAAAGCTCGCTTTTTATTTTGTTCATTCGCGCGCAAAAAGAAAGAGAGCTAAGGCGCAATAGCGTTAATATCACGCTGCCATATGCCGCAGATGCTGAAAAGAAATGAATGCAGAAGTGCGTTTTTTGAAAATCATACGAGCGACTTGGCAGTAGAAAATGTCAAAATTACTATGGAGATTATGCATCTTTTTACTGCCAAGTCGCTCGTATGATTTTCAAAAATCGCACTTCTGGGTAGATTTTGTGTTAAGGGAAAGGTAAGATCCATCAGTAAGATGTGAAGGGGAATAGCGTTAATATCACGCTGCCATATGCCGCAGATGATGAAAAGAAATGAATGCAGAAGTGCGATTTTTGAAAATCATACGAGCGACTTGGCAGTAGAAAATGTCAAAATTACTATGGAGATTATGCATCTTTCTACTGCCAAGTCGCATAGATAGATTTTTCAGTTTTGTGAAGTGAAAGGGCAAATCATTAATTCTCGTGCTAAGGATAGGGTAATAAGATCTTTCATTTGGGTGTGTTGTCGTTTCGCGTATCATACATTCCAGTCGATTTCGGCTACTTTTGACCTGGCATTTTGTAATGACGTCCCTGACTTGGTCTATCAGATCCTTCGAAGCATTTCCTTCTCTATCGAAGTAGGCTTAATTCATTTTCTAAAACCTACAAGAAATTTATTTTACCTGGTAGGTAAGACTTCGCAAATAAATAAGTCCGTTACTCAATACCACAGACCAGTCAATAAGCACAGACCTGTTAAGTACCTATATTACTATGTCCGCTAGATGGCGCGGCGCTGCGGGCGTGTGGCGCATCGTGCGGCCCGCGCCGGCGCTGCCCCCCGCCGCACTACTCGCCGCCGCCAGGTGCCTGCATCTACCCCAGGACTACTACAGGGTACGTAACATCTTAATGACGAGCTTTATAACAGCTAGTAACACGTAGTTCCAACATACCGCGATAGTTTTTTTTTTTTTTTTTTTTTTTTTTATGTTCGATAGGTAAACATTTGACCCCAATCTCACCTGATGTTGAGTGATGATGAGGCCGAAGATGTAGCATGCTTACCTAGAAAGATGCCTATTCACTCTTGCCTTGAAGAGGCCCAGGTTGTATTGCTCAGGGAACAGGTCCGCAGGCAGTGCGTTCCACTCCTTAGCCGTGCGCATTATAAAAGAAGAAGCAAACTTCTTCGTGCGAATTGCTGGTAGGTCAACGACATAAGGGTGGAAACCCAGCTGGCGTTGACGTTACTTGCATGCAAGACGGTTTAGGCTAAAAAAAATATTAACTTACCCAAATATACAGGGTCCGGGGTCAGGGTCCTTCTTAACACATTCGTGGACAGTAAACGAGACACAATAGAACTTTTATTGTTATCACTGCTATAGCAGGTCACTGTCCGCTAATGTGTTAATATGCTGACACTTTTTTAAGGAGATGATCATAAAAAGAGAAGGCACTGGAAGGAAGCACGTGTCTTGTCATATTCACTATTATTCACTCAATAGAAGATGAACATAGCTAATTCGCTCGTTAAAAAAGTTAAAAAAGGAGATCACACCCATTTGCTGTCCTTATCGACGACACTTTTTAGTACTACGACGGCTGTCTGACTCCAGAGTCAGTCGTCTAGCTTCATTTATATTGTATAGGATTTTATGACTATCGCTATCTCATACGCGGTTACTAAACTGTAGTCTTTGACACTCTTAGATAAAAAGCTTTTCGCTTACGCTGAAAGATGGAGCCAAGAAATGAGAGAGCAAGATAGCCAGTTATGAAAACTTATGTAAACAAAAAAGACGGAAATATTATTTTTTGTTTCGGTCACCGTGGCCGGTTTTTTTGTTTGGCAAGATATCAAACCATTGTCGAACCTATGGAATGTTGATGACATCTTGCCAAACAAACCATCTTTTTGTATGCAAAAGTCACACTATTGCTGTTTCATGTGCGGCCACAGTATGGTTTCATCTAGTTACTATATCTATGTTGACACTGATATTACGTCTACCAGCGGAAGCAAAAATTTTTTCGTCTATGGGGATGCTCAAACCATCCAACTGAACAACTTTCTCAATGATACCAAGTACCAACATCTAAATCGCAAAAAAAAAATCCGCTGTTCCATACAAAACCTACTCGAGCAAATGTATTGGACAGTCTATTTTTCTTCACAATTTCGACTTTGGTCCCATAGAAAAAGTTGTTCAGTATCATGGCACACGTCCGACACTTCAAACAACGTTTTAGATTTGACATGATGACGTTCGCACATGCGCACTTTGCGCAAATTGTGCATGACATATGTGTAGGGTTGACTTAACACGCATCGTATAAACTACATTATACATTTCGTTACTTTTTATAGTTCATTCTGTTATTAAAAATAGTATTTAAGCTAAAGAATCATAGAAAATGAGAATTTAGCGTTATTTTCCAACGTTTATTTTCACTGTGAGGAGAAAAATAAAATATATTTTATTATGTAGTCAAATCCAACGGGTGCGCGCGCCTGACTGTATTCCTTTGCTCGGCTCCCCTCAAGTTACCACAGAGAGTGTGAGGGGAGGTGGGGTATCTGAAGTCAGAGGGGGGCGGGGAGTGGCCGTTCTGTATGTAGAACTGTATACTATTACCTATTCTGTGATCATGGTCTAATCATCCCCTTAAAACACTGTCAGCATAATTATTAAGAAATACCCTATATTAACTCAAAATCTAAAGAGAAAAAAGACTCGAATCCCAAACATTAACTAATTGTATTTAGTAACG
Organism: Agonopterix subpropinquella; assembly: GCA_922987775.1. Taxonomy (NCBI): domain Eukaryota; kingdom Metazoa; phylum Arthropoda; class Insecta; order Lepidoptera; family Depressariidae; genus Agonopterix; species Agonopterix subpropinquella. The sequence continues at coordinate 5,459,102 of OV277718.1, read as the reverse complement.
CCATCTATCAGTGATAGCTCGTACTGTGACGTGCCTCGATCTCCCCTCAGTTTAAAGAGCAGTTCGGGTCCCACCGCGGCGCGGGCGCGGCTCTCGATACGATCGCGCTCAACGCGGCGTGGGTGCACCGCGCAGACCCTGACCTCATGACGTACTTCAACGCCGTCAAACTGTAAAGTCCAGCTGATAGACGTCCACTGCTGGACATATACCCACAAGGATCGCCACAACGACCGGTCCTGCACTGCCCTCATCCGACGGGTTACCACCGGATTCACCCATAAAGATACCTTGATTCACCAGCCTCTACAATGATTTTTCAACCCCCGCGCATGATACGCCTTTGCTGCATAGAAAATGACATCTTCTAGCGCGTTTCAGTGAGTGAACGTCGCGCTTGCCGCGACAACTAGTATGGAAAAAAGCCAAGTCGCGCGCAAGTAGAGAAATCGTACTAGACGGGACGGTCGTCGGTCCAAAGTTTAATAAGTTTCAATACTGAACAAACTGTCATCCAATATCCTAAAGTCGACCACGAATGTTCATTAAGAGGATATATTAACTGAGAGCTTGGTGCATACAAACGAAGTTACCTACATCCTATTTTCAATACTAACTAACCAATTTAAAAAGTTTTTTTTTAAAACACGATCTAGAAGTGCCTCTGGTAAACTCTGGTTCTTCAGATTTTGTTAAACGAATATCTAGGTAGGTATAGTTTCAAAAAAGCCTATGCCTAAAAAAGGCGCCTTTTTTATTTTTTTTAGCGCGGCCATCAATCCAACTTTAATATTACAGTTCAGAATAAAGTTAAAAACAACACTTGTTATTACAAATATCTCGGAACTCAGTCCGAACTGAGATACAAAGGTTTGAAGGGAACGTAATGGTAATATTTTCAAATTCAAGCCTTTATATCTCCGTCCGGACTGAGTTTAGGGATATACATGTTAATAAGTTTTGTTTGTTACTTTATTCTGAAATAAAATATTCAAGTTTGGTTGCTGGCCGAGTCAAAAAAAACGGCGAAAAATAAGGTGCCAACCTTACATACAAAACCCGCATTGTCTTTTACAGTGGCTCAAATCTTTGAGCCACTGTAAATTTGTTTTCATACAAATCTTAAATTCATCCTAGCATTGAAACTGAATTTTTTAACGGAAATCTGACAAACCAGTTTCTAAGATCATAATTATTCAAAAATGTTCATTGACTTAAATTAATTAAAATTAAAAATTTGATCAAACTTCGTTTGTATGTAGCGCAAGGATATCCTCTTAAGGTGGTTTCAGTCCATACAAACGTTTGACGCACAATACGCGTAGACGGAATTAATAAAAGTAATATTTTATATATGGAAAAATAGTTTAGAAAATCTAGATGTCGCATATCAAATAACATTAGCATTTTATAATATAATTGCGAAGATACAAAACTTTGAAAATTTTGTATGAAAAATTTCAAAGCTTTATATCTTGGTAATTACCAAACTATTATAAAACTGTAACAGAAGTGTGTCTTTACATTGAAGATATTTACAAAAAAAAGATTACGATATGGTTTTTAGATGTTCCTGATTCCAAATCACCAATTTTTGGATTTTTTGTCTGTCTGTTTGTTTGTTTGTTTGTTTGTTTGTCTGTTTGTTTGTTTGTTTGTTTATTTGTTTGTTTGGGTGTTTGTTTGTTCGAGTATCACGCAAAAACTACTGAACCGATTTTGATGAAACCTTTTTTGTTTGATAGCTTATCATCTGACTTAAAATCTGGTATACAATTTATGCGGACGAAGTCGCGGGTAAAAGCTCGTATTATAAAAATTGCAAATGTTATTTGATACGCGACATCTAGATTTTCTAAACTATTTTTCCATATATACAAAGTTACTTATATTAATACCGTCTACGCGTATTGTGCGTCAAAGTTTTGTATAAAATGGACCCCTCTGCAACCGCCTTAACAATTGGCACCTTATGTTTACGATAAAGGTTCAGAATTTTCAATATAAATGTTGGCTGTAGACCGTATGTGATATCATAAACCAGCCATACAAAATACCAGGTGATGAGTTGACTTACTATATTAAACGTTTTTAAAGCCTAAATACTTTTTGCACCCAAAATGTATCTGGAGTATTATATTTTGTAAAAAATATAGTCAGGAGTGCGATTTTTGAATCTCATTCGCTGAGTTAAGCAGTTGAAAATGTCAAAATTAGTATGGAGATACGCATCTTTCTACTGCTGATTTGATTTTCAAAAATCATACTTCAGGAGTGCGATTTTTTAAAGTCAAATAAGCAGTAGAAAGATGCATATCTCCACATTAATGTTGATATTTTCAACTGCTGAACTCAGCGAATGAGATTCAAAAATCGTACTCCGAGTCTGCTGCAACTTTAAAATAAATGTGCGAATATCTACCTAGTGAGAAATAGTTATTTTGAATGCCTGTGTCTACGAATCTGTGTACTTAAATATGCAGTCGACTGTACTCAACTTGATACTTTATGAAAAAGATATTCTTTTTAGGGCGGATATCAAGAAGCTTGAAATTTTCCCTACAGAGAATTTCAAGCTTCTTGGCGGAGACGCTATAATATCGTCGTCGGCTAAAGTGTCAGACTTCGTAACTCCATTAGATCAAACAGAAATTAGTACCTAAAAATTCAAATATATAAGCCAATCATAAAAATATAAGCCTTATGTATATCAAAAACTCTTCTATACCAGTATTCCTCAAAATAAAGTGGGAAAAGAAAATAATTGTACAAAGTTAGAATCAAATTTTGCATGATAAAAATTTTCCGATTGTAAAGTTTGGTTCCAATTTTTAAATAAGATATCTTTTCACACCGTGTACGTACATTTAATTAATATTAAGTTTATTTAAGCTCCATTATAAAATCAATAATATTATGTATTTATTGTGGAAAATACAATAGCCAAAACTTTTACGTAGGAGACTTCAAACTCGTCCATTCAGCTAATTTGTAAAGAAGGTCGAATCAGCCTCCTATAATTTTGAACATAATATTACCTACCATTTTGTTCCTCTACCATCCTAACAGTAGCAAAATGTCTGACAGAAACATTGAATTAATATACCACTAGAGATGTCACCGCCCTTCATAACTCCCAAAGACAGGGTTACTTCGGAGACAGTGTGCAAATTTTACGTATATGAAGCTCATTCAAAATAAAAAGACATGTATTTTTTTATTTTATCATGTCTCATACAAAAATATTAAAAGTCGAGCGTGCGTGCGCACGCAGCGGAGGGTTGCGCTTGCGCTCACTGACTCACCCTCGAGAGAGGCCACGGGGCGCGTACGCCGCTAACCCCGCGCTACCAGACCTACCCTTTTGACTCACGAGTATAGTGTAGCAACGCTACATTAATTGTCGGGTGGATTAAATGAAAAAAACGACAAACAAAAAAAAATATTTTTTATCCTTTAATGTGTTCTAACAACGATACTGATTGCATGGAAGAATGTCACTGCGCACTGTCTCCGTAGTAACCCTGTATAGCTAGATGCTGTTTCACCCTTCCGCGCTCCTCGCATGTGGCGCATGACGTTTGTTTGCCGTGTCGCCTCTAGTACGTAATAGCTCAATGAACAGAAATAATCTCAGAATGTCCAGTAAGAGATGGCGTGTCTTGTATAATTGTACATCCTTCCATCTTTTTGGTTATGAATTCATACCAAATAACTATAATCATAAGATGTTTATATTTAATCTATTCACAGTTAAATATTGCACAGAACATATTTTATTGTATTTTATTGATTATTAATCGATTAATTAACTACACTCATTTACATAAACAAAATAAGATATCTAGAATTAAACATTTTAACAGGTTCTTACCGCGTTTTGGTATTTATGAATTCCAGATAACCGACCGCGTAACTCTCAAAAATTGTAAAATAAGATATAATAGAGAAAGTTATTCAGATTGATGGTCTGATCCCCAACAGCACAAATGCCAACAAAATATCTAATTAATAGATATCTACAAAATATCTAATAGATATCTAGTAGATATTCTGTGCTGTGTGGTATCATCCCCTTAAAAATCCGTCAATATATTATGTACCTACCCTGTATTGTATAGAAAAGGGTTAATATGACATTGTGGATTGATTATGGAATAACAAATAACTTAGTATGGATCTTATTAGATTTTTTTAAAAGCTCCTTATTTAAAGTTAGAGTAGAATAAAATCTTTGGTTAGTAGATTTTTGATAGTCAAAATTTTTAGGGAATTCTAAAAATGATCTCAAAAAAATCCGCTGCCATAGCTTTAAGTGTTAGTAATTTTTTTTTTTTTTATAAAAACTTAAAAACTAGTCTTTTTTAGACTATTCTAGATGTGCATGACCAAAAAAAAGAGTCATAGATCTTTTTGTAATATATTTTTCTAAAAAACTCTTTTACAAATTTTCTATTTTATGAAAATTCGAAATTAAAACTCCGACCAGTAGAAAAATAATCAAGTATCAAAATCGGTTGTGCACTACACTGTTGGTACATTTTTGGGGTAGACAATTTTTTCCTTATAAGATAGTTTTTGTCTCGTCCACCGGTAGCCCTATTAGCACACACTAGACACTTCACACAAACGGGCAGTGTTGCCATTGTCCAACGACAAAAATCTGTACAATAATTTCAATAAAATGTGTAGGTACGAGCCGCAGAAGAAGGCATAGAGGTCGGTAAATGTTTTTCAAAAAATTCACTCAATAAAAGAGGTCTCTCACTCATATACAGGGTGAAATTGATATCATTAGCATCCATTTAAACTAAGGAGTCTACCAATCAAACTGAACAACTTTTACTATGGGAGCAAACTGATCGGAGCAAAAAAAAGTCAGCTGTTCCATATTAATCTGCAATTCCTACTCGACTCAAATGTATGCAGCAGCAGATTTTTTTTGTTGCTCCGATCGGTTTGCTGCCATATTAAAAGTTGTTCAGTTTGATGGGTATGCTAATGATATCAATTTCACCCTGCATATGACTTTCTGTCTACTAGCGTAAGCGAAACTTGGTACGAGCTAATTTACTAATATTATTGGATTGTGGTAACCGACACTCGATTGCAAAATGGTTCTTATTTAGTTCAAATATTTAAAATACCCGTAAGGAAGGGCGAAGGTATTTGCGTATTTGAAGCTACGTCTGGCCTATCAAAATCGGTTCGATAAACACTTTAGTTTTAGGAAAATATCGTTCTCAAATTGGGTTCCTTGGTTTATTTCTAGCCCCGTATTGATTCTATGAAAGGCGTAACCGGTGGTTGATTATTTCATATTATCGAATAAGTTTCGATTCAAATGTCCATCATTAGGTTTAAAATAAGAAATAATTTAAAATATTACTTTTTGTAATGTATTTAGCGGTTACTAAGATTTAAATAATTTTGTTGTTTTGGGATTCGCTAAGTATTAAGTGCTACTAATGTTCTGCAAAATTAGTGTTTAAAATTAAATGCAAAACCTGAAAACCATTTATTTTCTTAATAAATGAACCGTTTATGATATACTTACTTCAGGCCTTTTTCACCTCCTTCTGATAAGTTTCAGATAGCTTATCCAACAGATGTGATGGCAAACTTGATCATCATTCATGTAAGTAATTTCATTTCATTGCAAATAAAATGATCGTATCTAGTCTACTATTCAATTGTTGCATAGACTCTCAGTGCAACTGTCAGTGGCGCGTTGCGGAGAGGCATCGACACTCAATAACGAGGGTCCGGGTTCGAATCCGCACGGTCGATATACCATAAGTGCGATTTTTGAAAATCATACGAGCGACTTGGCAGTAGAAAATGTCAAAATTACTATGGAGATTATGCATCTTTCTACTGCCAAGTCGCTCGTATGATTTTCAAAAATCGCACTTCATAACTTATGTACGTAATACCGACTGCTCTCAAACGGTGAAGAAAAACATCGTGAGGAAACCTGCATACGCTGAAGAAATTCCGAAGCGTATGTGAAGTCTACCAATCCGCATTATTTACGCGTGGTGGACTAACGTACATACTCCCTCCCTGAGCGTAGGCCTGTGACCTGCAGTGAGACGTATTTATAGGCTGATCATCATCATCATCATCAGAGTATAAACGTCCCACTGCAGGGCACAGGCCTACCCTCAAGGAGGGTGTATGGGCATTAGTCCACCACGCGTGCCCAATGCGGGTTGGTAGACTTCACATACACATCAGAATTTCTTCTTCAGTGTATGCAGGTTTCCTCTCGATGTTTTCCTTCACAGTTTGAGAGCAGTCGGTTTTACGTACATAAAGTTAGAAAAACTCATTGGTACATGGCATGTTGTCCGTGCGGATTTGAACCCGGACCCCCATAATTGGGAGTCCATACCTCTCCGCAACGCGCCACCGACGCTCTCTCGTATCTATTATTATAGGCTGATGATGATATGCTATTGCTATCTGACGCTTATCAGGAAGTGGTAAAACAGGTCCTTAGTAAGTAAATGAACCTACATGGAGACTCTAAAATAGAGCGATCTACCAACCGACCTCAACCACCTCCCTTTGGTTATGTGGAAGAAGTCGCTCTATAGGGATAAGATCATCTTATTTGTACCAGTATTTTCGAGTTTTTTGTAACTAAATAAAATTTTGGTTAATTCCCAGTAGTACCTTTTGACAGTTCGTTTGAAGGTACTAATGGGACATTTTATTCCCATTAGTTCCTTTGCCACACCCCAAAGGAACTACTGGGACTTAATTTTGTCCCTATAACCCAATATACGCGACTCTACGGGAAGTGCTCAAACACTTGGCGACAAAGACTTTCAATATATTACTAGCTATACAGGAAGATTTTTTTATCACCATCCAAATTTTAATAAAATGTTTGTTAATGAAAAAAAATCGATACGTGTTTTTTCTTTTAGTATCGCTCAGTACTAAAATATTGAGATATGACTACGCAAAAATGTCTTAAGAAAAACAATTCGACTGGACACAGTGTGCCACAGATTACTTATTAATAGTTACTACTGAGTTACTACCACTCGACCCGATTTCGCGCGCTTTTTCGAATTTAGGACTTTGCTTTTCAAGAACGAAAACTAACGAACGAATCTCTGTGGTCAGTAATTTTCTTTGGGTCAGAGCCTTTTAATTTTTAGAAAAAGTTTATTATGTGTCATTGTGTCATTCAAAGAGTACTTTATTATAACCGTGTCATTGAACAAAAATAAACAAAATAAGGGACTGGTATAACATTTTAACAATGTTTTGAAAGTCTTGTGTGTCCCTGTTAAGTTTACAATGCGTGGGACTCTGAAGCTAGGGCTCCGCCCCCCGGTCCTGCAGCACCCGGTCGGTACGAATACGAAACTCGATGACCAAGCTTTATGGAAAATTCTGTAGGATAAATTTTTTAAATGTGCAATTTTGACCTGCCCTTTTTTTTACTGAAATGGGTTCTATAAGTGATACCAAACATGTAGAAAAAATTTGGATGGTGATAAAAAAATCTTCCTGTATATTAAATCTCTTTGCTTGGCGATTATGATATTAAACCTCTTCATTGATAATGTCAGGAGTGCGATTTTTGAAACTCATTCGGTGAGTTCAGCCGTTGTAAATATCAAAATAACTACGGAGATACGCATCTTTCTAATTCTGATTTGACTTTCAAAAATCAAACTTCAGGAGTGCGATTTTTGAAAGTCAAATCAGAAATAGAAAGATGCGTATCTCCGTAGTTATTTTGATATTTACAACGGCTGAACTCACCGAATGAGTTTCAAAAATCGCACTCCAGATACGAATGACAAAATATAATCTTGGCAAATAATGAATAATTTACTGACATTTTTTTTATAAACCAAATGTTGTTTTGTCAACTTTGTAGGTTCGTACAGCTGTTTTCAGGTTTTTGCTTTACGTTCTAACACCTTGTATAAATATAATTAGACATTTCAAATGAATGAATTGTACGTGTAACTAAACAAAATACCTACTTGTAAATCGTGAGAGAGGGGATTGTAATTAAGTATTATTTGACAAAAAGTAGATTTAATGTAAAGTTTTTGTATCTGGCTTTTGTAATAAACTTTCCTGATGTATTTTGTAGTTTTATTCAAATATTTCGATGTCCATTAGGCTAAGAGCAAGGATCTCCTTTATTCTAAAGGCATTGTTAGCGACGCGCCTATTCCTTTTTTGAATTTGAAATTTTAGAAGAGACCTAATATTTTTATTGATCTGTGGTCCGCAGCCATCTTTGTCAGCGAATTGCTTTGATTTTCGTTCGTTGGTTTGTTTTTTGCAAATTGTGATTTTTCCATGTTTTCTCATGTAAAGTGGTGAAATAAACGTTCTTTGCGTACAAACTTTGTTTTCCGTTCGTGATACCCGCCGCAGTGATTAACAAAGTGGTCCTTCGAGCCGGATCTATGTATCGCACACCGCCCGACAAAATGGTAAAAACACGTGGTACCGTGCGCCGCGAACTTGAACAAAAAGAACGCAAAGATCGCGAAATGGACATGGAAATACCAGCACAGCAGCATGTGCCTGTGCCTTTGCCTTCTGCGAGTGAGATTACTCCTGCGAAATCGATGGCGCCGCTACCGACATATAGCATAAAGTCGGAGCAGCGAGCGTGTATTGCACGCAGGACCCAGAGTTTAAAAACAAAAGGAACTTCTATCGCATCACAGCAAGCCAAGAAAATGCAGCTAGTGCTGGACGCAGAGAAAAAGAAAGCACAGATACAAATGACGCTGATAGATAAACAGCTGGAAGCGGACCTTGCTAATTTAGAAGAAAACTACAGTTCACAAGATGACGATGAAGTTAGTTCAACCCAAAACGTTGAGCAATGGTTAGAACAGACCCAAAATCACCGTGTGTTAACCCACGAGGCTCCGCTTTCGCCGCCGCAGCCAACCGCGCCGCCGGCATCCGGCGCGCTTGATCCGGCTGTTCTACAAAGCTTGGTTGATAACCTAGCTACTACGCTGAAAAACGTGACCGCTGCTACATCCAACAAACCTGACATGAATCTGCTGAGTCGCATCTCCACACCGAAAGACTTACCCGAGTTCTCTGGAGATCCAATGGAGTGGTTACACTTTAAACTCGCCTATATGGAATCTACAAAGCTCTGTCAGTTTTCACCAAATGAAAATATGTGGCGCCTAAGGAAATGTTTAAAAGGACATGCTAAAGAAGCCGTCGCAGCTTTGCTTAGCAGTGGCTCATCTCCCGATAAAATTATGTCAACGCTAGAACTTCGTTTTGGCAACCCTGATTACATTATTTCAAAAGTCATCAGCGACATTAAAAAACTACCGCAGCTGACGTCAGAGTTCCAGAGAGAAATAGTGTCTTTTTCAGTGAAAATTCAAAACTCCATAGAAGCGATCAAAGCTATCGGAAGAGAAGAGTATCTGGAAGGTATGAGCTTAGTGTCTATAATATTATCTAAGCTTCCGCCGCTTCTAATATCCAAATGGTCTGACTACTCCTATCCGCTGATAAAAGAAGGTAAGAAGTCTCAACTGGCTAATTTATCTGACTTTTTAAATGATGAAGCTGTGAAAATCTCGTCCACCTCCAACATTTTTCTGACGACAAGTTCGCGAACTGACCAACAGAGAAAACTTCATGTCAATGTCACTACTGACGACGCTGGCGCCACCGTGCTGGTGCATGGCGAACAAAAGGATAATAAATGCCTATTTTGTCGCAACTCGATTCACAAGCTAACGGAATGCAAACCATTCAAGAAAGCATTACGTAAAGTAAGATGGCAGCACGTTAAACGAAATGGCTTGTGTTACAAATGTTTATTATCACGTCACGATCGAGAAACCTGTTCGGCCCCCGCCTGCAATAAGGATAACTGTGGTGGGGCGCACCACTATCTTCTCCACTATGTGACGCCGAAGGGTAACCAGCCGCCGCCGCCGCCGCCGAAACAACCACCTCGCGGTCAGGAACCGCCTGCACTGATGCCTCCGCCGCCGCCGGAACAACCGCAAGGCGGCCAGGAACCACCAACGCAGAAGCCTCCTCCGACACCTCCGCATACCGTTACGCATGTCGACGCGAGTGATCATAAAGTGTTGTTAAAAGTAGTGCCTGTCCGTGTGCACGGACCCAGTGGTGTGATAAACGCGAGTGCGCTCCTCGATGACGGTTCCACCGTGTCGCTAATTAGCGGGGCGCTCGCTGCCCGCGCGGGGCTACGAGGCCGCCCCGGCAACCTACGCGTCACCGGCGCCTGGACTGACAATGAACTGGTTTGCGAAACAATGCTGTTAAATGTAGACTTATCTAGTTGTATTGATAAAAAGGTACATAGTCTTAGAGTTCGAAGTGTAGATGAATTAAATCTGCCATTGCAAACATTGTCTTTAGTAGATTATGATAGTTATGAAAACTTAAGTAATATTAAAAACAAATTGTGTACTTCAGATTTAAAACCAGAGATTCTAATTGGTCAGGATAACTATCACTTGATGTTACCTTTAGATATTAAGCTAGGTAAAACAAAAGAGCCGTTCGCTACACTCACCCCCCTAGGTTGGTGCATTCACGGGGACATTCGCGTGTGCTGCGGGCGCGGTGCGCGCTCGAAGGGGGACGCGGCGCTGCTGGTGGCGCGGTGCGAGGACCACCGCCTGCTGGAGCAGCTGCACGATGAGGTAAGACGCTCCTTTGCTATAGATTCGATGGGCGTGTCAAGCAAACCACGTCAGAACCAAGACGAGCTCCGCGCCATCCATCAGCTGGATAGCACTGCTGAGCTCACGAACGGTCGCTGGATCGTCGGTCTTCCCTGGAAGGAAGACACCTGCAAGTGGCCCGACTCCTACCCTAACGCCGTGAAACGACTGAAAGGTATTGAAAACAAAATGTTAAAGGACGAAGGTTTCGCGGTAAGGTATAGGGAACGCGTAAGTCATTTATTAGAAAATGACTTCGCTAAGGAACTGAAGGATGTAACTCCGTCCCCTAAAACCTGGTATTTACCCCACTTTGGGGTAGATAACCCAAATAAGAAGAAGTTAAGGTTGGTTTTTGATGCAGCTCAGAAGGTCAATGGGTCGTGTCTAAATGATTTTTTATACACAGGTCCCGATCTACTGTCATCGCTATTTGGAATAATGTTGCGCTTTAGGGAATATAAAATCGCAATAACTGGTGACATTAAAGACATGTTCTTAAGGATCAAAATTCAGCCTGCAGACCAACACGCTTTGAGGTTCTTATGGAGGGACAAACCAGGAGAACCCATCAAAACATATGTTATGACATCTTTAATATTTGGTGCTAATTGCTCGCCCTTCGTTGCCCAGTATATTAAAAACAAAAACGCTCTGCGCTATGAGTCAACGTGGCCGGCCGCCGTCGACGCGATCTGTAATTCACACTACATGGATGATTATATAGACAGCGTACCTGACGAGGCGACCGCCATCGAAAAGGTAAACATTATCACTCATATATATAAAGAAGGCGGTTTCGAAATGAGGAATTGGACGAGCAATAGCGTCGAGGTGCTAAACAGCGTGCCGAAAGAAACTTTAGGTACTGCTGCTGTAAAGTTCAAAATCGGTCAGCAATATGAGGGGGAGAGAATCCTCGGTCTAATATGGTACCCACGTGAGGACCAGCTGGGCTTTGATATATCTCTGAAACGAATTCCCGAGAGTGTGATTCAAGGCAGAGATAGACCAACTAAGCGACTCATGCTAAAGGTAATAATGTCTATTTTTGACGTTTTGGGTTTCTTAGCTCCTTTCACTATTCAAGGACGAATCATGCTGCAGGATACCTGGCGTTTGAACATTGGTTGGGACGACGTCATTCCTGACAATATCTACAGTAAATGTTGCAAATGGCTCGGTTTACTACAATTGGTACATAAATTACGCATACCAAGGTGCTATGCAAGCGCGAGCGAAGCAGGTGTAGAAGCTGTTGCCAAGCCAGCGCCGGCACTTCGACGGATTGATTCATCACATTCCTTACCGCCGCCTGCTCCCACCTCCCCGCTGCTGACGACCACTGCGCCCGCGCCGGGAAAGCCTACGACGGGTGCTACGAGCGCCTACGAATCCGTAACGGCGTCTGCTACGAAATTACCTAACAGGATAGGGTCAAGTTATAGCAACCTACAGTTGCATGTATTGTGTGATGCGTCTACAAAGGCGATGTGTTCTGTTGCTTATTGGCGTTGGAATGTCAACGATAAAATTTATGTTTCTTTCATTGCTAGCAAGTGCCGAGTCGTGCCTGTTAAGCCCCTGACAGTGCCGAGAGCCGAACTGCAAGCAGCTTTATTAGCTGCGAGGTTAGCAGACACTGTTTTAAGGGAACATAAAATTACCACAACAGAACGATTCTTTTGGTGCGACTCCACTGTCGTACTACACTGGATCAGGAACAACACGCGTTCATATAAGACGTATGAAGCAAACCGGTTGGGCGAAATAGATGACCTCACACGCGTACATGAATGGAGATATGTCCCGACGAAGATGAACGTGGCTGACCTGGCTACACGGGAAGCCTTTGATTGTACTTTATTTCAGAACAAGTGGTTCACAGGTCCCGACTTTTTGTATGGTGATCCAAAAACGTGGCCGGCTGATGTTTTTGTGGGTCGAAATAAAGACGTAGAATGTCTGGCGACGATTGCACGCGAGGTAACTCCTCTTTCTCTGCCTGTTCCGGACGCTTGTCGATTTTCTTCTTGGCAGCGACTGCTGCGAGCTACTGCCTCCGTCCTGCAATTTATTGATAAATGTAAAGGGCTAAAAGGTGAGATAGATTGCCACACTATGGAAAAGGCAGAGCGACTGCTTTTGAGACAGGCGCAATCCGAATCCTTCGCGATTGAAATTGCTGCTCTAAAGAGTGGGAAAAGACTGCAACGAGATAGTAAGCTACTTACTCTGTCACCTTACCTGGATGAAAGTGGAGTCCTGAGGGTCAGCGGCCGCATCGACGCTGCAGCAGATGTAGACCTGGAGAAAAAGAGACCTGTAATATTAGAAGGACGCCATCCTGTAGCCCAGCTTATCATCAAGCAGTACCACAAGAATGCAGCACATGGGAATCAGGAGACCGTCGTAAATAACCTGAAACAGAAATATTGGATCATAAGATTGAGACCAACAATTAAAAATGTAGTTTCTAAATGCATGTTTTGTCGAATCAGGAAATGTAAACCTGATATACCTAGAATGGGAAACTTACCTGAAGCGCGCATGGCTCATCACCAACGGCCGTTCACATTCTGTGGGCTGGATCTGTTTGGACCGATGGAAGTAACGGTGGGCAGGCGTAGGGAGAAGAGGTATGGAGCTCTTTTTACCTGCTTGACAGTTCGTGCTGTCCACGTCGAGCTTGTAGCTTCCCTCTCATCAGATTCTTTAATTATGGCCATAAGAAGGATGGCGGCCAGGCGCGGGTGGCCTCGTAAGATGTATTCCGATAACGGAACGAACCTTAGAGGCGCTGACAGAGAACTAGAAAAATCCATCAAGGACCTAGACCAAGATGCCATCAATATGGAAGCTGCGAATAATAATATGGAGTTTGTTTTCATACCACCTGCCAGTCCGCATTGGGGTGGGGCATGGGAACGACTAATTCGTAGCGTTAAATCGTCACTACGCGTAATTCTAAAGGAACAAGCTCCCAAGGAAGAAGTGCTGAGCACCTTATTAGCTGAAGTAGAAAACATTGTAAACAGCCGCCCTCTGTCGCACGTGTCAGTCGAGCCAGGTGACGTGGAAACATTAACTCCGAACCATTTCCTCATTGGTTCATCCTCGAACTTACCCATCCTTGGTAAGTTTGATCAGTCGGACCTCTCCCTTCGCAAACAGTGGCGCAAGTCTCAGAAGTTAGCTGACATGTTTTGGCAGAGATGGATGAAAGAGGTGCTGCCAGACTTGTTGCCTAGAAGAAAGTGGAACGAGGAAAGCCAGCCGTTAAAGGTAGGAGATCTCGTCCTTGTAGTTGACCCAAATTCTCCTCGTAGCTCTTGGCCAAAGGGACTGATACAGCAGGTTTATCCAGGTAAGGACGGGCGCATCAGGCTGGTTGAGGTGAAGACTAAGACAGGTACCTGGCGGCGCTCTGCAGCACGCGTCGCACCCATCTCTTTGAGTTGTGAGTGCTGAGTCAGCACTCGGGGTGGGGAGTGTTAGCGACGCGCCTATTCCTTTTTTGAATTTGAAATTTTAGAAGAGACCTAATATTTTTATTGATCTGTGGTCCGCAGCCATCTTTGTCAGCGAATTGCTTTGATTTTCGTTCGTTGGTTTGTTTTTTGCAAATTGTGATTTTTCCATGTTTTCTCATGTAAAGTGGTGAAATAAACGTTCTTTGCGTACAGACTTTGTTTTCCGTTCGTGATACCCGCCGCAGTGATTAACAGGCATAGAGAGGCCATACCATTGCAAGAATGTCCATTTTTTTTTTGAGTGTGTGGTGTCAAATAGTATGGACAAAAGAGAGACCAATTAGACCAAAGTGACAACTGTCTTAATGTTTACGGTCACTTTTCACACACACTAGCACAAAAGTGACTAGTGAAAAGTGGACAGCCGCATAAGCAAAGATCTACACCACTAGTTTTTAATTATTAACATAGCTTTAAGGGTGTATTCAGACCATGAAACTAAACAACTTTCCCTAAGAAACATGGGTCGAAGAACGAGACTTTTTTTGGACCTTCCATACAAAAGTGCGGATCGGCCGATCGGTTTTCTATGGGAGGTCCAAAAAAGTTTCTCCTTTTTCGACCCATGTTTCTTAGGGAAAGTTGTTTAGTTTCATGGTCTGCATACACCCTTAAAGTTATGTTAGTAATTAAAAACTAGTAGTGTATAGTTCCGTCTCCTACTATTAAAGGTACTTCATAACTAATAAGACCAAAAAGCTGCCAAAAAGCTGGGCATCTTAAACAAGGTGAAGCGGTACTTCACTCCTGGACAGCTCTTAGTATTGTATAAAGCTCAGGTCCGATCATGTATGGAGTACTGCTGCCACCTGTGGGATGGCTCAGCCAAGTATCAACTTGCCGCACTCGACTCGGTGGAACGCAGAGCCAGGAGGCTCATTGGCGATAGTAAGCTGGTGGAGGCCAAGCTTCATAGCCTAGCCCACCGCCGCAGAGTGGCCTGCTTGTCGGTCTTCTACAGATTGTACTTCGGTGAGTGTGCCCTAGAGCTGCATGAGCTCATCCCACCTTCCCCTTTCTACTATCGGACTTCCAGACGCACCGCGGGATATCACCCCTTCTTGGTTGACATCCCACATATCCGCACCAAGCGCCTTTCTGAATCTTTTATAATGCGCACAGCCAAGGAGTGGAATGCCTTACCTGCGTCAGTATTTCCGAGTACTTACAACCCGGATTCCTTTAAAGTACGAGTGAATAGGCATCTTCTGGGTAAGCTCGCTACATCTACGACCCCATCTTCGTCCTGAGGACTGGATTGAGGTCAAGAGCAAACCCATAGTTAATAAAAAAAAAAAATAAAAAAAAAGACAAAAGATACTAAATACAATCGTAAATTGATGCGGTCTCTATGCTTTAGAATAAAGGAGATCCTTGCTATTAGCATTTCGGCGACAAAATGCTCAAGCAATTTTTAAGTGGTTACAATATCATCCTAATTCCATTCAAACAGAGCTGAAAATAGTATGCAACAGTAAAATCAGACAGAAAAGGATGGAGCGTGAAAAAATGCGATTCTGTGCTGCCAGATGAGATACAACCCTTAAAATCTTATTTGAACGAGGTACCTACCGCTTTAACTGGAAGTTGGTAAAGGTATTGGATGATCTAGACCTACCTACTTTTATTTAGAAAAAAGACAAGGCTACATACATACAACACACGAAAAGTGTCTTTGGAATGGAGTAGGTAAACTAAGTTAAATAACTTGATTACATGGTACTTTAAAAAACCTACTATGGTACCATGTACCATGGTACTTTTAAGTAAAAAGTACGTACCTACCTAATTGACGAAAACATAATGTAGGTAATTTCTTATACAGGGTGTAACAAAACACCCTAGTAATACTTAAGGGGGTGCTTCAGACCATCAATCTGAACAACTTTCACTATGGAGCCAACGTCGAGAAAAAATAAAAAAAATTGCCGTCCCTTACATTCGAGTCGAGACGGTACTGCAGTTTTGTATGAAAGAGCGGATTTTTTTTTCGCGATTTCAATGTTGCCTCCATAGTGAAAGTTGTTCAGTGTGATGGTCTGAAGCACCCCCTTAAGTATTACTAGGGTGTATGGGACCAACATCGAAATCGCGGAAAATAAAAACATCCCTGTCCATTACATTTGGTTCGAGTAGGTAGATTTGTATGGGACAGCAGATTTACAAGCGTCAAACTTAGTGTGATTATAGAGCATACTCTACAGAATAACAACAAATACTAAAGACCGGCCAAGTGTCAGTCGGTCTCGCGCTAAAGGTCCGGACAAAAAAAGTTTTTTTTTCTAATTTAATAATGTTGTGTTTTGTAGTGGTGTGGTACGGAACCCTCGGTGCACGAGTAGCCCGACTCGCACTTGACCGCTTTTATTTTAATTATGTAAAATTACCTCTCACATAGCTTGTGCATTTCGACAAATGGCTTGTTGGGGAAAATTGAAATTTTTAATTATGTTGTTCGATTCGATTCAATCGTATTTACTTCCTTTAATAAAGAAATTCAATTATGGCTTTGAACAAAATGATTTTTTAATTAATATAACTAAGATTTTTCATGTGGGTTCGCTCGGTTTTAAAAAAATACTTAAGTAGATAGGTATTTAGGAAAGCAAAATCATTTACTATAATTCCCCGATGAGGGTAGTCAGAAATAGCCTACTTATTTTAAAAAGTCAGAACATTAAAAGAATATAAACAAAATATACAGGGTGTAACAAAACACCCTAGTAATACTTAAAGGGGTGCTTCAGACCATCAATCTGAACAACTTTCACTATGGAGCCAACGTCGAGAAAAAATTAAAAAAATCTGCTGTCCCGTACATTTGAGTCGAGACGGTACTGCAGTTTTGTATGAAAGAGCGGATTTTTTTTTCGCGATTTCGATGTTGGCTCCATTGTGAAAGTTATTCAGTTTGATGGTCTGAAGCACCCCCTTAAGTATTACTAGGGTGTATGGGACCAACATCGAAATCGCGGAAAATAAAAACATCCCTTGGTTCGAGTAGATTTGTATGGACCAGCAGATTTTTTGTCGCAATTGTTGGTCCCATACAGAAAGTTGTTCAGTTTGAGGGTCTGATCATCCCCTTAAAAAAATAGGTAATGTCTTATAAATAGGTAGGTATAACAATAGATTTAGAAGTTTTTATATGAACATACAGACACGCACTACATTTTTATGATAACGTCTAGTTATTTATATAGAAATATGTTTCCAGATTAGGCATCTCAGTGAAGCGGCACGTCATGTGTGTAGGATTCACTTATAAAAATGATTACGAGATATATGAGCCTCGCTCTTTTATGTTTTTTTATTAGTGGTACGTATTTTATAAATTTTATTATAATAAAAAATTATACAGAGGGCCTAGTACGTAGCCCAGCCATTTTACGGTATTTAAGAGCCAATTTGAGCCTAGAAATGTAGCAAAATAAAAAAAAAATTACGTCGGCAACCGCCCCAAATTAAAAATTTAGCATTTATCTCGTTTTAGAAAACCTGTGGTGATAAATTATTATTTTTTTCACATTTTTAGGCTTTACCATTATAAATATTAAACATGGTGATATTTTTGTCTACATAAAAGATTTCATACATCGGCGGAGCGAGGCAGCGGAGCAAGGCGGCGGAGCCTACTGGTTAATATTTCTCAGTTTCTCCGCTCCGCATCGGTTTACAGGCACCCACAGTCCGCAACTCCGCTCCACAATACTCACTCGCTCCGCTCCTCCGCCTCGCTCCGCGTCAATGGACAGACACAGTCCGCAACACTCGCTCGCTCCGCTCCGTCGCCTAGCTCCGCGTCAATGGACAGTAGGCAGCCTAACACACTACACCACCATGGCTCTTATTTGCTTTAACCCAGTAAAATTTGATAAATCAGAAGAAATAATTTCCGGAGCGAAAAACTGAAAAAGTCACCTTTAGAGCCCCCCCCCCCCCCCTTCCTCGAGCTCACACACCCCCCCCCCCCCCCCCCCCCGTCACCAGGACTCAAAACTCCGGAAATTACTTCTCCTGAATGGTATATTTCAGCTTAATTTTACTGGGTTACTAAACAAAATCATGTATCCGTTTATATTATTTACAGTGAAATTAACGTCATCGGCTGAATTTTATTTACTGAAAGTACTTAAAGCTCCAACCACTTCCGCAAGAAATGCAAACGGAAAATTGTATCTCAAAATATTGCCGTTAGCGAACTCTCTCAAAAAAGTCTACCAAAAAGCAGAAAATACAGACAAAGAAAAGTACGGCTTTCCATGTAGGCCTGGACAGATTTGTATAGGAAAAGTTCAGCATAATCAGAACAGTGTCGTTATCAACAATGGTCTGAGAGATCCATCCTTCCTCCCACCAACTAATTACTTTCCATACATAAACCACCTCGATGATACAACAGACACAGATGAATATATAGAAGTGAACGATGATTACACCCCCTTCAGTGACCTAACAAGATATGAGAAAGTAAATATACAAAAGAGAGATATAAAACGTAAAGATGGCATATCAAGTTTTTCCACAGATTATTTCGATATAAATGATTTGCTAAGATCGAAGATTAAGAATGCAAGTCAAAATTATCGAAAGTCTGACGGGTTAATGATAGAATCGCAAGGAAAGCAATATATGAGAGTAGATTCAAGCGAAAGCGATGATAGCGAAAGTTCCGAAAAAACCGATGAAAAAGAAACAACAGAAGACATAAATGAAGAGGAAACAGAAGTCAAAAATAAAAAGAGAACACCAAAACGATTCAAAGTAGTAAAAAATCATAACAAGCAAAATAAATACGATTCTAATTCAGAAACAAATTCTGAGTCGGATGATTTAGAAAATTTTGAACCTATAACTACGCAAAGACCTAAAAAGCGTAGGCAGAAGAAAAAGAAATACGTTGATAATTTCGAAGATGCAGTTACAGTTAAAGACGAACTCTACATCCAAAGACCAGGGAATTACGTCAAGTTGGGTTCTACAGAGGAACATTACAGAAGGAGACTGGAACATTTTTTACCTAAAAGGTACCATTGGGACGAGCAGGACTTTGGTAAATTAGGTTACTATTGGTTCAATGGACCTCAGGGGAAATATCCGGGACCTTGGCGGATAAGCTATTAAATATTTTGGTTGTTTTTTTCTTATTTGTATTTTCATGTTTGCTCCCATGGTAAAAGTTGTTCAGTTTGATGGTCTGGAGTGCAATTAGTTCGCTGAGTTCAGCAGTTGAAAATGTCAAAATAACTGTGGTGATATGCATCTTTCTACTGCTGATTTGACTTTCAAAAATCATACTTCAGGAGTGCTATTTTTGAAAGTCAAATCAGGAGTAGAAAGATGCGTATCTCCACAGTAATTTTGACATTTTCAACTGCCGAACTCGGCGAAAGAGATTAAAAATCGCACTCCTGGAGTGCGATTTTTGAAACGCACACTTCGAACTTAGCAGTTGAAAATGTCAATATTACTATGGAGATATGCATCTTGTTACTGCTGATTTGACTTTCGGAGTGCGATTTTTGAAAGTCAAATCAGCAGTAGAAAGATGCATAATTATCTCCATGGCAATTTTGACATTTTCAACTGCTGAGTTCAACGAACGAGTTTCAAAAATCGCAATCCTGAACCGCCACAAAAAATTTGGAAAGTGTTAACAAAATCACTACAAGGGTGATTTCGATATTTCCCAACTAAATG
Organism: Agonopterix subpropinquella; assembly: GCA_922987775.1. Lineage (NCBI taxonomy): Eukaryota > Metazoa > Arthropoda > Insecta > Lepidoptera > Depressariidae > Agonopterix > Agonopterix subpropinquella. The sequence continues at coordinate 5,439,139 of OV277718.1, read as the reverse complement.
TGTGGGAATTAATAAGAAGAAGAAATACGTTGATAATTTCGAAGATGTAGTTACAGTTAAGGACGAACTCTACATCCAAAGACCAGGGAATTACGTCAAGTTGGGTTCTTCAGAGGAACATTACAGAAGGAGACTGGAACATTTTTTACCTAAAAGGTACCATTGGGACGAGCAGGACTTTGGTAAATTAGGTTACTATTGGTTCAATGGACCTCAGGGGAAATATCCGGGACCTTGGAGGATAAGCTATTAAATATTTTGGTTGTTTTTTTCTTATTTGTACATTCATGTTTGCTCCCATGGTAAAAGTTGTTCAGTTTGGTGGTCTGGAGTGCAATTAGTTCGCTGAGTTCAGCAGTTAAAAATTTCAAAATAACTGTGGAGATATGCATCTTTCTACTGCTGATTTGACTTTCAAAAATCATACTTCAAGAGTGAGATTTTTGAAAGTCAAATCAGCAGTAGAAAGATGCATATCTCCATAGTAATTTTGACATTTTCAACTGCTGAGTTCAACGAACGAGTTTCAAAAAAAGCACTCCTGAACCGCCACAAAAAATTTGGAAAGTGTTAACAAAATCACTACAAGGGTGATTTCGATATTTCCCTACTAAATGTGTGGGAATTAATAAGAAGAAGAAATACGTTGATAATTTCGAAGATGTAGTTACAGTTAAAGACGAACTCTACATCCAACGACCAGGGAATTACGTCAAGTTGGGTTCTTCAGAGGAACATTACAGAAGGAGACTGGAACATTTTTTACCTAAAAGGTACCATTGGGACGAGCAGGACTTTGGTAAATTAGGTTACTATTGGTTCAATGGACCTCAGGGGAAATATCCGGGACCTTGGAGGATAAGCTATTAAATATTTTGGTTGTTTTTTTCTTATTTGTATATTCATGTTTGCTCCCATGGTAAAAGTTGTTCAATTTGATGGCCAGGAGTGCGATTTTTGAAATCTCATTCGCTGAGTTCAGCTGTTGAAAATGTCAAAATTACTATGGAGATACGCATCGTTCTGCTGCTGATTTGACTTTCAAAAATCATACTTCAGGAGTGCTATTTTTGAAAGTCAAATTAGGAGTAGAAATTTGACATTTTCAACTGCCGAACTCGGCGAATGGGATTCAAAAATCGCACTCCTGGAGTGCGATTTGCGAATGGGATTCAAAAATCGCACTCCTGGAGTGCGATTTTCTAAACTCATACGTTGAACTCAGCAGTTGAAAATGTATGGAGATACGCATCGTTCTACTGCCGATTTGACTTTCAAAAATCGCACTCCTGGAGTATGATTTTTTTATGTCAAATCAGCAGTAGAAAGATGCGTATCTCCACAGTAATTTTGACATTTTCAACTGCTGAGTTCAACGAATGAGTTTCAAAAATCGCACTCCTGAACCGCCACTAAAAATTTGGAAAGTGTTAACAAAATCACTACAAGGGTGATTTCGATATTTCCCTACTAAATGTATGGTAATTTAATTTTGGGTTTTCTGAGTCAGAGAAGCGCTACACCCCATAAACACTGAATCAGCCTTGCTGCTGATGGTTGCAAAAAGTACACTTATCTCTCGGAATATAAGGTGTTAGTCAATACGTCCAAGGCCTTCAATAAAAAAGAAGTGGCTAAATGGAAAAAATATATTATATTCACTGGATAAAGTAACGAAATAACAACAATCTAAAGATCTAGCTAAATGCTTGAAAATATCAAATTATACATAATTAATTAAATAAATTAAATATATTCTCACAATTCTTCTTTATGAAATCTACCTAGACATTTTAAGAGCATTAAAAAATTGATTTAGTTTCTTTCATTTAGAACTTTATTTATTTCGCAATTAGACTCAGTGTAGCAGACCTTATCACATTCAATTTTTTTATTAATCTTCTTTCAATTTAATCGCAATTTTATTGTAAAAAATAAAAACTTTTACCTTTTTTAATGAAACTATGACCAGGAGTGCGATTTTTGAATCTCATACGTTGAACTCAGTAGTTGAAAATGTATGGAGATACGCATCTTTCTACTGTTGATTTGACTTTCAAAAATCATACTCCAGGAGTGCGATTTTTGAAAGTCAAATGAACAGTATAAAAATGCTTATCTCCAAAGTAATTTTGCCATTTTCAACTGCCGAGTTCAACGAATGAGTTTCAAAAATCGCACTCCAGACTTAAAAACAGTTTTAAATATTTTTTTCACTTTGAAATTACTTTTTTTTTGCTCTCAAAATGTCGAGGTCTTGTAATATAATAATAGCATATTTAATTTAGTTTCATTTTATTACAATAAGTAATTAAACATAATTAACTACAGTAAAATGGATTAATACTTTATCAAATGGCAGATAAGTATAAATATAAAATTTTACAGCCACGGAATTCGTTCGAAAAGTTTCATTTAAAAATACTTTTGCGATTCCGACGAAAGTAATAGAAAGAAAAATAATTTATTCTAAAATAATAAATTTAATTTTCTTTGGAAGGTCAATTTTAGTTTGCAAATGGCAACACCGACTGCGTGCTTTTTTATTTGAGAACCGTCGGAATTGACTAAAACACCAAGAAGATTAAACCCAAAATGGAGATTGCACAAAAGCCCTAAGAATCAGTTTTTGCCGTCAATTTCTTTCGCAATGAGCCTAATCAGACCTCCGTCACTCGGGCGTACGTTCCGAGTTAAGTACCTACACTTTGTCGCATCGGAAGCGATGCGCTTGCTTGATTTCTGCCATTCGCTCCAGACGGCAACGTCGCTTACGTCGTGCGCCGCACGTAGTAATAACAACGCTTTGGCAAGCTACATTAGATACCGTCCGGCAATAAGTAATTAAGAGCCTATCGAGGCTATTTTGCTGCCCCCAATCGTATTTTTAAGCAATTAAACGACATTTCCAGGACTACAATGTGACATTCTTGTTTTTTGGAAATATTGTTTGTTTGATTATTGTTAAGAAATAAAAAAATACGATTGGGGGCAGCACAATAGGCTCGGTGCAGCCTTAAAGAATTGATGGTTTTCTAAGGAATTGATGTATTTGTTACATAGTAACTTGTAATTTGTGGCCCAATGGACTACCATTTGAAAGAGACGGAAAATAATACGTCATACAAGGTAACTTTTTTGGTCTTCACTCATGGCGCAATCTCCATTTTAGATCTAAGCTTCTTGGTCAAAACTCTTAAAATTAAAAAAAGAAACATTTAATATCTACATTTCTTTTCTAGATCAATTTTTCTGGCAAATATTAACGAGTTTTACGTTAATTTAATATTTATAATTCAAAATGGCAGACGAAAATAAGGCTTACAGATTTCTGTATCTCAAAACGACGCAATGAGGGCACTACCTCTAGAGGGCGCCACTTCGAAAGACTTTTGAAATTAAGAACTGCATCTGACATAGCCGCAAAGGAGTGTTCAAAGTATAGCCGTCTCTTTCCAATGCGAGAGTTAGCAAGCGTCTGACTTAGTCGCAGATTTGCGTTCAAATGACCTATCTGCTATCCCGTTCCATCTTTATAGAGGCGGAACAAAGACAGCTATACTTTAGAGGCTACGTCTACATTAGAAAAGTTTTCTCAAAGTCCTGTGGTGCCATCTAGCGACGAAATCCCGATTAAAATTAATTATTCAGCCGAATTTTAAACAAAAAAACTTCTCCATTCTTCATAACATTTTAAAAATAAATACGACTGTAGAATATACAAATTTTCGAGCAATATTACAACAGAGTCCAATAAAAATTCATCCTAACATAATTTTAACCAACTCCAGCCAAGGTGGATGGTGTTTTGTGGCTGTAAGTATGTATGCACAGAAGAGAACCTGGCTTCGCCTTAATAGAAGTAGCATGCATCCCGCTTGCTCTGATATGGTCGATATACCATATCTGGCCATGCACTTCGGTCACAAAAAGGTTATATGTCACTCTGGCAATTTTACGAAGATTCAGTCATAAAACCTATGAAGATAAAGTTTAATTAAATTAAATATAAAATAATATCAAATTTAATATAAGACATAAAGGTCATAGATTCTGGCTTCAAAAAGTTATTTTAAAGCAAACTCCATCTCTGTAAGTATTTAAACTTCTTGGTCACTAAGCAGATGCGCATTCTTATTTACTACTGACTTTTGCCCGCGACTTCGTTTACGTTGACTTTGAACAGTAGAAGAGTATCTCATGTGTTAAATTGTTAATTCAGAACATATCTAATCTATCTGTGTGCCAAATTTTATCCAAATCCGTTCAGCGTGATTGAGTTACAAACATCCAACCCAAATACTACTACTATTTCTATTAATGTACTCTGTTGTTTCGTGTGTGCCTTTAATGGTGAATAAAGATTTTTCTTTCTTTCTTTCTTTCTTTCTAAATATTTATATATTAGTAGGATGACCTTACACAATTATAATTTTTTATTGGACTCTGTGTTTTTTAATTTTTACTTAAAAATATGCTATTTTATTAATTAATTTAGAAACTATTCACAATTACGAACAAGCTCAATTCAAAATTAGCTAAACATATTTGGCTGTATAGAAAATACTTTTGAAGCAAATTGAAGATTGAAATAAATTTTTATTATAAGCACCCATTTTAATCTAGAAAGATGTTAGGGTAAACAGTTGGATTACCTACTTTAATGGGTCATTGTACCCATGATTCTGAACAACTTTCCCTAAGAAACCTACCGGAAATTTGCATAAAAAAGTTTTACTTACCATACTAAATGCCATCAGCAGATCGAACGTTTGTATGAAAAGACGATTTTTTTGCGAATTTCCTTCATGTTTCTTTGAGAAAAGCCTATGCCTAAAAATGGCGCCTTTTTTCTTTTTTTAGCGCGGCCATAAATCAAACTTGATTATTATAGTTCAGAATAAAGTTACAAACAAAACTTGTTATTACAAATATCTCGGAACTCAGTCCAAACTGAGATATTATAAAGGCTTGAAGTGCACGTAATGGTAATATTTTCAACTTCAAGCCTTTATATCTCCGTCCGGACTGAGTTTAGGGATATACATGTTAAGGCGGTTGCAGAGGGGTCAATTTTATACAAAACTTTGACGCACAATACGCGTAGACGGTATTAATATAAGTAACTTTGTATATATGGAAAAATAGTTAGCTTTGAAGATTTTGTATGAAAAATTTCAAAGCTTTATATCTTCGTAATTATATTATAAATTGCAAATGTTATTTGATACGCGACATCTAGATTTTCTAAACAATTTTTCCATATATAAAATATTACTTTTATTAATTCCGCCTACGCGTATTGTGCGTCAAACGTTTGTATGAAGTGAAACCACCTTAATAAGTTTTTTTGTTACTTTATTCTGAAATAAAATATTCAAGTTTGGTTGCTGGCCGCGCCAAAAACAACGGCGAAAAATAAGGCGCCAACCTTACATACAAAACCCGCATTGTCTTTTGTTCGGTATCATGAGTATAATAACCCATTAAAGTAATGCAACTTTCTGATTTATCACCTAGGTATTTTCAGGGTTCCGTAGTCAACATAGAACCCTTATAGTTTCGCCATGTCCGTCCGTCCGTCTGTCCGCGGCTTAGCTCAGAGACGCTTAGTACTAGAAAGCTGTAATTTGGCATGGTTATACGTATTAATCAGGCCGACAAAGTGGTAAAATAAAATATTGAAAATATTTTATTTACGTACACGTAAAGTGGGAATTATTTTTTTCTCATCTACCCCATGGTGTGGGGTGTCGTTGGATAGGTCGTTTAAACTACAGGGTAAAATTGATATCATTAGCATCCTTTTAAACTAAGAGTCTACCCATCAAACTGAACAACTTTTACTATGGGAGCAAACCGATCGGAGCAAAAAAAAATCTGCTGTTGCATACATTAGAGTCGGGAACTCGCGCGTCGACATTGCAGTTTAGTATGGAACAGCAGATTTTGTATTTGCTCCGATCGGTTTGCTTGCTAAAAGTTGTTCAGTTTGATGGATAGACTCTTAGTTTAAAAGGATGCTAATGATATCAATTTCACCCTGTATATTGCGGGCGTGTCAATTGATTCAAGGATTAATGTGCGAAATATTAAGCTTTAAAGAGCTTTTTTTTAGTATTTTCTACACAGCCAATCGTTTTTAACACGTAACATATCACTATTACAAAATTTTTTACCGTTACCTAATAATTATTAACTGGAGACGCAGGCAAGTATAGTTCTCGACTATTAAAATTATACAATTCGCGCATACACTTAACTATGTCTTTTACAGGAAACAATTATTGACAAAAACTTAATTGATTCGAGTCAAGAAATGCTGCGATAAGTTTTTTTAAGGCTGCGCCGAGCTTATTGTGCTGCCCGCAATCGTATTTTTTTTATTTCTTAACAATTAAACAATATTTCCGAAAAAATTAGAATGTCACTTTGTAGTCATTGCTGATTTTCAATTTATCGGGTCACTGCGGATTTCTTTTTATAATGTTTGTAGTTATTATCTTTAAAACCGCTAAAAGTTGCCACTTTTTGTGGTTTTAACGATAATAGAGCTACAAGCATAAAACATAATAATCCGTAATGTTTCGATAAATTGAAAGTCAATCAGGACTAAAATGTGACATTCTTCTTTTTAACATTTCCCAAAAACTTTTTGGGAAATGTTATTTAATTGTATAGAAATACAAAAAAATACGATTGAGAGCAGCACAATAGGCTCGGTAGGCTCTTAAGGCTTAAATTGAAAGCCAATCACTACAATATGACATTTTTGGATTTTGGACATGCTGTTTAATTGTTTAAAAAAAAGAAAAAAAATACGATTGAGGGCGGCACAATAGGCTCGGTGCCCTCTTAATTCAAGTTTCGGGACCGTTCGTACGTAGTCTTTCGTTAATTTCTACAAAATATTGTATGTTTCTATTTCGGATTATGTTTTCACTGAACATCGCAGAGCAATTTTACCGAAATAATAAAAAAAAATGTACGGAAATTGACGAATGACGAAAAAACTCCAAAAACTCCAAACAGTTTCAAAGATGTACTGTATGTTACACCTTCACACATTTTTGATACTTTTATCAGCTACAAAACGTAGCAAATCTTGCAATTTATATTTCTTGCATTAAAGTTATAATAGAACTTCAAAACGAAACTATAAAAATTACAATTTTAAACGTCGAAAATTATGTATTACGATGTAGATATAAGTCAATTTCAGGTTTTTTGTCAGGTTAGTTCCATCAATCTGTTTGAACACTCCGAAAGGGATTTTGTCCATAAATGTGTATTTGTATACATGGTGCATAAGTGTATACATGTAGTCATGTATGCATAATGTCGGTGTCTTATTATAACAGACGTTTAAAACATCTGCTTAGATGAAATAAGGACTATGAACAGCGAACTAGAATTCTATAGAACTGGAATACCGTTCAAAAAATGGCAACACGCAAACCCCAATCAAGTGGGTAGGACTAAAATCAAAGCGCCATTGGAAATCGGGCGACAGCGTCAAAGTAAAAACAGCAATATCGTGACTTTTGAAATTTTTTTCATTTATGCTTGTTTTGAATTATTAGTTATTAGATAAGCGCAGGGTTCGAAATTATCAAGATAATAATTTTCTTTGATAATTATCGGATAATTATCCAAGCTGATTCTTAGTTTCGAGTAAAATTTCTAACTAAAAGTTCTAAAATTGCTATTTTTGTTTCAATACACTCGTATCCAGACCAACCAGCTCACAGTCTTAGGCATTTTCGTTTCGTATCACAAAGAATAACAAATATTTGAGAAAAACAACAGAAAACGGTGAGAAAAATTATTTTGTGATTGTGAGCTGCTTTTTTCGCGAATCATGATCGGATACATATGTCGTGACATTGCTAGCTTATCAAGATAATTATCTCGATAATTGATGTGTTCTTGATGAATGAACCCTGGATAAGCGACATGTGATTGCAATAAATATATGAATATTAGTGTATACGTATACAATTATATACATCATGGGTATCATTATGTAGATCAAAAGTAGCATATATTTAAGCCATGTGATGACAATAAATAATTGAATATTAATATATGTATACATGTGTACATAACGTATACATGTATACATAACGTATACATGTATACATAACGTATACATTATTTTCCAAAACTATATAAATTCAGGGAGAAAACGGCAACATTTCGTGACTCGAATGGAAACGAACTAAACTAAATGTTGGTCATTGGAAAGAAGACTCAGTCTTTGTGGTAGAATATCCAGTTAAGTATAGCTTGCAACACCAGCGCCAGGATGAAGCCGCAGAACACGTCCCACGAGGACGCCGGCGAGGGGACGCGACCTGACGGTCACGACAAAAACAAGTTTTTTTAACTTTACACCCTGTATAAGTACTTACTTATACAGGGTGTAAGCTCGGAGTTTCCCTGCGAGATCGAATCAGAAATGAAGAGATCCGCAGAAGAACCAGAGTAACTGACATAGCCCAAAGAATTGCTAAACTTAAGTGGCAGTGGGCGGGGCACATTGCTCGCAGAACCGATGGCCGGTGGGGCCGAAAAGTTCTCGAGTGGCGACCGCGTACCGGAAAGCGCAGCGTGGGTAGGCCCCTCACACGGTGGACCGACGACCTGGTGAAGGCGGCGGGAAAACTTTGGATGAGAGCAGCGCAGGACCGGTCGTTATGGCGATCCTTGGGGGAGGCCTATGTCCAGCAGTGGACGTCCATCGGCTGAGATGATGATGATGATGTATAAGTATTAATAAGGGTTGAACCTTATCTGGCAGCACAGCATCGCCTTTTTCTGTCGCTCCATCCGTTTCTGTCACTCAGGAACGTCATTTGCTAGAGCAAATAAGATAGACGGAACGCGATCGCGGCTGTGATGCGGCGTGCGGTCGCGTTCCGTCTACCTTATTTGCTCTAGCAAATGACGTTCCTGAGTGACAGAAAAGGATGGAGCGACAAGAAAGGCGATGCTGTGCTGCCAGATGAGGTTCAACCCTTACCAGTTCACTCGATATTACTATAATACTACAGGGTGATCGTTTTAAACAAAGAGTCTGAGTCTACCCATCAAACTGAATAACTTTTACTATGACAGCATAAAAAAGTCTGTTATTCCATCATCATCATCATCTCAACCGATAGACGTCCACTGCTGCACATAGGCCTCCTCCAAAGATCGCCACAACGACCGTTCCTGCGCTGCCCTCATTCAACGGGTTCACCAGGTCGTAGGTCCACCTTGTGTGAGCTCACTGCCTACCCACGCTGCGCTTTCTGGTACGCGGTCGCCACTCGAGAACTCTTCGGCCCCATCGGCCATCGGTTCTACGTGCAATGTGCCCCGCATAATATGTCTTTCGATACGTACCGACGTTATGCGGCCTGAAGGCGACTGAGGCGCGTTGCCCCTCGCTGATGGCCTCCACAGTCTTAGAGTGCCTCTCTATATCGACGTCAACGCGAGTCTTTCGATACGTACCTACGTTATGCGGCTTGAAGGCGACTGTGGCGCATTGCCCCTCGCTGATGGCCTCCCCAGTCTAGGAGAGCCTCTATATATTTTTATTTTATTTATTTATTTTTTATTTTTATTTTATTGGAAAACCAACAGCAATATAATACAGTAATTACATGAGTATAAATCAGAAAGCCAATAACATATATATATCGACGTCAACGCGAGTCTTTCGATACGTACCGACGTTATGCGGCCTGAAGGCGACTGAGGCGCGTTGCCCCTCGCTGATGGCCTCCACAGTCTTGGAGAGCCTCTCTATATCGACGTCAACGCGAGTCTTTCGATACGTCCCGACGTTATGCGGCCTGAAGGCGACTGTGGCGCGTTGCCCCTCGCTGATGGCCTCCACAGTCTTGGAGAGCCTCTCTATATCGACGTCAACGCGAGTCTTTCGATACGTACCGACGTTATGCGGCCTGAAGGCGACTGAGGCGCGTTGCCCCTCGCTGATGGCCTCCACAGTCTTGGAGAGCCTCTCTATGGCGAGCGTCTGCTCTCGTAGCGAAGCGTCTATCGCGAATAGAGTCTGCTTCAATGTTCGCCTGCGAACAACAGACATATTGTGTTTTTACAGCGTCAAACAATATTTTAATTATGACAGTAAATATACAAGTTGAAGATAGGTGGATGGTAGGTGGCTGGTTTATTTTTCTTATTATTTATTAAGAAATCCGTCGTAAAAACGCATATTCTTTCAAAATGTCAACTGTCTAGGGTTATTAGTCTATTAGGGTTAAAAAAAAACAGCCCTCTATACTATAGAAAAAAAGAAAATCGATTAACAAAAATTGTTATCCAAATTTATTAATTTTCTAAATTTCCTACTAAAAAAAAAGGCCTTATGCTCCTAAATAGGCACTCCAAATACTCGGAGGACAAAATTACAGACTCCAAATTCAGACGACCTTAAATTGCGCGAAAATGACTCCCTGATTGTCAATATCGGTTAAAACTCACGTGGATGCTTAGATCGTCATAACACTTCTCCCTGCTGTCGGAGTCGGAGGGGCGCCGCAGAGGAACTTCCCCCGGCATGCTGGGGCTCCCGTCCGTCACGCTCTGGACCGCGAACTCGTAGACTTCCTCCTTTTATCACGCGCGTGGCAAAAGCAGGACTCAGGGATCAAGAACTCTTCCTCGAACTCTAAGATCCGTGTTAATAAACGAAACTGTACTCTGATAACCTCTTAAGGGGCCATAGGTTCAGACGAATATTTTCTATGAGCAACGCGATTGCTCAGCCCTCCGAAAAGTGCGTGCGCGTGCCGTATTTTAGATTAAAAAGAGTTAACAAAAGCACTTTTAATAGATTTTTTTTAAAGGTGAATAAGTGAGTATAAATACCAAAAATCGGAAACTATTTTAAATTCTTGTAACACGAGAAAAATGATTAAAAATACAAGAAAATACGTCATCTTTGTATCGAGTCAAGTAATTCCAATCGTGTATTCAATTGATGATTTCACTAGATAAACTATCCAAGAATACCGAGGTATGACTTTGGTTTCGGTAAATTGTATAAATCTAGTCGAAACATGAAAAATAAACGATGCCTCCAAGGTGTTTCGTTCTACCATAGGGTCTTACGTAACGTCAAACGCATTCTAAAACGTCATCTCAGAGGCCGCCAGCGTTAGAATTTTGTTTATTAATACGGGTCTAAGATTTCCTCTTTTTGCCACGCGCGAGAATCGTCTACGATGAGTGCCCCCTCATATCTCCGCGTCGTGCACGACTAAAAATGTATCCGTAACTCACGGGAAGGTCTTGGCACGTCGGCATGGTGGGCCTCCTATCAATCGTAATCTGGATCACGAACTCATGATCGAACTCGCAGATTTCCTCTTCGAACTCTAGAATCTCCTTCTTGCTTTGCTATTTGGCTTTGGCAGAAATCATGCGACCATTTGCACGTCTAAAGGGTACTTACCGCTCTCTGGATCACGAACTCGAGAAGAGATGAGTGGATATTCATTTCTCCGCTTCGTAAGCGATTACAAATGTACCAGTAACTCACGAAAAATTTAGAAAGACTTGAAGAAGATGAGTAACTCACGAGGATGTCTAGGATCGTCGTCGCAGCTCCTCGCTGTGTCGGAGTCGGAGGGGCGCCGCAGAGGAACTTCCCCCGGCATGCTGGGGCTCCCGTCCGTCACGCTCTGGACCGCGAACTCGTAGATATCCTCTTTATTACTGATCTCTCCGCTTCGTAAACGATTACTAATGTATCAGTAACTCACGTGGATGTCTTGGACCGTCGCCGCAGCTCCTCCCTGCTGTCGGAGTCGGAGGGGCGCGCGGAGAGGTCTCGCAGTCGCGCGGGGACTTCCCCCGGCAGCAGTGCCGTGGGGTTCGTGGGGGTCCCGTGCGTCACGCTCCGGATCACGAACTCGTCCTCATACTCGTAGATCTCCTCTTTTTGCCACGGGCTGGAGACAGGAGTCTTATCTTAAGAGGCCATAGGTTCAGACGAATATTCTATGAGAAACGCGATTGCCCAGCCCTCCGAAAAGTGCGTGCCGTATTTTCGATTAAAAAGAGTTAACAAAAGCACTGTTTAAAATTTCTTTTTATGATTTCACTAGATAAACTAATGGTGAATATGTGAGTATAAATACCAAAAATCGAAAACTATTTTAAGTTCTACAAGAACACGAGAAAAATGTTTAAAAATACAAGAAAATACGTCATCTTTGTGACGATTTTCTATCGAGTGAAGTAATTCCAATCGAGTATTCAATTGATGATTTCACTAGATAAACTATCCAAGAATACTGAGGTATGACTTTGGTTTCGGTAAATTGTATAAATCTAGTCGAAACATGAAAAATAAAAGATGCCTCTAAGGTGTCGCGTCCTACCATAGGGCCTTAATGAGAGTCGCCACTACAACCCGGGCGAATTAACTTGACACCTGGCTCGGAATTCGACACCCCTCCTTCTACCCCCCGCGGGACCCCGCCGTCGCCGCGCGAGGCCAGTAGCGATGCATCTCAGTTACCGTTGCATTTGCCCCTGCGCTCTAGCATTTTCGAGTTATACTTTGGCTGTTATTTGTCATTGTTATTGGGATTTTCGGTCGAGCCAGGTGTCAAGTTAAGTCGCCCGTGTTGTTGAAATTTTTTCATAATTCATAATCATTTATTGCTTCATGTGGTGTACATAGATCTCTTTTAAGGGAATAAAGGCAGGTTTATACAGGGTTTAAAATTAAATGGGATACTTACTTAAAGGGGTGCTTCAGACCATCAAACTGAACAACTTTCTCTATAGGACCAATACCGAAATTGCAAATAAAAAATCTACTGTCCCATACATTTCAGTGGAGTTATGTTTACAGCTTTGTATGGGACAGCGGATTTTTTTTTCTTGATTTCAGTGTTGGTCCTATAGTAAAAGTTGTTCAGTTTGATGGTATTTAAAGGTTAATGATATGAGTACTTTTCCCAATCTTCTTCTTCTTACTTCTTGTTCTTCTATACTCTTTAGGTTCTTTATACCTGTATTCCCAAAACTGGAATGTTTAAACCTATAAAAGTCGTACGAATATAAAATGACTTACTTCGTATTGCTATGATTATATTTCCATCCTAGGTCCGAAACACCTGGAAATTAAAACAGTTAAAATGTAAAATACAGACAGACTATCGTAATCATAATAACGTCGAGAGCTTCGGTAGCGCGTTGCAAAGCAATCACGAGGGGTCCGGGTTCGAATCTGAACGGACGACATGCCATGTACCATTGAGTTTTTCTAACTTTAGTCCCTTGACTCTCTCTTACTACCGGTTTCTAGACTTTCTGTTACTATTGGCACAGCATAAGAAAGAGTATCTATTACTACATACAGTACGGACACTCCCTTCCTCCCACCAACTTTTTACTTCACCGCCTCTATCGCCCTCGGCAGTCACATGTAGCCTAGATTGTCACCATCTAGAATTTATGTTTTCGAAACAAGAGCATAGGTATAGATGAAGGATAAAAACTCTTTTTTGAATAGACGGGTGTCACTGCGTTTTATTTACGAAAAAAGAAATAAATGAAAAAAAAATTGACTGTCTGGCAAACAAACGGCAGAGAATTTAAAACGCTAACGCTTATTGTCAAAGTTTTGTTCCCCGGCCTATTATCATTTTGCAAGACAATTCAGGTGCAAGATGGGCATACATTGTGCGGTATACGGCTGTCCAAGCCATTATAAAGATAATCATAGAAGATTCTTCAGATTTCCAAAGGAAGAATCAAGGTTAGTGGTTTTTTTACTTTATGTTTATGTTTATGGTCTTTATTTTACGGTACCTAAATATAATCTCTTTGATTTTTCCCATTCGTCGACTCGACATCGACTAAGTCACGCGCGCCATCTGCCCGTCACAAGTTGCGTGGCAGTGTCCGGGCTGTGCTATTGGTCCCTAGACTATTTATTACCTACTATTGGTTCCTGGACTTTATGTTACTATTGGTTTTTAGACTCTCTATTACTATTGGATCCTAGACTTTCTATTTTACTATTATAGCCTAGAGTATCTATTACTATTGGTTGCTAGATTCTCTATAACTATTGGACCCTACTCTTTTACTATTGGTTCCTAGACTCTATTACTATTGGTTGCTAGACTCTCTATTACTATTGGTTCCTAGACTCTATTACTATTGGTTTCTAGACTCTCTATTACTATTGGTTCTACATACATACATAAGCTCACGCCATTGTCCCAAGGGGGTAGGCAGAGACCACAGATCGCCACACGCTACGACTCTGACACACTTCTCTAGCCTCATTCACATTCATACATCTTTTCATGCACTTCCGTCGATTGAGGTTGCTACGCACTTGTACTTTTCGGAAAAGATCATTGATTTGATCGTGGTATGTTTTCCTCGGACGGCCTCTCCCAACACTTCCACTCACCTGTGCTCGATAAATTTCATTCGTAAGTCTTCATTCATTCATTCTCTCTACGTGACCAAACCATCTAAGCATACCCCTCTCAATCCTTGTTACTATATCATCCTTCAACTTACACCAATCCCTTATCACACTGTTCTTGATTCGATCAACCAAAGTAATACCACACATACTTCGTAAGGAGCGCATTTCAACTGCATTCACTCGACTTTCATTCCTTTTATTCCATACCCAACATTCACTCCCATACATTAGCGTAGGCACCAACACACCGTTGGTTCTTAGACTCTCTATTACTATTGGTTCCTAGACTCTATTAATATTGGTCCATACCTTCTGGCGGCATCACGTGGGGGTCCTTATGGAAGAGGCGCGGCACCCAGGGGGTGACCTGGTTCCTAGTACGGGCCCTCTGACCCTCTTCTATTATTGTCTTTTGCTGTGTAGGTTCCTAGACTCTATTACTATTGGTACCTAAACTCTCTATTACTATTGGTCCCTACTCTTTTACTATTGGTTCCTAGACTATTATTATTGCTTCCTAGACTTTATTATTATTGGTTCCTAGACTTTATTATTATTGGTTCCTAGACTCTATTAATATTGGTCCATACCTTCTGGCGGCATCACGTGGGGGTCCTTATGGAAGAGGCGCGGCACCCAGGGGGTGACCTGGTTCCTAGTGCGGGCCCTCTGACCCTCTTCTATTATTGTCTTTTGCTGTGTAGGTTCCTAGACTCTATTACTATTGGTACCTAGACTCTCTATTACTATTGGTCCTTACTCTTTTACTATTGGTTCCTAGACTATTATTATTGGTTCCTAGTCTCTATTACTATTGGTTCCTACTCTATTACTATAGGTTTATAATACCTTCCGGCGGCATCACGTGGGGGTCCTTATGGAAGAGGCGCGGCACCCAGGGGGTGACCTGGTTCCTAGTGCGGGCCCTCTGACCCTCTTCTATTATTGTCTTTTGCTCCGTAGCCGCTATCTGCAAAATTTTACAAAATATAGGATCTCTTCATTTCTGATTCAATCTCGCAGGGAAACTCCGAGCATAGCCCTCTTCATTGCCCATTGGATGACTTTCAGCCTTTTTATGAGGCCTTGAGTGAGCGACCACGTCTCTGTTCCATATGTCATCACTGACAACACACACTGGCAACTTTTACTTACACTCTGTCTGTATATGTACTACTACTAAAAAGGTTTCATCTGAAAACCAACACCCTGCTCTCTGGCAAGGTCTATGTTGAGCTGGGACCTATTTGCTGCTGTAGCATACAATAAATTACATGTTGTTCTATTCTATGTCTCGTTGTATTCTTGTTTGTAAAATAGTTTTGAACTGTAATATTATGTGTTTGTTACTTTTGCAAATAAATTGTTTATCTATCTATCTATATGTAATGTTAGTTACTTGGTCTTCGTTCTGTATCGCCTCGGACACCTTGAGCCACAGCCTCTGAGACTCGTACTCGTGCTGGAGGTTCACCTGCATCAGGAACCGAGGCATGCGCTGCTGCTTGAGTATCGCGACGTCAAGCAGGACGCTCTCTTCCTGCAATTTATATACGTTTCTGTCACATTAACCCCGATTTATGGGGCCCCGAAACCACAGGATACGTAATAGTATACAGGGTCCTTCTTAATATGCTGACACTTTTTTAAGGGGATGATCAGACCATGATACTGATCAACTTTCTCTATGGGACCAACATCAAAATCGCGAAAAAAAAATCAGCTGTCCCATACATTTGGCTCGATTAGGTTTGCAGTTTTGTATGGGACAGCTGATTTTTTTTTTCGCGATTTCGATGTTGGTCCCATAGAGAAAGTTGCTCAGTTTGACGGTCTGATCATCCTCTTAAAAAAGTGTCAGCATATTAAGTTGGACCCTATATACAGTATAAGAGATAAGTGTACTTTTTGCAACCATCGACAGCAAGGCTGATTCAGTGTTTATGGGTGCAGAGTATTACTGCTTGCTTACTGCCCGCATAACTTCAGTCAGTTTAGGAGTTACAAACGTTTAAAGGTCAGTAAAAAATTAATTACTGTTCACATCGCTACAGTGCATATTATTATAGTATGCACTGTAGCTATGTGAACAGTACAAAAACTGACATGAACTGCCAGTCGGTTTAGGAGATACAGCCATTCAAAGGTCCGATCTTTGAACGGCTGTAACTCCTAAATCGACTGATGAACCATGTCAGTTTTTGTACTGTTCACATAGTGGTAATAAGGAACTTAAGGTACAAAAATAAAATTAAGTTTTTTTTTACCTCGCCCTTATAGCTTCATCTAAAATGCCCGTACATACACGTGCCGTATTGCTAGAAAGATTAGTCTTCTCTGCTTGATGATAGTCGGTAGATAGATAGATATACGGTAGATAACATTCGTGGGGGCGCCCCCCATCCCACGTTAAATTTTAGGGGTGTAATTTAGCCCCTCTGCCCCCCCACTTCCGGGTTCCCTGTCCACTCACCCCACTTTTCTTGTCCTTGATATCAATCTTGCCATCCCAGTCCCCGTCCAGCGTGGCGACGGTCTCCTTGCCCTTCTTTATACGACCAGAGATCGAGGTAGTCTGGTCTGAGCTGCCTAGGAATGACTGTATTATATCAAAGAGTCCACTCACCCCACTTTTCTTGTCTTTAATATCAATCTTGCCGTCCCAGTACCCCTCCAGCGTGGCGACGGTCTCCTTGCCCTTCTTTATACGACCAGAAATCTAGTTAGTCTGGTCTATACCACCTAGGAATGACTGTATTATATCAAAAAGTCCACTCACCCCACTTTTCTTGTCTTTAATATCAATCTTGCCGTCCCAGTACCCCTCCAGCGTGGCGACGGTCTCCTTGCCCTTCTTTATACGACCAGAGATCGAATAACTCTGGTCTATACCACCTAGGAATGACTGTATTATATCAAAGGGTCCACTCACCCCACTTTTCTTGTCCTTGATATCAATCTTGCCGTCCCAGTACCCCTCCAGCGTGGCGACGGTCTCCTTGCCCTTCTTTATACGACCAGAGATCTAGTTAGTCTGGTCTATACCACCTAGGAATGACTGTATTATATCAAAGACTCCACTCACCCCAGTTTTCTTGTCCTTGATATCAATCTTGCCGTCCCAGTACCCCTCCAGCGTGGCGACGGTCTCCTTGCCCTTCTTTATACAACCAGAGATCGAGTAACTCTGGTCTATACCACCTAGGAATGACTGTATTATATCAAAGGGTCCACTCACCCCACTTTTCTTGTCCTTGATATCAATCTTGCCGTCCCAGTACCCCTCCAGCGTGGCGACAGTCTCCTTGCCTATCTTTATACGACCAGAGATCGAGTAATGGTTTATACCACCTAGGAATGACTGTATTATATCAAAAAGTCCACTCACCCCACTTTTCTTGTCCTTGATATCAATCTTGCCGTCCCAGTACCCCTCCAGCGTGGCGACGGTCTCCTTGCCCCTTTTTTATACAACCAGAGATCGAGTAACTCTGGTCTATACCACCTAGGAATGACTGTATTATATCAAAAAGTCCACTCACCCCACTTTTCTTGTCTTTAATATCAATCTTGCCGTCCCAGTACCCCTCCAGCGTGGCGACAGTCTCCTTGCCTATCTTTATACGACCAGAGATCGACTAATGGTCTATACCACCTAGGAATGACTGTATTATATCAAAAAGTCCACTCACCCCAGTTTTCTTGTCTTTAATATCAATCTTGCCGTCCCAGTACCCCTCCAGCGTGGCGACGGTCTCCTTGCCTTTCTTTATACGACCCGAGATCGAGTTAGTCTGGTCCGAACCGCCTAGGAATGACTGTAAAAACACACATTTTATTAATTGCAGTCATCAGCCTATAAACGCAGGTTACGGGAACGATTTGCGACTCCTGAATCCCCCTCAAATTGAAGGGAAAAATATATAAGAGTATAAAAAGACCTGTCGTTATGTATTGATCAGAATGTTGGGCCACAAAAGGGACGGATGAGAAACGACTGCATGCAGCTGAGATGCGAATGTTGAGATGGATGTGTGGTGTAACTAGAATGGACAAGATTAGGAATGAGTATATTAGAGGAAGTTTGAAAGTAGCACCTATGACGGAAAAATTGCAGGGTAATAGATTATTGTGGTATGGACATGTAATGCGGAGGGATGAGTGTCATGTTACGAGACGAGTGTTAAGTATGAATGTGGATGGCTGTGGTAGGAGAGGCAGGCCGAAGAAAAGATGGATGGATTGTGTGAAGAATGATATGTGTAAAAAAGGGGTGAGTGTTGAGACGACGGCTAAGAGAGATGAATGGAAGAGGATGACATATTGCGCCGACCCCAAATAATGGGAAATGGGCAAGAGAATGATGATGATCAGTCTATAAACGTCCCACTTCAGGGCACAGGTCTACCCTCAACACATATGATGTGCACATGCCAGGGAAATTTATAAACAAAGAAACGGCCAAGTGTGTGTCGGGTAAAACTGATTCTGAGACGGTAAAGTTCGCCGGATCTGCTAGTCTAAACTATTATAAAACTGTAAGAGAAGTGTGTCTGTACATTGAAGATATTAAAAAAAAGATTACGATATGGTTTTTAGGTGTCCCTGACTCCAAATCAACCTTTTTTAGAATTTTTGTCCGTCTGTTTGTTTGTTTGATCAAGCACCACGCAAAAACTACTGAACCGATTTCGATGAAACTTTTTTTGTTTGATAGCTTATGATCTGACTTAAAATCTGGTATATAATTTGTGCGGACGAAGTCGCGGGTTAACTCTAGTGAAGTATAAAATAGCATACCCTTAATTTGAATTCTACTTCCGCATGGTATCCAGTGTTGATGCACATCACGTGAATCTGAAAAAAAGACAAAAAAAAATTATTATTATTTGTTCAAAGTTTCAAGTCGCTTGCAGTGAGCCGATAAGAGGCAAATGCCTCGGACAGCACTTTACTAAGGGCGGCAGATTTAAAAATAATAATATGTATTGATTAACCTGTCTATAAACAATTCGCAGCGCAGAGAAAAGTCGAGCTCAATTCGCTCGCTCATAGTGTCTGATTTAATTACGGCACGCGTAATTCAAAAGAGTTATGACTACAACAAAGTCACGGTGCTAATAATTTCGAGCTCGCTTCGCTCGATTCATAGCTTTTGCTTAGTTGCACATGTTTTGTATCGGCAGAGCTCTGGTTACAACCGAATCGGTTCGTATTAAGGAGAAAAGTTACGCGCTCTAAGTTTAAATTTTTTCATGGATAAACCAAAAGATATCTGACCACAACGGTATAGGTAAGTAAACCAGAATCTCAGGACATGAAAAAAAGTAAAAAAAAATATATAGATTTTCACATGGTAGGATTGCAGTGGGATTTTGCACCGATACAAGCAACGCGAGTGAGCGAGCTCGAAGTAGTGTGAGACCTTGAGTTGGCCAATCACGTTGCATCGTTTGGTGCCCCGCTACCCGCACCTACCGCCAAAAATGGTGACTTGGGCCTGAACAAAATTTTCATCATGCGGTATCTATTGGGGGAATCTGTGAGTGTTCCAATGACGATGCCCTTGCAGTGCGCGTACGGCGCCGTAGTTTATAATAATCACAGCGCCATCTATCGACCACAAGCGGAGCTATCTCTGCGCTCACCTTGCCGTGGCTGACGTTGAAATACCCTATAATCATAGATATATTATAGGGTAGATAAATATTATGAAGCAAGACATAACAACACTACTTGCCATCTATTCACACTTATGACAACCGCCCATTAGAATAAGTGAAATATCAATAGTAAACAGATACCGTCTTTAACCATTTTGTCACCAGACCTCCAGCTGAAAGACTCCGCTATTTCATATTTCATATATTTATTGCTTTTCTATGTATTAGTTTACATGGTCTTAGGTTTTAAGTTAGTAGGTACAAGACATAGAAACCCTGTAAGGGCACTGCAACACAGTATAAGTCTAAAATACATTATTTTAAAGGTGGGTACATTTTATCGGTCGCTAGTATGCATGAGGAATTAATAATTGATATGTCAAAGGATAAACTATAACAGAAACAACAGATACAAAACAAATAAAATAAATCTATCTATCTATAACGTCACGCCTCTTTCCCAGTGGGGTAGGCAGAGACCAGGGCGCGCCACTTACTACGATCTTTACATACCTCTTTTGCCTCATGCACATCCATACATCTCTTCATACATGCCCGTCGGTTTCGAGTACTCCGCACCTCCCCTTTTTGTAGGACGCAACTGATTTGATCAGCATACGCAAATAAAATAAAATAAAAATAAATTAGGAATTCATTATAATATCATTAGAAATAATCATGCTAATCGCCTATTTATAAATGCATGTCAATAGTATTATAGTTTTTTAATATCTAGGTACCTAATGTTTATAACCTACAAAGGATCGGCGAAAAACTCTTGCAGTGTATAGTATGCTCTACTCGCGACTCTAGTATTATTAGTATTTCCTTACGTTAAGAATGACTTTTGCTTGAATTTGCTTAAAAAGTGGTGCCATTTGTGTAATTGATATTGCCAGTCTTTAGTTTATACGTCTATGCCTATAATAATCACAGCGCCATCTATAAATTCTAAGCGGAACTAACTCAACGCTCACCTTGCCTCCTAGCTCCATGCTGAGTGTTCCTATGACGATGCCCTTACAGTGCGCGTACGGCGCCGTAGTTATGTACGTCTCTCCCCACTTCAGGAGATGCACTCGTGCGCATCCCTCCAAAATGGCAGACGTTGAATTACCTGGAATTAACAAAGAAATTGCAAAATTGACAATTGAAATTGAAGAAGTGGGTAAGGCACATTGCTCGCAGAACCGATGGCCGAAAAGTTCTTGAGTGGCGACCGCGTACCGGAAAGCGCAGCGTGGGTAGGCCCCCCAAAGAAATATTTATACCGAATTCGTTTTTTCATCATCATCATCATCTCAGCCGATGGACGTCCACTGCTGGACATAGACCTCCCCCAAGGATCGCCACAACGACCGGTCCTGCGCTGCCCTCATCCAATGGGTTCCCACCGCCTTCACCAGGTCGCTGGTCCACCTTGTGGGGGTTCACTGCTTACCCACGCTATGCTTTCCTGTTAGACCGAGATCCGACCGTAAAATTATGCACCTTTTTCATAGGCGAACGAAATGTGATTCTAGTGTATGTTTACACAGGGGTTAATCAACGCCGCCAAATTGCCTACAAAAATAAATGAGGGAAGTAAATGAGGTGCCATCGGAAGGAGACTGATCTAAAGTACTGAAAAACTAGGGTTGCCACCTCTAAGTCTGCCGCAACTCTAGGGTTTCCAGGTTCAAAAATGACTTCTTTGAACCTGGCAAACCTTCCGATGGCACCTCATTTACTTCCCAAACAGATAGGTGGAAAAAGTTATACCAAAAATCATGGCAAGGTGCTTGCGGCAAGATTTTTCTAGGCAACTTGGCGGCGTTGAATTAAACTGTGTAAACATACACTAGAATAACATTTCGTTCCCCTAAGAAATAGGTGCATAATTTTACGGTCGGATCTCGGACTATCTACACGGTCGCCAATCGAGAATTGGTTACTTACAAGCCCAAATTTTTTGTGCTATAAATATCTCAAATCCTAGAGTAAGAAGAACTAGCGTTGGGTATTCTCCATATTAAACTGCGTGCACCGGAATTTAGTACATTCTAGTTCGCTAGATGTCGTTACGAGCATCAATTCGCTATTCTTGCATCAACAATTTCGGATCTACTTGGTTACCTAAGCTACCTCTCTTACGTAGATGGTTTGGTTCATGATATTGGAAGACTAATCAACATTTCTTAGCGTATATTGGCGTTTTTTTTTGGTTTCCTAGGAGATCGATAGATGGCGCAATGGTCTGTGCAAATAAAGGTTAACTTTCAAAAAGTGTTCTTTAAAATAATAAAGAGGGAAAAGATGATCAAAAAGATGCCAACGCATCTTTTGATGGAATATTTAGTTATTTACGAATCATTTTAATCGAAAGAAACTGTTTTCGTCTGACATGGTTGTATGGGCTCGATCCCTTGGCCTTTAAAAAAAAGGTAGACACAGTCTTGGCATGATTTTGACAGAATCTCGCGAACGTCTCTATGGAGCGATAAGCATGTCATCTGCAGAGTTTTTAAGGAACTAAATTTAAGAAAGAAAAGAAAAACGCTAATTCATCTACTCGCGGGCATACACGAAGAATTTTTCGGTTACGCTGGTAGACGGAATATCAGTGCAGCCGGGTATGAGAGAGCGATAGTCATAAAATCCTATACAATTTATATGAAGTGACATGTCGGAGTCAGGTGGAGTCAGTACAAAAAAGTGGTTACGCCGATAAGGACAGCAATAAGGTAGCGAACTTCTTTTTTAACTAGAGCGAATTTGGTATGTGCATCTGTTATTGAGTGAATATGACAAGACACGTGCTTCCTTCTAGTACCTTCTGTTTCTACGACTCGCGGGCAAGAAGTCAGCGCCATCTATGAGACGGGATTTAGAACTTTTTCCGAGGTATGCCACTTAGTATGGAGTATAGCACTTTTACTCTATGCTATAAAGATTGAAGATACACTCACCGTAGAACTTGGATCGTGCTAAGAGGCTTCCTTCTATTACGAAGCCCTCCTTTCTATTTGAGATGTAGAAAGCTGACACTGGCGGGTGGTGGGATACCTGCGAACAAACAATTTATTACATGATACGTCAGAGAACTAAAGTGGTTGACATAGCTCTTAAAATTTTCATTTCATTACTTTTTTACTCACTTTATTCTTCTTATAAAAATAATATACATCTATAATCTAAAGACAGGAACGTATTCTGATTAGGGCAAAATGGGCAAGTGGTAAGGCTAGCCCGGAAGGTCTCCCCGAGCACCGGGTTGTAGGGCTTCTTGAGACCCTTCGGCTTGCGGTACAACCCCGAGAGGTACCAGCGCAGCACGCACTTAAACCTGAGGTATAGGTCCTCTAAGGTCTAAATGTAACTAGTAGAACGTACCTGCTCGGCGACATAGTAAGTGTAGTTGTCAGAGTTGGGGTGCCGACACCAACAACGGAAGGTTTCCCCGAGCACCGGGTTGTAGGGCTTCTTGAGCCCCTTCGGCTTGCGGTACAACCCCGAGAGGTACCAGCGCAGCACGCACTTGTATCTGAGGTATGGGCCCTCTAAGGTCTAAATGTATCTAGTAGAACGTACCTGCTCGGCGACATAGTAAGTGTAGTTGTCAGAGTTGGGGTGCCGCCAGCAGCAATGGAAGGTCTCCCCGAGCACCGGGTTGTAGGGCTTCTTGAGACCCTTCGGCTTGCGATACAACCCCGAGAGGTACCAGCGGAGCACGCACTTGAATCTGAGGTATGGGTCCTCTAAAGTCTAAATTTAACTAGTAGAACGTACCTGCTCGGCGACATAGTAAGTGTAGTTGTCAGAGTTGGGGTGCCGCCAGCAGCAATGGAAGGTCTCCCCGAGCACCGGGTTGTAGGGCTTCTTGAGACCCTTCGGCTTGCGATACAACCCCGAGAGGTACCAGCGGAGCACGCACTTGAATCTGAGGTATGGGTCCTCTAAAGTCTAAATTTAACTAGTAGAACGTACCTGCTCGGCGACATAGTAAGTGTAGTTGTCAGAGTTGGGGTGCCGCCAGCAGCAACGGAAGGTCTCCCCGAGCACCGGGTTGTAGGGCTTCTTGAGACCCTTCGGCTTGCGATACAACCCCGAGAGGTACCAGCGGAGCACGCACTTGAATCTGAGGTATGGGTCCTCTAAAGTCTAAATTTAACTAGTAGAACGTACCTGCTCGGCGACATAGTAAGTGTAGTTGTCAGAGTTGGGGTGCCGCCAGCAGCAACGGAAGGTCTCCCCGAGCACCGGGTTGTAGGGCTTCTTGAGACCCTTCGGTTTGCGGTACAACCCCGAGAGGTACCAGCGCAGCACGCACTTAAATCTTAGGTATGGGTCATCTAGGTTCTGCGCACTGGAAATATGAGAAAAGGTTTTGTTAAGCCTCATTTTCATAGGTCGATAGACACAGCATGCTGCAAGTAGATCAAGTGTATTCGTAGGACTCGGTCTCTGAGCATCATCTCTGTCTTAGATATATTTTTGCAAGGCCAATCTTCGTCAAACTAAAATTTTTGTCTCTGAGATATTCTTCTAAAGTCATTGCGCTTGGATGCATATGCGCCTTCGGGGCTAGTACGCCAACCCGCGATAGCGTGCTATAGCCCTATACGCTTCCGCTCTCTTTCTATTTGCGCGCGAACGAACGAGATAAAAGACGTGATATTTAGTGATATAGCCGTATTACGTGCAACGTGCTAGCTAGGCTGGATTCATAATCAGATTTGCCAGAAAAGCCATTGGCTTCTCAAACAGATCTGTACCAAGAATATTGCTCAGTCCCTGAAGACACAAGGTCAGCATAAGCTTGTCAATAAATAGATACAAGACTAGACTCACAGATCGTCAAGTATATTAGAAGACCAAACTTTTGACCATCTAAGAATCGGACCTAGTACTCTATGCCAAGATGTTCCCGAAAGACAGAAGAAATGCTGGAATTACGATATTCTGCATAGAGTATACTTTCTGCAAGATCACTAACAAGATCAACAAGCGTCTACACAAAATAATGCTACAGCTGTAACATATCTAAGATAACGTTTTTTGTTCTCAGGGGTCGGGGAGCATCTACTGTCCATAACAGCAGGCCATAGGGGGACCACACCAGTGACATCGACGCGCCCTAGAAGGTCAACTTAACCAGTGAAAGAAGTTTCAGTAGTAGGGATAAACGAGAACCGGCCAGCGATGTGCCGGTAGCGTCTGCAGACGCCAGAATGAAATGGCGTGCGCAGAGATCGCGACTGTCTCCCGCGGTGACAACATGGACCTCGATTGAACATGGAGATGATTGTGTTTGGTATAGGGTGTTGCTGGGACTAAGCTGAGGGTATCAACCACTCACCGCGCCAGTACGTCCGCGTGGTAGTAGTTGTCGGAGAGCTTGTCGAGGAAGGAGCGCGGCTCCAGGATGAAGGTCGGCAGCACCACCTTGCTCAGGTCCATGCCGGGGCGCACTTGCTTCAGCAGGAACCATAGCAACGACTTGTTCTCCTCCGCTACTTCTTCTACTAATTCTCCGGCCTGTGGATGTCGTTAGATTTATTAAAGGTTGCAGCATAGTTACAGTAACACACATACAAAACTTGCGACCATTTTGGGGCGGTCAGACTTTTTGCTACAACTACCAACGATAAGCTTTGTCATCATCAGTCTATAAACGTTCCACTGCAGGGCACAGGCCTACCCTCAGGGATGCTGTATGGGCGTCAGTCCACCACGCGTGCCCAAAACGGATTGGTAGACTTCACAAACGCATCAGAATCTCTTCTTCACCGTTTGAGAGTCTGGAATACTACATCAGAGTAGTATCCATGAGGAATTCCTCCGCACTGAAAAAAGGTATTGGGCTCAGAGAAGCTGACGTTGGTAAACCAATTGCTAAACTAAAGCGACAATGGGCGGGGGGGCTCATTGGCACATTGCTCGCAGAAAAGATGGGGAACCTGTTAGATGAGAGCAGCGCCAGGAGCGGTCATTCTGGCGATCTTTGAAGGACAAAGGTCCAGCAGTTGACGTATATAGGCTGAAACGATGATGATTGGGCTCAGTTTGAGTCAGTGTTGCAAAAGCTACCGATTTATCGGTAGATCTACCGATTTCGGATACTGTCTACCGATATACCAATTTTAGGCTGTGATCTACCGATTTATTTACCAGCAGATTTTTTAGCTAAATCTTGAAGTATTTTCGCTGTTTTTTTGTGGCAGATGCTATGAAATTAAGGTTAGTGATGAATCTTATCATACCTTATCAGAAAGGTGGGACTTTCCCTTGAAAGATAAGGAGTTCATGCTTCTTAAATCCCTGCTGAAAAATTATCGAGAACTATTTTTCGATATAACTAAAATAACACAAAAGTCTTTATTTTTACCCAAGTTTCTAGTTTTGGTGAATACGCAACTGGCTGGCACGGGAACAAAATTATGAAGTGTCAGCATGTCTCATGGTTCAGAATTTGTTGGCGAATGAGCACTGTTGGAAAAAAAGGACCTAAAAACAGAACTTTATAAACATTTCTTAACTTTTAGACAATCTACCGATTTTTGACGCAAATTGTACCGATTTTATTAAAGTCACTTTTACAATACTGGTTTGAGTCTATCTATTTTGCCTTTCTGGTCTCTCTGGCAAAGAATAACAAGCACAAATAAAAGACCGCACTCACCGCTCCAGTCTCCCGGTCAGGATCCTCCACGTAGACCCTCTCGATCCTCGCTAGCTCGGCCTGCTTCCTGTCAACTCCCTGAGCCTCCGGCTGCATGCCGCTTCTTGATCCCTCGCTGTCTGTGTCTGACGCTGCTCCCGCTAGCTCTGTTGGAAGTGACGATAGCGCTACTACAGTGCTTTGGTAAACGGGCAGGGGGAATAGCAGAGGGGAAATCTGGTCTGGTACACCAAAGCACGTATACAGACGGTTCTTGTATTCCGAGAGATAAGTATACTTTTTGCAACCATCAGCAGCAAGGCTGATTCAGTGTTTATGGGATGTAGAGGTTCTCTGTGATGGGGATGGACCAGGTCTGCCTTGCATAACTCCAGTCGGTTTCGGAGTTACTGATGATTAAAGGTCTGTAAAAAATTAACGATCAGCTGCGAGGCTGATCGTATGTTATTGTTGTAGTATGCACTGTAGCTATGTGAACAGTACAAAGACTGACATGGTTCATCAGTCGGTTTAGGAGATACAGCCGTTCAAAGGTCGGAACTTTGACTGCCTGTATCTCCTAAACCGACTGACAGAACTTGACAGTTTTTATACAGTTCACATAGCTACAGTGCATACTACAACAATATCATACGATCATCCGTGCGGCTGATCGTTAATTTTTTACAGACCTTTAATCATCAGTAACTCCTAAACCGACTGGAGTTATGCAGGCAGATCTGGTCCATCCCCATCACAGAGATGCTCTACACCCCATAAACACTGAATCAGCCTTGCTGCTGATGGTTGCAAAAAGTACACTTATCTCTTATACTATCATGGTGGGACATTCATTGAAAAAGCAATGTAAAAGAAATCGCTGTCATAGCAATATTCGGATTTCGAGGGGAATAAATCCCACATATCCTGGATACGTGCTTGGTACACCCCAGTATGAAAGAGATTTTATTTTTTCTGGTCAAGCTATAATACAAATAAACTAAATTTATGTTCGTACAATATTGAATAGCACAGATTTCATCGATACATAAAACTTCGAGCGGTACACTACTATAGCTTGCTTTAAACCCTTAGATTAAAAAATGAGAGAGCGTATCTCGCCAGTTATGAAAACTTATGTAAACAAAAAAGACAAAAATATTATTTTTTGTTTCGGTCACTGTGGCCGGTTTTTGTGAATCCTATAGAAATCGTCTTTTAGTATGCAAAAGTCACGCTATTCATAACGCTAACAACAAGCCTCAAAACTCAACTTTTCATGAAGAAAAGGGCGCAATTTTCAATACTTTTCTGTGAAATGGTTAAGATTAAGAGCTAGCCTTATCGTCAACTTAGGTGTTTTCATCATCATCGGCCTTTCCATCTATAAAAGATGATTTAGGCAGCGTCTTGGCGGCACTTCCTTGGCTGAAAAGCGGGAAAGGAGGCATGATTGGATTGCAAACCCAACTGGCACAGGAAACTCTAATTTTACTTGCAGTACATGCGACCATAAAACTCGGAAACTACAGTACCTCGGTCACATTATGAGAAGTGATAAATACCAACTTCTCCAGATTATTGTGCAGGGGAAAATTTTGCGACGACGACTGCCTGGTAGAAGAAGGACGTCCTGGCTTGAAAACCCGTGTGAATGGTTCGAAATGGACACAACCTCACTGTTCAGGGCTGCAGTCTCCAGGGTCCTAAAAGCCCTATTGATAGCGAACCTCCGATAGGAGATGGCACCACATCCACAAGAAGAAGAAGACATACGACCGTACCTGTCGCTCTCGTATCGGGCTTTTTAGCCACGAGCGTAAGATGTTAAGGGTGTCTGGCATTGTAACTATACTTATGTTAGAGTATAAAAGCTGAATTTTATACATGTTACTTGGTTAACTATTAGAAGATGTGTCCTCAGTAGCTCGACAGTTTTGATACTTCCAACCCTTGGCCAGACAATTTTAACCTGCTACCTGCCAAAGCAACCATGACTCAAACTTCATATTTGCCCATCATTCCTACCTGTGTTGGGAGCATCCTCTGTGAAACTTTTAGCTTTTATAAAATAACGAAGGTCTTGAACTATAACTTTAAAAACCAACCTGTATTCCGAAAACAATCAACAACGTCTTCAATCTTCTCCACTTTGCAACATCCATTCTCCATCTTGCTAAAATCCGACAAAATTGCGGAGTCTACAGAATACTTTCTGTTCAAAGACAGAGTGGAGAAGTGGTCGGGCTCCGAGCATTGTCTGGATAACTTCTTCTGCCTTTTTAGCAGAGAGAAGATACTTGATCGTCTTCTCTCTTGCTTTGGAATTTTCGATGATAGTATAATGTCGGATTCGTGCTCCATTTTGAGTTGCACTTTAATTTTCGTCACTTGAGTCCTAAATTTTTATTTGCATCTTATTTGTTTTAGTTTAGTCACTTTAATCTCTCATTTTTAAGTCGCATTCTCTTCAGAATTTAAACTTGCATATTTAACAGTTGCACTTTAGTCTTCCACTTTTATTTGCGTCATATTTGTTTTAATTTAGTCACTTTAGTCTCCAATTTGTTTTAGTTTACTCAATTGGTTTGTTTTTAATTTTTCATATTCACTTTTTCGCTGTTTTGTCACTTTTATCTTTATTTCAGGCATGGTTAACTTTATGTCTTTAAGAAAACAACTTCAGGTAAAGTTAGAAATTCGCAAAAATTGTACTCGTGTAATATTTACAAACATTATAGCCCAGTCATTTTACGGTTTGAGCCGGGACTAATTAATAATTGAATTTTTTCTTCGCTATAACATTATTGAAGAGCCAATATGAGCTTAGAAATGTACCAAAATTAAAAAAAAAAAACACATCAGCAACAGTTCCAATTTTGATATTATCTCGTTCTACAAAACCTGATGGTAAATTTTTTTTTGTACATATCTTCAAACATGGTCTAAATATTTTTGTCTACTTAGAAGGTTGTTAAAAATATTTTCGTATTTTCTAATAAATACCTCATTTTTTAAATTTCAATGCCTATTTTATTGATCAAAAATAATTTAAATTGTTAAATCTAATTTAAATGAGTGCACTGGTATTAATATTATTAATTTAAAAGCCTTCTGGGACACACAATTTTGATTTCTATGTTGCGTAGTAATTTTTTTTAAATATGGTTTAGGATACTATTTTTGTCACTAAATGGTGCCATTTACAGTTTAAAAGTCCAATTAGTAATTAAATTACTCACTACCCCGCCTAACAAAACTCCGTAAAATGACTGGCCTATTATGACAGACTCTCTTGCTCAAATGTAAACGCAATGTAGCCTTGTGAGCATCTTGCAAGTAATCATTAATGCGATATGGCGCGTGACGTCATTCCTGACCTTGCTCGATCAAAACTACGGTGTTTCAGCATTTTAAGTACTTATTAATTACATACATAAAGCATTAATTCGTGTATTAGTTATTAAGTTGTGTTGTATTGTAGTCTCTGGCCACATCTTCGTTACAGCGACAACAAGTTCCGGCGCGGTGGTAGCTTCAAAGAAGTTTGGCGGACGGCCATGTATTTTGAGACCCAGACTTAGAGGTCCCGTACATGAATGAAACTTAGTAATATGTGTAGAGTGAAACGAAACTAACAAAAATGTAAATTGATTGTAACGTGTAGAAGTTGGGGGAAAGGTATCTCTCCTTATGACACCTATTGTATCAAGAGTGTGAAACTCATAATCTTTCTTATTAGATATTCCACTCAATCTTCTACGCATTCGTTGTGTTTATTTTAATAAAAATTCACGATAACCGTACAATATTATTATAATGGAAGAAAACGAAATCACACACACTATCAGTTCAACCAAGCCAAATATTAGATGAAAATAGCTGTCGTGGTTGCGGTTTGCTACTGCTTTTTGGATGATTTGTCTATTTTTCTAGTAATTTCTACTTTTGAATCCGGACTTCTGGAGATGTGAAAGTTTTCTTAAAAAATGCCTTAATTTTTTCTGTTTATGATAATGATGACCGCCTTCCTGAATAGCTTTTAGTTTTCGTAAAAAATAACTGGGTCCAAATCTGCCAATATTCTTTAATAAATAGGCGTCAAGTTACCACAAGTTGGATCTGGACAAAGACAACCAATGGCCAGAGATTGCCCAAAACAGGAACGAGTGGAAGAGCAAGGGAGAGGCCTTTGCCCAGAAGTGGGATGAAAAAGGCTAATAAAAAAAAATACTGTCAGTGCTGAGGAAATGCTAGACCTAGTATGATATGAAATGATAATGCTAGTACATCAATTTAATGTTGTTTACCAACTCTGTCAAATCTATTATGGTAGTTGATGTACAATTTGGTATTGTTACATGATAGACGTCATATGAAACAAGCATGTTAATAATGACAAACAATTTGAAGTGATCACTCGTTGAGTAAGGTCATAAACAAAAGTGCCCTTTGTACATGTTTTCTCAATTTTCTGTATTTTTTTGTCAGTGTGTACAATAAAGTGTTATATAATATACTAGCGGCCCGTCCCGGCTTCGCACGGGTGGACGTCTAATCTTTTCTAGCAATAAATATAGCCTATGTTACTCAGGGTGAATGCAGCTTTCTAATGGTGAAAGAATTTTTTAAATCGGCCCAGTACTTTTTGAGCCTATTCATTACAAACATACAAACATACAAAAATAGGTACAAATCTTTCCTCTTTATAATATTAGTTTAGATAAAAGTCCAATTTAAATTAAATTGTTTAGTGTTGCAATTGCAATACCTTGGACACTCTGCTGTCATTTCATACAAATGAGAAAAACTGAATAGAAGAGATAGGCATGTTGCGATACTGAGTGAGTGCAAGTTAGATAAGACTATACTGTCAAAGAAAAATCTACTTAAGAGAAGTTTATTCCGAGAGCGCAAATGCGCGCTGCATACAAACGAAGTCTTGTGATTGAAAACTTTAAATAGGTACTCATATTTTTGATTGTGTAACTCGAGGGTTTAGGAAGGGGCGCGGTGAAGGGGGTAGCCCATGGTATGCCACTCGAAAAGTTTAGCTAGCGCATTCTAGAGATCGGGATAGTGTGTTACATACGTATAAAATGTCACTGGTTGCACGTATATTTTGTGTTGTATTAAATTAAGTGTTATGTTCAGTCAATATATGAAAGACCAGCAGGTGCCCGCGACTTCGTCTGCGCAGGATTAGTATTTCGAGTACAATAACAGTATCATATCTTTATAAATTGTAGCCTATGTGTTATTCTGATGTATAAGCTATATTATAGTAAAGTTTCATTAAAATCCATTCAATAGTTTTTACGTGAAAGAGTAACAAACATCCATCCATACTTACAGACTTTCGCGTTTATAATATTAAGTAGGATAAAGAGTGTGAATAAACTGACTATGAATTAACGTAACCTAAAAGCAACGTTATAATTGGATAAGCCGAGTATGATGATGATGAAATAAAACCATTCAAGAGCATGTCGGAAGAACCCACGCACGACAGAGTTCCGTAGTCAAACAATAAGTAATTAAATTGTATATCAATTAAATTTTTGAGCACAATCTTCTTCCTTTTTTGTAAACCGTACTTAACAGGAGCGCCATTACTGCGTGGGAAAACCCACAGATAATAAACAAGTGAAGTGTACAGGGTGCAAACTTAATGTTTATTTATCACAGGGTGTTTCAAATCATCAAACTGAACAACTTCCACTATGGATCGAACATGGAAATCACAAAAAAAAACGTACTATCTGACAGTCGTGGACTACCTGGAGCTGGAGAAGGAATGCTGGGATCGTGGAATTCATTTGCAGAGGACGCCAGGGCCCACAAATGGTGCGCTGCAGAAAATAAAGTATATTCTGGACTGGGCCCCCTTACCATCAACATATCATCAGATAGACGTCCACTGCTGCAGATAGGTCTCGCCTAAGGATCGCCACAACGACCGGTCCTGCGCTGCCCTCATACAACGGGTTCCCGCCGCCTTCACCAGGTCGTCGGTCCACCTTAGCGACCTACCCACGCTGCGCTTTCCGGTACGTTTTTTTTAATTACTTATGGGTTTGTTCTAGACCTCAATCCAGTCCTCAAGACGAAGATGGGGTCGAAGATGTAGCGAGCTTACCCAGAAGAAGCCTATTCACTCGTACTTTAAAGGAATTCGGGTTGTAAATGCTCGGAAATACTGACGCAGGCAGGGCATTCCACTCCTTGGCTGTGCGCATTATAAAAGTTTCAGAAAGGCGCTTGGTGCGGATATGTGGGATGTCAACCAAGAAGGGGTGATATCCCGCGGTGCGTCTGGAAGTCCGATAGTAAAAAGGGGAAGGTGGGATGAGCTCATGTACCTCTTGGGCACACTCACCGAAGTACAATCTGTAGAAGACGCAATCGCCACTCGATGACTCGACAACTCGGGCCCTATCAGCCATCGGTTCTGCGAGCAATGTGCCCCGCCCATTGGACCCCCTAATAATGATTCCGTATCGGACTACGGAACTCTAGAAGCTAGAAACACTTCGACTTTCCAAGAAGTGTGGTTTAAATCGTTAGTTGTATCATTACAAATAAATTGCAGAGCGTGCTAATCTTACCAAGTGTTTACATACGAATGACGTCACGCGATGTAAGTATGTTTACTGTAAAATTAATGCGTTACTGTCAGTTATTATGTTGTTAAGAGGACTCCGTGGCTGCTAAGCACGATACAAAAAACGATTTTGCACTCTTAAACCTCAAGAGTAGGTTCCCGCGAGCGCGATGCGTACAAATGTAGTTTGAGGGTTCCGTACCCAAAGGGAACTTATTCATAAGCCTATGCTGTCCATCCGTCCGTCTGTATGTCTGTACTTCTTATAATAAGCTGTATCTTTTTAACAATAATAACTAGACAGTTGAAATTTACCCAGAATATACGTTACGAGCGACCTGCCCCGGCTTCGCACGGGTGCAATGCTGATATACAGGATGAAATCATTGGCATCTTTTAAAACTAAGAGTCTACCCATCAAACTGAACAACTTTTACTATGGGAGCATTATAGGAACTGGTCGTGGGCGTGGCACTAAACGGCTAATTCTGTTCAATCTGTTAAAGATTCCCGGGATCCCGGGAATTTCCGCGAAATCGAAAACCCTAGTTTTTATCATTTCTATATGAAAAAAAACATTGTGGTTGTATCATCTCCATATCAATCAACATTGGCAGCCATTTTGGGGTTGCTGCTTTTTTATAATTTATTAGTAATAAATTACTAAATAACTCAATAAATAAAAATAAATTATAAAATCTGAGTAATTTTAATAAAACCCCATAATTTATTAAAAATTTTACTACGGTCAAAACTTCTATACAGTTTCTGGTATTTTGTAAAGGGAATGTGCCGGTTGTCCTTTACTTCTCTTTGTAAATGTTTATTTAACCCGTCGTAGTCTCATATTTAATTTCCATACGTAAATCGTTAAACGATTCGCGCACCTTTCAGTTCAATGGCACATATTTAACCTTTCGAGATCATATTCTATATTTAGAGGCATTTCAGTGAATGATTATTATTGTAATGCAAACGAGCGGAATCATTTGATGCAGTATGGTTTCATTCCATACACCGACCATAATAATATGCTAAAGGATGGGTTTGAATTCCTAAGGTATGGTATAGCACTGATTATACAGCGTGAAATTGAAATCGTTAGCATCCTTTTAAACTAAGAGTCTTCCCATCAAACTGAACAACTTTTACTATGGGAGGGAACCGATCGGAGCAAAAAAAAGCAAAACGGGTTGCACTCCGGGAGTGCCGGCAGAAGTAAAAACTTGAACTTTGATAATTTGGAAAGGTTAGGGAATAATTTCGCACGAATTGTTTTAATTATCAGCATAAAAGTACTATCATTTATGTTGTAAAATACAATATTCATTTATTGCGCTATCGTACACAAACATGACAATTTATGCCGCTTAAACGAAACAGCAGGAACAGGCATACATTTTCGCCGCGCGGTAGAAAGAGAGGGGGATATGTCTGACCAATTTTTGATCAGGATCAGGGTGACGTCACGATCCTGACGCGAGTTTAAAATTTTTTTTAGGGATGGGCCGAACGTTCGTTTTACATTCGGTATTCGGCACATTCGGCAGATTTACCGAACGTTCGTATTCGGCCGAAGTTCGGCTAAAAAGCCAAATGTTCGGCATATTCAGACTAATGTTACAACTGTATTAAGCTGTGGATGCGTAATGGAATGCATTTAGACCATTTTTAGAATTCTTGTCTGTTTATCTGTTTGTGCACGCGTCACTTTAAAAAAAATCCTGAACCGATTTGAACAGGATTTTCAGAATAGGAAAGAGCTTAGTTTGGATTTACATGTAGGCTTTTCCAGTAGGGTAGGTACCCATTCCCATAAACATTTAGGCTTTATTTCATCGCTATCGGTTTATTCAGTCAAAAGTAATAAGTATTTAAATTCAGTGGTCTGCACGTACGAAGTCGCGGGCGCCGCTAGTTGTTAAATATTTGTTGTTGTTTTGTATCGTCAACATATTCTTGTATATAGAACCTTTCTTTATATGCTAACGGTTTTTAAAGGGGATGATCAGACCATCAAACAGAACAACCATACATTTAGTGTCCAAATTCATGGGGGCAAATTTTGCCGCATGTTCGGCCGAAGTTCGGTTTCGGTTTAAAAAATACCGAACATTCGGCCGAATGTTCGTATTCGGTGAAACCCATGTTCGGCCCATCTCTAATTTTTGTCCCATTCCACAACGCCGCTAAAGAAGTTTTCAATTCAAAATCTGAAGTTCCGTACTAAACTGCACCGAATGACGGAGGCCTGATGTCAGGCCCATTTTCTGGCATGTCCTTCCTTTCGCCATTTACGTAAAGCTTTAACGTTAAGTAATCAAACCACAAAACAAAAGCCGTACTAAACCGAATGGAACCAAACAACGAGACCCTGACCATGTAAGTTACAATTACAAGGTTATGTTATGGCAGTAATGACAAACAATTGGCACGCGTCAGCGACAGAAAGTACTTACATAGGTATATTGTTGGTTGACACGTGTTGCGGAATAACGGCATATGGCAGGGGGGAAATAATGCAAGTTTGATATCTTCACTGCGTATCACACCAAGTTTGACGCTTGTATGTATTGCAGTTTTTTTTACGATAGAACAAAAACAAGAACTTTAATACTTTTCACGGGTCTGCTGGAAGAAATCTCTTAAGAGATAAGCTCGCCCTTTGTACATGTCTTTTCTATTGTCTGTATCAATCTGTTTGTGTGTACAATAAAGTGATATAACTATAACAAAAAACCTTGAAAAAACACGTTTCTTGTATGGTATAAAATTCGTTTTATACAATAAACAACGATAAATAGCTTAGACAATGCTCGAACGAAACTCATGCAAGGTCCTTCTTAATATGCTGACACTTTTTTAAGGGGATGATCAGACCGACAAACTGAACAACTTTCTCTAAGGCACCAACATCCAAATCGTGAAAAAAAACAGCTGTCCCATACAAAACTGCAAACCTACTTGAGCCAAATGTATGGGACAGCTGATTTTTTTTCGCGATTTCGATGTTGTTGGTGCCATCGAGGAAGTTATTCAGTTTGATGGTCTGATCATCTCTTTAAAAAAGTGTCAGCATATTAAGAAGGACCCTGTATACTGGATGATATTGTTTACCGTTCCGAAACTTCAGGGGTGGTTCAGACCCTCAAACTGTACAACTTTTATTATGGAAGCAAACATGAATTCGTAAAAAAAAATTGGCTGTTTGATACATTTGAGTCGAGTAGGCATTGCAGTTTAGTATGGATCAGCAGATTTTTCATCAGCACATCATTGACAACCCGGTTGGTGTAATGGTTACCACGCCGCACTGAGTCCTTATCCAGGGTCCTGAGTCCCTATAACGGTTCGGTCATGATTGTTATGGTTGTGCCCGTTGTTGTAACAAAAAGCCTAAGACTTACTTGGAATCATTACAATGTATGTAATTAATTAATTAAATAATAATTTTGGAGATTGTCACAAATTATATGGTCACATTTAAAGTACCAGAATCTAGCCTGGACTTGTATTATGATGACAAGACAACGATATAGAATACATATAAATATAGATACAAACATCCATGACTCGGGAACAAATATTCATATTCATATTCATCATACAAATTTTTGTCCCTTACGGGATTCGAACCCGCGACCCTCGGTACAGCAGGTAGGTTTACTACCGACTGAGCTAGCGGGCCGTCACCATATGTGCCTGTGAGCGTTATTGATTTATATATTTTACGAGCTTTTACCCGCGACTTCGTCCGCATAAATTATATACCAGATTTTAAGTCAGATGATAAGCTATCAAACAAAAAGTTTCATCAAAATCGGTTCAGTAGTTTTTGCGTGATACTCGAACAAACAAACACCCAAACAAACAAACGAACAAACAAACAAACAAACAGACAGACAAAAAATCCAAAAATTGGTGATTTGGAATCAGGGACATCTAAAAATCATATCGTAATCTTTTTTTTGTAAATATCTTCAATGTACAGACACACTTATGTTACAGTTTTATAATAGTTTAGATATATCATGAATTCATGATTGAAAAAAATATTTTTTGACAATAACAGGTGCATTTGTAAAAAGGTTTGGCATCCATGAATCATAGTTTTATTAATAATACATGTTTGACCTCATCTGTATCTAGGTTAGGCTTTATACTCTGTACACAAGGTCCAACAATAAACTGTCGCACGACCATTTTCCCTTTCGGGGTGGTCAGAAACATTTGGCATCCATACGGTCTCACGAATAACGTATCTAATGGTCTTCTTATTCTTATCGCGGGCAGCAAGCCCTGCCTGCGTAACATGACAGAGGTGAGAGCGACACAGGTCACTTCTAAACGTCAATTTGGCGGTTATCTCCATAGTATCTCACTCAAATTTGACATTTATAAGTGACCTGTGTCGCTCTCACCTCTGTCATGTTACGCAGGCTGGTGTCAGAGTTTTTTCAGACCGCCTTACGGCCTCAGACGTCTTTTCTGACGTGGTTTTTATGTAACGACTACTACCACCAGAGATAGTAGCCGGAACCAACGACTTAACGTGCCATTCAAAGCACGGAATCATCTTTCTTTTCAGATAATCAGGTGATACTTGGGTGATACAGCTTGCAATGTCCTAACCAACTGGGGAAAACGAACAAAGTTATAGGTGTCCCCCGTGGGAATTGTGATAGATAAGTTGCAACAGTTTTACCAAAGTGCATAAATTCACGCGCTATTAAAATTTGTCAACTGCACAGATACATCTATGAACCTGGTACTACTGTAATAAGGTAGAATTCCACTATGACCGCCGAGATTTACGAGTGTATGTATGTATGGATGCATATACAGGGTCCTTCTTAATATGCTGACACTTTTTAAGGGGATGACCGTCAAACTGTACAACTTATGGCACCAACATCGAAATCACCTGTCCCATACATTTGGCTCGAGTAAGTTTGTAATTTTGTATCGAAGAGATGATTTGAGATGTTTTTTTTTCATGATTTCGATGTTGGTGCCATAGAGAAAGTTGTTCAGTTTGATGGTCTGAATTCTGATCATCCCTTTAATAAAGTGTCAGCATATTAAGAAGGACTCTATATTAGTTGCGACTCTTCCATTAGTCTCTTCAATACGATACCCACGATAGGAAAAGCGACAGTCTACCTACGCTAAGTCGACAACCAGTCTGTACTCGGTATCTGTGTCGCGAAATCCCACAGATTTATTACATATTTGCAAGTTGATAACGCTTCTAAGACCGAGGAATTAAAAAGTTAATACGAGATAAGAAGTAAACAAGCTTATTATATGCTAGATAACAAGATAAGGTAGTGATAATGAGACGTAAGCAACTTACGACCCGAGTGCAATTTTTGAATCTCACACGTTGAACTCAGCAGTTGAAAATGTATGGAGAATGGAGATACGCATCTTTCATGAAGTGCTGATTTGACTTTCAAAAATCGCAATCCTGGAGTATGATTTTTAGGGTTCCGAAGTCAAAAAGGAACCCTTATAGTTTCGCCATGTCCGTCCGTCTGTCTGTCCGCGGCTTAGCTCAGAGACGCTTAGTACTAGAAAGCTATAATTTGGCATGGATATACATATTAATCACGCCGACAAAGTGGTAAAATAAAATATTGAAAATTTTTTTTTTTTAGGTTACCTCCCCTACACGTGAAGTGGGGATGATTTTTTTTTCTCGTCTACCCCATGGCGTGGGGTATCGTTGGATAGGTCGTTTAAAAAGTAGTATGGGTGTAGGAAAACTATTTTTCGATTTAGGGATCCGTTAGCGAAATATTAAGCTTTAAAGTGAAACAATTTGTTAGTCAAGTCAAGTGTCCCCCCCTTGCCAGCTAAACGGTTATTTCTGGATATGTGAAAAGATTCATGGCAGTAGTATATACAGGGTGTACAATAAAATGGGACAGCTACTTAAAGGCGTGCTTCAGACCATCAAACTGAACAACTTTCTCTATGGGACCAATATCGAAATCGCGTAAAAAATATCCGCTCTCCCATACAAAACTGCAAACATAGCTCCACTGAAATGTATGGGACAGCAGATTTTTTTTTCGCGATTTCGATATTGGTCCCATAGAGAAAGTTTTTCAGTTTGATGGTCTGAAGCACCTCTTTAAGTAGCTGTCCCATTTTATTGTACACCCTGTATAACGAAATTAAAAGGAAAACTATCACCGCTAAGTAGGCTTTACATGTTTACAAGTAATAATCGACCAACATAAAAAAAGTACTTTTTAGACTTTATTAGCCGTTAAACCGTAGTAACAAAAAGCCCCTTCTAAGTCAGTATATTGTGACAAGTACGGAACCCTACCCTGCGCGTGGCCCGACACGCACTTGACCGTTTATTTAATATGTATCCATAGATAGTTTAGTATGATTTTGATTGCAATCAACCCACTTAATCAGAAGCTGTAATTACGATTACCTATTAAATATTTTCAAGTACATATTTCAGTGGTCTGCGCGTACAATGCCGCGGACAATAGTTGTTACATAAAACAATTCCTTATCTGGTCGACATAGAGTGCTCATTGTATTGTTTGTGTGATATCATTTTCCTTTATTGCGGTTACGTAGTATTATTTATGTTATGTTTTATTTTACCTTCCACAATACAGTCCGAGATCCGACCGTAGTAAATTTTTTTACTTAGTAATTGTTTTTTTTATTATGTGTTAGAAAATTCGCCAAAATACGCGTATTCTTAATGTGTATTTTTTGTTAAAACATTTATGATATAATTTACACACAACATAAGTTACTTTTATAGGTATACGAGCTTTTACCCGCGACTTCGTCCGCATAAATTATATACCAGATTTTAAGTCAGATGATAAGCTATCAAACAAAAAAGGTTTCATCAAAATCGGTTCAGTCGTTTTTGCGTGATACTCGAACAAACAAACACCCAAACAAACAAACAGACAGACAAAAAATCAAAAAATTTGTGATTTGGAATCAGGGACATCTAAAAATCATATCGTAATCTTTTTTTTTTGTAAATATCTTCAATGTACAGACACACTTCTGTTACAGTTTTATAATAGTTTAGATATTATTTTCCTCATACTTGAATAACACAAGACAGCAAGTATGAAGGAAACCAGTTTTAAAAAAAAAACAAAAAAAAACGACCTAGTAATATTGTGAAACTGTGTTTTTTTAAGAAGTTTAATGCTTTCCGGGTTTTTTTGCATACATAATTTTTAGCTCATCTATATCTATAACTTATAGAAACTATATTTTTGCGAATTTCCAAAATTGTACACGTAAATATTTACATTTGTAAATAAATCGTAAATATTTTCATCTCTGAATTTATTAAATTACACAAGTTGTTTATCAGAACATTTGATTGTTTTTGAAAGAACAGCACAATGTAATACATTCATGTAAATAATGTGACATAAGTAGTCAAAATCACAGAA
Organism: Agonopterix subpropinquella; assembly: GCA_922987775.1. Taxonomy (NCBI): domain Eukaryota; kingdom Metazoa; phylum Arthropoda; class Insecta; order Lepidoptera; family Depressariidae; genus Agonopterix; species Agonopterix subpropinquella. The sequence continues at coordinate 5,398,296 of OV277718.1, read as the reverse complement.
AAAAACGTCAAATCCATGCCTGAAGAAATGATCCATCATAAATAATAAACCAACACTTCTTTCTAACAATGTCACACAAATGTAAACAACACTGTAACATGAGAAAGTCAGATAAAAAAAATATTAGTTACAAAATATGTTATCGTAAACAATTATCGCGTTACTACAAAACACCCACTCGCGAGCGTGGACGATAAAGGACTGAATTTAAAAAGTTATAGTATATTACTCAAAGCAATGACTAATATCAGAGACTGGCATACACCTATACTATTCACTCTTATGGTTACTTTAATGTTGTTAGAATGAGATGTGTATAGCACTTTTAAATTTTAACAGGTTAACACCGCTTTTTTAGGGTACTGTGAAAACGGGACTCTATTCATAAGCCGTCTGTCTGTCTGTGGTGTCTGTCTGTCCTACCTGTAAAGGACTGTATCTTTCCGCGGTTTAAATTTTCACAGAATATGCGTTATTATGGCAGATAAAAAAAAAACGCGGTTTCCCATATGAAACGTGTTCTTTTCAAGGTTTTTTTGTTTTTGCTCTATCGTAAAAACGGTAATAGATACAATCGTCAAACATGGAGTGCGATTTTTGATCACACGTAATCAGCAGTATTAAATGTCATAATTACTATGGAGAATATGCATCTTTCTACTGCTCGTTTGAACGTGTGATGTTCAAAAATCGCACTCTTTGTGTTTTTAGAGCATACTTTAAATTAAGGTTAAAATAAAAACTGGTCAAGTGTGTGTCGGGCTTGCAGTAAGGACCCTAAAGGAAACACATTTGGTAATATTGTATGGTGGTACGGGACCCTCCGTGCGCGTGTTCGACTCGCACTTGGTCGGTTTTTTATCATTTCGAAAATGTCATATTAATTTGTAGTGGGACATTATTAATTTATTATACATACAGGGTATTTCTTAATATGTTGACACGTTAAGTCTTAGGCTTTTTGTTACAACAACGGGCACAACCATAACAATCATGACCGAACCGTTATAGGAACTCAGGACCCTGGATAAGGACTCAGTGCGGCGTGGTAACCATTACACCAACCGGGTTGTCAATGATGTGCTGATGAAAAATCAGCTGTTCCATACTAAACTGCAATGCCTACTCGACTCAAATGTATTAAACAGCCGATTATTTGTTACGAATTCATGTTTGCTTCCATAATAAAAGTTGTACAGTTTGAGGGTCTGAACCACCCCTGAATGTTTCGGAACGGTAAAAAATATCATCCGGTATACAGGGTCCTTCTAAATATGCTGACAATTTTTTGAGGGGATGATCAGACCATGAATCTGAACAGCTTTCTCTATAGGACCAATATCGAAATCGCGAAAAAAAAATCTGCTGTCGTTACGTCTGCTACGTTTGGTTCAAGTAGGTTTGCAGTTTTGTATGGAACAGCCGAGTTTTTTTCGCGATTTAGATGTTGGTGCCATAGAGAAAGTTGATCAGTTTGATGGTCTGATCATCTCCTTAAAAAAGTGTCAACATATTAAGAAGGACCCCCCCCCCCCCCCCTATATAGGCTTACGATGAGAGTATAAATGCTATTTAAAACAAAACAAATTCGCATCCGTAATGTAAATAAATACCGCGTCTTCCTTGTTTTGGTTTTATCCATAACCTTAAAATATAATTGGCAACTCATGTGGCATTTCAAACAACAAACAATTACAAACTGTGTTTGCTTGCGTTAGAGGTCAAATTAGCACGTTCTAAAAATAGATAAAGCTAACATTACCGAAAACCATGTTTGGTGTGGTGTAATTTAAGGCTCCAACATGCGCCAGTGACCTTGCGCGAATGGGCGGAGCTTATTCTCTCTCCCCGCACCACCCGCATCGCGCTCACGATACGTAGATACACCATAGACGTGGACATGCGCTGGCACCTTAGACACGCCACGCGCCGTGTTCACAGAAAGAGTACTTATCTATTACTCCGTGGGCGTCGAGTGGCCAACATTAGCAGTGCTCGGCTAGAAATTTACCATAAACTTATACAACGTGTTAATAAATTAGCGCAAAACCTCATACACCCCAACTGATTTATAACAAAATAATTAGATTGAAACCATAATTTCATTATTTTGATAGTTAACATTCAAAGTTATTCGCATTTTAAGTTTTGAGGCAAAAATGATTTGTTATCTTTTCAGCACTGAAAGAAAGCGCGTTAGCGCGTTAGTACTCATGGATACATTTTTATAATCTTGTTTTGGTAGTAAGTAGAAGTAGGGTGAGTGTGCCCGTGCGGTGGGTTGACATCCGGTTCAGAAATTTTTAATTTTTGCTAACAAATTATTTAATATTTTGAAAAAAATTACCTATGCTGAAACCATGATAATTCGATTCTGCTCTCGATTCTAAATAAACTACTTTCTAGTTTTGCGTTAATTCATTAACACGTATGCACGGCGACACATCAAGCTGCCCAAAACCAAAATAAGCTGGCTGCGCGACGTTATACATTACTATGCCTACGCGCGGCCAGCTTATTTTGGTTTTGGGTAGCTTGATGTGTCGCCGTGTGTACATCAATAATTATTCTTTCTGAGTTTTAAACTTGAAAGTTGTGTTTATTATTACATCCTACTTTAACACTTACCTTTAGTTTTATACCTCTGACTACTCCCTCAGGGAATATAGTCGTGAGCATATGCATGCATGCATTATACTTTAATCATTTTAAGTATTGCACCACACTAAACATTAATTTTGAAATTAACTTATTCATAAAAGCATTCAAAAACCCGGCTCACAACATTTATAGTCTAGTAAAAATACAGTTTTAAGATTGCATTAAAGACACTGTAGTAGGTACTTTTATTTTATTATAGACTTTTGTAAAAATTTCGTGGTAAATAAAGGGACTCCGAGAAATACCTTAAAATTTATATAAATCTCCAAAGGACATGCACATTTCTGAAAATGTTTCTTCGTGCAGACCCGAAAAGAGACCGTTAATTTAAGGAAGATTTAGTTTGGGAGGTAGGGGACCATTGGGCAGTCGGGAGGTTTGGGCACCACCTCATAACTCGAGATTTATAGTCGATTTTTAATTTTGGTTTCTATGGCAATTTAGTTTAGTTAATTAATGGCCCCACTGCTCAACCAAATATCATCAGTGATTTCGTTCAGTTGTCAAAGTTATATGCGATTGATGGTTTTTTGAGTGCCAAATTAAGTATTTTGTCGTGATTTTGAATAAAATAGCAAAGCAATCTGCGAGAAAGTGTATGTTTCTTTGTATACGTCTAATTATATGTTTATCAATGATTGTATTAACCAGTAACTAGAGTTTAAAATTTTTTCAAAAAATATATATTCAAGTTTATTTGGAAAATTAGTATAAAGGGAGCATTGGGCACTGATTTTTGACCGTTAGTGTCTTTTGGTATAATACTTTTGTGGAGTTATGTTAAACTATCTATCACTATATTGGGCCAACTGAAGAAGTTATTCACTCCATGGCAACTATAAAATTTATGCGTATAAGTAGGGTACACAAATACATTTATATACCCAGATATCGAAAACATATCAAGCATTCTATTGGTTGTAATTAAAACGAACCCAACTACATGGACTTAACGTGGCAGCTCAAAATATTCATTTAATAAGTCCATCTGAGTCCATACCAAATCTTAGACAAGTTTTTTGAAGTAAGATTTTGACTATGGAGTAATCTTTATATTTTCGTATTTTTTTAAAGTCTATTGTAAGAAATTGATTTCTTATTCAAGTTTTGATAGTTATATTACAAAATATTGAAGCAATTATGCAAAATGTGGCGCATTTCATACAATTCCCAAACCTCCCTCACAGGTGCCCAAGCCACCCGACCATTGGGAGGTATGGGCACTTTTGATAGGGTTTGGAAATTGTCTTGTAACTTTGAGACTGATTACAGTTGGGTAACTGTTCTTCGCAATAATTTGGACCAAATATATGTGCCATTGCTACTTAACAATAATTTTAAATCGGTAACCTTTTTGATAAAAAGTCCCGGGGCTACAAGTACTATACGAAGTTAACTAGAACTTATATATTTTTTTTTTCGTTCGGTTGTGCTTGTGATCTTTTAGACTTGGGTTTTTATATTAGTAATGTCGTTCCTTACAACAATAGCAAAACGGCAATCGGTATAATCTTTTGGTAATTTAAAAGTCCCCGGGCTACAGTAGGTACTAGTGTCAAAGAGATAGGAAGTACTACGTACTAGTATGCAAAATCTTTAAAAAAATTGCTAAAAAAATATTGATTTCATTTCACAAATTCGAAATTTTCATACCAACTAACCCAGTCCTCCTGTAGTAACTGTCAACCAGCAGGTAATTTTTGGATCAGAAAGAACTAAGAGCACCTTCAAATTTGCAGCAGAGTATCGCGGTATAATAAAAAATAAAATTACGTCGGCAACAGCGCCAAATTAGATTTTTTTGTGATCTAAAAATGCTTTTGGAAAACACTGTTTTGCACATTTTTTAAAACTAAGTTACATATAGGCTTCATACAGGGAGTAAATATTTTTGACCAGTTACATCGAAAACATTGAGAAATATAAATATTATTTTTCAACGTAAAACCCACTACGGCATGTTTTTAAGGTTCCGCAGTCAAACAAGGAACCCTTATACTTTCGTGCATTCTATTTGTCTGTCTGTATGCCCCGCCTCAATGACTCACTTGCACCTATTTAATCGAAATTTGGAATGAAGATAGATAACAGTAAGTAACCCAAAAACAGAAAATTTTTGTTGGCCCCTCCCATACAACGAAAGAGGGGATGGAAAAAAAGTTTTTTTTAATATCGAGTGAGGTGTCGTTGGATAGGTGGAAAAAAACTCGCATAAAAAATAAATCGATACTTATAATGCTTCTGTCTCGACATAAAATATCATGCATGCATATGCTCACGACTTTATTCCCCGAGGGGGTAGTAAGAGATATTCTGAAACTACAGGACATCCACGTTTCACTAGTAGTACCGAAACTCTATCCAGTGTGACGGGAAGTGAGCCCGTCGCCACTTTTAATGGACAGTAGGTACAATACATGCCTCGAAATGGAAGCATGCAGGTTTCCTCACGATGGTTTCCTTCCCGAAAAGCCAGTAGTATTAGAAATCGTACATAAATTCCGAAAAACTCATTGGTACGAGTCGACCTGGACGGGGATCGAACCATCGCCTCCTGCATGGCAGGCAAGGCTACTCGCCACTGGACCACCACGGCTTCAGTTAAAATATCATGTCTCATACAAAACTGTAGTACTTACTCGACTCAAATGTAAGGGACGGCAGATTTTTTTTTCTCGACGTCGGCTCCATAGTGAAATTTGTACAGTTCGATGGTCTAAAAGCTCCTTCTTAAGTATTACTAGGGTGTTTTCTTACACCCTGTATAATCGCACAGCGAGATTTAAGTATCTTAATTTTTTTTTTCATTCATCTTGTCGTCACTAAATGTTGTCGATTACGGTTTAAAAGTCAAATCCATAATAACTTCCCACTCCTCCATACGAAATATAATAAATTGACTGGCCTACTACCCGTATGCGGCGTACGACGCGACGTTTCTTTGTCGTGTTACTTCTAGTACGTAACGTAGTACATTATAAAATAATTCAATGTTCCCATGCACGTTGAAAAATTATGTTGCTGTAAAAAAATTATATATAAGACCCACCTACTAATTTTATTTCATAAATTCCTATTATAATTGTCATGGCAAATGAAGCATCAATTATCACAGTCATCCTTTAGTAATTTTTGTATCAAAAAGCGGATAAATCTATGGATTGTTGATCTTTGTTGTATGAAATAGGTTGCATTCATTGCACTTTGGGTTACAATTTAGAATATTAATATAATAGAACCTGAAAAACACATATTCATAATGGAGTAGATACTTAGGTATTTAATATTTTGTAAAAAAAAATTATTACTTCAAAACTAAATTATTTACTGTTTATTTGTACAAAATCTACCTTAAATTAACGGTCGTTTCGGGTCTGCAGGAAGAAACATCTTCAGAAATGTGAATGTCCTTTCGACATTTATATCAATTTTAAGGTATTTCTCAGAGTCCCTTTATTTACCACGAAATCTCGACAAAAGTCTATAATAAAATAAAAGTACCTACTACAGTGTCTTTAATGCAATCTTAAAACCGTATTTTTACTAGACTATAAATGTTGTGACCCGGATATACAGGGTGTACAATAAAATGGGACAGCTACTCAAAGGGGTGCTTCAGACCATCAAACTGAACAACTTTCTCTATGGGACCAATATCGAAATCGCGAAAAAAAAATCCGCTCTCCCATACAAAACTGCAAACATAACTCGACTGAAATGTATTGGACAGCAGAAATTTTTTTCGCGATTTCGATATTGGTCCCATAGAGAAAGTTGTTCAGTTTGATGGTCTGAAGCACCCCTTTAAGTAGCTGTCCCATTTTATTGTACACCCTGTATTATAGTACCTATACTATAGGTACTATAATATATCCGGGTATAATATATCATAGGTCCTATAGATTGGTGGTCCAGTGGCGAGTAACCTTGCCTGTCGTGCAGGAGGCGATGGTTCGATCCCCGTCCAGGCCAACTCGTACCAATGAGTTTTTCGGAATTTATGTACGATTTGTAACACCACTGGCTTTTCGGTGAAGGAAAACATCGTGAGGAAACCTGCATGCTTCAATTTCGAGGCATGTATCCTACTGTCCATTACAAGTGGCGACGGGCTCACTCCCCGTCACACTGGACAGAGTTTCGGTACTACTAGTGAAACGTGGATGTTCTGAAGTTTCAGAATATCTGTGACTACCCCCTCGGGGAATATAGTCGTGAGCATATGCGTATACCTATAGATTATTCTATTATGTTTTTTAATAAAAAGTGTTGTAAAACAATTGTTTTTTTTTTAATCGTGTTGGCAGAGCCCTGGTGTCAGAGTTTTGTCAAACCGCCTTACTTCCTCTGACGTGGTTTTTATGTAACGACTACTACCACCAGAGATAGTAGCCGGGACCAACGGCTTAACGTGCCATCCGAAGCACGCAATCATTTTTCTTTTCAGACAATCAGGTGATTCAGCCTGCAATGTCCTAACCAACTGGGGAAAAACGCACAAAGTGACATATCACTAGGTGTCCCCCGTGGGAATCGAACCCACGACCTCCGTATCGAGAGCCAATGCTCTTAACCATTAGACCACGGAGGCAGTCAATTCAAAATAATTGATTAAAAATGGGTAGGTACCTACAAAGATTCTTATATTTACGAAGCAAAAGATAACAGAAGTGAAACCCTCATATTTTGCAAACGAAAGTCCCTCGGACCGCTCTGTATATTCTTTTTCTATATTTCAAACAAAATAATTAAAATTCCGAAATATAATTTTGTCTCGACGAAGTACAGGTCTGTTTAGCAAGAGGCCTCGCCCCGCTCTGACTATATGGACGAGAGCGGGGGTGCCGGTATGAATACGACAGGAATTTAGCAGTAATTTTTGAAATTTGATATAAATTTTGATCAATTTCGAAAAAGTAAGAAAACCACATCATTCTATATTGCATTTTGAAGAATACTGTAAATTTTCATTTACTTCCGATCAAAAATGAAAGAGTAAAATGGTTACAACTGGACAAAAAAGGGGTGACTTTAGATTCACTTTTCTTCGGTTTTATTCATTAAAATAGATTTCGAGAAAAACCACATCACTTCTCATATCGTGTAGATTGTTCAGTTCGTTTTTCCGCTTAAAAAGTGCCATAGTTAATGAATAAAATGGTTACAAAGCTACCCAATTTTACCGTAAAACTGGGAGTAGCCGCCTTAAAGTTCTTTTTTATTTTCTGTTGATACTATGAAATTAATTAATTAATTTATTTATTTATTAATTAATAAAAAATGTGATGGCTGCATGAAGAGAGGACGACTAAAGAAAAGATGGATAGATTGTGTGAGGGATGACATGTGTAAGAAGGGAGTGTGCGCTGAGATGACGGCTAAAAGAGATGAATGGAGGAAGACCACATATTGCGCCGACCCCAAGTAATGGGATAAGGGCAGGAAGATGATGATGACTATGAAATTAATTGTGTTAGTACAGTGTGTAACAAAACACCCTAGTAATACTTAAGGTGGTGCTTCAGACCTTGAATCAAAGTAAAATTAATGGATAGGCCTTACGCGAACATTTCAAACCAGAAAAAAATGAGGCAAAACGATTGACAGTTTTACTTCAAACGAGCTTTTACCCGCGACTTCGTCCGCATAAATTATATACCAGATTTTAAGTCAGATGATAAGCTATCAAACAAAAAAAGTTTCATCAAAATCGGTTCAGTAGTTTTTGCGTGATACTCGAACAAACAAACACCCAAACAAACAAACAAACAAACAAACGAACAAACAAACAAACAAACAAACAAACAAACAAACAGACAGACAAAAAGTCCAAAAATTTGTGATTTGGAATCAGGGAAGCCTAAAAACCATATCGTAATCTTTTTTTTGTAAATATCTTCAATGTACAGACACACTTCTGTTACAGTTTTATAATAGTTTAGATATGTACCAAGATGACAGAACAAGTGCCCTAGTTTGTATTGAGGTGCCCTAGTTTTGCGTGCTTCAACTTAAAGCGCATTGGGCCTATCCATTTATTTTACTTTGATCTAAGCTTCAGACCAACAAACTGAACGACTTTTCACTATGGAGCCTACATCGAAATCGCGAAAAATAAATCAGCCATTCCATACAAAACAGTAGTACCGACCAACTAAAATGTATGGGACAGCTTCATAGTGAAAGTTGTTCAGTTTGATGGTCTGAAGCACCCCCTTAAGTATTACTAGGGTGTTTTGTTATACCCTTTATAAGTTTATATGTATACTACAGTTTACCCGCGATTCCGTCCGCACAAATTATACAGGGAGAAATTGATGTCATTGGCATCCTTTTAAACTAAGAGTCTACCTATCAAACTGAACAACTTTTACTATGGGAGCAAACCGATCAAAGCAAAAAAAAATCAGCTGTTGCATACATTTGAGTCGAGTAGGCATTGCAGTTTAGTATGGGACAGCAGATTTTTTAGTTGCTCCGATAGTAAAAGTTGTTCAGTTTGATGGGTAGACTCTTAGTTTAAAAGGATGCTAATGATATCAATTTCACCGTGTATACCAGATTTTAAGTCGGTTCATAAAACAAAAAAAAATTCTTCAAAATAGGTTCAGTAGTTTTTGCGTGATGCTCGAACAAACAAACAAACAAACTAACAGAGTAACAGACAGACAAATTAATTTTTTGTTAAAATTTTGTTTATTTCACAATTTTCAGTGGTGAATTCATTAGTTCGATTTAATAGGAGTGCTTTAAATTAACAAACGCACTAGTCGGCACTACGGTTTTCGAAGGTTCCCCTCGATTTCTCTGGGATGCCATCATCAGATCCTGGTATCCTTATCATGGTCGGGACATCTCCATTCCCACAAAAAAAAAATCATCAAAATCGGTTCATAAACGACGAAGTTATCCGCGAACACACATAAAAAAAAATTATATATCTAAACTATTATAAAACTGTAACAGAAGACGTGTGTCTGTACATTGAAGATATTTACAAAAAAAAGATTACGATATGGTTTTTAGATGTCCCTGATTCCAAATCACCAATTTTTGGATTTTTTGTCTGTCTGTTTGTTTGTTTGTTTGTTTGGATGTTTGTTTGTTTGTTTGTTTGTTTGTTTGTTTGGGTGTTTGTTTGTTCGAGTATCACTCAAAAACTAATGAACCTATGGAGGTGCTACTTGGGAATGTTCCTCCATTGAAAAGGGAAGTACTTCCGCCAGGCTAGGTGTGATGCCTGGGGACCGGCCGTGGTCCAACAGCTCTTAGTTGGACCTTGTATATATATCGAATCTCTGTGATTATTTCTCTTGCGCGATTTATGTCTTGCATTCGATTGTGAACCTTATTTGTAGTAGGTTACGAGTTACGTATTTACGATGAACGTTGTCTTTTTATGGAGCATATTTCTGAGAGCGACGGTATCGCCATCTGTTGGCATCTTTGCTATAACTTGTGGGTGTAGTAGTTCCCCACAGGACTCCCCCCTCAGACCGGAGGTCGTTGAGTAGTTCGAAGTGTGCAGTCTGTATCCATGTAGTGTAGGTGCAGGGCTCCAGTCAAGTGAGTCTGACGAGCGATGTGCTGCGGTGTGTGTGCATCTGTCAGGGAGACCAGTCCTGATGTGATGCGGGCGAGTGACAGGCGTGGAGAAGGCGAGCAGAACTGCCACGTGGAGGTGAGCTCAGACACGTGGGCTGCGGGAGATCCTTCTATGCAGACGCTGACTGTCGTTGAGGAAGCTGCAGGCCCAGGAAGCGGTGTGAAGACAGCTGCGATGGACCTGGTGCGGCTTCGGGTTGATGGTGTGACTGCTGCTTGTTTGACCTGGTCGAGGGGGTGAAGGGTTGGTTGAAGCTGGTTGCTGCTCTGCGGTGTTCAGGTTGCGATGTTCTCTGTCGAGGGTCACCAATATGGAGGTGCTACTTGGGAATGATCCTCCATTGAAAAGGGAAGTACTTCCGCCAGGCTAGGTGTGATGCCTGGGGACCGGCCGTGGTCCAACAGCTCTTAGTTGGACCTTGTATATATATCGAATCTCTGTGATTATTTCTCTTGCGCGATTTATGTCTTGCATTCGATTGTGAACCTTATTTGTAGTAGGTTACGAGTTACGTATTTACGATGAACGTTGTCTTTTTAAGGAGCATATTTCTGAGAGCGACGGTATCGCCATCTGTTGGCATCTTTGCTATAACTTGTGGGTGTAGTAGTTCCCCACAAACCGATTTTGATGAAACTTTTTTTGTTTTATAGCTTATCATCTGACTTAAAATCTGATATATAATTTATGCGGACGAAGTCGCGGGTAAAAGCTCGTATAATTATATATATACGGTCGAATTGAGAAACCTCCTCCTTTTTTGAAGTCGGTTAAAAAAGCCAAAAAGTTATTTGGAATCAGCCATCAGGGACACCTAAAAAGTTAAAAACCATATCGTAACTAATTAAAACGAGTGCAGTGGTATTAATATTATCAATTAAAGAGCCTTCTGGGATACAATTTTGATTTCTATGTTGCGTGGCGATTTTTTTTAAATATGTTTTCAGATATATTTTGTCACTAAATGGTGCCGGTTACAGTTTAAAAGTCCAATTCATAATTGTAAAATGACTGGACTAAGAATGAAAATGTATCATATGAATATATGAATTATGAATTTAGACTATGCAAATGTCAGTGATAAAAATCTAGTCGTCAGATAAGATAGCAAAATGCTAAAAAAATAACGCTTTGAGGATCCTACATAAAATATTTACTTTGCAAAATGTAATGCCTGCCGCGTAGGTATATGAAACTAAAATTACCATAGTAGAATTAATTAGTAGTAAAGGTATTTAGTTAGTATTTAATAGAATTTAAATAAGCATATGCTCACGACTATATTCCCCGAGGGGGTAGACAGAGGTATTCTGAAACCTCAGAACATCCACGTTTCACTTCTTCTTTTCGTGTCAATAGTACACGTTTCACTAGTAGTACCGAATCTATGTGCAGTGTGACGGGGAGCCACTTGTAATGGACAATGGCCTCGATTCGGACTGTGACACGACTTAACTTAACTAAATTTATAGAATAGAATAGAATAGTTTATTTTCAGGAATATGGTACAAAAATATGTTCACAAAAATTCAGTTTATCCAGCATATTCTGCCCTTAACGGCGTGAAAATATTAGTAATCAACAACTATAAATCTTATTATTATATGTCTCGCTAACTCGCTATTGTCAATTATAAACAAATACACAAACACTAATCGATTAATTTCAAAATTATCCTGTCACTTTCTAAAATAAGATTAAGAAAAGAGACAAAAAACCAACAGCTGACTTTAGTGCTGTCAAAGTGACGTTAAACGCCCAAAAACGCTTTAAATAAGATGGCGTACATTATGATGGCATCTTATTTTGCGCATTTAACGTAACTTTGACAGCACTAAAGTCAGCTGTTGGTTTTCTGTCTCTTTTCTTAATCTTATTTTAGAAAGTGACAGGAATAAATTTAGTTCAGTCGTGGCACAGTCCGAATCGAGGCCAATGGATACAATACTCTCCTCGAAATTGAAGCATGCAGGTTTCCTTCACTGAAAAGCCAGTGGTGTTAAAAAACGTACATAAATTCCGAAAAACTCAAAACAAGGTTCCTTGCCACTCGACTACCATGTCTTGTTCAAAACTGAGGGAGTAATTGAGATGGGGCATACAAAACAATTTGCGTCAAAGGAATCACTCCACTAATGTCAAATTCAGACAAATTCAATGAAAACTGTGAACGGTGTCGTTATATAACAACGTCAGAGCTGTCAAACGCAGTGCCCGACCGTCCCGAATTGTGACAACTTACCATATCTCTCCCACACTATTATAAACATGGAAGTTTGGATGGATGTTTGTTACGAATTAACGGTAAAACGGTTGTACACTATCAAACTTATAACACCCCTCTTTTCGCGTCAGGGATTTAAAATACACGACCTAGGTACCTGATTTATTGCTACCTACCTACGCAATGGGGATCCAGCATGTTGTGAAATTGACACTACAATGAGAATACAATTTAATTTACGTAAAACAAACTTAACTTTTATTATTTCCTCGCACCTACAGGGGCTGATTAACCCTTAGGCTAGGGTAGCCAACCCTACTATATAATATAGTATCCTACTATATTAGTGACCCTACTACTATAATTCTGAGAAAAATATATAGTAGGCAAAACTACTATATTTTGATGAGCAAATAATTTGTAGAGAATTTAAATATATTGGTACTTAGGTCCAATAAAAATAACCAATAACTTAACATTATTTCAACAATTTTCTTTCTATTTATCACATTTGTTCCACAACTTTCTACTAAAATATACTACTGAAAAGTGACAACAAGTTTTCCTAAAGTTCGATTTATCTATTTTTTTAGAAACTATATTATTTTTGTATCGAATCCAGCGACTTCTGCGTTTACAGGATGCATTATTTTCTATAACGAATACGAAATAAAGAAATAATTGTTCCTTAAAAAAAGAACTTGGTATTCAAACCAAAAAGTAGCAAAAAAATTCATAAAAAAAAAATTACGTTAACAAATTCGAAAATACTATATTTTTTCTTATTTTTCCCCGATCTACTATATTTTTTCTCGCACTAAGGTTCAAAATACTATATTTGGTCTAAAAAAAGTTGGCAACCCTACCTTAGGCTAATTAGGCTGCAGCCTAGGGCGCGCTGAAATCTTGTCTTCGTATGCACTAATCTAGCATCATTGCATCTACCCTACATATTTCAACTAGAGGCGGCAGGTCTAGGGGGCGCCAAAATGAAGAGTTTGAAAAATAAAATATTGCAACGACTTGAAAATATTGTTAAAAAATCCATAGCTTGCTTCGCTCGCTCCTGGTTTTAGATCGTATTGCAATGATCTCATTATATTGCGGTAAAATTTCAAGCTCGCTTCGCTCGCTCTTAATTTTTTTATTGTGTTGGAACTATCCAGTCATGCCTATCCGAATTCGATTCGAATTTTAATTCATATTACGACGAGCTAATCATATTGCCGTAAAATTTCGAGCTCGCTTCGCTCGCTCCAAGTTTTAGATATTTTTGCAACAACCAAAACTGGACCCGGCCACCCCTGGAAAAAATTATTGCTACTCCCTTGGAGGGGAGGGGCGCCAATATGTCAAGTTTTTGCCCCGGCGACCGTAACACACCTGGCGGGGGCGCGTCCTCATAATTAGCCTAGGGCGGTCAGAACTCTTGATCAGTCGCTGCGCACCTAGATACATATCATTTGTTTCCGGTAGGTATCAGCCCTATCGCATACTCGCGCCGGCCCAAGGTCACCGGACCGCGCTCGTCCACATACAGGCAGTGATTTGCCTGTGGTATTGTCACGATCGGAACTATCGATAGGCAGATCGATAGGGTTGCTATCGTTCTACTATCGAAAGTCGATATACTATCGATTATCGCTGCAGCACTATCGTTTTAGCTATTTAACTACATGATTTCCACTACCACTCACATCCAAGCCTTATCAACCTAGCAATACAGTTCAAACTCCCTTACCACTGCTGACAATATTTCCAGCAACATACACACTCTGAGAACACATTCTGTCCTGCTTCCTCTGCAATATACCAGCCTCGTAGCTTGTTGAAGGGAAGTTATGACAGTCTATGAGAGAATATTTGTCTGGCGTTGGTAGTCTGTATTGTGGAGACATTGTTTTCCTAAAATGGTTTTTATGTTCGTTAAGAAAGGTTGATTTTGGGTTTAATTGAAGCACACAACTAGTACACTTGGCCCATACAAACAAGCACACTTTTCTGTCATCTCGGTACATATTTGAAGTGTACCTGTCATTTGTTTTGACCATAAAACTATACCTTACGGAATAGAAGAACAGACAGCTGAGCGAGCGAGATGTACCTAATGGCTGCACTGTATAATAGAAAGAGATACATGACGCGACGCAATAGAACCGTTTTTGGTTTGGGAACTTATCGGCAAAATCGACAGGGTTAATATTCGAGCTCTGTGAATGATTTGTGAATCTAAATACGCCAGTAATTTTAAACATCTTAGGTCGCAATAAATTGTACGGAGCTGCTTTTTTGGGAGGTTTTTAGGATAGATACCAGTAATATAAAACCAAATTTGCAGCTTCGAAAGACCTGTGCTAACCAAGTGGTGCTCGAAAAACCTCGAATTTTTCGGACTTTTTTCAGGTTTTGACTTATAACTTCTAAATGGTGCATTTCACATAAAAATTGTTCAAGACGTGTTTAAAGCAGACAAAATTTTCTATACATTTAATTCAATTGCAGCTCTGTAAGTTAAGTAAGTCTAAGTAAGTAAGTTTTGAGATACAGCACGTTAAACATTGGCAATTTTTCCCAAAAACTTCAAAATTGTATTTTTAGCCGTCTTCCGAACAGGATATCGGCTAAAATACTCATTCTACGAGGTAACTTATAAGAAATTAATTTGGAAAGCAGTTATATAGCTTTAATTTAAGCATAAATTTAACCCTGTACAGGGATTAGTTCCTTTGTTATCAGGAAAAAAAACTAAATATAAGGGGGTTTTAAAAAAAATGGAGCCTTAGGCACTGCAAGAATTTTTTAAAGGACAAAAATACATAACTTAGTAGGAAATGGTTTATATCATCCAAAATGAAATTAAGTATAATTAATAATCTATCTATACTATAATAAAACTGTAAATGTTTGTTTGTTTGTTTGTTCGCGCATCACGTGAAAACTACTAGACCGATTTTAATTAAACTTTTTGTATTTGAAACCTTATGACTAGACGTATAAACGGATATATATTTGATCTCGCTACCATGACGAGTGCCGGTGCGGACGAAGTCGTGGGAAAATCTAGTGCTATTATTAAACTGAAAATGTTTGTTTGTTTGTTCGCTCATCACGCGAAAACTGAAAGACCGATTTTGATGAAACTTTTGTTGTCTGCAAGCTTATGGTTAGACTTAAAATTTGTTTACCATTATACCATTTATTTTGCTACGATGATCAGAACTTGGGAACCCGTGCGGATGAAGTCGCGGGGAAACTAGTACTTAATTACAAAAGTATATAAAAACGAGAGTTTTCCCACGACTTCGTCCGCACGGGTACCCGTCATTGTAGCAAAATAAATTTTATACTAGAGATCGGTCTAATCATAACCTTTCAAATGCAATAAGTTTCATCAAAATCGGTTTAGTAGTTTTCGCGTAATGCGCGAACAAACAACCATTTACAGTTTTATAATTCTTCTTATCGTGTGGGCAGAGCCCTGGTGTTAGGGTTTTTTACGGCCTCTGACGTGGTTTTTATGTAACGACTATTATACCAGTGATAGTAGCCGGAACTAACGGCTTAACGTGCCATCCGAAGCACGGAATCATCTTTCTATCAATTGATTCAGCCTGCAATGTCCTAACCAACTGGGGAAAAAGGCACAAAGTGACATTTCACTAGGTGTCCCCCGTGGGAATCGAACCCACGACCTCCGTGTTGAGAGCCCAATGCTCTAAACCATTAGACCACGGAGGCAGTTTTATAATAGTTTAGATTATTTTGGTAGTTTGGGGGACCTGAACGTGATGTGATGGTGGAAGAAATACACAATACCTACAATGAAAATTATAATTTATTTTTTGTTTCTTGTAATAAATTACAAACTAAGAGGCTGTTTTTAGGGCTCCGGAGACTCTTCTGTGGTCAGATTTAGTAGTAAAGATTCGTCGAATTCATCTCCTTCATGCGTCTCATCCATGGCTAAGGGAGTAGTATTCAGGCAGGTCTTCCCCTGACAAACATTGCAGAGAGCCGAGCATTTCAGCACTGCTCTCTAGCAGGAGCATTATCTTCCTCCGCAGTCCGCACCCTTTCTGGCACTTGCATGATAGGAATTTCAGAAGGGTTAGCGGTCAGCCCCTGCCACCTCCTTAATCACTCCAAGTTAGTGCATGGGCTCTTTCTCTATCCCCAACCACTTCTGCACTTGGTGGTAGATTCTTTAGGAATGTAAGGCCTCTTCGGTGGGGGGCAGAAGAGCGGGGCGGGCTTAATAAATGACTCCGGAACGGTGTTGGTACATAATTATGAGTACCTACGTACTTAATAAATGATAAAATTCTGTTCGCTCACGGGCCGCATCAGGAAGCCGTTCTTAAAATTTGATAGAGCCGCAAGAAAATGTAGTGAGAAGTCTCATGCATGTTTGACATTCCTGCTTTAAAATATCTAATTTATAAATGTAATGTCATTTTTATAACATTAAATAGATAACTGCGCAGTATTAATATGAATTGACAATAGGAGCTCCATTTAAAAAAAAAAAGAAATTCCTTAATTTTTCGTTAATTTTGGCTGTACAAGATTCAAAATATAGGTACTTAAATTAAAGCTTAATAGCTGCTTTACAATTTCATATCTTATAATTTTCCTCGTAGAATAAGTATTTTAGCCGGTATCCTGTTCGAAAGACGCAAAAAACTTCAATTTTGAACTTTTTGGGAAAAATGGCGAATGTTTGAAGTATTGTATCTCAAGACTTACTAAACTTACAGAGCTGAAATTAAATTCAAATTACAGATAATTTTATCTTCTTTCAAAACGTAGTAAATAATGTTTATCTAAGATGCACCGTTTAGAAGTTATAAGTCAACCCCTGAAAAAAGTCGAGGTTTTTTAAGCACGGTTAGCACAAGTCTTTCGAAGCTGCAAAATTGGTGTTATGCTACTGGTATCTACCCTAACAACATACCAAAAAATCAGCTCCGTGCAATTTATTGCGACCTAACGCGAATTTTTATGTCTAAGGTTACTGGCGTAAAAGTGAAATCGTAGATTATTTTGTGAAATATAGGCCGCGGTCCGAATCACGCCAAAATCGATTTTAGTGCTCTCAAACGCGTCCCGATTTGGTGTAAGCGCGATCACGTTAGACGGCGTGACGTCATTGATGACGTCATTATCAGCGCCATATTTGTATTTGTATTTGTATTTGATGTTTTATGGCGGTTTTTGATACAATACAACGTGAATACAACTGTCAGTGGTTTGAGACCGGAAAAAGCGGTCCGATTGATTACAACGCTAACAGCGCCGTAAGTTGTGAAATCGCGCTTTTTGTTTCGGACCAGCGATTATGGACGTTAGCACTGTGAGCTATGAAATGGTGAATCGGACCGCGACCTTACTAACACTATTTCATTAAATTATCTATAATTTCACGTTAGATTCACAATTATACACAGAACTCGAAGTTTTAGCATGCCAATAAGTGCCGACAAATTCACAAAAAACGGTTTCATTTGACAACTCATGTCAGTTTCTCTATTCCGTAAGGTATAATAACTTTATGGTTTTGACTTGTTTTTCTGGTTTGAAATGTTCACGTAAGGCTGATACCTTCATGCCTGATCTACGTACGAACTGTGCTTCAAAACTATGTTATAAGACAATTTGTAAACCAGTTCTGCAATGTCTCATTTCTAGTGGTCGAAAAATTTAAAACCTTCGATATATTTCAATACATTATAAAAGAATCAAAGACCAACCTTTGAGAAGAATCGACAACATCAAACACGTCATCCGTCGACGAGGAACTGTACTTCCTGAACCTCTCAACAGATGGCGCCGTTTTAGTTATCACGAAATTGTCGGGCGTAGCGCAGAGCAATTCAGATTCACCTTTAACTTTAACCTTCTTAGGTAAGCCACATTTTAGAAAATCATCGTTTTCGGAATCAGTTTTGAACCCAGATTCTCGAAGCTCGCTTATTTTTTTCTGCGTCAACGCAGATTTTGTACCTGGTGTAGAACTACGTCTCTTTGGAAACGAAGTCACAAATTTAACTAGATTATCTTCTAGTATCGATGGAGATCCGCTTCTGTCTTTGAATCTTTCTCCCAGAGACAAAGGCAACTTGTCTCCGAGAGACAACGGTAGTTTAGGCATTTCGAAGCATCTCAAAATGGTAGGTCTTTTCAATGATTCTACTTTTGAAGGACTAGAAGCTAAGCTTTTGCTTGTAAGTTTCAACTCTTTCGGTTCATTTATAACTCGTGCTGACGATGTAAAAGTAGTGTTCCGTTCAAACATTTCTTTCTTCAGAAAATCCAAAAAACCGTGTTCTTTTTTCTCTTCGGACTCATCACTGGAATTGTCTTTCGATAAAGTCTCAATGGACTCAACAAATTGAGCCCATTTTGAAATTTTACGGGCACCTTTAGGCTTTTTTACTTGGTAACACACTTTGTGTTCAGTCGAACTGTGCCTTTTGGGGGAATAGTCTGAAACTGACATCAAAGGGGTGGGGGTTCGGCAGGTGGACATAGCAGACAATTTTAGCACTAATGTAGCGTATTTAAGTGTCATTTTAGCGTAAAAACGTGTGTTTAGCGATACGGGAGAAAAACAATTTTATTAGTAGTTACCTTAGTAGTAAGACCGGCTTGAAACTTAAAAATATGTTAAGTAAAAAGGTAAATTATTAATAGTGTACATTTTGATACAATTGGGTATTTGACTACATTCAATATATTTTATTTTTATCTACTCAATAAAAAAAGGGTTAGAAAATAACGCGAAACTCCCATTTTCATTGAGTTTTTAGCTTGAATACTATTTTTAATAACAAGATAAACTATAAAAAGTAATGAAAATGTTGATGACGTCACAACTCAATATTCAGTACAAATCTTCATACAAAGCGCATGTTTTGACGTCCGATAAAGAGTAGCTGATTTGACTAGTTGTCAAGTAGCCAATTGAGACGCTGAATTGCAGCTCGATCAACAGGCGAGGGCGGTAAAAGAGCCGAGACTGTAATGACAAACGAAACGCTCACGCGTCTCAGACGACGTTTTACAAAACACACGTTTTTTCATCACTTGCGAGGAAAAAATAAATAAAATGTCTCTGAAATTGATATCTACACGTAGCGTCTCCACGTAACTTAAATCCATAAGTTACTTCGTGAGATAAAAGTACAATAGATGTACAGTCTCTTGTAAAATCTTAGCAAATTTTTGTCCTAAGAGTCCACAGATGTTCTGGCTCCAGACCTTCAGACTTGATTAGTTTAGGAGCCAGTGCTGCATTTGTTAGTTTACAAGTTAAGGATTTTTTATGCATGTATCTTTGGTAACGAAGTTTGCAAATGTGTGCGAAAGCGAAGGAGCTCACAGAGCCAACAGTGGGCAAAAGAGATTAATAACATAAAATAATGTTTATATCTTAATCAGCAATTTGTGATTGTGTATCCATAGTTTTAATTCTTGATCGAATGCTTGTATTTTTAATTCAATCAGATAATTATACCTAGTCTATTTCGACTGGACTCATTTTAGACCGAGATCCGACCGAACGTGAACGAAATGTGATTCTAGTGAAAGTTTACACAGGGGTTCATACAACTCCACCAGGTTGCCTAGAAAAATCTTGCCGCAAGTACCTTTCCCATTACGATTTTTGATACCGTAGCCGTAACTTTAGGTTATGAATCCCTGTGTAAAAATTCATTAGAATCACTTTTCGTTCACCAAAGAAATAGGTGCATAATAGTGATGTGAACCGATTAAAATTTTCAGAACCGGTATTTTTTTATTACTTTTGAGAAAAAACTGGTTTTTACAGATAACTTTTAGGTTTTTTAAATCTTATTAAGAAACAATGATTATACACTAAAATATGCCTAGAATAACTAAGTATAGACCGTAAATTGCGGCCTTTGTTCAGCAATGGACGTTTATTGACTAAGATGATGATGACTTAACACTAAAAGAAATACGTCAATGACTAAAACTCAGAATACACAAAAATTATTGAGATTCTTTTTTTATCTGTTTTTTATTTTATTTTAATTGGAGCTGTAATGAATTATTCAACTGACATAAAACCCGCCAAAAAGTGGCGCCAAATATATTTTAAAGCTACTTGATATGTTCGTTTAAATACTTCGTTTTAGGATATTTCATCGAATTTCTCTCATTTTTAAAGATTTGAAATCATACAAAATTATACAAAATACAAACATATTTATACAAAATTTCGTAATCAGTTTTTTTAAAATAAAACCGGTGTTTTTCGGTTTTTGACAAAACCGGTTTTTTTAAGGTTTTCTTGAAACCGGTTCACATCACTAGTGCATCAGTTTACGGTCGGATCTCGTTCCATTTAGATAATATTAAATAAGTGACATACCGTGCTCATTGAAGTGTTTCTCCAACTCCTCGTGGGATATATTGGTCTGCGAGACCGGCGTGTCCGCTGCGGCCGCCTGCTCGGGCCGCGAGCGCGAGCATCTGCCAAAATAATCATTGATTTACATACAAGAGTCTCACCATTCTGCCACGTTAGTTAATATCCACACAGAACTAAAGATTCATACAAGCGGCCGCCTGCTCGGGCCGCGAGCGCGAGCATCTGACATGCAAAAATACTATAAAAATAGGTTGATTTGGGGTCAGGGACACCTAAAAACCATATTGTAATCTTTTTCTCGTAAATACCTTCAATGTCTACATGTCTTCTACAATGTATTCTGTAGAATATTTATCTTATCTGTTACACTTCTGTTATAGTTTTATAATAGTGTAGATTAGATGACAAGACTCACCTGAGCATAGCATTGCTGCATCTTAAAGCGAGTTCTAGCCCGTCGAGCCAACAGTGTCCCGCCGCCTGGGAAGGCGCTCGAAATATCAGATGTGCTGTGGGCAGGGGCTGCACTACAGCTCCTGTAGAAACAAAAAGTGTATGTTTTAATACAGTTCATGAATCTGTCACAGCTGCAGGCGACAAGGCGGACCGAGCAGACACCGGCGCAGCAGCCAGTGACGTCAGCGGACAGTGCAGCACAATTGCAACATGCCCCCTGCCCCGGAGGGAGAGTCCACCGCCTGCAAGGCCCCAGCGGTCAAGCCCCCGGAAAATAAAAGCCCCTTCCGAAGGAGAAGGAAGAGGACAACACAATCCCCCTTCTTGAGAAGCCAAGGCCGAGCCCGCAGACGGCGAGCTGACCTGGAGCACCATCCGTATCCTCCTTGAAATCTTGGACGACGTTGAGAGCAACCGCAGCCTCGAGGGAAGAATCCCGGAGGCGCTGAAACTGCTCACACCCCACAACCCTCGAATCGCCAGCCTGAGGATCCAGGCTGGTCCTCACCCCACTGTGGCCGCCGCCCAATCCCACGACTCCACATCGTCGAGTCGTCAGGACCGCAGGCCCCAGCCGAAATACCCTCCGGATTAACCTCACTGCCGGTTAGGTTGCTCACCGGGCCTCCCCCAACGGGGTCCCAACCGGTAGGCTTGATTTGACCGGCAGCCACACCCCCCCGAATCTACCACAGGCGCCTAGTCGCCACCCCCACGACCCGACCGTAGCAGCGGTCGGCGATAAACGCCACAACAAAGAGGTCATCTCCATCTCTTTTATTTCTAGATGTAAGTTTTGCAGTGCCTAGGGTCCATGTGTACTGGAATCACTATTTAACATCTTATAAACCCATGATTGCAATAAACGATTTGTATTTGGTATCCTGTTTATAATGTCATTCACTGAGTGAACTCCAAGAGTACAAGAATCGGGTTGAAAGAATCGGGACGTGCGCCTTAAACCATTTAGAGCCAGCTCGGCCACTA
This sequence comes from Agonopterix subpropinquella, assembly GCA_922987775.1. Lineage (NCBI taxonomy): Eukaryota > Metazoa > Arthropoda > Insecta > Lepidoptera > Depressariidae > Agonopterix > Agonopterix subpropinquella. Next base: position 5,375,964 of record OV277718.1, on the reverse strand, counting down.
ATTCCCCCTCCTGAAGCGAAGGCTTAAACACGCGACTTAAAGATATCGGAAAGTGTGATAATTCTTCAGTCTGAAAGGTTACCCACATCCGGTTAAAGGCATCCGGAAGTGCGAATACCATACAGCACGAGAACTCCTCCTGAAATCCTATATGTGCGGCTTGGGGAATACCGTACAGCATGGTCAGGGTTTCCGAACCACAGATCCCTCCTGAAGGATTATCAGCGCGGCTGACAATAACCTTCATATGGTCCCTACCGTTTAGGTGTAGTGAGATAGTAGACTCAGTTTAGGTTGTAGTAATAATATCATTGCGTGCAATTAATATTGAACGTTAGGTTATGGTAGTTCTTCTATCATTGTGCAACTCCGACTTAAAGTAGCCTAGGAATATTAGACAAAATTTGAGCGAAAAAGTAAAATGCAACATAACCAGCTGAAATTTGGTATAGTGACTCTGCAAGTAGATATCAATAATTGTTTAAAACTTCCCGCCCCTCTCATTTAAAAAATATTTATGGTTACTATTACTATTTTAAATTTTTTCATAAAGAACTGTCCAACATTTTAATAATGAAAAAATAAAAATAAAGTTACAAAATTTTTTTTTTTTCTTTTTGGGATTTAGATATGAGGATGTTATGAGTCTTTTGGCATATATTTTACAAAAATTTACCCAGCTGTTTCCCACCTGGAGGAGCCCAAACTTGGTATGTTTTGAAATAACTTTTTGGATTTTTCGAAAATAAGTGGCTGAAAGGTAATAGTGTAGTATATTTTTAGAACAGGCTCATGAAGCCCTTTCATTTGATACCCCACACGACTGGTTTCAGATTTTTTTTTTAATTTCTTACAAAAATTGTATCTCAAGACGCAAGCGGGGGAGGGGCGGGGAGTTTTAGCACGACATTTTGGTCCGTATTCTGAGTACGTATGCAAATTTTCAGCTAAAGTAGGGCCAATTTAATAGGCCACATTTGACATTTGTCAGAAGTGCGATTTTTGAAAATCATACGAGCGACGTGGCAGTAGAAAATGTCAAAATGACTATGGAGATTATGCATCTTTCTTCTGCCAAGTCGCTCGTATGATTTTCAAAAATCGCACTTCAGTTTCAGCTTCATAGTGAGGTGACCTGCTTAAAAAGTGAGTGATTCGATTCAGACTTCAATTTCTTCAATTCAGTTATTATGAAAAGGTACTTATAGGTACTGTAATTTTATTTTAAAAATCATCAGTCGAATCCCTGGCCCATTATTATTTTCTATCGTAAACAAATCGTTTAAGGATCAAAATAAGATACAACTCACAATAACTGAATACAATTCACATTTATGATTGAAGTCTGAATCGAATCAGTCTTCTTAAGCAGGGCACCTCACTATGAAGCTCAAACTGACAAATGTCAAATGTGGCCTATTAAATTGGCCCTACTTTAGTTATGACGGATTTCACTTTTAAAACCTAATATTCCTAGGCTAAAGGAAATATATCTAGCTAGCTACGTCAGTAGCTCGCTGGGCACCCCGCCACAAGGGCACTTCGTTATAAATCGTACAGGCAGACGCACCAATAGTTTCGTTGTGGGGTCCCCTGGGCGCCCAGATGCTCTGCTCCAGAGGGTGGTAGAGTTTGAAGCAGAAGCCGTCCTTCTTGCTGGGACGCTCTATTACTTGACACGAGGTCAGGAGTACTGTCCCCACCCAGTGACTGCTCTGAAAATATAACGTTTAGTTGTTAGTGACACTAGTTTTTGACAAGTGAGCCTTGTGTCATACTTATTACTGGAAGCAAAATAGGTCATAGTTTCAGTATAATGTTAGGTCCCCATTGTTATATTTTTATTTATGGTGCTTTTGCGGTAGAGTCTATAACACTGCCATAAATGATCTCTGGAATTGGCTCTCTAATAGCCATGCTTTATTCTTATTTCTGTCTCCCATTTGCAATGGAGGGAAGTCGGATATTTCTTTTTCCTACTCCTCCTATCTTCTTTTATTAATTCACGAGCTTTTACCCGCGACTTCGTCCGCATAAATTATATACCAGATTTTAAATCAGATATCAAACAAAAACAAAAAAAGTTTCATCAAAATCGGTTCAGTAGTTTTTGCGTGATACTCGAACAAACAAACACCCAAACAAACAAACAAATAAACAAACAAACAAACAGACAGACAAAAAATCCAAAAATTGGTGATTTGGAATCAGGGAAGCCTAAAAACCACGTCGTAATTTTTTTTTTTTTTAATATCTTCAATGTACAGACACACTTCTGTTACAGTTTTATAATAGTTTAGATTGCGGGTTCCGCTACAGATTAGAGTCATCCCCCGGGCTCGCTGGACTTCATTGTCTAGTGTTGTGAATGGTCGCCGCTGTTGATCCTGGCTTACAGGAGTTACGGCGGTGGGAATGTGTGGTGGGCCTAAGCCCGTTAAAAAAAAACGAGCGTTGTCTTACTTCCATAACTACAGGGTGTTAGGGTAAACAGTTGTATTACTTTAAGGGGTGATTGTACCCATGATACTTAAAATTTTTCCCAAAGAAACCTATTTATAGAAACCTATGATATTCGCAAAAAAATTTCGACTTTCCATACAAAACTTCGATCAGCTGATTCCATTTAGTATGGGTAGTTCCAATTTTTTTTTAAGAATTTCCTACAGGTTTCTCAGGGAATGTTGTTCAGTATCATGGGTACAATCACCCCTTAAAGTAATGCAACAGTTTACCCTAACACCTTGTATCTAAACTATTACAAAACTATACTACAGAAGTGTGTCATTGAAGATATTTACAAAAAAAATTACGATATGGTTTTTACCTGTCCCCGATTCCAAATCACTAATTTTTGGATTTTTTGTCTGTCTGTTTGTTTTATTCCGAGAGATAAGTGTACTTTTTGCAACCATCAGCAGCAAGGCTGATTCAGTGTTTAAGGGGTGTAGAGCATCTCTGTGATGGGGATGGACCAGGTCTGCCTGCATAACTCCAGTCGGTTTAGGAGTTACTGATGATTAAAGGTTTGTAAAGAATTAATGATCAGCTGCAAGGCTGATCGTATGTTATTGTTGTAGTATGCACTGTAGCTATGTGAACAGTACAAAAACTGACATGGTTCGTCAGTCGGTTTAGGAGATACAGCCGTTAAAAGGTTGGAACTTTGACTGGCTGTATCTCCTGAACCGACTGACAGAACTTGACAGTTTTTGTACTGTTCACATAGCTACAGTGCATACTACAACAATATCATACGATCAGCCTTGCAACTGATCGTGAATTTTCTACAGACCTTTAATCATCAGTAACTCCTAAACCGACTGGAGTTATGCAGGCAGACCTGGTCCATCCCCATCACAGAGATACTCTACACCCCATAAACACTGAATCAGCCTTGCTGCTGCTGATGGTTGCAAAAAGTACACTTATCTCTTATACTATTTGTTTGTTTGGGTGTTTGTTTGTTCGAGTATCACGCAAAAACTACTGAACCGATTTTGATGAAACTTTTTTTGTTTGATAGCTTATGATCTGACTTAAAATCTGGTATATAATTTATGCGGACGAAGTCGCGGGAAAATGCTCGTACTATTATAAAACTGTAAATTAAAAAAAAGTTTTTTTTGCTTAGTGTGTTTGTTCGAGCATCACGCAAAAACTACTGAACCGATTTTGATGAATTTTTTTTTATTTGATAGCTTATCATCTTAAAATCTGGTATATAATTTATGCGGACGAAGTCGCGGGTAAAAGCTCGTACTATTATAAAACTGTAAATATTAAAAAAAGATTTTTTTTGCTTTGTGTGTTTGTTCGAGTATCACGCGAAAACTACTGAACCGATTTTGATAAAACTTTTTTTGTTTGATAGCTCGCTAGCTTTATCTGACTTAAAATCTGGTATATAATTTGTGCGGACGCAGTCGCGGGTTAACGCTAGTAGCCAATAAACAAGATAAATGGGCCGTACCTTAGCTTTGGGGCTCTTATAGAGTAGTAGTAGTCCGGGTTTCAGCACACACCACAACTTTGTCCATGACTTGAGCGACCCTCTGACCTGCAACACAAAAAATACAATTATTTATTTATTTTATTGTGTCTTTATTATAGGGTCCAGGGGAAGGCTATAGTCTATACGTGATAGTATGCGTGTCGTATAGTCACGCATAAAGCACCAGCTCCAGTATGTGACGAAATTACAGTTATCAAATCAAATCAAATCATTTATTTCAGAACATAAATTCCATAGCAATGTCACAAATTAAATTTCATTGTTAGTATTGCTTACTTACTAGGTTATATTATGAGACTTCAAGTTCAACATTACACGATAAAAATTGTGATAATTGCAATAATGGAAAATGTCAAAAAGTTGTGGTCAAGACTGTAAACAATGTCAAAATTTAGTATATAAATAGTCTCATCTCATTATAATTATTAAATAAAAAATAAAAATAGTACATTATAAAATTAAGAGGAGTGTAGTTCAATTATTATTATATTACATTGGATAGCAGGTACAGAGTCAGAATATTTAACAAAGTTGAGATGAGAACACAAACTACGCCATCAGCACCGTTGTCCAGTGGTGGGCAATAGGACACGTTATGCAGAGTGTAACAAAACACCCTAGTAATCTTAAGGGGTTGCTGCAAACCATCAAACTGAACAACTTTCACTATGAAAGAGCGGATTTTTTTTTCTCGATTTCGATGTTGGTCCCATAGAGAAAGTTGTTCAGTTTGATGGTCTAATCATCTGCTTAAAAAAGTGTCAGCATATTAAAAAGGACCCTGTATACAGGGTGAAATTGATATCATTAGCATATAGGTACATTTAAACTAAGAGTGTACCCATCAAACTGAACCAATTTTACTACGGGACCGAACGAAGCAAAAATAAAACTGCTGTTGCATACATTTGAGTCGAGAAGGTTTGATCAGTTTAGTATGGAACAACCTGGGAACAACCGATTTTGTTGTTGCTCCGATCGGTTTGTTTCCATAGTGAAAGTTGTTCAGTTTGATGGGTAGACTCTTAGTTTAAAAGGATGCTAATGATATCAATTTCACCCTGATCTGTTTGGTAAGTCGATTTTCATTCATCCGTTCCATATCTAAACTATTATAAAACTGTAGCAGAAAGTTTGTCTGTACATTGAAGATATTGACAAAAAAAAAATTACGACATGGTTTTTACTTGTCCCTGATTCCAAATCACAAATTTTTGGATTTTTTGTCTGTCTGTTTGTTTGTTTGTTTGTTTGTTTGTTTGTTTGTTTGGGTGTTTGTTTGTTCGAGTATCACGCAAAAACTACTGAACCGATTTTGATTAAACTTTTTTTGTTTGATAGCTTATCATCTGACTTAAAATCTGGTATATAATTTATGCGGACGAAGTCGCAGGTAAAAGCTCGTGTTGAAATAGAAATATTTTTTATTCTTTCTTTTTTCTTTTTTCTTCTTTGCGTTATGTAGTTTACCTTGAGCCAGTCAGCGAGCACCACGACTGCGGGGTCCTCTATGGAGTGCAGGAGGGCGGACGCGGCTCGTTTCTTCTCTCTTCTGTAGTGCTGCCTCTGTGCCTTGTAGCTCTCCTTTCGAGATAGTGCGGTACTCGTTGCGCGGGGTATGCCAACTGCAGTCTCTGATGACTGCAAATTACAACAATATCAATTAATAAATGTGTGGAAGCTAGCCACAGGTGACGTAACATGTGTGTGACAACAATAACAAAAATAACGCGTATTGCACACGCAAATTTCAACCCTAATCAAAACCATATACGGATCAATATTGACTGAAAGACTCACATCGCACTATCGAAGTTTTCACACAGATTCGATATACATTATACCGGTGATTTTTTTTTACCGTTCCGAAACTATGAGGGGTGGTTAAGACCATAAAACAAAACAATTTTTACTATGGAAGCAAACCTGAATTCGTAGAAAAAAAGTCGGTTTACGGACGATAGTTTTACGTGATAACGTCATCATAAAGAAACCATAAAGGTATTATACTACGTAAGAGAGACGGTGACAGCTGAGAGAGCGCCATGCCTGTATAATAGAAAGAGATACGTGACGCGAGGCAATAAAACCGTTTTTGGGGATTTGGAGTCCTGGTAAAAATTCAGTTTCTGTCAATAATCGTGAACCTAAAGTGAAATCGTAGATAATTTTGTAAAATATACTAACACTGTTTCATTAAATTATTCACCATTTCACGTTAGATTGAGAATTAATACACAGAAATCGAATTTTTACCCTGCCGAGGACTCCAAAAAACGTCCAAAAACGGTTTCATTTGACAACTCATGTCACTTACTCTATTCCGTAAGGTATAATATCTTTATGAAAGAAACATTGATGAATATTCGAATTGCTAGCTCTGACGTCACGCGAGAAAGAGAGATTTGTTCCGCGCTCTCGCTTGCACGCCCAGGCTCAGGCGGAACGTGACACTTTTTCGTGCGTGCAGCCGGTGTCCATCGATTTATAAGATGTTATCACGTCAAAATTTGCTGTCGTCATAAATTTGAGTCGAGTAGGCTAGGCAAGGCACTGCAGTTTGGTATTGGTATGGAACAGCAGATTTTTTTTAATGCTAAATCAGGTTTGCTCCCCTATGGGAACAACTTTTACTATGCCTATGCATAGTAAAAGTTGTTCAGTTTCATGGTCTAAACTAAACCAACTCCTGAAATGAAAGTTTAGGAACGGTAAAAAAAATCACCCGGTTCCAATATGCTAAGGGTTTTTAAAAGGGATTTTTTTTTCTTTAAATGCACGGGACCCTATTACTAAGCCTACGTTGTCCGTCCGTCCGTCCGTCCGTCTGTCTGTCCGTCTGTCCTACCTATTTAGGGCTGTAACTTTTATACCGTAATAGCTAGATAGTTGAAATTTTCTCAGATTATGCGTTATTGCGGCGGATTTGTTAACAAATAATAAAAATGGCAGAAAGTTAAAAATTAAGGGGGGTTTTCAACAAGAAACTAGTTTTTATCAACGTTCTTTCTTCACGCTCTATAGTAAAAACGGTAATACATACAAGCGCCAAACTTAGTGTGATTATAGAGCAAACTCTACAGAATAACAACAAATACTAAAAACCGGCCAAGTGTGAGTCGGTCTTGCGCTAAAGGTCCCGGACAAAAAAAGATTTTTTTCTAAGTTAATAATGTTGTGTTCTGTGGTGGTACGGAAGAACAGTGCGCGAGTAGCCCGACTCGCACTTGACCGGTTTTATTTCTGTTTATAATAATTATGACCGCTGTCTTGAATGGCTTTTAGTTTTCGTAAAAAATGGCTTTAAATATGCCATTCTTCTTTCCAGTATCTAACCACTTTTTTGGTGCGGTTTAGCTACTTGTTATGGTAGGTTAGGTAAAGTGGCAACACTGTTGTAGTGGAAATCAGCTACGAGTGTTAATTTCATCATCATCACCTTATCGGAGGACGTGCCGTCCGGCGCGTGGATGCGTCCGTCCCCCGAGGCTGGGGTCGCTGCGGTGCCTGGCGATCGCGGAGGGGGCGTCAATGTCGGTTCACCTGCAAAACAAATTATACAGAGTGTAAACTTAATCCATAAACATATGCTCACGACTACAGGGTGTTAGGGTGTCAGTTGCATAACTTTAAGGGGTGATTGTACCCATAATACTGAACAACTTTCCCTGAGAAACTTATAGCAAATTCGCAAAAAAAAAACACTTTTCATACAAACGTCCGATCAGCTGATTGCATTTAGTATGGAAAGTCGATTTTTTAATGCGAGTTTCCTATATATTTCTTAGAGAAAGTTGTTCTGTATCATGTATCATTGTATCAGGTACAGGTTAAAGGAATGCAACTGTTTACCCTAACACCCTGTATATTCCCCGAGGAGGTAATCAAAAATATTCTGAAACTTCAGAACATCCACGTTTCACTAGTAGTACGAGGAGTGAGCCTGTCGCCACTTTTAAGGGACAGTGGGTACAATACACGCCTCGAAATTGAAGCATGCAGGTTTCCTCACGATGTTTTCTTTCACCGAAAACCCAGAGGTGTTACAAATCGTAGATGACCGTAAAAAATCGGAAATAAAGGTTACTCGCCACTGGACCACCACGGCTTTTTTGCTGAACAACTTTTACTATGGGACCATCATAGAATTTGGTCGAGTAGCTGTTTGACATTTTCTTAAGAACAGATGTTTTTTTTATCGCAATTTTTCTGTTGGCTTTATAATGAGTTGTTCAGTTCGGTGGTCTGAGGCTGATAGCTTACTGAGGTAATATTTTGACTCTACCACCTGGACACTTCATACAAAGATACTCGCACTGATAACGGTAAACACGAGCAATACTGATGAGTGCAAGTGAGTGGACTATATCATTGCCTACTGTCTTCTTCCTCTCATTCTTCCAAGAGGGGGTGAGGTAAAAATTGGCGGGGAGCAGAGAATGTCAGGGAGTATTTTTTGATACTAACCAAAAGTATTTGGTGTCCCTGGAGTGGTTGGCAGTATAACGTTTAGCGGTGGATGATTTTTCTGAAAAAAAAGATAAAAAAAATCATTGAATAATTAAAAGAAAAAACTTTTTTACGGGAAATCGGTGGGGAGAAGTTGTTTTCGTATATTTGATAATCGAGAAAGACCCTTCGAGACTTGAATAGGCCTTATTAAAGGCCATCATCATCATTATCATTATGACAAGTATTTCATTTTATTTATATGTCCACGCAAGAAGGGTCCAGTTGTCGGGTTTTGAGTTAAAGTTAGATTCGGCATCTATATCAGTCACATAATCATATGGAATAATAAAAAAGGGGTGTTAAAATAAAATGCCGACAACTGGACCCTTCTTGCGTAGACGCCCACATATTTGTTGTAATCATGGACTTAGAATGATAAAGGATACCAATCCTCCTTACAAGCATGGAAACAAGAAAATTGGTCATGGCGGTCGGAAATGTTCGACCTTCTTTCGTACCTCTCCGTAGTCGATATTTCCAACGTTTTTGTGTCCCTTTCTAACAGAACAAAAATTTTATAAAATCTTTTTTTTTGTGTTTGGATTAGAAAGGGAGAAAGTAACGTCGAAAACATAGACGGGAATTTACGAAAGAAGAACGATCATTACCGATCACCAAGGAGTATTATCATGTTTCACCACTTGTTAGGCAGTGTGTACTCCAAGGTATAGACAATACCTATGCCAGCTTTCTGAGAATACCACTCTTTCTTAGACTAATTATATCCGGACCGGCCTTGCGGTAGCATTTCCCCTCTGCCACGGTATTAGATCAATTAATCTTGCGCATTTACACCCAATTGTATACCTTATCACTAAACGAGACAGCCTATAATAGCGAAACAATAATTTTGAACTTAGAACGTTTGGGGTTTACACGAGACTACTTTTCATGAGTTTGAACATTCAAAATTAGAATCTAAAGTCATAGGGAATAAATTCCAAAGTTGCGGATAACATGTTACCTCGCCCCCCGCAAAAAGTGGCAGAAAGTTTGTTAGTAGAATGACACGTGGTTACGCGTCCCGATATAATTAGTCAAAGCACTCTTTAGTTCTCCTTACTCTATGGTATTTCATTTTATTTATAAAAAATGTTTTTCAATTTTTATCTTCCCCTTCCCTTATCCCCTTTTTTTCTCGTCTATCCCATCATGTTGTGGGGTGTCATTGGATAGGTCGTTCAAAAATATGGCGGATGTGGAAAAACCATTTTTCAATCCATGGAAGCTTTAAAGTGAAAATATGAGAGTCAAGATGGAGTCAAGTGTCAAAGTAAATTTTCTCCGAACTTACCTTCCCAATATAATTGGGTGTAGATGTTTGAAAGCGGTTGGCGCCCTGAAGAGCGGGGGAGGGAGGAGAGGTGATGGAGGGGGAGGAAGGCTCCGCAACAGGGGAGGAACTCATAATGCCTTTATTTACTCCTCTACCGACGCCATTTTGTTTTATGTTACTTTGACAAGATGGCGGATGAGAGGAAAATTTGGGGTAAGAAATAAGATTTTTAAATTGCAAGCTTCATTGGAATTCAAATGTAAATGAATTATCTCTTAATTATTGTCAACATTATTTTATTAGAAATAAATTATTACAATTTGGTGATTCATTGACACAATAATTTTTTTTATCATTTATTATTTTAAGAAATGTGATTATCTATTCTGTTTATCTTTTCTTAAAAAAGTTATCACAGATAACCTGATGAGTGTTTTTTTAGATTGTTTTTAAATAGAAGTGACTTTAGGTATTTTATAGAAGGTGAATTTGTGGAATGATTTAAAATAGAATAGCAGGAATATTTAATTATAAAACATCAGGGTTTTTCCTTAATTTATCTTTGGAATGTTAGAGGAATTGTGTTGTAGGAAAATAGGTTAAGGATATTATCTGAAACAGAAATATTTCATAATTAATGTTTTTGGCACAACTAACCACAAAATAACATGTTTAAAAAAAATTGTACATCAAAATGCAATAAAAACATAATTAATTTAGTTTATTAAATAACATAGATTAAGTAAATCTTAAAGTAAGTAAGTAAATAGTACCTGTGTTTATAATAAACAATTTTATGATTATTATATCATTATTATATTAATCATAGAGTTATTTGTGTACAATAAATAATCCAAGAATGTTTTTTATTGCAAAACTGATTTTTTTTAATTACTTTTAGAAACAAATTTTGAAATACCGAAATAACTAAATTTTTTTAAGTAATTTTTTAAAACCAGTCATACAATTTTTTTCATTTTTTTTTTGTGAGGGATATTTCTCTGGCATTTTATTATACTTCCATTCCTTGCCTGTCTAACGATAAAAAATATACAATCTTCAATAACCTACAGTAATAAATCTTGTCGTTTTCAGTATAATCAGAATAACGAGAATCGATAAAACAATAAAAATCAAGAGCGAGTCGGACTACTCGCGCACCGAGGGTTCCGTACCACACCACCACAGAAAACAACATTATTAACTTTTAAAAAAAAAATTTTTGTCCGGGACATTTGGCCGGACCGACTCACACTTGGCCGGTTTTAAGTATTTGTTGTTATTTTGTAGAGTTTGCTCTATAATCACACTAAGTTTGACGGTTGTATGTATTACCGTTTTTACGATAGAGCGTGAAGAAAAAACGTTGATTAAAACTAGTTTCTAGTAGAGAACCCCCCTTAATTTTTAACTTTTTGACATTTTTATTATTTGTTAACAAAACTGCCGGACGGACGGACGGACGGACAGACAGACGGACGGACGGACGGACAACGTAGGCTTAGTAACGGGGCCCCGTTTTCACCCTTTGGGTACGAAACCCTAAAAAACATAGGGGAAACTGAGGACACTTGTCTCGATCCTCAAGGGAGACAATGTCATGGCACATTGAAATTATAAATCTCCCATCCCATTTCATTCCGACGTATATTGTATGTGCTGGAGGATAAAATAAAAGTGGGGGATCAAGTGTCCCCAGCTTCCCCTAAGTACTTACTTTATTTTTGACGAGCTTTTACCCGCGACTTCGTCCGCATACATTATATACCAGATTTTAAGTCAGATGTTACGCTACCAAACAAAAAAAGTTTCATCAAAATCGGTTCAGTAGTTTTTGCGTGATACTCGAACAAACAAACACCCAAACAAACAAACAAACTAAATTCTTTTTTCAAATTTACAGTTTTATAATAGTTAAGATATAGTTTTTGATTAATAGTACATTACTGCAGCGGCCAGCAACAGAGGCATTGATGGACGAACGTGTAAATGTGGGCCGAGGCGAAGCCGAGGCACACATACGTAAGTCCATCAATGCCTAGTTGTGGCCAAGGCTTGTATAGTACTTTTCTCAAATAATGCGCGGAAATTAAAACAGTAAATTTTCTCAAATAATTCGCGGAAATTAAAACTCTTTTCAAAATCAATGACGAACATCGAACAACAATTTGTTTTTTTTTTTCAATAAACAGCTTTCTATTTGCAAGCCAGTTCGAAATTTAAATAAAACCTTTGATGAGTTACCTCCTTGGTCGCCATGTTTTGGAGTAAAAGATCGTTCCATTTTTAAATTACACGACAGATATGAGTTTAGTATGTAATTTATTTGGCCGCTAAACACGACAGATATGGATTTTCATACAACTTTTGCCGGCCGCTGCGCGCATGTATTTGGCCAGTACAGCAATTCCAATTTATCTCGAAGAAGGTTGTCAAAATAATGCTCACATTTCCAAGCATGTTTGAGAAAAATATGTTAAAGTTGTCGCTGGTTAAATTAATCACCGTTTTGACCTTTATTTTATAAATACTAAGATTAAAATCTAGCCAGATTAGGTCAACATAAACTTTATAGGTAAAAATGTCACATAAATACTATTTTTAATATAGTACTCGCACGTAACATTGTTCTGCTTAATACAATCGTGGTGGAACCTATGGTGATGTGATGATGATGATTCGGGCAGATAATCTACATTATTATAAAACTGTAACAGAAGTGTGTCTGTCTGTACAAACCAAAGGTATAAAACAAAGAAAAAATAAAGGTATGACCAGAAAAATAATTACCCTCGTCAATCTCAGTTTGCCCTTAGGTAGGGTTTATACAGAAGAAACGCGTGGCGGCTGCGGGTAGTCAAAGTAACACCAATATAAACCTTATATTACGTAGCATAGCGTCGTTTTTTGACGTAAAGAAAAATCGCGCCCCCGCCACCAGGCGACGTCGCCTGGAGGCGCGGGCGTAATTCTCCAAACGACTCTATGCTACGTACTATAAGGTTTATCGCACCCCGCTCGCGAAATGTCCGCGCCACGTCATTTCTGTTTAAACAGCTCCCTAGACTTAGGAGTCCCAAAACCCGAAGTCGTTTAGTAATCAAAGGGTGCAAAATCGGATAGCAGCGAAAAGGGCGCGCGAATAATTAGTCAATCGTGGTAAAGGATTGAAGGTGGCACATCCTGATTGGTCAATGTAATTTCGCGGTCAGGTACATCGGGGGAACTTATACTCGTAAATCTGGTACTACTGTAAGCGCATTATTACGAACGGGCCTTCACATATGCTCACGACTATATTCCCCGAGGGGGTAGTCAGAGATATTCTGGAACCTCAGAACATCCACGTTTCACTAGTAGTACCGATACTCTGTCCTGAAGTGCGATTTTCAAAAATCATACGAGCGACTTGGCAGTAGAAAGATGCATAATCTCCATAGTAATTTTAACATTTTCTACTGCCAAGTCGCTCGTATGATTTTCAAAAATCGCACTTCAGTGTGACGGGCGAACAGGGTCGTATCGCGGCAAAATGTAGTTAATAAATACAGTGATAGGAAACTACAAATTGTAGGCCAATGCCTTTGACTAATTACTACAAGGACTGGCCTTGCGGTAGCATTTCCCCTCTGCCACGGTAGGTATAAGACAAATTGATCATGTGCATTTACATTCAATTATATACCTTATTACTAAACGAGACAGCCTATAATTGCGAAACAATAACTACGAACTTATGACGTTTGGGGTTCACACGAGACTACTTTTTATGATTTTTACCATTCAAAATTAGAATCTAAACTTATGGGGAATAAAATCCAAAGTTGCGGATTTCATGTTACCTCGCACCCGCAAAAAAATGGCAGAAATGTTTGTTATTGGCTATGTGCACGACACTGGCGCCACACTAGCGCGGCGTAGCGCATGAACTATGTCGGCCAGCCGTGAATAATCTACACTATTACAGTACTGTAAAGGACTGTGTTTGTTCGAGGATTCTGCCAAAACTACTGGACCAATTTTGATAAAACTTTTTTTAATATTTAAAAGCTTATTATTAATTTATTAGTGTTAAAAGCTAGCTTATATTTTATTCCGGTACGATGACGGGGGCGGATGCGGACGAAGCCCCGGACAAAATCTAATTTGTATCGGAATTCCCATACAAACTTTTACCTCAGTTTTAACACCTTTGGGGTTTTAAAATGCGACAAGCCTTTTTTAAGTGAGCATCTAGATGCCAATAGAAACTTCCATGCCAAATTTTAAGTTAGTAGTCTTGACAGTTTTGGAGATTTCGTGTTAAGTTAGTGTGCGGATTTGCATAGATTCAAGCAAATCTGACACAGCTTCACCGTCAGTAGTTCAAATTTCTGCCACAGCGTGCGCTGCGATCGACTTGACAGTTCCCAACACCCACTTCGCACATAGCCAATATAAGTAGTCAAAGGTCAATGCCCTAAAGCTTAGAAGGGATGGATTACATAAATTCGATCAAATATTGTCTACTTAAGTAAATAAAGTCTGTAATACTGATAACACTAAATATTTCCGATAAAAAAAGACTCCATAATCTCGACGTCTGATCAACATAATTTACATATCGTTTACTATAACAACAACAAGTATAAAATAACACTTATAACGTACGTCACAAGTGTGAGAATAGCTTGAAATATGAGACTGTGTTAGTAAGCGGTATAGAAATGATTGATCACGCAAACTAAATGTAGAGAACAGGTTAACCAGACGTTTTGACATCTCAGGGACATTCAGAAAGCGAGATAAAAATAGTATTATCATATTAAAACTGTTGAAGAAATGCAAATGATATATTTGTGTGACATTGTCCAAGATATTTATAAATGATGCACAGAGACAAACATGGCCATGGTAAATGGTCATAAATGATATGATTATGATTATAGATGCACCGAGGGGGGAAAGTGAGGGGCAGCTGCCCCCCTGGATCTGGCATTGCCTTCCCCGGAAGACCCTACCTCCCATATGTGATAGGGGGGCCAGTTTAAAGACAGATGTCTGGTCACAGCCAAGTCGTAACAATGAAAAATTTCAAGCTCGCTTCGCTCGCTCTAGTTTTTTTTTTTTGGGTTTCCGTAAAGGGTGAAAACGGGACCCTAATCATAAGCCTACGTTGTCCGTCCGTTCGTCCGTCTGTCCAACCTATTTAGGGGCTATCACTTTTGAACGGTTATAGCTAGACAGTTGAAAAGACATTGCCCACGTGACAGTGTATTCGTTTCGGGTCATTTCGCAGCTGGCGAATGTGTATGATTAAAGAACACATACAAATCGTATGATAGCTAAAATCATACACAGGATAGGAGGAATATCGTGCTTCCCAATAAAATGGAAATTATCCTTTTCTGCAGTGGAATTTCTTATAAAATTCAAATTCAAATTTATCAGTTTTGAGGAAACGGGATTGGGCAATGTCTTTTACACAGAAAGAGAGCCAACATCGAGAAAAATAATCTCCTATCCCATACATTTGAGTATAATACGCACTGGGTACGTGGTCCTACTCCCTCTCTAACCATTATTCGTGAGAGACTTCGCCCAGCAGTGGAATCGAGGCTATAACTTGTTTAACTTATTATATTCCGAGAGATAAGTGTACTTTTTGCAACCATCAGCAGCAAGGCTGATTCAGTGTTTATGGGGTGTAGAGCTTCTCTGTGATGGGGATGGACCAGGTCTGCCTGCATAACTCCAGTCGGTTTAGGAGTTACTGATGATTAACAATTTAATATTAATTAATTATTATTTATTTATTTATTTAATTTTTTTTGTCTGTAAAAAATTTACGATCAGCTGCAAGGCTGATCGTATGTTATTATTGTAGTGTGCACTGTAGCTATGTGAACAGTACAAAAACTGACATGGTTCATCAGTCAGTTTAGGAGATACAGCCGTTCAAAGGTCGGAACTTTGACTGGCTGTATCTCCTAAACCGACTGACAGAACTTGACAGTTTTTTTACTGTTCACATAGCTACAGTGCATACTACAACAATAACATACGATCAGCCGTGCAGCTGATCGTTAATTTTTTACAGACCTTTAATCATCAGTAACTCCTAAACCGACTGGAGTTATAGAATAGAATAGAAAGAATAGAAAATATTTTATTGCCAGTATAAACTTTACAACACAAAGACTGCTTAATCTACTTAATTAAGAATTAACATTTTTATTGAATAAATATGAGAAAGCAGAAAATTTACTAACTAATTAAGTACACTACAATTAGAATTAGGCAATGGGATGGCTCTCAGCACATGCTGACAATAGACACAAGTCTGATTGTACAGCGCTGTTTTTCAGGCCACCCTGACTCTGGTAAGCTGTTGGGTTAGAGTTTAGTTAGCTGGGAGAGTACATTAATATCATCTGGTAGGTGTTCGTCCGTGAGTGTGCTTTTGTGTATGAGTGTGTGTGTGTATTCATGTGTAGTTAGTTTTGTATGTATGTGTGTGAGTAAATTTATGTGAATGTGTTAGGTTTTTATTATTTAGTGCTAGCGAACCTCAGCACAACCGACGTTTTATAAGGTTGTTTCAAGTTTTCAGTGTTTTTCTTTTATATTTAGCCTTAAATAAGGCAGGCAGTCCTGGTCCATCCCCATCACAGAAATGCTCTACACCCCATAAACACTGAATCAGCCTTGCTGCTGATGGTTGCAAAAAGAACACTTATCTCTTATACTATTAGGAGCCCATTAGATTAATCTAATAATAATAATATGTCCATGGTAGTACATTACGTTAGCAACTTAGTAAGTAGGTACCTACTCGTAAAATTAGCACAATTCTTGTAGTACCTCTAATCACTTGTTTACAACTGAGTAACTGATGTATCCTTGGCCTATCAATTGTTTCCATAGACCTTCAAATGAAAGGTAAGTACCAAAGTGCCGTGTAGCTCTATTCACATTAGGGTCACGTGTCGCGGTGGCGGATAGTCAAAGTAACACCAATATAAACCTTATAGTACGTAGCATAGCGTCGTTTTTGTCGTAAGTGAGAATCGCGCCCGCGCCTCCAGGCGACGTCGCCTGGAGGCGCGGGCGTAATACTCCAAACGACGCTATGCTACGTACACACGGCGACACATCAGGTTACGCACCCTATATACCCATAACTACACTACGTACAAAACACAAAATGAGAGAAAGAGAGCCTGCATAGACGCGGCTGCCGGCGCGGGCGCAGCGTGCTGTGAGACGAAACAACAAGAACATACAGCACCCTCTCGCACGATTCGCAGCGTTCAACTTCTAATAGTTCAAAGTCCAAACAGGGTAACCTGACCTGTCGCCGTGTGTACACATAGAGTTCAACTATGAGTAGGTTGATCTGTCGCCGTGTGTACATAAAGTCGTCAAATAAAGAAGTTCGTAGGACGGAGTAGTTCTATACCGACATGTGGTATCGTTGCATTCAGTAGAGTTTCCTGAGTAGGAAAAAAATTTTTAACAAAAAAATAAAACCGACTTCAAAACTCAAAAAGTATAAAATAATATTGCAGCCGATGAATTTTACGTTAGCTATCATTTTTTTTTATCGAAGTCGCTGTCAAGCCTGTATGATTCGAGACTGAGATTGCAGTATTTTTTTTGGGACTAGGCTTGACACCGACTCCAATAAAAAAAATTGATAGCTAACGTAAAATTCATCGGCTGCAATATTATTTTATACTTTTTGAGTTTTGAAGTCGGTTTTATTTTTTTGTTAAAAATTTTTATTTCATATTTTTTTCGTGGTGAAATACATTAGTTGAATTCTGGATATCAGCAAACACAAAGGGTACATCGATACGAAGCAAAATTTTTAATCGCCGATGATTTTCTGTCAACTTTTGAGGAGTTCTATTGTGTAGCTCCGAAGTGCGTTATCAGATCTTTACCGAATTGAAATGGGACCACCTTGGGAGTATACCCTTTCCAATAAAAAAAGAATTATCAAAATCGGACTACTCTGTAGAAAGTTATGCGTGTTCATACATAAAACAAAAAATATACGCGTCGAATAGATAACCTCCTCCGTTTTTTGTTTTTTCGTCGGTTAAAAATGACCTTGTCGCTTTCTCAATTGGTGGAGTGGGGAGTTATGACGTCATAAATTTTTTTAATGGGGTTAATTCAACATTGTGAATACGAATATTTTTCACTTCTATTATTGTTCTATAGCTCTGTGGTAGTTTCACTAATTAATGTCAGTTATCTGGTTAATACTGCTAAGAAGTAGGACAAACATACCTACATACAGACAAGAAATTACGATAAAGCAGCCTTAAGGGGGCACCGAGCCTATTGTGCTGCCCCCAATCGTATTGTTTTATTTCTAAACAATTATAACAAGTAAGTAAGTTAGTAAGTTATGTAAGTTCAATTCTGCTCTAATCAAAATTTAGAAAATTACAGTCTCTTTTTTTTTAATCATTATAACAACATTTCCAAAAAACAAGAATGTCGCATTGTAGTCATTGCAGATTTTCAATTAAACGGGTCTGTGGATTTGTTTTTAGGGTTCCGTACCCAAAGGGTGAAAACGGGACCCTATTACTAAGCCTACGTTGTCCGTCCGTCCGTCTGTCTGTCTGTCCGTCTGTCCGTCCGTCTGTCCTACCTATTTGGGGCTGTAACTTTTAACCGTAATAGCTAGATAGTTGAAATTTTCACAGAATGTGCGTTATTGCGGCGGATTTGTTAAGGCTATTCTACCGTTGGCGCGCTCCATACAAACGTAGTATGGTGATATTTTCAATACTATCCAATTAAAGTCAATGAAATTTTTCAAAAACAATCTAGTAACTAATTTCTATGTCGGTATGAAGTCAGATTTTCGATAAAATTTATAGTTTTAAAGTTACAGTGCCACAAATATTTCCATACAAATCTTAAATTAATTCTAGCATTGAAACTGTATATTTTAATGAAAATCTGACTTCATACCGACATAGAGATTAGTTACTTGATTGTTTTTGAAAAATTTCATTGACTTTAATTAGATAGTATTGAAAATATCACCATACTACGTTTGTATGGAGCGCGCTCCGAGTAGAATTCTCTTAACAAATAATAAAAATGGCAGAAAGTTAAAAATTAAGGGGGGTTTTCAACAAGAAACTGGTTTTTATCAACGTTTTTACTTCACGCTCTATCGTAAAAACGGTAATACATACAAGCGTCAAACTTAGTGTGATTATAGAGCAAACTCTACAGAATAACAACAAATACTAAAAACTGGCCAAGTGTGAGTCGGTCTCGGGCTAAAGGTCCCGGACAAAAAAGTTTTTTTTTCTAAGTTAATAATGTTGTGTTCTGTGGTGGTGTGGTACGGAACCCTCGGTGCGCGAGTAACCCGACTCGCATTTGACCGGTTTTTATTTTGGATATGTCGTTTAGACCAACAAAGCTATTCAGTTTGATGGTCTGAAGCACCTCTTTGAGTATGTAACGCATTTATCTTTACACCCTGTATTTGTATGCAGGTATCATGGCATGAGACAAAATAATGCTAAATGCCAGTGATCAATATCAAAGAGACTAAAATAGGCAGCCATCAAACAATCTATTTCGTAAACAATAACAGTTATAAAAATCATTACAAAGTTAAGTGTAATTGTAAACAAATAATATACACTGTATGTTACAACATTGAAGCGATAAATATTTTAATCATGTTTTAAAGTCGGGTAACAACCAGCCTGTTATCTTTATTGTCATTTTACGACTGAATTGATGTGATTCTTACGTCAAAATATTATAGTATACTAGCTTTTGCCCGCGACTTCGTCCGCGTGGAGTTTGGAAAACCCCAAGTATCCTATGTTACTTCTAATACCTCCAAGAATATGTGTACAAAGTTTCATGATGATCGGTTTAGTAGTTTTCGCGTGAAAGCGTAACAAACAAACTTGCATTCACATTTATAATATTAGGGATGTACTAGGACTTCCTCCGCGTGGGTGGATTACCCGTATAGGACTGCCTCCATGCCCTGGTCTAATGGTTAGAGCATTGGGCTCTTAACACGGAGGTCGTGGGTTCGATTCCCACGGGGGACACCTAGTGATATGTCACTTTGTGTTTTTCCCCAGTTGGTCAGGACATTGCAGGCTGAATCACCTGATTGTCTGAAAAGAAAGATGATTCCCCGTGCTTTGGATGGCACGTTAAGCCGTTGGTCCCGGCTACTATCTCTGGTGGTAGTAGTCGCTACATTAAAACCACGTCAGATGCTGTACGGCGGTCTGAATAAACTCTGACACCAGGGCTCAGCCCACACGATAAGAAGAAGAACCCCTTTAGGGGCCGATTTTCAAAAATCCTTACATTTAGGGGTGCACCCCTACCCTACATCCGCTGTATAATATACAGGGTCCTTCTTAATATGCGGACACTATTTTAAGGGGATGATCGGACCATCAAACTGAACAAGTTTCTCTATGGCGGCACCAACATAGAAATCGCGAAAAAAAATCAGCTCTTCCGTACAAAACGGCAAATCTACACAAACCCTTAGATCAAAGTAAAATGAATGGATAGGCCCAAAGCGCTTTAAGTTGAAGCACGAAAAACTAGGGCACTTCAATACAAATTAGGGTACTTGGTCTGTCATCTCAGTACATTTTTGAAGTAAAACTGTCAATTGTTTTGCCTCATTTTTCTGGTTTGAAACGTTCGCGTAAGGCCTGTCCATTCTTGTTTACTAATGTCATTGCACAAACCACATGTCCCATACATGTTTCCAGCAGATTTTTTTTTCGCCATTTCGATGTTGGTGCCACAGAGAAAGTTGTTCAGTTAGATGGTCTGATCATCCCCTTAAAAAAGTGTCAGTACATTAAGAAAGACCCTGTATATTCCAAATTTTATGTTTCTATCTTCAGCGGTTTAGCGCTCTCACAGACGAGCGACACTTTGCGGTCGCCGAGTGTCGCAGAGGGTTGCGCGACCGTAAAATGTATGAGCCGCCGGCGCCCGCGACTTCGTACGCGCATAAATACATCCTAAATGTTAATCCAAACTAAGCCCTATACTGGCCTCGATTCGGAGTGTACCACGACTAAACTAAACTAAATGTATTCCTGTCACTTTCTAAAATAAGATTAAGAAAAGGGACAGAAAACCAACAGCTGACTTTAGTGCTGTCAAAGTGACGTTAAATGCGCAAAATTAGTTGCCATCATAATGTACGCCATCTTATTTAAGTCGTTTTTGGGCGTTTAACGTCACTTTGACAGGACTAAAGTCAGCTGTTGGTTTTCTGTCTCTTTTCTTAATCTTATTTTAGAAAGTGACAGGAATACATTTAGTTTAGTTTAGTCGTGGTACACTCCGAATCGAGGCCAATGTTGAGAAAACGCCAATCAGTTCAGCAGTTTTTTAGTTTTTGTCTATAAGGACAGCAATAACATAGCGATATCCTTTTTTAACTAGATAAAATTTACTATATGCATCTCTTTTTGAGTGAATAAGATAAAACACACACAGACCTCTATGACTTCTCTGTCTACAGAGTAGTTATTCCAAAATCTGTGGTATAGTTGAGGTGGTGTCAATGACACCTACTTTACACGTACTTTGTTGACATTGCTAAATTTTTTCTTTTTGTTTTACTGAATGTTGTTTGTTGTTGTTGTTTTGTGGAAAAAAAAAATGTATGTGATAAAAAAATTGACATTAACTATTATTTCTTAACAGTCTATTTGTGTATGTTGCTTGAATGTTATTGAATTTTATATTGAATCCTATTGTGTACCTAATAATAGCATGTCTATGGATAATATTTAGCAATTATAAAATATATTTTGTTGAAATTTAATTAAGATTTGACACAATTATGTAATCATTATCCTTTTTCCTAATTTTTTGTTTTTTGTTAATGTTAGTTTTATGTAAGATGCATAATTTGTACCTTTCGTATCGAAAGGACACTTAAGCAAAATGTCCTACACATCAAAATGACACAAGATCAAATCGACCTAATAGCGAAACGTCCTATTCAGCAAAATGACCTGTTAGCAAATAGTCCTAAAAGCAAAACGACCTCTAATTAAAATGTCACATTTACATGTTCCATGTACAGTCAGGTACTAAATTAATACAGTGTTATTTAAATTTTTTATACAAACAATTTATTATTCAAATAAGAACCAAATCATGCACTTCGAAAAAATATCACAGGCTTGTAAAGCTTCATCATCATCACGTCCACTGCTGGACATAGGCCTTCCCGAAGGATCGCCACAACGACCGGTCCTGCACTGTCTTCATCCAACAGAGGGTCTACCCGGACATTCCAACTTTGCAATTGTGTGAACGTTATCGTTCCAATGTCAACTCTATTACAATGAAGTTTGGACCGAAATGGTCGTGATATATCGAAAATCGAAAGTCCGGGTACAGGGCCAGGTTCCAGC
The DNA here is from genome assembly GCA_922987775.1 of Agonopterix subpropinquella. NCBI lineage: Eukaryota > Metazoa > Arthropoda > Insecta > Lepidoptera > Depressariidae > Agonopterix > Agonopterix subpropinquella. Next base: position 5,353,712 of record OV277718.1, on the reverse strand, counting down.
CGGCCGCCTTCACCAGGTCGTCGGTCCACCTTGTTACCCACACAGTGCTTTCCTGTACGCGGTCGCCACTCGGAAACTCTTCGGCCCTATCGGCCATTGGTTCTGCTAGAAATTTGCCTCACCCATTAATAATAAATCATTTATTTCAGACCATATTTCAAATCCATTTGTGTTAGTAAGTCTTGTCAAACTATGTTAGTAACATTCAATTGTAATAAAAAATAAAAATAAAAAACTAATGGTTACTTTGAACTGTGCACCACGTGAAGTCTGCAACAGTGGTTCACGTAGCGACAGTCTAACCTTTCCGCGATCATGGACAGGATGCCATGGCCGCTGGCCCATTGCCACTTTAGTTTAGCAATTCTTTGGGCTATGTCAGCTACTGAGGTTCTTGTCTTCTCTTCATTTCTGATTCGATCTCACAAGGAAACTCCGAGCATCGCCCTCTCCTTGGGTGACTTTCAGCCTTTTTATAAGGCCTTGAGTGAGCAATCACGTCTCTGTTCCATAAGAAGATCGAAAAAGTAAACAAACAATAGAGTTGACACTACAAAAAAAATAAACTAACAAAAGTAATTTTGATGAACACCACAAAAATATTATGTATAATTATTATGTTAGAATTTTACGCAAAAAAATATAAAAAAAGCCGAGCAAAAATATAAAGTATAAAGTTTATGAAAACTATAATTACCTATTAACAAAAAAACATTATGAAATAAAAACGGTACCGCAAAGGCATATTTTTTTCATACCTACTGTAAAAATTTTCGTTCGTATTATTTTTATTACCTGACTGTACCACTTGTAAATGTGACATTTTAATTAGTGGTCGTTTTGCTTTTAGGCCTATTTGCTAACAGGTCATTTTGCTGAATAGGACGTTTCGCTATTAGGTCGATTTGATCTTGTGTCATTTTGATGTGTAGGGCATTTTGCTTAAGTGTCCTTACGATACGAAAGGAATTTGTATGCCTAGCGGCAGAATGCAGCGTACTGTTTATTCTCCCACTGTTATACCATCTACTAATGTAAACCTGTATTCACAAATTAATAAATGAAATGAAATGAAATGAACTATGTCATAGACAAAGAATTTTTTTCTCTTACGCTGACAGATGGAATATCAGTGTAACCGCGTATGAGATAGCGATAGTCATACAATCCTATAGAATTTATATTATTATGAAGCTAGAAGACCGACTCCGGAGTCAGACAGCCGTCGTAGTACAAAAAGTGGTTACGTCGATAAGGACAGCAATAGGTAGCGATCTTCTTTTTAAACTAGAGTGAATTTGCTATGTGCATCTCTTATTGAGTGAATATGAAAAGACACATGCTTCCTTCCCATAAAGATATTATACCTTACAGAATAGAGGAAGTGACATGAGTTGTCAAATGAAACCGTTTTTGGACGTTTTCAAGAGTCCTTGAGTGTATAATTCTCAATCTAACCTGAAATTGTGGATAATTTAATGAAATAGTGTTAGTATATTTCACAGAATTATCTACGATTTCACTTTAGGTTCACAATTATTAACAGAAACCGAATTTTTACCAGGACTCTACATCCCCAAAAACGGTTTCAGTGTTGCCAAGTCCCAGCCAGTCTGAATCGCCAAAAATCTCGGGCCAAGTAGCCTAAAGTCGCCTAATATTTTCCCCGTGTAATATAGCCTAAAGTCGCCTAAAAATACAGCAAATTGGCCAAAATAAATGCTATATTGGCTGCTCGTGACGGAAAAATATTTTTTATACAACTGCATTCTTTACTCACAATTTAAAAATACCTGTACCGCATAACATACACATACGTTATGTAGTACATAGTGTGTTGTAGTGTACAGTTTAATGAGTCTGCGATAAAAAATCATATAATTTTACTTACTATAAGTATAATATTTTCGATTTTTCTTAAAATAGCCTAAAATAACCCGAAAAAGTCAGTTTTTCCTAATATAGCCCAAAATCACCTATTTTAATTTGGGATATAGCCTAAATGGCGACCGGTCGCCAATCGTATTTTTTGGTCGCCGATAGACCCCCCCTCATGTAGCCTAAAAGGTGATAAATCACCTAACTTGGCAGCACGGAACAGTTCTATTACCTCATGTCACATATCTCTTTCTATTATACAGTGATGCCGCTAGGTACATCTCACTCTCTCAGCAGTCAATGCCTCTCTTCCGGAGTATAATACCTTTATGTTCCTTCCTAGTACCTTCTCTTTCTATCTTAGACTACTTATATCCGGACCGGCCTTGCGGTAGCATTTCCCCTCTGCCACGGTATAAGAGCAATGATCATGCACATTCAACATTCAATTTTATAACTTATCACTAAACTAGACAGCCTATTATTGCGAAACAATAATTTTGAACTTAGAATGTTTGGGGTTTACGAGACTACTTTCCATGATTTTGAACATTCAAAATTAGAATCTAAAATCATAGGGAATAAAATCCAAAGTTGCGGATAACATGTTACCTCGCCCCCCGCAAAAAGTGGCAGAAAGTTTGTTAGTAGAATGACACGTGGTTATGTATCCCGATATAAGTAGTCTAAGCTTTCTATGGGTGGTGCATTGTCCGTCAATCAGTACAGAACTTTAATATTTATATTAGTTGGAATAGTGGTCACCTTTGCAGTTTATTTGTGTGTTAAATATCTTCATGAATTAATTATTATAACACTTGTGTAATTTCCAATAAGAATCTTATTGTATAAACTATTTTATTTGCTTTACAAAACACCTGTCGTGATCTAATTTCACGCGGTACCTTTGCCCTGATTATTGGATTAAAAAAAACATATTCAGTAAATGCAGTGTGTAGTATAAAAGACCTAATAATATAATGTTTTTTTTATTATTTTTTTTTAACTTACCAACGGCACAGGGTGAGGAGGTCATGAAATTATCGGCTCTTCATTCGTAATCAGAATCGGAAATTAGAAAACCCGGCTCCGATCGTTGCAAAACTCGATTGGGTAACATAACAAAGGTCACCGTATTGTCTTCAAAATAACATGAATATAAACTCAGTTTGTCTTGCACTAAGTAGAAGATACGCGAATAGCTAATTATAAGTCCTTCGATACAAATTGATAGTTTATACGAGAAGTTCGGAGACAAGAAAAAAATCGTGTTTTTTTCACAAGCACTTTCACATAATAGTTCGGGCAGAATTCACTGTTAATTGTTCAGAATGAAGCACTTATTTAGTTTATAACAGTTTGGGATAAATTATTTATTATAATTTTGCAGCAGGACACAAAATCATAGCTTTTTCTGTCTTGAGGACGTGTTGCGGTGTTGTGTGGTGGTGCGCATTGCGCGAGCGAGCGATTGTTTCAAATCGATTTGATCGATTCACACTAATGTCAAAATATTGTCAATCGATGCTATGAGGGATTTTCCGAAAGCCATTAAAAAAGAAAAAACGGGCCAAGTGTGAGTCGGAAATCGGGCAAAGTGTTCCGTCCTACCAGTTGATCAGAAATCAGAAACATTTATTCGTCATCACAGTTAAAAAGTACTTTGAATAGGCAAATTATACCATAAACGACCCGGTTGGTGTAATAAAATGAAAATATTAAGGGGGGGGTGGAACCTATTTTGCTAACCAAATTATTACCTACATTTAATATATGAATATAGGGTCCTTCTTAATATGCTGACACTTTTTTAAGGGGATGATCAGACCATCAAACTGAACAACTTTCTTTCAAAACTGCAAACCTACTCGAGCCAAATGTATGGGACAGCTGATATTTTTTTCGCAATTTCGATGTTGGTCCAATAGAGAAAGTTGTTCAGTTCGACGGTCTGATCATCCCCTTAAAAAAGTGTCAGCATATTAAGAAGGACCCTGTATATGTAGTTCAAATAACGGACAGTGTAGATACGTTCTTTCTGCAGTGAATCTAACCGTTGAAAATACGATTCTAATAGATTTTCTCGATAGAAAAGAGGACCAAAGTAAGTTCGATTTCAGATTTATAATCAGTTTTACAAGAATTACCATAAACCATTTCTTTTGAATAAACCATCATTTGAAAGGTAATTAATTAAAACAGTGATTCTACCCGATTCCTATCAGTATTCCTTCAGAGGGTACTTTACTTCCTTCAGAGGGTACTTTACTTGGTTACTTGTCCGGTGGCCGAGAAAAGTACACGGGTATGCGACCCCGGAATCCTCGAGCTGCTATTGTTATATTCCTTCCTCCTCTCCGTAACAATAGTATCCCCCCCTTATTTCCTATTCCCCCTTAAATAATCCTAATTCCACTATCCCTGTGCCAATTCAAGGTTGCCGTGCCGATGAATGCGTGGCTAGGGGTGAGCCTAGTCGCAAGCGTGCCACCCTTGGGTCCAGGTGCCACCCAAGGACTTAGAACCTTAGCCTTATCCTGGTATGCGGGGCTCTATCAGGATCGATTGAATACTTCCCTAGCTACTCGTGGGTCTAAAATGAGTCAACATAATAATAAACTCGGAGGCGGCGGCGCAGTTCGCCACTCGTCACGCCAAGTCTCACGAAAGGGCGAAAAGCGGGCAGCGGAGAGCCGCTTTGCTACTCTGAACGTTCGTGGAGGGATGGACGATAAGATGGATGAAGTATGTAATATGATGAAAGCAAGTCGGATTGATGTGTTATGTTTGAATGAAACAAAGAAGAAAGGGATTGGGATATCTACCCATGGCCCACTTACTGCCTTCTGGTCGGGTGTTCCCGAATCTGATCGCGGCTGCCAAGGGGTAGGGATCGTCCTCTCAGAAAGAATGAATGAGTGTCTAAGTGAATATGAGTGTGTGAGCCCCAGAATACTGTGGGTTAGACTTAAAGTAGGTCTGACTCGATTGTTTGTTTTGGGAGTATATGCCCCCGACAATAAAAAGACCCGTCAGGGGCTTAAGGAGTGTGAGCAGTTTTGGGATAGCGTTTTTAATGTACTATTGTTATGTAAAGAAAACGAGAGGATAGTGATGCTTGGGGATTTGAACAGTTGGGTTGGGGTGAAGCGTGATGGGTATGAAAGGGTGCTAGGGACGTTTGGTGATGAACGAGTGAACGAGAATGGCGTCAGCCTACTCGATATTTGTTTGGAAAGGAATCTTTTTGTGACGAATACGTTCTTTCGTCATAAGAAAATCCACATGTACACATGGCAGAGGCAAGAACAAAGAAGCATGATAGATTTGGTAATAATGGATGAAAGACTGAAAAACCACGTTGTAGATACAAGAGCATATCGTGGAGTCAACGTAGGGACCGATCATTATGTGGTGATTTGCCGGATACATGGTCTGTTCAAACAGTGGCGTCATCGAGCTAAATTGTCTACAAAAGAGTTGGAAAGAATAAAAGTGGAAAAATTACACGATACGGATGTTAAAAGTGAGTACAAGACAAAACTGAAGGATAAATTAAAACACACAATAGATGAAGGATGTGAGAATGATGATATAGATAATATGTGGGATGTATTTAAAAAAGGATTAGTGGAGACGGCGAGTGCAGTATGTGGCGTAACTAAGAGAAAGAATGGAAGAATAGTAAAAGATAATTGGTGGGACGATGAAGTTAAAGTATTAGTTAATGCGAAAAAGAAAGCATGGCAAGATCTATTAGCAGTCAAATCCAATAAGAGAGTACAAGGTGCAGTGGATGAAGATGTAGTGAAAGGAAAATTGAAGTACGATGCTGCAAAAACGGCTGTAAAAGAATGCGTGAATAGAAAGAAAGAAGAGTCTAAAGCAAAAAGTGACACGAGATCCTCTGACCATTTTCGAAGAAATATTAAGCTTTTTTGGAAAATGGTGAAATTATCTCGTGGAAAAACCGAGACATCCAAAGTTGACAGAATAAGAGGTAGTGATGGATGCATGTTAACTGAAGAGGGAAAAATACTGGATTGTTGGAAGGCATATTTTGAAAGTTTATTTGAAAGTGAAGAAGAACCGAGCATAGATGTGTGGCCCACGGATGTGGACTCAGAGAGTGAGTGTGAGAATGAGTTGAGTGTGGAAGAGATAATGAAAGCAATGAAAAGCATGAAAGAAGGTAAGGCTGCAGGGTATGATAGGGTATCGGTAGAGATGCTGAGGAATGGTGGTGGGGTAGTCATTGACATGCTGTACCTTTTATTTAATAAGTGCTGGAAATCCGGTCGGGTCCCAATGGACTGGTGTAAGGCTGTTATTGTTCCGCTCTATAAGGGAAAAGGGTCACAGCAGGAATGCAAAAACTACCGCGGCATTAGCCTTCTCAGTGTGGTTGGTAAGTTGTATGCGAAAGTGTTAATTGATAGAGTGTTAAAGGAGACTGAACGAAAGATATGTGATGTACAAGCAGGTTTTAGAAAAGGAATGGGATGCACGGACCAGGTTTTTGCATTACGGTCCATAAGCGAAAAGTTTTTGGCTCAAAACCAAAAGATCTTTTGCGCTTTTGTGGACTTAGAAAAAGCCTATGACAGAGTGGTTCGGAATGAACTGTGGTCCACGCTGCGCATGTATGGAGTGGATAGTAAATTGATACAGGCGCTGAAATCTCTGTATAAGAATTCCAGTGCCTGTGTCAGGATTAACGGGGCGTACACTGACTGGTTCGGCATCTCTCGAGGGGTCCGACAGGGATGTGTAGCGTCCCCGTGGCTATTTAATTTATTCATGGACAGTTGTTTGGAAGAGCTGAAAGAGAGTGAATGTGGATTAAGAATGAATGAGTTGCTGGTCAAATGTCTGTTGTACGCCGATGATCAAGTTCTACTTGCATCGTCGGCGAATGACTTGCAGGCGATGGTGACTTGCATGAATGAATCGTTTAAAAAGAAAGGAATGAAAGTGAATGTAAGTAAGACAAAAGTTATGGTGTTAGAGAGGAATGATAATGACGACCGTACCTTATGTAGTATTATGATTGGTGATGAAAAATTGGAACAGGTGAATGAGTTTGTGTACTTGGGATGCATGTTTACCAGAGACGGTAAGTGTCAGAGTGATATTGAGAGAAGAGTGAATGCCGGAAATAGGGTAAATGGAGCTCTGAATTCCTTTGTGAAAAGCCAACACGTGTCCAAAAAGGCACGGATGGCAGTTCATAATGGAGTGTTAGTCCCGACATTGATGTATGGAAGTGAATCTTGGGTATGGCAGAAGACGCATGAAAGTAGGATTAACGCAGTGGAAATGCGCTCATTGAGAAGTATGTGTGGTGTAAATGTGATGGATAAATTGAAAAATAGTTTTATTAGAGAACGCTGTGGTCTGAAAGAGGATGTAGTGACAAAAATAGAGAAAGGTATGTTGCGATGGTTTGGTCATGTGGAAAGAATGGATGAGAGCAGATTGACGAGAGCAATTTATAAGGCAAGCGTAAGTGGAAATGTTGGAAGGGGACGGCCTAGACGTACATATACGGACCAAATTGGCGACGTGCTTAAGAAGGGCCAGGTCAGATCTACCCGAAACAGACGAGCATGCATGAAAGGTCTTATGAATGTGGAGGAAGCTAGAGAGGTATGTCAGGATCGTAGCAGGTGGCGTTCCGTTGTCTCTGCCTACCCCAGTGGGAGACAGGCGTGAGAATATGTATGTATGTATGTTCTACCCGATGGATTTTACCCCAAACACCCAAGAGAAAAGATATTGATGAAAAATACTTTTTTTGCGATCTTGTTTTCAATTGAAGCGGGATGGCTAATTGCAAAAGTTGCTTGTAAGAAAGAGACGCTTGCACTAGGGATACTTGCCCTTAAAAAGACTATAGTGCTTCCTTGGGATCATTTCAATATATGTGCCTGTGAGCGTTTTTTATTTAGTTTAGATTCATAGGACTACTATGATGGGTCGTTGATAACAACCACTATAAACTGACACTACTTAAATTGTATGTGGTCACAAGTAACCGGAGATCATTTTACTCTGGTGGTAGTTTTTTGGGTATAGAAATAAAACAATTTATCTAAGTTACCTATGCAGTGCCAGCCTAATAATTTTCCCGTCGCCGTCGTCTACACGATATTTCTATTCTAATTTTCATGTTTTTTTTTTCAGATTTTATATAAGTAGCATTGATTTAATAACAAAATAAATTTTTAGACTCAAATCAGTTTTCTCTAGAGTAACCGGCAACTTAATAATCTAAGAATAAAATTTACTCGCGTTTGGTCGAATCCGGCCTTAGTGATATGCATTTTTTTGCTTACTTTTAGCCTAAACCGTCTTCGCTTCGCATTATCGCATCCAACTCGCGTCAACGCCATCTATTTGAAAATCGGCCCAGTTGAGATGATTTTGTGTCGTTTGGAAAATCGATTATCGATTCGATCGATTTGACTATTTCGACTCGAATCGTTAATCGGTATCGGCCTTCGACTGCCCACCTTTTTATCTTTGGCCCACTTCATTAAATGCCATTACGTAGTAATGTATAAGCACCATAAACTTTGAAAAAAAGAGACAACACTAGCTAGAGCTAGATAATGACTTTGTTAATTATTTTGAAAATACTTTAATAATTTGATATTCAAGGTTTATTCGTTATATATTATATGTCTATAAAAGTCTATACATTCGTTTAACTGAAATTGTTACACATCAAGCATTCAGAGCCATTTGCAAGAAATACAAACGCGATGACAGCTGTCAGTTTTACTACTGTTACCTACATATTTTTCGAAAGCGCGTGATAAAACTCTTATCTCTGTGCAATAGGGTCGATATTAATCTAATTCAAGGATCATTGTTTGGTTGAAAACAATTTAACCAAATTTCAGAATTTCATTTCTGCCATTTGAAATGATTTATTTAATTATTAAATGAAAATCGTTGAATGAATGGTTCGTGTAAACATAAAAATGTCGTCCTTTCTTTGTTTTATATGCCACAGTACAGTGAATTCCGATACAAAGGAGGAAATTCGAGAAAAATATAGAGAAGTCATCGGAATGAATGTAAGTACATTTTTAAGGTTCCGTACCCAAAGGGCAACGATATCAATGTACTGTACCCATAGACATTATTATACTACCTTCCGTAGTAGACCTAGTAAGTGTGTGAATGAGATTCCGATCATAATGAAAAAAGCTACGTGTGCGAAAGAGATTATAATATAATTGCCATAAAACCATTTTGAAACAATCTGGTCTCCGTCGGTATCCTGTCAACAAATTATCTCTCGTTATTTTATTGATTTTCTTTAAATTCATTTTGTGTTTTATAAGACGAATATAAAAAAAACATTATGGTATCATGTTCTGTAATGGAGTGCAGTGTAAATTCCACCAAAAACCCAAATAAAGAGACGTTACAAAGGTAAATAGGATTAGTACAGTACTACTTTCACAACACTTTTTCTCATATATTTTATTCTTAAAATTATTTCGTAATACATTCATTATATGCAGTAAACGTCCTATTTTCTAAATAATATATCATTTCAAATAATTATGTGTAAGATAAAAAAATATTGTGTACGTGAAAAAGAAACCGTTTCGCATAGAGATTGTCCAAAATCTAATCGATATGTCGATAGTTTTGAAATTTATTTTTCTAATCGACCACCTAACTCCCTCCGTTCATGTCACGTGAGATTTTCTGTTATTTTTTTTTAACTTATTGAAAGGCGGATTTAGCCTGGCCAAATATTGCCAGAAAATCTCTGTCCGAAAAATTCTTACACGCCGATTTTGACGGAATGGTTTTACTAATTGCGACATTATAACATTACTATTTAGCATGTCCATAACCCATGATACATACTGACAGATTGACAGATTTATCAAAAATCATTATTCCTCTCTTTCGACACATAAAATAAGTATAATAATTTAGCGATATTTTGTTACATTGCACAGTGTAATATCGGACCCTAAAATCGAACGTGGCCCATTTTTTGCCAGAAATAGATAGTTAATAAATACAATTTGAACACAATAGTGAAACTCCCGATTCCATATTGGAAATCCGAATTTAATAAAAGCGAAAAGTCCTTTAAGAAATATTACTGATTTCCGGATATTTTCTGAGGAATTAAAAGTGACAACTCTAACCCAAACTTTAAATCTATAATATTATATTAGAGAGTCCATGGAATTGGTTGCTAGTTTTTTTTACCCGATATGGTTGACTTCAGTGAAAAAAATAAAGAAGAAAAATATTAAATAATTAATATTTAAATTTCTACGACCTGCACGAGTCTCAAACTATTCTTAAAACACGTGTAAATTAAAGATCTTTCGACATGTATATGCAGCAAAGCAGTAACAGGTTTAGATATTTTAATTTTTTTTATTTTCTGATATCCGGCATAAAAAGTAGGCGATTTTCAGATTTTTTTTGTCTCTCAAACTATAAATCGCAGACAATCGGGAGTTTCAATCTTGTATTCAAAATGTTATTAACTATATTTCTAGCAAAAAATGGACCACGTCTGATTTTAGGGTCCGATATTACACTGCGCACTTATGCACTGTGCGACCGGGCCAAAGTAATGCTTAATATTATTGACTGGGTAACTTCGTAACTTCCAGATTTCCTGCAAATGCAATAACGATACAAAAAATGGGTACGAATGTCAAATAGAATACGCTAGGAGCCTAAAACAAATATATGGTATGCAGTCGACATTTCAAAGAAAACTGTTTCGTGCCACGAAATCACCGATCGGCGTCTTTAATAGAAAGGATCTATACCTACTGAATTTGTCCCGGTGTTGGTAGGTGTTTATTCGTTATATGTGGGCGTCCAATCATAAAGGGTTCAGTAGTGGGGTATAGAGTTAAGACTAGATTCGGAATCTAGAATAGTCAATTGATAATATTGATTAATAAAATTTTCAAAAACTGGCATAGTTTTTTTTTATCTGACATTTGTAGTTGAAACTCTGAAAAAGCTTGTTTTGAGAAAAAACATTTTTAAAGTTCGATAAAAAACACTTCTACTTATTTGTTACATAGATTTTGATTTATTAATGTAGATTAAGATATTCTGCATGAAATCCACATATAATTATATGTGAAACTTTATAAAATAAAAAGTTACGATCTAAACAAAGAATTGATACAAAGTTTAGTAAAAAGGTCCACTTGTCGTTGTTTAGTACAAAGTGAGTAAATACGACCACATAATGTAATAAATAAAAAAGCAAAGTTAAGTAAATTATATTCGTACTCTATTTAAGAACTAACAAAATAACAGACGAGATCTTTTTGATTATAATTTGAACAGAACACTGAATCTTTAAAAATTACATAAACTATATATATAATTATATATATAATATATATATAATACTATAAACACGTATTTTTTTTTTAAATTCTCCTTTTAGAAGAACTTAAAATAGTTTATAGTTTTTAGTATTTATATTCACATATTCACCATTGGTTTATCTAGTGAAATCATAAAAAAATCTGTAAAAAGTACTTTTGTTAATTCTTTTTAATCGAAAAAACGGCACACGCACGCAGTTTTCGTGGGGCTGGGCTGGGCTGAGCAATCGCGTTTTTCATAGAAAATATTCGTCTGAACCTATGGCCCCTTAAGTTTCAGTTTTATAACAGTGTAGGTAGATAGATTGTAGCCTAGCCGATTTAGACTTCATAATATAAAAATATAATAGTAGTAGTGACTACTATAATTATTGATGTGACATTGACGTAATCGCGATTATCGGTATCATAATCTGATATCGATGGTTTTGATATCGATAATCGCGAATACGTCAATGTCACATCACTAGAACTCACACACGTATCAATTTCGCACATATTGACATTTCGGTTTCGGTGATGCGATATTGAGGAGTTCCTCAGTCTACTCGGAAGTATAATATGTTTATGACTGTACCAGTACTAGATACGGTGTTCAGTAGGAACTGCATGTTACTCTGCAACGCGGTGTTAAAACCGCATTGATGTTAGTTTACTCTATGCTAATGGGAATGACAAACCAATCTGAATACCAATCTGTTATTTTTTTCAATAATCATTTTAATTTTATATTGATGTATTTAAATTAGTTATCACTATAAAAACCGCCTGAAAGTTGTTTTACGGGATACTTTTATTCGAATATAAGGTAAGTATGTCATATTATAAGGATATGTAATTATAAATTAAAATTTTAGAAAATAGGTAAGTCTATTAATTTCCTCAAGATTGGGTAAGTCCATTACTTTTTGTCTCGTTTCGGCACCCAAAAAGCGACATTTAAGGAAAAGAGACTGGTATTAATGATCATAGATGAATCAAGAGACTTAAATCAGAGGGCACAAAATAGGCACAATACATGCACAATATAATGAACTTAAGGCGGGTGCCAGACGAGGATTGAAATTGAAAATGACACTAAGATCGTTCATACTTGAGATCATATTTTTATACTTGTTCATGGGAAAAAAATGAATGCGAAAACAATTATTTGATTTACCTTTTACCTCGAGATGAAAAATATTTATTGACAGCTAAAGTCATCATCGCGACTTAGCGTTTTAAATTCATTGATCGCGACCGGGCACAGTGGATCCGTTCTGAAAAAAGACGGACTTAGGACCTGAAGTCAGAATTTCGTGCTGATTTTTTTTTAAAGAAGAGATAATAACTATCCTAGTAACTTTTATTCTTTCAGTAAAATCTATGGGATGCACGGTTTATGAGAAAAAAAAAATATACATTTTTTTTTGTATAGAGAAAGAAGAACACCTTTTATTTTATTTCTTGACTTGGTTCAATTTGGGACGGGATTGGCTTACGTTTTATGAAAGACCAAATAATACTGGACCCAAAAAATATATATAACTAGTACAGTCACTTGCAGCGAAGCGAGAAATTAAGTGTCAAAAATTTCATTTTGTTTTCGCATATTTTGCAAAGAGTGCACGTTTTTGCCAAACTTTTTGTATATTTTCGTGTACCTGCTGCTAAATTAAAAATTTTAATGTAATTTTTAGGCAGAAATAATCAAGATGACTGGTACTTTTTTTTTTACTTTGCCGATTTCATTTTTGTAATTAAAGAAAAGGGACTACTATCGGTCAAGGAGAAATAGATTAAGATGGGTGACCAATCCTGCCATCGCAAATTAAAACACATAGTTCTTCCTTTCGCAGTCAAGTGACAGGATAAGAATGACTTTAAATTATTCATTGTGCTGTTAATATACCCAAATTAGGTATTCATTCTTATCCTGTCACTTGAATGTGAAAGGAAGGACTATGTGTTTCAATTTGCGATGGCAGGATTGGTCACCCATCTTAATCTATTTCTCCACAAAAATGAAATCGGTAAAGTAAAAAAAAAAGTACCTGTCATCTTGATTATTTCTGCCTAAAAATGACATTAAAATTTTTAATTTAGCAGCAGGTACACGAAAATATACAAAAAGTTTGGCAAAAACGTGCACTCTTTGCAAAATATGCGAAAAAAAATGAAATTTTTGACACTTAATTTCTCGCTTCGCTGCAAGTGACTGCACTAGTTATATTTTTTTTTTGGGTCCAGTATTATTTATTCTTTCATAAAACGTAAGCCAATCCCGTCCCAAATTGAACCAAGTCAAGAAATAAAATAAAAGGTGTTCTTCTCCATACAAAAAAAAATGTTTAATTTTTTTCTCATAAACCATGCATCCCATAGATTTTACTGAAATAATAAAAGTTACTAGGATAGTTATTATCTCTTCTTTAAAAAAATCAGCACGAAATTCCGACTTTAGGTCCTAAGTCCGTCTTTTTTCAGAACGGATCCACTGTGCCGGGTGGCGGTTAGCAACGAGATTTACATCTCCGTGGTCTCCTTACTATTTTTCTTTTCATTCGCATAGTATTATTTAATTTGTGTATCTTTTTTAACTGATTATCTTAATGTTTGTTTCGTAGTAATCTGTTCACAGTTCACACAATCAAAAGTTATGAGTAAGTATCTAATTCTAAAATTTCAGGTACGTATTTCAGTGGTCTGCACGTAAGTAGTCGAGGATGCCCAGATAGTAGGTATAATACCCAACATAAATATGAACTGTCGCATCTGTCTTGGCCGGTGATGCTCTTTGACCAAATAATAGTAGTTTCTGTTTTGTGTAAACTAGATGGCACTAATGTTCCCAAAGAGTTTTGGAACAACTTGTTTGTTTGAACGTGCTTGTCTATCGCTAGAGTTCATGTCTATGCCAAAGGGTGAAAACAGGACCCTATTATATACTAAGCCTAGAAAGTAGAAATTTACACATCATCATCATATCAGCCGATTGACGTCCACTGCTGGACATAAGCCTCCCCCAAAAATGGGGGGATTTGCCATAATCGCCACGCTTGGCAGGCGGGTTGACGATCGCAGTTGGATTGAATGTGTGTACTCAGAGGATGCTGCTGCCCATCCTCCGGTAGATCCCTTAGTCGCCTTTTACGACACCCATATGGGAGGAAATGGGATGGTGCTATTCTTAGCCGACACCACACGGACAGCCGACACCACACGGAATTTACACAGAATGTGCATTATTACGGTGGATTTGCTAACAAATAATAAAAATGTCTACAAGTTAAAATTAAAGGGGTCCTCATACAAGAAACTAGTTTTTATCAAAAGAAAAAGTCAAAAAATGCCCTTTTTAGGGTTCCGTACCTAAAGGGTGAAAATGGGACCCTATTACTAAGCCTACGTACTACGTTGTCCGTCCATCCATCCGTCTGTCCTACCTATTTAGGGCTGTAACTTTTGATAATAGCTAGATTTTTGAAATTTTCTCAGATTATGCGTTATTGCGGCGGATTTGTTAACAAATAATAAAAATGACAAAAAGTTAAAAATTAAGGGGGGTTCTCAACAAGAAACTAGTTTTTATCAACGTTTTTTCTTCACACTCTATTGTAAAAACGGTAATACATACAAGCGTCAAACTTAGTGTGATTATAGAGCAAACTACAAAATAACAACAAATACTTAAAACCGGCCAAGTGTGAGTCGGTCTTGCGCTAAAGGTCCCGGACAAAAATAAATTTTTCTAAGTTAATAATATTGTGTTCTGTGGTGGTGTGGTACGGAACCCTCGGTGCGCGAGTAGCCCGACTCGCACTAGACCGGTTTTATTTTTATTAGCCTACTTCATCCTACTGCTTGGCAAAGACCTCTCCCTTGCTCTTCCACTCGTTCCTGTTTTGGGCAACCTCAGGCCACTAGGCGTCAAATTTATCCAGGCTATCCCGCTAGCTCATCCTGGGCCGACCTGGACACCGCCGACCCTTTTTGGGGATCCAGGGCATGATGGTTGTTGCCCATCTCTCAGGATGCCTTTATGATTGGTCTTGACGATGCCAAGGGCGCTAGTAGAAGATCAACATTTTCTGTAATGCAGTGCGGCGCTCGGCCTGCGGCTCGCTTGGCGGCAGACTGACCTCGGAGACCAGGTCCACCAGGCTCCAGGGGGGACGCTTCGGAGCTTCACTCCTACGCGTAGCTCGGCTCGTGGTAGTCATAAGCAATTAATTGACTTATAAAAGAGTTCCGTGACTGACTGACAACGCACAGCCTGAACCGCTGAAGATAGAAATATGGAATATACAGGGTGTCCCGTAAACCGACGCCAACCCGGCGCATGCTGATAGGTTAGTTCATGCCTAACCAGAATATACTAAAATAAAAAAAACTATTAACTGAAAAGAGAATAATAACTTGTTTTTCTCTTTTCAGTTAATAGTTTTTTTATGCAGTCGGATTTTTTGTTTTTTTAATAATTTAGTTTATTTCATACTTTTTAGTCTTGTGTCTAATGATAGCATAAAAGCATTATAATATACACAAAATAAAAAGCAGCAGCATAAGCATTATAATATGCATTTGTCGCTCATTACAATGTATGTGCCTGTGAGCGTTATTTATTTTTTATTTTATTTTATATATTTTTTTGAAATCGTCTGTTCACTAGCTTTCATTTGATACCCATATTGTAATTTTTTACAAAAAAAAATAATGTATTCCCCCTCTTTTTTTTTAATTTGCAACCACCTTATTAAAATAATATAGCCTATGTCGCTCTCACGATTTTTACAAATCTAACAACACCTCATACGTCAAAATCCATCAAGCTGTTTAGGCTGTAGGCCGTGCCAAAGAAATATACATACAAACATACATACGCTCGAAAAACATAACCCTCCTGGCGCAGTCGGGTAAATCCATCAAGCCGCTTAGGCTGTAGGCCGTGCCAAAGAAATATACATACAAACATACATACATACATACGCTCGAAAAACAAAACCCTCCTGGCGCAGTCGGGTAATAAAAAAAAATAAAAAAAATCAATCAATCTGTCAACATTTTACTTTAGGAACCATCTACTCCATCGCTCTAGCAAACGGCTATGCGACTAAAATGGTAGATAATATAATAGCCAAGAAGGATCGTCAAAACACGACCTTGCTTTTATATGCTGTGCCCGCTGAAAGGATAGTACACCACTATCGGTCAAGTATTACATATGTAGGAACAATATCAGAAAAGATCGCAAAAATACTGAGAAACAACGGTGTGCACGTAGCATTCCGTACAAACAACACCATTCGTAGGGTAGTATGCAATGGCAAGGAAAAAACGGAGGTAGGTAGGAGGTCTGGCGTGTACCAATTAAACTGCAATGAATGCGATTGTGTTTACGTCGGCCAAACGGGACGTAGCTTTAACATACGATACAGAGAGCACATGGCAGCATATAGGAACAATCGCCCAGAAAGATCTCATTTTGCAAAACATCTCTTAGAATACCGGACACCAAGTGGGTAACGGACATTCGTATGACGTCATACATACGTCGAATAAAGGGCTGCGACTAGATGTGTTGGAACAGTTGGAAATTATTAGGCAAAATAGGGTCGGAAATATTCTTAACGAGCAGATAAATGTATCCTCATCACCGTTATTAAGAATTTTCCAACCAAACGCCCGAGGTCAGTCACAACAAACGGCCATTACAAACTTTCACCAACCGATAGGTGGGGGGCGCAGTCAAACGGGTATAAATAGGCGACAGACGGCGCGCACAGGTCACTCGGTGTCGGACGCTCGGCGGAGTAACAACTCTGTATCGAACGTTCGTCGGTCTAACTCCTGAGGATGCTCCTTGGTGGAGCGAAACACGTGTAGGTAGAGTAGAAATTATTTGGTAAGCAGGTTGTATTTTATTACGTAATACAACTTTGTCTACTAGGTATTTAGAGGCGGAGGTCTTGATACAATCGTGTCATCTACCTATTTAGGAAATGGTCCTTAGTTTTCGAGATAAGGACAGTTTTATGAAATTCGTGAAACTCTTTACCTTAGTCACTATTTTGAGTGCCACCGCTACAAATGCTCTATGCAGTATCAGTGTTAAAACTGTCAATGTCTCGAAAACTAAGCCACTTTTACTGAAGCCAAATTTTGATATTCCGCTTAGTCATGACCTAACCTGACTGCCTCCGTGGTCTAATGGTTAAGAGCACTGGCTCTCGACACGGAGGTCATGGGTTCGATTCCCACGGGGGACACCTAGTAATATGTCACTTTGTGCGTTTTTCCCCAGTTGGTTAGGACATTGCAGGCTGAATCACCTGATTGTCTGAAAAGAAAAATGATTCCGTGCTTCGGATGGAACGTTAAGCCGTTGGTCCCGGCTACTATCTCTGGTGGTAGTAGTTGTTAAATAAAAAAACCACGTCAGAGGCCGTAAGGTGGTCTGAAAAAACTCTGTCACCAGGGCTCTGCCCACACGATAAGAAGAAGACCTGACTGCCTCCGTGGTCTAATGGTTAAGAGCACTGGCTCTCGACACGGAGGTCGTGGGTTCGATTCCCACGGGGGACACCTAGTAATATGTCACTTTGTGCGTTTTTCCCCAGTTGGTTAGGACATTGCAGGCTGAATCACCTGATTGTCTGAAAAGAAAAATGATTCCGTGCTTCGGATGGCACGTTAAGCCGTTGGTCCCGGCTACTATCTCTGGTGGTAGTAGTCGTTACATAAAAAAACCACGTCAGAGGCCGTAAGGTGGTCTGAAAAAACTCTGTCACCAGGGCTCTGCCCACACGATAAGAAGAAGACCTGACTGCCTCCGTGGTCTAATGGTTAAGAGCACTGGCTCTCGACACGGAGGTCGTGGGTTCGATTCCCACGGGGGACACCTAGTAATATGTCACTTTGTGCGTTTTTCCCCAGTTGGTTAGGACATTGCAGACTGAATCACCTGATTGTCTGAAAAGAAAAATGATTCCATGCTTCGGATGGCACGTTAAGCCGTTGGTCCCGGCTACTATCTCTGGTGGTATTAGTCGTTACATAAAAAAACCACGTCAGAGGCCGTAAGGCGGTCTGAAAAAACTCTGACACCAGGGCTCTGCCCACACGATAAGAAGAAGAATGACCTAACCTATCAGCATGCGCCGGGTTGACGTTCCCTGTATATTTTAACCCACTGAAGATAGAAACATGAAATATGGAATAATAATTCTACAGAGGATGTAGGGGTGCACTAAGAAAGAATTTTTGGAAAATCGAACCCTAGGGTAATCCATGGGGACAAATTCGTGGGTCAAAACCTCGTTTATAAATAAAAGAAAAAAAAATGCGTTTGTTTCAGATGTGTCCAAACTCGCACATGTGTCACATTTGCTGCCACGTGCTGAACAAGCTGTTTTTATTCAAGTCCGTCTGTCTGAAGCGGAGCATGGAGTACCCTGTGCTATTCAGGTAACATATCACTGTCAGCTTATGTATATTATGTCCTAATGGCTATGTGCGAAGTGGGTGTTGGGAACTGTCAAGTCGATCGCAGCGCTCGGGGTACAGAAATTTGTACTTTTGCAGGGCAAGCTGTGAAAATATGCTTGAATCTATGCAAATCCACACACTTAACTTAACACGGAATCTCCAAAACTGTCAAGACTACAAACTTAAAATTTGGCATGGAAGTTTCTATTGGCATCTAGATGCTCACTTAGAAAATATTTGTTGTATTTCAACCCCCCAAAGGTGTTAAAACTGATGTGAAAGTTTGAATGGAAATTCCGATACAAATTAGATTTTGTCCGTGGCTTCGTCCGCATCCGCTCCCGTCATCGTACCGGGATAAAATATAAGCTAGCTTTTAAGACTAATAATAAGCTTTTATCAAAATCGGTCCAGTAGTTTTCGCAGAATCCTTGATCAAACACAGACTTTTACAGTACTATAATAGTGCAAATAATTCACGGCTGCCCGGAAAAGTTCTGGCAGTACACCGCGCTAGTGTCGTGCACATAGCCAATACATACATTCATTTTTTGGTCACCCGTTCCATCAGACATAGGAGGGTAAGGATGCAACTATGTTTAATGCATACAATTCAAAATATCCTGCGTATCTGACAACTTTTTTCTATAAAGATTAGCAGTCACTGTAGTCGAAATCAACTTGGAAGCCATCCTATGTCCTACTGCACAATAGCATGAGAAAAAGTGAGCCATACCAGGCCAGTCTCACTCCTCAGCTCAGGTACATTTGACAGCCGGACACCTCCGAGGTGTGCATCGTCGCTTATTGACATAAGGCGCATTTTATTTTTCGTTCCTGAAGTGCGCGTTCGAAATTCGAAAAATCGGGTTGAGTGAACTATCTGTTACGGCAGTAACTATTAAATAATCTGTGGCCATACTGCTCATACTCCATGATGTAGTGACTCCACCACATAGGCTATACAGGCTGTAGTACTTCTTGCTCGGCTTCTCAAATATCGCCCTTGAAGTGTCTAGCCTAACCGTTAGTGAGAGGCAGAGAGTGGCCATTCTGTATGTAATACTATTTTATATTCTGTGCATTATTCTTAAATAAACTATATTGTAAAATCTGTTGAATTTCAGTGAAAAGGGAACTCTGAACTTACAACGCAACGATATAGAGCTCCAAACAATATGCGTGGAAGACACATGTGCGTACCACCACAACAGAAACATAAACTCAAAGACATACCACTTGACATACCAACAGAACGACAAACACGTCAAATTTGATGATGAAAGAAACGATTTTGACGATTATTTTGACACCAATGGTGATGAGCAGAACCTACATGAACTTATGCATATGGTTAAAGATGTCGGTCAAATTGGCGATAACACTAAATATTTTGATGCAAATCATGATCATATTGATAACAATTGTATTGATGACTTTAATTATAATCAAAATGTAGAAATTTTACCTATAAAAAGTCCTAAAGATGTCTTTGTAACAAACAGAAAGGAATACATTGTAAATTCGGATAATTTAGAAATGAATACATTGAAAATTAATTTAAATGTGACCCCAAAGGAATTTAATGAAAATTTTAATGATTTACACATAAACATTCCAAAAATTGATGTTAATATAACAAATACAACAAAATATCATGTTTATAATAATAATCTATGTATGAATAATCATAATATTGTTGCCAATGTATCAAATTCCAATGAATATAATCAAAATTCTGTCAATATAGATATGAATATTCAAAAAATTGATGCTCAAATATTAAACTCGAAAAAATATATTGATAATTCTAACAATATACATGTAAATAATATGAAAATGAATGATAATATAACTAATATAAATAATATAATTGAAGATACTGAAACACATCATCATTTTAATGCAGAATTGAATATTTCACAAATAAATAGTCCAAAAATAGTTCACGAAAGTACAGATTTGGAAGGTGATCATAAAACAGAAAGCAATAACATATTAGATGTTAATTTTACAAATATTGAAGAACACAATACTACAATTACAAATACAGAAGAAAATGAAGAAGAAACAGAGAAATTAGAGAACAGAAAACTTAAATCAAAGAAAAAGTTTTTTAAAAAAGTAGTTTTAACATTGGAACAGCAGAAGATGGAGTTGGAAAGTAAGAGAAAGGAGAAGAAGTATTTGGAAGCTGAATTTAAGTGTCACAATTGTGCTCTAGGGTTCCTGTTTAAGGATACTTATCAAGCTCATATGATGCGGCATGAAGAGGTGAGTTGTAAATTTAATTCAACCATTTAAAGTCATGACGTCAACAGAAGAAAGCCGCGAGATATTCTCGGCGAGAATTCGGTCTGTCAAGTTCTTTTGTATTTTTTACGGTAGAACGAGACCAGTATTTTTACAGATTATGTATTATTGTATTGGATTAGCTAACAATAACAAAGTATTTAAAAAAAAACCTAAAAAATAAGCCCCCATACAAAAAACTTGTTTTTTCTAGCTTTTTTTCTCTGTGGTAAAACGATTCATTCAAGCGTCAAACTTTGTGTGATTATAGTGCATACTCTGAAGTAAAACAATAAATAATAAAAACTGGCGATTTTTTTTTTAATATTGTGGTACGGACGGACCCTCGATGTCAGAGTCCGACTCGCACTTGGCCGGTTTTAAGTTTTGAAATCGGTTTTATCTAAATTGCAGTCAAACGGCGAGCACGTCTGCCCAGTGTGCTCGCTGCGCTTTGCTCGGTCGTCGGTGCTGCGCTCGCACGTGTCCTCGCACAGGGAGCGGTACCACTGTGCGTGCGGCGCCACGGTGGCGGCGCGCGGACGCGACGACCATCTGCGCAAGTGCTCTGAGTACCCACTGTGCGTTCATACCATTTTATATCTTACGAGCATTTACCCGCGACTTCGTCCGCATAAATTATATACCAGATTTTAAGTCAGATGATAAGTTATCAAACAAAAAAAGTTTCATCAAAATCGGTTCAGTCGTTTTTGCGTGATACTCGAACAAACAAACACCCAAACAAACAAACAAACATACAAACAGACGGACAAAAAATCCAATAATTAGTGATATGGAATCAGGGACACCTAAAAACCATATCGTAACTTTTTTTTTGTAAATATCTTCAATGTACAGATATGTGTTGTTTTTGTTCCCAATGAAAACGTCGCTTTCCTTGCAGATCGTGGAGCGCACGCAAGCAGCCAGACAAACGGTCCACCGCCAACCGGACCTACTCGTGCAGTACCTGCGGCAAGAGTTACAACAACCAGGCCGCAGTGCGGACCCATATGATGTTAGTTGGTCTTTAACTTTCACACACATGATGTTAGTTGGTCTTTAAAATTCACCCATAATTATGTTAGTTGGTCTTTAACTTTCACCCACATGATGTTAGTTGGTCTTTAACATTCACCCATAATTATGTTAGTTGGTCTTTAACTTTCACCCGCATGATGTTAGTTGGTCTTTAACTTTCACCCGTATGATGTTAGTTGGTCTTTAACTTTCACCCATATGATGTTAGTTGGTCTTTAACTTTCACCCATATGATGTTAGTTGGTCTTTAACCTTCACCCACATGATGTGAGTTGGTCTTTAACCTTCACCCACATGATGTTAGTTGGTCTTTAACTTTCACCCATATGATGTAAGTTGGTCTTTAACCTTCACCCACATGATTTTAGTTGGTCTGTAACTTTCACCCACATGATGTTAGTTGGTCTTTAACATTCACCCATAATTATGTTAGTTGGTCTTTAACTTTCACCCGCATGATGTTAGTTGGTCTTTAACTTTCACCCACATGATGTTAGTTGGTCTTTAACTCTCACCCATATTATGTTAGTTGGTCTTTAACATTCACCCATAATTATAATGTTAGTTGGTCTTTAACTTTCACCCATATGATGTTAGTCGGTCTTTAACTTTCACCCATATGATGTTAGTTGGTCTTTAACTTTCATCCATATGATGGTAGTTGATCTTTAACTTTCATTCACATGTTAGTTGGTCTTTAACTTTTACCCATATGATGTTAGTTGGCCTTTAACTTTCACCCAAATGATCCGAGAGTCCGCGCTCAAAAATGTCCGAACCAAAAGAGTAACAAAACGCATAAAGAGTAACACTTAGCACAACGCCAGTCTTCATTTGATCATCCGACAACGCGCACGTCTATCATCGGTGCTGTAAGAATTGGTAAAAACTACTACACTACTAAAAATGATAAAATAATTTCAACAGTTTCAATGATTTTAGTTTGTTTATATTATTAACACACGTGTTGTGTAGATTAGTCTGGGACCTGTTTTTTGTATTATTTTATTTTATTAGACTCTACAGGGCGAAATTGATATCACTGGCATCCTTTCAAAGTCTACTTGTCGAACTAAACAACTTTAAATATGGGACCAAACAAATCTTAGCCAAAAAAATCTGCTGCTCCATACTAAACTGAAATTTTTACTCAACTGTATGAAACAGGAGATTCTTTTTTGCTAGAATCTGTTTGCTCCCATAGTAAAAGTTGTTCAATTTGATGGGTAGACTCTTAGTTTAAAAGGATGCCAGTGACTTCAATTTCACCCTGTATACGTAAATTATAGAGCTTTTTTTCTCTTTTTAGTTAAGTAATTTTTTTTTTACGCAGTCGGATTTCTAGTTTTTAATAATTTATTTCAATATCAATTCCAGAAAACACATCAACCGAAAGTTCAACTGCGACCAATGCAACGAAACATACAGCAGCCCCTACACCCTGAATCAGCACAAGAAAAAGCACAGCAGTCAAGAGCACAAGCTATTTCACTGCACCACCTGTGACACTTCCTACAGTACGAGGAAGAGTTTCTTGGCCCATTGCAGGAACTCTATGAACCACCAGCAGACCATGTGAGTTGAAATGTGTGGTGGGATAATATCCATAGTGTGTCAAAATGTCTAGTAGAATAACATAGAATGACACAGACCATTAGTTAAAATGTCTAGTAGAATAATGTCCACAGACCAAGAGTGTCAAAATATCTAGTAGAATATTGTCTACTGATCAATTGTGTCAAAATGGCGAGTAGAATAATGTTCACAGATCAAGTGTGTCAAAATGTTGAGTAGAATAATGTCCACTGACCATATGTAAAAATGTCTAGTCGAATAATTTCCACAGACTAAGTATGTCACAATGTCTAACACAATCATGCTTAATAAATAAGTACAATATTTCTCAAATCATCCAAAAATACCATCTGTCGCACCTGCTCACTTCATACAACGGTCTCCCAGACATTATTCATGTCCACATACCGTATACCATGCGTGTCATAATGTCTAGTCGAATAATTTCTACAGGTCCAATGTCAAAATGTCTAGTACTATCAGTTTAAAATAACAATGTGCATGACCTTGAAGGACCGTTGGATAACTTCACTCGGTTGTAAAGGAATGCAGACTCTATGTGAAGGAAATAATCATTTGAATGACTCGAGTGAAGTTCGTGTGATTGAGTGACGTCACATTTGCGATCGAGGTCATGCACATTGTTATTTTGAACTGATAGTATAATAATTTCAACAGACCATCGGCTGTAGCATGATGCGCGCGATAAGGCTATAATATCACACCTTTTATCTCGTTCGTTCGCGCGCAAATGGAAAGAGAGCTAAGGCGAGATAGTGCTATATCGCTCTGCCATGCTACGGCCGCAGAACATCAAAATGACTAGCAGAATAATATCCACAGACTAAGTATGTCAAAATGTCTAGTCGAATAATGCCCACCATTCAATAAATTAAATCAAAATGTATAATTCTTTGAAACTAAAAATTTCCATTTCCCTTGTTTCCAGCTACGAATGCCCAGTCTGCACACGAACGTGCCCAAACCAGCGCTCCCTCACCCTCCACATAGAGTCCGTCCACTCGTCCACCTTGAACTACGCGTGCCCAACGTGCCCTAACAGATACTCAAACAGAAAATCCCTGTTAAGACATATGCGCTCCCATAGTAATAAACCGGAGGTGAAGATTGCTGTATGTCATATTTGTGGAGGAAATTTCAAGGTAAGCATTATATTTTGAGCTAGAGAGACGGTAGCGCGTTGCGGAGAGGTATGGGTACTCAATCTTGAGGTCCAGGTTCGAATCCGTACGGACGACATGCCGTGTACCAATGAGGTTTTCTAGTACACACGGCGACACATCAACCTACCCATAGTTCGACCTTATGTCCATGAACATAGAGTTCAACTATGGGTAGGTTGATCTGTCGCCGTGTGTACATAATACCATAGAGTTAATAAATTATACACAACAGAGGGTCAATGCCCATACTAAGAAAGTTGAGAACGTCTTATTTGAAAACTCGCGCAAGTACAGCGACGGTGGTGAGTAACGGTACTACAGCAATGTTTAATTACGTTAAAATACGTGTTAAACACATTTACTATTAAAATTTTTAAGAAAATTAATCTATATAATTTATTTCCGGGGAACAAAACTCAAATAATAGTGATCTAATAACGTTTAATTAAGATTTATCTCTCGTTCAGGCCAGTAGCGACATCTGTTTGCGCCAAGACTATACTAAATCTAAAATGTATAGAACCAACCAGACATGGTATACCGACTGCTCTCAAACGGTGAAGGAAAACATCGTGAGGAATCCTGCATACGCTGAAGAAGAAATTCTGATGTGTATGTGAAGTGTACCGCACCGCATTGTGCACGCGTGGTACTACACTAACGTACATACACCCTCCCTGAGGGTAGTGTCTGTGCCCTGCAGTGGGACGTGTATAGACTGTGATGTGTATGTGAAGTGTACCGCAGCGCATTGTGCACGCGTGGTACTACACTAACGTACATACACCCTCCCTGAGGGTAGTGTCTGTGCCCTGCAGTGGGACGTATACATGGTTAGGGTAAACAATTGCATTACTAAGGGGTGATTGTTCCTAGATACTGATCAACTTTTGACGACCCGGTTGGTGTAATGGTTACCACGCCGGACTGCTAAACCTGGGTCCTGGGTTCGAATCCCGGTTCGGTCATGGATGTTATATGTTCGTGCCGTTGTTGTATGGTTTCCATATTTAAAAGCCTATAGTGCTTAACTTTGGATCATTACAATGTATGTGCCTGTGAGCGTTATTTATTTATTTATTTATTTATAATTTTTCCTAAGAAACCTATAGGAAATTCGCTTTTATACGCAACAGAGGGTCAATGCCCATACTAAGAAAGATGCCACCTTCTTAGTTGCCAACTCGCGCAAGTACAGCGACGGTGATGAGTAACGGTACTACAGCAATGTTTAATTACGTTAAAATACGTGTTAAACACATTTGGTATTAACATATTTAAGAAAATTAATCTATGTAATTTATTTCCGTGGAACAAAATTCAAATAATAGTGATCTAATAACTTTTAATTCAGATCTATCTCTCGTTCAGGCCAGATGATACTTGTAGCGACATCTGTTTGCGCCAAGACTAAACTAAATCTAAAATGAATGGAACTGACCAGACATGCTAAATGCAATCAGCTGATCGATTGTTTGTTGTTTGTATTGGGTACGGAACCTAAAAAATATTATCTATCGTTCCAGGGCAACAATAAACTCAACAGGCATCTCAGGGAAGTCTGCAAGAAGGCTAAACTAGAAGAAGAACTGGCAAACCTATACGATGAACAACTACTGAATACTGGTTAATTATACATTATAATACAAGTGAGATTGGATTGCAAGCCCGAGCCGCAGACGAGGGCCGTAAACGAGCCGAGACTGATAGCCAACGCTCCAGTTCATACGACGTTTTTCAACACACTTGCGAGGAAAAAATAAATTACGTTTCACAAAAAGTTTGAAACAAATATTTGTGAAAAATTGCGCCCAAAAATCTTTTTTTCCGTGCCGTGTGCCTGTATTCAAGTTAGTTCCTTGCGCACAGTATTACCGTACTAGTACGGTAAAGTTAAATGCACGTGTGTTTTGCAAACTGCATTATGAACCTAAAATCGTTACAATAAGAGCCACTTTACTAGCACGTATGTTAAAAAAGGTTATTGACTATATTTCATGCATCATCATCATCATCATATCAGCCGATAGACGTCCACTGCTGATGTGCGTATGGATTGAGGTGCCACATTTGCTATGGAAAAATTGATTATATGCCCATTTTGTAGGAAATTTGTAGATTTTGTAGGCCCAATTCTGGAATTTGTAGCAAAAGTATAAAGAAGTTACATGAACATAAAGGTGGCACCTCACACCAGATGCATCTGGTGTGAGGTGCCACCCTGGAACTCAGAAAGTACGTGATGAATCTTTTTGAAAATTTTGTAGGATTTAGTAGGAGTTGGAAAAAGATCCTACAAAAAAAACCAGCTCTCTACGACTAAAACTGAAAAAGCTACAATACTTTGATTGTGGCACCTCACACCAGATGGCATCTGGATTGAGGTGCCACCTGTAACTCTGAAACTACGTGATGAATCTTTCTGAAAATTTTGTAGGATTTAGTAGGAGTTAAAAAAAGATCTTACAAAAAAAATCAGCTCCGTACGACTAAAACTGAAAAAGTTACAAGAGATACTTTGAATGTGGCACCTCACACCAGATAAATGCTTATAACTACATATGTACGTAATGGAATCCAAAACCGATGATGCCAATATTTAGTAGAAATTTCTACTAAATATTGGCATAGTCAGATGTCGCATATCATCAATACCTACAGAGCTACACGTTTTTTCAAAATTCCATATAAAACCATTCAGTAGGGTGTCCATGCAATAAAATGCAAAAAAACGTGTTAAATAAAATGCAAAAAACAGCTGGAAGAAAAATGTGTCTCATGGTTTCATTTATTACATGGACACCCTACTGAATGGTTTTATATGGAATTTTAAAAAAACGTGTAGCTCTGTAGGTATTGATGATATGCGACATCTGACTATGCCAATATTTAGTAGAAATTTCTACTAAATATTGGCATCATCGGTTTTGGATTCCATTACGTACATATGTAGTTATAAGCATTTATCTGGTGTGAGGTGCCACATTCAAAGTATCTCTTGTAACTTTTTCAGTTTTAGTCGTACGGAGCTGATTTTTTTTGTAAGATCTTTTTTTAGCATAGCATATGCTCACGACTATATTCCCCGAGGGGGTAGTCAGAGATATTCTGAAACTTCAGAACATCCACGTTTCACTAGTAGTACCGAAACTCTGTCCAGTGTGATGGGGAGTGAGCCCGTCGCCACTTGTAATGGACAGTAGGTACGATACATGCCTCGAAATTGAAGCATGCAGGTTTCCTCACGATGTTTTCCTTCACCGAAAAGCCAATGGTGTTACAAATCGTACATAAATTCCGAAAAAGTCATTGGTACGAGTCGGCCTGGACGGGGATCGAACCATCGCCTCCTGCACGGCAGGCAAGGTTACTCGCCACTGGACCACCACGGCTATCTTTTTTTAACTCCTACTAAATCCTACAAAATTTTCAGAAAGATTCATCACGTAGTTTCAGAGTTACAGGTGGCACCTCAATCCAGATGCCATCTGGTGTGAGGTGCCACAATCAAAGTATTGTAGCTTTTTCAGTTTTAGTCGTAGATAGCTGGTTTTTTTTGTAGGATCTTTTTCCAACTCCTACTAAATCCTACAAAATTTTCAAAAAGATTCATCACGTACTTTCCGAGTTCCAGGGTGGCACCTCACACCAGATGCATCTGGTGTGAGGTGCCACCTTTATGTTCATGTAACTTCTTTATACTTTTGCTACAAATTCCAGAATTGGGCCTACAAAATCTACAAATTTCCTACAAAATGGGCATATAATCCATTTTTCCATAGCAAATGTGGCACCTCAATCCATACGCACATCACTGCTGGACATAGGCCTCCCCCAAAATGGGGGGATTTGCCATAATCGCCACGCTTGGCAGGCGGGTTGGCGATCGCAGTTGGATTGAATGTGTGTACTCAGAGGATGCTGCTGTCCATCCTCCGGTAGATCCCTTAGTCGCCTTTTACGACACCCACGGGAGGAAATGGGACGGTGCTATTCTTAGCCGACACCACACGGACATATTTCATGCATGTTAAATGTTAATGCTGATTCTACAATTTATGGTAAATAAAAGACGTCTATTATTATTAGTTTATTTATTTTTATAGCACTCCGTGACCTAAACCCGCACTTAGGTCACGGTTTTTCGTTACCTAAGTAGTCCATTATTACACGGATTACACCGTTCGAAAATGAATCTACTTTATTGCACAGATACACAATAGGTACTTTTAAAGCACTCCGTGACCTAAACCAGCACTTAGGTCACGGTTTTTCGTTACTAAGTAGTCCATTATTACACGGATTACGTTCAAAAATGAATCTACTTTATTGCACAGATGCATAATAAACAAAAGAAGGTACTTTTAAAATGTGCTTTCAATTAATGTGACCAACATTGAAATGGCGAAATCCCCAATTGACTTCATCTTACCCCCTACATTAATGATATATTATTTTACTGTGCCTACCCCCCCTTACCCCTACGTACTCTGGGCTACTTACCCCTACTCACAACTTATTAATATGTTGGTAGTAGGGGGTGCATAGGGGGTAACGGGTGCGTAGGGGGAAATTAGGGGGTGCGTCCCCAAGTGCGTAGGGGAGATTGGGGTAATTAGGGGGTGCACCCCCTAGGATGTAGGGTAATTAGGGGGTGCACCCCCTAGCTCGTGGGGGTGATTAGGGGGTGTACCCCCTAGTTCGTGGGGGTGATTTGGGGGTGTACCCCCTAGCTCGTGGGGCTATTAGGGGGTGCACCCCTTAGCTTGTGCACCCCTTAGCTTGTGGGGGGCGATTAGGGGGTGCACCCCCTACTAACACCTTATTAGTGTGTTGGTGCTAGGGTACTAGGGTAGTGCGTAGGGGGTGATCAGAGGTGAGTATTAACTATTGATTGTGATTGCGAAATATTAACGAAGCTTTTGAAGTCGTGGTTGTGTCCTTCGGGGGGCTCCGCCCCCCGTGCCCCCGGGGGGGCTCCGCCCCTCCACCCCGCCGGGGGCTTCGCCCCCCGGGCCCCCTTTCTCCTCTTTTATTTGGTATACGTATTCATAAAATTAAAAACCTCCTTTTTTGAAGTCGGTTAAAAAGTTCACCATTAGAGAGAATTTCATTACATTAAAAAGTTGGCGGGTTTAGGTCACACGAGCTATAAAATAGTATACGATACTCGTGACCTAAGTAAGTCCATTATTACACGGCGTTTATCGTCCTCGCTGCGCTCGGACGATAATTTCACGCCGTGCAATAATGGACTACTTAGGTCACACGTATCGTAATGTACTATTACATTATATTATATTACATGAGAGAAATTAAAGAAATATTAAAACAAAAGGCCCAACTACGATTGTGTGATATAGGATAAAATTTAAGTCAGTGCGGAAGAATGGATAGCTACCGTAATCTACAGGGTGAAATTGATATCATTAGCATCCTTTTAAACTAAGAGTCTACCCATCAAACTAAACAACTTTTACTATGGGAGCAAACCGATCGGGGCCAATAAAAAATCTGCTGTTCCATACTAAACTGCAATGTCGACGCGCGAGTTCGTGACTCAAATGTATGCAACAGCTGATTTGTTTTTGCTCCGATCGGATTGCTCCCATAGTAAAAGTTGTTCAGTTTGATGGTTAGACTCTTAGTTTAAAAGGATGCTAATGATATCAATTTCACCCTGTATAGATTACGCACTGACTAAAAATGTTTCCTGTACACTTTTCGGATCTACTTTATAGGTTAAAAACATCGTAGTAGATTATTCATCAGTTGGTCGATTAAATTGCAGCCTCGGATCTAGGATTTTTCAGAGCCGGGGCAAAAACTTGATATTGGCGCCCCTCCCCTCCAAGGTCCAAGGGAGTAGCAATAATTTTTTCCCGGGGAGGCCAGCCTTCCTAGCATGTTACAAACGTGATACGGCTCTATCACGCCTTTTGTCTCGTTCATTCGCTCGCAAATAGAAAGAGAGCGAAGGTGTGATAGCGCTATATCATGGTGGCAGGTTCAGGTCTTGGTACTAAAACTTGGAGGGAGCGAAGCGGGCTAATCGTAAATATGATTAGCTCGCCGCAATAATTATGATCCAAAGTCTGGACCGAATACTGTAATAGGTATGACTCCATGACTAGGTAGCTAATACAATAAAAAACCAGGAGCGAACTCGACATTTTGTTGCAGTATTTTCAAGTTATTACAATACCTACATTATTTTTCAAACTCTTGATTTTGGCGCCCCCTTAACCTACCGCCTGGGGCGTCACCCCCCCTAGATCCGGGGCTGTTAAATTGTCAAGTCTACATGTCATGATTCCTTTATTATTTTACAGGAATCAGTATGGCAATAATTTTCCAATTTTTTATACAATGTTTATTCAATACAAGATCAATTTTTAATAGAAAACAAGATAGTAAGGCAGCCATAGGTACAGAGAAAAGTATCTACACTTTGTCGCATCTGCACATGTAGTTCTGAGTTAGACAGTTGCATTACTTTAAATGGGTGATTATACCCATGATACTGAACAACTTTCCCTAAGGAACCAATAGGAAATTAGCAAAAACAAACTTCATACTAAATGATCGAACATTTGTATGAAAAGCTGTTTTTTTTTTGTGAATTTCCCTTATATTCTTTTGGGAAAGTTGTTCAGTATCATGAGTACACACAGCGACAAATCAAGCTATACAAAACCAAAATAAACTGGCCGCGCGTAGGTCGAGTAACGTATAACGTCTTGCGGCCAGCTTATGTTGGTTCTGTATAGCTTGATGTGTCGCCGTGTGTACAGTCACGCCATTAAAGTAATGTAAGTCTACACTTTCACCCTTGTATACAGAGTCCAACTTAATATGCAGACGGTTTTTTAAGACAATGATGAGACTATCAAACTGAACAACTTTCTTTATGGGACCAAAGCCGAAATCTAAAACAAACACCTTGTCCTTATACATTTGGGTCGAGTAGGATTTCAGTTTTGAATGCTATAGCTGATTTTTAGTGTTCTGTACCAAAATTGGAAAAACGGAACACTTATGGAATCAGCTCGGTGTATGTCCGTTCGTATGTCACAGGCATTTTTCTCAGAGACCGTAAGACATAGGAAGTTGAAACTCGGTACAGATATAGCAATTGCTGGTCCAATATCATAAATGAAGTAAAAAAAGCTAATTTTTTTATATTGTGGGGCAATTTGGGGATTAAGAAAGGGTAAATTAAAAAAAAAATTCTACCCTATTGTGTTGGGTATCAATTGAAAGCTTATGAAAATACGAGTCTAAAAAGATACTTTTCAATTTTTTTATAAAAACTTTGTTTAACAAAATTTTCAATTCAATCCGAGAAATTGCTGTCCCCACCTCTATTTCAAAAAATATAGCCGTATAAGATCTGAAAAAATCATAAACATCAGAAATAACGTGTAGATGGCGGGAAAATTATCAGGGTGGCTCTAACTTGGATAGTTTTTTTTCTATTCGCAAAAAACTAACACCAGTGAGACCAGTGTAAAATGATCTTCAGGTACTATGTGACCACATACTAAGTGTCAATTTATAGTGGTTTCGTCAATGATCCATGTTAAACAACTGGTAGTACGGAACACTAATTGCCCGAGTCCCGTCCCGACTCGCACTTGGCCGGTTTTTTTCTCGGTTTCTGTGTTGGTCCCATAAAGTTGTTCAGTTTGATGGTCTGATCATCCCCTTAAAAAACCGTCAGCATATTTAGAAGGACTCTATATGTTATGCTACTTAATATAATTCTAAGCGCGCTCCATTCAAACGAAGTCTAGTTATATTTTCAATACTAACCAATTAAAGTCAATGAACATTTCTAGACTAATATCTTAGACTTAGACTAGAATATCTGTGCTTTACATTTATCAGATTTCTGTAAAAATATTATACAGAGTGCTAAATTAAATGGGACACCTACTTAAAGGGGTGCTTCAGACAATCAAACAAAACAACTTTCTCTATGGGACCACTATCGAAATCTCAAAAAAAAATTTGCTGTCCCATACATTTCAGTCGAGTTATGTTTGCAGTTTTGTATGGGACAGCGGATTTTTTTTTCGCGATTTCGGTTTTGGTCCCATGGTAAAAGTCGTAGTTTGATGGTCTGAAGCACCCCTTTAAGTAAGTGTCCCATTTAATTTTACACCCTGTATAGTTGCAATGCTAGGATTAAGTTAAGAATTGTATGAAAAAAATTGAGCCACGATAACTTTGAAACTAACCTAACTAACTATTTAAACGGAAATCTGACAAAAGCCTATGCCTAAAAATGGCGCCTTTTTTCTTTTTTTAGCGCGGCCATCAATCAAACTTGAATATTATCGTTCAGAATAAAGTTACAAACAAAACTTGTTATTACAAATGTCTCGGAACTCAGTCCGAACTAAGATGTAAAGGCTTGAAGTGCACGTTATGGTAATATTTTCATCTTCAAGCCTTTATATCTCCGTCCGGACTGAGTTTAGGGATATACATGTTAATAAGTTTTGTTTGTTACTTTATTCTGAAATAAAATATTCAAGTTTGGTTGCTGGCCGCGCCAAAAACAATGGCGAAAAATAAGGCGCCAACCTTACGTACAAAACCCGCATTGTCTTTTAAAGCACAGATAATGGTTCCTAGAATGTGTCTACAAATAACAATTTCATTGACTTTAATTGCTTAGTATTGAAAATATAACCAGACTTCGTTTGTATGCAGGGCGCTCAGAATTATAACCCCTTAAGGTGGTTTCAGTCCATACAAACGTTTGACGCACAATACGCGTAGACGGAATTAGTAAAAGTAATATTTTATATATGGAAAAATAGTTTAGAAAATCTAGATGTCGCGTATTAAATAACATTTGCAATTTATAATATAATTACGAAGATATTAAGCTTTGAAAATTTTGTATGAAAAATTTCAAAGCTTTATATCTTCGTAATTATATTATAAATTGCAAATGTTATTTGATACGCGACAACTAGATTTTCTAAACTATTTTTCCATATATACAAAGTTACTAATATTAATTCCGTCTACGCGTATTG
Source organism: Agonopterix subpropinquella (assembly GCA_922987775.1). Taxonomy (NCBI): domain Eukaryota; kingdom Metazoa; phylum Arthropoda; class Insecta; order Lepidoptera; family Depressariidae; genus Agonopterix; species Agonopterix subpropinquella. Next base: position 5,319,815 of record OV277718.1, on the reverse strand, counting down.
TGCGTCAAAGTTTTGTATAAAATTGACCCCTCTGCAATCGCCTTAAGATTGCATCAGATTAAAACATTGCAAAGCAGCAAATGCTATCAAACTATACCCACTCATACAATCTACTATAATTTTATTTAAAACCTCGCTGCATTTTATCAAAACGCATTTTTTTTCTAAAGTCTCCGATTGTCCAATCTCCTTATAATTTGGATTCCACTTTTTTCGCCAAATGTCCGTTATGGAACTTTTTTTGAGTATTTTGTTTTCATCCTGTGACGTTTGGCTACTGGACTGAGTGCAATCTTTAATTTTGATGTAAGATTTTAGTAAAATGTCTAATAAATGGAATAGGTAACATGAATTTTCGGTTTCTTCGACGTTTGTCAATTCGTACAAATTGTCTTCTTTCGTCAAGTTTGTATGTAATTTTTCGAGTTTTTGAGTAATTTTTTCTATTGTATATTTTAATATGTGCACTGATTTGTTGAGTAGAAATATTCTTTGGATGTTTTCGTCTTTTTTTAGTAGCTGGAAATGAAAAAAATACATACTTATACAGGATGTAAAGTCACATAGAAACATACATAGAAAGGATACACAGAAAAAAAAATTACTTGAGTCAAGATATTTTCGCATTTCGATGTATGTTCGAGGTTTCATCTTGACTGTAATCTGTACGTGTATGTACCTATACAATAAAATTAATAAAATAAAATAAAAATAAATAAACTCGAAAATGTCTTCGTTTGAAATATAAAATGTTTCGCATTATAGTTTTTGGGCCAAGAACTAATTTCTTGTATCAAAATTCAAATGTTTCTTTTAATAAAAGAAACTCTCTCATTCATAATGCGAGAAACAAATCTTGAATTTTTGAGAATTAAACGTTAGTGGGATTATCTTAGTCCGAGACATATACAGGGTGTAAGTGACAGCCTAGCAAATACTGAAACGGTGAACTCAGACCATCAAACTGAACAACGTTCACTGTGGAGCCTACCTCAGGAAAGGCGAAAAAAATTTGCTATCCCATACAAAACTGCTGTAACCAAGTGCCAAGACAAACCCAAATAGGGATTTTTGGTATCATCACAATAATGTTAATATAAGACAATGGCCTCGATTCGGAGTGTACCACGACTAAACTAAACTAAATGTATTCCTGTCACTTTCTAAAATAAGATTAAGAAAAGAGACAGAAAACCAACAGCTGACTTTAGTGCTGTCAAAGTGACGTTAAATGCGCAAAATAAGATGCCATCATAATGTACGCCATCTTATTTAAGTCGTTTTTGGGCGTTTAGCGTCACTTTGACAGCACTAAAGTCAGCTGTTGGTTTTCTGTCTCTTTTCTTAATCTTATTTTAGAAAGTGACAGGAATAAATTTAGTTAAGTCGTTGCAAAGTCCGAATCGAGGCCAATGTATACTATAATGTTAATAAATAATTAAAAAAAAAATTACCATACAAAACCTACCCACTAAAATGTAAGGGACAGCTGTTTTTTTTTCACGTTTCCTAAGGTAGGCTCCATAGTGAAAGTTGTTCAGTTTGGTGGTCTGAGTTCACCGTTTCAGTAAATACTGCCTAGCAAATGCTAGGCTGTCAATTACACCCTTTATATTTGAGATTAAGAAATATTAAGTTGAAACCCCAGTAGGCCTAGCATGCCACCCCCGAGAAAACGACAAAAATCCAGACGTGCCTCCATCTTTATTATTTTACGTATGCCAAAAAGAGCGCGCATGACGGTTTTCACGTTTAAACGCTTTATCGTGGGTGGCATGCTAGCCGTGCAGGGAACCGCGTAATTTCTCTTTGGTTCTTGTTTCTAGAAAGTATTTTTTCTGTGTAAGTATAAAATGAATTCATACCACGTTATCGTCACTGCTGTCCCCCTCGAACACATCGCTTAATATTACGTCTGTATTATCTAAGATATCTTCGAGAAACGACGGGTATTTCTCCTCTTCGTGCAATCGGTCTATCAGTTTACCTAGAACCTAAAGAAAAATTATGACAAGTTAATACAGAATGTAGGGTAGGTAGGTATGTTGGGTGTAGCAAGGTTCTGACGACTCCGATGAATATTAAGTCGTGAATTTGTATGAGTAAATGAGTAAAAAGCTTTGTATTAACCGTCACAAACATTAATTATTATAATCTTAACTTCTTATCGTGTGGGCAGAGCCCTGGTGTCAGAGTTTTTTCAGACCGCCTTACGGCCTCTGACGTGGTTTTTAAATAAATGTTAATCCAAACTAAGCCCCATGCTTTTATGAAAACTCCATTCAAATCGGTCTAGTACTCTTTAAGTGATGCGTGCACCAATAGATAAACAGACAAAAATTCTAAAAATGGTCATAAATGTATTCCATTACGTAACCCCACCAATCAATTTTTTCGCAAATATCCTCGCCAAGTTTAAAATTTTATTATAGGTATGTGTATAGATATAGGTATAGGTAGCAGTTAGGTACTATACTCACCACTGCTATCTCATTAACAATGTCTTCGGTACTCGCCACCAGGGGGCACTGCGTTAGATAGTTGAACAAGCTGTACGCTGATTGGTTTAACCAAGTGCCTGATGAGTTTAACGCTGAAAATCACAATAACAGTTAAATATAGGGTAAAATGAAATGCGTTACTTATTCAAGAGGGTGTTTCAGACCATCAAACTGAACGACTTTCATTATGACAACAAAAATCGCGAAAAAGAAATCAGCTATTCCATAGAAAACGCTACTCGACCCATTTGAATGAAACAGCCGTTTTTTTCGCGATTTTGTCTTTAATGTTAGCTCCATAGTGAAAGTTGATCAGTTTGATGGTCTGATCATCCCCTTAAAACCTGTCAAGTATATTATTTAGTTGGGACCTTGCATAAAGAGCGAGTTTGCGTGGAACAGTTAGAAAGGGGTCGACCTAGGAAAACGTATGCGGTCTAAGGGCTGAACCTCATCTGGCAGCACCGCATCGCCTTTTTCTGTCGCTCCATCCTTTTCTGTCACTCAGAAACGTGTTTTGCTATAACAAATAAGGTAGACGGAACGCGACAGCACGCCGCAGCACTGCCGCGCGCGATCGCGTTCCGTCTATCTTATTTGTTCTAGCAAAACACGTTCCTGAGTGACAGAAAAGGATTGAGCGACAGAAAAAGGCGATGCGGTGCTGCCAGATGAGGTTCAACCCTAAATTGGCAGCGTCAATGTACCCGAAACCGATAAGCTTGAATAAACAAATTAAGACTGGGGAAGAGGCAAAAAAGTCTTCATGTGGTCAAATGTATCTGTCTACCCCAAAGGGCGTGATTATATGTCTGTATAAAAGGTGTAGCAAAATACCTACCCTAGTAATATTCAAAGGGCTTTTGGTATATTACTAGGGTGCTCTCTGCCTCTGTGGTCTTTCTATTCCATTGTTTTTCTAGGAAAATATCCCCCCCACGAAATGACGATTATAAGAGGGCTTAGAAGTGCAAAGAAGGCGTGGAACGTGTCGCCACAGGTTATGCAATGATTTGTAAAACACCATAAGGTGCGCGGCGTGGTGCAAGTGAGAGGGCATGAGTAATTGTAGCAGCAGCGTGAGCAGCGAAGGAAGACAAGTGGTGACAGGCCGTTAAAAGCGCTACTTTACATTTCTAACCCCTGTTATAATGTTCTGTGATAGGTGTATTGTATTTGTGAAAATATGTTACCACTTTTATAGGAGCTCCTACTCTGTGAATCGCTCCTGTACCCTGAGTCAGACAAACTGCAGTCCATGCTAGGCCTCTTGTCCGCGGCTTTGTTCAGAAATGATCTTATTTTGTTTATTTCTTCGATTATTTTGAACGGCACTAGCTCCGCTTGAGAATATTCCTAGAAATATTGAAAAAATGATAGAAAAACTGCGACTTCTATTAAAATCGGGCATTTGGAGAATTGGTCATTTTGCGAAGTGAACATTTTGAGAATTCGACATTCTCGAATCGGCATTGATCAGTATACAAGGTCTAATAAAATTAGCTGAAACTATTTTAAGGGGATGATCAGACCATCAAACTGAACAACTTTCCATGGCACCAACATCAAAATCGCGAAAAAAACATCTGTCCCATACAAAACTGCAAACCTACTTGAGTCAAATGGGACAGCAGATTTTTTTTATTCGCGATTTCGATGTTGGTCCAATACAGAAAAGTTGTTCAGTTTGATGGTCTGATCATCCCCTTAAAAAAGTGTCAGCATATTAAGAAGGACCCTGTATATTGAATGTACCTAAAACTGACCAAAAATAATTATGTTATCTAAACTATTATAAAACTGTAACAGAAGTGTGTCTGTACATTGAAGATATTTACAAAAAAAAGATAACGATATGGTTTTTAGGCTTCCCTGATTCCAAATCACAAATTTTTGGACTTTTTGTCTGTCTGTTTGTTTGTTTGTTCGTTTGTTTGTTTGGGTGTTTGTTTGTTTGGGTGTTTGTTTGTTCGAGTATCACGCAAAAACTACTGAACCGATTTTGATGAAACTTTTTTTGTTTGATAGCTTATCATCTGACTTAAAATCTGGTATATAATTTATGCGGACGAAGTCGCGGGTAAAAGCTCGTACTATTATAAAACTGTAAATAAAAAAAAAAATACTGAACCGATTTTGATGAAACTTTGATTGATCTGACTTAAAATCTGGTATATAATTTGTGCGGACGAAGTCGCAGGTAAACGCTTGTAAACATATATTTTTGTTTGTTTCTCAGTTTTATAATATTTTACATTCGAATGTAAAGCATTGCCCTTACATGTTGCGAACTGACCTATAAGATCTATGTACACACGGCGACACATCAAGCTACCCAAAACCAAAATAAGCTGGCCGCGCCTCGGCATAGTAATCTATAACGTTGCGCGGCCAGCTTATTTTGGTTTTGGGTAACTTGATGTGTCGCCGTGTGTACACCACATGAAGCAATAAATGATTAGGTAAGTACTTATGAATTATTGTATTACAAACCTGTTCCATATTGTCCTCAATGTCTATAGTGACCGAACTTAGCTGTGTTGGTTCATTTGTCGTGTCAGTCTCTAACATTTCTTGAGAGTTCATTTCCCTTTCATTTTGCGAATTAATCCCATTTATTACAACATATTTTCTACCATTATTCTCGACTACTTTCACAACATTTGTAATATCAATAACTTGGCTTAAAATTCCTTCAGTATTAACTGTGGTAGAATTTTTATGTGAATTCTCGATTGGTTTGTTAGGTTCTTTTTTTCCATAAATGAAATGTTTTTGTATTTCAATATTTTCACTTTGTGATTGACTTACATGGGTGTTGTTTTCAGTTGATCCATGTAAAGTGTTTGGTATAGTTTCTTGAGTGTCTATATAAGTTTCATGTTCAATGTTTTTGTTTAAGTTTTTCGTAATTTTATCTATAAGTTTGTCTTTTTCATTGTATGTGATAATTTCTGTGTTTTGGTAACTGGTTTTCGAACACTGTATTCGATTATTCATTAGAATTTCAGTATCATTTATCTCCTGATTGGAGGAATACGTATTATTTTCGATTTCATTGTTTATATCAGTTATATTATTAGATGCAGAGATATTATTTTCAATTCCAGTGGTAATATTAGTTATTTGATTACGTTTATTAAGATTTTTAACAATGACATCAGCTAATTTCTTATCTATCAATATTGAATGTTCATTTCGGTTTTGATCTTGGTCATTGGTGTCAGTCGTGTCGTTGTTTTGTGTTTCAACAAAGTTTTCAGTGTTGTTTATTTCAATGTTAAGGAAATTATAGGTTTTTGATGTTGTCGGTTCATTCATGGAGGGTATAATTGGTTGAGTGTTTTTAGCCTGAAATTAAAATGTTTCATTAAAGTTAATAAAGCCGGTCAAGTGCGAGTCGGGCTACTCGCGCACCGAGGGTTCCGTCCGTACCACACCACCACAGAACACAACATTAATAACTTAGAAAAATAATATTTTTTTGTCCGGGACCTTTAGCGCAAGACCGACTCATACTTGGCCGGTTTTTTAGTATTTGTTGTTATTCTGTAGAGTTTGCTCTATAATCACACTAAGTTTGAAGCTTGTATGTATTACTGTTTTTACGATAGAGCGTGAAGAAAAAATGTTGATAAAAACTAGTTTCTTGTTGAGAACCCCCCTTAATTTTTAACTTTTTGACATTTTTATTATTTGTTAACAAATCCGCCGTAATAACGCATAATCTGAGAAAATGTCAACTATCTAGCTATTACGGTTCAAAAGTTACAGCCCTAAATAGGTAGGACAGACCGACGGACGGACGGACGCCGGACGGACGGACAACGTAGGCTTAGTAATAGGGTCCCGTTCTCACCCTTTGGGTACGGAACCCTAAAAAAATTGTCTTACCTTTTTAGCTTCCTCAACGACATCCCTCAAAATATTCACAGAGTTGTCCTCAAAATCATTCAAAATCGTCACACTAACATTTGCATCATTTTCCATTTGTGTATAATCATTTCGAAATGATTCATCATAATTAAAATCGTCGCTGCAAACATCTATATCGTCGATCTCCATTTGTTTATCTTTTATTTTATTTTTTAATAATTCAACGTACTCTTGAGTCGATATATTTTCTGGTTTTGATTTTATTATAGCTATGGCTATAGCAACGCTATATTTTTGGGTCATATGGCGGACTGAAAAAGAGTTTCAGTTGTTCACATCTTATATTTTAATAATATTTTGGTAATAAATTAAAAGTCACCGTAATTTTATACATAACTAATGGACGATATCTTTCTAGAATGATACCTACTATATTTTATAAAAATAAAACAATATTTTAACATATCTAAACTATTATAAAACTGTAACAGAAGTGTGTCTGTACATTGAAGATATCTACAAAAAAAAGATTACGATATGGTTTTTAGGCTTCCCTGATTCCAAATCACAAATTTTTGGACTTTTTGTCTGTCTGTTTGTTTGTTCGTTTGTTTGTTTGTTTGGGTGTTTGTTTGTTCGAGTATTACGCAAAAACTACTGAACCGATTTTGATGAAACTTTTTTTGTTTGATAGCTTATCATCTGACTTAAAATCTGGTATATAATTTATGCGGACGAAGTCGCGGGTAAAAGCTCGTAAGTCTATAAAATAATAAATGTAATTCTAAATAATATTGGAGAATGATCGGTGATAATATTTTCAATTGTGAACCCTGCGACTCTTAATTATTAATATTCGGAAATAATATTTCATCCATGATTTATCCAGACTATAAAAATAATATCTGTACTCACCATAATCGTCAAAATCCATGTTTTTTCCTCTTATCCTGTAGATGCAATCCAATAAACATAATGATCAGATCAAATAACGTAAAAATACTGTGAAATGCAAAAACTTTACAGAACTTTTCAATCATTTTAGTTTTCGCGCCAACTTTTTTTTTACCAAGGTATTTTATACTACCATTATTATTGACAGAAGTTGAGAAAGGAAATCACCGGAATTGTTACTAAATACTAGTAAAAAAAAACAGGCCACCAAGAACCCTGGAACCTAGGCGGAAGTTCATGATTTTTAAAAAGATTTTTATTATTTTTAATTTTTTTACAGGTAAACCAAAGGCAAACAATTGTCAACCATTCAACCTTCTTGCAGGAAGGCAAAGCAAAGCGGATGCATTATATTCTAGGAACCTAACAAGCAAATGAGTTTTTCTCGGTTGTATGCATAAAGTTATTATACCTGTCGGAATAGAGTAACTGACATGAGTTGTCAAATGAAACCGTTTTTTGTCTGGGTTTTTGTGCATTTGTCGGCACTTATCGGCACCCTAAAACTTCGAGTTCTGTGTATAATTGTGAATCTAACGTGAAATCGTAGGTAATTTAATGAAATAGTGTTAGTATATTTCACAAAATAATCTACGACCTCACTTTAGATTCACTAATTATTCACAGAGCACGAATATTTACCCAGTCGATTGTGCTGACAAGTTCTCAAAAACGGTTCTATTGCCTTGGCCTCGCGTCATGTATCTCTTTCTATTATACAGTGGCGGGCGCCGCTAGGTACATCTCGCTCTCTCAGCTGTCAGTTCCTCTATATGATACCAGCACTGGTAGCATGCACAGCCGCGATAGCCGTGATACGGCTTTATCACGTCTTTTATCTCGTTCGTTCGCGCGAAAAAGAACTAGATAAAAGACGTGATAAATCGCTCTAGGGCTATCGCGGTTGTGCATGCTACCAGTGCGTTGTATGCATTGAAAAAAGGAGTTTTCTTAATTTTATAGACTAAGATTTTAGACCAAAGAGTATTTTTTTTATACCGGAAATTTTAGACAGCGAACGTCAAAATTAGCAATTTCAACATTTTATAAATAAAAATACAAATGAAATAATGATCATAATGTCGTTAAAAATATTTGACCCGTTTAAAAATGGCGCTGTACACAATATTATTCGGTCTGAGCATTTTTATGATTGCATTAGTAATGACAATTATAAAGAAAATGTTTTTCCATTGGAAAGAAGAGCACAAAATAGAACGGATGATAACGAATATTGTGGAAAGACCTGGTAAAGTAAATAATAATAATTAGGTACTGTCCGCTGTAGAGTTAGCATGCCACATCAAAGACTCATCAAAGACACGTCCAAGGAATATAATACTCCCTAGGCGGGAGGACACGTCTCGATTTTTGTCGTTTTGTCGTGGTTGTCATGCTAGCCATGCTGATATACAAGGTGTACAATAAAATGGGACAGCTACTCAAAGAGGTGCTTGCTTCAGACCATCAAACTGATGGACATGTGTCTACTATTTGATATACTGAGAGGACGCCTTGATTGTCCTGACCTTCTGGCTCGTATCGCCCTGGCTACGCCAAAACGCCGTACAAGGCAAACGCCTCTATTTCATGTTCCTTACCATTCCACTAATTACGGTCAGAACGCTGTGCTCTCGCGACTTGTGCGAACCTATAACAACAGTTTTGATGCTGTAGACATATTCACTGGTTCAAAACATTCATTTAAAAATAAAATCTTTGTAGAACTTACCGGTAACCCGTGACGACTTACTAAATAACCACTTTATATATATACCATATAATCATTTATTATGTTATCTAAAACAATGATCCTCTCCCCTCTATCCTATCTTCTTCAAACACGTCCTATATCATCACTTACCATTCACACACGCAATTATTATGTTACACACACCCTAGTGGTATTATGGATAATATTTCTTTTCTGTAATCCCGATCCCAAGAGTTATATCGCAGGGCTAGGTCTACACACAATCACCCGTATTACCCATCCGGGAAAACAAATAAAATTGAATGAAAATACATATCTACATAATATCTAACTGTAATGTCCGGGGCGTTAATAGCTCGCCTTATACTTCACTTGCATTATCTTCCGATGCCGATGTAATGAGACTGGTACCTAAGCCTCGTAATAATTTCTTATCTTTCGCTACCTACATAATTTGGTTTGATTGTACTATTTGTAGTTTTGCATAAGTACTATTTATGTTAACACTTGTTTTAACATCGAGTTGTATGTACACAGGACAAAAACGTTTCTGTTCTTTATATTTACCTATTGTCACTACTGTTAAGAAAAATCTGTAATTGGCCTGTGTTATATTTCTTTAGATTACATATTTTATAGAATGCTTGTAATAGGCTGTAGATTTTTCTAATAAATATATAAATAAACAACTTTCTCTATGGGACAAATATCGCAATCGCGAAAAAAACATCCGCTCTCCCATACAAAACTGCAAACATAACTCGACTGAAAGCAGATTTTTTTTTCGCGATTTCGATATTGGTCCCATAAAGAAAGTTGTTCAGTTTGATGGTCTGAAGCACCAGATTTCGACGTACCCGCGCAGTTGACGACCCTGTTGGTGTAATGGTTGCCACGCCGGACTGCCAAACCAGGGTCCTGGGTTCGAATCCCGGTTCGGTCATGGATGTTATACTATGTGTGTGCCGTTGTTGCATGGTTTCCATAACAAAAAGCCTATAGTGCTTACTTGGAGTCGTTACAATATAATTATGTGCCTGTGAGCGTTATTTCTTCATTTATTTATAAAAGTTAAACGATTTTAAAAGGGTGCGAAATTATATTGTACAATCAGGATGTGTCATCTTCAATGCTTTGCCACGATTGGCTAATTGTTTTCGCGCACTGTTCGCTGCTATCCCCTTTGATTACTAAACGACTTTGGGTTTTGCTTTTGCTCCGATCTGTTTCTGTTTGCTCCCATAGTAAAAGTTGTTCAGTTTGATGGGTAGACTCTTAGTTTAAAAGGATGCTAATGATATCAATTTCATCCTGTACATTCCCCGCGGGGGTGGTCAGAGTAAGTATAATATTTAAAAATTTTCAAAAAGAAGTTGACATAATGGGTGTTTTTTTTTCAGCTGTGTGCGTGATAATTTACACGGACAAAACTCTGTTCCAACTCAGGAAATACGCAGGGGACATTGTCGTCTATAACATAATAAGTAAGAGCGATATTAGCTTATCAAAGAGGCAGTACGACGAATTATTAGACAAATAAAATTTATTGCTATTTTTAGTGTAAGTTTGTTTACTTTTTAATAAAATAATTTTATGGTTTTATTACGTTTGTTGTTTTTGCCTGAAAAATCTGAGTTCTATTTTTGAATTTCACACATCCTGATTCGTATTTAGAGGTGCACCCAAACCACCAAACTGAACAACCAAAAACAACAGTTTGATATTTGAAATTGTATTGGTGTAACAAAACACCCTAGTAATAGGGGGTGCTTCAGACCATCAAACTGAACAACTTTTACTACGGAGCCAACATCGAGAAAAAATAAAAAAATCTGCCGTCCCATACATTTTAGTAGAATCGATACTGCAGTTTTGTATGGGACAGCAGATTTTTTCATTTTTTCTCAATGTAGGCTCCATAGTGAAACTTGTTCAGTTTGATGATCTGAAGCACCTCCTTAAGTATAGTAATACCTACTGGTGTTTTGTTACACCCTGTACAGGGTCCTTCTTAATATATCTTGCCCTCGGAATATACAGGGTGTAACAAAACACCCTAGTAATACTTAAGGGGGTGCTTCAGACCATCAATCTGAACAACTTTCACTATGGAGCCAACGACGAGATAAAATAATAGAAAATTGCCGCCATACATTTGAGTCGAGACGGTACTGCAGTTTTGTATGAAAGAGCGGATTCTTTTTTGGGGTTTCGATGTTGGCTCCATATTGAAAGTTGTTCAGTTTGATGGTCTGAAGCACCCCCTTAAGTATTACTAGGGTGTCTGTTACACCCTGTATAAGAAACATAAGTTAACGTAATACCAACTGCTGCAACTGCAAGAAAAACATCGTGAGGAAACCTGCATGTAAGAAGAAATTCCGATGTGTATGTGAAGTGTACCGCACCGCATTGTGCACGCGTGGTACTACACTAACGTACATAACCCTCCCTGAGGGTAGTGTCTGTGCCCTGCAGTGGCACGTGTATAGACTGTGATGTGTATGTGAAGTGTACGCGCACCGCATTGTGCACGCGTGGTACTACACTAACGTACATAACCCTCCCTGAGGGTAGTGTCTGTGCCCTTCAGTGGCACGTGTATAGACTGTGATGTGTATGTGAAGTGTACCGCACCGCATTGTGCACGCGTAGTACTACACTAACGTACATACACCCTCCCTGAGGGTAGTGTCTGTGCCCTGCAGTGGGACGTGTATAGACTGTGATGTGTATGTGAAGTGTACCGCACCGCATTGTGCACGCGTGGTACTACACTAACGTACATACACCCTCCCTGAGGGTAGTGTCTGTGCCCTGCAGTGGGACGTGTATAGACTGTGATGTGTATGTGAAGTGTACCGCACCGCATTGTGCACGCGTGGTACTACACTAACGTACATACACCCTCCCTGAGGGTAGTGTCTGTGCCCTGTAGTGGGACGTGTATAGACTGTGATGTGTATGTGAAGTGTACCGCACCGCATTGTGCACGCGTGGTACTACACTAACGTACATACACCCTCCCTGAGGGTAGTGTCTGTGCCCTGCAGTGGGACGTGTATAGACTGTGATGTGTATGTGAAGTGTACCGCACCGCATTGTGCACGCGTGGTACTACACTAACGTACATACACCCTCCCTGAGGGTAGTGTCTGTGCCCTGCAGTGGGACGTATATAGACTGTGATGTGTATGTGAAGTGTACCGCACCGCATTGTGCACGCGTGGTACTACACTAACGTACATACACCCTCCCTGAGGGTAGTGTCTGTGCCCTGCAGTGGGACGTGTATAGACTGTGATGTGTATGTGAAGTGTACCGCACCGCATTGTGCACGCGTGGTACTACACTAACTTACATACACCCTCCCTGAGGGTAGTGTCTGTGCCCTGCAGTGGGACGGATATAGGCTGATGATAAATAAAATCGCTCAAAAATGATTGTAATAAGTTTATTCTACCTCGTCGTCATAGAAACATTTTGTACCGTAGACGCTATTTATTTTAATCAGATCGTTCTCTGAGAGTAATTCTTCGTTTTGTCCTAAAGACTTCATCGTGGCGCCATCTGGGTCCTGCGGGGAAATCATTTTAAGTAACTAAGTTATTTATAACAGCCTGGTCACAGCATAGCATGACTATTATAAGGTCTAACAACAAAATTAGCTGAAACAATTTTAAGGGAACGATCAGACCATCAAACTGAACAACATTCTATACGGGACCAATATCGAAATCACGAAAAAAAAATGTCCCATACATTTCAGTCGAGTTATGTTTGCAGTTTTGTATGGGAGAGCTGATTTTTTTTCGCGATTTCGATATTGGTCCCATAGAGAAAGTTGTTCAGTTTGATGGTCTGGTCCCCTTAAAAAAGTGTCAGCATAATTATTTAAGAAAGACCCCGTATATCTAAAAGGAGAGTTTGCAACTGCGTGCTTAAAAATTATGCATTTGGAACTTTCTAAACAACCCGAATGAGGAATGACATATTTCCCCCTTAAGGTGTATTTCTACACCAGTTTCTTTGTAAGTAATACCAATTCTTTGAAGATTTTTATATCCATAATCCAGGATTAATAATGTGTCAAAACGATGAAGACAGAAACGTACTTGCTCTTTGAACGTAGCGACAGTGGAGATGCCAGTTCTGCCAAACTGTCTCCAGAACTGCCAGGCAGGATGTGATGCGCTCTGATAGTCTTAGGGCAGCGGGAACGCGTTGTGTCTTGACGAATCTTATCGAATTGATGTGGAGAATATCTCTCAAAACGATGTAGGAACGTACCTGTTCTTTGAAGGTAGCGACAGTGGAGATGCCAGTTCTGCCAATTTGTCTCCAGAACTGCCAGGCAGGATGTGACGCGGTCTGGTAGTCATAGGGGAGGGGGAACGTGGCATCTTGTCGAATCTTATCGAAGTGAAAAGGAGGTTATTATCTCAAAACGATGTAGAAACGTACCTGTTCTTTGAAGGTAGCGACAGTGGAGATGCCAGTTCTGCCAATTTGTCTCCAGAACTGCCAGGCAGGATGTGACGCGCTCTGGTAGTCGTACGGTAGAGGGAACGTGGCGTCTTGACGAATCTTCTCGAAGTGATGCAGTTTGTCTTAAAAGAAAGATTTTTGTTAACGAATTGGTACCAAGTCAAGTAAGTCTGTATACGTACTTAATTGTTTTTTAACCCCCAACGCAAAAAGAGGGGTTTTATAAGTTTGACGCCTATGTCGGTCTGTCTGTCGGTCTGTCGGTCTATCTGTCTGTCTGTGGGTTTGTCTGTCTGTGGCATCGTAGCTCCCAAACGTGTGGACTGATTTCGATGCGGTTTTTTTAATAGAAAGCCTATTTTTGCGAGAGTGTTCTTAGCTTTGTTTGGGTATAATTTTTTTAATCCGTAAATTTATAATTAAAACTTTGATAATGCATACTAGAATACTCTTTTATTTAAAAACCTATACCCCAATCGATAATTCAAAAATGGTTACTTATGTCTAAACATAAAATTGAATTTGTTATAAGTAAGTCAAGTCTTAGCCTTAAGGTGCCAATCATTATATAGTTTACCCTAATTAAATTAAGTAAGTCGGACTGTCACTTGACAGGTTAAAAGTTATAAAACTTACCAGGCCTAACATGCCTCATGTGGACCCTGATGTAATTGTCTCGGTCGTGCCTCGCCACCTCGAAGTAGAAACCTAGCATGGCCATGATCATCATGGCGGCGTGCTGTCTGTGCTGGCCGCCCTCGAACAACTCTATCACACCGAAATGCTGCAATAAATATATAACATTACATTAAGTCACTGAATAGATAATATCGTCGGCTTATCGCAAGAAGTCATTAACTACTATGTTGTAAAACCCGAGAAATCAAATAATTAATTTTGGCAATTTTTTTTCCGTCGTTTTATGGACTTTATACATAGGTTATAAAGGCGTAATTTGAAGTACTATCCAGATAATGATCTTTGCTTATAATATTACTACTCATCGCGGAGAACTCTGGAGTGTATTTAGTGACTTTTTGACGCCGATAAAGGTGAAATTTGAAGAACTATATCGCTAGTATGGGATGCCACCTGCGTGGACACACTAGCCCCGTCTCACTTACAGGGCACGAGTCGAAGGGCTGGCGCGGCGGCGGAAACGGCCGAAAAACGAAAGGCCTACTGGTACAGGGATATCGGCACCCAATACCACTTTATAGGTTTTGGTGTCGAGACTCTCGGGCCGTGGGGACCTAATGCACAGGCGCTTTTTAAAGACCTATCAAAGCGCCTGAAAGACTCGACAGGGGACCCAAGGGCTGGCACTTTCCTCGCTCAACGGATCAGCATAGCCATTCAGCGAGGAAATGCGGCCAGCGTTTTGGGTACCCTCCCACAAGGACCGAACCTGCACCACATCCTAGATTAGTTTAGTCTTAAGTCACTTTATTTGTAATTATTGTTTTATATCTTCCTATTAAAAACTTAAAGAAGAACACTGAAAAAAAAAAAAAAAAAAAAAAAAAAAACTATCCGGATAATGATTTTTGGTTATAATAGCATTAAAAAAGAGGAGCAAAGTAAGCTCGATTTCAGATTTATAACCAGTTTTACAAGAATCACACTACACCATTTCTTCTGAATATACTATCATTTGAAAGGTAAATAATTATAGCAGGGCTTCTAACCGATGGATTTTTCCCCAAACACCCAAGAGAAAAGATATTGATGAAAAATGCGTTTTTTTGCGATCTTGCTTTCAATTGAAGCGGGATGGCTAATTGCGAAAGTTTGCTTGTTAGAAAGAGAGGCTTGTTCTACTAATACCCAGCCTTAAACCGTCGCGGTGAACTCAGTAGTATGGTCAGCTGTACTTAGTGACTGACTTCTTGCGATAAGCCGACGATATACAGGGACGCGTTATTTACCTACATAAGGGAGTGCTTCAGACCGTCAAACTGATTAACTTTCTTTATCGGGTGGTCCAATCGAAAAAGCAAAAAAAAACAGTCTTCCCAAACATTTTGATCAAGTAGGTTTGCAGTGTTGTATGGAACAGCTGTTTTTTTTTCGCAATTTCGATGTTTTGGTCCCATAGAGAAAATTGTTCAGTTTTATGGTCCTAAAAAAACCGTCAGCATTTTAAGAAATAGTATATGTCCCATACATGGCATAGTAGGCCTATCCCCAACATGGAGGATGTATGAGCAATAATGGGCATTAGTCCACCACAAAATGGCAAAAAATCGAACTCAAATTAAAAATCCAAAAAAACGAATGTCTTGTCTATAACCCCAATTTTTTTTTTTCGCGATTTCATTGTTGGTCCCATAGAAAAAGTGGTTCAGTTTGATGGTCTGAAGCACCCACCACGTTTACGCCCTGTATAAGTAGTTCACAAAGTCACTAAGTGTGACTAACTGTGTACTAAGGGTGACCATACTAAAGAGTTTAACGCGACGAGTACTATTATAAGCAAAAATCATTATCTGGATAGTTCTTCAAATTTCACCTTTATTGGCTTATATTGCAAAAAGTCATTAACGTCAAAAAGTCACTAAATAGGTACACTCCAGAGTTCTCCGCGACGAGTACTATTATAAGCAAAGATCATTATCTGCATAGTACTTCAAATTAAGCTTTTATTACCTATACTGCCTCCGTGGTCTAATGGTTAAGAGCTTTGGCTCTCGACACGGAGGTCGTGGGTTCGATTCCCACGGGGAACACCTAATGATATGTCACTTTGTGCGTTTTTCCCCAGTTGGTTAGGACATTGCAGGCTGAATCACCTGATTGTCTGAAAAAAAAGATTCCGTGCATCGGATGGCACGTTAAGCCGTTGGTCCCGGCTACTATCTCTGGTGGTAGTAGTCGTTACATAAAAACTACGTCAGAGGCCATAAGGCGGTCTGAAAAAACTCTGACACCAGGGCTCTGCCCACACGATAAGAAGAAGAAGAAGTAGTTCACACGGAACAGCAACTCCCTGCCCCTCTCTGATTTCAGATATCTCACCTCACCCCCTCACCCCGCACTTTCAGGGGACACTTTCAAGAGGCACATAGCAGACGTCGCACGCATGCGAGTCAAGCGGAAATATCGTTGCAATTAGTAAAGGTATGCTAAATCTATCTATGGTTGCAATAAAACGAACTAAAATGGTTAACATTTTATTTAAAACCAGTTTGTCAACTGAAACTTAAACTGGGTTTCTCATTTCCATACCATTAACAAAGCTGTTTTCTTAACAAATCAACGGACATAGCCTAGCCTGAATTTTCATGAGATCATATTAAGCTAATTTTCCTTTAATTTTGGCGCGCTTAAAACTTACAATAAATTTAAAAAATAAAAAATAGTCGGCACCTACAATTTTAACTTCACCTAATTTCGATAAATTCAGTGGCAATATATTCGAATGGACATCAAGAGTGCGATTTTTGAATCTCATTCGCTGTGTTCAGCAGTTGAAGATGTCAAAATTACTATGGAGACGTGCGTCTTTCTAGTGTTGATTTGACATCAAAAAATCATACTCAAGGAGTGCGATTTTTGAAAGTCAAATAAGCAGTAGAAAGATGCGTTTCTCCATACATTTTCAACTGCTGAGTTCAACGTATGAGATTCAAAAATCGCACTCCAGAGGTCTATTGTGTAACAGCAAATTGATATACAATATACGTACATGGTTTTTTTTTTTGGCAGTTCTTAGGGACTTCTAAATCTTCTGCTTCACGATCACAGAAACAAAATATTACTCAAAAATACCTACGTTTAATAGCCTAATAAAATATGTCATAGCAAAAATAAATTGAAAATCCTTTCCTCGAAAAAACCAAATTCATAAACATAATTATTCAGACAACAAAAGTTTCATCTAACGCATATCTAACTTTAAGATTAGAACGTTTCTACATGCAATCATGCATATGCTCACGACTATATTCCCCGAGGCGGTCGGTAGTCGGAGATATCGCGAAAACTCAGAACACCAACGTTTCACGTGTTATTGAATAAAAATCACTTCACTTTGGTATCACTATTTCACAAAACATTTTCATTTTTACTTTGAGCACCACACCGATACGAAAACACCTTGAAATTATTGTCACAAACTTTAATAAAAAAATCACTTCACTTTGGTATCACTATTTGAAAAATATTTTTTACTTCGAGCACCGATACGAAAACACGAAATTATTGTCACAATTACAATACATTTTTAGTGACACTGATGGTAAAATTCATCAGGCGAGAAAAAGACTTGCTTCTCTGTGAAGATCTTTCTTCCGGATCCACCCACGACCGACTGGACTCAGTCACAAAGTCAGCCAGTGTTTCCTTTTGAGCGATATTTTTGGTAAAATCCTTGTTAGTATAATTGGCAGTTAACTTTAGCTTAATTTCTATTATACATCCACCTGATAAGATTCACCCCTTAACCTCTTAGCTCTATGACCATCTTTGTTCACCTTCACCATTATCTTCGACCACTTCTTCATCAGCTCGCTTATTTTCATCTCAAATTCCTCTCGGAGACAATAAGCATTGCCATCAATCCAAGATATAGCATCCTGACATTCTTTAAGCATCATAACCTTCTCTTTTTCCGTCAATTCCGCCCCATTTTCAATCACTGTCTGCTTGACTCCAAAAACATACGTTTCCAATTGATTTCTAGCTTCGAGACAAAGTTTATTCTCTTTGTCTTCGTCGAAAAACGCATTAGCATCTTCTATCATTTTCCCTATTTCCTGCTGCTTCAATCTTTGTTCATTTCTTATTGTTATACTCTCTGAATTGCCTGTGCTCCTGTCTTTAGCGGTAACAGTTAAAATCCCATTTGCATCAATGTTAAAGGTCACGTCGATTTTGGGCACACCTCTTGGAGCCGGCGGTATATTTCTCAATTCGAAAACTCCAAGTAAATTATTGTCTCTAGTCAACGATCTTTCGCCCTCAAAAATTTCGATGGTCATTTCTCGTTGGTAGTCTTCTAACGTCGTCAAATCTTTGGTCTGAGAACAAGGTATCACCGTGTTTCTATCTATAACTTTGAACATTATGCCTCTAGCTGTTTCCACGCCTAAAGACAGTGGCACTACATCAACTAGCAATATATCCTGGATCTTTTTATGATTTTGTCCGCTTAGAATAGCCGCTTGTATCGCTGCTCCAGTCGCGACCGCCTCATCAGGGTTTATGGAAGCTGTCAGAGGTCTTTTAAAGTAATCCAGAAGCAAGTTTTTGATCTTTGGAATTCTGGTACTGCCACCAACAAGAATCACGTCGTTTATATCTGCCTTTTTCATTCTAGCGTCTTGCAAAGCTTGCTCGATAGGCTTTAGAGTATCCGTGAACAAATCTGAGCATAATTCGTCGAATAAAGATCGGGTTATTCTTCCGGAATAATCTATATCGTTGTAAAGAGATTCAACTTCGATCATAGCTTCAGTAGCCGAGGTCAGAAGACGTTTGGCTCTCTCAGACGCTGACTTCAGTCGCCTCAAAGCTTTTGGGTTTCCAATGATCTCTTCGGCGTATTTCTTGCGAAAATCCTCAGCGAAATACGCGACTAAGCGATTGTCGAAGTCTTCGCCGCCTAAATGTGTATTTCCGGCGGTTGATTTGACTTCGTAAACAGATCCTTCTCCAATCGTCATGACGGTTACATCTAAACTGCCGCCACCAAGATCGTAGATCAAGACTTTCTTCTCTCCTTTGAGATTTCTGTCCAATCCGTAAGCCAAGGCTGCTGCTGTGGGTTCATTAATGATCCTCAGGATATTAAGACCAGCTATGACTCCTGCAGTCCTGGTAGCTTGCCGCTGAGAGTCATTGAAGTACGCTGGAACAGTGACGACAGCATCTTGAACTTTCGAGCCCAAATATGCCTCAGCGATCTCCTTCATCCTGCAAAGGATTATGCTACTTATTTCCTCTGGCGAAAAGACCTTTTTCTCACCTTTAAATTCTACAGCAATCTTTGGCTTACCATAATCGTTGAACACTTTGAAGGGCCAGAAGCGTAAATCCATTTGAACGTTGATATCGTCGTAGCGTCTTCCGATCAAACGTTTCGCGCCGAAAACTGTATTCTTCGGGTTCATTGAGGCTTGGTTTTTGGCGGGCTCGCCGACTAAGCGTTTGTGCTTGGTAAAGGCAACGTAAGATGGCGTGGTCCGGTTCCCTTGCTCGTTCGCTATCACTTCGACTGTCCCTTCGCGCCATACGGCCACACAACAATACGTAGTCCCTAAGTCTATACCGATAGGGACCATTTTACTACTTTCACTTGAAACTAAAATGTCACTTCACAGCCTTGTTTGTGACTGGTTGGAATCGCGGGGCTCGGCCTGTATTTATTAACTCGGCCAATTGTAGACGAGAAGTTTCTATGCCGAGTAATTTCTAGCCAATCAGAGAGCGCGGTTAGTGGAACTTTCTAGAATTGGGTGGCCAGATATAGAATTAAAAGACCGTTTAAAAATGGTTTTGGTTTTAACAAAAGAGAGGTATGTCAAAAAAGGACCCGTGCATTATAATGTATAAGTGTCTAGAGTTATTCACTTCGAATAATGTTCATGTTTTTATGATGATTTCGTTGAGCACTGTTTAACAATATCGTAGATTTTTTTTTCATTTATATTGTACTTTTGTGCCCGATATTTTGGTTCAGCACTGTCTAACAATTTTGTAATTTTTTTGTGTTTTGTGTTTTTATGTTTTACTTTTGTGCTCTTTGAAAATACCTCGGCAACTTAAAAAGAAACAAAAAGTTATTAAATAAGTAGGCATTATTATAATTAATAAAATAACACACAACAATGTTAGTTAGGTAAGTTAAATATTCGGGAAAATATATCTCAATAGCTGTTAGCTCCCCAAATATAATAAAATATAAAAAAATGACAAAAAACTAAATAAACTAAATAAAAAAACAAAAAAAAAACATAAAATACATTAAAATAATTAGCTGAGTACCTATTGGTATTGATTAAAAATATTTCTCATGTCAATGCAATTTAGACCTATTAACCTACCTATTAAGTGGAAACGGCTAGAACCACAGTACCGCATAATGTAGGTATGGTTTCGAATATAATTTAAAAAATTCGACATCTATATAAAGTAGGTATCCCTATACATGCTTATACAGTCATGTATTTCGATTCATAATTATGGAAGTTATTATGATACTAACGGCTCATGAAGTCCGTGGGCCTAGAAAATGACCTTTAGGTCTAGGGTGACAGCTACAATAGATCTATCCAGGTCGCAGCAGCTATGGGTCATTGACCAAGCCTTTACAACCAAATAATAATAAATAATAATGATACTAATAAACTGGGACGGACACACGGCCGGTAGAAGACATTGTAATAGGGCGAGAGGGTAAAGCCGCGCCATAAACCTTTCCTTGTCAGATTATATATTATATATTGTGAAAAGGTTTTAACTGTAATGCAATGTAATACATTTGTTAAATAAATAAAATTATAGATCCCTAAAAACTAAATTGCGACGAAGAATCCTCAGAAATCTCTCAAAGTTCCAAACCCTGGTATCCCAAGTTCATTCAACCTAATTTCGATTATCAACAAACGCACGTGTTTCCCTGTCCCTTTTACGCCCACGGTTTGTTTTATTGCTCTCCCTTTCTGTCTTACTACAATCACGTGAAACTATTTTCATTTCGCACGTGAGTTTCGTAATTTCGTACCTTCAACTCGTGCCAAAATAAATGAATAACTGTTGTTTTAATCAGTTAGTTATTTTAATAAATGTTTGTTTGTCTATGAATGTTCTCGATGAAAATTCTTTGCGTTAAGTATTTAAATTAAAATTAAAATAGGTAGTCTTAAGATTTTACTACCTTTGCTCTAGCTACTTATAAGTTATAATTAAAAAAGTTAAGTCGTCAATTAAGAAAACGTTAAAAAAAGGTTCTTTATCGTAGCAGATTGGAACGCGATATTTTAATTTTGTTGTACCTAACCTACCTAGTACTTACTAGTATTTTATTTAAGTTAATAACTTGATCGATTCGCTGAGCGCGTACCAAACTGGAAAGGGATAGAGATATTACAGCGACCCGGTTGGTGTAATGGTTACCACAATGGACTGCCAAACCAGGGTCCTGGGTTCGAATCCCGGTTCGGTCATGGATGTTATATGTTCGTGCCGTTGTTGTATGGTTTCCATATTAAAACAAGCCTACAGTGCTTAACTTGGGATCATTACAATGTATGTGCCTGTGAGCGTTATTTATTTATTTATTACAAAAATGTATGAAAAATCCACGAAAAATCGTGCCATTGTTTGACTTAGTTGGAAGATTTTGTACGCAATTTCAAATAAGTCAAAGAACAATTGTATAGGTAAGCCTGTCTCGTTTTCGTGACTATTATTAATTAAGTCAATGTCTGAAACAAGGTGAAATTGACATCATTAGCATCCTTTTAAACTAAGAGTCTACCCATCAAACTAAACAACTTTTACTATGGGAGCAAATTGATCGGAGCAAAAAAATCCGCTGTTCCAATACTAAACTGCAATGCATACTCGACTCAAATGTAGGTATGCAACAGTACCTAGTTTTTTTGTTGCTCCGATCGGTTTGCACCCATACCCATAGTAAAAGTTGTTCAGTTTGATGGGTAGACTCTTAGTTTAAAAGGATGCTAATGATATCAATTTCACCTGTATGTTCTATTATTTTTCTATATGTATACCTATAATTACTACATACACACACACTTGATGCTAAATAGTTACAAATAATAACAAGTGTTTATTGGATTCGTTGCACATAAATATTATGTTAGATTCACCTCATAAGCTAGGCCCCGACATAAATTCAGAGTTCGGCTTCCGAGCCGAGCATTTTGCTGAGTTGGGACCTTTTTGCCACTGCGGCGCACAAACAATCTCTTTATTAATTAATGTTTTGACAATTTCACTAAAATGTAACCATGATGTAAGATTGTATGTGTGTCGGAGATCCAAATAAATAATTTTTCTTTCTTTCTTTCTTTACTAATTATGTATTAACATTTTACCGTTCGGTGGCGCTCTCATACAATATTTAAGATTTATCAATCAAGAAAAATAATGTAATTATCTTATTAAGTTTATTTTTTTAAGTTTAAAATTTTTTATACATGTATTCCACTGACATTTATGTCAGTGATGTATTCTTATTTTTATTTTTTTGTATTGTTTTTTTGTTTTATTTTTTTAAATAATCCTTTATAAACGAGGTTAAAATTTAAGAGGGCTATCACAGTCCAGTGGAACCAGGGTGGTCCAGTCTAGAATACTTTTATAGGTTTTTTAAAGGTCTACACATACAAATTTTGAAAAAAGAAAAAGAACGGCCGCGTTTATTTTTATTCGAAATTGTCTAAAAGTGGAATGTTTAGAACCTATAAAAGTATTGTATAACAATGGCTTGAAGGCTTTAGTAGTATTCGTGTTGAGCACTTTTTTAATTTAGGGTTTCTTTATTGAGAAATCTTTTTTAATGTGATGAGGGCGCCACTGGACTGTGATGGCCCTCTTAAAATAAGCCGTCTTACCTGCCGCCCGCCAACCCTGCCGGTGACGAAATCAGGGCTGTCATCCAAATATAAATAATCTTCGTACTTATTTGCCTCTGATTCTCTTATTTCTTGCAATCTTGCGCATGTCTTCTCTTTTAGTATATCATTCACTTCTTCCAGCCTACGAGTCAGGTCTGTCAAGTCGTCTATTGAAAAGAAATTTTATAAGTTTAGTAAATATTGTAGTTTCAAATGATTAAAATAAAGTGCGAGTCGTGCTACTCGCGCACCGAGGGTTCCGTACCACACCACCATAGAACACAACATTAGTATTAACTTAGAAAAAAAACTTTTTTTGTCCGGGATCTTTAGCGCGAGACCGACTTACACTTGACCGGTTTTTATTATTTGTAGTTATTCTGTAGAGTTTGCTCTATAATCACACTAAGCTGGACGCTTGTATGTATTACCGTTTTTACGATAGAGCGTGAAGAAAAAACGTTGATAAAAACTAGTTTCTTGTTGAGAAGTCCCCTTAATTTTAAATTTTTTGACATTTTTATTAGGTATTTGTTAACAAATCCGCCGTAACAACGCATAATCTGAGAAAATTTCAACTATCTAGCTATTACGGTTCAAAAGTTACAGCCCTAAATAGGTAGGACAGACGGACGGACGGACAACGTAGGCTTAGTAATTGGTCCCGTTTTCACCCTTTAGGTACCTACGGAATCCTAATAAGCGAATAAATTAAATAATTCGTTATTTTCCTGGTCGTAATGTACATTAAGTACTTATTTGGTATATAACAAACTTTCGGTTACCTGCGCTGCGGCCCTAGCATGGCAGCATGATATAGGTATAGCGATATCGCGCTTTTGCCCTATTTCTATTTTCGCGAAAGAACGAAGATAAAAGACATGATATAGCGATCGCACGCCACATGCTACGGCCTCGGATATGTCACGTCAAAATTGGTCATCAAATTGTGATTTCCAGTTTAGTAACTCAATGTAGGTACTAAGAATGAGCGAGAATGTAAAAATGTAAAAGGACATCAGGCATTTTTGTATGGAGCCTGGCATACTTCCCTACTTTCCGCCATCTCGAATATTTCGTTGCGTTGTAGCCAGCAGAGTCCATTGATCTCTTATATAACAAAAGAGGTCAATGCCACGTCCAATACAGACGTTGTGACGTGCAGTGTTTATTTCTAGTACCTACGTAGCGTAGTACAAGTACATTTAATAGTTCAATTGAACTACCCACGCGCAGTTCAGGGTTCCGTAGTTGCCCGTCACAATATGCTGATTTAGATCGAGGCTTTTGGTTTTAAATCTAACGGTTAGTAAATTCTAAAAAGTAAATTATATAAGTTGGTCAACTATTACTCGTTAACTTGTAAAGCCTAGTTAGCTGTGATAGATTTCCTTTTAATTTCATTATAATTAGGTATACAGGGTGTAAGGAAAAGTATCATTAACCTTTGAGTTACTATGGAGATACGCATCTTTCTACTGCTGATTTGACTTTCAAAAATCATACTTCAGGAGTGCCATTTTTGAAAGTCAAATCAGCAGCAGAAAGATGCGTATCTCCACAGTAATTTTGACATTTTCAACTGCTGAACTCAGCGAATGAGATTAATAAAAAATCGCACTCCTGGAGAGTGGAACGATTTCCCAGAAGACTTTGTACTTCTCTTAAGAAATTATAATTTAAAAAACTGCTACAAGAAACATGGTTCGGGCGTGCGCGTGACGCATAGAGT
Source organism: Agonopterix subpropinquella (assembly GCA_922987775.1). Lineage (NCBI taxonomy): Eukaryota > Metazoa > Arthropoda > Insecta > Lepidoptera > Depressariidae > Agonopterix > Agonopterix subpropinquella. Next base: position 5,294,963 of record OV277718.1, on the reverse strand, counting down.
GCGAGAGAGATGGATATAGTCGCAGAGCCATAGATATAGTAACTAGATGAAACCATACCGTGGCCGCACATGAAACAGCAATACTGTGACTTTTTCATACAAAAAGACGGTTTGTTTGGCAAGATGTCATCAACATTCCATAGGTTTGACAATGGTTTAACATCGTGCCAAACAAAAAAACCGACCACGGTGACCGAAACAAAAAATAATATTTCTGTCTTGTTTGTTTACATAAGTTTTCATAACTGGCTATCTCGCTCTCTCATTTCTTTGCTCCATCTTTCAGCGTACGCGAAAAGTTTTTAATCTAAGCCATGGTACAATAATACTGCGCCTGGTATTCTCTTCCGATCACGTGACTGACACAAGCTTACGTCATCATACCCTTTTACCATGTTTAGCCGCCATTTTTTTGTGACGTAGGCTTGTGTCACTCTGGGAATAGAAGACCTGGTACAAGGTCTCTGCGCTTACGCAGAGCGTAGAGTAGTCGCAGACAAGATGGCGAATACTGTTTACGTAGCAGAAAGTTATGAGAGTGATATGTGGATTAATTGTTGATCATTCTCCTGGAGGAAAAGACGAAAGATGAGATGGAGATATAGAAAGGATTGCTGCAGAGAAGTATACCTATTTGGGATACATTAAGATAGTCTCTAGACCAAATGTCCCGGCCGAGTGGTAAAACATTAGGTATAAGACAGAAATGTGCCGACGTGCACTTATTATGTGACGGAAAGGGGAGCCTGTGAGGGGAGGCAAAGGAAGGCCCGCCAGCTATAAGCTGGAATCCAGAAAGAATAAGAAATCAGTCCTGCTGTAAGCTGGAAGATAGAATATCATCGTGATTTATGTACATCCATGCTAAGTTACAGCTTTTTGGTACTAAGGGCCCCACATAACTGCGACGTCGCATCGCATCGCAATTATCTGCCAGCGGCAGCGCTCGATGACTTATTACGATGACATCTGTACGATTATTGCACGCAGCGATCGCAGATATTTGCGATGCGATGCGACGTCGCAGTTATGTGTGGGTACTGTAAGCAGTGTTGCCACTTTAGCCACTTCTTAGCTAAATCTAGCAACATTTTTGTACTTGTCAGCTACAAAAAAAATATTCGGTGGCTAAATGTTTTAGCCACTTATTCTAGCCACTTTTTTTGTTTATTTATTTATTATTTATTAAGCTAAAGTTAATCATTTCTAAGGGTTCTTAGAGCGTTTTTTACTGTTTTTGAGTACCGATTACCTAAACGTAGAAGTCGAAAGGCTATTTTCTACGACGAGAATTGTAAAACATCAATATAGTAATAGAATGGGTTACAATAACTCACTCATAATTCCATATTTCTAATCAAAAAATTATAAAAGAGCATAATTTTATGGAATAAATGATTGTAAATCAGTATTATTGATCCAATTAAACTGCGTCTTAGCATATTTATGTTTTTTTAACTTTTCTCCTTTCAGCCACTTTAGCGATAGTGAAATTTCCAGTATCTAGCCACTTTTTGGGTACGGTTTAGCTACTTGGTCCGGAGGTTAGGTGGCAACACTGACTGTAAGAGTATCTGAGCTAAGCCGCGAACAGACAGACGGACGGACATGTTCTTTGTTGACGACGGAACCCTAAAAAGGGCATTTTGAGAAAAACGCCATCGCTTCCTGGTGATATGTGTGAGCCGTAACAATAGGAGGCTGTATGAACCCAATATGCCTTCCAACTCACATTGGTTAGTATCCTGTACCAAGTAATAAACGACGCCGCCAGGCCACCGGCGGTCGCCATAGAATTCCTTGTTTTTCTTCGTCAAGTGCACCGCTCGGGGCGTGTATCCGGGCGGAGGGCGCTTCTTTCTCTCTTTCCCTTGACGCGCCTTCTTCTTTGACCTTTTGGAGAGAAAGGTACCATAGAGTAAAAATAATACAAGTTTTTTCTTTTATTATAAATAGTTTATTAATGAGAAACAATAGGATGTTAATTTCTAGGTCCGCTTAAAATGTTATTTCCGGCTGGCCTGCGAAAGAAATTTCAGATTTTTATTTTATATCCTAAATATTTAAGAGGTCTATTGGCCTCAATGGCGCCCTCACCACAATAATAAAGATTTCTCAATAAAGAAAGCCTAAATTAAAAAAGTGTTACTCCAATAAAATACAAAAGCCTTCAAGCTATAGTTATCAATACTTTTATAGGTTTTTTAAAGGTCTAAATATACAAAAAAAAATCTTAAATGCTGACACTTTTTAAGGGGATGATCAGACCATCAGACTGAACATCTTTTCCTATGGGACCAACATCGAAATCGCGAAAAAAAATATCAGCTGTTCCCTAAATTTGGCTCGAGAAGTTTTGCAGTTTATGGAAGAGCAAATTTTTTTTCGCGATTTCGATGTTGGTGCCATATAGAAAGTTGTTCAGTTTGTCGGTTTGATCATACCCTTAAAAAAGTGTCAGCATATTAAGAAGGACCCTGTATATATAGGTATACAGGGTGTTAAGGTAATCAGTTGCATATACTGAACAACTTTCCCAAAGAAACCTATTGGCTATGTGCGAAGTGGGTGTTCTGTCAAGTCGATCGCAGCGCACGCTGTGCCAGAAATTCGTACTTTTCCGGGCGAAGCTGTGTCAGATTTGCTTGAATCTATGCAAATCCGCACACTCATTCAATTCTCAAATATCTAAACCAGCAAATACTAATACTTAAAATTTGGCAGGGATGTTTTTATTGCCATCTAGGTGTTCACAAAAAAAAGATTTTTCTCAATTCAACCCCCTAAGGTGTGAAAACGGGGATAAAAGTTTGTATGAGAATTTCGTAACAAAGAATGGGAATTTCAGCCAATTAGGTATTATAATATTTTTAATATCGACAATATTGCTCATTTATTTAGTTTTTACTTTATTTTATTATAAAATAACAAACTTTATCCTAACATTTTATGTGCAAATAATTCACGGGGCCGTGCTGCGCTAGATGGCGCTAGTGTCGTGCACATAGCCAATAGGAAATTCGCAAATAAAAATGTTGGCTTTTCATACAAACGTTCGATCAGCTGATTGCATTTAGTATGGGAAGTCCGATTTTTTTTTAACGAATTTTCTATAGGTTTCTTAGGGAAAGTTGTTCAGTATCATGGGTACAATCACCCCTTAAAGTAATGCAACTGTTTACTAACACCCTGTAGATATAAATAGATATAAGTTAAGTACCTTTTTGTACCTTCTTCGACATGTTGTTCCTCTTCGGGGACATCTTCCACAAACTTAGTATGTTTTTTGGAATCACCTTCTAGTGATACATCAGAATCATGGATCTTTCGCTCTTTGCCACTGAAAGCAGAATTTAGGTTATCCTACTAATATTATAAACGCGAAAGTTTGTAAGTATGGATGGATGGATGGATGTTTGTTACTCTTTCACGTAAAAACTACTGAATGGATTTGGATGAAATTTGGCACACAGATAGAATATGTTCTGGATTAACACATAGGATACTTGGGTACTTCTTACTACTTTTTAGGGTTCCGTACCCAAAGGGTGAAAACGGGACCCTATTACTAAGCCTACGTTGTCCGTCCGTCCGTCCGTCCGTCTGTCCGTCTGTCCGTCCGTCCGTCCGTCTGTCCTACCTATAGGCTGTAACTTTTGAACCGTAATAGCTAGATAGTTGAAATTTTCTCAGATTATGCGTTATTGTGGCGGATTTGTTAACAAATAATAAAAACAAAATTTTAACAAAAAATTAAAACCGCCTTCAAAAAAACTAAAAAGTTAAAAAATAATATTGCAGCCTATGACTTTCTCGTTCGCATAATAAGAACATTAATTTGTTTTATTGAAGTCGCTGTCAAGCCGGTACGATTCGCGACAGGGCTTGCATTTTTTGGCTTGGCTTGACACCGACTTCTATAAAACAAATTAATGTTCTTATTATGCGAACGAGAAAGTCATAGGCTGCAATATTATTTTTTAACTTTTTAGTTTTTTTGAAGGCGGTTTTAATTTTTTGTTAAAATTTTGTTTATTTCACAATTTTCAGTGGTGAATTCATTAGTTCGATTTAATAGGAGTGCATTAAATTAACAAACGCACTAGTCGGCACTACGATTTTCGAAGGTTCCCCTCGATTTCTCTGGGATGCCATCATCAGATCCTGGTTTCCTTATCATGGTACCACCCTCGGGACATCTCCTTTCCAACAAAAAAAGAATCATCAAAATCGGTTCATAAACGACGAAGTTATCCGCGAACACACATAAAAAAAAAAAAAAATATATACGGTCGAACTGAGAAACCTCCTCCTTTTTTGAAGTCGGTTAAAAATGGCAGAAAGTTAAAAATTAAGGGGGGTTTTCAACAAGAAACTAGTTTTTATCAACGTTTTTTCTTCACGCTCTATAGTAAAAACGGTAATACATACAAGCGTCAAACTTAGTGTGATTATAGAGCAAACTCTACAGAATAACAACAAATACTAAAAACCGGCCAAGTGTGAGTTGGTCTCGCGCTAAAGGTCCCGGACAAAAAAAGTTTTTTTTCCAAGTTAATAATGTTGTGTTCTGAGGTGGTGTGGTGCGGAACCCTCGGTGCGCGAGTAGCCCGACTCGCACTTGACCGGTTTTATTTAAGTTCTACGCAGACGGAGTCGCGGGCAACAGCTAGTATATCCCTTATATTATAAATGTGAATGTAAGTTTGTTTGTTAGGCTTTCACGTGAAAACTACTTAACCGATCATCATGAAACTTTGTACACATATTCTTGTTGGTATTAGAAGTAACATAGGATACTTGGGGTTTTCCAACGGGGACGAAGTCGCGGGCAAAAGCTAGTAATATTATAAACGAGAAAGTTTGTATGGATAGATGGATGTTTGTTACTCTTTCACGATAAAACGGCTGGACCGATTTCGATGAAACTTGGCATATAGATAGTTACACATAAATAACACATAGGCTACATCAGGCATGTCAAACATGTCAGAGTTCTAGAGGGGAGACTGCGAACTGGTAGGCGTAGTGTGGGACGCCCTGCTGCCCGCTGTACAGACTACCTAAATAAAGTAGCGGGGAGCGACTGGATGAGGAAGGCCGAGGACAGAGTTTTGTGGCGCGCCTTGGGAGAGGCCTATGTTCAGCAGTGGACGATGATAGGCTGATGATGATGATGATGAATCCTCCTTAAATAATCCTCCTCCATCCTCTTTTATAATCCTTTCATTTAAAAATCTCTGATATAGAAAATATTGTAATTGAGGCAATAGACAAAATTTCATTTTTTTAACCACCTGTTTTTAATGAAAAATATAAAAACCATAGACATTATTATACTACCTATTTGAATCACATAATCTCCAAATGGTTTTCTAATTTTGGTATCTTTCTTAAAATATAATGTTGTCAATTAGAGTCTAAAGAATTGCTAAACTTAAGTGGCAGTGGGCGGGGCACATTGCTCGCAGAACCGATGGCTGGTGGGGCCGAAAAGTTCTCGAGTGGCGACCGCGTACCGGAAAGCGCAGTGTGGGTAGGCAGTGAGCCCCCCACAAGGTGGACCGACGACCTGGTGAAGGCGGCGGGAAAACGTTGGATGAGGGCAGCGCAGGACCGGTCGTTATGGCGATCCTTGGGGGAGGCCTATGTCCAGCAGTGGACGTCTATCGGCTGAGATGATGATGATGATGATGAATTAGAGCCTGTTAAAAGAAAATAGTTTACTTACTGTCTGTTGCTAGAAATCCGTCGAGTATCACCCGGAACCATGGTCCGCATTCTCAAAATATCTTTAGTTTGATTCCCCTCCAAATCCTTAACTTTTACTTCCGTAACAGGTACCGGAACTGCTACTTCAACAACTGTTACATTATCGGAACTTCTTTTACTTCTCGTCTTATTACTTGCTCTGGGATAAAAATGAGATCTATCTATTATTATTGTAGTGCCCATTAGTGAATTCGTTACATCTCTCTTCTTTCTCTGTGATCCCGTAGTAGTTTCTACTACAGTTTTATTATCACCAGATCGTAACCACGATTCTTGTAGTTGCTCTTTTTTTCCACTGTCATGTTTAGTAGATTGTCTATGTTGCGGTCTATGGTTAGTGGAATATTTAACGGGGCCAGATTTAGTGGATTTGAAATAGCTCTGCACACATTTACTTTGGTCGTAGAATGGGCATCTAGCTCGTTGGTATATCACGTCAGATTTGGAATTTTCGCAGAATATCGTTAAATTTTGTTCTGCTTTTTCTACCATAGATTGGGCGTATCTCGCGATAGATTCTACTATGATTAATACGTCGGAATGATTTCGTTCTAGTTCGTTGTTAGTTCGTAAAACATCTTTAGTATCATTGCAATGTTTTTCTTTTACTTTTTTTAATGCTACTGAAGCAATGGAGTAGACTTGTTCTAAAATATCTTGAACTTCTCTATCGATTCCCAGTTTGTTTAATCTTTCGGTTAAATCATTTGTTGGTGGCGGTGTAATGTCGGGGTTTACTCTTAGACTTTTGTGTTCTATGGTTTCTGTATCGCGCTTTTTTCGCGCTACCCCCGGGTAGTTTTGGCAGAGTTCAATTTTTTCTTGGCGATCTCGATGGCGACATTCTGGGCCGTATACCATATCTATTTTCCGTAAGTCGATCGCAGACAATCCATTTCTATGTTGTACAGTATTCGGATTCTGCAAAAAAGTAATTTTAAATAATAGTTTATTTTATTATAAGAAAAAAAAACAAAAGATTTGAACAATTTTACATCCAAAAACTTTTACTTTGTTTTATCGGGAAGTTCAACGTTAATAGTACAGTTACATCACTCAGAGAACAACATAGGTACTGCTTATTATTTATAAGCACATCAATAGAAAGATTCACTTCGTTTTTAGGTACTTAAAAATGCAATTACAAACATGAATCATCAGTAAATCCGATATAGGGGGCTCCGATTTAGTCCAATAATTACGTGAGGCGATTTTGGCGAATTTTCAACCATATAGAGGCTAGTACGCCAGCCCGCGATAGCGAAATTTAGCACATCCATCTGTCAAATTCAGTTTTTTATCTCATTCGCTCGCACGCAAATACAAAGAGAGCGGAAGCGTGATCGCGCTGTATCACGCTATCGCGGGTTGGCGTGCTAGCTAGGTGGATATTTATTTCAATTCAAGACTAGTTAAGACTAGTATTTAGAACTACTAAGAACATGTTTTACTTAAGAGGGTTATCGCAGTCCAGTGGCGCCCTCATCACATTAAAAAAGATTTCTCAATAAAGAAAGCCTAAATTAAAAAAGTGCTCAACAGATAAACTACAAAAGCCTTCAAGCCATTGTTATACAATACTTTTATAGGTTTTTTAAAGGTCTAAACATACAAATTTTGAAAAAAGAAAAAAAGCGGCCGCTTTTGTTTTTATTCGAAATTGTCTAAAAGTGGAATATTTAGAACCTATAAAAGTATTGTATAACAATGGCTTGAAGGCTTTTGTAGTTTATCTATTGAGCACTTTTTTAATTTAGGCTTTCTTTATTGAGAAATCTTTTTTAATGTGATGAGGGCGTCACTGAACTTGTAATAGCCCTCTTAATTTAGTCCGGCAGTAAGTAATTAAAGCGTAAGAATTTATCGTTTTCTATCTGTTCAGTAGTAACTAGTAATCTGTGAAGCGGTTTGTACAGTTAGGAGCAATTAGTTATATATATACTTTAATACTACGACGTAGAACAAAAGTATATAGTAGGTACAACTTATTGCTGCTGACTGTACCTGCATTCTACTTCAATGAGTCACTTGGTGACTTTATCCACTAAGGGGACGATATTTCATCATCATTATCATCTCAGCCGATAGACGTCCACTGCTGGACCTCCCACAAGGATAGCCACAACGACCGGTCCTGCGCTGCCCTCATTCAACGGGTTCCCACCTCCTGCACCAGGTCGTTGGTTCACCTTAGTAGGGAGCCTACCCACGCTGCGCTTTCCGATACTCGAGAACTCTTCGGCCCCATCGGTTTGCCCACTGTCACTTCAGCTCAACAATTCTTTGGGCTATGTCAGCCACTCTAGTTCTTCTGCGGATCTCTTCATTTCTGATTCGATCTCGCAGGGAAACTCCGAGCATAGCCCTCTCCATTGCTCTTAGGGTGACTTTTAGCCTTTTTATGAGGCCTTGAGTGAACGACCACGACTCTGTTCCATATGTCATCACTGGCAACACACACTGATCGAAGACTTTCGTCTTGATACACTGCAGTATTTGGGACGTAAAGATACTATAGACGGTGATCCGACCTTAAAATTATGCACCTGAATTATGACCTTATTATTATGCCTTATCCTTAGGCGAACGAAATGTAATTCTAGTGTATGTTTATACAGGGGTTAATTCAACGCCGCCAAGTTGCCTAAAAAAATCTTGCCGCAAGTGCCTTTTCCATTATAATTTTTGGTATAACTTTTTCCACGTGTTTGTTAGGGAAGTGAATGAGGTGCCATCAGAAAGAGACTGATCTAAAGTACTTTAAAAACTAGGGTTGCCACTTCTCAATCTGCCGCAAGACTAGGGTTGCCAGATTAAAAAATGTCATATTTGGACCTGGCAACCCTATAGTTGCGGCAGATTGAGAGCTGGCAACCCTAGTTTTTAAAGTACTTTAGACCAGTCTCCTTCTGATGGCACCTCATTCACTTCCCTAGCAAACACGTGGAAAAAGTTATACCAAAAATTATAATGGAAAAGGCACTTGCGGCAAGATTTTTTTAGGCAACATGGTGGCGTTGAATTAACCCCTGTATAAACATACACTAGAATTACATTTCGTTCGCCTAAGGAATAGGTGCATAATTTTACGGTCGGATCTCGGACCACTAGGTACGTAGTTTCCTGAACGCTGCCCAGCCGAGTTGTACGATATTTCGATATTTACCTTGAATAAGAAGGTCCGGTGTCCATTCTTGGTGTTGTCCCTGATACCGAAGTGCATGACGCTGTTGATATCGTAGGGCAGGGACCTCAGCTCGAGGGGCAGCTTGTGGTCCTTTGTGTACAGTTCGACATCACCTGGCGGCCAAATATTAAGTCATCATCATCATCATCATCATCACAGCCTATAAACGTCCCACTGCAGGGCACAGGCCTATCCTCAAGGAGGGTGTATGGGCATTAGTCCACCACGCGTGCCCAATGCGGGTTGGTAGACTTCACATACACATCAGAATTTCTTCTTCAGTGTATGCAGGTTTCCTCACGATGTTTTCCTTCACCGTTTGAGAGCAGTCGGTATTACGTACATAAGTTAGAAAAACTCATTGGTACATGGCATGTTGTCCGTGCGGATTCGAACCCGGACCCCCATAATTGGGAGTCCATACCTCTCCGCAACGCGCCACCGACGCTTGTAATTCTATCACAGAATAGGTAATAGTATATAGATTCTATATAAATTGTAATATTAAGTACATTATTGTAAACACAATTAAAAGGATAGACTAGTACTTGTGTATAATTTATTAATACTATGCTATGCTAGAACCGTTTTTTAGGGTTCCGTACCCAAAGGGTGAAAACGGGACCCTATTATTAAGCCTACGTTGTCCGTCCGTCCGTCCGTCCATCCGTCCGTCTGTCCGTCCGTCCGTCCTACCTATTTAGGGCTGTAACTTTTGAACCGTAATGGCTAGATACTTGACTCAGATTATGCTTTATTACGGCGGATTTGTTAACAAATAATAAAAATGACAAAAAGTTTATAATTAAGGGCGGTTCTCAACAAGAAACTAGTTTTTATTGACGTTTTTTCTTCACGCTATATCGTAAAAACGGTAATACATACAAGCGTCAAACTTAGTGTGATTATAGAGCAAACTCTACAGAATAACAACAAATACTAAAAACCGGCCCAGTGTGAGTTGGTCTTACACTAAAGGACCCGGACAAAAAAGTTTTTTTCTAAGTTAATAATGTTGTGTTCTGTGGTGGTGTGGTACGGAACCCTCGGTGCGCGAGTAGCCCGACTCGCACTTGACCGGTTTTATTTCTATTCAAACGTATTCCCCGATACTAGAGCAAACTAATTTTTACAATAAATGTTACCGTGGCTATGTCCCTATATTTTGCTTTTTTGCATTAATTTATAACTGTAAGAACTAGGGGCCTTCGAAAATGCTCAATTTTACCGCCAGTTTTCGGATATCAAGCAAATAAATTTGGGGGTGATGGGGGTATATTCAGTGAGAAATCCCACCTATCCACCCCCCTGGATACGTGCTTGAAATACTCAAATGATACGGTAGAACCAAATGTACATTCAAATGTATATCTTGTGAGGGTAGGAGTGCGATTTTTGAATCTCATCAGTGCCGGATTTACATTTTTTATGAGTGTAGGCCACTTTATTTCCGCCGCCCCATGTACTTATGGGCGTTTTGTTAAGTTTAAGTTATTCCACTGATCAGATTAGATTAGAAGGATCATAAAAGAAACACGTAACTCATATAAAACTTGTATTGTTCACTTTAACAATCGTTCACATATTAAGTACACAGTATACGACTATCTTAGAGTGCGGGGAGGAAGTGACTGCCCGACCTGAGCTTACGTGACAAAAGTGCAAACTTGCACAAATGTGTCGCCACAGGCGTAGCAAAGATTTTTACCCAGGGGGGATTGAATTCTGAAGAGAGCGAAGCTAAAGTGAGCTCGAGATTTCACCGGATTCTGGAGCGAGCGAAGTGAGCTTGATATTTTACTGCAATGTGTCTAGTCAGGAGCGAGCGCAGCGAGCTAGAGATTTTACAACAAATAAATGAGACCACCTGTTTTAGAACGAACTCTATGTTCCATGAGAAAACCACTGAACTTATTTGACTTTTATCCTCTGAAATCGAGTGAGCGTGCTCTGAAATCTGCCGCCCCTAGGACGCTGCCGCGGCCTATACGGCCTATTGACAAATCCAGGACTGAATCTCATTCGCTGAGTAGTTGAAAATGTTAAAATTACTGTGGAGATACGCATCTTTGAAATGATTTTTGAATGTCAAATCAGCAGTAGAAAGATGCGTATCTCCACAGTAATTTTAACATTTTCAACTACTGAATTCAGCGAATGAGATTCAAAAATCGCACTCCTGGGCACTTATAGTCGTTGCGCCATATCGTTGCCAAGGGTGCATTGATTATTTTTACTGAGATTGACTCCATAGTAAAAGTTGTTCAGTTTGATGGTCTGAATACACGGTTTTAGTATTTGGCTGGCTCCCTTATACCCTGTATTTAGGACTTTATTTCAATATGAGTCCGTGAGCGTCGGTGGCGCGCTGCGGCGAGGTATGGGCACTCAATTATGGGGGTACGGGTTCGAATCCGCACGTACGACATGTCATGTATCAATGAGTTTTACTAACTTATGTACGTAATACCGACTGCTCTCAAACTGTGAAGGAAAACATCGTGAGAAAACCTGCATATACGCTGAAGAAGAAATTCTGATGCGTATTTGAAGTCTACCAATCGGCATTGCGCACGCGTGGTGGACTAACACCCTTACACCTTCACCTTCACCTTTGGTTAAGAGCATTGGCTCTCGACACGGAGGTCGTGGGTTCGATTCCCACGGGGGACACCTATTGATATGTCACTTTGTGCGTTTTTCCTCAGTTGGTTAGGACATTGCAGGCTGGATCACCTGATTGTCCGAAAAGAAAAATGATTCCGTGCTTCGGATGGCACGTTAAGCCGTTGGTCCCGGCTACTATCTCTGGTGGTAGTAGTAGTCGTGGTAAAAAACTCTGACACCAGGGCTCTGCCCACACGATAAGAAGAAGACCTTCTATGGGGGATAGGCCTGTGCCCTGCAGTTGAACTTATATAGGCTGATGATGATTTCAGTATGACTTAAGTAGGTAATAAAAATAATAAATGACGATAAAAACAACACTTTTAATAACAAAACAAGTTTTATCAGCAGCTTATGACATCAATACGTACTCCATTAAATAGTTTTAACTTATCTACACCAAGATAACAAACAGATTAAATATGCTTTTCTGAAACATGCTTGGAAATGTGAGCATTATTTTGACAACCTTCTTCGAGATAAATCGAAATTGCTGTACTGGCCAAATACATGCGCGCAGCGGCCGGCAATGTTTGTATGAAAATCCATATCTGTCGTGTTTAGCGACCAAATAAATTACATACTAAACTCATATCTGTCGTGTAATTTAAAAATGGAACGATCTTTTTCTCCGAAACATGGCGACCAAGGAGGTAACTCATCAAAGGTTTTATTTAAATTTCGAACTGGCTTGCAAATAGAAAGCTGTTTATTGAAAAAAAAAATATGTTGTTCATTGTTCGTCCTTGATTTTGAAAAGAGTTAATTTCCGCGAATTATTTGAGAAAATTTACTGTTTTCATTTCCGCGCATTGTTTGAGAAAAGTACTATACAAGCCTTGGCCACAACTAGGCATTGATGGACTTACGTATGTGTGGCTCGGCTTCGCCTCGGCCCACATTTACACGTTCGTCCATCAATGCCTCTGTTGCTGGCCGCTGCAGTAATGTACTATAACTTATCTACACCAAGATAACAAACAGATTAAATATGCTATATCCTATTACAATAGATATAAACAAATACAGAAATAAATTATTATTTCTTTACAAATATCTTACAAAAACGACCTGTTTCACCACTCCCTGGTAAGTGTAAGATAGCATATTCAACAGATAAATAGACCAGAATCGTATCATTTATTTACCATATACTTATCTGTTAGATAGGCTCTCTGAAACCTTATCAGTAAGTTGAAAACTGGCCCCAAAATCGAAATATTTACCTCAATGACTAAATTAAACCAATACCTTCTCATTTTGAGGATCTTTTTCAACCTTCACCAACCTCACCTGCTTCCTCTATTTTTAGGGTTCCGTACCCAAAGGGTGAAAACGGGACCCTATTACTAAGCCTACGTTGTCCGTCCGTCCGTCCGTCCGTCCGTCCGTCCGCCTGTCCGTCCGTCCGTCCGTCTGTCCTACCTATTTGGGGCTGTAACTTTTGAACCGTAATTAGCTAGATAGTTGAAATTTTCTCAGATTATGCGTTATTGCGGCGTATTTGTTAACAAATAATAAAAATGGCAGAAAGTTAAAAATTAAGGGGGGTTTTCAACAAGAAACTAGTTTTTATCAACGTTTTTTCTTCACGCTCTATAGTAAAAACGGTAATACATAGTGTCAAACTTAGTGTGATTATAAAGCAAATTCTACAGAATAACAACAAATACTAAAAACCGGCCAAGTGTGAGTTGGTCTCGCGCTAAAGGTCCCGGACAAAAAAAGTTTTTTTCTAAGTTAATAATGTTGTGTTCTGTGGTGGTGTGGTACGGAACCCTCGGTGCGCGAGTAGCCCGACTCGCACTTGACCAGTTTTATTTTATATTTACTAGCCTATTTCATCTCACTGCTGGGCAAAGGCCTCTACGATATAATAATCCTATTCCAAACGAACAATGCAATGCAAATGTTAGTACGTTTGGATGGATGAATACCGCTACACGCTAATACGACATTTGGTACACACGGCGACACATCAGGTTACGCACCCTATATACCCATAACTACACTACGTACAAAACACAAAATAGTGCGGTAGAGAGCCTGCATAGACGCGGCTGCCGGCGCGGGCGCAGCGTGCTGTGAGACGAAACAACAACAACATACCGCACCCTCTCGCACGATTCGCAGCGTTCAACTTCTAATAGTTCAAAGTCCAAACAGGGTAACCTGACCTGTCGCCGTGAGTACCTACAGATATTTGGAAAAATCTGTTCCACGCTGACAGTCACGAGCAAAAGCTAGTCAATTGTAAATCCTTATTCAGAAATTCCATTGGCAGTAGCGTAGCGAGGGGGGGAGGGGGCAGGGGGGCAATTGCCCCGGGCGGCACTTTACTAGGGGCCGCAAATTCGGGAAAAATATAGATTGATTGAGGTCTGTCTATATAAACAATTTGTAGAACAGAGAAAAGTCGAGCTCGCTTCGCTCGCTCTTAGTTTCTGTTTTAATTACTGTGCCTACACATAATCCTAAAGAGTTCTGACCGCAGCTAAGACGTGGTGCTAAAAATTTCGAGCTTGCTTAGATCGCTTATCCATAGCTTTTACTTACGTTACTTTGCACATGTTTTGTACACACGGCGACAGATCAACCTACCCATAGTTCGACCTTATGTCCATGAACATAGAGTTCAACTATGGGTAGGTTGATCTGTCGCCGTGTGTACGTAAAAAGTGGCTCTGGCTCGTACCGATTCCTATTGAGGAGAAAGTCGAGCTTGCTTGGCTCGTTCTAAGTTTCTATTTTTGTATGGATAAACCAAAAGATGTCTGACCATAACCCAAATGTGCAAATAAATGTCGAGCTCGCTCCGTTATTTTTTGTGTAGGTAAGGTAAGGGGGCGGCAAAATCAGTCTGTGCCCCGGGCGGCAGAAATCCACGCTACGCCAGCGCCACTGTCCATTGGTCTAACGAAAAATCACAACAAAACTTTATGTAAATGGCACAGGGATAAAACAGGCACAGCCGTCGGTTCGTCAGGAGGTGCTCCAGCCGCTCCGGCGATATCCAGATGAGTATACTTCACGTTCTTGTCTTCCAACCCTCCTACTTTAATCAGGAACCCTGCAGCGAGCTGGTGGTTACGACACCTCGTCTTCATATCCACCTGAACAAGATCATCTCCTTTACACTTCCCTTCATTCACTTCCAAGTCTTCAGGTCTTATAATGGAGACTTCTAGACCTTCAGATATTCTTGCGCCGCTGAGTTGAAGCCTGTTCGCGTGATTGGTCGCTTTGGCTACATGGTTGTCCATTACAGCTGAATAATTACCATAACAAGCTCTTGCATGACCAGTCAATGTTGCAATCGTATAGATATGTGGATTCAATTCCTTGGCAGCCAGTTCCGAGAACTTAAAAACTGAATCAGCCATTGCGAAACGCCCTTCTGCATCCGTATTAGTAACTCTAACAGTTTTTCCACTTTTGGAAATCAGCAGTTCATCAGCCACATACGAATCTGAGCCTACAGAGTTTCTGCATAAGCAAAGAACACCAATCACTTTCAAATGAGACGGTTTCAAGATTGAACAGGCTTTGACGAAGCCAGCTACGGCTGCAGCTCCACTTTTATCCCTTGACATGCCAGCCATGTTGCCAGAGATCTTAATATCAGCACCGCCAGTATCGTAAGTAACTCCTTTGCCAACAAGCATTATAGTTTCAGAAACTCTCGAGGTATCTGTCGGCTTGTATTCCAATTCGACGACTCTAGGCTTGTGCCGGTCCACGTGATTAGAAGCTCTAGAAACTGCAGCCAAAAGTGGATATTCCTCTGCAATAACCTTATCGTCTTCTATCACTTTTATGGAGACATAACTGTCGTCAGAAAAAGATTGTTTTATGTACTCAACAATTTTGAGTGGAGACATTCTTTCTGGATCACCTCCAGCGATATCACGGGCGACGATACGAGATCTTTCTAAAGCGATAGCGTTGCGAACTATCTTCTCAAACCCCTCATTCAATTTCTCTTCAGCATGGAGGCCTATTCTTATAACATTTTTTGCGTTATCCCTTTCACGCATCTGTATAGGTATGTATAAAGCTTCTAGAGCGCCGAGGATGCATACTAATTGCCCATCGGGGAAATCGACGATATTCTGCACGATCAGGAGAGGTTTTTTAACTCCTGCATCCAACGCTCTCTTCATGCCTTTCAAAGCGGCATCTCGTATGATCTTCGCATCATTGTACGGTGTTATTTTTCCTGTTGGGGCTACGATCAGTCTTCCTCCGGAAACATAGTCACAATTCCATACGGTAGCAACTTTGGTGATAGATTTATCTATCTTTGATATTTTCTCTATGAAGCTGCCGATATGTCTCGGTCGCGGAACGTTTTGCTCTTCAGGATATAGCACTAGGATAACTCCGTCGTAGTCCGTGGATTGTATGTTAGTTTCTATAAACACGTTGTCGTATAATTTCAATTCCTTGTGAGACATCGTCGTTTGTAGTAATTAGGTGAGACGTGTTGTCGGTGACACGGTCGTTGTAATACTGATGTGGGCGTTATCAGTTGGTTACTTCAATTAATTTACAGGGTGTGGTATTAATTAAGATAGTAAATTACGGTATGAAGTGTTTAATATCTGTTGAGCTCGTAAATTTTGTTTGAAATTTATTTTTTATTTAAGTACTATACCTACTCACAACCCTTATCCCTTTTGTCTCGGGAGTGCGATTTTTGAAACTCACACGTTGAACTCAGCAGCAAAATTACTACTAGATAGACGCGTTACTGCGTTTTTAGATATGCATCTTTCCACCGCTGATTTGGCTTACAAAAATCGCACTCCTGAGCGCCTAGCATGATTTCTCTACACGTGCGCGACTCTGCTTTTTTCCATACTACAAGTCGCGGCTCTCCGAAAAGCGCGGTTAGGTTATTTTGTATGCAGCGAAGGCGAGTCGCGCGCGTGTAGAGAAATCATACTAGACATGCTGGAGTATGATTTTTGAAAGTCAACACAAAAAATCACTTAATCAAATACAAAAATCTAACACCTGGAGTGCGATTTTTGAATCTCATTAGCTGAGTTCAGCAGTTGAAAATGTCAAAATTATTGTGGAGATATGTATCTTTCTACTGCTGATTTGACTTTCAAAAATCATACTTCAGGAGTGCGATTTTTGAAAGTCAAATCGGCACTAGAAAGATGCGGATATCCGTAATAATTTTGACATTTTCAACTGTTGAACTCAGCGAATTAGATTCAAAAATCGCACTCCTGGAGTATGATTTTTGAAAGTCAAATCAGCAGTAGAAATAAATTATAAATTAAATTAAATTAAATATCTTGGACAATGTCACACAAATTATCTAGTCACATTTAAAGTACCAGAATCTAGCCTGGACTTGTATTACGATGACTAGACAACGATATAGAATACATATATAAATACAAACATCCATGACTCGGGTACAAATATTCATATTCATCATACAAATATTTGCCCCTTACGGGATTCGAACCCTAGAGTAGTGTATATTTTCTTTGCCCTAGATGCATATCTCCATAGTAGATAATTTTGACATTTTCAACTACTGAGTTCAACGTGTGAGTTTTAAAAATCGCACTCCAGGTCATGTCATTGTGTAAGTTCCTGCGATCATATCGTTTAAAAAATCCGTGACATTCCTAATATTATAAATGTAAAAGTAAGTTTGTTTGTCTTCACGCGAAAACTACTTAACCGATCATCATGAAACTTTGTACACATATTCTAAGGTATTCAGTTTGATAGTCTAACTAACGCGTATAATACGTAAAGTGTACTTTCATAGACCATCAAACTGAACAACTTTCACTATGGAGCCAACATCGAAAATCTGCTGTTTCATATAAAAACTGCAGCACCTGTTTGACTCAAATGTATGAGTCGACAGACTTTTTTTTTCGACTTGTCTCCATTGTAGAAGTTGTTCAGTTTTATTTTCCTTTTAATATATAAACGCATTAAAATTTACATCCTGTATATTATTATCTTTGTAAGGTGTTATTTGATTTATCTAAATGATGATAATTTACGATATTTAGTAATTCCATACAATTCTGTAATCAATTGTATAATTTTATCTTCTATTTACTTGTAATAAAGTATATTTATGTATGCACACAGTTTGAACAATGCATTAATGAAATTAATTTACTTAAGTACAGTATTACGTAAGTAGGGTAGATACAATGTATACTGTGTGAAATTGATATCATTAGCATCCTTTTTGACTAAGAGTCTACCCATCAAACTGAACAACTTTTACTATGGGAGCAAACCGATCGGAGCAGAAAAAAAACATAAAACCGTCTTCAAAAAACTAAAGAGTAAAATAGTAGATTATGTACCAAGGGGATAAAGCAGTGTCTTTCATCACGGGCGCGATATTGAATCCCGAGCGCAACGAGGGATTCTAGGGTTAACTCCCGAGCGCAGCGAGGGAGTTTAAAGTTAACTCCCGAGCGAAGCGAGGGAGTTAAGACTAGAATCCTGAGTGAAGCGAGGGGTTCAAGCTCGCCCAAGATGAAAACACGTTTATCCCCGAGGACCATACTCTACTTTTCACACCCTCCGCGAGAAAATAAAAAGCAATACTGTTAGAAACCCAGGGGAGCGTGTAAATTCTCTATGGTTAGAAACCAATTCTTTTATTAGAGTTTATAACAAAGTATTAGATTTCAATAGCATAGTATTTAGAAAACACTATTTTATTAAATTCAAAGTGAAAGTAGATATTTGAAAAATTAGACCAGGAGAGCGATTTTTGAAACTCATTCGCTGAGTTCAGCAGTTGAAAATGTCAAAATTACTATGGAGATATGCAACTTTCTACTGCTGATTTGACTTTCAAAAATCATACTTCAGGAGTGCCATTTTTGAAAGTCAAATCAGCAGCAGAAAGATGCGTATCTCCATAGTAATTTTGACATTTTCAACTGCTGAACTCAGCCAATGAGATTCAAAAATCGCATTCCAGTTGTGGAAAGAAAAAATATATACGGTCGAATTGAGAAACCTGCTCCTTTTTTGAAGTCTGTTACAAATGTAATTTTTTTTTTACTTTGTTCGTAGCAATAGGTACAGAGATTATATCGTAGCAGTATTCGCGCCTTTTTTTCTTTTTTTGTGTTCAATACTCGTGGTGGCCAGTTCGAATTTCGAATTAAGTTCTTTTTGGTGCAGGTCTCCATGATAAGTTTTCATACGAATTTTAAGTAAGGGTCGTAGTAACTATTAAATAATCTGTGGATGTGGTTCCATATTCAAATCTCATTATTGACCAGCGGGTTATAATGAAATTCAGTACAATATTATTGCCCGGCTAGGCCCAGGGCTATAATGACTTGCTTTAGGTTCGAGTTACATGACATATAATGTTCCATTTTCGAGCGGGTGGTGTGAAAAAATAATATTGTAGCCGATGAGTTTTTCGTTCGCATCATCAGAACATTAATTTGTTTTATCGAAGTCGCTGTCAAGCCGGTACGATTCGCGACAGGGCTTGCATTAGTTTTTTGGCTTGGCTTGACACCGACCTCTTTAAAACTATTTTATAAATTAATGTTCTTATGACAGCCCGGTAGCACAGTCGGTAGTGAACCTGCCTGCTGTGCCGAGGGTCGCGGGTTCGAATCCCGTAAGGGACAAATATTTGTATGATGAATATGAATATTTGTGTCCGAGTCATGGATGTTTGTATCTATATAAGTATATATTGTTTGTATCTATATCGTTGTCTAGTGATCATAATACAAGTCCAGGCTAGATTCTGGTACTTTAAAATTGACTAGGTAATTTGTGTGACATTGTCAAAGAAAAAAAAAAAAAAAAAATGTTCTTATGACGCAAACGAAAAAGTCATCGGCTGCAAAAAAATTCTAAAATTTTTTTTTTATTTAAGCTGCCTATAAATAAACAAATAATTAAAAGGGAAGGGGCGGAGGGGTTTATTTTATTTTAAGTCTGACGAAGCCTGCGTTGCGGATTAAATTATTTTTGGTAAGAATATTGTTTTCTATTAAAAAATATAGAAATTACAATCAAATTTTTTTTTTCGGTAGCTGTACCTACAACAAAATCGCAATAATTTTCTTTTAGAAAACTTTTGTTTTTTTGTTGTCTAAGCCCTTGCTACGAAGAAAATAAAACAGCTTCACTTTTTGTCTTTCGCCATCTTTGTTTAGACCAGAACTGTGTGTGGTCACATCCATTTGTATCGTGTTTTTGTGTAATGTCTACTAAATAACTGGCCAAGTGCGTGTCGGACCACGCGCAGGGTAGGGTTGCGTAGCTGCCCGTCACGATATAATATGGACTTAGAAGGAGACTTTTTGTTTTATATACTACTTAATCTACCTACTACCTAACTAACGGTTTAACTAAGGTTTAACGGCTAATAAAGTCTAAAAAGTACATTTTATAAGTTGTCTACTAACTTATAAAATGTACTTTTATTACTCGGAAACTTGTAAAGCCTACTTAGCGGTGATAGTTTTCCTTTTAAATTCGTTATATATGCTATTGCCGTGAATTTTTTCACATCTCTAACTAGAACCGTTTAGCTGGGAGAGGGGGGGACACTTGACTCTACCCAAAATTTTTGCATTAAAGCTTAATATTTCGCTAACGGATCCCTAAATTGAAAAATGGTTTTCCCAAACCCACAATATTTTTAAAACACCTATCCAACGCTACCCCACAACATGGGATAGACGAGAAAAAAAAATGTCATCCCCAGTTCACGTGTAGGGGAGGTACCCTAAAAAATATATATTTTTAAAAATTTTATTTTACCACTTTTTCGGCTTGATTAATATGTATCATCATCAGCCTATCATCACAAATCACAAAAAAAATTAATAATTAAATTAATATGTATTTCCATGCCAAATTATAGCTTTCTAGTACAAAGCGTCTCTGAGCTAAGCCGCGGACCGACGGACGGACGGACATGACGAAACTATAAGGGTTCCTTGTTGACTTCGGAACCCTAAAAACATGTGTCAGGAGACACAGCTTTAGTTATACACCTACTTTACTAAGTAAGTAATAAACTTAAAAACATAACCCTCCTTCTGCCGCAGTCGGGTAAAAATAAGGCAATACTCACTCGGCTTGATATTCTCCAACTGCACATCTATGTAGATATCCCTGATGGCGCGGTTGTGCTCGAAGGGGAATCCCAGCGCCCGCATGATGGCCATGTCGATATCCGGCGACCGGAGACACTCGTAGCCCAGCACTATGGTCTGCAACAACATCATCATCAGCTTCTGTCCACCAAATATCATCAACCGTAGCTGCTGGAGTAAACCTTTTCGAAACTGACAAATACAGCATATTTCGGTAGTTAGCTATAGGTACTGCTTATTAATGCGGACCTATGGGGGGGGACCACACCAGTAACGAAGAAGCGACCTAGTAGGTCTACCGAACCAATGCATGAACTTAACCTGCCCAACGGCATAAGGGGTACGGACTTCGGCAATTTTCGTTGCTGGGAGTACGCGGCTACGATTGGGTAGTGGGGATCGGTGGGAACCGGCTAGCCTAATGTGCCGGTGGCGTCTGTAGGCGCCAGAAGAAAAAGGAGTGGACAGAGATCGCGACTGTCCCCCGCGGCGACGGGGATACCTAACCTACACGTAACAGCATAATGCTAACACACCCTGGCCAGTATACAAGGAGTAATGCGATTCATATTAAACAGGGTGCTTTAAATCAAACTGATAAACTTTCACTATGGGAGGGAAATCCCAATTTGGAACGACAGACCTGAGTGCGAAGGTTGTATTACCTTTAGAACTGTGATTGAATCTGTGTTAACCTTGTTATTAATCCTAAATCTGAATAAATAAATAAAGGTGATTTAAGGATTTCCACACGTTTGGTTGGTGCCTCAAATTATCATTATCATCTCAGCCGATGGACGTCCACTGCTGGACATAGGCCTGCTCCAAGAATCGCCATAACGACCGGTCCTGCGCTGCCCTCATTCAACAGGTTCCCTCTGCCTTCACCAGGTCGTCGGTCCACCTTGTGGGCCTACCCACGCTGCGCTTTGTAATTGTTTTCACCCCTTTTCGCTGCTATCCGACCTTGCACCCTTTGATTACTAAAAGACTTCAGGTTTTGTCGGAGAACTCTGCGCAAACGAAGATTGACGAGGGTAATATTATTTTCATTGTTGTCATGGTGGAATCGCTGCAGGACCTCAGTTGCTTGCTTAGCGACCTTAATGCCGCTACCAGACGGATCGGTCTCGGGATGAACTTAGACAAAAGACGAAAGTCATGCTCATTCTCATGTCGAGCCAGAGACGGTATACATCGGTGAGGCGGCGATAGAAGTTGTAAAGTTGTGTTGTGTTGTGTTGCAAGACTATGTCTATACCGCGGACAGACTATATGACTCGACAAATTCGACAAGGAGGCCGCTAGGCGCATCCCACTAGGATGGGCTGCTTTCTGGAAACTCCGTCATATATTCTCCTCGGCTCTACCACAATGCCTCAAGACGAGGGTGTTCAATCAGTGCGTCCTGCCAGTAATGACCTATGGTGCGGAAACATGTACCCTGACGATAGGACTAGTTCATCAAGGTCGCTCAGCGAGCTATGGAGAGAGCTATGCTCGGTGTTTCTCTGAGAGATCACATCAGAAATGAAGTGATACGTCAGAGAACTAAAGTGGTTGACATAGCTCAGAAAATTAGCAAGCTGAAGTGGCAATGGGCTGGTCATATCTGCCGAAGAACTGACAACCGGTGGGGTGTCAGAGTTCTAGAGTGGAGACCGCCGAACTGGTAGGCGTAGTGTGGGACGCCCTGCTGCCCGCTGGACAGACGACCTAAAAAAAGTAGTGGAGAGCGACTGGATGAGGAAGGCCGAGGACAGAGTTTTGTGGCGCGCCTTGGGAGAGGCCTATGTTCAGCAGTGGACGATGATAGGCTGATGATGAATATAATTTTCCTGATCGTACCTATTGTACTTATGTACTAGATATACGTACATGAGGCTCATCTATAGAGTGTCCGTCGGTGTTGATGACGCACTTCCTCAGTCCCTTGGGGTTCTGGAACAGCATCACGTGTTCGTTGGCTTCAGGGTGCACCATGACCGGTACGAACTTCAGGCAGGTCTTAAACGCGAAGAGGGACATAGCCGTCATTATCGACAGCGATTGTTCGTGGTCTGCGGAGGTAATTACACTTGTAGCAGCTTTCCACAGATGGCAACAGCACAGATAACTAGTTACTTCGTAACAGATAGAGCAGTTCCTTAGAAAACTATGTTATCACGCTTTAAGAGGGCTATCGGAGTCCAGTGGCGCCCTCATCACATTAATAAAGATTTCTCAATAAAGAAAGCCTAAATTAAAAAAGTGTTCAATGGACGAACTACAAAAGCCTTCAAGCTATTTTCATAGAATACTTTTATAGGTTTTTTAAAAGTCGAAACACACACATTTTGAAAACGAAAAAAAACCGGTCGCTTTTGTTTTTATTCGAAACTGTCTAAAAGTGGAATGTTTAGAACCTATAAAAGTATTGTATAACAATGGCTTGAAGGCTTTTGTAGTTTGTCAATTGAGCACTTTTTTAATTTAGGCCTTCTTTATTGAGAAATCTTTATTAATGTGATGAGGGACTGGACTGGACTGGACTGGACTGTGATAATTTACTGCCAGACTGCAAGCGCAAAAATGGCGCTTGACTTAGCCACACCTTGGACACTTAGCTGTCATTTCATACAAAAGGAAAAATTTAAAAGAGGAGGTAAGCATGTGCGATAATGAATGAGTGCAAACCAGAAAGGAATTTGCTTTACATTGGTAACTGCCGAGGTAACCAGTGGGCAATAGAGGGGGTGAGGTAAAAAGCTGGTGGGAGGAAGGGACACTCCCTTCCTCCCACCAACTTTTTACTACTGTATTTAGTTATGTAAGTAAGTATAATATTAGGTTCGTTGTTTTTAGTTTAAATGGGAATGTACCTACCTACTATAGGGAGAAATAAATAATTTACATTTTTAACCGACTTCAAAAAAGGAGGAGGTTTCTCAATTCGACCGTATATATATTTTTTTTTTATGTGTGTTCGCGGATAACTTCGTCATTTATGAACCGATTTTGATGATTCTTTTTTTGTTGGAAAGGAGATGTCCCGAGGGTGGTACCATGATAAGGAAACCAGGATCTGATGATGGCATCCCAGAGAAATCGAGGGGAACCTTCGAAAATTGTAGTGCCGACTATTGCGTTTGTTAATTTAAAGCACTCCTATTAAATCGAACTAATGAATTCACCACTGAAAATTGTGAAATAAACAAAATTTTAACAAAAAATTAAAACCGCCTTCAAAAAAACTAAAAAGTAAAAAAAATAATATTGCAGCCTATGACTTTTTCGTTCGCATCATAAGAACATTAATTTGTTTTATAGAAGTCGGTGTCAAGCCAAGCCAAAAAATGCAAGCCCTGTCGCGAATCGTACCGGCTTGACAGCGACTTCAATAAAACAAATTAATGTTCTTATGATGCGAACGAAAAAGTCATAGGCTGCAATATTATTTTTTTTACTTTTTAGTTTTTTTGAAGGCGGTTTTAATTTTTTGTTAATTCATTTAATTTCTTACAGACGAGCGACACTTTGCTGTCGCGGTGGGTTGCAGAGCGTCGCGCTCATACATTTTACGGTAGCGCGACCCTCCGCGACACCCGGCGACCGCAAAGTGTCGCTCGTCTGTGAGAGCGCTAAGTCCTACAAAACATCGGTTGGACCACGGCCGGTCCCCAGGCATCACACTTAGCCTGGCGGAAGATCTTCCCTTTCCAATGGAAGAACCTTCCACCTCAGTTCCTCCATAAACTTGCTTTTTAACAGAATTCACAAAAAGGAGGAGGTTCTCAATTGTGCATGTCCCTTTTTAGGGTTCCGTAGTCAAACAAGGAACCCTTATACTTTCATCCATTCTGTTATGTCTGTCTGTTTGAATGCTCCGCCTCAATTACTCGCTCATTATTACACCTATTTGAAGTTTAGCATGAAGGAACAGATAACAGAAACCCAAACTTCATATACTTAATGACCACGGAACCCTGACATGGGTGAGTGGCGAGTCCGACACGCTCTTGGCCGGTTTTTAATGTGTAGGTATGTTACAGGATAACTTCGGCATTTCTTAAGCGATTTTTATGATTGTTTCTGTTTTGAGGGAATTACTTTTCACTGTCTGATAGATTTTGATTTTGGTCCAATTGAAAAATTACTGACTTAGTTTACAAGGTGAAATTATTCCAGAATTCGGCGGGCGGCATTCCATGCGGACGATGTCGCCAACAGAGTATAGTTGGTATAGTAAAGACCCAGAATCTAACTTACCATAGTGCTGGAGGTTTATGTAGAAAGGTATCGTAGCATTCGGCCAAAATACGAAGTCCTTCGATTGGAGATATTCGTCTGCGAAAAGTAAAAATAATATACATGGTCCATCTTAATATGCTGACAGTTTTTTAAGAGGATGATCAGACCATCAAACTGAACAACTTTCTCTATGGGACCAACAAAAACAGCAGTCCCATTACATATGGCTCGAGTAGGTTTGCAGTTAGAATGGAATGAAACAGCATATTTTTTTCGCGATTTCGATGTTGGTGCCATAGAGAAAGTTGTTCAGTTTGATGGTCTGAAGCACCCCCTTAAGTGTGTAACGTATCTAAGTTTACACCCTGTATAGGCTGATCATGATGAAGTGTGAGCCGGGCCACAGTCCGGACACTGCATAGAAAAATTTGAAATTGACAAGATGACGTCAGCACATGCGAAAGCAAAGAAATTTAACCTTAGGTCTTCTTCGTAGGTAACGAGTAACCAGTGCGAGGTAACCAGAGGGCGATAGAGGGGGTGAGGTAAAAAGTTGGTGGGAGGAAGGGAGTGTCCGTACTGTATCTTGTAATAGATACTGTTTCTTATACTGTGGCCGGGCTCTCGCTAAGGATCCTGGAGAAAACACAATTTTTTTGTGTAGTCTGTTGGTACGGAACCCTCAGTGCACGAGTCCATTCGCACTTGACCCGTTTTTCTTTTGGCATATAATTTATTCAAAGATTTACTTACCTTTAGCAAGTTGATTGGTTTCCTCCTGACAAATAACTAATAGAAACACAGAATTTAACAAAAACAATTTATATTTTAAATGGTCCGCCATCTTGACCGGGAAAAAAGTCAAGTAGAAATTCTTTATCTCGAAATTTTTTGTCGAACCAATTTCCTTTTTTATGGCGAAGCGTGTTAAAGTTATTGGAGTGTATCAAAGCCATTTATTTCTTGCGAAATCTACATAATAATTTTAGCTGTTACATTGAAATAGTTCGTTTTTTTTTATTGTGAATAAGTTACTTGCATGGCATAGCATATGCTCACGACTACAGGGTGTAACAAAACACCCTAGTAATACTTAAGGGGGTGCTTCAGACCATCAAACTGAACAACTTTCACTATAGAGCCAACAGTGAAATCGCGAAAAAAAAACCGCTCTTTCATACAAAAATGCAGTACCGTATCGACTCAAAAATGTATGGGAAGGCAGATTTTTTTTATTATTTCTCGACGTTGGCTCCATAGTGAAAGTTTTTCAGATTGATGGTCTGAAGCACCCCCTTAAGTATTACTAGGGTGTTTTGTTACACCCTGTATAATAAATAAATAACGCTCACAGGCACATACATTGTAATGATCCCAAGGTAAGCCTTAGGCTTTTTGTAATGGGAATCATACAACAACGGCACAAACATATAACATCCATGACCGAACCGGGATTCGAACCCAGGACCCTAGTTTGGCAGTCCGGTGTGGCGACCATTACACCAACCGGGTCGTCAACCGTGTATAGGGGTAGCCAGAGATATTCTGAAACTGCAGAACATCCACGTTTCACTAGTAGTACCGAAACTGTCCAGTGTGACAGGGAGTGAGCCCGTCGCCACTACAGTGTGAAATTGATATCATTAGCATCATTTTAAACAAAGAATCTACCCATCAACCTGAACAACTTTTACTATGGGGGCAAACCGATCGGAGCAAAAAAAAATCTGCTGTTGCATACATTTATGTCGCGTAGGCATTGCAGTTTAGTATGGGACATCAGATTTTTTTGTTGCTCCCATCGGTTTGCTCCCATAGTGAAAGTTGTTCAGTTTGATGGGTAGACTCTTAGTTTAAAAGGATGCTAATGATATCAATTTCACCCTGTATATTCGTCGTCGTAATTTTATTTAGGGTACATCTACATCTACACTAATCTACATCTACACTAATATTATAAAGAGGAAAGATTTGTACCTATTTTTGTATGTTTGTAATGAATAGGCTCAAAAAGTACTGGGCCGATTTAAAAAATTCTTTCACCATTAGAAAGCTGCATTCACCCTGAGTAACATAGGCTATATTTATTGCTAGAAAAGATTAGACGTCCACCCGTGCGAAGCCGGGACGGGCCGCTAGTCTACACTAATATTATAAAGAGGAAAGATTTGTACCTATTTTTGTATGTTTGTATGTTTGTAATGAATAGGCTCAAAAAGTACTGGGCCGATTTAAAAAATTCTTTCACCATTAGAAAGCTGCATTCACCCTGAGTAACATAGGCTATATTTATTGCTAGAAAAGATTAGACGTCCACCCGTGCGAAGCCGGGGCGGGCCGCTAGTCTACACTTCTACACTAATATTATAAAGAGGAAAGATTTGTACCTATTTTTGTATGTTTGTATGTTTGTAATGAATAGGCTCAAAAAGTACTGGGCCGATTTAAAAAATTCTTTCACCATTAGAAAGCTGCATTCACCCTGAGTAACATAGGCTATATTTATTGCTAGAAAAGATTAGACGTCCACCCGTGCGAAGCCGGGACGGGCCGCTAGTAATTTATAATCCGGTACCCTTCACAAGCAACGGATCAAAGGCGAATTTGTTAGTGGACACACACTGGACAGAGTTTCGGTACTAGTGAAACGTGGATGTTCTGAAGTTTCAGAATATCTCTGACTACCCCCTCGGGGAATACAGTCGTGAGCATACGCTATCCCTACATAGTATAAAACAAAGTCGCTTCCCGCAGTCTGTCCTGCATGTATGCAGTATGCTTAGATCTTTAAAACTACGCAACGGATTTTGATGCGTTTTTTTATAGATAGAGTGATTCAAGAGGAAGGTTTAATGTATTCTTATTAGTATCAGCATTGCACCCGTGCGAAGCCGGGGAGGGTCGCTAGTGCTAAATAAAATAATGAACTCAAAAAGTAAAAAATAATAAATATTGCAGCCGATGAATTTTACGTTAGCTGAGTTCTATAAGAATATCATTTTGTTTTATTGTAGTCGGTGTCAAGCCTAGCCAAAAAAATTTATGCAAGCTCAGTCTCGAATCGTACAGGCTTGACAGCGACTTCGATAAAACAAATTGATATTCTTATAGAAGCTAACGTAAAATTCATCGGCTGCAATATTCATTCATCATCTTGTGTTCTCGTGTAATAAAATAAAACCGGTCAAGTGCGAGTCGGGCTATTCGCGCACCGAGGGTTACCACACCACCACAGAACACAACATTATTAACTTAGAAAAAAAACGTTTTTTGTCCGGGACCTTTAGCGCGAGACCGACTTACACTTGGCCGGTTTTTAGTATTTGTTGTTATGCTATAGAGTTTGCTCTATAATCACACTAAGTTTGACGCTTGTATGTATTACCGTTTTTACGATAGAGCGTGAAGAAAAAACGTTGATAAAAACTAGTTTCTTGTTGAGAACCCCCCTTAATTTTAGACTTTTTTACATTTTTATTATTTTTTAACAAATCCGCCGTAATAACGCATAATCTGAGGAAATTTCAACTATCTAGCAATTACGTTTCAAAAGTTACAGCCCTAAACAGGTAGGACAGACGGACGGACGGAAGGACGGACGGACAGACGGACGGACGGACAACATAAGCTTAGTAATAGGGTCCCGTTTTCACCCTTTGGGTACGGAACCCTAAAAAGAAATATATAAAACAATATACAGACTAAAATACATTTTATTTTACAAATTACAAATTGTGTTCATAATCTTCGTTCGTATTTACACTTTCAGCTAGATTCAGTTCTATCGAAATTATGCATTTTTGGTAAATGTACTGTACCATACATAGTAATATTTTATCGATCGTATCATAGAGTAAATAAATTATACACAACAGAGGGTCAATACCCATACTAAGAAAGTTGCCACCTTCTTATATGAAAACTCGCGCAAGTACAGCGACGGTGGTGACTAACCGGTACTACAGCAATGTTTAATTACGTTAAAATAAGTGTTAAACACATTTATTATTAAAAAATTTGAAGAAAATTAATCTATATAATTTTTTTCCGTAGAACAAAACTCAAATAATAGTGATCTAATAACGTTTAATCAAGATTTATCTCTCGTTCAGGCCAGTAGCGACATCTGTTTGCGCCAAGACTATACTAAATCTAAAATGTATGGAACTGTCCAGACATGATCGTACCATACAATTTGCAATCTATGCTAGTTCTATTCCAATAAAATTGCTTTCAAAAACACACATAAGGCTATTTTAGGTATGTACCTAACCTATGCTATTTTAGGTGACAGACAGACATCTACAGCCTCCGTGGTTTAATGGTTAAGAGCATTGGGCTCTCGGTTCGGTTGTGGGTTCGATTCCCACGGGCGACACCTAGTGATATGTCACTTTGTATTTTTCCCCAGTTGGTTAAGACATTGCAGGCTGAATCACCTGATTGTCTGAAAAGGAAGATGATTCCGTGCTTCGCATGGCATGTTAAGCCGTTGGTCCCGGCTACTATCTCAGGTGGTAGTAGTCGTTACATAAAAGCCATGTCAGAGGCCGTAAGGCGGTCTGAAAAAACTCACACGATAAGAAGACAGACGTCATGCCCCACATGGGGGAGAAAAAAAGTGAGATGCTGCGACACCGTCACACTTCAATAAGAACTTGAATACTTACTACTTTAAAACTAATCAACAACAAAATATTGTTCAATACCATTGACTTTAAATTTTGAGGTTCATATTTGTTGACATTTTAAGACTATCCCATTGGAATATATTGTAACGCTTAAAAGAATAGAACTCACATTTGATCCTAATCTTTTCTCATATATGAAGACAAAATCTTAATTTGTAAAGTAACCTATAAATAAATACTAATTCATAAATTTTTCTTCTCTGGCAACCCTAGCAACTTTCTAACGGCATTTGCATAATTTTTCACTGTGGCATCACTTTCTCCGTCATTAAACAAACTTGATACTGCATTCTTATAATTTTCTGCTTCCGGTATCACTGAGATATCAAACGATTTATATTCTTCGTCGGTCAAACTTTTCGATTCGTTATTCGATTTCAAATACCAATTAATTAAACTTCTTTTCGATACGTTATTATCAAAATCATAATATTCCATATCGTCCTCTGTCTTCTCTCTTTCCCAATCTTCAACGTTCCACGATTCATGACAGCAAGCCGTCAACAAATAATTCACATAATCCAAATTCTGTTTCCTAACCGGACAACGATCGGCAGTAATCGTCACCAAATCATTAGTATCATCGTACCGATCACCGATTAGACGAATAAACTTGTCCCGAGCATGTTTATCAAGGTTTAAACTTGATAGTTTGATTCGTAGCGTAACGATACGAGCTAGCGGATTACGAATCGACGGGCTGGCATGACAGTAGTCCGACGTGATGATTTCCACTGGATAATGCTTTTGTATAGCTTCTTCGGAGTTCAGTAACTTCGGCCATTCCGTGCAGAACGGTTTCAAAGCTTCGCACTGGCTTTTTATAACAGGTGGGGTCAGATGGAGGAAGTTTGGTATCTTCATGAGCTCGGCATTTGCTTTCTTGCCAGGCGGTGCTTGGCCCTTTGGTACATAGCCCTGACGGAGTGGCAGCGGCACCGATGAGGGATGGAACGTCTTTGGACCAGGCCATACGTTGCCCCAGTTCTGAAAAATGAAATTGAAAAATTATACGTCTTTATTTGTAGAAAGAGACACTTTATATGAAGATTTATAATTAAATTATAACATTGGAATGGTTAAGAGGGCTATCGCAGTCCAGTGGCGCCCTCATCACATTAAAAAAGATTTCTCAATATAAAGAAAGTCTAAATTAAAAAAGTGCTCAACAGATAAACTACTAAAGCCTTCAAGCTATTTTCATAGAATACTTTTATAAGTTTTTTAAAGGTAACATACAAATTTTTAAAAAAGAAAAAATACAGCCGTTTTTGTTTTTATTCGAAATTATCTGAAAGTGGAATGTTTAGAACCTATAAAAGTATTGTATAACAATGGCTTGAAGGCTTTTGTAGTTTATCTGTTGAGCACTTTTTTAATATAGGCTTTCTTTATTGAGAAATCTTTTTTAATGTGATGAGGGCGCCACTGGACTACGAGACCCTCTTAACAAATTATTTGAATGTATACAGGGTGTAAGGAAACGTATCATTAACCTTTAAACAACATACTCTACCCATTAAACTGAACAACTTTTACTATGGGAGAAAACCAATTGGAGCAAAGAAAAAATCTGCTGTTCCATACTAAACTGCAATACCTATTAGACTCAAATGTATGGAGCAGCAGATTTTTTTTGCATTGACAGGTTTGCTCCCATAGTGAAAGTTGTACAGTCTGATGGGTAGAGTATGTGGTTTAAAAGTTTAATGATACTTTTCCTTACTATGTATTTGAATTTTTAATGCATATACAGGGTCCTTCTTAATATGCTGACAGTTTTTTAAGTGGATGACCAGACCATCAAACTGAACAACTTTCTCTGTGGGACCAATATCGAAATTGAAGTTTTGTATGGAACAGCTGCCATTTTTAGTGTTCCATATCAAAATTGGCAAAACGGAACACTTAAATTAAAATTAAATTAAAAAATAATTTATTGCCTTAGTTTTTCTTACAATCTAAAGTACAAAATAATATAGAATTACACGACTGAGGCAAAAGGTCGAGGCTAACTTATGGAATCAGCTCGGTGTCTGTCCATCCGTCTGTCACAGGCATTTTTCTCACAGACCGTAAGACATAGGAAGTTGAAACTCGGTACAGATATAGCGATTGCTGGTCCAATATCATAAATGAAGTAAAAAAAGCTAAATTTTTATATTGGGGGGCAATTTGGGGAGTAAGAAAGGGTAAATAAAAAAAAATTTAAAGCTTATGAAATTACGAGGCTAAAAATATACTTTTCAAATGTTTTATTAAAACTTTGTTTAACAAAATTTTCAATTAAATCCGAGAAATTGCTGTCCCCACCTCTATTTCAAAAAATATAGCCGTATAAGGTCTGAAAAAAATAATGAACATCACAAATAACGTGTAGATGGCGGGAAAATTATCAGGGTGGCTCTAACTTGGATAGTTTTTTTTTCTATACCCAAAAACCTAACACCAGTGGGACCAGTGTAAAATGATCTTCAGTTACTATGTGATTTATAGTGGATTCATCAATGACCCATGCTAAACAACTGGTAGTACAGAACACTAATTGCCTGAGTCCCGACTCGTACTTGGCCAGTTTTTTTTTTGCTGTTTCAATATTGGTCCCATAGAGAAAGTTGTTCAGTTTGATGGTCTGACCATCCCCTTTAAAAACCGTCAGAAAATTAAGTAAGACCCTATATTAATAATCTTAGTCCTAAATTATTTAATTATGAATGTATAACTAAATTGTATTGTAAAATTTTATTGATGTTTTTTAAAGAAAGGATATATTTGATTTGATTAGAATCAACATCTTTATTTGTATTATTGTAGTACCTTACCTTACCTTTCCGCATAGCAAGCATGCTTTTCTTTTTCCTGTATAATTGACTTTAAACGCAAGGTGCGATAAGAAAACCGTAGTCTGGGGTCAAATGTATGGCTTAAAATATTAAGCCATATTAAGGGGGTTCGAGAGCTGCGACCGTGGCGCCAGCAGTATTAATATTAATTGTGTCTGAAATACAATCATTTTCATGAATATTTTACGTTTCGCGACAATCGCAACTGATTCTCCATTTTATAATCCATTATATAATAATTTACACTAAGCCTAAAAGCTATGTATTGCAAATGTGCTAAAATTTCTCCAATGTGGCCACTTTTAGCACATTTGCAATATAAGCTTTTATACTTAGTGTGAATTATTATATTATATAATGGATTATATAAACAAAATTTTAACAAAAAATTAAAACCGCCTTCAAAAAAACTAAAAAGTTAAAAAATAATATTGCAGCCTATGACTTTTTCGTTCGCATCATAAGAACATTAATTTGTTTTATTGAAGTCGCTGTCAAGCCGGTACGATTCGCGACAGGGCTCGCATTTTTTGGCTTGGCTTGACACCGACTTCTATAAAACAAATTAATGTTCTTATGATGCGAACGAAAAAGTCATAGGCTGCAATATTATTTTTTAACTTTTTAGTTTTTTTGAAGGCGGTTTTAATTTTTTGTTAAAATTTTGTTTATTTCACAATTTTTAGTGGTGAATTGATTAGTTCGATTTAATAGGAGTGCTTTAAATTAACAAACGCTCTAGTCGGCACTACGATTTTCGAAGGTTCCCCTCGATTTCTCTGGGATCCATCATCAGATTCTGGTTTCCTTATCATGGGACCACCCTCGGAACATCTCCTTTCCAACAAAAAAAGAATCATCAAAATCGGTTCATAAACGACGAAGTTATCCGCGAACACACATAAAAAAAATATATATATACGGTCGAACTGAGAAACCTTTTCCTTTTCCTTTTTTGAAGTCGGTTAAAAATGGACCCTTAGTTGCGATTGTCGCGAAACGTAAAATATTCATGAAAATGTTTGTATTTCAGGCACAATTAATTTAAAACTGATGGCGCCACGGTCGCAGCTCTCCGACCACCTTAAGGATAAGCAATTGGATTGAACAACAAGCTTTTGACCCGTAACTTTGCCCTCGTGAATTATGATTTTCGAAAAATCCTTTCTTAGTGTACCCCTAAATCTTCTGTAGAAAATTCTATATTTCATGTTTCTATCTTCAGCGGTTTAGGCTATACATTGTCTGTCAGTCAGTCATGGAACTCTTTTATAAGTATAGATAACGCAAGAGAATCATTGCTGGAACCACAAAAACATTTAAATCAAAAGAAAATTACCAACTTTTGTAATATTAGAAAGAAGTTTGAACCATTTAGAAAATAATACATCATTTCCATAGAAGGAAAGATATAGAAATTTATTTTTCAGGAAGATATACTATACAACATATCTTTTAGGAATTCCAAGCCGAGACTTAAAAAACGACAATCTTTTGAGATCTATTGTATTCACCCCATGCTCACCCATATTTTACACATACACATGGCGACACATCAGGTTACGCACCCTATATACCCATAACTACACTACGTAAAAAACACAAAATAGTGCGGTAGAGAGCCTGCATAGACGCCGGCTGCCGGCGCGGGCGCAGCGTGCTGTGAGACGAAACAACAACAACATACCGCACCCTCGCGCACTATTCGCAGCGTTCAACTTCTAATAGTTCAAAGTCCAAACAGGGTAACCTGACCTGTCGCCGTGTGTACATCCGAAAATATGGTATTTGGTTTTCATTCTCAGGTATGCAGGTTTCCCTTCACCGCCGAGCTAGTGATAATGATAAATACAACCGTACATAAATTCCATAGAAATTAGCGGCCAGGAATTGAACTGTCACTTTCTGAGTGACTCAAAAGTCCATATAGGGTGTAACCACTCTCCTAGGAAATATGGACACTATTACGTGACACTACTAAAACCGTACTACCAAATCTGGTTATCAACACCTTAGAGTGAAGAACTCGCAAGTGCAAAAGAGATAACTTTTCAGGAGGACGAAAAAAATGTGTCCTACAACATTTTTGTAAGTTCGGGAGTATTTGTGAGGTTCTTATTACACGGTATACAGGGTGAAATTGATATCATTATCATCCTTTTAAACTAAGAGTCTACCCATCAAACTGATCAACTTTTACTATAGGAGCAAACCGATCGGAGCAACTAAAAAATTGGCTGTTGCATACATTTGAGTCGAGTCGGCATATCAGTTTAGTATGGAACAGCTGATTTTTTAGTTGCTCCGATTGGTTTGCTCCCATAGTAAAAGTTGTTCAGTTTGATGGTTAGACTCTTAGTTTAAAAGGATGCTAATGATATCAATTTCACCCTAGATGTAGTATCAGATAATTTTTTGAGTGAAATCAAGACATGCTTTGTAAGATTTTCTTTCCAGAAATGCCAGATTCATAATAATGAAAAAATACAAAAATTTCATTCTCGAGGTCTTCACTCTAAGGCAGGGTTTCAGGGGTTTCCCAACCTTTTTTGAGTCACACCTCCCCTGTTATTAGAAGTAATGTTTTCATGCCACCGTATCGAAATTTTTATGACAAGCGCGGGTGGAACAAACAAATGGGTGAATTAGTAACTGAATGAATGAGTGGCTTCGTGCTTAAGAAGGGTCAGATCAAATGTACCCGAAACCGACGAGCGTGTATGAAATGACTAATGACTGTGGAAGAGGTGAAAGAGGTGTGTCAGGATCGTAGCCGATGGCGATCCATTGTCTCTGCCTACCCCAATGGGAGACACACGCGTGAGTATATGCATGAATGAATAAGTGAATTATTAAAATGATATAATGAGTTGAATTTACGTCGTTAACTGGATTTTTGTTTTCAATAATGCAAACGATAACGATATGTCCCATGATATCACTACGCTCCCCAAAGGGGGCGCGCCTCACTGTTTGGGAAGTCCTGCACTAAGGCGATGTTATATGATTTAAAAGGTAGAAACATATAAAATCATTGATTTAGAATAAATAGGTTATTTATAACAGAACTGTTTGTTTACCTGGTCCATAGCCATTCGATCAGCCCTGTCAGGCTGAACATCAGCTCTCCTAACCACTCGTCTCTGCATTCTCTCCCGTTTCTTCAAAATATCAAGAACTCGAAATTCTTCTTCATCATCGACTTTTTTTAGCGAAGATTCAGTCGCCGTTGAATGTGGACGCCATATTTTGTAGTTGGATACAGTGAGGATGCGGCCCGGCTTGTAATGTTTGATAAAAACACTCATTTTTACAGTTTTCACAGCAAAAATACAGAAATATTCATAGAATCTTGCCCTCCATTTTTAGGTTAGAATCAAAGAGAATATAATTACTACGTTTTAAGAGACGGGACTCCTTGGAGCAAAATAATCGTACAAAACGTCAACTTGAAGCAACCATCCCATAGCCAACATAGAGCAACATGTTGCCAAGGCTGCCAATATTGAAAACAAAATGACAAGTGCAGAGTAGTGATTTGCTGTGATTATTTATCGATATCGATAGTTGCAGAAAAAAAAATTGCCATATGGTTGGTTGATATTTAAAAATTGCAGATTTTTTTAGTGATGGATTGATGTTAAGTTAAATTGATGTCCAATCACTAGAATAAAACGAACAATTAGCCACCTACTAATAAGTCCGGGACTGTCTTGAGATAAAGAAAAGACATTCGTAGGTATTAATAATCATAATTAATTTACATAAAATTATACCACATTGAAATAATAGGTTAGATTGGCTATCCTAACTGTAGTGTAGGTAACTTAGTATTAATATGGTAGGGTAGTTATGCGCGGCGCCTCTCGCCTGTCATTGTATCTGACAGTCTGAATATACCGTTGTACAAAGACTACGTGGTTTCATTGCATCCCCCAAACGCACCCTTGCCTAGGACATTACAGTGGCGACGGGCTGATAAAAACTATTAATTACGCGTGTGATAACGTAGACAATAAATAAAAGTGCGGAAAAAGTGCGGAAACTATGTCGATCGGCAAGTTAAACGAGTTCGATGTGAAGTGCGGCACGTGGTCGTCATACGTCGACAGATTGAACATGTATTTTAAAGTAAATAGTATCAAAGATGATGTAAAATTACCGATATTAATTGCGACCATGGGGGATGAGGCATACGAGTTGCTAGCTAATTTAGCGAGTCCGAAAAAACCATCGGAGGTAACATTCGAGCGGGCCGACGAGCTGTTGCGTAATCACCTGCAACCGACGCCGTCAGCATTAGCGGAAAGGTACCGGTTCAGACAAAGGAGGCAGATCGCGGACGAAAACATCGCTAATTACGTCGCGGAGTTGAAACGACTTTCACGGAATTGTAAATTTGGAGACAAATTGAATGTAGATTTACGGGATCAATTCGTGTGTGGTCTAAAAAGTGACGTAATTAGGCAGAGACTTTTTGCGGAGAGCGACGAATTGTCCTTCGCGGACGCCGTGAAGCTGGCCAGCTCATTGGAAGCGGCGGAGCGCGACGCGGCGGCGGTCGAGAGACCGGCGGCGGAGACCGGCGGGGCGAGCGCGGTGCATGCGCTCGTGCCGGAGCGGCCGGCGGCGGCGGTGGCGCGCGGGGCGGCGCGCGGCCGCGCCCGGAGGAGCGCGCTCGGCACCAGCGGCGGGGCTGGCGCGCCACGCGGCCATGGCGGCCGGGAACGGTCCCAGGCCTGCACGGCGTGCGGGTCGCGCAGTCATGATTACGGCGGCTGTCGTTATCGGGACTTCGTGTGCAGCAAGTGCCAGCGCACGGGTCATTTGCGTCGAGTGTGCCCCGCGTGGGGCGCGGGCACCCCGGCGGGCGCGCCAGGGCGTCACCGGGCGGCGGCGGGAGGCGGCTTCCACTTCGGCGACGCCGGGTGCGGGTCGAGCGAGGAGGACGACGACGTGGAAGGCTTAAATCACCTGTGTTTGAGCGATTATAAGGCAGTGAGTGTTCCGATCTCTATAGATAATAAAACCATAGTAATGGAAATCGATACTGGCACGGCGATATCATGTGTCAGTAGGGTAACTTACGAACGCTATTTTGCTCATTTAGAGATACAGAGTGACGAGACAGTGTTAAAATTTTACGACGGGTCTAAGGTGCGGCCACTAGGTATTATCAAGCCTACGGTTCGTTACGGAGAACGAGAAAAAGAGCTCGAATTGTTTATAATCGACGGAGGGACGACGTCCCTGTTAGGTCGGCAGTGGTTGTCAGAGTTGCATATGGATGTACCCAAATTTAGTTGTAACTATGTAAATAATACAAACTGTGTACATTTAGATGACGGAATTTGTAAACTGCTCGACAGATATAAGGAGCTGTTCAGCGGCGGACTGGGACGGTACACGGGCGGGCAGGCGACGCTGCGGGTGCGGGAGGGCGCAGCGCCGGTGTTCCACCGCGCGCGGCCCATGCCGTACGCGCTGCGCGAGCGCGTCGACGCCGAGCTCGACGGCATGCTGCGCGCCGGCGTCATCGAGCCCGTGGACTGCTCCGACTGGGCCTCTCCTCTCGTTCCGGTTAATAAAGCTGACGGTACGCTTAGGATATGTGCGGATTACAAGGCTACTCTGAACCCGGTTCTGCTGATCGATCGTTACCCTTTACCTAAGATAGAAGA
Source organism: Agonopterix subpropinquella (assembly GCA_922987775.1). NCBI lineage: Eukaryota > Metazoa > Arthropoda > Insecta > Lepidoptera > Depressariidae > Agonopterix > Agonopterix subpropinquella. The sequence goes on along the minus strand of OV277718.1, from coordinate 5,256,749 downwards.
CGTGTTGGTAGGGTTGAATGGTGCTCAGTATTTCAGTAAGATAGACTTATCTCAGGCTTATAACCAAATACCCTTAGATGACTCAAGAAAGTATACTGTCATTAACACTCATCGTGGGTTATTCCAGTACAATAGGCTAGTGTATGGTTTAGCGTCGAGTGTAGGTATTTTCCAACGCATAATGACTAATGTTTTAGGAAATATTCCCAATATTCAGATATTTCTCGATGACGTGATTATTGGCGGGAAAACTAAATCGGAACACATGCAAGCATTAGAAACGGTTTTGGAGAGGTTGACCAGCAGTGGGCTAAAATTAAAAAAGAGTAAATGTGTATTTCTGGTGGACGAGGTATCTTATTTGGGATACATTGTATCGAAAAGGGGAATAAAAGTAGATAAAACGAAGGTCGAAGCGATAACAAAGATTCAGAGTCCTCAAGATGTGAACGAGTTGCGTTCGTTCCTTGGTTTTGTTAACTTCTTTGCAAAATTTGTTAAGAATATCAGTACCGTTTTGGTACCGCTGTATAATCTTTTGAGGAAAGGTGTCGTGTGGAACTGGGACAAGTGCTGCCAGCGGGCCTTTGTGGAGGTAAAGAGGTTGCTCACGAGTGCCGCGGTCTTAGCGCACTATGACCCTCGCAGACCGCTGATAGTGACGTGCGACGCGTCGGCGCGTGGCGTGGGCGCCGTGCTGGCGCAGCCGGGGCCGGACGGCGCCGGCGAGCGGCCCGTGGCCTATGCCTCGCGCACGCTCACCGAGGCTGAGAAGAACTACTCTCAAATTCACAGGGAGGCACTAGCGATTATCTTTTGTATGAAGAAGTTTCATCAATATCTGTTTGGACGCCGTTTTATTTTGCGTACCGACCACAAACCTCTCGTATCCATCTTCGGCCCAAACGTGGGTATACCGACAATGACCGCCAGCCGCATGCAGCGCTGGGCTACTATTTTGTCGGCATATAACTATGATATAGAGTATGTTAAGTCAGAGGACAACTGTGCGGATGGCTTGTCGCGGCTGCCCATGGATACTAACGGTACTAGGGAGGATTCAGTTCCGGAGCAGACTTATTTGCATTTCGCCCAGGACGCGTTATTGTTAGATAACAATGAAATAAGGAAACAAACAGCTAGGGATCCCATTTTAAGTAGAATTCTGAGTTTCATTCGCGATGGTTGGCCATCGGAGTGCGAGGTCCAGGGCATGCAGCCATATTTTAACAGAAAATTAGAGCTATATGAAGAATTGGGATGCATCATGTGGGGCCATAGGGTAGTGATCCCGGAGAAGAGCAGAGGTAGGGTTTTGGAGATCATACATGAGCCGCACATGGGCATAGTAAAGTCAAAGGCTTTGGCGCGTAGCTGTCTGGTGGGCTGGCCTCGACGAAGCAGTGGAGGCTGCTTGCCGCACCTGCGCCGCGTGTGCCGCGCACTCCGATGCTCTGCCTAAGCAGACGCCGCGTTCATGGCCATGGGCCCAACGTCCGTGGACTAGGTTACATGCGGATTTCCTCTCAATCTACGGGAAAACCTATCTAGTGGTCGTAGATGCGATGTCAAAATGGCTTGAAATTTTCCACGTTCCCAGTACGGCGGCGAGCAGTACTATAGACAGACTTAGCGAGCTGTGGAGTCGATGGGGTATTCCGAAGCAGTTGGTATCGGACAACGGTCCCCCATTTACTAGTAATGACTTTTCGTTGTTCTTAAAAGAGGGAGGGATAGATCACATTTTTACTGCCCCTTACCATCCGTCGTCAAACGGAGCAGCAGAAAATGCAGTTAGGACGTTGAAGCGAGTCATTAAAAAAGCCGTTACAGAGAAAAAGTGTGTAGATCGAGCTTTACACACGTTTTTGTTACATTACCGAAATACTGAGCACACTTCGACCGGGGAGAGTCCTGCCATGTTGCTGATGGGGAGACGACTAAGGACTAAGTTAGATATTCTGAAACCGGATAGGGAGACAAAGGCAAAATCTGCTCAAAAGCGTCAAGTAGACGCAGCAGGGGGTGCAGAGAGGACCGTACAATTAGGTCAGGATGTTTGGTATCGCCAGTATTTGAAAGGGGACAAGTGGGTGCCAGGGACTATATCGGATTCCTTGGGGACAAACAATTACAGGGTATTAGATACAGATGGGAAACAAGTGCACCGACACATCGATCAGCTGAAACGTAGGTCTAGGAGTTCCCTTGTATTCCCGTCTGGCTCAGGGGATCGAACCTTGAGTCCAGTAGGAGCCTCCGCGGAACTAGCATCAGAGGCAGAGAGCCAGTTGGAGCAGCAGCCGGTTCGGCCGGCGACGCCGGCTCGACGTGGCCGGTTGAGGGGGGAGGACGTAGAGGATGGGCCTATTGCCGCATTAGATACAAGTCCTCACGATCTACCTTCGGGTTCGTCTCCCGCAGGAACTGTACCGTCCCGGTCTCGCCCATTACGTAAATGTAGATTAGATAAGGTGTGTAATTATAAGTGTTAGGTTAATTCATAAAACATCACTGTATAGGTTAACTAGTTATATAAGATAGTAACGGGGTTTATTGTGAATTTAGTGGGGAGGGATGTAGTGTAGGTAACTTAGTATTAATATGGTAGGGTAGTTATGCGCGGCGCCTCTCGCCTGTCATTGTATCTGACAGTCTGAATATACCGTTGTACAAAGACTACGTGGTTTCATTGCATCCCCCAAACGCACCCTTGCCTAGGACATTACACTAACTATTATGAAACTCTTAAAGAAGACTCTAAGTACATTTAAGATATTTTATTTTATTTTATTTAATATGGCACACCAACAGTATACATATTTAAACATTTACAATAACATAGGAACGCTAAAAATCTATTTCTAATACACACACATATAACAAACGCACACAGCATTGGCCAGTAACACAAGTAATCTACAAATATATATAAATCAATACAATATCTTACAAAATATAAAATTTCAACATTCAAACCATCACCGCAAACGAGTGAGGATTGCGGTGCGTTCCTGCACAAAATGTGTGTTATGATATCATAAATAATTAAAACTAATAATTCTGGGCTATAAAATAAAGAATTTTTGGTATAAGACCCAAAACGAGTTACTTTTAATGAGCTTTGTTGGTTTTTTATTTTATTTTAATATTAAATATCTCCGTAACTTTACACTGGAGGACAATTGGTTTTGCATACTTATGTTAGGTAACATAAGTTCTAAAATGCCCACAACATTTTGGTACCTGGGTCCTATTTAATAAACGTTACAATTGTCATTTACAATTACAATTCAGGGTACATTGCTGATAATGTTAGTGACACATTACCTACTACATGTTTAGCGTCAATAGTAACCAGCAATGTACCCTGAATTGTAATTGTAACGGCCCTGGCCGTATCAGCGTAGAAACTCATACTAATTCAAACGAGATACCGTAAACTAGCAAGGATTACGCATGATACAATATGCATGTTAATGTCACAAATAATTAAAACTAATAATTCTGGACTATAAAACAAATAAAGTGGTAAAAAAACCAAACCGAGTAACTTTTAATGACTTTTGTACAGTAAATTTTTTGAAACTTTAAAGTTAAATATCTCCGAAACGCTACACCGCAGGACAATTTTTTTGCATAACAATGTAAGGTAATATTCGCCCTAAAATACCCACAACATTTGGTACCTGGCCGCTTAAAAAAAAAAAGACGCCAATATTAGCCATACCCCTTTTGTTTTTTTAATATTTTTTTTATTCATTTTAGGAAAACTTACGGACTAATTACAGGATAGTATGTAGTGAGCCGTATGGATATGGAATGGCAGTTGGTTTCAATTTTGTCTTTTTTTATGAAAATCTTCCAGGCAGGAAAGTTTCTCGCAAATAATAATTGGTTCATTTTTCAATTGGTATGTAGGTACGCTAGATCTTCATTTCCAGTAACTTGAACCCATTTTTTGCATCTGAAAATAAAACATGTATACAAAAGTGTAATCTTATCATATCATCAAAAATATGATGGATGATTTTTGTATGGTGGATGTTCTGATATTTCAGAATATCTCTGACTACCTCCTCGGGGAGCATAGTCGTTCGTATCCGTATGCGTCTGCATGTATGTATCAACAATTATATCGATATCGACATTTCTCCAAATCCCTCACTTCTTTACAAATACTTCCCGCTCTTTACGAAAATGATTGCCTAAATATAAACCTGGGCTGATAAATAGGATAAATTTATGCTTACCGAGCTTCATCCAGTGGAAATCTTGCAATGAAGTTATGTTTTTTACCATCTTTTCTTTCCGACCTTTCACAGCATATTTCGCATTTCTAGTAACTTAATTTTAAGCTTTTATGGTGCAATATCACGTAATACACTGAATTTAATTGTGTTTTATGTTTTATATTCAGGTTTATTTATTAATTCTAAATATAATAAACACCCAAAAACATTTCAAATAATTTAGACAGAGTCCGTTTCATAACGTGTGAAAAACATTTGAATTACGTCACGTGAGATTTCATGAAAGAGAGGGTCAAGAAAAGAGACGAATATAGACGCCCATTCAAGTTCTGCCCTATCCCATACATTTTCTCGCATCTATGCAGTTGCGATAGACTGGTTAGAATTATGAGTGTGTTTTTGTGGCTCGATAATAATGTTGTCAAAATCATATGTCTGAAAATATTGGTTTTATTACACCAACGCTCTCTCTACTGCATATTAAAAACCGCGCTGCCGTTGAAGAATGTGGTAGTGTAGTAAAGGTGCAACGTTTGCTTTATTTAGTTTTAGAACGGATTTGGAAATTAAAAGAGAAAAACATAATTTAATTTAACAGAATAATTGCCCCCATACCGTAGTTATTTCTTTATTGGTTAGTTTGATTTGATAAAAATATTTCAAACCGTTTTTTCACAATAGTAATTTTTTTGACGTTTATTGAATGTCGATAAGTGGATGTGATTTGGAACGCACCCTACCTCTTGCAAACTACCCGCCCGTCAAAACTCGTTGTAAAGCAGTCCGACCAAATTGAAGAAGTTGACAATGACTACACTTTGGCGCTAGTTTCTACGCAAATTATGAAAGATTGAAAGAGAGAACCGATTAGTTCGCAGAATATTACTGACATTTTCAAATATTCGCCTTATTTAATTCATACTTCGCGTTTAGTCCGTATCGCATGCCCACGAGTCTATTTTCGTGTTTTTACCGAATTTTGCTGCAAAATTATTGCAAATGTGAAGTGATTAGTGCATTAAAATGGCAGCCAGCCAAAAGAGAAGCCGGAAGACTAAGCTGGTGCCCCGCGAATGCACAGATTTTGCGGTCGACAAGTATTTACTACTGCAGGTAACCACCATTTTGTTAAAATAATTCTACCCCAGTATTTCGACGAAACTATTTTTGTATTATTATTCTTGATAAACGCTGAAAACTTGTTGATAAAAAACTAATCGGAACCATTTATGGATAAAAAAGGAAATACCTATATCCTGAAAATTTATGTGATGTGAAAATTTTACATACCCTTCGTGACATTTATTATTTTGTGGGTAGATTTTTTATTTTTGTTTTTATTTACATCACTAGTTAACTGTGCTAGTTAAATAGTGGAAAATTTAACAGTTTTACAATAAAATAAAAAATCAGCATTATTTCTACCTTTTTTTTTCCTTTGTCTTAACTTTTAGTGTTCAATTTCTATGATTCTGTATACATATTCCGAGAGATAAGTGTACTTTTTGCAACCATCAGCAGCAAGGCTGATTTAGTGTTTATGGGGTGTAGAGCATCTCTGTGATGGGGATGGACCAGGTCTGCCTGCATAACTCCAGTCGGCTTAGGAGTTACTGATGATTAAAGGTCTGTAAAAAATTAACGATCAGCTGCAAGGCTGATCGTATGATATTGTTGTAGTATGCACTGTAGCTATGTGAACTGTACAAAAGCTGACATGGTTCAGGAGATACAGCCGTTCAAAGGTCGGAACGTTGACTGGCTGTATCTCCTAAACCGACTGACAGAACTTGACCGTTTTTGTACTGTTCACATAGCTACAGTGCATACTACAACAATTAATTAATTTTTTACAGACCTTTAATCATCAGTAACTCCTAAACCGACTGGAGTTATGCAGGCAGACCTGGTCCATCCCCATCACAGAGATCCTCTACACCCCATAAACACTGAATCAGCCTTGCTGCTGATGATTGCAAAAAGTACACTTATCTTTATAGTATACAAGCTTTTACCCGCGACTTCGTTCGCATAAATTATATACCAGAGTTTAAGTCAGATGATAAGCTATCAAACAAAAAAGGTTTCATCAAAATCGGTTCATTAGTTTTTGCGTGATACTCGAACAAACAACACCCAAACAAACAAACAAACATACAAATAAACAAACAAACAGACAGACAAAAAATCCAAAAATTGGTGATTTGGAATCAGGGACAGGTAACAACCATGTCGTAATTTTTTTTTTGTAAATATCTTCAATGTACAGACACATTTCTGTTACAGTTTTATAATATTTTAGATGACTATACAAGCATGAATCTGTAGGTAGCCTTCTCCATGTTTTGCCAGCAATAATTCATGCCATTGCCATGCCATTTTATGTCTTTGGTTAAAAAAAAATTTCATTTCCATAATTACAAATATCTAAAAAAAAATAAACAGATATTTCCACACTTAGTAGGGACAGTAGGGTCAACACGTCTTTCATTTCATTTCACGTATACGCTGTTATAATAAAATCCATGAGACCTCTTTGAATCTTTCAGAAAACATGTTTAAAACCCTCAATGGGAGAAGGAAAAAAAAAGGAAGCTAAAATGGTTTACCTTTTTATTTATAGTACTAGTGTTTAGTTGTGTTTTCGGTAGGAAGTGTTAGGTTTTCATTTAATTTTTTTGTAGAGTCAAGGTTAAGGCACGATGGGGCTGACATAACCTCAGGGTTAAAAGCTCAAATTAAAAAAAAAACCGACTGCATAAAAAAACTATTAACTGAAAAGAGAAAAACAAGCTCTATAATCACTAATCAGCTATAACAACACTTAGCAAAATATATAATTTGAATGTTTTTAGGTAGGTATCACAAACGGGGACAACAAAGAATTATAAAACGTTTGTACGTAAGTACCTTTTGTTTGTCCCCGCCTGCAATACCTACCTAATAACATTCAAATTATATATTTTGCTTAGTGTTTGTTATAGCTGATTATGATTAGTGATTTGTTTTTCTCTTTTCAGTTAATAGTTTTTTTATGCAGTCGGGTTTTTTGTTTTTTGTAATAATTTAGTTTATTTCATACTTTTTAGTCTTGTGTCGAAATGGTAGCATAAAAGTACTAAAATATACAGGGTGGCCGGGGAGTTGACGTTCAAACGTAAAATTTAGGTCCGGTATGTCGTGGGGTATCCGAATCACCCCCATGTATGTTCCGCGATTTTTTATAGTTTTCGAGTTATGGTGATTTTTCCGATTTTTTGAGGATACTCGACATGACCGGCTTGAACAACTTCTAAAAAAAAAAGTGAAGATCAATTCTAGCCAAATTAGCCCTCTTAAGTACTACTTTTTATTTATGATTATGAAAGCTGAGAGTTGGGCGCATTTTTGAGATTGGCTAAAAAATCATAAGGTCACCTGTTTAGAGTTTTAATTTAAAGTTGAAAATTTAGTCATAATTCACGGATCGCAAATTTTTAACTTTAGACCAATATTTTCAAAACTTTTATCAAAGTTACGATGCTGATGATGTTATGAATAAAGGCACAATTCATGAAGATTAAGTTGCAAAAAAAGAATCTCTAAAAAGTCTTACACTTTTTTTTTAGAAGTTGTTCAAGCCGGTCATGTCGAGTTTCCTCAAAAAATCGGAAAAATCACCATAACTCGAAAACTATAAAAAATCGCGGAACATACATGGGGGTGATTCGGATACCCCACGACATACCGGACCTAAATTTTACGTTTGAACGTCAACTCCCCGGCCACCCTGTATACATATTTAGAATCGTCTGGTTACTAGCTTTCACATGATACCCATGTTGTATTTTTTTCAAAAAAAAAAATTTTTACTCTTCCTCCTTTTTTAATTCGCAGACGTCATAACAAAATAATATGGCCTATGACACTCTTACGATTTTTATGAATCTAACGACACCTCATACGTCAAAATCCATCAAGCCGTTTAGGCGGTAGGGCGTGCCAAAGAAATAGACATACAAACATACATACATACGCTCGAAAAACATAACCCTCCTTCTGGCGCAGTCGGGTAAAAAAAGCAGTATATTAAAAAAAATACCTAAAAATAAAACTGGATTGATTATTTGACAGCCCGGTAGTACAGTCGGTGACAGCCCGGTAGTACAGTCGGTAGTGAACCTGCCTGCTGTGCCGAGGGTCGCGGGTTCGAATCCCGTAAGGGACAAATACTTGTATGATGAATATGAATATTTGTACCCGAGTCATGGATGTTTGTATCTATATATGTATTCTAAATCGTTGTCTAGTCATCATAATACAAGTCCAGGCTAGATACTGGTACTTTAAATGTGACTAGATAATTTGTGTGACATTGTCCAAGATATTTATTTATTTATTTAAATTATGAAAATGCTATGAGTCAGGGTCTGAGTGTCACTAACTTATAGTGTACTGTATAGTGTCAATTATTTTTATTAAATAAACTATGTAATAAAAAATAAAACTTAAGAATTTATATTGTTTAGTTATTAAGGCTTTGACTGCCAAATGACTGACAAACAATGGAAAATCTATTGTTATTATGACCCGCCGGCGTTCAATGTTGTAGAGTTTCTGGCCACATCTTCTCTACAGCGACAACACGTTCCGACGCGGTGGTAGCTTCAAAAAAGATTTGATGTTTAATAAGTGTGCTTCAAGCTCCTATATTGAATAAATAATGTTGAGTTTGAGTCTCTCCGCAATACGCCACAGAGATGCTTTTAGCCGCGGTTTATACAGAAGAGACGTGTGCTGGTGGCGGATAGTCAAAGTAACACAATACGAGGGCGACACTGAAAGTTTCAAGAATGGACCAGTTAGTGACAATGCCAATGAAAAATTTATTTTAATTACGAATAAGAAACTCTTTATCAACCTGTAGCCGAAAATTTTATTCGATTGTCATTTGTTTTAACGATTTGGCGGCAATTTGAAAAGTGCGTGTCGCGAGGCAAAACGAATTTAGCAGGGAAAAATGTTTTCTCCCCAATTTATTACGATTTTCGTCGTGGTCCTAGTCCATAACAAAGTTAATGATAAACTTCGATTGGTATTTCATGATGAAGCCCTGTCCCTTGACACTTGTTTACAACTGATTAAATGAGTTTAGGCATGATCGGAGTAATCTCAGTGATGATCTACCTGGGAGATGTCGTTCAACGGCGACAACTGAACAAAACGCCAATGCTGTGCAGCTCATGAGAGAGGCTGATAAGAGAGTGACCTACCAGCAGATTCAGGCAAGCTTCAGCATTGATATGAGTCAAGTGCAAAAGATCCTACACGAATATTAAGGCGTAGGGAAGCTTTGTACTAGATGAATACCCCATAATTTAACCGATTTCAATAATTTCATAGTAAAGCAGAGGGGGTCCACTGCTTCTCACTTTCTCAGAGGTTCCATTGAACGGGACGATACATAAAATGGAATGGAGGCCACTTCTAAAAATATTAAAAGTATTACCAACCTCCTACTTCTATACACTTTTTATTGTCTAGAAACTTTCAGTGTGCCCCTCGTATAAACCTTATACAGGGTTATTTGTAATTCGACGTATTCCTTTCAGAACGTTAAAGGGCAGCATAAATGCAATTATGTGAACCCCCATATGTGGGGTCGGAAATCAATAGTTTTAGAGATATTTGGAATTTAAGGTTTTTTACCAAAAAACCAATTTTTTCACACATTTTCTTAAATTAAAAAAAAATTGCTATGGCGTCGATTTGAATTTTAATTCATAGCTAACACTTTTTCCGAGATTTTTTTCATAAATCAATGTCCGATCATACTGAGCATTTCAAAATAAATCAATAACAATGACGGGTAATTTTTGAAAAAAAATTACAATGTCTTGAAATCATGCCATTTTTCTCAAAAAAATTGTATGAAAAAAAGTGTGCGTTTTACTGAAATAACTTCCTCGTTTTGTTAGCTTTCTAAAGAGGTATAAATATTCTAGAAATAAATGGAATTACAATGTCAAAAAAGGTTTTTTACTTAGTACATGATACGTAGAGGCAGCATTCTCTTGGCGAAAAATTTTACGATATTTTTTTAGATAACATTATTTATTAATTTTAATCTACACATCTTACTCAGAGGTTTTTTGGTAAAAAACCTTAAATTCCAAATATCTCGAAAACTATTGATTTCCGACTCCACATATGGGGGTTCACATAATTGCATTTAGGCTGCCCTTTAACGTCCTGAAAGGAATACGTCGAATTACAAGTAACCCTGTATACCTAGTACGTAGTATAGCGTCGTTCAGGCGACGTCGCCTGGAGGCGCGGGCGCGATTCTCCTTTACGACAAAAACGCCGCTATGCTACGTACTATAAGGTTTATATTGTGTTACTTTGACTATCCGCCACCGCGACACGTCTCTTCTGTATAAACAGCACCTTATACTGTGCTTGAATTAATGTTAATTCCTGTATGTTTTAGGAACAGATTCAGCCACTGTTGAGGCAGATCCCTGAACAAGGTCTATCCCAAGCTCAGTCAAACGTAAGTTCAATAGTTTTATACATAAATCCATTCAACTAATAAGATTAAAATACAGGGGTAAACAGTTGCATTACTCTAAGGCTCTAGACAGACGGACCGCATTTCAACTGAAATTCAAGTGTTCAAGTGCAGTTTCAATGCAGATGACATACAGAATACAGTTGATTGCAGTTGAAATGCAGTCCGTCTGTCTAAAGCCAAACGGCTCTTACCATCTTGTTCCTTTTTCAAAATGCTGTTTTAAAAATACATATTTATTTAAAGACATGCAAGAAGTATTAACAACTTTATACCTGGAAAATAAGGTATATGTTCCATTGATACATAGACGAAGAATTTTTAAGTCTAGCGATTTCAATCTCTTTGCAAAAGTTTAAAAAGTATATGTCAATTCGGACAAAAATTTGCTATGATTTTATATGAGATTGTGCATCTTGTTCTTTTATAATATACTAGCGGCCCGTCCCGGCTTCGCACGGGTGGACGTCTAATCTTTTCTAGCAATAAATATAGCCTATGTTACTCAGGGTGAATGCAGCTTTCTAATGGTGAAAGAATTTTTTAAATCGGCCCAGTACTTTTTGAGCCTATTCATTACAAACATACAAACATACAAAAATAGGTACAAATCTTTCCTCTTTATAATATTAGTGTAGATTACGAAGATATAAAGCTTTGACATTTTTCATACAATATTTTCAAAGCTTTATATCTTCGTAATTATATTATAAATTGCAAATGTTATTTGATACGCGACATCTAGATTTTCTAAACTATTTTTCCATATATAAAATACTAGCGGCCCGTCCCGGCTTCGCACGGGTGGACGTCTAATCTTTTCTAGCAATAAATATAGCCTATGTTACTCAGGGTGAATGCAGCTTTCTAATGGTGAAAGAATTTTTTAAATCGGCCCAGTACTTTTTGAGCCTATTCATTACAAACATACAAACATACAAAAATAGGTACAAATCTTTCCTCTTTATAATATTAGTGTAGATTACTTTTATTAATTCCGTCTACGCGTATTGTGCGTCAAACGTTTGATTTGTATGGACTGAAACCACCTTAACACATTCCGGGGCAGTGAATGAGACACAATAGAACTTTTATTGTAATCACGGCTATGGGCGGTCACTGTCCCGGAACGTGTTAAGAGGGCGAGTCTGTTGCATTTGGCCTGTTTGTTTTACTAGTATTACATATAAATTGATTAATTGTTTTTTGTGTATTCCTTTCATGCCTCAATTTTGACTGAAATATGGTATGTACGAGTATGTGTGAGATTTATTATGAACTAATGGCGTTCGCGCAACCCACGAACTTTAAATACTCATAACTTTTGTTTGCGTGAACCGATTGCGATGAAATAAAGCCTAAATGTTAATCCAAACTAAGCCCTATGCTTTTGTGAAAACCCCACCCAAATCGGTTCAGTAGTTTTGAAGTGATTTGTCTAGTTTCAAGTGATGCGTGCACAAACAGACAAAAGTTCAAAAAAAATTTTTTTTACAAAAAATTAAAACTGACTTCAAAAACTCAAAAAGTAAAAAATAATAAATATTGCAGCCGATGAATTTTACGTTATTTTACGCGTTAAGTGCGAGTCGGGCTACTCGCGCACCGAGGGTTCCGTACCACACAACCACAGAACACAAAATTATTAACTTAGAAAAAAAACACTTTTTTTGTCCGGGACCTTTAGCGCAAGACCGACTCGCACTTGACCGGTTTTTAGTATTTGTTGTTATTCTGTAGAGCTTGCTTTATAATCACACTAAGTTTGACGCTTGTATGTATTACCGTTTTTACGATAGAGCGTGAAGAAAAAACGTTGATAAAAACTAGTTTCTTGTTGAGAACCCCCCTTAATTTTTAACTTTTTGACATTTTTATTATTTGTTAACAAATCCGCCGTAACCACGCACATTCTGTGAATTTCAACTATCTAGCTTTTACGGTTCAAAAGTTACAGTGACAACGTAGGCTTAGTAATAGGGTCCCGTTTTCACCCTTTGGGTACGGAACCCTAAAAATTATTTTTGCCTCAAAACTTAAAATGCGAATAACTTTAAATTTTATGTATCAAAATAATTAAATTATTGTTTCAATCTAATTATTTTGTGTGTGTAGCCCTTGATAGAAGGCAGTGGAAGGACCTGGAGGAGGCCTTTGCCGAAAGGCACTCTGAGCTTAGAGATTTTATAGATTTATAATAACAATGGAATGCGAAACCTAATTTATTAATTGCATTAAAGTAACTGCATGGAACTAAATAATAATAATTCAAATTTAAAATAATGTAATTATAAAAGTCTAAGAATAATTAATTTGTAAATGAAAATGAATTTATTTAATTAAGAATGAAATGAATATTGTAAAATGGAAATTTTGTTCAGAAATAAAGGCTATTTGATTTGATTTGAATTATTTTGTTATAAATCAGTTGGGGTGTATGAGGTTTTGCGTTAATTCATTAACACATTGTATTTCTCTAGTAATATGAAATTTTCTATTTTCCAGGATGACATACAGCCACTGCTCAGGCAAACGATACCGGGCCACAGAGAAGATCCGGAATCATTTCTAAAATTCAACGTCCAAGTGGAGGTTGAGGAATATAACGAAGAAAATAAAGTGGAGATCGTTAACGATTCAGGATGCACCAAACCAACGACTACCCCGTTATGTGGTAAAGATAGAAAAACAAACAATGTATTGAGAAAAAAGATCGCTACCGATTCGAAACAAACTACAGAGCTAAAGCATACTTTATTATGTTTAGAGAGAGAAACTGACGAGTTAGAAATGGATATTGTAAACGATTCTTTAGAAGACACTTTAGGAGAAAAATCTACGCTACCATGTGAAAGTAACGAAGAAAATAATGTGGAGATGGTTACCGATGAAGAAGGTACCAAACCAACGAGAACTATTATATACATTCAAGACAAAAAAACAGGCAATGTATTAGGAAAAGAGATTTCTGATACAGATGAAACTTCTGAACCAAAGTTGACTTCACTGTTATGTGTAGAGAAAGAATCTGATGAATTGCCAATGGAGATTGTAAACAATTCCATAGAAGACACTATAGGAAGAAAATCTACTACACTACCTTGTAAAACTGATAGAGAAATAGTAACGGAGATCTGCAACGATCCAGAAAGTAGTACAGAAGTAACAGAGACCGTTGACGATCCAGAAAGCAGTGCAGACGAAACGGAGATTGGTAACGATCCAGAAAGCAGTACAGAAGAAACGGAGATTGGTAACGATCCAGAAACTAGTACAGAAGAAACGGAGATTGGTAACGATCCAGAAAGCATTACAGAAGTAGTAGAGATTGTTAACGATCCAGAAAATAGTACAGAAGCAACGGAGATCGGTAACGATCCAGAAAGTAGTACAGAAGCAACGGGGATTGATAATGATCCAGAAAGTAGTATAGAAGTAGTGGAGATTGTTGACGATCCAGATAGCAGTACAGAAGAAACAGAGATTGTTAATGATCCAGAAATCAGTACAAAACCAACGACAACACTGTTATGCGTTAAAGATGGAAAAGCTGGGAGTAAACCAAGAAAGGAATCTAATAACGATATTGGAAACACTGTAAGAAAGCATATTAACACGTATTTAAGAAAAGAGCCCACTATGTTAACATTCAATGAATTAGAAAAGAAGATCGCTAACGAACGGAAAAAGAACACAACCGTTACATGTGCTGTGGACCGAGAAACTATAAAAGAGGCCATGAACGAAATATCAAAGACAACTACAAACATTGCTGATAAAATCATAGAAATAGAAGTAAAAAATTTACTAGGAAAGAAATTGGACATCATACAACTCAGTTACCATGACGATTTGATACAAAAAGCTTTGCAAGAGTGGCGAACGTGGTACTACCAGTCAAAACTAAGAGAATGCATCGTTTCATACAAATGCTACATCTGCAATTTAGCCTGGTGGCACTTAACTCCGTTCCGTCATCACATTAGAACCCACGAAGAACCCAAAATTGGCTTAGAGACTGTGTTACGTGAATGCCACTTGATTTGCTACTCAGACGATGCCAGCAGGAAAGATATAGAAATAAACGGAAACTGCTGGAGGTGCTTAAAAAGCTCCACGAAACATACGTATAAATATCGAAAAGACGACCTGAGTTTTCAATGCGAAGGATGCCACAATTCATTTTTCCCGTGCTGGAATTTAGTGAAACACGAAGCAATTTGTCAGAGATACCACAAAATAATATTCAAAGACACCGTGAGGCACGAGAGCGATTGGAAATGCAATATATGCGACTTAAACCTGCTTACGAAGAAACGGTTTCATTCGCACATGTCTGGGTATCATTCTGTGAGATCGGACGTCCCAGTACCCACTCCGTTACAAAAGAAATGCTATTTTTGTGAACAAGAGTATCACTTATTTAGCTCGCATACCTGTTTGAAAAAGAACTGCAATTTTCAATGCACAAACTGCTTTAGGAGATTTCAAACGAATTGGTTCGTTGAGTTTCACTTGAAGATGTCTAAGCGTAATTTTGATTGTAGAGTTTGTCATAAAAGTCTTAAGACGCAGTGTATGGAAATGGAGCATATGGTCAGGCATACGGATAATTATGTTCACGTGTACAGATGTCTGTTCTGTGAGGATTACGTACTGTTTTCAAATCTGGACGCTTTCAGATTGCACGTAGATTGCGCTCCGGGACATGTGAAGAAGAGTGGAACGAGGCTGATACGGAATTATTGTGAGATTGTGAGTATATTTCTGTGCAAAGGGACCATCAAATTGAACAACTTTCAGTATGAGACCAGGAGCGCGATTTTTGGAACTCATTCGCTGAGTTCAGCAGTTGAAAATGTCAAAATTACTATGGAGATATGCATCTTTCTACTGCTGATTTGACTTTTAAAAATCGCACTCCTGAAGTGCGATTTTTGAAAATCATACGAGCGACTTGGCAGTAGAAAATGGCAAAATTACTATGGAGATTATGCATCTTTCTACTGCCAAGTCACTCGTATGATTTTCGAAAATCGCACTTCTGAAGTATTATTTTTGAAAGTCAAATCAGCAGTAGAAAGATGCATATCTCCATAGTAATTTTGACATTTTCAATTACTGAGCTGCACCGCCGCTAGCGGTATCGGTTGCCAAATTCTGGCAAAGTACTATTTAGCGACTTTGTTGTGTTGAAGTCGACACGATAAGCAAGCAACTACTGAGCTCAGCCAATGAGTTTCAAAAATCGCACTCCAGGATCGAAATCATTAAAATAAATCTGATGACATTTAAGTCTGGATGAAAAAAAATGTGCTATACCATACGTTTGGGTCAAGTAGGGTTGTAGTTTGGGGTACACCTCCTAGCACCCACACACTGACAATATCTCCGCGTAGCCCCGTCTGGCGCTGCCTTGGCTGCCTATATCGTCGTACGTACTGGCGAGCACACATACAATCCGCATTTGGTACCATTGTATGAAGATAGATTACTGTCTTATACTGTGGTTGTAGTTTTGTATAGAACAGCTGATTTGTTTTTTCGCGATTTCGATGTTGGTCCCGTAGAGAAAGTTGTTCAGTTTGATGGTCTGATCATCCCCTTAAAAAAGCATCTGTCCCATGGGGGTAGGCAGAGACCACGGACCGCCACACGCTACGCAACGCGTAAATAATAACTTTAAATAATTAATTTTATTATTATTATTTGCAGATGATAGTGCCGAAATCCTGCATGACAAAACAGACTCCAAAAATAGTTAGACTTGGTAAGTATATTCTGGATACTTTTACAACAAACAAATTGAATTAATGAATGTGACAAAATATTCGTGAGGAAACCTGCATGCTTCAATTTCGAGGCATGTATCGTGCCCACTGTCCATTACAAGTGGCGACGGGCTCACTCCCCGTCACACTGGACAGAGTTTCGGTACTACTAGTGAAACGTGGATGCTCTGAGGTTTCAGGATATCTCTGACCTCGGAGAATATAGTCGTGAGCATATGCACAAAATATTAGTAGTAACTTTAGTTTCTAGGTGAAAATTATTTGACTGAGTTTATGTGAATCAATCAATCAAATCAACTCACCCACTGCTGGGCATAGGCCTTTTATTTAGTCATTCTTTACCCTTTCATCATCATCAGCCTATACACGTCCCACTGCAGGGCACAGACACTACCCTCAGGGAGGGTGTATGTACACACGGTGACAGATCAACCTACCCATAGTTGAACTCTATGTTCATGGACATAAGGTCGAACTATGGGTAGGTTGTTTGTCGCCGTGCGTACGTTAGTGTAGTACCACGCGTGCACAATGCGGTGCGGTACACTTCACATACACATCACAGTCTATACACGTCCCACTGCAGGGCACAGACACTACCCTCAGGGAGGGTGTATGTACGTTAGTGTAGTACCACGCGTGCACAATGCGGTGCGGTACACTTCACATACACATCACAGTCTATACACGTCCCACTGCAGGGCACAGACACTACCCTCAGGGAGGGTGTATGTACGTTAGTGTAGTACCACGCGTGCACAATGCGGTGCGGTACACTTCACATACACATCACAGTCTATACACGTCCCACTGCAGGGCACAGACACTACCCTCAGGGAGGGTGTATGTACGTAGGTGTAGTACCACGCGTGCACAATGCGGTGCGGTACACTTCACATACACATCACAGTCTATACACGTCCCACTGCAGGGCACAGACACTACCCTCAGGGAGGGTGTATGTACGTTAGTGTAGTACCACGCGTGCACAATGCGGTGCGGTACACTTCACATACACATCACAGTCTATACACGTCCCACTGCAGGGCATAGACACTACCCTCAGGGAGGGTGTATGTACGTTAGTGTAGTACCACGCGTGCACAATGAATTTCTTCTTCAGCGTATGCAGGTTTGCTCACGATGTTTTCGTTCACCGTTTGAAAAACTCATTGTTACATGGGATGTCGTCCGAGCGAATTCGAACCCGGACCTATATAATTGAATGTCCATACTTATCCGCAACGCGCCACCGATGCTCCCTTTAATAATAGTTAATGTCAATTCCAGAAAAATCCAAAGACGACTCTATACAAAAAATCGGAGAAAAAAGACAAATGTTGGAAACTAAAACATCAGAAAAACGTAAAAAACCTAATTCGGTGTCGATACTAAAAAGACAAGATTTAATTAAAGATAAAAACGACCAAAAATCTCAACAAGATAAAAACAATTCGGAATCCGAAATTATTATACAAAATGATCATATCGATTGTGATTCTGACGTTGAACTAGTGAACTCAGATGACGACGACGTACAAGTCATAAGTGACGATGACGAAGATGTACAACTCGACACTGGCGATAAAAACCGTGACGAAACTGTACAAGTCAAAAAAGAAAGTGTAGAATCAGAAGACATTACCTTGTCTAACGTCTTCCAACCGTCAAAAAGTGTTCTAAAAAAAGGAAATGATGATAATCGATCAATAAAGTCCAAAGCTTACGAACAAGATGATAAGTTTACTTACGAAAAAATGCTCGCAAAAGTTCTGCAGACATCCGGAAACATACCAGAAACCTTCACATTCTTAACAGAAATTTCTGATGATGACTTCGAAGACGACATCATTGTTTTAAACAAGAATTTAATAAAAGACTCAAATCTTGGTGATATTGAAATGGTAAATTCTATTGAAGCAAGCAATTTAGTCCCGGATGAAATGATATCGTCAAATTTGGTACCAGATGAAAAAGTTTCTTCAAATTTGGTGCCAGATGACATTGTATCTTCAAATTTGGTACCAGATGACATGGTATCTTCAAATTTGGTACCAGATGACATGGTATCTTCAAATTTGGTACCAGATGACATGGTATCTTCAAATTTGGAATTAAATTATACTGTAACTTCTAACTCGAGTACAGATAAATCTAATACAAAACGTCAACCTATTAAAAGTTATCTCAAAACAAAAGTTGCAAAAGCATCATCAAATACGAAATCAAATGAAACTACAACTTCTAATTCGGTACCAAACGAATCTGACAAACGAAACTCTAATTTGGAACCAAATTTGAATCGAATTAGGATAAAACAGGAACCAAATGAAGATTTAGAACAAAATACACAAGAAAGAGAACTAAATATTGACGTAATAAAAACAGAAGCAATTGACGACATAAGTGATACAAATATAGAAGAAACAAGTGAAACTCAGGAAGATAATACAAATGTAGAAGAAACAAGTGAAACTCAGGAAGGTAATACAAATATGGAAGAAACACCATCCATAGTGGAAACAGAAACTCTTTTAGACGTAAAAAGAGAATTAGATTCAGACTACAGTCATGATTCATTAGAATTAGACGAAGAAGAACTTAGGTTTACACAAATAAGTTGCATAAGAAAAATAGTGGGTGCGGATGAGGGCGGCAGAAATTCAGATGGGGGCGGTAATGTGCGTGTGCAATGGGTGACTCGAAGAAAAAATTACAAATGCACTAGATGCAGTTTTCAAGGTATGTTACATTAAAGTCTACAGGGTGAAATTGATATCATTAGCATCCTTTGAAACTACGAATAAGGGGCTGTTTAAACAGAAGTGACGTGGCGCGGACATTTCGCGGGCGGGGTGCGGCAATATAAACCTTATAGTACGTAGCATAGAGTCGTTTGGAGAATTACGCCCGCGCCTCCAGGCGGCGTCGCCTGGTGGCGGGGGCGCGACTTTTCTTTACGTCAAAAAACGACGCTATGCTACGTAATATAAGGTTTATATTGGTGTTGCTTTGACTACCCGCCACCGCCACGCGTCTCTTCTGTATAAACCCTACCTAAGAGTCTATCCATCAAACTGAACAACTTTTACTATGGGAGCAAACCGATCGGAGAAAAAGTCAGCTGTTCCATACTAAACTGCAATGCCTACTCGACTCAAATGTATGCAACAGCTGTTTTTTTTTGTTGCTCCGGTCAGTTTGCTCCCATAGTAAAAGTTGTTCAGTTTGATGTATTATATTATATCAATTTCACCCTGTATGCAGGGCAGGGTACACTTTTGATCAGACTGTCAAACTGAACAACTTTCTCTATGGGACCAACATCGAAATCGCGAAAAAAAATCAGCCATCCCATACATTTGGCTCGAGTAGGTTCACAGTTTTGTATGGGAGAGCAGGTTTTTTTTCATGATTTCGATGTTGGTGCCATAGAGAAAGTTGTTCAGTTTTATGGTCTGGTCATCCCCTTAAAAAAGTGTCAGCATATTAAGTAGGACACGTGTTAATGAATTAACGCAAAACTAGAAAGTAGTTTGTTTAGAATCGAGAGCAGAATCGAATTATCATGGTTTCAACAAAGATAATTTTTGTCAAAAAATTTAATAATTTGTTTGCAAAATTTTAAATTTACTGAACCCGCTGTCAACCCACCGCACGGGCCCACTCACCCTACTTAATACCAAAACAAGATTATAAAAATGTATCCATGAGTACGTTAGCGCTTTCTTTCAGTGCTGAAATGAT
This sequence comes from Agonopterix subpropinquella, assembly GCA_922987775.1. Taxonomy (NCBI): domain Eukaryota; kingdom Metazoa; phylum Arthropoda; class Insecta; order Lepidoptera; family Depressariidae; genus Agonopterix; species Agonopterix subpropinquella. Next base: position 5,236,404 of record OV277718.1, on the reverse strand, counting down.
AAAAAATCATTTTTGCCTCAAAACTTAAAATGCGAATAACTTTAAATTGTAATTATTTTGTTATAAATCAGTTGGGGTGTATGAGGTTTTGCGCTAATTTATTAACACGTTGTATAAGGTCTAACAAAATTAGCTGAAACATGGCTGAAACTATTTTAATTTTGTTACCAATTTGAAGACCAATTTTGTTAGACCTTATATTTCATGAAGGCACTTCGACTTAGCGTAGAGTTTTGGGACATCCGTTATATAGAACTAGACACTGCCTGCTGTGCCCAGAGTCGCGGGTTCGAATCCCGCAAGTTGACAAATAATCTGTATTGTAAATAAGAATACCAGAAATAACCCGAGTCGTGAATCCTACTTAATATTATAAACGCGAATGTTTGTAAGTATGGATGGATGGATGTTTGTTCCGCTTTCACGCAAAAACTGCTGAACGGATTTTGATGAAATTTGGCATACAGATAGACCATGGCCTGGATTAACACATAGGGTACTTTTTAGCCGGGTAACGCAGACGAATTCGCAGGCAAAAGCTACTGATTGTATAAGTTTTAGTTATACGACCTTCATAGAAAATAGTTATACACTAACTTAAAAATTTATATTTCAGCCCATCACGCCGAATACAAGCTTCACATCCAAAACTGTTGCCCGAGACAAAAACACAAACAGAAAAAACACAATACTAAATCCATATGGACCACAACCAAATGCACCAAATGCAATGAAACTTTCAACAAACTCAAAAACTACATCGCACATTTTAGTAGACACGATATCCCGTATTCTACGTGTCCACAATGCCATCAGCGGACTAGTATCCCTTCATCATTGGCCCCACATCTTCTAAAACATGTCAAATCGTCTTTTGTAAGAGCAAACTACATAAATAAAGATGCGATATCTCGTAATGTATATCAGTGCACCGTTTGTAAGCAAAAAGGCATTTTGTTTAGAGATTTAATGCAGCATTGGGAAAAGCATTTGAATGTTAAAACTACTGAGGTTGTGGAACCTAAATTGGAGGAGAGTGATGATGATGATTCTGTTATTACTGCTGCTCTGTCGGTGGAATCGGTGAAGAAACTTACTGGTAAGTGATCTTGAACTGCAATAGTATATTATCTAAACTATTATAAAACTGTAACAGAAGTCTGTACATTGAAGATATTTACAAGAAAAAGATTACGATGCGATATGGTTTTTAGGTGTCCCTGACTACAAATCAACCTTTTTTTGACATTTTTGTCTGTCTGTTTGTTTGTTCGAGCATCACGCAAAAATTACTGAACCGATTTTGAAAAACTTTTTTGTTTGATAGCTTATTATTTGATTTAAAATCTGATATATAATTTGTGCGGTCTGATCATCCCCTTATAAAAGTGTCAGCATATTAAGAAGAACCTTCTATTCTAATTTATTGATTTTACATGTATGCCATGTTAGCTTAATCAAATTAAAGATTGAAAAAGTCGGGGGGCGAGCGGGATTCGAACCCACGACCTGCCTATCCGGGGCATGCTCCTCTCCAGCAGAGCTGTCGGCGCCCCGCAGGCCACGACGAAATTTTCAATCTATATTGGCCTCGACTCGGACTGTGCCACGACTTAACTTAACTAAATTTATTCCTGTGACTTTCTAAAATAAGATTAAGAAAAGAGACAGAAAACCAACAGCTGACTTTAGTGCTGTCAAAGTGACGTTAAACGCCCAAAAACGCTTTAACAAGATGGCGTACATTATGATGGCATATGGCCTCGATTCGGAGTGTACCACGACTAAACTAAACTAAATGTATTCCTGTCACTTTCTAAAATAAGATTAAGAAAAGAGACAGAAAACCAACAGCTGACTTTAGTGCTGTCAAAGTGACGTTAAATGCGCAAAATAAGATGCCATCATAATGTACGCCATCTTATTTAAGTCGTTTTTGGGCGTTTAACGTCACTTTGACAGCACTAAAGTCAGCTGTTGGTTTTCTGTCTCTTTTCTTAATCTTATTTTAGAAAGTGACAGGAATACATTTAGTTTAGTCGTGGTACACTCCGAATCGAGGCCAATATCGTCTTTAATTCGATTGGAATAAGGTGTGACATCTATATCACATGAATTCTAATTGTAACATTAGACTTGTGAGTCAGTAGTTTGAATGAACTCTGGTAGATGGCACTGACGTCCCTTAAAGACGATAATATAGATTGAAAATTTCGTCGTGGACTGCGGGGCGCCGACAGTTCTGTTGGAGAGGAGCATGCCCCGGATAGGCAGATCGTGGGTTCGAATCCCGCTCGCCGCCCGACTTTTTCAATCTTTAATTTTGACCTTCTATTCTGTAAAAATAGACTAGATACTTAAAAAAATTCCAGGTTTATTGCAACTACCAACGTCACCGTACAATAGCGGGAAGCGTGCCATCGCGAACGATGTTCGACTGTGCTCGCTTTGTAACAAAAAATTCGGGCGACGAACGGACTGCAAGCGACATCTCATAGAGCACCTGCTCATGGACGCCCTGGCGAACAAGCAGAAGTACTCCGGACTTAGGTGCCAGATCTGTAAACATATTAGTGTTCGGGTGAGTTTGATTATTACTACATAGTATCATCAACATCATCTCAGCCGATGGACGTCCACTGCTGACATAGGCCTCCCCAAGGATCGCCATAACGATCGGTCCTGCGCTGCCCTCATCCAACGGGTTCCCGCCGCCTTCACCAGGTCGTCGGTCCACCTTGTGGGAGCTCACTGCCTACCCATGCTGCGCTTTCCGGTACGGTCGCCACTCGACAACTTATCGGCCATCGGTTCTGCGAGCAATGTGCCCCGCCCACTGCCACCTAAGTTTAGCAATTATTTGGGCTTTGTCAGTTACTCTGGTTCTTCTGCGAATCTCTTCGTTTCTGATTCGATCTCGCAGGGAAACTCCGAGCATAGCCCTCTCCATTGCCCTTTGGGTGACTTTCTGCCTTTTTATGAGGCCTTGACTGAACGACCACTACATAGTATCTTGACATCAAATACCGCAGTTTCTTAAGACGAAAGCCTTAGCTGTCATTTCATACAAATAGGAAAAATTTACAAGAGGGAAGCATGTGCGATACTAAGCGAGTGCAAGCGAGAGAGAAATACGCCAGAGGGCGTGAGGTTTAAATTAGTGGGAGGCAGGGAGTGTCCGTAATGTATTTTTTTTCCGCTAGAACCAGTTAGTTGTAATTACAAATTTAAAAACCCCCAACGAAAAAATAAAACATTGAAAAAGTAAAAAATAATTTGGTCGGTAATTTTTGTCTGATGCAAATGTAGGTATGTTTTAATTATCTATAAGATATTTTAGGTCAAATTAATGCGTAGGGGGCCGCTATGAAATAATGTTTTTTTTTTACGATCACTTGCGGTCCTCGACACATTAACTGACCTAAAATATCTGAAAGATAGTTAAAAAGTAAAACTTGCCTACATTTGCAACACAAAAAAAATGATTTTTTTTTGTGTTGAGGCTTTTAAATTTATAATTTAATGTTATTTCATAATTTTTAAAGTTACATCAAAACTACTGAACCGATTTTCATGAAACACGGTTAAGAACACTCGGGATAAAATTATGTATGTCACAAAAAAAACTAAACGAAAATCGGTTCATCCGTTTGGGAGCTACGATACCACAAACAGATACACAGACAGACACATTAAAGTTATAACACTCTTTTTGTGTCGGGATTTAAAAAAAAAAACCCCTACTCTAAAAACAAACATTTAAAAAGTATGAAATAATTCGGTCACCTATTGTTTTTGATGTAAGCAAATGTATTTTTTTTATTCGACAATCACTTGCGGTCTCCGACACATTATTTGTCCTAAAATATCGTAAAGAGAGTAAAAAAGTAAAAAATAGTACATTACTGCAGCGGCCAGCAACAGAGGCATTGATGGACGAACGTGTAAATGTGGGCCGAGGCGAAGCCGAGGCACACATACGTAAGTCCATCAATGCCTAGTTGTGGCCAAGGCTTGTATAGTACTTTTCTCAAATAATGCGCGGAAATGAAAACAATAAATTTTCTCAAATAATTCGCGGAAATTAAAACTCTTTTCAAAATCAATGACGAACAACGAACAACAATTTTTTTTTTTTTTTTTTCAAGAAACAGCTTTCTATTTGCAAGTTAGTTCGAAATTTAAATAAAACCTTTTTTGAGTTACCTCCTTGGTCGCCATGTTTAGGAGAAAAAGATCGTTCCATTTTTAAATTACACGACAGATATGAGTTTACTATGTAATTTATTTGGCCGCAAAACACGACAGATATGGTTTTTCATACAAACATTGCCGGCCGCTGCGCGCATGTAGTTGGCCAGTACAGCAATTTCGATTTATCTCGAAGAAGGTTGTCAAAATAATGCTCACATTTCCAAGCATGTTTGAGAAAATACATTTGCATACATCAAAAACAATAGGTAGGTGACCGAATTATTTCTTACTTTTTAAATGTTTATTTTTAACTAGGGGGTCTTTTAAATTTAATGTTATTTCATAATTTTTAAAATGACTAAAAAACTACTGAACTGATTGTAATGAAACAAAGCTAAGAACACTCCCGCAAAAATTAGCTTTCTATTAAAAAAAAAAACACATTGAAATCGGTCCACCCGTTTGGGCGCTACGATGCCACAGACAGACAGATCCACAGACAGACCGACATAGGGTCAGCGCACACCCAGCGTAGAACTGCTCGCGCATGCTCGAGCATGTTCTTTGCAGTCGCGCACACCTAGCGGCAAAATCCGCCGGCGGCAGCGGCGGAGCATGCTCGCGCGTGTTCGAACAGTCTCGCGGATGCTCCCGTGTTGCTACAGTTGACGTAGTGAATTTTGCGTTGTGTTTACATTATTTTATAGTAAAGACGTGCGATAACAACAATTTTAAAGTATGGTAGACTGGGATTTGGTAATTATTGGGTTACTAGCAAAGGAAGAGGAGCAAGAAGAGCACATCAATAAGATGAAAAGAGGCAAGAAAGATGTACTTATATTTGGGAAATACTACGCCCTGTGCTGTGTTACGGTTTAAAGTTCTAGGGACAGTTATTTTATGGCTAGGAACTATAAAATGGAATATGAACAATTTGAAAACCTACTAAATCTGCTTCGACCTTTCAGATTTTCTTTGTATTTTCAAAAAGAGTTCGATTATTATATAATATTATCTGTAGTAAATTGCCCTTTTCGGGCTAAAGTAGTTAAAAAATAAGCTAGATTTACTCCGAAACCGGCCGAGGCGGCAACACTTACGACGGATCGCAAGCATCGACAAGCGCGTATGCTCGAGCATGCGCGAGCATCCGCGCGCATGCTCGCGACTGCTCCCGTCGCCGCGAGGAGCATGCGCGAGCATACTCGAACAGACGCTGAAGGGATTTAATCACTTGCAAGCTATTTTCAACTTTATTTCAATGGAAATAGAGTTCATTATCAATTGAATCAATGAAACCTGCTCGCGCATGCTCGAACAGTTTTACGCTGGGTGTGCGCTGACCCATAGGCGTCAAACTTATAACACCCCTCTTTTGCGTCGGAGGTTAAAAAGTAAAAAACCATATTGTTCGACAGTCGAATACATACCGGAAGCACATGCGGGACCACGGGTTCCTGCCCATCTACAAGTGCGAGCTGTGCAACAAGTCATTCAGCGACGCCAGCAACTTCGCGAAGCACAAGAAGGTGCACAACCTGATGTGCCTGATATGCGACACATGCAACAAGAAGTTCCACTCCAAGGCCCAGCTTATCAAGCATATTGAGGTATGTACTTGTACACACGGCGACACATCGAGTTACCCAAAACAAATATAAGCTGGCCGCGCGACGTTATACATTACTCTACCTACGCGCGGCCAGCTTATTTTGGTTCTGGGTAGCTTGATGTGTCGCCGTGTGTACACCACTAGTTTTTAATTACTAACAACATTTTAGGGGTGTATTCAGACAAACTAAATAACTTTCTCAAAGGAACATAGGTCGAAAAACGAAAAAAAAAAACAACGGGTTGCACTCCGGGAGTGCCGGCAGAAGTGAAAACTAAGAGATCTTACGAATTGTCACGTGACGTCACGGTCCTGACGCGAGTTTAACATTTTTTATCCATTCAAAAAGTGCACAACGCCGCTGAAGAAGTTTTCAAAAATGTTGGACCTCCCATTAAAAATCGAATGTATGGAGATACGCATCTTTCTACTGCTGATTTGACCAGTTTTTTTGTAAAATACAAAAAATTTGTCTCCATATTGAATGTTGTCCAATTTGATGTTCTAAATTTTACAAACAATGTTTTGTTTCTTCACTACTAAAATATGTGCTTAACTTTAACACTTCTGACGACCTACGACGTAGATCAGCAATAAATGGGCCGCAGTGCGCACGACTCACCCGGTGAGTTAGGATTGTATAGCATTCCACAGTGTTAGCACTGCGCGAGTATCATAGTTTTGAGCTTAGCAGCGGAAGTGTTAACCCCATAAAGATAGTACCTATACCTTACAGTAGTAGAGGAACTGACACGAGTTGTAAAATGCAACCGTTTTTGGACGTTTTCAGGAGATTATCGGTAGGGTAAAAATTCTATTTCTGTGTATAATTCTCAATCTAACGTGCAATCGTGGATAATTTAATGAAACAGTGTTAGTATATTTCACAAAATTATCGACGATTTCACTTTAGGTTCACGATTATTCACAGAAACCGATTTTTTACCCGGAGACTAAATCAAAACGGTTCTTTTGCCTCGCGTCACGTATATCTTTCTATTATACAGTGATGCCGCTAGGTACATCTCGCTCTCTCAGCTGTCAATGCCTCTATTCCGTAGTGTATATTAACTTTATGGTTAACCCGTTAACCCCGATCTCTCTCCACAGTACCACCAAACAACGGAGCCGATCCGGTGCGAGGTGTGCGACCGTGTCTCGTACTCTGTCTCCATGCACAAGAAGCACATGAAGGTGCACACGAGGGAGCTGTCGATCTGCTGCCCCACCTGCAGGAGGCGCTTCGACACCCTCAAGCTGAAGTGGGAACACATGTGGGCCAAGCACGGCGAGAGGAAAGTCAAGGCAGACTGCTCCGTTTGTAATATGTAAGTAACATCCTTTACGGATCAGTCGCGTAATGTCACATTCGCGAATGTCACTTTTTTTCGCAATAACGTAATTTTTTTCATACAACGTCACTAATTTTTCGCATAACGTCACTGTTTTTCGCAATAACGTCACTTTTTTCACACAACGTCACACATTTTTCGCATAACGTCACATTTTTTCGCATAACGATAACGTCACATTCGCGAATATAACATTATTTCGACCGTGTCTCGTACTCGGTCTCCATGTACAAGAAACACATGAAGCTGCACACGAGGGAGCTGTCGATCTGCTGCCCCACCTGCAGGAGGCGCTTCGACACGCTCAAGCTGAAGTGGGAACACATGTGGGCCAAGCACGGCGAAAGGAAAGTCAAGGCAGACTGTCCCGTTTGTTATATGTAAGTAACATCCTTTACGGATCAGTTGCGTAATGTCACATTCGCGAATGTCACGTTTTTTCGCATAAGTCACTTTTTTCGCATAACGTCACTTTTTTTCGCAATAACGTCACTTTTTCTCGCAATAATATCACTTTTTTCACACAACGTCACTAATTTTTCGCATAACGTCACATTTTTTCGTATAACGATAACGTCACATTCGCGAATGTAACATTATTTCGACCGTGTCTCGTACTCGGTCTCCATGCACAAGAAGCACATGAAACTGCACACGAGGGAGCTGTCGATCTGCTGCCCCACCTGCAGGAGGCGCTTCGACACCCTCAAGCTGAAGTGGGAACACATGTGGGCCAAGCACGGCGAGAGGAAAGTCAAGGCAGACTGCCCCGTTTGTAATATGTAAGTAACATCCTTTACGGATCAGTCGCGTAATGTCACATTCGCGAATGTCACTTTTTTTCGCAATAACGTAATTTTTTTCATACAACGTCACTAATTTTTCGCATAACGTCACTGTTTTTCGCAATAACGTCACTTTTTTCACACAACGTCACACATTTTTCGCATAACGTCACATTTTTTCGCATAACGATAACGTCACATTCGCGAATATAACATTATTTCGACCGTGTCTCGTATTCGGTCTCCATGCACAAGAAGCACATGAAGGTGCACACGAGGGAGCTGTCGATCTGCTGCCCCACCTGCAGGAGGCGCTTCGACACCCTCAAGCTGAAGTGGGAACACATGTGGGCCAAGCACGGCGAGAGGAAAGTCAAGGCAGACTGCCCCGTTTGTAATATGTAAGTAACATCCTTTACGGATCAGTTGCGTAATGTCACATTCGCGAATGTCACGTTTTTCGCATAAAGTCACTTTTTTTCGAATAACCTCCCTTTTTTCCGCATTATGTAACTTTTTTCGCAATAACGTAACTTTTTTCGAGTAATGTCACATTTTTTTTCCCCAATAACGTCATTTTTTTCACACGTCACAAATTTTTCGCATAACGATAACGTCACATTCGCAAATGTGATGTCTCTTACTCGGTCTCCATGCACAAGGAACATGTAAGTAACATCCTTTACGGATCATTCGCGTAATGTATCATTCGAAAATGTCATTTTTTTCGCATAACGTCACTTTGTTTCAAATAACGTCACTTTTTTTTCTCATATTTTTTTTCGCAATAACGTCAAATATTTTCATTAAATCACAATTTTTTCGCATAATGTCACAATTTTTTGGCAATAACGTAACTTTTTTCTCACATCACTAATTTTTCGTATACTTAACGTTAAATTTTTTCGGATTTTCTATATGTTTCTAAGGGAAAGTGGTAAAATCACCCCTTAAAGTAATGCAACTGTTTACCCTAACACTGTATACTATTATTGCCTTTATATGCGCCTATAAGAACAAAAAATATGAGCAACTCTTATGAACTGCAACTAATTATGCAATAATCAATAATGTGTTTGTTCGCAGGCGGTTCAGAACGCTGCAGAACCTGAAAGCGCACATGAAGGATGACCACGAGCTGACGGCCTCGTACAGCGACATCATCGACGGCATCCGACACAAGAAGCGCATCAAGGCCAAGGCGAGCAGCACCAGCAAGTTTCAGCTGAGAGACACTATTATATTTGAAACGTTGTAGCGACGTGCTTAAAACTGTAAGGAGCTAAGGCGGTCGCAGAGGTGTCAGTTTCATACGAAAGTTTGACGCATAATACGCGTAGACGGTATTAATATAAGTAATATTTTATACAGGGTGTAACAAAACACCCTAGTAATATTTAAGAGGGTGTTGCAGACCATCAAACTGAACAACTTTCACTAAAGAGCCAACATCGAAATCGTGAAAAAAATCCGGTCTTTCATACAAAACTGCAGTACCGTATCGACTCAAATGTATGGGACAGCAGTTTTTTAAAAAAAATTCTCGACTTAGTCTCCATAGTGAAAGTTGTTCAGTTTGATGGTCTGAAGTATTAATAGGGTGTTTTGTTACACCCTGTACAACGTGTTAAGAATTAACGCAAAACTAGAAAGTAATTTGTTTAGAATTGAGAGCAGAATCGAATTATCATGGTTTCAACCTTAGTAAACAAGAATGGACAGGCCTTAAACCAAAAAAATGAGGCAAAACAATTGACAGTTTTACTCCGAAAATGTACTGAGATGACAGACCAAGTACCCTAATTTGTATTGAAGTGCCCTAGTTTTGCGTGCTTCAACTTAAAGCGCTTTGGGCATATCCATTCATTTTACTTTGATCTAAGGTTTCGACCAATGACATTAATTTTACTTTGATCTAATGTTTCAACATAGGTATTTTTTTTTCTTCAAATTATTAAATAATTTATTTGTAAAATTTTAAATTTACTGAACTCTATTTCAAATTGTCAACCCACCGCACGGGCACACTCACCCTACAATACCAAAACAAGCTTCTTAAAATGTATCCATGAGTACGTTAGCGCTTTCATTCATTGCTGAAATGATAACAAATATTTTTTGCCTCAAAACTGAAAATGCGACTAACTTTAAAGGACAACCGACGCTTTCCTTTGAAAAAATACCTTAAAATGTATAGCAGTTTTAACTGAAGTCAAATGTGTAATAAATTATGGTGTTTTATAAAAACGACTCATCTGAGTCATCATTATTTCTATTCTGAGTCATCATTATATTATCGGTATCATTTTTTTTTTTTTTTTTTTTCTGACTTTAGGAAAACTTGTTGTCACTTTTCAGTACTTAGTAGACATTTTCTAATTTTTATTCAGGTACGTAACAATGTCACAAATTACAATAATCAAATTAAACTAAACTAAACACTAAACTTAAACCATACTAAACATTCTAAAAAACTTACCCTAAACTTATATTTTTATTTAACGAGTTATTTAATCATTTATTATTAATAAATTATAAAAAACAAACAACCCCAACATGGCTGTCAATGTTGTTTAGTAGGAGGTGTTGCAAGCACAATGTTTTTTTTATAAAGGGTGTAACAAAACACCCTAGTAATACTTAAGGGGGTGCTTCAGACCATCAAACTGAACAACTTTCACTATGGAGCCAACATCGAAATCGCGTAAAAAAAATCCGCTCTTTCATACAAAACTGCAGTTCCGTCTCGACTCAAATGTATGGGACGGCAGATGTTTTTTATTTTTTCTCGAAGTTGGCTCCGTATTGAAAGTTGTTCAGGTTGATGGTCTGAAGCACCCCCATAAGTTTTACTAGGGTGTTTTGTTACACCCTGTATAAAAATGATAAAAACGAATAAATCATTATAAAATAAAATAATGCCTGCAGTTAGTTTCTAGTGTTCCATAGTCCATAATAAAATAGGACGGTTATACATTTTTTGGTATTATATGCCGGATGTCCTTTAATTATCAAAATAATGAAATTGTTTCAATCTAATTATTTTGTTATAAATAGGTTATAAATCAATTGGGGTGTATGAGGTTTTGCGCTTATTCATTAACACGCTTAGATCAAAGTAAAATGAATGGATAGGCCCAAAGCGCTTTAAGTTGAAGCACGCAAAACTAGGGCACTTCAATACAAATTAGGGTACTTGGTCTGTCATCTCAGTACATTTTCGAAGTAAAACTGTCAATTGTTTTGCCTCATTTTTCTGGTTTGAAATGTTCGCGTAAGGCCTGTCCATTCTTGTTTACTAATGTCATTGTTAACACGTATATGAAAAAATAGTTCAGATAATCAATGAATTTTTTTAACACGATCTTAGATATTAATCTCTGTTCCTTTGGTCAGATTACCGTTAAAATATACAGTTTCAATGCTAGGATTAATTTAAGATTTGTATGGAAATATTTGAGACACTGTTACTTTGAAACTATACATTTTAATGCAAATCTAACAACGTAATATGCGCTTCATCATCATCTCAGCCGATGGACGTCCACTGCTGGACATAGGCCTCCCCCAAGGATCGCCATAACGACCGGTCCTGCGCTGCCCTCATCCAACGTTTTCCCGCCGCCTTCACCAGGTCGTCGGTCCACCGTGTGAGGGGACCTAGGGGTCGAGAACTTTTCGGCCCCACCGGCCATCGGTTCTGCGAGCAATGTGCCCCGCCCACTGCCACTTAAGTTTAGCAATTGTTTGGGCTATGTCAGCTACTCTGGTTCTTCTGAGGATCTCTTCATTTCTGATTCGATCTCGCAGGGAAACTCCGAGCATAGCCCTCTCCATTACCCTTTGGGTGACTTTCAGCCTTTTTATGAGGCCTTGAGTGAACGACCACGTCTCTGTTCCATATGTCATCACTGGCAACACACACTGATATGCGCTTACCTTAAGGTAACATACAAAATAAATCATTAATGATTTATTTTGTATGTTTTATGGCCTGTTTCACCACTTCTGAATACGTTTTTGATAGCTTATTTGCCAGACCGTTTGACATATTTTTCTTACAAAATATGTCAAACTAGCTGTCAGAAAGCTAACAAGAACTTGTCCAAGAGTAGTGAAACAGGGCCTTAATCTTTTATTTACTGATGACTGATTTTTCTGGAAACACCGCCTACCTTTCCTCATTCACAGTTTCCTGGAAGGTTGTCTGAAAAAAATCGCTACTTAGCTATAAGACCGCCGTATTTTGTGCCTCTTGTATCTGTCCTCTGTTTATTGCTTATGTTTTGGTGTAATATATGTGTTGTAATAAGATGTAATCTTGAATATAATGAAATAATCGATAATTTTGCTGAATTATATTTAGTTATTATTTAGTATAAGCATGTTACAATTAAGCATCACATTATGATTATTATTATTTGGTAGGTATACCTACAGGCTGTAACAAAACACACCAGTAATATTTAAAGTGGTGGTTTAGAAGTTTAGACCATGAAACTGAACAACTTTTAATATGGATGCGAAAGGCGAAAAAATCAGTGGCCGTAGTATGGCAGCGTAATACATTCGCTCTCTTTTTATTTACGCGCGAACGAACGAGATAAAAGGCGTGATATAGCCGTTATTATCACGCGCAACATGCTACGGCTTCTACTGTCCCATACATTTGAGTTTAGTAGGTACTGCAATTAAGTATGAAACAAATTATTTTTTCTCGGTATTTGCTCCATAGTGAAAGTTTTTCAATTTGATGGTTGAACCACCCTTTTAGATATTACTAGGGTGTTTTATTACACCCTGAATATGTTAAGGTAATTCATTCATGAAATGTATTATTGTACATTTGAAATGTAATTTTTTTTTTAATTTGTTAACAATGTTGTTGACGATTTATAGGGTATTCTGAAACGGTGAACTCAGACCATCAAACTGAACAACTTTCACTATGGAGCCTACCTCAGGAAACGCGAAAAAAATCGGCTGTCCCATACAAAACTGCTGTACCTACCAGACTCAATCGTATGGGACAAGTGATTTTTTTCGCGTTTCCTGAGGTAGGCTCCATAGTGAAAGTTGTTCAGTTTGATGGTCTGAGTTCACCGTTTCAGTATTTGCTAGGCTGTCAGTTACACCCTGTATTGTTCAAAATCTGCCTGCATGTGAAATAAATATATTTTTTACAAATTCATTACTGCTTTTTATTTTAAATTACTTTCTTCGTATTTTAAATCTAATTGAGTGCATTGGTAATATTATTATTAAGTTACAAGCCTTCTGGGAGATTTTAACTATTATAAAACTGTAACTAGAAATTTGTCTGTACATTGAAGATATTTACAAAAAAAAAAATTACGATATGATTTTTAGATGACCCTGATTCCAAATCACCAATTTTTGGATTTTTTGTCTGTCTGTTTGTTTGTTTGTTCGTTTGTTTGTTTGGGTGTTTGTTTGTTCGAGTATCACGCAAAAACTACTAAACCGATTTTGATGAAACTTTTTTTGTTTGATAGCTTATCATCTGACTTAAAATCTGGTATATAATTTATGCGGACGAAGTCGCGGGTAAAAGCTCGTTGGTAATATTATTATTTAGTTACAAGCACAAGGTGTGTTCACCCCAAGCTCACCCATATTTTGCGCATACCTCTGAACTTAAGGTCTATTCATTCTCGGGAATGCAGGTTTCCTCACGATGTTTTCCTTCACCGCCGCGCCGAGCTAGTAAATCTAAACTATTATAAAACTGTAACAGAAGTGTGTCTGTACATTGAAGATATTTACAAAAAAAAGATTACGATATGGTTTTTAGATGTCCCTGATTCCAAATCACCAATTTTTTGATTTTTTGTTTGTCTGCCTGTTTCACGCAAAAACTACTGAACCGATTTTAATGAAACTTTTTTTGTTTGATAGCTTAGCATCTGACTTAAAATCTGGTATACACCGTGTAAAAAGACATCTCCCGAAAACTTTAAGAACATATCACTGAACCTATATAAAAATTAATGGTGCTAACCTTTTAAATTTAAAAAAATTATTCGTGATTTTTCCATTTTCTTGCCACGCAATGTAAAGCGTACAACACGCTGCTGTCGTAACACTACGTCACACGACCGTTTGCGGTTATGTAGGTACAAACTGTAGCAGAGAAGAAGCGCGCCAAGGTGCGCGCGGTAGTCACGGTCGCGCGCCACTCAGCTGTTAGGTCACTGCCCGCTCGCTCGGGTGAGCGGGCAGTGACCTTACAGCTGTGTGGCGCGCGACCGTAGCTTGGCGACGACTTTGATGAGTGCGTTTTACATTGCGGATTTTTGCTATTTTCGAAATGCTTGTGTTTAACAATTAAAATTGTATTGCATTATGTCACTGGTAGGCTTTAATGTTCATAATTGTAGAAATAAAGGCCCGAAAAAAAGTTAAATTTGTGAAAATAAAAAAAATAAATTTCAGTGCCAAAGTGTTAGGTATCATGGTCTGAATCCATAGTTTCAGTTTTCGGGAGTAGTCTTTTTACACCCTGTATAATTTATGCGGACGAAGTCGCGGGTAAATGCTCGTGATAAATACAACCATACATAAATTACGAAGAACTTAGTGGTACAGGCCAGGAATCGAACCGCGGTCTCATGATTGGGGCGCTATATCTCTTCCGTATGGTATGGGCTATCATCGATATTCCTTGCTGGGCTAAAAAAGTCAGTAACAGTTATCCCTATGAAATGCGAGTGTCCTGCAATTTAAGGAAAACTAAGCTAAGGACAAGAAATAAAATAACAAAACTTGGCTTTTATTATTAATTTATTTATCAATATAATAATATGTATATAATGTATAACTTACAGCCATATAGGTGCACCGGCGGTGACGATGCCCCAACACTATCGACATTTCATTACCTATTTCGAAAAGGGCGAGCGCACAATGTGAAATTTTTCAAAAAAAAAGTTACACCTTTTCACAAAAAAATTCTGGGCAAGACAACGATCGCCGCCGGCGCATAGCAAGCATTCTTAATCGAAACCATCTTCTTAATTTTATTCAATGAATACACCTACTTACCTATTATTATTGACTATGATATTTTATCTACTCAAGTTTTTTTTACAACCAAATTTTTGTATTTTTTTTTTACTAACTTTCTCTCAAAATTATAAAATGAAGACGTAAATGTCAACAAACAAATAGTTATGGTTCACTGGAAAAAACATATTTTTTTATTAAAAAAACCTCACTTTTTTTTGCTAATTCTTAAATTTACACCACTTACAAAGTATAGGCTTATTTCTCGACCTATTTGAAGTAGGCATTAATATTTAGTACATCTTATAGACAGATTGCATAATTTTAACGTAAACTTCAAATGGGTAAAGAAACAGGCCATTAGCAAGACTTTTTTTTGTTTATTTTTCATTTATACAATAACCCTAGTTAAAAAGATAGTCCAACACATGTCTTCTCCTTTGGCGTACTTATTTAAAAAAAAATTGCAACAATGACGTAGTAAATAAAAAAACTTAACAATAATCATCTTATTATGGTGACTTTTGATTTTTAAACTCTTATTTCCTATTCCAATACGCCACAATCAAGGTTTTAGACCACAATTTATTCAAAACTTCCATTGATTGCAATTTATGTACAGTTTACAGTAGGGTGTCCCGCAAGGTACTGTTCTTGGTCCCTTACTATACAATATTTATACTAATCTTGCATTGAATTGTATCATTAAAAATGTCTTACTATGTAAACAAACTTGAAAACCAGAAAATACTTAAGGACTTTGTAATTGTGCAAAAAGGACATTATCTTTCATCATCATCATCATCATCATCATTCTTGGTTATATGAAAGTAATTCTAAGTTACATTTGTTAACATTTTAAGTCATTTCTAAAAGTCGACATCAAATTATATAAAAAATCGAGTTTAAAAATCAAACGCCACAAGACTGCTCGCGATCGCTTCGAATCCAAAACTAAATCCACCTAATGGTTAACTTGAAACTAGAATAAAACTATTCTATCAAAGTACCAAATAACGGGACGGTTAAAACAAATAAATTTAAGACATTTTTTCAATAACACACTGACTGACACAGAAATCGTTAAAAATATTATCTATACAAAGTGTCAAGAGGAAAAAATTTACGGGAAATGCTCTTGTAATTTGTATATTAAAGAACATTAGAACTGAAAAAGTGACAATATAGCATTTCACTAAGTTATAAGCATGTCACAAGGCAGGCCAAAGGCTTCTATAGAGTAAAGTTGGAGTGGGTGTTAAACCACGCGGATCAATGGAGGCCAGAATTTTCCAACTTCTTTTAGATTCAAGCCGCTTTTATTGTCCTCTGACTTACTTATTTTAAAAGAAAAGTTAAGAGAAAGATTTGTTTACAAATGCGTTCACTAAACTCTTTGACATTATTTGTAAAGACCATGGTTGGAAAGAAAATAATATGAACCGAAAATTGAAGTTATTTTTTTTTACAAATTCTAATATTAATCTTTACAATATACACAGCGTAAAAATGAATGTAAAGTAGGTATACGATTTCTGTGTCGATTTTTTAAGAAGTTTAATAATTATAATAGGAACTATTTTTATACTGTGACTTCAGAATTAAAATTGTTGTATTTGACATTCACAAAGTGGAAATATTAAATTTACGTTGCC
Source organism: Agonopterix subpropinquella (assembly GCA_922987775.1). Classification (NCBI taxonomy): domain Eukaryota; kingdom Metazoa; phylum Arthropoda; class Insecta; order Lepidoptera; family Depressariidae; genus Agonopterix; species Agonopterix subpropinquella. Next base: position 5,219,780 of record OV277718.1, on the reverse strand, counting down.
ATATGAAAATTTACAACATTTTTAAACTTTTTTGGCTGGTTATACGATTTTCCTATTTGCAATGTTCCTAATTAAAAAAAAACTATTTTCTTATTACCTTTGCAAAAAGATATCAAAATCGTTTTAAGAAATGCCAGAGATCATTTTAAAAAATACAGCCAAATTGTTTTCTTTCTATAAAAGCCAAATAATACATCTTAGGCCCGTATATACCATAATAAACCAAACTCAAGTGCTCGGGCCTTCTTAAATTTGGGGCTAGTCTAATTCTAGCTTCAAAATACTCGAGCACTTGAATTCGGTTTACCCTAGTAATATATATGTCTTTGGGTTTACCTATAAATTCAGACCTAAGCGTCCCACCCATAGAATTTTCGCTTACCAACTGAGAAAATGTCAAATACACACAATTTAAAATGTGACGTCACAGAAAGACAGAAGCGATCTAAGCGATAAGACGAACGGTTTATTTTATTATATTTATAATTTTTTTTTTTCATTAATTCTAGTAGTTACGAAATATTACCATAGTGTTTTTTGTCGTGCGTTTTGAATTCGATGTTGCCATTTTATAATGTTAATAATAACCCTGGCAATGTTAAGACATGCTTTGATTGGTTTGTGATTGAGGGAAATAGAGTGTAATGTTGTAATATTACAGGGAAACACGGTGTAATGTTGTAATATTTCAGGGAAATAAGGTGTAATATTAAAATACAAATTATTACGAATATTACACTTAATTTCCTTGTAATATAACAAACCAATCAAAACTACTTTTTAAGGTAGCAGATAAAATCAGATTAACTGTCAACTTGTATGGAATTTTGCCTAAGTCGTGTTCCAGTATTTTTCTTGCACAGATTTATCTATCATCCATAAAAAACATGCACTGCGGATTATCTGCATTGGTCTTTCAAATCATTCTAATTCAACAGCATTAGCAGCGCATTCGATTCTAAAATCGATTGATTTAAAAATAAAATCGATTCAACGAAATTGTCAGAACACAAAACGCACAGCAAAGGCACCGTTAAAAAAGCACACTTACAAACTAAAGATATCAACTGTATTGTAACACACATAAACATCAGTTAATATTAATATTTAGTGCAATATACAAGTATTTTTTTTTATTACAATAAACATAGTTTTTTTATTTCGCGTTGTTTTTGGATTATCCGAATTTAATATTGTTTTTGAACTTTAAAATTACACCTTTAAAAGATTCCCACATTCCAAACGGAAATGTCGCCGTAGGTTTTATGTAATTTTAGTTTTACTAAAAAAAATCTCAACTTTCGAATTTTTGATCGTTACGAGATCTTTTTTTATTTATGAAACAGTAATTGTATTAACAATTCGAAGATCTGACAAGGCAACCTTTATAGAGAACACTTTTTCATTTTGCCAGCAAAAATGAGTCAGACCAAGTTTTTACCGTTGTAAGATCGGACAAAAATAGCAAAATTAAACTTTGTTACAAAAGCAAAGAAGGTATCTAAAATTTATCATTTATTATTACTTTATATCAATATAAAATAATACAATTTCATGTAGCCTCCTTTACTCCTGGGAACAAACCGTTTTTTACGTTTTTTCCACTGCAATTTCAATATTTTCAAAAGGGTTTTATGTCAAAATAAATTCGGGTAATCCACAACCTGTCCCAAAGTCACAATTAACTATACACTCGCATACGTTAAAAATCTTGAGCAAATTAGTAATTTTATTACAAAAACAAAGAGCTGGTATTTTATTTAGTCGAATTTTCATAATGCGGAGACAAAAATTACTCTTAATAGACAACAACATATATTTCATTACAGTAACAAAAACATTTAATTACTGTAATGTAATATATATATTGTTTTAAAAACTTTTATTTACGGTAATTAAGTAAGACATAATTAACAATGTGACCCTTTGCTTAGTAAGAGTCCTATTTGTGACAATAGGTACCTAATTGGGTGTCAAAAAATAGATCCAAATGTAATGTTTCTGTATAGTAATTTAGGCTGGTATTTTTTTGTAGTACAAAAATAGAGGACCAACCTTTTCAAAAGATATTTCGTCATAATCAATATTTATCCTATGTTAATCGATTAAGATTGAATAAAATTTTGCGACCCCAAATGGGAAAGTGTGAGTTTAAGCAATTTTTGCTCCACAATAATAGAATTCGAACCAAACATGTTTCATTAAATAAATCGAGTGATTACTAAAAAATGTGTGCTCGGTTGTGTCATAATCATAAGCTTGTAGTGGCAGTTATAGTAGCGGCAGACCTCAAAACATTTTCGAGCTGTCAAAATATTTTGACAGCTGTCAAATAATCTAAGTGTTTCTGTTCTGGGAAATGTTCATATATGTAGCGGATTGACTTTCAAGTCTTTCAACAATCAGAACAGAAAACCATTTTTTTAAATGAGTCAAATTATTTCAGTCTGCCGAAGATTAAAAAATTAAATAAACAAAATAATGTCAACAAATTCCATACAGATTGAAAACCACGTGTTTTTTGCATTAATTTTAAACCAAATATTTTCACATCTAATATTACATTTCTCCTCAAATTCACAAGTCAGTCTTTCTGACCTAGATTTTTTTTAATTTTTTTCAAAATTCTAATATCAATTCGACTATTGGAAAATATCAACGACTGTACAGTGTATTCAATATCGTTCTAATGGTACCCTAAAAAGAGATCCACCTGTCAAAATGGAAGGGAGTTACTATTTTTGAAATCTTTTTTAGAAATACTACGGCCACTCAAAATATTGATTAATATCACTTTATAACATTTTGTAAACAAGAAAACGCAAAATATTTTGGTGGGCACTATAAATACAGCAAATTTTAAATTCGTTGTGTGTATTTATCGAAAATATTAGCATGAAATTAATGATTAGTGATTGAAGGCATTGGGTTCATTTTTTTTTACAGTGCATTGCCTACTCAAAAACTAATGAACCGATTCTGATGGGGTTTGAAAATAAACATAGAGAATATCATTTAGTGTTTGTCACTGCAGTCGGCTCACTCAAACAAATTACATAATTATTTAAATTGTAGCATATTTCAGTGAACTCATAATACTGAACGATATTCCCAAATTAACAAGAAAAATTCGCAAAAAAATAGACTGCTGAAAATAGCTGATTGAATTTAGTATGCCAACAATCCAACATGTATTTTTTTGCGAATTTCCTATATATTTTAGAGATAGATAGTTATTCAGTATCATGGGTACAATCACCCCTTAAAGTAATGCAACTGTTTGTCCTGTAGAATATGAATGTGGTGTTGAATAGAGATATTAACTTATATTAGAAGTGACCATAGTGTCATCACATGAGTAAACACCTCATAGAGACATACCTTCACACGCACGTGTTACGGTAGTTACATTAGCGCACCTAGCACCTATAAGCTGTTGTTCAAGGCATTTTTAGCAAAGAAGAACGCCCAATCCCGATTCGCTTTGGTAACTTTTAATTTTATAAGAAATGCCACGATAGAAAAGGATAATTTCCATTTCCTTGCGAAGCACGATATTCCTCCTATCCTGTTTATAGTTTCAGCCATCATAAGATTTGTATGTGTTCTTTGATCGTACACATTTGCCAGCTGCGAAACGACCCGAAGCGAATACACTTCGTCACGTGGGCTTTTCAGAACCTTCATGTCCAGTAATTTGTCGAAACCTAGAATAACATTTACATTCAATCTGCTGAGATCTAAATGTTCCAACCACTTGGGATATGGAAGCAACTAAATGATTCATTAATTTGACAACCCAATTAAACCCAGCTTATTTGTGGTATATTGCGTAGTTTGTCGCATCATAAGCGATGTGCTTGCTTGATTTCCGCCACTCGCGGCTGGCAAAGTCGCATACGTGCGTTACGAAGTTATAACAACGCTGTGGCAAGCTTCATTAGGTGCATTTTTGCGCGTACTGTCCGGCAGTAGGTAATTAAATAGTGAGAATTTATCGTTTTTTTTAAAGAAAGTGATTACGTAGTAACTAGAAATATGTAGCTTTGTCTCTGTGGGATGTTTACTTATCTGGTTTTCCTACACTTTAAATTTTGAGTAGCATTTCAAGACTGACAACAATCAAAATCCAGGGTGTAAACTTATTACGTAATTAAAGGGGTGCTTCAAACCAACTGTACAACTTTTATTATGGGAGCAACTTTGAAATCGCGAAACAAATCGGCTGTTTCATAGAAAATGTCAATAACTACTGGATCAAAATGTATGAAACTATTTTTTTGGGATTTCAATGTCGGTCCCATACATTTCAAAATTGATTTTTTTTTATCGATGTTAGTCACTTTGAATGTCTTCAAATCGATTAGCTATCATATTAGGAAAACAAACTTTCTCAACTTTCAAAAAAACTCAAAATGGTCTGAAGCCTTTCTGAAACACCCCTTTAAGTATGTAACGCATTTAAGTTTTACACCCTATATAGAACAGTTTACGTAATATTAATCATAGAAACGAAAATGTTGTTGATTCCCTCAAAAATAGTTCTCCCAAATCATAGCGAGGACCAAAAAAGCACCACTTAAAAAAAAAACCAGTGTTGCCACCGAAAAAAAAGAAAACTTAGTCCTAAAAAGCGACAACTAAGGCAAAACTTAAACTCTACTTTTTTTATTTTGACCATAAATTTTTTTTTAAATACATTATTAAGAGACAATAGTTATGACTGCACAATTTAAAGTATCAATCTTTATGGTACAATGTCAAAAATATATATTATTACAACTTACAATGCGACCTAGTTGTATACAACTTTTTATTTAATGTTAACGAGATTATACTTAACAAGGCTATGGTTAATTGTAGAATTGTGAAAATCTATTAGATGTACGCACGGCGACACATCAAGCTATACAAAACCAACATAAGCTGGCCGCGCGACCTTATACGTAACTCGAACTACGCGCAGCCAGCTTATGTTGGTTTTGTATAGCTTGATGTGTCGCCGTGTGTACAGGGTGTAACAAAACACAATATTAATATTTAATGGGTCGGTGAAGATACATAGAACTGAAAAACTATCATCATGTAGCCAGCATCGAGCAAAAATAAAAAAACGGCTGTTTCATACAAAATGCAGTACTCGACCCAAATGTATGGGACAGCAATTTTTTTGAATTTTTATCCACACTGAAAGTTGTTCAATTTGACGGTCTGAACCACCGTTAAATATTATCAACGTGTTTTATTACACCCTGTACAATCGACTTTAATGTTTTTCAAAATTAATTATTTTTAATCGATGTTAATCACTTTAAATCGATTAGCTATCATATTAGAAAAACGCACTTTCTCAACTTTCAAAAAAACTCAAAATTTCCTCATTGTTAAGTACAAAATTAACGAGTACAAGCCTACTTCCAAACATTCCCATTCCACGTCATTACTTACAACTTCCTGCACCTGTACTCAAATAGAAAGTTGTATACAACTATCCGCGCGATGTATACATACAGGTATTATAGTTACTTACACTAGAAGGTGTTTAGTTTAGTCAAGAACGTGTCTCATGGTGTATCACCGTAATGCGATGCTTATTGTCGATGCATACAAGCTGAAACAAGAGAAAAAAATTTTTATTACGTCATCGTCAGCTACTGGCAAAGAAATTATACCTAAAGCATAGCCGATTTTTTTCGCGTAGACGTAATTTCAGTGTAACCGCGTATGAGATAGCGATAGTCAGAAAATCATCACCATCATCATCATCTCAGCCGATGGACGTCCACTGCTGGACATAGGCCTCCCCCAAGGATAGCCATAACGACCGGTCCTACGCTGCCCTCATCCAACGTTTTCACGCCGCCTTCACCAGGTCGTCGGTCCACCGTGTGAGGGGCCTACCCACGCTGCGCTTTCCGGTACGCGGTCGCCACTCGAGAACTTTTCAGCCCCACCGGCCATCGGTTCTGCGAGCAATGTGCCCCGCCCATTGCCACTTAAGTCAGAAAATCCTACACAATTTATAGAGTTATTTTAAATTAGTTGGCGAAACAGAACCAGGGCACTTGTTAATAATAACAGATAGCATAATCAATGTTTATAATTGGTATTGATGAATAACAAAATTATTATTAACGTGCGTAGGTACGCGCAGTGCGTACAGTATGCGTGGCGCGGGCGGACATTGACCTCAAAATCATATGATCAAGCGGCGGGTCATTATCACGTAATTTTACTTAGTAACAAATACTAAATGCGTTTCTTAAGTCTCGCCAGCTAATTAAATTTAACCTTATACAACGTGTTAATGAATTAACGCAAAACCTCATACACCCCAACTTATTTATAACAAAATAATTAGATTGAAACAATAATTTCATTACTTTGATAGTTAAAATTTAAAGTTATTCGCATTTTAAGTTTTGAGACAAAAATGATTTGTTATCATTTCAGCACTGAATGAAAGCGCTAACGTACTCATGGATACATTTTTATAATCTTGTATTGGTAGTAAATAGGGTGAGTGTGCCTGTGCGGTGGGTTGACATCGGGTTCCGAAAGTTTTAAATTGTGCAACCAAATTATTTAATATTTTGAAAAAAATTACCTGTGACGAAACCATGATAATTCGATTCTGCTCTCGATTCTAAACAAACTACTTTCTAGTTTTGCGTTAATTCATTAACACGTTGTATATGAAGCTAGACGACTGACTCCGGAGTCAGACAGCCGTCGTAGTACAAAAAAGTGGTTACGTGGTTACGATCTCCTTTTTGAACTAGAGCGAATTTGCTATTTGCATCTCTTATTGAGTGAATATGACAAGACACGTGCTTCCTTCTAGTACCTTCTCTTTCTACGACCTAAAGGCATAGAGGGAGTCATACCATTGCAAGGCTGTCCACATTTTTTGTGACGTTTGACGCTGTCCTATTGCCATCGCTCGCGCGATCATGCGTTCGTCCGACGAAAATCATTGTGCCACTGTGCGTTTAAACATACTTATATCTGCGGAATATCCTATAAAAGGTCGTGCTACCATGAGATGCGATCGAATTGTTCTATTTTTAACCGACTTCAAAAAAGGAGGAGGTTTCTCAGTTCGACCGTATATATATATTTTTTTTATGTGTGTTCGCGGATAACTTCGTCGTTTATGAACCGATTTTGATGATTCTTTTTTTGTTGGAAAGGAGATGTCCCGAGGGTGGTACCATGATAAGGAAACCAGGATCTGATGATGGCATCCCAGAGAAATCGAGGGGAACCTTCGAAAATCGTACTGCCGACTAGTGCGTTTTTTAATTTAAAGCACTCCTATTAAATCGAACTAATGAATTCACCACTGAAAATTGTGAAATAAACAAAATTTTAACAAAAAATTAAAACCGCCTTCAAAAAAACTAAAAAGTTAAAAAATAATATTGCAGCCAATGACTTTTTCGTTCGCATCATAAGAACATTAATTTGTTTTATAGAAGTCGGTGTCAAGCCAAGCCAAAAAATGCAAGCCATGTCGCGAATCGTACCGGCTTGACAGCGACTTCAATAAAACAAATTAATGTTCTTATGATGCGAACGAAAAAGTCATTGGCTGCAATATTATTTTTTAACTTTTTAGTTTTTATTCAGATATAAGTATGTTTAAACGCGCAGTGGCACAATGATTTTCGTCGGACGAACGCATGATCGCGCGAGCGATGGCAATAGGACAGCGCCTTTGTGTTTGAGTGTGTGGTGTCAAGTAATATGGACAAAAGATGACCAAGTGACAACTGCCCTAATGTTGACGGTCACTTTTCACACACACAAGCACAACAAAAAGTGGACAGCCGCATAAACAAATATCTATAGTTCCGTCTCCTTCTGCTATTAAAGGTTCGTCATAAGACAAAAGAGACAAACTACAATCGTAAATTGATGCAGACTCTATGCTTTAGGATAAAGAGATCCTTCCTCTGAGGCTACTGGAGTCCACTGATGGACATGGGTACACCCTTAACACTCAAAACGTGTTAATCGTCATCAAAATCTCAGCCGATAGACGTCCACTGCTGGGTATAGACCTCCCCAGCAAATCGCCACGCCACATAAGGCGCTGTCCTATTGCCATCGCTCGCGCGATCATGCGTTCGTCCGACCGAAATCATTTTGCCACTGTGCGTTTAAACATACTTATATCTGAATAATAAAAAAATAGAACAATTCGATCGCATCTCATGATAGCACGACCTTCTACAGGATATATCGCAGATATAAGTATGTTTAAACGCACAGTGGCACAATGATTTTCGTCGGACGAACGCATGATCGTGCGAGCGATGGCAATAGGACAGCGCCTAAGGGGAAACTCTACAGGGTGAAATTGATATCATTAGCATCTTTTTAAACTAAGAGTCTACCCATCAAACTGAACAACTTTTAATATAGGAGCAAACCGATCGGAGCAAAAAAAAATTAGCTGTTCCATACTAAACTGCACCCACCGCGCGCTGCTTTTATTTTCGTTATTTCAATGTTGGTCCAATAGAGAAAGTTGATCAATTTGATGGTCTGATCAACCCCTTAAAAACCGTCAGCATATCAAGAAGGACCCTGTATACATCCTACAGCAGGGCACAGGCCTAGGTTTGAACACTCCATCCTTTTCTGTGACTCAGGGAACGTCATTTGCTAGAGCAAATGAGATAGACGGAACGCGATCGCGCGCGGCGGTGCTGCGGCGTGCGTTCGCGTTCCGTCTACTTTATTTGCTCTAGCAAATGATGTTCCTGAGTGACAGAAAAGGATGGAGCGACGGAAAAAGGCGATGCGGTGCTGCCAGATGAGGTTCAACCCTTACCCTACATGGAGGGTGGTGTTTATAAAAAAATTCATAAAATTTATAGAAAATGTTGTAAAATCTTACCTAGGCTCCATAAATGAACAAGCCTGCAACCCCGGGAACCAAACCAGCCAAAACCAGCTCACTACACTCTCTTATTTAAAAAAAAAACACTAAAACGATCAGCACAGCACTGTCAACACTAATAGTTTATAAACTTTGTGTTATATTTAAAAAAAATGCATTTTATATTTGTTTTTATTCTACGTAAGTAACAGCACGGAGTCTCAACTGTTCGAACAACTGTTTGAACAACAGTTGTTTGTTTTGTTTTAATTTACAAAGTTATCACTGCGTCTTGGCTGCGGTCTTCAGTTCTTGGGGCGCGGGTTCTTGCTTCGATTTTGGTGTTTCTGGAAATGAAAATAAACGAGTAAATAAAAGTTAATTAAATGTTAAGAGCATATTGTGCTGCCCTCAATCGTATTTTTCGTATTTCTAAACAATTAAAACAACATTTCCAAAAAACAAGAATTTCACATTGTAGTCCTGATTGGTTTTCTGTTAAAACCGCCAAAAATGGCCACTTTTGGCTATAAAAACCATAGAGAATTTATATGAGAACCATAGAGATTGACACGCTCCCCCTGATAAAAACAAATCCTTAGTGACCTGATAAATTGAAAATGAGCAATGACTACATGTGACATTCTTGTTTTTTGAAAATATTATTTAATTGCAAAAAAATAAAAAAAATACGATTGGGGGCAATATAGTAGGCTCGGTGCAGCCTTAAATCATGATCCGGTAACGAATCCGCACGGACGACCGATGACTTTTTCTAACTTATGTACGGATTGACGTGGAATGAATGAAGGGTGTAGTGTACTAACGGCGGGGCCTGGCCAGTGCTACGACGCTCTGAGAGCCGCAGGAGCCAGCGCGGCCGCGGTTGTTGTTGTTGGCCGCTCCGCCGCTAGGTGGCGCCGCCGCACGACTGCAAACAAACACACAACTTATTAGTAATTAGTCATATGTTACCTCCGTGGTCTAATGGTTAAGAGCATTGGGCTCTCGACACGGATGTCGTTGGGGTCGATTCCCATGGTGGACACCTAATCACTTTATGCGTTTTTCTCCAGTTGGTTAGGACATTGTAGGCTGAATCACCTCATTGTCTGAAAAGAAAGATGATTCTTCGGATGGTACGTTAAGCCGTTGGTCCCGGCTACTATCTCTGGTGGTAGTAGTTGTTACATAAAAACCACGTCAGAGGCCGTGAGGCGGTCTGAAAAAATTCTGACACCAGGGCTCTGCCCACACGATAAGAACTACTCTTTAGTTATATTGTGGTAATACTAACTTCGTGGTCGCTCACTCAAGGCCTCATAAAAAGGCTGAAAGTCACCCAAAGGACAATGGAGAGGGCTATGCTCGGAGTTTCCCTGCGAGATCGAATCAGAAATGAAGAGATCCGCAGAAGAACCAGAGTAGCTGACATAGACTTAAGAATTGCTAAACTTAAGTGGCAGTGGGCGGGGCACATTGCTCGCAGAACCGATGGCCGATGGGGCTGAAGAGTTTTCGAGTGGCGACCGCGTACCGGAAAGCGCAGCGTGGGTAGGCAGTGAGCTCCCACAAGGTGGACCGACGACCTGGTGAAGGCCGCGGGAACCCGTTGTATGAGGGCAGCGCAGGACCGGTCGTTATGGCGATCCTTGTGGGAGACCTATATCCAGCAGTGGACGTCTATCGGCTGAGATGATGAATACTAACTTCAAGTGTCTGTGGCCCGTGGCCGGTGCCAGGGCGGGAGCAGGGCCCGGTGCCCTCTGCTGGCGGTCGCTCTCCGACACGGAGCGGTGTCGGTCGTAGGGCCGCGCGTGGGGGCCCCGCCCCGGCGCGAGGGGGCCTCGCGTCGCCAGCAGCTCGTTCAGCTGCGGCTGTAATGTTGACAGTTCATTTGGTACACGGCAAACAAGTGTGATCGAGATTTCGCAATAATACCTCGATTATGGCCCTAGATTATTTATACATAAAATCACAAATAAAATGTTAGGATAAAATTTGTTATTTTATATTAAACGAGCTTTTACCCGCGACTTCGTCCGCATAAATTATATACCAGATTTTAAGTCAAATGATAAGCTATCAAACAAAAAAAGTTTCATCAAAATCGGTTCAGTAGTTTTTGCGCGATACTCGAACAAACAAACACCCAAACAAACAAACAAACAAACAAACAAACAGACAGACAAAAAATAAAAAAATTGGTGATTTGGATTCAGGGACATCTAAAAAGCTAAAAACCATATCATAATCTTTTTTTTGTAAATATCTTCAATGTACAGACACACTTCTGTTACAGTTTTATAATAGTTTAGACTAGCATAGCATATGCTCACGACTATATTCCCCGAGGGGACCCAGTCAGAGATATTCTGAAACTTCAGAACATCCACGTTTCACTAGTAGTACCGAAACTCTGTCCAGTGTGACGGAGAGTGAGACCGTCGCCACTTGTAATGGACGGTGTAGGTACAATACATGTCTCGAAATTGAAGCATGCAGGTTTCCTCACGATATTTTCCTTCACCGAAAAGCCAGTGGTGTTACAAATCGTACATAAATTCCGAAAAACTCATTGGTACGAGTCGGCCTGGACGGGGATCGAACCATCGCCTCCTGCACGGCAGGTTACTCGCCACTTGATCACCTCGGCTATAAAAAAATAGGGGTGTACAAAAGAACATGCCATCGATTTAATAGAAGATAACTCACCTCGAGCACGCGGAAGTCCTCGATGCTGTTGAACTTGGCGAGGTAGCCTTGTAACTTGGGCTCCACCTGGAGGGCGCCTGCGTGTTTGTAGTACTTGAGGAACGCCCAGAACTTCTCCAGGCCGTAGAGTTGACCTGATGAACCAAATGTGTGGTGTTATTTTATAAATAAAAAACATAACCCTCCTTCTGGCGCAGTCGGGTAAAAATATATATTGGCCTCGATTCGGAGTGTACCACGACTAAACTAAACTAAATGTATTCCTGTCACTTTCTAAAATAAGATTAAGAAAAGAGACAGAAAACCAACAGCTGACTTTAGTGCTGTCAAAGTGACGTTAAACGCCCAAAAATGACTTAAATAAGATGGCGTACATTATGATGGCATCTTATTTTGCGCATTTAACGTCACTTTGACAGCACTAAAGTCAGCTGTTGGTTTTCTGTCTCTTTTCTTAATCTTATTTTAGAAAGTGACAGGAATACATTTAGTTTAGTTTAGTCGTGGTACACTCCGAATCGAGGCCATTGTAGACTTTTTTACGAGTTTCAATAACGCAAATAAAGTGAATTTCCATGATCCAGACGTTTATAGTGTTACGGCCGCTGTCAAACGTCAAACGAAAAGGCAGAAGGCATTCGAAAATTCGGCCGGCCCATTAACAATCGCCGTGGTCCTACGGTCTAAGGCTCGGACTCCCATGCCGGGGGGTGACGGATCGAATCCGATCAAAACCAAAAAAATATTTCTAGATTTTAATGTTTGTAGAAATGTTCTTAGTTTAACAGTGAACAGTGCGAAACAAAAGGAAGAAAAGTACAAGTGAAAAGAAAAGTGCTAAGTGGAACAGTGAGTAGACAAGTGTCAGTGTAGTGCGTGACGTCATAGTGTCAGTGTAGTACGTGACGTCATAGTGTCAGTGCAGTACGTGACGTCATAGTGTCGTGCGTCGTGACGTCATAGCCGTGACGCGTGTCGTGTCGTCACAGTAGTGACGTAGTGGACTGTGAATAGTGACAGTAAGTGGTGCACGGGGAATCCCGGGGAATCCCTGCGAGGACGACCCGGTGAAGTGAACCGTGTAGGGGAACCTCTGCGAGGTGGACCGTTTGTAAGTGTATCCCAAATAAACTCTGTAAAATTGGACTAAGCGTTTCACTCCAATCCCGGAAACCGTCCCTCGTAACAATATGATAGGATTTTTGGGCGGACGTGACCTAAGTGATAGTGGAATAACATAGACAAGCTCACACAAGTGCACTCACCGTTCTCATAGTCAGCCATGGTCTCCAGCTGGAAGTGCTGGTACAGCTCCGGTCTGAACTTGCGCTCCAGCCCGTACGAGTAGAAACGGAAGAGGCACTCGAGCCCGTAGCGGAAGCCCGCCGCGGCGTCTTCGGTCGCCAGTGTCCTGTCAAAACAAATTGTCATGGTTTTAGTCCAATGTCAATTAGATGATAGATAGATAGATAGATAAACAATTTATTTGCAAAAGTTACACACACATAATATTACAGTTCAAAACAATTTTACAAACAAGAATACAACGAGACATAGAATAGAACAACATGTAATTTATTGTATGCTACAGCAGCAAATAGGTCCCAGCTCAACATAGACCTTGCCCGAGAGCAGGGTGTTGGTTTTCAGATGAAACCTTTTTAGTAGTAGTCAGACGCAGCGACCAAAGAAGTGAGTGATAATAATTTAAGTTTAAATGAAATACAGTTATGGAAGATAGTGTAAAAAAAAATCTGAAAAATATTATAATATAAGTATGTATATGTAGCCTAAAATTGATGACAATTAAGGGTTGAACCTCATCTGGCAGCACGGCATCGCCTTTTTCTGTCGCTCCATCCTTTTCTGTCATTTGCTAGAGCGAATAAGATAGACGGAACGCGATCGCGCGCGGCGGTGCTGTGGCGTAAATTGATTCTATGCTTTAGAACAGGCATGTCAAACATGCGGCCCGCACTGCTCTTTCTTGCGGCCCGATCCAATTTTAAGAACAGCGGCCCGAGTGTGTGCAGACTTTTACAAATACTCAAGTAGCCAGATTTTTGGCAAGCCCGACAGTCATATTATGATTGTAATACCACTGTTTTGAATCATGATGTGAAAAATTTCGAGCTCGCTTCTCTCGCTCACCTTTTTTGCATGGTATCCCGAAAACTTAATAAGTGGTACATACTGCAGAAAAATGATTTTATCAAATTCATTTGAAAGTCTCAAACACCCCCTTAATCTTTCTTTGCCCTACCTGAAATTCAGTTCTAGCTACAGCCCTGATTTAGATATGGTTTGGATGTTGATTTATTTGTTTATTTATTTGTTGATTTCTTAAGATTTCTGCAGATAGTATTACCCCCTACCCGAAATGAACAACATATTGTAGCAAAAGACACATTCATAGCGACACAAACGATTTCCTATAACTGATACAATATCTCTAAGTTCTTTGCGGCCCGCTGACTCTACTATCATTATGAATGTGGCCCACCAATGACTTTGAGTTTGACACGTCTGCTTTAGAATAAAGAGATCCTTCCTCTTAGGTCCACATGGCCAGTTATTTACTTAGGAATCAAAGATTAAATAGCGAAATCTCACCTGAATTCAGTGTACATAGTCCTGTTGAAGTGATCGCGGAGGAAGAACGACCAGAAGCGGAACAGTGTGTTCATCTCCTGAGACTGTCCGATGCCGAGCTTCTTGCGTTCTGATATAAATACAAAAACAAACAGATTTATTAACAGAAAGAAGAAGTGAACATGCTACAATGGACGCCGAATGCGGCAAGCCAGAATCTCGGGAGTCCTTTACGATTAATCAGGCAAAAATGTTCTGTTCACAGCGAACATATTTATTACTAATCAAATTAAAGATTGAAAAATTATATACAGTAGTATAATACGAGCTTTTACCCGCGACTTCGTCCGCATAAATTATATACCAGATTTTAAGTCAGATCATAAGCTATCAAACAAAAAAAGTTTCATCAAAATCGGTTCAGTAGTTTTTGCGTGATGCTCGATCAAATAAACACCCAATCAAACCAACAAACAGACAGACAAAAAATCCAAAAATTTGTGATTTGGAATCAGGGACATCTAAAAACCATATCGTAATATTTTTTTTGTAAATATCTTCAATGTACAGACACACTTCTGTTACAGTTTTATAATAGTTTAGATACAGGACCTTCTTAATCTGCTGATAAATTGTTAAGGGGATGAATAGACCATCAAACTGGACAACCTTAAAAAACCGTCAGCATATTAAGAGTGTCCCTGTATAGGCAAGAAAATTGGTCATACTCAGAACTGGCAGAAATAATTGTTTATTAGTTTGATTGATTGTTGGTTGGGCTATTGCAAGCAAGGGTCGTTATGTAACACTGAGACCAGCGCTGGTCCTTTGTGTTCGCCCCAAGCTCACCCATATTTTTACGCATACCTTAGAACTTATGGGATTTTCTTTACATTCTCGTGTATGCAGGTTTCCTCACGATGTTTTCCTTCAACGCCGAGCTAGTGCTAATGACAACCGTACATAAATTCCGTAGAATTTCGTGATACAGGCTAGAAATCGAACCGCCGTCTCATTGAATCGCTACCTCTTTTCGGTGTGGACTATCATAGCTCCTGCTATAGGCTAAAAGTCCGCGTCATGAGGTTGGCAGTGACTTACCTTTAAGGCAGCGCGAGTGGTACTTGTGGTAGGCCTGCTGTGTGAAGTGGTTCTCTCTGAGCAGACCGTGGCTGGGGTGGTGGAAGGTCGGTAGAGACTGCGGCACGGAGCCGCAGGACGAGCCTAGTGTCGGTGACGTGCCCAGAGATGATCTGTGGACGTTATTGTGGTATTTAGTATTTTATACAGTAATAAGGTGCGACAGAAATACCATATAGAGCAGGGGTGTCTATATTATAGAGCATTGAGAGGTGAGACCCGGAGAGTCGAATACCGAACAGATATTATATTATTACGAGCTTTTACCCGTGACTTACCGCATAAATTATATACCAGATTTTAAGTCAGATCATAAGCTATCAAACAAAAAAAACTTCATCAAAATCGGTTCAGTAGTTTTTGCGTGATGCTCGTTCAAACAAACACCCAAACAAACAAACAGACAGACAAAAATCAAAAAATTGGTGATTTGGAATCAGGGACTGGTAAAAACCATATCGTAATCTTTTTTTTGAAAATATCTTTAATGTACAGACACACTTCTGTTACAGTTTTATAATAGTTTAGATAAATTGACCGTGTGGTGTCGGCTAAGAATATAGCACCAACGCATTTCCTCCCTTGGGTGTCGTAAAAGGCGACTAAGGGATCTACCGGAGGATGGGCAGCAGCATCCTCCGTGTACACACATTCAACCCAACTACGATCGCCAACCCGCCTGCCAAGCGTGGCGATTATGGAAAATCCCCCCATTTTGGGGGAGGCCTATGTCCAGCAGTGGACGTCTATCGGTTGATATGATTATGATGACAGTAATAAATTGGACAGAATACCATATCGAGCATTGAGAGGTAAAACCCGATAAGTCGAATACCGAACAGATCTAGAATTACTGACTGATGTCATCCCGTGATCATGGCAGTTGTAACATTGCCGAAATATCGGGAACTCACAAAACCAAAACGCGGTAAGAACCCGTTAAAATGTTTAATTCTAGATTAAATAATAACCGCGTAACTCTCAAAAACTGTATTACCGAACAGATATTCTGAAAACTCAGAACCTTACCAGTAGTATCGAAGCTCTGTCCAGTGTGACGGGGAGTGAGCCCGTCGCCACTTGTAATGGACAGTGGATACAATCATCATAATCATCATCTGAGCCGATATGGACGTCCACTGCTGGACATAGGCCTCCCCAAGGATCGCCACAACGACCGGTCCTGCGCCGCCCTCATCCAACGTGTTCCCGCCGCCTTCACCAGGTCGTCGGTCCACCGTGTGTGTGCTCACTGCCTACCCACACTGCGCTTTCCGGTACGCGGTCGCCACTCGAGAACTTTTCGGCCCTATCGGCTATCGATTCGGCGAGCAATGTGCCCCGCCCACTGCCACTTTAGTTTAGCAATTCTTTGGGCTATGTCAGCTACTCTGGTTCTTCTGCGGATCTCTTCATTTCTGATTCGATCTCGCAGGGAAATACAATACATGCCTTGAAATTAAAGCATGCAGGTGTCCCTCACTATGTTTTCCTTCACCGAAAAGACAGTGGTGTTACAAATCGTACATAAATTCCGAAAAACTCATTGGTGCGAGTCTGACGGAACAGGGATCGAACTCTCCTGCACGGCAGGCATAGTTACTCGCCACTAGACCACCATGTCTTTATGCTCCGCATTATTGCTTAGTCAGCACTCTCGTAGCTTGGCTATGGAATCGCCATTACCAAATAAAACTAAGTTATAAGATGACTAAAGGTAGGTCCCAAAGGTGCATTGGCCGGTTGTGATTCGATATTTGATCGTTAGGCTGCCTGTCCATTGACGCGAGCTGGCTGTGCGAGCTGAGTAGCTGTGTAAATATTAACCAATCAGAGATCCGATCGAGATTGGCCGAGCTCCTGATTGGTTATTATTTACACAGCTACACAGCTCGCACAGCCAGCTCGCGTCTATGGACAGGCAGCCTTAAAGAGGGTTGACCACTTTTTACCTGTCACATAATTAACAACTATTAACATGTATAACTTTTATTCCTCACTACAAAATTAAAATAAATTATTGCCGATGTAAATGGAATCAACCTATAGTTTTCCTATATCAATATTAACTGTATACTTTAACCTTTTAGTATTATACTACTTCAACTAAATAAAAGATAGTTTGACAGGTATACGAATGTATGGGAAGTTGTCGTTCTTCTTTCGACCGTCTGGAATTGCCCTGCACTTTCTTTTGGTTGAGTGAGTTTGGCCTCGATAGTGTATCGAGGAAGTATTGCTTTTTAATACGAGAAACAAAAGTAAATTTGAACGAATCTGAGGTTGTTTGTATGATCTCCCGGGGTACGCCTTCCCTACATGAAATCAAAATCAATGCAGGAACCGAGCCAATCGAGGAACCGTTATACAAAGTTAGAGTGTTTTCAGTATCGTGATTAAAACAAACCAGTGACTGACAACGCTTCAGAAATAAACGTGGATAGTTCGTTCGGCGGGGTCAAAGAACTTTGGCGGAAAGCCATGTAATTTGAGACCCAGACTTAGAGGTCCCATACATGAATGAAACTTAGTAATATGTGTAGAGTGAAACAAAACTAACAAAAAAGTAAATTGGTTGTAACCTGTAGAAGTTGGGGGAAAGGTATTCTACTTATAATATCTTTTGCATCAAGTGTGTGAAACTCATAATCTATCTTATTAGATAGTCCACACAATCTTCTACGCATTCATTGTGTTTATTTTATTGAAATTTCACGATAACCGTACAATATTATGATAATGGAATAAAACGAAATCACATGCACTATCAGTTCAATAAAGCCAAATACGTTCCGTAACGTCCAAAAACTACCTCAGTGATAATATTAGATGAAAATAGCTAGTCATGGTTGCGTTTTGCTACTGCTTTTTGGATGATTTGTCTATTTTACTAGTAATTTCTACTTTTGAACCCGGACTTCTTGTGAGGAAGTTTTTTTTTTAAATGCCTTAATTTTTTCTGTTTATAATAATTATGACCGTCGTCCTGAAGGGCTTTTAGTTTTCGTGAAAATGGCTGGGTCCAAATTCGCCAAAGTTCTTTGAGATCATCTTTAGCCAGCTGTCTCGGAATCATAATTATAAAATGAAACGATGTAAGTAGTTCGGCGACTAAGGGTACTAAGGGTACAGACCCGGTGCTGTGGGTGCGCGGGCGATGCTCGCGCGCGTCCATGATCCACCCGATGTGATGCTCCACCGGCGGGTTGAGGCTGTGCCGCGTCTTGTGCTTTCTGCTCGTACTGCAACAATTTATTGTTCATCTTCATTCAAGTTTAGATTAAAGTAGTAGCTGAAACTAGTAACGAGCTAACGGTATCATATAGAGGAACTGACAGCTGAGAGAGCGAGATGTACCTAGCGGTGCCACTGTATTATAGAAAGAGATACGTGACGCGAGGCAATGGAACCGTTTTTGGGAACTTGTCAGCACAATTGACTGGGTAAATATTCGTGCTCTGTGAATAATTAGTGAATCTAAAGTGAAGTCGTAGATTATTTTGTGAAGTATACTAACACTATTTCATTAAATTACCTACGATTTCACGTTAGATTCACAATTATACACAGAACTCGAAGTTTTAGGGTGCCGATAAGTGCCGACAAATGCACAAAAAACGGTTTCATTTGACAACTCATGTCAGTTACTCTATTCCGACAGGTATAATAACTTTATGATTATTATTATTTGGGGTTTTGGGCCTTGACAGGCTTGCTAAGCCTGTGCCACGTAGACCATCGCTGGTCCTTTGTGAACGCCCTTTTTATAGTTCCTTACCAATCCCCACTGCGGCCAGAAATCGCAGTAGATTCTTGATCGGGATAGTTTGTATCTCATCTGGTGTCAGCACCTGCCTACCCAGATGAGTGCTGCGTTTGTACATCAGGGGGCCACAATCACATAGGAGGTGCAGAGGAGTTTCCATCTCCTCCTTACAGAATCTGCAGCCGGTCGTGTCACTTAAATTCAGTGTGTGCATGTGCTTATTTAATTTGCAGTGGTCTGTGAGTGTCCTTGCTATTGTACAAATTTGATCCTTGCTGAGGGCAAGGAGACCGTTCGCAAGTTTGCGATGTAGTCTTTGATAAGTGCTTTGGAGTGTCCCATGCCTGGGGTGTTACAAGTCTAAGGTAAACTAGTCTAAGGTTTGGCAGTGTCAAATAGCTGTCTCCAGTATTTAACCGAGTACCTATAGCTTTAAAATGTTCTATTACTTCGAAACCGGTCAAAACTACTCCGATTTTCATGATTTTTTTTTTAAAAGTCTGTTATCTAAAATACTACAACCTTTATACTTTAAAAATTAACACTCTCAGTCAAGTAAAAAGTTGTAACCCAAAAAATTTAAATTTTAAGAAAAAATGCTTCACAACTTGCGAATTCATTTAAGAACAGGACATTCTTTTCGCATTGAAGCAATTTTAATTAAGATTAGCTGACGAATAAACCTTGACGAGCGCGCTCCATACAAACGAAGTTTGATTCTATTTTGAATACTAACTAAATAAATTTTATGTTTTTTTTAACACGATCTAGAAACTAATATCCTTGTCTGTGGTTTATCAGATTTCCGTTATGTTATATAGTTTCAAAGTTACACTGGCTCAAAGATTTCTATACAAAAAAAAAGGCGTCAATTTTTAAACTGTAAAGGTTGTAGCATGGTACAGTCACCAGCAAATATATCGTAGCAAACAAGGTGGTCAAATATTTCTAAGCAGTTCTAATTTTCAATAATTTCTTTACTCATAACCAATCAAAAATATAGGAACGCCGAGAACTTCAAATATACCGACGCAGTCATGGTGGCCATAAACATTTGAACAGTATCGGATAAAAACCTTACTGCGTTGTTTTACATGTTAATTTTAAATAACATTGTAAAGAAATTATTGAAAATTCGCTGTTCACATATTTATGACAAAATACACGTTTAGATATAATTGGTAACATTTACTGTAAATAATTTAATGAAAATTAGCACTGCTCAGAAATATTTGGACACCTTGTATGCTACGATATATCTGATGGCGACTGTACAATAAATATACTGCGCCTGGTATTCTCTTCCGATCACGTGACTGACACAAGCCTACGTCATCATACCCGTTTACCATGTTTAGCGGCCATTTTTTTGTGACGTAGGCTTGTGTCACTCTGGGAATAGAAGACCTTGTTTTTTTAGACTATGGGTTTTCGAAATGGGAGTAGTTTTGACGGGTTCCGAAGCAAAAACCTTCAGGAACTCTACTAATTGTAAATATAATAAAATAGCTACAGTATAAATGAATGTATTATACTCACATGACATCGGTGGCGTGCGGGTCCTTGCTGGCCGCGTAGAACCTCGCGGTGCGCCGCGGTCGCTTCGCCTTACCGCCGCCTTGTTCAGGCTGCTCCATCTACACAAATTTACACATTTCATTGTCATTCCTCTTCGGTTTTTTAATAATAAAAAAATACAAAAAAATAATTGTTTACTCATGCTCGAGTAGTAGAAATAAAGGCTAATTTATTTTAATAAGTAATAAAAAAAATTACAAAATGAATCCCCATCCATACAAGTAACTAGTTTTTATCAACGTTTTTTCTTCACGCTCTATAGTAAAAACGGTAATACATACAAACGTCAAACTTGGTGTGATTATAGTGCAAACTCTACAGTATAACGAGAAATAATAAAAAACGGTCAAGTGTGAGTCGGTCTCGCGCTGAGGACCTGGAAAAAATACATTTTTTGGTAGGATAACTATATTGTGTGGTGAAGAACCTTCGGTGCGCAAGTAGCCCGACTCGAACTTAGCCGTTTTTTTTTCATTTTGTATCAGTGGTGGACTCACCCTGTGCTGCTTGACGGAGGGGGGAGGAGGGGGCGGCTCGGCGGGCGTGTAGTGCCGCTCGCTGGGCACGGTCGCCTCGAACTGCTCGCGCGATATTACTGACACCGTCTGGTACTGCGTGCGGCTGCCGTGCGACTGCAAACATTGTGTTCACATATTATTAACTATGTTTCCAAATTCTTTATGTAATTACTACATTTTTGATACTCAAAGCAAAGTGAGAAAATATATACAGAGTTCTAATTTACAGAATAATGTTTGTTGACGAACTTGAAGATTATATCACATAAAAATCTCTTTTCGTTAAAATCTATGTAATGTATTATTTTATGCATCCGGTAAATAAATAAATACAATACAATACGATCTCTTGTAACCTTTGATTAAATTTAAATAGCGGAAGATACGTTACGCTCTTATATTACGTACACGAAAAATTGACCTGTTTCTACCATAGATACATTTACTCACACAAACGAATGTTAATATTATACATCAACAATTAAAGCGACTAAATAACGCGAACAGGTGGCTTGCGACCAAGACGATATATCGACGTAATCTCAATCATGCACGCAAGTCATGCGAATGCCGCTCGGATTACGACTAAATCAAATTAGGAGACAGGGGCTCAATTTATGCGGTCCATACGCTAGAAGCTAGTACCGTATGTTACGCTATTTTAATTAAATCAAAGCTTGTAACCTATAACTAGTGCAATAAATGACTTTAACTAAAAATAAAATAAATAAAACAAACATATTTACTGACATACATAAGCTCGAAAAGCATAACTCTCCTTCTGGCATAGTCGAGTAAAAATAAAATGAATAAAACTTACAGAACCATAATCGGTGTCAGTCCATAAATCTTCTTCGTAGCGTCTAAGGCCATCTGTGATCACCTACGAACACAAAAAATATCATATTAAATATCAAGGTATCACGTCATTCAAGTTAGGCTGGCCGCAATATACATAGGCTAATTCAGACATGTCAAAAATGGATATGCGGACCTCTACGAATTTTGCCTGTGGCCATGCCCAATTAGAACAGCTTCCTGACGCAGCCCGCAAGCATTTTGCAAGTTTGACGTTGATTTCAGAAGATAAAATTACCTCCCTAAATAGACAACTCAGTTAAAGACAAAATATTTTCTACTTATAAACATCAAGGTCTATTACGATTCCAAAAAAATTATATAAAAAATATGCAGGTAATATTGTAATATGCACTGTAGCCGCAGAACATTATAGGAGGGGTTAGAAATGCAAACCACACTTACTTTGCACTTCTAGCCCCTCTTATAATGTTCTGTGACTGTAGCTATGCGAACAGTACAAAAACTGTCATGTTCTGTCAGTCGGTTTAGGAGATACAGCCGTTCAAAAGTCCTCCATGACAGACCTTTGAACGGCTGTAACTCCTAAACCGACTGGAGTTATGCAGGCAGACCTGGTCCATCCCCATCACAGAGATGCTCTACACCCCATAAACACTGAATCAGCCTTGCTACTGATGATATCAAAAAGTACGTCTATCTCTATGGTGTATGCATAAAGTTACAAATACCTTACGGAATAGAGAAACTGACATGAGTTGTCAAATGAAACCGTTTTTTGGGAATTTGTCGGCACTTATCGGCACGGTAAGAATTCGAGTTCTGTGTATAACTGTGAATCTAACGTGAAATCGTAGATAATGTGATTCGATAGTTTTAGTATATCTCTTAAAATAATCTACGATTTCACTTTAGATTCACAAATTATTCACAGAGCTCGAATATTTATCCTGTTGATTGTCCCAAAAAGTTCCCAAAAACAGTTCTATTGCCTCGCGTCACGTATCTCTTTCTATCATACAGTAATGCCGCTAGGTACATCTCACTCTCTCAGCTGTCAGTTCCTGTATTCCTCGTATAATACGTTCATGGGTGTATGTGTATTGTATAGTATAGTGTGTCTGAAGTACCTGCTCCAGGTCCTGTGTGATCTTGGTGCGGGAGGCCCAGTCTCCCTGTCGGTCGTGCCCGTCGTGTTTGGGTTGCCTCGCCGGCGTCTGCGTCACGATCAGCAGGCGTCCGATGTCTCGGTCCGTGAACTCCATGTCCGATTCATCGTCAGACCTGGAACGGACAGTTTTGTTCAGTTCTAGAAGCGAGTAACATCTGTAGCAAACATTGTGCACTTCATAGAAATCCAAATCCAACGGGTGCTCGCGCCTGACAGCATTCCCTTGCTTGGTCCCCTTAAGTGTCCCCAGAAAGTATGAGGTGGGGTATGGGGATGGGGTATCTGAAGTCAGAGGAGGGCGGAAAGTGGCCATTCTGTATGTGGAACTACATAGATACTATTTATTACCTATTCTGTGACGTAGACTGAATATTATCAAGTTGAGCGCGTTTACTAGAAAAGAATGGAGATATGAAAAAAACGTATGAAAAATCATGCCTTTGTCTGACTAACACTCAGGTGCAGAAAGGTTCATTAAAGTTTAACATCCGTTAAATCTCTTGTTGTCACTTTTTGTCTTGTTGACGTAGTAAAAGCTAGCAAGAGATTTAATGGAGGATTAACTAATGAGCGTTTCTGCAACTGAGTGTTTTTTGCAAGATTTTCTAGGCAGTTTCAATTTAGTCAAAGAAAATACCGTATAATATACGCAGAAAGAGACAAACAACATACATTTAGTCTTGCTCAATCTATGCAATGGGCGTATAAGCTTATCTCGTGGCGATCGCGTGCCGGAAAGCGCAGCGTGGGTAGACAGTGAGCCCCCACAAGGTGGACCAGCGACCTGGTGAAGGCGGCGGGAACCCATTGGATGAGGGCAGCGCAGGACCGGTCGTTGTGGCGATCCTTGGGGGAGGCCTATGTCCAGCAGTGGACGTCCATCAGCTGAGATGATGAGGTCACTAGTACTCACCAGGCGTCGGTGAAGGTGTTGTTGCGCGGCGGGGGGAGGGGCAGGTCGAGCTCCTCGTCGAGCTGGAAGTGCAGCTCCTCGCGCGACTCCTCCTCGGTCACTAGTACTCACCAGGCGTCGGTGAAGGTGTTGTTGCGCGGCGGGGGGAGGGGCAGGTCGAGCTCCTCGTCGAGCTGGAAGTGCAGCTCCTCGCGCGACTCCTCCTCGGTCACTAGTACTCACCAGGCGTCGGTGAAGGTGTTGTTGCGCGGCGGGGGGAGGGGCAGGTCGAGCTCCTCGTCGAGCTGGAAGTGCAGCTCCTCGCGCGACTCCTCCTCGGTCACTAGTACTCACCAGGCGTCGGTGAAGGTGTTGTTGCGCGGCGGGGGGAGGGGCAGGTCGAGCTCCTCGTCGAGCTGGAAGTGCAGCTCCTCGCGCGACTCCTCCTCGGTCACTAGTACTCACCAGGCGTCGGTGAAGGTGTTGTTGCGCGGCGGGGGGAGGGGCAGGTCGAGCTCCTCGTCGAGCTGGAAGTGCAGCTCCTCGCGCGACTCCTCCTCGGTCACTAGTACTCACCAGGCGTCGGTGAAGGTGTTGTTGCGCGGCGGGGGGAGGGGCAGGTCGAGCTCCTCGTCGAGCTGGAAGTGCAGCTCCTCGCGCGACTCCTCCTCGGTCACTAGTACTCACCAGGCGTCGGTGAAGGTGTTGTTGCGCGGCGGGGGGAGGGGCAGGTCGAGCTCCTCGTCGAGCTGGAAGTGCAGCTCCTCGCGCGACTCCTCCTCGGTCACTAGTACTCACCAGGCGTCGGTGAAGGTGTTGTTGCGCGGCGGGGGGAGGGGCAGGTCGAGCTCCTCGTCGAGCTGGAAGTGCAGCTCCTCGCGCGACTCCTCCTCGGTCACTAGTACTCACCAGGCGTCGGTGAAGGTGTTGTTGCGCGGCGGGGGGAGGGGCAGGTCGAGCTCCTCGTCGAGCTGGAAGTGCAGCTCCTCGCGCGACTCCTCCTCGGTCACTAGTACTCACCAGGCGTCGGTGAAGGTGTTGTTGCGCGGCGGGGGGAGGGGCAGGTCGAGCTCCTCGTCGAGCTGGAAGTGCAGCTCCTCGCGCGACTCCTCCTCGGTCACTAGTACTCACCAGGCGTCGGTGAAGGTGTTGTTGCGCGGCGGGGGGAGGGGCAGGTCGAGCTCCTCGTCGAGCTGGAAGTGCAGCTCCTCGCGCGACTCCTCCTCGGTCACTAGTACTCACCAGGCGTCGGTGAAGGTGTTGTTGCGCGGCGGGGGGAGGGGCAGGTCGAGCTCCTCGTCGAGCTGGAAGTGCAGCTCCTCGCGCGACTCCTCCTCGGCCGCGCCGGCCGGCGGAGCGAGCGCCCGCTCCCGGGAACCCGCCTTCGTTCTGCGCTTCACCTGGATTACACAACATATTATTAGCGGAGAATACATTATTGTACTACCAAAGTAATAGTCTCGGGCGCTCTCGGGTCGCTCCACGCGCCTATCGTGCGGGGGGTGCGGGTTGCGGGGGTGCGGTCCCAGTACCGAGTCACCTGCGCGCTGTGTCCCACACCCCTCCCCCCCCGCACTCCGCGCAAGCATAGACCCAACGCGGCCACTAAGCGCACCCACGCGTATTGTATTTACGCTATGGTACTACGTACAGAAATATACAGGGTGAAATTGATATCATTAGCATCCTTTTAAACTAAGAGTCTACCCATCAAACTGAACTACTTTTACTATGGGAGCAGACCAATCGGAACAACAAAAAAATCTGCTGTTGCATACAATTTGAGTCGAGCAGGCACTGCAGTTTAGTATGGAACAGCTGATTTTTTTTTAATTGCTCCGATCGGTTTGCTCCCGTAATAAAAGTTGTCCAGTTTGATGGGTAGACTATTAGTTTAAAAGGATGCCAATAATATCAATTTCACCCTGTAGATAGGTATAGGTCTCAGGAAATGAAAAAAAAGTAAAAAAAAAATAGATTTTCACAGGGTAGTTTCAAAATGTCATCTGTCTAGTCAAAGTAGGCCCTGTACAGACTCAGCCTTTTTACACCGATAAAAACATGCATTTGTCCATCGCGTGACTTTAATCGCTTCACTAGCAATTAATAGGCGTTTGTATCGATTCAAACGCATGATTGTAGCGATGCACACACACATGTTTGTATTGATAAACACGCGCGTGTATATTGTGGCAAAAGTTATCGACAAATAACTGATCAAATATTACGAAAATTTTGCATCGTGGCTATGCCTCGTTTGCATCTATGCTTTATCGCGTTTGCATCGCGACTCAATCGATGCTTTTTACAGCACTTCTGCGCTGCAAAAAATCGCAGTGTGTAAATAGCCCTAATCTAATTACCCCCGTGTTGCTTACTCTAAAATTTGATTTCCCTATTTTTCATGAGATTCTGGTCGACCTACATACACATAAGGCACTGTCGGTTCGGCAGTATTTGTCGATCAACAAAGCCGACCCGAAGCAATCACTGCACTTGTTCGGCTTCATTCGGCTTATGCCGATCGGGTAGTTCGTTCGAGTAGACGCATCATTCGAACATTCATCTGCACATTTTACCGCCCGATTTTGTCAATTGTTTCATCCGCTTTGCCCGGCCACTGTATTCGTGCGGCAAAGACGAGCGGCTTTTTTCCCGAACATTCATCTACACATATTCGATTTCACCGCCCGGCTGTGACGATTAATGCCGGCCCGCTTATGTGTATAGCAACCCTTAGCTACTATTTTACCGATCCTATTATAAAACTTTAACAAAAGTGTAAAATGTATGTTGTACAGTTTCAGGCCGCTTCATCTCTACAACAGAACATAGTATTTGACGGATGCTCGGTGATGGATGACTCACCTCGGTCCACACGTCGATGCCGCTCTTGTCAGAGCTGACGCTGGAAGGTGGTCTGGCGGGATCATCCTTGTCGTTTGGGTCTTCTGCGGGAACATTACAATTTAATTAATACTAAAGAAGTTTGGCGGACGGCCATGTAATTTGAGACCCACACTTGGTCCCATACATGAATGAATCTTAGTTATACGTGTAGAGTGAAACAAAATTAACAAAAAAGTAAATTGGTTGTAGCCTGTAGAAGTTGGGGGAAAGGTATTTGTCCTTATGATACCTTATGTAGCAAGTGTAATCTTAATTATTACATAGTCCACTCAATCTTCTTCGCATTCATTGTGTTTATTTAATGAAAATTCAAGATAACCGTACAATATTATGATAATGGAAGAAAACGAAATCACACACACTATCAGTTTAACCAAGCCAAAAAATACCTTAGTGATAATATTCGATGAAAATAGCCGTCGTGATCAGGGTTGGATTTAGGGACGTTGAAAAAGATAGCACAACAAAATTAAAAGGATAGTATTTATAAAAAATTATAGTACACTTTAGTTATTTTTAATTTAGCATAATAGTCATTAAAATCAACACCAGTCAAGGCAAAATTTACCTACTCCTCTTCTACTAAGTTCATTAGTTCTCGAATATTACTATTAGTTCTATCTTCATACGTGGCAGTTTCGTATCTTAGTCTTGGTAAGTAGGTAGTCTAGGAAAAATATGTATTGAGATTGCATTAAAGACACTTTAGTAAATTGTTTGAACTAATAATTCAGGACATGAATTCATAATATAGCTTCATGTATGGATCTCTTAGCAAATCAAGAATTTTTGGCTAGATATCAAGCGCTCTGAAAGAGCCATACCGGTGAAATAGAGCTTGAGATCTTCCCAATGATCCAAACTTGAAATTATAGTATAAATACTATAATTATAGTACAAAATCCAACCCTGGTCGTGATTGCGTTTTGCTACTGATTTTTGGATGATTTGTCTATTTTACTAGTAATTTCTACTTGTGAATCGGGATTTCTGGAGATGTGGAAGTATTTTTAAAAAATGCTAAGGTTGGGTTACCTCTTGGCCATTGGTCAATCAATGAACAAAAAAATAAGTCCATCAATGCCTAGTTGTGGCCAAGGCTTGTATAGTACTTTTCTCAAACAATGCGCGGAAATTAAAACAGTAAATTTTCTCAAATAATTCGCGGAAATTAAAACTCTTTTCAAAATCAATGACGAACAACCAACAACAATTTTTTTTTTTTCAATAAACTATCTATCTATCTATAACGTCACGCCTCTTTCCCAGTGGGGTAGGCAGAGACCAGGGCGCGCCACTTACTACGATCTTTACATACCTCATGCACATCCATACATCTCTTCATACATGCCCGTCGGTTTCGAGTACTCCGCACCTCCCCTTTTTGTAGGACGCAACTGATTTGATCAGCATACGTCCTACGAGGGCGCCCTCTGCCGACACTTCCACTCACATTAGCAACATATATCTCTTTCGTACATCTGCTGTCACTCATCCTTTCCACATGACCAAACCAACGAAGCATACCGTTTTCTATTCTTGTCTCAACATCTTTTTCAATAAACAGCTTTCTATTTGCAAGCCAGTTCGCCAGCCAATTTAAATAAAACCTTTGATGAGTTACCTCCTTGGTCGCTATGTTTAGGAGAAAAAGATCGTTCCATTTTTAAATTACACGACAGATATGAGTTTACTATGTAATTTATTTGGCCGCAAAACACGACAGATATGGATTTTCATACAAACATTGCCGGCCGCTGCGCGCATGTAGTTGGCCAGTACAGCAATTTCGATTTATCTCGAAGAAGGTTGTCAAAATAATGCTCACATTTCCAAGCATGTTTGAGAAAACTTTATTTAACACCACAAACACACAGAGATAAATGACAAGGGTTCTAACGCAGTATATAAAGTCATACAGGCGCAGAACGTCAGATTAGCAGATAGTCCGATTCTCAAAAGGTTCTAATTGTGAAAAGACATTCTCAAATGGTTCTCTCAGAAAGTCCGATTCTCAAAAGGTCTTTCCTATTTGCAAAATTACCGATTCTCAGCGTTTCGCTTAGGTGCGTTCTGAGAGTTTTAGCAAAATAAGTCAGTTATATCGCTAAGAAGAGATTTTATGGTAGCCCGCGAAGAGTTCATAAAATTTAAAAGAAAGAATGAATCAATTTTTAAATCATGACGCAATTTTCCAAAAATCTAATTTAAATTCCAAAAATTTAGAAATATCGCTGAAAAACTGTTCAGCTGTGTAACATGTGGAATTCGAAAGACTGTTTTCGAATTTTGAAACTGTAGAAGAAGTCGAAGCTAAATCTGTTGTGGAAACAATATTCAAACTCTGATTGATACCTAAGACATATTTTTTGAAATTGCATGTTTTTGGAAACAGTGGCATGTTTCCACATTACAAGTAGATTATGAATCAGCGTTTTGTATGATGTACTTAAGGTATGAAAAAACATCCACAACCAAAATAAACAAATATTTTTGATTGAATAAATATGTCAGAAGTATAATTTTTTAAAGTAGACCGTCAAGTATATCTGAGATTCAATGTATTCCGCGTACTTGAAAAGTTTAGCCACCCCTGATCTAAGTCACATTATAAGACAGTAATCTATCTTCATACAATGGTACCAAACGCGGCTTGTATGTGTGCTCGCCAGTACGTACGCCTCGTAGCACGCACACAGTGACAATATGTCAGACTGATAAGAATGCGCCAGACGGGGCTACGCGGAGATATTGTCAGTGTGTGCGTGCTACGAGGCGTACGCCGCGTTTGGCACCATTGTATGAAGATAAATAATAATAAATAAATATCTTGGACAATGTCACACAAATTATCTAGTCACATTTAAAGTACCAGAATCTAGCCTGGACTTGTATTATGATGACTGGACAACGATATAGAATACATATATAAATACAAACATCCATGACTCGGGTACAAATATTCATATTCATCATACAAATATTTGTCCCTTACGGGATTCGAACCCGCGACTCTCGGCACAGCAGGCAGGTTCACTACCGACTGTGCTACCGGGCTGTCAGAATGACATGAATTGTATGAAGATAGATTACTGTCTTATACTGTGTCTAAGTCATCTAATAATAATGAGCATTAGTGTAGTGTATAGTATAGTGGGTACTGAGACTGACCTTGCTTGGTGGCTTGGGGCACGAACTCCGGCACATCGGGGTTCAGCGGGTCGTGGGGCGGCGCGCCGGCCGAAGCGTTCCGCGTGCGGAACATTCTGCCGACAATTGTATTCTATACTATACTGCTTAGCGGAGCAACGGAACATTCTGCACGCGACGAAGTTACGCTAAGCGTTCGCGGAACGTTTAAGAGGGAGGTTACACGTTCAGTATTTCGTCATTCTGGTCTGAATGATGGGAGAATGATGGGCTGACGGAATGATGGTAAACCATCCATCCAGACTGATGAAAATTAATTCCGTCATTCCATTGTGAATGATGAAATATTGATGGGAAACTGATCGTGTAACCCACTCATCATTCTGGCATCAGAATGATGGACCAGACTGATGAAATACTGATCGTGTAACCTCCCTCTAAGGCTGGGCCACACAGAGTGCTGCTGCGGGCACTATGGAATTATGTCACAAAATTCACAAAATCTACACATAGCTGCTGTATACATTCCCGGACACAGTAACAGTAAGAAACAACCAAGCGATATCCAAGATTTCTTGGATAATCTTGAGAGCGCGGTCGCGGCGAGTCCACATGACTACTTTTTGATCGCTGGTGATTTTAATCTGCCTTGCGTAGAGTGGGAAAACGGTCCTATAGTGCAAAGGGTTGGTCTTACTGAGGTTCAAAATGCAGCAACAACATTAATTGAAACCTTTAATTTACATGGCTTCGATCAGCACAATAAACTTAGAAACCCATCGAGTAACGTTCTTGATCTTATATACAGTAACTTTCATTTAACTATTCATGAATGTGATTGCCCCATAGTCTATGTTGATATTTTTCATCCTCCAATGGCTATCGATGTTACAGATATTACAGTTCCACCGCTGAAATCTATTCGTCGTGAAGTACTCAAATTTAGACAAGGTGACTACGATAGTATTATTAATTACCTAAATGACACATCTTGGGAAACAAGACTAAACTATGGCTCAGTTGATGATGCTACTCAATGCTTTTATGATATTTTGAATGAAGTTATCTCTAAGTTCATCCCCAAGAAGTTAAGCTCAGCAAAGAGACAGTCTTATCCCATCTGGTTTAGTTCACCACTGATAAAAATAATAAAAGAAAAATCCAAAGCGCACAAAAGATGGAAGATCTCTGGTTGTCCTGTCGCCTACGATGAATTTGCTCTTCTCAGAAACCGACAAAAAAAAGTACAAAAGGAATGCCATGACAAATATGTAAATTCATCCGAGAACCTTATAAAAAAAGACCCAAAGAGATTTTGGTCGTTCGTAAAAGCCAAACGAGGAGGATCAAACTACCCTCAAACTGTAACATATAATAACACCTCCTATAATACCGGTCCTGACATGTCTGCAGCATTTAACAATTTTTTTAATAGCGTATTTTCTTCTCCAGCGACCTCCTATCCTGACGATGAGATGATTCCACCTAAGTATGGCAATAGCTGTCTCATTAACAGTTTTACAATTAGTAATGATCAAATATTTAAAGCTCTTAAAAGCCTCGATAAAAATAAAGGACCTGGTAGTGATGGGATTCCTCCTTTATTCATAGTTAACAGTGCCCCTGCCTTGGTCAGCCCCCTACGAATCATATTTAACAGATCTCTCGCGGAGGGCGCATTTCCTTCGGTGTGGAAACAAGCGCACATAGTGCCGATTCTTAAGAAGGGTTCTCGCACCAGGGTGGAAAATTACCGTCCTATCTCCATACTCAATATATTTGGAAAGATCTTCGAAAAACTCGTATATAATTATATTTACCCTACCATCTCCAATGGAGTTACCAATGAACAACATGGCTTCTTAAAAAAACGATCTACTAATACTAATCTTATTAATTTTCTCGATTTTACATTAAAACATATGGAGAAGGGCAAGCAGGTTGACGTGATCTACACTGATTTCGAAAAAGCTTTCGATCGTGTGGATCACGTCATCCTGTTACGTAAGCTTAACTGTTTGGGCATTCGTGGAGATCTCTTGCGTTGGGTGGAATCTTACTTGAGCAATCGTTCTCAGGCCGTAGTTATTGGAGGTTATAGATCGGACTTCATAGATATTCCATCAGGCGTACCGCAGGGATCTCACCTTGGGCCACTATTCTACTGCGCCTTTCTTTATGATATATATATTTGTTTTGAGAATTCGAATTTTCTGCTGTATGCCGACGACAAAAAGGTGTTCATGGACATTAGTACAGTCCGTGATTGCATCGACATACAGAAAGATTTAGATCGTCTGGGGCACTATTATAAAATTAACAGAATCTCTGTTAATGTACCCAAATGTCAATGTATTTCGTTTTCTAGAAGCCGTGCCCCTATTGTATTTGCTTATACCATTGATAATGTTCCTCTAAATAGAACCGATCATGTTCGAGATCTGGGCGTCATTCTGGACAATAAATTAACGTTCAACTTACATTACGAACACATAGTGCAAAAAGCTTATAGGAGCCTTGGTTTTGTTTTAAGAGTGTGCAAACCCTTCAAAGATATACACTGCATAAAGGTGGTTTACTATGCATATGTCCGTAGTGTTCTGGAGTATGCTAGCTGTGTATGGTCTCCACAATATAGTGTCCATATTGATCGTATAGAAGGTATACAAAAACGTTTTTTAAGGCATCTACAATACCGTACGCGTTCATTCTATGACGACTACTCTTCTAGATGTAAAGCTTTTAAATTACTTTCCTTAAGAGACCGTAGAGATGTCTTGGACATGAAGTTGTTTTACGACATTGTTAATGGCCACATCGGAAACCCTTACATAATTTCACAGATTGGATTGTGCGTTCCGGGTAAGAGAACGAGACACACCAACCTCTTTTATGTTCCCTTCCACCGAACAAGATATGGGAGTAATTCTCCCATTTCCCGTATTTCTACTACCTATAACACGAGTTTTTCAGACATGGATCTTTTTGTTGGCTCTAAAACTAATTTTATTTCGAAATTACTAAAATTGTATACATAGGTAAGTAATTGTTATGGCGATATTTTTATTCCACCCAATCCAAATACAAGAAATTTCCTGTATGTAGTGTGTTGCAGAGGATGTGTTTATGTGTATCGAAATTTTATATAATATAATATACTCAAATTCCGTTTTATGTATGTTGATTATATAACAACAGTGTTTAGATTTAGAGTTTCAGTGTTTAGATTACTATTTATCAAAATGTTAACATAAGGAAACCTGTAATTGGCTATATTACCTACACAAATTGTTATTTTTATAATTATTACTGTAATGCTGTTGGTTTCGTCAATAAATAAAAAAAAAAAAAAAAAAAAAAAAAAATATGCGAGGTGTCACACTGCGGCTACCGTTCCGCAGCCGCGCCGGACTGCATCTAGTGTGACACCTCGCATATAATTCCATACTATCAGTTTAAGATAACAATGTGCATGACCTTGAAGGGCCGTTCGATAACTTCATTCGGTGCTAAAGGAATATACAGTCTATGCAAAGGAAACAATCATTTGAATGACTCGAGTGAAGTTCGTATGATTGAGTGACGTCACATTTACGAGCGAGGTCATGCACATTGTTATTTTAAACTGATAGTAGTTTACAACTACTGCCAGTCCGCAGCAGCACTCTATGTGGCCCAGCCTTAAGTGTACTTCTATGAACTAGACGAATAACCCATAGGAAGAAAGGGAACTCATAGAACTACCCAAATCATAGAACATTGTCAAAAGGTGTTAGCTGTAATGCAATGTATTAGTTGTTAAATCTAAACTATTATAAAACTGTAACAGACGTGTCGTACATTGAAGACATTTACAAAAAAAAAAGTTACGATATGGTTTTTAGGTATTCCTGATTTCAAATCACAAATTTTTTGATTTTTTGTCTGTCTGTTTGTTTATTTGTATGAACGAGCATCACGCAAAAACTACTGAACCGATTTTGATGAAACTTTTTTTGTTTGATAGCTTATGATCTGACTTAAAATCTGGTATATAATTTGTGCGGACGAAGTCGCGGGTTAACACTAGTAAATAATAAGAATCTAAATTACAAAGGCCGTCGTCGCAAGCCAGTGGCCTAGGAGGGCAAGACTATACAGGGTGTAAGTGACAGCAGCCTGGCAAATTCGGAAACGGTGAATTGAGACCATCAAACTGAACAACTTTCACTATGGAGCCTACCTCAGGTAACGTGCCAAAAAAATCAGCTGTCCCATACATTTTAATCGGTTAGGTACAGCAGTTTTTTTGTTTCACGTTTCCTAAGAGTTGCTACATAGTGAAAGTTTATCAGTTTGACGGTCTGAACTCACTGTTTCCCCCGTATAAAGTCCAACTTAATATGCTGACGGTTTTTTAAGAGGATGTTCAGACCATGATACTGAAGATCTTTATAGAACATACATACATACATACATAAGCTCACGCCATTGTCCCAAGGGGGTAGGCAGAGACCACGGATCGCCACACGCTACGACTCTGACACACTTCTCTAGCCTCATTGACATTCATACATCTTTTCATGCACTTCCGTCGATTGAGGGTGCTACGCACTTGTCCTTTTCGGAAAAGATCATTGATGTGATCGTGGTATGTTTTCCTCGGACGGCCTCTCCCAACACTTCCGCTCACCTGTGCTCAATAAATTTCATTCGTAAGTCTTCTTTCATTCATTCTCTCTACGTGACCGAACCATCTAAGCATACCCCTCTCAACTTTATAGAACCAACATCGAAATCCCCTTAAAAACCCTTCAAGCATTTTAAGATGGAGCCAACAGTCTCTTCAACTGGTGACTTAATTTTTGAGTTCATATTTTTCAAGATGGAGCCTTCATTTTCATCATCATCTCAGCCGATGGATAAACTGACCTATCTCCTGTTTCCAACTTGACGTTATGTTTTAAGACATCCTGTATGGATTGTATGGACTATAACATAGATATATTATACCTACAGAACTAGATACACAATCAGTGGTCCAAAAATTGCAGACCCGAAAGAGGTACTTAACGAATAAAAGTACCTCCTCTTGCCTCAGTACCCCGCTGCCTCTCTGACTGTAAACATACATAATACGACTAAGTTTAATAGTCAAATATCACGTACTAGTATCAACCTACAGCACTCATACTTATTTTGTGTGACTTATCATTTGTCTCTGTTCCGGGGTGCGATTTTTGAAAGTCCGACGTTCAAATCAGCATTAGGAAGAAAGATGATCGAAAGATCTCCATAGTAATTTTGACATTTTCTACTGCTTATTTGAAGGTGTGACTTTCAAAAATACCACTCCTGTCATCGTCTGATAGATGACATCTTGTTCCTTTTTCAAAATGCTGTTTTAAAAATATATATTTTTTTAAAGACATGTAAGAAGTATTTACAACTTTATACCTGGAAAATAAAGTATATGTTCCATTGATATGTATTACGCGAAAAGATAACAGAAAAAAGTCTAGTGATTTAAATCTCTTTGCAAGAGTTTAAAAAGTATGTGTCAATTCGGACAAAAATTTGCTATGATTTTATATGAGATTGTGCATCTTGTTCTTTTATAATATATCTATGGACTATAATTAATAATATAACATACCTGGGTAGAGGGGGCGGGGGTACAGCTCTCAGTAGACTGGACACGGGCGCCACGAGTGGCCCGCCCATCGTAGCCAGCGGGAATATGCCCACCATCTGCTTCTTGCGGCTGCAACAAATAACACAACATTACTGATGATATACAAAACACTTAGACTAATTATATCCGGACCGGCCTTGCGGTAGCATTTCCCCTCTGCCACGGTATAAGAGCAATGATCATTCAACATTCAATTTTATAACTTATCACTAAACTAGACAACCTATTATTGCGAAACAATAATTTCGAACTTAGAACGTTTGGGGTTTACACGAGACTACTTTTCATGATTTTGAACATTCAAAATTAGAATCTAAAGTCATAGGGAATAAAATCCAAAGTTGCGGATAACATGTTACCTCGCCCCCCGCAAAAAGTGGCAGAAAGTTTGTTAGTACAATGACACGTGGTTACGCGTCCCGATATAATTAGTCTAAGACAAACCCCTATTAAAAACATACTGCAACAAATTACACAACATAACAGATGAGATTCAAAACCCTGTTAAAAACATACTGCAACAAATTACACAACTATTGATGAGATTCAAAACCCTGTTAAAAACCCACTGCAACAAATAACACAACATTACAGATGAGATTCAAAACCCTGTTAAAAACCCACTGCAACAAATTACACAACATTACAGATGAGATTCAAAACCCTGTTAAAAACATACTGCAACAAATTACACAACATTACAGATGAGATTCAAAACCCTGTTAAAAACATACTGCAACAAATTACACAACATTACAGATGAGATTCAAAACCCTGTTAAAAACCCACTGCAACAAATTACACAACATTACAGATGAGATTCAAAACCTTTTTAAAAACCCACTGCAACAAATTACACAACATTACATATGAGATTCAAAACCCTGTTAAAAGCCCACTGCAACAAATTACACAACATTACAGATGAGTTTCAAAACCCTGTTAAAAACCCACTGCAACAAATTACACAACATTACTGATGAGATACAAAACCCTGTTAAAAACCCACTGCAACAAATTACACAATATTACTGATGAGATACAAAACCCTGTTAAAAACCCACTGCAACAAATTACACAACATTACTGATGAGATACAAAACCCTGTTAAAAACCCACTGCAACAAATTACACAACATTACAGATGAGATACAAAACGGTGGGTCTTCGTTGGAGTCCGTCGGTTTGTCCGCCGCGGACTCGCTACAGACTAATATTAATATAATCTCACCGTTTCTCTCCGGGTTTCTCGTCGCCGTTCTCAGACTGCAGCGGCGGGTCGTTGTTGGAGTCCGTCGGTTTGTCCACCGCGGACTCGCAATAGTCTAATATTAATATAATCTCACCGTTTCTCTCCGGGTTTCTCGTCCCCGTTCTCAGACTGCAGGGGCGGGTCTCGTTCGAATCCGTCGGTTTGTCCGCCGCGGACTCGCTACAGACAAATATTAATATAATCTCACCGTTTCTCTCCGGGTTTCTCATCGCCGTTCTCAGACTGCAGCGGCGGGTCGTCGTTGGAGTCCGTCGGTTTGTCCGCCGCGGACTCCTTGTCGTTCACTTGTTCTTCTGCCTCCTTCTTGGGCTCTTGTGTCGTCTGATAACAACACAATACATTACAAGAATCCTTATAGAAAATAAAAATATAGGTACTTTATTAAATCATGATACCCTGGACAAAATAGTTGCAAAACTGCGGCCACATGAATAAAAAATATCCCTACAGAATGCAAGTTTCATACAAAGGGAGCGTCAATTAATTAGGTGGGGCGTTTTCTGCGATGTTTCGACTTTCGATTGGGTTAAAATAATATAGAAAAGGCAACACTATTCCAAAAACTTTGAAATTTTTCATACAAAATTTTCAAAGCTTTATATCTTCGTAATTATATTATAAATTGCAAATGTTATTAGATACGCGACATCAAGATTTTCTAAACTATTTTTCCATATATAAAATATTACTTTTATTAATACCGTCTACGCGTATTGTGCGTCAAACGTTTGTATGGACTGAAACCACCTTAAGGGGCGTCCGCCCGGTTTGGAGTAACTTTGTAACCATTTTATATATTAACTATGGCACTTTTTAAGCATAAAACAAAACTGAACATCTACAGGATATGAGAAGTGATGTGGTTTTTCTCGAAATCTATTTTAATTAATAAAACTGAAGAAAAACGAATCCAAAGTCACCTCTTTTTTCCAGTTGTAACCGTTTTACTCTTACATTGTTGATCAGAAGAATATGAAAATTTACAATATTCTTCACAATACAATATAGAATGATGTAGTTTTCTAATTTTTTGAAAATTCATAAAAAAATCATACAGGTTTTCAAAGAAAACGGAAAATTTCGACCGGCGCCACGCAATTGAAGCGGGATTACTAATGATGATGGCTAATTGCAAATGTTTGCTTGTAAGAAAGAGAGCCTTGCAAATGGGAGGAGTGGCCATAAGTATTACTAGGGTGTTTTGTTATACCCTGTAGTACAACTAGAACTAACCTCATTAGTTTCAACTTTGTCCATCTCTCTCTCCGCTATACTGGGCGCCTCCTCCACATCGTCCGTCTCCTTCGCACCTTCCTTCTTGTTATCGTCGTCTGTTATTTGTGGGGGGCGCTGGTAGTTTTTTGACTGGTCGTCCGACCGGTCGGGTCGGTTGGCCGACTGATCCGGTCGGTCGGGCTTGTCGGGTTTGTCTTTGTCACCGTCGTCTGAGTTGGCGCCGGATGGTAGGTCTAGTATCGGCCATTTTGTCGGCTCGAATGCTGTTCGCACCTGAAGGATAAAATTTAAAATTAAATAAAAATACTGGGTGTTAGTGACACCCGAGCAAATACTAAAACGGTGAACTCAGACCATCAAACTGAACAACTTTCACTACGGTGCCTACCTCAGGAAACGCAAGAAAAAAAACAGGTGTCCCATACAAAATAGCTGTACCTACTCGACTAAAATGTATGGGACAGCTGATTTTTTTTCAAGTTTCGTGAGGTACGCTCCATAGTGAAAGTTATTAAGTTTGATGGTCTTACTTCACCGTTTCAGTATTTGCTAGGCTGTCACTTACACCTTGTATATTTTAATATAATTTTTGTGACTACGAGACCAGAATTAAGCTATTAGAGTGACCGACATGGTTCCTACAGCTCACCTTGAAGCCGCCGATCAGCTGCAGCTTGTCCGAGTCCCTGATGGCGTCGAGGACGAGCTGGACGTCCGCCGTCAGCGCACGCACGCGGTGGAATGAAGCTATTAGAGTGACGGGGATCGTTCCGTCGGCCGCCATCTTGCGGCGGAGGAAGAAGTCGCGGGCCAAGTTGTCCGGGCTGAAGTAGTATTCTCTGCGGGATAGAAAACGGGTTTTTTATTGGTTTATTTGTCGCTTGGCTTATTCGACACAAATTAAAAATAGTGACAAGTATTCGCTGTGCGTACGACACTAACGCCATCTAGCTGTTCCGGACAGCCATGAATTAAAGTGAAAACTTAATTTATTTATCGTATGACTGATTCTATTACACATTCAATAAAAAAAAAAAATTTAAAACACTGAATATATTTTTTTTTTGTGTTTTTATTATATTCAGTGAAAACTTAAAGAAATGATCAACGATATAAATTTCAACAATATTCTAGCTGGAGTCTCCGCTGTTTGCTACGAAATTCCCATACAAACTCTCACTCCCGTTTTCACAACTTTAGGGTATGGATTTCGAAAAACCCATTTGAATTGAGCACCTAAATGCCAATACAAACATCCATGCTACATTTTAAGTTGGCAGTCTTTGTAGTTTTGGAGATTTTGTGTTGAGTCAAAAATATTGAAGATATTAATTTATACCAAGCGAAATAGCCAGACTATCTGAAATACTATTTTTAAATTTCATACGCTCTAGATCTTGAAATTATCCGTTACTTATCTACACTAATATTATAAAGAGGAAAGATTTGTACCTATTTTTGTATGTTTGTAATGAATAGGCTCAAAAAGTACTGGGCCAATTTAAAAAATTCTTTCACCATTAGAAAGCTGCATTCACCCTGAGTAACATAGGCTATATTTATTGCTAGAAAAGATTAGACGTCCACCCGTGCAAAGCCGGGACGGGCCGCTAGTAGGATAATAAATCAGTAAGCTTGTGGGGAACTACTACAGATATCCAGCACCCACAAGTTATAGCAAAGATGCCAACAGATGGCGATACCGTCGCTCACGGAAATATGCTCCATTTGTATGGACAACGTTCATCGTAAATACGCAACTCTTAACCTACTACAAATAAGGTTCACAATCGAATGCAAGACATAAATCGCGCAAGAGAAATAATCACAGAGATTCGATATATATACAAGGTCCAACTAAGAACTGTTGGACCACGGCCGGTCCCCAGGCATCACACCTATCCTGGCGGAAGTACTTCCCTTTTCAATGGAGGAACATTCCAAGTAGCACCTCCATAAGCTCTCTTTCGTATAGGCAACACCGCTCCGGCGCTACATCTTTCACCATTACAAACAACACAAAACTCACATCTGTTTCCTTATAAGGTCCTTCAGCGTGGTGTGGTCGAGCCCCATGCCGTAGGGCGCGCTGTTGGCGGCGGCGGCGCCGTAGTAGAAGGCCTGCGCGAGCGGCGGCGGCGCGAGCGGCGCGAGCGCCCCGTAGTGCAGCACCAGCCCCTGCGTCACGCCCACGCCCGGCTGAGCCACGCGCAGCTGGGAGGGGAGGGGAGGGGGTGAGCGGGCCTTTGGTTTGGACTCCATACATATAAAGAGATATGTACGTATGTATGTATATATTATAGAATATAGATCATTTCATTAAATCTTTTTTTTTTTAGAATATTTATGCACTCATTGTCATTCTGGATTTCTTTCTTCTAAGCTACACCGCCTACCTATTTTCGTTTCTTAATTCCTCTACCCTTCTAAGGTTGTCTGGAAGAAATTAGCTTTTTAGCGATAAGACCGCTTTATTTGTACCTACTTGTAATTCTTTGTCTTTATTCAAATGTATGTTTTGTTTTGGTGTGCAATAAAGTATAATTGAATTGAATTGAAAGTGTTCCAATGGGACCCTATTACCATGTCTGGACAGTTCCATACATTTTAGATTTAGTATAGTCTTGGCGCAAACAGATGTCGCTACTGGCCTGAACTAGAAATAAATCTTAATTGAACTTTATTAGCATCACTATTATTTGAGTTTTGTTCCACGGAAATAAATTATATAGATTAATTTTCTTTAAAATTTTAATAACAAATGTGTTTAACACGTATTTTAAACGTAATTAAACATTGCTGTAGTACCGTTACTCACCAGCGTCGCTGTACTTGCGCGAGTTGGCAATTAAGAAGGTAGCAACTTTTTTAGTATGGGCATTGACCCTCTGTTGTGTATAATTTATTGACTCTATGCTATTACTAAGCCGACGCTTCCTGCTCTAAACGGCTGTATCTAACTATAATAGCTAGACGATTGACATTTTCACAGAATATGCGTTAAATGGATGAATATGGCGAATTCGCTAACAAATCCTCGCACTTGGCCGGTTTTTTTTTTTTAATTTTGTCGGCACTGCTACTGAAATGTGCGATATGAAATATGCAATCTTTATTAAAACGCATAAAATGAAATCTAAGCTTTGTTGTCAAAAATCAGAATATAATTAGTTTAATGTTGACCTTTTTATCTAAACTAAGGAGGTGAGTGTTGTAAAGAGGAAAGATTTGATTTTTTGTTTGTTTGATTGTTTGTATGTAATGAATAGGGCCGGAACTACTGGACCGATCTGAATAATTCTTTGACCATTAAAATGCTACATTATCCGTGATGAACATAGACTAAAAAAAACAGCCAAGTGTGTGTCGGGAAGATTCTAAGGCGGTACGAAGTTGCCGCGGTCATCTAGTTTTTGTAATATTTTTAATTTTACCATTAATTCGTTCATTTTGTTTTTTTATTTATTTATAAGCTGTATTTTATGGCTGAATTTGAAGAGCTTGAAATGTTTCTGTACTAGGTATATCTTGTAATAAAAAAAAATCTTTTTTTTTCTTTAATATTGAATCTTTTTTAACACTTTTTTAACCAAAGGCCCGCAATAGGATTCTCAATATTTTCACACATGAATGAAATGAAAATGATTTGGAACCCTCTTATAGTAAATGAAACCATTATAAATATAAAAAATTAATAATAAAAAAATAATAAATTGTTATACCATAGTCCCAATATAAATGTTCTTTTAAAAGTTAAAAATTTTGATTCATTTTGAGCACCACATCAAATGACTGATCAAAATCATCAGAATAGGCATGAAATGAAGCATAATCAAATGATTAACCTCACTAGTGCCGTTGCGCAGATCTACACGATGAAAATTATTTAATTAAATTTTCTGGAATTGCGGCACACGAGAGGTTATTATTGGCAAACAAATGTAAAACAAGCATTGGTTCAAAAATTTCACTTTTTATACAGAGTGTTACAGAAGTAAAAATAAAAATTGAAAACTTTTAAGGGGTAGTTTAGACCATCAAACTGAACAACTTTCACTACGGGACCAACATCGAAATCGCGAAAAAAAATCTTTTGTCCCATACATTTAGCTCGAGTAATCTGTAGTTTAGTATGGAACATTGCAAACTGGCATCGCATCATGGCGATTATGGCAATCCCCTCATTTCCGGGGAGGCAAATGTCCAGCAGTGGACGTCTATCGGCTGGTATGATGATGATGATTTTTTTTTCGCGATTTCGATATTCGTCCCATAGTGAAAGTTGTTCAGTTTGATGGTCTTAACCACCCCCTTCAATGTTTATTTGTATTTTTGTAACACCTGTATACATAAAGGATCCAACTTAATATGCTGACGGGTTTTAAAAGGAGATGACCAGACCATCAATCTGAACAACTTTCTCTATGGGACCAATATCAAAATCGCGAAATAAAAGTCGGCTGTCCCAGACATTTGGGTACACAATTGCAAATACAAAATTGCAAACCTACTTGGTTTGCAATTTTGTATAGATACAACAGAATTTTTTTTTTCGCGATTTTTATTTTGGCCCCTTAGAGAAAGATGTCCAGTTTGATGGTCTAGACTTCTAGAGTGCGATTTTTGAAACTCAGCAGTTGTAAATGTCAAAATTACTATTACACATTACATTACTAGGCATCTTTCTAGTATTGATTTGAAATTCAAAAAAACATAATCCAGGGGTGCGATTTTTGGTAGTCAAATCAGCAGTAGAAAGATGCGTATCTGCATACATTTTCAACTGCTGAGTTCAACGTATGAGATTCAAAAATCGCACTCCTGGTCATCCTCTTAAAAAAAACCGTCACCATGTTCGGAAAGACCCCACATATAGTTCAATCATCGAGGAGATTTCTTGTATGGACACCCTAACAATAAATCATCTCTTGCTGAAACTTTGCAGTGTGATAAAGTGTAGTTTAAAAATAACGGTTGACAAGTATCTAGGTGTTTTTTTAATTTGGAAGTTAGGTATTTATACCTAAACATAAAAATCACTTATACTTCTCGGCGGAAAAAGTTTCGCTCCAAAATTCCTTTGGTATATGTTAGTATAAACTAATTACCATAGAGGTGGTCGGTATCTAGGAATTTATCGATTTCACGAAGGGAGAAACATAAAAATACCGTTTTTAATCCATAACTACTTCAGGAATAATAGTCTCACAATTGTTGTCTTTTTGTGTGTATTAATTTCA
This sequence comes from Agonopterix subpropinquella, assembly GCA_922987775.1. Taxonomy (NCBI): domain Eukaryota; kingdom Metazoa; phylum Arthropoda; class Insecta; order Lepidoptera; family Depressariidae; genus Agonopterix; species Agonopterix subpropinquella. Next base: position 5,176,216 of record OV277718.1, on the reverse strand, counting down.
TTACATGTATCGTCTTGCACAAGAAGCTAGAATATTTTCGTTTCAATTATAGTTTTATGATTTTTGGGCAATAACTTACTTCGGAAAAGTATTCTCTTCCTCTTTATCCATTTACAAGTTACAATACACTTTAATACAACAGGATTACTAAGAATCTATTAAAATTTCGCCCTCATTAGTATATTAACATTTTTTCAATAATATTCTTCCCGCGCTAGGCCAAGATCTACGAGCGCGGGGTGCGGAAGGGTTGAGGGGAGTGGGCGGCGGCGGGCAGCGCATCATCGCACGTGCTCACTGCTCAGTGCTACCCGCGCCGCGCCGCTGATTTATAATAGTACCTACTGTAGCCCCGGGACTATTTAATTACAAAAAAGATTACCGATTGCCTTTTTGATATTGTTGTAGGGTACGAAATTACTAATATAAAAACCCTATTCCTGCGAAATTACTAATATAAAAAAAATACTTTTTGTATACTGTCATACTGTTCTTTGCCTTAGTTCAATACTGTAATAGTAAGACTGTCTAAAGTTGTCATACAAAGCTATGGGACTAGATGAAAACGTCTATTTTGATAGGTCTTATAGCTTTGTATGGCAACTTTAGACAGTCTTGCTATTACGTATGGGTAGGTGTTGATATTGAACTAATAATTACTATAATTTACAGTGCATAATCACTTAATCACTGAGATAGAGACTCTTTACTAAAAAGTGCCATATTTAACCTAAAATTTTACGTAATTATTTTTGAAAATCCACTTTTTTGTCTGTAAGTTCTTAACATTTTTAGCCATTCTATTCTTTAGTCACTAGTCTAAAAATAGTTTCTGCGAAAGATTTATGTATCTGCATCTGTAGTTTAGCTTTTATTGGTTATTCTCTGTTCTCCTGTTTTTTGATCATAACTTCGGACATAAGTGTAAGAAATAGCTGAAAATCAGAATTTACATGTTTCAATTTATGCTCTATTTTAAAAGACGATGAAAATTTTTGGTGTAAAAAAAAACAGAATAATCGGTCAGGGTTGCCTCTTGCCTCTCATTTTATTCAAAATTATTCGATTTTTTTCTTTTTTTCAGTTTCTTTTAGTTCACTATACTATTACGTACATTCATTCGTCCTCTCGACCGAATTCATATTTTAGCTTCATTTTTACGTAAATAATTTTCGAAAACCAACTTTTTTATTTATAGTTTTTAAATTTTTCTATCAATTTTATCGTGTTGCTGGGTATACAAAAATAGGCTCAGAGTCAAAATTTCTCTCACAGACCGTCACAGTTTTGGTTCTATAAGGGTTTTTATTTTCCACTTTTCAAATTCTAATTGTTTTATTCTCGCTGTAAAACTTTATAGGTTATCTATATGACCATAGATCCTTTAAATTTCAGAACGGTTGAGCATACTGAAAAAATATTCTAAATTATTCTTGTACTTTTATTCACTTTTATTATCATTTTAACGATCTTGTCTGTCTTGGCGTCAACCATAGCTTCATATCTCTTAGTTTAACAACTCACAAATTTTACTGAGCATCGAGAGTGCATAAGTTTATCCTACCACTATCCATCATCTCCATTCATCATCAGATCAGCTCTTGGCCACCCTAATATTACATTGTCATTAGGTTTTTAAAACACAACAAATATTATCAAAATCGGTCAAGTAGTTTTTAGGTGATGCTATAACGAAAACAGTTATTTTCACTATTTTTATTAGTATTTGTATGACTGTCACGTAAAAACTACTGAACCGATTTTGATGAAATTTATTGTATCTTAAAGCATAAAATTTGACTTAAAACAAGGTATATTTTTTATCTTGCTACAATAACGGGAACCGGTGCTGACGAAGTAGCAGGCAAAATCTAGTTTTCTACACTATTATAAAAACTAGATATCTGTGTTTGTTAGAGAATCGCGTAAAAACTACTATTTGGAATCTCTAGACCCAGCGGTTTGGGCTGTGCGTTGATATGTCAGTGAGTCAGTCAGTCATTTTCTTCTTTTATATATTTAGATTAAGATATATAAAATTTAATCTATTTAGACAGATTTTCATGTCCACTTTGTTAAATTTCAAAATCGATTCTATTTTCGTAACTGACGTCCCAAAAACCATAAAAACGACACCCATAATGATATTTAGACATTTCAACCCCATCGCACCCCCACAGGGGATGATGGTATTTCACGTCCGCCACGTTGGATTTTAAAATCATTGTTTTTTTCGTAATCAGCCGATAAACCATACAAACAATAGCCATCTCGATTTTCAGACTTTGTCACCCCATTTCCCCCTTTCAGGGATTGAATTCTGAAAAAACCTGAAACACGTGTTTACTCATTTATTAATAGGAGTAATCCTGTGAAGTTTCGAATTAAATAGTGTAACTAATCTTGTTTCCCCATAAAAATTTTGGACCCCCGTTTCCCCCTTGGGGGATGAATTTTGAAAAATCCTTTCTTAGTGCACCCCTAGACCTCAAAAGGAACCTATGTGCCAAATTTGAAATCTCTAGACCCAGCGGTTTGGGCTGTGCGTTGATATGTCAGTCAGTCAGTCATTCAGTCAGTTTCTTCTTTTATATATTTAGATATAAGTGAATTTATGGATTGCTTTCATTCTTGTAAAGACCATATAAGTTGCTGTTATTAGTTTGCTTGATAGATATCTTATAAAATGCTTCTGTAAGTTCAAAAGCATCGTAGTGACCTTGTGCACTACTTTTAAAAGAATAATTGGCCTTATGAAAAGCCTTTATATGGCATTGAATATTATACGGCTAAAAAGCAATGTAACTAGCTTCTAAAAGAAGACAAAATTTTGAATCATTATTGTAGCCATATTAATCGGATTTATTAGCGTTTAACCAGCCAAATTATAAGAATAAAGGTAATATTAGCTAAATCTTCTTATAATGTGCCTTTATAAGGTACATTGGCATAATAAATGCTCTTTTAAAACAACTAATAGAGTTTAGACCTTATAGATTCAATTTTATAAGGTTAACTTGTTAGTTGGGAAATTCCTATTATGTAAAGTATGTATTATCAATATCAATATTGTAAAATTACCACACCCAAAATGGGTAAAATTACGTTGAGACTGAATTATCAATGACATCCATCCACCATCCATCCATCATCCATCTCCATTTCATGTGCATTTTTTTACAAGCTTTCATTTAACGTCTTGTTAGTTATTAGTAAGTTTATATTATGTACTAACATAATATAAACTTACTAACTAAATGAACTACATTTCATTTATATTTATTGCGACAAAATACATGTTTACAATAGGTAGATGTCAGTGATAATACAGTCTCAATGTAATTTTACCCATTTTGGGTGTGGCAATTTTACAATAGTGATATTGATAATACATACTTTACATTATAGGAATTTACCAAGTACAAAATAATTAATCCAATGTCCATTGAAATTTTTACATTAAAACACACGAAGAAAGAAAGAATAATAATTAAATGGATTTCATTTGGTACATTATAAAAATAGAAAAATGTCATTTTATAATAAACATTGAATTTATTAGTCAAACACATTTAAGCGAGATTTGAAAACTATCTCCTTGCAGGCCACAATTTGTTTACTCTAAAATAATCTAAATGCTCGTTTAGGTCATTAGGGAAATTTTGATACTAAAAAGGTTTTTTGGTTCTTGACAAACTTCTCATTCGGAAGAGTCTTCATTTCGTATGGCAATTTATTATATACTTTGACCGCATTTATTTTTGTGCTTCGCTTGAAGAGTTACTAGTTAGAATGTTTTGTACAAATCGTGTTGCATGTTAGCTACATGCAAGATTAAAAACCAGTTCCCGTTATCAGAATTGACTGCAATGTGGTACACAAAGATAAACCTAATGACAATGTAATATTAGGGTGGCCAAGAGCTGATCTGATGATGAATGTAGATGATGGATAGTGGTAGGATAAACTTATGCACTCTCGATGCTCAGTAAAATTTGTGAGTTGTTAAACTAAGAGATATGAAGCTATTAAGTGTTATAAGGGACGAGGATGGAAGAGTGCTGAATGACGAAAGACTGGTTTTAGAGCGTTGGAAGAATTACTTTGAGCAGCTTTTTGATAGTAGCCAGGATGAGGCTCCCGATAGCGGAGAAACCTCAGAGCCAGCATGCTCAGAGATAGGTATGGAAGAAGAAATTACGGGAGATGAAATAGTGAAAGCGTTAAAAAGTATGAAATTAGGTAAAGCTGCAGGTTATGACAGGGTAAATGTCGAAATGCTAAGAAGTGGAAAAAGTGTAGTGACGAGCTTGCTGTGGAAACTTTTTAATATGTGCTGGAGGGACGGTCAAGTACCAGATGACTGGTGCAAAGCCGTCATTGTCCCATTATATAAAGGCAAAGGTTCACAGCAAGAATGCAAGAACTACCGCGGCATCAGCCTTCTTAGTGTAGTTGGCAAACTGTATGCAAAAGTTTTGATTGAGAGAGTGATGAATGTAACTGATGAAAAAATGTGGGACGTACAAGCGGGATTCAGAAGAGGTATGGGTTGCATGGATCAAGTCTTTTCTTTAAGGTGCATCTCAGAGAAATACTTAGAAAAACACCAAAAAGTATTCTGCGCCTTTGTAGATCTTGAAAAGGCATATGACCGAGTGAACAGGAGTAAAATGTGGTCGACACTGTCAGCATATGGGGTTGATGACCGCTTAGTGCAGGCTTTGAAGTCCCTCTATGAGGGCTCTAAAGCCTGTATCAGAGTTAATGGGGCGTACACAGACTGGTTTAACATCTCTAGGGGTGTGAGACAGGGATGTGTTGCGTCGCCATGGCTTTTCAATCTTTATATGGATAGTTGTCTGACTGATTTGAAAGAGATGGAATGCGGTATAAGAATGGATGAGCTTAGTGTCAAGTGCCTTTTGTATGCTGACGACCAGGTGATACTTGCGCCGTCGGTGACGGAGTTACAAGACATGTTGAATGTGATGAATGACTCGTTGAAGAAGAAAGATATGAAAGTCAATGTATGCAAGACAAAGGTAATGGTTTTGGAACGTGAAGACGATGTTACAGAATGTAACATTGTTATGGAAGGAGACAGAGTGGAACAGGTGAATGAATTTGTATATCTGGGAAGTTTGTTTAAGAGAGATGGAAAGTGTGACGGGGATGTGGAGCGAAGAGTGACTGCGGGAAATAAGGTAAATGGGGCCCTGCACGCCGTGGTGAGTAGCCGGTCTGTATCAAAAAGGGCACGTCTGGCTATTCACAACGGTGTGTTGGTGCCTACGCTAATGTATGGGAGTGAATGTTGGGTATGGAATAAAAGGAATGAAAGTCGAGTGAATGCAGTTGAAATGCGCTCCTTACGAAGTATGTGTGGTATTACTTTGGTTGATCGAATCAAGAACAGTGTGATAAGGGATTGGTGTAAGTTGAAGGATGATATAGTAACAAGGATTGAGAGGGGTATGCTTAGATGGTTTGGTCACGTAGAGAGAATGAATGAAAGAAGACTTACGAATGAAATTTATCGAGCACAGGTGAGTGGAAGTGTTGGGAGAGGCCGTCCGAGGAAAACGTACCACGATCAAATCAATGATCTTTTCCGAAAAGGACAAGTGCGTAGCACCCTCAATCGACGGAAGTGCATGAAAAGATGTATGAATGTCAATGAGGCTAGAGAAGTGTGTCAGAGTCGTAGCGTGTGGCGATCTGTGGTCTCTGCCTACCCCCTTGGGACAATGGCGTGAGCTTATGTATGTATGTATGTATATGAAGCTATGGTTGATGCCAAGACAGACTAGATCGTTAAAATGATAATAAAAGTGAATAAAAATACAAGAATAATTTAGAATATTTTTTCAGTATGCTCAACCGTTCTGAAATTTAAAGGATCTATGGTTATATACAGGGTGTAACAAAACACCCTAGTAATACTTAAGGGGGTGCTTCAGACCATCAAACTGAACAACTTTCACTATGGGGCCAACATCGAGAAAAAATAAAAAAATCTGCTATCCCATACATTTTAGTCGAGTCGGTACTGCAGTTTTGTATGGGACAGCAGATTTTTTAATTTTTTCTCGATGTTGGCCCCATAGTGAAAGTTGTTCAGTTTGATGGTCTGAAGCACCCCCTTAAGTATTACTAGGGTGTTTTGTTACACCCTTGACCCTGTAGATAACCTACAAAGTTGTACAGCGAGAATAAAACAATTAGAATTTGAAAAGTGGAAAATAAAAACCCTTATAGAACCAAAACTGTGAAGGTCTGTGAGAGAAATTTTGACTCTGTGCCTATTTTTGTGTACCCAGCAACACGATAAAATTGATGGAAAAATTTAAAAAAAATATAAATAAAAAAGTTGGTTTTCGAAAATTATTTACGTAAAAATGAAGCTAAAATATGAATTCCTGAGAGGCTGAATGAATGGACGTAATAGTATAGTGAACTAAAAGAAACTGAAAAAAAGAAAAAAAATCGAATAATTTTGAATAAAATGAGAGGCAATAGGCAACCCTGACCGATTATTCTGTTTTTTTTTCCACCAAAAATTTTTATCGTCTTATAAAATAGAGCATAGATTGAAACATGTAAATTCTGATTTTCAGCTATTTCTTACACTTATGTCCGAAGTTATGATCAAAAAACAGGAGAACAGAGAATAATCAATAAAAGCTAAACTACAGATGCAGGTACACAAATCTTTCGCAGAAACTATTTTTAGACTAGTGACTAAAGAATAGAATGGCTAAAAATGTTAAGAACTTACAGACAAAAAAGTGGATGTTCAAAAATAATTACGTAAAATTTGAGGTTAAATATGGCACTTTTTAGTAAAGAGTCTCTATCTCAGTGATTAAGTGAATATGCACTGTAAATTACAGTAATTATTAGTTCAATATCAACACCTACCCATACGTAATAGCAAGATTGTCTAAAGTTGCCATACAAAGCTATAAGACCTATCAAAATAGACGTTTTCATCTAGTCCCATAGCTTTGTATGACAACTTTAGACAGTCTTACTATTACAGTATTGAACTAAGGCAAAGAACATGACAGTATACAAAAAGTTTTTTTTATATTAGTAATTTCGCAGGAATAGGGTTTTTATATTAGTAATTTCGTACCCTACAACAATATCAAAAAGGCAATCGGTAATCTTTTTTGTAATTAAATAGTCCCGGGGCTACAGTAGGTACTATTATAAATCAGCGGCGCGGCGCGGGTAGCACTGAGCAGTGAGCACGTGCGATGATGCGCTGCCCGCCGCCGCCCACTCCCCTCAACCCTTCCGCACCCCGCGCTCGTAGACAAAGAGTAGAGTAATATATCGGAAAAAGAGAGCCCTCTAGTGCCATTTTAATGCAAATAAATTTGAAACGCCACCTATGATATTTAACAAGAAACAGTTGCTATATATACGCATACCTATAGCTATATGTATGCTTTACAATGGAATCTACTTTTTCTCAGTAATGAGCTATTTTGTTCTAGTTTAGAGTAGTAGCCTCAGTAACAGGACGGAGGAGTATTCTTGCCTCAACGTCTGAAGTGAAGATCAACACTCAAATCACAAAATGGGCGCAAAACACAAACAAGCGTACGCGCAAGTTGTAACGGCGGCCATATTGTGACAACTTGTGTAGCTGGTGTTGCTAGGTGACAATAATATGGTGCTACCGCAGAACATAAGTTAAATTATTTACTAATTTTAATTAAAACAGTTTTGAAATATTACGTAAATTGTATTAAATAGGATCAACGTTTTTTTATAATTTTAGTAATAAATTTGCTTTATTGTTGAGTTTGAAGAGACATCTATCTGAAATTAGAGACAATATTTTTGTAGTTACACGTTATTCAAAGAAGATGCCGCTGGTTTCTTTGCGTTTTTCCTCAAAGTTCCCCTCTGTCCCCCCTCTGCTCGTAGATCTTGGCCTAGCGCGGGAAGAATATTATTGAAAAAATGTTAATATACTAATGAGGGCGAAATTTTAATAGATTCTTAGTAATCCTGTTGTATTAAAGTGTATTGTAACTTGTAAATGGATAAAGAGGAAGAGAATACTTTTCCGAAGTAAGTTATTGCCCAAAAATCATAAAACTATAATTGAAACGAAAATATTCTAGCTTCTTGTGCAAGACGATACATGTAATGAAATTAATACACACAAAAAGACAACAATTGTGAGACTATTATTCCTGAAGTAGTTATGGATTAAAAACGGTATTTTTATGTTTCTCCCTTCGTGAAATCGATAAATTCCTAGATACCGACCACCTCTATGGTAATTAGTTTATACTAACATATACCAAAGGAATTTTGGAGAGAAACTTTTTCCGCCGAGAGCTATAAGTGATTTTTATGTTTAGGTATAAATACCTAACTTCCAAATAAAAAAAACCTAGATACTTGTCAACCGTTATCTTTATACTTCACTTTATCACACTACAAAGTTTCAGCGAGAGATGATTTACTGTTAGGGTCAAACCCCTCCGGTGATCGGAGTAATATGATCATAAATACTCAAGCTCATACTCACGCGTGCACAATGTGTATTGGTAGACTTCACATACGTGTCAGAATTTCTTCTCCAGCGTATGCAGGTTTCCTCACGATGTTTTCCTTCACCGTTTGAGAGCAGTCGGTATTTGATTTACAATATAAAACTAATATCCCAGCTTTGAATGTTCTGTTTGAAGCATGTCAAAATGAAATTGCCCGTGAAGTAAGGTCAACCAGAAAATTAGGTAAATATTAGCACACAAAAAACATTTTTATTCGAAATTATGTTCCGGTTCACGACAAACAACTGTCAAGGGTATTTCTCAACCGACTTGGATGTTTCATACATTGTCTTGTATATAAACATTTTCTTTGTCATTCATCACTTGTATACATCTTAGACAATTTATATAGGGACGAGTTATGCGTGTCATTCTACTAAGAAACATTTCTGCCACTTTTTGCGGGGGGCGAGGTAACATGAAATCCGCAACTTTGGATTTTATTCCCCATAAGTTTAGATTCTAATTTTGAATGTTAAAAATCATGAAAAGTAGTCTCGTGTGAACCCCAAACGTTCTAAGTTCAAAATTATTGTTTCGCTATTATAGGCTGCCTCGTTTAGTGATAAGACTGATAAGGTATAAAATTGGGTGTAAATGCACAAGATCAATTGTTCTTATACCGTGGCAGAGGGGAAATGCTAGCGCAAGGCGAGTCCCTATATTAATTGTCTAAGGTAAACATAGACGAAGAATTTTTCGCATACGCTGGTAGACGGAATGTCAGAGTGTAACCGGGTATGAGATAGCGATAGTCATAAAATCCTATTCAGTTTATATGAAGTGACATGTCGGAGTCAGGTGGCCGTAGTACAAAAAAGTGGTTATGCTGATAAGGACAGCAATAAGGTAGCGAACTCCTTTTTTAACTAGAGCGAATTTGCTATGTGCATCTCTTATTGAGTGAATATGACAAGACACGTGATTCCTTCTAGTACCTTCTCTTTCCACGCTTGTATAAAATAAATAAATTATGAATTAAAATCACGCAAAAACTTAGAACCATGATAAATAAACCCACTATGCCTTTTATGAAAAAACCGGCCAACGACGAGTCGGGACTCGGGAAATTAATGTTCCGTACTACCAGTTGTTTAAGCATGGCTCGTATTTTCATAAGCTTTCAATTGATACCCCCCACCATAGGGTAGATTTTTTTTTTAATTTACCCTTTCTTACTCCCCAAATTGCCCCCCAATATAACAATTTAGTTTTTTTACTTCATTTATGATATTGGACCACCAATTGCTATATCTGTACCGAGTTTCAGCTTCCTATGTCTTACGGTCTCTGAGAAAAATGCCTGTGACAGACGGACGGACGGACAGACACCGATCTGATTCCATAAGTGTTCCGTTTTTCCAATTTTAGTACGGAACACTAAAAAAACTGCCCGAATAATAAAGCAAAGCAAAGTTTAAATCAGAATAGCATAAACACATGCAAATTAAATCAAAGCATAAAACCTCGAGTGGTACCCAAAAATGAATTTAAATGATTGCCAAATGAGTCGAATAGGTCAGGACTTCGGGACTTGTTCTGGCATGCATCAAATCCTTTGAAAAGGAAATGATGTAGACCACGGACAAGCACACTCAGCCTTGTGCTTGCCCGAAATAAAGCTAGGAAACTTGATGAAGATGCTATATTAAAAATATGCAACCAATTTGCTTAAAAAATTATGACGTTATTAAATGCAAATATTTTCGTTACCGATACTGGTACCGATTCGGACTGTGCCACGACTTAACTAAATTTATTCCTGTCACTTTCTAAAATAAGATTAAGTAAAGAGACAGAAAACCAACAATTGACTTTAGTGCTGTCTAAGTGACGTTACACGCCCAAAATAAGATGCTATTATAATGTACGCCATCTTATTTAAGGCGTTTTTAACACGCATGTTAACACGCACGCACTTTTCGGAGGGCTGGGCAATTGCGTTTCTCATAAAAAAAAAAATAGGCCTGAAGCTATGGCCTCTTAAACCATAAATTGAGCATATTATCCTGAGAGCAAGAATCTCCTTTATTTTAAAGCATAGAGATCGCATCAATTTACGAATATAGTTAAGTCTCTATTGTCTTAAGACGTACCTTAAATAGTAGAAGGAGACGGAACTATAGATCTTTGTTTATGCGTTTGTCCACTTTTCACTTGTTACTTTTGTACTAGATTAGTCTAATTGGTGCCTTTTGTCCATACTAATTGATTAACTTGACATCACACACTTAAAAACAAACGTCAAAAATTATGGACATTGCAAGGCTTTAGAATCTTTAAGGTGCGTAAGGATTAGAGGCAGCCTCAGGGTGAGCAGCCTCGACACGCACGGCTCATGTGGAAGCTGCCTCGGTAAATAATTAAAAGAACAAGAGGCAGCAGGCTGAGGCAACGTGCCTCGGGTCGAGCCACGAAAAACAAAATGGCGGCGTGACAAAATGGCGGCGAGCCGGATCGACAGCTGATCGAAACCTTGCTCAAAATCACGTCTACACTTGCGAGGCACGTACGCCGAGGCGCCTTTGAGCACAGTCAAAAAACCGACACCGAATGGCTCGCGCCGCGGCAGCCTCGCATGAGGCACGCCTCGGGCTGAGGTACATACGCACTTGCGGCAACAGGGCGAGCCGTGCGTGCCTCAGGCGAGGCTGCCTCTAGTTCGTACGTACGTACCTTTAGGCTCTATGCTTTAGATTAAAGAAGATTGTTGGTCTTAGGTACTATCAGTAGTGTCGTCCACATACCTGCGCTAGGTCTGGGTGGTGCGGGTACTCGTGCGGGTGGAACATGTGTGTGGGCACGGCGGCGCCGCCAGGAAGCGCGGAGGCGGGGCGCGGGGCAGCGCGGCGCGCTCCCCGCCCGCGCGCCGCGCCGCGCCCCCGCGCCGACCCCGCCCCGCGCCGCGCGTCCTCGCCGTTGAGCGACACTGAATCTGGAGGGGGGAAAGTTTATTATCCACTGGAATAAGCTGCCATCACTAAAATCGCTGTCGCCGAACTAAGACTTCAAAAACCCCGGACATTTTAGTAAAATCGGAAATTTTCCCCGGACAACCACGAATAATATATTGACAACAAAAAAGCGCTTTATTAAAATTCATAGTCTTTGCAATCCATAATAACTCGATTGTCAAGTTTATGCCGAGATCAAGTTGATGTTCATGACCATCATTTATACATACAATAGTGTATGTAAACTATTCCGACATATTTACACATTTGAAATTAGGAATCATCCCTTATGAAATACATATACAATATTGGTGATAATTACTATTCTTTTAAAACAATGTGATTCTCATACAGTAATCAAGATAGTCCAATAGCACTAACTCAACGCACTACCGTACAAGAAATGTATTATGTACCCGTATTGCGTAACCCAACATCTCTATTGACAAGAGAATAGAGGCCTAAATAACGGGACACTGTTAAAATCAATCAATCAATTAAAGCGGCCCACTTCGACCCACTGCTGGGCATAGTCACAGTATAAGATAGAGTATCTACAACGTGTTAATGAATTAACGCAAAACTAGAAACTAGTTTGTTTAGAATCGAGAGGAGAATCGAATTATCATGTTTTGAACCTAGGTAATTTTTTTTTAAATATTAAATAATTTGTTCGTAAAATTTAAAATTTTCTGAACCCGATGTCAACCCACCGCACGGGCCCACTCACCCTACTTACTACCAAAACAAGATTATAAAAATCTATCCATGAGTACGTTAGCGCTTTCATTCATTGCTGAAATGATAGCAAATCATTTTTGCCTCAAAACTTAAAATGCGAATAACTTAATATTTTAAGTATCAAAATAATGAAATTATTGTTTCAATCTAATTATTTTGTTATAAATCAGTTGGGGTGTATGAGGTTTTGCGCTAATTTATTAACACGTTGTATATCTAGTACGACGACCTCATGAAATTAAAAAAAGTAAAAAATATAGATTTTCACATAGTAGGTATTGTCAAAATCTCATCTGTCCAGTCATAGTAGGCCCTGTACAGACTGAGCCTTTATGCAGCGACAAAAACGCGCTTTTGTCCATCGCATGACTGAATCGCTTCACTACCAATTAATAGGCGTTTGTATCGATACAAACGCATGATTGTAGTGATGCACACACATGTTTGTATTCATGCACACGCGCGTGTGCATTGTGGCAAAGGCTGTCGACAAATAACTGATCAAATATTACGAAAGTTTTGCATCGTGGCTGTACCGCGTTTTGCAGCACATGTGCGCTGCAAAAAATCGCAGTATGTTGCATTCTAAAATTTGATTTCCCTATTTTTTCATGAGTTTCTGGTCCACCTATACATACAGTACGGACACACCCTGCCCCCCCCCCCTCCCCCCCCCCCCCCCGCCAATTTGAACCTCACCCCTTCTGGCAGGACTTTGGCGTAAAAATGTGGGGAAGTGAGCATTGCTGTCTCGCTAGCAAAATTTTTCATATTTGTATGAAACAAGCTTTTGACCCACGACTTCGTCGTTAATTTTCCGAAAAATCCGTTCTTCATCCTACATCCGGAATATACAGGGTCCTTCTTAATGTGCTGACACTATTTTAAGGGGATAATCAGACCATCAAACTGAACAATTTTCTCTATTATTATTATTTGCGTATGGCTTTTATTATCCCCTTATAATGTAACTTATTAATAATATTATTCTATAGGTATTCTGTAATGATTGCATTATTTACATCAACATTTAAATTGGATGGCTCCAAGTCGAGCTCCGAGGGGTGAGAGCCTGGTGACCCGGTACCACAGGTTTTAACAAACCAGCCATTGGCACCAGTCTTTCACACATCAGCTAGTGGAACACTAAAATGTAATTTTGTAGCCTACGCCTTAGCAATTCCTTGTTATAACTTGTTTAGTTTTAAGTACCTACAAAATTGTTTTCTTGTGTGGAAGAAGAATAAATAAAGTTTATTATTATTATTATTTCTCCAAACTAAAAGAACAAAATACAAAACAATGAATTTACACACAAAAAAACAACAAATTATAAATCTAGGTCTAAATTTTGGAGCCAGATCTTGGCTGACAATTTTCTCTACGACACCAAAATCGAAAACCCAAAAATCTGCGGCAAAAAGAAATCTGCTGGTGCATACATTTGAGTCGAGTAGGCATTGTATTTTATTGCAGTTTAGTATGGAACAGCTGATTATTTTTTTGTTCCGATCGGTTTGCTGCCATAGTAAAAGTTGTTCAGTTTGATGGGTAGACTCTTAGTTTAAAGGATGCTAATGATATCAATTTCACCCTGTAGATGTTAATACATACCGTTATCAGGTCTGGCGGAGTGCTGGGGTCCATGCTTGCCCGGCCGGGCGGCTTTCACGTCTATGTCGAGCGGCACCCACTTGTGCTTGCCGGATTTGTTGCCTCCCTTACCGCCGGCTGGAATTATATGTTAGGGATTATTTTAACGGAGCCAGTGGGAATACAACCTTATGATGGTAGATTAGATTGACATACACTCAGTTGCAGAAACGCTCATTAGAGTTAATCCTCCTTTAAATCTCTTGCTAGCTTTTACTGCGTCAACAAGACAAAAAGTGACAGCAAGAGATTTAATGGAGGATTATATTTAATGAGCGTTTCTGCAACTGAATGATAGACTGTATGTATAAACCTTAGTTTAAGATTTTATATGGTAATAAGTAGGTATTAAGTCGTGTTATGTTGCAAAGTTTCTGGCCGCATGTTCTCTACAGCGACAACACGTTCCGACGCGGTGATAGCTTCGAAAAAAAGCGGTCAAGTGCGAGTCGGGCTACTCGCGCACCGAGGGTTCCGTACCACACCACTACAGAACACAACATTATTAACTTCGAAAAAAAACTTTTTTTGTCCGGGACCTTTAGCGCGAGGCCGGCTTTCAGTATTTGTTGTTATTCTGTAGAGTTTGTTCTATAATCACACTAAGTTTGACGCTTGTATGTATTACCGTTTTTACGATAGAGCGTAAAGAAAAAACGTTGATAAAAACTAGTTTCTTGTTGAGAATAAATTAATTAAATTAATTTTTAACTTTTTGACATTTTTATTTTTTTGCTAACAAATCCGCCGTAATAACGCATAATTTGAGAAAATTTCAACTATCTAGCTATTACGGTTCAAAAGTTACAGCCCTAAATAGGTAGGACAGACGGACAGACGGACGGACGGACGGACAGACAACGTAGGCTTAGTAATAGGGTCTCGTTTTCACCCTTTGGGTACGGAACCCTAAAAAGATTTGACGTTTATAGGAAGTTGAAGACCCAAGTGGCCTATATTAAGGGCCTGTTTCACCACTTTTGGATAGTACTTTGTATCAAATAAATTATTTTGACTATGACATCACCAGTTTTTTTATGTTTAGATAAAATAAGTCATCGATGTTAGCGCCCTTACAGACGAGCGACACGTTGCGGTCGCAGAGGGACGCAAGACCCACGCCACAGCGACCGTAAAGTCTATGAGCGCGACTCTCTGCGACCCACGGTGACCGCAAAGTGTCGGTCGGTCGTCTGTATGAGCTCTTATAGGTGAAGTGAAATGGTTGGGGGCAAGTCTTTTGGTCAATGGAAACCTAGCATAAATAAATGGTTGATGAGTATAATTGGGATGATGACTGATCCTGGAAATCCATATATTGTGACGAATTACAGAAATAGGCTAAATTTAATAGCAAAATGTTCAAACGAAATTACAATCGAATTGAAAACAAAAAAGTTATAAGCGATTGAAAAATGTTTTTTATCATCTTCTATCTCTTTCATGCAAAACAGGTGTTTGTATGACACTTCGTTATTACTACGAGGATATGACGTCACTCCCTTTATATCTGCCTCTCGCTCTAACCGTAAATTTAAAACCCTTATATTTCGGTTATTTTTGAAGATATTAAAAAATCTGTTTCACTTTAGCGTTTAAGATATCAAACAGTTTTTAAAAAAGAAATAAAATAAAAATTGTCATCATGAACGCTGTGGTCTGAAAGAGGATGTAGTGACAAAAATAGAGAAAGGTATGTTGCGATGGTTTGGTCATGTGGAAAGAATGGATGAGAGCAATTTATAAGGCAAGCGTAAGTGGAAATGTTGGAAGGGGACGGCCTAGACGTACATATACGGACCAAATTGGCGACGTGCTTAAGAAGGGCCAGGTCAGATCTACCCGAAACCGACGACAATGCATGAAAGGTCTTATGAATGTGGAGGAAGCTAGAGAGGTATGTCAGGATCGTAGCAGGTGGCGTTCCGTTGTCTCTGCCTACCCCAGTGGGAGACAGGCGTGAGAATATGTATGTATGTATGTATGTATTGTCATCATCCCTATTCGACGAAACATCGATGTAGTATAATTATAATTAGACGAAACGTGTTTTGAGCCCGACCGTAACACTTAAACTTCTGTGTCCATTCTAGATAACAAGAAAACTCTCTCAGTACCCGCTGAGAATTCATGCACGGGCAAAACAAGCCCAAACCGTATGAGTAAATAGCCCACAGAGACAAAGCTTCTAAGGCCCGGAATCGTCACCCGGGAAGGCTCTTTTTGACCAATCACGATCATAATAATTACCTGCGGATTTGTTCTTGTCGGCGTGTTTATCATGCTGCCTGTCATTCTGCTGGTGGTTCACAGTCGGCTCCACCTTCTCCACCCTGGCGTGGTGTTCCTCCAGAGGCTTACGGTCTTGGTCCTGGAATTTGATACAAAAAAACATTTAGAAACAAACAGAAAATCATGAAAAGAGGCCTGCGAAACAGAGAAGAAAGAAAACAGTATTCCGACTTCATACGAGCGATCGCAGAGGAAAAATTTGAGGGTAATAGATTATAGTGGTATGGGCATGTGATGCAGAGACGAGTGTTAAGTACGAATTCGGATGGCTGTGGTAGGAGAAGAAAGCCAAAGAGATAAGGCACAGGATAACGTCGTCGCGCTTCATGCTAGTCCCTCTACATACGTATATCAACTGTTGATTTCAAGAGCGTTTAAACTTCAGAGAGTGGAGACCATGAAATTGATCAACTTTTCTTAACAGGCATCTCAACTGCCTTTTATATCTCTGGAGGAGAGACAGAATTAAGACCTGGCTCAGTAGTGCTAAGTCCATCAGCGAACTAGCATAGGCTGATAAAGACACGTCGCCTATATCAAGTTAACGCAAGACTCACCGTGTTGCCGTTGTGATGAGCCGAGTCCTTGTGCGGAGTAGGGGTGCAGTGGCATCTGGCACCCCCGCTCCCAACGTCGGCCAGTCGCCTATATCAAGTAACCGCAAGACTCACCGCGTTGCCGTTATGATGAGCAGAGTCCTCGTGTGGGGGAGGGGTGGAGTGGCATCTGGCACCGGCCACCGCCGCTCCAAACGTCGGCCAGTCGCCTATATCAAGTTAACCCTCTGCGACTGAGGTGGTAGTCTCTCAGACACCGCAAACCAAATACAACGTTGCCATTTCGCGATATGGCGTGATGTAGTTCTGTCCCGCTCAGTACCTTCCTAAAACGGTGAGAGCAAGTGAACAGTCAGGCGCGCGCGGCGACGCAGTGCACACGTGTGGCGGGACGAGCACATGGTGTCGGATAGACGTAAGTACAGCAATAAGCGTTGATTCTGTCAGACGTCACCTACCAAAAATGTTTATATTTTCATAGTGTATATCAGTCGTTAGCTCAGTAACAGTTGTAAATTTACCTGAAGTTTCTTAGACGTAACCACATAATTATAAACTTATATAAAATACCCACTTATTAAATGTATATGTATGTAACAGATGGCGAATTCAAGTGGAGGGCAGGCTAGATCTACTAAACGAAGTTTTAAAGGAACACCCATAAATAATAATAAGCAAATGGAAAGAAGACTGGCTTGAACAGTTAGAAGACGTGGAGTTTAGCGATGTCGATGACTCAGTCGAAGATCCTGATTTTGAAGTTGAAAATGTCCAGGGACCAGAAGAATCAAGAATTGAGAGTGAAAGTGAACCTGAAGAATGTGCAGAAGAAGAAGCTTGTGAGAGAGAAGAAGAACAGAAGAGATTGCTTTTGTTTTGTATGAAAGTTGTCAATGAGCTAAATTGAGGAGAGGAGACTTTATACTATCTCTAGCAAGAGAATTAGTCTTACCTAGTCTGAAGCAGCGAGTCTACAATGATCGACTACCAAGAGAACTGCGACTGACCATTAAAAGAGTTTTGGGTAAAGACTTGCCTCCCAAGTCTATACCTGCACCTGCACCTGGACCTCCACCTAGAAAATTATGCAGCATTTGTCCAAGCAAATTGAAACGTCAAACAAGATTTGCCTGCTGTGCCTGTAAGAAGCCAATCTGTCTGCAATGTTCGGCCCAAATCTGCGAAGGTTGCAAATTTGAGTAAAAAAGTATCGTAACTTTGAGACTGATTTATGCCTAAACGTATCTTACGATCTCGTTGATTTTTTTACGTAAAGTTTATAAGGATAATGACTAATAGAAGAAATGTTAAGTTTTTGAAAGTTGATTTTGTTAATTAAGAAAAAAAATATATTAAGATACCTACTTACCTTAAGACAAAATTTTTGATCTCAATAAAGACTCTCTATAACTATTGAAATTTCATTTTAATAAAACAATTTATTTTATTTTATTGCTTCTATATAAAACACATAAAGTAATTATAGTATAAAAAAAATGATATACAGGGTGGCCGGGGAGTTGACGTTCAAACGTAAAATTTAGGTCCGGTATGTCGTGGGGTATCCGAATCACCCCCATGTATGTTCCGCGATTTTTTATAGTTTTCGAGTTATGATGATTTTTCCGATTTTCTGAGGAAACTCGACATGACCGGCTTAAACAACATCTATGTATGAGCACAGTTTTGACCTTGTTGGATTTCTCGCGCGCCTTTGATTGCATCAGCGTATCCTTACTTCTTTCCAAGATGAGTTACTATGGTCTTAATTCATCCAGCGTACAATGGTTCAACAGCTATCTCAGTAACCGACTTCAAATCGTAAAAATCCAGAAAGAAAATGGCACTGCAATCTGTTCGGCTCCTAGAACGGTCAATAGAGGCGTACCACAAGGCTCAATTCTTGGTCCTCTGCTCTTCATACTATATACTTCAGATCTAGTCAAACAAATTCATCACTGCCAATATCACCTGTATGCCGATGATACGCAAATTTACATTCATTTGGACCCCAAGGAAGATATGACTGCTCCCATTGCCTACATCAACTCCGATCTCGACAGAATTTCTGTTTGGGCAAGGCAAAACGCGCTAGCATTGAACCCCAGTAAATCTAAATTTATGGTACTGGGAACAAAGAAACAGCTAGAGAGAACACTGTTGCAGCCCCCTGTCATTTCTATTTCTGGAACCACAATAGAGCGAGTTCAGGAAGCTAGAAATCTTGGCATTCTCATGGATGATCGTCTCCGTTTCGTGAAACATGCTATGGACGTTGCTAAAAGTTGCTTCTTTCGATTGAAGGTTCTGTATAAGGTTCGGCTTCTTCTCACAGAAAAAGTCAGGTTGACGCTATGTGAATCGATCATTCTGTCGAAACTTAATTATGGTGATGTAGTTGTTGGCCCTTGTCTGCTCGCTCACACTAAACGCATTTTCCAAAGAGTACAGAATTCCTGCATAAGATACTGTTATAAAATACCGCCTCGCAGTCATATCACACCCGAACTGAATAAACGTGGTCTGCTCAATATGGAATCTCGAAGATCTCTCCATATGGCTGGTTTGGTTCATAGTATTATCAGATATAAACACCCCAAGTATCTATACGATAAGCTCCAGTGGTACACTTTTCATAAAACATACAATTCCAGACGGTATAACTGCTACCTGCTGGCAACGCCGTTTCACAAAACAAGAACATTCGAGGGAAGCTTCCGCTACCAGGCGACAAAGTGCTGGAATAATCTTCCACCACCACTTAGGCGACCTCTTTCTAAGCAAACTGTTAAAACACATTTCAAAAAGTGGTTACTCGAACAACAAGCGCAGCCAGGTTCCTGATGCGGAGGCAAGGGTTTGGCGTGTGTTAGAATAATTTAGCGACTATATTGTGCGCGTTTAGAAGTGGGTATTACTTGCGTCATATTATTGGTTGGGTATAATATCATACACACACTATTTACTATATACACACACTATATACATACACTATATACTATTTACATACACTATATACTACATACCTACATTATATTTATTATAAATTATTTATTACACTACATAATTAAACTTTAAAGTATCCTTTAAGCACACAGTTGGTTTGCGGAGAGTAACAGCACAGGAGTGGTATTTTTGAGTCACACGTTAAAATCCACTGCTGATTTAGAAGTGTAAAAATTACTATGGAAATTATGCATCATTCGATCATGATTTTGAAAGTGTGAGATTCGGAAATTGCACTCCTGCTGTCAGGCACGGCAGAAAATCAACGCCTTGCTTATCAAGTAAGGCACTACGTTGAGTCGTGTCCTATTTACCGTCGCGGCACACACCGCTACTACCTACCTACTATTTCTATTAATGTACTCTGTTGTTTCGTGTGTGCCTTTAATGGTGAATAAAGATTTTTCTTTCTTTCTTTCTTTTTTCTTTCATCTAAAAAAAAAAGTGTAAGACTTTTTAGAGATTCTTTTTTTGCAACTTAATCTTCATGAATTGTGCCTTTATTCAAAACATCATCAGCATCGTAACTTTGATAAAAGTTATGAAAATATTGGTCTAAAGTTAAAAATTTGCTATCCGTGAATTATGACTAAATTTTCAACTTTAAATTAATACTCTAAACAGGTGACCTTATGATTTTTTAGCCAATTCCAAAAATGCGCCCAACTCTCAGCTTTCATAATCATAAATAAAAAGTAGTACTTATGAGGGCTAATTTGGCTAGAATTGATCTTCAAAGACAACAAGGCAGAAAAGTCTTAAAATTTTTTTATTTTTTTTTTGCCATAATTACCACGCCTAAGGCTAAATAATGATTAAAGAATGCTAGAAACCGAAACGGCGACGAGTTATGCCGGACTCTTACCGGCTAAAACCCCACCGTGTTCCACCTTATCACATATTGCCGTAGAGCCTGAGGGCCCGTAAGGAATCTTCCACACTCTACGGCGCAGCGACCGACCTTACCAGGTCTCATCTCTGTTGGTCTTGACAAGCCTACAGGCCTTTAGGTGGTGCGTGGGAACACGCACACAACTACCTCGAGTCCCTATGATCAGACGCCGGACCCCCCAGCCCGACGCCCAGAGACTCAAAAATTAAGGGGGAGGCAGACCGCGAGCAAACGCAGCCCGTCTGCGCCCCGTGCGTCTTTGGCGGATCGGGAGTTCAGAAGTCGACTCCCTCACCCTCTCCGCCGTCTCCTTCTGGAGCATTACTGCCTCACAGAAGGAGAGAACCGTGCGCCAAGACGCCTCACTGTCGACCATAGCGCGAACCATGGCCGGCAGCGAGAGGTCTGAAACTACCTGGGAGAGCTCACTGCGCTCTCCCGCCCACGCAGGGCACTCCTGCAGCACGTGCTGCGCCGTCTCGTCGAGACAGCCGTCGCAGTGGTGGCACCCGGCTGTCGGCTCCCTCCTCTTAGGTTAGGTTAGGTTAGGTTAGTTCATGTTAGGTTAGGTTATCTACTTTTTACTTAAAACTTTCCTTATTCCACCAACACGATAGGTTCCTCTCGCTGCCGGTGGATGGTTCGCGCTATGGTCGACAGTGAGGCGTCTTGGCGCGCGGTTCTCTCCTTCTGTGAGGCAGTAATGCTCCAGAAGGAGACAGCGGAGAGGGAGAGGGAGTCGACTTCTGAACTCCCGATCCGCCAAAGACGCACGGGTCGCAGACGGGCTGCGTTTGCTCGCGGTCAGCCGTCCCCCTTAATTTTTGAGTCTCTGGACGTCGGGCTGGGGGGTCCGGCGTCTGATCATAGGGACTCGAGGTAGTTGTGTGCGTGTTCCCACGCACCACCTAAAGGCCTGTAGGCTTGTCAAGGCCAACAGAGATGAGACCTGGTAAGGTCGGTCGCTGCGCCGTAGAGTGTGTAAGATTCCTCACGGGCCCTCAGGCTCTACGGCAATATGCGATGAGGTGGAACACGGTGGGGTTTTAGCCGGTAAGAGTCCGGCATAACCCGTCGCCGTTTCGGTTTTCAGCATTCTTTAATCATTATTTAGCCTTAGGCGTGGTAATTATGGCAAAAAAAAAAAAAAAAAAAAAAAAAATTTAAGACTTTTCCGCCTTGTTGTCTTTGAAGATCAATTCTAGCCAAATTAGCCCTCTTAAGTACTACTTTTTATTTATGATTATGAAAGCTGAGAGTTGGGCGCATTTTTGGAATTGGCTAAAAAATCATAAGGTCACCTGTTTAGAGTTTTAATTTAAAGTTGAAAATTTAGTCATAATTCACGGATCGCAAATTTTTAACTTTAGACCAATATTTTCATAACTTTTATCAAAGTTACGATGCTGATGATGTTTTGAATAAAGGCACAATTCATGAAGATTAAGTTGCAAAAAAAGAATCTCTAAAAAGTCTTACACTTTTTTTTTTAGATGTTGTTTAAGCCGGTCATGTCGAGTTTCCTCAAAAAATCGGAAAAATCATCATAACTCGAAAACTATAAAAAATCGCGGAACATACATGGGGGTGATTCTGATACCCCACGACATACCGGACCTAAATTTTACGTTTGAACGTCAACTCCCCGGCCACCCTGTATATTTAAACTTATAAGATATTTACATTTTAAAATGACGTCTGACAGACACCACCTCAGTCGAATGTATACAATAATTTCAGCTCAGTCGCAGAGGGTTAACGCAAGACTCACCGCGTTGCCGTTGTGATGAGCAGAGTCCTCGTGCGGGGGAGGGGTGGAGTGGCATCTGGTACCGGCCATCGCCGCTCCCAACGTCGGCCAGTCGCCTATATGAAGTTAACGCAAGACTCACCACGTTGCCGTTGTGATGAGCAGAGTCCTCGTGCGGGGGAGGGGTGGAGTGGCATCTGGCACCGCCGCTCCCAACGTCAGCCAGTCGCCTATATCAAGTTAACGCAAGACTCACCGCGTTGCCGTTGTGATGAGCAGAGTCCTCGTGCGGGGGAGGGGTGGACTGGCATCAGCGCCAGCCACCGCCAGCCACCGCCGCTCCCAGCGTCGGCCTGTCGCCTATATCAAGTTAACGCAAGACTCACCGCTTTGCCGTTGTGATGGGTAGCGTCCTCGTACGGGGGAGGGGTGGAGTGGCATGGTGCACCGCCGCTCCCAACGTCGACCAGTCACCTATATCAAGTTAACGCAAGACTCACCGCGTTGCCGTTGTGATGAGCAGAGTCCTCGTGCGGGGGAGGGGTGGAGTGGCATCTAGCACCGGCCACCGCCGCTCCCAACGTCGGCCAGTCGCCTATATCTGTGAAGTCTGATGCCTGTGGACAATGAGAAAAAGACGTGAGACACATATGATACTTATCAACTCCCCCAGGACACTTCATACAAAAACGCTCGCACTGACAAGAAGAGGTAAGCACGTGCTTATACTGAGTGAGAGAGAACACCGCCATTACCAGTCTTCCACGTGGGGGTGTGGTAAAAATTGGTGAAGGGCAGAGAGTGTCCGTAATGCATTGTAGTTAGGAAAACATCGTGAGGAAACCTGCATACACGAGAATGAAAAGAAAATACCATAAGTTCGGAGGTATGCGTATAATATGGATGAGCTTGGGGCGAACACAACAGACGAGAGCGATGGTCGCAGTGTTACATAACGAACCTTGCTTGCCAATCAACAATAATGATAGGCAACTCTTTCGTGACACCATATTCAGATCGACTTCACCATAAACTCGCTATACCTGTCCATCCTGCTCGATCCTGGCCCAGCTTCTCCTCGTCTTGGTCTTCCGCCGCGCCGTCACCCCGGCTGTCATGTTCACTTCTGACGTCACGCTGACATGATACTTGTCACTTAAACGTCACTTTGTCTAGTTTGTTTTTATTTTATTGCGTCATATTCGTACGTAGATAATATATTTTGTTCTGGTGATACGAATTTGATAAAAAATAATAAGTTAGTCAGTCGTGTGAGAGTCGACTGTGCGAATGGCTAGTGCGCCATATACGGTATATGTATAGCGGTTTGGCTGGCCATGTGGCTTCGCTATTTTGTTTACTTCTAATGTGTTTTTGTTCATAAAACGATTCTTGAAATTATACAAACTACTTTACTCTGGCCAAAAGTATAGTGCTAGCAGCGAACATTTATGAAAAGATAATAAAAATAAAACCGGTCAAGTGCGAGTCGGGATACTCACGCACCGAGGGTTCCGTACCACACCACCACAGAACACAACATTATTAACTTAGAAAAAAAAACTTTTTTTGTCCGGGACCTTTAGCGCGAGACCGAATCACACTTGGCCGGTTTTTAATATTTGTTGTTATTCTGTAGAGTTTGCTCTATAATCACACTAAGTTTGACGCTTGTATGTATTACCGTTTTTACAATAGAGCGTGAAGAAAAAACGTTGATAAAAACTAGTTTCTTTTTGAAAACCCCCCTTAATTTTTAACTTTCTGCCATTTTTATTATTTGTTAACAAATCCGCCGCAATAACGCATAATCTGAGAAAATTTCAACTATCTAGCTATTATGGTTCAAAAGTTACAGCCTTAAATAGGTAGGACAGACGGACGGACGGACGGACAACGTAGGCTTAGTAATAGGGTCCCGTTTTCACCCTTTGGGTACGGAACACTAATTAGCTTTCTATTACCCTCTGATCTACCCTTTTGGGAGCTACGATCACGATGACACAGACAGACTGACAGAAGTAGGCGTCAAACTTGCGAAACACCCAAATTATTCAGCGGGTGTCGTACGTGGTGACTAAGAGAAGGGAGAGCAGGGGGGGGGGGGGGGTGCTTATGCAGAGTATTCTGTGGTTCAAAAGCGCCAAATTAGGAAGACGCGGCCAAAGCCAAGCTATAACTACACCTATAATGACAGCGGAGAACTTTACTGTTTTACGTGCGATGGGACCTTCAGGTCGAAATTTGAACATCCGAGCCCACTCTACTAGGTGAAGCCCAGGGTGTCGCCGTTGACGGATACGTCAAGGAGGACATCATTCTGTGGTCCAAAAGGTACATATTACTTTTACACGAAACATCTTGCATATAATCTTCCATACGCTAAAAGGAGAGACCTGTTACAGGTACAGTTGTAGCAATGTTTCTGGTCACCCCGATAGGGATTCCGGTCGTGAGTTTATGGATTATTTAAGTAGGAAGTAGGATATCAAATTTGACGACCTCGGTTTTATGTTTTTCGGTGTCCAGGTGAATATTGAAAAGGTTAACGTCGTTATAAAATGCAATATGTTGATGTATTAGGTGACATGTGTCCATTTTGATATCGTTTTACTTTATAATGAATTAATTTTTGGTCGTTTAGCCTTGGACAGTGTTGCCAAGTCCCAGCCAGTCTGAATCGCCAAAAATCTCGGGCCTAGTAGCCTAAAGTCGCCTAATTTTTTCCCCGTGTAATATAGCCTAAAATCGCCTAAAAATACAGCAAATTGGCCAAAATAAATGCTATATTGGCTGCTCGTGACGGAAAAATATTTTTTTTTTTACAACTGCAATCTTTACTCACAATTTAAAAATAGCTGTACCGCATAACATACACGTACGTACGTTATATGGTACATGGTACATAGTGTGTTGTAGTGTACAGTTTATGCAGTCTGCGATAAAAAATCATATAATTTTACTTACAATAATTATAATATTTCAGATTTTTCTTAAAATAGCTTAAAATAACCCGAAAAAGTCAGTTTTTCCTAATATAGCCCAAAATCGCCTATTTTAATTTGGGATATAGCCTAAATGGCGACTGGTCGCCAATCGTATTTTTTGGTCGCCGATAGACCCCCTGATTTCGCCTAAAAGGCGATAAATCGCCTAACTTGGCAGCACTGGCCTTGGACATGATTGACATAACAGTTATTTACGAGCTTTGAACGATTTTAAATACTAAGCTTTTACTCGCGACTTCGTCCGCATAAATTATATACCAGATTTTAAGTCAGATGATAAGCTATCAAACAAAAAAAGTTTCATCAAAATCGGTTCAGTAGTTTTCGCGTGATACTCGAACAAACAAACACCCAAACAAACAAACATACAAACAAACAAACAAACAGACAGACAAAAAATCAAAAAGTTGGTAATTTGGAATCAGGCACTGAGAGAAAAACTTATCCAGAAATTAAAAAGCCGTTTTGTTACTGGCGTAAAAACTAATTTATAGTTATGAATACTAAAGTTCTGCTGTCATTACTGGCACAAGCAGTTTTTTACAATAGTTTAGTATTATTAAAATGTTATCCCTACAAACTAGTTTTAGTAAAGTAAAATATTACATAATAAAGTAATTCTTGCATAAATAGTGTAAGTTTCACTTTACTTTAGTTATTTCCAAAATCATATTAGCTATGATTAGTAATCACAATTGTAATTTTTAATAGACAGTTTTAATAAAAGTAGAGAAACAAAAGGCATAGTTGCACTGCTTACTTGCACTGCAACTGCTTTGTTTTTGCTATAAATAACGTCGTGTTTATTAAAACACTCGTTTGTAATAACAAGTGTTTACCTGTTATTTCGATTAACAATTTTTTATTAATTTTGACCAACCTCCTTTGTAATTCCTAGTGTTCCCATAGTTCTTTTTATGACGCTTGTCTTTTATAACCAGCTTATGATTAGTTATATTTACTACAAGCATTTCATCGTAATAACTGCACGGAATTTTGTCATTTCTAGTTTCTCCTTTCTTCTTTCAATAAGCCATTTTTGTGATTTTAAACAAACTAATTTTGAATTTAATACCAGTTTGGTAATATTTAAAACTATTTGTGATTGCTGACTTTCTGAATTGCCATATTAATTTCATTTCGTTTTCACCTCCCGGCCGGATTAGACGAATCGTTATCATCTCTAAAGTGATCATAACAGTAACAGTGAAGTGAAGTGTTTAATTTTATTAAATTAAGTGTCCTAAATTTGGAATCGTTGACTGTCTTGAACTAAATATTAAAAAATTATATAATAAGATGATGACAACTAAAGTTTCCAGCCAGATGAATCTGGAAACGGACATGGATCAGCTCACTAGCGATTTACTGACAAACTTGAGACTAAATGTTTATGTCAGAGCTTTTTGTGGTAAGTAAAGTGTGTGTATTTATTCATTTATAGTGTGATAGGTAGGTACGTACTAATGTAACTTTATAGGCAAGATCAAGGAAGGAAAAGATCTATGTTATCTCTTAATAACCATATCATTTCTGCCAAAAGTGCATAAGTAAATATAAATATTTCTATGTCCTTCATGTCATATCTATTGTCTTCTCAACCAGACATGAATGTTTAAAAAATTCACTTGACCGCCCTTTCATATTTATTAATGATTGCAGAAGGCAAGGAAGATGCTGCGATACTAAGGCTTCTATCAGATGATGAGACATCCAAGCTTATACCAGTACCTGGAGACAAGGCTAGATTTAAAGTTAACCTAGCCAATTGGAAGCAACCAATCGACAATTTAAATAACGTAGACCCCTGGACTTAACACCAAATGTGAGTTCTTTCCTATATATTCCCTAAATAGAATAGATTTTTATGATCAATGTGTTTTTAATTATCTATCTGAGATTACTAGTAAGAGCGTCAATTTTAGGCGTTACTTTGTTCGTATTGATTCTGAATACTTAGTACCTAGCTGTAGGTTGGCATACCTACATCTTTTGGAGTTGGATGCCATCTTTGGCTATACTGATCTAGTAACTTCTAGACATCATGATCAGTATCAATATCTAGATTAAAATATAATGTATTTATTTAATCGTTATTTTTTCAGAACCCGCGGCGCCTGATGCTTTAAATAACACCAGTCTGCCACAACTACCGTACTGGACTTTCAGCGTGCCGTTAAAGGAAAAAAATAAATCGTTGTGGCTTTTAAATTATGTAGGTACTTAGATAGTAATCTGTTGTAAAAACTGAAATGAAAATAAACTACATTAACTATTATTTTAAGTTTCATTTGAACACAATTACCTATACCTTATAATTTAGTGGAGTTGTTATAACAAATCGTTTTACTAGGTATCACAATTTTCTCCTGTATTCTTTATTCTGTATTTCTTTACAGCATATACATAATAATATGTATATACACTTTTATACGAGGTGTTTTTCAGTAGCTAGGAAAGAACGCAATAACCTGAATACTGATACGTTCTTGCTAGCAACTGTAAAAGTACTGTAGAATGACACACATTGTACATGTTATGTACAAGGTGTAACAAAACACCCTAGTAATACTTAAGGGGGTGCTTTAGACCATTAAACTGAACAACTTTCACTATGGACACAACTTTGAAATAAAAAAAAAAGTTGGCTCCTTAGTAAAAGTTGTTCATTTTGATGGTCTGAAGCACCCCCTTAAGTATTACTAGGGTGTTTTGTTACACCCTGTATAATGTTGTAAAGAATACAGGGGAAAGTTGTGATATCTAGTATAACGATTTGTTGTAACAATGCTACAATCTTGTAAAAATTACTCATTGTTTAGTAATATCAAGTAGGAACTCATTCGAAATTGTAAAAGTACAAGCTAGAAATTAGACTGCATTTTCTAAAAAACACTAAATTGTTTAGTAAGAACAAGCACTATGTTTCGTAATTATAAAATGCAAACTAGTATTTACAAAATGTTCAATTGCATTTAAATAATCGTTTAGTAAAATCAAGTAAGACATCGTAGATATCGTAAAGTAGTTTCTAAAATTCAGTTTAAAGACAACTAGTAAGTGCTATCGTTTTATTTGTAGATAATGAACGACTCTATGTTTTTACAAAACGGTTTGTATATTCTGTACATCAAAATTTGGAGGATTACTGTTTCATTTTAGAAATTACAAAACACTTTGTCTTAACTGTGACGTCATAATGACGTCATCGTTTTGAGGATTAGTATTGTGCGTTAAAAATTACTAAACGCTCACTACACTAATTACTAAATACAATAACTAAAAACGACTCCTTCTTATTACAAAACTTTTGTTGTCGTGGGATCTGCAAATATTTATTTAATAATTAGTGAATTTTTGTAATAACAAATGAAGTTTTCTCTCAGTGGGGACATCTAAAATCCATATCGTAATCTTTTTTTTGTAAATATCTTCAATGTACAGACACATTTCGGTTACAGTTTTATAATAGTTTAGATATTTTGACTAGACCTCGTAATCGTAGCGAGATACAGGTATACCAGTTTTTAAGTCTAATCCTAAGCTAAACACAAAAATTTTCATCAAAATAAGTCCAGTAGCTTTTGAGTGATGCTCTAAGAGAGAAAAAATAACGGGTTGCACTCCGGGAGTGCCGGCAGAAGTGAAAACTAAGAGATCTTACGTCTTACGAATTGTCACGTGACGTCACGGTCCTGACGCGAGTTTAACATTTTTACCCATCACAAAAAGTGCACAACGCCGCTAAATCCAAATTTTTTGATTTGGAGTCCTGTGTGGACATACCCCGGCTGTGTGTGTGCACCTGTTCGTGTTCGTACGTCCTTCAACGCGCACTATGTGTTAGTGTTAGTGCACCGACAGCGACCGCTTGTGTGAAGCATTCATTCTGTTGGGATATTTATTCATGTAGCTACTATTAGTGTACTTATCGTATCGCGATTGTATAAAACGATGTCTCTATGGGGTATTTGGCCTCATGTGAAATAGGCCTAGCATGCCACCCACCCCCGAAAAAACGACAGAATTCGAGACGTATTTTTGTTAAGACGCTCCCACTGTAAACGCTCGGCCGGGTCATATTTTGCTGGTTTTTAGAAGCTATATTCTCGTTATTAGAAAGACGTAAAAATTAATGAAAAATATAGCAATAATTTTTAACATTTCGGCTTTATTTGCTATGAAGTATATTTCATTTTTTTTTTATAAAATACGTATGAAACCAGTGTTCAAAGGAAAGCCTAAATATTTGAAAAAGTCTGTTTATTGTGCATTCTACTTTATAAGTTGAAGTCACATTTACTACTTGTTGCGACACACACCACACCATAGACAATATAAAGATTATATGATATTGACAAGAACATTGTATATAGTATCCTATAGGTGGACCAAACTCTCGAATTTCGTTGAGAATGCAAAATAAACTCTAATTTTACGTAATAAATATTAATTTCCTTCAATGTTGTTGTAGGCTGACAACCAAGCAAATGTGAGATAACCAGAATACTCGTGTGTCTCTTTCTAACGTGTTGCCAACTTATTAAGCTACCGCTTTAGAATTTACTGTAACAAAAGATGTATGTAAATTAAAAAAATATTTTTGTTTTGAAAATTCATAATTTAAAGTATATTAGGTATTGATAATTTTTATTTGTTTTACACTAATTTTGTTCAATTTATGACAAAACAAATAAGGTAAGTACAATACTTTAGTGTATTATTTCAAAACTTTTTAATGGCAACTCTTTGGTGTTATGAAAAAATATTATTATGGCGGACATATTTGAAATTTGAAGTCATAAAATAACAAATTAAATTGTTGTGATAACTGATAATAACATTGTAAACCTTCGAAATGGTCAATTTTTGTTGTGTTACTGGATGCAAAAATGAAATTTACACTGGCTGTGGGTTTTCTTTCCACAGGTGAGATCTTTTATTGTTTCGCTAAACTTTTCTTAACTAGAGTGACCATTGTCCATTTTGGCGACCTATGTAACAAATGACACAAAATGTGTGAAAGCGCTAACCTACTCATGGATACATTTTAGTAAGTAGGGTATGTGTGTCCGTGCGGTGCCGGTGGGTTGACATCGGGTTCAGTAAATTTTATTTTGAAGAAAGAATCATATGTCGAAACCAAGATAATTCAATTCTCGATTCTAAACAAAATACTTTCTAGTTTTGCGATAATTCATTAACACGTTGTATTATTTTTGCGGATGAACGAGAACAGTCGCGGGTAAACTTAAAATTAATTTTATATATATATTTTTTTAGTCTGAGTTTACCCCTAAAAACATTTTCAGAATAAAAAGATAATATTGAATCCTCAACGAGATGGTAAGAAACAGGCTTGAATAAATGCATATTAGGTATCCCGTCAAATTTGAGAATGAATGGACTCCCTAGTTAGAAAGGGACACACGAGGAATTAGGTAATCTCACTTGCCCCGGTGCCAGCACCGTAGTGTACAATCTAGTTACTATACAAAATTTTTGGATATTGATGAGTTAATTTTTTAATTTGGTGCTAATTCCATGATTATCGAATTTGATTTCCTTGGATTAGAATGCACCATGATGAAGGAAAAGCCAGTCGAAAATAAGTATACCTACTAAAATGATGTAGTTTAGTAGAGGTGAGACGGTTCTGAAAGGGTCAAGGACGTTCGGTGGGGGATACCTCTTAATTAGCGCATGCGAAAGCGAGCGAGCATGACTGTTTTCTCGTTCTGCCCTGCTAGAAGTGTCCAATACCAGCGGTTCTCAATCTTTTTTGGTGACGGAACCCTTTTGGAAAGCGAAATACTTGACGGAGCCCTCCAATAAAACAGTAGTTTTTAAAAGTGTATTCTTCCGTCCAGTCTATTGCGGTAAAGCATTGGATATTCATCACGGATTCTGGACCAAAAATCGTTGAAAGGCGTCGTTTTGAACAGTGACTCAATACTTGTGTCTGATGACATTTCTAAAAGAGATTCATATATCTTGTTTGCATACTTTCGTCTAGACAGTTTTGAATTTTTCTAAATTATTAACCCTATTAATTACGGAACCTTAGTGGAACCCCTACAGGGGTATTGCGGAACCCTAGGGTTCCGCGGAACACACTTTGAGTATGGCTGTCCTATACGATACTGCGCACCGTTGAACAGCATTTATTAACTCGACGTTAACCTTAACAAAAGTGACATTTTAAAATAGATCAAGGAAGTCGTTAAGACAATCAGGTTATTTAATTGTGCGGTTTTTAATTCATTTTAAAAACGTTTATTAAGAAAAGTTATTCGACCAACTAATTGATGATTTTTAGGGTTCCGTACCCAAAGGGTGAAAACGGGACCCTATTACTAAGCCTACGTTGTCCGTCCGTCTGTCCGTCCGTCCGTCCGTCTGTCCTACCTATTTAGGGCTGTAACTTTTGAACCGTTATAGCTAGATAGTAGAAATTTTCTCAGATTATGCGTTATTACGGCGAATAACAACAAATACTAAAAACCGGTCAAGTGTAAGTCGGTCTTGCGCTAAAGGTCCCGGACAAAAAAAGTTTTTTTTCTAAGTTAATAATGTTGTGTTCTGTGGTTGTGTAGTACGGAACCCTCGGTGCGCGAGTAGCCAAACTTGCACTTGACCGCTTTTATTCTGACATTTAGGTAAGCAACGGAAAGTCCGCGGCGATATTTTAGTCCGCGAAAAAAAAAGGGGTAAAAACAACGCGATAACAAAATGATCGCAAAATACAGGGTGTACTTTAATGTGCTACCATCAAACAACAACAACTTTCATTATGGAGCCAACAACCAAATAGCGAAAAAATTTGGGTGTATTGTTCGATTACAATATTGGTACAATAGAGAAAATTGTTCAGTTTGATGGTCTAAATCACCACCTAAAGTGTGTAACGTCTTAGAGGGCTATTCGAGTCCAGTGGCGCCCTCGTCACAATAATAAAGATTTCTCAATAAAGAAAGCCTAAATTAAAAAAGTGCCCACTTGACAAACTACAAAAGCCTTCAAGCTATTTTGATAGAATACTTTTATAGGTTTTTTAAAGGTCTAAACATATATTTTTTTTTTTAAATAGGACGCTTTTGTTTTTATTCGAAATTGTCTAAAAGTGGAATGTTTAGAACCTATAAAAGTATTGTATAACAATGGTTTGAAGGCTTTTGTAAATTTTCAAGTCGGCACTTTTTTAATTTCGGCTTTTTTTAATGAGAAATCTTTATTATTGTGACGAGGGCGCCACTGGACTCCGATAGCCCTCTTAAGCTTACGCCCTGTATACAGAGTGTTAGGGTGAACAGTTGCATTACTTTAAGGGGTGATTGAATCCATGATACTGAACATATTTCCCGAAGGAAAGAAATTAGCAAAAAACATAACCCTCTTTCTGGCGCAGTCGGGTAACAAGCTTTTGGCCTTGCCATACTAAATACAATCAGCTGATCGAACGTATGAAAACTTTAAGGTTGACACTATTTTTTTGAGAATTTTCCCTTGTGCCTTTCACTTACATTCTGTATAATAAAGGTACACCCTGTATAATAAAATAAATAAAACATATGTATGTATGTATCTTGTTCTAACTTTTGTATCTATCTTGTTGTTAATAAAATATATTTTCCTGTATGTATGTAAAGTATAAATATTTTATCTAGAATAACTGAGAATAAAACTGAAATTTGTGAAAATAACTATTTAAATATTTTTAGTAAATCATAAAAACTACATTATCCAAAATTAACTAAACTATGATACCAACTTCAGTTAGGTTTAGAATAGTAACGACTATTCTTTGCCCTTCAACGTTTACAGGTATATGAATTAACCCCCTAACATTCCAAAAAAATACTATTTTTTACCCGACTGCTCAGAAGGACGGTTATTTTATTTATTGTTTTTTGGCACGGATCCTTGACAAACATAAACACCGTGGAATCGGGGTTGTTTTGAGGCCGAAATAGGGTGCTTAAGAGGGCTATCACAGTCCAGTGGCGCCCTCATCACATTAAAAAAGATTTCTCAATAAAGAAAGCTTAAATTAAAAAAGTGATCAACATCAAAACTACAAAAGCCTTCAAGCTATTTTCATATAATACTTTTATAGGTTTTTTAAAGGTCTAGACATACAAATTTTGAAAAAAGAAAAAAAACGGCCGCTTTTGTTTTTATTCGAAATTGTCTGAAAGTGGTATGTTTATTTAGAACCTATAAAAGTATTGTATAACAATGGCTTGAAGGCTTTTGTAGTTTTGATGTTGATCACTTTTTTAATTTAGGCTTTCTTTATTGAGAAATCTTTTTTAATGTGATGAGGGCGCCACTGGACTGTGATAGCCCTCTTAAGACCATCAAACTGAACAACTTTCAATATGGCGCCAATATAAAAACCGAAAAAAAAACTGCTATCCCATAGAATAAACAGCCGATTTATTACCCGACTTCAATGTTGGTCCCATAGTGAAAGTTGTTCAGTTTGATGGTCTGACTTATCCGAATTCAAAACAATTCCACAGTGTAAAAAAACTCTTTAAAAAACTGTCCATTCGCATAAAACTCTAGAAGTAGGTACTTGTCGGATTTCGAAACGATCTCTCTTCACAAAATATATTTACAAACACTGATTTCCACCACTATTATATTATTTATTAAATTATTATTTCATTTGATATCACATACACTGAATTAACGAACTAAACCACACAATAACCGTTTTTAAAGACAAACGAACCGATTTCGATACCCACTTTTTAAAAAGCAACTTTTCTCAAAAAGTCATAACCTCAAAATATTCGCGTCATGAGTTTACCGCCGCGTGGACACCACGTT
This sequence comes from Agonopterix subpropinquella, assembly GCA_922987775.1. Lineage (NCBI taxonomy): Eukaryota > Metazoa > Arthropoda > Insecta > Lepidoptera > Depressariidae > Agonopterix > Agonopterix subpropinquella. The sequence goes on along the minus strand of OV277718.1, from coordinate 5,141,943 downwards.
GCGCGCGCGCCGGTACCACCATCCCTGTCACTCTAGTGACGTTATGATATTGCTATCTCTTTCGACGCTCGAATGTCCCGCTCACTGGTATCAAGGTTAATGTACAGAGTGATTTTAAATGAGATAATTATCATATTGGTATATCTAGTACAAAACTGTCGTGCATAAACATAACAAGATAAGAATGTTGGTGTGTTTAGTATCACATGACTTTTCCTCGTAAGGCCCAAAAAATACAGGGTGTAAGGAAATTTCTTCCGAAAACTCAAAGGGGTGAAAGTCCATCAATATGAACAAATTTTATTATGGGACCAATTATGAGATCTCAGAAAGAAATCTCATAGTTGGTCTCATACTAGAAGTTGGTCATATTGAGACTGAAGGAACCCACATTTTTTCGGAAGTAATTCCCTTACAATCTCTATACAGGGTGAAATTGATATCATTAGCATCCTTTTAAACTAAGAGTCTACCCATCAAACTGAACAACTTTTACTATGGGAGCAAACCGATCGTAGTAAAAACAAAATCAGCTGCTGCATACATTTGAGTCGAGTAGGCATTGCAGTTTAGTATGGAACAGCTGATTATTTTGTTGCTCCGATCGGTTTGGTCCCAATGGGTAAAAGTTGTTCAGTTTGATGGGTTAAAAGGATGCTAATGATATCAATTTCACCTGTAGTATAATTCGTTCTAGATACACTACGGAGGTACGGAGACAAACTAAAAAAAAAAAAAATCTGCTGTGCCTAACATAAAATTGAGCCGAGTCGGTAAGACTGCAGTTTTGTATGAAACAGCAGATTTTTTTATCGTTGTCAGCTCCATGGTGAAACTTGTTCAGTTTTGGTGGTTAGGGTGTTTTGTTGCACCCTGTACAGGTTGTTAGGGTTAACATTTGCATTACTTTAAGGTGTGATTATACCCATGATACTGAACAACTTTCCTTAGGAAATCTATAGGAAACTTGCAAAAAACATTTTGAATTTTCCATAGGTACCTAAGAAACGCAATAATCAGTTGATCGAACGTTTGTATGAAAAGTATATTTTTTGAGGAGATCCGAGCAAGTCTTATTTGTTCTTACATGTGGGTGGGAGCGTCTAGAATCTAGATTGTGATTACGTAATTTACTTTTTTACGACACACCGGCGTTTTTATATTTTTGCTACATTTTCTTTGCAATTTTGGTATATATTTTACGTAGTCTTATTTTTTCTTACATTGTGAGGGTAAGAAAGTACTTAACATTTTCTTACGTAATAAATGAACAGTCCCTTTCACTCGAGACACGCGATCTACCTTCGCAAAAAAGTTGCGTTAAACTAAACTCAATTTAAATTGGCACAACCTGTATAAAATCTGGCAAGTATCTTGCGTCATATGACCGACGATATATTATGTAAATTGATTGATAAACCATATTGCTATCTGCCTTACTAACCACATCGGTGAAAGAGATAGAAACTCTAGTTTAAGCTTACTATCCAGTTTTTAAAGTATGTCTCGATTGCGGAATGAACTGCCATAAATTGTATATTACACTACATTTGGCCTGCGACTTCGTTTGTGTTGTCATTAAAAAAGTATCCTATGTTAAGCATATGCTCACGACTATATTCCCCGAGGGGGTGTCAGAGATATTCTGAAACTTCAGAAGATTCACGTTTCACTAGTAGTATCGAAACTCTTTCCAGTGTGACGGGGAGTGAGCCCGCCGCCACTTTTAATGGACAGTAGGTACAATACATGCCTCGAAATTGAAGCATGCAGGTTTCCTCACGATGTTTTTCTTCACCGAATAGCCAGTGGTGTTACAAAGCGTAGGTACATAAATTCCGAAAAACTTATTGATGCGAGTCGGCCTGGACGGGGATCGAACCATCGCCTCCTGCACGGCAGGCAAGGTTACTCGCCACTGGACCACCACGGCTTTTTTCCTGTGTTAATCCAGAACATATACTATCTGTGTGCAAAATTTCATCCAAATCCGTTCAGCCGTTTATGCGAGATTGAGTCTCAAACATTATAATAATAGAAGAATAGGTACAGCGTCATTCTTAATATGCTGATGTTTTTTCAAGAGGATGATCAGACCATCAAACTGAACAACTTTCTCCATAGTAGCAACATTAAATTCGCGAAAAAAGAATCAGCTGTTGACAGCTGTTCCATACAAAACTGCAAAGCAACTCGATCCAAATCTGTGTCGGCAGATTTTTTCCGCAATTTCAACTTTGGTGTCATAGAGAAAGTTGTTCAGTTTGATGGTCTGATCATACCCTTAAAAAACAGTCAGCATAAATTAAGACTGACAATGTAGGTACCTATCGCACCCCATCGAATGTGGATGAGGCGACAGAAGGGTGTCAAAAAAAGAAACGAGCCAAGTATTTGTAGTCTGTCTACCCAGGAGCGTAGCGAGGGGGGCAGGGGGGCAAATGCCCCGGGCGGCACTTTACTAGGGGCGGCAAATACGGCAAAAATATATTATATAGATTGATTGAGCTCCGTCTATAAACAACTCGTAGAACAGAGAAAAGTCGAGCTCGCTTCGCTCGCTCTAAGTTTCCGTTTTAATTATTGTACCTACACATAATCCAAAAGAGTTCTCACCACAGCTAATTCGTGGTGCTAAAAATTTCGAGTTTGCTTCGCTCGATCCATAGCTAAAAAGCTATGATAGCTTTTACTTAGGTTACTTTGCACATGTTTTATACGTAAAAAGCTCTGGCTTCAACTGATTCGTATTTAGGAGAAAAGTCGAGCTCGTTTCGCTCGCTCTATGTTTCAATTTTTACAAGCATTTATAAACCAAAAGATGTCAAAATTCAAAATTCAAAATTCAAAATTTTTTATTCAAAATAATATCATATAGATAGCTTTTTGACGTCATTTTTTGACTCTACCACCGCGTCGGAAGGTGTTCCGTTGAGAGAAGATGCGGCCAGAAACTCTACAACACACATCTTTTAAACAAAACAAAATGTACAAAGTACAATTAAAATACAATATTGCATTACATAGTGTAAAATTGTCAAGACCAGACATTTTGGTCATTCAAATAATCATCGAGTTTATAGTAACCTTTTTTACAGAGGACTTGTTTAACATGAGACTTAAACTTTTTGTCTGGTAAGTTTAGAATATCCTCTGGTATCTTATTATAAAAGCGTATACAGTGCCCCATGAAAGATGTGTTGACTTTACTGAGTCGAAAATGTGGGAATACTAATTTATTTTTATTTCTTGTATTGTAATTATGAACGTCACTGTTTTTGGGAAAGAGAGACAAATATTTTCGACATATAAAATATTTTCGTAAATATATTGACTGTAGAAAGTCAAAATACTGATATCTTTAAAAAGATCTCGTAGTGAGTCTCGACGTCTCGATGTCTGACAACTACCTAAATAGTTGTGCTAAAAAATGTCGAGTTCGCTTCTTGCAAAGATAAGGGGGCGGCAAAATCGGTCTGTGCCCCGGGCGGTAGAAATCCACGCTACGCCACTGTGTCTATCCCAAAATGAGCATAATGTGTGCATGCTAGTGTAAATAATAAAAAGAAACTGCCTCCGTGGTCTAATGGTTAAGAGCATTGGCTCTCGATACGGAGGTCGTGGGTTCGATTCCCACGGGGGACACCTAGTGATATGTCACTTTGTGCGTTTTTCCCCAGTTGGTTAGGACATTGCAGGCTGAATCACCTGATTGTCTGAAAAGAAAAACGATTCCGTGCTTCGGATGGCACGTTAAGCCGTTGGTCCCGGCTACTATCTCTGGTGGTAGTAGTCGTTACATAAAAACCACGTCAGAGGCAGTAAGGCGGTCTGAAAAAACTCTGACACCAGGGCCTCAATTGCGCAATTTTATACGGTTTTGGTTTGGTTTTGGTTTTGGTTTAGTTTTGGTTTAGATTTGGTTTAGCTGAAGTAAAAAAGCTATCGCGATATTGTTTTCTAAACGGTTAAATCGCACAATACAGAAAATTCGATCGAACGGACATCAAACGTTACGCCAACGTATCTTCCGAAATAAAGCTAAATCGTTACCGTTAATATAATTTGCGCGATTCGAATTGTGCATAACGTAACGTTTTTGGTTGTGGTTTTGTTTTGGTAGTAACGTTCAAACTTAGGACGATTGAGGCCCAGGGCTTGCTGCCCACACAATAAGAAGAAGAAGAAAGAAACATACAAGATCGTCACAGCCGGACGAAAAACTAAAATAATAATAAATTTCGCTTTGATAACACGACGCTCGGTATCAAGGTCGAATGTTACGCGAATGTGTTATTTACCGAGGTATTTACCTATTGTTCGGTTAGTTTACATAGCTGCTAAACTGAATATAATATAAATAATAGTTAAGGTACACAACATATGTGTTTGTAGTGATTGGGAGTTGGACAATAAAGGGTGAAATTGACACCATTGGCATCCTTTTAAACTAACTGTGGTACAAATAAAAAAGTAGGAATAGTTATGATTAGAATAAGGTAAGAATAAGATCATAATTTCTTACAAACTCGGAAAAAATTCTTTTCATCCCTCCATCTCGGAAAGAGTATTTTTGCTCTTCGATATCTGACTGCAAAAGACGTTTTTATCCTCTAGAGGATAAAGTAAATTGAATTTAGAACATTGTGTGCACTAAGCAAAACATCATCAAACCTATTTACTTCTCCCTACATGGTGCCAAATTTATCATACAACCTTTTTTAATTTGTTAAAAACTCAGACTCGGAACCTTCTTGGTGTACTTTTTTAATTTGCTTAGCGCGCGCCATTTTCTTTTCACGTCATTTCCTCGCTGAGGTGGGATGAAAAGTTACGTGTTGCACTCGAGTGCAAAGATTTTTCACCTCGTGCTCTTTTGATTCCCTCGCTGAAGCTCAGGATTCTAATTTTTATTTTGGAATCCTTCGCTTGCTCGGTCATCAAAATTGAGCACGCGGTTAAAAAGCAACTTTGCACTCTTGTATAACAAATAACTATTAAACATGATTCCATATTTATCTAATCTGATATTTTAAATCCAACTTAACAATAAATGGCTGAAACCGTTTCTCACACGCTTGCACAATTAAAATAATAAATAAAATGCACTTAAACATTACGCTACGACACAAGTACAAATCTTAGTGCAAAGTAATTAAATTATGTACTTAATTACTTTGTACTGAGTTATTTACGTTTGAAAGATATCAGTTTATGTCCTGATTTAAAAAAAACTCTGTTCAACTGATTTCATGTCACTCGTATAATCATTTTCGCAATAAAAATTTTCCTGCGTAAGATGGGAGGTTACACGGTCAGTATTTCGTCCATCAGTCTGGTCATGTTTATTTGATTTGAAGGGAAACTGATATACTGAAGCACCATGTTAGTCGGGTCAATCTCGAGTCAGTTTCCCTTCAAATCAAATATACATGACCAGACTGATGGACCAGAATGATGAAATACTGACCGTGTAACCTCCCTCTAAGGGTGCGTCCATAAATCACGTGACGCATATTTAGTCGAATTTTGACGCCCTCACCCCACTTGTGGCATCTTGGTGACATTTCTGATGACCACACCCAATGTCACGTGACTTTCATAATGAGGTTAAAACTCGAAAAAATTAATCAACCAATTATTTATTTTAATAGTTTCAAATGATCAAAATTTTAGAATTCAAAAATCGAGAGGAAAATACAGTTTTATAATTCTTGCATCCATGGACTGGGATTCTCTTGCATCGTCATTGCAATATCAGCCAAAATCCGTAGGTTTTGTTTTTATTTTAAACAGAGTTGGGTTGAGTATCACTTCTAGCACACAAACTGTAACCGTAATCCCTTTCGGAGTGGTCAGAAACATTGCTACACAAACTTTCTGTTTAAGAACACAGCTGCTACTGACAGCTTGTATTTTAAACTAAGCTAAGCTTGTATATGAAAGGACTTATGAATATGGAGGAAGCGATAGAGGTATGTCAGGATCGTAGCAGGTTGCGTTCCGTTGTCTCTGCCTACCCCAGTTGGAGACAGACGTGAGAATATGTATGTATATTAAACCGAAAAATGTCTCATGAGTCATGACATTTGTTAAGACCAGTCCCTCACGTCTACGTGACCGACACTAAGATGACAACCCCTCTCCCCTAATTAACGTCACGTGATTTATGGAAGCCCCTTAAGCATTAATGACCCTGTCTCTACGAATAAGAATGTATAGAAATGTAAATCAAGCTCAAAAAGTGACCCCAAAAAAACTACACTGTGTTCGAAATTTGTTCCTTAAAAACTACACCTTGCCGCCAAAACTCATACAAAATGACATTTTTCAAAGGGTGCCAAAAATTATGTTGCTTTTATTCTTCTATAGTTATTCTTATTCGTAGCCCTGTCTGTACAGGGTGTAACAAAACAACCTAGTAATACTTAAGGGGGTGCTGAAGACCATCAAACTGAACAACTTTCACTATGGAGCCAACATCGAAATCGAGAAAAAAAAACCGCTCTTTCATACAAAACTGCAGTACCGTCTGGACTCAAATGTATGGGAAGGCAGATTTTTTTAATCTTTTCTCGACGTTGGCTCCATAGTGAAAGTTGTTCAGTTTGATGGTCTGAAGCACCCTCGTAAGTATTATTAGGGTGTTTGTTACACCCTGTATAAGTAAGATTATGATACTAAACCCTTTTGGGTAAACTTAGTTAAAATAAAGCAAACACATCGCCTCTCTAAACAATCAAGTCATCATCTATAACTAAGATCTAATAATAAAGTCATGTCCGAGCTCGGTTCAAGGTCCCGCATATCTCTGGTTTACTCTATCAATATGTTAACATGTCAGTGGTACGATGCTTTACATTATAATATACAGGTTTCGTGACTAGATAGAAATAATAAAAGCTGTCAAGTGTGAGTCGGGCTACTCGCGCACCGAGGGTTCCGTACCACACCACTACAGAACACAACATTATTAACTAAGAACTAAGAAGACGTTTTTATCCTCTAGAGGATAAAGTAAATTGAATTTAGAACATTGTGTGCACTAAGCAAAACATCATCAAACCTATTTACTTCTCCCTACATGGTGCCAAATTTATCATACAACCTTTTTTAATTTGTTAAAAACTCAGACTCGGAACCTTCTTGGTGTACTTTTTTAATTTGCTTAGCGCGCGCCATTTTCTTTTCACGTCATTTCCTCGCTGAGGTGGGATGAAAAGTTACGTGTTGCACTCGAGTGCAAAGATTTTTCACCTCGTGCTCTTTTGATTCCCTCGCTGAAGCTCAGGATTCTAATTTTTATTTTGGAATCCTTCGCTTGCTCGGTCATCAAAATTGAGCACGCGGTTAAAAAGCAACTTTGCACTCTTGTATAACAAATAACTATTAAACATGATTCCATATTTATCTAATCTGATATTTTAAATCCAACTCAACAATAAATGGCTGAAACCGTTTCTCACACGCTTGCACAATTAAAATAATAAATAAAATGCACTTAAACATTACGCTACGACACAAGTACAAATCTTAGTGCAAAGTAATTAAATTATGTACTTAATTACTTTGTACTGAGTTATTTACGTTTGAAAGATATCAGTTTATGTCCTGATTTAAAAAAAACTCTGTTCAACTGATTTCATGTCACTCGTATAATCATTTTCGCAATAAAAATTTTCCTGCGTAAGATGGGAGGTTACACGGTCAGTATTTCGTCCATCAGTCTGGTCATGTTTATTTGATTTGAAGGGAAACTGATATACTGAAGCACCATGTTAGTCGGGTCAATCTCGAGTCAGTTTCCCTTCAAATCAAATATACATGACCAGACTGATGGACCAGAATGATGAAATACTGACCGTGTAACCTCCCTCGAAGGGTGCGTCCATAAATCACGTGACGCATATTTAGTCGAATTTTGACGCCCTCACCCCACTTGTGGCATCTTGGTGACATTTCTGATGACCACACCCAATGTCACGTGACTTTCATAATGAGGTTAAAACTCGAAAAAATTAATCAACCAATTATTTATTTTAATAGTTTCAAATGATCAAAATTTTAGAATTCAAAAATCGAGAGGAAAATACAGTTTTATAATTCTTGCATCCATGGACTGGGATTCTCTTGCATCGTCATTGCAATATCAGCCAAAATCCGTAGGTTTTGTTTTTATTTTAAACAGAGTTGGGTTGAGTATCACTTCTAGCACACAAACTGTAACCGTAATCCCTTTCGGAGTGGTCAGAAACATTGCTACACAAACTTTCTGTTTAAGAACACAGCTGCTACTGACAGCTTGTATTTTAAACTAAGCTAAGCTTGTATATGAAAGGACTTATGAATATGGAGGAAGCGATAGAGGTATGTCAGGATCGTAGCAGGTTGCGTTCCGTTGTCTCTGCCTACCCCAGTTGGAGACAGACGTGAGAATATGTATGTATATTAAACCGAAAAATGTCTCATGAGTCATGACATTTGTTAAGACCAGTCCCTCACGTCTACGTGACCGACACTAAGATGACAACCCCTCTCCCCTAATTAACGTCACGTGATTTATGGAAGCCCCTTAAGCATTAATGACCCTGTCTCTACGAATAAGAATGTATAGAAATGTAAATCAAGCTCAAAAAGTGACCCCAAAAAAACTACACTGTGTTCGAAATTTGTTCCTTAAAAACTACACCTTGCCGCCAAAACTCATACAAAATGACATTTTTCAAAGGGTGCCAAAAATTATGTTGCTTTTATTCTTCTATAGTTATTCTTATTCGTAGCCCTGTCTGTACAGGGTGTAACAAAACAACCTAGTAATACTTAAGGGGGTGCTGAAGACCATCAAACTGAACAACTTTCACTATGGAGCCAACATCGAAATCGAGAAAAAAAAACCGCTCTTTCATACAAAACTGCAGTACCGTCTGGACTCAAATGTATGGGAAGGCAGATTTTTTTAATCTTTTCTCGACGTTGGCTCCATAGTGAAAGTTGTTCAGTTTGATGGTCTGAAGCACCCTCTTAAATATTATTAGGGTGTTTTGTTACACCCTGTATAAGTAAGATGATGATACTAAGCCCTTTTGGGTAAACTTAGTTAAAATAAAGCAAACACATCGCCTCTCTAAACAATCAAGTCATAATCTATAACTAAGATCTAATAATAAAGTCACGTCCGAGCTCGGTTCAAGGTACCGCATATCTCTGGTTTACTCTATCAATATGTTAACATGTCAGTGTTACGATGCTTTACATTATAATATACAGGTTTCGTGACTAGATAGAAATAATAAAAGCTGTCAAGTGCGAGTCGGGCTACTCGCGCACCGAGGGTTCCGTACCACACCACTACAGAACACAACATTATTAACTAAGAAAAAAAACTTTTTTTGTCCGGGACCTTTAGCGCGAGACCGACTCAAACTTGGCCGGTTTTTAGTATTTGTTGTTATTCTGTAGAGCTTGCTCTATAATCACACTAAGTTAGACCCTTGTTTGTATTAACGTTTTTACGATAGAGCGTGAAGAAAAAAAGTTGATAAAAACTAGTTTCTTGTCGAGAACCACCCTTAATTTTTAACTTTTTGAAATTTTTATTATTTGTTAGCAAATCCGCCGTAACAACGCACATTCTGTGAAAATTTCAACTATCTAGCTATTACGGTTCAAAAGTCACAGCCTTAAATAGGTAGGACAGACGGACGGACGGACGGACGGACGGACAGACGGATGGACGGACGGACGGACGGACGGACAAAGTAGGCTTAGTAATAGGGGGGGGGGGGGGGGGGGGGGGGGGTAGGGCAGGGCTTTCACCCTTTGGGTACGGAACCCTAAAAACTGGTATACCTGTTATATCTCGCTACGATTACGAGGTCTAGTCAAAATATAGTATTTAAAATCGTTAAAAGCATTTGTTAACAAATCCGCCGTAATAACGCATAATCTGAGAAAATTTCAACTATCTAGCTATTACGGTTCAAAAGTTACAGCCCTAAATAGGTAGGACAGACGGACGGAAGGACGGACGGACGGACGGACGTATGGACAACGTAGGCTTAGTAATAGGGTCCCGTTTTCACCCTTTGGGTACGGAACCCTAATAAAAGAGTGGATCAGCATTCAGCAGTAAATGTCAAAGCATTTCGTTTATGGATTTTTTTTAATCCGAAATTTTATTAGAAAAGTTGGATATTTTTAAGTGATATGTTTGACCAGTGTGTGTTGCCAGTGATGACATATGGAACAGAAACGTAGTTGCTCACTCAAGGCCTTATAAAAAGGCTGAAAGTCACCCAAAGGGCAATGGACAGGGCAATGCTTGGAGTTTCCCTGTGAGATCGAATCAGAAATGAAGAGATCCGCAGGAGTAACTGATATAACCCAAAAAAATTGCTAAACTTAAGTGGTAGCGGGGCACATTGCTCGCAGAACCGATGGCCGATGGTGCCGAGGAGTTATCGAGTGGCGACCGCGTACCGGAAAGCGCAGCGTGTGTAGGCAGTGAGCACACACTAGGTGGATCGACGACCTGGTGAAGGCGGCGGGAACCCATTGGATGAGGGCAGCGCAAGACCGGTCGTTGTGGCGATCCTTGGGGAGGCCTATGTCCAGCAGTGGACGCCCATCGGCTGGGATGATGATAAAGTGAAACCGCTCAACACATACTGCACTTCCTCGTCCGGACACCATAGGGGAGCGGACTGCATAAAATATATTTTAGTTTTATCTTCTTAGTAAAAAAACATTTCAAAATAACGCTTTACTCACATTTTTTGTTTTTTTTAAGCTAGAATACTATTTTTAATAACATGATGAACTATAAAAAGTAATGAAATGTTGATGACGTCACTTGTGGGTATTTAGTACAATTTTTCATACATCGCGCGCGTTTTGACGTTCGGTTAAAAGTTGCTAATTTGACTAATTGTCCCGGACTGTCCGATCCCCTATTCACTATGAGTTATCATTTGATCATCGGTCTATAAATACGTCCGCCGCCTTAGATCAAAGTAAAATTAATGGATAGGCCTTACACAAACATTTCAAACCAGAAAAATGAGGCAAAACAATTGACAGTTTTACTTCGAATATGTACCGAGATGACAGACCAAGTGCCCTAATTTATATTGAAGTACCCTAGTCTGCGAGCAATGTGCCCCGCCCACTGCCACTTAAGTTTAGCAACTCTTTGGGCTATGTCAGTTACCGTTACAGTGGCAGTGGGCGGGGCAAATTGCTCGCAGAACCGATGGCCGGTGGGGCCGAAAAGTTCTCGAGTGGCGACCGCGTACCGGAAAGCGCAGCGTGGGTAGGCCCCTCACACGGTGGACCGACGACCTGGTGAAGGTGGCGGGAAAACGTTGGATGAGGGCAGCGCAGGACCGGTCGTTATGGCGATCCTTGGGGGAGGCCTATGTCCAGCAGTGGACGTCCATCGGCTGAGATGATGATGATGACCCTAGTCTTTGCGTGCTTCAACTTAAAGCGCTTTGGGCCTATCCATTAATTTTACTTTGATCTAAGTCCCCCGCAGGGCACAGCACAGGGTGCCTACCTTCAAGGTGTACCTACGTTAAGTACATCGCGTGCACAATGCATTGCATGCATTGGTAATTTGGTAGACTTCACATACGCATCAGAATTTCTGCTTCAGCGTATGCAGGTTTCCTCTCGACGTTTTCCTTCACCGTTCGACAGTCGATTTCTGGCACTACTACCTTCCAATTAGTAAAATTACGTTTGGCATGAGTTTAAACAGTTAATTGTTCTATTGTGGAACACTAAACCGAAATGATTAACTAAATTAATGGTAATTAGTGACAGATAATTAAACTATTTGGTATAATATTACTCATAGAGCAGTTTACACTTCGATCAGTGTGTGTTACCAGTGATGACATATGGAACAAAGACGTGGTCGCCCGCTTAAGGCCTCATAAAAAGGCTGAAAGTCACCCGTCGCTGAGAGGGCTATGCTCGGAGTTTCCCTGCGAGATCGAATCAGAAATGAAGAGATGCGCAGTAGAAACAGAGTAACTGACATAGCCCAAAGAATTGGTAAACTAAAGTGGCAGTGTGCGGGGCACATTGCTCGCAGAACCGATGGCCGATGGGGCCGAAAAGTTCTCGAGTGGCGACCACGTGCCAGAAGGCGCAGCGTGGGTAGGCCCCCCACACGGTGGACCAACGACCTGGTGAAGGCGGCGGGAACCCGTTGGATGAGGGCAGAGCAGGACCGGTCGTTGTGGCGATCTTTGGAGGAGGCCTATGTCCAGCAGTGGACGTCCATCGGCTGAGATGATGATGACGACTCATAGAGCGTCGGTGGCGCATTACGGAGAGGTATGGACACGCAATCATAAGGATCCGGGTTCAAATCCGCACGGACGACATGCCATGCAATGAGTTTTTCTAAATTATGTACGTAAAACCGACTGCTCTCAAAAGGTGAAAGGAAAACATCGTGAGGGGAATACAAGAGCCATCTTTGTAAAGACTTGACAATGTAATGTAAATAATCCATCGCCGTATAATACGTGCTACTATACTGTACAAATGGAAACGAGGCATACGTGTAACATTGTTGTCTCCAACAATGAATGACGATCTCTCAGTTAGTGTAAACACCATACGCAGCAGTTTAGAGCGGAGGTGCTCAAACTTTTTCATTTCTAAGCGGATAGGTGGGCAAATATGGTTACGGACAGCAGCCGTGGTATGATGGGCGCGATAAGGCTATATCTCGCCTATTATCTCGTTTGTGCGCGCGTAAATAGAAAGAACAAAAGCGCGATATCACGCAGCCATACTACGGTCGCTGGAGCTTATTTCATAAGCATTACTGAGAATGTTAGTACAGTCGGCCGCAATAAGTTGTATACACTTTTGTTCTACGTCGTAGTACTAAAGTGTATATAACTTATTGCGGCCGACTGTACAGTGTACACATGTTTTTTAATACCATAAGTAACGAGTAATGTACTCTTGAACTATCATTGTAAACAACAAAAAAAGTTAAATAACCCTTCTTCTGGCGCAGTCGGGTAAAAATAATCCCTCAGTCAACATTATTTTACTCATTTATTAAATCAATGAAGTCGGTGCTAAGCAATATTGCACGAAATTAAATGCGACGGTGGTAGGTAATGAAGTAATTTTAACTAGATGGATTGTTTTCAACTTTTTTTGTTGTTGTTGTATGGGTTTTTTGAAGCCGGTTCATATTTTATTATAATATATGTATTTTAATTCGTCTTTTTCAATGTTGTTAACAACACTGGTAGACTCTTTAAAAAATTAAAATGATGCAAATGATATCAATTTCACCCTGTAGGCTGTGCTGTAGGTTATAAACAATTTATTATTATTTTATTGACTTATTTAATTGCGTCATTTATTTCAGTGACTACCTCTACGCCTACGCCACGGATTAGTGCGCGCATCTCTAGTCCTAGCCCCTACAGAGGGCAGTGGCTGGCGTGGCACGTAGTAACTCTGTGGCCCTGGCGTGGCGCCATGGGGCACCACAGCGCACACTTTGAGAACCCCTGGCTAACAGGAATGTTTGTAGACTTTGCGTCGTCTGCAAATTTGTGAAATGTTTAAAATTATTCCACTTTTATTGTTAACGAGTATCCATTCTTTTATATTTCTACTTTCAAGATTTGTCCTACAATGTTTTTGCGGGCGAAAGGTTGCAATCCCTAGACAATTTACTCTATCCTGCACGGCTAGCATACCACCCACGACCGAGCGACAGAACGAGATAAAAGTCTTGCGCGATTTTTTGACATACATTATAAAGATGGAGACCTGCGGAAATACCAAGAATCATAATGGAAAAGGTACTTGCGGCAAGATTTTTCTAGGCAACCTGGTGCTGTTGTATGAACCCCTGTGTAAAAAATTCACTAGAATCACATTTCGTTCACCAAAGAAATAGACGTGCATAATTTTATGGTCGGATCTCGGACTAAAAGGAGTCTAAAGGTGGCGGTTGACAGGCGACCGAACGCCGCAGGCCGCACACCGCAGCAGCATGTCGGGACGACACTACTGGTTTGTATGTATTTATATGAAATACCCGGCGCAGCAGTAATTTGAGACTGGTGGGATGCCTCTAACGTGATAACGTGATTAAACCTTACTCGTTCGAAAGTACTCGGCCTTTATTTCGCCGCTTCGCCAAAGAAAATAAACCACCACCACACCATCCTAAATACTAAAACCCTACTGAAAATTATTACCCCAAAAATACCCTAAGTTGGCAATACTGTCTGTAGCTGCGGCGTGCAGCTGCGGCGTGCGGTCGAGTTCGAATTCATGACCGCAGCGACGTGTCACACGTCGGGACCGCACTTTTCATGCGGTCGGCTACCAATTTGCTCCTTTTTGCTATGTCTAAACTAAACCACCTCTAAAGGTATTATGGTCTTGAGTTTATGAATGAAGGTATGAATTTAACTACTCAGCCACGTCACTTGTTTGGTAATTACGCGGAAACACATAATGTGATAGGTATGATAACATCTTATCAAAGGATTTAATTTAAAATAATCTCGTAAATCATGTTTTAAAACATTTTTATTACTAGGTTTTAAAATTCATTGGCTTTTAATAATGTGGAAATTAATCGAAAAGATAAAACCTTTTTGTATTTTGCAACTTCCAAATCTAAAGGACCTAGCATGATGCATATGATGTTATCTCACGCCTTTTCACTAAATCTATTAGTGATAGAGGTAAGATATATAGAACTGAGATGTGGTGAACTGGTGACTCACTCAAGGTCTCATAAGCATAAGCATAGCATAAGCATATGCTCACGACTATATTCCCCGAGGGGGTAGTCAGTGATATTCTGAAACTTCAGAACATCCACGTTTCACTAGTAGTACCGAAACTCTGTCCAGTGTGACGGGGAGTGAGCCCGTCGCCAGGTCTCATAAAAAGGCTGAAAGTTCTCGAGTGGCGACCGCGTATCGAAGCGCAGCGTGGGTAGGCAGTGAGCACACACAAGGTGGACCTACGACCTGGTGAAGCCCGCGGGAACAGGACCGGTCGTTGTGGCGATCCTTGGGGGAGGCCTATGTCCAGCATTGGACGTCCATCGGCTGAGATGATGATGATTGTGTTCATTTTCCACAGTCGGTAATATAGTCACAACCTATCACTGGACAGGGTAAGGTTACTGCTAACTAGCCAAAATGTGTATATTCTGAATTTTGTGATATAGTGTCTTCTTATCGTGTTGGCAGAGCCCTGGTGTCAGAGTTTTTTCAGACCGCCTTACGGCCTCTGACGTGGTTTTTATGTAACGACTACTACTACCAGAGATCCGAAGCACGGAATCATCTTTCTTTTCAGACAATCAGGGATTCAGCCTGCCATGTCCTAACCAACTGGGGAAAACGCACAAAGTGACATATCACTAGGTGTCCCCTGTGCGAATCAAACCCACGACCCATGTCACGAGCCCAATGCTCTTAACCATTAGACCACGGAGGCATAGTGTAATTCTCATACAGTAATCGAGATAGTCCAATAGCACTAACTCAACGCACTACCGTACAAGAAATGTATTATGTACCCGTATTGCATAACCCAACATCTCTATTGACAAGAGAATAGAGGCCTAAATAACGGGATGAAGTTAATTCTGAATAAACCTAATATTATCATGTAAAAGAAACTTTACTTGACTGGTCTGGACTGTGTTCTGGTACTACTAGTGAAACGTGGATGTTCTGAGGTTTCCGAATATCTCTGACAACCCCCTCGGGGAATATAGTCGTGAGCATATGCTATGCTAAAAGAAACTTTTCAACATTTCAGTCGAGTTATGTTTATGTTTGCAGTTTTTTATGGGACAGCTGATTTTTTTTCGCGATTTCGGTGTTGGTCCCATTCTGAAAATTGTTCAGGGCTGCAATCGCGGTAAATATTCTGTGATTGAACCGTTATTGGACTACGTACGTACGTACGTATAACTTTTGACACATTTGGTATTGCGCTAATCGTAGTACTGCTCTTGACAGCCGTTAGGTAGGGTTTATACAGAAGAGACGCGTGGCGGTGGCGGGTAGTCAAAGTAACACCAATATAAACCTTATATTACGTAGCATAGCGTCGTTTTTTGACGTAAAGAAAAATCGCGCCCCCGCCACCAGGCGACGTCGCCTGGAGGCGCGGGCGTAATTCTCCAAACGACTCTATGCTACGTACTACATATAAGGTTTATATTGCCGCACCCCGCCCGCGAAATGTCCGCGCCACGTCACTTCTGTTTAAATAAAAAAAATTTAACAAAAAAATAAAACCGACTTCAAAACTCAAAAAGTATAAAATAATATTGCAGCCTATGAATTTTACGTTAGCTATCAATTTTTTTTATCGAAGTCGCTGTCAAGCCTGTATGATTCGAGACTGAGATTGCAGTATTTTTTTTGGGACTAGGCTTGACACCGACTCCAATAAAAAAAATTGATAGCTAACGTAAAATTCATCGGCTGAATATTATTTTATACTTTTTGAGTTTTGAAGTCGGTTTTATTTTTTTGTTAAAAAATTTTATTTCATATTTTTTTTGTGGTGAAATACATTAGTTGAATTCTGGATATCAGCAAACACAAAGGGTACATCGATACGAAGCAAAATTTTTAATCGCCGATGATTTTCTGTCAACTTTTGAGGAGTTCTATTGTGTAGCTCCGAAGTGCGTTATCAGATCTTTATCGAATTGAAATGGGACCACCTTGGGAGTATACCCTTTCCAATAAAAAAAGAATTATCAAAATCGGACTACTCTGTAGAAAGTTATGCGTGTTCATACATAAAACAAAAAATATACGCGTCGAATAGATAACCTCCTCCGTTTTTTGTTTTTTCGTCGGTTAAAAAGACCCCTTAGAGCCGTTTTGACAGATCGCTCAGACGCTAAAGGCTGTCAGTTACATAGAGTTTAGCGTGATGCGGAATTCAGCACAGTTCAATATAAATTGGATTGTAATGTGATTAAAACTGTGATTGTATAAGAATAGAACTTCGATGTTTTAACTTAGCGCAATCGGGCTCCAGTTTGATGGTCTGAAGCACCCCTTTAAGTAAGTGACCCATTTAATTTTACACCCTGTGTATTATGTAGTGGCACGGAACCCAAATTCGCGAGTCCGACACGCACTTGGCCGATTTTTTAAAGTAAGCGAACACGAAGTCGCGGGCAAAAGCTAGTTTTAAATTGTAATGTCTAGAATTTAAAGATATAGATTTGTCAACTTGTTTCAATGTCTACAACAAGAAATAAAAGCAAATCACACGAGAAACCGGTTTTTCGAAAAAACCTGTCTAAAGTACAAACAGGTAACTTGGATCTTAAAAATTTAATAATTAATTTTTTTTACCACAAGGACGTACGACGTTCAAATGTCATGGAGTCCGCAGTGATCGACGATTTTATATCATTAGAAAAGCAAGGATTTTAAATTGTATTACGAATACTTGATGGTTTTTTGTCGTATGAACCATTTTCAAACTTCTTGCATTAGAATATAGTCGAAATCGCTTACAACGAAATCGTTTAGTACAATACAGGGTGTCATGAACTCATGAATCATGATACTGAAAAAAGATTTGCATTTTTAAGGAACCAACTTTCAGAGGATTTGTATGGTTGTATGATTTTTTATTTTTTTTATTTCTTGTATGTTCTTTTTTAGTAATAATTGGCAATAAAGCAATTTTCTTTCTTTCTTTTCTTTCAGAGATGGTTTTAATACCACTGTATGGTATGGTAAACCTTAAGTTTTTTTTAAATTTCAAAGTGAGCCTCGTAAATCATGTATGCAATATATACGATCCAATTTGAATAGTAAAATTTTTTTTATTAACCTCTTAAACATTTTTAGCCATACATTAATAAAATAATCTTAATGATTTGATAATAGGGGATCGGACGAACGTCAAAACGCGCGCGATGTATGAAAAATTGTACTAAATACCCACAAGTGACGTCATCAACATTTCATTACTTTTTATAGTTAATCATGTTATTAAAAATAGTATTCTAGCTTTAAAAAAACAAAAAATGTGAGTATAGCGTTATTTTCAAATGTTATTTTTTTACTAAGAAGATAAAACTAAAATATATTTTATGTATTCAATTTCACAGAGAATCGGCAGAAACTATAAAACTATTAAAATCCATCCGGTGTCCATACTTCATGAATATAAATGAGATAATCTCTTGATTTTGTGAATAAAACAAAGAGTTTTGTACGGCAACACAACCAGATGCGATAAAATAAGAGAAATATTTAATTAATAAAGGATTCGATAAAATACAAGTTTTGTGCGTACAAAAACTGGAAGGGACAAGTTTACTGGATATTCAACTTGATATTCAACTTGATTCCACATGTACTCGAAATAGCCCAGTCATTTTACGGAGTTTTGTTAGGAGGGGTTGGAAGTAATTTTGAATGGGACTTTTTAACTGTAACCGGCACCATTTAATGATAACAAGACTATCTGAAAACATATTTCTTGTTTAAATCGCTACGCAACATAGAAATAAAAATTGTATCTCCCAGAATGCTTTTAAATTAATAAAATGAATACCAATGCACTCATTTTAAATCGATTTAACAATATTAATTATTTTTTAGCAATAAACTAGGCATTAAAATTTATAAAATGAGGTTTTCAATAGAAAATACTATTGTATTTTTCCAAGCCTGCTAAGTAGACAAAAATATTAACACCATGTTTGAAGTATGTGTATGTATAATTAACTTGAACGGGTCGCAGGAGAGAGTAACAAAATGTTGGGCTTTATTAAGAGAATGGGAAAGGGTTTTCGACATACTAAAACTCTGTCGATACTTTATAATGCTCTTGTTCGTAGCCGTTTAGAATATTGCAGTCAGGTCTGGAAGCCCTCATACCAGTGTCATACTGACAGACTTGAAAAAGTTCAAAAGTCTTTCACCCGGTTTTTGGTTCATAAGGCTCGCGGTAATGGCATTGGTAGACGGGCCTGCTATGAAGATAGACTGCAATATTTTAAGATGAATAGCCTGGAGCTAAGGAGGGACTACCTCGACCTTAGATTTGTGCAAAAGCTCGTTAAAGGCACTTTCTCGGAGCCTAGTTTGTTGGCAAAAGTTAATATCTCCGTTCCAAGATTAAATGTTAGACCGCGTTACATCACATTTAAACCGGGCCTCGTTAGAACAAATGTAGGAAGTTTCGCGCCTCTTCACAGAATGCAAAAACTATATAATACAATCGGCAATGATCTCGAGCTAGATATATTTAATGATACGGCATCATCGTGGAAGCGTAGGATGCTGCAACCAGGGTCAACACCAAACGGTGTACCAATTAGTTAGTTCTTACCTACTTTCAATCTTTGTTCTGTTCACCTTGTTTTGATCTTTTGTTTGGAAATGTACTTCTAGAATTTTTTACCTAAATATACATGTTTTGATCTGACAACTTTGTCAATATGAGTGCTGTCGCATGCCTGTTATTAGTACATAAGTTAGAATATTGTCCTCATCATTTATCTGTATACTGTTTTACTTGTGTACCGTTGGCATGTCTAATAAATAAATAATAATAATAATAAATAATGTTAAACTCTTAAAAATGTGCAAAAAAAAATTCAAATTGGCTACCATACCGAAAAAAAAATCAATTATTAATTAGTCCCGGCTCTAACCGTAAAATGACTGGGCTACAAACATTACTCTGCCATTTTTGCAGTCGGTTTACATACAGCAGTTAATACAGCGTGTACCAAACGGTCCTAGTAATATTTAATGGGGTAGTCTAGGGTTGAACCTCATCTGGCAGCACGGAATCGCATTTTTTCACGCTCCATCCGTTTCTGTCGCTCAGGAATGTCATTTGCTAGAGCGAGAAAGATAGCAGGAATGCTATAGCAGCGGCAGCACTGGCAGTGCTACGACCTTTCTCACTCTAGCATATGACGCTCCTGAGTGACGGAAAAGGATAGAGCGTGAAAAATACAATTCTGTCCCTCCAGATGAGAAAATTGGATGACATTTTTTTATACAGGGTCCTTCTTAATATGCTTATACGTTTTTTAAGGGGATGATCAGACTATCAAACTAAACAACTTCCTCTATCGAACCAACACCTAAAACGGGAAAAACAACCAGCTATTCCATACATTAAATGTAGGTACATTAAATGTATGAAGCTACTTTTTTTATCACGGTTTCGATGTTTGTCATAAAATAGATAAGTTGTTCAGTTTGACAGTCTGATCATCCTCATAAAAACCGTCAGCATATTCAAAAGGTACCTATAGGTATTGTATTTTAACTATCATAATTGTGTTTTGTTTCATTCAGTTCGGGATCCTTAGCGCGAGCCTGACTCACACTTGGCCAGTTTTTATTATTCGTTGTTTTACTTTAGACTTTGCACTATAATTGCACCAAGTTTGATGCTTTTATGCATTGTCGTTTTTACGATATAGCTATAACAAAAAATAAACGCTGACAAATCCTAAGTATATTAAGCTAACTACGTGTAATGGTAAAAGGTCACAAACAACGACTCTTACGCAACCATATCTCCGTCTAAATCATAATTAACACGCATTTCAAAACGACAGACAGACCTATTGTGAAATGTTTTTTATCTATACATTTTCAAACTGTAAACTTTGCGTGTCTATGAAATTGCAAAAAATATTAATTGGGGGAGGTGACAAAGTGATAGGTAAGCTTTTCTAGCAATGTTTGGTCAACTAAACCAAACAGAAAAAGAAATATAATAAACTAAAGGACCGCGGCGAACATCGTACCGCCTTTGAATCTTCCCGACACACACTTGGCCGTTATTTTTAGCCTATGTTCATCACGGATAATGTAGCATTCTAATGGTGAAAGAATTATTTAGATCGGTTCAGTAGTTTCGGAGCCTATTCATAACATACAAACAATCAAACAAACAGAAAATCTAATCTTTCCTCTTTATAATATTACTAGCTTTTGCCCGCGACTTCGTCCGCGTGGAGTTTGGAAAATCCCAAGTATCCTATGTTACTTCTTATTAGAAGTAACATAGGATACTTACCTCCAAGAATATGTGTACAAAGTTTCATGATGATCGGTTAAGTAGTTATCGCGTGAAAGCCTAACAAACAAACTTACATTCACATTTATAATATCAAAAAAGGGATTATAAAATTTTAACAAAAAAATTAAAACCGCCTTCAAAAAACTAAAAAGTTAAAAAATAATATTGCAGCCGATGACTTTCCCGTTCGCATCATAAGAACATTAATTTGTTTTATTGAAGTCGCTGTCAAGCCGGTACGATTCGCGACAGGGCTTGCATTTTTTGGCTTGGGTTCACACCGACTTCTATAAAACAAATTAATGTTCTTATGATGCGAACGGGAAAGTCATCGGCTGCAATATTATTTTTTAACTTTTTAGTTTTTTGAAGGCGGTTTTAATTTTTTTGTAAAAATTTTGTTTATTTCACAATTTTCAGTGGCAAATTCATTAGTTCGATTTAATAGTAGTGCTTTGAATTAACAAACGCACTAGTCGGCACTACGATTTTCGAAGGTTCCCCTCGATATCTCTGGGATCCATCATCAGATCCTGGTTTCCTTATCATGGGACCTCACTTGGGATATCTCCTTTCCAACGAAAGAATCATCGAAATCGGTTCATAAACGACGAAGTTATCCGCGAACACACATAAAAAAAAAAATATATATACGGTCGAATTGAGAAACCTCCTCCTTTTTTGAAGTCGGTTAAAAAACATGAATATACTTCTAAAATCCCAACAAAAAAGTTTATAATATTGCATGTCGTAAAAATAAATAACTACTGGTTTATTTAATTAACCTACTTAGTCAACTAAGCAAATGCATGCCTCAAATATGAAACAGGGTGTAGACCATCAAACTGAACAACTTCCATTATGGCCCCAAAACTGAAATCGCGAAAAAATCTGCTGTTCCATAGCGAACTCCAAAAAGAAGATTTTATTTTCGCGATTTCGATGTTGGCTCCATAGTGAAAGTTGTTCAGTTTGATGGTCTGAACCATCTTCTTAAGTATGTAACGAATTTAAGTCTAAGGTGTAAACTTAGGGACCGACATCGTCTTCACCGATGGACAATTTGACGACCCGGTTGGTGTAATGGTTACCACGCCGGACTGCCAAACCAGGGTCCTGGGTTCGAATCCCGGTTCGGTCATGGATGTTTACATGTTTGTGCCGTTGCTGTATGGTTTCCATAATAAACAGCCAATAAATAGTGCTTTCTTGGGATCATTACAATGTATGTGCCTGTGAGCGAAAAAAAAAAAAAAATAAAGTATTACTAGGTTGTTTTGTTACAACCTGTATTGTCCATCGGTGAAGACGATGTCGGTCCCTAAGTTTACACCTTAGACTTACTTGTTCAGTTTGATGGTCTGAAGCCTGAAGCACTCCCTTAAGTATTACTAGGGTGTTTTGTTACACCCTATACATATTTTTTAACTGTACTATAATCATCTACTCTGTTAAAAAAGTGTGTAGATCCTACACAATTTTAGGTCGATCCCTATGTGTCTAATGAACTCAATTTCACCCTGTAGGCACAAGGATAAATAAACAAATACTATTTATATCTTACGTTGGGTTTTACCAGCGAGCGAATCGCATTGAACGGTAGATAGTGCAAACTTGTTCTTTGCCCCTGCTTACTTGACAAAATAGCCCAGTCATTTTACGGAGTTTTGTTAGGAGAGGTGGGAAGTAATTATTAATTGGTCTTTTAAACTGTTACCGGTTATTTAGTGACAAAAAGACTATCTGAAAACAAATAAAAAAAAAATCGCTACGCAACATAGAAATCAAAGTAGTGAGTTCGAGAAAGCTTTTAAATTAATAATATTAATATAATATTAATACTCATTAGAATTAGATTTATCAATATAAATTATTTTTGAGCAATAAAATAGGCATTGAAATTTAAAAAATGAGGTTTTTATTAGAAAATACGAACGTATTTTTCAAAACCTTTTAAGTAGACAAAAATATTTCAAAAATATTTACACCATGTTTTAAGTATGTATAATTTACACATGTGCAAAAAATAAATTACCATCAGGTTTTTTATAACGAGATAATACTTAAATTATAAATTTGGAACTGTTGCTGACGGGATTTTTTTTTTTAGTTTTGGTACATTTCTAAGCTCAAATTGGCTCTTAAATACTATACCGAAAAAAAAAAACAATTACTAATTAGTCCCGGCTCAAACTGAAAAAATGACTGGGCTAAAAAATATACCTATACCTATAGCATAAGTATAATTAAATGTCCAAAGTCCTATGCAACGTGTTAGTGTAGTAAATTACATATTCGCGTAACACACGACCTTGATAACTAGCGTCTTGTTATCAAACCCAATTTATTTTAGTTTTTCGTTGGGCTGTGACGATTTTGTATGTTTCTTTTTATTATTTACAGTAAAAAAAATGTTTGGTAAATATAGGGTGTTAGGGTAAACAGTTGCATTACTTTAGGGGGTGATTGTACCCATGATACTGAACAACTTTCCCTAAGAAACCTATAAGAAATTCGCAACAAAAATTTTGATCTTTCCATACTAAATGCAATAAGCTGATCGAACGTTTGTATGAAAAGTCGTTATTTTTTTGTTCATTTCGAACCAGTCAGAACTAAAAAAATAAGCTGTTCCATAAGTATACAGGGTGTACAATAAAATGGGACAGCTACTCAAAGGGGTGCTTCAGACCATCAAACTGAACAACTTTCTCTATGGGACCAATATCGAAATCGCGAAAAAAAAATCCGCTCTCCCATACAAAACTGCAAACATAACTCGACTGAAATGTATGGGACAGCAGATTTTTTTTTCGTTATTTCGATATTGGTCCCATAGAGAAAGTTGTTCAGTTTGATGGTCTGAAGCACCCCTTTAAGTAGCTGTCCCATTTTATTGTACACCCTGTATAGGGTAATTCTTAATATGCTGACACTTTTTAAGGGGATGATCGGACCGTCAAACTGAACAACTTTCTCTATGGGACCAACATCGAAATCGCGAAAAAAAAATCATCACTTCCATACAAAACTGCAAACCTACTCGGAGCCAAACGTATGGGACAACTGTTTTTTTTTTTTAGCGATTTCGATGTTGATTCCATAGAGAAAGTTGTTCAGTTTCATAGTCTGGTCATCGCCTTAAAAAAGTGTCAGCATATTAAGAAGGATCCTGTATATTTGAGTCGAGTCGATCGGAGCAAAAAAATCTGCTGTCTGCTGCATTTCAGTCGAGTAGGCTTTGCAGTTTAGTATGGAACAGCAGTTTTTTTTTTGTTTCTCAACCTTTTCAAACCTGTCAGGTTTGCTCCCATAGTAAAAGTTGTTCAGTTTGATGGGTAGAGTATGTGGTTTAAAGGTTAATGATACTTTTCCTTGTATACGAATGATAATCACATCATAGTTAGAATAAACGTCACAATACTAAACAGATCAAGTGATACTGAAATAGTTATTGGCGCTAAACCAAAATATCCGATATAAACTATTGTTTATTATTTAACTGTCTGTCGGTTAGACAACAGTTTGGGGATAAAGCTGGCAACACGAATGATATTAAATTATTTGATATTTTGGCAGCTGGTCAACTTTATATCGAATGAATATTTGTACTGCAAGGATTCGAGTAGGTAGTTACTACAGTTTTTGTATGAAACAGCAGATTTTTATTGTTTATTTTCTCGATTTTGGCTTCACAGAGAATGTTGTTCGGTTTGATGGTCTAAAAACCACCACTTTAAATATCACAAGGCTGTTTTGTTACACCCTATATTATAAGGTCTTCTTTATATGCTGACACTACTTTATATTTAGATTTTTTTTTTTTGAAAGAATTTTTAAATATTTTGAAAATGATTTTTTTTAAAGTAATTTTAATTTATTGTATCTTGTGTATCAGAGTTTATTTGGAGTTTATTAAAAAAAATTTTTTTGGTAAAAAATTCTTTAAAGGGATGATCAGACCATCAAACTGAACAACTTTCTCTATGGGATCAATCTCGAAATCGCAAAAAATTTATCAGCTGTTTCATACAAAACTTCAAAACCTACTTCATACCTGAATTTAGGGTGAACAATTGTTTTTTTGCGATTGTTCCCATTAATTTTTTTTCAGTTTCGATGTTCTGATCGTGGTCATCCCCAATAGTCTCAGCTAATTATAATTTTGTTGGACCTTGTAAAATAATTCAAACCAACTCCATCTAAATGTATGGACAGTTGGTTTGATTTTTGTATGGAACCAGAAGATTTTTTTTCGTTATTTCGTTACAAATCCCATAATTAGAAAGTTGTTCAATTTGATGGTCCGGACTAGATAGCCTTTAATACTGTCAAAGTTATTTGTGTACAAGTAGTAGGTAATAGTAATAATGGTAGGTAAATCAGTATACATTCAAAATCATATTCAAAATTCCCAGTATTGGACAAAAAGTTAATAGAATATAGCTTGTTAGCTTGAAGCTACAAAAATCCGTTACGAAGAAAAAAAAAACATTATTATTTCACGCCAAAAGAACACGGCATCATAAAACACTTCGCGCGGAACCCAAAACATTGCACCGGCACTAAAAAATACCTTTAAAAAAAAAGCATTACACTATATTGCATTTTTATCCATGAAAATACAGCATTCCAATTCGTGTCACCAGAACAAATCTAGCAATAAAAACTCCGACACATTCCGATTAAAACTACCGGTGTACACAAAACCGCTTTTAATTAATTTTTAATTATTACTTTTAAAAGACTGGACACTATAAAGAACTCTTTAAAATAAAAACTCACAATAAACACTTAGTTTTTCTTAAACAATTTTTTTGAAGAATGGAATACTAGTTCGAAATATGAATTTGCGCGAACGCGCGACCGTTCGAGTCGCCGATTAGAGTAAGACTGGTAGTGTTGGGACACGGATGGCAACCATGGAACTCCGAATTATTTGTGCGAAACCGAATATCAATAAACATTACTTATGCTCAATTTAAACTGATGGCATAATTACACTTAGGTAGAGAGCCAGAGACTAAAGTACCGCATTTACTATCAACTTTATAAACATCTCTTGTTTCAACCACCCACGTTTTAATGTCTACACAACAATTCCGTGACTGATAGACTGACAATACACAGCCTAAACCACCGAAAGAAACATGACACAACTAAGAAAGTATTTGTCGAATATCAACCCCTAAAGGGGTTACAACGGTATATTGAAGTTGTGAGAAATCTACACGGAAGTCATGGGCACTAGTTTTCTCAAATTATGTAATTCTATAGAACATTACAACTACTTTACAAACTACATAATATACAAGTATAATACTATTAAGATTACAATGAAGTACATTTTACGCAATCTTCTTATCAAGTCATTGAGTGGCCTTTAAGATTATTGATCTCGAAACTATCAACAAAACAGATAACAAAGTACATACTTATAGTATAACTAGAGTCGTAGCTCTGTTATTGTGTGATCGCGTGTCGGTTGCCTGCTCCTCGGCCTACAACGAAGCCCCAATTATATTCATGACTGACTCATGTAGAGTCAATCTAAATGACAAAATAAAGACGAAGATGTGATACTGGCTTATAGCTCTTCATGGGATGAGGATGCCGGCCAGGCCTTCTCAATTTTATTAGACCGAGATGAACACTTACTCAAGACTTTGCTTGAAATGAGATCTCATAACTTTTTGAGAGTAAAAGGATTGTGAGTCTTGGCTACCTTTTTACATGAAATGCGTTTGATGGGGTATTTATTGCCGTACAACGTCAAGCACTTTTGCTATTTAAACTAGACATTAACAAAATGATCAACACTACGATGGAACCACAATTTTAAGATTAGTTTAACTAGATTTTGTTCGCGACTTCGTTCGCATCGACTTGTCTTGCAAATCAAAGTGATTTAAGTCGAAATCTAACGCGATAGAAAATAATTCGACGAACTAATTCGGCTAACCGATTCGTATAAGCGTCCCATCACTAGCATGGAACAACACAACCACGTAGCAAATTGTGGATGGAGCTAGTTTTTGCGCAGTTCATTCGATTCTGTTTAGTGACCATTTGGCGGGAAACCTTCGGACATTTTTTTTGTGGACGATAATAAGTTTTATTTTTAGGGTTCCGTACCCAAAGGGTGAAAACGGGACCCTATTACTAAGCCTATGTTGTCCGTCCGCCCGTCCGTCTGTCCATCTGTCCGTCTGTCTGTCCGTCCGTCCGTCCGTCCGTTCGTGCGTCCGTCTGTCCTACCTAATTAGGGCTGTAACTTTTGAACCGTAATAGCTAGATAGTTGAAATTTTCTCAGATTATGCGTTATTACGGCGGATAAGTAACAAATAATAAAAATGTCAAAAAGTTAAAAATGAAGGGGGGTTCTCAACAAGAAACTAGTTTTTATCAACGTTTTTTCTTCTCGCTCTATAGTAAAAACGGTAATACATACAAGCGTCAAACTTAGTGTGATTATAGAGCAAAGTCTACAGAATAACAACAAATACGAAAAACCGGCCAAGTGTGAATCGGTCTCGCGCTAAAGGTCCCGGACAAAAAAAGTATTTTTCTAAGATAATAATGTTGTGTTCTGTGGTGGTGTGGTACGGAACCCTCGGTGCGCGAGTAGCTCGACTCGTACTTGACCGGTTTTATTTAGTTATTTAAATGTTCAAAGCAAAATGCATGGGTCAAACAAAATGTTAGCTTTAATCCATAGGCAAAGTCCATAGGTACTAATATTGTAAATGCGAAAGCGTGTCTTTCTGTTCAGTTTTCACGGCTAAACCACTGAATCGATTTTGATGAAATTTTGTATACAGGGTGTTGAGGTAAACAGTTGCAAAGAGGTCAATTTTATACAAAACTTTGACGCACAATACGCGTAGACGGTATGTATATATGGAAAAATAGTTTAGAAAATCTAGTTGTCGCGTATCGAATAACATTTGCAATTTATAATATAATTACGAAGATATAAAGCTTTGAAATTTTTAATACAACATTTTCAAAGCTTGATATCTTCGTAATTATATTTTTCTCAAACATGCTTGGAAATGTGAGCATTATTTTGACAACCTTCTTCGAGATAAATCGAAATTGCTGTACTGGCCAACTACATGCGCGCAGCGGCCGGCAATGTTTGTATGAAAATCCATATCTGTCGTGTTTTGCGGCCAAATAAATTACATAGTAAACTCATATCTGTCGTGTAATTTAAAAATGGAACGATCTTTTTCTCCTAAACATGGCGACCAAGGAGGTAACTCAAAAAAGGTTTTATTTAAATTTCGAACTAAATTGCAAATAGAAAGCTGTTTCTTGAAAAAAAAAAACAAATTGTTGTTCGTTGTTCGTCATTGATTTTGAAAAGAGTTTTAATTTCCGCGAATTATTTGAGAAAATTTATTGTTTTCATTTCCGCGCATTATTTGAGAAAAATACTATACAAGCCTTGGCCACAACTAGGCATTGATGGACTTACGTATGTGTGCCTCGGCTTCGCCTCGGCCCACATTTGCACGTTCGTCCATCAATGCCTCTGTTGCTGGCCGCTGCAGTAATGTACTAATAAATTGCAAATACACGAAATCTAGATTTTCTAAACTATTTTTCCATATATAAAATATTATTTTTATTAATTCCGTCTACGCGTATTTTGCGTCAAAAGTTTGTATGGGGTGATTGTACCCATGATACTGAACAACATTCCTCTAAGAAACCTATAGGAAATTCGCAAAAAAAATTATGTTCTTTCCATAAGTACTAAATGCAATCAGCTGATCGGACTTTTGTATGTAGAGTCGAAAATTTGTTTTGAGAGATTCCTATAGGTTTCTTTGGTAATTCTAAAAAAAAAAAACTGCTGTGCCATACATTTGAGTCGGGTAGGTACGGCAGTTTTGTATGGGACAGCTGATTTTTTTTTCGCGTTTCCTGAGGTAGGCTCCATAGTGAAAGTTGTTCAGTTTGATGGTCTGAGTTTACCGTTTCAGTATTTGCCAGGCTGTCACTTACACCCTTTATACAGGGTGAAATTGATATCATTAGCATCCTTATAGAATAAGAGTCTACCAATCAAACTGAACAACTTTTACTATGGGAGCAAACCAATCGGAGCAAAAACATATCTGGTGTTTCATACAGTTCAGTAGAGAAAAAATTGCAGTTTAGTATGGAACAACAGATTTTTTTTTTGCTCCGATCGGTTTGCTCCCATAGTAAAAGTTGTTCAGTTTGATGGTTAGACTCTTAGTTTAAAAGGATGCCAATGATATCAATTTCACCCTGTACAGGGTGTAACAAAACACCCTAGTAATACTTAAGGGGGTGCTTCAGACCATCAAACTGAACAACTTTCACTATGGAGCCAACATCGAAATCGCGAAAAAAAATCCGCTCTTTCATACAAAACTGTAGTACCGTCTCGACTCGAATGTATGGGACGGCAGATTTTTATCATTTTTTCTCAATGTTGGCTCCATAGTGAAAGTTGTTCAGTTTGATGGTCTGAAGCACCCCCTTAAGTATTACTAGGGTGTTTTGTTACACCCTGTATATGCCATAATGCCAACAGCTAGTTTAATAATAAAAACGATTGCTTAATCTGTGAAATTGAACGAAACCTTTTAATTTAACCGATAAATATATAAATGCACCTACTTATAACTGTTTTTTTCGTAATGGTCATAATAATAAAGTTAATGTTTAGTCTCGGTTAAACTCGTTTGAGAGTAATCAGCTGACCGATAACACTTTTTATATTTAACTATTTATCGAATATTTCCATTTTCTAATTAAAATTTGATAAGACTTGATTTATAACGGTGAAGGAAAACATTGTGAGGAAACCTGCATACGTTGAAGAAGAAATTCCGGAGTCACGTTGCAGGTTCTGACCCGAGCACCGAGTTTTCGCGCGTCGCGTTTTTGCCTGTCCTAAATCTCTTCTTGTTCTTGTCCAAAAACAATCCCTGAGATTGGGATAGATTCTCCCATAAACTACTTGACACTGGCGGAAATGCAGTGCTAACGCACAAGCAAGAGTCCATTAACTATCTACACTAATATTATAAAGAGGAAAGATTTGTACCTATTTTTAACCGACTTCAAAAAAGGAGGAGGTTTCTCAGTTCGACCGTATATATATTTTTTTTTTATGTGTGTTCGTGGATAACTTCGTCGTTTATGAACCGATTTTGATGATTCTTTTTTTGTTGGAAAGGAGATGTTCCGAGGGTGGTCCCATGATAAGGAAACCAGAATCTGATGATGAATCCCAGAGAAATCGAGGGGAACCTTCGAAAATCGTAGTGCCGACTAGTGCGTTTGTTAATTTAAAGCACTCCTATTAAATCGAACTACTCAATTCACCACTAAAAATTGTGAAATAAACAAAATTTTAACAAAAATTAAAACCGACTTCAAAAAAAAATTTAAAAAATAATATTGCAGCCTATGACTTTTTCGTTCGCATCATAAGAATATTAATTTGTTTTATAGAAGTCGGTGTCAAGCCAAGACAAAAAATGCGAGCCCTGTCGCGAATCGTACCGGCTTGACAGCGACTTCAATAAAACAAATTAATGTTCTTATGATGCGAACGAAAAAGTCATAGGCTGCAATATTATTTTTTAATTATTTTTTTTTGTATGTTTGTAATGAATAGGCTCAAAAAGTACTGGGCCGATTTAAAAAATTCTTTCACCATTAGAAAGCTGCATTCACCCTGAGTAACATAGGCTATATTTATTACTAGAAAAGATTAGACGTCCACCCGTGCGAAGCCGGGACGACGGGCCGCTAGTAAATAATAAAAAACTATAATACTAACTGAAAAGAGAAAAACAAGCTTTTATATTCACTAATCAACGATAACAACTTGGTTCGAACAAATATAATTTGAATGCTATTAGGTAGGTATCGCAAACGGGGACAAAGAAGAATATAAAACATACCTTAGGTACCTTCTTTGGTTTGTCCCCGCCTGCAATACCTACCTAATAGCATTCAAATTATATTTGTTCGAACCAAGTTGTTATCGTTGATTAGTGAATATAAAAGCTTGTTTTTCTCTTTTCAGTTAGTATTATAGTTTTTTATGCAGTCGGGTTTTTTGTTTTTCTTAATAATTCAATTTATTTCATACTTTTTAATCTTGTGTCGAAATGGTAGCATAAAAGTACTATAATATATATATTTTTGGAATCGTCTGTTTACAAGCTTTCATTTGATACCCATATTGAAATTTTTAACAAAAAAATTTTTTTTATTCCCCCTCTTTTTTTTTATTCGCAACCACCTTATTAAAATAATATAGCCTATGTCACTCTCACGATTTTTGCTAATCTAACGACACCTCATACGTCAAAATCCATCAAGCCGTTTAGGCTGTAGGCCGTGCCAAAGAAATATACATACAAACATACATACATACATACATACATACATACATACATACATACGCTCGAAAAACATAACCCTCCTTCTGGCGCAGTCGGGTAAAAAGAAGAAATTCTGATGTGTATGTGAAGTCTACCAACCCGCATTGGGCACGCGTGGTGTACTGATGTCCATACGCCCTCCTTGAGGTTAGGTCCTTAGATCAAAGTAAAATTAATGGATAGGCCCAAAGCGCTTTAAGTTGAAGCACGCAAAACTAGGGCACTTCAATACAAATTAGGGTACTTGGTCTGTCATCTCCAGGGCTGCCAGTGGATTTTTTATAATTATTCAGTCATCTCCGCAAATATACAAAATTGCCTTGCAGGATACAAAAAAAGAAATTTTAGTGGAACCGTAAAACATTGGACAACCAAATAAAAACAAAGGACAACCGCCGCTCTCCCTTGAAAATATACCTTAAAATGTATAGAAGTTTTGACTGAAGTCAAATGTGTAATAAATTATGAGGTTTTATAAAAACGACTCAGATAGTATCATTAATTTTTATTTAACGAGTTATTTAATCATTTATTATTAATAAATTATAAAAAAGCAGCAACCCCAACATGGCTGTCAATGTTGTTTAGTAGGAGGAGGTAGGAGGTGTTGCAAGCACAATGTTTTTTTAATATAAAAATGATAAAAACTAATAAATCATTATAAAATAAACTAATGCCTGCAGTTAGTTTCTAGTGTTCCATAGTCCATAATAAAAATAGAAGGACGGTTATACATTTTTGGGTATTATGTGCCAGATGTCTTTTGGATGTTTTACTTACAACTTTTTTTTATTCAAGCTTAAATGCTGACTTTCGAACTTTTTTGAGAAAACCATAAAAAAATTCACCTAAAAAAATCCATGACGCGGGATTTTTTTTTAAGGACGTGGCGAGATAGCCAATGATCCCTCCTATCCACCATTTCAATTTGGCCAACGATGTACCAAACACCCTGTATTATAACCAGTTTTACAAGAATCACATTACACCATTTCTTCTGAATTTACCATCATTTGAAAGGTAGCATAGGTTGGTTTATAGCAGTGATTCTACCCGATGAATTTTAACCCAAACACCCAAGAGAAAAGATATTGCTGAAAAATACGTTTTTGCGATCTTGCTTTGAATTGAAGCGGGATGGCTAATTGCAAAAGTTTGGTTTTTAGAAAGAGAAGCTTGCAGTAGGGATACCTAGCCTTAAAGGCTTGCTAATTAAATGATATGAACTCAGTGCTGAAACACTGTGCGTCATATCAATACGCGGATGATACGTGCCTTCTCATCGCCGGCAAAGACGCCAGTGACGCACTCACTCGACTCCAAGTAGACTTTGATAGCCTCAATATGTGGTGCCACGACGCAGGACTGGTTCTCAATGCCCAAAAAACCAAACTGATTCACATAAAGTCTTCACACCTAAGAGGCTCATGTGCCGGTAGTCTCGTAGCACACTCTCATTCCTGCCTACATGATAAACCCCGCACATGTAACTGTCCGACTATTGAGTACGTTAACACCCATATGTATCTTGGTTTGATGATAGACAACCGATTCAACTGGGGCCCTCACATAGAACGAATCTGTGATAAGCTTCGCGCGCTTCTAGCATGTTACTATGTGATTAAAAATCGACTCCCGTTTAAAACAAGACTTTTGTTATTCAATGCATTCATAGACTCAATAGTTTCTTATGGAATCTCAAGCTATGGACGGACCTATAAAACATATTTAGACTCAATATTTAGTTTACAAAAAAGATTGCTAAAGTTAATAGTTCCATTGCATATTAGACTCGAATGTTCAAATGATTATACGAAACTATTTAATTATTGTAAAACCCTTCCCGTTCATGACAAAGTAAACTTTAACCTACTCAAGGAACAATTTTTTAATTATAGTATTCAACACAAAATAGAACACTCTATATACACGCGACAAATAGCAAAAAGTAAACTGGTTACGCCGCATGCAAGTAACTGCTACGGCGAGCGCACGAGCTCCTACCTAATCCCGCGGCTGGTTAATTCCCTACCTACCGACTTGCGCGACTCCATAACCAATAAAAATATCAAACATAAACTAAAAATAGTAGATTATGTACCAAGGGGATAAAGCAGTGTCTTTCATCACGGGCGCGATATTGAATCCCGAGCGTTACGAGGGATTCTAGGGTTAACTCCCGAGCGTAGCGAGGGAGTTTAGAGTTAACTCCCGAGCGAAGCGAGGGAGTTAAGACTAGAATCCTGAGTGAAGCGAGGGGTTCAAGCTCGCCCAAGATGAAAACACGTTTATCCCCGAGGACCATACTCTACTTTTCACACCCTCCGCGAGAAAATAAAAAGCAATACTGTTAGAAACCCAGGGGAGCGTGTAAATTCTCTATGGTTAGAAACCAATTCTCTTATTAGAGTTTATAACAAAGTATTAGTGTTCAATAGTATAGTATTTAGAAAAACTATTTTATTAAATTAAAAGTGAAAGTAGATATTTGAAACATTAGACCACGAGTGCGATTTTTGAATCTCATTTGCTGAGTTCAGCAGTTGTAAATGTCAAAGTAACTATGGAGATATGCATCTCCATACATTTTCAACTGCTGAACTCATCGAATGAGATTCAAAAATCGCACTCCTGGAGTGCGATTTTTCAAACTTTCTTTGAACTCAGCAGTTGAAAATGTCAATATTACTACGGAGACGTGCATCTTTCTACTGCTGATTTGACATTAAAAAGTCATACTCCAGGAGTGCGATTTTTGAAAGTCAAATCAGCAGTAGAAAGATGCGTATTTCCATAGTAATTTTGACATTTTCAACTGCTGAACTCAGCGAATGAGATTCAAAAATCGCACTCCAGTTGTGGAAAGACAATGTAATATTTTTTTATTACTTTGTTCGTAGCAATAGGAAGACAATAATAGGTACAGAGCAAGTACAGAGATATGCAGTATTCGCGCCATAAAGATGATACCTTTATGATTCGCGCCTTTTTTTCTTTTTTTGTGTTCAATACTCGTGGTGGCCAGTTCAAATTTCGAATTAAGTTCTTTTTGGTGCCTGTCTCCATAATTAGTTTTCATCACAGGTTTTCATACGAATTTTAAGTAAGGATCGTAGTAACTATTAAATAATCTGTGGATGCGGTTCCATATTCAAATCTCATTATTGACCAGCGGGTTATAATGAAATTCAGTACAATATTATTGCCCGGCTAGGCCCAGGGCTATAATGACTTGCTTTAGGTTCGAGTTACATGACATATAATGTTCCATTTTCGAGCGGGTGGTGTGAAAATTACTTTCTGTCACGGTTATGATTAAGTATGTGTCATTATTTATTAATACAAATAAACAATTGCGATTTTAGTCGTATGGGAGGACAGCCGGAATCGTGTTGTTTTTAACTATAATGTACCTACTTGTCTAGTTCGTAAGTGAAATTGTACTAACGGCAACCGCAGAATGACTACACTCATCACATTCAAACCCTCGTAGTTTAAGTGGTGTTTATATCTATGTACTGCATTAAATTTGTATTTTTGGTAATAAATAAAAAAAAAAAAATAAAAAAAATTGCTTATGGTACGCCAGATATATCGAGTCTGAAGTTTACATCACTGCGGGTCTTCGTGCACAGTGCAGTGTGCTGGTGTTTATAAGTGTTTAAGCTTACCTTCTGATTGATCTTGGCATTTTTTGGCGCCTTCACTATGGCTGGCTTCGGTATAGGCGCTGGAGCTACTGGCTCTGTGAACAAAATTATAACATCATCAAAATGAGTAGGCATTGCCTTTAAAAATTTTTCAAAATTAAAACTTTTTGGACTAAACTATAGCGTAACGTGACTTCAACACAAAGAAAAAGCCTTTTTAAATATCCTGATTGCATTTGCTTGGAAGAAAAGCAAATTTATTATTTTTTAATCCTTTGAGTATTTGTTATCTTAACTTGACTGATTAAGGTACTTTCCCTTCATGCATCGGTCGTTTTTAGGGTTCCGTATCCAAAGGGTGAAAACGGGACCCTATTACTAAGCCTACGTTGTCCGTCCGTTCGTCCGTCCATCCGTCTGTCCTACCTATTTAGGGCTGTAACTTTTTGAACCGTAACAGCTAGATAGTTGAAATTTTCTCAGATTATGCGTTATTACGGCGGATTTGTTAAATAATAAAAATGTCAAAAAGTTAAAAATTAAGGGGGGTTCTCAACAAGAAACTAGTTTTTATCAATGTTTTTTCTTCACGCTCTATCGTAAAAACGGTAATACATACAAGCGTCAAACTTAGTGTGATTATAGAGCAAACTCTACAGAATAACAACAAATACTAAAAACCGGCCAAGTGTGAGTCGGTCTTGCGCTAAAGGTCCCGGATAAAAACAGTTTTTTTTCGAAGTTAATAATGTTGTGTTCTGTGGTGGTGTGGTACGGAACCCTCGGTGCGCGAGTAGCCCGACTCGCACTTGACCGGTTTTTTC
Source organism: Agonopterix subpropinquella (assembly GCA_922987775.1). Taxonomy (NCBI): domain Eukaryota; kingdom Metazoa; phylum Arthropoda; class Insecta; order Lepidoptera; family Depressariidae; genus Agonopterix; species Agonopterix subpropinquella. The sequence goes on along the minus strand of OV277718.1, from coordinate 5,105,912 downwards.
TACAGTGTTTTGTTTATTTTTATTTTCCTCCTACTTTATCTATAGAGCGATGATATGAAGAGCTAGCGCCAATCATGAGGCAGAGCGGTTCGATTCCTGGACTGTACCACTACGTTTTTCGGAATTTATGTACGGTTGTATTTATCATTTACTAGCTCGGCGGTGAAGGAAAACATCGTGAGGAAACCTGCATTCCCTAGAATGAAAAGAAGCATAAGCATAAGCATATGCTCACGACTACATTCGCCGAGGGGGTAGTCGGAGATGTTCTGAAACCTCAGAACATCCACGTTTCACCGTGTACCGAAACTCTGTCCAGTGTGACGGGCAGCGAGCCCGTCGCCATTTGTAATGGACAGTAGGTACAATACATGCGTCGATACTGAAGCATGCAGGTTTCCTCACGATGTTTTCCTTCACCGAAAAGCTAGTGTTGCTACAAATCGTACATAAATTCCGAAAAGACTCATAGGTACGAGTCGGCCTGGACGGGGATCGAACCATTGCCTCCTGCACGGCAGGCAAGGTTACTCGCCACTGGACCACGGAATAACAATAAAATACCATAAGTTCGGAGGTATGCGTAAAATATGGGTGAGCTTGGGGTGAACACAAAGGACCAGCGCTGGTCTCAGCGTTACAATAACGACCCTTACTTGCATTAGCCCAACCACAAATAATAATACTTTATCTGTACGACAGGGTCTTGGCACCGAATAGATAACCTACCAGAAAAACAGCTTTATACAAGCTTGCGGCGGCCTGTACACCCCTACATACGTGAACGTTCACGTACGAGGATGTATACCACACCTTGTATACCACATACATCATAAAATCATAACATGACGTTACAAGAACATTATAATTTTCCTTCTTTGAGAGTCTTCTTCATTAATTTCAGCATGAGATACTCGTACATCGCATGACAATCACTCAAGCTTCAGTAATGTTCGTACTGCCTCCGTAATCTAACGGTTACGAGCATTGGCTCTCGACACGGAGGTCGTGGATTCGATTGCCACGGAGAACACCTAGTGATATGTCACTTTGTACGTTTTTCCCCAGTTGGTTAGGACATTGCAGGTTGAACCACCTGCTTGTCTGAAAAGGAAAAAATGATTCCGTGCTTCAGATGGCACGATAAGCCGTTGGTCCCGGCTACTATCTCTGGTGGTAGTAGCTGTTACATGAAAACCACGTCAGAGGCCGTAAGGCGGTCTGAAAAAACTCTGACACCAGCCTGCGTAACATGACAGAGGTGAGAGCGACACAGGTCACTTCTAAGTGTCAAATTTGAGTGAGTTTAGTCTGTGTCGCTCTCATCTCAGAAATAATGTTCGTATGGAGGCTGACATACGTCATAATGTAGCTAGACATACCTGGCAACACAGGCGGCTGTAAAGGCACTGGAGGCGGCATCTGCTGGACCTGGGGCGGAGCCCTGCCCTGTTGCTGCGGCTGCAGCGGAGACCTCTTCTCTTCGAGCGCAGGGGGCGCCGGGGGCGGAGCGCCCGTGCTTCCACCTCGCACCTGTTGGAGGACATTTAGTTTAGTGACAGTTTGGTTAATTCTTGTTTACCATGTGAATATGATATACAGTGTATATTATACACCAATACACCTTTTAATTACTACAAAAAATTTAAGGGTGTATTCAGACAATGTAACTACTAACTTCCCTAAGGAACATAGGTCGAAAAATGAAAAAATTTTTAGGACCTTCCATACAAAATTGCGGATTAGCCGATCGATTTTCTATGGGAGGTCCAAATTTTTGAAGTGAAAACTTCTTTTGCGGCGTTGTGCACTTTTTGGTATGGGTAAAAAATGTTAAACTCGCGTCAGGACCGTGACGTCACCCTGACCTGATCTAATAGAAAATTGGTCAGACATATCCCCCTCTCTTTCTACCGTGCGGCGAAAATGTATGCCTATTCATGCTGTTTTAGCCTGCCGTTTAAGCGGCATAAATTGTAATTTTTTTGTATGATATGATATGATAAATGAATACTTATTGTATTTTACTAAATAAATGATAGTACTTTTATATGTTCAATTTTTCACTTCTGCTGGCACTCCCGTTGCAAACCGTTGTTTTTTTTTTTAGTTTTTCGACCTTTCTTTAGGTAAAGTTGTTTAGTTTCATCAACTGAATACATCCTCCATCCTTTTTAGGGTTCCGTACCCAAAGGGTGAAAACGGGACCCTATTACTAAGCCCATCTTGTCCGTCCGTCCGTCCGTCCGTCCGTCCGTCCGTCTGTCCGTCTGTCCGTCTGTCCGTCCGTCCGTCCGTCTGTCCGACATATTTAGGGCTGTAACTTTTGAACTGTAAGAGCTAGATAATTGAAATTTTCACAGAATGTGCGTTATTACGGCGGATTTGTTAACAAATAATAAAAATGTGAAAAAGTTAAAAATGAAGGGGGGTTCTCAACAAGAAACTAGTTTTTATCAACGTTTTTTCTTCACGCTCTATCGTAAAAACGGTAATACATACAAGCGTCAAACTTAGTGTGATTATAGAGTAAACTCTACAGAATAACAACAAGTACTAAAAACCGGCCAAGTGTGAGTCGGTCTCGCGCTAAAGGTCCCGGACAAAAAAAGTTTTTTTTCCAAGGTAATAATGTTGTGTTCTGTGGTGGTGTGGTACGGAACCCTCGGTGCGCGAGTAGCCCGACTCGCACTTGACTGGTTTTATTTAGTAATTAACACTAGATATGAAAGTATAGGGTCCTTCTTAATATGCTGACGTATTTTTAAGGGGATGAACTTCCTCAATATATCTCTTTCGTGCTTAAAATCGAGTAACATTTTTAAATAGTTTTTCCTTTTAGCAAGCACATTAGCAATTAAAATACGAGTTTTTTTTCCCATAGTTCCATCTAGCACGTATAATATTTACCTAGAATATGTATTTCTCGTACCGTTTTCCTTCTAATCACAATCAATATTGTTCTGATACAAGACACGTGTAAAGCTTAAGCTTATAGGTTCATTCCCCGCAATGCAAAAGATAATAAAGTGTTAAGAGGATACAACAGGGCTACAGATAGTCCGAGATCCGCCCGTAAAATTATGCACCTATTTCATAGGCGAACGAAATGTGATTCTAGTGTATGTTTACACAGGGGTTAATTCAACGCCGCAAAGTTGCCTAGAAAAATCTTGCCGCAAGTATCTTTTCCATTATTATTTTTGGTATAACTTTTTCCACCTGTCTGTTAGGGAAGTAAATGAGGTGCCATAGGAGAGAGACTGATCTAAAGTACTGGAAAAACTAGGGTTGCCACCTCTCAGTCTGCCATAACTATTGGGTTGCCAGGTTCAAAAATGACTTATTTGAACCTGGCAACCCTGTTGTTGCGTTGAAATGATAACAAATCATTTTTGCTTGAAAACTTAAAATGCGAAGAACTTTAAATTTTAATTAATAAAATAATGAATTATTTTTATAATATTAATGCATTTTCAATGAAAGCTAGTGAATAACAGAATTTCAAATATACAGTGTGTTAGGAAAAGTTCATTAACCTTTAAACCTCATACTCTACCCACAAAACTGAACAACTTTTACTATGGGAGCAAATCTATCAGAACAAAAAAAAACTGCTCTTCCATACTAAACTGCAATGCCTACTCGACTCAGACGTATGGAACAGCTGATATCTTTTCGTTCTGATCTGTTTGCTCTCATAGTAAAAAAAAAAAACAGTTTATTGGGTAGAGCACCTATGTGGTTTAAAGGTTAATGATACTTTTCATTACACCCTGTAGTGTAGTACTTTTATGCTACCATATTGTTACAAGACTAAAAAGTATGAAATAAACCAAATTATTAAGAAAAACAAAAAAAACCGACTGCATGAAAAATTATTAACAGAAAAGGGAGAAACAAGCTCTATAATCACTAATCAGCTATAATAACTTTGTTTGTGCAAATATAATTTGAATATTATTTAAAACCAATAACCAACAAGCTACCTATACAGGATGTAATAAAACATCCTAGTAATACTTAAGGGGGTGCTTCAGACCATCAATCTGAACAATTTTCACTATGGAGCCAACGTCGAGAAAAAAATAAAAAAATCTGCCGTCCCATACATTTGAGTCGAGACAGTACTGCAGTTTTGTATGAAAGAGCGGTTTTTTTTCGCGATTTCGATGTTGGCTCCATAGTGAAAGTAGTTCAGTTTGATGGTCTGAAGCACCCCCTTAAGTATTACTAGGGTGTTTTGTTACACCCTGTATAGGTAGGTATGTTTTATATTTCTTATTTGTCCCCGTTTGCGATACCTTAGGTAGGCATAACATTAAAATTATATTTGTTCAAACAAAGTTGTTATAGCTGATCTTCTTCTTATCGTGTGGGCAGAGCCCTGGTGTCAGAGTTTTTTCAGACCGCCTTACGGCCTCTGACGTGGTTTTTATGTAACGACTACTACCACTAGATATAGTAGCCGGGACCAACGGCTTAACGTGCCATCCGAAACACGGAATCACTTTTCTTTTCAGACAATCAGGCGATTCAGCCTGCAATGTCCTGACCAACTGGGGAAAAACGCACAAAGTGACATATCACTAGGTGTCCCCCGTGGGAATCGAACCCACGACCTCCGTATCGAGAGCCAATGCTCTTAACCATTAGACCACGGAGGCAGTCGTTATAGCTGATTAATGGTTGTTAATGGTTAAAGAGCTTGTTTTTCACTTTTCAGTTACGGTGAAACCAAACGAGCGTAATTTTGTGAGTTGTGAGTCGGGTATTTTGAGTCCGTTTCATATAAAGACTGAGGTCATAGACAATGCATTCCCGGATTTTATATGAAACGGACACAAAATACGCGACTCTCAACTCTCAAAATTACGCTCGTTTGGCTTCACCCTTAATAATTTTTCATGCAGTCGGTTTAATAGGGTTCCGAAGTCAAAAAGGAACCCTTATAGTTTCGCCATGTCCGTCCGTCTGTCCGTCCGTCCGTCTGTCCGTCCGTCTGTCCGCGGCTTAGCTCAGAGACGCTTGATACTAGAAAGCTGTAATTTGGCATATGTGTACATATTCATCACGCCGACAAAGTGGTAAAATAAAATCTTGAAAAAAATAATTTTATTAGTGTACAGTCACCAGCAGATATATCGTAGCAAACAAGGTGGTCAAATATTTCTAAGCAGTTCTAATTTTCAATAATTTCTTTACTCATAGTCAATCAAAAATATAGGAACGCCTAGAACATCAAATATATCGACGCAGTCATGGTGGCCATAAACATCTGAACAGTTTCGGATAAAACCTTACTCCGTTGTTTTACATGTTAATTTTAAATAACTTTGTAAAGAAATTATTGAAAATTCGCTGTTCACATATTTATGACAAAATACACGTTTAGATATAATTGGTAACATTGACTGTAAATAATTTAATGAAAATTTGCACTGCTCAGAAATATTTGGACAACTTGTATGCTACGATATATCTGATGGCGACTGTACCTCCCCTACGTGAAGTGGGGATGAATTTTTTTCCTCGTCTATCCCATGTTGTGGGGTATCGTTGGATAGGTCTTTCCGTTAGCTTAATATTAAGCTTTAAAGCGAAAATTTTGGTTAGAGTCCAGTGTCCCCCCCCCCCCCTCTCCCAGGTAAACGGTTGTAGTTGGAGATGTGAAAAAATTCACGGCAATAGCATATATATAACGAATTTAAAAGGAAAACTATCACCTCTAAGTAGGCTTTACAAGTTTACGAGTAATAGTCGACCAAATAATTAATTGTACTTTTTAGACTTTAGTAGCCGTTATACCGTAGTATAAAGCAAAAAGCCTTTAAAGCCTCCTTCTAAGTCCATATTATATTGTGACGGGCAACTACGGAACCCTATCCTGCGCGTGGTCCGACACGCACTTGGCCAGTTATTTGTTAATCGTTTTAAAACTCAAAATCGCCACAACCCAGTCAGGATTCAGTGCAGTTTCCCTGCGAACAATATTTTTTTAAACTCGCACCAAAATCGAGTTTTGATACCAAAACAGGTTTTACAGATCAAAAAACTTTGACGTGTGGTATAAGTGATGATCTCAAAGATATTGCTTAAAAATTCTCTTGGACATTTGGGTGTTTTTGCGGAAAAACTCTTCAAGGGTTCTACGCTTACAGTTACAGCTAAGTATTAGAATTAGATGAAGTCGCTGTCCAAATAAAAAAGAATAAAAAAAAAAAAAAGGTAAACTAAAAAAGGTAGACTAAAAGAAGATAAGAAGCTGATACCGAAATCTTCGGCAGAGAAGTTTTCGTCGGCATTTCTTCTTTCACCGAAGCGCAGGGTAAAAACAACACTGGGCACTTCATAAAAACGGTCTCGCACTTACGTACTACCCATTCGATTCGAGTTGGCCGTCGATGACCGTTACAAAATTTCGTCACAGGCACAGTGACTGGTCCCGTCGACAAAAAATAATATAACAAGCAAATAAAAATTTAAAATTAAAAGCGATATTAGCGACCGGGATGGACGTGCCGTACGTGGTTGCGTTGCTAAAGGTTATAAAATTGCGTTTAATAGGGGTGAGGTGCGGGGAAGCGGGAAGGGGGGGAGCGGCCAACTCTAAGTGCACGCCTAGTATGTTGAGTGAGTTCGAGTGAGGAATACACCACTGCTTTCCGTCGTCCACCTCCCGTACCACCGAGGGGAAGAGGTCAAAATTGGAGGGTTTGGGGGGAGTGTAGTGTCCGTACTACGTCCGTACAGGGTATTATTACTCTTATTTATACTGTAATAAAGCTCCTTATGACTCATCTGTACTGTAAGAGTCACATGCGACCTGAGATTTATGCTGCTGGGGTTTCAGCATCCTATGTCTTACGGTATCTGAGAAAAATGCCAGTGACAGACGGAGGAACAGACGGACAGACACCGAGCTGATACCATAAGTGTTCCGTTTGCGTTTGCCAATTTTGGTACGGAACAATAAATAGCGTCGGCTTAGCGCAAGAGGTCATTAACTACCATTTTGTAAAACTCGAGAAAACACAATAATTAATTTTCTTCTTCTTCTTCTTATCGTGTGGGCAGAGCCCTGGTATCAGAGTTTTTTCAGACCGCCTTACGGCCTCTGACGTGGTTTTTATGTAACGACTACTACCACCAGAGATAGTAGCCGGGACCAACGGCTTAGCGTGCCATCCGAAGCACGGAATCATTTTTCTTTTCGGACAATCAGATGATTCAGCCTGCAATGTCCTAACCAACTGGGGAAAAACCCACAAAGTGACATATCATTAGGTTTCCCCCGTGGGAATCGAACCCACGACCTCCTTGTCGAGAGCCAGTGCTCTTAACCACTAGACTACGGAGGCAGTTATAATTAATTTTTTTTTTTTTTTTTTTTTTATTAACTATGGGTTTGCTCTTGACCTCAATCCAGTCCTCAGGACGAAGATGGGGTCGTAGATGTAGCGAGCTTACCCAGAAGATGCCTATTCACTCGTACTTTAAAGGAATTCGGGTTGTAAGTACTCGGAAATACTGACGCAGGTAAGGCATTCCACTCCTTGGCTGTGCGCATTATAAAAGATTCAGAAAGGCGCTTGGTGCGGATATGTGGGATGTCAACCAAGAAGGGGTGATATCCCGCGGTGCGTCTGGAAGTCCGATAGTAGAAAGGGGAAGGTGGGATGAGCTCATGCAGCTCTAGGGCACACTCACCGAAGTACAATCTGTAGAAGACCGACAAGCAGGCCACTCTGCGGCGGTGGGCTAGGCTATGAAGCTTGGCCTCCACCAGCTTACTATCGCCAATGAGCCTCCTGGCTCTGCGTTCAACCGAGTCGAGTGCGGCAAGTTGATACTTGGCTGAGCCATCCCACAGGTGGCAGCAGTACTCCATACATGATCGGACCTGAGCTTTATACAATACTAAGAGCTGTCCAGGAGTGAAGTACCGCTTCACCTTGTTTAAGATGCCCAGCTTTTTGGCCGCAGTTTGAGCCTTAGACTCGATGTCAGCGCCGAAGTTGAGTTTTGTGGTCAAGCTTATACCCAGAAGCCCAAGACTGTCGGAAACAGGGACAGATGTACCCCGGAAAGTAGGAGTCAGATTAAACGGACTCCTTTTTGCGGTGAACAGACAAGCCTGTGTTTTGGTGGCGTTGAAGTTGACTAAATTATTGTCACCCCACTGGGAGACAACACTTAAAGTCAAGTTTGTCCGCTCAACCATGGCCTCCCTCTGCGAGCGTATTTTATCCCCGCTGGCCCCTGCGCCAGATACATATCTCTCCATGACAGTACTGTCATCTGCATACCCAACAATACCTGACACAAGGAGGTCATTGATGTGCAGCAGGAAAAGTGTCGCGGAGAGAACAGACCCTTGAGGAACTCCAGCATCAATTGCCATAAGGTCAGAAGAGCAGCTGTCAATGACAACTCTAATCGACCGTTCTCTCAAGAAATCAGATATCCAGCTGCAAAGATCAGCGGGGATGCCATAAGCGGGAAGCTTGCTCAGCAAACTAGCGTGCCATATCCTGTCAAAGGCCTTCGAGATGTCAAGTGATACAGCCAGTGCTTCACCGTGCTTCTCGATGGCCTCGCCCCAGCAGTGCGTCACATACACAAGAAGATCCCCAGTCGATCGCCCCCGGCGGAAGCCATATTGGCGATCACTGAGTAGATCATTGTCTTCTAGGTATGACAGCAACTTACTGTTAAGTACTCTTTCCATGACTTTACAGAGAATGGAAGTAATGGCGATAGGGCGGTAGTTGCAGGGGTCGGCACGACTGCCCTTCTTGGGTACCGGTTGCACATTCGCAAGCTTCCAGGATTTAGGCACCGTTCTTGTTCTGAGAGAGAGGCGATACAGGCGTGTTAGAACAGGAGACAACTCAGGCGCACAATATCTCAACACTCTTGCAGGTATACCATCAGGACCACTGGCCTTATTCACATCCAGACTACGCAATGCTCTGCGGACCTCTTTTGTATGTATTGTGACCTCCGGCATCGAAGAATCACAACGAGGGATAGTTGGCGGCTGTTTGGCACCAGCGTCCAGACGTGAATTGCTCGCAAACAGAGAAGCAAATAAATTAGCTTTCTCAGTTGCGGAGTGAGCCAGCGACCCATCAGGCTTCTGCATGGGAGGCAAAGTGGGACGGCAGAAGTTGGATTCGACCGATTTTGAAAGGGACCAGAACTGTTTACTACCAGAAGGGTAGGATGCCAGTTTGGCTCCAATGCGGCTGACATGGTCGAATCGAGCCCTCCGGATCACCCGTTTGCAGGACTTGGCGGCAGAATTAAAGGCCCTCTTCTTCGCGCGAACCCTACGAGCTCTAACTTTGCGGTCGCGAGCCTGGACCCATGCTTGGTAGGCGGCTTCTTTTTTAGCCTCAGCGCGAGCACAATCCGCATTGTACCAAGGTTGGGCTTTGTGACCGAGTGAGATGTCGGAGAAAGGAATATAATATTCCATTCCCTGTCGTATCACGTCCGCAACCGCATCAGCCGAACTAGCAGGGTCACTCGAAGAAAAACACACTTGCCGCCACGGGTAAGACGCAAAGAAATGCCGCATCTCATCCCAATCTGCCGACCCGTATCGCCAGACTCGCCTCGTGCCCTTAGGGCTGTCATCGGGAGGAGAGCAGATCGACACGGATTTCACCAGACAGTGATCGGACGTTCCCAGCGGGGCAGAGACCGATACTGAGTGCCTGTCTGGATCTGAAGTCAGCAGAAGGTCCAAACAATTGGGCGTATGACCATCAACATCCGGTACCCGCGTTGCTTGATTCACCAGCTGGGTGAGATCTAGCGATAATGCAAACTTGCGCGCCTCTCTCCCAGCATGGTCAGTTAACTGGAACGGGAACAGCCACTCGCTATGGTGGGCATTGAAGTCCCCCAGAAAAACAAGCTCCGCCGTTGGATACCTTCGTTGGGCTGTCTCTGCCGTCTCAGTGAGATACTCCATGAGCCTGGTTGTCTCCTGGTCACCGTCGTGCGATCGATAGACACCGACGTAGAGAGATTTCTCCATTCCGGTGTCTACAAAAAGCCATAATACGGAGAACCCGGAAACCTCAAAGCAACGGAGACGCCGACAGCAAATGTCGTCGCGAACATACACACAGACCCCAGCTCGCCTCTTGAACTTATATTCCAACGAGTATCCTGGGTAGTTGAGGTACGCCGTATCAGACGGGGTTGCTATCTGCGTCTCCGTTAAAAAGAATAGGTGTGGCTTCTCGGTCTCGAGGTGGTGGTGGACCGGATCGAGATTTGAGTGCAGACCTCGTATGTTACTGAGGTGCACTTTGAGTGGGAGGAAGTGCAGCCGTTGTCTAACCATTTTCTTTTTTGTGACTTTGTTTTTCATAGTTTGTCGAGTGGTGGAGAGGTGGAAAAAAAGTCGAGATGCCACTTAGGTACCCTAGAAGACCTCATGAGCTCGACTGACTGGTGGGAAACTCATTTGGAGACTGCGGGGACGCCCGAACCCCCCCGCAATATAATTTTGGCAAAATATATTTTCTGTAGGATTATGGGACTTTATGCATAGGTCATAAAGGCAAAATTTGAAGCACTATCCAGATAATGAATTTTGCTTATAAATAGTACTCATCGCGGTGAACTCTGTAGTATGGTCAGCTGTATTTAGTGACTTTTTGACGTTAATGACTTCTTGCGATAAGCCGACAAAATTCAATTTAAACATCTTATAACTTGCACCAAACAAAACCCGACATCAATGTATCAATTTGCAATAAAATTATGGTTACCTTACCAAACACGTACACTAACTGTCACGTCCTTACTGCTTTGAGATAAGGCTTATATTAGCGTGTTTTTGACGTACATTTTTCAACTGGTTTTAGGTAACCGGCTGTGAAATGTCAACTCTGAATGTAGATGCAGTTCCTTTAAGATTATTGGTTAGTGTTCGAAGGAAAAGATACGAGTTTTCAATGTCGTACAATATCTACGTACATTATACAACGTTTTAATGAATTAACGCAAAACTAGAAAGTAGTTTGTTTAGAATCGAGAGCAGAATCATGGTTTCAACATAGGTAATTTTTTTCAAAATATTAAATAATTTGCTCTTAAAATTTACTGGACCCGATGTCAACCCACCCCACGGACATACTTACCCTACTTACTACCAGCACAAGATTATTAAAATGTATCAATGAGCACGTTAGCGCTTTCATTCATTGCTGAAATGATAACAAATCATTCTTGCCTCAAAACTTTAAATGCTATTTAAATTTTAACTATCAAAATAATGAAATTATTGTTTCAATCTAATTATTTTTTTATAAATCAGGTGGTGTGTATGAGGTTTTAGGCTTATTCATTATAACGTTGTATAGGATGTTAGGGTAAACAGTTTCATTACTATAAGGGGTGATTGTGCCCATGATACTGACCAACTTTCTATAAGAAACCTATAGGAAATACGCAAAAAATTGTTGACTTTCCATACAAAATGTGTAACTTTTTCGTATTCACACTGCAGGACACAGGCCTACCCTAGGGACGGTTTGTGTACGTTAGTCATAGATTACCCCCAATAGATACCGCATACAAGGCCGCCGACGCGCGCCACACATCTATGATTTTGCACTGATACAAGCAACGCGAGTAAGCGAGCTCGAAGTAGTGCGACCTTGAAATGGCCAATCACGTTGCATCGTTTCGTGCCCCGCTACCCGCACCTACCGCCAAAAATTGTGACTTCGGGCGTGTACACAATTTTCATCATGCGGTATCTATTGGGGGAATCTGTGACGTTAGTCCACCACGCGTGCACAATGCGGATTGGTAGACCTCACATACGCATCAGAATTTCTGCATCAGCGTATGCAGGTTTTCTCACGACGCTTTCCTTCACCGCTTGAGAGCAGTCGGTATTACGTACATAAGTTAGAAAACCTCATTGGTACATGGCATGTCGTCCGTGGGGATTCGAACCCGGACACTCAATCAGTGTCCATACCTCTCCGCAACGCACCATCGACGCTCTCAAGTATATTCGTACCTCCGCCTTTGTGTCATTGTTTGTCCTACAGAACATAATAAGAGGGGTTAGAAGTAAATATAAATAATAAATAAATAAATATATCTTGGACAATGTCACACAAATCATCTAGTCACATTTAAAGTACCAGAATCTAGCCTGGACTCGTATTATGATGACTAGACAACGATATAGGATACATATATAGATACAAACATCTATGAGTCGGGTACAAATATTCATATTCATCATACAAATATTTGTCCCTTACGGGATTCGAACCCGCGAACAGTCGGTAGTGAACCTGCCTGTGTGCTACCGGGCCGTCGAGAAGTGCAAAGTAAAAGCGCTACTTTGCATTTCTCACCCCTCTTATAATATTCTGTGGTTTTTCTTGTGTTGCTCCGATGAAATAAATGACTTATCTTGCTGATAGTCTATCTATGTATTAAAGTTTACACCCTGTATAACATCACGCTATGACAAAAGGGGACCGAGCAGCAGCCGGTAACAGATAGCTGGTCACCCATAAAATTGGTCTGTACCTAATGCATAATTCACGACTAGATATTACAGTGTTAAACCAACTGTGAAAATATTAAGTCAATTGAGAGTTTGGGAACGGCAGCCGAGGGTTCCGTGTCAAATAGAACAATCGTGCGGCTTCAGCCGATCTAGTATGATTACAAGCGCGCAACGCGCCTTCGCTGCATAGAAAACCGCCTTCAAAAAAACTAAAAAGTAAAAAAATAATATTGCAGCCGATGACTTTTTCGTTCGCATCATAAGAACATTAAATTATTTCATCGAAGTCGCTGTCAAGCCGGTACGATGCGGAACAGGGCTTGCATTAGTTTTTGGCTTGGCTTGACACCGACTTCGATAAAACAATTTAATGTTCTTATGATGCGAACGAAAAAGTCATCGGCTGCAATATTATTTTTTTACTTTTTAGTTTTTTTGAAGGCGGTTTTAATTTTTTGTTAAAATTTTGTTTATTTCACAATTTTCAGTGGTGAATTCATTAGTTCGACTAAGATATTAGTTATACACGCAAATGGTACATCGATATGAAGCGAATTTTTCAATCGCCGATGATTTGCCGTCAGCTTTTGAGGAGTTCTATTGTGTAGCTCCGGGATGCATCATCAGATCCTGGTTTCCTTATCATGGTACCACCGTCGGGATATTTCCTTTCCAACAAAAAAAGAATCATCAAAATCGGTTCATAAACGACGAAGTTATCCGCGAACACACATAAAAAAAAAAATATATACGGTCGAATTGAGTAACCTCCTCCTTTTTTGAAGTCGGTTAAAAATGACCTATAACCGCGCTTTCTAGGGTTCCGTACCCGAAGGGTGAAAACGGGACCCTATTACTAAGCCTACGTTGTCCGTCCGTCCGTCTGTCCGTCTGTCCGTCTGTCCGTCTGTCCGTCTGTCCGTCCGTCCGTCTGTCCTACCTATTTAGGGCTTTAACTTTTGAACCGTAATAGCTAGATAGTTGAAATTTTCTCAGATTATGCGTTATTACGGCGGATTTGTTAACAAATAATAAAAATGTCAAAAAGTTAAAAATTAAGGGGGGTTCTCCACCAGAAACTAGTTTTTATCAACGTTTTTTCTTCACGCTCTATCGTAAAAACGGTAATAAATAGAAGCGTCAAACTTAGAGTGATTATAGAGCAAATTCTACAGAATAACAACAAATACTAAAAACCGGCCAAGTGTGAGTCGGTCTCGCGCTAAAGGTTCCGGACAAAAAATTATTTTTTGAGTTAATAATGTTGTGTTCTGTGGTGGTGTGGTACGGAACTCTCGGTGCGCGAGAAGCCCGACTCGCACTTGACCGGTTTTATTTAAAGAGAAAAAGCCGAGCTTGCCGCGACATGTAGTATGGAAAAAGTCGAGTCGCGCACGTGTAGAGAAAAATCATACTAGACGTGCTGTCGTAACTGACATCGAGTGAATTGTTCAGAAGTACTATTTAATATTTATGAATCTCACACTTTGAAAATCATAAAATCATAATTGAATGATGAATAATTTCCATTCCGTAGTAATTTTGACAATTTCATCTGCCGTTTTGAAAGTGTGACTTACATAATTATGGTTTTAGCAAGTGCCCTACTGACCGAAATAAAAGAGTTTTACGTCAATAGTCGTGAACATTTTATTCTTATTTTGCTAAAATCAATTTTGAAAGTTTTTTAATACGGAACCCTAAAAAATGTAACATCACGGATCAACAAGCGAGATGACGAGTGAGCGAGACAGATAATATTACAGAGGCGGCCTGTTATACAAAAAGCTGAGAAGCTCTTCAGTTTTTATCACGTTTAGTTGGGCTGCGAAATGGGCGGAGAACTTGGGCATTTGATCTCGATGGGCAAGAAAATAATTAGCATAGTCATGGGCACCGGGAGGGGGGTGCAAGGGGGTGCCAGTCTTGGAGTAAATATACAAATTAAGATACAGAAAATAAAAATACCGTACCGTACCCGTCCTACTTGAAGTTAATGTAAATGTCTATTTATTAAATATGTAATTATCATTAACTAGCTGTTGCCCGCGACTTCGTACGCGTGGACTTAGGATTCGTTTATGTTTTTTTTTTATGTGACAATGACTTGTTTTTGTGACTTCTTAAAGAACATCCCCTACTCATTCCTCTATGCACCCCCTACTCACCACTTACGCACCCTCTACGTACCACCTACACACACCTACGCACCCCCTACGCAAACCCTACGCACCCCCTACGCACTGTACGCACCCCCTACGCACCCCCTACACACACCCTACGCATCCCCTACACACCCAACGCACCCCCCCTATCTACTCCATACTCATCCCCTACTCGCCCCCTTTACGTACCACTTTCGCACTCACATACGGATTACTCACATACCACATACGCACCCCAACATTTCACGTCCGCCACGTTGGATTTTAAAATCATTGTTGTTTTCGTAATCAGCGACCCGATAAATCATAGAAACCATACCAATCTCGATTAGATTTTGTGACCCCATTTCCCCCTTTCAGGGGTTGAATTCTCAAAAACCTGAAACACTTGTTTACTCATTTATGAACAGGAGTACTCCTGTAAGTTTCGAATAAAATAGTCAAACTAATCTTGTTTCCCTATACAAACTTTGGACCCCCGTTTCACCCTCCTAGGGGGGTGAATTTTGAAAAATCCTTTCTTAGTGCACCCCTAGACCTCATAAGGTACCTACGTGCCAAATTTGGAATCTCTAGACCCAACGGTTTGGGCTGTGCGTTGATATGTCAGTCAATCAGTCATTCAGTCAGTCAGTTTCTTCTTTTATACATTTATTTATTTTAAGCATTTTGTTAGAAGGTGCAAAGTATGGAATTATTGCAACCCCCAAAAAATAATCCTGCCGGCGCCCATGAGCATAGTCAACATCATCATCTGTACAAAACCGTAAATTTTTTTCATGAAATTAAAGGATATTAAAACTACGTTTTCTAAAACATGGCCAGGTTACCTAAATCACAAATCAGGACAGAGTTGGAAGAGTTAGGGTCAATTCACACGTACCACAACCACACCACGTCGCAGCGACAAAATGTGGTCAAGCTGTGGTTACGTGTGAATAGTGTCGCAGCGGCTTTTTGCAGTTGCGTTGTGGTACCGACAAAATGTCGATGTGGTTGCGTTGTCGCTGTCGTTGCAGTCATGTTCCGGCTTTCGTAGAGGAAACACGGCTTGACGGCATGTCGCTCGTGGCGATGTGGCCGCGGTGCCGCCGCCGGTGGTAGCGTTGCCCCGTCGCGATGTGGTGGCGATGTGGTCGTATTACACAGGTGGTCGATAACAACGGCAAAATGTGGTACGTTTAAATTGTAATATTCATTTTCAATACAAAATATACGCCCGACCACATGGCGTCGTTGTGGTGTGGTTGTGGCTGTGGTGTGGTTGTGGTACGTGTGAATTGACACTAAAGGGGAAGTCTTTGCCCAGCAGTGGAATTACACTTTTGGGGTCACCACGTGACCAGGGGCGATATCAAATGTTGCTTTAACTATTATTCAAGGTTTCAAGGTTATAATGACGTGTAAAGTGGTGATAGATGTGAATTTGTTTTAATATGTTCTTAGGTAGTCTTTTTGTCACTAAATGGTGCCAGTTACAGTTTAAAAGTCCCATTAATAATTACTCCCCACCCCTTCTAACAAAACTCCGTAAAATTACTGGGCTACCTTGGTCACCTTGTAGGATACCAACAAGAAATGGTGGGGTCCATTCTATGTTGGAGGGAGCCACACAGCTTATATATAATACTGCAAACGCTTATTTCATGGCCCTAACGCGCCAACTTCGATATCTAATAATAAAAAATACAAAATGGCGGGCCATTTTTTTGCCGCCAAAAAATGGTGGTCAATGACACGGGATTGAGTCAGTGAATGTTTATTAATTACAATCAAGCTCCTATTAGAGATCTAGAATATTTAAAAGTCAAGATCTTCCCACCTGTGGGCTAAGCTGTCCTCATCATCAACAGCCTATATAGGATGTATCGCAAACGCTCCAGAAAATTCAATGGGGTGAAAGTCAATCAATATGAACAATTTTTATTACGGGATCAACTAGGAAAACTTGAAAAAATCTGCCATTTCATACTAAAATTAAATACCTACAGCAAAATGTATGGAACAGTTAATTTCTTTTTAGGGTTCCGTAGTCAAACAAGGAACCCTCCTCCCATACAGTGGGCGGGTCCGACACGCTCTTGGCCGGTTTTTTATGTTCTTCTAGCCTAGATGGTCATATAGTAAAAGTTGTTCATACTGATAAGTACTTTCACCCCAAAGATTTTTTTTGTATAGACCAAAAAAAATCTTTGTTTCACCCCTTTGAGTTTTCGGGAGTGATTGCCTTAATACCCTGTATACGTCCCACTGCAGGGCACAGGCCTACCCTCAGCGCGTATGTCTATGTACGCATATATAGTCCATCACGCGAGCACATTCAGCCGCTGGACGTCCACTGCTGGACATAGCCCTCCCCAACGACCGGTTGCTCTCATTCAACGGGATCCCTAGCTATCTAGAACGACAGACCTGAGTGCAAAGGCGATTTAAGAATTTCCACACGTTTGGTTGGTGCCTCACTTCATCATCATCATCTCAGCCGATAGACGTCCACTGCTGGACATAGGCCTCCCCCAAGGATCGCCGCAACGACCGGTCCTGCGCTGCCCTCATCCAACGTGTTCCCGCCGCCTTCACCAGGTCGTCGGTCCACCTTGAAGCCTACCCACGCTGCGCTTTCCGGTACGCGGTCGCCACTCGAGAACTCTTCTACCCCATCGTCCATCAGTTTTGCGAGCAATGTGCCCCGCCCACTGCCACTTTTGTTAGCAATTCTTTGGGCTATGTCAGTTACTCTGGTTCTTCTGCGGTTGGTAGTACTGTGGTTGGTATTACCCGAGAAAATAGAACCTTATTAAGAGGGCTATCGGAGTCCAGTGGCGCCCTCGCCACAATAATAAAGATTTCTCAATAAAGAAAGCCTAAATTAAAAAAGTGCTCAACAGATAAACTACAAAAGCCTTCAAGCTATTTTCATAGAATACTTTTATAAGTTTTTTAAAGGTCTAAACATACAAATTTTGAAAAAAGAAAAGAACGGCCGCTTTTGTTTTTATTCGAAATTATCTAAAAGTGAAATGTTTAGAACCTATAAAAGTATTGTATAACAATGGCTTGAAGGCTTTTGTAGTTTATCTGTTGAGCACTTTTTTAATGTAGGCTTTCTTTATTGAGAAATCTTTATTATTGTGACGAGGGCGCCACTGGACTCCGATAGCCCTCTTAATCCGGAAGCAATCACTAAGGCGAATATAAAACGCACATGATCGATGTGCTAAGACAGGTTTTGTTATCAAAATTATCGCCCAAGGCCGCATTATCAGCTATATTTATATTCTTACTGCATATTACATTAAATTCTGTTACTAAACTCGGTTTATGATTAGTTTCATTTTATTAAATGCGGCGTAGCTAATTGATCAACCGTTGATTGTACTTAATAGGGTACCGAGCCATTGTGGTGCAATCTAAGGGTCAATTCACACGTACCACAACCACACCACGTCGCAGCGACAAAATGTGGTCAAGCTGTGGTTACGTGTGAATAGTGTCGCTGCGACTTTTTGCAGTTGCGTTGTGGTACCGACAAAATGTCTATGTGGTTGCGTTGTCGCTGTCGTTGCGATGTGGTAACCACGTGGTCATGTGCAGTTATACTCCGGCTTTCGTAGAGGAAACACGGCTTGACGGCATGTCGTGTCGTGGCCGCGGTGCCGCCGCCGGTGGTGGCGTTGCCGTCGTGATGTGGTTGCGATGTGGTCGTATTACACAGGTGGTCGATAACAACGGCAAAATGTGGTACGTGTAAATTGTAATATTCATTTTCAATACAAAATATACGCCCGACCACATGGCGTCGTTGTGGTATGGTTGTGGCTGTGGTGTGGTTGTGGTACGTGTGAATTGACACTGAGCAATTAAACAACATTTCCAAAAAAAACAAGAATGTCACATTGTAGTCCTGGGCCTCTATCCGCACATTCGAACTTCGCAATTGCATGAACATTTTCGTTCTAATGTCAACTCTATTCCAATAAAGTGCGGAACGAAACAGTGGCGATATATCGAACATCGAAAGTCCGGGTACAGGGCCTGATTGGCATTCAATTTATCGAAACATGACGGATTATGATGTTTTAACGATAATAACTACAAACATTATAAAAGCAAATCCGCAGTGACCGGATAAATTGAAAATCAGCAGTGACTACAACGCAACGTGACATACTTGTTTTTTTTATATTGTTTAATTTTTAAGAAATAAAAAATAAAAAAAGCGGTCAAGTGCGAGTCGGGCTACTCGCGCACCGAGGGTTCCGTACCACACAACCACAGAACACAACATTATTAACTTAAAAAAAAACTTTTTTTGTCCGGGACCTTTAGCGCAAGACCGACTCACACTTGACCGGTTTTTAGTATTTGTTGTTATTTTGTAGAGCTTGCTCTATAATCACACTAAGTTTGACGCTTGTATGTATTACCGTTTTTACGATAGAGCGTGAAGAAAAAACCTTGATAAAAACTAGTTTCTTGTTGAGAACCCCCCTTAATTTTTAACTTTTTGACGCATAATCTGAGAAAGTTTCAACTATCTAGCTATTACGGTTCAAAAGTTACAGCCCTAAATAGGTAGGACAGACGGACGGACAGACGGACAGACGGCAGACGGACGGACGGACGGACGGACGTACGGACGGACAACGTAGGCTTAGTAATAGGGTCACCCTTTGGGTACGGAACCCTAAAAATATGATTGGGGGCAGCACAATAGGCTCGGTGCAGCCTCAATCGTTAGGAAATCAATAAATAAAATAAATAAATTAATGTTTGCTGGGTTTTGCCAGTGACTTTTTCAGAGGTCTGATACTTTTGCTACCAAAAGATAGTCTGACGATATGTACCACTTATAGGGGGGGAACAGATCTGGACATTTATTTCATCTTTTATCTTATCTTATTATGGGAGCTGGCAAGCCAGCAACACTTTGATCCAATGGGATCTTTTGTGTTGATCCTGTGGAGAACCACAAGTTATAGCAAAGATGCCAACAGATGGCGATACCGTCGCTCACGGAAATATGCTCCATACAAAGACAACGTTCATCGTAAATACGCAATAGGGCTGACATAACCTCAGGGTTAAAAGCTCCAATTAAAATAAAATAAAAAACAGAATAAAAAAAAAATACGCAACTCGTAACCTACTACACATAAGGTTCACAATCGAATGCGAGACATAAATCGCGCAAAAGAAATAATCACAGAGATTCGATATATATAGAAGGTCCAACTAATAACTGTTGGACCACGGCCGGTCCCCAGGCATCACACCTAGATTGGCGGAAGTACTTCCCTTTTCAATGGAGGAACATTCCCAGTAGCACCTCCATAATCCCTACATATTTATTTTCATCATTCTTCATCTTCTTATCGTGTGGGCAGAGCCCTAGTGTAAGAGTTTTTTTCAGACCGCCTTACGGCCTCTGACGTGGTTTTTATGTAACGACTACTACCACCAGAGATAGTAGCCGGGACCAACGGATTAACGTACCATCCGAAGCACGGCATCATCTTTCTTTACAGACAATCAGGTGATTCAGCCTGCCATGTCCTAACCAACTGGAGAAAAACGAACAAAGTGACATATCACTAGGTGTCCCCTGTGGGAATCGAACCCGCGACCTCCGTTTCAAGAGCCCAATGCTCTTACTCTTAAAAATTTGACCACGGAGGCAGTTAACCCTTCAAAAATGTGGTTAATG
Source organism: Agonopterix subpropinquella (assembly GCA_922987775.1). Lineage (NCBI taxonomy): Eukaryota > Metazoa > Arthropoda > Insecta > Lepidoptera > Depressariidae > Agonopterix > Agonopterix subpropinquella. The sequence goes on along the minus strand of OV277718.1, from coordinate 5,085,481 downwards.
AGCAATATCGTTCAGGGGAAGAAACCTGTATCTCCCGCTATCGAAAAAATAGTCTGAAAAGTGACCTATTCTCCAAATTTCCGCCCCCCTATCCTCTTATCTTATCTTATCTTGCTGTGGGGGCTGGCAAGCCAGCAACACTTCGACCCAGTGGGATCTTTTGTGTTAGCCCCAGTACTTTTTGCTGTCTTCACCCTTCAAATACATGGTCAATGAAGGAGGCAATACCATTGAGGGGAAGAAACCTAAGATCTCCCGGTTTTGGATATCCATCACTGAGGAGGCACATGCGTTTTGCCGCCAAGACATCACAGTCACAGAGAATGTGCTCCATGGTTTCCTCATCCTCTCCGCACGCTCGGCAGCTGGGATCCAGGGTCTTAACTTCGGCGGTCGTTTTCAATACCGAAGTTCCACTTCTTCTTATCGTGTGAGCGGAGCCCTGGTATCAGAGTTCCACTACGCAACCGAATTTAAAACTGTAGTACAAAATAAGAAAAACCAGCTTAATTACCATGACAGACGTCATACAATACGTAAATACAGTAAATGTAAATAATTTAATATTCCACGTTGCCAGGTAAATAAATAAAATCGCTTAAATTTAAGGCCAAGGCCATATTTTAACATGCGCGAGAAATGGTTGAAATTCTACAACTGTGTACATACTTTTTCACATATCAACCACTTTTGGTTCAACTTCCCAGGGGTAAAAGAGCCACGACTGACTGACTGAAACACTACTCTGCCACACCAGTGTGACGGGCAGGAATTTTTTTCCTTGGCTGTCACACTAGTATTACGGATAGGAAGTCTTAGGCTGCCTGTTCATTGACGCGAGCTGGCTGCGCGAGCTGTGTAGCTGTGTAAATATTATCCAATCAGGAGCTCGGCCGATCTCGGAGCTACACAGCTCGCGCAGCCAGCTCGCGTCAATGGTCAGGCAGCCTTATTCTTGACCGTCACACCACAGCGATGACGTTACATTCATTACTCTGTCACACTGACGTCGGTACTGACCGTCTCACCACGCAGACAAAACTGCAAACCTACTCGAGCCAAATGTATGGGTCAGCAGATTTTTTTTTCGCGATTTCGATGTTGGTCCCATAGAGAAAGTTGTTCAATTTGGTGGTCTGATCATCTTTTTAAAAAAGTGTCAGCATATTAAGAAGGACCCTGTATATTTTATTGATCAGATATTCGGCGAGCCTGCCAGCGACCAGTGCAGCTTTATTGAGGTCTCTCGTGCAAGTATTCGGGCACAATGGATATTCTAGCAGGTGCATCCTCGACTGGATAGGTTCGCAGCAATCGCATTGCATTAGGCCAGGATCATAGACCACTAACATTAAGGCTGCCTGTCCATTGACGCGAGCTGGCTGTGCGAGCTGACAGGCAGCCTAAGCCTGGTCTGTGGCCAGGATAGACCATGATTGGGGTTCATTGACTTACCAACTACTGGACGTAGGGTCCGCGCTCAAAAGTGTCCGTAGTTATTCTACCTCAATGTTGGGGTCCTATTAAACAAAGCTAAACAAGTACGTCGATGGCGCGTTGTTGCGGAGAGGTATGGACACTCAATAATGAGGATACGGGTTCGAATCCGCACGGACGATTTTGGGTTTGCTGCCAACACCCTTTACTGATGATGAAGAACGGACTGACAGCGTAGGCATATGAAAAGGGTCCTGTTGACACCCTTTGGGTACGGAACCCTAAAAACCAGCCAAGTGTGAGTCTGATTTGAGCTAAAACGGTCCGGAGAATATACAATTCTTGTTGTTTAAATAATGTGGCGGTTACAGAACCCTAGGTGCGAGACTCCGAAGCGCACTTGGCCGGTTTTTTCCTAGGTTCCGCAACCCCATTATTTTGGCGGTAAACTCTTCATCTGTCAATATGAAACCATTCAATCGTTCGTTATAAATTAGACTATCAATTGTTACGCAAACGGCACTTTACCCGACCGCGACACCCAAAAGGAGGGTAATGTTCTCTTTATTATTGTCAGCTAGAACAAAACAAAACAAGCATTCCACCCGGCTTGGCCCGCAGCCAGCGTCAACGTCTCTCACCTTGCCTATCCGTATATTTCTATTTACGGTTTTTTCTTCATGTATTTTTAAACTTAACTCCAACCGTTTGTGTAGCTTTTGAGTTTTAACTCTTTGGGTCTCCTTTGGGTACATTTGGTTAAAATTCCTGCCGGGAGCAGACCATGGAACACTTATACTTTGTGTCTGCGATGTCTTGGCGGCTAAACGCATTTGTCTCCTCGAAGATGGATATCCAAAAAATTAAAATTTTCAAATTAAAATTTTTTTATTCAAAATAATATCATATAGATAGCTTTTTGACGTCATTTTTTGACTCTACCACCGCGTCGGAAGGTGTTCCGTTGAGAGAAGATGCGGCCAGAAACTCTTCAACACACATCTTTTAAACAAAACTAAATGTACAAAGTACAATTAAAATACAATATTGCATTACATAGTGTAAAATTGTCAAGACCAGACATTTTGGTCATTCATTTCGTAACGCTCGCTAACGAGTTTTCAAAATATCTGCAAACCCGTTAGGGGAATATAGTCACAAACAAACAGACAGATAAAAACACCGGCCAAGAGCGTGTCGGGCTACTCGCGCACCGAGGGTTCCGTACCACACCACTACAGAACACAACATTATTAACTTAGAAAAAAAACTTTTTTCGTCCGGGACCTCTAGCGCGAGACCAACTCACACTTGGCCGGTTTTTAGTATTTGTTGTTATTCTGTGGAGTTTGCTCTATAATCAAATCACACAAGTTTGACGCTTGTATGCATTACCGTTGTTACGATAGAGCGTGAAGAAAAAACGTTGATAAAAACTAGATTCTTATGAAAACCCCCTTAATTTTTATCTTTTTGACATTTTTATTATTTGTTAACAAATCCGCCGTAATAACGCATAATCTGAGAAAATTTCAACTGTCTAGCTAATACGGTTCAAAAGTTACAGCCCTAAATAGGTAGGACAGACGGACGGACGGACGGACGGACAACGTAGGCTTAGTAATAGAGTCCCGTTTTCATCCTTTGGGTACGGAACCCTAAAAACAACGGCCAAGAGCGTGTCGGGCTTTGTTGTTTGTTTTGTTCCGTTTTAAAAGAGCTATCCACCGACATGGTGTGTAAATGATATGACAAAAAGCTATAAGGTTACACCGGCGGCCTACCCCATTACGTTGGTGAGGCAATAAAGCTTTGGTGTAACACCCCAGGCATGGGCCACTCAAAAGCACTTATCAAAGGCTACAATCGCAAACTTGCGAACGGTCTCCTTGCCCTCAGCAAGGACCAAATTTGTACAATAGCAAGGTCACTCACAGGCCACTGCAAATTAAATAAGCACATGCACACACTGAATTTAAGTGACACGACCGGCTGCAGATTTTGCAAGGAGGAGATGGAAACTCCTCTGCACCTCCTATGTGATTGTGGTCCCCTGATGTACAAACGCAGCACTCATCTGGGTAGGCAGGTGCTGACACCAGATGAGATACAAACTATCCCGATCAAGAATCTACTGCGATTTCTGGCCGCAGTGGGGATTGGTAAGGAACTATAAAAAGGGCGATCACAAAGGACCAGCGATGGTCTACGTGGCACAGGCTTAGCAAGCCTGTCAAGGCCCAAAACCACAGATAATAATAAGATAATAATAATACCCCATTACGTCGTCAGTGAAAGTGACCTTGACATTAGCGAAGCGGTTACCTACGCTAAATTTAGAACTTGTAACGGCGCCCTCTTGACAGCTTGGGTCCAAGACATGAGGGCAATTGACGGAAATTTGAGAAATGACCCGAGGATCTCCCATTTGGTCACAAATGGGACCATCTATATCAATAGGTAATAACCATAGAGAAAATAACGCGCTCCCCTGGGATAGAGATGTTGTATCGAACTGTGCACAGATACTCAACTGGGCCTGACGTGATAATAGCGGGAAGTAGCGTATTTAAATGGTAACCCTTCCCCTCACCCGTTTTTCACCCCCTTTGTTGGCGACAACATTTTCTATTGAAACAAGCCGATATGCCATCTCTTCTTACTCTATGGTAATAACTATATTTGTATCATAGTACAGTCACCCCTTAAAGTAATGCAACTGTTTACCCTAACACGCCGTAGACTATGAATCCCATGTCCACGCGGATGAAGTCGCGGGAATCAGCTAGCTAGTCGTTTATAATTGTAGAATAGAAACAACGTATTTCATAATACTCTCCCGCGAATTCGTATCAACAGATGAAGTCACATGTTTACCATGTGTTAATTAAGGTTATTATCAACTCCAAGTTTTATTAACGTTTTAGCGTTTTTATATTGAGAGGGGGTATAAAACCATTGATTAAAAAAACATGGCGACACGGGCTCACTCCCCGTGACACTGGGCAGAGTTTCGGTACTACTAGTGAAACGTGGATGTTCTGAAGTTCAGAATATCTCTGACTACCCCCTCGGGGAATATTGTCGTGAGCATATGTATGTATGTATGTAAACAAACATAATGAATGAAATTTTCCAGAATCGAAAAAATCACAGTGTCTGTACATTGAAGATATTTACAAAAAAAAGATTACGATATGGTTTTTAGGCTTCCCTGATTCGAAATCACAAATTTTTGGACTTTTTGTCTGTCTGTTTGTTTGTTTGTTTGTTTGTTCGTTTGTTTGTTTGTTTGTTTGGGTGTTTGTTTGTTCGAGTATCACGCAAAAACTACTGAACCGATTTTGATGAAACTTTTTTTGTTTGATAGCTCAAAATCTGACTTAAAATCTGGTATATAATTTATGCGGACGAAATCGCGGGTAAAAGCTCGTTATAGTATAAAACAAAGTCGCTATCCGCGTCTGTCCTCATCCTTTCTGCTTCTCCGCTCACTTCTTCTAAACCACGCAACGGATTTTGATACGGTTTTCACTGTCATTTAGATAATTTCTTCTGGAAGGTTTATGTGTATAATAAATTCACTTATATAGATCCCGGGCAAAGCTGGCGCGGGTCGCTAGTTAATAATATTTAAGTAAAATAAAGATAAATCATCTATTGCGTAATTTGACCGCTTTTTACGTATTGTTGTTGTATAAAGCTCAGATCCGATCATGTATGGAGTACTGCTGCCACCTGTGGGATGGCTCAGCCAAATATCAACTTGCCGCACTCGACTCGGTTGAACGCAGAGCCAGGAGACTCATTGGCGACAGTAAGCTGGTGGAGACCAAGCTTCATAGCCTAGCCCACCGCCGCAGAGTGGCCTGCTTGTCGGTCTTCTACAGATTGTACTTCGGTGAGTGTGCCCAAGAGCTGCATGAGCTCATCCCACCTTCCCCTTTCTACTATCGCACTTTCAGACGCACCGCGGGATATCACCCCTTCTTGGTTGACATCCCACATATCCGCACCAAGCGCCTTTCTGAATCTTTTATAATGCGCAATGCCAGAGAGTGGAATGCCCTGCCTGCGTCAGTATTTCCGTGCACTTACAACCCGAATTCCTCTAAAATACGAGAGAACAGGCTTCTTCTGGGTAAGCTCGCTACATCTTCGACCCCATCTTCGTCCTGAGGACTGGATTGAGGTCAAGAGCAAACCCATCATTAATTTAAAAAAAAAACTGTTAACTGAAAAGAGAAAAACAAGCTCTATAATCACTAATCAGCTATAACAACATTAAGTAAATATAATTTGAATGTATTAGGTAGGTATCGCAAACGAGGACAAAGATGAATTATAAAACTTGTACCTTCTTTTGGTTTGTCCCCGCCTGCAATACCTACCTAATAACATTCAAATTATATTTACTTAATGTTGTTATAGCTGATTAGTGATTATAGAGCTTGTTTTTCTCTTTTCAGTTAACAGTTTTTTTATGCAGTCGGGTTTTTTGTTTTTCGTAATAATTTAGTTTATTTCATACTTTTTAGTCTTGTGTCGAAATGGTAGCATAAAAGTACTACTATATATATATATTTGGAATTGTCTGTTTACTAGCTTTCATTTGATACCCATATTGTAATTTTTTACAAAAAAAAATTTTTATTCCCCCTCTTTTTTTAAATTCGCAGACGCCATAATAAAATAATATAGCCTATGTCACTCTCACGATTTTTACAAATCTAACGACACCCCAAACGTTAAAATCCATCAAGCCGTTTAGGCCTTAGGGGGAGCGTGTGACTTCTCTATGGTTTAGGCTGTAGGCCGTGCCAAAGTAATATTTCATATTTCATTTATTCGCATTCATGTACATTTACAGCATACATACATACATACATACATACGCTCGAAAAACATAATCTGGCGCAGTCGGGTAAAAATAGCTTGAATCATTCATTCACAGGGGTCTGAAAAAATGTCTTCAGTCTCTGCCTACCCTTTTACAAAAGACGTGTGATCTAACCGAGCCTCAATCTTGGCACGGCTACACTACAAACACGTAAACTATACATTCTAACGCACACATTATATTTAGATACGCTTTATTTTGACGTAACACGTACAAGGTTAAGATGAAAATGTTGTTGTTAAGATTAGCTTGCTTTAATTAAACTTCACCAGCCTATAAACGTCCCACTGCAGGGCATGCATACTGCCTCCGTGGTCTAATGGTTAAGAGCATTGGGCTCTCGACACGGAGGTCGTGGGTACGATTCCCACGGGGGACACCTATTTGATATGTCACTTTGTGCGTTTTTCCCCAGTTGGTTAGGAAGTTGCAGGCTGAATCACCTGATTGTCTGAAAAGAAAGATGATTCCGTGCTTCGGATGGCCGTTGGTCCCGGCTACTATCTCTGGTGGTAGTGGTCGTTACATAAAAACCACGTCAGAGGCCGTAAGGTGGTCTGAAAAAACTCTGACACCAGGGCTCTGCCCACACGATAAGAAGAAGACTGCAGGGCACAGGCCTACCCTCAGGGAGGGCATTAGTCCACCACGCGTGCCGAATGCGGGTTGGTAGACTTCACATACACATCAGAATTTCTTCTTCAGCGTATGCAGGTTTCCTCACGATGTTAACATTCACCGTTTGAGAGCAGTCGATATTACGTGCATAAGTTAGAAAAACTCATTGGTACAACACAGGCGACCTAACTTGACACCTGGCTCGAACGAAAATCCCAATAACAACAAAATAACTCGAAAATGCTAAAGCACAGGGACACGTGCAACGGTAACTGAGATGCATCGCTACTGGCCTCGCACGGCGACGGCGGGGTCCTGCGGGGGGTAGCAGGAGAGGTGTCGAATTCAGAGCCAGGTGTCAAGTTAATTCGCCCGGGTTGTACATGGCGGGTTGTCCGTGCGGATTCGAACCCGGACCCCCATAACTGGGTGTCCATACCTGTAACGCGCCACCGACGCTTAATAAGGCTTATGATGAAAGATTTATTTACTGGTTATTGTAAAGGTAAGAGCATACTACGACGGGTTGCATCGGGGCGGAGAAGGTCGCATCACAGCGCAAAATGCGTACTTCTTATTCTTATCTTATTATGGAGGGTTCGAAAGTCTTTGACCAGTATGTGTTGCCAGTGATGACATATGGAACAGAGACGTGGTCGCTCACTCAAGGCCTCATAAAAAGGCTGAAAGTCACCCAAAGGGCAATGGAGAATGTTATGCTCGGAGTGTTCCTGCGAGATCGAATCATAAATGAAGAGATTTGCACAAGGACAAGAGTAGCCGACATTGCTCAAAGAATTGCTTTAATAAACTGGCAGTGGGCGGGGCACATTGCTCGCAGAACCGATGGTCGATGGGGCCGAAGACGTCGCTCACTCAAGGCCTCATAAAGTCACCTGAAAGGCAATGGAGAGGGCTATGCTCGGAATTTCCCTGCGTAATCTAATAAGAAATGAAATCCGCAGAAGAACGAGAGTAGCTGACATAGCCCAAAGAATTGCTAAAGTCGCAGTGCGTATGCGACATTGCTGTCTGGAGCGAGTGGCAGAAATCAAGCAAGCTTGCGCGACAAACTGTAGGTGTTTGATACCTACGGCCGAGTGAAGGAAGCCTATGTATTTGTCTATACATTGTTCATTCAAAAACTGTTCGTCATTAACACATAAACATTGGATCTTGGCCAAACTTCGCTCTGTTATAATCTAAATAGTTTCTATGAAGGCTTAACAATCTTTTAATTTATGTTTACTATTGTATTGTACCGTGTTGTAAGTTTGAAGTCGGTTTTAAATAGACTACTATAGAGTCGATGGTATTGCTAAACTTAAGTGACAGTGGGCGGGGCACATTGCTCGCAGAACCGATGGCCGGTGGGGCCGAAAAGTTCTCGAGTGGCGACCGCGTACCGGAAAGCGCAGCGTGGCGTGGGTAGGCCCCTTACACGGTGGACCGACGACCTGGTGAAGGCGGCGGGAAAACGTTGGATGAGGGCAGCGCAGGACCGGTCGTTATGGCGATCCTTGGGGGAGGCCTATGTCCAGCAGTGGACGTCCATCGGCTGAGATGATGATCGAAATGGCGAGCTCGACTTTTCTCCTAAAACGAATCATTTGGAGCCAGAGCTTTTTTCTTAGAAAACATGTGCAAAGTAACCTAAGTTATCGCTATAAATCGAGCGAAGCAAGCTCGACATTTTTAGCAATACGTCTTAGCTGTGGTCAGAACTCTTTTGGATTATGTGTAGGTACAATAATTAAAACAGAAACTTAGAGCGAGCGAAGCGAGCTCGACTTTTATCTGGAATTTTTTATACAGGGTGAAATTGATATCATTAGCATCCTTTCAAACTAAGAGTCTACCCATCAAACTGAACAACTTTCACTATGGGAGCAAACAAATCGGAGCAAAAAAAAATTGCTCCCATAGTAAAAGTAGTTCAGTTTGATGGGTAGACTCTTAGTTTAAAAGGATGCTAGTGATAATGACAGAGCCCGAATTTGCCGCCCCTAGTAAATGCCGCCTCATGCAGGGGCACTAGCCCCCCCTCTTGCCCCCTCCACCCCTTCTCCCTACGCTACAGCATGTGTGGCTGGAAATAAGTCATTCATTATATATCTTTGGGGATTTCTTGTTCCATTTACGAGGAGGAAGTGGGAAAGATTGCAGTGGTTTCTTTATCGCAACCACACTGATGGTATGTTCGATTACTCATTATTTCGCCAGAAAAATAAATGAATGACTATTTTTTGCGCAAGAACATAGACCTTCCTATCATCGTCCCCTAACCGCCGATCACGATAGCTATTCGAATATAAAAGTAAATCAAGGCGCGGTTTATTCAAAAGAGACTTGTGCCAGTGGCGGATAGTCTAAACTAAAGTAACTCAATATAAACCTTATAGTACGTAGCATAGCGTCGTTTTTGTCGTAAAGGAGAATCGCGCCCGCGCCTCCAGGGGCGCTATACTATGCTACGTAAAATAAGGTTTATATTGGCCCCGATTCGGACTGTGCCACGACTTAACTTAACTAAATTTATTCCTGTCACTTTCTATAATAAGATTAAGAAAAGAGACAGAAAACCAACAGCTGACTTTAGTGCTGTCAAAGTGACGTTACACGCCCAAAAACGCCTTAAATAAGATGGCGTACATTATGATGGCATCTTATTTTGGGCGAGTAACGTCACTTTGACAGCACTAAAGTCAGCTGTTGGTTTTCTGTCTCTTTTCGTAATCTTATTTTAGAAAGTGACAAGAATAAATTTAGTTAAGTTAAGTCGTGGCACAGTCCGAATCGAGGCCATTGTATTACTTTGACTATCCGCCACCGCCACACGTCTCTTCTGCATAAACATCACAGTCCAGTGGCGCCCTCATCACATTAAAAAAGATTTCTCAATAAAGAAAGCCTAAATTAAAAAAGTGCTCAACATCAAAACTACAAAAGCCTTCAAGCTATTTTCATATAACACTTTTATAGGTTTTTTAAAGGTCGAAACATACAAATTTTGAAAAAAGAAAAATAACGGCCGCTTAATTTTGTTTTTATTCGAAGTTATCTAAAAGTGGAATGTTTAGAACCTATAAAAGTATTGTATAACAATGGTTTGAAGGCTTTTGTAGTTTTGATGTTGAGCACTTTTTTAATTTAGGTTTTCTTTATTGAGAAATCTTTTTTAATGTGATGAGGGCGCCACTGGACTGTGATAGCCCTCTTAAACTCACCCTCAAAACTCATTGGCACGAGTCGACCGGCGGGGAAACGAACCGACACCTCCTGCACGGAAGGCGAGACTACTTGACACTGAACCACTAAGGCTCTCAAAAACAGATATTTTCCAAATACACGCCTACCAAACGCATGTTTATTATCATTATGTCACGCACGCAATTAAAACGGTTGACTTTGAAACAATTTTGACCGTAACATGTTCCAATGCGGTATGATTTATAACTGTGATGAAACTTGGCGTTTGTCCAGCACGCGTCATCTGATGTCAACGCCTTCGCGGTGACGTTGGTGCGATAACTGAACTGAAGGAAGATGTCGGCAGGCCTCTATCAGAACCGAGTTTGCCGCATATAAGCGATGTGCTTGCTTGATTTCTGCCACTCGGCAAGGTCGCATACGTCGCGCGCTGTACTAAGTAAACTACGAGTCCTACGACCAGGAAAATAATTCCGCTCCTCAATCTTCGTTTGCGCAGAGCAGGTCAAAACACAATGAAATTAAGAAAAACAAAAAATCTGACTGCATACAAAAACTATTAACGGAAAAGAGAAAAACAAGCTCTATAGTCACTAATCAGCTATAACAACATTAAGCAAATATAATTTGAATGTTATTAGGTAGATATCGCAAACGGGGACAAAGATGAATTATAAAGAAACATATCTATTGGTTTGTCCCCGCCTGCAATACCTACCTAATAACATTCAAATTATATTTGCTTAGTGTTGTTATAGCTTCTTCTTCTTATCGTGTGGGCAGAGCCCTGGTGTCAGAGTTTTTTCAGACCGCCTTTCGGCCTCTGACGTGGTTATAGCTGATTAGTGACTATAGAGCTTGTTTTTCTCCTTTCAGTTAATAGTTTTTTTATGCAGTCGGGTTTTTTGTTTTTCTTAATAATTTAGTTTATTTCATACTTACATTAATAATAAAAAAGCAGCAACCCCAACATGGCTGTCAATGTTGTTTAGTAGGAGGTGTTGCGAGCACAATGTTTTTTTAATATAAAAATGATAAAAACTAATAAATCATTATAAAATAAACTTTTAATCACTATAAAATTAAAAATGCCTGCAGTTAGTTTCTAGTGTTCCATAGTCCATAATAAAAATAGAAGTACAGTTATACATTTTTTGGTATTATGTGCCAGATGTCCTTTCATGTTTCTATATTCAGCGGTTTAGGCTGTACAATGTCTGTCAGTCAGTCAGAGGTCCAAAAAAATTATCGTTTTTCCACCCAGGTTTCTTTAAACCTTCAAAATGTGTTAAGTTATTAAAAACTAGGGGTGTTTAAAATTCAAGTAAAATGTATCTTCACGCCGATTTTTAGCATGTAATGATATTCATGAATAAATGAAGAGACGTGGCCTCATTAAAATTATAAGGTCATCGCTATATAATCAGCTGCTACAAATGTACCGATATGTAGGAAATGTAATCAACGGTATTGTTTCTTTCATCTACATGTTATTTAGATAACTAGATCACTTGGTTCGTACCGAATGATGTACTACGTCGGTTGTATTCAGCTGTGGCGTACAGCCAGCAACAGTAATAGGTATAAGAGTAACAGTAATCAAGTCACAGTAAGGCTCTTTTTCCACTACTCCGGTCCGGCACACGATAATTTCCAATCCGATTTAGAAATCTATTACACTACTATACTCGCTTTTCCACTACCCCGGTCTCCAGTTGTTATCGATCCGGTAATTTGCCAAACCGTTGGTCTTTTATCGTCCGAAGTGACAGACGTACAAAAACAATGCATACTTTTGCATTACCTGTCCGGTCCGGCTATTTCCAGTTAGATAAAAACTATAGGGCACATATGCTTTTGAAGTAAGACTCGTAGAAAATGATCCCTAGTATTGATAGAATGTGTGAATAATAATAATCGGTACTGAATTCTACCACATCCGATGAGATAATGAAATTTTACCGTCCGTTTTTTACCGGATAAGCGGAAAAGCGTTGACCGGTTTTCAATATTTTTCTGAAGGCTATTTCCGACATCCGACGCCGGACCGGAGTAGTGGAAGATTTCGAATTAAAACGCTAAGCGCAATACTCAATATTCCACAGTATTATCTATCTTCCTACAGGGTGAAATTGATATCGTTTGTATCCTTTTAAACTAAGAGTCTACCCATCAAACTAAACAACTTTTACTATGGGAGCAAACCAATAGGAGCAAAAAAAAACTGATGTTTACCATGCCATAGCAAAGTACAGTTTATCATACATTTGAGTCGAGTAGGCATTGCAGTTTAGTATGGAACAGCTGATTTTTTTATGCTCTGACAGGTTTGCTCCCATAGTAAAAGTTGTTCAGTTTGATGGGTAGACTCTTAGTTTAAAAGGATGCTAATGATATCAATTTCACCCTGTATATCCCAGTTCTTCTATGAGGTCCATTTTGTAGTATGTTGGTGTGTGGAAATCCCTCGGGGGATGAATGCTATAGAAAACAAGAACACAAAGATAGGTATGAAATATACAGGGACACAGAATAGGTAATAGTATATAATTAATTGAATCAGGCGTTACTTTGCGGAAATCCATGACTAATAGGTAGATGACACGATTGTATCAAGACCTCCGCCTCCAAATACCTAGTAGACAAAGTTGTATTACGTAATAAAATACAACCTGCTTACCAAATAATTTCTACTCTACACGTGTTTCGCTCCACCAAAAAAATCGAAACGATCGATCGAAAGATCGATCGATTCGATCGTGGTTTCGAAATTATTTGGTAAGCAGGTTGTATTTTATTACGTAATACAACTTTGTCTACTAGGTATTTGGAGGCGGAGGTCTTGATACAATCGTGTCATCTACCTATTAATAGTATATAGTTCTACATACAGAACAGCCACTCCCCGCCCCCCTCTGACTTCAGATACCTCACCCCCCCTCACACTGTCTGTGGTAACTTGAGGGAAGCCGAGCAAGGGAATGCAGTCAGGCGCGCACCCGTTGGATTTGACTACATAAAGTATATTTTGTTTTTCTCCTCACAGTAAAAATAAACGTTGGAAAATAACGCTAAATTCTCATTTTCTATGATTCTTTAGCTTAAAAACTATTTTTAATAACAGAATGAACTATAAAAAGTAACAAAATGTATAATGTAGTTCATACGATGCGTGTTAAGTCAACCCTACACATATGTCATGCACAATTTTCGCAAAGTGCGCATGTGTGAACGTCATCATGTCAAATCTAAAACGTTGTTTGAAGTGCCGGACCTGTGACAGGGTGTAAGTGAGAGCCTAGCAAATACTGAAGCGGTGAACTCAGACCATCAAACTGAACAACTTTCACTGTGAAGCCTAACTCAGGAAACGCAAAAAAAAATCAGCTGTCCCATACATTTGAGTCTGGTAGGTACAACGGTTCTGTATGGGACAGCTGATGCTGTTGTATACATTTGAAACAGCTGATATTTTTTTTGTCCTCCAATCAGTTTACTCCCGGGTAGACTCATAGTTTAAAAGGATGCTAATGATATCAATTTCACCCTGTATAAACAGTAGCATATCATAGCATATGCTCACGACTATATTCCCCGAGGGGGTAGTCAGAGATATTCTGAAACTTTAGAACATCCACGTTTCACTAGTAGTACCGAAACTCTGTCCAGTGTGACGGGGAGTGAGCCCGTCGCCACTTGTAATGGACCTGTATAAACAGTAACCTAGTTGCATTGTAGCAAAGTTCCTAACCACCCAGGAATGGAAACGGTCGTGATATGCATTCATACAATGGGTATACAAATAATTGTTACATATGTTTCTTATTTACAGAGTTACCTAACCTATTCAGTACATAACACATATAGTTTCCTAGTGTTATGTGAAAATCTGAACATTGCCAAATTTTTTAAGACAGTTATCACATACGATTTGGAGTCGTAAGAATCGAAATGGTAAAGATAAACTCGAAATTATCTTATCACTCGACTAGATTACGAAAAGACTGCGATAACTTCGACATAACCTAAAAAGGCCACATGTTTTGTTGCAATTCACTATTAAAAACGTTAACGACAATTTTAATGTATCGAAAATGTTAAAAAACGATATTCTAAAACATTTTGTATTCGAAAATTTTTAGAAAACAACGTTGTTTGGAAAATGATTTCAATGTTTTACTGCGAAACGACTGGTGGCGCCATCTCTTGGTGACTTTAGGTTTTAAACATATGATTTATCGATTTATCAATACTGAGAAATTGAAAGGAAGTCTCATTGTTCAAAAAAAGTTTAGTTGTATAAAATACAGTAAAGCTAATGTAACAGATAAACATTTTTTTCAATTGTTTTTTCATTAAATTTTTTTGAGCTGATCTATGGCAAAACCTAATTTAGCTTTCGCCATACATTAAGGCATCCATGTATATGCTCACGACTATATTCCTCGAGGGGGTAGTCAGAGATATCCTGAAGTCTCAGGAATACCATGTTTTACTAGTAGAAACTTTGTTCAGTGTGACTGGTAGTGAACCCAACTACCTTGGGACGTAAAAATCTTTAACCAGCAATGTTTTAACATCATCACCAGCCTATATAAGTCCCACTGCAGGGCCTGTGCCCTCTGACATAGACATATATTAAGTATATCAAAGTCAGGGACTATTGTTAGTAGAGGAGTCGCATTTCGGGTCTGTCACTGGGCAGACGCATGTCAGTTGCCTGCTCTCTGGCACAAGAGTATCTATTACTACATACAGTACGGACACTCCCTGCCTCCCACCAACTCTTTACCACACCCCCTCTATTACCCTACAGTTACCTCATCAGTTAGCCAGACACGGAGTAGATGAGGTTATATCTGGCTGGATAGGTAACATGCTATGTAAAAGGGTGGTAAGAATTGAAGGGAATGAGTCACAACGGGCACTGGTCGCTAGAGGATGCCCTCAGGGAGGTGTCCTCTCTCCGCTCCTCTGGAACTTAGTTGTGAACGACCTTATTACAACCCTTAATAACCAACGGTTCTATACTATCGGATATGCCGATGACTTGGCTATCCTCGTAACAGGACGATTCGCAAACACGATCTGCGACGTAACAAGAGCAGCGCTTCGCATAGTTGAGAGATGGTGCACAGATTACGAGCTAACAGTCAACCCGGACAAAACGGAACTAGTTATGTTCACTAACAAACGAAACTTAGGCAATTATCAACTGCCTAGACTATTCAACACCGAGCTAAGGCTATCGCCTGAAGTAAAATATCTCGGCATCATATTAGACAGCAAGCTGAATTGGAACAGCCACCTGAATAATAAATTAAACAAAGCGAGCATTGCCTTCTGGCAATGCCGAAGGATGATGGGCAAAAAGTGGGGCCTATCTCCAAAAATAACGCTGTGGCTCTACACTGCAGTAATAAGACCGATGGTTAGCTATGGAGCAGTAGTCTGGTGGACACGGACGAAGCTCGCTACTACCATAAGCAAACTGCAACGGTTCCAGAGAGCTGTCTGCACGGCAACGACAGGATGCATGAGGACGGCACCCACTGCTGCCCTAGAAACAATGCTAGATATTCCGCCACTACAGCTATTCATTCAACAAGAGGCAGCCAGCTCGGCGATCCGCATGAGCACGCTTAACCTCTGGAGAAACACTGGTGTCCAACACACTAAAATTGTCAATAATGCAATAGAGGATATCCCCTTCTGCTCGGCCATAAATGACAGGATACCGGCCCAATTCGTATTCGACAAAAAATACAAAATACAACTGTATGAAGAAGATTTCGAGAGCTTAAACACCAGAGATCTTAGAATCTTCACTGACGGTTCCAAAACTGATACAGGTACAGGCTCCGGGGTCTTCTCGGAAGACCTGCATATCAAGATATCTTCGCCTCTCGGGACACACAATACGGTGTTTCAGGCTGAATGCATGGGCATCACCCTAGCAGCCAGAGCGATTAAGGATAGAGCGACTACCAATCACTCAATCAGAATTTTATCGGATAGTATGTCCACACTAATGGCACTCCAGAGCAATGTTATCACATCAAGCATAGTTCTGGAATGTCACAAAGCCCTATCAGAGGTATGTGAAGGCAACCACATTACCCTGCAATGGATAAAAGGCCATAGCAACTCGCGTGGTAATGATGCAGCGGACGAACTGGCGAGACGCGGGTCCAGCACAGTCGCAATAGGGCCCGAGCCCATTATACCGCTACCCTTCGGCTGGATTCGCTCGCAGCTATGCAAGCGCACCAGTCAAAAACGGGACGCACTCTGGGCTGCACTAACAGATTGCGAACAGGCGAGGAGTGCTCTACCAAGGGTTAACCCTCGCCTCACCAGGAGCCTCTTGCGTCTCAAGAGAGCTCAACTACGCATAGTTACTGGAGCCCTGACTGGTCACGGTCCTTTTAACAAACATCTGTTCAATATTGGTGTTACTAACAGTCCTCTATGCAGGGTGTGCATGGAGGTTGAAGAAACGGCTGCGCACGTGCTGCTGGAATGCAACGGGCTAGCACACTATCGGGCACAACACCTCGGATCACCGGGGTCCCTTCCAGAGGTCTTCAACAGCATTAACAAGCTGGTGGGCTTCCTGGAGGAACTGGGATGGCAGGAGTAGTCATTCCCACCCAACGCAAAATAGGCGCCTAAGTCGTCGAGTTGCGGAAAATGAGCCCGCTCAACCAATACCAATACCAATACCTCATCAGTTACCTGAAGCCATAGACTAAGAACTTTTCGCTTACGCTGGTAGACAGAATGTCAGTGTAACCGGGTATGAAATAGCGATACTCATGAAATCCTATACAATTTATATCAAGTGACAGTTTTGAGTCAGGTGGCCGTAGTACAAAAAACTGGTCACACCGATAAGGACAGCAATAAGGTAGCGATCTCCTTTTTTAACTAGAGCGAATTTGATATGTGCATCTCTTATTGAGTGAATATGACAAGACATGTGCTTCCTTATAGTACCTTCTCTTTCTACGCCTGAAGCCTAAACTGACACCACAATTGACATGCTAGAATTTATTTTTGAAACAGAGAATATAATCTCAGGACGAAGGATAAAAACTCTTTTTAAATAGATACAATGAGTTTTATTTACGAAAAAGTATTGTACCGCACGCAGCTAAAGTTACTGTAGCCCTCGACTCCGTTTCGCATGACAACATCTTGTCAATTTCTATTTTTTGTAGACAGTGTCCGGTTGTCTCTCTGGCCTGACATGAAGCTCAACCATTTTATGGTGGCTCAAGTCAATCTTTGAGATCATCCAAATATAGATTCCCGAACAACATCAAGCACATTTGCTATTTATACTGTCAAAATCATTTACAATTTTAAGCTTAGATTTAAACTATTGATCATTCATTATAAATAATACTGACCTAGGTTGCAGTAACAATGTTACACCACATTTCATCATGTATGAAAGTGAAACTGTATTATTTCTTTTATTTTCCATGTTGACAAGATAATTATCGCTTGGATAGATCTTTATAGGTCAAGGTGACTGCCAATATATTGTTGTTACGTGAATCTGGGCCAAATGTATGAGAAAACGATGAGTGTGACAATTTATTGATGCTGAGATGGCACGGAAGTTGTGTCAGGATTGTAGTAGATGTTCAACCTCCCTATTATAGGTCCATGTTGTCCCCTTTCTAGTTAGATCGATGTCAAAACTCCTATAACTTATAAAAGAGTTTTGTGACTCACCGAACTGACTAACAAACAATGCCCAACCTAAATCGCTGAAGATAGAAACATGAAATTTGGAATATATGTTCTACAGAGTGCACTAAGAAATAATTCGCGAAGTCACGGGTCAAAAGCTCGTCAATGAATAAAAACATAACTTTGACATTGACCATGACCTTTATTGGAACTCCAGTGGGTCCAAGTAATATACAAAATGATTCATCATCAGCCTATATACATCCTACTGCAGGGCACAGGCCTACCCTCAAGCAATGTACGGGCATCAGTCCACAATGCATGCCCAATGTGGATTGGTAGACTTTACATATGCATCAGAATTTCTTTCTCAGCGTATGCAGATTTCCTGACTATGTTTTCCTTCACCATTACATAAGTTAGAAAAACTCATTGGTACATGGCATGTAGTCCGTGCGGATTCGAATCCAGACCCACATGTTTCAGTGTCCATACCTCTTCGCAACACGCCATCAATGATATTATAGAAAATTATTCAACATAACATAAATATTCAACATTCAGCTCTCAAACAGTGAAGAAAAACATACACTTGTGTAATAACCAGATATGATAAACGAGGAAGGTGAATTTTAATTCAGCATAGCATAAGCATAATATGCTTACGACAATATTCCCCGAGGGGGTAGTCAGAGATATTCTGATACCTCAGAACATCCACGTTTCACTAGTACCGAAACTCTGTCCAATTTTAATTCAAAGTTTATTTATGATATAGCCTTTTATTTTTTCATTCCATATCCTAAGCTTTCTACATTTCAAATGTTGTTAGTATTATTAGTAGTATGTTCAGTTCACTTTTTAAATTGTTTAGTATGGTTAGTTCTCTTCTTTGTTTGTGATATGGACCTCACTTTGGGTAAAGGCCTCCTCCATACCCTTCCACGCCTCCCTGTCTATGCCCGTGCTCATCCAGTTCTCTCCAGCTATCTTAGCGATGTCATCAGCCCACCGTTTGATCAAAGTTTATTTAATTGATCACAATGTCTTACCCTGACAAAGAGTGTTTCTTTTAAATAACTGAGCCACAAGGGGTTGATTCTAATTTGATATTTCGGTACATTCTAGTGATTTTAGTGCCTGATACAGATATTTTTTCTGTTAAAGTACTTATGCACATCTCCCATAGTCTGTTGTGGTAGTAAAGTTGATTAAAAGTCATGCAGGGCTGGAATGCAGTGACAACATTAAAGGTATGTATTAACAACCTAATGGCATTTTCACAACATAAAAGTTGGAATTATGAACGTTGTTAAGAGTTCTGTAGCCTGATAGATACGCTATAACTTTTTTGGCCAGTTATTAACATGTTAGCCGACACAAATACCATAGCATCTGAAATCTGCTACCGTTCTGTGATACAGGTGCTATAGCAGATGCCATACCAATCGCTGTCACATTCTAACATGCACTGATGATGTAATATGGTAGAGGCTGTTTTAGTAAAGATACATTTTGTATACAAAATGAGGGATTGGAGAATAAGTAAAAAGGAAAGAACAGAGTGGAGAATGTCGGGTGCCTATGTCTCAGGACAACACAACCAAATGTATGATTAGGATAAGTTAAGTAAAGTGTGGAATAAGGAAAAAACATGGTGTCGGTGAATAAAGGCTATTTCATTAATTATTAACATGGGTGAGTTAATATCGGCGAATATGTTAATAATTTGGTTTATTTACATCAGGCATGTCAAACATGCGGCCAGCGGGCCGCATGCAGCCCACACTGCACTTTCTTGCGGCCCGATCCGCTGACTCAGATGCAGTTTAGAAGTTATAGTCAAACACACCTTCTTGGGAAGAGAATGATTTATTACCAGTCCCTTTTAATGATCGATACAAATTCTCTAAGTTCTTTGCGGCCCACTGATTCTACTATAATTATGAATGTGGCCCACCAATGAATTTGAGTTTGACATGCCTGATTTACATAGACTTGGAGTTTCACAAATAATGAATCAGAATCAGAATCAGAATCAGAATCATTTATTGCCATAAACTATGGTTTACGGCAATAAATGATTGCCCGTTAACGTTACCGTTTGCCGTTGATTTTTTTTTGGTTTCTGTACTTTATACCTATGGGTATAAAGTACAGAAGGAGAGTGATTATATCATAGGACCAATACAGTTTGCCCAGGGAAAACTGGGTATACATGATATTGGTCGAGTGAATGACACAAGCGGGCCACGATGGCACGATGTTACGCAGTTTGACATAAAATTTATCTGTGTAATATACTGTTTTTTGTGAGAAAAATAACTAAGGTAAGGTATAGGTTGAGACTAAGAAGGGCATATGTGAGGTACCTTTTGGAAGGTATTTAAAATTTACGTGATGTAAGTAGAAAATTCTTTTAAAAGGATTTTATGGACATTTTTACTTCTCAGATCGAGTAATTGAGATGTACAAAAGAAATATTTTGTTCACCTGACCCATTATACGGTCCCCGGGCCCCCGTAAACTGTACGGTTCAAAGGTTAAAAGGCAATTTGATATTAGATACTAGACCTACTAAAGGACAAATAATGCTTTATCATTCTATTGTAAAATTATGATGACTTGCGACTGATGTTGAAATATAGGTTAATTTTATGATATTCAAATTGAGTATCATCCCACACCGTGTTTATGACTTTGACAGGTGTTTGTTTACATGTTTTCTCCGTATTCTACGACATCCGATGAATCCTGTAGGACTCAATCAACTCAAACATAGGTTATAACATGTTAGATAACGTCCAAAAACATTGTCTAGATCAATTTAACTAACTGCTGCCGACCTACGTCGTAGGTCAGCGACAAATGGGCTGCAGAGCACACAACTCACACGTTGAGTCAGAATTTTATAGCATTCCACAGAGTTAGTACCGCGTGAGTATCATTGTTTTGAGCTTAGCTTTGCGCGAGCATAAATTTTGATCGGACTCACCTGCCAAGGGTTGACCTTCGGTATCGGAGCTTCGACAAACTTCTTCGGCTGGTCGTCAGCGGCCTGCTGTTGCTCGGCGGTTTGACTCGGCTCAGCGTGAGCCTGTGGTGTCTTGTGCTGCCTCGGGGGCGCTCTCCTGTCACGGTCCCTGCGGCTCTTCCCCGGACGTCTCCCGTGCGCTATCACGGGCACGAACCCTTCTTCCTCCTCCTCGTCCTGCCTAGGGGCCGTGTCAGGCACCTCCTCGGCAACCTCCTCTATATTTTCCTTATTGCTGTCACTCTGACGAAAGTTTAGTACGGACGCGTAAGAGGGCCCAGCCCCCTCGGAGACGCGCGCGGCCATGCCGCCGCAGCCTCTGTTATGTAAGACCAGGCGCGCGCTCCGCGCCACCCGACGATCACGAGCGCGCTGCCATATTCCTTAACAACGCATGCTTGGGCTTCCAACCCACAAATCTCGAACCAACCTCACGAGACGCGATCCAAGCGAAGGTCAAACTGTTATACTGCGACACACGATGATTTCGCTTAACAACGGAGCTCTATTCGCGAAAATTATGCGACAACTTTTCGGGGCACACCGCACTGACCCTGGATGGGACCGTATTTACATCGAAAAAATCCACTTCCGTCCACCACTTCCAACTTTTATAACACACTGAACGATCCGTTGGCACTGTATCTATCGATGTACGGTACTAGTTGGATCGAAAATCGCCTTTTTAATCAGAAAATCACTATAGAACCATATTTTGTTCACAATTCTCACATGTGCTCGGACGCCCAAAAAGGGATTTTTCCGCAGAACACACGGAACTCGCAGAAGACTGTCTTCTAATTTTACACGCGGACGTTTACTCACTAGAGGGCGCTGAAAAACATTTGACATTTGATGCGTTCAATTTATCAGGAATTTAAATGATTTTAACAAATTAATAAGAAATATTTAGAACTCCTAACTAACATCAAACGTACAATATTTTCTAAAACAATAACAGAAATGTCTGCTCACGCTGTTCAATGCCAGGTTTTTAGAAAATTTTGAAACTAATCGGTATTATTTTGAACGCAACATTGACGCAAAAGGTCACATTTTTTCCCTTGTTGCTGGATCAAAGGATAATCATTTTTAATTATTTTTTTTATTTAATTAGGCCAAAGTTTTCTCCTAATTTTGTAAGTTTCAAGTCAAAAATATTCTCCGAATTTTAATTTGTTGATATAACTTGAAAGAAAAAGTAAATTGTCTATGATGTGGGAGAATTTACTTGGTGCCATTTTGGTGCCATTGCTCTTGGTCTTGAACTGCGATTTTTGAAAATCATACGAGTGAATTGGCAGTAGAAAGATGCATAATCTCCATAGTACCTAATTTTGACATTTTCTACTGCCAAGTCGCTCGTATGATTTTCAAAAATCGCACTTTTGGTGTGTTTCTTCAAGTGTTTCGTCGTAGTATATTATTTTTAGTGATATTTGTGACACGATTTATACAAAAATTGCATTTATTATGAGAAGCCGTCTGCCGTCGACGTGCCATAAGATAACGTTGAAAAAACCTTACAAAAGACATCGTCTGTATGGGCTAGATCCCTTTGCCTTGAATGATGTGAAGTGCGATTTTTTAAAATCATACGAACGAAATGGCAGTAGAAAGATGCCTAAGTGCGATTTTTGAAAATCATACGAGCGACTTGGCAGTAGAAAATGTCAAAATTACTATGGAGATTATGCATCTTTCTACTGCCAAACCGCTCGTATGATATTCAAAAATCGCACTTCATGAGAGTCGCGTGGCTAGAGGGCTTTCGAGTGGACGTCTGTCGTTGGCTCGCGATTTAAGTAGCCACGCGGCTCCGCCATTTTATGGCGGTTTCGAGTGTGTGTTTTTGTATAAAAGCGGGGCTTTGAGATCGCCATATCCAATTACCGTACAACGTCAAGCACTAATTGCTCTTTTTAAACTAGATACTGGCAAAATCCACCAAGGAAACGCCATTAAACAAAAATAAAATAGAATAGAATAGAATAGAATAGAAGATGCCATGATCTCCATAGCAATTTTGACATTTTCTACTGCCAAGTCGCTCGTATGATTTTCAAAAATCGCACTTGTGGTCGGGAACTTGTTGGAAACTCGGATCAAAAGTGCGATTATTGAAAATCATACGAGCGACTTGGCAGTAGGAAGACGCATAATCTCCATAGTAATTTTGACATTTTCTACTGCTAAGTCGCTCGTATGATTTTCAAAAATCGCACTTCAAGATTGAAACAAAGTCGGAAATGAAATTAAGGCTCTAAACAGACGATGGGCATGGTGCCCGCAGGCCGTCAGCGCAGGCACATGCTGTCAGGACGCCCCTTCATGGAATTTACTACATATGTGTGCATTACCTACACACACATATTTATATTTTCATCGTCCAAAGCAGACTAACGTGACCACTGTGCCCGCGAGCAAAAGTGTCCCTAGTCTACACAGTCCCTTACATGCATCTAAAAATTAATTTAATAAAGAAAAGCTACACAAGACAGTAAAAAAGGACTAAAAAGTATTAAAAACAGTAACAAGAAATAAAATTCTTTAAATATTAAATATCACAATTGAGCCTAGTAGGCTGTTCAAGTGTTCACTGTTACATTTCAAACACTAGGGGAAGTCTTGGGATGGTCTTGAGTCTTTAGTTAAAGATGGTTAAAGTATCTAGTAATAGATACTGTTTTTTATTTTATAAGTATGTACTGTGGATACGAGCGACTTGGCAGTAGGAAGACGCATAATCTCCATAGTAATTTTGACATTTTCTACTGCTAAGTCGCTCGTATGATTTTCAAAAATCGCACTTCAAGATTGAAACAAAGTCGGAAATGAAATTAAGGCTCTAAACAGACGATGGGCATGGTGCCCGCAGGCCGTCAGCGCAGGCACATGCTGTCAGGACGCCCCTTCATGGAATTTACTACATATGTGTGCATTACCTACACACACATATTTATATTTTCATCGTCCAAAGCAGACTAACGTGACCACTGTGCCCGCGAGCAAAAGTGTCCCTAGTCTACACAGTCCCTTACATGCATCTAAAAATTAATTTAATAAAGAAAAGCTACACAAGACAGTAAAAAAGGACTAAAAAGTATTAAAAACAGTAACAAGAAATAAAATTCTTTAAATATTAAATATCACAATTGAGCCTAGTAGGCTGTTCAAGTGTTCACTGTTACATTTCAAACACTAGGGTAAGTCTTGGGATGGTCTTGAGTCTTTAGTTAAAGATGGTTAAAGTATCTAGTAATAGATACTGTTTTTTATTTTATAAGTATGTACTGTGGTTTAAGCCTTGGTCATTATCTCAATACTGTACCATTGATGGTACTTCCCGATTGTACTTCTGGTCCGGCGCGAATCGATGGACTTCCACTGCTGGACATAAATAGTACTTAAAAAAAACTACGTGGCTTTTTTTCGTGCCAGCGCTGGCGCGCAAAATTGGCGCCGCGAAATTGTCGTCCTAGGTATTAAACCTGCCTTTAGAGATAAGATAACAATTCCAAAGAATTAATTCCTAAGGATAAGTACAATCAGGATCTGTAGGGCAATACATGCCCAACATAGTTTGGCAGTTCCTACAATAATGATAAACATCTTTACAAGACATCATAATGTAAGGCAAAGGCGCGCAAACCCAACAACAGAAAAGACAAAGGGTCATCGCGCATAAATGCGTGCACAAAGTCACTTTACTCGTCACCATGGTCATCCCAGAATACCCACACTCAGGGCAAATGGCTGGCATCGATGCATAACCAAAGCCAAAGACTCTAGCAGACGTCCGCGGTGGCGGCGGAATCGGGTTGTCAACGTAAATGTCGAAAGCTGTGGTATAATTCGGAGGAGGAGTATGAACCACGAAAGACGGGGAAGGAATAAAAGTGCCCATTAACCTGGGTCTTCTTTGATGTGACATTTGTCTTAAAACGAAGGAATACGATGGTGGAGCATTAACAGATGGAGTGGATGGGCAAGGGGTGAGGCTATCCGGACCACTCGTGTTTTTGTTTAGTGGATTGACGACATTTGCTCTATTGAAAGATATATTTGATCTCATCTGACCCAGGGTAGCGCATATTGCAGAATTTTCGTTCAGCTTTGACAGAGCTTGGAGGAACAACGATTGGGGTTGATCCAAGGGACCAATTTTTAAAGACATCGGTGAGGGTAGATTTAAAAACGTTCTGTACAATGGCTGGGTGGTTATAGGACTACGTGCAATTGCGTTGGCTTGACAAGTTTGTGAACTTGAGGGTTGATTATTGTTTACATTTGATATTGATTGTGCTAAGAGGAAGGGTTTCGGAGCTTGAGGTGTATTGTTTACATTTGATATTGATTGTGCCAAGGAGGGTTTCGGAGCTTGAGGTGTATTATTTACATTTGATATTGATTGTGCCAAGGAGGGTTTCGGAGCTTGAGGTGTATTGTTTACATTTGATGTTGATTGTGCCAAGGAGGGTTTCGGAGCTTGAGGTGTATTATTTACATTTGATATTGATTTTGCCAAAACGAAGGGTTTCGGAGCTTGAGGTGTCGTGTTCTCTAAAGTAAATACAATAATTTCTTTTGAGGTGTCGGATAATTTGCTATCGCTTTCTTGATTAGATATCATAGATGTTTCAGCCACCGCAGCGGAAGGAGGAGTATCTGGAGGATCCATCATGAGGTCTAAAAGAGAGGAATACAATGAAGAAGTTGTTTACGTCATTAACTTGATAGTAAAAGAATTAGATCTGTAAAGCATGAACCTGTTATTCAAACAAATGATGATGTGGTAATTGTTATCAAGTCTAGGAATTGTTTGAAGTTGTTTGGTAATTTTATAATTCCTATTTGTATTAACATTATTGATAATCACAAAGCGGTTTGAGTGTGAAATGAAAATGACAATGTCATTTGTGAATGTCATTGTCATTAATTTCTGCGCTTGAAACTAGGGAACAGATTATTTAATAGTTACTACACTAGGGCTTGAAAACGTACCTAAGCAAAGAAATTCTTCGTCTATGGCTTGAAATATTGAATTTCTTTGGTGTTTGAGGTTTGACACGGAGGAGAAGAGGAGACAAACATTGAGGTTTTTGGTTTGGTGGCATCTAGGTACCGTTTCCTTTGCTTAAGTCACTACCTATTTAAAAAAAATGATTTCATTGTCTATGAAGGGGCCCATTCACAGTAGTCCTACATGCAGGACTACGAGGCCACACACTATCCTGCAAGTAGGACTACTCATACATTTTGTCCAAGGTCATCGGACGCTTTGTAGGACTGCAACACCATTCACGATCCGATATTGGTGTAGGACTGCAACTACTGCAAGACGGACTACTGTGAATGGGCCCCTTGACAAGTAATAAAGTGTTGCCAGGTCGAACAGTTTTCAAAGTCTCAGCTCCATTCCTTTTTATTTATTTCTTATAAATTTCAGTTTATTTTAAGATTAAAAATAAAGAAATAAAATTATGAAATTTTTTGATCAATGTTTCAATTTATTTTATCAGTTTGGTTTAAAGATTCAATAAATAATAGATTGTTTACTTCAATTTTCAGTCTTGCAACTGCCCATTAGCAACTGTCAGAATTTTCCACTTCTGTTTCCGGTCTTTTCACTCCTCCGTGGCATGGCGGATGGTCTTTACCACCGCTAATAGTGTTTTTTGGAGGAATATCTTCGCTAAAATAGCGAAATGGTAAGTTTCCGCTACATAAACGTGCTTATAATAATTGTAAATGGTAATTGTGGTGAAAAATATGTTAGTGAAAGTGTTATCAATGGCACTAATAAATGTTGGTGCTTGATCCACGTGTTTATTCACATTTCTTAGAAATAACAACAATCTGAAGATGTTCCGTAAGTTTTTACTCTTTTATTGACTGAGGAGATCGCAGTTTCATTATTATTTGCCTCTTTTGGTAATTATAAATACGTTTTACTAGGGTGGAAATGTTGTTCGTCCGGCATGCGAAAATTGCACTCACGCTTCTGAAATCGGTGTTTATTTTAGGCAAAGACTCCAGAAATTTCGAATGTATCCTCAATTACTCCTATTTATCATAACTTGTGATATAATTTTACCTTTTACACTATGTTATTCCGAGAGAGGAGTGTTTAAATTTTTTGAGGTTAGGTCTTAAAAGATTTTGTTTTCCGGTATGTTTGTGGTTATATGACCATCACAATCAGGCCTGTCTCTTCATATTTAGTTTCTCTGATGTACTTTGTGAACCAGAAATATCTTTGAAGTAAGTTTTTTAACATAACCTGAATGTTTCTATTGCAAAATAATTTTTGCACCCTTATGAACATAGAGTAAATGTCCAGTTTTTTCTATTGTACGCTGACCAGACTCCTACTTCCGGGCAAAGCATTCTGCAATTTATTGTCCAAAATTTAAATGCAGTAGCCAATTTTGTATTATAAATTCAACTAAAATAAACATGTTTTTTGTTTGGTGATGTCCCATCCAATAGCCTAAGTATATTTTCTGTAGAAGTATATGTGCTTTGTGTTCGCCCCAAACTCACCCATATTTTACACATACCTTCCGAACTTATGGTATTTTCTTTTCATTCTCGGGGCATGCAGGTTCCCTCACAATGTTTTCTTCATCGCTGAGCTTGTAAATGATAAATACAACCGTACATAAATTCGCATGATTGAGGCGCTAGCTCTCTTCCGTATGGAGTATCATCACTCATGTCAGAGTAACAATACATTGGCCTCGATTCGGACTGTGCCACGACTTAACTAAACTAAATTTATTCCTGTCACTTCCTAAAATAAGATTAAGAAAAGAGACAGAAAACCAACAGCTGACTTTAGTGCTGTCAAAGTGATGTTGCACGCCCAAAAACGCTTTAAATAAGATGGCGTACATTATGATGGCATCTTATTTTGGGCGTGTAACGTCACTTTGACAGGACTAAAGTCAGCTGTTGGTTTTCTGTCTCTTTTCTTAATCTTATTTTAGAAAGTGACAGGAATAAATTTAGTTAAGTCGTGGCACAGTCCGAATCGAGGCCATTGTATCACAAAATTAAACAAAAACCATGTATGTGTTCTAAATGGAAGCCATAAAAACTACAATATCGTGTCACTGGTACATTGCACTTGTTTTACTAAACCACTTTTCCTAAGGAACTTATGAACCTAAAAACATAACAAAGAAGTTTGGCGGAAGGCCATATAATTTAAGACCCAGACATGGAGGTCCCATACATGAATGAAACTTAGTAATATGTGTAGAGTGAAAGAAAACTAACAAAAATGTAAATTGGTTGTAATCTGTAGAAGTTGGGGGAAAGGTATTTATCCTTATGATACCTTTTGTATCAAGTGTTTGAAACTCGTAATCTTTCTTATTAGATAGTCCACTCAATATGGGACTGACATGTACAAAATGTGTTTTGTATAAAACCCTCCTGACCATAGTAGCAAATAGGGTGGGTGGCCCGATACTCAGGCACTGGACTTCAACCCATGTAGTGCCAGCTAGCCGCGCCTCTAAATAAATATTTTTCCAATATCTATATGACATGTCTATAATTGTATTTAATTTTATATGTTTTGTGTTTGTTTGTATTTGGAATTTGAATTGTTATTCTGCCTACTAACATAGTTATAAGTGCATTTTTGTTATTAACACATATGGACAAAAGAAGTCTGAAATAAATGATATACAGTACAATAAAAGTCCCTTAAAAAAAATAGATTAAAAAAAAAAAAAAAAAAATAGTCCACTCAATCTTCTACGCATTCATTGTGTTTATTTTAATGAAAATGCACGATAACCGTACCATATTATAATAATCAAAGATCGGAATCTGGGTGCGATTTTAGACGTTATCACTAACATGGATATGACTTGGAAATCCCGGGATTCCGGAAAGTCGAGGAAATTATTACCTAATTTGTGTTTAAATAAAGCTGTTCTATTTTGTTAATATTTAAATCAAGAAAAATATACCCTGGAATATCATTATTATTCTATTATTTACTTAGTTTAGTAATCAGTTTCCTGTTATTCATTTAAAGGGACAGATTGTGTATACTACAAGCAGTAGAATCATGTTCATTTGGAATCCTAGTAATGTATTTACATCCGTTACTTTGGTACCGAATCCCGGAACATCCCGGGAAATCCCGGGATTTTTCGTCATATCCATACTTTTGATAGTAATCGCACCCGTAGTTCCGATCTCTGATAATAATGGAAGAAAATGGAATCACACACACTATCAGTTCAACCAAGGCTGTGCACATTGTTTTGGATCACGTCTAGAATTAAAACCATTTGCTGTACTTTTTTATAATGTTTACGACTGTGATCTGTTTATGTGCCTAATAAATAAATGAAATAAATGAAATGAAAAGACAAATACGTTCCGTAACGATCAAAAATATCTCAGTGATTATATTAGATGAAAATAGCTGTCATGGCTGCATTTTGCTACTGCATTTTGGATGATTTGTCCATTTCACTAGTAATTTCTACTTTTGAATCCGGACTTCTGGAGATGTGGAAGTTTTTTAAAAAATGCCTTATTTTTTTCTGCTTATAATAATTATGACCACAATCCTGAATGGCTTTTAGATTTCGGAAAAATGGCTGGGTCCAAATCTGCCAATCTTCTTTTCACACAAATGTTCAATCAGCTGATTGCATTTAGTCATTTTCTTTTCTCATATTTTCAAGGTGCTACTTTTCGGCTGTTTTTCTTCAGACAGAACCTACAAAGAAAATTCCCAGTAATTAACATAACATCAATATTCTTTATTTGCACACCAAAAACATACAGCAACAAGAACAGAATAAAACGGGTCGAGTGCGAGTCGGGCTACTCGCGATCCGAGGGTTCCGTACTACACCACCACAGAACACAACATTATTAACATAGAAAAAAAAACTTTTTTTGTCCGGGACCTTTAGCGCGAGAGCGACTCACACTTGGCCGGTTTTTAGTATTTGTTATTTTGTAGAGTTTGATCTAAAATCACACTAAGTTTACCGCTTTTATGTATTACCGTTTTTACGATAGAGCGTTTAATTTTTTGACATTTTTATTATTTTTTAATAAATCCACCAGAATAACACACATTCAGTGAAAATTTCAACTATCTAGCTGTTACAGTTCAAAAGTTACAGCCCTAAATAGGTCGGACAGACGGACGGACAGACGGACGGACAACGTAGGCTTAGTAATAGGGTCCCGTTTTCAACCTTTGAGCACGGGACCCTAAAAACTAATATAGGCAATTGTCGTTCCTACTGGATTAATAACTGACGAAACGAGATATTTATAAAAATATTCAGTTCGTAAAATTTCCCAACTCCCCTAACTCTATCTGGTTGCGCCCCATGGTTCTCTAGATACATAATGGGGTAAAGTAAACAGTTCCCTTAGGAAACACGGCCGAGACCATCAGGCTTGTGTGTCGACATGCGGAACACATTTTTTTTTACTTTATTTTGAAATGGTTGTAATAGGAGAGGAAGCACAAATAAGTTTTGTAAGAGGCATTAGCCCAGCAGTGGTACCAAACCCACTACCTCCGTGTCGACAGCCCGTTGCTCTTAACCATTAGACCCTACGAATAAGAATGTATAGATATGTAAATCAAGCTCTAAAAGTGGCACCAAAAAAAGTACACCGTATTCTAATTTTGTTCTTTAAAAACTACACCTTGCTGCCAAAACTCATACAAAATGTCATTTTTCATTAAATTTTATTATATTATTATATCAGCCGTCGTCCCATTGTTGGGCAAAGGCCTCCCTCCGTTCTCTCCATGCGTCCCGGTTTTGCGCTTTGATAGGCCAGTTCTTTAAGAAACTATCGATTTCGTCTCGCCATCTTTTTCTTGGTCTGCCTCGACGCCGATTTCCTTTTGCTGGGGACCAGTTTGTAGTGGTTTTGGCCCACAGGTCATCTGGCATGCGGCAGACATGTCCAGCCCAATCCCACTTTAGATTGGCAGCGGTGGTGGCAACGTCTGTCACTTGGGTTCTGGAGCGAATGATCTCATTTCTGACCCGGTCTATCAGTTTCAAACCAAGGATGCTGCGCTCCATAGCCCTTTGACAAACCTTG
This sequence comes from Agonopterix subpropinquella, assembly GCA_922987775.1. NCBI lineage: Eukaryota > Metazoa > Arthropoda > Insecta > Lepidoptera > Depressariidae > Agonopterix > Agonopterix subpropinquella. The sequence goes on along the minus strand of OV277718.1, from coordinate 5,054,465 downwards.
AGGCTTGACTTCTGATCTTTAGTCAAAGACCACGTTTGGGCACCGTAGGTGAGAATTGGAAGAATGCACATGTCCATGAGCTTGCGTTTGAGTGGCAATGGGAGATGTCCTTTCATGTGTTCTTTCATGGACCAAAAGCTCCTCCAGGCATTTTCGGTGCGTCTTGCAACTTCTTTTTCTTGTCTAGCCTGGAAAGAGACGATTTCATTAGGTGCCAAAAATTATTTTGGTTTTGTTTAGAGTTATTCTTCTATAGTTATTCTTATTCGTAGATTAGACCACGGAGACAGACCATTAATAAATAATTTCTCTTACAGAGTCTATCGGTAGCCCGACCGCTCGTGTCGGTGTACTCTGAGAAGAGCGAAGTGGTGCCCGGAGCTTCGTTGCCGCTTCCCTTCGTCTTCAAGTCGCCCATCAGGCCGGACCTCGTTAACGATGTCCATGTATCTATGGCCAAGAATGCTCGCCAGCCCTACTGCGTCAGCAAGGAGGCCGGTAAGTTTGCTATATACAATGTGTTAATGAATTAACGCAAAACTAGAAAGTAGATAATAAGTATGTAAATATTGCACTAAATGTCCACATTCATCGGCCACTACATGCCGTTGAGTGTTACTGCGAAGTAAGTGCTAAATCAACGGAGTGACATGGCGTTCTGGACTTGCTTCACTGTGGCGGGGACGGGTGCAGCGTTGCTACTACAAACTATTTTTTAAGCCAGACGATCTTCTTATCGTGTGGGCAGCAAGCCCTGGGGTCAGAGTGTTTCAGACAACCTTATGGCCTCTAACATGGTTCACAAGCCAGACTATGATTTTTCAGATATAAATTCAAAGGCCTACTTAATATACCAACTTGAACCTTTATTCAGCCAATTTCTCATACACTTTCACATCTAAACTATTATAAAACTGACAGAAATGTGTCTGCACATTGAAGTATTTACAAAAAAAATTACGACATGGCTTTTACCTGTCCCTGATTCCCAATCACAAATTTTTGGATTTTTTGTCTGTCTGTTTGTTTGTTCGAGTATCACGCAAAAATTACTGAACCGATTTTGATGTAACTTTTTTGTTTGATACCTTATCATATGACTTAAAATCTGGTATATAATTTATGCGGACGAAAAGCTCGCTTATTATTACTACAGGGTGTTAGGTTAAACAGTTCCTTTTTTTAAGGGGTGACTTAATCCATGATATTAAAAATCTTTCCCCAAGAAACCTACAGGAAATTCGCAACATTTTTTTTCGGCTTTTCAATCAAACGTTCAGCCAGCTGATTGCATTTAGTATGGAAAAACTAAACATTTTTTTTTCGAAATTCCTGTAATATGTTTCTCTGGGGAAGTTGTTCGGTATCGGGTACAATCACCCCTTAAAGTAATGCAACTGTTTACCCTAACACACTGCATAAAGTTAGTTTATGGTTTTTGTTTCAATCATTCAACCTAATCAGCCCATATCAACCAACTGCTGGGTATAGGCCTTGGTTTTAAACAAAAAAAAAAACGTAGATATTAATATGATCCCTAAGAGCAAAAGCCTCCAAATATTGTCCACTTATATCTTATTCCTTTCACATCCGATTCGAGCAGTCGAAAATGTCAATTTACTATGGAGACGTGCATCTTTCTACTGCTGATTTGTCATTAAAAAAAAATCATACTCCAGCCCCCGCGGCATGATGGCGCGATACATATCTATCGCACCCTACCTCTCTTTCTTTTTGCGCGCGAACGAACGAGCCAGCAGGCGCGATAAAGCCTTTATCGAGGTGCCATGCCGCGGGCGCAGGAGTGCAATTTTTGAAAGTCAAATCAGCAGTAGAAAGATGCGTATCTCCATAGTAATTTTGACATTTACAACTGCTGATTTCAACGAATGAGTTTCAAAAATTGCACTCCTGAAGACATTTAGACTTGTTTAACAACGATTAAATAGGGACAAAATGATGATCAATTACACGTGTTTTAAGGTTAAGTGTTTGTGCAGGTCACCAGACCAGTGCCGAGTCGTGGGGTACCGGTCGTGCTGTAGCCCGTATCCCCCGTGTGCGCGGCGGTGGTACCCACAGGTTTGTACCATTATCTATCGATGATAATATTTCGACTACACACAATTTCACGGAACCATTTTTCGACTTCACACAATTTTTCACAGAATTTCAAGGAGCTATTTTTCGACTTCACACAAATTTTCACATAATTTCAAGGAGCTATTTTTCGACCTCGCACCCATTTCACAAAAATTCAAGGAGCTAATTTTCGACTTCACACTATTTACACAAAAATTCAAGGAGCTATTTTTCGACTTCACACTATTTACACAAGCATTCAAGGAGCTATTGTTAGACTTCACACAATTTTTATATAAATTAGAGAAGCTATTTTTTCGACTTCACACTATTTTTACAGAATTTCAAGTAGCAATTTTTGGACTTCACACTATTTTGTATAGAATTTAAGCTATTTTTTTTCGACTTCACACAATTTTTTATGGAATTTCAGCAATTATTCGGTTTTACACTATTTTTCACAGAATTTCAAGGAGCTATTTTTCGACTTCACACAATTTACACAGAAGTTCAAGGAGATATTTTCAAATTGTACACTATTTTGCACATAATTTCAAGAAGCTATATTTTGACTTCTTACACAATTACTAAACTATCTTTCACAGAATATCAAGGAGATATTTTTTAATTTCACATATTTTCACATACTTACATAATTAGTAATTACAAAGATATATTTTTCAACCTCACAATTTACCACAGAATTTCTAGGAGCTATTGTTTTCTACAGAACCTACAAAGTATAACATTGTTCTGTCAAAATTGTTGTAGTATTTAAAAAAAATCAATGAATCTCGAATATTTCTCAACTCCCCTAACTCTATCTGGTTGCGCCCCATGGTCCTCTAGATACATAACGGGGTAAAGTAAACAGTTCCCTTAGGAAACACGGTCGAGACCATCCGGCTTGTGTGTCGACGTGTGGAACACATTATGATCTCTACTTCTCTTCCTCTGCCTGCAACTTTACTAGCAGTATATTTTGATTAGGCTTTTGATTGTAATAAAGATTTTATAATTTTTACTGCCCCGCGCAAACCTTCATTGTGTCATCAGCAGTGATCGGAACGATGGGATTGTCCAGTTTGATGGTCTGAACCACATATGAAAATTTAGAAAGGAAAGAAATTCCAAGATGGCGCTGATAATGACGTCATCAATGACGTCAAGCCATCTAACGTGATCGCGCTTACACCAAATCGGGACGCGTTTGAGAGCGCTAAAATCGATTTTGGCGCAATTCGGACCGCGGCCTAAACGAGAGCCTATAATTGCGGAACAACTAGTCTTGTTTGGGGTTAAGAGACTGCCATGATTCTTGACATTCAAAATTTGGCTCTAAGTTACGGAATAAAATCCAAAGTTGCGTATTTCATGCCACCTTGTCTAAAAAGTGACAGAAAAGTTTGTTAGTAGAATTACACGCGTAACTCGTCCATATTTAAATGGTCTAAAACTTCAATTTATAATTATACAGGGTGAAATTGATATCATTAGCATCCTTTTAAACTAAGAGTCTAACCATCAAACTGAACAACTTTTACTATGAGGGCAAAAAGATCGGAGTAAAAAAAAAATATCTGCTCTTCCATAATAAACTGCAACGTCTATTCGACTCAAATGTATGCAACAGCTGATTTTTTGTTGCTCCGATTAAATTGCTCCCATAGTAAAAGTTGTTCAGTTTGATGGGAAGACTCTTAATTTAAAAGGATGCTAATGATATCAATTTCACCCTGTATATGTAGTGATGTTCTAATAATTAATGCATGGTGTATTCAAACCGATAATTTAGGCTGCATCTTTCAGCATTTTAAAATTTAGTAAACATTCGAGCTTGCGGGCAGGGTGGATTTGCGTAAAATCAGTCAATCGAATTTTCCTCGCTTGACAAAATCATCATCTTATTTAAGAGCAACGCTCTTGTCGGTGGAGTATTCGCCAATCCTGTCTCTTTCGTTCTTCTTCTTGAGTTCTTGATACGATACGACGGGCTAGATAAGAACTGACAGAATCAATCTACTTTATTGGTTGATTTTACACATCTCCCTTCGCTCCATCTGCCTTTGTGCATTCCTTAGTAAATATTTGAAGTTGGTTACACGAACATACATCATCGTATTGACCCCCACCCTCCCAACAGGTCAGGACAGGGTGCGTTCGGTAACATGTGTCGCGGAGGACGCATGTTCGCGCCGACCAAGCCGTGGCGCCGCTGGCACAGGCGCGTCAACGTGCGCCAACGCCGCGCCGCCGTCGCTGCCGCCGTTGCCGCCGCCGGCGTGCCCGCGCTCGTGCAGGCAAGAGGTGAGTCTATCTAACACCGAGCTATGTCTCTCTTAACACACACATAGGCGCGTCGACGTGCTACAATTCCGCGCCGCCGGCGTACTACAGCATCGCGCCGCCGGCGTGCCTGCGCTCGTGCAGACTCGAGGCGAGTCTGAGACCGAGTTACCGCCTGGCTACGTGACAGAGTGAACTGCGGCACGAATTACTATTTTAAAAACCGACTTCAAAAGTAAAAAAAAGGTAAGAAATAATATTTCAGACTATTACTCTTACGTTCGAATCTATTAGAAAATTAATTTGTTTTATCGAAGTCGCTGTCAAGCCGGTACGATTCGCGACAGGGCTTGCAGTAATTTTTTGGCTTGGCTTGGCTTGACAGCGACATCGATAAAACAAATTAATTTTCTAATAGACTCGAACGTAAAAGTCATAGGCTGAAACATTATTTTTTACTTTTGAAGTCGGTTTTTATTTTTGTTTTGTAATTTTTTTTTTATTTCATAACTTTCAGTGATTAAATATGTTAGTTCGACTCAGATATCCGTCTCTTACTTATACACGCAAAGGGTACATTGAAACAAAGCAAATGGTTCAATCGCAGACGATTTGCTGTCAACTTTTGAGGAGTTCTATTGTATAGCTCTGAAGCGCGTCATCAGATCTTCACAAAATTAAAATGAGATGAACTTGGTTATACCCTTTAAACAAACAAAGATTTTTTTTTTTTAATTGGTTCACAATTGACGAAAATATCGGTGAACATACATAAAAAAAATACATACAGCCGAACATAGAAATCCTTTTTTTGAAGTCGGTTAAAAATACACTGTCTACGCGCCGCTGCCTGCTTGCGTAATTAATAGTAGGAACACAACGCTCAGGCTGAGATTCAGAGACGATTTTTAATTCCTAGTTCGAACTAATTAGGGTGAAAAATGTTTGAATTATACATACGGGAGTTCGAACTAAAACTTAAAAATCGTCTCTGAATCTCAGTGTATTCTAAAATCGCGATTCACGCGTTCGCCCTGCCCTGTGGCCAGGAGTGCTATTTTTGAAACTCATTTGTTGAACTCGGCAGTTGAAAATGTCAAAATTACGATGGAGATACGCATCTTTCTATTGCTGATTTGACTTTCAAAAATCGCACTCCTGAAATATGATTTTTCAAAGTCAAATTAGCAGTAGAAAGATGCATATCTGCACAGTAGTTTTGACATTTTCAACTGCTGAACTCAGTGAATGAGTTTCAAAAATCGCACTCCTGCCGGGTATATCTCCTGCCTGACACTTACACAAACAAATACATACACACTAATATGAATTTGCTAAGAAATCACGCGCAAAGTCAACATTTCCCTTTTTTATCGCCTATTTTTAGTGAACAAATTAAAAATACGTTTTCAAATAAATGATACGTATTTTTTTCGTTTTATTTTTATTCGTTATTTCTATAAACTTAATTTTTTCTGAATTTCGCGATATCATTATTAATAGAAATAATTTAGAAAGTATTTAAATGTCAATTTGTTTAATGTGTTGCACTGAATGTCCACTCCGTACGATCTATTATATCGTACAGAGTTACTGCGTGGTTAGTGCTACAGCGAGTGTGGCGACAGGCGTTCCGAGTGGTCTACTACACGGACTGATTGGGTGCAGTGTTGTCACTACATGTCATTTATAGTTTGTAAAGAATTGAGTTTACAATGAGTAAGTTAGAGTAGGTAAAATCTAGGCATAAGATACGGTGGGACTGACATGTACACACGGCGACAGGTCAGGTTACCCTGTTTGGACTTTGAACTATTAGAAGTTGAACGCTGCGAATCGTGCGAGAGGTTGCGGTATGTCGTTGTTGTTTCGTCTCACAGGACGCTGCGCCCGCGCCGGCAGCCGCGTCTATGCAGGCTCTGTACCGCACTATTTTGTGTTTTGTACGTAGTGTAGTTATGGGTATAGGGTGCGTAACCTGATGTGTCGCCGTGTGTACATAAAATTTTTGTATCTACACTAATATTATAAAGAGGAAAGATTTGTACCTATTTTTGTATGTTTGTAATGAATAGGCTCAAAAAGTACTGGGCCGATTTAAAAAATTCTTTCACCATTAGAAAGCTGCATTCACCCTGAGTAACATAGGCTATATTTATTGCTAGAAAAGATTAGACGTCCACCCGTGCGAAGTAATAGCGGGCCGCTAGTAATAGAATAAAAAGAAAGAATTGAGTATATATTAAAAAATCTCAATACTTAGGAAGTAAACAATATACAGGGTCCTTCATAATATGCTGACACTTTTTTAAGGGGATGATCAGACCATGAAACTGAACAACTTTCTCTATGGAATCAACATCGAAATCGTGAAAACAAAATCAGCTTTCCTATACATTTGGCTCGAGTAGGTTTGCAGTTTTGTATGGACCAGCAGTTTTTTTTTCGCGATTTCGATGTTGGTGCCATATAGCAAATTGTTCAGTTTGACGGTCTGATCATCCTCTTAAAAAAGTGTCAGCATATTAAGAAGGACCCTATATGTATTCTTTAAAGCTTATCCCCACTCACGCTTGGCCTATAAAAAGCTCTCTTCAACAACTAAATTTCCAGTGATTTCGCAGGCCACATCATCGAGAAGGTGCCAGAGTTTCCCCTCGTGGTCTCCGACAAGGTCCAGGAGATCAACAAGACTAAGCAAGCCGTAGTTTTCCTGCGCCGCGTCAAGGCGTGGTCCGATGTGCTCAAGGTATGTGTTCTGTGCGTGTATTATTACAGAATATCGGAACTTCGGGTGCGATTACTATCAAAAGTATGGATATGATCAAAAATCCCGGGATTTCCAGGGATGTCCCGGGATTCGATACCTTAGTAACGGATGTAAATTCATTACTAGGATTCAGAATGAACATGATTCTACTGCTTGTAGTATACACAATCTTTGCCTTTAAATGTATAACAGGAAACTGGTTACTAAACTAAGTAAATAAAACAATCTTATGATATTCAGGTTATATTTCTCGATTTAAAAATAAACAAAATTTAACAGCTTTTATTTAAACTCTTATTTGAGATATAATGGTAATAAAAATTATTCGACTTGCCGGAATCCCGGGATTTCCAAGTCATATCCATGTTTGTGATAAAGTCTTAAATTGCGCCCAGATTACGATCTCTCATTATTACATTTAAGTCCTGATTCCACATTCACAGTTACCTAAAACTGTAAATGTTAGAAATTGGGACAAGAGTAATGTACCTTAGACAACATTCGGATTGAATATTTTCTATTCTGAAATAGACTTTGGTATACAAGTATAAAAATAAATGAAAAACCGACCAAGAGCGTGTCGGATACGCCCATGATAGGGATCTATAAAAATATTATATAAATCCCCGAGACCATTTTGAATCTATCTGAAAACATGTTTAAAACTCAGATCAAAAAAGTCCTCTATAAAAAAGCATATAATAAACTGGATGATTATTTCAATGATCGAAATGCTTGGGTCTGAGTGACACTAACTAATAGACTATGTATTATTGTATACATAGCATTCGAATTTATATTGTTTAGTTATTAAGTCGTGTTATGTTGTAGAGTTTCTGGCCACATCTTCTCTACAGCGACAACACGTTCCGACGCGGTGGTAGCTTCAAAAAAAGATTTGACGTTTAATAAGTGTGCTTCAAGCTCCTATATTGAATAAATTATTTTGCATTATGATCATATTTCTGTTTTTGGGTTATTATTGTTTAACTTTATGCCAAATGTTTTAAAAGATGCATAAATGAGCGATTAAATAGTAATGGAATAAATTCCAAAGTTGCGTATTTCATGCTATCTCGACCCTCGCAAAGTGTCCGAAAAGTTAGTAGAATTACACGCGTAATCGAAGCCTAAAACCCATTTACCCTCTCAATTTTCTTTCAAACTAATACGATAAATTCATTTGCCAATAACATACAAGTCATGCTTAAGAAGTAGGTTCTCGTCAGTGTAGTAATGGCAATAATGTGTGTTCAGGTGTACAAGTCGCAGCGCCTGCGCGCCGGCAAGGGTAAGATGCGCAACAGGAGGCGCGTCCAGCGCAAGGGACCCCTCATCGTCTACCACAAGGACCAGGTAATTTATTAATTGATAATAGATTTATATGACATTCACTTGCTTAAGGCGGTTGCAGAGGGGTCAATTTTATACAAAACTTTGACGCACAATACGCGTAGACGGTATTGATATAAGTAACTTTGTATATATTGAAAAATAGTTTAGAAACTCTAGTTGTCGCGTATCAAATAACATTTGCATTTTATAATATAATTACGAAGATATAAAGCTTTAAAAATTTTGTATGAAAAATTTCAAAGCTTTATATCTTCGTAAATAAATTATAAATTGCAAATGTTATTTGATACGCGACATCTAGATTTTCTAAACTATTTTTCCATATATAAAATATTACGTTTATTAATTCCGTCTACGCGTGTTGTGCGTCAAACGTTTGTATGGACTGAAACCACCTTAATCCTGTAACTACCCCCTATTGTATTGACCCACCTATTGTCTTTATCTATTACTAGCGACCCATCCCGGCTTCGCACGGGTGCAATGCTTATACTAATATGCATTTAAACCTTCCTCTAGAATCACTCGTATCTATTTAAAAAAGCCGCATCAAAATCCGTTGCGTAGTTTTAAAGTTCTAACCATACATAGGGACAGACAGACAGCGGGAAACGACTATGTTTTATACTATGTAGTTATTATCTTGCGTGTGTGTTGCCAGTGATAACATATGGAACAGAGACGTGGTCGTTCACTCAAGGCCTCATAAAAAGGCTAAAAGTCACCCAAAGGGCAATTGGAGAGGGCTATGCTTGGAGTTTCCCTGCGAGATCAAATCAGAAATGAAGAGTTCCGCAGATGAACCAGAGTAACTGACATAGCCCAAAGAATTGCTAAACTTAAGTGGCAGTGGGTGGGGCACATCGCTTGCAGAACCGATGGCCGATGGGGCCGAAAAGTTCTTGAGTGGCGACCGCGTACCGGAAAGCGCAGCGTGGGTAGGCCCCTCACACGGTGGACCGACGACCTGGTGAAGGCGGCGGGAACCCGTTGGATGAGGGCAGCGCAGGACCGGTCGTTGTGGCGATCCTTGGGGGAGGCCTATGTCCAGCAGAAGACGTCTATCGGCTGAGATGATGATGAAATTTAGTATTTCGCGGCTTTATTACCGTAGACAGACAAATAATTTAGAAAGAAATTCAATGTCAATTTGTATAATGTTTTGCACTGAATGTCCACTCCGTACGATCTATTATATCGTACAGAGTTACTGCGTGGTTAGTGCTACAGCGAGTGTGTCGACAGGCGTTCCGAGCGGACTATCACATGGACTGATCGGGTGCAGTGTTGTCACTACATGCTATTTACATTCAAATAAAGCTTCATCATCATCATCAGCCTATATTTGATATTGAATGCCCTTGCCCTTCAATTTTCGTTTGCTACTATCCTACTACTAGGTTACTATCTCTGGTGGTAGTAGTCGTTACAAAAAAACCACGTCAGACGCCGTAAGGTGGTCTGAAACACTCAGGACTCTGCCCACACGATGAGAAGAATTTTCGTTTTACAAATGTATGAAATCATTTAGTTTGATGATACGCGACATCTAGATTTTCTAAACTATTTTTCCATATATACAAAGTTACATATATTAATTTAATACCGTCTACGCGTATTGTGCATCAAAGTTTTGTATAAAATTGACCCCTCTGCAACCGCCTTAATCCTACAAGTTAAATCATGACTCCAATAAGTTGAATCATGACTGGCCCAATAAGTAATACCGCCGCTCCGCCCCCAGGGTCTGACAAAGGCATTCCGCAACATCCCCGGCGTGGAAATGCTGAACGTTGAGAAGCTGAACCTGCTGAAGCTCGCGCCGGGCGGCCACGTCGGTCGCTTCATCATATGGACCCAGTCCGCCTTCGACAGGCTCGGTAAGTTATATCGCAATGAAATCTACACTGTCATTATACAGAGATCGGAACAACGGGTGAGATTACTATCAAAAGTATGGATATGATCAAAAATCCCGGGATATCCCGGGATGTCCCGGGATTTGGTACCTTAGTAACGGATGTAAATATATTACTAGGATTCCGAATGAACATGATTCTACTGCTTGTACAATCTGTTCCTTTAAATGAATTACAGGAAATATGATATCCAGGGTATATTCTCTCGATTTAAATATGAACAAAATATAACAGCTTTTATTTAAACACAAATTAGGTAATAAATTCCTCTTCTTCCCAGAATCCCGGGATTTCCAAGTCATATCCTTGTTAGTGATAACGTCTAAAATCGCACCCAGATTCCGCCTATCACCTTCGGACTCATTAAACTGTAACTGAACCACTGTATAATTTTCAGCTTCTGCATCGATTCAGTCGCGATACAGCATTGTCGCGACAGTCATTCGTGGACAGCCTTTGTCGCAATGCACCCGCGCGTATGCATCGGTACAAACTTACGCACGTTTGATGCACACGCGTGCATCGCAAGAATCACGCGTTTGAATCGATACAAACGCCTGTTAGTTGCTAGTGTAGATGCTGTCGCGCGATTTACAAACGCGTGGTTTTATAGCTGCTAAAATTCGCAGTTTGTAAAGGGCCTACTTTGACTAGACGATAACAGTTTGTAATTACGATGTGAAAATCTATATTTTTTTACTATTTTTTTATGCCATGAGATTCTGGTAGACACTTCCTGGTGTTTTGGAGCTCCTGACTCCAAATCGGAGATTTTGGCTTTTTTGTCTGTTAAAGCATCACGCAAAAACGACTAATCTGATTTTGATTAAACTTGTATTTAAAGCTTAGATAAAAAAAAACGGTATTATCTTGCTACGATGACGGGAGCCAGTGCGGACGAAGTGACCGACAAAATCTAGTCCGAACACAATATACAACGTGTTAATGAATTAATTCAAAACTAGAAAGTAGTTTGTTTAGAATCGAGAGCAGAATCGAATTATCATGGTTTCAACATGGGTAATTTTTTTTTTCAAAATTTTAAATAATTTATCGTAAAATTTAAAATTTCCTAAACCCGATGTCAACCCACCCCACGGGCACACTAACCCTACTTACTACCAAAACAAGATTATTAAAATGTATCCATGAGTACGTTAGCGCTTTCATTCATTGCTGAAATGATAACAATTCATTTTTGTCTGTGAACTTAAAATGCGAATAACTTTAAATTTTAACTATCAAAATAATGTAATTATTGTTTCAATCTAATTCTTTTGTTATAAATCAGTTGGGGTGTATGAGGTTTTGCGCTAATTTATTAACACGTTGTAGATTCCCCCATAAGCCTTACTCGCTCCATACAATATGGTTCGAAGTTACGAATGTGAGGGGTATAGCGACGTATTCCCGTAGGAAGCACCAGCTGACGCCGCGAGCGAGCTGGTGTGTCGATATGTGGAACACATTTCATTATCAAATAGTAGATAATTTTACTATGAACAAGTCAAGTATACGGTGTAAGTGACAGCCTAGCAAATACTGCTAGGCTATCACTTACACCCTGTATAACTTTCTGATCACACCGAAAGAGATTATGGTCTTGAGTTGTTAAGGTCTCGGTTCGAAAATGACTTTGAACCTGGCAACCCTAGAGTTGCGGCAGATTGAGAGGTGGCAACCCTAGTTTTTCCAGTACTTTAGATCGGTCTCCTTCTGATGGCACCTCATTTACTTCCCTAATATAGACAGGTGGAAAAAGTTATATCAAAAATCATAATGGAAAAGGTACTTGCAGCAAGATTTTTCTAGGCAAATTGGCGGCGTTGAATTAACCCCTGTAGAAACATACACTAGAATCACATTTCATTGGCCTAAGAAATAGGTGCATAATTTTACGGTCGGATCTCGAACTACTACGTTCGAATCCGCACGGACGATATGCCATGTTCCGATGCATTTTTCTAACTTATATGCTTTGGGCAGTCTCTTTCCATGCACTCTAGGCATTGCAGTTTATGTGTAGCATGAAAAATCCGTTATTTTTGTGATTTCTTGTTTGCTCCCATAGTAAAAGTTGTTCAGTTTGATGGTCTGAATCACCCCTCAAAATAAGGAAAGTGATTTTAAAAAGTTGCCCAGTATAATTCATTGAATCATATTAGACCTGGGCACAGAATAGGTAATAGTATATAGTTCTACATACAGAACGGCCACTCCCCGCCCCCCTCTGACTTCAGATACCTCACCTCCCCTCACACTCTCTGTGGTAACTTGAGGGAAGCCGAGCAAGGGCATGCAGTCAGGCGCGCGCACCCGTTGGATTTGAGTACATAAAATATATTTTATTTTTCTCCACACAATAAAAATAAACGTTTGAAAATAACGCTAAATTCACATTTTCTGTGATTCTTTAGCTTAAAAACTATTTTTAATAACAGAATGAACTATAAAAAGTAACGAAATGTATAATGTAGTTCATACGATGCGTGTTAAGTCAACCCTACACATATGTCATGCACAATTTTCGCAAAGTGCGCATGTGCAAACGTCATCTTGTCAAATCTAAAACGTTGTTTGAAGTGCCGGACCTGTGACCTGGGCCTATAGACAAAGTAACATTTCTATTGGCGTAGACGCTAGTAGAAATGACAGAATGTATGGATTTGACATTGGCGATCGAAACATTTTGACGTTAGCTTTCGTCACCATACGTCAAGTCCATACATTTTTTTATGTTGTCTACTGTCGTTATCGCTAATCGAAAGTACTTTGTCTAGGGGGGCAGGGCTGCAATCGCGGTAAAAATTCGGTAATTGAACTGTTATTGGACTATGTACGAACCATAACTTTTGACACATTTGGTATTGCGCTAATCGCGGTACTGCTCTTGACAGCCGTTAGAGCCGTTTTAACAAATCGCTCAGACGTTAAGGGCTGTCAGTCACATAGAGTTTAGCGCGATGCGGAATTCAGCACAGTTGAATAGTAATTGGATTGCAATGTGATTAGAACTGAAATTGGATAAGAATAGAACTTCGATGTTTTGAATTAGCGCAATCGGGCTCCAGGTTGACTAGAAAAATCTTGAAGCAGGTACCTTTTCCATTATGATTTTTGGTATAACTTTTTCCACCTGTCTGTTCGGGAAGTAAATGAGGTGCAATCGGAAGGAGATTGATCTAAAGAACTGGAAAAACTAGGGTTGCCACCTCTCAGTCTGCCGCAACTCTAGGGTTGCCGGGTTCAAAAATGACTTCTTTGATTTCTGTAAAGGTTTTAGACTCAGACAGCAATTTTCTTCATAAAATAAGATTATGGTGTATTATTTCCTATACAGATGCCCTATTCGGGTCGTGGAAGACTCCGTCCAAGGAGAAGAAGAACTTCAACCTGCCACAGCCCAAGATGGCGAACACCGACCTCAGCCGCCTGCTCAAATCCGACGAGATCCGCAAGGTTCTGCGCGCGCCCAAGTATGTATCATTACACTTACAGCGCGACCCCGAAACACTTGAACTGTTTTTATTATTTGTTGTTTTACATTAGACAGTGCATACCACTCCAGGGTGAAATTGATATCATTAGCATCCTTTTAAACTAAGAGTCTACCCATCAAACTGAACAACTTTCACTATGGGAGCAAACCGATCGGAGCAGAAAAAATCTGCTGTTGCATACATTTGAGTCAAGTAGGCAATGCAGTTTAGTATGTAACAGCAGATTTTTTTTGTTGCTCCGATCGGTTTGCTCCCATAGTGAAAGTTGTTAAGTTTGATGGGTAGACTCTTAGTTTAAAAGGATGCTAATGATTTCAATTTCACCAATTCACAAATTTCACACAATTTCATAAGGGTTGAAGAACCTAATCTAGCAGCACGGAATCGCATTTTTTCACGCTCCATCCTTTTCTGTCCTTCGAGAACATTATTTGCTAGAGCGAGAAAGATAGCGGGAACGCAACAGCACCGGCAGTGCAGCGTCCTTTCCTGCTCTAGCAAATGACTTTCTTGAGCGACAGAAAAGGATAAAGCATGAAAAATTTGCCAGACGAGGCTCTAATCACTTAAAAGGTTTCTTGTATAGAAAACCCCCCTTAGCATTAAGTTTTATTTTTCATTTGTTAGCAAATCCGCCATAATAACGCGCATTCTGTAAAAATTTCAACTATCTAGCTATTACGGTTCAAAAGATACAGTCATTAATAGGTTGGACAGACAAACAGACGGACGGATAGAGAGTGTAAGCTTATGAATAGGGTCCCATTGGTACTCTTTGGGTATGGAACCCTAAAAAGAAAAAACGTTAAAAAAAATGTTTTATTGCCCCACTGATTATACAAAAACAAAAACCAAACACAAATCTTCAGACCAATCGAATCAAAAACTGTGAATTTTGACATTTCCATTTATTCTTTATGGTCTTGATATACCAACCTATTTTGATGCGGATTTCACGGTTTGAAAGCCTAGATTTTTAGCCATCAAATTTTTTTTTCAAAGCTCTTTAATTTTTATTAAAAAAACAATGATCTATAATTGTGATTCAAAAAGCCGCAACAATCCAACCAAAATGATGATACTCTCTTTATCAGAGCATTGGGTTATGATCACCCATGATTACCTCACGTTGACACTTCCTGATTACCTCCCACCCACCCACGAACAACCACCCACCCACAACCCAAACACTAACCACCCAACTTGTTACAGCAAGCGTGTGATCCGTGCCACGAGGAAACTCAACCCTTTGACCAACTCGAGGGCTATGCTGAGGCTTAATCCGTTCTCGGCCGTGATGAGGAGGAAGGCAGTGCTCGACCAGGACACCAGGAACAACAGCAAAGCTTTGGCTTTGGCTGAGAAGCGAGGAGTGAGTTGACTTTATTGTTATATTTTACTTGTCACAACTGTATTTTGTGTATTCCAAATTTTGAGATAACATTTTGGGAAAAAGATGTTTTGAGAAACATACATTATAGGTTTACAAATTAGGAAAAGGGTCAGAAGAATTAAAATTAGGTAAAGGAGATTTAAATCAATCAATCCAAACAAATATATTTTATTTTACAACAAAACATAAACAGTATAAAATACAAGAGGCACAAAAAATGCAATGGCAATGTGAAATACCTAGGCTTTTTAGATACGATTTATTTTGAAACCTCATCCATTACTTTACTATCGAGTCAATTATATCATTATCATATATACGTGCCACTGCAGTGCACAGACACTACCCTCAGGGAGGGTGTATGTACGTTAGTGTAGTACCACGCGTGCACAATGCGGTGCGGTACACTTCACATACACATCACAGTCTATACCATGCGCGTGCAGTGTATATAGGCAATTAGGCAGTGCCTACTTGTCTCCTCATTAATTATTAATCAACTAACAATTTACAGTCATACTCTATAAACACAAACAAAGAAAGCATCCAAAAGATTAATTCCACATTCAAATATGGCGCGCAAGAACTGCCCGAAGTTCGGGCGGGCCCCGAACGCACGCACGCAGCGCGCAATAGGCAGTTTTCAAACGGCACAAGCTCACGCAATACAAACGATCTATGGCTACCTATGCATTTATACTTGTTAAAAACTATACGACAAAAATGCAAAGTACGCATTAACCACGCGATAATACGTGACGTTTGACCTTCGCTATTTATTGTCACAAAATAAGCATGCGTAATGTATTAACCAACCTCGCGTGAAAACAACGAAGCGCTTGGCATCTCATTGATAGATTGCATCTTCGCTATTTGGTTGCATGCGCGCTCTTGACGTTGTTCACTTGGCTGCGTTCACGACCTTTGGGTGCGGTTGTTTTCTCAACTCGCTCTATGGTAAGAACGTTTTCACCGAGGCTCTGGAGTGCGATTTTTTAAAGTCACACATCCTAATTCGTATACGAAAGTGATGCCAAACTCTATGGAATTTATGCATTATTCGTACACGAATTAAGATGTGTGAATTTCAAAAATATCACTCTTGAACGGCGCGGCGTTTAGTGTGAAAAGTTGCACTCGGGGTGCACCTGGGACGTAGGTTCGGAACGCAGCCCTTTGTTGGCCGATTTTGTTTTGTTTGACTTTGACAGTTTGTTGAATTCCGAGCTTGTTCAAATGTTTTCAGTTGTTTTTTATGTGTTTGGGTAGAAACAAGGAATATAACTATGGGTAGAAATTAGCTGAATATTTTGTTTCTAGCTGTGTATTTTGTTAATATTGACAAATTATAAATAAAGTAAGGTTTGTAGTGAAAGATCAAATGTGTTTCGATAAATTACGTGCAGTTCAAATCTTTTCGCGAAGTTTTCATTTGACTTGTCTTTAATAATATTCATCAACTAGCGAAGATTGATCGTCAATAAAGAGAGCAGTGCTATGAAGAAATAGGTAAGAAATTAAACGTGAAACAGTATACAAACCAGTGGCAAGTTGGTGACCAACAGGCTCACTATCTACCTACTTGCCACTCTGGTGCTGGTGCTGGACAGAATTCAGGCACTCTCAGCTTCTCTGGATTGTTAATATGGTAGGTATAGTATTAAAAATATGTTTGATAGCAGTCTGGGTATAGTCGTGGGCACAATTATGCTGAAAACACCGTAAAGGCTCTTTTTCAGCTCTGATTGCCTACTTGTGCCTGGTGGTAATGCACGCCTGTGGTCTATACACGTCCCACTGCAGGGCACAGACACTACCCTCAGGGAGGGTGTATGTACGTTAGTGTAGTACCACGCGTGCACAATGCGGTGCGGTACACTTCACATACACATCACAGTCTATACACGTCCCACTGCAGGGCACAGACACTACCCTCAGGGAGGGTGTATGTACGTTAGTGTAGTACCACGCGTGCACAATGCGGTGCGGTACACTTCACATACACATCACAGTCTATACCATGCGCGTGCAGTGTATATAGGCAATTAGGCAGTGCCTACTTGTCTCCTCATTAATTATTAATCAACTAACAATTTACAGTCATACTCTATAAACACAAACAAAGAAAGCATCCAAAAGATTAATTCCACATTCAAATATGGCGCGCAAGAACTGCCCGAAGTTCGGGCGGGCCCCGAACGCACGCACGCAGCGCGCAATAGGCAGTTTTCAAACGGCACAAGCTCACGCAATACAAACGATCTATGGCTACCTATGCATTTATACTTGTTAAAAACTATACGACAAAAATGCAAAGTACGCATTAACCACGCGATAATACGTGACGTTTGACCTTCGCTATTTATTGTCACAAAATAAGCATGCGTAATGTATTAACCAACCTCGCGTGAAAACAACGAAGCGCTTGGCATCTCATTGATAGATTGCATCTTCGCTATTTGGTTGCATGCGCGCTCTTGACGTTGTTCACTTGGCTGCGTTCACGACCTTTGGGTGCGGTTGTTTTCTCAACTCGCTCTATGGTAAGAACGTTTTCACCGAGGCTCTGGAGTGCGATTTTTTAAAGTCACACATCCTAATTCGTATACGAAAGTGATGCCAAACTCTATGGAATTTATGCATTATTCGTACACGAATTAAGATGTGTGAATTTCAAAAATATCACTCTTGAACGGCGCGGCGTTTAGTGTGAAAAGTTGCACTCGGGGTGCACCTGGGACGTAGGTTCGGAACGCAGCCCTTTGTTGGCCGATTTTGTTTTGTTTGACTTTGACAGTTTGTTGAATTCCGAGCTTGTTCAAATGTTTTCAGTTGTTTTTTATGTGTTTGGGTAGAAACAAGGAATATAACTATGGGTAGAAATTAGCTGAATATTTTGTTTCTAGCTGTGTATTTTGTTAATATTGACAAATTATAAATAAAGTAAGGTTTGTAGTGAAAGATCAAATGTGTTTCGATAAATTACGTGCAGTTCAAATCTTTTCGCGAAGTTTTCATTTGACTTGTCTTTAATAATATTCATCAACTAGCGAAGATTGATCGTCAATAAAGAGAGCAGTGCTATGAAGAAATAGGTAAGAAATTAAACGTGAAACAGTATACAAACCAGTGGCAAGTTGGTGACCAACAGGCTCACTATCTACCTACTTGCCACTCTGGTGCTGGTGCTGGACAGAATTCAGGCACTCTCAGCTTCTCTGGATTGTTAATATGGTAGGTATAGTATTAAAAATATGTTTGATAGCAGTCTGGGTATAGTCGTGGGCACAATTATGCTGAAAACACCGTAAAGGCTCTTTTTCAGCTCTGATTGCCTACTTGTGCCTGGTGGTAATGCACGCCTGTGGTCTATACACGTCCCACTGCAGGGCACAGACACTACCCTCAGGGAGGGTGTATGTACGTTAGTGTAGTACCACGCGTGCACAATGCGGTGCGGTACACTTCACATACACATCACAGTCTATACACGTCCCACTGCAGGGCACAGACACTACCCTCAGGGAGGGTGTATGTACGTTAGTGTAGTACCACGCGTGCACAATGCGGTGCGGTACACTTCACATACACATCACAGTCTATACACGTCCCACTGCAGGGCACAGACACTACCCTCAGGGAGGGTGTATGTACGTTAGTGTAGTACCACGCGTGCACAATGCGGTGCGGTACACTTCACATACACATCACAGTCTATACACGTCCCACTGCAGGGCACAGACACTACCCTCAGGGAGGGTGTATGTACGTTAGTGTAGTACCACGCGTGCACAATGCGGTGCGGTACACTTCACATACACATCAAAATTTCATCTTCAGGGTATGCAGGTTTCCTCACGATGTTTTCATTCACCGTTTGAGAGCAGTCGGTATTACGTACAAGCTACCAAAATTCATTGCTACATGGCATGTCGTCCGTGCAGATTCGAACGTGGACCTCAAAATTGAGTTTCCATATCTCTCCACATCGCGCTATCGACGCTTCGAAATTCTCTGAAAATAATTCTGAAAACCTCTAAAATGATGATACCCTCTTATTCAGAGCATTGGGTTATGACCATCCATGATTACTCAATCACGTTGACACTAACTGATCGTTCCCCCCCGCCCCTGCACTTCACCCCCCCGCTGTGCGAGGCACTAATGTGGCCATACATTGCAGATTAAGCTGCCGGCCAGCGATCCCGCCGTCAAGGCTGAGAAGCTTAGAGAGAAGAGGCGCAAGGCTATCAAGGTAAGATACTACTAATATTATAAATTAGCGACCCGCCCCGGATGCAATGCTGGCTGATATAATCCTTCCTCTTGAATCACTCTATCTATTTAAAAAAACCGCATCAAAATCCGTTGCGTAGTTTTAAAGATCTAAGCATATATAGGGACAGACACAGCGGGAAGCGACTTTGTTTTATACTATGTAGTGATGTAAATTCAACAGATTGTATGTTCACACGGCGACCCATCAAGCTATACAAAACAAACGTAAAGCTGGCCCCGCGACACTGTAACTAATACTACTTACGCGAGGCCAGATTATTGTGGTTTTGTATTGCTTGATGTGTCGCTCCATGAGTGTGCCAAATCTAAGACCTTGAGAAATCTATAATAATAGGGGATCGGACAGTCCGGGACAATTAGTCAAATTAGCAACTTTTAATAGAACGTCAAAAAGCGCGCGATGTATTAAAAATTGATCTAAATACCCACAAGTGACGTCATCAACATTTCATTACTTTTTATAGTTCATGTTATTAAAAATAGTATTCTAGCTTAAAAAACACAAAAAATGTGAGTATAGCGTTATTTTCAAATGTTTTTTTTACTAAAAAGATTACACTAAAATATATTTTATGCAGTCCGCTCCCCTATCTAAACTATTATAAAACTGTAACAGAAGTGTGTCTGTACATTAAAGATATTTACAAAAAAAAGATTACGATATGATTTTTAGATGTCCCTGATTCCAAATCACCAATTTTTGGATTTTTTGTCTGTCTGTTTGTTTGTTTGTTCGTTTGTTTGTTTGTTTGGGTGTTTGTTTGTTCGAGTATCACGCAAAAACTACTGAACCGATTTTGATGAAACTTTTTTTGTTTGATAGCTTATCATCTGACTTAAAATCTGGTATATAATTTATGCGGACGAAGTCGCGGGTAAAAGCTTTGTTTATACACTCCGTGACCTACCCGCTCTTGGGTCAGGCTTTTTCGTTACAGTGGCTGGCAAACTTCTTGTGTAAGTCCTTGAATGTGCGGAAACTAAATTTGTAATCTTGAAAATCACCCCGCATTTTTCATGATGTTTGCCGGGTACTGTACCTAAGTTAAATAGTCCATTATTATACAGTGCGAAAATAATAGAAGGAACTTTTAAATATTCTTTGACACTTAGAAATTCGCAGTTAAAAACAGTTTCATGCTGTAGAAAAAGTGACAACGCGAATTTTAACAAAACGCTACCCTACAGTTTGTTGTTCGTGGATTACCATATTTTTTTTACTGTAACGTGTACCTATTGTGATTGCGATATATTAACGTAACTTTAAGTCATGGCTGTCCCCGCTACGCTCGTATTCTAACCTGACGCCGTGCAATAATGGACTACTTAAGTTACACGTATTGTAATGTAATATTCCCCCATAAGCCTTACTCGCTCCATACAATATGGTTCGGAGTTACGAATGTGAGTATTCCCGTAGGAAGCACCAGCTGACGCCGCGAGCGAGCTGGTGTGTCGATATGTGGAACACATTTTATTACCAGATCAGCATATACAGGGTCCTTCACAGGTCCTTTCCTTATTAATATGCTGACGGTTTTCTAATAGATGATTAGACCAAATGTTGGACCAAAATTCGCGATTTCGATGTTGGTCTCATAGATAAAGTTGTTCAGTTTGATGGTCTGATCATCCTTTTAAAAAACCGTCAGCATATTAAGTTGGACCCAGTAGGTATACGTCCCACTGCAGTGCGTAGAAGTGCTATTTTTGAACCCCACACTTTCAAAATCATGATCGGATGATGCATAATGTCCGTAGTAAACCATCATGCAATAAATGACTTGAGTAATTTTGACATTTTCTACTGCCGATTTGAACATGTGACGTTCAAAAATACTACTTCAGGACTACCACAGAACATTAAAAGAGGGGTTAGAAATGCAAACTAGCGCTTTTGCTTCGGAGACGACTGTCGCCACTTTCTTCCCACTCACGCTGCTACAACTTCTTATGCCCTCTCGCTCGCACCACGCCGCGTGACTTACGATGTTATGCAAATCATTGCTTAACCGTGTGGCACGCGTTCCACGCCTACTTTGCACTTTTAACCCGTTATAATGTTCTCTGAGGGCTTCCCTCTGGGAGGGTGTACATAACTGGCGAATTAACTAGGCACCTGGCTCGCACGTAGCTCGGAATTTGACACCCCTCCTGCTACCCCCCGCGGGACCCCGCCGTCGCCGTGCGAGGCCGTAGCATAGCATCTCAGTGACCGTTGCACGTGTCCCTGCACTTTAGCATTTTCGAGTTATTCTTTCCGAGCCAAGTGCGAGCCAGGTGCCAAGTTCATTCGCCCGGGTTGTATGTACGTCAGTCCATTGCCGATTCGTAGTCTTCACATACGCATCAGAATAATCACACAAACTTTGTCCACAGGTTGCTCTTGGCAAGAAACCCAAGAAGCCCGCGGCAAAGAAGACCGCCCCCCCTCCCCCCAAGAAGAAGGCCGCGCCCAAGGACGCGAAGGCAAAGCCCAAAGTAGCCGCCGCGCCCAAAAAGTAGAGGGAAATAAATATATAAGTTGATATTGTGTTGTATTATTTCTTGTTCGATAAAAGTTATATTTTAAGTCTAAAATGTTTTTGAATGACCTGCTGGATAACTTACCCTCTTGGGGAATGCAGTCGTGAGCATATGGAGCATATAGGAGTTACAATCGTGGATAAGCTACTATATACCGAATACAAGCACCATACAGAACCCACGGCGGCCGCATGATACGCGCCGTCTATAGATATCGCCCCTTAGGGTCAGCGCACACCCAGCGTAAAACTGTTCGAGCATGCGCGAGCAGGTTTCATTGATTCAATTGATAATGAACTCTATTTCCATTGAAATAAAGTTGAAAATAGCTTGCAAGTGATTAAATCCCTTCAGCGTCTGTTCGAATATGCTCGCGTATGCTCGTCGCGGCGACGGGAGCAGTCGCGAGCATGCGCGCGGATGCTCGCGCATGCTCGAGCATGTTCGAGCATACGCCCGTGTCGATGCTTGCGATCCGTCGTAAGTGTTGCCGCCTCGGCCGGTTTCGGACTAAATCTAGCATAATTTTTAACTACTTTAGCCCGAAAAGGGCAATTTACTACAGATAATATTATATAATAATCGAACTCTTTTTGAAAATACAAAGAAAATCTGAAAGGTCGAAGCAGATTTAGTAGGTTTTCAAATTGTTCATATTCCATTTTATAGTTCCTAGCCATAAAATAACTGTCCCTAGAACTTTAAACCGTAACACAGCACAGGGCGTAGTATTTCCCAAATATAAGTACATCTTTCTTGCCTCTTTTCATCTTATTGATGTGCTCTTCTTGCTCCTCTTCCTTTGCTAGTAACCCAATAATTACCAAATCCCAGTCTACCATACTTTAAAATTGTTGTTATCGCACGTCTTTACTATAAAATATTGTAAACACAACGCAAAATTCACTACGTCAACTGTAGCAACACGGGAGCATCCGCGAGACTGTTCGAACACGCGCGAGCATGCTCCGCCGCTGCCGCCGGCGGATTTTGCCGCTAGGTGTGCGCGACTGCAAAGAACATGCTCGAGCATGCGCGAGCAGTTCTACGCTGGGTGTGCGCTGACCCTTAGGAAACAAATATAAATAATAAAAAAGACAAAAGGGTCCTTTTGTCTCGTTCCTATTTATATTTGTTTTCTATTGAAAAGAGAAAATTATAAGAGGAGGGGTTAGAAGTGCAAAGTAGGCGCCGTAGTACACCTTGGTCCATCTGGGTGGACCACGGGTAGAAATGTCTGCCCATGGTCCACCAGGTGGACTAAATTGGGTGTACCACGGGAAATGCCTGCGTGGAACGTGTCGCCACAGGTTGTTATGCAATGATTTGCAGTTTTGCACAACACCTTATGGCGCGCGGCGTGGTACGAGCGAGAGGGCATGAGTAATTGTAGCAGAGTGAGCGGGAAGACAAGTGGCGACAGCCCTCTCTCCGAAGTAAACACGCTACTTTGCATTTCTAACCCCTCTTATAATGTTCTGTGGAAAAGGCTGTTCGAAACTAAAATACACCCATTGATAACTTATACAGGGTGGGAAAAAAGGGTGTGGTTGGAGGGAAAGTAACCTAAAATTATAACATTTTAGGGATGTATTTAGATAATGTACCTACACAACTTTCTATGAAGAACATGAGTCGAAAAACGAGGATTGGACCTTCCATACAAAAGTGTTAATCGGCCTGTGACGTAGAAAGCCGATCGATTTTCTCTACGGGAGGTAAAAAAAATTCTCGGTTTTCGATCCATGTTATACGTGTTAATAAATTAGCGCAAAACCTTATACACCCCAACTGATTTATAACAAAAGAATTAGATTGAAACAATAATTTAATTATTTTGATAGTTAAAATTTAAAGTTATTCGCATTTTAAGTTCAGAGGCAAAAAAATGATTTGTTATCATTTCAGCAATGAATGAAAGCGCCAACGTACTTATGGATACATTTTAATAATCTTGTTTTGGTAGTAAGTAGGCTGAGTGTGCCCGTGCGGTGTGAGTTGACATCGGGTTCAGCAAATTTAAAATTTTACGAAAAAATTATTTAAAATTTTGAAAAAAATTACCTATGTTGAAACCATGATAATTCGATTCTGGTCTCGATTCTAAACAAACTACTTTCTAGTTTTGCGTTAATTCATTAACACGTTGTATATACAGGGTGAAATTGATATCATTGGCATCCTTTTAGACCAAGAGTCTACCTATCAAACTGAACAACTTTTACTATGGGAGCACCGAGCAAACCGATCGGAGCAACTAAAAATCAGCTGTCCCATACTAAACTGCGATGCCTACTCGACTCAAATGTATGCAACAGCAGATTTTTTTTTGCTCTGATCGGTTTGCTGCCATAGTAAAAGTTGTTCAGTTTGATGGGTAGACTCAGTTTAAAAGGAAGCTAATGATATCAATTTCACCCTGTATAAAAATCGTCTAGTAGAGAAGCGTGTATAACTTGATGAATGCGGAGGAAGTGAGAGAAGCAAAGACATATATATTAGTAATATATAAATCTATGGAGAGAAGTCTGTTGGGATCACAGGCTTAGGTGTATAATGAAGTCTGTGGTCGGGATCTTAGCGGATGGCGTTCCGTCTCGTCTGGTTGCAGCACGAAACATGAGCGATGACCTTGAGAATTCACAGAAATCAAATTCTGGCCTAAGTGTGCCTGTCCATTGACGCGAGCTAGCTGGCGGAGCGGAGAAACTGAGTTTTATTAACCAATCAAGATTGCATAAAATCTCGGCCGAGCTCCTGATATATTTCCTCGTTACTCCGCTCCGCCAGCGCGCTCCGCGTCAAAGGACAGGCACCCTAATTCGACGAGGGGGAAGCGGGAGGCAGCGCGACGCGCGAACCCCATTGGGAGATTGGTCGCCTTTAAGAGGGCTATCGCAGTCCAGTGGCGCTCTCATCACATTAAAAAGATTTCTCAATAAAGAAAGCCTAAATTAAAAAAGTGCTCAACATCAAAACTACAAAAGCCTTCAAGCTATTTTCATAGAATACTTTTATAGGTTTTTTAAAGGTTTATACACACAAATTTAGAAAAAAGAAAAAAAATCGGCCGCTTTTGTTTTTATTCCAAATTGTCTAAAAGTGGAATATTTAGAACCACGTCATCGGAAGAGAATACCAGGCGCAGTATATTATTGTACCATGTTTAGAACCTATAAAAGTATTGTATAACAATGGCTTGAAGGCTTTTGTAGTTTATCGGTTGAGCACTTTTTTAATTTAGGCTTTCTTTATTGAGAAATCTTTTTTAATGTGATGAGGGCGCCACTGGACTGCGATAGCCTTCTTAACGTCATCAACCTGCGCGTAAATCCAGTGGCGAAGCGTGGAATTCTGCCGCCCGGGGCACAGACCAATTTTACTGCCCCCTTATCTTTATAAGAAGACCTACGCAAAAAAATAAATAAACTAAGCACATCTATTCGAGTTGTGGACACAGACATTTTGATTTATAAATGTAGGTAAAATAAAAATATAAACTTAGAGCGATCGAAGCGGCCTCTACTTTTTCCTAAATACGAATCAATTGGAACCAGGATTGCGATTTTTAAACATCATACGAGCGACTCTGCGGTAGAAAATGTCATAATTACTACGAGATTATGCATCTTTCTACTGCCGATTCGCTCGTATGATGTTCAAAAATCGCACTTCAGGGCTTTTTCCGAACAGTATTGGCAAAGTAACCTAAGTGAACGCGGAGGATTGAGCGAATAAAATTAAAAATTTTTAGCACCATGTCCAAGCCAGAAGTGCGATTTTTAAATCTCATTCTAGTTCAATCATCGAGGAGATTTCTTGTATGGACACCCTAACAGTAAATCGTCTCTCGCTGAAACTTTGCAGTGTGATAAAGTGAAGTATAAAGATAACGGTTGACAAGTATCTAGGTTTTTTTTATTTGGAAGTTAGGTATTTATACCTAAACATAAAAATCACTTATAGCTCTCGGCGGAAAAAGTTTCTCTCCAAAATTCCTTTGGTATATGTTAGTATATACTAATTACCATAGAGGTGATCGGTATCTAGGAATTTATCGATTTCACGAAGGGAGAAACATAAAAATACCGTTTTTAATCCATAACTACTGCAGGAATAATAGTCTCACAATTGTTGTCTTTTTGTGTGTATTAATTTCATTACATGTATCGTCTTGCACAAGAAGCTAGAATATTTTCGTTTCAATTATAGTTTTATGATTTTTGGGCAATAACTTACTTCGGAAAAGTATTCTCTTCCTCTTTATCCATTTACAAGTTACAATACACTTTAATACAACAGGATTACTAAGAATCTATTAAAATTTCGCCCTCATTAGTATATTAACATTTTTTCAATAATATTCTTCCCGCGCTAGGCCACGATCTACGAGCGCGGGGTAAGGAAGGGTTGAGGGGAGTGGGCGGCGGCGGGCAGCGCATCATCGCACGTGCTCACTGCTCAGTGCTACCCGCGCGCGCCGCGCCGCTGATTTATAATAGTACCTACTGTAGCCCCGGGACTATTTAATTACAAAAAAGATTACCGATTGCAGTTTTGATATTGTTGTAGGGTACGAAATTACTAATATAAAAACCCTATTCCTGTGAAATTACTAATATAAAAAAAACTTTTTGTATACTGTCATGTTCTTTGCCTTAGTTCAATACTGTAATAGTAAGACTGTCTAAAGTTGTCATACAAAGCTATGGGACTAGATTAAAACGTCTATTTTGATAGGTCATATAGCTTTGTATGGCAACTTTAGACAGTCTTACTATTACGTAAGGGTAGGTGTTGATATTGAACTAATAATTACTATAATTTACAGTGCATAATCACTTAATCACTGAGATAGAGACTCTTTACTAAAAAGTGCCATATTTAACCTCAAATTTTACGTAATTATTTTTGAAAATCCACTTTTTTGTCTGTAAGTTCTTAACATTTTTAGCCATTCTATTCTTTAGTCACTAGTCTAAAAATAGTTTCTGCGAAAGATTTGTCTACCTGCATCTGTAGTTTAGCTTTTATTGATTATTCTCTGTTCTCCTGTTTTTTGATCATAACTTCGGACATAAGTGCAAGAAATAGCTGAAAATCAGAATGTACATGTTTCAAATTATGCTCTATTTTATAAGACGATAAAAAATTTTGGTGGAAAAAAAAAAACAGAATAATCGGTCAGGGTTGCCTATTGCCTCTCATTTTATTCAAAATTACTCGATTTTTTTTCTTTTTATCAGTTTCTTTTAGTTCACTATACTATTACGTACATTCATTCAGCCTCTCGGCCGAATTCATATTTTAGCTTCATTTTTACGTAAATAATTTTCGAAAACCAACTTTTTTATTTATAGTTTTTAAATTTTTCCATCAATTTTATCGTGTTGCTGGGTACACAAAAAAAGGCTCAGAGTCAAAATTTCTCTCACAGACCGTCACAGTTTTGGTTCTATAAGGGTTTTTATTTTCCACTTTTCAAATTCAAATTGTTTTATTCTCGCTGTACAACTTTGTAGGTTATCTACAGGGTCAAGGGTGTAAAAAAACACCCTAGTAATACTTAAGCGGGTGCTTCAGACCATCAAACTGAACAACTTTCACTATGGGGCCAACATCGAGAAAAAATTAAAAAATCTGCTGTCCCATACAAAACTGCAGTACCGACTCGACTAAAATGTATGGAATAGCAGTTTTTTTTACTGAGCATCGAGAGTGCATAAGTTTATCCTACCACTATCCATCATCTACATTCATCATCAGATAAGCTCTTGGCCACCCTAATATTACATTGTCATTAGGTTTATCTTTGTGTACCACATTGCAGTCAATTCTGATAACGGGAACTGGTTTTTAATCCTGCATGTAGCTAACATGCAACACGATTTGTACAAAACATTCTAACTAGTAACTCTTCAAGCGAAGCACAAAAATAAATGCGGTCAAAGTATATAATATAATAAATTGCCATACGAAATGAAGACTCTTCCGAATGAAGAAGAGAAGAAGAAGAGATGAGAAGTTTCTCAAGGACCTAAAAACCTTTTTAGTATCAAAATTTCCCTAATGACCTAAACGAGCATTTAGATGATTTTAGAGTAAACAAATTGTGGCCTGCAAGGAGACAGTTTTCAAATCTCGCTTAAATGTGTTTGACTAATAAATTCAATGTATATTATAAAATGACATTTTTCTATTTTTATAATGTACCAAATGAAATCCATTTAATTATTATTCTTTCTTTCTTCGTGTGTTTTAATGTAAAAATTTCAACGGACATTGTATAAATTATTTTGTACTTGGTAAATTCCTATAATGTAAAGTATGTATTATCAATATCACTATTGTAAAATTGCCACACCCAAAATGGGTAAAATTACATTGAGACTGTATTATCACTGACATCTACCTATTTTAAACATGTATTTTGTCGCAATAAATATAAATGAAATGAACTGACATAATATAAACTTACTAATAACTAACAAGACGTTAAATGAAAGCTTGTAAAAAAATGCACATGAACTGGAGATGGATTACGGGATATGTTAATATTCCGTGTGCATGTGCATTTTTATGTACATGTGTAACTTGCTCAGTTCAATTCGGCCGCAATTTCACTTGCGCCGGCACGCCGGCCTCAGTGGTCGGTGCACTGGCGCAATAGCGCTAATAATAATCTACGAATAAGAATGTATAGAAATGTAAATCAAGCTGAAAAAGTAGCACCAAAAAAACTGTACCGTGTTCGAAATTTGTTGTTTAAAAACTGTACCTTGCCACTAAAACTCATACAAAATGGGTAGATAGAGACTGCCACTTGCCACACGCTACGATTCTTACCTACTTCCAGGATTTTTTTGCCACGCTAGCGCACCACCGTCACCACGATGTCTATTGCGCCGGTGCGCCGACCACTGAGGCCGGCGCGCCGGCGCAAGTGAAATTGTGGCAAAGTTGAACTGAGCAAGTCAAGTTCCACCAAATACGTTAATATCCCGTAATCCATCTCCAGTTCATGTGCATTTTTTTACAAGCTTTCATTTAACGTCTTGTTAGTTATTAGTACCTAAGTTTATATTATTACGTTAGTTCATTTCATTTATATTTATTCCGATAAAATACATGTTTACAATAGGTAGATGTCATTGATAATTCAGTCTCAACGTAATTTTACCCATTTTGGGTGTGGTAATTTTACAATATTGATATTGATAATACATACTTTACATAATAGGAATTTCCCAACTAACAAGTTAACCTTATAAAATTGAATCTATAAGGTCTAAACTCTATTAGTAGTTTTAAAAGAGCATTTATTATGCCAATGTACCTTATGAAGGCACATTATAAGAAGATTTAGCTAATATTACCTTTATTCTTGAAAATTGGCTGGTTAAACGCTAATAAATCCGATTAATATGGCTACAATAATGGTTCAAAATTTTGTCTTCTTTTAGAAGCTAGTTACATTGCTTTTTAGCCGTATAATATTCAATGCCATATAAAGGCTTTTCATAAGGCCAATTATTCTTTTAATAGTAGTGCACAAGGTCACTACGATGCTTTTGAACTTAAAGAAGCATTTTATAAGATATCTATCAAGCAAACTAATAACAGCAACTTATATGGTCTTTAGATTAGATTAGATTAGATTCATTTATTTCATATTATAACATGTCACAGTATTACATAAATATTTTACATAAAATGTCCATTCATAATATGATCATCATATTGTATATTGTATAATAAAATTAAAATAAAATAGTAATGTCAAATAAAATAATGTCAAAACAATATAATCTTAAAGTTAAAAATAGTCTATTGACTATTTTAAGAATAGAAAAAATGTCAACAACAACAAACAAATTAAAAATGAATATAAAAAAAACTTAAAAACTTGTTTTCAAGAATTCGTCAACAGAGTAGAACTCATTATCCAATAAAAAGTTTTTCAATCGGCGATCGAATGTTTCATCGTTTGTTTCATTTCTTAGATCAGTGGGTAGGTGTTCGTAGTACGTGGGACCGATGACGCGCGGGTTGCTCTCAGCTAGTGTGGTACGCCGCGGCACGGATTTCAGTCGCCCAGTGTTCCGTAGCTGGCGGGTAGGACCTCCAGTACGGCGTCCGAACTCGGACAGGTTACGCCTTACGTAAGTCATGACTTCAAATAGGTACAAAGAACAGAGTGTCATTATTCCATATTGTACGAAGCGCGTTCTGCACGATGTTGTTGGTTTAATACCTGCGAGTATCCGTATGTAGTGTCCGACCGAAGTTTCGGTTTCGGTTTCGGATTCGGCCAGTTTCGGCCAAAATTTGGAGTTTCGGTTTAGTTTCGGTTTCGGCAGAAAAACGGCCGAACCTACGACCGAAACCGAAACTAGGTTCGTGAGATATCGTTCGGGCTTCTGAGGCTTAGTGGAGAGCGTGAGCACTCCCCGCGCCCCTGTTTATGTCTTGCGCTGTTTGTTTTGTGGTGTGAATTTAGAGGTTATTTTCAATTTATGTTATATTATTTCCAATCGGGTAATATTATTTTATTAAGCTACCTTTTTGATGAATAATCAATTTCATTTCAATTATTGTGTTTTTATCCAACGTGTTTGATATTTTTGCAAAGTTTTAGCACCTATTGACACAGCTATTGATCTACCTAGTAAACTTTGTTTTCGATTAAAATAACATTTTTACAAACTGACATTGATCTGGGTTTTGTATTGTCTCTGCCTACTCCAATGGGAGACAGGCGTAAAAATATTGTAGTAGGTACAAATAAATAAAATTTCAGTTTGTCACTTTTAGGCAAAACTTATATTATTCCGGTGAAAGTAGGTATACAGGTGTAAACTTAAATGCGTTACATACAAGGTATTACAAAAATACAAATAAACATTTAAGGGGGTGGTTTAGAGTCTAAAGTCTAGTCTAAACTTTAGACAATCAAACAGAAAAATTTTCGCTATGGGACCAATATCGAAATCGCGAAAAAAAATCGGATATCCCATACTAAACTACAAATCTACTCGAGTTAAATGTAAGGGATAGCAGATTTTTTTTGCGATTTGATGTTGGTTCTATAGCTAAAGTTGTTCAGTTTGATGGTCTAAACAACCCCCTTAAAAGTTGTAAATTTTTATTTTTAATTTTCTAACACCCTGTATTATGGGGTAATTCAGACCATCATATTGAACAACTTTCACTATCAGTGAGACCAATAAAAACAATAAATGATTGTTATTCCTATTCCAACATCGAAAAGGCAAAAAAATTATCAGCTGTTCCATACATTTGGGTGGAAGGCCGTTGACGTTTTCAATGGAGCAACGGATTTTTTTGCGTTTTCGATGTTGGCCCCATCCTAAAAGTTGTTCAGTTTGATGGACAGAAGCATCACCTTTAATATGTAACGCATTTAAATTTACACCCTGTAGGTATTCAGTGTTTATGTTCATGTTTATAAATATGCAGAAACTGAAGGTAGTTTAATTATTCTTGATAAAATAAATTTTAGATTTCAAAAAGAGATGGTCATACATAATCAAATCACCTACTTATTTCACTGATTTTTTCTGTGTTAAAATACCTCACCATGTACCTACACACCTACCATGTACCTACATTTGTATGGGTAAGATAAAAGACTTTTTTTTTAAGTTGAGTGTAATGTTTCGCCAACAAACTGTTCTGCAGTTTGGCGAAATGTACCTAATGTAATTTGTACCGTTTGTAATTCTGAAAATTTTAAATAAATGAAAAAAAAAGAACATGTACCTACAGTAGAAATAATTGTTTTCAAAACAACAAAACTACTAAGTAATGAGTTAATTATCAAATTAACTGCTTCTGTAAACATAAAACACATATTGGCAACTATCTACATTGAACAAAACTTAAAAAGTGGGGAAGAATAGTGTCATAAGGAAGTTTCGGTTTCGGTTTCGGATTCGGCCGAAACTGAAACAGAAACCGAACGTCGGTTTCGGTTTCGGTTTCGGTTGTAAAAAGTAGGTTCGGTCGGACACTATCCGTATGGCACATTTTTGTAAAACAAATACACTATTTCACTCAGTGGAGTTACCCCAGAGGATAGCACCATAGGACATCAAGGAGTGGAAGTGTGCGAAGTAGGTTTGCTTTAGTATGCGATCGGAGACCACAGGGCGAAGTTTTCTCAATGCGTATGCAGCTCCATTGAGTCTGTCGCAGAGGGAATTGACATGATGTTTCCAGTTCATGTTTGGATCTAGTGTAAAACCTAGGAACTTGCACTTCTCCGGTACAGGAATAGGGCTATTTATGCACAGAGGTGTCGGTATTGGCCTGCCCGAGAAGAGCATGACGTTGGACTTAGTCATATTAAGAATTAACCCATTTGACGCAAACCACTCCTTTTTTACAGGAATGAAAACAATCCATAAATTCACTTATATCTAAATATATAAAAGAAGAAACTGACTGAATGACTGACTGACTGACATATCAACGCACAGCCCAAACCGCTGGGTCTAGAGATTTCAAATTTGGCACATAGGTTCCTTATGAGGTCTAGGGGTGCACTAAGGATTTTTCAAAATTCATCCCCCAAGGGGGAAACGGGGGTCCAAAGTTTGTATGGGGAAACAGGATTAGTTAGACTATTTCATTCGAAACTTCACAGGAGTACTCCTATTAATAAATGAGTAAACACGTGTTTCAGGTTTTTTCAGAATTCAACCCCTGAAAGGGGGAAATGGGGTGACAAAGTCTGAAATTCGAGATGGCTATTGTTTGTATGGTTTATCGGCTGATTACGAAAAAAACAATGATTTTAAAATCCAACGTGGCGGACGTGAAATACCATCATCCCCTGTGGGGGTGCGATGGGGTTGAAATGTCTAAATATCATTATGGGTGTCGTTTTTATGGTTTTTTGGGACGTCAATTACGAAAATAGCATCGATTTTGAAATTTAACAAAGTGGACATGAAAATCTGTCTAAATAGATTAAATTTTATATATCTTAATCTAAATATATAAAAGAAGAAAATGACTGACTGACTCACTGACATATCAACGCACAGCCCAAACCACTGGGTCTAGAGATTCCAAATAGTAGTTTTTACGCGATGCTCGAACAAACACAGATATCTAGTTTTTATAATAGTGTAGAGAACTAGATTTTGCCTGCTACTTCGTCAGCACCGGTTCCCGTTATTGTAGCAAGAAAAAAAATATACCTTGTTTTAAGTCAAATTTTACAATGAATTTCATCAAAATCGGTTCAGTAGTTTTTACGTGACAGTCATACAAATACTAATTAAAATAGTGAAAATGCCTGTTTTCGTTATAGCATC
This sequence comes from Agonopterix subpropinquella, assembly GCA_922987775.1. Lineage (NCBI taxonomy): Eukaryota > Metazoa > Arthropoda > Insecta > Lepidoptera > Depressariidae > Agonopterix > Agonopterix subpropinquella. Next base: position 5,020,989 of record OV277718.1, on the reverse strand, counting down.
ACCTAAAATCTACTTGACCGATTTTGATAATATTTGTTGTGTTTTAAAAACCAGTTCCCGTTATAAGAATTCACTGCAATGTGGTACACATAGATAAACCTAATGACAATGTAATATTAGGGTGGCCAAGAGCTGATCTGATGATGAATGTAGATGATGGATAGTGGTAGGATAAACTTATGCACTCTCGATGCTCAGTAAAATTTGTGAGTTGTTAAACTAAGAGATATGAAGCTATGGTTGACGCCAAGACAGACAAGATCGTTAAAATGATAATAAAAGTGAATAAAAGTACAAGAATAATTTAGAATATTTTTTCAGTATGCTCAACCGTTCTGAAATTTAAGGGGCTATGTGAAAAAAATAGGACTCTTCAAAGCTTCATATATCATGAAGTACTAACAGTAGGAGTATGATTTTCGGAAATGTGTAAATTGAACATATAATTGAAGTTTTGATTAGAGCCAAAACACGATTAAGAAACATTTTCTCGATAGAAAAACAAGCCAAAGTAGCCTCCATTTTTATCTATAAACGCTTGGAACTGCTAAACGGTGAATAATAGAAACACCAGACTTGATTAAAAAAAAAGAGATTGATATTTTCTAAATTTTGATTAGAGCAGAATTGAATTTACATAAATAGTACAATCACAATTAAATAAAGTTTGATTTGGCGCTCGATTCGTTTCAGGCGCGCGCGCCGCCCCATCTCTTTCTCTCGCATCAGGCCGTAATATAAGCTATCCCACGCCGGTTTCGCTAAAAAAAAAATTCGACATAGGCCCTTAAAGGATCTATGGTCATATAGATAACCTACAAAGTTGTACAGCGAGAATAAAACAATTTGAATTTGAAAAGTGGAAAATAAAAACCCTTATAGAACCAAAACTGTGACGGTCTGTGAGAGAAATTTTGACTCTGAGCCTTTTTTTTGTACCCAGCAACACGATAAAATTGATGGAAAAATTTAAAAACTATAAATAAAAAAGTTGGTTTTCGAAAATTATTTACGTAAAAATGAAGCTAAAATATGAATTCGGCCGAGAGGCTGAATGAATGTACGTAATAGTATAGTGAACTAAAAGAAACTGATAAAAAGAAAAAAAATCGAGTAATTTTGAATAAAATGAGAGGCAATAGGCAACCCTGACCGATTATTCTGTTTTTTTTTCCACCAAAAATTTTTATCGTCTTATAAAATAGAGCATAATTTGAAACATGTACATTCTGATTTTCAGCTATTTCTTACACTTATGTCCGAAGTTATGATCAAAAAACAGGAGAACAGAGAATAATCAATAAAAGCTAAACTACAGATGCAGGTACACAAATCTTTCGCAGAAACTATTTTTAGACTAGTGACTAAAGAATAGAATGGCTAAAAATGTTAAGAACTTACAGACAAAAAAGTGGATTTTCAAAAATAATTACGTAAAATTTGAGGTTAAATATGGCACTTTTTAGTAAAGAGTCTCTATCTCAGTGATTAAGTGATTATGCACTGTAAATTATAGTAATTATTAGTTCAATATCAACACATACCCTTACGTAATAGTAAGACTGTCTAAAGTTGCCATACAAAGCTATAAGACCTATCAAAATAGACGTTTTAATCTAGTCCCATAGCTTTGTATGACAACTTTAGACAGTCTTACTATTACAGTATTGAACTAAGGCAAAGAACATGACAGTATACAAAAAGTTTTTTTTATATTAGTAATTTCACAGGAATAGGGTTTTTATATTAGTAATTTCGTACCCTACAACAATATCAAAACGGCAATCGGTAATCTTTTTTGTAATTAAATAGTCCCGGGGCTACAGTAGGTACTATTATAAATCAGCGGCGCGGCGCGCGCGGGTAGCACTGAGCAGTGAGCACGTGCGATGATGCGCTGCCCGCCGCCGCCCACTCCCCTCAACCCTTCCTTACCCCGCGCTCGTAGATCGTGGCCTAGCGCGGGAAGAATATTATTGAAAAAATGTTAATATACTAATGAGGGCGAAATTTTAATAGATTCTTAGTAATCCTGTTGTATTAAAGTGTATTGTAACTTGTAAATGGATAAAGAGGAAGAGAATACTTTTCCGAAGTAAGTTATTGCCCAAAAATCATAAAACTATAATTGAAACGAAAATATTCTAGCTTCTTGTGCAAGACGATACATGTAATGAAATTAATACACACAAAAAGACAACAATTGTGAGACTATTATTCCTGCAGTAGTTATGGATTAAAAACGGTATTTTTATGTTTCTCCCTTCGTGAAATCGATAAATTCCTAGATACCGATCACCTCTATGGTAATTAGTATATACTAACATATACCAAAGGAATTTTGGAGAGAAACTTTTTCCGCCGAGAGCTATAAGTGATTTTTATGTTTAGGTATAAATACCTAACTTCCAAATAAAAAAAACCTAGATACTTGTCAACCGTTATCTTTATACTTCACTTTATCACACTGCAAAGTTTCAGCGAGAGACGATTTACTGTTAGGGTCAAACCCCTCCGGTGATCGGACTATTCGGTGAGTTCAGCCGTTGTAAATATCAAAATAACTTTGGAGATAGACATCTTTCTTATTTTAATGTCAAATCAGCAATAGAAAGATGCACGTCTCCATAGAAATACTGTGCAGATATGCATCTTTCTACTGCTAATTTGACTTTGAAAAATCATACTTCAGGAGTGCGATTTTTGAAAGTCAAATCAGAAATAGGAAGATGCGTATCTCCGTAGTTATTTTGATATTTACAACGGCTGAACTCACCGAATGAGATTCAAAAATCGCACTCCAGAACTCTTTAGGATTATGTGTAGGTAGGTACAATAATTAAAATAGAATATTGAGCGAGCGAAGCGAGCTAGACTTTTCTGTTCTACCAATTGGTTATAGTTATAGACAGAGCTCAATCAATCTATATTTTTCCCGAATTTGCCGCCCCTAGTAAAGTGCCGCCCGGGGCATTGGCCCCCCCCTCCCCTGCGCTACGCTAATAAATCACTACCACTTCCCCCCCAAGATTCGTGCCGCGCGAGACCTGTTACCCTGTTAAATGGGACACGGGCGTGAAGATATGTCAGTAATAAAACAATCAGCTTCTGGTACCTAAATTTATTGAACAATATACACCATGATTGACACCATCATAGTTTAGGCTACCGTTTTTACGAGTGCTTTTAAAATTAACAATACATTTACATACAGGGTTGAATAAAATGTGATCCGTCTCCTAAAGTTAATTATGGAAATTATATTATAATCCCAGTCTTTCATTTAAAAACTTTTCAAATATATTTTGATGTTAAGCTCTTGTTTTATATCAACATCAACCATTAGGGTTGAAGCTCATCTGGCAGCACCGCATCGCCTTTTTCTGTAGCTCCATCCTTTTCTGTCACTCAGGAAAGTTATTTGCTACAGCAAATAAGACAGTCGGATCGCGACAGCACACTGCAGCACCGCCGCGCGCGATCGCGTTCCGTCTATCTTATTTGCTCTAGCAAATGACGTTCCTGAGTGACAGAAAAGGATGGAGCGATGGAAAATGGCGATGCGGTGCTGCCAGACGAGGTTCAACCCTTATACTACCGCCCTTAAGAGTCCTTTAACCGTTCAGTGGTTCATCACAATTATTAAAGATTTCTCAATAATGAAAATCCAACATGAAAAAGTACAACTACAAAAGCTTTAACAAATGGTTTACCTGGTGAACTCTGAGAGAGGCAGCAGCCATTGTTAGCACACTGTATTGCTTCATCATAACTCTAACTCCTGCTTTACATTGGATGCTTCGTATTCTAGATTATCCTATTCTGTTAAGAGTTCATATAAAATTGTTTGTTTTTCTTGTTCTTGACAAACCGGCTCCAGCCTACGTTTTTTAACACAGTCTTGTTGGTTTGAAGGCACCTCATTTTCACTGTCTGATATATTTATAACTTCTGGATTAACAATTTGAATTTGGACCTGGCTATGTTCTTTTTTTATTCCATCTTCTAATTTCCTTTTAAATTGTAGTTTTAGTTTCGGATGAAAGACGGGTGACTGTACATTTCTGGGTAGTTGAGATTTACTGGCATCTATAGCGGCAACTTTTTCCTCTAGATCATCTAGTTCAGGACTTCCCAACCAGTGGGGCGCGCCCCCCTTGGGGGGCGTAGTCATATCTTAGGGGGGTATTTTTTAATCTTCAAATTCTTTTATTTAAAACCTACAAAAGTATTCTACAAAAATACCTTTTAAGGCTTTTGTAGTAGTCACTATCCCTTTTGTAATTTAGGCTTTCTTAATTGAGATATCATAAATATTGTGACGAGGGAACCACTAACGGTAAAAGGCCTCTTCATTTTCCATCAACATCAACCATTATTTACTACGTTTTACTCTTGTTTTACTAGTTGTCTGAAACTCCCCATTGTCGTGCGATAGGTAACCCGCACCTTTTACATCCCACCAAGAAATTATACAGAATGTAACAAAACACCCTAGTAATACTTAAGGGGGTGCTTCAGACCATCAAACTGAACAACTTTCACTATGGGGCCAACATCGAGAAAAAATAAAAAAAATCAGCTGTCCCATACAAAACTACAGTACCGACTCGACTAAAATGTATGGGACAGCTGATTTTTTTTATTTTTTCTCGATTTTGGCCCCATAGTGAAAGTTGTTCAGTTTGATGGTCGGAAGCGCCCCCTTAAGTATTACTAGGGTGTTTTGTTACACCATGTATACATAAAGGGTCCTTAATAATTATGCTGACACTTTAAGGGGATGATCAGACCATCAAACTGAACAACTATCTCTATGGGACCAACATCGAAATCGGGAAAAAAAACTGTCCCATACATTTTTCTCGTTTTGCTGTTTAGTATGAAAGAGCAAATTTCTAATTCGCGATTTCGATGTTGGTGCCATAGAGAAAGTTGTTCAGTTTGATGGTCTGACCATCCCTTAAAAAAGTGTCAGCATATTAACAAGGACCCTGTATAAATGGCGGCTGCTGTCGTGCTGTCTCGCATCTTTGTCTATACTCAACTCACAAGGCGGGATAGTAAGCAAAAGGATTTATAAGTGCTATTTCTGAATCTCACACTTTCAAAATCATGATCGAATAGTTATTTTACTATGTAGATTATGCTCGATAGTTATTTTGACATTTTCAACTGCTGATTTGAACGTGTGACTTTCAAACATCGCACTCCATGATCAGCATAAGGGTGTATTTCATCTTTTGACTATTTTGCTGACGTACCCGCCGCCATTTACATATATTTTTTATAAGAATTAAACCGTCAAGCCCTTATACCAGACATAATACATAAATGTGGCACACAAGTTCCACCAGTGCCTGATGACGGGTTAAAATTAAAAGTCAATTTAGGTTTAAAAATACCCTGCGTGGGTAAATATTTAGGGTTGCTATACACATAAGCGGGTCGGCACTGTCGGTTTGGCAGTATTTGTCGATCAACAAAGCCGACCCGAAGCAATCACTGCACTTGTTCAGCTTGCGCTATCGGTAGAGATAGCATGCACACAATCGGTTCATAATGCGCGAATGTGCGGATACGTTTGCTGTCTGACGCCATCAGTGACGTCATTAATTTGCGCTTACGCCGCACACGAAAAATAGGTAGTGCAGCATATGCATGTCAAATTGACAGCTGGTTCAAATTGTACAAATTGTTTAGCAGTGTATTCGTACTTACTAATTTGGACCGACCGGTAAATCGTGTGCATAGCGTTAGCACTATTGGCATAATTCGAACCGTAGCACGGGTAGTTCGTTCGAGTAGACGCATCATTCGAACATTCATCTGCATACATTTGATTTTACTGCCCGGTTTTGCCTATTGTTCCACCCGGCTTTGCCCGGCCACTGTATTCGTGCGGCAAAGACGAGCGGCTTTTCGTCTACACATATTCGATTTCACCCATAAAGTTATCGGAATAGAGTAACTGACATGAGTTGTCAAATGAAACCGTTTTTTGTGAATTTGTCGGCACTTATCGGCATGCTAAAACTTCGAGTTCTGTCTATAATTGTGAATCAAACGTGAAATCGTAGACAATTTAATGAAATAGTGTTAGTATATTTCACAAAATAATCTACGATTTCACTTTAGGCACAGGTCCGGCACTTCAAACAACGTTTTAGATTTGACATGATGACGTTTGCACATGCGCACTTTGCAAAAATGCAAATGCTCGGCTTCCCTCAAGTTACCACAGAGAGTGTGAGGGGAGGTGGGGTATCTGAAGTCAGAGGGGGCGGGGAGTGACCGTTCTGTATGTAGAACTAATACATTACCTATTCTGTGCTTTAGGTTCACTAATTATTCACAGAGCTCGAATATTTACCCTGTCGATTATGCCTATAAGTTCCCAAAAACGGTTCTATTGCCTCGCGTCACGTATCTCTTTCTATTATACAGTGATGCCGCTAGGTACATCTCGCTCTCTCAGCTGTCAATGCCTCTCTTCCGTAGTATAATACCTTTATGATTTTACCGCCCGGCTGTGCCGATTAATGCCGGCCCGCTTATGTGTATAGCAACCTTTACCTTTTACGAAAAGACGGGGTGCATTTGAAATATACTTAAATATGTAATTTTCAAACATTCCAGAATCTTACATTTATATAACAAACAAATTATAAGGTTATGAACTTATTGGTGAATAAACATTTTTATTTTATTTAAACTAATGAGAAAACGATGACTTTTTTTATTAATAATAAGTTCTTTTAACCTTTCATAAACAAAATTCAACTAGATATTATACAGGGTGTAACAAAACACCCTAGTAATACCTAAGAGGGTGCTTCAGACCATCAATCTGAACAACTGTCACTATGGAGCCAACGTCGAGAAAAAATAAAAAAAACCCGCCATCCCATACATTTGAGTCGAGACGGTACTGCAGTTTTGTATGAAAGAGCGGATTTTTTTTTTCGTGATTTCGATGTTGGCTTCATAGTGAAAGTTGTTCAGTTTGATGGTCTGAAGCACCCCCTTAAGTATTACTAGGGTGTTTTGTTACACCCTGTATAGATCACAAGGGCTGTAACCAGGAAGCTGGCATAGGAATTGTCTATACCTTGGAGGGCAGACTGACTAACAAGCTGTGAAACATGATAATACTCCTCGGTGGTCGGTAATGATCGTTCTTCATTCGTAAATTCCCGACTATGTTTTCGACGTTACTGTGTCCCTTTCTAATCCAACGACAAAAAAAAATTAAGTCTTTATTAAATTTTTGTTCTGATGGAAAGGGACACAAAAACGTTGGAAATATCGACGACGGAGACGTACGAAAGAAGGTCGAACATTACCGACCGCCATGGCCAATTTTCGTGTTTCCATGCTTGTAATGAGGTTTGGCATCCATTGGTTTATTAACCGACTTCAAAAAAAGGAGTAGGTTCTCAGTTCGACCGTATATTTTTTTTTTTTTTTTTTTTTAATGTGTGTTCGCGGATAACTTCGTCGTTTATGAACCGATTTTGATGATTCTTTTTTTGTTGGAAAGGAGATATCCCAAGGGTGGTCCCATGATAAGGAAACCAGGATCTGATGATGGATCCCAGAGAAATCGAGGGGACCCTTCGAAAATCGTAGTGCCGACTAGTGCGTTTGTTAATTTGAAGCACTACTGTTAAATCAAACTAATGAATTCACCACTGGAAATTGTGAAATAAACAAAATTTTAACAAAAAATTAAAACCGCCTTCAAAAAAACTAAAAAGTTAAAAAATAATATTGCAGCCGATGACTTTTTCGTTCGCATCATAAGAACATTAATTTGTTTTATAGAAGTCGGTGTCAAGCCAAGCCAAAAAACTAATGCAAGCCCCGTCGCGAATCGGCTTGACAGCGACTTCGATAAAACAAATTAATGTTCTTATGATGCGAACGAAAAAGTCATCGGCTGCAATATTATTTTTTAACTTTTTAGTTTTTTTGAAGGCAGTTTTAATTTTTTGTTATTTATATCCATGGTCACAGCCCTTGTAATCCGACTATACAGCATATGTTCACGACTATATTCATTTAGGGAGCGATATTCTAAATAGAACAACAATAAAAAAACGTGACACAAAATCCAGTCCGATTTTGTCTATAAAAGATTTTTGCTTTTCATTTCACGATTTTTCTCTATTACATTAAACCAGTCTGAAATATATAGGCATAAGTCACAGTACGGTCAGCAAGCGACACTTGTCGAGTTAAAGGGCTTTTATATTGCTGACTGTACCTTTATAAAGCACTAGCTTTTTTTAGTAGCAAAAACATTTGACGTAATTGAAAAAAGGACCTTTTGGTTGGTCGCTTACGATGTAAATTTTATACCTTTGAAAAACATCATAAGCGACACTAGGATCCCTTTTTAAAACGTCCGAAATTTTCGGCAAAAATCATGAAACTAATTTTAAATGTTTTTACAAACACTAATAGCGAGTTTATTTGATTAAAACATGAACTTTTAATGAAATTAAGCTAAGCGACCACATTAAAAATAAAAATGTCGATATTTGATTTTAATAAACTATGAATAATTAATAAAATATACATTGTATTTCGTATTTTTGTGTTTGATGTGCAAAAAAAGAACATTTTTATTATACAAACTGGATTTAGAACTCATTTTCACGATTCAAGATCATTGATGACGTAATCAGAGTATCTAATTGTCGAATGTCGCTTACTATAAATTACCATCGAGCCTTTTCAGGAAGAACATCTTATAAAACGCCGATAATTTATTTTTGCTATAATTGTAAAGCAGTGTCATTTCCACAATTATGCATCTCTGTAAAAATCTGTCTCTAAGGCGCGGTTTATACAGAAGAGACGTGTTACAAAGTAACATAATATAAACCTTATAGTACGTAGCATAGCGACGTTTGGAGAATCGCGCCCCTCCTCCTTTACGACAAAAACGACGCTATGCTACGTACTATAAGGCTTATATTGGCCCCGATTCGGACTGTGCCACGACTTAACTAAATTTATTCCTGTCACTTTCTAAAATAAGATTAAGAAAAGAGACAGAAAACCAACAGCTGACTTTAGTGCTGTCAAAGTGACGTTACGCGCCCAAAAATGCCTTAAATAAGATGGCGTACATTATGATGGCATCTTATTTTAAGCGTGTAACGTCATTTTGACAGCACTAAAGTCAGCTGTTGGTTTTCTGTCTCTTTTCTTAATCTTATTTTAGAAACTGACAGGAATAAATTTAGTTAAGTCGTGGCACAGTCCGAATCGGGGCCATTGTGTTACTTTAGACTATCCGCCACGGCCACGTCTCTTCTGTATAAACCGCGCCTAACTCTTAAGAGTAAAACAAATAAGATGGAAAGTTGCTAAATCTGTATAGGATAAAATAAAAACTGTATTTCAGTAATTTTTGGCGCTTACAATTTTCTTCCTGCAAAAACGACAAAGACTCGATATGCTGCAATTGTGTTAAGCGACCATTAGCAATTAGGTACTTTTCCGATATCGTTACAAAAAACACGGCAGCGATTTCTCCGCTAGATTTATCCCTTAAGATATGGGCTAAAATTTATATCCTTAAATATTATACAATTGAAATACCTACATCTCATTCTTTTTAAAATCTTTCTCTATTCATATTCAGTCCATTAAATATCCCATCATTCTTAAGAAGTAATATCAGGATCTCATTAAACATTATGACAAACAAAACATATTTTTTCAATTTGCTGATAGTGGATGATTGAAGAAACTAACAAATAGGTACTATCAGTTTAAAATAACAATGTGCATGACTCGCCTGCAAATGTGATGTCACTTAATCACACGAACTTCACTCGAGTCATTCAAATGATTATTTCCTTTACATAGAGTCTATATTTCTTTGCAACTGAGTGAAGTTATCGAACGGCCCTTCAAGGTCATGCACATTGTTATTTTAAACTAATAGTATTAGAATTTTATTTCACTATGAAAATCAGTTCTGTTTGACATAATTTTTACGAAATTCCTGGAAACCTTTAGTAACTTTCATTTATCTGGTTTGACTAGCAAACAATAATTTTACACGATTTTAATAATAATTTTACAACAAATATTAGAGAAATAACCGATTTTTTTATACCATTTTCATACAATACACTGATCAAGTCAGTCTTTGCCAATTGATTCAACTTCGAATTTGTTTTCAACGTCTTCTTTCAACTTCAAGAGACCTCAATTAATTTTAATAAGGAAATAAAATATTTAGGGCACTTTTTGCATTTAGTAATTGTCTTTTCACATCAAAAAGTACTTAGAATGTCGCTTACGACAAATAGCTTTAGACAGAGTTTGGACTCTGCTATTCAAATGTGGATTTTTTAAAAGTTTTAATTACTTACATATCCTTTTATGGAGATTTTTTTTTGAACGCTTAGTTACTCTTCAGCAATCATTCCTTTCTGTAAACTTTCTTGTTAAGTAGGTATTAATATTTTGTTTGGTAAAATAAAGTACCATAAATTAATTGTTTCACATTTAGTTTGAAAAGACTTAAGCGACAACTTTTCCATGTGAAAAGACACGTGAAGACACATGATAAATGATTTATTATACTTATAAGCTTAGATTAAAGATGGGTGTAAAATCTGTGACTCCTAAATTAGGAGATAGGAGTGTCTGAGTGTTTGTAGAGTTACTTAAACATTGGCAGAATTTTAAAAGTTATTTCAACAGTAAATCTAAAATTCTAGATTATAAAAAACCTTATCCAATTCCTATCCTAAGTCTATATTTAAAAAAAAAACAAAATTTCTTCAACAATCTATACACAAAAAAATCAAATACCGACATTTTTTGAGAAAAAAAAAAACGAAACTAGACCTGATGCCCATCGACGATTAAATCTAACTTTTGGTAACAGGTATGAAATATGCAATTCGAATAGCGTATCCTTTCTTAGGTTCCAAAACCTAAATTTTTATTGACACAAGACGGTACATGGTTAACCATCAAGTGGAGGTAAGATGACAACTTGGCGCGGATTACCAGTTACACCGTAATAGGTAGGTAAGGTACATCACTCCCTTGAAAAACGATAAATTCATACGTTTTTAATTACTTAGTGCTACTCTTTCCCGCTGCCAGACAATGCGCGCAAAAACGTATCTATTGGCCTGACTCAGCGTTGTTATAACTTCTTACGACGACGTGGGACTCTGTTCTGCAATATGATACGCTTAGGTACGTTTAGGTCCTTTGACCTTAGTTTATAGATGAATTAGCAATACCAGTTGCTCCATAATGATGGAAAAAGTAGAGGGCAAAACGTCGATAGATCGAGAATTTATCGGCGCGCAAGCTTGAAGGAATAGACAGAAAGTCAGCGTCGAACAGCTGTTCCACCTAACATAATTTTTTCTCCTAATATGCCTCGGTTCTAAACACAATATAATTTTGATTTTGCACGGATCCTTGACCTCTTTAACTGACTTTATCATCATCATCCATCCGACTGCAAAACACCATCATCTTTAACGTGCGCAAAATCATGTACTGCAAGGCAAGATTGAGGTACGCTTGGCATCGTTCTAGCTTAATTTTGAATCGCCAATTGCCCTCAGTTTAAATGTGCGATCAATGTAAAATGATTCCCTTTTTATCCTAGAAGAAACTTTTAGGGTTCCCCAAATCAATTTCAACAATCAGCTTGTGAATGTTGCCAACAATACCTCGTGCTAAAAGAAGGATTATCTACGCGAATGCTATTTAATACCGTTACTAAAAGTGTAATAAAAAAAGACACGGGCATCAGTCCTAAAAAAATTAAGATTAAGTGACAAAATCGTAACCTAAATATTTCTTATTTTTTCGTCTCACCCTCCCCTTTTTATCGTCATATTCATCCGAACCATCGTTGTCATAATCGTTCTGAATGACCCAATCCTCCCCAATTTCAGTTTTTATCTGAATTTGTTTGACTTGATCTCTCATTGGGGTGATTTTTTTCTTTTTCTTCTTAGCCGGTTCGTCCCTACGCTTTTTGGGGCGTTCTAGCACCAAATGCTCGTATTCTTCGACTATGTAATTTTCCGGTTCGTAGCTGGTTGTAATTTCGACGCCGACGGAAGGATCGACGTCTGGTAGTATGTAGTAATTTTCGAAATCGCCTTGAAGAGTGATCTCGTTCATATCTGCTGTAAAGTGTCGTTTTTTCTTACCTGAGCTACAGTGTTTGATGTACGCGTACTTTGGTTTGGACTCTTCGGGAATTATGTTCACCATCCATTCTTTGTTTTCTGACGGGATCTCTTTTACTTCCTCCATGGTGATCTCTTGTTCTTCTGCTATCTCGTAGATGAAGTTGTCGGATATCGTGCTGTCCTCCATTATGTGGAGTACTTCGTTAGTACCGGATGTTTCTTCGGTTGACGTTTGTGGCAGAATCTGGGTAGAATGTAACAAAGTATTTTAGAAAACGCCCATCTATATCTACAGTGTGAAATTGATATCATTAGCATTCTTTTAAACTAAGGCTCACTTGCGCCAAATGCTGTGTTAAATTGCGTAACCCCGTGTTTAGTAGCACCGACCTAAAGTGTTATCGAAGATTGTCTTGCGCCAATGAAAACTAGTTCATAGTTAACTAACCTGACAGTTCTCTATTTTTCGCTGGCAACATCGTAAATGACCATCATCATCATCAAAGGCCTTTTCATCATCATCATCATCATGATGGTCATTCAAGAGATGCAGTGTGAAAGAGACGTCTCTTTCACACTGCATCTCTTTGTAGTTGTCTGTCTCATTTGTTTTATTTTGGCAATGACATTTTGTTTTCATCGTTTTGTTTTAAAATCATTCAGTTTTCAATCATGTCAACAAAAACAGCTGTTGCCTCAATTTTGACATTTAGCCATATTTAGCACGTAGTTTAGTCACTTAAACCTACCACATCGGCGGTTTAAAATTTTAATATAACACAAGTATAGCCCCTAAAACAGGATGGTGCAAGACATAATTATAATTTAATTCCAAAGTAGCGTCTAGTTCTGAGTTAATGACGATAACCCTGCCTGGCGCAAGCGGGCCTAAGAGTCTAACCATCAAACTGAACAACTTTTACAATGGTAGCAAACCGATCGGAGCAACAAAAAAATCAGCTGTTCCATACTAAACTGCAATGCCTACTCGACTCAAATGTATGCAACAGCTGTTTTTTTTCCTCCTATTGGTTTGCTCCCATAGTAAAAGTTGTTCAGTTTGATGGGTAGACTCTTAGATTAAAAGGATGCCAATGATATCAATTTCACCCTGTATACTTTAAAGTTAAACTATACAGGTAAACTGTTGCATAACTTTAAGAGGTGATTTTACCCATGATACTGAACAACTTTTACAAACGAATTTCCTAAAGAAATTCGACTTTTCATACAAAAGTTCGATCTGATTGCATTTACTATGGGAAGTCCAAACATTTTTTTACTCCTTCACCTACGTCTGTAGCCCAAGGGCGCGTCGCGCACGAAGTTGTAGGTCTAATAGTGATTGATTGTCGTGCGTTCAGGGATGGAAAGTGATGATGATGATATTAATGATCTCACCTCTATGATCTGCTTGGGGTCGGCCATCTTGGTGATGACCTGCTCGGACTGCGTGATGGAGGCCTCCGCCTTGTCGGTCTCCACCTTCACAACCCACAGCTGCTTGCGTTGCAGATTCTTTAGGGACCTGCAACCATTTTACATGGCAACATTATAGTTAGCGAAAATACCAAAGAAGAATCAAATTAAAGATTGAAAAATTAAGTCTCGGGCGGGACTTGAACCCGCACCCTTCCAAACCGGGGAAGTGCGGTATCCAAAAAAGAGAGAGAGATTGAAAATTTCGTTCTCTGGCTAGTGGACTCGGTAGCGAAATTGGATATTATTATTATTATTTGGGGTTTTGGGCCTTGACAGGCTTGCTAAGCCTGTGCCACGTAGACCATCGCTGGTCCTTTGTGAATCCCCACTGCGGCCAGAAATCGCAGTAGATTCTTGATCGGGATAGTTGTATCTCATCTGGTGTCAGCACCTGCCTACCCTACCTGCCCGGCCTACCCAGATGAGTGCTGCGTTTGTACATCAGGGGGCCACAATCACATAGGAGGTGCAGAGGAGTTTCCATCTCCTCCTTGCAGAATCTGCAGCCGGTTGTCACTTAAATTCAGTGTGTGCATGTGCTTATTTAATTTGCAGTGGCCTGTGAGTGACCTTCCTATTGTACAAATTTGATCCTTGCTGAGGGCAAGGAGACCGTTCGCAAGCTTGCGATTGTAGCCTTTGATAAGTGCTTTGAAATTGGATAACGCACTTCCCCCGTTTGGAAGGGTGCGGGTTCAAGTCCCGCCCGAGACTTAATTTTTCAATCTTTAATTTGATTCGAAATAGCACAACATGGCTGTAACATGTTTAAAAATCCATAATATTTGAAATACCAAAGAAGAACTATGAATCAGCTGGATAATTCTAGGATAATTAGCATATGCTCACGACTATATTCCCCGAGGAAGTCAGAGATATTCTGAAACTTCAGAACATCCACGTTTCACTAGTAGTACCCAAACTCTGTCCAGTGTGACGGGGAGTGAGCCCGTCGCCACTTGTAATGGACAGTGGGTACCATGGTACAATAATATACTGCGCCTGGTATTCTCTTCCGACCACGTGACTGACACAAGCCTACGTCATCAACTCATCATACCCTTTTACCCTACGAATAAGAATAACTATGGAAGAATAACTCTAAACAAAAGCAACATAATTTTTGGCACCCTTTGAAAAATGACATTTTGTATGAGTTTTGGCGGCAAGGTGTAGTTTTTAAGGAACAAATTTCGAACACTGTGTACTTTTTTTGGGGTCACTTTTTGAGCTTGATTTACATTTCTATACATTCTTATTCGTAGCTTTTACCATGTTTAGCGGCCATTTTTTTGTGACATAGGCTTGTGTCACTCTGGGAATAGAAGACCTTGTTTTTTTAGACTATGGTGGGTACAATACATGCCTCGCTACAGCATACTTTCATTGAAAATACTTACTAAGAGCTCTTCGTAAGTATTTCATTCGTGAATATTTTCAGATTTTTGTCTTCAGTATTTCAAAAGTTACAGCGGTTTCTCTCTCTGAGTGCCAATATCTCGAGATAGAAGCGTTATAATGATCTATCCAAGTCCACCTCACTCGATGGGTTATGTGCCTCCTCTAACTGCCTCCGTGGTCTAATGGTTAAGAGCATTGGCTCTCGATATGGAGGTCGTGGGTTTGATTCGCACGGGGGACACCTAGTGATATGTCACTTTGTGCGTTTTTCCCCAGTTGGTTAGGACATTGCAGGCTAAATCACCTGATTGTCTGAAAAGAAAAATGATTCCGTGCTTCGGATGGCACGTTAAGCCGTTGGTCCCGGCTACTATCTCTGGTGGTAGTAGTCGTTACATAAAAACCACGTCAGAGGCTCTCACAACTCTGACACCAGGGCTCTGCCCACACGATAAGAAGAAGATGGGTTATATCAAAAAGTGATGAGTCAGTGAGGTACTTACAGGTAACCCAGTGTATCCACGAGCTGTCTAACGTTTAGACGCGACACGTCAGCGACTGGCTGCTGTTGCGGCTCCACGCTGTAGTTGTGCTCCATTTTGATCACCTCGGCGACTGTGGACAAGGGAATTTCAAGTTAAGTCGCGTTGCAGGTCTGTTATTGGGTAGGTGCGTCGCGTGTCGGTCTTTGGTTGCCCCCTCCCCGGCCTTCAAGCTCCAGTGGTGACTCGAGATAGTGTTCTTTTCGAAAAACAATCCTTGAAGTCAAATACATGGTGAAATTGATATCATTAACATCCTTTTAAACTAAGATTCTACCCATCAAATTGAACAACTTTTACTATGGGAGCAAACAGATCGGAGCAAAAAGAAATCAGCTGTAGCATACATTAGAATCGGGAACTCGCGCGTCGACATTGCAGTTTAGTATGGAACAGCAGATTTTTTATTTGCCCCGATCGGTTTGCTCTCATAGTAAAAGTTGTTCAGTTTGATGGGTAGACTCTTAGTTTAAAAGGATGCTAATGATATCAATTTCACCATGTACACATAACCGTACAACGTCAAATACATTTTGATACATAAACTAGACATTGCCAAAATCATCAAAACCAAGATGGCAATCGCTTTTAGTGATAAGACCGCCATTTGTGGGTACAATTCTATTCTAAGAGTCGAGCAGATTAAAAACAGAATCAAAAGAACGTAAGGGTTTACGTTCTTTTGATTCTTTTTTGTTGCTGTATTTTTTGGTGTTATGTTATGGCAGCCATTTTTTTTTAAATAAAAACTAAAAAGTAAAAAAATAATATTGCAGCCGATGACTTTTTCGTTCGCATCATAAGAACATTAAATTATTTCATCGAAGTCGCTGTCAAGCCGGTACGATGCGGAACAGGGCTTGCATTAGTTTTTGGCTTGGCTTGACACCGACTTCGATAAAACAATTTAATGTTCTTATGATGCGAACGAAAAAGTCATCGGCTGCAATATTATTTTTTTACTTTTTAGTTTTTTTGAAGGCGGTTTTAATTTTTTGTTAAAATTTTGTTTATTTCACAATTTTCAGTGGTGAATTCATTAGTTCGACTAAGATATTAGTTATACACGCAAATGGTACATCGATATGAAGCGAAATTTTCAATCGCCGATGATTTGCCGTCAACTTTTGAGGAGTTCTATTGTGTAGCTCCGGGATGCATCATCAGATCCTGGTTTCCTTATAATGGTACCACCGTCGAGATATTTCCTTTCCAACAAAAAAAGAATTATCAAAATCGGTTCATAAACGACGGAGTTATCCGCGAACACACATAAAAAAAAAATTAAAAAAAATATATGCGGTCGAATTGAGTAACCTCCTCCTTTTCGTTTTCCTCCCTGATTTGTATTTATACGGGTTCTGCTTAGTTAATACGCTGACGGATTTTAAAGGGATGATCAGAACATTGCACTGAACAACCTTCTCTAAGGGACTAACTACAAAATCGCGAAGAAAAATAATCTGCTGCTCCATACAAAGCTGTAAACCTGCTCGACACATACAGGGTGAAATTGATATCATTAGCATCCTTTTAAACTAAGAGTATACCCATCAAACTCAATTGTATGCAACAGCTGATTTTTTTTGTGCTCCGATCGGTTTGCTCGCATAGTAAAAGTTGTTCAGTTTGATGAGTAGACTCTTAGTTTAAAAGGATGCTAATGATATCAATTTCACCCTGTATGGGGAACTGATGGGGAACAGTTATGTATGTTTCTATATACGCCATTTACACGAACACTACTGGATCTATATTGAAAATTCTTACAGACATGGAATATTGATCAATACGAAAACTACTAGACCTATTTTGACGTTTGTTTCATTTATACAGCGTCCTTCAAGGGTCCTTCTTAATAAGCTGACGGTCTTTTAAGAGGATGATCGAACTGAACAACTTTCTCTATGGGACAAACTAATGGCAAGGATCTCCTTTATTCTAAAGCCATAGCATTGCAAGAATGTACATTCAATTGATGCCTCTTTTTGATGTTTGTGTTTAAAGTGTGTGGTGTCAAGAAGTATGGACAAAAGAGACGAATTAGACCAATCTAACACAAAAGCATAGACGAAGAATTTTTTCGCTTACCACAAAAGTGAAAAGTGGACAACCGCATAAACAAAGATCTATAGTTCCGTCTCCTTCTGCTATTAAAGGTACGTCATAAGGCAAAAGAGATTTAACTACAATCGTAAATTGATGCGGTCTCTATGCTATAGAATGAAGGAGATACTTGCTCTTAGGGGACAAAGGTCGAAATCGCGAAAAAAATCTGCTGTTCCATACAAAACTGCAATCGTACTTTACTCGACCCAAATGTATGGGACAGCAGATTTTTTTCGTAATTTCTGTGCTGGTTTCATAGAGAAAGTTGTTAAGTTCATGGTCTGATCATCCGTCTGAAAAACCGTCAAAAGTATTAAGTTGGACCGTGTATAGGATCTCCATATATCAGGGAAGGTTTCAGTATAAAACACTAGCTATTACCCGCGGCGTTGCTCGTAATTGCAGGAAAAGTCTAACTAAAAAGTTTTTTAATGCCCAACAAAATTATTGTTAAAAGTACCTGCTTTGGAGTTGCCAATGAATTTTTCGAATAAGCCCTGATAGCCGGAGCCGGAGTCTCCACCGAGACCTGCAACAACACCGGCTATCAGACAGTGGGCACTTTGGGCCATGGGCACAGATTACATCAGTCTAAATACGTCCCACTGCAAGGGCATAGGCCATAGGATGTGCTTTGGGGTATCAGCACTGACTACACAACTAATGTTCAATAATTTCTAATGAGCGTTTTCATTCGCTTTTTTACTCGCAACATGTTATCGCACGCATTTTCTCGCTCTGATCAAGAGAAAGAGAGATAGGGGACGACTTTGTTATGTCGCGATGCCATTCTAGCCCCCAGACTACCGAAACACCTGCAAAAGTTTGATACCTACACCTGATTCCGTGTATACTTATAAAAGAGTTCCGTGACTGACTGACAGAGAACGCACAGCCTAAACCGCTGAAGATAGAAACATGCAATTTGGAATATATACAGGGTGAAATTGATATCATTAGCATCCTTTTAAACTAAGAGTCTACCCATCAAACTGAACAACTTTTCCTATGGGAGCAAACCGATCAGAGCAACTAAAAAATGAGCTGTCTCATACTAAACTGCAACGCCTACTCTACTCAAATGTATGCACCAGCAGATTTTATTTTCGCTCCGATCGTTTTGCTCCCATAGTAAAAGTTGTTCAGTTTGATGGGTAGACTCTTAGTTTAAAAGGATGCCAATGATATAAATTTCACCCTGTATACTTATAAAAGAGTTCCGTGACTGACAGACGACGCGCAGCCTAAACCGCTGAAGATAGAAACATGAAATTTTGATTATACTACTACAGACGATGTAGGGGTGTACTAAGAAAGGATTTTTCGAAAATCGACCCCTAAAGGGGTAATCCACGCGGACTAAGTCGCGGGTCAAAAACTCGTACACAATAAATTTATTAACATCTCTGATGCCCTCACAGTGTGGTTGCCGATTATAGTCACTGCATTCGTGTGAGGTGCGGAGTTACATCACATGAGGGAGGGAGGGTCACACGGGTGTCTGTCTCAGCGACTAATTCCTTCAAACTATTGTCAACATCTCTGATGTCCTCACCGTGTGGCTGCCGGTCGGTTATAGTCACTGCATCATGTGAGTAGAGGTGCGGAGTTACATCACACGAGGGTAAAAGAGAGAGTGCATCAGTGTTTAGTGTGAAAAACAAAAGACATTGCCCACGTGACGAAGTGTATTCGTTTCGGGTCGTTTCGCAGCTGGCGAATGTGTATGATCAAAGAACAAATACCAATAGTATAATAGCTGAAATTATACACAGGATAGAAGGAACATCGTGCTTCCCAATGAAATGGAAATTTTCATTTACTACAGTGGCATTTCTAATAAAATTAAAAGGACAACCGCCGCTCTCCCTTGAAAAAATACCTTAAAATGTATAGAAGTTTTGACTGAAGTCAAATGTGTAATAAATTATGAGGTTTTATAAAAACGACTCAGATAGTATAATTTATTTTTATTTAACGAGTTATTTAATCATTTATCATTAATAAATTATAAAAAAGCAGCAACCCCAACATGGCTGTCAATGTTGTTTAGTAGGAGGAGGTAGGAGGTGTTGCAAGCACAATGTTTTTTTTATATAAAAATGATAAAAACTAATAAATCATTATAAAATAAACTAATGCCTGCAGTTAGTTTCTAGTGTTCCATAGTCCATAATAAAAATAGAAGGACGGTTATACATTTTTGGGTATTATGTGCCAGATGTCCTTTACAAGTTTTGTTGGCGAAACGGGGTTTGGGAAATGTCTTTTCTGCGTACCTGACTGATTTTCTTTAGCATAACATAGAATATGCTCACGACTACAGGGTGAAATTGATATCATTAGCATCCTTTTAAACTAAGAGTCTACCCATCAAACTGAACAACTTTTACTATGGGTGCAAACCGATCAGAGCAAAAAAATATATACTTTTGCATGCATTTGAGTCGAGTAGGCATTGCAGTTTAGTATGGAACAGCAGATTTTTTTGTTACTCCGATCGGTTTGCTCCCATAGTAAAAGTTGTTCAGTTTGATGGGTAGACTCATAGTTTAAAAGGATGCCAATGATATCAATTTCACCATGTATACAACGTGTTAATGAATTAACGCAAAACTAGAAAGTAGTTTGTTTAGAATCGAGAGCAGAATCGAATTATCATAGTTTCAACATAGGTAATTTTTTTCAAAATATTAAATAATTTTTTTGTAAAATTAAAAATTTTCTGAACCCGATATCAACCCACCCCACGGGCACACCCACCCTACTACTAAAACAAGATTATTAAAATGTATCCAGAAGTACATTAGCGCCTTTATTCATTGCTGAAATGATGACAAATTATTTTTGACTCAAAACTTAAAATGCGAATAACTTTAAATTTTAACTATAAAAATAATGAAATTATTGTTTCAATCTAATTATTTTGTTATAAATCAGTTGGGGTGTATGAGGTTTTGCGTTAATTCATTAACACGTTGTATTCCCCGAGTGTAGTCAGAAAGGGTTCTATGAGGGGGAGCATGATTTTTTCAGTTTTGATGGTGGTCCCATAGAGAAAGTTGTTCAGTTTGATGGTCTGATAATCCACTTTAAAAACCGTCAGCATAATAAGAAAGACCTTATACAGAGTGTAAAATTAAATGGGACACTTACTTAAAGGGGTACTTCAGACCATCAAACTGAACAACTTTCTCTATGGGACCAATATCGTAATAGCCATAGCGAAAAAAAAATCTGCTGTCCCATACATTTTGGTCGAGTTATGCTTGCAGTTTTGTATGGAACAGCTGACTTTTCTTTCGCGATTTCATAGTTGGCTCCATAGTGAAAGTTGTTCAGTTTGATGGTCTGAAGCAATCCTTTAAGGCTCCAACAGGGTTTTTTACACCCTGTATACTGAACTGCGATGCGAACCTAACATATTTGGTTGATAAGAATGAATTAAATAAATTTTACTCCATCTTACCAATTCCTGTTTTTAAGGCAGCTGGGAAAGACAATACAATACAATACATACAATACCATACAAAATTCTTTATTTGGTCCGGTATACAACACATAACATACACATACATAAACTCACGACCGTAATCTCTTTCGGGGTGGTGAGAAACAATGCTGCAACTAACAACTTTCTATACAGGGTGTAAACTTAAACCGGCCGACTTAAGAAAAATATACTGCAGGACAATCTAAGACATTTTAATTTGGATGCATCACTGGGTGCACCGTGTGGTGTCGGCTAAGGATAGCACCATCCCATTTCCTCCCGTGGGTGTCGTAAAAAGTCGTAAATACCGGAGGATGGGCAGCAGCATACACATGAGTACACTGAGTACTCTGAGTACACACATTTAATCCAACTGCGATCGCCAACACGCCTGCGTGACGATTATGGCAAATCCCCCCATTTTGGGGGAGGCCTATGTCCAGCAGTGGACGTCTATCAGCTGATATGATGATGATGACTGGGTTTATTCCAAGCAAGCCAACATTAAAAGGAAGGGACATTTTGGGGAAGGGACATTTTGAGGAAGGGACATTTTGGGAAAGGGACTTTCTGGAACCAGGGGAAATTTTGGGAAAGGGACATTATGGACCTGAACGGTTTTGCTGAATGTTATAAAAAAAACTACAGATTGCAAAAGATAGGAGATTCAAAATAAAGAAAAAAAAATGCGTTACATATTTAAAGGGGCGCTTTAGACCATCAAACTGAACAACTTTCACTATGACACTAGACTGAAATCAAGAAAATATATTCTAAAAATGATTTCCTGTCTATTCTATTCTACTGGTACGGTTGACGTTTTCTATGGAACAGCTGATTTTTTCACGATTTGGATATTGGTCCCACAGTGAATGTTGTTCAGTTTGGTGGTCTTAAGCATCCCTTTAAATATGTAACCCATTTAAGTTTCCACCCTGTAGTTTCAGAGGTACCCATCCCTGTGCATGCATAACCTAATACTAATAGTATAAACAAATTGCCTCCGTGGTCTAATGGTTAAGAGCCAGTGGTCGGAATAGGTAGTGCTATTCAGGGTAATGTCGCGAATATTTGTGTGATGAATATTTGATTCATGGGTGTCTGTATCTAAACAGGGCATACAATTTTATGCATTGTATATTAAACAGGGTGCATGCCCCGTATAGATCAAATGGGTCGAAAAGACCCATGAATCGAATACAAATATTAAAAACTCTGACACCAGGGCTCTGCCCACGCGATAAGAAGAAGAACAAGTATCTTACTTTTCTTCTCGGCCGGTGTCTGAACCACGGGCACCGGCTTCTCCTGGCTGGTGAGCAGCTCCGGCAGCATCGGGGAGTCGATCCATAATCCCTGTGCATCCAGCTCAAAGTGGTACCTGTTGAGAGGAAACTATCAATGTCTTGGATATCGCCAAGTTGTGGTGATGTTTTGGAAGGCATGTGGCAGAGAGAAATAAAACCGGTCAAGTGTGAGTCGGGCTACTCGCGCACCGAGGGTTCCGTACTACACCACCACAGAACACAACATTATTAACTAAGAAAAAATCTTATTTTTTTTCCGGAACCTTTAGCGCGAGACCGACTCACACTTGGCCGGTTTTTAGTATTTGTTGTTGTCTGTAGAGTTTTACTCTATAATCACACTAAGTTTGACGCTTGTATGTATTACCGTTTTTACGATAGAGCTCCGAGCGTGAAGAAAAAATGTTGATAAAAACTAGTTTCTTGTTGAGAACCCCCCTTAATTTTTAACTTTTTGACATTTTTATTATTTTTTAACAAATCCGCCGTAATAACGCATAATCTGAGAAAATTTCAACTATCTAGCTATTATGGTTCAAAAGTTACAGCCTTAAATAGGTAGGACAGATGGACGGACGGACAATGTAGGCTTAGGAATAGGGTCTCGTTTTCACCCTTTGGGTACGGAACCCTAAAAACATTAATATGGTCCTTTTGAATGTGCTGACGGTTTTTTAACACTTTCGATGCTAAGCTCAAAATCATGATTCTAGCGCAGTGCTAAAACTGACGCCCCTCGTAGGTCGTGCGCAGTGGTAACGGTGAAACGATAAACTGGCTCGTCTCGTGGGTCACCCACACAGGCGTAAGGTTGTCGGTGACTCGCGCGGTAGGTCATGAGCACAGGCGAAATGCAATTGAACTGACTCGTTACGTGGGTTCTTCAGCACTGCAGCCCATTTGTCGCCGACCTACGACGTAGGTCGTCAGCAGTCAAATTGTTAAGGGGATGATAAGACCTTCAAACAAAACAACTTTTTTTTTTTTTAATTTATAATTAAATGGACTCTTGCTTGTGCGTTAGCACTGCATTTCCGCCAGTGTCAAGTAGTTTATGGGAGAATCTATCCCAATCTCTGGGACTATTTTTGGACAAGAACAAGAAGAGATTGAGGAATGTGGAGCCTCGTGGCAGGCACAAACGCGACGCGCGAAACCACGCGAGACGTGTACTTGGGTCAGTTCCTGCAACGTGACTCCCAAAACAACTTTATTTTTGGAACTGTTGTCGTCAAAATCGCGAAAAAAAGCCATACAATTAGGTCGAGTAGGTGTAGTTTTGTATTTTCATTTCAGTTCTAATCACATTGCAATCCAATTACTATTCAACTCTGTTAATTCCATATCACACTAAACTTGACTTATTTACTATGTGACGGACAGCCTTTTAATATCTGAGCTATCTGTTGGAATCGTGTTGTAGGTCTGCTATTGGGTAGTCGCGTCGCATGTCGGTCGTTGGTTGCTTCCTTCCTGGCCTACAACGAAGGACCAGTGGTGGCTAAAGACAGTGTTCTTTTCGAAAAACAACCCTTGAACAAAACTAGACATTGGCAAAATCATCAACACCAAGATGGATGCCATAATTTAAAAAAATAGAATGAAATCTTAGACTAATTATATCCGGACCGGCCTTGCGGTAGCATTTCCCCTCTGCCACGGTAGGTATTAGATCAATTAATCTTGCGCATTTACATTCAATTTTATAACTTATCACTAAACTAGACAGCCTATTATTGCGAAACAATAATTTCGAACTTAGAACGTTTGGGGTTTACACGAGACTACTTTTCATGATTTTGAACATTCAAAATAAGAATCTAAAGTCATAGGGAATAAAATCCAAAGTTGCGGATAACATGTTACCTCGCCCCCCGCAAAAAGTGGCAGAAAGTTTGTTAGTAGAATGTATCCCGATATAATTAGTCTAAGAATGAAATAGGACAAATAAATCTTGATCTGAATAAAATTTGGAACATAATTGATGGCATAGAAACAACTCATAGTCCAACGTATTGTAAATGATGGTCTACGTACCCGCACAGCTGAAGACTGACATGCCGCCACAGGCACTCGCTCTCCTCATGCATGGCTCCCTCGATCCATTCCTGACGTTTTGCATCGTCACCCGACGATGTGTTCACACTGCACAAAGTACATTCATATCAACTCTCCTCTAGTCAAATTTATACACACGGTGGATGTTTTCGGTTGGGGCAGTAAGGGCAAGTACACACAGTGACACCTCAAGCTATACAAAACCAACATAAGCTGTCCGCGTGTAGGTCGAGTAACGTATAACGTCACGCGGCCAGCTTATGTTGGTTTTGTATAATTTGATGTGTCGCCGTGCATACCTTAACCGTTGTAGCAACAGGGAAACATTCTTAGGACAATCTTTTTAACTTTTGGAGACATTTTGCAAGCACTCACAGATTTTGAAAAATATGTAATTACAGTGGCGACAGGCTCACTCCCCGTCACACTGGACAGTTTCGGTACTACTAGTGAAACATGGATGTTCTGAGGTTTCAGAATATCTCTGACTACCCCCTTGGGGAATATAGTCGTGAGCATATGCTTATGATGCTTATGTAATTACAGTCAGCAAGAAAATTTTCAATTTACACAAAAACTTATTGATGCCAATCAATCTTCTTTCTGTGTTATAAGGATGAAAAATTCTATCAGACCAACTGAGGTTAGAGTAAAAATGTCAGAAATCATAAAAAACTTTCCCCATACATTTAGTATTGGTATTAGTCTCTGTTAAGACTTTGGCCCATCTTTCCGGGTGCAATCGACAGACATGGCCGGCCCGGTCTTAACACCTTGGATCCTGGAGAATGGATGTCGCCGTTAGGGTCAACCCCAAAAGAGGTGGAGAGACGACCTGGACACATTCGACAAAGAGTGGATGGAACTGGCTCAGGACAGGGATGCATGGAGGATAAAGGGGGAGGCCTTTGCCCAGCAGTGGGATGAAATAGGCTAAGAAAAAAAAATTGTCTCTGGAAGAGGTCTATATTGGAGGAAGGATACCAATCCTCCTTACAAGCATGGAAACACGAAAATTGGCCATGGCGGTCGATAATGTTCGACCTTCTTTCGTATGTCTCCGTAGTCGATATTTCCAATGTTTATGTGTCCCTTTATATGAAAACAAAAATTAAATAGGTTTATTTTTTATTTTTTGTCTTTGGATTAGAAAGGCGACGACGTCAGAAATAGGGCAAGGTGGAGAGAAAAGACACGGAAGGCTGACCCCACCACCATATGGGATTAAAAGCCAGGAAGAGAGAGAGAGAGAGGATTAGAAAGGGAGAAAGTAACGTCGAAAACAACGACGGGAATTTACGAAAGAAGAACGATCATTACCGACCACCAAGGAGTATTATCATGTTTCACCCATAAAGATAGTATAGTAGTCATAGATATATTATACCTACAGAACAAGATACACAATCAGCGGTTCAAAAATGGCAGACCCAAATGAGGTACTTTACGAATAAAAGTACCTCCTCTTGCCTCAGTACCGCGGTACCTCTCCGACTGTAAACATACATAATACGACTAAGTTTAATAGTCAAATATCACATACTAGTATCAACCTATATCACTCATACTTATTTTGTGTGGCTTATCATTTGTATCTGTTCCGGGGTGCGATTTTTGAAAGTCTGACGTTCAAATCAGCATTCGAAAGAAAGATGATCGAAAGATCTCCATAGTAATTTTGTCATTTTCTACTGCTTATTTGAACGTGTGACTTTCAAAAATACCACTCCTGTCATCGACTGATAGATGACATCTTGTTCCTTTTTCAAAATGCTGTTTTAAAAATACATATTTTTTTAAAGACATGCAAGAAGTATTTACAACTTTATACCTGGAAAATAAGGTATATGTTCCATTGATACATAGACGAAGAATTTTTAAGTCTAGTGATTTCAATCTCTTTGCAAAAGTTTAAAAAGTATGTGTCAATTCGGACAAAAATTTGCTATGATTTTATATGAGATTGTGCATCTTGTTCTTTTATAATATATCTATGATAGTAGTAGAGGAACTGACACGAGTTGTCAAATGAGACTGTTTTTGGATGTTTTCAGGAGATTGTCGGCAGGGTGAGTCGCGTGGCTAGAGGGCTCTCGAGTGGACGTCTGTCGTTCGGCTCGCGATGTAGGTAGCCACGTGGCTCCGCTATTTTATGGCGGTTTCAAGTGTGTTTTTGTATAAAAACAGGGCTTTGAGATCGCCATATCCATTACCGTACAACGTCAAGCACTAATTGCTCTTTTTAAACTAGATATTGGCAAAATCCACCAAGGAAATGCCATTGAACAAAAAATAGAATATCGGCAGGGTAAAAATTCGTTTTCTGTGTTATAATTCTCAATGTAACATGCAATCGTGGATAATTTAATGAAACAGTGTTAGTATATTTCACAAAATTAACTACGATTTCACTTTAGGTTCACGATTATTTAGAGAAACCGAATTTTTACCCGGAGACTAAATCCCCAAAAACGGTTCTATTGCCGTCACATACTAGTATCTCTTTCTATTATACAGTGATGCCGCTAGGTACATCTCACTCTCTCAGCTGTCAATGCCTCTCTTCCGTAGTATAATACCTTTATGGTGTAACCTAGGTACATCTAAGAACTAAACTAGAGGTATAATAAAGGTTAACCAATGGACTATGAATATAATTACATTACTTTGTTCGATTAATACATTATTTAGAAATATTTACCCGCTCTAATCAGCTAAACCTAATTACATTTCAGATAAACATTTCCACTAGTCCATAAATTGACACTGATAGGTTCACAATACCCAATTAGTTTTATATTTGGTTATGCAAGCAAAGTCTATTGGTACGATAGTCTATGGTATATATATATTTTTCTTGCATAGCAATACATAATATGATATCTATCTTGAAAACTAGAACTATAAATGTAAAAATACAATAAATACGCTATCAACCATTTTCACTCGGATTTTTTGCTTCCGAGGTCACGGGTGACGCATTGCATGCATATGCAACGCTACTGGAGTTGACTACATGGTTGTATAGTGGATATAATGCATGTAAACACTCACTTGTAGAAGGAAAAGCTGCAAATAACATCGTATTCTAAATTGCACCCTTCTACCACACACTTTAGCGCGGTCATTGTGGTCCCCGAAGTGCAACCTCCAAATATGGATTCCTCACTTTCACATCGTCGTTCAATGGGGAAAATATTAAAATACTAGCTTTTAGCGCCTAAACTAACTTTCAAACAAACTAATTTGATAGATCTTTAGAAAATTATCAATCAAATGTCGAAAATGACGTGCTGACTTCTGTCACGGAAAGTCGAAAAATTTAACAAATGCGTGCCATGAAAATGGTGATGTAACTTTCGAATTTAATGTTTCTGGCAACACTGTGGCGTTGGATTAATCGATTTGGGAATCGATTTTCGAAAGTATAATTTTATCGCCAGAAAAATGTACAAGGAATTACTTTAATGAATCGTTAAAATAATAATACGTTCGTATGGAAAGGTAAATAAACAAATAAAAAGGGTAAAGTTAAATAAAACCGTTAAGCTCTATCAGATCCTGTATGAAACTTAAAAATAACTGATCTTTCACTATGGAGCCTACCTGAGGAAACGTGAAAAAAATCTGCTGTCCCATACATTTTAGTTGGGTGTACCTACCCGACGCTCTGTTGATTTTCGTGTAGGTCTTCTTATAAAGGTAAGGTGGCGGCAAAATTGGTCTGTGTCCCGAAACACGAGCCATGCCACTGGAATGCATCATAGAGCCAGCGAAGCAAGTCCGTAATGGAGAAGATAACAAGGTTACAATATTACACTTTTAAGTACGTAGAATAAAAGTCTAGACCGTACACATTATTCTAGTTTTTATTTCACATCGATCGGTGCAATATTACCGAAGTTATAAGCATGGGAAGTTGACGTAGGTTTTTTAAATCTCGTCAGTGTTCGCGAGTAGCGCGTGACGTCATCGTACCCATACGGCACAGCGGGCGCCTGCCCGCCTCATATGTCCGTAGTATATTTCGCGGGCAAGTTGTTTGCTTTCGTGCGCTCTGGTGTTTTGAACTTATAATTATTGTTTTTTCTTGAAATTATGATGATCATTAACCTTGAAATTGTTCAATAAATCGTTAGTTTCAATGATTAGACACTGCGAGTCGAGTACCTACATACCTGCAAAAAACCTTATTACTAGCAATAACCAAGTAGGAAAAAGTTTAGTATCCTGCGGCACGAATTTTGGGGAGGGGAGGGGTGACGGGGGTTCCCCCTTTCATCCCCCAAAAGGGGGGTGAGGAAACTCCCCTCCCCGCTTTGTTTTAATAAATGTAATTTTGAGGTTATAATAACCCAAAATGAGTTATTTTGGCAGGTTTTAGGAGGTCTGGGGGGTCAACCCCCACCCCCCTCCCCCCTCCTACCGGGAATCCCTCTGAGGGTCACACCCGGGGGTGCCCCTGGGGGGTTGACCCACCTAGGCCCCCCTCCCCATGTTGGCATTATGTCGAGAGTCGAGACCCCCGCGTGGTCTAGGTGGTGCAACGAGGCGTGATCCCCATGAGGGGTCACATAGACCCCCTCCTGATGGCATTATGTCGACACGAAACCCACTGGAGGTTACACCCACGTAGTCTGGGGGATCTAAGGTGGTCCAACGCTCCCCTCCCCCCTGATACTGACTGCTCTGAGTCTGACCAACTGCTAATCTAACCTAACCCAATGAAGTGAAGCGGCATGATTCGTGCTGCAGGATACTAAACCCAACCCCAACAATGTGCTGTCGTTTTTGGTCCTACTGAATTTGCTCTTCTCATCACATTTGTAATTTTTTTCGAATTTTCGGATCCTCTTGGTACGTAAAAAAACAACTTTTCGGGTGTTTTTGTGGTCTTATTAATTGTACACTGAGGCACAATACAATATTTGATAGATGGACTCATGTTTTCAAAACAAAGTACAGGGCACATTCGGGTAAATGCTTCGAATCCCCGAGTCGCTCGCGCGGAGATTGGGTACCGTGACGTCATCAACGATATCGCGCTCGGTCCGCGGCTTAGACCGAAAATGTCAACTTTGTACGTTTATATCTCGGTCAGTTTTAAAGATGGTCCATTATTTATTTATTAAGCACAAATACACATAAAAAATACAATTGAATAAAAATAAAAAGCACACTAAACTGAAACACCAATAACCTACAGATAAAAGATATCCTCCAAAGCGCCCACCTGAGGCAGAGTTCCAAGGAGGCTGGCCGCATTGCCTCTCTGAATGGCCAAACTAACCCTTTGGGCAAAAGCTCTGCCAGCCCTCCTGTCCCCCGTGGCCTCAAACAGGCGCCTCGAGAGACACTTTAAAAAAAGCTTCGCAGCGGGACCCCAACAGCCTAAAGTCTCCACTGCGAATGGCAGAAAATCATAGCCCTCCCCCAAACCATGATATAGCCTTCTCTTTTCCGACTCCGCTAGCACTGCCGCCGCCCCCGCACGACTACAAGACCCCCGGACGTGAGACGGCGCCAAAGTGTCAACACACGTTGCGTCCCAAACCAGACACTTGCCACGACTCCACGGTATGAGGGACAGGCCATACGGTCTTTTCCCGTCCGAGCGAAACAAACCCTGAGGCTCCAGAATTGAAGGAATTGATTGATTTTTTTGATTGTTTTAAAGATAGAAAAATAATAAAAACACAGTTATTTTCGTAATTTTTTGTATAATTTTTTGGCATATAAAACAAAAAATGGTTATCTTCTCCATTTTATCACTATGATTCACCTACTGCCCTGTAATCAATACTGTGGCATTTGCATGAGTTTGAAGAAGCTGTATGAACCTTAGAAGGCGCGAGCTACTCGTTCACCGCCCACGCCTTCCGCTGCTTCCGAGTATAATCGCCGGCAAACTTCTTGAGCAAGGCCTTGAATGTATTGTTTGCCGGGAGCTGTACAGCTCGGAGCAGTTTTGAAAACTATCGTAGCGAAGCACGCTGGTGCGAAAAACTTTTTAACTGCCTCATTCGTTCGAAAGATTGTACGTCCTAATCATGTCGTCGCGAAAACCGTTGTAGCGAAGCTCGCTGCTGCGAAAAACTTTTTAATTGTCTCCTCGTACGTTCGAAAAATTATGAGATTAAATTATGTAGTCGCGAAAAAAAAATCGATACTATCGTACCTCGAAAACTAGTACCTGACAACTGATGACTTCGTACGCGCAGACCACTGATTTTAAAAACTCATAACTTTGATTGAGATGATTGAATGAACAGATTGCAATGAAATAAAACCTTAATGTCAATCCAAACAAAGCCTTAGTGAAAACCCCATCCAAATCGCTTCAGTAGTATTAAGTGATGCGTGCACAAGGAAACATACGTGTCCTAACCGCCTCCAAGTCATCAGCCGTTTCGTTGTATGCACTGTAGTATGTACCCTTTGGATAGGCCCAAAGCGCTTTAAGTTGAAGCACGCAAAACTAGGGCACTAAAATACAAATTAGGGTACTTGGTCTGTCATCTCGGTACATTTTCGATGTAAAACTGTCAATTGTTTTGCCTCATTTTTCTGGTTTGAAATGTTCGCGTAGTATGTACCTATAGAATTTATGCATCGAATCGAACATCGATTTTTCGACACAGATTATAATATTAAATCGATTTGTGATGTTGCTACAAAAAAAAATTATCATAGACAAGTAAGTTTATTTTTAACCACGGCGAGCAATGACCTCATGACCGACAATCTTGATTTAAAATATCTATTTTGGATTAGGATAAAATATTGATTTAATTACGTTATTGTAATAAATTTGTCGTCCAAGTGAATGCTTGATCAAAAGATCGGTAAGGACAATTTTCTTTCCTCGAGTTTTGTTTAGTGGGTTTAAAAAAAGAATCCATAGACTAAAAGTAGGAGTTGAAGAGCGTCGTCCCCTTGATTTCCGGTCATTTACATACTTTACTCACATTTAAAATACGTTTAATTATTTTCTTTTGTGTTTTTTAAAATTAAAAATAAAATATTATTATTAGCACTGTTTTTGTGAACTTTATTTATCTTGAGTAGATTTTTATCTTGTCATTACTGTGTCATTATTTGTGACTTGTGTCATTTATGTGTCAATTTGTGTCAACTTGTCAAGTCAAACGACGTACTGTCATATGTCCGTCAATCACCCTTGGAGTTTGGTCAGCTTGAAATATCAAAACAAAACAAATAATAATTGGAGAGTTGAATTAATTTAAACAAAACACGAACGTGTGAGTGAACTTGTATTTTTTGTAGCTTTTTTTCGGTCAAGAGAAATTAATAGGTAGTAAGTGCATGTAGGTGAGTATTTCGCGCAAAAACAATTATTTTTAAATATTTCTAATTGAAATTAATACAAACATTAATACTAAACTGTTACGCTCGCTGTGGGTGGGCACCTGGTGATTCGAAAATATTCAGTTTTACCCTTGGTTTACCTATTTCAGACACCAGTCTCCCACAATTCTATCTGTATACCTATTTATTGTAAGTTCCTGTAAAAACTGCTTGTGGAGAAAATAAATGATTTGTATTGTATTGTATAAAAATTTATTTAAAACTAAAAGTACAAAGTGCGTCTGCATATCCACGACAAGCTTCGTCAAAGGCAATAGGTACACCACTCACATCCACAACAGGCTTCGTCAATAAATACATCCCATATATCTGCAACAAGCTTCGTCAATTTCTATACCTACAATCTATAAACCTCCTCCAAAGCCTGTTCCTGCGGGACGGTCCCTAGAATGCTGGCAGCATTCCCCCTTTGAATCGCCTTTGTATTGTATTGTATTGTATTGTGTTTATTTCAGACCCTATCCAATCCATAGATAGTTAGTAAACCTAAGATCATTTCATTGCTCAAATCTACTACCTACAGGGTGTTACGGTGAACACTAAGGGTAAACAGTTGCATTACTATAACCGGTGATTGTACCCATGATACTGAACAACTTTCCCTAAGAAACATATAGGAAATTCGCAATTATTTTTTTTTACTTTTCATACAAACGTTCGATCAGCTGACTGCATTTAGAAATGGAAAGTGTAAATTATTTTTTTGTATACAGGTTTCTTAGGGAAAGTTGTTCAGTATGTTAAGTACAACCACCCCTTAATAGTAATGCAACTGTTTACCCTAACACCCTGTATTTTATTTTATTTATTTTATTTTATTTTATAATATTCGGGATGCTAACAGCTTCTTTTACAAAATAATGTATTCAATAACATGTCATTTGCCATTTACAAGCATCCGTCATCTGTAGTAGTACCTACAGTTAATAGAATACAATAATAGTCCTATGGATTTCGCTCGCTCGTCATATCCTTAATTTGCCTAATTAGAGATTAGTCAAAATCTAAAATGGTCAAATACTATGTACATGTTTCCTGAGGATATGTATTAATTTTGGCCTTCACTATGGGACCCAAACTTAAATCACGAAAAAAAATTGATGTCCAATACATTTGGGTAGAGTAGCCATTGACAATTTCTATGGAGCAACCAATTTTTTTATAGCTAATTCAATGTTTGTCCCATAGTGAAAAATAAAAAACTGGCCAAGTGCGTGTCGGGCCACGCGCAGGGTAGGGTTCCGTAGTTGCCCGTCACAATATAATTTTTCTTTTATGCTGCGGTTTAACGGCTAATAAAGTCTAAAAAGTACATTTTATAAGTTGATCGACTATTACTCGTAAACTTGTAAAGCCTACGTAGCCGTGATAGTTTTCCTTTTAAATTCGTTATGTATACTATTGCCGTGAATTTTTTTACATCTCCAACTACAACCGTTTAGCCGGGAGAGGGGGGGGGACACTTGATTCTAACCAAAATTTTCGCTTTAGAGCTTAATATTTCCCTAACGGATCCCTAAATCGAAAAATGGTTGTGCCAAACCCTTAATATTTTGAAAAGACCTATCCAACCATACCCCACAACATGGGATAGACGAGAAAAAAAAATGTCATCCCCACTTCGCGTGTAGGGGAAATGGCCTAAAAAAAAATATTTTTTAAGATTTTATTTTATCACTTTGTCGGCATGATTAATATGTATACCCATGCCAAATTATAGCTTTCCAGTACTAAGCGTCTCTGAGCTAGGACGGACATGGCGAAACTATAAGGGTTCCTTGTTGACTTTGGAACCCTAAAAATTACCAATTTAATGGTATGAATAATTGGCCAAAGTTAATGCATATCATCAAGAACACCATGTATTCATAGCCTAAATAAAAAAGAAAAACATATACATATAGTATAAATCAGAAAGTGTGTGACTATTTGTAATACAAATCTATACTTACTTATAACATGCATAAATGTGTAAATGGATTTTAATGAAATTCAGCATACAGATAGAATATGCTAAATATATTTTATGTTCTGATAATTTTCAGATAAAAATGACAACACACATTTGCCGAGCCTGCCTTGTTACTGAAGAAACGTTACATACACTAACAGAGGACTGTGATGCCTACCAAGCGTTTTTGGACTTATCTGGTATAGCTGTAAGTAGAAATGATTTTTTATAGTTTTAAGTAGAACTAAAGCATTGAATGCAACCGCAGTTTGGAAGAGGTTTGGAAGAGTGCGGGTTCAAGTCCCGCCCGAGTTTTAATTTATCAATCTTTAATCCTACTCCTACTAATATTATAAACGCGAAAGTTTGTAAGTATGGATGGATGGATGGATGTTTGTTACTCTTTCACGTAAAAACTACTGAATGGAATTGGATGAAATTTGGCACACAGATAGAATATGTTCTGGACTAACACATAGGATACTTTTTTAAGTTCTACGCAGACGGAGTCGCGGGCAACAGCTATCCTACTTCCTACTAATATTATAAACGCGAAAGTTTGAATGGATGGATGGATGGACGTTTGTTCCGCTTTCATGCAAAAACTGCTGAACGGATTATGATGAAATTTGGCATACAGATAGACCATGGCCTGGATTAACACATAGGGTACTTTTTATCCGGGTGACGCAGACGAAGTCGCGGGCAACAGCTAGTTTTTCATAATTGTAAGGAGAAAGCATGAATAAACTGATTACAATGATTTTTCATAGTTGTAAGTAGAAAGAATTGAATAAACTGATGACAATGATTATTCATAGTTGTAAGTAGAAAGCATTGAAAAAACTGATGACAATGATTTTTCATAGTTTTAAGTGGAAACATTGAATAAACTGATCAAAATGATTTTTCATAGTTGTAAGTTGAAAGTATTGAATAAACTAATGACAATGATTTTTCATAGTTGTAATTAGAAAACATTGAATAATCTAATGACAATGATTTTTCATAGTTGTAAGTAGAAAACATTGAATAAACGAATGACAATGATTTTTCATAGTTGTAAATAGAGAGCATTGTATAAACAAATGACAATGATTTTTCATAGTTGTAAGTAGAAAACATTGAATAAACGAATGACAATGATTTTTCATATTTGTTAACGATTTGTTGCACGCTATTTCTACTCTATTTAAATTACTATTGAGTTCATCAATTGATTAATGAAAACTGCTCGTACAGTTCTCCGCTAGGTATGTTGCATGCTGACGTATGCTGACCCTAACACATTTTCAATTAAAAATTTATCATTTCAGATAGATGCAAGTGATAATCTACCTCAATCAATTTGTACAGAGTGCCTTACCTTATTGAATACCTTCAGAGAATTCAGAATTAAAGTTATTCATAACAATAAAATGCTGTTACAATCTATAGAGAAGGTAAGTAAAGATTTTATTCTCATTATTAGAGATCGGATAATCGGATGCATATTTACCTAAACATAACTTTTTTCGCCACGAAAAAATTATATAATAAAATAAAAATAAATATCTTGGACAATATCACACAAATTATCTAGTCACATTTAAAGTACCAGAATCTAGCCTGGACTTGTATTATGATGACTAGACAACGATATAAATACATATATAGATACAAACATCCATGACTCGGGTACAAATATTCATATTCATCATACAAATATTTGTCCCTTACGGGATTCGAACCCGCAACCCTCGGCTCGGCACAGCAGGCAGGTTCACTACCGACTGTGCTACCGGTCTGTCGTACCGGTATGGGTATGCTTTTCTGAATAAAGTTAATAAAAAAATCGGGCCATCCGCTCCGTTTTGTCATACTGGTCCTCGTAGGTTGGACAACATGAACAACTCAGTTGACTTGGACAACTCGGACAAAATGAACATCTCGGTCAACATGCACAACTTAGTCAACTCGGAAAACAATGTATAAGTTGACCAAATTGTCAGAGTTGTTCATGTTGTCCGAGTTGTTCAAATGTGCAATTTCTACGATATTTTAGCAATCCCAAGTAAATTAATTAAGACGTGTCCAAAAACAGTCAGCATATTAAGAAGGATCCTGTATAATACTTAATTTACTTTTCATGTAGGCACATACCCTATTCTTCGGGCTATGTCTACCCTGGTTCTTTTACACATAATAAAATATTTCTTTCAGGAATCTAAAATACTAGGACCTGAAAAAGTAGAAACTGAACAAAATAAATATGAAACTGTTAAAATAAAAGAAGAATGTGAATCGAAGCACGATATAGAAGCAATTTATTTGGATTCAGAACCTTTTGACAATGATGTTAACAGTTTAGAAGACTTCAAGAAGAAAGAAAAGGTTCCTAAAGTTAAGAAAAAGAAATTAATGAAAACGTAAGTAACACTAGGATATGCCCTTTAACACGCTCCATACAAACTAAGTTTGATTATATTTCGAATATTTTAAGAATCAAACTCAATGAAAGTATACAGGGTCCTTCTTAAGAGGGCTATCGCAGTCCAGTGGCGCCCTCATCACATTAAAAAAGATTTCTCAATAAAGAAAGCCTAAATAAAAAAAAGTAATTAACACGAACACTACAAAAGCCTTCAAGCTACTTTCATAGAATACTTTTATAGGTTTTTTAAAGGTCCTACATACAAATTGGGAAAAAAGAAAAAAAACGGCCGCTTTAGTTTTTATTCGCAATTGTCTAAAAGTGGAATGTTTAGAACCTATAAAAGTATTGTATAACAATGGCTTGAAGGCTTTAGTAGTGTTCGTGTTAATTACTTTTTTAATTCAGGCTTTCTTTATTGAGAAATCTTTTTTAATGTGATGAGGGCGCCACTGGACTGCGATAGCCCTCTTAATATGCTGAGATTTTTTTAGGGGGATGATCAGGAGTGCGATTTTTTAATCTCATTCGCTGAGTTCAGCAGTTGAAAATGTCAAAATTACTATGGAGATATGCATCTTTCTACTGCAGATTTGACTTTCAAAAATCATACTCCTGAACTGAAGTATGATTTTTGAAAGTCAAATCAGCAGTAGACATAGCAGCAGTGTCATAGCAGCAGTAATTTTGACATTTTCAACTGCTGAACTAAGCGAATGAAATTCAAAAATCGCACTCCAGACCGTCAAACTGAACAACTTTCGCTATGGGACCTACCTGGGACGATCAGACCGACATCGAAATCGTGAAATAAAAATCAGCTGTTCCGTACTAAACTGCAAACAGACTCGATCCAAATGTATGGGACTGCAGATTTTTATTTCACGATTTCGATGTGGGTCTGATCATCCCCTTAAAAAAGTGTCAGCATATTAAGAAGGACCCTGTATACTGTCTAGAAGCTAATCTCTGTGCCTGTGTTTTGTTCGATTTTCGTTAAAATGTATAGTTTCAAAGTAACAGACTGTAACTCAAATATTTCCATATATTCCGAGAGATAGGTGTACTTTTTGCAACCACCAGCAGCAAGGCTTATTCAGTGTTTATGGGATGTAGAGCTTCTCTGTGATGGGGACGGACCAGGTCTGCCTGCATAACTCCAGTCGGTTGAGGAGTTACTGATGATTAAAGGTCTGTAAAGAGGCTGATCGTATGTTATTGTTGTAGTATGCACTGTAGCTATGTGAACAGTACAAAAACTGACATGGTTCATCAGTCGGTTTAGGAGATACAGCCGTTCAAAGGTCGGAACTTTGACTGGCTGTATCTCCTAAACAGACTGACAGAACTTGACAGTTTTTGTACTATTCACATAGCTACAGTGCATACTACAACAATAACATACGATCAGCCTTGCAGCTGATCGTTAATTCTTTACAGACCTTTAATCATCACATCAGTTACTCCTAAACCAACTGGAGTTATGCAGGTAGACCTGGTCCATCCCCATCACAGAGATACTCTACACCCCAAAAACACTGAATCAGCCTTGCTGCTGATGGTTGCAAAAAGTACACTTATCTCTTATACTAATCTTAAATTAATTGTAGCACGATCAGGTTTCATAGATTTTAATTGGTTGGTATTGAAAATAGGATCAAACTTCGTTTGTGTATGTAAGGCCTATTTGACCTCTGCGCTCATAGGCGCGCTCATCACAAAATTTAAGATTTCCCTATCAAGAAAACCAAAAATGAATAAGTGCAGCTCCAACTTACTATAAAAGCCAAAAAACGACTACGGAATTCCATGGGCCGTTCGCGAGTCCGACACTCTCTTGACCTGTTTTTATTTTAGGGTTTCTCGATTGTAAAATCCTATATTTTGTGATGAGAGTGGCACTGAACCACAGTATAAGAAAGAGTATTTATTACTAGATACTATAGGGGTGGAGACGTTGCCAGAGGCCGAATTAAACGCCACTATAATTTGGATTTTTTATTGTATTTTAAAATATGTGGCACTCGCTTGGCAGCGGATCGTCTTATCAATTAATAAAAGAACAACGAGCCTAGGGTTCCGCGTTTCAAATTCCGAATCCGAAACCAGCCAGTGTAGTAGCGTATACGATCTCCATGCTACAATACAGTACGGACACTCACTTCATCCCACCAACTTTTTACCTCACACCCTCTATCCTACGTTACCTTGCACTGGTTACTCTTTACCTAAGTAGATGACTTAAGGTGGTTTCAGTCCATACAAACGTTTGACGCACAATACGCGTAGACGGAATTAATAAAAGTAATATTTTATATAGGGTCCTTCTTAATATGCTGACACTTTTTTAGGGGATGATCAGACCGTCAAACTGAACAACTTCCTCTATGGGACCAACATCGAAATCGCGAAAAAAAAATCATCACTTCCATAAAAACTGCAAACTTGTTTTTTTTTTCGCGATTTCGTTGTTGATTCCATAGAGAAAGTTGTTCAGTTTCATAGTCTGGTCATCGCCTTAAAAAAGTGTCAGCATATTAAGAAGGACCCTGTATATGGCAAAATAGTTTAGAAAATCTAGATGTCGCGTATCAATTAACATTTGCAATATATAATATTGCAATCTACACTAATATTATAAAGAGGAAAGATTTGTACCTATTTTTGTATGTTTGTATGTTTGTAATGAATAGGCTCAAAAAGTACTGGGCCGATTTAAAAAATTCTTTCACCATTAGAAAGCTGCATTCACCCTGAGTAACATAGGCTATATTTATTGCTAGAAAAGATTAGACGTCCACCCGTGCGAAGCCGGGACGGGCCGCTAGTATATAATATAATTAGGAAGATATAAAGCTTTGAAATTTTTCATACAAAATCTTAAAAGCTTCGTAATTATATTATAATTTGCAAATGTTATTATATAGGCGACATCTAGATTTTCTAAACAATTTTTCCATATATACAAAGTTACTTATATTAATACCGTCTACGCGTATTGTGCGTCAAAGTGTTGTATAAAATTGACCCCTCTGCAACCGCCTTAAGGTTCAATTTCTTTGGTTTCGTATGTGCTGACGTCATCTTGTAAATTTAAAATTTTTGTATGCAGTGTCTGGGCTGTGACTGAACGGTTAAAGGCCTCTTAACTTCAAGTAATGACACTCAACTCTCCCAATAATTTTATTTTCAATTTCCAGCAAAACCCCCAAACTGAACCCTCGAGTTTTCATCCAAATAGACCCAACTAAGATAACCACAGTGATACTAAGTAAAGAGGAACAAATTAGACAGCTGAGACCGACCGGGGTCATGCCGTTCAGATGTGACAGATGCTACAAAGGGTTCAATTATGAAAGGAAGTTGAATACACACGTTTCAAATTATCATAAGGTATGTATATTACATTATTAAGATAACCACAGTGATATTAGTATCACTTAAGTATTACTTAGGTAAGGAGAAACAAATTAGACAGCTGAGACCGACCGGGGTCATGCCGTTCAGATGTGACAGATGCTACAAAGGGTTCAATTATGAAAGGAAGTTGAATTCACACGTTTCTAATTATCATAAGGTATGTATATCTCATTTATGTCATCATCATCTCAGCCGAGAGACGTCCACTGCTGGACATAGGCCTCCCCCGCAGATCGCCGCAACGACCGGTCCTGCGCTGCCCTCATCCATCGAGTTCCCGCCGTCTTCATCAGGTCGTCGGTCCACCGGTACGCGATCGCCACTTTTTTGTACTGTTCGCATAGCTACAGTGCATATTACAATAATACCCGCATCTTCATGCATATTCATTTTTAACAACCATACCAGACCTTAAATCATCATCATCTCAGCCGATGGACGTCCACTGCTGGACATAGGCCTCCCCCGCAGATCGCCGCAACGACCGGTCCTGCGCTGCCCTCATCCAACGAGTCCCGCCGCCTTCACCAGATCGTCGGTCCACCGTGTGAGGGGCCTACCCACGCTGCGCTTTCCGGTACACGGTCGCCATGTTTTTGTATTGTTCGCATAGCTACAGTGCATATTACAATAATACCTGCATCTTCATGCATATTCATTTTTAACAACCATACATCCATCCATACTTTTCATCATCATCATCTCAGCGGATGGACGTCCACTGCTGGACATAGGTCTCCCCCAAGGATCGCCATAACGACTGGTCTTGCGCTGCCCTCATCCAACGGGTTCCCGCCGCCTTCATCAGGTGGTCGGTCCACCGTGTGAGGGGCCTACCCCCGCTGCGCTTTCCGGTACGCAGTTGCCACTCGAGAACTCTTCCATCCAAAGACATATATATTACTAGCGTAAGGACATGGCCTATGAGCTTGACTATTGTCCCCAGTTCGTTGGCTCTAAAATGCAAGGAAAAATGTCAGTTTAGAGCACTCGAAAATATATGACACGATATAGTTCGTATACGAGTTATGACAGATGGCGCAAATTTTTGTTTCTATGAAGAAGGTTTTTGTAAAATATTTTGACGGGCCTATCCTTACGCTAGTAATATATAAATCTATGCTTCCATCACACCCCGGTTCTGCGAGCAATATGCCCCACCCAGTGTCCCTTTACTTTAGCAATTCTTTGGGCTAAGTCCTGCACACCTGTGTGTACTTGCTTATTCATTTTTAACAACCATACCAGACATTTACTGCTGTATCTCCTAAACCAACTGACAGAACGTGACAGTTTTTGTACTGTTCACAAAGCTACAGTGCATATTACAATAATATCCTATGATCAGCCGTGTAGCTGATTGTTCATTTGATGCAGACCTTTGAACGGCTGTAACTCCTAAACTGACTGGAGTTATGCAGGCAGACCTGGTCCATCCCCATCACAGAGATGCTCTTCACCCTATGAATACTGAATCAGCCTTGCAACTGATGATAACAAAAAGTACGTCTATCTCTTATTCTATAATTGGCCGCGAACGGTTGTGTCATTAGCCCTCGCGTTTGAGCTTGCCACAAGGCTCTGCAATCGCTTTTCTCTGTGTATTTTAACTGTTTTGCTAAAAAAAACAATGTATTTCAGGCAAACAGTAAGTTTGAGTGCGAGATATGTTCCCGCACTATGCGGAACGCGGCGTCGCTCGCCTTACACGCGCGGAAACACGACACTAGGTACCATTGCAACATGTGCGCTGCCGTGTGAGTATATTATAGCATAGCATGCATACAAGTATGATCACCTGGGGGTAGTCAGAGATATTGTCAAACCTCAGAACATCCACGTTTCACTAGTACCGAAACTCTGTCCAGTGTGACGGGGAGTGAGCCCGTCGCCACTTGTAATGGACAATACATGCCTCGAAATTGAAGCATGCAGGTTTTCGATGTTGTCTTTCACCGAAAAGCCAGTGGTGTTACAAATCGTACATAAACTCTGATAAACTCATTGGTGCGAGTCGGCCTGGATGGTTCGATACCATCGCCTCCTGCACGGCAGGCAAGGTTACTCGCCACTGGACCACCACGGCAAGGCACTTATAAATAAACGTTACACTATATGAATAATTAATAAAGGTAACAAATTACCCATTGTTTTCTTCTTTAGTGGAAAATTTTGTGATTATGAGAGTGCCACTTTCTGTTGAGTTAAATCTGGTGGAGAGACAATTTAACTGTTGGCAACACTGGTGAACACAATAGACCAGCAATGGTAGCAGTATTACATACATGAAACTTGTTTGCTATAGCCCAGGGGTGTCCATCATAATTTTATGGAGGGCCAGGATTAGTATTTTTGTAGCCGTAGCGGGCCAAAAGCTGGAGAATATATCTCTTTTCTGACTGTTTACGTATTTGTCCGAGCCACCCCTCCTACGCACCGCCAGACTAGAGTGCGAACGAGACAACTGCAGCTCAAATAGATTTTTATACATAAAATGGACGAAATCTGCATTTCGTATTCCTCTGTTTCTACCTCTAAAACTATACCGATTTTAAGAATAATAATGAGAAAGACTTGGGATATGTCTGAATGTTTTTTTTTGTATATTCGTCGAATTTATTTGCTGGATATCTGAAAACGAGCGGTAAAATTTGTCATTTTCGAAGGTGCCTAGTTCTTACAGTAAATAATTTATGCAAAAAAAGCAGGAAATAGCAGAGGTAACATAGATTGTATGGTAAAAAAAGTTTTGCTTTAGTGTCATTATCCAGGGAGAAAACAGGGGAATACGTTTGTATGGAAAAAACGGTACTAGTCTATTCTCTTAAAATGATTCGCGTAATATCTATTGATGTGTTATAATCTTATAATATAATTAAAGTTTGCACTAGTTCGCGGGTCGGATGAAGGACCTGTACGGCCCGCATGGTGGCTCGGGGGCCGTAAGTTGGACGGGCCTGCAATAGCCCATCCAACAATAATCTTCCACTACAGCACGATTGATTGTCATGCGATATAGTAACTCATTCTGACATGAAAAGAAGAAGAATGAAAAGTATTTGTATTGTGGTATGTTATAATTGCAGATTCGTAGAGAAGCCTCGTGCTATAGCTCATTATAAGAGTGCCCACGAAGGACTGGAGGACGAGTTCCCGTGCAGGCAGTGCGACAAAGTGTTTAGGTAAGTCTACATATTCCGACGGCCCGGTAGCTCAGTCGGTAGTGAACCTGCCTGCTGTGCCGAGTGTCGCGACTTCGAATCCCGAGTAACTTGACATAGCCCAAAGATGTAGTATATGCCTAAGTCTGTTTTTATAGGATACATTTCGGAGAGTGTGCGACTGAATTACACGATCTGATACCACCATCTCCCTTTCATCTGCGGGGGACGAGACGCAGACTGGGTTTCCACCCTTATGTCGTTGACCTACCAGCAATTCGCACGAAGAAGTTTGCTTCTTCTTTTATAATGCGCACGGCTAAGGAGTGGAATGCCCTGCCTGCGGACCTGTTCCCTGAGCAATACAACCTGGGCCTCTTCAAGGCGAGAGTGAATAGGCATCTTTCTAGGTAAGCATGCTACATCTTCGGCCTCATCATCACTCAACATCAGGTGAGATTGGGGTCAAATGCTTACCTATCACACATAAAAAAAAAAAAAAAAAAAAAGTCTATCCTTTTACCGCGACTTAACGTTACGCGCTGCAACACGGTGACAAACGTAGCTGACTAAGCTATACTTAAGTTATAATATTAATCGATTGATTCTCTCTCTCTTGTACGGATCGTTGACAATACAACACGTATCCTACAATGGTTGTTGGTGGTATTATTTAACACCTCATTCGACCTACATTCCTGTTATACTTCAAAGAATTTCTAAACTTAAGTGGCAGTGGGCGGGGCCCATTGCTAAACTTAAGTGGCAGTGGGCGGGGCACATTGCTCGTAGAATCGATGGCCGATAGGGCCGAAAAGTTCTCGAGTGGTGACCGCGTACCGGAAAGCGCAGCGTGGGTAGGCCCCTCACACGGTGGACCGACGACCTGGTGAAGGCGGCGGGAACCCGTTGTATGAGGGCAGCGCAGGACCTGTCGTTGTGGCGATCCTTGGGGGAGGCATGTGTCCAGCAGTGGATGTCCATCGGCTGAGATGATGATGATGAAGGATAAGAAGGACAGACTAAGATACAAATATTTACCATATTTGTATCTTAGTCTGTCTAGATTGAGCCTCCCACTTCTACTGTATAAAACAAAATGGGTCAACTTTCTTATGTTGGTGTGCGTGAGGCGTCATACAAATTATGTCTGTGTGCTTGCATAGCGATAGGGTTTATAGGCCAGCTCTGGTTGTAACTTTTTTTCGACGCATTCGTAGCTTCCACTGTCTATCTAGACATATATAAGTTATCAAAGATTTTTATGATAACTAATGTAACTAACTGCCTAGCATTAAATAAATCGAGCTATCGACTGCTCCACTGTGATTGTATATGGAATACTTGTGAATTACCATCTAACTGATCTTCGAAGACTTTTAGAAGTTTTGATTACGTTATAGGGACAAAGCGAGTCTATAGCATAGGCATTCTAACGGATCCCCTCGACCACACTGGCCACTATCGGCTTCGGCACGCGCCCGTACCGTACCTCCGTACTTGCGTACTCGTATCACTAGAACATAGATAACGTATATGCAACTATGTGCTAAATTCATTCATTGATCAATACGTCAAGCAAATT
Source organism: Agonopterix subpropinquella (assembly GCA_922987775.1). Taxonomy (NCBI): domain Eukaryota; kingdom Metazoa; phylum Arthropoda; class Insecta; order Lepidoptera; family Depressariidae; genus Agonopterix; species Agonopterix subpropinquella. The sequence continues at coordinate 4,976,481 of OV277718.1, read as the reverse complement.
CTGGACCTTCATTTCTCTCCTTGATTACGAAACCCACCTACAGGTTATCTTTTTATTTTTATTTAGAAATAGATGTACACTGAACGGCCACATCCGCAACCATCACGCCAAAGCGGAGAGGCCGAGATGCGAGCTGTGTGATAAGAACTTCGTTTCCAAGGATAGCTACGATGATCACATGCTGTAAGTACAGAACTCACCCAAAAATAAAATCTGCTTGTTCGTACATTTTGGATCGACAAATACAAAATACAAATACAAATACAAAATGATTTATTTGTGATACACAGGTATAAATTATATGATGGTACATGCATTTTTAGTGTCACTGTGATCTGCCATAGGGCTTACAAATTTAGGTACCTAATTATAAATGTATGAAATATAAATGATAATGACAGAAACAGAATCAATAATTAGCGATAATGCGCAAATCTAACACTCGACTCGACTAGGTTTACAGTTTTGTATAGAACCATCATACAATTTTTTGTCCGTTTTCGATGTTAGCCTCATATAACCGACTCGACTTAAATATATGGGATAGCAGATTTTTTTCGACTTTATCTCCATAGCGAATGTTTTTGAAGTTGACAGAAAACATCCTAGTACAGAAGTACCAGTACCAGTACTAGTAATATTTAAAGGGGTGGTTTAGAAAAACCACCCCTTTAAATATTACTAGAGTGTTTTTAATCGACTTCAAAAAAAGGAGGAGGTTTCTCAATTCGACCGTATATATATATATATTTTTTTTTTTTTATGTGTGTTCGCGGATAACTTCGTCGTTTATGAACCGATTTCGATGATTCTTTTTTTGTTGGAAAGGAGGTATTCCAAGAGAGGTCCCATGATAAGGAAACCAGGATCTGATGATGGATCCCAGAGATATCGAAGGGAACCTTCGAAAATCGTAGTGCCGACTAGTGCGTTTGTTAATTTAAAGCACTACTATTAAATCGAACTAATGAATTTACCACTGAAAATTGTGAAATAAACAAAATTTTAACAAAAAAATTAAAACCGCCTTCAAAAAACTAAAAAGTTAAAAAATAATATTGCAGCCGATGACTTTTTCGTTCACATCATAAGAACATTAATTTGTTTTATAGAAGTCGGTGTCAAGCCAAGCCAAAAAATGCAAGCCCTGTTGCGAATCGTACCGGCTTGACAGCGACTTCAATAAAACAAATTAATGTTCTTATGATGTGAACGAAAAAGTCATCGGCTGCAATATTATTTTTTAACTTTTTAGTTTTTTGAAGGCGGTTTTAATTTTTTTGTTAAAATTTTGTTTTGTTACACCCTGTAGATTCAGTCAAAATTTTAATTTAAGTTATCGAACATAAACAACATTTTTGACTGGCCATGTACCCGAACTTTCAAATTTCGATATATCGCGACCGTTTCGGTCCGAACTTCATTGTAATAGAGCTGACATTGGAATGAAAACGTTCACGCAATTGCGAAGTTCGAATGACCGGGCTTACCCCCTGGTTTTTGAGGAAACTTCAATTCAATTCAATTATACTTTATTGCACACCAAAACAGAATATACATTTGAATAAAGATAAAGAATTACAATTACGTACAAATAAGGCGGTCTTATCTTAAACTTCGTAACTCAAGACAAAATTTGTCTTCCCTACAGAATCCACACAGGCGAAAAGAACTATAACTGTGATCAATGCAGCAGAAAGTTTAGATTACGTCATAGTTTAGTGTCGCACATGCGCCGTCACTCTGACGCCCGCTCGTTCAGCTGCAGCGGCTGCGACGCGCAGTTCAAGAGCCGCAACTCATTGATGCATCACCTGAAATGCGCCTCGAGACACGCCACTGACGAAATTATCAAGTACGTTACAGAGAATGAGTAGGGAACTTCACTTTACACATTTTACCCTAAAACACACACACACCCACCCACATACACACACCCACCCACATACACACACCCACCCACCTACACCCACCCACACTCATATACACAATACACAGACGCCATTAGAAGAATGAAAATTGACTAAAATAAAATGTCTTGGCTATTTTATCTTAACCACAATAAAATTACTGACTTTACTATGATATTCAGCTATTTGACATAACGGAATTTAGGCTGTTAATTAAATGGCGCTAATCACTTAGCCGACTAATTAAACCATCTGATATTACTGAGACGCTGCTTGAAACATCTAGATCTAGCTAGATGGAAAAAGGCCCATGATGTGATATAACATTGTAGTGTATTTAGACTGCGTCATAGCTTAGTGTCGCACATGCGCCGTCACTCGGACGCCCGCTCGTTCAGCTGCAGCGGGTGCGACGCGCAGTTCAAGAGCCGCAACTCATTGATGCATCATCTAAAATGCGCCTCGAGACATGCCACTGACGAAATTATCAAGTTAGTAGTAGCTACTCTACCTTAAAACTAACATTCCGTCTTTAAATTAACACACAAATTCACACCGACACACACCCACATTAACACACACTCACCCACCCACACGCATCCCGTCACAGACACACTCCATAGTAGCACGAAAATGGACTAAAATCTAATCTAATCTTGGTTAGAAGTAAGTTTCTAACATTAGTCAATGAGTAGGGTAAGTCATATTCACTTCACTATACACGTTTCACTATAAAACAAAGACACACACACCCACCTACCCACCCACATACTATGCACACACTCCATAGTAGCACAAAAATGGACTATAATCAAATATATATATATAACATATCTGTAATACACCACTTGTTTTAAATTACTAATCAGACAATGTAACTAAACACCTTACCTTAAGGAACATGAGTCGAAATACTATCAGTTTAAAATAACAATGTGCATGACCTTGAAGGGCCGTTGGATAACTTCACTCGGTTGATAAAGGAATGTAGACTCTATGCAAAGGAAATAATCATTTGAATGACTCGAGTGAAGTTCTTGTGGTCGAGTGACGTCACATTTCATGCACATTGGCCTCGATTCGGAGTGTACCACGACTTAACTAAACTAAATTTATTCCTGTCACTTTCTAAAATAAGATTAAGAAAAGAGACAGAAAACCAACAGCTGACTTTAGTCCTGTCAAAGTGACGTTAAACGCCCAAAAACGACTTAAATAAGATGGCGTACATTATGATGCATCTTATTTTGCGCATTTAACGTCACTTTGACAGCACTAAAGTCAGCTGTTGGTTTTCTGTCTCTTTTCTTAATCTTATTTTAGAAAGTGAGAATAAATTTAGTTTAGTTAAGTCGTGGTAGACTCCGAATCGAGGCCATTGTTATTTTAAACTGATAGTACTAGAAAATTTTCTATGGGAGGTCCAAAAATTTTTCTTGTTTGTCGACCCATGTTCCTTAGGGAAAGTTGTTTAGTTTCAATGTCTGAATACACCCTTAAAGTTATGTTAGTAATTAAAAAAGACAACCACCAACTCGGGCCATTTTTGTACTACCAACTTTTTCTACAGCGTTATAAAAATATGGGAATAATAGTTCGCATACTCATATTACTAAAACTAATTATTTCAACGTTATATTTTATGGTACAAACGAGATATCTTGAATTGAATTTGGATATTTTAGTTACGAAATGTGAAAAATGGCGAAAAAAACACAGAACAAGTAGTCACAAACTTTTTGAAAAAAGAAGGCCCTGACAATAAATTGATTGACATATTTTGACATTGATCACTTGACATTGACATAAATTTTTTTTAGGTTTTATTTCTCTAATTCTCTATTAAGGCCCCTCACACAGGTGCGATTTCATCGAGCGATAATATCGCTGCGATTTTACAATTTTTATTTTCAGTACAGCATTGGCTTCTAATTTTTTGAACACGATTGGGTTTAATAGCAAAACTAACATTTAAACCAAGATCTGGTCCTAAAGCCAGGAATGTCTCCATATGAGGGAACTCTTTCTTTTTAGGAAAGCCTTTCTAGCGACAGTTACCACAAGTATGTCTATCTCAGACTATACTTATTCATTCTCATTGGTGGGGCGGACGCGTGACGCTGATCGCAAAATCGAACCTGTGTGGTAGGAGTAGGACATGCGACGCGGTCACAAAGTCACCGGGATATTATTGCTCGATAAAATCGCAACTGTGTGGGGGAGCCTTTAGTATAGGTAAATGGTGAAATAAAACAGTATTTGATTAAAAAACATAATTATTATTCATTTTCCACATCTTCTTTAACAATTATTTATCATCCAGATATTGTCTGGTATCGTGCCCAACCCATGTACCAGACTACCTTCAGTATGCACAACACCCCACAGTCCTTTTACCAACTAACACTGCTACAATAATAACACAAATGCTATCTTCCTACGACTGTATCACACTTTCATTAATAAGTAGGTATAAAGCAGAAAAACACAGAAAAACTAAAGCGCAGCCGAATCGAACAAAAACATCAGATAATTCCACTGGATAATTCAGAGAAAGTATTCTTCAGGTACTCTTTGATTCAGAGCCATTTCAGAGCAAAATTCAGACTGCGCTATCCATAAAGGAAGTAATGTGTAGTTTCACCTCCTTGAGGATTACCTCCTTGATGACGCTATCATTAACCAAGAAGTTTTACTACAGTAAAGATCGCTTTTTTATATTGCTAACTGCGCTATTTGTAATTACTTCGAGCTGTCATCATATTACTTTAAATATTTTGTAACACGAAACGACTTTATTTGTAGCTATTATAGCAATTGGTTTGTATTTTTATTATATTTGTCTATATTAAAATGCGTATATAAAAGCTATCACATGCATATGCATGCATATCACAAAGTGGCCTGACAGCCCATACATTGATGAATGATGTCTTTTGTGGTGTATAAACATAATACATACCTAACCTATACATTATAGGTTTCTACTAAGTTTTAAATATGAAAGTTTGAAGCATCTTTCTACTACTGATTTGACTTTCAAAAATCGCACTCCTGAAGTATGATTTTTGAAAGTCAAATCAGCAGTAGAAAGATGCATATCTCCATAGTAATTTTGACATTTTCAACTGCTGAGTTCAGAGAATGAGTTTCAAAAATCGCACTCTTCAAGGCAAGAGTGAATAGGCATCTTTCTAGGTAAACATGCTACATCTTCGGCCTCATCATCACTCAACATCAGGTGAGATTGGGGTCAAATGTGGTAAACATTTGACATATCGAACATAAAAAAAAAAAAAAAAAAAAAAAATATGTATTAAACACAAATAATTACAGAAAGAACACCTGCCCAACGTGCCAGCGCGGTTTCTCGACGCGCTACGCACTCCGCAAGCACATCAGAACACATTCAAGATCAACAAGCGACGTGCGCAAAGTTGGAGTGAAGAAAGATACCACGCATGTTTGTCATTGCTGCGGGAAGGGATTCACTGTGAGTTAAGATTTAAGACAGATTGCGAAGCTAAGGCTAGGTTTATATAGAAGTGACGTGGCGAGGGCGGGGTGCGGCAATATAAACCTTATAGTATGTAGCATAGCGTCGTTTTGAGAATTACGCCCGCGCCTCCAGGCGACGTCGCCTGGTCGCGGGTTCGAATCCCGTAAGGAATGAGTGTTTCTAACTTATGTACGTAATACCGACTGCTCTCAAACAGTGAAGGAAAACATCATGAGGAAACCTGCATACGCTGAATAAGACATTCTACAGCACCACATTGTGCATTGTGCGCTGTGATGATGATGATGATGGTATGTATGTTGTTACAGACGCGACGAGCACTGGATCGTCACCTGTCCACACACACGAGAGTGAAAGCACACACACAGCCAACAGAAGACATCAAGCTATGAGATCTATAGGTACTAAAATATACCATCTTCTCTACCTGCAGTGTGGACTCACAAAAATTGACGTCAAAAAAATTATGTTGTATTACTATTTTAATTTAAATAAATGATTAAGTTTATTCAATATCTATTTCTTTCAACCTGCTTATTTTATTCAATTATTAATGAGTTACTAGGTTTTTTAGCTACGTAGTATCTTCACGTCCCAAATACCGCAGTGTCGAGCAAGCCTCTCTTTCCAACAAGCAAACTTTTGCAATTAGCCATCCCGCTTCAATTGAAAGTAAGATCGCAAAAAAACGTATTTTTCATCAATATCTTTTCTCTTGGGTGTTTGGGGAAAAAATTCATCGGGTAGAAGCCCTGCTATAATTATTTACCTTTCAAATGATGGTATATTCAGAAGAAATGGTGTAGGGTGATTCTTGTAAAACTGGTTATAAATCTGAAATCGAGCTTACTTTGCTTCTCTTTTCTATCGAGAAAATTTAATAGAATCGTGTTTTCAACGGTTAGATGCCCTGCAGAAAGAACGTATCTACAGTGTTATGTGAACTATATAAATTAAATGTTATAATTTGGTTCTCAAAAATCGGTTCGAAAACAGACAAAATAGGTATGACCCCCTCTTAAAACGAAAGTCTTCGATCAGTGTGTGTTGCCAGTGATGACATATGGAACAGAGACGTGGTCGTTCACTCCAGGCCTCATAAAAAGGCTGAAAGTCACCCAAAGGGCTATGGAGATGGCTGTGCTCGGAGTTTCCCTGCGAGATCGAATCAGAAATGAAGAAATCCGCAGAAGAACCAGAGTAACTGACATAGCTAAACTTAAGTGGCAGTGGGCGGGGCACATTGCTCGCAGAACCGATGGCCGGTGGGGCCGAAAAGTTCTCGAGTGGCGACCGCGTACCGGAAAGCGCAGCGTGGGTAGCCCCCTCACACGGTGGACCGACGACCTGGTGAAGGCGGCGGGAAAACGTTGGATGAGGGCAGCGCAGGACCGGTCGTTGTGGCGATGCTTGGGGAGGCCTATGTCCAGCAGTGGACGTCCATCGGCTGAGATGATGATGATGATAGGTTTTTTTACGACTACTTTATACAGGATGTAAACTTACATTACTACTACTTACTACTTTGGGGGTTTAAGTCACTCGCGTCCGTAGGTTTACCCTCGAGACCCTACACGTGACCCCTGGGTGGTGCTAAATGAGTGACAACTTACCGGTGGTAGGTTTCGGCCGAGGCTGGTTACCACCCTCCAGATTGAGCCGTGTCGCCAAGTGGTACTAACCACGTTCCGCCACGAAATCCGGAGTTGCCCCATGGAGGACGGGTCTGAGCAGTAGAGTCGCGTCAGAAGACCGTTCACAGGCTGCTGACCTCTGCTACACCGGCTGGCTGGTTTTGGAGGCTAGCGGGATCCGAAGCACGGTGCTCCGCTGGCCGACCGCAGGAAGTAGGGGGCCCAAGTAGCGGGAAAGCCACCCGTGAAAGGCTGCCCCGCCACCTAGCGAAAAATCCCGGGTTGCTCCACCATGCCGGTGGCGACCGGATGGGAGAAGTTGGTGGGCATCCCCGGGGGGGTTCGGGCGTCCCCGCGGTCTCCAACCCAGCCATCTTAATGTGTGGCAGACTTCAGCATACTATCTGGCTCGATTGATGCTACTCCTCGCTCAACTACCGGCCCCCTGCCTATTCGCTCTTCAAAAAATAAAATAAAACGATGAAAGGTTCTAAAAGGAAGAAAGTTAAACAGCGGTTGCACGTTCTCCCTTTAAAAGTGCACCTCTGCAATATCCGAGGACTGCACTCAAATCTCGTAGCAGTCCACCACCACCTAGAGACTGAAAAACCACAACTGCTGTTTCTCACCGAGACGCAGATCAGATGTCCGGCAGACGCTTCGTACCTCAGCTACCCTGGGTACTCTCTGGAGCATAGGTTCATTCCTCATGCCGGAGTCTGTGTGTACGCTCGCGATGACATCTGCATCAAGCGTCTCAAAAACCTTGAGGAGCCTTCTTTCTCAGTATTGTGGATACTGGTGGAGACGGGTGTTGAACAAATTGTTTACGCCTGTGTCTACCGTTCGCACAGTGGAGATCAGGAGACGACTAGGTTGTTCGACTATCTTGGAGAGGCGGCTGAGGAGGCTCAGCTAAGGTATCCTGTGGCGCAACTGACCCTTCTGGGTGACTTTAATGCTCACCATCAAGAATGGCTGTTCCCCTACCAGAAGACCGATCACGCTGGACGAGAGGCGCGCAAACTTGCACTATCGCTAGATCTCAGCCAGCTGGTCAATTGTGCCACACGGATACCTGACGTTGACTTTCACACGGCCAACTGCTTAGACCTTCTGTTGACAACTGATCCAGACAGATATTCTGTGTCGGTATGTGCCCCCTTAGGTACCTCCGACCACTGTCTGGTGAAAACTGTATCCGTATACTCCCCACCTGATCAGGGCCACTGTGGTAAGAGACGGGTGTGGCGATACAAGTCAGCAGTTGCTTCGTATCCTTGGCGGCAAACCTGCTTTTCTACAGAGGAATCGTCGAGCGCTGCGACCGCGGTTGCCGAAGTGATACGTCAAGGTATGGAATATTTTATTCCGTACTCTGACGTGTCAACCGGCGCCAAAGCTCGCCCATGGTTCAACGCTGACTGTTCTCGTGCTGAGGTGCAAAAACAGTCAGCGTATATGTCCTGGGCTGATGCTCGAAAGCGGAAAGCTCCGAACACCGAAAAACTGAAGAAAGCCTACAACAAAGCCGCCAAATCTTGCAAAAAGGTGTTGCGAAAGGCCCGGTTTGACCATATAGGTCGTATAGGGGCTAAGCTCGCCTCCTATCCAGCTGGCAGCAAAGCGTTTTGGTCGCTTGCCAAAGCGGTGGAAGCAAACTTCGGCCGTCCCTCCCTACCACCGCTAATAAAACCTGACGGATCGCTGGCTCACTCGGCGGAGGAGAAAGCAAATTTATTTGCTAATCTTTTTGCCGGGAATTCGCATCTGGAGAACTCAGATAAAACACCACCTACCATTCCTCGTACTGAATGCTCAATGGCATCAGTTCACATTCGCCAAAAAGAGGTTTTTAAAATCCTACGTTCTCTAGACGTGAACAAGGCTAGCGGACCCGACGGAATCCCAGCGATTGTCCTACGCACCTGTGCTGCAGAGTTGTCTCCTGTTTTAACACGCCTGTATCGCCTCTCACTTAAGACTGCGGTAGTCCCAAAGTCATGGAAGCTTGCCAACGTGCAACCTGTGCCCAAAAAAGGCAGTCGTGCCGACCCTGTCAACTATAGACCAATATCAGTCACTTCCATACTCTGCAAGACTATGGAACGTGTACTTAACAACCGGCTCCTGGCATACCTTGAATATAACGATCTCAGTGACCGCCAGTATGGGTTCCGCCCAGGACGGTCCACGGGGGATCTCCTTGTGTATGCCACACATCTGTGGAGTGAGGCTGTCGAGAGATACGGGGAGGCACTTGCCGTGTCACTTGACATTTCCAAAGCCTTTGACAGGGTTTGGCATGCAAGCCTTATAAGCAAGCTTCCATCATATGGAATTCCGATTGACCTATGCGACTGGATAGCTGACTTCTTGAGTGAACGATGCATACGAGTAGTCATTGATGGATACTCATCGGATCAAATGGCTATTAATGCCGGTGTTCCTCAGGGGTCAGTTCTGTCAGCTACTTTATTTCTGCTGCATATAAACGACATGCTTGTGCCCGGAACCTTTGGCTATGCTGACGACAGCACTGTTTCTGACAGATATCTGTCCGGTGCAGGGGTCAAATTGAATGTTACTCAGTCTTGTCGAGAGGCCATGGTGCAGCGATTAAACTTGGCCCCTGAATTTGTGTCCGACTGGGGTGACGCTAATCGGGTCAGTTTCAACGCAAACAAAACACAGGCGTGCCTTTTCTCCACAAAACGGAGTCCCTTCGCTTTGACTCCGACTTTCCGAAATGTGTCCATACCGATAGCTGATCGCCTGGAGCTCCTGGGCATTAACATATCGTCCGATTTGAATTTCGGGCGGTATATTGAGTCCATGGCGAAAACCGCAGCGAAAAAACTGGGCAAAAAAAAAAAAAATTCAAAATTTTTTATTCAAAATAATATCATATAGATAGCTTTTTGACGTCATTTTTTGACTCTACCACCGCGTCGGAAGGTGTTCCGTTGAGAGAAGATGCGGCCAGAAACTCTACAACACACATCTATTAAACAAAACAAAATGTACAAAGTACAATTAAAATACAATATTGCATTACATAGTGTAAAATTGTCAAGACCAGACATTTTGGTCATTCAAATAATCATCGAGTTTATAGTAACCTTTTTTACAGAGGACTTGTTTAACATGAGACTTAAACTTTTTGTCTGGTAAGTTTAGAATATCCTCTGGTATCTTATTATAAAAGCGTATACAGTGCCCCATACAAATACAAATACAAATACAAATACAAATATATTTATTCAACATTTTTACAAAAGTTTAGATTGCTAATAATAACACACTTAGTGACAGTAAAAATGTTGTTCCATGTTGTTCAGTATTACAATTTACTCATGGTCCTCAAACTAGTAAAGTTTGTAATATGAGGGCCAGTTATGTACGATTACCAGGTAGTTACAGGCCAATTTAGACATTATTTGAAGTTTGAAGTTAAACACATATTTCACAACGAGAACAAGACAAGATCAGGATAGATAAATGAAATATAATAAACTAGTTCTCTTGTGAACAAAAAAAACATTGTCACACGGAAACTAACTGCGACACCAACATGAATACACACGTGCACCATACAAAACTATACCTATTCTCCATTTGCAAAGTAAAAACATACAAAAAGAGGCAACCAAATTTTTATAAAAGGCGGTATTATCATACCAATAGCTACAGATTGCGACTACGATACTATACAAAGGAAGCTTTCTGTTTGTGCGTACGATAGGGTTGCCAACCAGTCTCTAATCAATGCTTTGGTTTCCCTGAGTGAGCAGTCTCTAAGATTACAAAATTCATTAATTTTGTTGTAAATGAATTGGGATATAAAGGGTGCAAAGCGTCTAGCAAAACTTGTATTAACTGAAACAGGTGCAAGTCTGAAGAGTCTCTTAGATCGCATATCGGCATAAGATTCCGACCTTATAACATTTCTGTGGGTAATGAGGGCCACCTTGAAAATAAAGAGCTGTCTCACTGTCAGGACGCCACTCTCTCTGTATACAAGTTCGGTTGGATATCTAAAACGTTTATAAAGCATAGTCTTTAGTACCGAACGTTGCGCTATTTCGACGCTAATCATGTTGGTCTTAGCTGCTCCACCCCAGCATGAGATGCAATACGATAGTAGTGACTGACACAATGCCAGATACACAAGTTTAAGCGTATCCTGACCTGCAGCACTTCGGAGCTCTCTCATGACATGTATCACTCTGCGTACCCTGCCTGACAGCACATCTATGTGCTCTTTGAAGGTTAGCCTTTCATCCACCAAAATGCCAAGGTATTTAGTGACCTTCTTTCGGGATAGAGATTCGCATGAACAGGCCAAATTGTCCCCAGAACAGGTATGAACTTTCATCTGGTGTGATGTGGGCGGGGCAGAAGCAGCGGTTTTGTGAAAACATAGGTAAGTAGTTTTACTCGTGTTGAGGGTCAAAAGGTTTTGCTCAAGCCATTTTGATATAAGTCCCATGGCCTGCTCTGCATTGGCTGAGGCCTTGTCCCACGTTGATCCATGGCTTATAATCACAGTATCATCTGCGTAGCAAATAATATTCGAATTCTTAAAAGAAAGGCTATGGATGTCATCCATATACACAAGAAACATGAAAGATGTGTTGACTTTACTGAGTCGAAAATGTGGGAATACTAATTTATTTTTATTTCTTGTATTGTAATTATGAACGTCACTGTTTTTGGGAAAGAGAGACAAATTTTTTCGAACATATAAAATATTTTCGTAAATATATTGACTGTAGAAAGTCAAAATACTGATATCTTTAAAAAGATCTCGTAGTGAGTCTCGACAACGTAGATTATAAATGGCTCGAATTGCCCGCTTTTGAAGGATAAAGATAGCCTCGACGTCTGTAGCACGGCCCCACAGCAAAATACCGTAAGACATGATACTGTGGAAGTAGCTGAAGTATACGAGTCTTGCAGTAGCTATATCAGTTAGCTGTCTAATTTTTCGAACTGCATAAGCTGCCGAGCTCAGCCTACCCGCTAGGGTTTCTATATGTGGACCCCATTGCAGCCTCGAGTCAATCTTTATCCCTAAAAATACAGTATTACTTGTGAAATGCAATATATCATTATCTAAAGTTATATTATTTTCATTATTTATAACGTTTGGTAGAGTGAATTTAATACATTTAGTTTTCTTTGCATTTAAAGCAAGATTATTAACACTGAACCAGTTCAGAACTTGTCGAAGAGTGTCATTTACGTTGTCATTAATATCATCAACATCTTGCGCCTTTCTACTTGTTTTGAAAATAAGAGAAGTATCATCAGCAAATAAGACTATGTTCGACAAGTTCTGCACCATGTAGGGTAAATCGTTTATATAAACCAGAAAGAGAAATGGACCCAGTATAGATCCCTGTGGAACGCCCATTTTTACTAGTGAGCCAGACGAATTTGTTCCATTGATACACACCCTTTCGAAGGTCAGACGGTACTTCACTCCGGGACAGCTTCTACAACTTTATCAAGCACAAGTCCGATCGTGTATGGAGTACTGCTGCCATCTTTGGGACGGGTCTGCCCAATACCAGCTGGCCGCGTTGGACTCAATCGACAGGCGTGCCAGGAAGCTCATAGGTGATCCAACCTCTGTGGCGAAGCTACAAAGTCTTGAGCATCGTCGCAAGGTAGCCTGTCTATCTGTTTTTTATAGGATACATTTCGGAGAGTGTGCGACGGAATTACACGATTTAATACCTCCGTCTCCCTTTCATCTGCGGGGGACGAGACGCAGGCTGGGTTTCCACCCTTATGTCGTTGACCTACCAGCAATTCGCACGAAGAAGTTTGCTTCTTCTTTCATAGTGCGCACGGCTAAGGAGTGGAACGCACTGCCTGCGGACCTGTTCCCTGAGCAATACAACCTGAGCCTCTTCAAGGCAAGAGTGAATAGGCATCTTTCTAGGTAAGCATGCTACATCTTCGGCCTCATCATCACTCAACATCAGGTGAGATTGGGGTCAAATGTTTACCTATCGAACATAAAAAAAAAAAAATAATAACATACTTAAGGGGTGCTTCAGACCATGAAACGGAATAACTTTCAATATGGGAACAACATTGAAATCGCGACAAAAATGTGCTGTTCCATAGAAAATGTTCTTGGCGAATTGAACTAAATGAATGGAACAGCAGTTTTAATGTTGTTGCAATTGTTCAGTTTGATGAAGCACCCACTAAGAATGTTACGTATTTTAGTTTACACCTTGTATACGTCCCTCTGCAGGGCACAGGCCTACCCTGGGAGCGTGAACGGGCGTTAGTCCACCACGCGTACCCTATGGTACCATCTTTATTTGGGAGGTATACGGTAAATATGAATAAAATAAAATACACAAACTACAGAAATTACAATTTATTTACACTTAAACCTTACAACAAAACTAAATAAACACGTAATCTAATAATCTGCCGCGGTGTTCGCCAGGTAATCTCGTCTGCCGATATTAGAAGCTTGCTTGTTCTGTACCGCCTCCAACTTCGGACATTCTGTTAACAAAACAAACGTATTTAGTTAAAAACCGGCCAAGAGCGTGTCGGACACGTCCGTGATAGGATTCCGGAGCCATTGTAAAAAAAAAATTGCAGTCTATCCAGATAAATTATCTCTAAATCTTTAATCGCGTCGAATCGCGAGAGCGTCGGTGGCGCGTTGCGGAGAGGTATGGACTCCCAATTATGGGGGTCCAGGTTCGAATCCGCACGGACAACATGCCATGTACCAATGAGTTTTTCTAACTTATGTACGTAATACCGACTGCTACCAAACGGTGAAGGAAAACATCGTGAGGAAATCTGCATACACTGAAGAAGAAATTCTGATGTGTATGTGAAGTCTACCAACCCGCATTGGGCACGCGTGGTTGACTAATGCCCATACACCCTCCTTGAGGGTAGGCCTGTGCCCTGCAGTGGGACGTTTATAGGCTGATGATGATGATGATGAAATCTTTAATCAGAAGAGTAAAATGTGAAAAATATAATCTACCTACAGGGTGTAAACTTTAATGCGTTATGGGGTGCTCCAGAACATTTGAACAACTTTTACAATGGCAGCAAACCAGAAATCGCAAAAAAACACCTGTTCCCATTTCTATTCAGGGTGTAAGTGACAGCCTAGCAAATACTGAAACGGTGAACTCAGACCATCAAACTGAACAACTTTCACTATGGAGCATACCTCAGGAAACGCGAAAAAAATCTGCTGTCCCGTACAAAACTGCTGTACCTACCTGATTAAAATGTATGGGACAGCTGATTATTTTTCGCGTTTCCTCCATAGTAAAAGTTGTTCAGTTTGATGGTCTGAGTTCACCGTTTCAGTATTTGCTAGGCTGTCACTTACACCCCGTATAATATATCTGTCTGTTCCATACTAAACTGCAATGCCTACTCGATTCAAATATGTATGAAATCGTGGATTTTTTTCCCGATTTCCGGTTTGCTCCTATAGTAGTAAAAGTCGTTCAGTTTGATGGTCTGAACCACCCCTGAAAATTTGAGTTTTAAAATCACCTAGTATTATTACTAGGGTGTTTTTTTACATCCAGTAGAGGCTGTGGTGGTCCAGTGGCGAGTAACCTTGCCTGCCATGCAGGAGGCGATGGTTCGATCCCCGTCCAGGTCGACTCGTACCAATGAGTTTTTCGGAATTTATGTATGTAACACCACTGGCTTTTCGTGAAAACTCGTGAGGAATCCTGCATGCTTCAATTTCAAGGCATGTATTGTACCTACTGTCCATTACAAGTAGCGACGGGCTCACTCCCCGTCACACTGGACAGAGTTTCGGTACTACTAGTGAAACGTGGATGTTCTGAAGTTTCAGAATATCTCTGACTTACCCCCTCATGGTCTAGTCGTATGAGCATATGGGTAGATTATGGTACAATAATATACTGCGCCTGGTATTCTCTTCCGATCACGTGACCGACACAAGCCTACGCTACGTCATCATACCCTTTTACCATGTTTAGCGGCCATTTTTTTTTAACGTAGGCTTGTGTCACTCTGGGAATAGAAGACCTTGTTTTTTTTAGACTATGGGGTAGATCAACTATTTTTTGTCCATGCCTTGTCCCAGTCATTTCCATAAAGTTTCCTCAATGTTCAGGCTCAGGCTCAAGCTCAGGTTTTGCTTACGCCAAAAAATTATGTTTTTTGAATAACTAAAGATTTCATTTATCAAATATATACACGGTTTTGCAAAATTCCTAGAATTTTACTTGAATTTGGACGGTCGTCCGGTGGACGCAAAGTATCTTTTCATAGTACAACTGTCGGTCCCCAAGCAATACTAGTTAACAAAACTTTATACAGTGAAAAAAATTATAATTTCCATACAAAAGCTAATTTTACTATAATTTTTCCCCTTATTGTTTAGTTCTAAAAATGCGTGTAAAAATGTCTTTATTCTCTCCCTATCGGATAATTTCTGAATTATTTCGTTGTTCCCAAGCTTGTTTGTCTATCGGACAACCGCTAAAAACTACTAGTAGTGTAACACAGACGGTGTAATGCCTGTAGAAGAATCAGAACATTTGATAAGTTATCTATCTTTCAAAATTAACGAATGTCAAGAAAAAAGAACTAAAAACTTTTTTAAAACAGTATGAACAGGACAAAAAATTGTTGATTGACCCATATACATGCAGTAGAGGCTATAACTGTGTACCTATTTATTAAGATAAACAAGTATAAATATGATCTCGTACCAGTGATCCTGTGTCCGAGACCGCCGCAGTAGGAGCAGCCCTGTCCGTCGGCGACGGGCACGTCCGGCTCCCCGATCATGTCGAGCAGGAACGAGGGCACCTGTTGGCAAACATGTTGACGATCACACACACATACTAATCGGATGGTCGCGCCATTATCCAGGGTGGGCAGCGAACTATGAAAACTATTCTGCAACACTTATTTCATCCTAATTTATCTTATTTAGATTTTTTTCGAGTATTATGAATCACGGCGGTTGTAAATGTTTGCGTCTATTAACGTCAATGAAACGACGTTTGGTTACCTATATGTATTTTTAATACCAACCTATTAACGTCAATGAAATTTTTCAAAAACAATCCAGAAATTAATCTCTATGCTTGTCAGATTTTCGTTAAAATGTATAAGTTTTAAAGTTACAGTACATTGCCTCAAAGATATCCATACAAATCTTAAATTAATTCTAGCATTGAAACTGTATATTTCAACGAAAATCTGACTGAATACAAGCATAGAGATTAGTCTAGATTGTTTCTGGGAAATTTCATTGATTTTAATTGGAGTTGTGAAACGCATTCGTTGCTCGCATTCCGCACACATAATCCCTCGCTCGCATCTCAGGACTGACTCAGGTTGCCAAGATATCAGCGAAAATCTGTTGGTGAACTCGGGCCTTAGTATGTTCTTGTAACATATCTTCTGTCCAGTCTCTGTCAGTAGATGCGCGAGGTCTCTCAACACACTGTCGTCGGCGGCTCGACCGAGCAAAGTGATGGCTACCCCCTCGCCCCCCTTATGTCCTATAGGATGCTACATCGGTCTACGTCATCCTATTGTAACATACCTTCTGTCCAGCCTCTGTCAGTAGATGCGCGAGGTCTCTCAGCACACTGTCGTCGGCGGCTCGACCGAGCAGCGTGGTGGCTACGCCCTCGCCCCCCGTATGTCCTATACTATGCTACATCGGTATACGTCATCCTATTGTAACATACCTTCTGTCCAGCCTCTGTCAGTAGATGCGCGAGGTCTCTCAGCACACTGTCGTCGGCGGCTCGACCGAGCAGCGTGGTGGCTACCCCCTCGCCCCCCGTATGTCCTATACTATGCTACATCGGTATACGTCATCCTATTGTAACATACCTTCTGTCCAGCCTCTGTCAGTAGATGCGCGAGGTCTCTCAGCACACTGTCGTCGGCGGCTCGACCGAGCAGCGTGGTGGCTACGCCCTCGCCCCCCGTATGTCCTATACTATGCTACATCGGTATACGTCATCCTATTGTAACATACCTTCTGTCCAGCCTCTGTCAGTAGATGCGCGAGGTCTCTCAGCACACTGTCGTCGGCGGCTCGACCGAGCAGCGTGGTGGCTACGCCCTCGCCCCCCGTATGTCCTATACTATGCTACATCGGTATACGTCATCCTATTGTAACATACCTTCTGTCCAGCCTCTGTCAGTAGATGCGCGAGGTCTCTCAGCACACTGTCGTCGGCGGCTCGACCGAGCAGCGTGGTGGCTACGCCCTCGCCCCCCGTATGTCCTATACTATGCTACATCGGTATACGTCATCCTATTGTAACATACCTTCTGTCCAGCCTCTGTCAGTAGATGCGCGAGGTCTCTCAGCACACTGTCGTCGGCGGCTCGACCGAGCAGCGTGGTGGCTACGCCCTCGCCCCCCGCGCGCCCCGTACGTCCGATACGATGCACGTAGTTCTCTATGTCCTCGGGCATGTCGTAGTTTATCACGTGTTGGATGTTTGCGAAGTCGAGACCTGAGGATTTGAAATACATTAGCATGCGCTGTGAACTATATTATCCAGGTAGGTCGGAGATATTGTTAAGGGTTGAAGCTCGTCTGGCAGCAAGGCTTCGCATTTTTTTTCACGCTCTATCCTTTTCTGCCGCCCAGGAACGTAATTTGCTAGAGCGAACAATATCTAAACATCGTCACACGTCTTGTGCTCGCAGCAATAAGATCTAACAAAATTAACTGAAACTAGTTTAAGGGGATAATGGGACGATCAAACTGAACCACTTTCTATGGGACTGTGGGGAACTACTACAGATTTCCAGCACCCACAAGTTACAGCAAAAGATGCCAACAGATGGCGATACCGTCGCTCTCGGAAATATGCTCCATACAAAAACAACGTTCATCGTAAATACGTAACTCGTACACATAAGTTTCACAATCGAATGCGAGACATGAATCGCGCAAGAGAAATAATCACAGAGATTCGATACATATACAAGGTCCAACTAAGAACTGTTGGACCACGGCCGGTCCCCAGGCATCACACCTAGCCTGGCGGAAGTACTTCCCTTTTCAATGGAGGTACATTCCCAGTAGCACCTCCATAGGACCAACATCGAAATAGCGACATCGAAAAAAATACAGCTGTTCCAAAGACAAAACCTACTCTCGAATGTATAGGACACCTACACTACCCGTTCCTGAGGAAAAGGGACTTGACAGACTGATGTAATAATGCAATAAATAAACACATGTGGGGACTTGCTACAGATGTCAGCACCCACAAGTTGTAGCAAAGATACCAACAGATGGCGATACCGTCGCTCTCGGAAATATGCTCCATACAAAGACAACGTTCATCGTAAATACGTAACTCGTAACCTACTACACATAAGTTTCACAATCGAATGCGAGACATGAATCGCGCAAGAGAAATAATCACAGAGATTCGATACATATACAAGGTCCAACTAAGAACTGTTGGACCAGGGCCGGTCCCCAGGCTTCACACATAGCCTGATGGAAGATCTTCCCTTTTCAATGGAGGAACATTCCCAAGTAGCACCTCCATATTGGTGACCCCGACGTGATACACACACATATACATACACATATTATTATTACCTTTACTAGCGACGTCAGTGGCAACTAGTACATCCTTCTCTCCTTTTCTGAACGCCTCGACGGCGCGAGATCTTTCTTCCTGGTCCTTACCGCCGTGGATAGCTACTGCTTCCACACCTGATAACAACAATTTAATTAATTCGATTTAATTTCAGTTTAAAGAAGGATATATTCCTAAAATATCCTACTATCTGTGCTAATATCATAAAGACGTGTATATTTGCTTGTACGTAGATTGAAATCTCTGGAACTACTAAACGAATACCGAAAATTCACAAATAGAAAGTGTATAGATTACTGGAAGTTATTTTTGGTGCACTGGCCTAAAACTGGGTACGTTTTAGAACCAAGCTTAAGAGCACCAGATATTTTCTCCATTTGCGTAGTCTTTCTCGCCTAGAAGACCTCCCGGATTAACCCTTAATCAGTAGATACTAGTATATCGAGTCAACGTCCTTGATTGTTTGCAAATATCGTATTACGAGAGCGCCAGATCTTAAAATTAAATTTGTTTCCGTTTGCTATGAGAATTGATCTTGTATGTTTAAATATGACGATTATAGAAAGCATTTCTGTTTACGAATTCCAGGTGTTGTTTAGATTAGTTTTGCGAACTGGACCGTTTACGAATATCGCATTTCGAGAGCTCCAGTTCTCAAAATGTGATTTTCTTCCGTTTGCCATGAGCATAGAACTTTTGCACTTAATTATGATGATTATAGAAAGCGTGACTGTTTACGAATTCCCGGTGTTGTACAGATTTGTTTTCCAAACTGGTTTGTTTGCGAACATCGCATTTCGAGCGCTCCAGTTCTCAAAATGTGATTTGCTTCCGTTTGCCATGAGCATAGAACTTTTGCACTTAATTATGATGATTATAGAAAGCATGACTGTTTACGAATTCCCGGTGTTGTATAGATTAGTATTGCGAACTGGACTGTTCACGAATATCGCATTTTGAATGCTCCAGATCTCAAAATGTGATTTGCTTCCGTTTGCCATAAGACGTATCGTGCTTGCAGAAGATGCTTTTTAGGGTTCCGTTACCCAAAGGGTGAAAACGGGACCCTATTACTAAGCATACGTTGTCCGTCCGTCCGTCCGTCCGTCCGTCCGTCTGTCCGTCTGTCCGTCTGTCCGTCTGTCCGTCCGTCCGTCTGTCCTACCTATTTAGGGCTGTAACTTTTGAACCGTAATAGCTAGATAGTTGAAATTTTCTCAGATTATGTGTTATTACGGCGGATTTGTTAACAAATAATAAAAATTCCAAAAAGTTAAAAATTAAGGGGGGTTCTCAACAAGAAACTAGTTTTTATTAACGTTTTTTCTTCACGTTCTAATGTAAAAACGGTAATACATACAAGCGTCAAACTTAGTGTGATTATAGAGCAAACTCTACAGAATAACAACAAAAACTAAAAACCGGCCAAGTGTGAGTCGGTCTCGCGCTAAAGGTCCTGGACAAAAAAAGTTTTTTTTTCTAAGTTAATAATGTTGTGTTCTGTGGTGGTTTGGTACGGGACCCTCGGTGCGCGAGTAGCCCAACTCGCACTTGACCGATTTTTATTTTCTTCACTCGTCCATAGTAGGTGCCGCAGATTCTTTGTTCTCCTTCAAGAGTGTCAGACGTACCTTTAAGCAGCAGATACTCGTGTATGGCGTCGACGTCCTGCTTCCTCTCTGCGAAGACGAGCACAGGCGGCGAGGTCTTCTGCAGGCACTGCAGCAGGTGCACCGTGCGCGCCTCCGCCTTCACCGGCTCCAGCTCCTGCCTGACGTGCATGGAGGCTGCTCCCGCTCGCCCTACGTTCACTGTCACTGGTTTTACTAGCGCTGACCTGGGGGAAATAGGATAGTTGACTTTTTTTTAGCCGAGAAAATAATATAAATCGAGGTGTCCTTTGTTACTTTACGGATGCCAAAGTGAAAATCACCGCTTTCTCGTTACGTCGCTTCGTCGTGCGTGTACTAGCGCTAAGAAATATCAAAAATACCTCTACACTCAGGGTATTCAGGGTGTAAAATCAATGGGATGTGATTTTCAGGGGGACAGATGACAGTTTGACACCACCATGTGAAAATTAACTTTTTTTTTATGCCATGACATTCTGGTCGACCCATAAACATGTAACACATTTAATTTTACAGCCTGTATATTAAAGAGGAAATTACTAGCTATTATAAATGTACCGTAAGGGCTGAGCCTCATCTGGCAGCACCGTATCGCATTTTTTCACGCTCTATCCTTATCTGTCGCTCAGGAACTTCATTTGCTAGAGCGAGAAATGTCGCAGCACTGTCGGTGCTGCCGCGTTCCCGCTATCTTATTTGCTCTAGCAAATGACATTCCTGTGTGACAGAAAAGGATGGAGCGACGGAAAAATGCGATGCCGTGCTAGCAGATGAGGTTCAACCCTAAAACTAGATTTCTAACAATAATGTTAAAGAGTCGAACCTGGCGAAGTTCTGTATCTTGGTGGGCATGGTGGCACTAAACAGCAGCGTTTGCCGCTGACCGGTGAAGTAAGAGAATATCGTCCTGACGTCCTCCTCGAAGCCCATATCTATCATGCGGTCTGCCTCGTCCATGGTCAGGTAGCGGCAGACGTTCAGACGGATCTTAGGGTGAAACATTACCAATTAGTCCCTAAGTATTATAAATTAAACTCGTTTGCCGCTGACCGGTGAAGTAAGAGAATATCGTCCTGACGTCCTCCTCGAAGCCCATGTCTATCATGCGGTCTGCCTCGTTCATGGTCAGGTAGCGGCAGACGTTCAGACGGATCTTGGGGTGAAACATTATCAATTAATCCCTAAGTATTATAAAATAAACTCGTCTGCCGCTGACCGGTGAAGTAAGAGAATATCGTCCTGACGTCCTCCTCAAAGCCCATGTCTATCATGCGGTCTGCCTCGTCCATGGTCACTTAATTCCACGGTCAAATTAATTCCTAGCCGCGTTTTTCTGTCACATGTCTGTCTGTCTATCTGGCTAGCTTAACCTCATAAACGACTGAGGATTTTGATGCGGTATTCACTAATCATGATCAGCCTATATTTATGAACCACTTGGCATAGGCCTTCCCTTATGGAGGGTGTATGGGCATCAGTCCACCACGTGTACCCAATGTGTATTGGTAGACTTCACATACGAATTAGAAAATCTTCTTCAACGTATGCAGGTTTCCTAACGATGTTTTCCTTCACCGTTTGAGAGCAGTCGGTATTACGTACATAAGTTAGAAAAACTCATTGGTACATGGCGTGTCATCCGTCCGGATTCAAACCCTATGATGAGTTTCCACATCTCCGCAACGCGACACCGACGGTCTATTTTGCTTGAATCTGTGCAAATCTACACACTTGCTCAAGACGAAATCTCCAAACTACAAAGAATACAGACTTAAAATTTGTCATGGATGGCTTTCTATTGGCATAGTTCTATAGAGTTGCCCCTCCATACACTCTGACACTACCTCTCTGTTTATACAGGGTGTAACAAAACACCCTAGTAATACTTAAGGGGGTACTTCAGACCATCAATCTGAACAACTTTCACTATGGAGCCAACGTCGAGAAAAAATAAAAAAAATCTGCTGTCCCATACATTTGAGTCGAGACGGTACTGCAGTTTTGTATGAAAGTGCGGTATTTTTTTCGCGAGATCGATGTTGGCTCCATAGTGAAAGTTGCTCAGTTTGATGGTCTGAAGCACCCCCTTGAGTATTACTAGGTTGTTTTGTGGCGACCATTATGTGAACACCTGTCTCTACATACACTCTGACACTACCTCTCTGTTTATATAAGTATTTAAAGGTCTGACATACCATCTTCTTGTCCAACATGTCCATGAGACGACCCGGCGTGGCGACCATTATGTGAACAACTCTCTCTACATACACTCGGACACTACCTCTCTGTTTATATAAGTATTTAGAGGTCCGACATACCATCTTCTTGTCCAACATGTCCATGAGACGACCCGGCGTGGCGACCATTATGTGAAAACCTCTCTCTACATACACTCGGACACTACCTCTCTGTTTATATAAGTATTTAGAGGTCTGACATACCATCTTCTTGTCCAACATGTCCATGAGACGACCCGGTGTGGCGACCATTATGTGAAAACCTCTCTCTACATACACTCTGACACTACCTCTCTGTTTATATAAGTATTTAGAGGTCTGACATACCATCTTCTTGTCCAACATGTCCATGAGACGACCCGGTGTGGCGACCATTATGTGAACACCTCTCTCTACATACACTCTGACACTACCTCTCTGTTTATATAAGTATTTAGAGGTCTGACATACCATCTTCTTGTCCAACATGTCCATGAGACGACCCGGTGTGGCGACCATTATGTGAACACCTCTCTGCACCACCTCCATACACTCGGACACTGCCACACCTGTTTATATATAGGTCTGATGTTGTTAAAATATAAAGGACATGGATAATTGAACAGCCTAAACCTCTGAAGATAGAAACATGAAAGGAGTCAATTTATTGTAGGCCCATGAACGGTTACGTTTAATAAAGGTATTTCACTCTAAAAACATAATTTAATGTACTATAGTAATCGGACGAAAGATTAGGTAAAAATGCAAACGGAAAAGAATTTATCTACGATAATATTATAAAGAGGAAAGATTTGTACCTATTTTTGTATGTTTGTATGTTTGTAATGAATAGGCTCAAAAAGTACAGGGCCGATTTAAAAAATTCTTTCACCATTAGAAAGCTGCATTCACCCTGAGTAACATAGGCTATATTTATTGCTAGAAAAGATTAGACGTCCACCCGTGCGAAGCCGGGACGGGCCGCTAGTTATGAAATAAATATAAAAAATGCGTGCATAGGAACATCCTAGATGTTAATACGAAAATAAAAATAAAAAACCAACATATATCTTACCAAGACAAGATGTACGCCAACTGCGATTACGCGACACTCCGTTTAGATGAGGTATAGCTAATATTACCACTATAATCTAGAGATTATGAGAAACAAATCAACATGAGTTTCATAACTATACGCTAACATTTTTATGTTAGCTTGTTTCCCATACTAAGATTGAGGATCTTTTTTGGAATATAGATTCTACGCAGGATGTAGGGGTGCAATAAGAAAGGATTTTTTGATATTCTTATTTTGAGACGAAGTCGCGGGTATAAGCTAGTACTATAAATTAACAGTGAGGTCTAACGGCTTAACGTGCCATCGGAAGCACGGAATCATCTTTCTTTTCAGACAATCAGGTGATTCAGCCTTCAAACGCACAAAGTGACATATCACTAGGTGTCCCCCATGGGAATCGAACCCACGACCTCCATGTCAAGAAGTCAATGCTCTTAAGCCAGCATCATCTTCCTAGCTACTATCCTGCTGGGTACCGGGGACAGAAATGAAACGATACTTACTTTTTGTTATATCTAGAATTCTATAGGATTCAACAAATAAAACGCTTAAACTTGCTAACCAAACTGGTTTATTTTGTCAGTTTCTGCAACTACCTACTAAACGTTATTACTACAGGGTGAAATTGAGATCATTAGCATCCTTTTAAACTAAGAGTCTACCCATCAAACTGAACAACAAACCGAACGGACCAAAAAAAAATCTGCTGTTGCATACATTTGAGTCGAGTAAGCGTTGCAGTTTAGTATGGAACTGATGATTTTTTTTTTGGTCCGATCGGCTTGCTCCCATACTGAAAGTAGTTCAGTTTGATGGGTAGACTCTTAGTTTAAAAGGATGCTAATGATATCAATTTCACCCTGTAGTAATAACGTTTAGTAGGTAGTTGCAGAAACTGACAAAATAAACCAGTTTGGTTAGCAAGTTTAAGCGTTTTATTTGTTGAATCCTATAGAATTCTAGATATAACAAAAAGTAAGTATCGTTTCATTTCTGTCCCCGGTACCCAGCAGGATAGTAGCTAGGAAGATGATGCTGGCTTAAGAGCATTGACTTCTTGACACGGAGGTCGTGGGTTCGATTCCCATGGGGGACACCTAGTGATATGTCACTTTGTGCGTTTGAAGGCTGAATCACCTGATTGTCTGAAAAGAAAGATGATTCCGTGCTTCCGATGGCACGTTAAGCCGTTGGTCCCGGCTACTATCTCTGGTGGTAGTGTTCTATATCTATATCTATACTAATATTATAAAGAGGAAAGATTTGATTTTTTGTTTGTTTGTTTGTTTGTTTGTATGTAATGAATAGGCTCCGAAGCTACAGGACCGATCTGAATAATTCTTTCACCATTAGAATGCTACATTATCCGTGATGAACATAGGCTAAAAAAAAACGACCAAGTGTGTGTCGGGAAGATTCTAAGGCGGTACGAAGCTCGCCGCGGTCATCTAGTCGTTACATAAAAACCACGTCAGAGGCCGTAAGGCGGGGCTCTGCCCACACGATAAGAAGTGAGACTTGCCTCCGATAGCTAGGCAACTCCTGATCTCAGGCATGCCGGACGCCTTGAGATGTTTCACGAAGTGTTGTATGATGTCGTGCGTCTGCTTGGCGAGCTCGCGGGACGGACATATTATCAGACCGTAGGGACCTTCGTTCCTGGAACATAATAACATTAACATACAATCTATGGCCCATATGCTATGTTCGGTGCAGCCTTAAGCAATCTGAATAACTTTCACTATGGGACCAGCATTTACGTTTACACCTGTATATTGGCTCGCCCAGAAAATATTACTGGGAGAGTTGTTACTGGGAGTGTTGTCACAGGGAGAGTTCCATACATCAGACGCAGATTATTTAATAGTTACGACCGTAACAGACACTTCATTCACAGATTCACTCAACCCGATTTTTGAATGTCGGATTTTGCGCTTCAGGAACGAAAACTAAAATACGTCTTATGCTGGTCTTATGTCAATGAGCAACCATTTACTAAAAGTCTTTGCCATTCACTCATCGGTAGGGATCGGCCGTCAAGCGTAACTGAGCTGTGGATTGAGACAGGCATAGATGAAGAATTTTTCGCTTACGCTGGTAGACGGAATATCAGTGTAACCGGGTATGAGATAGCGATACTCATAAAATCCTATACAATTTATAGTCGGTGTCAGGTGGAGTCGGTACAAAAAGTGGTTACGACGATAAGGACAGCAATAAGGTAGCGATCTCCTTAGAGCGAATTTGCTATGTGCATCTCTTATTGAGTGAATATGACAAGACACGTGCTATCTTCTAGTACCTTCTCTTTCTACGGAGACAGGCCTGCCTCAGCGTTTGGTTGGTAATGAAGTTATGAAACTTACCTGATGAAGGGCATTTTGATTTCCTGTTCGAGACACATCATGATGATGGGCAGGGTGAACACCAGGGTCTTCCCGGAGCCTGTGAACGCTATCCCGATCATATCTCGCCCGCTTAGAACAGCGGGGATGCCTTGAACTTGGATCGGAGTTGGATTCTTGATACCTTTCGCATCTAGGCCTCGGAGGATGCCTGGGAATATAAATGTTTTGGGTAAGATGAAACGTAATTTTGGGTAAGTTGAAATGTTATTTTGGGTAAGATGAAATATCAGAATTTCTAAGGAATTTGGTCGTAAAGGCTATGTTACTACATGAGAAGGTATACAATAATCAACAGAATTCAGATCTATATTATTTTATCTATATTCAGAATCTATGCCATAAAGGTATTATATAGAGGAACTGACAGCTGAGAGAGCGAGATGTACCTAGCGGCGCGGCGCCACTGTATAATAGAAAGAGATACGTGACGCGAGGCAATAGAACCGTTTTTGGGAACTTGTCGGCACAATCGACAGGGTAAATATTCGTGCTCTGCGAATAATTAGTGAATCTAAAGTGATATCGTAGATTATTTTGTGAAATATACTAACACTATTTCATTAAATTACCTACGATTTCACGTTAGATTCACAATTATACACAGAACTCGAAGTTTTAGGGTGCCGATAAGTGCCGATAAATTCACAAAAAACGGTTTCATTTGCTAACTCATGTCAGTTACTCTATTCCGACAGGTATAATAACTTTATGATCTATGCTGAATATAGAAGCGGCATAACACGTAGGCGACGTGGGCCACTGCCTACAGCATTGGGGTCCGAGGGTTTCACACCTCGAAATCCGAAATCCACATAGGTTCGGGGGACATAGGTGGTCGTGAGCAAATGATATCAAAACATAGCATTTGCTTATCATTCCCTTTCAAGTATTCATCACTCCTTAGTCCACTCCGTAGTCACTGTCTAAACACTCCAGTTTTTTACCATATAAGTTCATTTTATTATACCTTTAGGAAACTTCATATGTTGAAAGGTCCGAAGAGGTGGTGGTACATCTTCTCCCTCCACCAGTATCCTGAGTTGCTGTCTCACTCTCTCGTGCCGCTCGGGAGGCAGCTCGAGGATGCAGCGAGGGGGACGCCACGATGTCTTTATTGGGTCCTCGTATTGGATGCCTGGGGGATACCAGATTAATTATGTTGTTTTTAGTTTGGATATGTCGTGTCTTGAAATGCAACTACTTTACGATATCATGATGTGGGTGGCAAAGAGTTTAGTCAGGAATATTGGTGATCAAGTCAATCTGCCCGACTTTCCATTAGATACATCATAATATGAACTGATATGATGAACATGGGTATAAAAGTTCCTAACAAATAATAAAAAAAATATATCATAACATGGCTAGTCATATATCATGAAATGGCGGCGTATCGTGAAATACCCAGGCAGTTCACAATCTGGCTAATTCTATGATCAGACTATGAGTGATATTATCATAACCATATTTCTGGGACAAACAGCAAAGTAACCGACGTCATTAAGCCTTTTATTGCAAAGCTCAAGTGGTAATGGGCCTGTCATATCTTCAGAAAAGAAGGCTTGTGGGGTAAAGCCACGGAGTAAGAGGAGGTGGCGTAACGAACTGTGCACAGATATCCAACTGGGCTTGACGTCATCGTGACTATTCGTGACGTCCCCGAGCTCACTTCAGTGTTATTCCAGCAGCCATGGCATGAACTTACTACTAGCGCCACGTAGTGTGGAGTAGCAGTACAAGAGAGCGTACTCAGGACATTCAATTTAAATATTTTATTATTTAATTATCACTCTTGTTTTTTGTACCTACTTAAAGCTTTTAAAATTTTCAGAATTCCTCTGGAGCCAAAATTAAGAAAAAATGATGGAAATCATTAACAATGACGGTTAATTTTTGAGCATTATTTATAGGTACTACCCGTTCACGACCAGTTGGCCGTCGATGACCGTTACTAAATTTCCTCACAGGCACATTAATTGGTCCCGTCGACAAAAAAATAATATAAAAGGCAAATAAAAATTTAAAATTAAAAGCGATATTAGTGACCGGGACGGATGTGCCGTACGTGGTTATAAAATTGCGTTTATTAGGGTCTCTTAGGGGTGCGGTGCGGGGAAGCGGGAAGGGAGGTAGCGGCCAACTCGAAGTGAATGACTAGTACTTACTTACCTATTATTTGTTGACAAAAAATAGAAAATCTTGAAATCATGCTTTTTATTTTATCTCAAAAACTGAAACAAATTCCTCCTTTTGTTAGCTTTCTAAAATGGTTTAAAAATAAGTGTTTTAAGAATAAAGGCAATTGCATTGTCAAAAATGGTTTTTTACTTAGTATGTATACTTAGAGGCAACATTCTTTTGGAAAAAAATTTTACGAAATTTCTTTAGATAGGTAATGTAGAATACACCTTTCTACTAAGGGTTGGTTGAGGTTGATGTATATAATGAAACACAGATATAGTCTTCACTAGCGAATGTGACTGGCACACGTCCGCGCAGCACGGCGGTCGGTGCACGAATACCGAGCGAATGCACGATAGATATTCACCACAGACCGCGTCCGCCGATAGACGGCGCTACCGGCGCTTTCCACATTAACTACTCTTTATTGCTGTACACTACATCTCTTTCTTGTTTTAATTAATTTTTTACCTTTACTCGAATCTACCACCGCTTCGGAATGTATAGCCCGTGGAGAAGAAGCGGCGCAAGAAACTCCACAGTTTAGCTAATCTCTTAAATCTTATTACAATACAGTGTTGACTGTTATCAAAGCTATTACATCAAACAAATTACGAATTACTTATTGAGACTAATTTGTTTACAGAAAATAGATATTTATCAAATATTGATCTGAAATTGTCAAACACCAAATTCAACGATAAACAATGTTTATGGAAATTACAATCTCATTATATTAACACATTTGAGTTATTGTTACTTCTGTTCTATACTATCCCTTCCCTGTAAAAATATTTTTCTATTGATAGGTAGGTAAGTAAACCTACAAAAATAACGTTCCATAGATCTTTATTATCTCTTATTTATTTATTTTGGCTAACTACTAGTCAAAGTCACTGCTTCAAGATCGTATCCATTTCCGTTTTATCAAATTAAGGAGGTAAGGACAAAAGAGTGAATCTGTGATAAGCACATACACTTATGCATTCAAAATATTCTGGCGGGTGCCAGCCATTGCAATAAAGCACTCACAGCTATTTTATTTGCATGACCCTTTAGCTTTTGCTAACAATTTGATAGTTGCATGGCTCTGTAACCCATATCATTTTATTGTTGCATGATATTTTAGCTTTCGCTAACAACTTCATAGTTGCATGGTCTTATAACCCATATAATTTTACAGTTTCATGAATGCTGATATAACGCTGACTGACAACAATATTAAGTAAGGTACACTAGGTCGCTTTCGTTACCAGCTATGTTCAGTAGTTACCTTTAGTTAGTCGACTAGACTAGTTTTGAGAAATCAGCAGTTTCAATTTAATGGACCCGTTTAATATGTAGATACTATTTTACGAACCATACAGTTATATCATTTGGTAGGCTTTAAAAAAAAAATGCTATTTTTAATTACAATCTACATGAATTAAGTGCAACTGTTGTTTAAACTTAATTGCCTGGCGTCATATTATTACAGAACTGCAAATCATTTTGTTTTTTGACTTGCTTGCACTGAAATTATGTTCTTTATTTAAAATATTATGAATTTATGATTAACCGATTTGGTTCAAGTACAGTATAGTATACTTTAACCAACGATATCAATGTACTGTACCAGTACTAGATAAGGTGTTCAGTAGGAACTGCATGTTACTCTGCAATGCGGTGGTGTTACCGCATTGATGTTAGTTTACTCTATGCTAATGGGAATGACAAACCAATCTGAATACCAATCTGTCATTTTTTTCAATAATAATTTTAATTTTATATTAATGTTTTTAAATTAGTTATCACTATAAAAACCGCCTAAAATTTGTTTTACGGGATATTATTATTCGAATATAAGGTAAGTATGTAAAATTATAAGGATATGTAATTATTAATTTAAATTTTAGGAAATAGGTAAGTCTATTAATTTCCTCAAGATTGGGTAAGTCCATTACTTTTTGTCTCGTTTCGGCACCCAAAAAGCGACATTTAAGGAAAAGAGACGGGTATTAATGATCATAGATGAATCAAGAGACTTAAATCAGAGGGTACAAAATAGGCACAATACATGCACAATATAAGTAACTTAAGGCGGGTGCCAGGCGAGGATTTAAATTGAAAATGACGCTAAGATCGTTCATACTTGAGATTATATTTTTATACTTGTTCATGGGAAAAAAATTAATGCGAAAACAATTATTTGATTTACCTTTTACCTCGAGATCAAAAAGATTTATTGACAGTTAAAGTCATCATCGCGACTTAGCGTTTTAAATTCTCATTGATCGCGACCGGGTGGCGGTTAGCAACGAGATTTACATCTCCGTGGTCTCCTTACTATTTTTCTTTTTATTCGCATAGTATTATTTAATTTGTAATAAAGAATATTTATGTTATGTTATGCTATTATTTAATTTGTGTATCTTTTTTAACTGATTAAAATATACGCTTGCAGAAATGCCGGGATGCGTGTTACGATATTGCAAACATACCTCAAAATATTTAAACAAATCTTCGGGGATAACTTTTCACCGATTCTTGAGCCCCGATCACGAAAAAAGAGAGGCCTGGATAAAATTTGTTCAGAATGATAGAAGTGAAAACACCTGGTTACCTTCTAAACATGCATATATTTGCTCAGCACATTTCCGTGAAGATGATTTTAGGTACACAAGTAAAAGAAAATATTTGAAAAAATCTGCAGTACCCGTGACTTTTAATCCTTTGCCTTGCCGATCAGCAACTCCAACATCTTTGGCTGACATGCAGATTTCAGACTCTGAATCAATATTAGATTCGCCGCGAAAGATACAATTGAAAAAAGCGTTAAGGAAAGAAACTGCCGCCAAACAGTTGCTTATAAAAAAAAATAAAAAACTAAAGCGACAAAACAAAAATCTTATGAAGAAACAAGCAAAATTAACAGGAGTAATCAAAACATTAAACCAAAAATTTGGTATAGGCAGCGAAATCCAAAAAATACTATTAGAAAAAGCTGAAGTTGCCGAATTGTATACAAATTTTTTACAAAAAGCAAAGAAATCAAGAAAAAAATTGAAGTTCGCTCCCAGTACTAGAAAATTTGCTCTAACTTGTAATTACTACTCTCCGGCAGCAAATAAATACGTCAGAAATTTTTTTGGCAATGCTTTACCTCACCCTCGTACACTCAGCAAGTGGTATTCAAATGTCAATGCCGAACCTGGTTTTACCGACAAGGCTTTCAAATCCCTAAAGCTTAAATGCGAGTTATCTAGCAAACCTGTAATTTGCAGTCTTGTATTTGATGAAGTGGCGCTGAGGAAACAAAAATTATTTAGAAATAAAAAACTTGGCAATGTTAACTTCGGGAACTGTCCAGTACAAGACCTAACAGAAGAGGCTGCTAGTCAGGCGTTGGTGTTTATGTTGGTCTCATTGACGGAAAATTGGAAAATCCCAGTAGGTTATTTTTTGGCTGCTGGTATCAGCGCAGAAACAAAAGCGTCGTTAATAAACATTTGTTTAATGAAATGTCATGACGTTGGTGTGAGAGTATGCAGTATAACGTTTGATGGTTGCCCTGCAAATTTCAAAGCTGCAGAGAAACTAGGCTGTGATTTTTCCGATGGATGTAATTTAAAAACATTTTTTCCACATCCATGTACTAAAGAAGATATATTTATTTTTGTTGATCCATGTCATGTAATCAAGCTTATTCGGAACACATTTGAAAACAAAAAAATTTTATATGACGATAAAGGGGAATCTATTAGATGGCAATTAGTTGTTAATTTAAATAAGCTCCAACAAAATCAAAGTCTGAGTTTTGCAAATAAACTGTCTCCTCGACACATACATTTCCGAAATGAGGTTATGAAGGTAAAGTTAGCAACGCAATTATTGAGTATATATCTAAGTACAATCACTAAAAATTGTTCGAGGCATGACATAGGTGACACAATAATATTGCACGGATACATTATTAGTTTCTACTTTTTTTTTGCTATTTTTTTTCTTCTTGTTTAATTTTTAAGTAGGTTTGGTTTTTTTGTAAAATATTTTATAGTAGGTAACCGCTTTTAAAAAAGGAGGGGTTCTAAATTCGTGTATATATTTTTCCCATTTTTTATTTATCACACTACGAAGCAAATGCTTCAATCGCCGAAGATTTTGTATCCAGTTTTGAGGAGTTCCAAACAAGTTAATTTCTAGTTTTGCGTTTATTCACTAACACGTAGTTAAAGATTCATAAATTTTGTACCTACTTGAGAAGTCTGTATTTGATTGACTCCCTTAAATCACAGTAACCTCCACAACATTGCTGCTGGAGTTCATGTGCTCCTATTTGGATAACGTAGGTAATCTGTACCTACTCCAGTTACTTAATGCAAGCACATCATTGTCATTGTGGTATTTCAAAGCCGCTGCTGTTCGGTATTTTAATTTCTACATAGCAAATGATTAGCTGCTAGTTCTTCCCATAACATTTGCTGTACCTTTTCATGTAGCACTTCTGTAGATTCTTATACCTAATGAGCAGTCTGCTTTGCTCACTCTTGAACTCAATATGTACGATTTGCCACTATTATTAGTATTTAGGTATGTAGAATTTCTTTTGGTAAGATCTTACCAAAAGGTCTTCTCCTGTGAATAATTTTGTATTATTGTATCTTTTATATGTATAGAAAAATTGTTTAAAACAATTGTTTCACGATCGTATTCGTTGATAATTTAAAGCAA
This sequence comes from Agonopterix subpropinquella, assembly GCA_922987775.1. Classification (NCBI taxonomy): domain Eukaryota; kingdom Metazoa; phylum Arthropoda; class Insecta; order Lepidoptera; family Depressariidae; genus Agonopterix; species Agonopterix subpropinquella. The sequence continues at coordinate 4,943,548 of OV277718.1, read as the reverse complement.
GAAGAGTAAATTTTTTGCATTAAGTATATTTGCGGTTTTTAGTAGTAGAGAATATTCTCAGCTGTTACGCGTTATTTCAATTTATTTTTGCAAAACAAAGGCTTAATTCCAAATCAGTCACAAAAATTGTATACAGTAATGACCGATTTGGAAATGAGACAAATTAATTTTGAATTCTTTAAAACAACAAGACTCATTTCGAAAACTGTTAAGTGAGCTGATACAGTTTTAGTAGTATACTGATTTAATTCTCAATGAGTCAATCAAACAGTTCGAATTTTTAGTCAAATACCTAATAACCTAATTCAAATTCAATCGTTATTGGTTAAACTTTTTACAAAAATGTACCTACTTAATTTTTTTCGTAAAATATTGATTATGTCCAAATTACTCGTCATTCGATACAGCCGCAATCGGTTCTACTGACGAAATACTATATCGGTCATTATTCGGCTAGGAAGCGCTCGAAGAATAAAGAATCAACTTTTTGCTGTAGGAAATAAGTTTTTTTGGGGTCTAGGTTGTAAAGTATCCTTATTTAGGTCATTCCGCTATAATAACTCAAAACACGGAAATTTTGAGTTGAGTCGGTATTCTATTAAGAGTGCGAAATGTAATATAGGACTGTTCCAATTCTATAATAATTAAACAAGAGTTTGCGTACCTCTTCCTCTTCATATGATGATGATATAAAGGGGGATATCTGCATCAATTATTTTAATACTAATAAAAGTTTTTTTCATTTGCTGGTTTTTTATCTTTTTATTGCACTTTTTCTAACTTAATAGTTTTATATCGTAAACGCATATAAGCTTGTGTAAGGTAGTAGCTTTTCCTGGGAAACATTATCTTAATGTTTGTTTCGTAGTAATCGGTTCACAGTTTACACAATCAAAAGTTATGAGTATCTAATTCTAAAATTGCAGGTACGTATTTCAGTGGTCTGCACGTAAGTAGTCGAGGATGCCCAGATAGTAGGTATAATACCCAACATAAATATGAACTGTCGCATCTGTCTTGGCCGGTGATGCTCTTTGACCAAATAATAGTAGTTTCTGTTTTATGTAAACTAGATGGCACTAATGTTCCCAAAGAGTTTTGGAACAACTTGTTTGTTTAAACGTGCTTGTCTATCGCTAGAGTTCATGTCTATGACTTTAACACATACAAATGATTAAATTAACAGTGCAGTGCCTTCAGTGATTAGGTAAGATACAGATTTTATCTATACAAAGAAGAAAGTGCAGTAAGTCATTAATTCCTTTAGAGTTATTCATAGCGTAGCTACTCACAATAATTAATGTCAATGGAATGACCAACTACAAGCTGCTAATAATTACTTATTTGACTTGTCATCTGAATGACCAACTACGAGCTGCTTATAATTATTTATTTGAATTGTCATTTGAATGACCAACTACAAGCTGCTGATAATGAAATAACAGTTTTTTTTTCAATTGAATGACCAGCTGCAAGTTGCTAATAATTATTTTAATTATTTGACTTGTCATCTGAATGACCAACTACAAGCTGCTGATAGTAAATTTGATAGCATTTGATGCCCAGCTAAAAGTTGCAAATGTCAATTGAATGACCAGCTACAAGTTGCTAATGTCAATTAAATGAACAGCTGAAAGTTGCTAATGTCAATTGAATAACCAGCTACAAATTGCTAATGTCAATTAAATGACCAGCTGAAAGATGCCAATGTCAATTAAATGACCAGTTGAAAGATGCTAATGTCAATTGAATGACCAGCTACAAGTTTCTAATGTCAATTGAATAACCAGCTAAAAGCTGCCTATGTCAATTGAATGACTGAATGACCAGCTACAAGTTACTATGTCAATTAAATGACCAGCTGAAAGATGCCAATGTCAATTGAATTACGAGCTACAAGTTTCTAATATCAATTGAATGACCAGCTGAAAGATGCTAATGTCAATGGAATGACCAACTACAAGCTGCTAATAATTACTTATTTGACTTGTCATCTGAATGACCAACTACGAGCTGCTTATAATTATTTATTTGACTTGTCATTTGAATGACCAACTACAAGCTGCTGATAATGAAATAACAGTTTTTTTTTCAATTGAATGACCAGCTGCAAGTTGCTAATAATTATTTTATTTATTTGACTTGTCATCTGAATGACCAACTACAAGCTGCTGATAGTAAATTTGATAGCATTTGATGCCCAGCTAAAAGTTGCAAATGTCAATTGAATGACCAGCTACAAGTTGCTAATGTCAATTAAATGAACAGCTGAAAGTTGCTAATGTCAATTGAATAACCAGCTACAAATTGCTAATGTCAATTAAATGACCAGCTGAAAGATGCCAATGTCAATTAAATGACCAGCTACAAGTTTCTAATGTCAGTTGAATGACCAGCTAAAAGCTGCCAATGTCAATAGAATGACCAGCTGAAAGATGCTAATGTCAATGGAATGACCAACTACAAGCTGCTAATAATTACTTATTTGACTTGTCATCTGAATGACCAACTACGAGCTGCTTATAATTATCTATTTGACTTGTCATTTGAATGACCAACTACAAGCTGCTGATAATGAAATAACCGTTTTTTTTTCAATTGAATGACCAGCTGCAAGTTGCTAATAATTATTTTATTTATTTGACTTGTCATCTGAATGACCAACTACAAGCTGCTGATAGTAAATTTGATAGCATTTGATGCCCAGCTAAAAGTTGCAAATGTCAATTGAATGACCAGCTACAAGTTGCTAATGTCAATTAAATGAATAGCTAAAAGTTGCTAATGTCAATTGAATAACCAGCTACAAATTGCTAATGTCAATTAAATGACCAGCTGAAAGATGCCAATGTCAATTAAATGACCAGCTGAAAGATGCTAATGTCAATTGAATGACCAGCTACAAGTTTCTAATGTCAATTGAATAACCAGCTAAAAGCTGCCTATGTCAATTGAATGACTGAATGACCGGCTACAAGTTACTATGTCAAGTTGCTAATGTCAATTGAATAACCAGCTACAAATTGCTAATGTCAATTAAATGACCAGCTGAAAGATGCCAATGTCAATTAAATGACCAGCTGAAAGATGCTAATGTCAATTGAATGACCAGCTACAAGTTTCTAATGTCAATTAAATGAACAGCTGAAAGATGCCAATGTCAATTGAATGACCAGCTGAAAGATGCTAATGTCAATTGAATGACCAGCTAAAAGCGGCCTATGTCAATTGAATGACTGAATAACCAGCTACAAGTTGCTAATGTCAATTAAATGACCAGCTGAAAGATGCTGATGTCAATTGAATTACCAGCTAAAAGTTTCTAATGTCAATTGAATGATCAGCTAAAAGCTGCCTATGTCAATTGAATGACCAGCTGAAAGATGCTAATGTCAATTGAATGACCTGCTACAAGTTTCTAATGTCATTTGAATGACCAGCTAAAAGCTGCCAATGTCAATTGAATGACCAACTGTACGTTGCTAATAACTGTTTGTTGTACATGGCAAAGCACTAACCATTAACATTACAAGCTGACAATATGAGAGTAATCACCCTGACCATTTCAAACCTCTTAGCTATTAATTGGAGACATTTTCTCTTTATTAAGCACTAAAGCAAGGAGGTATGGTTCAATCGGCGCCTTAGCAGTCGTCCTGTTGAAGGCTGGTTTTTCTGTGACATCTAGGAACATACAATCTGCGAACAAAATTGTTAACCAGTATTATCGGTTTGGTTATGAATGTTATGATGCTTGAATATGATATAGTTTATTAATCTAAATAATGATCTAATATATTAATCTTCTCTCAACTGAGATGAGCGTTTCTTGTTAAAATGTGAGTAGGTATTTCAAGAAATACCAAATTTAATATGAAATCACCTGATCATTTTCTGATCCTTTTTGATACTTTTTGTAAATAATTGTCTGAATTAACATTGATCCTTAAAATATAAAATTCCTTGCTCAAATAGCCAAAGAAACTAATTAGTTTCGCCTGGAGTGATTACATCCATAATTATGACATTAACAACAATGTTGCAAAGATAAGATCAACGTAATGTTACCGAATTGAAGTTCTATAAAGTATAGATTACGTCAAACAAGTTCCGGTAACAAATAGGATGATGATGATGATTGGCAATTATGTTGGTACTATTGATGTTTGTATTGAAATATTTTCATGAACTAGTACCACCAAATAAGCTCCGAATATGTTGTATATTATTATTGTTCTCGCATACCTACACTGAGAATGTCCAATAAGTAAAACGTTTAAAACGTAAAACTTTGGATTTCAACTTAAAGTTTTTGTGACATCAGAATGTTCGTTACGCCGAATGTTCGTTACGTCGAATGTTCGTTACGCCGAATGTTCGTTACGCCGAATGTTCGTTACGCCGAATGTTCGTTACGCCGAATGTTCGTTATGCTGAATGTTCGTTACGCCGAACATCCGTTACGCCGAATGTTCTATACGTAGAATGTTCGGTACGCATAATGGTAATAAGTAACTTTTATTAGAGACCATGACAACTACGAAGTACGACAATTACTTAAAAATGACAATGCGTCAATATAAGTATAAAAAACAATTGGAATAAACTCACTTGGCATATCTTGGTTACCTAATCCGGTTCGTCTCGAATCAAGACACTATTCTTAACCTTTGGTATGCCAGCACGCGGATCAGCATGATGAAAACCATTTATTTCTATTGTGTCTGGTTTTTCCGGCATACGAGAGGTTAATGGGCGTATTTTGGATACCTATTAGGCCATAATGACGGACTACAAGCATGCATTAGTATATGCTCACGACTACACTCCCCGAGGAGCAGTCAGAGACTCCAAAACCCCAGGACACCCTTGCCCCACCAGCACCGAAACTCCGTCCAGTCACGTGTAACGGGCAGTGAAACTGGAGCTACGGACTACGAGGCCCTTTTATATTTGCGGAATGCTTTGAATAAATTCTTTTAATCGTGTAAAGTAATACAGAATGATTACGTGACCTTAAAGATTGATGTCCGCAGCTGGCGTACATTTGTCCATCCTAGGCGCCGCGCCGCGCCGTCACGTGTTGTCCCACACCTTACTCCTGTCTGGTCTACCCTCTTTCCTCCAGCATCAGCATTCGATGGTCGACATGTGGGAAAAGAAATACAGTATGTAGATAATTCCAAATAAACGATTTAAAATCGGGACAAAAAACTATTTTTCCTTTTCTTTTGAAATATATTTTTATCACTGTGAACTTTAGGCAAAAATAAAGCAACGCTAGCAGACACCAGATAATTAAGATAATTCCCAATAAACGATTTAAAATCGGGACAAAACTATTTTTACTTTTCTTTTGAAATATATTTTAACACTGTGTAACTTTTTAGGCAACAAACAAAGCAACGCTAGTAGAAACCATCTTCGATTGTGTTTAAATAAATCGCTTAGCTTCCTTAAAGGAACAGTGTAATTTTATTTCGTAGGCACCGTTTGCATTTTTAAATTTACATCTCTCAACAAACTGATAAGCACTTTACTCACGTGAATTTCGAATCCCGGCGTCGCCAATGTAGAATACACCTTTCTACTAAGGGTTGGTTGAGGTTGATGTATATAATGAAACACAGATATAGTCTTCACTAGCGAATGTGACTGGCACACGTCCGCGCAGCACGGCGGTCGGTGCACGAATACCGAGCGAATGCACGATAGATATTCACCACAGACCGCGTCCGCCGATAGACGGCGCTACCGGCGCTTTCCACATTAACTACTCTTTATTGCTGTACACTACAGGTAACATTATTTATTAATTAAAAATCTACACATCTTACAAAGAGTGAGCCCCTCGGTTCCAAACACAAGCACTCAAACACTACGCAAGCACTTTCATAGTTTACTTTTAGTTACTCTTGAAGTAGTTAAGGTAAAATTTCATGACCTTCGCTGCATTTATTATGAAATAATACTCCCTAGAATGTTGAAAAATTTTAAGCATTATCTATAGGTATTATCTATACTTACCTATTATGTTCAAAAATAATTCACATAATTTCGAAATTCTGTTCCGATATTCAGAAAAGACAATAAACAACACACATTTGCGGACTAAAAATTAATTTGGATACTGAGTTCACCCCCTGTATCGTGGATATTTTTTTTAATTGCTTTTTTTGTTGCTTCGAGGTTGCTTCTGTTTTACTAAGTATTGCTGCTCGTTACTAGATGTCGCATTGTAAACTCTAGCGGGAAGTAGCGTAATTAAATGCACCTTGAACCTTAACCTTAAGAAAGAGGTTCCGCTTTCGACCGCAAGATGCTTTTTGTCGCTCCACCCTCCCCGCAACCCCCGGGGTGAAGGACTTCACCCCCTTTGGTGGCGACAACATTTTCTATAGACACAAGCCGATACGACAGCTCTTCCCAGGGGGAGCGGTGAATTCTCTATGGGTAAAACACTGTAACAACATGAGAAAAACGCCCAAGACATGCTTCATGCGAGTGAGACTTAGACAATTTAATAGGGACTCGCCTTGCGGTAGCATTTCCCCTCTGCCACGGTATTAGATCAATTAATCTTGCGCATTTACACCCAATTTTATACCTTATCACTAAACGAGACAGCCTATAATAGCGAAACAATAATTTAAACTTAGAACGTTTTCACACAAGACTACTTTTCATGATTTTTAACATTCAACATTAGAATCTAAACTTATGGGGAATAAAATCCAATGTTGCGGATTTCATGTTACCTCGCCCCCCGCAAAAAGTGGCAGAAATGTTTCTTAGTAGAATGACATGCGTAACTCGTCCCTATTAAATTGTCTAAGGAGTGAGAGGAGGAAGGGTCCATACTGTACTCGGTGGAGAGCTTCCATGTCCTTCTTCATGCTTTTTAAGTAGTAGAGACTAGAGCATAATACCTTTAGCCAACTCAGCCACGCCCATCAAAGCCTTGCTCTGCGCCACACTCTCCAGTATATGCTGCTCCTCGCGCGCCTGTCTCTCGGCTGCTGACAACGCTCGTGCTTCGGCTATACGCTTCAGCTCGCTGTGCTGGTCCAGGAGGGAGACATTGTAACGACGCCCCCATTCTTCTTGCGATGCTGGTGGGAAGTTAAATACATTTGTTATTTTAGCAAAGTTGCAGTTTGTAGACATCCTGTCTATTATTGTATATGAATCCAAAAAAACTTGAAAGTTCTCTGGAATATCAGTATACAAAGGGTTAATACATTTTGCAACACATTATGAAATAATTAAACATTATTTTATGATCCTCTACGACTAGCAATTAATTTTGACTTAAGATTAGGGATGCAACGATTACGAAGCGGTGCATCGTTTTGCATCTGTAATTGTAATAATCACGATTAATAACGATGCAATGCACCTTAGTAAGAATCGTACGATTATTAAATCGAATTGAAAAAGTCAATCGGATTGTACTTGTTGACAAATACCAGACCTGAATACTAGATTCCCGAGCCGAAAAACAACTTTTAAAAAATCGGATCTTTCGCTGCCATTTTAGCACATTTTGAGCTAAATCTGACTTTTTTTGGTCAGATTTGACTATCTTTATTTTCTATTCTTCTGAGGTCTATGATTTGATTTTCGGTATGAAAATACATTCTCGTTCTCGCGATATCTCATCCACATTTTAAAAGATTAATCTCCCACGTAAATCGGACGAAATATCGCTTGATTAACGAGATTATACAGAATCATGTTCCATATTCTGTTTTTCGAAGCAAATTGGCCTTTACGCATTCAAGAATCAGTCCTGACCAAGTGAACCTTTGGTTTCGATCTCAAATTAGTAGAAAAAGTTTGAAAATCTTGGAATTTTTTGAAGTAAAATAAAATAAAGTTTTTTTTTATGATTTAACTTTATTGGGATGCAAAGATCCAGATCCAAAACCCCTGTAGTTTTCAGCTCGAACTCCAAAATCGTTTTGATTGCCTGGGGAGTAGCGTGGACGATTACAGCGATGGGTTTGTGGAAACTGTCCATGCGGTCGGGTCCAAGTTCTTTAAGACCCGTCGTACAAATAGAACTAAGAAAATCTCAGACCCTACTCTTAAGCTCATGGAGGAAAGGCGCGAGATGATTCTGCAGTCTTCAGATGATGCGAATAAATACCGGCAGCTCAATAGGCAGATTTCAAAGTCCGTGACTTGCGACCTGCGTCGGTTTAACACCGAGCGTATTAAGGAGGCTATAGAGCGGAACAAAGGCTCCAAAGTTTTCGCAAGGGATCTGTCTATTGGGCAAAGCCAGCTATCAAAGCTGAAGACTGAGGATGGCAGAATCGTATCGTCCAAGCCTGAGCTTCTGAGAGAGGTTGAGAAGTTCTATGGACAGTTATACACGTCAACACGAAGACCCGCTACAGATCTGGCTAACGACCCAAGAGCTAGATTGACCCGGCACTACACAGAAGATATTCCGGACGTCAGCCTGTACGAGATTAGTATGGCTCTAAAACAGCTAAAGAACAACAAGGCGCCGGGTGATGATGGGATTACGGCCGAGCTTCTGAAGGCGGGTGGAAAACCGGTCCTGAAGGCCCTTCAGAAGCTGTTCGATTCCGTCATACTCGAGGGCAAAACGCCGCAGGCATGGAACAGAAGTCTGGTGGTGCTCTTCTTCAAAAAGGGCGATAATGCCCTGTTGAAGAACTATAGGCCCATTTCCCTTCTTAGCCATGTCTACAAGCTGTTTTCGAGAGTCATTACGAACCGTCTCGCGCGCAGGTTTGACGATTTCCAGCCTCCCGAACAGGCCGGTTTCCGAAAGGGCTTTAGCACTGTGGACCACATACATACGCTTCGGCAAGTTATACAGAAGACTGAAGAGTATAACCTGCCCCTTTGCTTGGCGTACGTGGACTACGAGAAAGCCTTTGATTCGATCGAGACTTGGGCTGTACTGCAGTCTCTTCAGCGTTGCCAAGTAGACTACCGGTACATCGAAGTGCTGAAATGCTTGTACAAAAACGCCACTATGTCAGTCCGACTACAGGACCAGAACTCGAAACCTATCCTACTGCAGCGAGGCGTGAGGCAGGGAGACGTTATATCTCCGAAACTGTTCACCGCTGCACTGGAAGATGTTTTCAAGGTTCTGGACTGGAAAGGGCTAGGCATCAACATAAACGGCGAGTACATCAGTCACCTTCGGTTTGCCGATGATATAGTCATCATGGCGGAGACTATGGAGGAGCTCAGTCAAATGCTCGATGATCTCAGCAGAGCCTCCGAACGAGTTGGTCTGAAAATGAACATGGACAAGACGAAGATCATGTCAAATGACCATGTTGTACCCACTCCTGTAATGATCGGAAACTCTGCGCTCGAAGTTGTTGACCATTATGTTTACCTGGGACAAACTATTCAGTTAGGTAAGTCCAACTTCGAGAAAGAGATCAACCGTCGAATCCAACTCGGCTGGGCAGCGTTCGGGAAGCTACGTAGTATCTTCACGTCCCAAATACCGCAGTGTCTTAAAACGAAAGTCTTCGATCAGTGTGTGTTGCCAGTGATGACATATGGAACAGAGACGTGGTCGCTCACTCAAGGCCTCATAAAAAGGCTGAAAGTCACCCAAAGGGCAATGGAGAGGGCTATGCTCGGAGTTTCCCTGCGAGATCGAATCAGAAATGAAGAGATCCGCAGAAGAACCAGGGTAACTGACATAGCCCAAAGAGTTGCTAAACTTAAGTGGCAGTGGGCGGGGCACATTGCTCGCAGAACCGATGGCCGGTGGGGCCGAAAAGTTCTCGAGTGGCGACCGCGTACCGGAAAGCGCAGCGTGGGTAGGCCCCTCACACGGTGGACCGACGACCTGGTGAAGGTGGCGGGAAAACGTTGGATGAGGGCAGCGCAGGACCGGTCGTTATGGCGATCCTTGGGGGAGGCCTATGTCCAGCAGTGGACGTCCATCGGCTGAGATGATGATGATGATGATGATGATGGGATGCAAAGAAACACTATGAGAACTCATTCTGAGGGTAATCTCTGCTAAATTTTATTAAATAATCGTAATGCATCGGTTATCGTAATAAATAACGATTAATATCGTAATCGTTATCGTAATCGTAATGGCCGAATTGTTGCATCCCTAGTTAATACATTTTGCAACACATTATGAAATAATTAAAAATTATTTTATGATCCTCTACGACTAGCAGTTAATTTTGACGTACAATGTATTTTTTTTTTTTTATCTTTTTTTTTTTAAGGGACTTTTATACAAAACACATTTTGTACATGTCAGTCCCATCGTACCTTATATCTAGACTTTACCTACTCTAACTTAATTCTAATTTACTTAACGAGACACTGATGAGTTTGCAAAGGCGAACACTTTCCTAGCAGCATCAGAACTTGGTGATGCTAGGATGTCATGAAACATGCCCACATCAAGCCTATTCACTCCAAACTCCCTCATCAGTGTCATTCGAGCCTGCTCGTAACGAACACACTCCACTAACAGGTGATGAACGTCCTCGACCACTCCACACTCCTCACAGTTAGGTGAACTACACTTTTTCATCAGGAAGCCGAATTTATTTAGTGGAATGTGTCCACTACGAAGCCTATGTGCCATAACAACAATTTTTCTACTGGCCTTAATTTTGGTAAACCAAGGTATGTGAGGAGTATGTACTTTTTAATTTTTCACTATAATTTTTAACATATTAACATTATATAACGTTGACATTGTGATTTGAATTAACTGATACTATAATTTGTTATAGACTAATTATTTCATTATGAATATGATGACAACTAGTAGCCCTTTACGTTTTGCTGTGCCCTTACAGGGCGTCACCTGTACCTACTTTATATTATATAACATCCAAATAACTTGTGACTTGCAAATAAATGCATATGAAATATCCTGAGAACTTATTTGATAAATTATATTACACAATTTTTATTTTTGATAGATATATTCCCATTTAAAGTACCAGAATCTAGCCTTGCATATTGATGACTAGACAACGATATGGAATACATATACATACAATGGCATCCATGACTTAGAATATGCATATTCATCATACAAATATTTTGTACTTGCGGAATCCAAACTCACAACCCTCCGATTAGCAGGCAGGTTCAATACGAACTGAGCTAACGGGCCATCAAATACTGAAAAAACTCACACTATTTCCCATCATCGTTTTCAGCAGATAGACGTCCACTGCTGGACATAGGCTTCCCCTAAGGATCGCCACAACGAGCGGTCCTGCGCCGTCCTCATCCAAGGCTGCGTTCAGAACGTTTGGGTGCGGTTGTTTTTTCATCTCGCTCTATAGTCTTTCACCGAGGCTCTGAACGGCGTTTAGTGCGAAAAGTTGCGCTCGGGGTGCACTCTGGGTGCACATAGGGTGTAGGTTCTGAACGCAGCTCAACGGGTTCCCACCGCCTTCACCAGGTCGTCAGTCCATCTTGTTGGAGCTGACTGCCTACCCATGCTGCGCTTTCGCCACACGAGACCTCAACTATTCGCATCGAATGGGTTAAAAACAATATTATTTGCGGTGAACTAAAGGTTGTATAATCTTACTCTCATCTTCAGGGTCGTTGTCGCTGGAGCTCTTCTGTTCTGCGGCGGCCTCGGCAGCGACCTGCCCGAGTCTACCGAGCTTCATCAACTTCTGTTTAGTGCGCTCTTTAACTGGCACGTATGGTTCATAGTTATCGACGTCTTCTTCAGATTCTGAGTCTTTTTCATCGCGTCTGTAACGCTTGACCGGCGGCGGGGGTGGGTCTTCGGGTTTGTCTGACATCGTTTTGTTATATTAATTGAGAATTAAGTAGTATTTTGTGGTTTTTTTGAAGATTTTCGGATGAAAACAAAAACACAGGGACTGCGTTTGACACTTTTGACAGATAGTGTGGTTGAATTTGCGTAGTACGGATTAAGCTCAAATTATTATGAGAGAAAAAGAAAGAGTTCAAGCGGTTTTCTTTTACGATCATCGTATTGTACACTAACATGGAGCAAAATAAGCGCGATGGAAAAAGCTGTTTCGTTCCACGCAATTTTTTTTCATTTGCTGTTATTCCACGTGTCTTTTTGCTGCGTCGAATGAAATGTTATAGCGTTTATGAAGTATGATAGATTAACACATTTTCAAAAGAAAATGTCTTAATGGGACAGTTTAATCATTTTTATGACTGATTGTTACAATTTCGTTGTAAATTTGAATAATCAAATAGGAAATTTTACTAAATAAGCGATATTTCAATTAAGATATTCAATAATTATTGATCTCACAGCATTGTAAACAAACACACATGTTTCGCCGTTCGAAAAAAAATCCGAAAATGTCACCAAAATGTCAAATCAAAATATGCAAGTGACACGTAACTTCACATAATTAAATTTACTTTTTGTGACCTCCAAATGTGTAAATTGATTAAAAATAGTGTTTCCGCCGGTTAATGCTTTCATAACAATATGACGGACAAAAGTTTTGGTGATCACATGAACAGAAATATAGTGAAAAACCCACTCCTTTCAACCGCTGTGACTGGGTTGTCCCTTGAAGATTTGACACATAATGCTGTGCTCCTGCCCGTTCCCTTGAGCCAGGAAGTGGTCACACGACCAGGTAAGCGCCATTCTTTATTTATAACCCATAACAATGCAAAAAATATGTCAATTTCGGCCTTGAAGCGCCCAAAACATTTCGGTCAGTTTTCGTCAATTTTTCGTCGCGATCTGTCATTGCTTGCCCGAAAAAGTGTATTTTCGGGATAATTACGCGTAACAGTGCAATATACAGTGATATAATGTGCATGGTGACGTTTTTCCCTTTGTTATAATGTCAAATTTTATCTAATTTTTATCTTAGATCAATGATCTTAGATACCAAAATAGTTCGCTATGTCATTCTTGTATAAATCATGCAAGACAGCGCCTTTTGAAAGCGGCCGCTATATTCCTGAGTTAGCAGAAGTCGAGTTGATGTTTGATGCGAAATGCAAAAAGGTTCAGAGGTTCATAGATGATATTACTATAGTAAGTAAACATCGTTTGTACTAGGTTTTGCCCGCAACCTCGACCGCACAGACTCCCGTCTTTGTAGTGAAAAATATATGCCTGTTTTTGGTCAGAGAGTCATCTTAGGTTTCATTTCCGGTGTTGCTATAGTATATTTATGTATGTCGGCTTTGTTTGGACGGTGGTGGACTTTCTTCTCTCGGTAGAGAGTAGTATATTCCTTGACTTACACTCGTAACAATAGACAATCACGTTTATAGAAACAATATGTCACACAAAATGCGGTCTGTCATTGCCATACAAATGAAGTGAACTAGGTAACATCAATGAGGTAGAGTTAATTTTCAACATCTGTTCAATGGAGTCACATTGCAGGTTCTGACCCGAGCACTTGTCTGGCGTGGTTTTCGCGCGTCGCGTTTTTGCCTGCCACGAGGCTCCGCAATCCTCAATCTCTTCTTGTTCTTGACCAAAAACAATCCCTGAGATTGGGATAGATTCTCCCATAAACTACTTGACACTGGCGGAAATGAAGTGCTAACGCACAAGCAAGAGTCCATTAATTATAATAAAAAATATACATATTTGTTGAGGTACGGGAACCATATTCCAGTGTAACATGCAGTTCCTACTGATTGCCTTATTGAATACTGGTACATAAATATCGTTGCCTGTTTTTAAGTCTAATCTTAAGCATCTTCGGCCTCATCATCAACATCAGGTGAGATTGGGGTCAACAGCTTACCTATCACAGATAAAAAAAAAAAAATAAAAATAAAAGCTCACATAAAACTTCACATCAAAGTTGGTCTAGTAGTTTCATGATTCTCAAACATCCAAATATTTGTACAGGACAGTAATACAGTGATTGCTTTTACATTGTTTTTTAATGAATGTCTCAAAACAAAAGTCTTGATATGTGCTTAAGTACCTCCCTGCCCCCCACCAATATTGACCTCACCCCCTCAGGTGGACGTAACTTGACTGAAGCAGTGATGTATTCTCTCAAACGTTATGTTGAACAAGAGTTTAAGAAATTTGACAGTTCTTCGAGTATATTTTCTGTCGAAAACATGGGTGTAACATGGGTGTAATTGTTTGTAATAATTCCAGGCCTCCGTCACTCAACTGTAGGTACAGAGATAAGCACTATACTTTGGCGCATTTTAAGCGATGGCACAGTATAAAAAAGAGTATCTAGTACTATATGACAGTCCGGACACTCCCTGCCTCCCACCAATTTTACCTCACTCCCTCTTGGTAGAGGGGTTGCAGATAGTCCCGCACTGTAGGAAGTAATACAAATGCCAACAACAACAACTATGCCTAAAACCTAAGACCATGTAAACTAACATATAGAAAAGCAATAAATGTATGAATATGAATATATATGGAGGTCTACTTGAGGAAGATCTTCGACCAGGCTATGTCCGGGACAACGGCTGGTCCCCAGGCTTCACACATAGCTTGGTGAAAGATCTTCCCTTTTCAATGGAGGAACATTCCCAAGTAGACCTCCATATTGGTGACCCCGACGTGATGAGGGGGGAGTCCTGTGGGGACTTGCTACAGATGTCAGCACCCACAAGTTATAGCAAAGATGCCAACAGATGGTGATACCATCACTCTCGGAAATATGCTCCATACAAAGACAGCGTTCATCCTAAATACGTAACTCGTAACCACATACACATAAGGTTCACAATCGAATGCGAGACATAAATCGTGCAAGAGAAATAATCAGAGGTTCTATATGTATACAAGGTCCAACTAAGAACTGTTGGACCACGGCCGGTCCCCAGGCTTCACACATAGCCTAGTGGAAGATCGTCCCTTTTCAATGGAGGAACATTCCCAAGTAGCGCCTCCATAAATATTCTGAGTCAAGCACCGTAGACACATTTTCGCGCGTATCTGAAAAAAAATGATGCTAACCTAACATACATTTTTAGTAATTTGAAGCTTGAATACATACTTTTATTATTTTTTAACTATAATTAAGTAATAAAGTGTAGATAACACTTGTTGATACAAAGTGTGGTCATTGTTTATTCGCTCCTTCAGTCAGCTGTACACATATGTCATGGGCAACTTGTATAAAGTGTGCATGTGCAGACGCCATCTTGTCAATGAGCGTTTTTCTTTTCATTTTTAATTTTTGTTCCTAAAAAACTCGACAGATAGACAGATGGCATGTTTCTCGCTCCATAGAGACGTTCGTGAGATCCTGTCAAAATCATATCAAGACTGTGCCTGCCATTTTTTTAAAGGCCAAAGGATCAAGCTAATACATACAACCATGTCAGAAGTAAACAGTTTCAAAATTTCGATCAAAATGAATTCTAAATAATGAAATATTTCATCAAAAGATGATCTCAGCATCTTTTTGATCATCTCTTCCATCTTTATTATTTTAAAGAAATCCTTTGTGAAAGTTTGACCTTTATTTGCACAGACCGTAGCGCCATCTATTGATCCCCTAGAAAACCAAAAGAAAAACGCTCATTTGAAAACATTTTAAGTGCCTGACCTATGGTAATTAAGGTAATTTGGTAAATGTTTGGGATTAGAAAACAAAACTATTTTATCACAATATTTATATTCTTGAAAATAATTTTTTTTTACATAATTATGGCTTGATGCTTGTCACTTACAAACTAACAACAATATAATTATTTATTTCATTATTATTTTTTAAATATTGTACTACCCGTATTAGTAAAAATAATAAACTTATAAATAACATTTCTATGTTCTAAAATTAACTTAAAACTTTGTGATGCAGTCCACAATAAAATTTACCTCTAATGATGCACATATGATTCATGAATACTGTTTTTATTTTTTCAGTTTAATACATCCATGAATCTTATGTGATCAAATTATGAAAAAAAAAACATAAATAAGCATGGTATGGGGACAGGGAATCATTTTAAATTTCAAATCATTCATATCTTATACTAGATAAACAATCAATGCTCCAAAAAAGAACCAAAAAAGCTCTTAACCTCTAGTACGTGTTGTTCCGTATCCGTCCATACCCCGTCGTCTGTGTTGTCCCAGATCCGGCCAAAGCTGACTACTCAGATTTTACGCAATTATAATACACGAGCTTTTACCCGCGACTTCGTCCGCATAAATTATATACCAGATTTTAAGTCAGATGATAAGCTATCAAATAAAAAAAGTTTCATCAAAATCGGTTCATTAGTTTTTGCGTGATACTCGAACAAACAAACACCCAAACGAACAAACAAACAAACAGACAGACAAAAAATCCAAAAATTTTTGATTTGGAATCAGGGACATCTAAAAATCATATCGTAATCTTTTTTTTGTAAATATCTTCAATGTACAGACACACTTCTGTTACAGTTTTATAATAGTATAGATAGATAGATATCACCTGGAAATAATGTCTGTTATTGCTTGAAATCGTGTCAATACATTTTAATCTACCATTCATTCAATATTCCTTCATTCATAAAAGGATCGTTCATTCACAAAACTCTTTTCAAATTTGAATTTTTACGGCTACGCGCCATCTTGCCACAGACGACGGGTACAGATTGTGCGCGGCTTACACGTACCAGAGGTTAAAGAGCTTTTTGCCAACTATTTTAGCTGTCAGTAAACACACCAAATACGACAAAGTTTATTAATCTAAGACAAAGTCTTAGATGGTATTAGTACATAATATCATGCATACTTGATTTGTTTGGGTTAATGGTCGATTCGAACTGTGCCACGACTTAACTAAATTTAATCCTGTCAGTTTCTAAAATAAGATTAAGAAAAGAGACAGATAACCAACAACTGACTTTAGTGCTGTCAAAGTGACGTTACACGCCCAAAATATGATGCCATCATAATGTACGCCATGAGTCACGTTGCAGGAACTGACCCGAGTACACGTCTCGCGTGGTTTCGCGCGTCGCGTTTGTGCCTACCACGAGGCTCCACATTCCTCAACTCAATCTCTTCTTGTTCTTGTCCAAAAACAGTCCCTGAGATTGGGATAGATTCTCCCAATAAATAAACTACACTTGACACTGGCGATGGCGGAAATGCAGTGCTAACGCACAAGCAAGAGTCCATTTAATTAAAATGTACGCCATCTTATTTAAGGCGTTTTTGAGCGTGTAACGTCACTTTGACTGCACTAAAGTCAGTTGTTGGTTTTCTGTCTCTTTTCTTAATCTTATTTTAGAAAGTGACAGGAATAAATTTAGTTAAGTTAGGTCGTGTCACAGTCCGAATCGACACCATTGTGTCAATTTGGACGAAAATTTTCCAAGATTTATATGAGACTTGGAGTCTATAGTACCTATTTAAAGTCAATGCATGTTCCGAGACAATACAAGGTGTTACAAAAATACAAATAAACATTTAAGGGGATGGTTAAGACCATCAAACTGAACAACTTTCTCTATGGGACCAATATCGAAATCGCGAAAAAAAATTGGATGTTCCATCATCATCATATCAGCCGATATACGTCCACTGCTGGACATAGGCCTCCCCCAAAATGGGGAGATTTGCCATAATCGCCATGATTCGATGCGTTTGCGATGTTCCATACTAAACTACAGATCTACTCGAGCTGAATGTATGCGATAAAAGATTTTTTTTTCGATGTTGGTCCCATTGTAAAAGTTGTTCAGTGGCCTCGATTCGGACTGTGCCACGACTTAACTTAACTAAATTTATTCCTGTCACTTTCTAAAATAAGATTAGGAAAAGAGACAGAAAACCAACAGCTGACTTTCGTGCTGTCAAAGTGACATTAAATGCGCAAAATAAGATGCCATCATAATGTACGCCATCTTATTTAAAGCGTTTTTGGGCGTTTAACGTCACTTTGACAGCACTAAAGTCAGCTGTTGGTTTTCTGTCTCCTTTCCTAATCTTATTTTAGAAAGTGACAGGAATAAATTTAGTTAAGTTAAGTCGTGTCACAGTCCGAATCGAGGCCAGTTTGATGGTCTTAACAACCCCCTTAAAAGGTTGAAATGTTTATTTTTACTTCTATAACACCCTGTATAATCCATTGTGCTCGCTAGGCTTGGGCATTTCAGTTCACTTCCGAGATCAATCAATTTAGGTCCAGACCTCGTGACGAACTAGTTCATACTTTTCGTTCAAAATGAAAAGTTCAAATATTTATATACCTTCCATCTATGAACTACAATGTGATGCAACAAGCTATAGGGCCTCATTTCAGTTTTCAATGCACTGTCATTTCATTATACAACGTGTTAATAAATTAGCGCAAAACCTCATACACCCCAACTGATTTATAACAAAATAATTAGATTGAAACAATAATTTCATTATTTTTATTCTTAAAATTTAAAGTTATTCACATTTTAAGTTTTGAGGTTAAAATGATTTGTTATCATTTTAGCAATGAATGAAAGCGCTAACGTACTCATGGATACATTTTAAGAATCTTGTTTTAGTAGTAAGTAGGGTGGGTGTGCCCGTGCGGTGGGTTGACATCGGGTTCAGAAAATATAAAATTTTTATAAAAAATTATTTAATATTTTGAAAAAAATTATGTATGTTGAAATCATGATAATTTGATTCTGCTCTCGATTCTAAACAAACTACTTTCTAGTTTTGCGTTAATTCATTAACACGTTGTAGAAAGAACGAATAGTACATTACGATACGTGTGACCTAAGTAGTCCATTATTGCACGGCGTGAATTATCGCCCGAGCGCAGCGAGGGCGATAAACGCCGTGTTATAATGGACTTACTTAGGTCACAAGTATCGTATACTATTTTATAGCTCGTGTGACCTAAACCCGCCAACTTTTGTGTGTGTGTGTGTGTGTGTAACGTATTGACATTCTCTTTCATGTTGAAGTTTTTAATTCTACGAATACGTATACTAACGAAAAGGGCAGAAAGGGGGACCGGGGGCGAAGCCCCCGGCGGGGTGGAGGGGCGGAGCCCCCCCGGGGGCACGGGGGGCGGAGCCCCCCGTAGGACACAACCATGACTTTAAAATCTTCGTTCATATATCGCAACCACAATCAATAGATACTCATCTAATCACATCTACCGTCACATCATCATCAGCCCCTACTCACCCCCTACGCACGTACGCACTAGGTGGCACGTAATCACATCTACGGTCACATCATCATCAGCCCCTACTCACCCCCCACGCACGTACCCCTAATTACCCCCACGAACTAGGGGGTACATACCCACGAGCTAGGGGGTACACCATCATCAGCACGAGCTAGGGGGTACACCCCCTAATCATCAGCACGAGCTAGGGGGTACACCCCCTAATCACCAGCACGAGCTAGGGGGTACACCCCCTAATCACTCCAACGAGCTAGGGGGTACACCCCTAATCACCCCCACGAACTAGGGGGTACATCCCTTTTCACCTCCACGAGCTAGGGGGTATGTACCCTAATCACCCCAACGAGCTAGGGGGTACACCCCTAATCACCCCCACGAACTAGGGGGTACACCACTATTCACCTCCACGAGCTAGGGGGTACACCCCCTAATCACCCCCGCGAGCTAGGGGGTGCACCCCCTAATCACCACTACACACCCCTTACGCATTAGGGGGTGCACCCCTATGCATCCCCAATCACCCCCTACGGACTAGGGGGCGCGCCCTTACTCGCACCCTACTACCAACATACTAATAAGGTGTGATTAGGGGGTGCGGGTGTAAGTAGGGCGTACGTAGGGGTAAGTATAGGTACGATCAAATATAATTAAAGTAGGGGGTAAGTTGGAGTCAGTAGGGGATTTCGCGATTTCAATGTTGGTCACATTGATTGAAAGCATATTTAAAAGTACCTTCTTTTGTTTATTATTTATGCATCTGTGCAATAAAGTATTTTCGAATGGTGTAATGTAATTCGTGTATTAATTGACTACTAGTAACGAAAAACCGTGACCTAAGTGCGGGTTTAGGTCACGGAATGCTATAAAAGTACCTTCTTTTGTTTATTATGCATCTGTGCAATAAAGTAGATTCATTTTCGAACGGTGTAATCCGTGTAATAATGGACTACTTAGGTAACGCAAAACCGTGACCTAAGTGCGGGTTTAGGTCACGGAGTGCTATAAATGTTATTTTGACGTATGCAGGTTTCCTCACGATGTTCTACCTGGTTATAGTCTCACTAAAATATGTATAAACCACACAAAATTGAATTGCAAAATATTTTATGTTCTAGCAATAAAATGTAACTGTTTGTATTTTAAATTATAGACTTGTATTGAAAGATTTTATATGCCAACCAACTTGAAATGTGACATGGTCGTATTCGTATGTATGTATACTATAATGTATTGATTGATTGATTGATCAACCTGGAATGTCTTTAGAAATATAAATTAGCTTATTCTAAACTTATTAATAAAATAAAATTTTAAGGTAACTTAATTTTTAGCTTAAAATACTTAAAATTTATTAAATACATTAGTGCTTCATTCTATTCACATTGTATGATTGTATAAGGCTTCTTTACCATTGAGCGGCGTTGTGCGTCGATAAATTCGTCATACAGGGTGTCCAGTACACCAACATTAACCATTGGAGATTTAATGGGTCAGTTTACAACACACCAGACACATTAATGGGTCAGTTTAAAACTCTCACCAGAATACAGGTTGAAAACTTAAATGCGTTACATATTTAAGGGTTGCTTCACCGTCAAATTGAACAACGCGACTACTACGGGACCAAGGCTGCGTTCACGACCTTCTTGTGCAGTTGTTTTTCAACTCGCTCTATAGTAGAACGTCTTTCACCGAGGCTCTGAAGTGCGATTTTTGAAAATCATACGAGCGACTTGGCAGTAGAAAGATGCATAATCTCCATAGTAATTTTGACATTTTCTACTGCCAAGTCACTCGTATGATTTTCAAAAATCGCACTTCTGAACGGCGCTTAGTGCGAAAAGTTGCGCTCGGGGTGCACTCTGGGTGCACATAGGGTGTAGGTTCTGAACGCAGCTCAACACTTAAATAAATTTTTGTTTCGTTGTTCAACTAATGTATGAAAGAATCACCCAAATCGGTCCAACAAGATAGACCATGTTTATGTGTCATGTACCTACTCAATCTTCGTTCGCGCAGACAGGGAAAAACATTTTACCTGATGATACCCGAAACCATTGAAAATACACACTAAATCTTTCTCTATTGGCTATGTGCGAAGTGGGTGTTGGGAACTGTCAAGTCGATCGCAGCGCACGGGGTGGCTGAAATTTGTACTGTTGCGGGCCAAGCAGTGAAAATATGCTTGAATCTATGCAAAACCGCACACTAACTAAACACGAAATCTCCAAAACTGTCAATACTACAAACTTAAAATTTAGCATGGAAGTTTCTATTGGCATCTAGATGCTCACTTAAAAAAGATTTGTTGTATTTCAACCCCCAAAGGTGTTAAAACGGAGGTAAAAGTTTGTATGAGAATTCCGATACAATTTAGATTTTGCCCGTGGCTTCGTCCGCATCCGCTCCCGTCATCGTACCGGGATAAAATATAAGCTAGTTTTTAAGTCTAATAATAAGCTTTTAAATATAAAAAGTTTTATCAAAATCGGTCCAGTAGTGTTGGCAGGATCCTCGAACAAACACTTTACAGTACTATAATAGTGTAGATAATTCACGGCTGGCCGACATAGTTCACGCGCTCCGCCGCGCTAGTGTGGCGCTAGTGTCGTGCACATAGCCAAAGATTGACGGACGCTTCGCCGGCGCCAAGCGCGCGAAAACTATTAGCAATGCGCGCGAACGTGGCGCATCCTGATTGATCAATATTATTTCGCAAGAACATCCGTAAACGTGGTAAGGTAACACCGGGTAAAACACATGTCCTCCTTTTTAATTAGAAGTCTGTTAGAAAGAGAGGTTCTTATAAATTAACTCATATTCCTAGTGGACGTAGAGTAAGGCAGTTCCCTGGACTCCTTACGTCTCCTCACGCACCAGTAGATCAGGAATACGATCAGGACTATGAGAGCTATGAAGAGGAACACTCCGAGGACAATGGCTGCTATGCCAGCTCCTGTGATGTAATCTGCAAATTAGAACATAAACTCATCATCAACTTAAATCTACATACGTCTAGTAGCTTACCTAGGTACTGGCTGGCAAAAGTGGTAAATTGCAATGTGCTTGGGGTCCGTAGGAACAGAACTTAACCTAACTTTTAGTATTACAAAAACTAATTAAGCCGATTTTTTTACTTTGATTTGGAGGCAGGCTGAAGGCCCCTCTGTAAGATTTCGCCAGGGGGAGGCCCCTGGCGACCTGGTGGCCTGTGTGAGGACACAGTGTAGCAACTCCGCTGTGACGTCCCACGGCAGGGCACGAGGCCTCTTACGAGAGAAGTGGATTGTACTCCACTACGCGGGCTCAGTACTGATTAGCATCTGTACCCACTGCTAGGGAACATGTCTACAGACGTCCCACTGCAGGGCGATGTATCTCACGTGAGAGGGAGTGGATGGTACTCCACAAGCAGGCTCAAAGCTCATCAGCATTAATTATACCCACTGCTGAAAATAGTAAATTGCGTTACATTCTAAAAGTGGAAATATATATAGTACGCGGTGGAATTTTATTAACATAATCAACTTTTATCCACCCACTGCAGGGTGCAAGGGATAAAAGTCTCCTGCCCATTATGCCACTCTTTCCTGTCTTGTGCCAGTCTCATCCAAGTCTTTCCAGCTGCCTTCGCAATATCATCAGCCCACTTGGCTGCTGGACGATTCGCCCCTCTCTTGCCTGAACGTGGCCACCACTCTGTCAAGGCTTTTCTCCATCTACCATCTATTCTTCTAGCGACGTGTCCCGCCCACCGACACTTAAATCCAGCAATTCTATCTTTGTCGTCCTGAACCAAAAGACTTTTTTCATCCTGAAGAAGTTTTATACTCACTAGAAATATCGATGATATAACTATTGGCATTGCCGTAGGCGTCTACAGCGGTCACGACAACTCTTGGAGCACAGCATGTGGCTCTGTAGATGGCTACCACCTCCTCCCTGGACCCAGAGATGAAGTTACTGTCATAGACCAGACCTATCGGTGTTGAGGACAGACGGAGAAGACCTGGAACAGGACGTTAAAAGATTTTCAAACCAAAATTGAAAATGTAATTATTGGAGTTGCCGATCTTTGACAGCATCAAATTTAATATTTCCAGTAAGGCATTCATGCAATGTAGCTCATGCTAACACGAAAGAAGATGCGTTTAATACTGTCTTGATCCCATACAATTCAGCAGATAAATCTATAAACAAAAGGACATTTATATTTGACTCTTACCTCCCAAAGCATCTCTGGCAATGACTGTGGTAGACCACACATGCTGTGCGCAATCAGTGCCAGTCAACCCGATGCATGTCCCCTGGAAGTTGTGCCGAAGTTCTGGAGACCACACGTCTGTTACCTGTTCTAATGGGTTCTGTACGTAGACGTAGGCTGAGATTGATACTCGTTCGAGACCTGGGGATAAAAATTTTGTTACGTGTGAATCCTGGATTCTGTTTTCAAATGTTTGGTAAAGAAAGATGTTCCAAGCGACTCATGTTTGAATCCGCATCTGAAAAGAACTTTGGTCTTTGAGCCGTTAATCCCAGATAATTCCGTTAGATGGTAGTGTAACAAACTGTTCTCTAAAACTAGATAATCTTGGATAGTTCCGTCAGATAGCAGTGGATCTTACTATTATTCAAAAGTAGTTTATTCCGGATAGTCCCGTCAGATGGCAGTGTAACTAATTATTAATTAAGCTAGGTTAGAGGTCTAATCTTGAATTTTTTTCGGGAAAAGAAAAAAGGTAGGCCTCTTGTAGAGATCTTGTTATTTTCACGCTGCCTTAATAGGTTAAAGCAGCGTGAAAATAATAAGATCTCTCTCTCTATCTGATCCTGATTCATGAGCGGAGGCCTGTGGCCTATAGTTGGGATGTTTATAGGCTGGTGATGTAATGTTCTACTCTCGTTCTATTTACTATCATTCTCGTTCCTTAATCTCATTATTTGGGGTCGGCGCAATATGTCATACTCTTCCAATTATCTCTAGCCGTCATTTCAGCGCTCACTCCTTTCTTACACACAATCTAACTTTACTTCGGCTTTCCTATCCTCCTACCACATCCACATTCATACTTAACACTCGTCTCGTTCTTACCGTCAGCAGTAAATGTGACAAGATCCCTCGCTCCGGGCTGCGCTGTGATTGTGATCCTGAGACTAACTATGACGTTGGCTGTCTGTCCTGATGCTATTGTTTGTCTGGAAGATAAAATTAGTTTACTACTGCAGTTCCGTTCATGATATATCATAGCACACCCTTATGGGCTCGCATCGAACAACCTCGGAAGTATCAAAGCTTCTGAATATCCCGAAAGATAAATTATACGTACGTCGATGGGTTGATGCCGGTTAGGAACCTCAGTTCTCCAACAGCTTCGAAATTAAACCTTACTGCTTGCTCCCTGTAGTTGGTCACTTCGAAGTGCAACTGCAAATACAAAAATATATTTAGATCAGGGCCACAGATTACAAATTACTTCGTAACAGATACATTACTTCCTTAAAAAAACAATAAGTGTTCACACTTTAATTATCTACTGCCAGACGATTCACGCAAAATGTATCTAATGGCGCAAGCGCCAAGCTGAGTCAAGACTGAGCTTTGTTATAACTTCGTACAGCGCGCAACGTATGCGACGTTGCCGTCTCGAGTGAGTGGCAGAATTCATACAAACGCATCGCTTACGATGCGCCAAAGTGTAGACACTTATCTCGGTTCCTGAGTGACGGAGGCCTGTCATTGTGTCCCATCAGATCTTCCATTACTGATGAAACCAACAACCAACGGCCAAAACTTGCTCTCCAAAGAATAGCGGAGTGCACTGTGGTATTGCGCTATCTTGCTGACAGTAAACATTTCAAATATATTATGTTGATGTGTAGAATCTTACCTGTAAACTATCACCAGGAGCTCCGTACAATCTTGTACTCAGTCCTATTTGAACCGATGTCAGAAGAGACCCACGTTGGTTGACCACCTGTTGGAATAACACAAATAAAAAACTAAAAATGTTCATGACTCGCTCGTTGGCGAAATGTAGCTTCGGTATTATTGGAAACGGCAGGTTTAATTTCATTTCGAGAGTCACCGTGCTTCTGACGACAAGTTGAGAAGTCGTACCTGGATACATCCGCTAGATGGCACTGTGCTCTTTTGGTTATGCCAGGTCATATGCCTAGTAAGGCAGCATGAAAATTCGCTGACAGCAAGTTGACCACTAACGTGCTTCCACCAATCCGCACGTGACTTCTATATCAACCTTATTCGTGAGAGAAGGCTTTTGCCCTGCAGTAGGATCCTACAGGCTTTTACATTTAAATAAAATGTGCAACCGTCGCTATGTTAGGCCCACCGCATATTTCCACCACTGTCACTCGTGTCAATCAGGATCAACTGTGGCAATCACTAACAATGCTAGACAAAGATGTCCACTGATTTTCTATTCAGTCATCTTCTCTATTTGAGGTAATTTCCCTTAATGTGCTACTGGTTTTTGAAACCTTCTATAACTTACCTGTGAGACAGCCCTGTTAAAAGGCAACACATTGCTGTCATTATACTGCAGACGCTGATACGCTCTGGAGTCTATAGTCTCAGCTCTCTCCAGGTCATTTGCTGAGTCTGTCGATATGAACGCCGAACGTTCCGCTCTGATCTCTTGTATTAGCGGGCCTGAGAGCCTGACGAAGGATTCTCCTGGAAGGAAAATGAGAGGTTTAAGAGGTGTTGCTTGGTTTTGATTGCTGTGTCTGGGGATATGCACGCTGTTCGACCCCTTCTGATCTCTTCCATTAATGGAATTGAGTGTCTAACGAAGGATTCTCTTGGAAGGAAAATGACAGATTCAAGGGTGGCTTCTGCAGCGCAGTATACTACGCAGCTGTGGCTGCTGTAGTCTATAGACTTCTGACAGCTTTAGGCTGATCTAGGACCCCTTTGTCGCTATTTACTAGTTAAGAGTCACTGCATTAGGCCTTTTCTCCGGTTTTTGTTGTTTTCGGGTTTCACCAGATTAAGGAGGGAAAAGACGAGACTGCAGACTAGGAAAATATTTTGACTGTAAAAGACGCCTGAACAACTCTAAAATCCTTAGTCTAGTGTAATTTCTTGGCAATCAGTACGTACGGTACTGTTAACCACGTTTATTTGTCATGTCATCTAGCTCTATCTTAAACATTTTCCGATGACGCACGAAACCATTGATAATATAATCAACATTATGCTTGCCAGTCAGTGTAAAATTGATTGATGTGCAGTCTAATGACTGTCTGTCAATGCGATAAGCGCGCAGGTTAATCGACCAATACAAGCACGTTATTTTTGTCTCGCAACCGTTTCGCGTATTGGTTCGCACGGCTTTAATAATATTCAACTGCGCATGCACACCCTTATAAGACTAATAAACATGGCAAGCCTCTAATGCTGGCATATCTCTTCACAACGATGGCAAGTCTGACAAAAGTACCATACCTCTGATATCTCTTCCAGCAATCCTAGCGTAGACCCTCGACCCTTTCACGGCAGGGAATTCCATGTCAGCTACGAGCTCTGACGGTGGACCTTCTGCTGCTTCTTGACCATCCGCTGTTATAGGTTGATAGCTGGAATTGAAAGAAGGATCTATTTATTCATTCGTATGGCTTAACATATCAACATAACAACATAACATACACATACAATATTAACATATCAATAACAATATTAAGTTCTCCCCAAAATCACAGGCAGGAGAACTGGTCTACTCTACCCATAAAGACGACCGTGCCCTGTACGAACTCATCTGGCACCATTTCGGCCTCTAAATTCCCCTAAAACAGGAGTAACCATGTATCCAAAACTTCCGCACGCCTCAGATAAGGATTGAGAATGGTAGACTTCTTTGATTTGGACATGTGGAGAGGATAAATGACAGCAGCAGAATGACTCCAGCGATATCCGCACAATACTTACACCTGAACGAAAAGAAACGAAAGAGCGATATTATGCTGGCTGCTGTAAATGAAAGTGTCGGTAGAGGTCGTAGGACGTACATGTGTTGATTATGTTCTACAGAAAGGTTTGGTGCGGAGTATTCGGAACCTAACTTGGAAAGAGGCTTGATGTTATCTAGATAGCTGGAATCTCGACGTCTGTCTTCACCGTTTGAGAACAGGACACTTCATGGTATGTGTGTTAGCAAAAGCCAGAAATTAGGACGTTACCAAAGGAACAATATTCACTAATAAATACGAATTCTTTTCGCTCAGCGTACTAAAGTAGATCTTGGCCTCTGAAACGAGAAATTGCCACTTTTCCTGATCCTGCGCGACCTCGCCAGTAGCTGGCTTGAAGCTAACGTAGATCAGCCTTCACGACGTCTCCAGCAATACCTGCCGACTAGGTGGTCTATGCCGTTGTCCCTCGTTTGTGTTCGATTAGCTTTTTCTGTTTTCTTACCTGAACGGCAGCTTGGCCAGTTCTTTTCCATATTCATCAATGAGAACCGATTCCCGGACGCTCGCCACTGGCCCAACCACTCGGAACTTCAGCTTATCTGTGAAGAAATACGATTGACTATTATCAAATGTTAGAGCAGCCGCTGAATTGATACTAGTAGCCGTATCCAATGCGGATTCAGAATGATATTTCACAAAATAAGTAAAAAAAAAGAGATTTTCACATGGTAGTGTCAAATTGTCATCTATCTTAGTCAAATAGGCCCTTTACAAACTGCGACTTTATGCAGCGATAAAAACGCGCGTTTGCCAATCGCGTGACTGCATCGCTACACCCTGATCTAAAGCTTAGCTGTAGTGGTCTTGTCCAATCCAGCCTGGGTCAAACTCTTAATGTATGATTTGTAACACCGCTAGCTCTTGGCTTGGTGATATTAATATCTAATATACAATTAAGGCAGAAAATGTGGTGGTCAATTTGTCAGCACGAATATCTTTCGCACGTCCTGAAACAGAACTATGCCCATTTCTTGGGCTTCATCGTCAAGTATACAGTAAAGTAGGTATACATTCATAAGATAATCAATAAGACGTATTTAACATATGCCCTTTTATACAAGTGCGGCTCTTGTGAATGCGATTAGGACTTAGACCGACGCAAGTTAATGACGCGCGTGAAATAAACGCGCTGGTATTGCGTTCAAAATACGTTGACTGTCACGGTTTCAAAAGTAAATGAATGCCTAGTCTCACTTTTATTACACTTAGAGCCATTCTTTGTAAATTTTTAATCATTTGGTGAAATCTTTCAATACAAGTATATAATTTTACCAAAAATTCAAACGGGCTTACACTGACAAGAAGAAGCTAGCACAGGTATGGTGCGTGAGTGCAAGTTAGAGGAATACACCACTGCACTGCACTGCTTAGTGTCGTCCACCTCCCGTACCATCGAGAGGGGGTAAATTCGGGGGGCAGGGATTATCCATACTTTACGTATATTTCTTATACCGTGGCAGGCCGTCACTCGGCCGTATCTAGGTAATGCACCTAAACTTGAAGCATCGTAAACGATGCACTAGCCAGGTAGCCAGTCAGTTCCCACTAGCGGGAAAGAGAGGTCATTGCTATTTATCGTTTTCTAAGGGAGTGTTGTATCTGTAGCGTAGTAACTCTTTAGTAATCTGTGACTGCGCTACAAAGCTTCACGAGTATAGCTTCTAGACCCGAATTTCTGTGTACCAGTTTACATACAAGCACACCACACCATACACTCCAAAACGCACAGAAAACCGCAAGTCCGCCCCCGGATCGCTTTACCGCAATCCCGGCTCTGTGTGGCCTGGCTTTTAGGCTGAAATCGGGTGCTCTAGGCGTCTTTATTCCCAAGCGTTATTTTAACGCCCTCGTGAAATCACGCCCGTCTGAAACTTAACGTTCATCTAATGAAGACATAACACTTTTGTAACAGGACTGTGTTTACACTCTGAACCTTATCAGTTAGTGTGCAACGGAATTGATCTCTTGAACTGTGTCAGACGTATCGTACTTCCCTATTTCTTTATTTATATATGACGTAATATCCATTCATAGAGTATGTGATGAGAGAGAGAGAGGCATCGACAAAAAAATATATTATGTAAAATATAGATTATCTCTCATAATTATATACTCTAGAAGGAAGGTGTCAAATGAATTGATTTTAACCCATGTTTGGCTTTTTACGACCATATGCTTCCGGGTAGCAAATAGCGCTGCTCCACCGATTTTGATGAAATTTATAGGGCACCTGGCGCCATGCAAGGCATACTGAACCCAACACGCGACTTCTATAAATAGGGGGTCCGAGAAATACATGGTCCGTCTTAATATGCTGACAGTTTTTTGAGAGGTTCACAGACCATGAAACTGAACAACTTTCTCTATGGGACCAACAGCGAAAAAAATATCTGCTGCCCAAACATTTCGCTCGAGTAGGATTGCAGTTTAGTATGGAACATCTATTTTTTTATGCGATTTGGACGTTGGTGCCATTCAGAAAGTTGTTCAGTTTTATGGTCTGATAATCCCCTTAAAAAAGTGTTAGCATATGAAGAAGGACACTGTATAATGTACAAATATGCATACTGAACACGACACGCGACTTCAATACATATGGAGATGAACAGAAACTCAGCTATAACTACGTTACAAATTGATAATCTCTTATAACCGGTTAAAAATTAAAAAGTAATTCAGATTTAAAAAAAATAGATTAAAATTAAAAAACTAATCTAATCATTTATTTTGCTAGTTCATTACTGATGGGTAATAAATTATAACAAAAATAATAATATTATAACCGATAACAAATAGTTCATCGATAATATTTGAACTCTTGTTAGTCGAGTGTTTGTTCCTACTTAACGCGGATGTGTTTCGCGCCAAAACCAGAACTTGACAAGTGCGCTTTTAAAAAAAAGAAAGTTTATTTTTAATTTTACGGCCAGTGATAGTCATAAACTAATATTAGTACATACAAAGTGGTCACTTAGATACCTACGTTTTGTTAGGTTGATAAATATTTTAACATTTGAAATCCGTATGTTATCATAACATTATCATTTATCAATATCAAATTATTTTAAAGATATAAACTACAAACTAACCTCAAAAGCATGTTTAGTCACAACGAAATTATTGCATATTTTTAGCAATTTCGAATTTAATATGATACAGTTTAAGTTACAGCATTATTAAAAAAAGTTTCGTTGTCATGTTTTTTTTTTCTACCAGTTCTTTGCGGTGTTTACGCTTTCATAATCTGTGCAATGTTGACGTAAAACCTGTTATGTTGGGTTAGATGTCATAATTTGAACTTAGAAAGTATTTCGACCGATCGGTGCTGGTGCTAATTCGAGACGAGTGCAACGCGTCCTTGGCCCAGATAAAGTGCGTCGCCATTTTGGGAAGATACGCCGAACTGTCAGCGTGATGTTTAGAAGGTTATTATTATTTTTTTATTTTTTGTTTGCATGACTTTTGTAACACTACAAGACTGTCATAACTTGAAAAATTTAAAAAGCCGTGAACTACAATAGAAATAGAATTCTATTCTATTTCTATTACTATTATAACTACAATAGAAATAGAAATAGAATTCTATTCTATTGTAGGTACCTAGACAAAGTGACATTTGATTGGCGTCGACGCTAGTAGAAACGACAACATGTATGGACTTGACGTATGGTCACAGATTATTTAATAGTTACTACCGTAACAGATACTGCACTCTCTTAGAAAACACTGATTTCGCGCGCTTTTACAGACAACCGAGTCTTACGTAGTTCAATCATCGAGGAGATTTCTTGTATGGACACCCTAACAATAAATCATCTCTTGCTGAAACTTTGCAGTGTGATAAAGTGAAGTTTAAAAATAACGGTTGACAAGTATCTAGGTTTTTTTTAAATTTGGAAGTTAGTTATTTATACCTAAACATAAAAATCACTTATAGTTCTCGGCGGAAAAAGTTTCTCTCCAAAATTCCTTTGGTATATGTTAGTATATACTAATTACCATAGAGGTAATCGGTATCTAGGAATTTATCGATTTCACGAAGGGATAAACATAAAAATATCGTTTTTAATCCATAACTACTGCAGGAATAATAGTCTCACAATTGTTATCTTTTTGTGTGTATTAATTTCATTACATGTATCGTCTTGCACAAGAAGCTAGAATATTTTCGTTTCAATTATAGTTTTATGATTTTTGGGCAATAACTTACTTCGGAAAAGTATTCTCTTCCTCTTTATCCATTTACAAGTTACAATACACTTTAATACAACAGGATTACTAAGAATCTATTAAAATTTCGCCCTCATTAGTATATTAACATTTTTTCAATAATATTCTTCCCGCGCTAGGCCCCGATCTACGAGCGCGGGGTGCGGAAGGGTTGAGGGGAGTGGGCGGCGGCGGGCAGCGCATCATCGCACGTGCTCACTGCTCAGTGCTACCCGCGCCGCGCCGCTGATTTATAATAGTACCTACTGTAGCCCCGGGACTATTTAATTACAAAAAAGATTACCGATTGCCGTTTTGATATTGTTGTAGGGTACGAAATTACTAATATAAAAACCCTATTCCTGCGAAATTACTAATATAAAAAAAACTTTTTGTATACTGTCATGTTCTTTGCCTTAGTTCAATACTGTAATAGTAAGGCGCTGTCCTATTGCCATCGCACGCGCGATAATGCGTCCGTCCGATGAAAATGATCGTGCGATCGTGCGATCAAACATAGGAATCAGTACTGACTGTCCTAATTTCGATCGCGCGATCATGCGATGCGATCGAATTGTTCTATTTTCGACGCACGATCGTGCGATCGTGCGATCGAACAAAGGAATCAGTATTGACTGTCCTAATTTCGATCGCGCGACCGAGGAGCGCGACGAGGCAAGGGAGTACCTACACTCAGCGGGACCCCGTGTCCTAGAACTTGTTCTATAGAATTTGTTCTAATTTCAAATATTATTGATTTCAAACATATTACAGCCATTGGATAACACACTTCCCCGGTTTGTAAGGGTGCGGGTTCAAGTCCCGCTCGAGACTGAATTTTTCAATCTTTAATTTGATTAGAATTTGTTCTATCGAATCCAATTAGAAATAAAATGTGTTCCGTCAAAATGGGAGAATGGCATAGGCAAAGATTTTTTTTGGTCTTTACGACTAGAATTCGAGTTTCAATAACAAAAAAAATAAAAACCGACTTCAAAGTAAAAAAGTTAAAAATAATATAATTTTTTGCAAATATCTCGTTTCTTATGCATCAAATCGTGAACAAAGTTGTTACAAAACTTGTAGAACATAATATTATCTACAATTACATTTTTCAAAAACTTCTTCTATCATGAACCGTTGTCGAGATATCTGTCTATTACTATTTTAATTAATTATTTTTTGCATATATCTCGTTTCGTATGGATGAAATCGTGAACAAAGTTATAACAAAACTTGTAGTACATAACATTATCTACAATTGTATGCTACACAAACTATTCCTACCATAAATTTTTTTCGAGATATCTGTCTATTACTATATAATTAATTCGT
Organism: Agonopterix subpropinquella; assembly: GCA_922987775.1. Lineage (NCBI taxonomy): Eukaryota > Metazoa > Arthropoda > Insecta > Lepidoptera > Depressariidae > Agonopterix > Agonopterix subpropinquella. The sequence continues at coordinate 4,910,879 of OV277718.1, read as the reverse complement.
TTTTGCAAATATCTCTTTTCATATGCATCAAATCGTGAACAAAGTTAAAACAAAACATGTAGAACATAACATTGTCTATAATTGTATCTTCAAAAAACTTTTTCTATCATCAACCGTTGTCGAGATATGTCTATTACTATTTTAATTAAATCGTTTTTGCAAATATCTCTTTTCGTATGCATCAAATCGTGAACAAAATTAAAACAAAACATGTAGAACATAACATTGTCTATAATTGTATCTTAAAGAAACTTTTTCTATCATCAACCGTTGTCGAGATATCTGTCTATTACTATTTTTATTAATTATTTTTTGCAAATATCTCGTTTCGTATGGATGAAATCGTGAACAAAGTTATGACAAAACTTGTAGTACATAACATTATCTACAATTGTATGCTACACAAACTATTCCTATTATCAAAAATTTTCGAGATATCTGTCTATTACTATTTAATTAATTCGTTTTTGCAAATATCTCTTTTCGTATGCATCAAATCGTGAACAAAGTTATAACAAAACTTGTAGAACATAACATTGTCTGTAATTGTGTTTTTAAGAAACTTTTTCTATCATCAACAATTTTCTAGATATCTGTCTATTACTATTTTAATTAATTCGTTTTTGCAAATATCTCTTTTCGTATGCTCCAAATCGTGAACAAAGTTATTACAAAACATGTAAAACATAATATTGTCTACAATTGTTTTTCAGACAAACTTTTTCTATCATGAACCGTTGTCGAGATATATGTCTATTACTATTTTAATTAATTCGTTTTTGCAAATATCTCTTTTCGTATGCATCAAATCGTGAACAAAGTTATAACAAAACTTGTAGAACATAACATTGTCTGTAATTGTATTTTTAAGAAACTTTTTCTATCATCAACAATTTTCTAGATATCTGTCTATTACTATTTTAATTTATTCGTTTTTGCAAATATCTCTTTTCGTATGCATCAAATCGTGAACAAAGTTATAACAAAACTTGTAGAACATAACATTGTCTGTAATTGTATTTTTAAGAAACTTTTTCTATCATCAACAATTTTCTAGATATCTGTCTATTACTATTTTAATTTATTCGTTTTTGCAAATATCTCTTTTCGTATGCTCCAAATCGTGAACAAAGTTATTACAAAACATGTAAAACATAATATTGTCTACAATTGTTTTTCAGACAAACTTTTTCTATCATGAACCGTTGTCGAGATATCTGTCTATTACTATTTTAATTAATAATTTTTTGCAAATATCTCGTTTCTTATGCATCAAATCGTGAACAAAGTTGTTACAAAACTTGTAGAACATAATATTATCTACAATTTTATTTTTCAAAAACTTTTTCTATCATGAACCGTTGTCGAGATATCTGTCTATTACTATTTTAATTAATTATTTTTTGCAAATATCTCGTTTCGTATGGATGAATTCGTGAACAAAGTTATAACAAAACTTGTAGTACATAACATTATCTACAATTGTATGCTACACAAACTATTCCTACCATAAATTTTTTTCGAGATATCTGTCTATTACTATTTAATGAATTCGTTTTTGCAAATATCTCTTTTCATATGCATCAAATCGTGAACAAAGTTAAAACAAAACATGTAGAACATAACATTGTCTATAATTGTATCTTCAAAAAACTTTTTCTATCATCAACCGTTGTCGAGATATCTGTCTATTACTATTTTAATTAAATCGTTTTTGCAAATATCTCTTTTCGTATGCATCAAATCGTGAACAAAATTAAAACAAAACATGTAGAACATAACATTGTCTATAATTGTATCTTCAAGAAACTTTTTCTATCATCAACCGTTGTCGAGATATCTGTCTATTACTATTTTAATTAATTCGTTTTTGCAAATATCTATTTTCGTATGCATCAAATCGTGAACAAAGTTATAACAAAACTTGTAGAACATAACATTGTCTGTAATTGTATTTTTAAGAAACTTTTTCTATCATCAACAATTTTCTAGATATCTATCTATTACTATTTTAATTTATTCATTTTTGCAAATATCTCGTTTCGTATGGATGAAATCGTGAACAAAGTTATGACAAAACTTGTAGTACATAACATTATCTACAATTGTATGCTACACAAACTATTCCTATTATCAAAAATTTTCGAGATATCTGTCTATTACTATTTAATTAATTCGTTTTTGCAAATATCTCTTTTCGTATGCATCAAATCGTGAACAAAGTTATAACAAAACTTGTAGAACATAACATTGTCTGTAATTGTATTTTTAAGAAACTTTTTCTATCATCAACAATTTTCTAGATATCTGTCTATTACTATTTTAATTAATTCGTTTTTGCAAATATCTCTTTTTGTATGCTCCAAATCGTGAAGAAAGTTATAACAAAACATGTAAAACATAATATTGTCTACAATTGTTTTTCAGACAAACTTTTTCTATCATGAACCGTTGTCGAGATATCTGTCTATTACTATTTTAATTAATAATTTTTTGCAAATATCTCGTTTCGTATGCATCAAATCGTGAACAAAGTTATAACAAAACTTGTAGTTCATAACATTATCTACAATTGTATGCTACACAAACTATTCCTATCATCAACAATTTTCGAGATATCTGTCTATAACTATTTTAATTAATTCGTTTTTGCAAATATCAAGTTTCGTATGCATCAAATCGTGAACAATGTTATTACAAAACTTGTAAAACATATCATTGTCTACAATTGTTTTTCAGACAAACTTTTTCTATCATGAACCGTTGTCGAGATATATGTCTATTACTATTTTAATTAATTCGTTTTTGCAAATATCTCGTTTCGTATGCATCAAATCGTGAACAAAGTTGTTACAAAACTTGTAGAACATAACATTATCTACAATTTTATTTTTCAAAAACTTTTCTTATCATCAACCGTTGTCGATATATATGTCTGTTACTATTTTAATTATTCAGTTTTTACAAATATCTCGTCTCCTATGCATAGGATTGTAAACAAAGTTATTACAAACGTGAAGACCGTTAAGTTTCCAACAATTTTGTTCATAACAATTTTTTTTCTATCACTTACCATTGTCGAGATATCTGTCATTTTTGTTATATTATAAAAGTGGTCTGATTCTGGAAAGGTGACCGATCCGCCATGTAAGACCGGGTTTTTTGTGATGGGTAATGTGTGTTCTTGCGATCCAAGTTGGTTTCACATTTCCTATATGTTTAGGCCCAAGACCTATTTTTTTTAATTTTCAACCCCAGTCTGATTTTGAACGGTGACCGATTTGAGAATAACTATATCTGCTGTGGTGTTCTCCTAAGAGGGCTCTTTCTTAAAATGCATCCAGTTCGTTTCCTATATATTTAGGCCCAGACCCCATTTTTTCGCGATTGTCTTACCGCTGTAAAAAAAAATCTGTGACCGCTTTGAGTCATAAGACCGAGGCTAAATGATGTACTTTGGCTTCTATTTTCGAGCTAGACTGAATCCAGCTTTCCTATACTTTTAGGCCCTAGACCGTTGGTGGCTCTGGATCTAATTCTTCCATTTTGACGGATTTTTTTTTATTTCTAATTGAATTCGATAGAACAAATTCGGAACTAAATCCCATACATACTCGCATCGTTCTAGGACACGGGGTCCCGCTGAGTGCAGGTACACGAAGCAAGGGAGGGTGATCGATCGCATCGCACCAAATTAGGACACACGTTTTTTGATCGCGCGATCGGTTTCATCGCGCGATGAGATCGCATCGCACCATCGCGCGTGCGATGGCAATAGGACACCGCCTAAGACTGTCTAAAGTTGTCATACAAAGCTATGGGACTAGACGAAAACGTCTATTTTGATAGGTCTTATAGCTTTGTATGGCAACTTTAGACAGTCTTACTATTACGTATGGGTAGGTGTTGATATTGAACTAATAATTACTATAATTTACAGTGCATAATCACTTAATCACTGAGATAGAGACTCTTTACTAAAAAGTGCCATATTTAACCTCAAATTTTACGTAATTATTTTTGAAAATCCACTTTTTTGTCTGTAAGTTCTTAACATTTTTAGCCATTCTATTCTTTAGTCACTAGTCTTAAAATAATTTCTGCGAAAGATTTGTGTACCTGCATCTGTAGTTTAGCTTTTATTGATTATTCTCTGTTCTCCTGTTTTTTGATTATAACTTCGGACATAAGTGTAAGAAATAGCTGAAAATCAGAATGTACATGTTTCAATTTATGCTCTATTTTATAAGACGATAAAAATTTTTGGTGGAAAAAAAACAAAATAATCGGTCAGGGTTGCCTATTGCCTCTCATTTTATTCAAAATTACTCGATTTTTTTTCTTTTTTTCAGTTTCTTTTAGTTCACTATACTATTACGTACATTCATTCAGCCTCTCGACCGAATTCATATTTTAGCTTCATTTTTACGTAAATAATTTTCGAAAACCTACTTTTTTATTTATAGTTTTTAAATTTTTCCATCAATTTTATCGTGTTGCTGGGTACACAAAAATAGGCTCAGAGTCAAAATTTCTCTCACAGACCGTCACAGTTTTGGTTCTATAAGGGTTTTTATTTTCCACTTTTCAAATTCAAATTGTTTTATTCTCGCTGTACAACTTTGTAGGTTATCTACAGGGTCAAGGGTGTAACAAAACACCCTAGTAATACTTAAGGGGGTGCTTCAGACCATCAAACTGAACAACTTTCACTATGGGGCCAACATCAAGAAAAAATTAAAAAGTCTGCTGTCCCATACAAAACTGCAGTACCGACTCGACTAAAATGTAAATGGAATAGCAGATTTTTTTACTGAGCATCGAGAGTGCATAAGTTTATCCTACCACTATCCATCATCTACATTCATCATCAGATAAGCTCTTCGCCACCCTAATATTACATTGTCATTAGGTTTATCTTTGTGTACCACATTGCAGTCAATTCTGATAACGGGAACTGGTTTTTAATCTTGCATGTAGCTAACATGCAACACGATTTGTACAAAACATTCTAACTAGTAACTCTTCAAGCGAAGCACAAAAATAAATGCGATCAAAGTATATAATAAATTGCCATACGAAATGAAGACTCTTCCGAATGAGAAGTTTCTCAAGGACCTAAAAACCTTTTTAGTATCAAAATTTCCCTAATGACCTAAACGAGCATTTAGATGATTTTAGAGTAAACAAATTGTGGCCTGCAAGGAGACAGTTTTCAAATCTCGCTTAAATGTGTTTGACTAATAAATTCAATGTATATTATAAAATGACATTTTTCTATTTTTATAATGTACCAAATTAAATCCATTTAATTATTATTCTTTCTTTCTTCGTGTGTTTTAATGTAAAAATTTCAATGCACATTGTATTAATTATTTTGTACTTGGTAAATTCCTACAATGTAAAGTATGTATTATCAATATCACTATTGTAAAATTGCCACACCCAAAATGGGTAAAATTACATTGAGACTGTATTATCACTGACATCTACCTATTTTAAACATGTATTTTGTCGCAATAAATATAAATGAAATGAACTAACATAATATAAACTTACTAATAACTAACAAGACGTTAAATGAAAGCTTGTAAAAAAATGCACATGAACTGGAGATGGATTACGGGATATGTTAATATTCCGTGTGCATGTGCATTTTTATGTACATGTGTAACTTGACTTGCTCAGTTCAATTCGGCCGCAATTTCACTTGCGCCGGCACGCCGGCCTCAGTGGTCGGTGCACTAGCGCAATAGCGCTAATAATAATCTACGAATAAGAATGTATAGAAATGTAAATCAAGCTTAAAAAGTAGCACCAAAAAAACTGTACCGCGTTCTAAATTTGTTGTTTAAAAACTGTACCTAGCCACTAAAACTCATACAAAATGGGTAGATAGAGACTACCACTTGCCACACGCTACGATTCTTACCTACTTCCAGGATTTTTTTCCCACGCTAGCGCACCACCGTCACCACGATGTCTATTGCGCCGGTGCGCCGACCACTGAGGCCGGCGCGCCGGCGCAAGTGAAATTGTGGCAAAGTTGAACTAAGCAAGTCAAGTTCCACCAAATACGTTAATATCCCGTAATCCATCTCCAGTTCATGTGCATTTTTTTACAAGCTTTCATTAAACGTCTTGTTAGTTATTAGTACCTACCATACGAAATGAAGACTCTTCCGAATGAGAAGTTTCTCAAGGACCTAAAAACCTTTTTAGTATCAAAATTTCCCTAATGACCTAAACGAGCATTTAGATGATTTTAGAGTAAACAAATTGTGGCCTGCAAGGAGACAGTTTTCAAATCTCGCTTAAATGTGTTTGACTAATAAATTCAATGTATATTATAAAATGACATTTTTCTATTTTTATAATGTACCAAATGAAATCCATTTAATTATTATTCTTTCTTTCTTCGTGTGTTTTAATGTAAAAATTTCAATGGACATTGTATTAATTATTTTGTACTTGGTAAATTCCTATAATGTAAAGTATGTATTATCAATATCACTATTGTAAAATTGTCACACCCAAAATGGGTAAAATTACATTGAGACTGTATTATCACTGACATCTACCTATTTTAAACATGTATTTTGTCGCAATAAATATAAATGAAATGAAACTAACATAATATAAACTTACTAATAACTAACAAGACGTTAAATGAAAGCTTGTAAAATAATGCACATGAACTGGAGATGGATTACGGGATATGTTAATATTCCGTGTGCATGTGCATTTTTATGTACATGTGTAACTTGACTTGCTCAGTTCAATTCGGCCGCAATTTCACTTGCGCCGGCACGCCGGCCTCAGTGGTCGGTGCACTGGCGCAATAGCGCTAATAATAATCTACGAATAAGAATGTATAGAAATGTAAATCAAGCTCAAAAAGTAGGACCAAAAAAACTGTACCGTGTTCTAAATTTGTTGTTTAAAAACTGTACCTTGCCACTAAAACTCATACAAAATGGGTAGATAGAGACTACCACTTGCCACACGCTACGATTCTTACCTACTTCCAGGATTTTTTTTGCCACGCTAGCGCACCACCGTCACCACGATGTCTATTGCGCCGGTGCGCCGACCACCGAGGCCGGCGCACCGGCGCAAGTGAAATTGTGGCAAAGTTGAACTGAGCAAGTCAAGTTCCACCAAATACGTTAATATCCCGTAATCCATCTCCAGTTCATGTGCATTTTTTTACAAGCTTTCATTTAACGTCTTGTTAGTTATTAGTACCTAAGTTTATATTATTACGTTAGTTCATTTCATTTATATTTATTCCGATAAAATACATGTTTACAATAGGTAGATGTCATTGATAATTCAGTCTCAACGTAATTTTACCCATTTTGGGTGTGGTAATTTTACAATATTGATATTGATAATACATACTTTACATAATAGGAATTTCCCAACTAACAAATTAACCTTATAAAATTGAATCTATAAGGTCTAAACTCTATTAGTAGTTTTAAAAGAGCATTTATTATGCCAATGTACCTTATAAAGGCACATTATAAGAAGATTTAGCTAATATTACCTTTATTCTTGTAATTTGGCTGGTTAAACGCTAATAAATCCGATTAATATGGCTACAATAATGGTTCAAAATTTTGTCTTCTTTTAGAAGCTAGTTACATTGCTTTTTAGCCGTATAATATTCAATGCCATATAAAGGCTTTTCATAAGGCCAATTATTCTTTTAAAAGTAGTGCACAAGGTCACTACGATGCTTTTGAACTTACAGAAGCATTTTATAAGATATCTATCAAGCAAACTAATAACAGCAACTTATATGGTCTTTACAAGAATGAAAACAATCCATAAATTCACTTATATCTAAATATATAAAAGAAAAAACTGACTGAATGACTGACTGACTGACATATCAACGCACAGCCCAAACCGCTGGGTCTATAGATTTCAAATTTGGCACATAGGTTCCTTATGAGGTCTAGGAGTGCACTAAGAAAGGATTTTTCAAAATTCATCCCCCAAGGGGGAAACGGGGGTCCAAAGTTTGTATGGGGAAACAAGATTAGTTAGACTATTTAATTCGAAACTTCACAGGAGTACTCCTATTAATAAATGAGTAAACACGTGCTTCAGGTTTTTTCAGAATTCAACCCCTGAAAGGGGGAAATGGCGTGACAAAGTCTGAAAATCGAGATGGCTATTGTTTGTATGGTTTATCGGCTGATTACGAAAAAAACAATGATTTTAAAATCCAACGTGGCGGACGTGAAATACCATCATCACCTGCGGGGGTGCGATGGGGTTGAAATGTCTAAATATCATTATGGGTGTCGTTTTTATGGTTTTTTGGGACGTCAATTACGAAAATAGCATCGATTTTGAAATTTAACAAAGTGGACATGAAAATCTGTCTTAATAGACTAAATTTTATATATCTTAATCTAAATATATAAAAGAAGAAAATGACTGACTGACTCACTGACATATCAACGCACAGCCCAAACCGCTGGGTCTAGAGATTCCAAATAGTAGTTTTTACGCGATGCTCGAACAAACACAGATATCTAGTTTTTATAATAGTGTAGAAAACTAGATTTTGCCTGCTACTTCGTCAGCACCGGTTCCCGTTATTGTAGCAACATAAAAAATATACCTTGTTTTAAGTCAAATTTTACAATAAATTTCATCAAAATCGGTTCAGTAGTTTTTACGTGACAGTCATACAAATACTAATTAAAATAGTGAAAATGCCTGTTTTCGTTATAGCATCACCTAAAATCTACTTGACCGATTTTGATAATATTTGATGTGTTTTAAAAACCAGTTCCCGTTATAAGAATTCACTGCAATGTGGTACACATAGATAAACCTAATGACAATGTAATATTAGGGTGGCCAAGAGCTGATCTGATGATGAATGGAGATGATGGATAGTGGTAGGATAAACTTATGCACTCTCGATGCTCAGTAAAATTTGTGAGTTGTTAAACTAAGAGATATGAAGCTGACGCCAAGACAGACAAGATCGTTAAAATGATAATAAAAGTTAATAAAAGTACAAGAATAATTTAGAATATTTTTTCAGTATGCTCAACCATTCTGAAATTTAAAGGATCTATGGTCATATAGATAACCTACAAAGTTGTACAGCGAGAATAAAACAATTTGAATTTGAAAAGTGGAAAATAAAAACCCTTATAGAACCAAAACTGTGACGGTCTGTGAGAGAAATTTTGACTCTGAGCCTATTTTTGTGTACCCAGCAACACGATAAAATTGATGGAAAAATTTAAAAACTATAAATAAAAAAGTAGGTTTTCGAAAATTATTTACGTAAAAATGAAGCTAAAATATGAATTCGGTCGAGAGGCTGAATGAATGTACGTAATAGTATAGTGAACTAAAAGAAACTGAAAAAAAGAAAAAAAATCGAATAATTTTGAATAAAATGAGAGGCAAGAGGCAACCCTGACCGATTATTTTGTTTTTTTTTTACACCAAAAATTTTTATCGTCTTTTAAAATAGAGCATAAATTGAAACATGTACATTCTGATTTTCAGCTATTTCTTACACTTATGTCCGAAGTTATGATAAAAAAACAGGAGAACAGAGAATAATCAATAAAAGCTAAACTACAGATGCAGGTACACAAATCTTTCGCAGAAACTATTTTTAGACTAGTGACTAAAGAATAGAATGGCTAAAAATGTTAAGAACTTACAGACAAAAAAGTGGATTTTCAAAAATAATTACGTAAAATTTGAGGTTAAATATGGCACTTTTTAGTAAAGAGTCTCTATCTCAGTGATTAAGTGATTATGCACTGTAAATTATAGTAATTATTAGTTCAATATCAACACCTACCCATACGTAATAGTAAGACTGTCTAAAGATGCCATACAAAGCTATAAGACCTATCAAAATAGACGTTTTCATCTAGTCCCATAGCTTTGTATGACAACTTTAGACAGTCTTACTATTACAGTATTGAACTAAGGCAAAGAACATGACAGTATACAAAAAGTTTTTTTTATATTAGTAATTTCGCAGGAATAGGGTTTTTATATTAGTAATTTCGTACCCTACAACAATATCAAAACGGCAATCGGTAATCTTTTTTGTAATTAAATAGTCCCGGGGCTACAGTAGGTACTATTATAAATCAGCGGCGCGGCGCGGGTAGCACTGAGCAGTGAGCACGTGCGATGATGCGCTGCCCGCCGCCGCCCACTCCCCTCAACCCTTCCGCACCCCGCGCTCGTAGATCGGGGCCTAGCGCGGGAAGAATATTATTGAAAAAATGTTAATATACTAATGAGGGCGAAATTTTAATAGATTCTTAGTAATCCTGTTGTATTAAAGTGTATTGTAACTTGTAAATGGATAAAGAGGAAGAGAATACTTTTCCGAAGTAAGTTATTGCCCAAAAATCATAAAACTATAATTGAAACGAAAATATTCTAGCTTCTTGTGCAAGACGATACATGTAATGAAATTAATACACACAAAAAGACAACAATTGTGAGACTATTATTCCTGCAGTAGTTATGGATTAAAAACGGTATTTTTATGTTTCTCCCTTCGTGAAATCGATAAATTCCTAGATACCGATCACCTCTATGGTAATTAGTTTATACTAACACATACCAAAGGAATTTTGGAGAGAAACTTTTTCCGCCGAGAGCTATAAGTGATTTTTATGTTTAGGTATAAATACCTAACTTCCAAATAAAAAAAACCTAGATACTTGTCAACCGTTATCTTTATACTTCACTTTATCACACTACAAAGTTTCAGCGAGAGACGATTTACTGTTAGGGTCAAACCCCTCCGGTGATCGGACTAATCTGTCACCGCGACGAACGACGAACTTAAACGCGTCTTATGTCAATTAACCTAGAGTCGATATCACATTGTCCGTCACGCGCCTCTGACGTAACTTCCGAAACGCTAGGGTTGTTTATTGTCAGAAAATACCCTCCATCACCAGGAATTTATTTTCTTCAATCTTATTTTCCAAAATAACGTTTAAACCAAGTTCGAAGACTACGGGAATTACTTCTCCTGAAAGGAATTTTTTTTTTGCGAAAAAAATTTAAACCAACAACTAGTTACCAACATTGATAAAATTATTCCGTTTATTTGTATCTTTATTTATTATTTTGTTTGTATCTTGTACAAACGATAAAAACAATAGCGTTGTTATACCGGTATTCTAAGTATTTTTGCACATATTATTTTCAACACAAAAGTTTGCTTTTGGATAAAACTAAATTAAAATTTACGTAAGTAAGTACCTTTTTTCATCCGTAGCCAATGTGAAAAATGACATATTTTGTTAGATTGTCTACCAAACATCACAATAATTATTAGCAGGCATATTTTCCCAAAAGAAAACCGTCCAGTACAGCATGGGTAGCATGCCAACCCGCGATAGCTGTGATACAGCTATATCACGTCTTTTATCTCTTTCGTTTGTGCGCGAACGAAGGAGATAAAAGACGTGATATAGCCGTATCACGGCTATCGCGGGATGGCATGCTACCCGTGCTGGAAGTACGCAATCGCGATAGCGTGTGATAGCCCTATGTTATTAACATCTTGCAAGGTAGGTGTGACGTAGGTACTTTATCGCAGCTGTCAGACGTGAGTGACGGAGCACTGGTATGGTGGCGAAAGCCAACGTCAAAATGTTTCGATCGCCAATGTCAAATACAAACATGTTGTCGTTTCTACTAGCGTCGACGCCAATCAAATGTCACTTTGTCTAGGTACCCAGGGGTTCGACAGTTGGTTGTACGTAGGGAGATTTTAGTTGTAAAATTGTTTCTCAAATTGACACAATTTGCGAGAGAAAGATAATAGATTTCATTATCATCGTCAGCCTATACAACGTGTTAATAAATTAGCGCAAAACCTCATACACCCCAACTGATTTATAACAAAATGATTAGATTGCAACAATAATTTAATTATTTTTATAGTTAAAATTTAAAGTTATTCGCAATTTAAGTTTTGAGTCAAAAATGATTTGTTATCATTTCAGCACTGAAAGAAAGCGCTAACGTACTCATGGATACATTTTTATAATCTTGTTTTGGTAGTAAGTAAGGTGAGTGTGCCCGTGCGGTGGGTTGACATCGGGTTCAGTAAATTTTATATTTTGCAAAAAAATTATTTAATATTTTGAAAAAAATTACCTATGTTGAAACCATGATATTTCGATTCTGCTCTCGATTCTAAACAAACTACTTTCTAGTTTTACGTTAATTCATTAACACGTTGTATACATACGTCCCACTGCAGGGCACAGGCTTACCCTCAGCTCATTCGTCAGTCGTCACATTAAAAAAAAAACATTTCTTTTGTCTGCACTGTATTTTAAAAGACCCCTTTTGTCGCATATAGCCTATTTTTTCTAATTTCCGTTTTATAAAGAGGTTCGCAGTTTTCGGGAGAATTTAATACGGGTGAAAAATTTGAAAACCCTGTTGTAATTAGTGCATCGATCGTGAAGTCTGTAGAATCTTTCTAAAAAACATTACCCTCCTTCTGGCGCAGTCGGGTAAAAAAAGGCATAATCTGAAGAAGATATATGGCGAGACAGACAGGTTTTTGGCTTTTTCTCAAAAACTACTAGTTTCGACGACGACTTGCTAAATTCTTGATGAGTTACGAGTTATGACAGTGTTGTAGTAGAGGTGCGGAGAGATAGTTTTTTTTTTAAGTTTTGTTTTTTTCCTTGTTGAATTGATCTTGTTTCCTGTTTTTTTTGCTACATTTAAAAGTGATGAATGGCTTTATGTTGAAGCTATTTCCATAAAGACATGATAGGTTTTTTTGGTGCTTTTTTTATAAACATGTCTATATAAAGCAATCGTATTTCGTTTTTTGCTACCATTTTTTGTGCGTGACCTTTTTGTGTTTGCTAACCGTTTATTGAGAAGGTTTTTTGTGTATTAAGAAATAATTTATGTAAGTCAGAACCTTGGAAGGTAATGAATATTAATCATAGATACATTTTTGAACGAAACCGATGTTTGATCAATGATCACATAAGTATTAAGTACTAGTATCTATCCAGAAAAATACCCGTGTAATCCGTGTATGGCCCACTCCCTCTCACCTACAGGGTCCTTCTTAATAATATGCTAAGGGTTTTTAAAGAGGATGATCAGACCATCAAACTGAACAACTTTATCTATAGGAGCAACATCGAAACCGCGAGAAAAAAGTCGTAAGAAAAGATTGTTTTTTAGGATTGTTGGATGTTGATCCCATATACACGGTGAAATTGATATCATTGGCATCCTTTTAAACTAAGAGTCTACCCATCAAACTGAACAACTTTTACTATGGGAGCAAACCGATCGGAGCAAAAAAAAATCAACTGTTGCATACATTTGAGTCGAGTAGGCACTAGGCATTGCAATTTAGTATGGGACAGCAGATTTTTTAGTTGCTCCGATTGGTTTGCTCCCATAGTAAAAGTTGTTCAGTTTGATGGGTAGACTCTTAGTTTAAAAGGATGCTAATGAAATCAATTTCACCCTGTATAAAGTTGTTCAGTTTGATGGTCTGAAGCACCGTCTAAAATATCTAAAGTTTACACTCAGCTATTTTTTCAGTACTTCAGGTTTTGTCTTAATTTATTATGTTGACAGCTTGTATATCAACAGTTAAATAAATGATTGTATGTACGTTTGATTGATGTAACACTTGCTGGCAGGTGTGTCTCGAACGGAACAGGGTGATGAACTTGAGTAATTATGTTTTTTGCGGCTCATTCTAAATTGACTCATCTAATTGCCAGAAAAATGGTCCCGTACTATCAATTCCTATCAGCCAGAAAAGCCATTGACGTTTTCTACGGAACTACACTTTTTCCCCCTCGATTTTGAAGTGGTTTTCCACCTTATATTGTTCCTGTAAGAGTACTCTTCTTGGAGGACAGAAAGGAGCTTCCGGTCCGCTTCGAACTGAGCATCATAGGCCACGCCCACTGTGACGTCATGACCTAATATAATGGCGACAGACTTTGCGACACCTGCGCTTCTTTATTTCCTCCAGGAAGAGTCCTCTTGCAGGAACATTTTAAGGTTGAAAATCCTCATTCAATAAGGACATACCTTTAGGCTCGACGACCGCGTAGAAATGAATATGCGCCCGCGCAGTGACGCACAGCCGGTAGTCGCACGTGTCACAGCGCACGCTCAGGTGCCACGGGCCGACCGTGGCCGCAGGCGTGGTCGGAGATGTCGGCTTCGGCGGGAACATTGGCAGTACTGATAACCTGACAATAGATGGCAGATAGCGTAATAAGTGATAACAATACAAGAGCTTATCTTATTTTGGGGGCTGGCAAGCCAGCAACATTTCGACCCAATGGGATCTTTTAATGTTGTCCCCTACATATTTATTTCTTCACCCTTGAATAACGTGGTTAATGAGGGAGGCAATTCCTTTCTGGGGAAGAACCTGTAATCTCCCGGTTTTGGATAACCATCTCCCAGGAGGTACATGCGTTTAGCCACCAAGACATCACAGTCGCAAAGGTTCCATGGTTTCATCCTCCTCTCCGCATGCTCTGCTTCTGGGAATTGCTTGCTGCTTGATTCAGAGCTTGGGAGATATCTCGAAGTTTTTCTGTGACTGCCTTTTTTTCTTTTGTAACCTAGTATATTTTACTCCATTAATTGCTTGCGAATGGGAGACAGCAGTACGGAAATCATGGCTTTTAGTAATCTAACTTCAGAGATAATTTATGGCAGGATTGAATACCGTACCCCAATTACAAAGCGAGACAAAATAACTAAAGAGGAACCTAAACCTATTGTGATGAAACGCCATGATCTATTTTGCTTCCAGTTATAAGCATGGGGGGAAACATTTAAATTCTGAACGCATGGAAGTTAATCCTAGTTGCAAAATTAATTGTTCGACTATACTCACATGTCCATATCAAAGTTAGAGCCAGGAAAAACTAGATATATGTCCCTCGGTGATACTCCATAAGTCCTGGATTCCGGAGAGAAGGCCCGGACCGATGTCTCGTTATACAAGTCTATTTGAGGTCCTGTTTGAACAAAAATTCACAAATTAAGCTCTTGGAAAAATCCATAAGACATCAACATTGGCCATGGCAAATGGAAGCAGACTAATCAACTTGCCTTCATTCGGTGGATACAGCACGGCATGTTCCACCAGACCCTCAATGTATATCCTCAAAGCTGTAACTCCGTTCTCGACTGGTACTCCGAGAGATATGGCTTCTCCACCACCTCGTCGCACCAGCAAGGTCTGATGGAAAGATGCACTGTTAATCTGTTGAAATTTCACATGTCAATAATGGATCTAAAAGGGATTTTAAGGTTCCATACTGAGCACCAGTCCTGGTGCACGGTTTGGAATACGTTAGTTGCTTTGATTTAGGTCATCATCAGCCTATATACGTCCCATAGCAGGGCATAGGGCCCACCCTCAGGGATGGTGTATGGGCGTCAATCCACGCATGCCCAACTCTTTGGTAGGCTTCAAATACGCATCAGAATTTCTTCTTCATAACCCAGTAAAATTAGATAAATCAGAAGAAATAATTTCCGGAGTTTTGGAACTTTTTTTAAACGTTCCTTTGGTACGTAATATTGAAGAAAAAAAAAAGTCCTGGTGAGGGGGGGGTGAGCTCGAGGAAGGGGGGGGCTTTAAAGGTGACTTTTTTCAGTTTTTCGCTTATTTCTTGAAATCTGAAAGTCGTATCGAAATACTTTGTATGGACAAATTAAACCTAACAAAATTTCCTACAAAATAAGTGGTATGCATTTTTGTCATAGGACTTAACCTTTGAGGGCTAAGGGGCCGAGAAAGTAACGGAATTTCAAAAATTATGAAATTTGTATGGCGACCCTCATGAAAGTTAAAGATAAAAACAAAATGATTTCATATTCTTAATCAGCAGCCCCGAAAACCCCCAGATGCAAATTTTCAGTCGGTTCAGGGAACCCTTAAAGGCTGCATTGGCGTTTGAAATTTCCATGGCAGCCAGCTTGGATATCGCAATTTTGGATTTTTTTCACCGGCAACCAAATCTGACCAGGGTCCTCTATGACATTTGTTCGAGGTCCATAACCCTATCTGTCATAGTTTCCGCGGGCCGTTGACCTCATCCATCAGGAGTCGACCTTCCGAGGAAGTCAAAGTTTTCCCTGTATCACCAAGGCATCCATATGATGATCCCCAAATGTCATCCTTGTACCGTAAGGGGAACCCGGAGATCAGTTGGAGGTATCTGGTTGACCCCCACCTCCCCCCCCCACATAGATATTAGATAAATACCCGTATAATTAATTGTTCACCGGGTTTCCCCCATTCAACGCATAGTAAAATTATTTTAGGGATCATCATAAGGATGCCCTGGCGATAAAAATAATATTGCGACTTCCTCAGAAGGTCGACTCCTGATGGATGAGGTCAACAGCCCGCGGAAACTATGACAGATAGGGATATGGACCTTGAACAATTGTCATAGAGGACCCTGGTCAGATTTGGTTGCCGGTGAAAAAAATCCAAAATTGCGATATCCAAGATGGCTCCAATGGAAATTTCAAACGCCAATCCAGCCTTTAAGGGTTCCCCGAACCGACTGAAAATTTGTATCTGGGGGTTTTCGGGGCTGCTAATTAAGAATATGAAATCATTTTGTTTTATCTTTAACTTTCATGAGGGTCGCCATACAAATTTCATAATTTTTGAAATTCCGTTAATTTCTCGGCCCCGTAGCCCTCAAAGGTTAAGTCCTATGACAAAAATGCATACCACTTGTTTTGTAGGAAATTTTGTTAGGTTTAATTTGTCCATACAAAGTATTTCGATACGACTTTCAGATTTCAAGAAATAAGCGAAAAGCTGAAAAAAGTCACCTTTAGAGCCCCCCCCCCTTCCTCGAGCTCACCCCCCCCTCACCAGGACTTTTTTTTTTCTTCAATATTACGTACCAAAGGAACGTTTAAAAAAAGTTTCAGAACTCCGGAAATTACTTCTCCTGATTGGTATATTTCAGCTTAATTTTACTGGGTTATCAGAGTATGCTGGTTTCCTCGCAACATTTTCCTTCACCATTTGAAAGCAGTCGGTATTACGCACATAAGTTAGTATTGGTACAAGACATGTCGTCCGTGCGGATTCGAACCCGGACCCTCATGATTCAGTGACCTCTCCCCAACGCGCCGCTGACGCTCTCTGATAACTTTTTCAGGACTATTTCGTCGTCTTCTAATTGTTATCTTGTTAATCTCTTCTAATCGGGTTTGCTGGAAGAATTCTCTTTAGAGATAAGTTCGCCCTTTGTAATTGTCTATTATGTTGTTTTCGTGTATATTTCCGTGTGTACAATAACGTATTAAAATAAAATAAAAATAATCTTTTAAGGGATAGTGGACACACAAATACACCTCGAAATTGAAGCATGTAGTTTTTTCCTCACAATGTTTTCCTTAACCACAGCTCTACAGAGTAAAATTACGTTATACACGGCCCTCCTTAATATGCTGACACTTTTTTAAGGGGATGATCAGACCGTCAAACTGAACAACTTTCTCTATCGGACCACATCGAAAATAAAAATCAGCTGTCCCAACTTTTGCATCACTCTCCATCAATCTTAGAGTTGATTAAAATGACTTGCTCTTACGTCATACTTGTCGATGGCGGAGTTGTACCTCCCTTTCCTCGCCTGCTGCTGGAAATCCGAGGAGAGCCACGCCTGAGGCTCAGTCGCCATGTTACTGGATCCGTCTACGTCCTGCAACAAGGACATATTGTTAGGTATATGCTTTACATAGTATAAAATGAAATGGATGAGGGCAGCGCAGGACCGGTCGTTGTGGCGATCCTTGGGGGAGGCCTTAAACCCTGAGAAAGGATATTAGGCATCAAAATTCCACATAGATAAAGTGTATTCGATAATATCCAAATTTAAGGAAGGAAGAGCGGCCAAACTTCAAACGTAAAAAGTAGAATTTGGATTTGTCATCGATGATCGTATCATGGATGAAAACCTATTAGCATTGAAACGAAAATAAAACGAAAGTAAGTTATAATTTAAAGTGTCTACCTGCACATTAGGTTAGAAAGTAAATAGTGGATCAGTTCAGTTAATGACAGTTTGAATATCAAGAAAGTAGACTTAATCACACCTTGAGAGGTTGCATCAATGTTATTGCGTTCTCAAATTGATATGAAGGCAAAAGAGTTGATATACAGACTGAAAAACACATAGGCTTTGTGATATTAATATTAGCAAAGTGCACAAAACATCAGGGTCATACAAAACTGCAAATCTATTCGACCCTAATGTATGGGACATCTGGTATTTTTCGCAATTTAGATTTTAGTCCCATATAGAAAAATGTGTTTTTGGTTTTCGATATTTCTTAAGTTCCCATAGACCTTTAAAGGGCTGCCTATAAAGGTTGGACAGACGGAGGGACGGATGGTACGGCCCGTTGACACCCTTTGGGTACGGAACCCTAAAAAGTGCATAAAAATCGGACTCACCATGACTTGCAAGGAGTAAGGAAGCACTTCTCCCTCAGTGTGCCTGGAGATATTCCTCAAGTCCTTGAGCTCTTCTTCAGATCCTACTGAGGGATGGTTGGGGTCCGTCCAGATTGTGTAGACCTGTGAGCAGGAGGACATGATGATTGGGTTGTTGAGTTATTGAAGATCATGTTATGCTGGTGATGGTTGTCGATTGTTGAATGAATTTGTCGCTTTTGTGTCCTTCTGTAGGCTTTTGTGCGCTGTGTGTGCATCAAGAAGAGTGCGCTGTCTTACAGCACCAGTTTGGCTGCAGAAGCTATACCTACCTTTAATCTCTTCTCGACCAAAGCCCTCAGAGCTAGAGGCAGTCGGTGACCATCACCAGCTCCCTTGTCGGTCACCACGAACAGCGCGATGTCTTACAGCACCAGTTTGGCAGCAGTAGCTAGATATCTACCTTTAATCTCTTCTCGACCAAAGCCATCAGAGCTAGAGGCAGTCTGTGACCATCACCAGGTCCCTTGTCTGTCACCACGAAGAGTGCGTTGTCGGAAGGCACCAGTTTGGCTGCAGTAGCTAGATATCTACCTTTAATCTCTTCTCGACCAAAGCCCTCAGAGCTAGAGGCAGTCTGTGACCATCACCAGCTCCCTTGTCGGTCACCACGAACAGCGCGATGTCTTACAGCACCAGTTTGGCAGCAGTAGCTAGATATCTACCTTTAATCTCTTCTCGACCAAAACCCTCAGAGTTATAGGCAGTCGGTGACCATCACCAGTTCCTTTTTCGGTGACAACGAAGAGCGCGCTGTCTTACGGCACCAGTTTGGCTGCAGAAGCTAGATATCTACCTTAAATCTCTTCTCGACCAAAGCCCTCAGAGCTAGAGACAGTCTGTGCTCATCACCAGCTCCCTTGTGAGTCACCACAAAGAGCGCGCTGTCTTAAAGCACCAGTTTGACTGGAGTAGCTAGATATCTACCTTTAATCTCTTCTCGACCTAAGCCCTCAGCGCTAGAGGCAGTCTGTGACCATCACCAACTCCCTTGTCTGTCGCCACGAAGAGTGCGCTGTCTTACAGCACCAGTTTGGCAGCAGTAGCTAGATACCTACCTTTAATCTCTTCTCAACCAAAGCCCTCAGAGCTAGAGGCAGTCGGTGACCATCACCAGCTCCCTTGTCGGTGACTACGAAGAGTGCGCTGTCGTACGGCACCAGTTTGGCAGCAGATGTCAGCGCTCTCATGGTCCCGTCTGTAGTTATGTCCGTGTTTACTCCCTGTGGGAATTCATCAATCAGATTAGCTCATATCAACCTGCTGGGCGGCGTAGGCCTCCTTTTTAGGGTTCTGTACCCAAAAGATGAAACGGGACCCTATTCATAAGCCTACGCTGTCCGTCCGACCGTACGTCTATTCTATACCTATTTAGGGCTGTAACTTTTAAACCGTAGTAGCTAGACAGTAGAATTTAATTTTTATTATTACGGCGGATTTGTTAAAAAATAATAAAGTTGTCAAAAAGTTAAAAATTAAGGGGGTCCTCATACAAGAAACTTGTTTTTACCAACGTTTGTTTCTTCTCGCTCTATCGTAAAAACGGTAATACATACAAACGTCAAACTTGGTGTAATTATAAAGCAAACTCTACAAAATAACAACAAATAATAAAAACCGGCCAAGTGTGAGTCGGTCTCGCGATAAAGGTGCCGGAGAAAAAAAAAATTGTAAGATACAAGCGAAAAACTTAATGTGTAAATTCAATTTTAACATTGCAAGATGGAATGACGTGTCAAGTGGTTTACGTCCACTAAACTGCATGAAGCGTTATCCCTTAGTCGTCTCGCACAATGCCGGAACCACACAGCTGACCTCAATTGAACATAATTCAACATTACTATGTGTATTACTGGATTTTTCGCGCCTTCCACGGTCGTTATAATTTGCGATATCCGTCAGTCTGTCGTATTGTATTGTCGTAGTTGTTTATACAACTCGTACTTAACATAACATATGTCACGGTTTGATAGATTCTTTGTGTTGTTACTTGTGACGCGAAAGAACATATGTTTCAAGATGTGATGTGATGCGATTTTTCAAGTGGCCGTATCTTTTGTTTGCGCTAACTTAGAATTAGAAGCTAGCATTTTTGACACCTCCAAGAGACCGTTGACCGTTTTTGGTATTAATTTCAACTTGATATCTATACAAGGTGTTACAGAAGTAAAAATAAACATTAAAAACTTTTAAGGGGGTTTTTTAGAGTCTAAAACATACCCTTAAATGTTTATTTGTGTTTTTGTAACACCTTGTATAGGGTGACACTTTTTGAAGGGGATGATCAGACCGTCTAATATCACTATGGCACCGACATCGAAATCGTGAAAAAAAATCTGCTTTTCCATACAAAACTGCAAACCTACTTGAGCCAAATGTATGGGAGAGCTGATATTTTTTCGCGATTTCGATGTTGGTCTCATAGAGAAAGTTGTTCAGTTTGATGGTCTGATCAACGCCTTAGTCCCTTACAAAAGTGTCAGCATATTAAGAAGGATCCTGTATATTCATAAAAAGGTCTTGACAGACGGACATCAGACAGAACGAACAAACAGCCGGATAGCAAAGTAAACGTTTCCATTTTTTTCTTTCTTTGAAAGACACGGAAGAACCATTCAAATACAGAAAAAAAAAAGTTTCTGACTACTACAAAAGGGATAATACTTCTACGAGTTTTGAGAAACGGAAGAACCCTTGAAATACAGAAAAAAAAGTTGTAGCATAGTTTCTCGCCACCACAACTGCATGTAAGGGGTGTACCGGCTACCGCGAGCTTGCATCCAGCTGTTATTCTGGTAGGATATCTATCTGGTGACTTGGCTCTCACCTGATACTTCATGAGGAGCTTGGAGAGTGCTTCAGAGACGGCCCGGTCGCCGGTTCCTGTCCTCGAGGGCTGTAGACTGTGACGGGATCTCCAGTTTACTCCTGCACAATCAAAAATATTGAATTAATGAGTGTTTTTTTCGACCGCTTATGGACCGACGACCTGGCGTAGGCGGCGGGAAACCGTTGGACGAGGGCAGCGCAGGACCGGTCGTTGTGGCGATACTTCGGGGAGGCCTATGTCCAGCAGTGGACGTCCATCGGCTGAGATGATGATGAGCGGTTTTTTAGTTAGACGAAGTAATCAAACCCGGCAACGTATACTGTGAATTATTAGATCTTGAAATCTCAAAGCTCTTTGAATGATACTTTCTCAAGGGTTCTCAAATAGTTATTGCCCTGGTGATAGCATTCAGAGCGGAACGGAGTTACGTAACCTGCTTCTAATACATTCACCCGCCAAGGTTACGTTTCAATTGTGAACTATTAAAATTGTTATTAAATATATTATTACGGCATACCAGCTGTTTAATTTTGTACGAAACGCAAGATTACTTTCGTTATCCCTGGACACTTGTGGTATGGGCATGTGATGAAGAGTGATGATTGGCATATTAAATTACCGGCGGGCATTCCAGAATGGTGTTACCAAAATATGTACTTTTGAAAGCCTCGTTCTCCTAAAGTTTATAACTTACAATAACTATAGATATATCGTTGTGAAGATCCATCTGATGGCTATACAAAAATATATTTTTGCACCGCGACGACGTCGCCACTGAATCGCCTCAATTTTTACTGGATTGATCTCAGAAATATCGCGGCGATATCGCGGGTATACCGCGGCGATATCGTGGTTATATCGCCGGTATACCGCGGCGATATGGCGATTATATTGCCGGTATACCTCGGCGATATCGCGGCTATATCAAAGCTATGTCGCGGCGATATCGTTCCCTTAACGTCTACACTCAAAAATCGTTTGTGTAATATGGCCCTTACTGTCCTATTGTCTGTTAAATTCATTGCCATTTCTTTATATGAATACAGTAATAAATAATAAAGAAATTATTTATAAACTGCATGCAGACAAACTGATTCTTAGCACAGCTGTCAATACTAAATTAGTTACGGTTTTTGAACAATAGATGGCGGTGACAAGTGTCGTCACGCCGTATTGTTGTTTTACTGAAAATTTTAAGTAAATTGTCACTGTTAAGATGCTAAGACATCTGTTCGTTTTTGGGGTTCTTCATCTTTCGCGACAATCACTCATACCATAGAGTAAATAAATTATACACAACAGAGGGTCAATGCCCATACTAAGAAAATTGCCACCTTCTTATATGAAAACTCGCGCAAGTACAGCGACGGTGGTGAGTAACCGGTACTACAGCATTGTTTACGTGAAAATAAGTATTAAACACATTTGTTATTAAAATTTTTAAGAAAATTAAATTGTATAATTTATTTCCGTGGAACAAAACTCAAATAATAGTGATCTAATACCGTTTAATTAAGATTTATCTCTCGTTCAGGCCAGTAGCGACATCTGTTTGCGCCTAAATCTAAAATGTATGGAACTGTCCAGACATGCTTATACCATAGCCACAGAATATACAGGGTGTAAAATTAAATGTTATTAGGTGCTTCAGACCATCAAACTGAATAATTTTAACTATGGAGCCAACATCGTAATCGCAAACTGTATTGATTATTTTTAATATTTACCTACCGTACCCTTAAAGTAGTAACCCTAATTATTTGTTTTGTTATTTCAGGTAAGAATTTAAATCTTGACTGGTGATGGTTGATCAAAAAATATGAAAATACAAAGTGGTGAGTTTTAGTGATTACATTTTAGCCCTTTTTTCTTACAAAATCCATACTAATATTAGAAATGTGGAAGAATTTCTGTCTGGTTGTCTGTTACGTTTTCACTGCTAAACCGCTGAACCGATTTTAATGAAATTCGGTATAAAGATAGCTTAAGCCCTGATGAAGGACATAGACATAAAAATTCTACACAGCAGTCACGGGAAATAACTAGTATCATTATAAGTTTATTTTATTCGTAATAACCGTTTAAGATAACTCTGTTTTCGTTGCATTTATACCTATAGCTGTGTAACTACATATATTTTATGAGTAATAAACTGACAATAAAACGTTACCACATTATTGCATAATTTTATACGTTTTCCGTTTGATACGGAGCTATTGAAATCCGGGATTGAATGCTCCGACAATTAGAAGTGAATCCAAAGTTCCTTCGTCAGGCTAAGTCAGCCCTGGAGATCCATGATTTAACACTTTAACTGCTGACGACCTACGTCGTAGGTCAGCGACAAATGGGCCGCAGTGCGCACGACTCAAACGTTGAGTCAGAATTGTATAGCATTCCACAGTGTTAGCACTGCGCGAGTATCATTGTTTTGAGCTTAACAGCGAAAGTGTTATGTCTCCTTTGCACCAGTTTCGCAAATTACCAGACACGCTAAATAACTCCTTTCTGCAAAGTCATAGACACTCAAATTACCGAAAGCACTTTTTGCGAAATACCAGACACGCAAATCACCAGAACGATTTTTAGCAAATTACCAGTATAAAATAGACACGAAATTTTTCTGAATTCCTTTCCCCTAAATACCGGACATGCCTATTTCCAGAACTCCTTTCAGCAAATTACCAGACACGCAAATTGCCAGAACTCGCACGCAAAATACTGGAAACGCCTATTTCCAAAACTCCTTTCTGAAAAAAAACATTTGATTCTAGCTTGTCCAAATTCTAAAATTTTTAAAGTGCGATATAAGTTTCCGTTGTTTGGCAGTTTCTAACTGTTTTGGATTGGTCGAGGTCTATTTTCTGAAAAATTTATCGAAGTCGTACTGCATCAAGCTAACTTCATGAAATAACTCAAATAAGCAATATAAGCTTCTTAAATTAGGGCCTAAAAGACTACTTTTCAAAAGCACAACCTTTGAAAATTTTCCAAAATTGCCTTCCCAATCTTCCCATGTCGAAGTATGTTATTAACATAATTTTATTTCAATGAACTGTCATTGCCCTGTCTCTTGTAATAATTCTCCATAATAAGTGAGGTCGTAAAATTTTGAATTCGCTCCGCCATAATCAGAAATTTTATTTAATCTTCAACATTGGTTGGGTCATTTTTGATACCATGGGGTTCCAAGACAAATTAGAGCTCGCTGGACTTCATTGTCTAGTGCTGTTAAAGGTCGCCTCCGTGATCTAATGGTTAAGAGCATTGGGCTCTCGACACGGAGGTCGTGGGTTCGATTCCCAGAGGGGACACCTAGTGATATGTCACTTTGTGCGTTTTTCCCCAGCTGTTTAGGACATTGCAGGCTGAATCACCTGATTGTCTGAAAAGGAAAATGATTCCGTGCTTCGGATGGCACGTTAAGCCGTTGGTCCCGGCTACTATCTCTGGTGGTAGTAGTCGTTACATAAAAACCACGTCAGATGCCGTAAGGCGGTCTGAAAAAACTCTGACACCAGGGCTCTGCCCACACGATAAGAAGAAGAATGGTCGCCGCTGTTGATCCTGGCTTACAGGAGTTACAGCGGTGGGAATGTGTGGTGGTCCTATGCCCGATTAAAAAGAACCTTGTGGTTCTGAAACTTAGCTTTTATTTAGCTTGCTACTTGTACCAATTTCCAAGACTTACCACGAGGTTTTTTATTTAGGTGGTGATAGGTGACTGATCTTTTGCTTATGAAGATGCTGCAATTGAAAGACATTCCCTTAACTTAGTCGCTTGTTTTTAAAGGACATTTTGTATATTTGTGAGATTTATATCCACTGCCCGTGTATGGTTGTCGTATGGTGTCTGAATTTGAATAGTACTGCACTGCACCCAGCCGGTTGTCGTAAGAGTTGATTAATGCCCTCATCGTGTAGCTGCCGGTTACACTTTGCCTAGTCACTGCATCCGACCCCATTTCTGTGAGTATCTTTATCCCGTTCCGTCAAATTCAAGAGGTTAAGGACGAGAGAGTGCATCTTTCTTTTACACCTTCGATCAACAATATATCAATCAAGATTAACAGTTTAATGTTGATCGAAGTTTTACACACATGCTTATGCTCTTAGAAACATCCTGCGTAGCTGACTGCTTTTCTAACAGCAGTCGCAGTCAAATCTATTTTGAGAAATACTAATAATGCTGTTGATCATATCTGGGTGGAGCTACTGTGAGGTTCAGTGCATCACCCAGGTATCGCGGGAACGACGTAGTGGAGGCTGACTTTCCTTAGCTTCAAGTCAGTTACTGGCGAAGGTTGCGCAAGATTGAAGAAAAGTGGTGTTCTTCCATTTTTAACCGACTTCAAAAAAGGAGGAGGTTTCTCAATTCGACATTTTTTTTTTTTATGTTTGTTCGCGGATAACTTCGTCGTTTATGAACCGATTTTGATGATTCTTTTTTTGTTGGAAAGATGATATCCCAAGTGTGGTACCATGATAAGGAAACCAGGATCTGATGATGGATCCCAGAGAAATCGAGGGGATCCTTCGAAAATCGTAGTGCCGACTTGTGCGTTTGTTAATTTAAAGCACTACTATTAAATCGAACTAATGAAATCACCACTGAAAATTTGTGAAATAAACAAAATTTTAACAAAAAATAAAACCGCCTTAAAAAAAAACTAAAAAGTTAAAAAATAATATTGCAGCCGATGACTTTTTCGTTCGCATCATAAAAACATTAATTTGTTTTATAGAAGTCGGTGTCAAGCCAAGCCAAAAAAATGCAAGCCCTGTCGCGAATCGTACTGGCTTGACAGCGACTTCAATAAAACAAATTAATGTTCTTATGGTGCGAACGAAAAAGTCATCGGCTGCAATATTATTTACTAACTTTTTAGTTTTCGGAGGCAAAGATCCACTTTGGAGGTTAGTTACGTTAGTCAGTTATTGGGTTACGGACGGACGGTATGCCTATAATCTGATCTTACAGACCTATGGATAGCCCAGAATGGAGTCAGTCCATAAATAAACTACCTTATGCCTTATACTCATCTCAACACAACCCTATTAAGATTTGCAATAAATCGATAGCTCTGTGAAAGAAACCGACAATTATAACGGAATGGACATCTCATTGTCTTGGCAAATTATCGACATGAATTATTGCTGCATTTGTTGATTAGATGTACTTTTGTGTTATGTAATTGAAGATTACGGAACTGAATAAGAAATCAAGAGCATTCATATTTTCAATGAATTAGTTAATTCTGGTTTCTGGTACAATCCAACTAATGTTATAGATAGGAAAGTTTGTGACGATGTTTCGTTGTGTTGCTGGCTCTTCGAAATTTGTGTTCATATTTACAGACTAAACAGTATTGAAATCGTATCTGACAATAACCAAAGGAAATATTCAGACCTTCAGCCGTAAAATAGTTGCCAAATGACATAGCCCTCGAAAAGTACCAGGTTATCAGGGGGCAGCAGGAGTCTTTGCGCAATCGTCGAGGTTTTGCGTTCCCTAGTCAATGACTTCTCGATACTGTTTCAATTAGGTTCTTCTTTCGAATAATAGACTACCAAACACTCACCATTAGTATCATATCCCACTATAACCACATCAGTAACATTCAGCCCCTCAGCCGTCAAATCGTTCCAAACAGCCAGCGCTCTGTTTAACGCCATGGGTCGCAGAGGTACTAGGATCCCAGCGGGCGGTCGAAGCCACGAGTCTTCTAGCCAGCCTTTGAGCGTGGAGCTTTTGCTTGTAGGCGGGGGGAGGGGCTTGTAGTGCGGCTCCATCGGCGGTTTCGTTACTGCTGTGAATAAGGAAGATGATTAGCTGTCAGTTATGGGTGCCTGGTACTTTGGGCTTAAGAATTAATTCTGCTTCATCATCTTGGGACATGCCTTTCCATCCATCTTCGTCAAGTGCTATCTCTTACCGCAGGTTGGCAATCGTTATGGCTATTTGATTTCGAATATTTGATCTGCAAATCTGTATTATACAATAGGAGGTAATTTCTTCATTCCAGCTCCAGAAAAAGGCCTTTGTCAAATCAAGGCTTTCTTTCAGTCAAAGTAACTTTTTGTCAAATTATCACTTTGTCAACTTTTTTTATCAAGTTCCCTTTTAGTCAAAGGAATAGTCCCACTCCCCTTATGTAAATAAATTCTAATTTCGCGAGTCTTTTTTGTTAAATTCTTCTGTCTAGTTCTTTTATCGTAATCATCTATTTTTGTCAATTATGTTTTCGTCAAGTCTCCTTTCTTCAAGTCAAGTACAAGTGTCAAGTGTCTCTCTCTCGTGTCTGTGGGCTCTACCCACACGATAAGAAGAAGTGTCATCAATAACTTCCATTTCTCGGACTTGGGTCTCCTTTGTCCAGACGGCGATACGAGAAGAAGATACCTTGTCTTCGAAGCTCTGAGCGCCAGCCACGATCTTGCCCACGGCTCTCATGGACGCAGACATAGTGACAATTTGTTATAATATCTAAGCTCCACATATCTCTCACTCATTTCTTATCACACACAGACAGAAAATCCCTCTTATTCGTCAACGTCTCCCTAAGTCAAATTATATTTTTGTCAAACTTTCACTTTTCTTTTCGTAAAATTTACTCCACGTCTAAAAGTTTACTTTTGCCAGGTTCTCTTTTCTTTAAACTACCCTGTCAAGTTCTTTCCGTCAAGTCCCTTTCCGTCGATGTTAGCACAAGTATCAATAAACAACTTACAGTTCTCAGTCTTGGGCACCCTCTGTCCTGATGTCTCGACTTCCTCGAAACCCGGCGCGTCTGCCAGGATCTCGTCCATGGCTCTCGTGGTAGGTGCCGTTGTTGTCGTCTCCTGGAAGGTTTGAGGGTTGACGTTTATTAACGGGTTGTGAAAAAACGGTTCTTTGTCATTTTTTAGTGTTGCGGGCTAAAGGGGTTAGAAATGGAAGAGTTATACGAATATACGAGGTAACAAATGATCGGAAAAATTTACATACTTAACACAACATTGTCTAATGGATTGGGGTAGGCAGAGACTTAGGACCGCCGATTCAGATACTATTCACATACGCCTCTTTAGCCTTATTTTTTCATGCACTTCTGTCGGTAGAGGGTGGTTACGCACTTGTTATTTTCGGAAAAGATCATTAATTTTATCATGGTATATTTTTCTCGGACGACCTACATAAAAATGACCTATTTCAAAATAGTTACAAGTTAGTATATGTTGAATTTCAAAAGAGATTCCAAAAGGGTTTGTGCATTTGTTTAAATGTTGTCCTTCAAAAATATTGAATCGATATACGAACCCCTGCTATAAACCTTTAAAAGCTAGTTGGTAGTTGTAGCATAGTTTCTGAACACCCCAATAGGGAATTCGGACGTGAGTTTCTGTACTCATATGTATGTATTCACCTTTGAACTGCTAGAAGGTAGATCTACGCGACAAACAATTGTTTCTTCAATCTCTGGATTCTGGAATTGCGGCAGTCCAAAGGCAAATAAACAGGTGTTGCCATCTGCCTTTCTCATTTTACACATTATTATTATTTGGCTATTACAAGCATAGCTTCTAACACTGAGACAGTTGACTGATCTATTCTGCTTGTCCCTATTTTTACACTTACCTCCAATTCGTTTATCCTTCTCCAGTCTGCAGAGTTCCTCACGATGTTTTCGTTCACCAATTAAGAGCAGTCGGTAATACGTACACACGGCGACAGGTCAGGTTACCCTGTTTGGACTTTGAACTATTAGAAGTTGAACGCTGCGAATCGTGCGAGAGGGTGCCGTATGTTGTTGTTGTTTCGTCTCACAGCAAGCTGCGCCCGCGCCGGCAGCCGCGTCAATGCAGGCTCTCTACCGCACTATTTTGTGTTTTGTACGTAGTGTAGTTATGGGTATATAGGGTGCGTAACCTGATGTGTCGCCGTGTGTACATAAGCTAGAAACGCTCATTGGTACATGGCATGTCGTCGCGGATTCGAGCCCGGATTATCATAATTGAGTATGCATATCTACGCAACGCGCCGACGTACTTCTCTGTCATGCATTGACAAATACATCAATACATCCCGTGCAATTTAGTAGTCAGTAGGCCT
Organism: Agonopterix subpropinquella; assembly: GCA_922987775.1. Classification (NCBI taxonomy): domain Eukaryota; kingdom Metazoa; phylum Arthropoda; class Insecta; order Lepidoptera; family Depressariidae; genus Agonopterix; species Agonopterix subpropinquella. The sequence goes on along the minus strand of OV277718.1, from coordinate 4,881,377 downwards.
ACCATGAGTGTTTACTGTACGTTACTACTGTAGTTGCGGCGCCAATTTTGAATGACAGAATCAGTTCTCAACGTAACCACTAGGAGCGCTGTAGTAAATGCAATACAAAAACTGTAGTAACTATAGTAAACCTATTGTGAGTATACTGCAGTGTGTTTACCATGAGTTTTCATGGTAGGAACCGATATTCTCGCGTGATTGAGACGCAAGCTCTTGGCTACAAGTTACTGCCCTACTACACTGTCCTAAATACTAACCTTGTCAGTGTTATTATTCCCGCTAACGCTATCGACATCCTGAGTTCTATAAACATCATTGTCTTCGAACATTGTCGTCGTAGTATCTATTTTAGTGACGTCAACATAGTCATCTTCTGTCGTCCCTTCGATTTCCGGCTCGATTTCCTCACTGCCTCGTAGTAGGGTCTTTATATCTTCTATGGATGTTAGGTCGGTATCGCAGTTAGACAAGGTTATGAGGAAGATGGTAAGGGATAGTGTTCGTAGATCCATGTTGTTTTTTTATGCTGGCATGGTTTTGGTTATCTGTGGGCAGAAAGAAAGGGTTACGTTAGGGTTGAGTCTGATTTAATCGTATTTTTTTGTAACTCTTTCCTTTTCTGTCTAGTGATGTTTCCGAGTGATGGACAGGGATAGAGCTGTAGGATTTTGATAATTTGACGTTTTCCTATTGCAAACTTAGGGGCTACGGTTTTGAAAGGTCTAGTGATTGGGATTTTACGACTAAATAGAATGGATCAAATTTTTAAATTGGAGAAACCTTGAGGTAGAAGAGCAGCAAAGGAAAAAAAACCTAGGTATAGTAGGGCCACAGATTATAAAGGTTGTATGGAATAGTATCATTAACCTTTAAACCCTTAGACAATATATATAGGGACTCGCCTTGCGGTAGCATTTCCCCTATGCCACGGTATAAAAACAATTGATCTTGTGCATTTACACCCAATTTTATACCTTATCACTAAACGAGACATCCTATAATAGCGAAAAAATAATTTTGAACTTAAAACATTTGGGGTTCACACGAGACTACTTTTCATGATTTTTAACATTCAAAATTAGAATCTAAACTTATGGGGAATAAAATCCAAAGTTGCATGTTACCTCGCCCCCCGCCAAAAGTTTCAGAAATGTTTCTAGAATGACACGCGTAACTCGTCCCTATATAAATTGTCTAAGTTTAAAACGCATACTCTACCTATCAAACTGAACAACTAAAACTATGGGAATCATTTCAATTATTTTGAATGAAAAATTGTGATTTTATTTGATTGATTTGCTCTTTTTATCGTTCGCGCGCAGAACTGCTGTACCAAACCTGACTCAAATGTATAGGACAGCAGATTTTTTTCGCGTTTCCTGATGTAGGCTCCATAGTGAAAATTGTTCAGTTTGATGGTCTGAGCTCACCCTTTCAGTCTGTGGAGGGCTGTCCCTTACATCCTGTATATTCCCATGACGTATAAAAAATTAAAATTTTCCGCAAACTACCTATTGGTAAAGCTATCACGTTCTGGTTGTTCCTCAGTCATCACTTAATAACTGGTTATGCAAAACCATCGGCATTATTAGCTACTGGTATATCGTGTGATTTACATACAAACGTACTATTTGTTGTTATTGTTTTGATTGCGTCATTTAGTTATCGATAGTTATAGAATAATGACGAAGGTGTTCAATCAGTGCGTCCTGCCAGTATGGTGCGGAAACATGGACCCTGACGATAGGACTAGTTCATCAATTCAAGGTCGCTCAGCGAGCTATGGAGAGAGCTATGCTCGGTGTTTCGCTGAGAGATCACATCAGAAATGAAATGATACGTCAGAGAACTAAAGTGGTTGACATAGCTCAGAAAATTAGCAAGCTGAAGTGGCAATGGGCTGGTCATATCTGCCGAAGAACTGACAACCGGTGGGGTGTCAGAGTTCTAGAGTGGAGACCGCGAACTGGCAGGCGTAGTGTGGGACGCCCTGCTGCCCGCTGGACAGACGAACTGAATAAAGTAGCGGGGAGCGACTGGATGAGGAAGGCCGAGGACAGAGTTTTGTGGCGCGCCTTTGTAGAGGCCTAGTTTGATTAAAAACCAAGGCGTATGAATGAAATGACAAAAGAAAATCCAGTATTATCCAGTAGTTATTAGTCTTATGATTTATTTATTTATTTTAACACTTTATTTTACTAACGGAAATATACATGATAATTGATAACAACATAATTGACAATTAGATAAAATTAATTTCAATGGTTATTTTTTTTTTTAATTTACAGAAATTCTTTATTTATTTAAAACGAAAAGTACAATCAAGTTCAATGGTTATTGTTTATTATCATTGATTTCTTACTGATTTTTTATACAAAACATTTGATGATAAATTTGATCAGGTGCATCCATAGAGTAAGAAGAGATGGCATATCGGCTTGTTTCTATAGAAAATGTTGTCGCCAACAAAGGGGGTGAAAAGAGGGTGAGGGGAAGGGTTAACATTTAAATACGCTACTTCCCGCTATTATGACGTCAGGCCCAGTTGAGTATCTGTGCACAGTTCGATACAACATCTCTTCCCCAGGGGAGCGCGTTATTTTCTCTATGGGTGCATCAAATATTTACGTAATTATGAGAAATAATCTTTGGTTTGCTATTTTTTTTATTTTTTGAATCCCTCGGATTCATATCGTTCGAAAAAAATCAAAACAAAAAATATACGTAAGTATACGAATCCTCAAAATTCATTGTTTATTTACCGGTGTCAGTGTTTAAAAAAAGTATAATGTAAAAAAAAGTAAAGAATTCGACTGTGGCACGACCGCACGTGCTCAATTAAGGTCCACGATGCGATAAAAAAAACGGGTGAAGACCGTGTCGGGCACGCCCACGGTAGGGTTCCGTATTGTTAAATTATTTTTGCTCTGCCCTTGTCGTATAGAAATTTACAAACACACTTTATTCAGAAGAAATTTTAAACTGTTCATAGCTTCTTCAGTTTAGGTTATATCTAGAGATCGTATAATCGGATGCATACCTATTTATCTAAATTTGAGGTCTTGGCTATTATGGAGTGCAATACGGGATTAAAAAAAAAATTTTTTTTTTGTTTAATTTAATAGTTTTTAAAAGTCGTTTCCATACTATGCATCCGATTAGTTATGCATTCCCGGATTTCCTGGCATCCCGAAAATTATCTTAAAAAGATAAGAAGCCGCTTCCATAATTTTATAGCCAAAAATGAAGTTTAGGTAAATATGCATCCGAATATCCGATCTCTAGTTCAAACACAGTTTAATTTAAACAACACATTTTATTTTTAACCGACGAAAAAACAAAAGACGGAGGAGGTTCTCAAGTCGACGCGTATATTTGTTTTTTTTTTATGTATGAACACGCATAACTTTGTACAGAGTAGTCCGATTTTGATAATTTTTTGTTTGTTTAGTAGGTCATACTTCAGAGGTGGTCCCATTTTAATTTGGTGAAGATCTGGTAAAGGGCTTCGGAGATAGACAATAAAACTCCGCAAAAAATCTATGGCATATCATCGACGATTGAAATAAATGATCCGATAATTTATATTAATGTCTTCAATGTGAAAAATTCCAAACATTTAGATATTTTCCCTGATAAAGGGCCAAAATTCCAGCCATGTCAGGATTATACCTGGCATCTGGTAACCCTAAGCGCGATGTAATCCTCCTGAATTTGAGTTCCATTATTCCATAGTCATCATCATCAGCCTATAAACGTCCCACTGCAGGGCACAGGCCTACCCTCAGGGAGGGTGTATGGGCATTAGTCCACCACGCGTGCCCAATGCGGATTGGTAGACTTCACATACACATCAGAATTTATTCTTCAGCGTATACAGGTTTCCTCACGATGTTTTCCTTCACCGTTTGAAAACAGTCGGTATTACGTACATAAGTTAGAAAAACTCATTGGTACATGGCATGTTTTCGGTGCGGATTCGAACCCGGACCTCCTAATTGGGTGTCCATATCTCTCCGCAACGCGCCACCGATGCTCTCCTTCCATAGTCAGTAGTTGTCAATTGCTATTCATCATCATCATCATCATCTCAGCCGATGGACGTCCACTGCTGGACATAGGCCTCCCCCAAGGATCGCCATAATGACCGGTCCTGCGCTGCCCTCATCCAACGTTTTCCCGCCGCCTTCACTAGATCGTCGATCCACCGTGTGAGGGGCCTACCCACGCTGCGCTTTCCGGTACGCGGTCGCCACTCGAGAACTTTTCGGCCCCACCGGCCATCGGTTCTGCGAGCAATGTGCCCCGCACACTGCCACTTAAGTTTAGCGATTCTTTGGGCTATATCAGTTACTCTGGTTCTTCTGCGGATCTCTTCATTTCTGATTCGATCTCGCAGGGAAACTCCGAGCATAGCCCTCTCCATTGCCCTTTGGGTGACTTTCAGCCTGAATTGCTATAACCAAATGCTATTTAGTATTTATAAGCCACATCGGGCTATGATATAATTTCTAGCCGATCTAAAAAGCTTTTGAACCCAAAAAGATGTTAGTTTTTATTGTGCAAAAAACTCAGGTGCTTCATTCAATGGTCCGCTAATAAGAATACACTTCTGATTTCTGAAGAATGAATGAATGATGCGATATAATATCCTATTGATTCTTTTGAATGGTTTTCTGATTAGGGAAGTCCTAATGACTATTTTATTTTTAATGCTTCGGTCTTCGAAGATACGTGAGCAGGAAGGTAAAACGTTTCCAGGTATTTTGTTTTGATCGATTTTGGGGTTTTTACAAGCGCAATTTCGGTGCTTTTTGGAATGATTCTTTTGGCTTACAAGCGGGTATAACCTTTCTTGTGAATAAGTCTATCGATTGGGTAATCCTACTAATATTATAAACGTGAAAGTTTGTAAGTATGGATGGATGGATGGACAGAGCCGTGCGAATACAAAAGTGCGCCCGGGGCGAAGTCTGATTTTGGCGCCCCATTTTTTTGTCACTTTGTCACTGTCTAGTCCATAAATTAATGACACGCTCCGCTATTAGGGCTTAGTGCTCAAACGTACTATCAGGCATATAGGTACCTTACCTACGCCCTACATACGCCTATACTTATAAGTATAACTCTTGTTTTCTATTTAACTCTCTGTGAGATTCGAGATATGAGAAGGAATCGCTCTTTTAATGATAAAAGTACTTAGGCCGAGATTCAGACACGATTTTTTAAGTCATAGTTCGAACTAAGTAGGGTCAAAAATGTATGGATTCGACGATTGATTTGACATACGGAGTTCGAACTAAGACTTAAAAAACGTCTCTGAGTCTCAGCCTTAGTTACTAATATTTTCGATTTTACTTATAATTTTAACTATTCGTGTGAATGTAGGTACAGTCAACCAATTTAACTGACCCATAAAATTTTCATGACAGTATTGCCACTATTTACATCCAAATCTTAAATCAAATCAAATCAAATCAAATGTTTATTGCATTGCCAAAATATTAATCTTTCAAGCAAAGCGAGCTGAAAATTCGACAGAACTGTGATCAGAATTGTGTTTTGAGTAAGTTGCTGCAAAATTTCGGTAGCTGGACAGAGTTTCGGTACTAAGTGAAACGTGGATGTTCTGAGGTTTCCGAATATCTCTGACTACCCCCTCGGGGAAAAATAGTCGTGAGCATGTGTGTGTGCTGCAAAATTTTAAATATGGAGCTAGCAAAACGATCTCAAAATTGTTTAATTATAGGACTTGGCTGTAGCTATGTATGTAGTATAATAGTAAACATAGAGGACAGAGTGAGTGAACCGAGCTCGAAATCTCTCATCACTATGACTTGTCTATGACTAGAACTCTGTTTATTTGTATTTTTAACACTAAGCACGGACGCATTATCGTAACTGTGATTATAACTCTTTCGGTCTATGTATGTAGCATCATAATGAAAAGAGAATTCAGAGCGAGCGAAGCGAGCTCGAAATTTTTTCACAATATGTCAGGGCTATGGCCAGAAAACTGTCTGTCTGTCTGTAGACTCGTGCTACGGTTCGAATTATGCCAATAGTGCAAACGCTATGCACACGCTTTACCGGTCGGTCCAAATTAGTAAGTACGAATATACTGCTAAACAATTTGTACAATTTGAACCAGCTGTCAATTTGACATGCATACGCTGCACTACCTAATTTTCGTGTGAGGCGTAAGCGCAAGTTAATGACGTCACTGATGACGTCAGATAGCAAACGTATCCGCACATTCGCGCATTATGAACCGATTGTGTGCATGCTATCTCTACCGATAGCGCATATTTGCGCATTTTGGACCGTAGCATCGGTGTGTTTACGACGAAGGTGCAATGGTAATAATACCAACTAGAGCGAGGATAGTTCAAATCACTTAAAAAAAGCGCTGCCTACGGTTAAATTTAAGAATTTAAATTAATAACCTGGAGCAAGCGCAGCGAGCTTTTTTTTTACTATCAGAAGTAGGTTATATTCTAATCCTGATTGCAAAAAAAAACGTTTTTTTTTATATAAACCTTAATAGAATTTTGAAATGCACCTTTGGATCCCTCCGCTCTTTCGTGCCTCTGGCTATTCTGAATTTCTTTGGGCAACATTTTCCTCCAGGCCGCCCCCCCTTGACCTGGCCGCTCTTATCACATGCCCATTTTGACCTTAGGTGAATACGCCCCAGCGGGCCTAGTACGCCAACCCGCGATATCGTGATATAGCGCTATCACGCTTCTGCTCTCTTTCTATTTGCGCGCGAACGAACGAGATAAAAGACTAAATTTGACAGATGGATGTGTTAAATGTCGCTATTGTGGGTTGGCGTACTAGCCCCGCTGAATAGGTACGTGGTCACCAATCACCAATATGGATGCTGGTTACCTACTTTGGGTTTTTGGATAGAATTCAGACTTTAACTTTCTTAAAAGTACAAAGTGCACTACAATAATTATTTTCAACAAATTAAAATAACTGCTAGCAAACAAAGACCGTTTGATTTGTAGTAAAGAACTGCAGTGAAGTGGCACCGTCGCGCCGCATATAATGACAGACAAGGCAAAAACAACTGCAAAAATTAAAAGCGGCTTGCAAGACAAAACAAAAGAAATTGCCTGAATTGACTTTTTACTTCTTACTGGCAAATTCAACATCTGGAAGCCGCACGTGTGAAGGCGGTAAGGGCTATAAAATATTTGACACTTCTATTGTACGCGCCCACCACGTGCCCACCACCGAACTCAGATGGGTCGGTGCATACAATGCGTTTCGGGAGTCGATAAAATGTTATGGTAGATAGCTAAAGATTTAGATACTTATTCATTTAATGGTGTGTAGTTAGTAGGTAGGTTGGTAGTAACTACTATTTAGCGTATTTCCTGGTATTCGGCCTCTGAATTATTAACACTTTTTAAAAAAATTTGCCTATGCTTCATCATGATTTTGGCGCCCCCCTGGTTAAGGCGCCCGGGGCGAGCGCCCCCTTCGCCCCCCCCTTCGCACGGCTCTGTGGATGGATGGATGTTAGTTCCGCTTTCACGCAAAAACTGCTGAACGGATTTAACACATAGGGTACTTTTTATCCGCATATTTTTATCGGGTAAGGTAAAACAGACGAAGTCGCGGGCAAAAGCTAGTACCGTATAATCAAGATCCCTATAGTAGTCTAAAATCTCCACTGTAGTTTCTGAAATTAGCCTGCACAGACAAACATGAAATCAAATCAGAAATCAAGATTTACGACATACAAACGCGGCGGGGAATTTAAATCTACAGGGTGTAACAAAACACCCTAGACCCAAGTAACATTTAAAGCGGTTTAGACCATCAAACTGAACAACTTTCAGTAAGGAGTCAACATAGAGAAAAAAAAAAATCAGCTGTCTCATACATTTGAGTCTAGTAAGATAAGATAGGATAAGATAAATATTCTTTATTTGCACACCAAAATACACAAAAAACACAATAATAAACATGAAAAAGAAGGGTACAAAAGGCGGCCTTATCACTAAAAGTGATTTCTAGTAGGTACTGCAGTTTCGTATGAAACAGCAAAAAAAAAAACTTCAAGACACTGGAAAGATTAACATCGCGTTACCATCGTGAAAACTTAGCTGTCAATGTCAGATCAAGTGTTCTGTGTTTTTTCCATAAAGGTATATACTACGTAAGAGAGACAGTGACAGCAGAGAGAGCGAGATGTACCTAGCGGCATGCCTGTATAATAGAAAGAGATACGTGACGCGAGGCAATAGAACCGTTTTTGGGGATCTGGAGTCCTGGTAAAAATTCGGTTTCTGTGAATAATCGTGAACCTAAAGTGAAATCGTAGATAATTTTGTGAAATATACTAACACTGTTTCATTAAATTATTCACCATTTCACGTTAGATTGAGAATTATACACAGAAATCGAATTTTTACCCCGCCGAGGACTCCAAAAAACGTCCAAAAACGGTTTCATTTGACAACTCATGTCACTTACTCTATTCCGTAAGGTATAATATCTTTATGGTTTTTTCTCGATTCCGTTATTTCAGGATTATGTTGCAATTTGTTGATTAATCTAAAAGATTATGATGGTTTTAATATGAAAAACGTTTTGATATTATTAATTCATCTACTTTTCGTGCAGCGAATGTTGATTTCTACACTAATATTATAAAGAGGAAAGATTTGTACCTATTTTTGTATGTTTGTATGTTTGTAATGAATAAACTCAGAAACTACTGTGCCGATTTCAAAAATTCTTTCACCATTAGAAAGCTACAATCACCCTGAGTAACATAGGCTATATTTATTGCTAGAAAAAATTAGACGTCCACCCGTGCGAAGCCGGGACGGGCCGCTAGTATACTATACAACAAACTGTCATTTTTGGTGCTATTGCTAGTGAACAATTTATCCACTGGCAACACCACCTGTCAGACAAGAGACAAACCATAGACAAACAGCACTTCTCACTGTCAATGTGACAGGTTTTTCTAAACTTCGAAGGGTTGAGCCTCATCTGTCAGCACGGAATCGCATTTGTTCACGCTCTATCCTTTTCTGTCGCTCAGTAACGTCATTTGCTAGAGCGAGAAAGGTCGCAAGTTCAGTGCTGCCGCGTGCTATCGCATTCCCGCTATCTATCTCTCTCTAGTAAATTACGTTCTCCGATGACAGAAAAGGATGGAGTGTGAAAAAATGCGATTCCGTGCTGCCTGATGAGGTTCAACCCTAATATTGCCATGTTCATATTTTTCGTTTCAATAATCTTGTAAATGTCTCATTAAAAAAAATTGTGTATAAGTTTAGAAACCGATCCTGCGGTACCCTAAATAACTAAAAGGACCCCAAAAAACCAGGGTCCACATTCTGACATAATGACCACTGAGTCATCCACGTTGGACCCGACATTATTATCATAAACTTGTGTTGTGTGTGTACCTACTTATGCGCTCGCGCAGGCCATCTAATGATATTGGAAAATAATGATCTAAGACAAGTCTTTATTTGAATTCTTTTATTGGAAAATTTTAAACAATACATTAGGTATTTAATTGATCAAAGGTCACTGGGCACCTTAGTATGAAACCTATACCCACGACCTACAAAAAAGAAATAGTATAGGATGTTAAGATAAATGTCTTTAGTTCATGAATATACAGGGTGAAATTGATATCTTTAGCATCCTTTTAAACTAAGAGTCTACCCATCAAACTGAACAACTTTTACTATGGGAGCAAACCGATTGGTGCAAAAATAATATCAGCTGTTGCATACATTTGAGTCGAGTAGGCATACCATACCTAACAGTTTAGTATGGAACAGCTGATTCTGAGTTGCTCCGATCGGTTTGCTCCCATAGTAAAAGTTGTTCAGTTTGATGGGTAGACTCTTAGTTTAAAAGAATGCTAATGATATCAATTTCACCCTGTATCTATCTATCTAAACTATTATAAAACTGTAACAGAAGTGTGTCTGTACATTGAAGATATTTACAAAAAAAATATTACGATATGGTTTTTAGGCTTCCCTGATTCCAAATCACAAATTTTTGGACTTTTTGTCTGTCTCTCTGTCTGTTTGTTTGTTTGTGTGTTTGTTTGTTCGAGCATCACGCAAAAACTACTGAACCGATTTTGATGAAACTTTTTTTGTTTGATAGCTTATGATCTGACTTAAAACCTAGTATATAATTTATGCGGACGAAGTCGCGGGTAAAAGCTCGTACTATTATAAAACTAAATTAAAAAAAATACTTTTTTTGCTTTGTGTTTGTTCGAGCGTCACGAAAAAAGTACTGAACCGATTTTGATGAAACTTTTTTTGTTTCATAGCTTATGATCTGACTTAAAATCTGATATACAACGTGTTGAATTAACGCAAAACTAGAAAGTAGTTTGTTTAGAATCGAGAGCAAAATCAAATTATCATGATTTCAACATAGATAATTTTTTTCAAAATATGAAATAATTTTTTATAAAAATTTTATATTTTCTGAACCCGATGTCAACCCACCGCACGGGCACACTCACCCCACTTACTACCAAAACAAGATTCTTAAAATGTATCCATGAGTACTTTAGCGCTTTCATTCATTGCTGAAATGATAACAAATCATTTTAACCTCAAAACTTAAAATGTGAATAACTTTAAATTTTAACTATAAAAATAATGAAATTATTGTTTCAATCTAATTATTTTGTTATAAATCAGTTGGGGTGTATGAGGTTTTGCGCTAATTTATTAACACGTTGTATAATTTGTGCGGACTAAGTCGCGGGTTAACGCTAGTATGCTATAAACCAATGATATTTAATGTTGCTGTATACACACACACTAACAAACTAAATAATTTTCAAGTTTAACTCTTACGCAAGCAAGCGAGTTATTTTTTTATTATTATTACAATGTACGTACGCAATTTTACCTTGTGTAAAAAAAGAGGTGTGTTATTTTGCAATTTTAATAACTTGTGACTTTCCCTTCAGTTTTTTACTTCCGAGCGAGCGCAGTTGAGTCACAGTTTAAGGGGTTTCCCTGGCCAAACGACCTTGACTCTTTCAGAGCCACCTCACCTCTACTAAACTACGTCATTTTAGTAGGTATCCCTATTTTTGACTGGCTTGTCCTTCATTATGTCACAGTGGAGCCTTCTAATCCAAAAAAATCACATTCTAAAATCATAAGAATTCGCCCCAAATTAAACAATTATCTAATTAACTCATTAAATATAGGTCGAAAAAATTGGTAAATAGCAATTTTAGATCTTAATATTGTCTACACAAAGGTTGTGTAGACAATATTTGACAAGACAAGATTGTTGAAGTCTCAAGTAAATGTGACTTCAACAAAAGTAGATGCACATAATACAGATTTTTCAAATATTTACGCTTTTCTTTGAACACAGGTTTCGTGTGTATTTTATAGAAAAATAAGAAATATGATCAATTATAGCAAATAAAGCCGAGATGTTAAAGAATTTTTTTTTTTTTTTTAATAGTGCTACTTTATTCAATTATTTGTATGTCTTTCAAATAACGAGAAGATAGCTTCTAAAATCCAGTAAAATATGGCCCTAGCCATAGCGTTTGCCTATGGGGAACCTCTTAAGAAAGAGTATCTATTACTACATACAGTACGGACACTCCCTGCCTCCCACCAACTTCAGGCCTCAGGTTGAGGATTGCGAAGCCTCGTGGCAGGCAAAAACGCGACGCGCGAACACCACGCGAGACAAATGCTCCTGTCAGAACCTGCAACGTGACTCCTTGATCTAAGTTAGTACGGTGTGAAGTACCGTTTGTAGAGGCACGTGCCATGCTGCCACATGTTGAATTGTTTTTGTTTTTGTACGACTTCGATGTAGGGAAGTTTTATGATTCATTTCATCATCATCATCACCTATACAAATTATACTTGTAAACTTAAATGTATTACGTACTATAAGGGGCGCTTCAGACAATCAATTGACGCACAATACGCGTAGACGGCATTAATATAAGTAACTTTGTATAAAATTTTACGTATGAACAATTTCAAAGCTTTATATCTTCGTAATTATATTATAAATTGCAAATGTTATTTGTGACGCGACATCTAGATTTTCTAAACTATTTTTCCATATATAAAATATTACTTTTATTAATTCCGTCTACGCGTATAATTGTGCGTCAGACTTTTGTATGGATTGAAACCACCTTAATACATTTTGGTCGAGTTTCTTTGATATTGTTTTTTTCTATTGAACAGCAGATTTCTTTTTCACAATTTCGATGTTGGCTCCACAGTCCACAGTAAAAGTTGTCCAGTTTGATGGCCTGAAGCACCCTGTTCGATACATATATCGAACAGGGTGCTTCAGGCCATCAAACTGGACAACAACAACTGTAAAATTTAACGAGTTACATATAACTCGTTAAATTTTACAACTTGTATACAGGGTCCCCTTCTTAATATGCTGACACTTTTTGAAGGGGATGATCAGACCATCAAACTGAACAATTTTCTCTATGGGACCAACATCGAAATCGCGACATAAAATAGGCTGTTAAATACTAAACCTTATTGAACAGCTGATTTTGTTTCGCGTTTTCGATGTTGGTCCCATAGAAAAAGTTGTTCAATATGATGGTGTAGTACCACGCGTGCACAATGCGGTGCGGTACACTTCACATACACATCACAGTCTATACACGTCCCACTGCAGGCCACAGACACTACCCTCAGGGAGGGTGTATGTACGTTAGTGTAGTACCACGCGTGCACAATACGGTGCGGTACACTTCACATACACATCACAGTCTATACACGTCCCACTGCAGAGCACAGACACTACCCTCAGGGAGGGTGTATGTACGGTAGTGTAGTACCACGCGTGCACAATGCGGTGCGGTACACTTCACATACACATCACAGTCTATACACGTCCCACTGCAGGGCACAGACACTACCCTCAGGGAGGGTGTATGTACGTTAGTGTAGTACCACGCGTGCACAATACGGTGCGGTACACTTCACATACACATCACAGTCTATACACGTCCCACTGCAGAGCACAGACACTACCCTCAGGGAGGGTGTATGTACGGTAGTGTAGTACCACGCGTGCACAATGCGGTGCGGTACACTTCACATACACATCACAGTCTATACACGTCCCACTGCAGGGCACAGACACTACCCTCAGGGAGGGTGTATGTACGTTAGTGTAGTACCACGCGTGCACAATGCGGTGCGGTACACTTCACATACACATCACAGTCTATACACGTCCCACTGCAGGGCACAGACACTACCCTCAGGGAGGGTGTATGTACGTTAGTGTAGTACCACGCGTGCACAATGCGGTGCGGTACACTTCACATACACATCACAGTCTATACACGTCCCACTGCAGGCCACAGACACTACCCTCAGGGAGGGTGTATGTACGTTAGTGTAGTACCACGCGTGCACAATGCGGTTCGGTACACTTCACATACACATCACAGTCTAAACACGTCCCACTGCAGGGCACAGACACTACCCTCAGGGAGGGTGTATGTACGTTAGTGTAGTACCACGCGTGCACAATGCGGTGCGGTACACTTCACATACACATCACAGTCTATACACGTCCCACTGCAGGCCACAGACACTACCCTCAGGGAGGGTGTATGTACGTTAGTGTAGTACCACGCGTGCACAATGCGGTGCGGTACACTTCACATACACATCACAGTCTATACACGTCCCACTGCAGGCCACAGACACTACCCTCAGGGAGGGTGTATGTACGTTAGTGTAGTAACACGCGTGCACAATGCGGTTCGGTACACTTCACATACACATCACAGTCTAAACACGTCCCACTGCAGGGCACAGACACTACCCTCAGTGAGGGTGTATGTACGTTAGTGTAGTACCACGCGTGCACAATGCGGTGCGGTACACTTCACATACACATCACAGTCTATACACGTCCCACTGCAGGGCACAGACACTACCCTCAGGGAGGGTGTATGTACGTTAGTGTAGTACCACGCGTGCACAATGCGGTGCGGTACACTTCACATACACATCACAGTCTATACACGTCCCACTGCAGGCCACAGACACTACCCTCAGTGAGGGTGTATGTACGTTAGTGTAGTACCACGCGTGCACAATGCGGTGCGGTACACTTGACATACACATCACAGTCTATACACGTCCCACTGCAGGGCACCGACACTACCCTCAGGGAGGGTGTATGTACGTTAGTGTAGTACCACGCGTGCACAATGCGGTGCGGTACACTTTACATACACAATAATACGCATCAGAATTTCCAAAGCGCAGAAACGCTCGAGACGAAATTCCACTAAACGGTCACCCATCCAAAGACTGACTGCGCCCATCGTTGTTTAACTTCGGTGTTCGTTAAATACCTAATAAATAAACTTAACCAATACTTACCGAAGTTCCACTAAGCGTAATGACAAAACTAAAATGTTAATTCGGTAAGATTTACCGGCATTGTTGTCATTTAGACCACATCGGTTAGAGTGGTGCATACCAATTGTTCTGGTACAATGGTAGATATGTGTAACTCAGTTATTTCGGTTTTTAAGGGATGAATTTGGGTTTTGAAAGGATGGAGGTTGGTGTCGATGGTTACTATAACTGTGAAACCAGAGGTCCAGGATTTGAATCCCGGTTCAGTAATTAATAAAATCCGTGCTTCTTTGGGCGTAGGTATTTAACCAAATAGGTTCTAAAATATGATCTCCCCTGATCTTACAACGGAGTTTCAACACTATCAAAGAGCGAATTACGGAAGTGCGACTTATAGAATGAGCAGTTTTTTTATATTTAGTCAATTTGGTACCTATTTGACATAGCCTGTAATATTTTTTTGAATATTCTGTGACATTCCTTTCGTCCGTTTGCCCAACACCCTGTATATTTCATTATGATTATTATTAAAATGCAGTGTAAATAACCGTGTAGTCGGCATAACAATACAAAAATGTAAATTGAAATTTTTTTAGTAAATATTCGAATTTATTTTATTAGAAAATATTTTTGAATGCGTAACGAATCTTCAAAGCGGATTTATTTTTATAACTAGCTATGGTACCGATTCGGACTGTACCACGACTTTAACCTAACTAAATTTATTCCTGTCACTTTCTAAAATAAGATTAAGAAACGAGACAGAAAACCAACAGCTGACTTTAGTGCTGTCAAAGTGACGTTACACGCCCAAAATAAGATGCCATCATAATGTACGCCATGAGTCGCGTGGCTGGAGGGCTCTCGAGTCTGTCGTTTGGCTCGCGATTTAGGTAGCCACGCGGCTCCGCCATTTTATGGCGGTTTCGAGTGTGTGTTTTTGTATAAAAACAGGGCTTTGAGATCGCCATATCCATTACCGTACAACGTCAAGCACTAATTGCTCTTTTTAAACTAGATACTGGCAAAATCCACCAAGGAAACGCCATTAAACAAAAAAAAAAGAAATGTACGCCATCTTATTTAAGGCGTTTTTGGGCGTGTAACGTCACTTTGACAGCACTAAAGTCAGCAGTTGGTTTTCTGTCTCTTTTCTTAATCTTATTTTAGAAAGTGACAGGAATAAATTTAGTTAAGTTAAGTCGTGGCACAGTCCGAATCGAGGCCTATGTCCACGGTCGCCATGACCAACACCAACTCATCTAATACGACCGGTAGGTACAGTACGACTAGCAAAATAATTACCCTCGTAAATCCTCGTTTGCGCTGAGTCTACGACAAAACCTGAAGTCTTTTAGTAAACAAAGGGTGCAAGGTCGGATAGCATCGACAAGGGCTCGAAAACAATTAGCCAATCCTGGCAAGGGAATAAAGGCACATCCTGATTAATCAATATAATTCTTAGACAATTTAATAGCGACGAGTTATGCGTGTCTTTCTACTAAGACACTTTTCTGCCACTTTTTGCGGGGGGCGAGGTAACATGAAATCCGCAACTTTGGATTTTATTCCCCATAAGTTTAGATTCTAATTTTGAAAGTTAAAAATCATGAAAAGTAGTCTCTTGTGAACCCTAAACGTTCTAAGTTCAAAATTATTGTTTCGCTATTATAGGCTGTCTCGTTTAGTGATAAGGTATAAAATTTGGTGTAAATGCACAAGATCAATTGTTCTTATACCGTGGCAGAGGGGAAATGCTACGTCTACCAATACTACTACCGTCTACTACCCAGTCTACGTAGACCCCTTGGTACTATAAAACCTACACTGGATATTGTCTACTACGGGAATAAAACGTAGGTGGTCTATCTGAGAACCACGACAAATTCATCCAACAAATATTTTGCTAAAAGTAGCTTTTTATAATTTTGTGGAATTGTTACTTACAACAGTTTGCCGCTCGGCCGCTATAGCAGTCAAGGGCACGTTTACGTATGCCGCAGCTTATGTTTCCGGGAGCGTTGTATTTGTTATTGTTTAAATGTTATTATCCTGGGTTTTTTTATAAGCTAATGCTTATAAAAGTATTGGGGGCTGTCATTAAGAAACACCAGCGGCCGTAGCATGGCAGCGTGATATCGCGCTATCGCGCCTTAGCTCTCTTTCAATTTGCGCGCGAACGAACGAGATAAGAGGCGTGATATAGTCGCGTACATCCTTAGACTAATTATATCCGGACCGGCCTTGCGGTAGCATTTCCCCTCTGCCACGGTATTAGATCAATTAATCTTGCGCATTTACAGCCAATTTTATACCTTATCACTAAACAAGACAGCCTATAATAGCGAAACAATAATTTTGAACTTAGAACGTTTGGGGTTTACACGAGACTACTTTTCATGATTTTGAACATTCAAAATTAGAATCTAAAGTCATAGGGAATAAAATCCAAAGTTGCGGATAACATGTTACCTCGCCCCCCGCAGAAAGTGGCAGAAAGTTTGTTAGTAGAATGACACGTGGTTACGCGTCCCGATATAATTAGTCTAAGCGTACATCATTCTACGGCCGCAGGGGTCTTTATCGTAACATCGCGATTAAAAAAATCGCCAAAATCGCCTAAAGTATTTTATAATCGCCCCCTTATTTTTTATCCATTCAATAAAATAAAAAAAGAGAAATGTCGTCCATTTAGTATAAGAGATAAGAGGAATTTTGGTAACCATCAGCTGCAGGGCTGATTCAGTATTCATAGGGTGTAGAGCATCTCTGTGATGGGGACGGACCAGATCTGCCTGCATAACTCCAGTCGGTTTAGGAGTTACAGCCGTTCAAAGGTCAGTATCGAATGAACGATCAGCTGTAAGGCTGATCATAGGATATTATTGTAATATGCACTGTAGCTATGTGAACAGTACGAAAACTGTCATCTTCTGTCAGTCGGTTTAGGAGATACAGCCCGTTCAAATTTCCGACCTTTGAACGGGCCGTATCTCCTAAACCGACTGATAGACCATGTCAGTTTTTGTACTGTTCGCATAGCTACAGTGCATATTACAATAATATCTGCATATTCTTGCATATTCATTTTTAACATCTATACTAGACCTTTGAACTGCTGTAACTCCTAAACCGACTGGAGTTATGCAGGCAGACCTGCAGGTCTAGCATGATTTCTCTACACGCGTGCGACGCGCCTTCGCTGCATACAAAATAACCTGTTCCCGCGCTTTTCGGAGAGCGAAAGCCGCGCTTGCCGCGACTTGTAGTATGGCAAAAAGCCGATTCGCGCCCAAGTAGAGAAATCATGCTAGAGGGTCTGGTCCATCCCCATCACAGAGATGCTCTACACCTTATGAATACTGAATCAGCCTTGCAGCTGATGGTTACCAAAATTCCTCTTATCTCTTAGACTAATCCCTAATATTATAAATGTGAATGTAACTTTGTTTGTTACGCTTTCACGGGAAAACTTCTTGACCGATCATCATGAAACTTTGTACACATATTCTTGGAGGTATTAGAAATAACATAGGATACTTGGGGTTTTCTAACGCGGGCGAAGTCGCGGGCAAAAGCTAGTTGTAAATATCTCAAACGTGTTGTTTACAGGTTTGATATTGAACAATAATTGCGCACGATTTGACTTGCGCTAGTTTTGCGTAATATTTGCTTTTATTTGACATATCGTGTCAAACATTATAAATTGAATTTGTTTCTATTCAAATATTTGTCAATTTGTCATACAAATATAGTACATTACTGCAGCGGCCAGCAACAGAGGCATTGATGGACGAACGTGTAAATGTGGGCCGAGGCGAAGCCGAGGCACACATACGTAAGTCCATCAATGCCTAGTTGTGGCCAAGGCTTGTATAGTACTTTTCTCAAACAATGCGCGGAAATTAAAACAGTAAATTTTCTCAAATAATTCGCGGAAATTAAAACTCTTTTCAAAATCAATGACGAACAACGAACAACAAATTGTTTTTTTTTTCAATAAACAGCTTTCTATTTGCAAGCCAGTTCGAAATTTAAATAAAACCTTTGATGAGTTACCTCCTTGGTCGCCATGTTTCGGAGAAAAAGATCGTTCCATTTTTAAATTACACGACAGATATGAGTTTACTATGTAATTTATTTGGCCGCTAAACACGACAGATATGGATTTTCATACAACATTGCCGGCCGCTGCGCGCATGTATTTGGCCAGTACAGCAAATTCGATTTATCTCGAAGAAGGTTGTCAAAATAATGCTCACATTTCCAAGCATGTTTGAGAAAAAGTATTTAATTTAATTGGTTTGCTAACGAGCCTTGACCTGATATATTTTGACAAAATATATCATATATATATATATATTTTTTTTTTTTATTTTTATTTTTTTTTTTTATTTTGATTTTTTTTTTGAAATTCTATTGCATATTTGTAATAATAATACTAGTATCGTTGATTAAATATAATAGCCAGATAGGTGACTATCCCATAGCGCATGGACCGCATAAATTGAGCCCCGTCGCCTAATTTCTTAGACAATTTATATAGGGACGAGCCGGACGAGTTACGCGTGTCATTCTACTAAGAACAATTTCTGCCACTTTTTGCGGGGGGCGAGGTAACATGAAGGTATTGTAATTGTAATTGTAGAATTGTTAAGTAAATGCTCTGCATGCCCTCTCTCCAATTAAATATTGCATGCTCATGGGCAGATCACAGAGCTCTATCTAAAATACTGTTCACCACCTTTATATTACCTGTGTCGCAATAAAGTTTTTGAAGTTTGAAGTTTGAAATCCGCAACTTTGGATTCTATTCCCCATAAGTTTAGATTCTAATTTTGAATGTTAAAAATCATGAAAAGTAGTCTCGTGTGAACCCCAAACGTTCTTAAGTTCAAAATTATTTTTTCGCTATTATAGGCTGTCTCGTTTAGTGAAAAGGTATAAAATTGGGTGTAAATGCATAAGATCAATTGTTCTTATACCGTGGCAGAGGGGAAATGCTACCGCAAGGCGAGTCCCTATATAAATTGTCTAAGCCTAATTTACTTAGAGCGGCATTGCGTGATTGAGATACTTTATTTATTTTAGGCGGAATAAAGGTACCACAGTGGCCTCGATTCGGACTGTGACACGACTTAACTAAATTTATTCCTGTCACTTTCTAAAATAAGATTAAGAAAAGAGACAGAAAACCAACAGCTGACTTTAGTGCTGTCAAAGTGACGTTAAACGCCCAAAAACGACTTAAATAAGATGGCGTACATTATGATGGCATCTTATTTTGCGCATTTAACGTCACTTTGACAGCACTAAAGTCAGCTGTTGGTTTTCTGTCTCTTTTCTTAATCTTATTTTAGAAAGTGACAGGAATAAATTTAGTTAAGTTAAATCGTAGCACAGTCCGAATCGATACCAATGTCTTCGCGTGCTTAAAACTCGTACAAATCATTCAAAATGAAAAAAACAAATCTCACGGCATTACTTTTCACTCGTAAGTACCTAAATGAAAAGCTTTTCATGTAGGAAAAGCAGGTCCATTTTTCGAGTACGTAATGCAAGAACGTCACCCATCTTCCGCTATTTTAATTCAATCAAAGACTAATATTGTTATTTTTCCACCGATAAAAACCACAGAACAGGGCCTCAATCGCCCTAAGTTTGAACGATACTACCAAAACAAAACCACAACCAAAAACGTTACGTTATGCACAATTCGTATCGCGCAAATGATATTAACGGTAACGATTTAACTTTATTTCGGAAGATACGTTGGCGTAACGTTTGATGTCCGTTCGATCGAATTTTCTGTATTGTGCGATTTAACCGTTCAGAAAAAAATATCGCGATAGCTTTTTTACTTCGGCTAAACCAAAACTAAACCAAAACCAAACCAAAACCGTATAAAATTGCGCAATTGAGGCCCAGGGCCTCTACCCGCACAACTGCTCTTCCATACAAAGCGAGAATTCTATTCCGTGTCAAAAAAAACACGACGGTCTAGTCAAAAAGCGATGCTACTAGCCACTAGACTCTAGTGGCAAGCTAGTAGCATCGCCTTTTGTGCAGTGGGTGCAGGTTCGATCCCGAACTGGATTAGAATTGCACTAATGATATTTTTGGAATTTATCTATGATTTGTAATCATTGCTGTTTTGAGTAAAAATGACCCACATAGTCGAAACGCACAAAAAATTAATTGAAAATAAGAAAAAAAAACGAGTTTTGAAATACCAGTTTGTCAAAATATTTAGCACCCATTTCTGTTAATGAGAAAATTAAATGTCAACACTTCTTGCCTTAGATGAAACAAAAAAAGGAATATGCGAAGTTTTTAGGATTTTATGCAAAGCTCATTGAAAAAGTGACGCGGTCTAATTGTAAGGAATGTGTCGGAGAAAAATGTTCCTTTATCGGATATTTTTAACAATTTGCTACAAATTGAACAACCTTTATTACAAGCATAAAAAAACAAAATATATGCTGTTTCATATATTTTTGAGTTGATAAGGCATTTACATTTAGGTTAGAACAGCTGATTTTTTTTGCGATTTCATAATTCATTGCATATCGCAAATGTATATTAAATAGTAATCAAAGGTGTATGTGGTCTAATGGTTAAGAGCATTGGCTCTTTGACGCGGAGGTAATAGGTTCGATACCCACGGGGGACACCTAGTGATGTCACTGTGCGTTTTTCCCCAGTTGTTTAGGACATTGCAGGCTGACTGAATCACCTGATTGTCTGAAAAGAAAGATGATTCCGTGCTTCGGATGGCACGTTAGTCCCGGCCACTATCTCTGGTAAAACTAATTTTTCATCTAAATATAATAGTGAAATTGTATTGTTTTTTAGGGAAATGTAATAATAATAATAAGTAATAAATAATAATGTAAAGTGAAATGATAGAATTTTTCTATTGAGAATAATTTAACAATATGTCACAAACTCTTAGGTATTTTGATTTGTTTATATTGCATGACACATAGGATTAACAAATATCAGAATTTTAAGTTATTTAGATATGTAAGAGAATGAAATGAAATTAATTTTTCTGTGTTATGTATGTTTTTTTTTGTTTAAAGCAAGAAATTAAAAGGCTTTTTTATTTTTTAATTTTTTTATTTATTTTATTTACTATCTCTGGTGGTAGTATTCGTTACATAAAAACCACTCACCTGCTCCCATAGTAAAAGTTGTTCAGTTTGATGGGTAGAGTCCACAGATTACCCCCAATAGATACCGCATAATGAACATTTTGTTCACGCCCGAAGTCACCATTTTTAGCGGTAGGTGCGGGTACCGGGGCACGAAACGGTGCAACGTGATTGGCCATTTCAAGGTCGCACTACTTCTAGCTTGCTCACTCGCATTGCTTATATCAGTGAAAAACCATCGATGTGTGGCGAGCGTCGGCGGCCCTGTATGCGGTATCTATTGGGGGTAATCTGTGGTAGAGTCTTAATTTGAAAGGATTGCAATGATTTCAGTTTTGTAGAATTTTACAGGAAGCCCAGTGCATCTTTTTGGTTATATCCAATTACAAGGCGTATATTGACCTTGACTTTGATTTGACATTGAGAACTGCATTTCGTAAGGTCCACTTTGAATGTCCTTTTTTTGGATTTCGATTATTTGTTAAAAAAAACAGTTTATTGATATTTTAAAATAACTACTGATAACTTGATAGAGCGTCGGTCGGTGGCTCGTCGCGGAGTGCTATGGAAACTCAATCTTGAGGTCTAGGTTCGAATCCGAACGGACAACATGCCATGTACCAATGAGTTTTTCTAACTTTTGTACGTAATACCGACTGCTCTCAAACGGTCAAAGAAAACATCTTGAGGCAACCTGCATACGCTGAAGAAGAAGTTCCGATACGTGTGTGAGGGTACGCCTGTGCCCTGCAGTGAGACGTATACAACGTGTTACAAAACTAGAAAGTTGTTTGTTTAGAATCGATTGCAGAATCCAATTATCATGGTTTCAACATATGTAATTTTTTTTTAAATATTAAATAATTTATTTGTAAAATTGAATTGTTAAAATTGAAAATTTACTGAACCCGATGTCAACAAACCGCACAGGCACACTCACTCTACTTACTACCAAAACAAGATTATTAAAATGTATCCATGAGTACGTTAGCGCTTTCTTTCAGTGCTGAAATGATAACAAATCATTTTTGCCTCAAAACTTAAAATGCGAATAACTTTAAATTTTAACTATCAAAATAATGAAATTATTGTTTCAATCTAATTATTTTGTTATAAATCAATTTGGGGTGTATGCGTTTTTGCGCTAATTCATTAACACGTTGTTTATGTATACAAGCGTCAACTTAGTGTGATTATAGAGCAAGCTCTGCAGTATAGCAACAAATAATAAAAATCGGCCAACTGTGAGTCGGTCTCGCGCTAAAGGTCCCGGAGAAAAAAAGTTTTAAGTTTATATGTGGTGTTGGAACCCTCGGTGCGCGAGTAGCCTGACTTGCACTTGACCGAATTTTTGGCTCTACCACAGAGTTGGAAGGTGTTCCGTTTTAGATAAAATGCGGCCAGAAACTCTACAATACACATCTTTTAAACAAAACAAAATATACAAAGTACAATTACAAATATAATATTGAATTACATATTGTAACATTGTCATGACCAGACATTTGATGACATTTGACGTAAAAAATATGAAATAATAAAAATTACACACCAAATATACTCATTGATTGTTTCTAAAGAGAAATGCTAATTATGTACATAGTAAATAAGTTTTTGAAGGTTATATATAGGATTCTTTATGTTTTGTTTATGTAAAAATTTACATGGAACATCTTGTAATTGTCTGACTATTTTTCGATTTTAATTTTGTTTTCACCAAAACATATACAAACACACACAACAACAACAAAATATACAAAAAAACTGTTTTATGATACACCAGCAGTCACTAGCTAGATGACCGCGGTGAACTTCGTACCGCCTTAGAATCTTCCCGACACACACTTGGCCGTTTTTTTAGCCTATGTTCATCACGGATAATGTAGCATTCTAATGGTAAAAGAATTATTCAGATCGGTCCAGTAGTTTCGGAGCCTATTCATACATACAAACAATCAAACAAACAAAAAATCAAATCTTTCCTCTTTATAATATTAGTATAGAAAACTGCAGTACCTTACCTAAACTACCTACTCGACTTAAATGTATGAGAAAGCAGATTTAAAAAAAAAATACTTTGTCTATGGGAAGTTCACCCCTTTAAATATTACTAGGCTGTTTTAAAGATAATAAGGCTACAAGCATAAAATCCGTACGTTTACTATAAATCCGTAATGTAATCCGTAATGTTTACTATAAATCCGTAATGTAATCCGTAATGTTTACTATAAATTGAAAGTCAATCAGGACTACAATTTGTCCTTCTTTTTTCTCCTTCTTGTTTTTTGGAAATATTGTTTAATTGTTTAGAAATAAAAAACGATATGATACGATAACGATACGATTGGGGGCAGCACAATAGGCTCGGTGCAGCCTTAAGGGTCCAAGTTAAGTATTTAATTTTCGCATTTTATTTTAGTATGTTTAAGGATAGATTTTATTCACAGAATGTACATCGTTTTATTTATAAAACGATTTTGTTTTGTGGCTCCGTCATTTATAAGAGTTCAGATTATTACCATATAAAAAAAAAATGTTCTCTATAGGTAGGTAGGTACCGCTTTACAGGTCAATGAACCAATCAGATAGATACGATTTAGTTTTTTTTATTCTGATTCGAATATAGATTATGTAGCCTGTTTTGAGATCCACATGGCAAGCGACATCCTATTTAAAAAATGTTAATTTTTATTTTTATACAGGGTGTAAGGAAAAGTATCATTAACCTTTAAACCACATACTCTACCCATCAAACTGAACAACTTTTACTGTGGGAGCAAACCTGTCAGAACAAAAAAAAATCCTCTGTGCCATACGTTTGAATCAAGTAAGTAGGTATTACAGTTTAGTTTAGTATGGGACAGGTGATTTTTTTTGTACTGACCGTTTGCTCCCATAGTTAAAGTTGTTCAGTTTGACGGGTAGAGTATCTAGTTTAAAGGTTAATGATACTTTTCCATGCACCCTGTATAATTTGTATGACATTGAATCTGTATATTTAAGTTTTGTTTAATGATACCTAAGGTATATTTAATTTTTATAAAAAACAATAATAAATTTTTTATTGTTGTTTACAGAACTTTTTTTTTTGTAACAAAATAGTTTTTCAGCTAAATGTTTTTGTTTGGCTAAAGGAACTTGGTTTATACAAAATATTTTTTTATGTTTTTAGTTTGTTCAATTATATTTACAGTATTAAATCACTTGTTAAAATTTTATTCAAATTGCTAAAAGGACACTTTACTTTCTTGACTTATTGAAACAAAACTATTTTTGTACCAAACACTACAATGATTTCAGTTTCATTAAATTTATTTGTTTCATAAAACTTTTACCTAACATTAGGAATTTTAAAATTAAATTAAAAAGTCACTTATATTCTTTTACTAAAATGACACAACTTACATATTTGTATCAATTTTTTTTTCCAACAGCACTGGCACAAAAACAAAACAGAAAAAAAAGTTCACTATCACAACACTCAAACACAAGACGTTCGAAATATAAATTTGAATTCGAACTTCGAACGAACGCGCGCGTGCCTCTCGGCGTTTACATGTGGACTGTAAAACACCGCGCAGGTGCTTTTAAGACCCACTTTGTCTATATTATCAGTTTAATTTCCAACGGCTTACAATTCAAGAGATTCTCGTCCTTATGTCTTTGGTTTAAAAGCTGTGTTAGTGACTTCCTAGAAGAATTTAACGCTTTGTAAGTTGTTTTTGCTCTGGTATTCTAATTTAGACTGTAATAACTAAGATTTAAAGTATAGTTTCTTTTGTGATAATTGGAAGGTTTTTAAAAGGTGTAATTTAGTTGTTTTTGTTATGTTAATGTAATTTGTGCTCTGTTGTTAAGGAAAACAGTTGTTTTTTGGATAATTGTTAATTTTGTTGAGTTGATTTCGTATTGTATTTTTGTGGGGTTCGATTTTGAACTTAATGTCTATGTATGATTGTTATAAATTGGAGTGATAAGGAATATGGGTGTTGATCGTTGCTATTATTTTTATTCGATTATGAACTTTTCTTACAAGGATATAATGTTCATTGGAGTGGCTAAAAAATTTTACTTCCGAGCGAACGTAAAAAATTGTTATGCGCTCCCGAATAAAGGGTGTAAGTGACAGCCTAGCAAATACGGAAACGGTGAACTCAGACCATCAAATTGAACAACTTTCACTTTAGAGCCTACCTCAGGAAACGCGAAAAAAATCAGCTGTCCTATACATTTTAGTCGAGTATGTACAGCAGTTTTGTATGGGACAGCTGATTTTTTTCGCGTTTCCTGAGGTAGGGTCCGTAGTGAAAGTTGTTCAGTTATGTTATGTTGTATTGTATTGGCTGTGTGCACGACACTAGCGCCATCTAGCGCAAAACAGACCCCTGGATTATTTGTACATAAAATGTTAGGACAAAGTTTGTTATTTCAATTTAAAATCAAGTAAAAACTAAATAAATGAGCAATATTGACGATATTAAAAATGTTATAATACCTAGCTAGCTGGGATTCCCATTCTTTGTTACAAAATTCTCATATAAACTTTCACCACCGTTTTCACACCTTTGGGGGTTGAATTGCGAAAAATATTTTTTTTTGTGAACACCTAGATGGCAATAAAAACATCCCTGCAAAATTTTAAGTCAGTAGTCTTTGTAGTTTTGGATATTTGAGTGGTGAGCGAGTGTGCGGATTTGCATAGATTCAAGCAAATCAGACACAGCTTCGCCGTCAGTAGTACAAATTTCTGCCACAGCGTGCGCTGCGATCGACTTGACAGTTCCCAACACCTACTTCGCACATAGCCAATACAGGGTGTTAGGGTAAACAGTTGCATTACTATGGGGTGATTGTACCCATGATACTGAACAACTTCCCAAAAGGAACAAAGAGAACTTCACAAAAACAAAGTTTCAACCATTCATACAAAAGTTTGATCACCTGATTGCATTTAGTCGGTATGGAAAGTCCAAATTTTTTTTTGCTGCCGCAGCTTGTTAATCCTCAACTTTTAGAACAATCCTCAACTTTTAGAACAATCCTCAACTTTTAGAACAATCCTCAACTTTTAGAACAATCCTCAACTTTTTACACTCGGGTGTAATTTTTTAACCAACCTGAGTAGGTTGGTTAAAAAAGGGTGAGTAGGTTGTGGTCAGACATCTTTTGGTTTATCCATGCAAAAAGTAGAGCTTTTCTCCGCTCTAGGAATAGGTTTTAGATAGAGCCTCAATCTCTTAGAAAAAGTATAGCCTCATACTGCTTCTACCGTATAAAACAAAAGAGGCCAACTCTCATAGGCTGGTCCCCGACTGCCTCCGTGGTCTAATGGTTAAGAGCATTGGCTCTCGATATGGAGGTCGTGGGTTCGATTCCCACGGGGGACACCTAGTGATATGTCACTTTGTGCGTTTTTCCCCAGTTGGTTAGGACATTGCAGGCTGAATCACCTGATTGTCTGAAAAGAAAAGTGATTTCGTGCTTCGGATGGCACGTTAAGCCGTTGGTCCCGGCTACTATCTCTGGTGGTAGTAGTCGTTACATAAAAACCACGTCAGAGGCCGAAAGGCGGTCTGAAAAAACTCTGACACCAGGGCTCTGCCCACACGATAAGAAGAAGATAGGCTGGTGTGCATGAGGCGTCATACAAATTATGTATGTGTGCGTGTATATGGATAGGGTTTAGAGGCCAATACTGGTTGCAATTTTTTCTACGCGTTCGTACCTTCGACTGTTTAACTTGACATATAACTTATCCAAGCTCAATTCATATTTTTTCCGAATTTATCGATATATCGATTATAGTAAAGTGCTGCCCGAGCCGACCTTCATCCTTCAATTTCGAAAATATCGGTCAACATTTTACTGTACGTAGTAGGTATTACTACTCTTTGTTATACTGTGGAACGGACAGTCCATAGTCTAAAAAAACAAGGTCTTCTATTCCCAGAGTGACACAAGCCTACGTCACAAAAAAATGGCCGCTAAACATGGTAAAAGGCTATGATGACGTAGGCTTGTGTCAGTCACGTGGTCAGTCACGTGATCGGAAGAGAATACCAGGCGCAGTATATTATTGTACCATGGGACAGTCCCTACCCCCCACAAACGTTGACGTCACCCCCTTTCGGTGGCACGGGAGGTTGACATCACAGCATGCATTTACTAGCTTCTTGTTGAAGAGTAGGCTCCTTAGTGGGCGTCCTGCCTCGGGATTTACGGGAATAACCGGGATAGAAAATATAACACATTTGGTTCTGTTGACGTTTAATGACAAAGAGGGAAGTGAAGTGAAGCTACTCACATAACACAGGTAACTAAGCCTTTAAACTATGGTTGGCCATTATGCCTGCACATACATTACACTTGTCAGTGCACGTTTATGTAAAGTGTCTAGCACAGAACATTATAAGAGGTGTTAGAAGTGCAAAGTAGGCGTGGAACGCGTGCACGGTTATGCAATGATTTGCATAACACCTTAAGGCGTGCGGCGTGGTGCGAGCGAGAGGGCATGAGTAATTGTAGCAGCGTGAGCGGGAAGACAATTGGCGACAACCGTCTCCGAAGCAAAAGCGCTACTTTGCATTTCTAACCCCTCTTATAATGTTTTGTGGTGTATAGGGTGTGCTGGGCCGTAGCATTTATTAAATCAAAAGGTGAGATAATTGTAAGTGAGTAATTGTCCGAAATATTTTATGTTTTCCGTTTCCTGTCCTTTTTGGTTATCTTGTATGTTTTATAAGTGAAATTTTTGATTAGCCTTTTTAGGTAACTAGAAAGTTAGGGCTTGACCTAGTTCCTAGTTTCTTCTTTTAGCCTATTTTGGTTTTTTTTTTTTAAATTAGTATTGCACGTTCTGTGCAAGCTCTTTCTTAATATGCCGACGGTTTTTAGGGTTCGGTCCCTAAGTTTGTCGAGACGGGACCCTATTCATAATATATCATAAATAGTTGTCCGTCCGTCGTAGCTTAAAAGAGCTGTATCTTTTGAACCATAATAGGTAGCAAGTTGAAATTTAAAATGACAAAAACCTACTTGTTATAATTTTGGACTTGCTAACAAATAATAAAAAGAACAAAAATTCATAAAATTAAGGGGGAATCCCCATACAAGAAACTAGTTTTTTCAACGTTTTTACACGACTGCGCGCCAGAAGGCGGGTTATGTTTTTTCTTCTCGCTTTATCGTAAAAACGGTAATACATACAACCGTTAAACTCGGTGTGATTATAGTGCAAACTCAACAGTTGTCAACAGTATAACAACAAATTATAAAACCTGCCCAAGTGTGAGTCGTTCTCGCGCGTCAAGGGTTCCGGAAAGAACAATTTTTTTTGGTAATTTAATTTATTGTGTGATGAGTTGTTCGACTCGAACTTGGCCGGTTCTTATATTTTTTGGCGACGTCTCCAATAACATAGTGTAAAGAACTAATAGTGTTGAAGCTCAGCGGTCGCGGCAGGCCAATCGTGCGGGGCGTGCGGGGGCCGGGAGGAGTGCGTCCCGGCCCACGCTGCCTGCGCGCGTACCCTAACAGCGAATTGAGTTAGGGTACGCCCGTCCCCCGCCGTACCCCGCACGCCGCGCGGGCATAGACACGCCGCGACCGCTGAGCTTCATCACTTATTTTATTTACTCTATGCCAATAATCTCCATAGTGAAAGTTGTTCAGTTTGATGATCTTATAATCGCGTGATAATCACACGTGTGTGCTAGCCCTTTCAGTTTCACAATTAGTAGGTAAACTTGTTTACAATAGCCGCTATCTATGTCGGCGACTTTGATGTTTTGCGCTGAAGTTATCTATGACTTGTCTATGTATGGTACAAGTTTTGATATGGAATCGAATTTCGTCTCTTACTACTTTGTATGGCAGTGTTGTTGTGAAAAGGGTCGAAAATAAAATAATAAAATTAAAATTCTTTATTCCTGACATGTTGTTAGTAACAAACTTAAATAACAATGTTAGTACAAACTATTAAGTGTAGATCGATCCAGTGCTTAATAAAATAAAGCTACTGTCACAGTATCTACTGGAGACCATGTTCAGGATGCTGTTGGTGCTGGCGCAAACCCTCTGCAGTGCAGGTTCGTGGTGGGAAACCCATCGACACAAGCGTCCGCGAACATGCCAGACGCACTGCAGAAGCGCGGCAGCCCCAGCAGCATCCTGAAGGCGTTATTATATTGGGTGCGCAGGGCCCTTAGAGACGCCTGGCGATATGCAGTCCACAGATTACAGGTGTACACACGGCGACAGATCAACCTACCCATAGTTCGACCTTATGTCCATGAACATAGAGTTCAACTATGGGTAGGTTGATCTGTCGCCGTGTGTACATGGATGTGCAGTACGCTCTAAACAATGTTATTTTTACTTGCGCTGAGCAATGCCTGAATCTGAAAAGTTCCGCTGCGAGCGTTGTAACTTCGTAGCATATTTTGATTCATATTTGAAACTAATTCGACATTAGGTACAGCGAGCGGGGGGATTACTGTAATCCGTCTTGGTAGTTATTAATTTAATCAAAGAAAGAAGTAAAATAAAAATTCCTACACAACGAAAAGGAGGCTGGTGTGGATGAACTATTAGGGAGTTTCCTACATTGAAAAGGGAAGATCTTGCGCCAGACTAGGTGTGAAGCCTGGGGACCGGCCGTGGTCCAATGGTTCTTAGTTCGAATCTCTGGCACAGACCTATTTAATAGTCTCTGGTGATTATTTCTCTTGCGCGATGTATGTCTTGCATTCGATTGTTCACCTTATGTGTAGTAGGTTACGAGTTACGTATTTAGGATGAACGTTGTCTTTGTATGGAGCATATTTGCGAGTGCGACGGTATCGCCATCTGTTAGCTTCGTTGCTATAACTTGTGGGTGTTGATATCTGTGGTAAGTCCCCACACAGTTGTTTTTACTCAATCGAGTGAGATGTCGTTGGAATAGCTCTTACCGTCTCTCTCTCGTTCCCTATCGTTAGAGTGCAGTGCTGAAATTTCGATTAAAAATAAACTTTTTGTTAAAAGTTGTCCTAATTGAACGAGCACAATAGCTACACTATCAAGGGCGAGTCCGACACACTCTTGGCCGGTTTTTCCGCTATGGTTTAGCTTATGACTTGCATAAGCAAACCGCTTATCACTCGAACCGCACAGTGACTAAAAGCTGAAATATTTACTATTTCCCGTTAAATATTAGTAATTGTGACGGTTTGTCACAGAACTTTACCACGTATCGCGCCGATTTCCTTTCATGACATGTTGCCTGTCATATCCTGTAGATTACTTCTCTTTCAAGGGGATTTTGACTAATCTGAAAAAGTTTAGGGGTGATTCTTCAGGGCGTTTGGACTCCCATTTTCATCTTCATCATATCAGTCGCTGGACGTCCACTGCTGGACATAGGCCTCCCCCAAGGATCGCCACAACGACCGGTCCTGCGCTGCCCTCATCCAACGGGTTCCCACCGTCTTCACCAGGTCGTCGGTCCACCGTGTGAGGGGCCTACCCACGCTGCGCTTTCCGGTACGCGGTCGCCACTCGAGAACTTTTCGGCCCCACCGGCCATCGGTTCTGCGAGCAATGTGCCCCGCCCATTGCCACTTAAATTTAGCAATTCTTTGGGCTATTTCAGTTACTCTGGACCCCTATACAGGAAACCAATTCATGCATTTAGTCGACTGCGTAGCCTAAAAGGAAGACAATGTTTTTAACTATGGAACGCCGCTGTTGTTTAAAAATCGTTTGCAAATGAAAACACTTAAAATACATACTTATTACATTTAATCAAACGTGTTTGATATGCGTAAAATGATTGTATAATCGATAAATTATTACTTAACAACGCTGGAACGTGATTATTTGATCAAAAACAACGTCTCGTGAATTTCTTGTGTAATCAAAATTAAATATACATACAGGGTAAAACTTAATATCATCATCATCAGCTTATGAACGTCCCACTGCAGGGCTCAGCCCAGGGGCGTATTCTCCTAAGGGCAAAATGGGCAAGTTAAGGGCGGCTAGTTTAGGGGGGCTGCTGGGTCGTATATACAACGTGTTAATGAATTAACGCAAAACTAGAAAGTAGTTAGTTTAGAATCGAGAGCCGAATCGAATTATCATGGTTTCAATATGGGAAATGTTTTTCAAAATATTACATATTTTTTTTGTAAAATTTTTAATTTACTGAACCCGATGTCAACCCACCCCACGGGCACACCCACCCTACTTACTACCAAAACAAGATTATTAAAATGTATCCATGAGTACGTTAGCGCTTTCATTCATTGCTGAAATGATAAAAAATCATTTTTGCCTCAAAACTTAAAATGCGAATAACTTTAAATTTTAACTACAGAATTAATGAAATTATTGTTTCAATCTAATTATTTTGATATAAATCAGTTGGGGTGTATGAGGTTTTGCGTTAATTCATTAACACGTTGTATGGGGTGGATGCCCAACCAGTAGCTACAGATTTGGACGGAACTCGTGATAATAATACTGTCATTTAATTACCTACAACTCTTTTTAAATCACTACACAGTATCGTATCGTGCTTCGGATGACACGTTAAGCCGTTGGTCCCGGCTACTATCTCTGGTGGTAGTAGTCGTTACATAAATACAACGTCAGATGCCGTAAGGCGGTCTGAAAATCTTGACACCAGGGCTCTACCCACACGATAAGAAGAAGACTACATAGTATAAAACAAAGTCGCATCTATCTGTCCCTGGGTTTTGATGCGGTTTTTTTAAATAGTGATTTTTTTATAGAGTGATTCAAGAGGAAGGTTTTTATATCAGCATTACACCACCCGTGCAAAGCGGTTGCTGTATCTGTTAAACCATAGAATCTTTGCCGATACAAGTCTTGGCTACAAGCCCGTCTGCCCAAGCTGCATTTATGAGGGGCGGCCAAATATATTTGCCCAGGGGCGCAATAGTTCGAAATACACCCCTGGCTCAGCCCTACCTTCAAGGAAGTATGGGCGTTAGTCCACCACGCGTGCACAATGCGGATTTGTAGACTTCACATACGCATCAGAATTTCTTCTTCGGCGTATTCAGGTTTCCTCACGATGTTTACATTCACCGTTTGAGAGCAGTCGGTATTAAGTACGTACACACGGCGACAGATCAACCTACCCATAGTTCGACCTTATGTCCATGAACATAGAGTTCAACTATGGGTAGGTTGATCTGTCTTTTTATTTTTTTTTATTTCTTGTATGTTTAATTTTGTATGTTCTTTTTTAGTAATAATTGGCAATAAAGCAATTTTCTATTCTATTCTATTCTATTCTATTCTGTCGCCGTGTGTACATAAGATAGAAAAACTCATTGGCATGTACATGGCATTTCGT
Source organism: Agonopterix subpropinquella (assembly GCA_922987775.1). Taxonomy (NCBI): domain Eukaryota; kingdom Metazoa; phylum Arthropoda; class Insecta; order Lepidoptera; family Depressariidae; genus Agonopterix; species Agonopterix subpropinquella. Next base: position 4,848,441 of record OV277718.1, on the reverse strand, counting down.
CCGTGCGGATTCGAACCTAGACCCTCATAATTGAGTGTCCATACCTCTCCGCAACGCGTCACCTACGCTCATTGACTTAACGAACTTAATATACTGACGGTTTTGAAAAGCATGATCGGACCATCCACAGAAACGGCAGAATTCCCGTGAAATTTTTGTTTGTTCCTATCGCTTTGCTCCCGTTGTACCTAAACGTTGTTCAGTTTGATGGGTAGACTCTTAGGGTCAATTCACACGTACCACAACCACACCACGTCGCAGCGACAAAATGTGGTCAAGCTGTGGTTACGTGTGAATAGTGTCGCAGCGGCTTTTTGCAGTTGCGTTGTGGTACCGACAAAATGTCGATGTGGTTGCGTTGTCGCTGTCGTTGCGATGTGGTAACCACGTGGTCATGTGCAGTTATACTCCGGCTTTCGTAGAGGAAACACGACTTGAAGGCATGTCGTGGCGATGTGGCCGCGGTGCCGCCGCCGTTGGTGGCGTTGCCGTCGCGATGTGGTTGCGATGTGGTCGTATTACACAGGTGGTCGATAACAACTACATCACAAGTTCACATCGCAGTTGGCTAAGCCAACTGCCAGTAGATGTCACTCACGTCCCCTCAAGACGCAACAGATTGAAAAATTCGTTCTCTGGCTAGTGGGCTCGGTAGCGAAATTGGATAACGCACTTCCCCGGTTTGGAAGGGTGCGGGTTCAAGTCCCGCCCGAGACTGAATTTTTAAATCTTTAATTTGATTCGAAATAGCACAACATGGCTGTAACATGTTTAAAATCAATTATATTTGAAATTCATTTTCAATACAAAATATACGCCCGACCACATGGCGTCGTTGTGTTGTGGTTGTGGTACGTGTGAATTGACACTTAGTTTAAAAGGATGCCAATTTCACCCTGTATATTCGTCGTTTCTTTGGTTAGCCGTCAGCGAGTACATACGTAAGTGACAAAGCTCGCACCATTGAAAATTGAATCAAGATCGTGACACGGTTCAAGTTGAACCGGCGCGGGCGCCTGCTCTCAGTAAGTCACTTGGTGCCCGTGACCGATTGCGAACCTTGTACGATAACGAATAAGATTTACACTTGTTTGTCCTGCGAGGGGGGCTACCAAGGGATATACGAGTATCATCACCAGCCTATTTGCCCGACTAATGCCCACCAGCATTAGTCGGGACTTAGGCCACACCCTGGATACTTCATACGGGTTCCCAACTGACAAGAAGAGACTTGTACCACAGTATAAGAAATAGTATCTAGGACTACATACAATATGGACACTTCCTACCTTCCACCAACTTTTTACCTCACCCCCTCTATCGCCCTCTGGTTACCGCGCACTGGTTACTCGTTACCTATGAAGAAGACTTAAGGTTCAATTTCTTTTGGCATGTGCTGACGTCATCTTGTCAATTTCAAATTTTTGTATGCAGTGTCCGGGCTGTGCTAAGTACTTAAATGTGTGCCTGGGCTGAGCGAGCAAAAAATAGCGTGCAATATTATACTGACCATTTGACCAATCAGGATGTGCCACCTTCAATCCCTTGCCGCTATTGTCTAATGGTTTTCGCGTCCTTGACGCTGCTGTCCGACTTTGCACCCTTTGATTACCAAATGACTTCGGGTTTTGTCGGGGACTCGGGTCTGCTCTGCGTAGGGATGCCAACTTTTTTTAGCGAACATAAAGTATATTTGATTACAGGGATGGTAAATAAAAGTACAGTCTTAAAAAATAAAGTACTTACTTTTAATTAAAATTTTTGAAACTGTATTTTTTGGAACTTTTTGCACATAATAACAAAGATTTATCTTTTATAAAGGTTTAGTGGGATGCACTGCATTCAAAATCAACTCTCGCTCACTCGTTCGGAAATTGCGAGCGTTAGAATTGTAATGCGGGCACTACATTCTCGCCGAGAACAGCCGAGAACGAGAGTGCAGATAGATGCCCTTCATTGTTCTCATCGCCGAGAATTCTCGCCGAGAAGTTCTAGCGAGAGTGAAGTGCCTGTTTTATGGCTGCGTTCTTGTCAGTTTAACTACGTTTCATTTCACGCATTGTTGGTTAGTTATTTAGATTTTATTTTCGTTAAAACCTATAGGGCTGAAATAAAGTATTTATGCGTACTTTATTGTTGTTCTAAAATATAAAGTACATCGACTGAAAATAACGTATAATACTTTATATAAAGTACAGTTGGCAACCCTAGCTCTGCGCAAACGAAGACTGACGAGCGGAATAATTTTCCAGAGCCCTGTTTAAAAAACGCGGCAATTGACAATGACAATTCAGAGTATATTGCTGGTTACTAATGTCGCTAAACTTGCAGTCCTAGCCTCAGAGCAAAGGAGATCCTTGCTTTAAGGTCCTAGCATTCTCAGCAATGTACTCTGAACTTAGACTACTTATTAAAAGGACCGGCCTTGCGGTAGCATTTCCCCTCTGCCACGGTATAAGAACAATGATCATGTACATTCAACATTAAAATAAATAAATAAACTAGACAGCCTATTATTGCGAAACAATAATTTCGGACTTAGAACGTTTTGGGTTTACACGAGACTACTTTTTATGATTTTGAACATTCAAAATTAGAATCTAAAGTCATAGGGAATAAAATCCAAAGTTGCGGATAACATGTTACCTCGCCCCCCGCAAAAAGTGGCAGAAAGTTACAATAAAATGGGACAGCTACTTAAAGGGGTGCTTCAGACCATCAAACTGAACAACTTTCTCTATGGGACCAATATCGAAATCGCGAAAAAAAAATCTGCTGTCCCATACATTTCAGTCGAGTTATGTTTGCAGTTTTGTATGGGAGAGCGGATTTTTTTTTCGCGAGGTCGATATTGGTCCCATAGAGAAAGTTGTTCAGTTTGATGGTCTGAAGCACCCCTTTAAGTAGCTGTCCCATTTTATTGTACACCCTGTATAAGTAGTCTAAGACTCTGAATTGTTATTGTCATTGTCGCGTTTATTAAACATGGCCCTGGGCCGTTATTAATAAACGTTACAATTGTAATTTACAATTACAATTCAGGGTACATTGCTGGTTACTATTGACGCTAAACATGTTGTATGTAATGTGTCACTAACATTATCAGCAATGTACCCTGAATTGTAATTGTAAATTACAATTGTAACGTTTATTAAATAGGGCCCAGGTCGTATTGTACATTCCAATACAAATGTCTCGAAGTGTAAACCAATTGCTAACCTCAAAAGGCATAATATTGAAAGGCGTAGGCGTAACATAGTAAGTGTGGAACATACACACATAATTATACAAACGGCGCTTTTGGACACAACACAAGGTTCGCGAGCGGACGGGTCACGGCTATCAAGTGAACACTATTAAATTCAGTTTAGTGGATATTTATGTAATGCTCATATTACATAAAGTTCATAGTCGAACTTGACTTGTCGATAGCTCCGTCAGTATTACTCGGCAGTGAATCTGCTGAGACAACAGTTCGAATCCTGCACGGGGCTTAATATCGACGTTTAGCGCCAAATTTCGATTCAATAGGTTCAAAAATGAGGGAGTAATTGAGGCGCATACAGACAGACAGAAAGAATGGAAGAAAGTATAAGGTCCGCGAAATACATGCGGAATCGTGAAATTTTGATTCGGAATTGTGACTTATTTGTATGGGTTTTATGCCTCCGTAATTCCGAACGGAATTCTGGAGGAGGCAAATCCACACAAAATCCTTATTACGAATCAGAATTCTGTATTGAAACCCTACCAGAAAAATAAAAAAACCTACCATGTTGCGGGAAATCATAGGAACTAATTTTTTAACCGACTTCAAAAAAGGAGGAGGTTTTTAACCTACTTCAAAAAAAGAGGAGGTTTCTCAATTCGACCGTATATATATATATTTTTATGTTTGTTCGCGGATAACTTCGTCGTTTATGAACTGATTTTGATGATTCTTTTTCTGTTAGAAAGGAGATATCCCAAGTGTGGTACCATGATAAGGAAACCAGGCTCTGATGATGGCATCCCAGGGAAATCGAGGGGAACCTTCGAAAATCGTAGTGCCGACTAGTGCGTTTGTTAATTTAAAGCACTACTATTAAATCGAACTAATGAGTTCACCACTGAAAATTGTGTAATAAACAAAATTTTTACAAAAAGTTAAAACCGCCACCAAAAAAACTAAAAAGTTGAAAAATAATATTGCAGCCGATGACTTTTTCGTTCGCATCATAAGAACATTAATTTGTTTTATAGAAGTCGGTGTCAAGCCAAGCCAAAAAATGCAAGCCCTGTCGCGAATCATACCGGCTTGACAGCGACTTCAATAAAACAAATTAATGTTCTTATGATGCGAACGAAAAAGTCATCGGCTGCAATATTATATTTTAACTTTTTAGTTTTTTTGTACTTGAAACATTTTCATTAAAGGTAACGCCGTGTAACACCCTCAAAGCAGATTTTTTAATGTTCTGGTCAGGCTTTACTGTAAGATAAGTATACCATAGTATGATGCGTAATATGTCGGGTCGATGACCTCCTAGCACTTTCTCGCAGACAAGCAGTCTGTCGTGTCCCTTAGATGTAATTATAGGCCTTTCGCACCGATGATACGTAGTAGACAGGACAAGAGGTCTACTCTACAATCGAGGTTTAGCTAGGGTTGCCAGGCGTCAGACTTTGGAAGTTTTAATGGTTGTGTGTCAGGCCATTAGGCCTCGCATGCCACCCCCGAGAAAACGATAAAAATTGAGATGTCGATGTTTGATGTTGATCGAGATGTGTTGATGTGCCTCCATCCTTATAATTCTACGTATGCCAGAAAGAGCGCGCATGACGTTTTTCTCGTTTAAACGCTTTGTCGTGGGTGGCATGCTAGCCGTGCATATAATATGTATAAATTCTGCTTTTCTTAGGCTTTTTGTCAGTGAAACATTACATGAACTCTCATGCAATCACGCAGTGCAGAGCGGGCAAAGCACAAAGAACTAGGTGGTATGTAGGAAATCGCGCATCGTCACATATTTTGATTACAAGGTACTTATGTAAGGGTTTGAACGGGACGGAAATCGTTCCAACATTTGGAAAAGTAAAGCAAAGTTAGCCTCCATCCAGCCTTGTGGATCATTCTTTTGGCAAGTTTAAGAGGCTCCCCATAGGTAAACGCTAGCTCGGGCCATATTTTGCTGGTTTTTAGAAGCTATCTTCTCGTTATTTTAAAGACATACAAATAATTGAAAAGTGTAGCAATATTCTTCAACATCTCGGCTTTATTTGCTATAGATCATATTTCTTATTTTTCTATAAAATACTTACATATGAAACCTGTGTTCAAAGGGAAGCCTAAATATTGGAATCTGTATTATGTGCATCTACTTTTTAAGTTGAAGTCACATTTACTTGAGACACACACCTTTGTGTAGACAATATTATGACCTAAAATAGCTATTAAGCAAATTTTTTTTAAGACCGATATTTAATGAGTTAATTAGATAATTGTTAAATTTGTGGCGAATTCTTATGATTTTAGAATGTGAGTTTCCTTGGATTAGAAGGCTTCGCTGTGACATAATGAAGGACAAGCTAGTCAAAAATAGGTATACCTACTAAAATGACGAAGTTTGGTAGAAGTGAGGTGGCTCTGAAAGAGTCAAGGTCGTTCGGTCAGGGAAACCCCTTAAGTACAATCGACGGTAGCGGATATTTGTTGTTGTTTTGAATTGGTCAGAAAATCGCCAAAATCGCCTCACAATTAATGGACCTTATGGCTTTGATATGAAGATTACCTTCTGTGCTTCACGTACCTACGTTGTGGCACAGAGAACTTGCTCCGTGCTGGAGCAGGAAAATTATTAAAATTTCTCACACGTCCAACAACTAACTGCCCGGCGAAAGAAAAAGTGTTATGTTAATCACTCTTTCTTTCTCCTTTAATTGGAATTGAGCAAAGTTTAAAACGACACTTAAAAGGAAGTGAAGAAATGAGACAAATGTGTCTCAAGACGAAAGACTTTGACCAGCCTGCGTAACATGACAGAGGTGAGAGCGACACAGGTCATTTCTAAACGTCAAATTTGAGTGAGATACTATGGAGATAACCGCCAATTTGACGTTTAGAAGTGACCTGTGTCGCTCTGACCTCTGTCATGTTATGCTGGGAGTATGTATTGGCAGTGATGATATATGGAACAGAGACGTGGTTGCTCACTCAAGGCCTCATAAAAAGGCTGAAAGTCACCCAGATGGTGGGACTATGCTCGGAGTTTTGATCGCGATCGCATCAGAAATGAAGAGATCCGCTGATGAACCAGACTAACTGACATAGCCCAAAGAATTGCTAAACTTAAGTGGAAATTGGTGGGGCACATTGCTCGCAAAAAAAACGGCAGATGGGGCCGAAGAGATCTCGAGTGGTGACCGCGTACCGGAAGGCCCACAAGGGGGATCGACGACCTGGTGAAGGCGGCTGGAACCCGTTGGATGAGGGCAGCGCAGGACCGATCGTTGTGGCGATCCTTGAGGTAGGCGTATGTCTAGCAGTGGACGTCTATCGCCGATATGATGATGGACTGGCAAATTGGCAAAAGGCTGGTCATATCTCCCGAAGAACTGACAATCGATGGGGAGTGAGAGTTCTGGAATGGAGACCACGAACTGAAAGGCATAGTGTGGGACGTCCTCCGAGATTTTCTTGGAGTAACATTTGGTTTTTAGAGTTCCGTGGTTTCCGTAGTTCAAACTAGGAAATACATATATCACGCGAAGGTAAGCGGAAGTGTTGGGAGAGGCCGTCCGAGGAAAACATGCCACGATCAAATTAATGATCTTTTCCGAAAAGGGTAATTGCGTTGCACCCTCAATCGACGGACTTGCATGAAAATATGTATGAACCTCTTCAATCTCAAGCCATTGACTCTGCCTACCTCCATGGGCCTGGCGCTGGCGTGAGTTTATGTATGTAAGAGTATCTCCAAGCCGCCTCAGCTCTACTGGCTTCTATCCAACTATTAGACGGCCCGATAGCTGAGTCGCTAGGCGCTTTACTGAGGGTCGCGGGTTCGAATCTCGTAAGGGACAAATATTTGTATAACGAATATGAATATTTGTACTCGAGTCACAGTATAAGAAAGAGTACCTACTACTAGTATAAGAGATAAGTGTACTTTTTGCAACCATCAGCAGCAAGGCTGATTCAGTGTTAATGGGGTGTAGAGCATCTCTGTGATGGGGATGGACCAGGTCTGCCTGCATAACTCCAGTCGGTTTAGGAGTTACTGATGATTAAAGGTCTGTAAAAAATGAACGATCAGCTGCACGGCTGATCGTATGATCTTGTTGTAGTATGCACTATAGTTATGTGAATAGTACAAAAACCGTCAAGTTCTGTCAGTCGGTTTAGGAGATACAGCCAGTCAAAGTGCCGACCTTTGAACGGCTGTATTTCCTAAACCGACTGATGAACCATGTCAGTTTTTGAACTGTTCACATAGCTACAGTACATACTACAACAATAACATACGATCAGCCTTGCAGCTGATCGTACGCTAAGCTCTACATCCCATAAACACTGAATCAGCCTTGCTGTTGATGGTTGCAAAAAGTACACTTATCTCGCGGAATATACATACTACATACCCGAGTCACGGATGTTTGGATCTATAAATGTATTATATATTGTTGTGTAGTCATTATAATACAAGTCTAGATTCTGGTAGGTACTTTAAATGAGTCGATAAATGTCAAACACCGGTAAGTCCCACCTCAGGGAAGTACCTTTAAATTCTATAAAAATTATTTTTATTGAGAAATATTTACTTAGAGCACTTACAGACGAGCGACACTTTGCGGGTGGATCGGTGAGGGTCGCGCGACCGTAAAGTCTAAGGTAGGGTTTATACAGAAGAGACGCGTGGAGGTGGCGGGTAGTCAAAGTAACACCAATATAAACCTTATATTACGTAGCATAGCGTCGTTTTTTGACGTAAAGAATAATCGCGCCCCCGCCACCAGGCGACGTCACGGAGGCGCGGGCGTAATTCTCCAAACGACTCTATGCTACGTACTATAAGGTTTATATTGCCGCACCCCGCTCGCGAAATGTCCGCGCCACGTCACTTCTGTTTAAACGCTCCCTAACGGCGCGACCCTCTGCGACCCACGGCGACCGCCAAGTGTCGATCGTCTGTAAGAGCCCTTACCTGAGGTGGGAGGTTTTAAGGGGATGATCAGACCATCAAACTGAACAACTTTCTCTATGGGACCAACATCGCAATCGCTAAATAAAAAACTACAAACCTACTTGAGCCAAATGTATGTCTCCGTAGAGAACGTTGTTGAGTGTGATGGTCTGTTCATTCATCTCCTTAAAAAAGTATCAGCATAATTATTAAGAAGGATCCTGTATAGATATTTGGTTTATATTTGGCCTGCGGAAGTACGACCATGTGTCGGAATTCCGCGCTCGACTTAAGTGGCTCCCGGTCAAACGTCGAAGGGATGCTCATATCCTTTCCCTTCTCTATTCCATTCTCTTTCTTCCTTTGACACCTCATTACCTTAAGGAACGCTTTGTTTTCTGTTCCACTACCACTGGCCGTCACCTGCGCTCCTCTGAAAATCTATCCCTCCTTATGCCCATCCACTCCACTAACTTCTACACCAATTCCTTTTCCGTGCAGGCTGTTCGGCTCTGGAACTTGTTGCCAGAATCGATCAGACGTGCTCTCTCCTTGAGTGTTTTTAAGTCGAAAGTCAAAGATCATTTCCTTAACCTCTGATTTCTTTTCAACTTCATTTTTATTTCGTTTTTCTCCTCCTACTGTTGTTTCCGTGTTGTATGTAGTACTCACCTATATGTATGTATATAGTTGAAGAAATATGTATGTATGTATGTATATATTTTAGATTATTTTATTTTTAAGTATATTTATACTTTCATTGTCATTCTGGATTTCTTTCTTTCTTCTCTTGATCTACACCGCCTACCTATTTTTCGTTTTTGTAATTCCTCTACCCTAAGGTTGTCTGGAAGAAATCGCTTTTTAGCGATAAGACCGCCTTATTTGTACGTAATTGTAATTCTTTATCTTTATTCAAATGTATATTCTGTTTTGGTGTGCAATAAAGTATAATTGAATTGAATTGAATTGAATAGATATTTGTTTCACAATGTCCAAGATATATACAACGTGTTAATGAAATAGCGCAAAACCTACACCCCAACTGATTTATAACAAAACTAGCGGCCCGTCCCGGCTTCGCACGGGTGGACGTCTAATCTTTTCTAGCAATAAATATAGCCTATGTTACTCAGGGTGAATGTAGCTTTCTAATGGTGAAAGAATTTTTTAAATCGGCCCAGTAGTTTTTGAGCCTATTCATTACAAACATACAAAAATAGGTACAAATCTTTCCTCTTTATAATATTAGTGTAGATAATTAGATTGAAGCAATAATTTAAAGTTATTCACATTTTAAGTTTTGAGGCAAAAATGATTTGTTATCATTTCAGCAATGAATGAAAGCGCTAACGTACTCATGGATACATTTAAATAATCTTGTTTTGGTAGTAAGTAGGCTGAGTGTGCCCGTGCGGTGGGTTGACATCAGGTTCAGTAAATTTTAAATTTTACAAAAAAAATATTTAATATTTTGAAAAAAATTACCCGTGTTGAAACCATGATAATTAATAAAAGATTCTGCTCTCGATTCTAAACAAACTACTTTCTAGTTTTGCGTTAATTCATTAACACGTTGTATTTATTTAGGGTCACATCACATCTAAGACGACCTAAATGAGCGGGGTCTTTGCTTTTCCCCTTTTCAAGAGTCTTAAAATCTAGGACAAATTAACTTTATTTCTAACAATTTACAAGTAAAATTAAACATAACACGTAAAGAGTAATTATGTTGTCGCCCAGTGCTTAGTCACTCGACAAAATGTTCGTAGATACGGTTAGAGATAACACGGTTCCCACACCATACTTGTATGGGGTTCATGATGCGGAAACTTAATGGTTCTAAGACATGTTTCGTACTGTATACGGACAATAGTTTTCAGTATTATCACCGAGTAGATGTCCTACTAGGCCAGTCATTTTACGGAGTTTTGTTAGGCGGGGAAGGGAGTAATTATTAATTGGACTTTTAAACTGTTACCGGCACCGTTTAGTGACAAAAATACTATCCTAAACCATATTTAAAAAAAAATTGCTACGCATTATATAGGGTCGTTCTTAATATGCTGACACTTTTTTAGGGGGATGATCAGACCATCAAACTGAACAACTTTCTCTATGAGACCAACATCGACATAGCGAAAAAAAAATCAACTGTGCCATACAAAACTGCAAACCGACTCGAGCCTAATGTATGGGACAGCTGATTTTTATTTTGCGATTTCGATGTTGGTCCCATAGAGAAAGTTGTTCAGTTTGATGGTCTGATCATCCCCTTAAAAAAGTGTCAGCATATTAAGAAGGACCCTGTAGAAATCAAAATTGTGTGTCTCAGAAGGCTTTTAAATTAGTAATACTTATTAATACCAATGCACTCATTTGAATTAGATTTAACAATCATTATTTTTGATCAATAAAATAGGCATTAAAATTTAAAAACTGAGGTATTTATTAGAAAATTCGATTGTATTTTTCAAAATCTTCTATAAGTAGACAACAATATTTACACCATGTTTGAAGTATGTAGATGGTAGCGCCTTAAATATGTGCAAAAAAAAAATTATCATCAGTTTTTTAGAACGAGATAATATCTATATTTTAAAATTTGAACTGTTGCTGACGTATTTTTTTTTTTAATTTAAGTACATTCTTAAGCTAAAATTGGCTCTTCAATATTATAGCGAAAAAAAAAAATGCAATTAGTAATTAGTCCCGGCTCAAACCGTAAAATGACTGGGCTATACAGAGAAACAGCTTTGTTAAAGTCCGTGGTGACGGTTCACCACTACATGAGCGATGCTGCAGCTTTCCTACGCGAATGTTCACGTACGAGAAAAAGCGGAAGCTTAAAGCTTGGTAAAAACATCAAAATATGGTCATCATTTTTTTTTTTTTTTTATGTGTGATAGGTAAGCATTTGACCCCAATCTCACCTGATGTTGAGTGATGATGAGGCCGAAGATGTATCATGCTTACCTAGAAAGATGCCTATTCACTCTCGCCTTGAAGAGGCCCAGGTTGTATTGCTCAGGGAACAGGTCCGCAGGCAGGGCATTCCACTCCTTAGCCGTGCGCATTATAAAAGAAGAAGCAAACTTCTTCGTGCGAATTGCTGGTAGGTCAACGACATAGGGGTGGAAACCCAGTCTGCGTCTCGTCCCCCGCAGATGAAAGGGAGACGGTGGTATCAGATCGTGTAATTCAGTCGCACACTCACCGAAATGTATCCTATAAAAAACAGACAGACAGGCTACCTTGCGACAATGCTCAAGACTTTGTAGCTTCGCCACCGAGGTTGGATCACCTATGAGCTATCATACGAGACCTGGGCCTCGATTACGCTATTTTATATGGTTTTACCGTTCGGACGGAACGTTTTTGGTTTTGGTTTAGATTTGGTTTAGCTGATGTAAAAATGCTATCGCGCTATTTTCTTTTGAACGGTTAAATCGTTGACGTTACCAAAGCAAAACCAAACTCGAAACGTTTAAGATTTAGATTTAGATTTATTTGCAGTAAGTATGGTATTTACAGGTATAAAATAATAATAAGGTATCTCACACTTAGCCAAAACATAGGCATGCAAAAACATAAACAACACAAATATAAATCAAACAATAAAATCAATCAGCTTGTAAACGTCAAACCCCAATGACTTCCCGTTATTTATACAATACCAACTCAATGGGGTTGATCCAAAAATTCTTTGATAGAGTAAAAATTTTTCTCCATCAACCATTTCCTTAGGTAATTTAAAAATCTTTTATAGGGTACATCCTTGATTTCATTCGGTAATTTATTGTAAATCGATAGCCACATTGAGTATGAATTCTTAAGATAACGCGCAGATTTCGGGACATTGCCATGAGCTAATTTATTACGGTGTCTTGTGCTTCTTGGATATACATCCTTTGCCGTTTTGAACAGATCAAGATGTTCTTTTACAAATTTAGCTATTTCAAGTATATACAGACATGGGAGAGGAAGGATATTTGACCTTTTAAATAATGGCCTGCAGGAAACGTAAGGTGCCACTCCATATAAAGCACGGACGCATTTCTTTTGTGCTATAAATGCCTGGTTCATATCAGTGCTGTTTCCCCAAATTATAAGGCCGTATCTAAGAATTGACTCTACGTATGCATGATATGTAATAACAGCGGCACTTAAAGAAGCAGTTTTGACTATTTTATGGAGAGCAAAAGAAAGGCTATTGATTTTTTTGCATACCTTTGTCACTTGTCCTTTCCAATCAAGTGATTTATCGATAATTAATCCTAAAAATGTCACACTGTTAGCCTCGTCAAGAGTTTGTCCGTCATAGTTTATATTTAATTGTTCATTATAACTATTGAAATTAATGTAATGTGATTTATCTATATTTAATTGTAAATTATTTCGCTTAAGCCATGTCGTTACTATTTTTATCTCGTTATTTATGTCATTTTCATGTTTACTTAAAGCTAATTTCTTATTAGTGGTTACAATTATTGATAGATTGTAAGCCGTAAACGTTTCAAGTTTGGTTACCACCATACACCTACCACGCCAGAAAATTCGATCGAACGGACATTGAACGTTACGCCAACGTCTTCCGAAAAAAAGCTAAATCGTTACCGTTAATATAATTAGCGCGATACGAATTGTGCATAACGTAACGTTTTTGGTTGTGGTTTTGTTTTGGTAGTATCGTTCAAATTTAGCGCGATTGACCCCCTGGCGTATTTTCTACACGCAGAGATTCGCGAAAAGACTACAGAAGAATTCCGACACAGGCGGCTTACAGGCCCTGTACCCGGACTTTCGATGTTCGATATATCGCCACTGTTTCGGTCCGCACTTCATTGTAATAGAGTTGAATTTGGAACGAAAATGTTCACGCAATTGCGAAGTTCGAATGTGTTGGCAGAGGCCCAGATGTCGATGTCGAATCGATGGGGTGTCATGAGATTTGGTTTGTCATCATGGTGAAGGAGTTGCAAATCAGTCATCAGATCTTCACCAAATTAAAATGGAACCTACTAGGAGATATCTTCTTCGGAACAGAGAAATAGTCATCTAAATCGGTCAAGAAAAGTCGAAGTTATCGCGTATCATACCTACATTTACATTTAAGAGCCTATGTCGAAATTTTTTTTAGCGAAACTGGCGTGGGATAGCTTATATTACGGCCTGATGCGAGAGAAAGAGATGAGGCGGCGCGCGCACCTGAAACGAATCGAGCGCCAAATCAAACTTTATTTAATTGTGATTGTACTATTTATGTAACTTCAATTCTGCTCTAATCAAAATTTTGAAAATATCAATCTCTTTTTTTTAAATCAAGTCTTGTGTTTCTATTATTCACCGTTTAGCAGTTCCAAGCGTTTATAGATAAAAATGGAGGCTACTTTGGCTTGTTTTTCTATCGAGAAAATGTTTCTTAATCGTGTTTTGGCTCTAATCAAAACTTCAATTATATGTTCAATTTACACATATCCGAAAATCATACTCCTACTGTTAGTACTTCATGATATATGAAGCTTTGAAGAATCCTATTTTTTTCACATAGCCCCTTAAAGACCGACTAGCGTGTATGAAACGACTTATGAGTGTAGAAGAGGCAAAAGAGGTGTTTCAGGATCGAAGCCGATGGTGATCCATTGTCTCTGCCTACCCCAATGGAATATAGGCGGGAGTATATGTATGATTATATGAAAAAATACAGACGAATTGATAAACCCCTCCCTTTTTGAAGTCGGCAAAATCGGGCACACTTCAGAATGACGAAACATTGTAACGTATTGTAGGAAATAATAAAGGTGTAGTCAGTTAGATAATTGTCGGACTCCGTGTTACGGTAAAACAAATAGTTGAGTTGCATGTTGCAGGCACTTTTGTGACCCGTATTTTTTCAAAAGAAACCTTGTTCCTTATTTTCCGTCGACTTTTGTTGTAACATAACAACAACAAATAACAGCTTCTATACAGGGTGAAATTGATATCATTAGCATCCTTTTAAACTAAGAGTCTACCCATCAAACTGAACAACTTTTACTATGGGAGCAAACCGATCGGAGCAAAAAAATCTGCTGTTCCATACTAAACTGTAAAGTCTACTCGACAAAAATGTATACAACAGCTGATTTTTTTGTTGCTCCGATCAGTTTGCTCCCATAGTAAAAGTTGTTCAGTTTGATGGATAGACTCTTCGTTTGAAAGGATGCTAATGATATCAATTTAACCCTGTATAAGCACTATTTCAACGAGTGGGTACTCATATTATGACTGTTTTTCTGGAATACTTTTAAAATGAAATTTCCCGAGGAGTCAGTATTCTAAAAATAGTATATTATCAGTGCAACCTGTTGCCCGCGATTTCTTATGTGTTAATTCAGAATATATTGTATCTGTGTGCCAAAAGACGTTGCCCAATCCTGTTTCCCATACAAAACTGGTAAAGAATTTGAATTTTATAAGAAATCGCACTGCAGAAAAGGATAATTTCCATTTCATTGGGAAGCACGATATTCCTCCTATCCTGTGTATAATTTCGGCTATCATACGATTTGTATTTGTTCTTTAATCATACACATTCGCCAGCTGCGAAACGACTCGAAACGAATACACTATGTCACGTGGGCAATGTCTTGTCACCCAAATCCGTTCTGACGTTAACACATTCGCGGACACTGAACGAGACACAATATAACTTTTATTGTTATCACTGCTATAGCCGGTCACTGTCCGCGAATGAGTTAAGGTGTAAACTTCTCACTTATAAACATATAAATGTGTGATTTTAGATGCCTGCTTATTTACCCGATTTCACAGTTTACTGCGACTATGTTTAGTGATTGCTTCATTTAGGTCCTACTTGGGTTATCGTGTACTTATTTACACTACACACCTTTGTAGTGATGAGTTGATGACTATTGTGTTTAAATAGAACCTTTCTAGCGCATTTTCTTCGTCGTTTTCCCGGTTTAGCTCTACTATGAGCACAGTCATCATCCTCATCAGCCTATACACGTCCCACTGCAGGGCACAGACACTACCCTCAGGGAGGGTGTATGTACGTTAGTGTAGTACCACGCGTGCACAATGCGGTGCGGTACACTTCACATACACATCACAGTCTTTACACGTCCCACTGCAGGGCACAGACACTACCCTCAGGGAGGGTGTATGTACGTTAGTGTAGTACCACGCGTGCACAATGCGGTGCGGTACACTTCACATACACATCACAGTCTATACACGTCCCACTGCAGGGCACAGACACTACCCTCAGGGAGGGTGTATGTACGTTAGTGTAGTACCACGCGTGCACAATGCGGTGCGGTACACTTCACATACACATCACAGTCTACACACGTCCCACTGCAGGGCACAGACACTACCCTCAGGGAGGGTGTATGTACGTTAGTGTAGTACCACGCGTGCACAATGCGGTGCGGTACACTTCACATACACATCACAGTCTATACACGTCCCACTGCAGGGCACAGACACTACCCTCAGGGAGGGTGTATGTACGTTAGTGTAGTACCACGCGTGCACAATGCGGTGCGGTACACTTCACATACACACCACAGTCTATACACGTCCCACTGCAGGGCACAGACACTACCCTCAGGGAGGGTGTATGTACGTTAGTGTAGTACCACGCGTGCACAATGCGGTGCGGTACACTTCACATACACATCACAGTCTATACACGTCCCACTGCAGGGCACAGACACTACCCTCAGGGAGGGTGTATGTACGTTAGTGTAGCACCACGCGTGCACAATGCGCTGCGGTACACTTCACATACACATCACAGTCTATACACGTCCCACAGCAGGGCACAGACACTACCCTCAGGGAGGGTGTATGTACTTTAGTGTAGTACCACGCGTGCACAATGCGGTGCGGTACACTTCACATACACATCACAGTCTATACACGTCCCACTGCAGGGCACAGACACTACCCTCAGGGAGGGTGTATGTACGTTAGTGTAGTACCACGCGTGCACAATGCGGTGCGGTACACTTCACATAAGCATCGGAATTTCTTCTTCAGCGTATGCAAGTTTCCTCACGATGTTTTCCTTCAAATACAAATCATTTATTGCAACCATGCGTTCACCGTATAAGAACGGTCGGTATTACGTACATTAGTTCAATGAGTGACACAGTACGCATATTCATTACATACATACATATAAACTCACGACTACCAGCCCTATCAATATGTAGCGCAATCTATGTCAGAAGAAACATCGGAACAAAGTTACTGCCGTTTACTTTTTGTAAGACGGCAAAAAAAGTTTTAAACAATCATGCAATGGCTACGAAATCCTATTCGCCCACTGAAACACTGGGACTATTCTATTCCACTGTGCTGGTCCCAACGTGTCCCCGTTGTGGTTAAGAGTGGAACAGCCCTCTAGTTCTATATCCCTCCTTTGACCCAACTTTTCTGATGTGCGGCTTCTACCTTGCATTGACCCTCTGGCCCTCCACTGCAATGTTCTGGTCCATAGCTCAGCATTCATACGTGCAATATATGTCGTCCATCCCCATAACCGACGTTCTACATCTATCCTTTTACTCATCTTTTCTGATGTGCGGCTTCTACCCCGCATTGACCCTCTGCCCATCCATACGTGCAATATGTCCCGTCCATTGCCATAACCGTCGTTCTACATCTGTCCTTTTACCCATCTTTTCTGATGTGCGGCTTCTACCCCGCATTGACCCTCTGGCCATCCATACGTGCAATATGTCCTGTCCATCCCCATAACCGTCGTCCTATATCTATCCTTTGACCCATCTTTTCTGATGTGCGGCTTCTACCCTGCATTGACCCTCTGGCCATCCATATGTGTAATATGTTCCGTTCATCTCCATAAACGTCGTCCTACATCTATCCTTTGACCGTTTGACCCATCTTTTCTGATGTGTGGCTTCTACCCCGCGTTGACCCTCTGGATCTCCACTCCAATGTTCTGGTCCATAGCTCAGCATTCATACGTGAAATATGCTCCGCTTCCGGCGTTCTATTCTATATTTACACTATTGCTATTACAAAGAAGTATAATGCTATATGCTATACTTAGGTAATGTAGGTGCGTAATTGCGTGTAGTATAATTGACGCCTGCGCAGTGTCGCAGTTTGATTGACGGGACCACTTTCTAGATAATTGCTGCAGTTTCAGTACAGTTCTACTCCTGTTTTACGGCTCTTAGTATGGTCCTGGTATAATATAGGAACTTAGTAAGAAAATCATTAAAAAAAAAAATTGTTAATGTTCGGTACATTTACTTTTGTAATCTTCGATTCTCTCGAGCGATTCTCTCCGAATGTAATAGGTACGAAAGATAGGGGTACGATAGATCTACAGGGTGAAATTGATATCATTAGCATCCTTTTAAACTAAGAATCTACCCATTAAACTGAACAACTTTTACTATGGGAACAAACCGATCGGAGCACAAAAAAAACAGCTGTTCCATACTAAACTGCAACGCCTGCTCGACTCAAATGTATGCAACAGCTGATTTTTTTTGTGCTCCGATCGGCTTGCTCCCATAGTAAAAGTTGTTCAGTTTGATGGGTAGACTCTTAGTTTAAAAGGACGCTAATGTTATCAATTTCACCCTGTATAATATTTTTTTTTACATCTACCTTCTTACCTTTTTAAATCTGCGGCGTATGATAAAATTGATAAAGCCTATAACGAAGTGTCCTAAAGAGATCGGCATATTTAATTTAAGGTTAACATAAAACAATAAGAAAATAAAAAAATAAAATAAAACGTGTTTAATGTAAGGGACAGCATGCATTAACGATTAAGTTTTACAATACGGTAAGGTACATTATTGTAAAAAATACACAAATTAGTATGATGTAAGGGACAAAATGTTTGAGTACTGACACATACATTAAATAACAGTTAAATTTTAATTTAACTGTTCCTTACGTTAACATTTTTGGAAAATAATGTTCGCGATTTATCAAAAATGTCGTAAGAGACATTTGTTTCAAGATATCAATATTTTGAATATACCAATCGATAGAGCAGAAAATTTCGAATCCAGTCCTATAAAAAATCATTTTCTACCAAATGTCCCTTACGTTAATTGATACTTCTGGTATTGATTTGGGTATGACGATTTTCGATTTCATTATTCTTGTTAGAAAATTTGGGCTTCTGACGTAATGGTTCGTTAGCTTAATTGAACGAAAGCCCCGGTTTAGCTGGTTGCGGGTTCAAGTCCCGTCCGAGACAAATTCTTGTTTACACATGTAACTCGGCATCCGACGCATTTGTCAATTAAAATCTTAGTTAAGATATTAAAAAGCGACATCGTAGGCTCGTTAGTTTTCTTAGTGAAATATGTTGAGTGACAGCATTTTATAGTGGAAATTGAACTCGTTTTCTTCATCAAATGTTTTCTTTAATATAAGTCGTAGAAGGCGACACTTCGATCGCCGCCCAGGAGTGCGATTTTTGAATCTCATTCGCTGAGTTCAGCAGTTGAAAATGTCAAAATTACTGTGGAGATACGAATCATTCTACTGCTGATTTGACTTTAAAAAATCGCACTCCTGAAGTATGATATTTGAAAGTCACATCAGCAGTAGAAAGATGCGTATCTCCACAGTAATTTTGACATTTTCAACTGCTGAACTCAGCGAATGAGATTCAAAAATCGCACTCCAGGCCGACCCATACCAATATGTTTTTTAAGAACTGCCTCCGTGGTCTAGTGGTTTAGACTCTAAAACTTTAGAGCATTGGGCTCTCGACATGGAGGTCGTGGGTTCGATTCTCACGGGGGATACCTAGTGATATGTCACTTTGTGCGTTTTTCCCCAGTTGGTTAAGTTTTTGCATGCTGAATCACCTGATTGTCTGAAAAAGAAAAATGATTCCGTGCTTCGGATGGCACGTTAAGCCGTTGGTCCCGGCTACTGTCTCTGATGGTAGTAGTCGTTACATAAAAACCACTTCAGAGGCCGTAAGGCGGTCTGAAACTCTGACACCAGGGTTCTGCCCACACGATAAGAAAGAAAGAACGAATTTACGATTAGTAATACTGAATGATTTCAACTTTAATGCTATGATCAGAGGCCATGTGCCCCCTCTCACTAACATTTAATATAAATCTAAAAATATTCAACAATGTAGCTCTTAGTACTTTCAATGAGAATTATAATGGATGCTGTAGCGCAATCAGTGTTAGAAAAACAAATTTAAAACTTCTGAACTCGTGTGCACAAACAGTGAAGCAACTATACAGGTTCAAACTTAATATGTGGACGGTAATTAAGGGGATGATCAGACCATCAAACTGAACAACTTTCCCTATGAGACCAATGTCGAAATCACGTCAATAATATCAGCTGTTCCATTACAGAACTGCAATCCTACTCGACCCAAATACGGACGAAAGATTTTTTGAAGTGAAAACTTCTTTAGCGGCGTTGTGCACTTTTTGGGATGGTTAAAAATATATTAAACTTGCGTCAGGACCGTGACGTCACGTGACCTGATCGAAAATTCGTAAGACGTGACGTAAGATTTTGGGATGGGTAAACAATGTTAAACTCGCGTCAGGACCGTGACATCACGTGACAATTCGTAAGATCTCTTAGTTTTCACTTCTGCCGGCACTCCCGGAGTGCGACCCGTTGTTTTTTTTCGCTAATTGTTGGTCCCATAGAGAAAGTTATTCTATGTGATGGTCTGATCATCCTCTTATAAACTGTAAAATAAAGTTGGACAGATCCGTACCGGTACTGAAACCCTATCATGAGCTTGTCCGACACGCTCTTGGCTGATTTTTTTATCAACTACAGTTTCAGATTTTGGTGGGGTCTATTTTTCTTTCCTACGACAGTTTTGTGACGCAGACTGTATCTATCTGTGTGACTGTAATAATCTAGCCCTTAATATAGGTTGACTTATGATTAGCTCTAGACAGCTATAACATTATGTAACCCATGTAATTACACTGCCATACATACCTACATGCAATCGTTGGCTCTGTGGACCTTCGGTCACACTTTGAACACTCAAAAAAAATTCAAAATTCAAAATTTTTTATTCAAAATAATATCATAATATAGATAGCTTTTTGACGTCATTTTTTGACTCTACCACCGCGTCGGAAGGTGTTCCGTTGAGAGAAGATGCGGCCAGAAACTCTACAACAAACATCTTTTAAACAAAACAAAATGTACAAAGTACAATTAAAATACAATATTGCATTACATAGTGTAAAATTGTCAAGACCAGACATTTTGGTCATTCAAATAATCATCGAGTTTATAGTAACCTTTTTTGCAGAGGACTTGTTTAACATGGGACTTAAACTTTCTGTCTGGTAAGTTTAGAATATCCTCTGGTATCTTATTATCTGTCATTACCTGTCATTTCATGCAAATGGGATAAATTTGCAAGAAGATGAAAACATGTGCGATACTGAGTGAGTGAGCGAGACGATACGCAATTTTTTGCATTTTCCGCCAGGTTTCCTACCAAGCGGGGTGAGGTTAAAATTGGTAGCAGGGAGCGTCCGTACTTGTAGTACTTTATACTCTTTCTTATAGATCCAGAGCCCCCAACGGTCTAGGGCCTAAACGTATAGGAAAGCTGGATTCAGTCTAGCTCGAAAATAGACGCCAAAGTACATCATTTAGCCTCGGTCTTATGACTCAAAGCGGTCACTGAAATTTTTTACAGCGGTCAGACAATCGCGAAAAAATGGGGTCTGGGCCTAAACATATAGGAAACGAACTTGATGCATTTAAAGAAAGAGCCCTCTTAGGACAATACCACAGCATATTTAGTTTTTCTCAAATCGGTCACTGTTCAAAATCAGACCGGGGTTGAAAATCGAAAAAAATGGGTCTTGGGCCTAAACATATAGGAAATGTCAAACCAACTTGGATCAAAAGAACACACTTTACCCATCACGAAAAACCCGGTCTTACATGGCAGATCGGTCACCTTTCCAGAATCAGACCACTTTTATAATATAGTAAAAATGACAGATATCTCGACAATGGTTAATGATAGAAAAAATTTGTTACGAACAAAATTGTTGGAAATTTAATGTTTTTTAAGTTTGTAGTAGCTTTGTTCACAATTTGATGCATAAGAGACGAGATATTTGTAAAAACTTAATAATTAAAATAGTAATAGACAGATATCTCGACAACGGTTGATGATAGGAAAAGTTTGTTCAAGACACAATTGTAGAAAATATTATGTTCTACAAGTTTTGTTATAACTTTGTTCACAATTTGATGCATACGAAACGAGATATTTGCAAAAATTAATTAATTAAAATAGTAATAGACAGATATCTCAAAAACTGTTGATGATAGGAAAAGTTTTTTAACATACAATTGTAGATAATGCTATGTTCTACAGGTTTTTTAATAACTTTGTTCACAATTTGATCCATACGAAACGAGATATTTGCAAAAAATAATTAATTAAAATAGTAATAGACGATATCTCCACAACGGTTGATGATAGAAAAGTTTGTCTAGGATACAATTGTAGATAATGTTATGTTCTACAAGTTTAGTTGTAACTTTGTTCACAATTTGATGCATACGAAACGAGATATTTGCAAAAAATAATTAATTAAAATAGTAATAGACGATATCTCCACAACGGTTGATGATAGAAAAGTTTGTCCAGAATACAATTGTAGATAATGTTATATTCTACAAGTTTTGTAATAACTTTGTTCACGATATGATGCAAAAGAAACGAGATATTTGTAAAACTAAATAATTAAAAAATAGTAATAGACAGATATCTCAACAACGGTTGATGACAGACAAAGTTTGTCTAATAAAATTGTTGATAATGCTGTTCTACAAATTTCGTTATAACTTTCTTTACAATGCTTTCTTTGCACGCTGGACTGCCAAGCCAGGGTCCTGGGTTTGAATCTCGGTTCGGTCATGAATGTTATATGTTTGTGCCGTTGCTGTATGTTGTTCCCATAACAAAAAGCCTAAGGCTTAATCATTACAATGTATGTGTCTGTGAGCGTTATTTATTTATTTAATGCTAATGTATAGAAAACGAGATATGTGCAAAAACTAATTATTAAAAATAATAACAAACAGATATACCGAAAGCGGTAGAAAAAGAATTTTCAGAATAAAATTGTTGATAATTGTTTGTTCTACAAGTTTTGTATTAACTTTTTAAATTGTATGCATAAAAAACGAGATATTTGCAAAAAACTAACTCGGTCACAATTATTATTTCAACAAAATTATCCAGTTTAAGATAAAAAATTCATTTACTCATTTGTCTAATCTAACATTAATTGCTTGTTGTGGAGTATTAAGAGTTTCTCTTTTTACCGGTACCAATGCCAATAATTTTTTTCATTCCATTCCTATGAATGAAATCGTGAACAAATTTATTACAAAACTTGTTGAACATACAGTTTCCTACAATTTATTTTGTACAAATTTCTTATATCATTAACCGTTGTGGAAATATATTTGTTATTATTTTAATTAATTAATTTTTGGAAACATCTCGTTTTGTATGCATCAAATTATTAACAAAGTTATAACTAAACTTGTAGAACATACAATTATCTACAATTTTATCTTGACCAATTTTTTTCTATCATCAATCGTTGTCGGGATATCTGTTTGTTATTATTTTTAATAATTAGTTTTTGCGCAGATCTCGTTATTCTATAAATAGAATTTATTGTAAACAAAGTTATAGCCAAATTTGTAGAACAGCATTATCTACAATTTTATTAGACAAACTTTTTCTGTTATGAACAGTTGTCGATATATCTGTCTACTACCTTTTTATTTATTTAGTTTTACAAATATTTCGTTTCTTTTGCATCAAATCGTGAACAAAGTTACTAAAAACTTGTAGAACTTAACATTATCTACAATTGTATCCTGGACAAACTTTTTCTATCATCAACCGTTGTGGAGATATCGTCTATTACTATTTTAATTAATTATTTTTTGGAAATATCTCGTTTCGTATGCATCAAATTGTGAACAAAGTTATTAAAAAGACTGTAGAACATAACATTATCCACAATTTTATGTTAAAAAACTTTTCCTATCATCAACAGTTTTCGAGATATCTGTCTATTACTATTTTAATTAATTCGTTTTAGCAAATATCTCGTTTCGTATGCATCAAATCGTGAACAAAGTTATAACAAAACTTGTAGAACATAATATTGTCTACAATTGTGTCCTGAACAAACTTTTCCTATCACCAACCGTTGTCGAGATATCTGTCTATTACTATTTTAATTATTTAGTTTTACAAATATCTCGTTTCTTTTGCATCATATCGTGAACAAAGTTATTACAAAACTTGTAGAATATAACATTATCTACAATTGTATTCTGGACAAACTTTTCTATCATCAACCGTTGTGGAGATATCGTCTATTACTATTTTAATTAATTATTTTTTGCAAATATCTCGTTTCGTATGCATCAAATTGTGAACAAAGTTACAACTAAACTTGTAGAACATAACATTATCTACAATTGTATCCTAGACAAACTTTTCTATCATCAACCGTTGTGGAGATATCGTCTATTACTATTTTAATTAATTATTTTTTGCAAATATCTCGTTTCGTATGGATCAAATTGTGAACAAAGTTATTAAAAAACCTGTAGAACATAGCATTATCTGCAATTGTATGTTAAAAAACTTTTCCTATCATCAACAGTTTTTGAGATATCTGTCTATTACTATTTTAATTAATTAATTTTTGCAAATATCTCGTTTCGTATGCATCAAATTGTGAACAAAGTTATAACAAAACTTGTAGAACATAATATTTTCTACAATTGTGTCTTGAACAAACTTTTCCTATCATCAACCGTTGTCGAGATATCTGTCTATTACTATTTTAATTATTAAGTTTTTACAAATATCTCGTCTCTTATGCATCAAATTGTGAACAAAGCTACTACAAACTTAAAAAACATTAAATTTCCAACAATTTTGTTCGTAACATAGTCTTATCGAACATAGTCTTATTTGCTGATGATACTTCTCTTATTTTCAAAACAAGTAGAAAGGCGCAAGATGTTGATGATATTAATGACAACGTAAATGACACTCTACGACAAGTTCTGAACTGGTTCAGTGTTAATAATCTTGCTTTAAATGCAAAGAAAACTAAATGTATTAAATTCACTCTACCAAACGTTATAAATAATGAAAATAATATAACTTTAGATAATGATATATTGCATTTCACAAGTAATACTGTATTTTTAGGGATAAAGATTGACTCGAGGCTGCAATGGGGTCCACATATAGAAACCCTAGCGGGTAGGCTGAGCTCGGCAGCTTATGCAGTTCGAAAAATTAGACAGCTAACTGATATAGCTACTGCAAGACTCGTATACTTCAGCTACTTCCACAGTATCATGTCTTATGGTATTTTGCTGTGGGGCCGTGCTACAGACGTCGAGGCTATCTTTATCCTTCAAAAGCGGGCAATTCGAGCCATTTATAATCTACGTTGTCGAAACTCACTACGAGATCTTTTTAAAGATATCAGTATTTTGACTTTCTACAGTCAATATATTTACGAAAATATTTTATATGTTCGAAAAAATTTGTCTCTCTTTCCCAAAAACAGTGACGTTCATAATTACAATACAAGAAATAAAAATAAATTAGTATTCCCACATTTTCGACTCAGTAAAGTCAACACATCTTTCATGGGGCACTGTATACGCTTTTATAATAAGATACCAGAGGATATTCTAAACTTACCAGACAAAAAGTTTAAGTCTCATGTTAAACAAGTCCTCTGTAAAAAAGGTTACTATAAACTCGATGATTATTTGAATGACCAAAATGTCTGGTCTTGACAATTTTACACTATGTAATGCAATATTGTATTTTAATTGTACTTTGTACATTTTGTTTTGTTTAAAAGATGTGTGTTGTAGAGTTTCTGGCCGCATCTTCTCTCAACGGAACACCTTCCGACGCGGTGGTAGAGTCAAAAAATGACGTCAAAAAGCTATCTATATGATATATTTTGAATCTAATTTTGAATAAAAAATTTTGAATTTTGAATTTTGAATAACAAATTTTTTCTATCATTAACCATTGTCGAGATATCTGTCATTTTTACTATACACCACTAGTTTTTAATTACTAACGTAACTTTAAGGGTGTATTCAGACCATGAATCTAAACAACTTTCCCATAGAAACATGGGTCGAAAAACGTAAAAAATTTTTGGACCTCCCATAGAAAATCGATCGGCCGATCCGCACTTTTGTATGGAAGGTCCAAAAATTTTTCTCATTTTTCGATCCATGTTTCTTAGGGAAAGTTGTTCAGATTCATGGTCTGAATACACCCTTAAAGTTATGTTAGTAATTAAAAACTAGTGGTGTATTATAAAAGTGGTCTGATTCTGGAAAGGTGACCGATCTGCCATGTAAGACCGGGTTTTTCATGATGGGTAAAGTGTGTTCTTTCGATCCAAGTTGGTTTGACATTTCCTATATGTTTAGGCCCAAGACCAATTTTTTTCTTTTTTCAACCCCGGTCTGATTTTGAACAGTGACCGATTTGAGAAAAACTAAATATGCTGTGGTATTGTCCTAAGAGGGCTCTTTCTTTAAATGCATCCAGTTCGTTTCCTATATGTTTAGGCCCAGACCCCATTTTTTCGCGATTGTCTGACCGTTGTAAAAAATTTCAGTGACCGCTTTGAGTCATAAGACCGAATTCAAAATTCAAATTCAAAGACCGTTGTAAAAAATTTCAGTGACCGCTTTGAGTCATAAGACCGAGACTAAATGATGTACTTTGGCGTCTATTTTCGAGCTAGACTGAATCCAGCTTTCCTATACGTTTAGGCCCTAGACCGTTGGGGGCTCTGGGTCTATTATTGGCTATGTGCGAAGTGGGTGTTGGGAACTGTCAAGTCGATCGCAGCGCCCGGGGTGGCAGAAATTTGTACTTTTGCCGGCAAGCTGTGAAAATATGCTTGAATCTATGCAAATCCGCACACTAACTTTACACGAAATCTCTAAAACTGTCAGACTGCAAACTTAAAATTTGGCATGGAAGTTTCTATTGGCATCTAGATGCTCACTTAAAAAAGCTTGTCGCTTGATGCGGTAAAAGTACTGAGGTAAAAGTTTGTATGGTAATTCCGATACAAATTAGTTTTTGTCCGTGGCTTCGTCCGCATCCGCTCCCGTCATCGTACCGGAATAAAATATAAGCTAGCTTTTGCGACTAATAATAAGCTTTTAAATATAATAAGTTTTATCAAAATCGGTGCAGTCGTTTTGGCAGAATCCTCGAACAAACACAGACTTTTACAGTACTATAGTAGACTATAATAGTGTAAATAATTCACGGCTGTCTGAAAAAGTTCTGTCAGTACGCCGCGCTAGTGTGGCGCTAGTGTCGTGCACATAGCCAATACTGTCCTTCGGTATTGGAAACTATCACCAAAGAACACTTCACTTCCACTTCATACTAACTGGCACGCACTGACAAGACGCTAGCTCGTGTATGCTGTGTGCGAGTGAGAGAGGAATGGACCTCTGCTTACTAGTCCACAGTGGATATGATTGCCGCATAACGCGAATGCGAGCATGCGCGCATCACAATTATCTCTTTTTGTCGCTTTACGTGTGTGGCATGCTAGTCCCACAGGATTGAGGGATGACATCAATCACACATCACACACACACACACACACACACACACACACACACACACACACACACACACACACCCACACACACACAACACACACACACATCACACACACATCTGGAAGATAATGATCATGGAATTAAGTTTGGGAGTGGCGCTATCACTTTCAATGACATTTGGGAAATTCGTAGACTAAAAACAGGAATTGCTTTAATCATTACTCTACTTTTCCGCACCTTTAACTAAATAGATAAAACCTTTTCTAGATATCACTGCCAAAGTAGTCCAAACGGAAAAGTAGTCGAAATGGAATACATCAGTAAACTATTGGTCAAGTAAGCAATTTAGGAAAGAGGACGAATTAGAAAAAATACACCTTCTGAACATAAAACGTAGAGTCAAAAGCAGTCTAGATACGCAGGATATTTTTAGTAATGTCAAGGAATTAGTCGCTGAGACAGACACCCGTTTGACCCTCCCTCATGTGATGTACTCTGCTCAGAGGAGCAGAGTACATCACACACATCATCAGGAGTAGAGACTCACACGGATGCAGTGACTATAACCGGCAGCCACATGGTGAGGGCATCAGACATGTTGACGATAGTCTGAAGGAATTAGTCGCTGAGACAGACACCCGTCTGACCCTCATGTGATGTAACTCCGCACCTCTACTCACACGGATGCAGTGAGTGACTATAACCGGCAGCCGCACGGTGAGGGCATCAGACATGTTGACGATAGTCTGAAGGAATTAGTCGCTGAGACAGACACCCGTCTGACCCTCATGTGATGTAACTCCGCACCTCTACTCACACGGATGCAGTGAGTGACTATAACCGGCAGCCACACGGTGAGGGCATCAGACATGTTGACGATAGTCTGAAGGAATTAGTCACTGAGACCACCCGTCTGACCCTCATGTGATGTAACTCCGCACCTCTACTCACACGATGCAGTGACTGTAACCGGCAGCAACATGGTGAGGGCACCAGATATGTTGTCGATTGTTCGAAGAAATTAGTCGCCTTTTGCGACACCCTGAGGGCCCCGTCTTTTGGGTTCAGTGCTATTTGAAGCGACAAAGCGTAATAATACCTAGACCTTCGGTATCTGATCGCTGATATGTTTTTTTAAATCAACTAGCTGACCCGGCAGACGATGTCCTGCCATTTTTCCTACCCTACACCTACGCTACACCTACCCTACATCTTCCCTACACCTATCCTACACCTACCTCTACCATTATAGATTTTAGTAATAAAATTATAACTCTCTTTTGTAAGACATACAAGTTGTGTTTTACTGATAGGCTTAAAACCTGTATTCCTAAGGTATTAAGGTTTTAAATACAATCGTTAGTTATCGGCGTTGCGTCAAGACCACTCCTTCGCTAAAGATGGTCACCTAACACACTTATTCACTCGTTCACCTTATGCGTATGTGTACTTTTACTAGAACTGTGTCAACTGCCTTTTAACTCGTCGATAAGCGATTATCTAGGCGTGCCATTAGCAAACTCATTTAATGTTAATAAAGTGTGTTTTTGTCTGTAATAAATAAGCTTACACGGATGGATGCAGCAGCAACTTTAGGTTTTTACTACTATATTATTTATTTTTATTTGATTGACATGGTTGACAACTAGGTTCCATTTATGCATGTTGTTTTAACATATTAAAAGTTTCACTTTTAGCAATCTATAACAAGAATCTTAAGCTCCACGAAAAGTTATATTATCTACTTTTATGAAACAATCATTAACACATTGTGTCTTTTTGTTACAGATCAACAATACGGGGCTCAAGCACGCACCCTGGGGCACCCCGAACATGTCACGCCAAACTTCCCATCGGGCGACGCAAATTCTAATACAATTTACTCAAACCCCGCCCCAAATAACAACCCAAGTCCCCTAAACTATCAACAAAACAAAAAAATCGAAAAATCAAACGAAAAACCATGCGTTACCCAATCAAAGGCTTCCGTCAAAACTGAAGACGATTTCGATGTAAACGAATACTTCGCTAGGCTTCAAGGCACTCGATACGTCAGTGCTCCTCTGAACCAAAACGTTAATTTAGAAGCTACAGAAGAGAATTTAGAAGAGATTAATCTTAACGAAGAAAAGAATCAAGAAAAGGGACCTATAGAAGTCCCACAAAGTTTGACAGCGGATATTGCTCAAAATTTCTCTCAACTACCGCAAGTGTTGCCTCAAGTGGCCAGCGCAGTTTTTAGTTCGTTTTCGAGTATGTTGAATATGAGGAGTAGGGAGCAGACTCCTGAGGAGAGGCCAGGGCAGCAGGAGGTCAGGAATGAGGCTACAACAGTAGCTCTGATGGGTGTCAGTGATGTTGAAGTTAAGGATGTTGCTCCGCCGCCTAAAGAGATGAATATTGGTGGTGAGTACTTTCATGTGATTGTTTTTTTTGAAGTATTTAGTAAATCTCTCTTCGGTCATATACAGGGTGCAAGGAAAAGTATCATTAACCTTTAAACCACATATTCTACCCATCAAACAAACAGATCGGAGCAACTAAAAAATCTGCTGTTCCATACTAAACTGCAATGCCTACTCAACTCAAACGTATGGAACAGTCGATTTTTTTTGTTCCGACATGTTTGCTCCCATTGTAAAAGTTGTTAAATTTTATGGTTTACCCATAAAATTTAACAACTTTTATGTGTATGTGGTTTAAAGGTTAATGATACTTTTCCTTACACCCTGTCATTTAATTCATCATCATAATTTTTAATAAAAAAAAATCATCAAAGCCTGTACAGGGTGAAATTGATATAATTGGCATCCTTTTAAACTAAGAGTCTACCCATCAAACTGAACAACTTTCACTATGGGAGCAAACCGATCGGAGCAACAAAAAATCTGCACTCCCATACTAAACTGCAATGCCTACGCGACACAAATGTATGCAACAGCTGTTTTTTGTTGTTGCTCCGATTCCTTTGCTGCCATAGTAAAAGTTGTTCAGTTTGATGGGTAGACTCTTAGTTTAAAAGGATGCTAATGATATCAATTTCACCCTGAATACGTCCCACTGCAGGGCACATGCATGCATTAGGAAGGGTGTATGGGGCGTTAGTCCACTCTATAGCTCCATACAGCTCAGTCAGTAGGATACCTGCATGCTGAAGGGATTTAGTAGACATTACATAAGCACCAGAAATTCTTCTTCAGCGTATGCTGGAGGTTTCCATCATCTCACGTAAAATATTTGTTAGATTTTCTCAATGAATTATTTGAACCAGACAAGCCTCTACTTCAACTATAAACAAACATTCTGTTATAGTTTATATCAAAATAGGAACTAAGGTTATCTGTGGTATTGTCTATGCTACGATGTAACTTCCGTTCGTTCTTAAAAAAATAAAAAGTTGTTCATTCGCTCGTCAGCAAAGTTAGCACGTTGTTTTATTTTCAGAAGTCCAGAACTCTAATTATTATTAAAATCACAGGTTATGGGCAACAGATTAGTTTAAAAATAGTAATTAGTAGTGTTTCAATTCAGTGTTGGCAGTTAGGAAGTGAGTCGAGTGCAAAATAGTGGCAATGACGTCGCACTTTCTAGTCAACGTTCCGAAGTTGAAAGGACGCGAAAACTACAGAGAATGGCTCTTCGCCGCGGAGAATTTTCTTGTACTTGAAGGCATGAAGCATTGTGTTCGGCCAGATACAGCAAAAGTACCAGAAGCCGCAGATGACGAAAAAACCATGGCTAAACTGATATTAACAATTGATCCGACGCTATATGTACATATCAAGGAGGTAAGGACTGCAAAGGAACTATGGGAGAAGCTGAAGGCATTGTTTGACGACTCAGGCTTCACGAGGAGGATAAACCTGCTGCGTAACCTAATTTCCATACGGCTGGAAAATTGCAGTTCTATGACTTCGTATGTTACTCAAATAGTTGAAGGCGGTCAAAAACTAAGTGGTACAGGATTTAGTATCAGTGACGAGTGGATCGGGTGTTTATTATTGGCAGGATTAACAGATAAGTTTAGTCCGATGATCATGGCTATTGAGCATTCCGGAATTTCGATCACAACGGACGCCATTAAAACGAAGTTGTTGGATATGGAAACGGAAGTGACCGAGAATGGGAATGAAGTTAGCAGTGCATTTGCGAGTTGGAAAAAGTGGCAACATAGAAACAAAAATAAGTCTATGGGTGGAGGTAGCAAAGATGGCTCCGTAAACGCACCGAAGGCAAACGTCAAAACGCCTGTCAGTGTCAAGTGTTACAGATGTAAACAAAGCGGACATTACCGAAACCAGTGCCCGGAAAATTCTTTTGATGATAATGATAAGAAAACTCCGCGAAAGCAGACAAACGCTTTTAGTGCCGTGTTTTTGAGCAGTCATTTTAACAAAAACGAGTGGTACATAGACTCGGGCGCTAGTATGCACTTAACTGCTAACGAAAAGTGGGTTGTGAATCCCGTTTATCAAGAAAATAAGGAGATCATCGTTGCAAATAACACCAAAGTACGTGTATCGTGTACCGGCGATGTAAATATTGTGACTGAAACCGATCAGTGCGAATTTGATGTGCCAGTTAAAGAAGTTTTGTGTGTGCCAGATTTGACCACAAATCTATTGTCTGTGAGCCAGTTGATACGTAATGGCAATAAAGTGTTGTTCACGAGCACTGGCTGCAATATGTACAATGCAGTTGGACAATTGGTGGCAGAGGCGACACTAGTTAACGGAGTCTACAAGCTGAGAATGCCTGAAAGCGTGTTGGCAGCCTCAGCAGTATCAGGAGACGTCTGGCATCGCAGATTGGGTCACGTCAACAGCAACTATCTCAACGAAATGTCAACTGCTGTTGAAGGCATGAGACTTGAAGCAAAGGTTGATATAAATAAGTCAACTTGTCCAGTCTGCTGTGAAGGTAAGCAGTGCCGTTTACCGTTCGATCATGTTGGAACGCGAAGCAACGATATACTACAAACGATTCATAGCGATATTTGTGGGCCGATGGAGAATATATCTATTGGTGGTTCCAGATACTTCATTTTGTTTGTGGACGATTACAGTCGCATGACATTTATATATTTCTTAAAACGGAAAAGCGAAGCCCTGGCTTGTTTTAAGGATTTTAAAGCAAATGTTGAGAATCAAACCAACAAGAGAATTAAAACTCTGAGGAGTGACAATGGTCTCGAGTTTTGCAACAAAGAGTTTGATTCATGTTTAAAGAAGGAAGGTATAATTCATCAGAGAACAAACGCTTATACTCCAGAGCAAAACGGATTGTGTGAACGTTTTAATCGCACAATTGTAGAAAAGGCTCGATGTCTTTTATTCGACGCTGACATGGGCAAGGAGTTTTGGGCTGAAGCCGCGAATACGGCAGTCTATCTTCAAAATCGTATTGTGGCTACGGGATTAAATGGCAAAACACCATTTGAAATGTGGACAAATACTAAGCCAAACATTAATCATCTTAGGATATTTGGCAGCAAAGTTATGGTTCACGTGGCCAAAGAAAAACGGCAGAAATGGGATAAGAAGTCAGAAGAACACATTTTAGTTGGATATCCCGAAGATGTAAAAGGATACAGAGTTTATAATCCCAGAACCAAAAGCATTACTACGAGCCGCGATGTCATAATTATCGAAGATATGAAGAATTTAGAGAGTACCATTCCAGTAAATGAGGATACAGTGGATATTGAAGAAAGCTCAGATTCAGTGGGGGACACTGATGAGAATAAGGTACGTACATTGTCAGAAGAATTGTTATCTGACAGTGATGAGTCATATTATGTTCCGAGTGAATATGAGGATGCTGACGACCTACCTAAAGGAAGCTGTAAGCCTACTAGGATAAAAAGAAAACCAGAGCGATATGGATTCAACATATGTATTGATGATCAAATGTTGGATGATGCTAGTGGTTTGTCGCTGGAAGAAGCATTGAGAGGACCTGAAAAGGAAGAATGGTTAAAAGCAGTTAATGAAGAACTTCAGTGTTTTGAACAAAATAGTGCGTGGGAGTTGGTAGACACTCCGGCTACTGGTACAATAGTGAAGTGTAAGTGGGTTCTGAGAAAGAAATATAACAGTGATAAAAGTGTTCGTTATCGTGCGCGACTTGTAGCGAAAGGATTCATGCAGAAACAAGGTATCGATTATGTGAACACTTTCTCTCCTGTTGTTAGGCACACTACACTGAGAATGCTATTTGCGTTATCTGCACAGATTGGTTTGGATATAACGCATCTAGACATTACTACAGCATTCTTGAATGGGGACCTTGAGGAGACGATTTATGGGCCATTATTTTATTAAAGGACCAATTTGGATTCAATTTTTAGAATTTTATTGTAAAAATTGTATCGATATTTTTTAAACGTTTTATGTAGATTTTTGTTCATTATTGTTTATAGTAATCATTAGTGGCATTTGCAGCGATGTTTTCTTGTTACTTCCTATATTTACTGATGGTTATTCAAGGAAGGGCGAGGAAAAACAACAACTGCGTTACTTTCATACAAAATTAAGTTTTATTGTTAGGAACATTTATTTAGCTTCGAAAACATATCAAATATAAAGTTATCACAGTAAATGATAATATTATAATGTTAAATCACTAATAGTCTCAGTCTAATGACTTCTTTTAAAATTAAGTTTGCCACTGCGTTACTAAACTTTAAATTAAAATGTAAGATTTTTAGAAAATGGGACTAAATAATAACAAGCTATGCTCAAGGTTTTAGGAATAGCTTCAAATAAGGATAATATTGGATGTTATTTTAAATTAATGGTTCTGTATGAATATAAATTAGCTGTATGGCACTCAATGCTTTCAGGAAAAGAGGGACAAAAAGTAACGCAGAGGTAAAAAAAGTAACGAAGTGGTATCTTGATCACAGTATTTTGTACTTTATTCAAGTCAAACTAATAAACACAGTGTTTTTTATTACCTTAAAGACTAATAATTACAGTATTTTGTACTTAAACTATTAAAAACATGAGAAAACAATCATAAGGTGCTAAAAATTACATTAGATACCATAACCCCCGTGATTATGACACATACTGTTTGCTTAGAGCTAGAGCTAAGACTGCTCTGGATGTATGCTTTGAGTGTTATATTTCCCGAATCGAGGACAGCCTCAAATCGGACGTGAAGGCTTTTTGGAGATACACAAAATCAAAAAAAGTTACTAGCTGCTACCCAAGTCAAATGTTTTACGATAACGATTCAGCAGATAACGGTTCCGGCATCGCTAATATGTTTGCTAAGTTTTTCTCTAGTGTCTACCGCAACAATCAATCGACTAATTACACTCCTGATTTCCCTCAGTCTAGCAGCGGTTTGTCTAGAATAGATATCTCCGATAAATCGATTGAATTTGCTATCAAAAAATTGGATACACATAAAGGAGCCGGTTTTGATGGGATCCCTCCAATTTTTGTAAAGCGCTGTTCTTCTTGCTTGGTGAAACCACTGGGTGTAATTTTTAACAAGTCATTGAACAGTGGCTGTTTTCCGGATTTATGGAAAATTTCTAAAATAGTACCTTTATATAAAACAGGCAACAAAAATGACGTCTCAAACTACCGACCCATCAGCATTCTAAGTTGTTTTTCAAAACTGTTCGAGAGTCTTGTTTATGGATATATTTACAATCATGTCATTAGCGCAATAAGCCCATACCAGCACGGCTTTATACAATCTCGGTCAACGGTTACGAATCTGTTATCATATTCACATTACTTAAGTGCGACTTTCAACGAAAGAGGCCAAACTGATGCCATATATACTGACTTTTCAAAGGCATTCGATAGAGTTGACCACAATATTCTCTGTATCAAGGCAGAACACCTCGGAATACACGGGTCTCTCTTGCGATGGCTCCGGGCTTATTTGCTGAACCGTACTCAGTTGGTAACATTGTACGGATATGAATCGCTACCATTCATTGCAGAATCAGGAGTCCCACAAGGGTCGAATCTCGGCCCTCTATTGTTTTTAATATTCATTAATGACCTATTGGGATCTCTTAAGTGCGAATGTCTAGCTTATGCGGATGACATAAAAATATTCCGTAGAATTGTTTCTACTCATGATTCTGATCTATTGCAGACTGACATGGATGCGATCGTAGCTTGGTGTTCTAATAACAACATGTCACTCAACGTAGGAAAATGCCAAAGTATCACCTTCACTAGGAAAATTAACAAAATCAATTTTCATTATCATATTGACCAAGTACTTTTGGATCAAGTTAATGTCGTTAAGGATTTGGGAATCTGGTTGGACTCCGAGTACTCATTTCGTGCACATTTCGACTCTGTAGCATTAAAGGCAAAAAAAACGTTAGGATTCGTCTTGCGGACCACACGGCCATTTAAAAGATCTAGCTCCATTCTGACTCTTTATGTATCCTTAGTCCGAAGCATAATAGAGTACGGCAGTGTTATCTGGTCACCTTTCTATGATATACACAAGGAAATGCTTGAATCGGTTCAAAGGCGGTTTCTTCGTATTTTGTCCTTTAAATTCGGTCTAAGACGATCTTTACCTACCTACAACGATAGGCTGAGTAAATTTAATCTGGACTCATTGCAGTCGAGGCGTCAAATCAGTGACTTGAAAACTTTATATAAAATAGTAAACTCTAAGCTCGATACGGATATTCTACGCTACGTTTCGCTTAGACCTAACATTAGATCCACTCGTAGACAGGATTTGTTTTCTATCCCTAATACCACCATTAATGTATCTTATAATAGTCCTTTGATACGCATGTGCCGGTTATATAATGATCATTGTAAGAGCCTTGATATTTTCTATCAAAGCCCAGGACAGTACGCAAGCTCTGTTAAGCTGCTGATACGCCAAGAATTGTAGTTAACTAAGTTTTTGCTTCCGTTTTTAATGTGTAACAAGTTTCTTAAATTTTCTGGTCAAATTAAATTATTCATGTACTTATTCATATACCAACCTACCTAGCTCATAATGTTTAAAAGTTTAATTTAGCACGTGTAGTTAATTCGTAACAATGTATTAGAATGCTGTGCGCAGTCATAATTGAGGTGCAAATTTGATGTAATTTAATGTGTAATATTTTTAAGATCGAGTGTTAGTTTGTACTTTGTTACTGTGCCAAATAAATAAAAATAAAAAAAAAAATAAAAAAAAAATCAAACTATAACGAATATAACTCTTCGATACATTATAAACAGGACAACATTAGATAAAACAGCATTTTTTTGTCTCCCCTTCTCCTACTTGTTTTCTTTTACAGTATTCTTGCATCTTTGGTATCTTTTTATGTATTTATTACATTTCTTTTTTAGGTTTTCAATTTCTTCTTGCAATTTCGTATTTTGTGTGTATGATGCTGATCGGTCTCGTCTTTTTCGTCTTCTTCCCCTATAACTTGGACAAACGGGAATTTCGGAACGTGGTGTGGAAACTGGGGTTGCAACCAAAATGGCCGATGCTGCTTTTTGACGCTCTCGACGTTTCTTGTTTAAAATCCCCCATTTGCGTTTAGCAGATGTGTGTTGTCACTGCAGCATGTCTTTTACGAGTTTTTTTAAGCGTGGTAACGTACAAGATGTTTTCTTTCGGCTTCGGCATTCATCCTTTTTCATTTTTTTTCTATAACGCCGTAGTTTTTCAGCCGGTGTTAAAGCCATTGTGTTTGAAGTGTTATACTATAAAAAAATAATGCTCAAATGTAGTATTTTCGTGATAAAATCTGTGATTAATGTTTAAAAAACATAAGGAAAAATGTTTAAAAAACCACTGCGTTACTAAAGCTACAACTATGTTACTTCTGTAGTAACGCAGTGTAGTGGTAACGCAGTTGTAAAAATTGAATGTATTTGAACTTGGTACTTAAATGGATACACTTCCTAAAGATATTACGATACCATCAAGATATTAACTAATTATTACATACTGTGCAATCAATAAAATTATCAGTATCTGGAAAACTCACCGTCCGTCGTTGGTAACTCAGTGGTCTCACAATAAACACACGCGCCTCTCCTTATGACTCTCGGGTAGCTGACTTGCTCAGTTTCCCCGCCCCGCGCAATCCTCCCTATTCCAATATAAATTCATAGCCGATCAAACGATCTTAGCAGCAAAGATGTGTAAAAAGCTTCATTTAAAGTTTAGTTTCCTATGGTAACACTGGGTATCTGCATTTTTTCTTGGCAACGGGGACACGGCGAAAAATATTTAATTATTCGTAAACTGTTAAAGTAAAATTATATTTATTGGCGTTAAAGTAAAGTTCAAACAATGATTCATTACTTAGAACATTCAAATATACTGATGTCTTGGATTTTTTTAAAGCAGTTTAAGTTTATTTCAAGTGACTCGCTTTGAAGGACAGCCAATTTTTATATGAAAAACCACTGCGTTGCCTAAAAAAACAACTGAGTTACCGTAATTTGCAAATAAGTATAGTATTTTACTTCAATTCCTAGGTTTTTCTGAGACGAGTTTCTTATTAGGTAGCTACCAATAACAGTTTTATTTTTAAATTTACCACTTTTACTAACAAAATCGACTTTGTTCAAAGGGGATCGACTATTGTACCCTGAATAAAATAATGGCCCTTATATGCAGAAGCCAGATTGTTTTGAGAGCCCTAATAGTAATGGTAAAGTTTTGAAATTAAAACGCGCAATTTATGGCCTAAAACAATCCTCAAGGGCCTGGTACAAGAAAGTAGATGATTGTCTCATTGATTTGGGTTTCATAAGGTCAAAGATTGAACCTTGTTTGTATACTAAAATGAAAAATAACTGTAAAACAATTGTTACATTATACGTGGATGATTTTTTCATTTTTTCAAATGACACAGTTGAAACCAAGAATTTAAAAGATGTATTAGCTTCTAAGTTTAAACTCAAGGACTTGGGGGAGATTAAACAATGTCTAGGAATGAGTGTTAATGTAGATAAAGCTAACGGTACTGTATCTTTGAGTCAAGAAAATTATGTGAATCAGTTGTTGAGTAAATTTAATATGACAGAAAGTAAAACAGCTGATACTCCTATGGAGGCTAAGTTAAATGTTAATAAAGAAGAGAAATGTAAAGCTCAAATCCCATACCAACAGCTTGTTGGAAGTTTGATGTATCTCGCAGTGTTAACACGACCCGATATTGCATATTGTGTTGGATTTCTAAGTCAGTTTAATAATTGTCACAGTCAGGAACACTGGTCTTATGCAAAGAGAGTGTTAAAGTATTTAAAGAAAACAAAGCATTATGGATTAAAATATAGTAAAAGTGGTAACTGTAAATTAGAAGGTTTTGTTGATGCCGACTGGGGAAATAATGTGGTAGACAGAAGGTCTTATACGGGGTTGTGTTATACTTTAGCTGGGTGTGTTATTTCATGGGAAACCAAGAAACAGAGGACAGTTGCACTGTCGAGCACAGAGGCAGAATACATGGGAATCACAGAGGCTTGTAAGGAAGCAATATACTTGCGTAACTTGTTAAAAGAAATAACTGATAAGTTGTATACTGTGGTTCTGTTTAACGATAACCAGAGTGCAATTAAGCTGTCTGTAAATAATGTCTTTCATAAACGGACTAAGCACATTGACGTGCGTTATCATTTTTGTCGTGACTGTGTTAATGATAAAGTTGTAGAACTTCAGTACTTGAAGACATCCGAAATGCCAGCAGACTTATTTACAAAGAGCTTAAATACTGTGAAACATTTTTACTTTATGAAAATGTTAGGTATTCAAAGTGTGAATTAAAATCCCTATTATTTGTGGTTATTTTTTGATATAGTGGGGGTGTTATAGTTTATATCAAAATAGGAACTAAGGTTATCTGTGGTATTGTCTATGCTACGATGTAACTTCCGTTCGTTCTTAAAAAAATAAAAAGTTGTTCATTCGCTCGTCAGCAAAGTTAGCACGTTGTTTTATTTTCAGAAGTCCAGAACTCTAATTATTATTAAAATCACACATTCAATGACCCAATCACACCATGACCCTGTGATGGCGTAACAAAACGTAACTACATCCGAAAATCACGTAATCACGTAACCCAACGTAAATTACAATAATTCTGCTTTTGTGAGAATGATTGTCGAAGCTTGTTGGGGAATTGTACAATTCGTGGACTTTGATTGAATTAAAACAGCGGAAGATACGGTACTAGCTTCTAGCGTATGGACCGCATAAATTGAGCCCCCGTCGCCTAAGGGTCAGCGCACACCCAGCGTAAATCTGCTCGCGCATGCTCGAGCATGTTCTTTGCAGTCGCGCACACCTAGCGGCAAAATCCGCCGGCGGCAGAGGCGAAATCCGCCGGCGGCAGCGGCGGATGCTCGAGCATGCGCGAGCATGCTCGCGCGTGTTCGAACAGTCTCGCGGATGCTCCCGTGTTGCTACAGTTGACAGTGAATTTTGCAGTTGTGTTTACAATATTTTAAAGTAAAGACGTGCGAAGAGTAATTTTAAAGTATGGTGGACTGGGATTTGGTAATTATTGGGTTACTAGCAGAGGAAGAGGAGCAAGAAGAGCACATCAATAAAATGAAAAGAGGACGACACAAAATTGAAAGAAGAATATGGGCTGAAGCAACCTGGCAAGAAAGATGTACATTTGGGGAATACCACACCCTGTGCTACGGTTTAAAGTTCAAGGGACAGTTATTTTATGACTACTATAAAATGGAATATGAACAATTTGAAAACCTACTAAATCTGCTTCGACCTTTGAGATTTTCATTGTATTTTCAAAAAGAGTTAGATTATTATATATTTTCTGTACTAAATTGCCCTTTTCGGGCTAAAGTAGTTAAAAAATATGCTAGATTTAGTCCGAAACCGGCAGAGGTGGCAACACTTACGACGGATCGCAAGCATCGACACGGGCGTATGCTCGAACATGCTCGAGCATGCGCGAGCATGCGCGAGCATGCTCGCGACTGCTCGCGTCGCCGCGAGGAGCATACGCGAGCATACTCGAACAGACGCTGAAGGGATTTAATCACTTGCAAGCTATTTTCGACTTTATTTCAATGGGAATAGAGTTTATTATCAATTGAATCAATGAAATCTGCTCGCGCATGCTCGAACAGTTTTACGCTAGGTGTGCGCTGACCCTAATTTGACTCAGTCGCAATCCGAGCGGCATTCGCATGACATGCGTGCATGGTT
Source organism: Agonopterix subpropinquella (assembly GCA_922987775.1). Taxonomy (NCBI): domain Eukaryota; kingdom Metazoa; phylum Arthropoda; class Insecta; order Lepidoptera; family Depressariidae; genus Agonopterix; species Agonopterix subpropinquella. Next base: position 4,808,374 of record OV277718.1, on the reverse strand, counting down.
GAGATTACGGCGATACATCGTCTTGCTCGCACGCCACTTGTTCGCGTAAGCGATCTTACAGCGACACTTTGCGGTCGCATACGTAGGCTCGCACACTTTACGGTCGCGCGACCCTCCGCGACACTTGGCGATCGCAAAGTGTCGTTCGTCTGTAAGAGCGCTAATTATGTATTACTATACAGGGTGGTCCAAATAGTGACGTCAACAAATTTTTTTTAGATTCCTCACACCTGGGGGTATCCAAAAATACCCCATGTATGTTCCGCGATTTTTTGTAGTTTAGAAGTTATGAATTTTTAAAGGTATTTTTGAGAATTTTCTACCAGAGCGGCTTAAAACTGTCATAACTTTTTTCATAGCATGAATTTTTTAAATTTTATTTTTGTAACATGATTGTCTGAAAACACTCTTTTACACGTAAAATAATCAGCAACACAACATCCACACAAGCTACCGAAAAAAGGGTCCAAACTGAAAACTTTAGGTTTGAGTTGCACGGAGCAAAATTTTCAAAGTTCTCTTAAAAATACAAAATGGAAGTTCCATAGGTTAAAACTAATTTTAAAAACTTCGGTGATTATTCAACTTACCATGCAAGAAATAATAAGTGGTTCTTAATAGGCCATTTTACGCTGGAATCGGCATCCAAAGTTAATTAGGTTGAAAATCCGCTAAGAAAAAATGTTGTTCCAAAAAATAGTTTTAGTAATATTTTTTATTCTTATGGCTAACATTAGTCGAATATTGTCAAAAACATTTAAATAAACTGAAATTCTACGATCAGTGACGCATTTTTGTTAGTGACTAAATCATGGTATTTTTGTGTTATCTTAAAGTCGTTGAATTTTAGTTTATTTAAATGTTTTTGAAAATATTCGACTAATGTTAGCCATAAGAATAAAAAATATTGCTAAAACTATTTTTTGGAACAACATTTTTTCTTAGCGGATTTTCTACCTAATTAACTTTGGATGCCGATTCCAGCGTAAAATGGCCTATTCATAACCACTTATTATTTCTTGTATGGTAAGTTGAATTATCACCGAAGTTTTTAAAATTAGTTTTAACCTATGGAACTTCCATTTTGTATTTTTAAGAGAACTTTGAAAATTTTGCTCCGTGCAATTCAAACCTAAAGTTTTCAGTTTGGACCCTTTTTTCGGTAGCTTGTGTGGATGTTGTGTTGCTGATTATTTTACGTGTAAAAGAGTGTTTTCAGACAATCATGTCACAAAAATAAAATTTAAAAAATTCATGCTATGAAAAAAGTTATGACAGTTTTAAGCCGCTCTGGTAGAAAATTCTCAAAAATACCTTTAAAAATTCATAACTTCTAAACTACAAAAAATCGCGGAACATACATGGGGTATTTTTGGATACCCCCAGGTGTGAGGAATCTAAAAAAAAATTGTTGACGTCACTATTTGGACCACCCTGTATAGCTGTATGTTTCCCTAAGCTGAGAAATAAAATAAAAAAAAATGCAGTTTCTTTCATTATTGATGTATAATATTAAAATTCGTTTGTGTGAGTAAATGTATCTGTGCTAGAAACAGGTCGATTGTTCGTGTACGTAATGTAGGAACGTAACGTATCTTCCGCTATTTTAATTTAATCGAAGTTCATGGATAATTGGTTTTACATACCCATAAACCAATAAGCTATAAGATCCCATAACGAGCCGAACCCTGGACATAAATTTTTGTTTACTGTTTGATTGAACACATTAATATTGCCTTGTAATTATTAACGGTCTCTGTTACGGGTCTATCGCTTACATTTTCCTCCACGATCCTGCCACAGGGGATGAGGTAAGAAATTGGCGGGGGGCAGGGAATGTCCGCACTGTATGTACTAGATACTCTTTCTTATACTGTGCCTTGTGTGTTGCCAGTGATGACATATGGAACAGAGACGTGGTCGCTCACTCTAGGCCTCATAAAAAGGCTGAAAGTCACCCAAAGGGCAATGGAGAGGGCTATGCTTGGAGTTTCCCTGCGAGATCGAATCAGAAATGAAGAGATCCGCAGAAGAACCAGAGTAGCTGACATAGCCCAAAGAATTGCTAAACTAAAGTGGTAGTGGGCGGGGCACATTGCTCGCAGAATCGATGGCCGATGGGGTCAAAAGTTCTCGAGTGGCGACTGCGTACCGGAAAGCGCAGCGTGGGTAGGCCCCCCACACGGTGGACCGTCGACCTGGTGAAGGCGGCGGGAACCCGTTGGATGAGGGCAGCGCAGGAGCGGTCGTTGTGGCGATCCTTGGAGGAGGCCTATGTCCAGCAGTGGACGTCCATCGGCTGAGATGATGATACTGTGCCATAAGACTACTTGCTTTCGTCCATTGGTGGCAGGCGGATGACTGTACGTAGATACGTACTCTTTCTTATTCTTTGCCATTGTATCTGCCCACCCCGAATCGGAATACGGTCGTGTTTTAGTGTGTATAGTAACTGGAACCATATAATTACAATAAACAACGGAAGAGTGATTAGAAATAGTTTTGCCTACGGTAACTTAGTTTAATAATGATTTTGACCTCAAATCTATTAAACAGGGTCGGATTTAGTAAGAGGCCCTGTATGTATCGTAAAACTTCCTTAACTGTTTTCCCAATAATTATATACGAAGGGTAATATTATGTATTTAAAGGGGAAGACCATCAAACTGAACAACTTTCACTATGGAGAAAACGTCGTAAAAAAATTCTGTCCCATACATTTGAGTCAAGTAGGCTCTGCAGTTTTGTGTGAAAAACAGTAATTTTTTGTCGTGATTAATAACGTACCCTCGTTGTGTGCGCTGTGCGTGCGCCTGTATCGTTCATTGCATGTAGTTGTAGCTGTCCTTATGGGACTTATTTTGTGCACATGAGATGAAAATACTGTGCAATCTCGGAGTCAGGCTACTCTGAGGAAAAAACGCGGGACCCTAATACGATACAATTATTAATTTCTAACTCTTCTTTATTATATCCTAACTAGCTGTTGCCCGCGACTTCGTCTGCGTTACCCGGATAAAAAGTACCGTATGTGTTAATCCAGGCCATGGTCTATTTGTATGTTAAATTTCATCAAAATCCGTTTAGCAGTTTTTGCGTGAAAGCGGAATAAACATCCATCCATCCATACTTACAAACTTTCGCGTTTATAATATTATTAGTTGGGGCCTTACACAGTGGCCCTATTCCTGCCTCTAGTCCGTCTCTGCTTGTACCGTGTGGGTATAAAGGTCACTTGATCTCATAGCGTGGGAAACCTGATGGGCCCTTAAATTCTATTATATGTTTATTAAATAAAACAACGATCCGAGATTCTTCATTAACTGAAACGGACGTGACTGCTTTGGGAATAATAGTCCGAGATACGACCGTAAAATTATGCACCTATTTCTTAGGCCAACGAAATGTGATTCTAGTGAAAGTTTACACAGGGGTTAATTCAACGCCGCCAATTTACCTAGAAAAATCTTGCCGCAAGTACCTTTTCCATTATTATTTTTACTATAACTTTTTCCATCTATCTGTTTGGGAAGTAAATGAGGTGCCATCGGAAGGAGAGAAGGAGACTGATTTAAAGTACTGGACAAACTAGGGTTGCCACCTCTCAGTCTGCCGTAACTATAGGGTTGCCAGGTTCGAAAATGACTTCTTTATACCAAGGGCTTTATTAGGGAAACAAGCTGTTGCGTGGCATGCGTTGCAATGCCCTTTTTTTCCCGACACACTCTTGGCCGTTTTTTCATATCATTCAGATCGGTCCAGTAGGGTAGCGCATGTGGAAAAAGGTTAAAGGGGACCCTCTGGTGCCTTTTTGGTACTGAGAATTTCTCTGGACATCCGAAGCGGCAATGCGGCCAGCATCTTAGGGTTGAACCTCATCTGGCAGCACGGAATCGCATTTGTTGACGCTTAATCCTATTCTGTCGCTGAGGAACGTCATTCCTAGAGCGATAAAGACGGCGGGAATGCGACCGCACGTGGCAGCACCGGCAGTTCTGCGACCTTTCTCGCTCTATCAAATGACGTTCCTGAGCGACAGAAAAGGATGGAGCGTCTAGAAATGCGATTCCGTGCTGCCAGAACAGGTTCAACCCTTAGGGACCTTTGAGCCGGGATTTCGCAGGGCAGGGCCTTTATTTTAGTTAGTGATAGTCTGACGAAGCTTGCATGCTGATTGTATCTTGTGTGTTGCCATTGACTAAGCTTGTAGCGGATATAGATGGATGTGAAATCATAACCCTCCGTTTTGCTTCACCGTCGTCGGGTAAAATAAATAGTAACGTGCTAGTTAAGCCATTAAGGCAGTGCTTGTATAATATTTACGACGACACGCTCATAAATATAATAAATACTGCGAAAATTATTGCTTTGAGGTTAGAGTGTTATGTTTGTTGCCATTGCTTCACGAGAAAGTCTTCAACATTGACTTGTTGGGTTTGCTGCCAACACCCTTTTTTTGATGATGGTCTGATGATAATTACGACACGAGGAAGACGCGAAACTCAATTAATTTGATTGATGATTACATACTGCTATGCTATGATAATTGATGGTGACCACACGCGGAACGCATGATTGCCCGAACGTGAACTTATTAGGTTTATTTTGCATATAAGGGCCCCACTGCACAATCTGCACACAATCTGAAATGGCCAGTGTGGAAGTCCTTGGTTGGTCGTTGCAGACAAAGTTTATGCAATTGGGGGTACAGGGACACTGGCCTAATGCAGTGTGATTACGGCGACCCTATCCAGTCGATGGCTCACCTGCTGTAATATCGATTGTGCCCGAATGCCTGCACGAGAGAGGACCTCAATGAAGCAACACTTGTCGCTGTCACAATCGCCGAATATCTGGCTAACAAAATATAGAAACAGTAGTAGAACTATTGACACGAAAAGAAGAAGGGCCCCACTTTATGTACCGCGGGATATCACCCCTTCCACCCCTTGTATGATCTGATCATCCAACTAGAACACCGTCAGCATTAATATGCTGCTGTTCCCTGTATTATGGTTGTATCTTCACGGTGCTTGTCGTGTTATAATGGAAACAGTAGCCAACCAACCGGTTGATAACATTGACAAGCCACCGAGATTAGTTGCAACTTACACATGTACTTAGATCTAGAAAACTAGCGTCTAAACACAACACCTGGATAGACTGGTATTACTGCATCGGACATCGGGAAAATTGCTACTAATTGAGTACGCGATTAATATATTAAGCGAGGATAACATTTGTATATTAATAAGTTTGCCGGAGAGGAAAATGATCGGAGACTTGATACGACACAACAACTTCAAAACGTATTGGAAGGGAATATACAGGGTCCAACTTAATCTGACATAGCCCAAAGAATCGCTAAACTTAAGTGGCAATGGGCGGGGCACATTGCTCGCAGAACCGATGGCCGGTGGGTCGAAAAGTTCTCGAGTGGCGACCGCGTACCGAAAAGCGCAGTGTGGGTAGGCCCCTCACACGGTGGACCGACGACCTGGTGAAGGCGGCGGGAAAACGTTGGATATGGGCAGCGCAGGACCGGTCGTTATGGCGATCCTTGGGGGAGGCCTATGTCCAGCAGTGGACGTCCATCGGCTGAGATGATGATGAACTTAATATGCTGACGGTTTTTAAGAGGATGATTAAACAATCAAACTAAATAACTTTCTCTATAGGATTACAGTTGAAATAGCGAGAAGAAAACGGCTGTTCCATTCTAAATTGCAATCCTACTCGATCGAAATGCATGGGACAGCTGATTTTTTTCCGCGATTTCTTGAAAAGAAAAAAGTGTTCAGTTTTATGGTCTGACAATTCCCAAAAAAAAAACATCAGCATATTAAGGACCCTCTATAGGGGAAGAGACTAGACAAAGTTATCTAATTCTAGTGAAAGAAATGGTTGATGTTGTCGTATCAAGAACTCAAGGCACTTGTAAAATCTAAACTATTATAAACCTGTAACAGAAATGTTTCTGTACATTGAAGATATTTACAAAAATAAAGTTACGTTATGGTTTTTAGGTGTCCCTGTTTCCATATCACCAATTTTTTGATTTTTTGTCTGTCTGTTTGTTTGTGTGTTTCTTTTAGAAAAGAGATAGGTTTAGCGGATACTCCACAGAACAGGGCGTAGCTCTTGAATAAGATGATGAAGTAACAAATTACTACAAGTTAACAAGTGCCTGTTTCGTGAACCTTTTTTGGGGGCCCCTATCGACAGATTTGCGAAATTGCCGAAGTGTGGCTTATTTAGGGGCACTGTTTCCATACACACAACCACACATTTTGCTTTGAAAGTCTTGGTTGTCGTCTCCTGTCGTGGCCCCCCCCCCCCCCAAGGACCTATGACTGGACATTTTGGGAATTGGACTTAGTGGGAATTGGACTTTGTCGGCATTGGACGTTCCAGGCATTGGACATTATAGGAATTGGACCTACCAGGCATTGGACCATTTGAAACCACTAGACCAATATCTACAAGCTGATGATGATTTTGATCCAAAAATCCTAGTGAGGGATAGATAGATACAGATAGATCGTAACGTGCCTGAGTTTATGTGTTTTAATGATTAAAAATTGTATAAATAGTGATATGAAATTTCTTTTGTTACAGGTACAGGAAATTATCGGTTGACAACAAAGAAAAAATACGCACCTATACCAGGATTGTCTTCAGGCGAACAAACCGCACAACAATCTTATTACGTACCAAACCAAACTGTTACAACACAAAGTGTACACAGAGATGACCATGCATACAATGCTATGCAGCCTTCATATTATGTACCAACATTCAATGATACAGAAAACAAAGAAATTACGCAAATTTATCAGCAGCCAACCTATTTTGTACCTTCTGTTGAAGCTACACAGAGTATAGATCCGCAAAAATCACTAGATCAAGCTCAAAACACGTATATGTTTAATACAAGCGCTTCTAGCATTCCAGAAACTAATTTAGGTGTACAAAATGTATTTGCTCCTAAGGAACCTGAGGATTTGTCAAATGAGCAGAATCTGCGAAATTCACAAGATTTAAATATGCCGCAAGATTATGTAAACCCGAAAACTGGAAAAAGTTTATCAGATATCACAACACCACACCCTATTTCGATCATACCACCACCTCCGATGTTTTCTAACATACAAAGAAGAGATGAGAATCCTGACTCAGTCAAATCTGTCTTACCGCCTTCTGTAGCAAGAAGGATATCAGCAAACCAGCCAGTTATTAAACCTCAAGCGACTGTCAGTAGGGTTCCAGAAAACATATTTGTACCAGCACCAATGTTTGCAGAAGAAAAAGTTAATCCGGCAGATGTTAGTCAATCAACAGCTGATGTAAAGTCATCAGCATTTGCTCCATTTAGTGCTGCACAACCATTTGGTACAACTATCCCTGGACCAATCAGTATATCGTCTTCACAATCAGCTAGCAATGTACCAATGTTTTCTTCTGGATCGGTATTGCCATCACCGCCTTCAAATATAGCAACGTTTTCGTCTCAACCAACTAATCAACCGCGTACTACAGGACCTGTTTCAATATTTGGATCATCCGTACCACCACCGTTAATGTCTATACCAGTGACTGGTCCAATGTCAATGGATAAACCTGCAGAAGTTGCTAATGTGCCAATGTTTGCGTCTGGAACTTCATCAGTATTACCTCCACCATCCAAGAATGTAGTAACCAATAGACCAATGACAGGGCCTACAAATGTAGCTCAATTACCTATGATGGGACCTCCTGTAGGATCATCCTCAACAACTCCTGTTATACCCTCACAGACTTCTGGAAACACGCCTGGACCATTTTCTTCAGCTGGATCAGTATCAACGTTGCCTCCACCGCCAATATCAGCGCCGAAATCTTTTCCTCCACCGCCGAAAAATATAACACCCAATTTACCCGTGGCAGGACCGACTAGTATGGCTTCAGTATCCATACCAGAATTTTTACCAATTAATACATCCAAGCAAACGTCTATGCCATTCACTGGACTACCACCACTGTCAATTTCAAATGCACATATGGGGTCACAAGTTCCACCTTTCGGTTCGATTCCTCAAGCAAATCTTCCACCACCACCAACATTCTTCAATCCTAGTGCCATGACTACACATATCGATGCTCAAGTGCCTCAAAATCTGCCGCAGAATATACCGCAAACTGTATCACAGAGTGTTCCCCAGTTCTGTGACCAAAACCCACCGTCAGAACCGTCAAAGTCTATTCCGGAACCCCCTAAAGCAACAGGAATCAATTATAGAATGATAAAGAAGAGACCTCAATATTATTCTGGTCCAATTGAAGGTGTCGGTTCTATTAGTAACAATATAAAGCCTGTTATAGCCCCTGTGGAGACCACGTCTTTCCATGGTGCTTTATTTACTCCAGTTTCGGAAATACAAGATGTTGCTGATAAAGTAATTGCGCCTGGTTTGGAGCAATCTACAGTACCGTTTGATATAAGCAGACCGGCTGTTGCCGGTCCAGCACAAAGTTTTGTTCAACCACCTGGTTTGGAGCAATCCACAGTACCGTTTGATATAAGTAGACCAGCAGTTGCAGCTCCAGAACAGAGTTTTGTTCAACCGGAATATAATACAGCATTTGACTTCAGCAGAGGAACTACAGAAAGCTACGATACGCCTAGACAAGAGCCAAAAGGATTTGGCATAATAGGTTCTTTGAAATCTAAACTTAGTACTTTAGATATCAATAAGATTCAGGATAGCGTGACAACTTTCTTCGATCCTGCTTATAAGGAGGTGAAGAAAGAAACTGTCAGTGATCAGGATAATGTTCCTTATAGTCAAATTGACTATGGACACAATCCTTATCAATATTCTGGGAACTCTCAAGCAAGCAGTAACTTCGAAATATTTGTTCCTAGCGCCGAACAACAGTACCAGCCTTACAACTATCAAATGCAGTATCAAAATCCAGCATTCCAAAGTCAAAATTTACAGAATTACTACGAAAATCAAAGTCAAACTATACCAACGTCAAGTTATTACTCCAAACCATCTTTGAATGCATCTACTCAAGTATTTGCTTCTCATACTGACACAACAACTGCTACTGTTTCATGTTTAACGACCTCAAGTTACCCTCAAGAGAGTATACTCAAAAATGTACCAGGAAATGTGAATGTATTTAAACGGGAAATCAGCAATGAAGATGCATACTGTGCGATCCGACCTCAATATTTAAGTGCAATGGAAGAAAGACCTGTGGTAGATACAAAACCAGATGAAACAGTTCGAGATTTAACTGATACTGCCAAATCGGAAATTGATTCAAATGCTAAGGGTTTCTTTGATATTCCGCAACCGCAAGAACCAATAACTGAGCAATTAAATGTCATAAAATTTAGTGACAATACACCTAAAACAGAACAGGATATTAATTTAGGACAAACAGAGCCTAAAATATTTGATGTGCAAAGTTTATTATCAAAAGAAAATCCACTAGACTTTTTCAAATCATCTGTTGAGAAACAGGTTGACATATCTCAGGATAATTTATTTTCCAATTTCGCATTTGCTCAAGATAATGTAGCTACTCCCTCCGTAGATACACCCGTAGATGATGATCCAAAAGAAGACAAGTCCAAAACAAGTTTTGACGTTTCTGCCCCTTTATTCGGTTTATCCTCAATGCTAGCAGATAAAACTAAAGAACTCTCCGATCTTGAATTCGACAACACAGAAACACCAAAAGACATTGATACAATATTTAATCGTAGTTCAAACTTGAACTTCTTTGACGTGGACTCTGAAAATAAACCTCTATTAGACGAAAGCCAAGAAGTCCCAGATTTGAATATCTGTGAAACATGCAGAGAAGTGAACAAACCCGAGGAAAGAGATGACAATGAGTTAGATGACTTAACTACTCAGTTAATAGAGAATATAACATCACCTATACAGCTTTTAAATCCAGTTGAAGTTCCCCTTCCTGAAAACAAAACGGTAGTTGAAGAGGAAACCGATTTCGATTCCAGTCAATGCGCTGAAATCTCCCACATCACAGAGGAAACTATAGAAACAATTCAAGTACAATCAGCTACAGAATTATTAGAAAAAGACATGACTACTAGAAGCTACGGTTGGACCGACGATCTGGCTTCGCCAAACGTCTCAGATGAAGTTCAAGCTCTCCCAAATCCTATAGGATTCTTTGTAAACCCCTTCGACATACCCAAGAATGCTAGTGATGAAATTAAAGCCGAATTAAAATTCACTTACGAAGACATACCTCAAGTAATACCGGTTGTACCTTCAGCGCCTCCCGAAGAAGATTCTAAATCAGATGAGACAGGTATAGATGTACACTCCATAGAGCAGGATGCAACTAAAGATTTTCCATTCGAAGAATTTGTAATTGAACCTTCTGAGACAGACGATGATAAAATTGAAAGAGAGAAGAGTACAGAAGATATTCAAGAAATAGATTCGTTTACTAATCGAGTAGAAAGATTTAAGAAGTTAGAAGAAACCGATGCTTTGGAAATGGGTTCCCCTACATTTGATTTGACTGCTGCAACCAGCCCATACTTGCCCATGCCTTCCTATTTTGACACTGGCAACTACGCAGCAGAAACTCATTATAAAAATTCGTTGACTTCACCGAATTTGGTATCCATTGGACCAGATTCACAGATTAGTGTACCACCGGGCTTTGAAGGGGAATACGAAAGAAGAAAAGGATTGAAAGGAGATTCAGGAGAAAATAAATTCGAACCTTATATCCCTGAGACTTCGACTCAAACTCGTCCGACCTTCTCTCCTACGTACAGTACAGCTCACAATGAGCCCATGACCACTACTGCATCTAATGTGACTGGTTTGATACAAAAAACTTCACCTTTTACTGAATGTATACCAGAATATAGTATGTTTGGTGTTAATAAAGAAAATATACTTAAGCCACAGTCGTCATTTGAACAATCGAATCCAATTGTAGATTTATCTGACAATCAAAAAGTTTTTAAACTCTTCGATGATAGTAAAAAAGAAATAAAACCAGTTTTCGCAAATCCTAAAATGAGCAAAGATATTGACAAAACTGAAACTGAACATTTACTCGCGAATATTATCGGACTAGCTTTAGATGATGATATAAAACCACCATTATTTGGTGCTGATATAACTACGGAGGAAATCAATCCAGAAATCACATTATTGGACTTGGCGACTTCTATAGTCAAACAAGAACTACCATTCCAACTTGAAATAACCAAAAAACAAGAACCCCAAAGTCATAAATCCGCTCAGTTGCAAGATCATCTAAATTTCTTCTCTACCACCTCGGAAGACACGAAGAATTCTGAAGAAGATAACAGTTTCAATAGATTAGCAAGCTATTTTTCTTCACCGCCAAAAAGTGATAATTCCAAATCTTTTTTTGAGTTAAGCCAAGGACAAGACCATTATCGGAGAAATTCCAAAAACGATGACAGTAAAACGGAAGATGAAGGCAAACAGAAAAGTTTTTTTGAATTAAGCGAAAGTCAAAATCACTACATGGACAACAAAACCTTACAAGATATTCCTAAAGAAAAACTAATAGCCAATCTAAACTTGATGAAAGACCTAACATCTTATCAAAACCCTGAATTTAAACCCGAGCACGTAATACGACCCGTCAATTATTTTACCGTAGAATATGACAATGAAAATTTAGATTTCAGCGTAGATTTAAACAAAGGTGACGTTTTAAAAGAAATTGACAAAGCAACTCAGGGACCGGCGGAAAACTTTAACCATGATGACAAAACAGTTAAAACTATAGTTAGAAAATGTAAATATTGCTGTAACTTAAACTACGGGTGCATTTTAAATTTAAATAAAATAGATCACGAAAGTATAGGTACAGATTTTAAAGTAAAAAGTTGTATGGATGTCAAAAAAGAGGAAGATAAAAAAGAAAGTGATAGCAATATGGAGAAGGAAGGAGGAACGGATCATAAACATTCGGTTTCGGTTGATTTTACCAGCTGTTTGCAAGAGGATACAAATGAAGGCGTCGCTATGATGTCTGAGGTATTATTGATGATCTATAATACTTTTCTTTTTCTTTAACACGCACAATCTTCATTTTATTTTTAGCAATGCACATTTGTCAAAAACTGCTTCAGACATTGAGGTATTTGAATTTCCTGATCCTGATTTGTGGACTAGCATCTTGGTTTTCTTTCAATTTAAACCATACGACCGAGATAAAAGGCAGAGCCTATTATCGCTTCTTCAACAAATCTCCTGGACCTCTTGAAATATTTGTGTTTCCCTCCTTCTTCTTCTTTTTAATTAATTTTTCGATATTACTTCACTACCAGAACATTTTATTCCGGGATTATTTTTCACAGAATACCACAGAGCTATTTTTACATCAAATCGGTAATTATGTCAAAACTTCTAATTGTGCGGATATTGTCAAATATCAACAAAACCTCAACGGTTCCTCTTTCGCGAGACACCAGTGCCTGCAGTGCAGACTGCAGGTAATCCAAGAGAGGATTTCTTTCCCCAAATGCAACTGGCACTCGATCCTGAAACAGGGACTTTCGCCCGGGAAACTATGAGATCCTAGATCAGCCCTTAAGTGGGTCGGATTTCTTGGCTTGTTTTTGCCCCACAAGAGGCGCGCATCTGACTGTCAAATTAGGCCACCTTTACAGCAACAGCTCATCTAGTATAATTTCTCTACTTGCGCACGACTAGGATTTTTTCCATACTATTTATCACGGCAAACGCGAGGTTCGCTCTCTGATAAGCGCGGGAAGAGGTCGTTTTCTATGCAGTGCTACGCAGCGAAAGCCCGGCGCGTGAGTGTAGAGAAATCGTACTAAAGGGGCTGGTCTACCGTGAACTAACTCCTGTATATAGATTGATGATAATGATGGTGTTGCAGAATCGATCGGCAGCGGAATACACGCCGGTAAAGCATCATTGGTTCTACCGTGTCGATGTCGACGGCAAGTCGATCTGGCGAGGGTTCTCCGTCACCGACAACCAGGCGCTTGAAGAAGCTTACCATAGCCGTGAGTATTGCTGTTTCACAATACACAATACACGCCGGTGAAGCATTATTGGTTCTGGCGTGTTGATGTCGACGGCAAGTCGATCTGGCGAGGGTTCTCCGACAACCAAGCGCTTGAAGAAGCTTACCATAGCCGTGAGTATTGCTGTTTCACAATACACGCCGGTGAAGCATTATTGGTTCTGGCGTGTCGATGTCGACGGCAAGTCAATCTGGCGAGGGTTCTCCGACAACCAAGCGCTTGAAGAAGCTTACCATAGTCGTGAGTATTGCTGTTTCACAATACACACAGGTGAAGCATTATTGGTTCTGGCGTGTCGATGTCGACGGCAAGTCGATCTGGAGACGGTTCTCTGTCACCGAGGCGCTTGAAGAAGCTTACCATAGCCGTGAGTATAGCACACCACACCATCACTTCACTAGCAGTGTCCAATCTCTGCCCAGCAGGTAGCGAGCATGCCGCTACTTTTCAGTGGACAGTGGAAATAATAGTACATGCCTTGAAATTGAGGCATTAGGTTACCTTACGATTTTTCTCTTCAATGGCAAGGTTCTAAATTATAGGTGACCGGTTGTCAACTTGTAACTGTAAGGGAAATTCATGGCAAACAAGAATGAAGAGAATCTCCCTTTATGACGTACGACTAATACTTTCGGCTTACCCTGGGCTATCAGCAAGCCATTAACAATGGCAAGTCAAGTTCAATGACATGCAACCGATTCGACAGTTGAAGAAACCTATTCTACTCCATAATATGTGTCACTGCGACCACCGCTGGTCTTTAGTATTCCGGCTAGTCTATTATATTAGCCCTTTTTTGTTAAAAGTGCCTTCACTGTGTGCTAGGCTTTGCTTCATTCGTTCTTCATCCCCATCAAAATCATCGTCTCAGTGACATAACGTAAATAATGTATGTTAGAAGTGACAGTTTTTTCGTTACTTTGCCTATGCGGTGTCCCACTCTGCTAGGAAAAGGCCTCCCCTTTTACTCTCCAATTCTCTCTATTGTGTGCAACTATTGACAAAATCTCCAAGAGGGTATCTATGTTGTCTCTGCACCTTTTTATGGTCAGGTGGAGATTCTCGGATGTGCAAAATGTGACTTGCTTGTGTGGAGCTCCACAAACGATAGCCCATCTCACATCGTGCCCTGCGTGCCCTAACACCTGCACGCAGGAGGAGCTCATGACCGCTAGCGACGGTGCAGTATCGGTTGCCCAATTCTGGCAAGGTACTATTTAGCGACTTTGTTGAGTTGAAGTCGTCACGTTAACAAGCAATAGTGCGTCCAATTAAAGGTAATTTTTAATGTTTACTTATTTTCATTCCAGCTGAGCTGAGCGATGCGACCCTGGTGCCGACAGATGGCGGTAGATTCGACGTGAACGTCATCGGTAGGCTCCGTGTGGCCGTCTATTGGGCTGACAAGCCCAGTAATGTTAGAAGGTACCTACATTTACAACTTACTTAGTACTTTACTGCATGGGTATGAGTAACATTGAATTAAACATTTTAACGGGTTCTTACCGCGTTTTGGTATTTGTGAGTTCCCGATATTTCGGCAGTGTTACAACTGCCATGATCACGGGATGACTGAGGAACTGCAGGTAGATTTTTAAGAGCAGACAAATCTGTCTACCCTCACTCTCGTTCGTTTACTCCGACCACTACTATCGGAACTCACTCGATTGTCATCGCCACATTCTAGATTAAATAATAACCGCGTAACTCTCAAAAACTGTATGAGACGAGTAACATACTTCGTAATTTACTGTGTTTGAGTAACATTCTTATTCATACACAGTAAATAATTACGTATGTTATTCACTACGAATAAGAATAACTATGGAAGAATAACTCTAAACAAAAGCAACATAATTTTTGGCACCCTTTGAAAAATGACATTTTGTATGAGTTTTGGCGGCAAGGTGTAGTTTTTAAGGAACAAATTTCGAACACTGTGTACTTTTTTTGGGGTCACTTTTTGAGCTTGATTTACATTTCTATACATTCTTATTCGTAGGTTATTCACAGTAAATTACCGAGTACCTAGTGTTTTCCAAAGCGGAACGGAGCGTAGATGTGTAAAAGACATTGCCTACGTGACATAATGTATTCGTTTCGGGTCGTTTCGCAGCTGGCGAATGTGTATGATTATGATTAAAGAACAAATACAAATCGTATCATAGCTGAAATTATACACAGGATAGGAGGAATATCGTGCTTCCCAATGAAATAGAAATTATCCTTTTCTGCAGTGGGATTTCCTATAAAATTCAAATCCAAATTTACCAGTTTTGTATGGGAAACGGGATTGGGCAATGTCTTTTGACCAATAGCTCGCTCGCTCGATCCCTTTAAAAACTGAAGCTTGTTTGATGATTTGACACATCTCCGCTCTGCTCTGGTTGATACTGAATGTGAATGTTACTCGCACACAGTAAATTACCGAGTAATTTACTGTGTGCGAGTGTGTGCGCGAATGTTACTCGCACACAGTAAATTACGTAATTTACTATGTGCGAGTGTGTGCGAGAATTTTACTCGCACACAGTAAATTACGTAATTTACTATGTGCGAGTGTGTGCGAGAATGTTACTCGCACACAGTAAATTACCGAGTAATTTACTGTGTGCGAGTGTGTGCGAGAATGTTACTCGCACACAGTAAATTACGTAGTTTACTGTGTGCGAGTAACATTCTTAGTAAACTGTGTATAAAAAAACATACTAGGTAATGTTAGTAACCTAGTAATTTACTATATATGAGTAACATACTTAACACATACAGAGTAAATTATTAAGTATGATAAAATTACCAAGTAAGTTACTTGAGTAACTTTTTGGTAATTTACTCTGTATAGGTAACTCACTAGGTAATTGACTGTACGTGAGTAACTTAGTAATTTACTGTGTACGAGTGAATATATCTTCATATCGATTATTACAGATGCAGCTGGTTCTACAAGGGTACTACGGACGCCAGATACGTTCCGTATACAGAAGCTGTGGCCGAGAAATTGGAGGTAAAGACATTTAAATATTTATACATGCGCGTTCTCTATATACGAATAAATACGCTGAAAAGCTGGTAATACGATTACGGTCAATTCTATCTATCTATAACTTCACGCCTCTATCCCAGTGGGGTAGGCAGAGACCAGCGCGCGCCACTTACTACGATTCTTACATACCTCTTGCCTCATGCACATCCGTACATCTCTTCATACATGCCCGTCGGTTTCGAGTACTCCGCACCTCCCCTTTTTTGTAAGACGCAACTGATTTGATCAGCATACGTGCTACGAGGGCGCCCTCTGCCGACACTTCCACTCACATAGCAACATATAGCTCTTTTGTACATCTGCTGTCACTCATCCTCTCCACATGACCAAACCAACAAAGCATACCTTTCTCTATTCTTGTCACAACATCTTCTTTCAATTTACATCGATCTCTTATTACACAATTTCTCACTCTATCTCTCATCGCATCGTGACACCACACATTCGGTCAATTCTAAGCCGGAAAATTTGATAACAACAGGAAAATTGTATTTTCAGGAGGAGTACCGCCACGGTGTCACAACAGGAGAATGGCACAGGCGTCTAGTGCTACCGAACAACGAGCTGGTAGTGATGCACGGACCTGCGGTCATGGTTCACTTCCTGCAGAGCAACGCGAGCGATGCCTTCAGCTCGCCCGCCCCCTCGGTGAGCTAGCGTTATCAAACTTATCCCATCCTATCTTATCTTATCTTATCTTATCTTGTTGTGGGGGCTGGCAAGCCAGCAACACTTCGACCCAGTGGGATCTTTTGTGTTAGCCCCAATACCTTTTGCTTTCTTCACCCTTCAAATACATGGTCAATGAAGGAGGCAATACCATTGAGGGGAAGAAACCTAAGATCTCCCGGTTTTGGGTATCCATCCCCGAGGAGGCTCATGCGTTTAGCCGCCAAGACATCACAGTCAAACAGGATATGTTCCATGGTCTCTTCATCCTCTCCGCACGCTCGGCAGCTGGGATCTAGGGTTAGCTTCATTTTGTGCATCATCGTGCCTGTGGCGTAGTGCCCGGTGAGGGCTCCGACGATGGCATCCCATCCAATCCCATCCCATGCCATCATTACCAAACCCACCCCATCCTGACCAAACCCATACCATCCTAAATAATCCCATCCCATGCCGTCGTCATTACCAAACCGATCCCATCCTAACCAAACGCACCCCATCGTGACCAAACCCATTCCATCCTAAACAATCCATTCCATGCCATCATTACCAAAACTATCCCTTCCTAACCAAACCCACCCCATCCTGACCAAACCCATTCCATCGTAAACAATCCCATCCCATGCCATCATTACCAAACCGATCCCATCCTAACCAAACCCACCCCATCCTGACCAAACCCATCCCATCCTGACTAAACCCATTCCATCCTAAACAATCCCATCCCATGCCATAATTACCAAACTTATCCCATCCTGACCAAACCGATCCCATCCTAACCAAACCCACCCCATCCTGACCAAACCCATTCCATCCTAAACAATCCCATCCCATGCCATCATTACCAAACTTATCCCAGCTTGATCAAACCGATCCCATCCTAACCACACCCGCCACATCCTGACCAAACCCATTCCATCCTAAATAATCCCATCCCATGCCATCATTATCAAACTTATTCCATCCTGACCAAACCGATCCCATCCTGAACAAACCCATTCCATCCTAAACAATCCCATCCCATGCCATCATTACCAAACTTATCCCAGCTTGATCAAACCGATCCCATCCTAACCACACCCGCCACATCCTGACCAAACCCATTCCATCCTAAATAATCCCATCCCATGCCATCATTACCAAACTTATTCCAGCTTGATCAAACCGATCCCATCCTAACCAAACCCACCCCATCCTGACCAAACCTATTCCATCCTAAACAATCCCATCCCATGCCATCATTACCGAACTTATCCCAGCTTGATCAAACCGATCCCATCCTAACCACACCCGCCACATCTTGACCAAATCCATTCCATCCTAAACAATCCCATTCCATGCCATCATTACCAAACTTATCCCAGCTTGACCAAACTGATCCCATCCTAGCCAAAACCCATCCCACTTCATCCTAACCAAACCCACCCAATCCTAACCGAACCTATCCTATCCAGTTATTCGCGTTCGGCAAGCGCGTATACCGCAACCCTCCCAAGATCAGGGTGTCCAAAGACCAGCCGGAGAGGATTGACCACCTGATCTTTCTGGTCCACGGCGCTGGTGAATACAGGCATCAGAAGGAGAAGTTTGTTAGTTGTCAACTTTATTTTGTTGTGTGTAGACTGTAGAGTCGGTTTTAGAAACTCGCGCAAAAAATCAGCTGTCCCATACAAAACTGCAGTACCGACTCGACTTAAATGTATGGGACAGCTGATTTTTCTTGCGCGATTTCGAAGGTGGCTCCATAGTGAAAGTTGTTCAGTTTGATGAGTGGAATACATGCTGAAGTTATCCGCAGTGATATAAAATTAACCCTGTATACAATAAAATGGGACAGCTACTTAAAGGGGTGGTTCAGACCATCAAACTGAACAACTTTCTCTATGGGACCAATATCGAAATCGCGAAAAAAAAATCAGCTCTCCCATACATTTCAGTCGAGTTATGTTTGCAGTTTTGTATGGGAGAGCTGATTTTTTTTTTCGCGATTTCGATATTGGTCCCATAGAGAAAGTTGTTCAGTTTGATGGTCTGAAGCACCCCTTTAAGTAGCTGTCCCATTTTATTGTACACCCTGTATAAGTATGTACATATTATACACGTTATTTTTGTATATACAGGGTCCATTTTAATATGCTGAAACTTTTTTAAGGGGATGTTGGTGCCGTACAGAAAGTTGTTCAGTTTGATGGTCTGATCATCCCCTTTAAAAAAGTGTCAGTATATTAAGAAGGACTCTGTATAATTTGTGCGGACGAAGTTGCGGGTAAAAGTTCGTAATTAACTATTATTAATATTATTTCATTTTTCGAGTCACGTTGCAGGGATTGACCCGAGCACACGTCTCGCGTGGTTTCGCGCGTCGCGTTTGTGCCTGCCACGCGGCTCCGCAATCCTCAGTCTGTTCTTGTTCTTATCCAAAAACAATCCCTGAGATTGGGATAGATTCTCCCAATAAACTACTTGACACTGGCGGAAATGCAGTGCTAACGCACAAGCAAGAGTCGATTTAATTATAAATAAAAAAAAAAAAAATCATTTTTCTCTTCTATTCCATAGCAATCGACGATGCGCCCACGTGTGGTCCGACGCGGTTACGACGAATCTGAGATCGAGGACATAGAACCGTCCAATATAGATCATTTGCTATTGTTGTGCCACGGCGTGGGATCCGCGTGTGACATGCGCTTTAGAGCCGTCGAGGAAGTGGGTGAGTCATTAATCATCATCATCATCAATCAATCAATCAATCATATATTCTAGTATTCTTCATCCTAGTTTAATATTTCGATACTGGAGTCAGTGCTGCCACTTTAGCGCTTTCGGCGCTAGATCTAGCGATTTTTTGGTATGTTTAGCGCCGTATCTATTTATTTATTTATTTGTTTATTAGGAAGCCAATATGACACATATAGTTTTACATTCACAATGGTACATAATATTTTAGAGTGTATAAATGTCATACTTATAGGCTAACTCAGCATAAAAAGCTGAATTTAAAAAGAAGGTGCTTACATTTCTTGTTTTTTCTTTAATTTTGTTGTTAAACAACGTGACGACTGATTGTTGTCGCGTCAATTACGAATACAAGTACATACCTACTGATTTACACTATAAATATTTAAAAAATACTTTCTACATCTATGAATTTAGCGCCCAGCGGGGAATCTAGCGCTTTTTAACTCTTAATAATGCAACATTATTTGTGTTTGAATATGAAATATTTTATGTTTTTTTATTGGAATATGATAAATTTTGATAGCATTTTGTGGTCAAAATTATGTCCATGGAGCGTACAATGTTCGAGAGATCCAAATACGCTTATTTGAAGTGTTATCATTAATTTTGCAAGCGACTTACGAATTGACCGACTTAAATTGACTAAAAAATGGGTTTTTGAAAGGCTGATAATATTTAGAGAACTTTAAAGGACTATTTTTGTGATAAGAATTTAGCGCCGAATCTAGCTCTTTTTTGAGCTGCAATTTTTTTTTAATCTAGCGTTTTTTTTCTCTCTTTTTTAGCACCCAATCGATTTTTTGAGGTGGCAGCCCTGACTGGAGTAAAAAAAATATAAATTCTACGATGCAAAGTGTAAGGCGACTGCACCCGACAACTCAAAGGGGTGAAAGTACCCAGGCATAACAATTAAATCTAATAACAGTTTATATTTGTTGCAGTGGATGACTTCAGAGCAACAAGTCTGCAGTTGATTCAGTCTCACTACAGAAACTCTTACGACTCCGGTACCGTTGGGAGAGTTGAGGTATATATCTAAACTAAACTATTACAAAACTGTTACAGAAGTGTGTGTCCATTGAAGATATTTACAAAAAAAGATTATTATTTTATTTATTATTATTTATTTTAACGCTTTATTGTACACACGGAAATACAGGGTGTAAATTAAAATAGGACAGCTACTTAAAGAGGTGCTTCAGACCATCAAACTGAACAACTTTTTCTATGGGACCAATATCGAAATCGCGAAAAAAAAATCTGCTGTCCCATACATTTCAGTCGAGTTATGTTTGCAGTTTTGTATGGGAGAGCGGATTTTTTTTTCGCGATTTCGATATTGGTCCCATAGAAAAAGTTGTTCAGTTTGATGGTCTGAAGCACCCCTTTAAGTAGCTGTCCCATTTTATTGTACACCCTGTATACATGAAAACAACATAATAGACAATTACAAAGGGCGAGCTATGATTATGATATGGTTAAGGCGGCCAACCGTCCCCTTAGATAATGTATATAGGGACTCGCCTTGCGGTAGCATTTCCCCTCTGCCACGGTATAAGAACAATTGATCTTGTGCATTTACACCCAATTTTATACCTTATCACTAAACGAGACAGCCTATAATAGCGAAACAATAATTTTGAACTTAGAACGTTTGGGGTTCACACGAGACAACTTTTCATGATTTTTAACATTCAAAATTAGAATCTAAACTTATGGGGAATAAAATCCAATGTTGCGGATTTCATGTTAGCTCGCCCCCCGCAAAAAGTGGCAGAAATGTTTCTTAGTAGAATGACACGCGTAACTCGTCCCTATATAAATTGTCTTAGACCGTCCCGCATTCTGCGGGACCGTCCCGTAATAGCAGTTGTAATCCCGCATTGCAATAATTAATAAAATAGTCCCGCAAAACGTCTAATTGCGTCCCACATGTCCCGCATTCCTAGAGTATTTGTTTGCCAGTGACAAACGCACCTACAGAGAGAGTATTTTCCTTGATGAATGCCACATGGACATCGGAAAAATCGTCACTTAAAGTGGAAACGTTTCAAGCAATCCTTTTTATTAAATTTAATATGGGAAGCTGTGAAAATTTTTATGAAATCCTGAACCAACACCCTCAATTAGTAAAAAAAATTCCACTCGCATGAGAAAATAATATTTAATAATTTAAAAATAAATGATTTCTTTATGTTGCGTTTGTTTGCTTTCTCTTAAGTGCACCGACACGCCAAGTCCTCAGCAGCTACTTCATACACGCAGCCCTATCTATACAAATGTCCCGCATTGACTTTTTCAAAGGTTGGCCGCCTTAGATATGGTTTTTAGGTGTCCCTTACTCCAAATCAACATTTTTACTAGTCGTTTTTTTCGAGTTGGCCGCTCCCTCCCTTCCCGCTTCACCGTACCGCACCCCTAAGAGACCCTATTAAACGCAATTTTATAACCTTTAGCAACGCAACCACGTACGGCACGTCCGTCTCGGTCACTAATATCGCTTTCAATTTTAAATTTTTATTTGCTTGTTATATTATTTTTTGTCGACGCGACCAGTTAATGTGCCTGTGACGAAATTTTGTAACGGTCATCGACGGCCAACTCCAAGCAAACGAGTAGTAGACTATTTTGACTACTTCCTCGGGGAATATAGTCGTGAGCATATGCTGCTGCTTAAAATTTTTGTTTGTCTGTTTATTTTTTTGTTTGTTCGAGCATCACGCAAAAACTACTGAACTGATTTTGATGAAACTTTTGTTTGATAGCTTATGATTTGACTTATAATCTGGTAGGTATACAGGGTGTAACAAAACACCCTAGTAATACTTAAGAGGTTGCTTCAGACCATCAATCTGAACAACTTTCACTATGGAGCCATGGTAGAGAAAAAATAAAAAAATCTGCCGTCCCATACATTTGAGTCGAGACGGTACTGCAGTTTTGTATGAAAGAGCGGATTTTTTTTTCTCGATTTCGATTTTGGCTCCATAGTGAAAGTTGTTCAGTTTGATGGTCTGCAGCACCCCTTAAGTATTACTAGGGTGTTTTGTTACACCCTATAATTTGTGCAGACGAAGTCGCGGGTAAACTCGAATTATCGTATAATCTCATTTCCAGGTGCTCCCGATCTCGTGGCACGCGACCCTGCACTCTGGTGAGACGGGAGTAGATTGCCGTCTCGCTCGCATCACCCTCGACAGTATCCCGCGCCTGCGCAGCTTCACCAACGACACCGTGCTAGACGTGCTGTTCTACACCAGCCCTGTCTTCTGTCAGGTAACTATATCTTAAGCTGATGGTTTTTAGGATTCCGTAGCCAAATGTCCGATTTTCAGAGAGATTTTCCGTTCTCGACAGTGGTTCAGTTTGGGGGGTTGGGAAAAAAAATTGTCAGCATATTAAGAAGGACCCTGTATATCCCATACAGGGTCCTTCTTAATATGCAGAAAAATTTTTTAAGGGGATGATCAGACCATCAAACTGAACAACTTTCTCTATGGGACCAACATCGAAATCGCGAAAAAAATATCACCTGTCCCATACATTTGACTCGAGTAGGTTTGCAGTTTTGTATGCGTCAGCAGTTTTTTTTTTCGCGATTTCTATGTTGGTGCCATAGAGAAACTTGTTCAGTTTGACGGTCTGAACATCCTTTTAAAAGGTGTCAGCATATTAAGAAGGTAACTATTATAAAACTGTAACAGAAGTGTGTCTGTACATTGAAGATATAAATTTATAAAAAAAGATTACGATTTGGTTTTTAGATGTCCCTGATTCCAAATCACAAATTTTTGGATTTTTTGTCTGTCTGTTTGTTTGTTTGTTTGATCGAGCATCACGCAAAAACTAGTGAACCGATTTCGATGAAACTTTTTTGTTTGATAGCTTATGATCTGACTTAAAATTTGGTATATAATTTATGTGGACGAAGTCGCGGGTAAAAGCTCGTGTGTAATAAAATCAATAAGCAGGAGCGAGATAGAAATATAATCTTAGTTGTGAACAACATACAGTCACTTACATGAGAACAGTTTTAAGATAGTAAGAAAAAATCGATCGTTATACAATGTTCGTTCAAAAAAATACTTACTAAACAATAGTATCTTACGCTATTAATAGCTAAGTTATGTGGTAGACAACGACGGACAAAGGCGCAACGTGTTAAGAAATTAAACTTCGAAACACTTTTGCAGGATAATTTATATTTTCACTTCTTTATAATTAAACACTTATTTAGAACAAGTTGTTGCTTCAGTGCCGGCCGAGAACTGACTGTCCGATACGTTTTGCCCCATTTCGATCGATCGTACTCCCTACTCTTTCAGTCCACTTTACCAACCAAACGCGCCTGACGTTTGATTGGTCCAGCGACAGCCAATCACAAAAGCAAGTATTGCCATGTAAATGAATCATTAGTAATATATTAAACGGCTCTGGATACAAGTCCTTTTAAGCCATTCGTTATTTAATTTGAACGTAATATTATATGAAAGGTGTTGCTAGTACAAAATAAAGATTGAGTAACGGAATATCACTTATTTAGTAAAGAATCACGACAAACGTAGGTACGTAATTTTTGTTGAATTTCACAAGGCTATGAAATCTGGAGCGACGCGAGCTCGTTTCAGCTTTTCAAGCTTATGTCGTGTTTATTGAACTCACGCTACAAAACAGCTAAAATTAAACAAATTTTAACAAATAAAATGTATTTTCCTCACCAGACAATCCTGGACACAGTCTGCAACGAAATGAATCGCATCTACAAGCTGTTCTGCGAAAGGAACCCCGCCTTCAGCGGCGGAGTATCGCTCGGCGGTCACTCGCTTGGCAGCGTCATACTATACGACCTACTGTGCCACCAGGCCCCGGTGAGTCTATACTAATAGTACACATACATACACACACACAGTCTGCAACGAAATGAATCGCATCTACAAGCTGTTCTGCGAAAGGAACCCCTCCTTTAGCGGCGGAGTATCGCTCGGCGGTCACTCGCTTGGCAGCGTCATACTATACGACCTGCTGTGCCACCAGGCCCCTGTAAGTCTATACTAATAGAACACACATACATACACACACACAGTCTGCAATGAACTGAATCGCATCTACAAGCTGTTCTGCGAAAGGAACCCCTCCTTCAGTGGCGGAGTATCGCTCGGTGGTCACTCGCTTGGCAGCGTCATACTATACGACCTACTGTGCCACCAGGCCCCTGTAAGTCTATACTAATAGTTCGCACATACATACACACACACACAGTCTGCAACGAAATGAATCGCATCTACAAGCTGTTCTGCGAAAGGAACCCCTCCTTCAGCGGCGGAGTATCGCTCGGCGGTCACTCGCTTGGCAGCGTCATACTATACGACCTGCTGTGCCATCAGGCCCCTGTAAGTCTATACTAATAGTACACACACACACACACACACACACACACACACACACACACACACACACACACACACACACACACACACACACACACACACACACAGTCTGCAACGAACTGAACCGCATCTACAAGCTGTTCTGCGAAAGGAACCCCTCCTTCAGCGGCGGAGTATCGCTCGGCGGTCACTCGCTTGGCAGCGTCATACTATACGACCTGCTATGCCACCAGGCCCCGGTGAGTCTATACTAATAGTACACACATACATACACACACACACACACAGTCTGCAATGAACTGAACCGCATCTACAAGCTGTTCTGCGAAAGGAACCCCTCCTTCAGCGGCGGAGTATCGCTCGGCGGTCACTCGCTTGGCAGCGTCATACTATACGACCTGCTGTGCCACCAGGCCCCTGTAAGTCTATACTAATAGAACACACATACATACACACACACAGTCTGCAATGAACTGAATCGCATCTACAAGCTGTTCTGCGAAAGGAACCCCTCCTTCAGTGGCGGAGTATCGCTCGGTGGTCACTCGCTTGGCAGCGTCATACTATACGACCTACTGTGCCACCAGGCCCCTGTAAGTCTATACTAATAGTTCGCACATACATACACACACACACAGTCTGCAACGAAATGAATCGCATCTACAAGCTGTTCTGCGAAAGGAACCCCTCCTTCAGCGGCGGAGTATCGCTCGGCGGTCACTCGCTTGGCAGCGTCATACTATACGACCTGCTGTGCCATCAGGCCCCTGTAAGTCTATACTAATAGTACACACACACACACACACACACACACACACACACACACACACACACACACACACACACACACACACACACACACACACACACACACACACACACACACAGTCTGCAACGAACTGAACCGCATCTACAAGCTGTTCTGCGAAAGGAACCCCTCCTTCAGCGGCGGAGTATCGCTCGGCGGTCACTCGCTTGGCAGCGTCATACTATACGACCTGCTATGCCACCAGGCCCCGGTGAGTCTATACTAATAGTACACACATACATACACACACACACACACAGTCTGCAATGAACTGAACCGCATCTACAAGCTGTTCTGCGAAAGGAACCCCTCCTTCAGCGGCGGAGTATCGCTCGGCGGTCACTCGCTTGGCAGCGTCATACTATACGACCTGCTGTGCCATCAGGCCCCTGTAAGTCTATACTAATAGTACACACATACATACACACACAGTCTGCAATGAACTGAAGCGCATCTACAAGCTGTTCTGCGAAAGGAACCCCTCCTTCAGCGGCGGAGTATCGCTCGGTGGACACTCGCTTGGCAGCGTCATACTATACGATCTGCTGTGCCATCAGGCCCCGGTGAGTCTATACTAATAGTACACACATACATATACACACACACACACACACACAGTCTGCAACGAACTGAACCGCATCTACAAGCTGTTCTGCGAAAGGAACCCCTCCTTCAGCGGCGGAGTATCGCTCGGCGGTCACTCGCTTGGCAGCGTCATACTATACGACCTGCTGTGCCATCAGGCCCCTGTAAGTCTATACTAATAGTACACACATACATACACACACAGTCTGCAATGAACTGAAGCGCATCTACAAGCTGTTCTGCGAAAGGAACCCCTCCTTCAGCGGCGGAGTATCGCTCGGTGGACACTCGCTTGGCAGCGTCATACTATACGATCTGCTGTGCCATCAGGCCCCGGTGAGTCTATACTAATA
This sequence comes from Agonopterix subpropinquella, assembly GCA_922987775.1. Classification (NCBI taxonomy): domain Eukaryota; kingdom Metazoa; phylum Arthropoda; class Insecta; order Lepidoptera; family Depressariidae; genus Agonopterix; species Agonopterix subpropinquella. The sequence goes on along the minus strand of OV277718.1, from coordinate 4,781,712 downwards.
GTACACACATACATATACACACACACACACACACACAGTCTGCAACGAACTGAACCGCATCTACAAGCTGTTCTGCGAAAGGAACCCCTCCTTCAGCGGCGGAGTATCGCTCGGCGGTCACTCGCTTGGCAGCGTCATACTATACGACTTACTGTGCCACCAGGCCCCTGTAAGTCTATACTAATAGTTCGCACATACATACACACACACAGTCTGCAACGAACTGAACCGCATCTACAAGCTATTCTGTGAAAGGAACCCCGCCTTCAGCGGCGGAGTATCGCTCGGCGGTCACTCGCTTGGCAGCGTCATACTATACGACCTGCTGTGCCATCAGGCCCCGATAAGTCTATACTAATAGTTCACACATACATACACATACACACACACACACACACACACACACACACACACACAGTCTGCAATGAACTGAATCGCATCTACAAGCTGTTCTGCGAAAGGAACCCCTCCTTCAGTGGCGGAGTATCGCTCGGCGGTCACTCGCTTGGCAGCGTCATACTATACGACCTGCTGTGCCATCAGGCCCCTGTAAGTCTATACTAATAGTACACACATACATACACACACACAGTATGCAGTGAACTGAACCGCATCTGCAAGCTATTCTGCGAGCGGAACCCCTCCTTCAGCGGCGGAGTATCGCTCGGTGGACACTCGCTTGGCAGCGTCATACTATACGACCTACTGTGCTACGAGGCCCCTGTAAGTCTATACTAATAGTTCACACATACATACACACACACAGTATGCAGTGAACTGAACCGCATCTACGAGCTGTTCTGCGAAAGAAACCCCGCATTCAGCGGCGGAGTATCGCTCGGCGGTCACTCGCTTGGCAGCGTCATACTATACGACCTGCTGTGCCATCAGGCCCCGGTGAGTCTATACTAACAGCACAGAATAGGTTATAGTATATAATACAGTCACACCCCGGACACTGCCTACTAAAAACAGAAATTGACAATATGACGTCAGCACATGAACAACTGTAGCTACGTGCGGTACATAACTTTTTCGTTAATAAAACGCATTGACACCCGTTTATTCAAAAAGAGTTTTTATCCTTCGTCCTGAGATTAAACATAAATTCATCATCATCATCTCAGCCGATGGACGTCCACTGCTGGACATCGGCCTCCCCCAACGATCGCCACAACGACCGGTCCTGCGCTGCCCTCATCCAACAGGTTCCCGCCGCCTTCACCAGGTCGTCGGCCCACCTTGTGGGGGCTCACTGCCTACCCACGCTGCGCTTTCCGGTACGCGATCGTCACTCGAGAACTTAAATTCTAGCGTGTCAATTGTGGTGTTAATTTATTCTACTAGTAACCACCGAAGTAACCAGAGGGGGTAAAAAGTTGGTGGGAGGCAGGGAGTGTCCATACTGTACGTAGTACTAGATACTTTTTCTTATACTGTGATATGATATCTTTGGGCATGCGCATGGGCAGACGCCACTTCAAAAATAAAAAAAGTTCTATAAAGTGCTAGATTTGTAATAATTTTTTTTTTTTTTTTATTAACTATGGGTTTGCTCTTGACCTCAATCCAGTCCTCAGGACGAAGATGGGGTCGTAGATGTAGCGAGCTTACCCAGAAGATGCCTATTCACTCGTACTTTAAAGGAATTCGGGTTGTAAGCGCTCGGAAATACTGACGCAGGTAAGGCATTCTACTCCGTGGCTGTGCGCATTATAAAAGATTCAGAAAGGCGCTTGGTGCGGATATGTGGGATGTCAACCAAGAAGGGGTGATATCCCGCGGTGCGTCTAGAAGTCCGATAGTAGAAAGGGGAAGGTGGGATGAGCTCTTGTAGCTCTTGGGCACACTCACCGAAGTACAATCTGTAGAAGACCGACAAGCAGGCCACTCTGCGGCGGTGGACTAGGCTATGAAGCTTGGCCTCCACCAGCTTACTAATAATAATAATATCAACGTTTTTCTACCACAGCCGGCACAGCCGTCAGAAGCGCAGACAGACAAGCGATACGTGCTTGGCGCGGCAGGCACCGGCCAGCCCTCTGTGCAGTACCCCGCGCTACAGTTCAAACCCACAGCGATGTACGCACTCGGCAGCCCTATCGGTGAGTACATTCATACATATTCTCACGCCTGTCTCTCACTGGATTAGGCAGAGACAACGACGCCACCTGCTATGATCCTGACAAACCTCTGTAGCTTTTAGTTTTCGTAAAAACCTTTACAAAATGTTAACAGTTTAATCTAATTAAAATTGTTTGTTCGCAGCGATATTCGAGTGCATACGGGGCGTGGACTCGCTCGGCTCAAAGTTCTGCCTGCCGACCTGCGACAACTTCTTCAACATCTTCCACCCCTACGACCCCATCGCGTACAGGTTTGTTTACTCCTTCCACCCCTACGACCCCATCGCGTACAGGTTTGTTTACTCCTTCCATCCCTACGACCCCATCGCGTACAGGTTTGTTTACTTCTTCCACCTCTACGACCCCATCGAGTACAGGTTTGTTTACTTCTTCCACCCCTACGACCCCATCGCGTACAGGTTTGTTTACTTCTTCCATCCCTACGACCCCATCGCGTTCAGGTTTGTTTACTTCTTCCACCCCTACGTCCCCATCGCGTACAGGTTTGTTTACTTCTTCCACCCCTATGAACCCATCGCGTACAGGTTTGTTTACTTCTTCCACCCCTACGACCCCATCGCGTACAGGTTTGTTTACTTCTTCCACCCCTACGACCCCATCGCGTACAGGTTTGTTTACTTCTTCCACCCCTATGAACCCATCGCGTACAGGTTTGTTTACTCCTTCCATCCCTACGACCCCATCGCGTACAGGTTTGTTTACTCCTTCCATCCCTACGACCCCATCGCGTACAGGTTTGTTTACTTCTTCCACCTCTACGACCCCATCGAGTACAGGTTTGTTTACTTCTTCCACCCCTACGACCCCATCGCGTACAGGTTTGTTTACTTCTTCCATCCCTACGACCCCATCGCGTTCAGGTTTGTTTACTTCTTCCACCCCTACGTCCCCATCGCGTACAGGTTTGTTTACTTCTTCCACCCCTATGAACCCATCGCGTACAGGTTTGTTTACTTCTTCCACCCCTACGACCCCATCGCGTACAGGTTTGTTTACTTCTTCCACCCCTACGACCCCATCGCGTACAGGTTTGTTTACTTCTTCCACCCCTATGAACCCATCGCGTACAGGTTTGTTTACTCCTTCCATCCCTACGACCCCATCGCGTACAGGTTTGTTTACTCCTTCCATCCCTACGACCCCATCGCGTACAGGTTTGTTTACTTCTTCCACCTCTACGACCCCATCGAGTACAGGTTTGTTTACTTCTTCCACCCCTACGACCCCATCGCGTACAGGTTTGTTTACTTCTTCCATCCCTACGACCCCATCGCGTTCAGGTTTGTTTACTTCTTCCACCCCTACGTCCCCATCGCGTACAGGTTTGTTTACTTCTTCCACCCCTATGAACCCATCGCGTACAGGTTTGTTTACTTCTTCCACCCCTACGACCCCATCGCGTACAGGTTTGTTTACTTCTTCCACCCCTACGACCCCATCGCGTACAGGTTTGTTTACTTCTTTCACCTCTACGAACCCATCGCGTACAGGTTTGTTTACTTCTTCCACCCCTATGACCCCATCGCGTACATGTTTAATATTTATGAAATTTTTACCTTGATACATACGCCGTGTTGAGGTTATGCATTAACTTTGGCCTGTTATTCAGACCATTCATTTGATCATAATTATTTCACTATGAGACAAACATTGAAATAGGAGAAAAAAAAAATGTTTTTTAGGGTTTTTAATTAGGCACCAACATAACTTTAAGGGTGTGTTCAGAATTTCAGACAAGGAAACTAATTTCGTGCTGACAAATGAGGCTCAGCCCTCAATACAGGGTTACTTTTGATTCAGTGCAAAAACTTTCACAACGTATTAGAGATCATCAATAGACCGCGAAAAAAAATATTTTTTTTTTTGCAAATTTTATGTCTTACGAGCTTTTACCCGCGACTTCGTCCGCATAACTTATATACCAGATTTTAAGTCAGATGATAAGCTATCAAACAAAAAAGTTTCATCAAAATCGGTTCAGTAGTTTTTGCGTGATACTCGAACAAACAAACACCCAAACAAACAAACAAACAGACAGACAAAAAATCCAAAAATTTGTGATTTGGAATCAGGGACATCTAAAAATCATATCGTAATCTTTTTTTTGTAAATATCTTCAATGTACAGACACACTTCTGTTACAGTTTTATAATAGTTTAGATTTTTGCCATCCCGTAAACTTGAATACAAATTTCTGTGCTGATCGTACTGTTGATAACAACCGCGCCGATCGAGGAAGCGAGTGACAGGTGACAGTATGGTCAGTACAAACCAAACATTTTTAATGAATAAGTTCAGATGCAGTTGTTTTTTTATTTTTGTTCTAAACCGGGTTAAACAAAAAAACACGGGTATTCTTAATTTCGTTAATCATCACGCTCGCAAAGTTTGTGCACTGAATAAAAAGTAACCCTGTATTTTATTGTCTTGTTACAGAATCGAACCGCTGATCAATCCGGAGCTACGAGACCTAAAGCCTCATCTGATCCCACACCACAAGGGAAGGAAACGGATGCATTTAGGTATGTTATGTTAGGTATGTTAGAATCGAGAGCCGAATCGAATTATCATGGTTTCAACATGGGTAATTTTTTTCAAAATATTAAAAAAAAATTGGTAAAATTTTAAATTTACTGAACCCGATGTGAACCCACCCCACGGGCACACTCACCCTACTTACTACCAAAACAAGATTATTAAAATGTATCCATGAGAATGTTAGCGCTTACATTCATTGCTGAAATGATAACAAATCTTTTTTGCCTCAAAACTTAAAATGCCGCAAAACTTTAAATTTTAACTATCAAAATAATGAAATTATTGTTTCAATCTAATTATTTTGTTATAAATCAGTTGGGGTGTATGAGGTTTTCCGTTAATTCATTAACACGTTGTATTACCGCACTGGTGCGGTAAGTTTGAAGTAAAACGCACGCGTGTTGTATGCACTGAATTATGAACCTAAAAACGGTGCGATAAGAGTTCTTTACGAGCAAGTGTGTTGAAAATATTAATTATTATATTTTATGATTTAACTCCAGAACTGAAAGACACGATGGTCCGAGTGGGGGCAGACATAAAGCAGAAGTTGATAGAGTCTATCAAGTCCACCTGGTCCAATATGTGGAAGTCACAGCCGCCCCCTACCGACCGGCAGCTCGAAAAGGTAATCTACTCTGTTATAAAATAATCTACACAGATATAAAACTAAGACAGGTGGAAGTCACAGCCGCCCCCTACCGGCAGGCAGCTCGAAAAGGCAATCTATTCTGTTATAAAATAATCTACAATGTTATAAAACTAAGACACGTGGATGTCACAGTCGCCCCCTACCGACAGGCAGCTCGAAAAGGTAATCTTCTCTGTTATAAAATAATCTACACTGTTATAAAAATAAGACACGTGGAAGTCACAGCCGCCCCCTTCCGACAGGCAGCTCGAAAAGGTAACTTTAAATACAAAATATAACGTTTTTAAAACACTTCAAAAAATTCAATCTGTTTGCTCCCATGGTAAAATTCCCTTAAATTCTCTTAGTTTAAAAGGATGCTAATGATATCAATTTCACCCTGTTTTTAAGTCTATTCTGTCAGTCTGTCAGTCTTTCTGTTAGTCTGTCATCATCAGCCTATCATCGTCAGTTAGTCTGTATACAGGGTGTAAGTGACAGCCTAGCAAATACTGAAACAGTGAACTCAGACCATCAAACTGAATAACATTCACTATGGAGGATTCATGGAGCCTCCCTCAGGAAACGCGAATAAAAATCAGGTGTCCCATACATTTTAGTCGGGTAGGTACAGCAGTTTTGTATGGGACAGCTGATTTTTATTCGCGTTTCCTGAGATAGGCTCCATAGTGAAAGTTGTTCAGTTTGATGGTGAAACGGTGAACTCAGACCGAGTTCACCGTTTCAGTATTTGCTAGGCTGCCACTTACAACCTGTATAAACCATAATCGTCACGGTTGAGAGGTTTTAAATTCAATTTCTTTGTAGGTTGTGGAAGAAGAGATAGAGAGAGAGGAGTTAGAGAAAGAGACCCTGACCGAGGAGACGAAGGACGCAGAAGTCAATCAGAATAGTGATTTGGTAAGTTACTGTAAATTGTTTGTAACCATGGACTTAGAATGATAAAGGAGATAATCTCAGAGGAATGATCTCCTTTATGATCAATTTACAATTGTAGTTAGTCTCTTTTATCTTATGACGTTCTTTTAATAGTAGAAGGAGATGGAACTATAAATGTTTGTTTATGCGGCTGTCCACTTCTTTTTTATGCTAGTGTGCGTGAAAAGTAACCGTAAACATAGGGGCAAATGTCACTTGGTCATCTTTTGTCCCAAAGATAAAATATAGGGGTAGATAAATAATATAAAGCAAGACATAGAAACGCTACTTGACATAACTGCCTCTGTGGTCTAATGGTTAAAAGCATTGGCTCTCGATACGGAGGTCGTGGGTTCGATTCCCACGGGGGACACCTAGTGATATGTCACTTTGTGCGTTTTTCCCCAGTTGGTTAGGACATTGCAGGCTGAATCACCTAATTGTCTGAAAAGAAAAATGATTCCGTGCTTCGGATGGCACGTTAAGCCGTTGGTCCCGGCTACTATCTCTAGTGGTAGTAGTCGTTACATAAAAACCACGTCAGAGGCCGTAAGGCGGTCTGAAAAAACTCTGACACCAGGGCTCTGCCCACACGATAAGAAGAAGCTACTTGACATCTATTCACACTTATGACAACCGCCCATTCGAATAAGTGAAATGTCAATAGTAAACAGATACCGTCTTGAACCATTTTGTCACCAGACCTTCAGCTGGAAGACTCAGCTATTTCCTTATGTTAAGAACGAATTTTGCTTGAATTTGCTTAAAAAGTGGTGACATTTGTTTAACAGACGTAACACATTTACGTCTAATCTAGCTCTGTCACTCTTATGGCAATCTGTGTGCGACTGTAAGGAATGACTATACATGTTTTTGTACAGTTTGATATTGGGTAGACCTGTTTTGTCCATACTACTTGACACCACACACTCAAACACAAACCTCAAAAAAGTGGACATTCTTGCAATGGTATGGCTCACTCTATGCCTTTAGGTATAATCTCTTTGGATAACGGATACCAATCCTCCTTACAAGCATGGAAACACGAAAATTGTGCATAGCGGTCGGTAATGTTCGACCTTCTTTCGTACGTCTCCGTAGTCGATATTTCCAACGTTTTTGTGTCCCTTTCTATCAGAACAAATATCGAATAAAAACTTTTTCTTTTTAATTTTTGTCATTGGATTAGAAAGGGAGGGACAAACAGGAAGCTGGCATAGGTACCTTGGAGGACACTGCCTAACAAGCGGTGAAACATGATAATACTCCTTGGTGGTCGGTAATGATCCTTCTTCTTTCGTGAATTCCCGTCTGTTTTCGATGTTACTTTGTTCCTTTTATAATAAAAATAGAAGGACGGTTATACATTTTTTGGTATTATGTTCCGGATGTCCTTTCGACACCACCAACCCCTCCAGCCTGCAAACCATGAACCATTGAATAATAAATGTCACATTGCAGGCGACCCCGGAGATGCTGGGCAAACTGAACAGCGGCCGGAGAGTAGACTACGTGCTTCAGGAGGCGCCCTTTGAGATGATCAACGAGTATCTCTTCGCTATGAGCAGTCACGTGTGCTACTGGTCAGTTTATAATATAACGGTCTTAGGTAATGGAAAAGCGTGATGCGTCTTTTGGTCACAGTTGTGGCGGCGTTTCTGTGCCTAGGTTCTATAATTAATGGGAAAAACCACTATTCTAAGAGTATCTGCTGATTAGGGTAATTTAAGATGCACATTGAGAATTATGTCAACGACGTTATCAGGTTACGAATTTCAAATCAATACCGAACGGTACAAACAGTTAAAGAGTTCCACTATGTGAGTCGATCGTATCGCGACCGGAGCCCAACCTGGCCCCGGGAGGATGCGTCCACCGTCCCCTCCATCCTCGTCCTTACACCAACCTGAGTACGGTCATTAAACTATTCAACAATACAATAGAACTATCGTCTCACATAGTGGGCAAATACATGGAACAAAACTCACCTAGTTTCAGCAACCGGTGAGACCAGACTCCTCGCTGGAGTTCTCCTCAACTCCGCTACTCAGGGCGTGCCGATCCTTCTCGACGTCCCGCCAAAGTGCAAACTAATTTCGCGCCTACCTTACAATGACACTCACCTTCAGTGTTGCCATAATATGAAATTACGATTCTACTAATTCCTAAGAGGGTTTTAATTGCAAAGTTATGTTCGTTGCGTAAAGTTAATAATTCTCACCTAAATAAATGTTTGCGATCGCGGAACTCCGCGACACTCCCGCCAAACAACGAAGTTACAGGAGTGCTACCAAGTGGCTCGTCCACTCGGCAATCCTTTCTCGCGCCCTTACAGCAGCACCTCTTCTGACTCGATCATACTCGGGCTGTGGTACTGTTGTCTCGGGCTCAGGAGTAGTTACTGATTCTTCTCTTTCAGATTCTGGAAAGTTCTGATCTCCCTTCTCTTCATTCTGAGCAGGTAGCTGTTCAGATTCCACAATCTCAGTGTTGGGATTCTGCATTTTATTACTTAGAATTTCAGGTGGATGTTCACATAGCATGTTTTCAGGCAGTTGAATCTCAACTGGTGGTTCAAATTCTGTAACATTCCTAACACTAGGAATGTCAGCACAAAGTGGCTCGTTCTCTTTGGCCACCGGTTTCTCATCTTCAATTTCTAGAGGGTACAAGTGTGCAATAGAGCGAGTAAAGATACTATCATCTATTTTCACTTTAGCCACCCTGCACTGGTTGTCAGAGCCTTTGATCAATTCTGTAATCTTCCCAATTTTCCAATTACTTCTGTTCTTTGACTCTCCTTTTATTTGAACAATATCACCAATGCAGGGTACTCGATAAGATGTTATTCTAGGTTGTTTGTGTGAATGATTGTATCTTTCTCGTAAACTCAATAGATATTGATTTACAAACATCTTTTTGAACTCTTCTAGGATGATCTGACCCTTTCTCCATCCTTCAACCAGATTCCTTTTAGTTGTTGTCACATCTTGACTAAAATTGCTTTCAGACATTTCTGTAACCAGACATTTTCCTATAGTTAAGAAATCTGATGGTCTCAGTATGGTTTCTAGCTCCGAACCTACATTTGTCAACGGTCTGGTATTGACAACTGCTTCAACTTCTTTGACCATTGTTACTAATTGAGTGTCTTTGAGCATATGCTTTTCTAACGTTCTTTTAAGACAGTTTTTCACAAGTCCAACCAGCCTCTCGTAAAACCCTCCATGCCACGGTGCTAACTGGGGAATAAATCTCCATGTGATCTTGTTCTCTATGCAGTAGGAGTTTGACAATACTTCAGATGTCAATTTAAATTGTGTACCATTGTCTGATACAATAACTTTTGGAACTCCTCTGCAAGATATAAATCGTCTTAGTGCCAATAAACACTCTTCTGCTGTTAGATCTTGCACAACTTCTAAATGGACAGCTCGTACGGCCAAACATGTGAACAAACATATCCAGCGTTTGCCTATATCTGTCCCGGTGCTCACAAATATTGGACCAAGGTAGTCAACACCAGTATAAGTATATGGAGAGCTGTAGTTCACTCTTTCTGCGGGCAGTGTTGGTGGAGTGGGCAGTTTGTAAGGGCCGCTAGTATGTTTCTGGCACTTCGGGCACTTCAGTATAATTTTCCTTACTTGAGCTCGGCCTTGTGCTATCCAATATTGTTGCCTAATAAGGCTAAGGGTATGTGCTGTGCCAATGTGGTAATTCTTTTCGTGTGTCTTCATGATCAGAGCATTCGTAAATTGACAGTCTTTTGGTAGCAGTATGGGATGCTTCATGTCATATGTCCAACAGGTATTAGACATTCTTCCCTTGCATCTCAATATACTGTCAACGTCTAGGAACAGACCCAAATTTCTTGTAAGATGAGTTTCTTTTCCTTTCATCTCTTCTGGAAAATACTTCTGTTGTAAACTTTTGATTTCTACCATCGGTTCTGATTTTCTGTCCACTTCTTTCACTCTTTCCATGTCTACATCAACATCATCATGGACTCCTGTGTCATGATGCTCATCCACATTCATTTCTTCATGTTGCTCTCCAGTAACATTTTCATCAGGATGATGAGCATCCTGACCCTCCCCCATGATAAGCAGTGATCTGTGGTAGTCCAAAGATCTAGTCACAGGCCAGTTTATTTCATCTTGTAACAAGAATTCTGGTCCATTGAACCATAACTCCTTCTTCTTTAGCCATAAGTCAGGTCTAGTCGCCAGGTCCGCAGGATTCTCGTTAGTATTGACATAGTATGGTTGTATTTCTTTATGTTGTTTAATCTCGTCAATCCGTTTAGCAACAAATGGAGGTAGCAATTTGTTTGACCGCATCCATCTCAAAACAATAAGACTGTCAGTCCATACAAATTGTTTTTCTATTGGTATCGCCAGACTATTCTTTACATATTTTACTAGTCTGCATCCAATGAGAAATCCAAGTAGTTCTAGCTTAGGTATTTTTAAAGCATCCTTTTCTTTCAAAAGCGAACCATCTTTCTGTGACATGTGATGTCTGATTGATGCAGTAAGTAAGAATGGACTTGATATTACTCCAAATGGAACTTTAGTAAATCTCAAATGTATTATATTATCTTCTGTCAGTTCTTTGTTTATATCTCTTAACCACAAAAATCTTGTAACTTCTCTATCTTCTTGTTGAAGGCCGATTTGCAAAAATGCCTTCTCTACATCAGCAGTAATACCGATTTTATGTAATCTAAATGAAATAAGAAGTGCAGTCAAATCTTCAAGCATTGATGGTCCTCTGTAAAGGCACTCGTTCAAACTTTTTTCTTCTTTCGTCTTCGCTGAAGCATCATATACTATTCTTCCTCTTTTCCCTTCTTGCTTCACCATGTGATGAGGCAAGTAATGTATGGGTGGTGTGCTCTGCTGGTAGGGATTTTCAGGTTTCTTTATTTCTTCTATAATCTCTTTCTTTAATTGTTCTTTCAATATTGAATCATATTCTCGAACAGTATCCATATCGAGTCTTTTAAATATTCCTTTAAGTCGACCAAACGCCAATCCGTAATTAGTTGGAAGTTCTGGTGGGTATTGCACCCAAGGCCATTTGACTTGACATCTTCCGTTTTCATATTTTACTGTTTTATTGAAATATTCAACTGATTCATCTTCTCTCGACGCCTTCGGAGAATCCGTGATGCCAATTGCCTCTAACGACCACAGAAACTTTATGTCGATACTACGAAGTGGAAGATCAGGTTCAGTGAAATATGGGCAGTCAGGTCTATGACATTGGCAAAAGGTGACGACAGACAATACATTGTCTTCGTGTTTATTCGTTTCTATGAACCCTGATGGCATCCATCCAAAATCCGTGTTTACTAAATATAAATTATTATCTAATCGAATTTTCCGTTTTCTTATAAATGAAAAATAATAGTCATTTCCAATTAATAAATCGATCTTCTGTTCTGCAGAGTTATCATCTGCTAAAATATCAACAGGAACGGATGATGAGATTTGTGGAGCTGATAGCTTAGTTGTAATAAATGGAACAATATTAACTCTAATTATTTTCTTTACACCTCGCTTCGTTTCAATTTCAATTTCTGAAGCCGAGCTTTTGATTTCTTTCGGAATGTCAGAGCCGAAGGTATAAATTATTAAGGAATCTTCTGTATCACTTTTTAATTTTAATTTATTTGCTAAATCAAAAGTTATATAGCTACGTTGACTACCACTATCTAGTAACAGCCGGCAGTCTTCAGGATTTCTTCCCGGATTTCGAACCTTCACCGTCGCGGTCTGTAAGAATGATTTCGAGCATGTATTGAGTGAGTATGTTTTATCACTATCATTTATTGACATATCAAATATTTTACCATGCTCCTTTGTGCACAACGCGCTATTATGCTTTCCTTTACAATGGTAACATTTAATATCCTTAAAATAAATAAAGTAAAATGAATCTATATCTGTGACCTTTAGGTGACCCCGATAGACATGTAAAACAAATTAACTCTTAATTCTTTCGTTCTTTTCTGTTCTGCTCGAGACTTGTTACGTTTACCTAGACAAAGCAAAGCTAGGTAGATTCCTTCCACAACCCCACCACTTCTTTCTTTACTTCTTGTCATAACATATGACTTCTTTCTGTGTTACACTAATGATGCCTGCTCTTCTCAAGCGTCATTCTTTCTTGTAACTAATGATGTTTGTTCTTCTCAAGCACCATTCTTTCCTGTAACTAATGATGTTTGTTCTTTTCAAGCACCATTCTTTCTCGTTACAATTCTAAGTAACAGACACAGATCACAGGGTCTACACTGAATAACCCTTTGCAAGCGACAACCGGTTTCTCGGTGCAACGAAATATTACACACACTGTGTCTTTTGTTACACCCGTCCTCCTTGTACAGAAGGCACGCGGGCGCCTCGTAGTATATGTGGCCCCACTACTCCCAGCGCACATGGGTGGTTCCGCGCAACAAGTAGGTCTAGAACCGCGAGCGATACATGGTCCACACTACGAATCCATTTTGTACCAATTTGCCTGAGAGTTCTCATTCTCACAGTCCGGGGTGTGTGATGGTACATTCTTTCACACTATTCTCTCTCAGTGTCGCCGCAGGGAATAAATCCAGTGTCCCAGCCCACGGGATGCGCCCAACCACGTGAACCTTTACTGAGTCTCTTTCAGTCACACTTAAGCTGGTTGGTTGTAGAAAGAATCCTTCTTCACCGTCGGTATACGGTATTCTTATGTTCTGTATGATTTCTCATACAAACATCCTTCACTATGTTCTACATATTGTTCTGAGTACGCGTGTGCTGCCACACGCACCATAAAATGCACGAGAGTCCTCCCGACAGAAAAAAAAAAGTGGGTAACACACCTTGCAATACATTTTACAAACAACCATGAAACGAACGTCTGATTTGGTTCTTTAGGTTGTCGGATTGTCATGGGCCGCGGTCTATCATTGGTCTATCTCGTCACGCAAACGTAACCCGCATTTTTCGAAATTTAAAAAAAATAATAAATGAGGTTATTTTCCAACAGCATCTCCACCAAAATTTGTGGCGGCGTTTCTGTGCCTAGGTTCTATAATTAATGGGAAAAACCACTATTCTAAGAGTATCTGCTGATTAGGGTAATTTAAGATGCACATTGAGAATTATGTCAACGACGTTATCAGGTTACGAATTTCAAATCAATACCGAACGGTACAAACAGTTAAAGAGTTCCACTATGTGAGTCGATCGTATCGCGACCGGAGCCCAACCTGGCCCCGGGAGGATGCGTCCACCGTCCCCTCCATCCTCGTCCTTACACCAACCTGAGTACGGTCATTAAACTATTCAACAATACAATAGAACTATCGTCTCACATAGTGGGCAAATACATGGAACAAAACTCACCTAGTTTCAGCAACCGGTGAGACCAGACTCCTCGCTGGAGTTCTCCTCAACTCCGCTACTCAGGGCGTGCCGATCCTTCTCGACGTCCCGCCAAAGTGCAAACTAATTTCGCGCCTACCTTACAATGACACTCACCTTCAGTGTTGCCATAATATGAAATTACGATTCTACTAATTCCTAAGAGGGTTTTAATTGCAAAGTTATGTTCGTTGCGTAAAGTTAATAATTCTCACCTAAATAAATGTTTGCGATCGCGGAACTCCGCGACAACAGTGCTATAATAGTACATTACTGCAGCGGCCAGCAACAGAGGCATTGATGGACGAACGTGTAAATGTGGGCCGAGGCGAAGCCGAGGCACACATACGTTCCATCAATGCCTAGTTGTGGCCAAGGCTTGTATAGTACTTTTCTCAAATAATGCGCGGAAATTAAAACAGTAAATTTTCTTAAATAATTCGCGAAAATGAAAACTCTTTAATCAAAATCAATGACAAACAAAGAACAAAATATTTTTTTTTTTCAATAAACAGCTTTCTATTTGCAAGCCAGTTCGAAATTTAAATAAAACCTTTGATGAGTTACCTCCTTGGTCGCTATGTTTCGGAGTAAAAGATCGTTCCATTTTTAAATTACACGACAGATATGAGTTTACTATGTAATTTATTCGGCCGCTAAACACGACAGATATGGATTCTCATACAACATTGCCGGCCGCTGCGCGCATGTATTTGGCCAGTACAGCAATTTCGATTTATCTCGAAGAAGGTTGTCAAAATAATGCTCACATTTCCAAGCATGTTTGAGAAAAATAAATTATTCGTTTCCTCAGGGAATCAGAGGACGTCATGCTACTGATGCTACGCGAGATATACGACGCGCTCGGAGTCCAGCCAGACAGCACCGTGCCACAGCCGAACCTGACTGTACAGCGCACCAGGATACAGGTACATATGGAGGAGAGCTAGCGACTCAATCATGAGGCGGTTCGAATCCTGGCCTGTTCAATTAAAACTAGAAAGTAGTTTAGAATCGAGAGCAGCATCGAATTATCATGGTTTCAACATTGGTAATTTTTTTCAGAATATTAAATAATTTGTTTGTAAAAAGACATTGCCCACGTGACGAAGTGTATTCGTTTCGGGTCGTTTCGCAGCTGGCGAATGTGTATGATCAAAGAACACATACAAATAGTATGATAGCTGAATTCATACACAAGATAGAAGGAATATCGTGCTTTCCAATGAAATGGAAATTATCCTTTTCAATCGTGGCATTTCTTATAAAATTCTTATTCAAATTTACCAGTTTTGAGGCGAAACGGGAGTGGGCGATTTCCTTTATAATTTTCTGAACCCGATGTCATCCCACCGCACGGGCACACTCTAAACCTTAAACTCTACTTACTACCAAAACAAGATTATAAAAATGTATCCATGAGTACGTTATGCGGACGAAGTCGCGGGTAAATGCTCGTACTATTATAAAACAGTAAATTTAAAAAAAAAAAATTTTTTTTGCTTTGTGCGTTTGTTCGAGCATCACACAAAAACTACTGAACCGATTTTGATGAAACTTTTTTGAGCTTATGGTCTGACTTAAAATCTGGTATATAATTTGTGCGGACGAAGTCGCGGGTTAACGCTAGTTTATTTAGAAATAAAATAGTATTTTTTTTATTTTCAGACTGACGCCGTCGTTGTGAATGCAGGTACTTATTTTCTTTTTTTTTTCTTTTTTGTCTTTTTATTAATGAATCAATACATCGGTCAATAGATAGAATTATGATTGATTTCGATTATGAAAATATCGATAAAAGATCTTAAGGTGGTTGCAGAGGGGTCAATTTTATACAAAACTTTGACGCACAATACGCGTAGACGGTATTAATATAAGTAATATTTTTTATATGGAAAAATAGTTTAGAAAATCTAGATGTGTCACAAATAACATTTGCAATTTATACTCTATTTACGAAGAATTAAGCTTTTACAAATTTTGTATGAAAAATTTCAAAGCTTTATATCTTCGTAATCTAAACTATTATAAAACTGTAACATATTTACAAACAAAAGATTACGATATGGTTTTTAGATGTCCCTGATTCCAAATCACAAATTTTTGGATTTTTTGTCTGTCTGTTTGTTTGTTTATTTGTTTGTTTGTTTGTTTGGGTGTGTTCGAGTATCACGCAAAAACTACTGAACCGATTTTGTTGAAACTTTTTTTGTTTGATAGCTTATCATCTGACTTAAAATCTGGTATATAATTTATGCGGACGAAGTCGCGGGTAAAAGCTCGTTATATTATAAATTGCAAATGTTATTTGATACGCGACATCTAGATTTGCTAAACTATTTTTCCATATATACAAAGTTACTTATGTTAATACCGTCTACGCGTATTTTTCGCAAATTCTTCACTGCTATCTTTGAATTGGGGAGGTGACTGCATAAAATATATTTTAGTTTTATCTTCTGAGTAAAAAATACGATTGAAAATAATGCTAAACTTACAATTTCAGTAATTCTGTAGCTTGAATACTGTTTTTCATAAAAGGATAAACTATAATAAAACCGGTCAAGTGCGAGTCGGGATACTCGCGCACCGAGGGTTCCGTACCACACCATCACAGAACACAATATTAACTTAGAAAAAAAAATTGTTTTTTTCGGGACCTTTAGCGCAAGACCGACTCACACTTTGCCGGTTTTTAGTATTTGTTGTTATTCTGTAGAGTTTGCTCTATAATCACACTAAGTTTGACGCTTGTATGTATTACTGTTTTTACGATAGAGCGTGAAGAAAAAACGTTGATAAAAACTAGTTTCTTGTTGAGAACCCCCCTTAATTTTTAACTTTTTGACATTTTTATTTGTTAACAAATCCGCCGTAATAACGCACATTCTGTGAAAATTTCAATTATCTTGCTCTTACAGTTCAAAAGTTACAGCCCTAAATAGGTCGGACAGACGGACGGACGGACGGACGGACAGACGGACAGACGGACGGACGGACGGACAACGTAGGCTTAGTAATAGGGTCCCGTTTTCACCCTTTGGGTACGGAACCCTAAAAAGTATCGAAACAACGACGAAAAACAATGACGTCACTCTTCATTATTTAGTACAATTTCTCATACAAAGCGCGTTTTGATGTTTGATAAAGAGTTGCTGATTTGACTAGTTGAAAACTCGCTGATTATTTTAACTTTAAATTTAATTGTTTCACAGAAGGCCCATCAACGAGTCACGCTGGAACATAAAACTGTGGAGTTTAGAAAAAATATTAGTTTGTAATTTATTAAAGAAAAGTATGTACAGACTTTATTATTATAATGAACTAAATATACTTACGGTCCATACTAAATAAACCATGTTTTATTTTTAACTAGATTTGCTGTAATTTGGTTCTTGCTAGGCTCCCCTAAAGTTACTCTCGAAGTGAGGGGTGGTATCCCCCCGCCTCTCGCTAACTTGAGATACCACAGGCCTCGGGGACTGGCCACTCCCTTTTAGATATTCTGTATGTATAGGTCATCGACATACAAATAATGGACGCCGCGTCTAGTACGAAATTCTCGAAAAAAGTGTCCGAGACCTGTCTAAAGTACTGGAAAAACTAGAGTTGCCACCTCTCAGTCTACCGTAACTATAGGGTTGCCAGGTTCAAAAATAACTTCTCTAAACCTAGCAACCCTATAGTTGCGGCAGATTGAGAGATGGTAACCCTAGTTTTTCCAGTACTTTAGACCAGTCTCCTTCCGATGGCACCTCATTTACTTCCCAAACAGACAGGTGGAAAAAGTTATACCAAAAATCGTAATGGAAAAGTTACTTGCGGCAAGATTTTTCTAGGCAACTTGGCGGCGTTGAATAGACATTTTGACTATTTTAATAGTTGGTTTATAATACACGTACTTAGGTTTGTGTAGGTTAATCTCGGAAATTTTTTGAGAATTTTGTACTAGACTACATTACTTTGTATGTCAATGTTTATTAGAACCTGTAAAAGTATATGCTATAAAAAAAGCTTTTAAATTGGAAATCAGCAATGACTACAATGTGACATTCTTGTATTTTGGAAATATTGTTTAGAAAGAAAACAAATACGATTGGCTCGGTGCCACCTTAAGGTTTTTGTAGTAACTTTTTATACTTGGTTTTCTTGAGAAATCTTTAATATTGTAATGAGGGCGCCACTGAGCGGCAAATCTCTGCTTCTCTTTAAACGGTGGAACCGACTGTTTTTTGAGATCGACGATTAAAATTAAAAAGCAAAAGGCTATTGTAAGGGTAGATTATACAGTTTTTTAATTTAGTTTAAAACATTCCATGGGGTTGCCTCTCTTAACTGTTTTAGACGGTTGAAAATATGCATAACGACAGTAACCGATCATTAAAAAAAACATAGCTAATATCATTATTGTAGATAAATATAATATGCTTTCATAAATGCGACTTAAATTGTCCTTCATTGGCGTTACTTCTTTTAACAAATCTTTTTTAATATCTTCCTGGTTTCCCCTTTTTGCTCTCAAAATTTTTCTTTTGCTCTTAGTTTAAAATTTCAAGCTTCTTGGATCGGCCTGTGGCTCGCTTGGCGGCACACTGACCCCGGAGACCAGGTCAACCAGGTTCCAGGGGGGACGCTTCGGAGCTTCGCTGCTACGCATAGCTTGGCCTTCGGCCTCGCAAAAATTACACGGGAGAAGGGAGACGCGTTGTTACGGAAGTGTTCAGGCAGTATAAAGTCATGGACTTAGAATTGACTTAGAATGATAAAAGATACCAATCCTCCTTACAAGCATGGAAACACGAAAATTCCCGTCTTGTCTTGTCCCTTTCTAATCCACCGACAAAAATTGGTGGTGCTACTGGTGGTTGCAAAAAGTACACTTATCCTTTATACTAACAGGTTTTTGAGATCGAAGATTAAAATTAAAAAGAATCAGACCTTTGTAACATTTTATTGGTTAGGTTATACACTCTTCATTCTGTTTTAATTAAATAGATAGACCCCAAATCTCGTAAAAATCACATCCGATTTGGTCAAAAAAGGGGAAAGTGCCCAAAAAAATACTATATTCTGTTTGGAATTGTACGTCTCAAAATAATATAATAGTATGGCCCCATGTAGAACCATTTTCCTTAGTTTTAAAGTTTGAAAAATCTGCCTTGTCATATATTTTTGATGTAATAAAACTTACAGCTATTAAAGCTTTCATGTCATAATAATAAATGCCTAGGCGGACAAGTTCTAAGTTGTTTGTTGGCCGGCACTTTCAAATAAGTAGGTAGGTTACATTAGATTTTAAAAAAATAACAGAACCATATCAAAATTTTACAAACTCATGTACTTCACCCATTTAATAGAGAACAGAGATAAATTATAATCGACACAAAACAAGTATGAATGTATGGATGATACCAATACGTCTTATTTGATTAAACTTAGTCGTATGTTTCCAGTCAGAGAGTTGGCGTAGTACTGAGACCAAAAGAGCTCCTAAACATAATTTAAGGTAGCCTTTGAAACACAGCGTCTATAGCGTCAGTGGCGCTGCGACTGTGACGCCGCGACAGAGCGACAGACAGATTTTCTATGCAATTGTATGAAATTCTAGGGAACGTCATTCGAGCCCAGCGCCACTAACGCGGCGTTAGTGACGTCACTGACGCCGCGTTAATATCGCTGGGCTCGAATAACGTTACTTGAATTTCATCCATTCATTTGCATAGAACATCTATCTGTCGCTCTGTCGCGGCGTCACAGTCGCGGCGCCACTGACGCTATAGACGCTCGGTTCGAAAGGCTACCTGCAGGTCTAGCATGATTTCTCTACACGCGCGCGACGCGCATTCGCTGCATACAAAATAACCTGTTCCCGCGCTTTTCGGAGAGCGAAAGCCGCGCTTGCCGCGACTTGTAGTATGGGAAAAAGCCGAGTCGCGCGCAAGTAGAGAAATCATGCTAGAGTGTCTGGAGCTCTTTTGTGTCTGCCATTTTTGGAGCATTGATTGTGTACATACAGAACATTATAAAAGGGGTCCTCCCTCCCTCTTATAATGTTCTGTGATTGTGTATCTAGTTCAGTTAAGTATACAAGAGATCAAAGGTTTTAACAATCAGGAAAAGCATTCCACGGTATTGCCTTACTCTTGCCAGCTGCGAAAGATGCATAACCACAGTAACCAATCAATAAGAAAATCATAGCGAATATAATTATTGTAGATAAATATAATATGCTTCGGTGAATGAGACTTAAATTGTTCTCCATTGGCTTCTCGTATACTTCTGGTATCAAGTCTTTTTTAACATCTTCGAAAATGATCTGGTTTATCCTCTTTGCTCTCATAATTTTTCTTTTGCTCTTAGGGACGTATTTTTCAGTTTTTGTAATGAATGCCCCATCTAAATCGATTTTGTACCAGGATTTATGTTTGTCGAATAAACATGTTTGACTATTAGGTCCTGATTTTGGGATAGAAAGTTCAAATATGTCCATTTCCATTGTAATCTGTTTTTGGTTCTTAGCGTAAATTTGGTTCTTGTTACGGACTTTAAAATTTGGTTATTGTTAGAATCACTGTGTTATAATTTTTGCCACGAACTAATATACAATTACTCTAATATGTACATTTTTGCGGTCAGGAAAGACCAAGGAATATAACTACGGAAAGACAGAAAGTGTCACGTATGTGTCACGAAGATAGTGTTTTTGACGGAAGTTGAAAATAAGATTTTAGGTAGAGGTAGGAGGTCTCTGTTAAAATTACGCTAAACTTCTTGGTTAATCGACAATACCATAGATTATTTAATAGTTACTACCAAGAAGCTTGAAATTTTCTCTGTAGGGAGAATTTCAAGCTTCTTGTCCCCCCCTTCCCCCTACCAGACACGGAGTTATATCTGCCTACCAGTCTCTTTGGGTGGACTACACCTGTACCAAGTGGCATTGCTTTACTCAAAATTGTAGCACTTTTCCCAATAGAAAACGGACTATTTAGAAAAATCTAAGAAGTATTGAAGAAATAATTACTATTTTGTGTTTTCATTCTTTTTATGTAAAGTGCAAATTAAAGTGGAACTGTGAGTCGACAACTTTCAGTGCAGTGCGTGACGTCAGTGTCAGTGTAGTGCGTGACGTCATAGTGTCGTGCGTCGTGACGTCATAGCCGTCGCGTGTCGTGACGTCACAGTAGTGACGTAGTGGACAGTGACAAGTGGTGTACGGGGAATCCCTGCGAGGAGGACCCGGTGAAGTGAACCGTGTCAAACTGTAACCCAATAAACTCTGTAAAATTTGACTTAGCGTTTCACTCCAATCCCGGAACCCGTAGCTCGTAACCATAGATTTATATATTACTAGCGTAAGGATAGGCCCGTCAGAATATTTTACAAAAACCTTCTTCATAGAATCAAAAATTTGCGCCATCTGTCATAACTCGTATACGAACTATATCGTGTCATCTGCGTGTCATATATTTGTAGTGCTCTAAACTGTCATTTTTCCTTGCATTTTAGAGCCAACGAACTGGGGACAATAGTCAAGCTCATAGGCCATGTCCTTACGCTAGTAATATATATGTCTTTGCTCGTAACAGTATAAAATGTCCCTTGTACAAAAATTTGTATTCACCATACCAACATTTGTCCTTTGCTGGATTCGAACCCGCGACGTTCGAAATAGCAGGCAAGTCAGGTTTACTACAGACTAAATCCCGATAAAAAAAGGTAAAAATAAAAACAGTATGAAACACATTATAATTTTTATTATTTCGCATTTTATTTATTCAGACTTAGGCTTGTTATACACCAAGGCGGAGATTAGAGGAGAGGTAAAATAATCTACAAATACAGAGTAAAATTGATATCATTAGCATCCTTTTAAACAGGATCGACTACCCATCAAACTGAAAAACTTTTACTATGGGAGCAAACCGATCGGAGCAAAATAAAAATCTGCCGTTGCACACATTTGAGTCGAGTAGGCACTCCAGTTTAATAACAGTTGATTTTTTTTGCTCTGATTAGTTTGCTTGCTCCCATAGTAAATAAGTTTGATGGAGAGACTCTTAGCTTAAAAGCACACTGTATAATTTATTAATTTTAACGAATTATTTTCCGCTAATTCAGTAACACCATAGCGATTGTAAGTTGTAGTAGGGTTTTTGGTGACCCTGAAAGGGATTGGTCGTAATTATTATGTATTTCGGACCATCTAGCTTACTTTAGTAATGAGCCTCCGAGCCATAGAAAAAAATATACTCCTAGCTTCGAGCCAAGTAATCTGTAATGAGTAATGAGCGACGTTTTTTTTATTTTTTCTAATAATAACTCGACAGGTGTCATTGTTCGGCAATCCAGTAACACAGCTCTGTGGCGCCATCTAGCGATCCACAGGAAAACCGCTTGAAAAACGCTCATTATAAAGTACTCGCTACACAATCATCTCCTCTCCTCTTAATATCCGCTCAAGTGTATACTTGCCTTTATATTAAAACTTATAATAAAGGTATAAAATTGAGACCTAGGTTTAGAGATACTGGTTTTTATAACTAATTTCTATCTTAAACTCATGTTTAAATACATAAAAATAGGTAGGTATGTATGTTTTTTAAAGTAAATTCTTGCACCGACAAATATTTAAAGATCGCTCTGTCTCCAACACTGCTCATAATAAAGAAAGTGACAGAAACATTTAAGCGGATAGGCGGGCTCTCGAGGAAATTTTGAGAATAGGTAACTTTTCCTACTGTATACGTATTTGTCGGATCCGCCCCTGCCATACACCCCGCCGACTAGAGTGCGAAAGAGAAAACTGCTCTGACTGATTTCATCTGTTTCATCTACATAAAATGGACGAAATCAGCATTTCGTATTCCCCTGTTTCCTCCTCCAAAACTAGACCGATTTTAATAATTCTTTCAAGAATAATATGAGAAAGACTTTGGCTATGTCTGTATGTTTTTTTTTTTATTATATTCGTCTTTGTTTGCTGGATGTGTTAAAACGGTCGGTTAAATTTAACATTTTCCAAGGTCCCTAGTTCTTACAGTAATTAATTTATGCAAAAAGCAAAACATAGGGACATGGCAGAGGTATGTAGTAATATTAGATTAGACTCTTTCTTATAATGTGGCAGAGGTAATATAGATTATATGGTGAAAAATTATTTGCTCTAATGTCTAGTCTATCCACGGAGGAACCAAGGGAATACGTGTGTATCATAAAGGTATTATACTACGTAAGAGAGACAGTGACAGCTGAGAGAGCGAGATGTACCTAGCGGCATGCCTGTATAATAGAAAGAGATACGTGACGCGAGGCAATAGAACCGTTTTTGGGGATTTGGAGTCCTGGTAAAAATTCGGTTTCTGTGAATAATCGTGAACCTAAAGTGAAATCGTAGATAATTTTGTGAAATATACTAACACTGTTTCATTAAATTATTCACCATTTCACGTTAGATTGAGAATTATACACAGAAATGGAATTTTTACCCTGCCGAGGACTCCAAAAAACGTCCAAAAACGGTTAAATTTGACAACTCATGTCACTTACTCTATTCCGTAAGGTATAATATCTTTATGGTGTGTATGGACAAAACGGTACTAGTCTATGCTCTTAAATGTTTAAGCTTAAATACGTGCAAGCTACCCGAAGGTAATCTATTAAGGGTAGATAAAGGGTGGGTTCGTCAAACGAGAGGAAATTATAATCGAGAATAAATCTCCAATCTTCTTACCGTGTGGGCAGCAAGCCAGAGGGGGGTGAGGTGTGGTGTCAGAGTTTTTTCAGTCTGCCTTACCGCCTCTGACGTGGTTTTATGTAACGACTACTACCACCAGAGTTAGTAGCCGGGACCAACGGCTTAACGTGCCATCCGAATCACGGAATCACCTTTCATTTCCGACAATCAAGTGACTCAGCCTGTAATGTCCTAACCAACCGGGGAAAAACGCACTGACATATCACTAGGTTTCCCCCGTGGGAATCGAACCCACTACCTCCGTGTCGAGAGCCCAATGCTCTTAACCATTAGACAACGGAGTTAGTCCAATATTGAGAGTCTATTCGGGTATATGCCGTATGAAAAAACCGAGCCAATGCTTTTGAAAAAACATATTTACCTATTTAATATAATATTAAGCTAATAAACATAACATAAAATATATAATAACGCTTAAAAGCTAATCGCTTTACTCGGGCTGTTTACGTGGAGTGATACCAGGTTTCGCCACTACAACGAGGGTTATCCCCGATGTCCCCCATGGCTATGGCCCCATTGGGGGCCAACGGGAAAAATTTCTCACTGTCCCCCGCATGTCCTCTGGGGGCCAACGGGAAAATATGTTATCGGTGTCCCCCACACAAATAGAATCGATGGATTTTTAATGAAAACACTGTAAATAGTTTAGTAATCAACTGTATTTTGTTATTGCAATTAAATAGTGTGCCTTATACATCAATAATTAACTTATAATGTTATAAATTCGAATACAACACTTATTAATTATTTATATGTTTTGAAGAAATATTCTGAATAGGTTTTAAGGTACTTTTCTAAAACCACAGTTGTAATCAATAATTTTAATTTTTTCTTTTTTTTTACTGAGGGTGCTCTTGACCTCAATCCAGTCCTCAGGACGAAGATGGGGTCGAAGATGTAGCGAGCTTACCCAGAAGAAGCCTATTCACTCGTACTTTAAAGGAATTCGGGTTGTAAGCGCTCGGAAACGCTTACGCAGGTAAGGCATTCCACTCCTTGGCTGTGCGCATTATAAAAGATTCAGAAAGGCGCTTGGTGCGGATATGTGGGACATGCATACATGCTCTTATCAATGTAGTGGGGGACAACGATAACATATTATCCCGTTGGCCCCCAGAAGGGGACATGCGGTAAATTATCAAGTGTTTTCATTAAAAATCCATTGATTCTATTTTAGTGGGGGATAACGATAACATATTTTCCCGTTGGCCCCCAGAGGTCATGTGGGGACAGCGCGAATATTTTTCCCGTTGGCCCCCACTGGGGCCGTAGCCGTGTGGGACAGCGGGAATAAACCTACAACGAGAGAGATGGAGAATATAGCTTTTTAGTGAATTGGCAGTGCGACAAATGAATATACAGGATGTTTAGGAAAAGTATCATTAACCTTTAAACCACATACTCTACCCATCAAACTGAACAACTTTAACTATGGGAGCAAACCTATCAGCGCAAAAAAAACTGCTGTTCCATACTATACAATGCCTACTCGACTCAAATGCATGCAACAGCTGATTTATTTTTGTTCTGTCAGGTTTGCTCCCATAGTAAAAGTTGTTCAGTTTGATGGTTAGAGTATGTGGTTTAAAGGTTAATGATACTTTTCCGTACAACCTGTATAGCGTCCAATTTGATATGTAGGATGATCAGATCATGAAACTGAACAACTTTCTGTATGGGAACAACTTAGAAATCACGGGGAAAATCTGCTCTTAAATACATTTGGGTCGAGTAGCATAATATGAATAATCCCATCAACAATTTCTATGGAACATACATTTTTTTTTCTTTTTCACTGCCCGAATGGACATTTCATTTTTAGGAAGGAAATTACAGTTTTGTTGTATAATTATTAAGTAAAATATGCGAAGCGGAGGGAAGCGAATATAATATATTTTTAAAATTAAGAAATTAAGTCGGTGCTTCCTTCGCTTCCGATTTAGGATGAAGCCAAACAAACGTAACTTTGTGAGTTGTGAATCGCGTATTTTGAGTCCGTTTCATATAAAGGCTGAGGTCATAGACAATGCATTCTCGGATTTTATATGAAACGGACTCAAATTACGCGAGTCACAACTCACAAAATTACGCATGTTTGGCTTCACCCCAAAAAATAAACGGAACAGTTTTTTTAACACTCATTTACATTACAGGCACGTGGCATAAGTTTTGTGCACCTACCATAAAACTTACTGAAGCACTAGGAGAACAGATACACAACCCGAAGCAGTCTAATAAGTTTTAGCGTTGCTTCCCTCGCTTCCTTCTTAACTTACAGCTGCAAAAAGCTCATTTGAGATTAAGGGAAGGACCGTTATACAATTTACAAAGTCCGAAGCGTAGTCTAATAAATGTTTGTGCTGCTTCCCTCGCTTCGGATTTGAGTTTTGGTTTCTTAAGTCTATTCGAAGACCAGGGAGGCACTGGCGTATGATACAGACGAGTCCTGCATCGACATGCATTGTGACGATTGGGCGTATTTGAGGAATTTCATCGACATCCGAGGGGAGTCCGTTTGGCTTTGCAGTTTTGATATGGCCTGTTGGAGAAATGAGTTTAGTTAGTTTTATGTTGTCATAGCACACAAATTGAAATGCAGCATCTAGAAACTATCTAGCCCAATACTAAGATAATATGGTAGATTAGCGTATCTAATAGGTTATTATTTCAGTCGATAAACGTCCACTGCTGGACATAGGCCTCCCCCGCAGATCGCCACAACGACCGGTCCTGCGCTGCCCTAACACAACGGGTTCCCGCCGCCTTCACCAGGTCGTTGGTCCACCGTGTGAGGGGCCTACCCACGCTGCGCTTTCCGGTACGCGATCGCCACTCGAGAACTTTTCGCCCCACCGGTTCTGAGAGTAATGTGTCTTGAGTGAGCGACCACGTCTCGGTTCCGTATGTTATAAATACGCTGGCAGTACTCGCTACTCAAAGACTTTCTTATGTAGAGCGGTAAACAGTCCATACAGTTTTCACGTTGTGTGAGTTATCAATGTTATTATACAAAGTAATTGTCGATAATAACGAACTAAAAAGTTGACTGCAGATCGTATGTCGTTTGCGTAAGCATTAAGGCTGGGCCAGAGTGCGGATGCGGAACGGCAGCAGTTGTAAACTATGGAATTATATGCGAGGTGTCACACTGCGGCTAACGTTCCGCAGCCGCGCCGGACTGCATCTAGTGTGACACCTCGCATATAATTGGGTATTTGACTACATGCAAAATATTTTATTTTTATCTTCTCAATAAAAAAAAATGTAAGAAAATAACACTTAACTCCCATTTTCATTGAGTTTTTAGCTCGAATACTATTTTTAATAACAAGATAAACTTTAAAAAGAAATGAAATGTTGATGACGTCACAACTCATTACTTAGTACACATTTTCATATAAAGCGTACGTTTTGAAGTCCGATAGTAGTATAGTAGTCGATTTGACTAGTTGTCAAGTTAGCCTATTCCATAGTTTACAACTACTGCCGGCCCGCAGCCGCACTCTGTGTGGCCCAGCTTTTACTGAACTAAAATTGAAAATGTTTTCCTATAAGAATATCAAATTCATCAATGAAATAAGCATTCCAGTATGTTTTCCAAGTTCTACGGAATTTTCCATGTCTTTCGGTCATCAAAATCAGTCTAGTTTTTGCGTGGTGCTCGTACAAACAAACAGACCGACAAACATTTTAAAATTCGGTGATTTGGAGTATGGGGCACCTAAACACTAATATCCTATACGAGCTTTTACCCGCGACTTCGTCCGCATAAATTATATACCAGATTTTAAGTCAGATGATAAGCTATCAAACAAAAAAAGTTTCATCAAAATCGGTTCAGTAGTTTTTGCGTGATACTCGAACAAACAAACACCCAAACAAACAAACGAACAAACAAACAAACAGACAGACAAAAAATTCAAAAATTTGTGATTTGGAATCAGGGACATCTAAAAATCATATCGTAATCTTTTTTTTGTAAATATCTTCAATGTACAGACACACTTCTGTTACAGTTTTATAATAGTTTAGAAGAAAAAAAAAACGGCCGCATTCTTTTTTATTCGAAATTATCTAAAAGTGGAATGTTTAGAACCTATAAAAGTATTGTATAAGGCTTGAAGGCTTTTGTAGTTTGTCTGTTGAGCACTTTTTTAATTTAGGCTTTCTTTGTTGAGAAATCCTTTTTATTGTGACGAGGGCGCCACTGTGCTTGTAATAGCCCTCTTAATTGACCTAAAATATCTTAAAGAGAGTTAAAAAGTAAAACATACATTTGCTTACATATACAAAATAATAGGTACCCGAATTAATTTTCTCTTTTCAAATGTTTGTTTTTGGCGTAGGGGGTTTTTTAAATTTGTATTTATCGAAATATTAACCTTTATTTTATTATATTATATTTACCTGCAAGAGCACTCCAATAGGATGTCGTCCACATATAGTGTTCCCGTACTTGTTTAGGTACTCTGTGAACGTGCGAGGTTCCATCTTCTCTATTATATCCATACCCTAAAGACAAACGGTGAGGCATTTTACATTATTAGTACAAAATTAACTAACATTTACAGGGGCTTTAAGGGAATGTTAAGACCAGCAAACTTAATAACTTTCTCTATAGGACTAACATCGAAATCGTGAAAGTAAAATCTGTGGTTGTTCCATATAAAACTGGAAACCAAATAGACCTAAATGTATGGGACATTATTATTATTTGGACGTAAGGGCTTGGTCAATGACCAACAGCTACTGCGACCTGGATAGATCTATTGTAGCTGTCACCCTAGACCTAAAGGTCATTTCCTAGGCCCACGGACTTCATGAACCGTGTTATGCTTTTGGAGGGGAGGTCCCTAATGTCAGTAGGTGTTATTAGGTATCCACCTAGATGGCGACTCCTGCTGTGAATGAGCACTTCGCATTCGCAGAGGAGGTGTATGGGCGTTTCTTCTGCTTCACAGCAGAATCTGCAGGTATGTGAATCTACAAGCCCCATTCTGTGTAGATGTTTGTTTAAATTGCAGTGTCCTGTTAAGACTCGTATTAAGAGCCTTAAGTCGTTGCGGTTTGAATTGATGGCCTCCGAGGTATGTCTGTTTGAGAAGCCGGTCACAAGTTCTTTTGCATGCCTCAGTCCTGGTGTATCCGACCAGAGCTTAGGTTCACGGCCCCTTCCTTTAGCACACGTCTCGAGGTGTTGCGAGAGATGCCGCAGTAAGGCTCGGTGTATAATGTATGGGACAGCAGATTTTTTTATTTTGTGTCTTTTATTCTAGTCCCATATAGAAAGTTGTTCAGTTTAATGGTCTAATCATTCCCTTACCACACCGTTGGAATATTAAGGACCCTGTAACACAAAATAAATACTAGTACTACCTATAATAACAATTTTATTGATGTGCTACAAGGCACTACTCTAGGTCCACCTCTCTTCCTGCTCTACACAAGTTTACCTGTTTATCCAGCCACTCGATGCTCTGGTGGATGTTGCCGCGCGCGCCGTCCCGCCACGTGTAGCGGAACCGCGAGCCCCAGTGGCAGAAGTCTGACGATATCACCAGCAGGTTCTGTGGATCTGCCAGGTATGGGGCTAGGATTGCGCCGTATCTGTAGAAGATAAACAATAAAGGTTATCAATTATGTCATAATTATGTTATGTTATCAATTATCATAAATAAATAAATATCTTGGACATCGTCACACAAGTTATCTAGTCACATTTAAAGTACCAGAATCTAGCCTGGACTTGTATAATGATGACTAGACAACGATATACAGGGTGTCCCAAAACTCAACGTCAAGCCGCAAATAGGAGATAGGTGAGTTTATAACTGTTCAGGGAAAAATACACAAAAAAATCCAAGTTTGATAGTTTTCGAGATTTTGTCATTTTTTTTAACATTGGAAAAATCGCCACCCTGCGCTCAACTTTTAGATGTAGCTAATACAAATTTGTAAATTTTTTCATGAAAATATCTGTTACGCAATCCAGAATAATCTTGTCAGCGGACCCAATTCAAAAACAAACTATTAGTTCTATACTTTTTACAAAAAACACTTTTTTCTGTCAGACTTCTAACAATTTTTTCTATGTCATCTTTGAGACTACACCCTGTATAAAAAATGTATGGCGATAACCTGGCAAGTAATTTCAAAAGTTGGCCAGTTTATTCAAGTTTTCAAAATTGTATCACACTTGGCACTTCCTTTTCTAAATCAGTAGTAATTTTTTTTTTGTATTTTCCCCTGAAGTTATAAACTCACCTATCTCCTATTTGCGGCTTGACGTTGAGTTTTGGGACATCCTGTGGAATATATACAGGGTCCTTCTTAATATGCTGACACTTTTTTAAGGGAATGATCAGAACGTCAAACTGAACAACTGAACAACTTTCTCTGTGGCACCAACATCGAAATCGTGAAAAAAAATCAGCTGCACAGTAAACCTACTCGAGCCTAATGTATGGGACAGCTATTTTTTTTTTACAATTTCACGTGGTTTCATGATGCCACAAAAGACAATCTCAAGTTTAATAAAAAAACTGTATTTTTTCGAGTTTGAACAAAAAAAGAATTATGCTAATTTAAGAGGGCTATCACAGTCCAGTGGCGCTCATCACATTAAAAAAGATTTCTCAAGAAAGAAAGCCGTAAATTAAAAAAGTGCTCAACATCAAAACTACAAAAGCCTTCAAGCTATTTTCATCATTCATTTAATACTTTTATAGGTTTTTTAAAGGTCTAAATATACAAATTTTGAAAAAAGAAAAAAAACGGCCGCTTTTGTTTTTATTCGAAATTGTCTAAAACTGGAATTTTAGAACCTATAAAAGTATTGTATAACAATGGCTTGAAGACTTTAGTAGTGTTCGTGTTGATTACCTACTTTTTTAATTTAGGTTTTCTTTATTGAGAATTCTTTTTTAATGTGATGAGGGCGCCACTGGACTGTGATATCCCTCTTAACAAGGTCACAAATTCTAAAAGCGATAGATATAAAACTTACTTAGCTTCCTTCTCCGGTGTAAGAGATCCTACTAAAATGGGTATAATCGTAAAACCCGTTTTATATCTGAAAATGAACGAATTATTATGAAATTGATAGAAAAATATAACATGGCTATAACAGAGGATCACTATCTTATCTTATTGTGGGGGCTGGCAAGCCAGCAACACTTCGACCCTGTGGGATCTTTTGTGTTAGCCCCAATACTTTTTGCTTACTTCACCCTTCAAATTCATGGTCAATAAAGGAGGCAATACCATTGAGGGGAAGAAACCTAAGGTCTCCCGGTTTTGGATATCCTTCACCGAGGAGACACATGCGCTTTGCCGCCAAGACATCACAGTCACACAGGATATGCTCCATGGTCTCCTCATCCTCTCCGCACGCTCGGCAGCTGGGATCCAGGGTGAGTTTCATCTTGTGCATCATCGTGCCTCACTAACTGCCTCCGTGGTCTAATGGTTAAGAGCATTGGGCTCTCGACACAGAGGTCGTGGGTTCGATTCCCACGGGGGACACTTATTGATATGTCACTTTGTGCGTTTTCCCCCGGTTGCTTAGGATATTGCAGGCTGAATCACCTGATTGTCTGAAAAGAATGATTCCGTGCTTCGGATGGCACGTTAAGCCGTTGGTCCCGGCTACGATCTCTGGTGGTAATAGTCGTTACATAAAAACCACGTCAGAGACCGTAAGGCGGTCTGAAAAAACTCTGACACCAGGTCTCTGCCCACACGATAAGAAATAAGAAGACAGACGATTATACAACGTGTTAATGAATTAGCGCAAAACCTCATACACCCCAACTGATTTATAACAAAATAATTAAGAGTGAAACAATAATTTCATTATTTTGATAGTAAAAATTAAAAGTTATTCGCATTTAAAGTTTTGAGGCAAAAATTATTTGTTATTATTTCAGCAATGAATGAAAGCGCTAACGTACTCATGGATACATTTTAATAATCTTGTTTCGGTAGTAAGTCGGGTGAGTGTGTTCAGTAAATTTTAAATTTTAGACACAAATTAATTAATATTTTGAAAAAAATTACCTATGTTGAAACCATGATAATTCGATTCTGGTCTCGATTCTAAACAAACTACTTTCTAGTTTTGCGTTAATTCATTAACACGTTGTATACAGGATAGTTACAACTTACAAGTATGTTTATCTTCGACAAGCTTTTGACCCGCCGACTTCGTCCTTTACTTGACTTTAGGGGTCAATTTTCGAAAAATACTTTCTTAGTTTCGTAAAATATACAGGGTGAAATTGATATCATTAGCATCCTTTTAAACTAAGAGTCTACCCATCAAACTGAACAACTTTTACTATGGGTGCAAACCGATCGGAGCAACTTAAAAATCTGCTGTTCCATACTAAACTGCAATGCCTACTCGACTCAAATGTATGCAACAGCCGATGTTTAAGTTGCTCCGATCGGTTTGGTCCCATAGTAAAAGTTGTTCAGTTTGATGGGTAGACTCTTAGTTTAAAAGGATGCTAATGATATCAATTTCACCTATATCCAAATTTCATGTTTCTATCTTCAGCGGTTTAGGCTGTGTGTTGTCTGTCAGTCAGTCACGGAACTCTTTTATAAGTATAGATAAACTTACTCTTCCATAACCTTGGCGATGTAAGGCAGGTGCATTTCTATAGAGTGTTCATCCAGGTCTGTCTGCTCGTCCATCCACTCGAACTGACGACTCGCCTCCAACTCCGCGTAGACTGCGAAATAAAACAAAAATCAAATAAAAAATAACTTTGTACCAGGGTGGGTCAAAAAGTTCTTGGAATGGAGGGATTCGAGAGGGGAGGGGAGATTTTTTTTTACTTTGTCACTACTTGGTGTCTCAATACAACT
Organism: Agonopterix subpropinquella; assembly: GCA_922987775.1. Classification (NCBI taxonomy): domain Eukaryota; kingdom Metazoa; phylum Arthropoda; class Insecta; order Lepidoptera; family Depressariidae; genus Agonopterix; species Agonopterix subpropinquella. Next base: position 4,749,408 of record OV277718.1, on the reverse strand, counting down.
ATAAATTCAAAATTTCAGCCCTATCGGTTCATTAACCTTTCGAGATATCGCTGGATAAACAAGGACATCGGGTAGAGAATGCTCACAGCACTGCAGAAACAGCAGCGCGGCGATTTTAGCGCGACTTTTTGGACCCGTCGTGTAGTGAAAATAGGGATGAGTTTATGAACCTAATTGGGAATGAAACATGGATTCACCACCATGAACCTGAGTCAAAATAAAAGTCCATGCAATGGCACAAAAAAGGCGCAGCACCGCTTAAGATCTATAAGGTGTCACAATCGGCCGAAAAGATTATGGCCTTAGTTTTTTGGGATTCTGAGGGGATTTTATTGATCAATTATAAAGATAAAGGTGTCAATACCACGAGGAAAGACAACGCTAGTTACTACAAAAAAAAATAAAAAACAATGTAAAGAAAAATAAGGAGAAAGTGGTCTCGGGGTGTGCTCCTTTTGCACGACGACGCACCCGATCACAAGTCATGCTGCGATGGGTGCCTTACACAAATGCGGCTTTGAAACTTTATACTACTCACCCTATAGTAAAAATTTGGCCCCTTTTGATTATTATTTGTTGGAAACAAATAATAATCAAAAGGGGCCAAATTGAAACATGAAAAAGGAGCTTCTTTGAAAGAAATTCACTAAAGACGAAGAAGTGAAGTCGGATAATTCTGTCTATTTTGAGGACCTTATTTTGATTATTTGTGGTTGGGCTATTGCAAGCAAGGGTCGTTGTAACACGGAGACCAGCGCTGGTCCTTTTGTGTTCGCCCCAAGCTCACCCATATTTACGCATACCTCCGAACTTATGGTATTTTCTTTTCATTCTCGGGAATGCAGGTTTCCTCACGATGTTTTCCTTCACCGCCGAGCTAGTAAATGATAAATACAACCGTACATAAATTCCGAAGAACTTAGTGGTACAGGCCAGGAATCGAACCGCGGCCTCAGGATTGAGGCGCTAGCTCTCTTCCGTATGGGCTATCATCGCTCTCGAGGACCTTGACAAATTTTTATTTTTAGAGGTCTGAGAAGTGTATTAGGGTCGATAAAGAATATATAAAAAAGGATAACTAATTTCATGTTTCATATCGCCTCCCTTCCCTTTCATTCCAAGAACTTTTTGATCTCCCCTCGTGCACACATTTCACCGTCTCATAATCGTTTCTGACCGGTTCCCAGTTAGTTATAAATAAATACAATTACGATTAAGAATGTAGGGGGGCACTAACTCTGTTTGTCGATGGTGAGGTCGTAGAGAGGCGTCTGGTACTTGTCCATGGTTGAGAGCGCGCAGCCGCCGAGCCTGACGTGGTGGGACGGACCCAGGATAAATATGCGCTTTCTGGAACACAAATACTAACAATTACATTAATTTAAAAGAGAGGTCGGCGTCGCGGATGAGGTATAGAAACTCGATCTTGAGGTCAGTCGGACGACATGCCATATACAGTCGCCATCAGATATATCGTAGCATACAATGTGTCCAAATATTTCTGAGCAGTGCTAATTTTCATTAAATTCTGTACAGTAAATGTTACCAATCTAAACTATTATAAAACTGTAACAGAAGTGTGTCTGTACATTGAAGATATTTACAAAAAAAAAATTACGACATGGTTTTTACCTGTCCCTGATTCCAAATCACCAATTTTTGGATTTTTTGTCTGTCTGTTTGTTTGTTTGTTTGTTTGTTTGTTTGTTTGGGTGTTTGTTTGTTCGAGTATCACACAAAAACTACTGAACCGATTTTGATGAAACATTTTTTGTTTGATAGCTTATCATCTGACTTAAAATCTGGTATATTATTTATGCGGACGAAGTCGCGGGTAAAAGCTCGTTATATCTAGATGTGTATTTCGTCATAAACATCTAAACAGCGAATTTTCAATAATTTCTTTACTATGTTATTTAAAATTAAAATGTAAAACAACGGAGTAAGGTTTTTTCCGAAACTGTTCAGATGTTTATGACCACCCTGACTGCGTCGATATATTTGATGTTCTCGGCGTTCCTATATTTTTGATTGACTATGAGTAAAGAAATTATTGAAAATTAGAATTGCTTAGAAATATTTGACCACCTTGTTTGCTACGATATATCTGCTGGTGACTGTACATACCAATGAGTTTTCATCTTATGCTCTCAAACGGTAAAGGAAAACATCGTGAGCAAACCCGTCTGTCTAAGTCTGAAGGAATTAGTCGCTGAGACAGACACCAGTCTTGGTTGGTGCTATTGGAAACCAGACACTACACACCGTAAGTAGCCAATCAATACTCACACAACGACAGGACTGACTTGTCTGTACGCGAATGCAGCGCAAGCGCCGCAGTATGAATACCCCGCATGCCTGCAAATAAAATATATCGCTTAAATTACATAGTTTAAGTTAACCGCTAATGGGACATCATTTGAAGGACACTACAAAATACAAATTTGTACCAACAGTCATGTGAATAGATCTTTCTTCAAAACATATGTAATTAATAAGTGTTGTGTTCGAATTTATAACATTACTAGCGACCCCCCCAGCTTCGCACGGGTGCAATGCTATGCTGATGTAAACCTTCCTCTTGAATCACTCTATCTATTTAAAAAAAACTCATCAAAATATTTTGGGTACCTAGTTTTAAAGATATAAGATCCCTGATATTATAAATGTGAATGTAAGTTTGTTTGTTACGCTTTCACGCGAAAACTACTTAACCGATCATCATGAAACTTTGTACACATATTCTTGGAGGTATTAAATGTAACAAACTCCACGCGGACGAAGTCGCGGGCAAAAGCTAGTAAAGATATAATAAAGATATAAAGAATACATAGGGTTAGGGACAGACAGACCGCGGGAAGCGACTATGTTTTATACTATGTAGTGACAAGATAATTATTGATGTATAAAGATGTATAAAATTACAAAACTATTTATCGTGGTTTCATTAAAAATCCATTGATTCTATTTTAGTGGGGGATAACGGGAATGTAATTTCCCGTTGGCCCCCAGTGGCGGGCAAGTGGGGGACAGCGACAACGGGAATAACCCGTACTCTACCCTACAATCAACAATTTCTGATCTATGTTTCTGTAGTAGTACTTACGGAGCAATGATCGCCCGCGCAGGTCCGTGGGTCAGGTCAGCTTTGGACAGCCACATGTCCAACTGTCTGGATAGTTCACTACCTGAGGTTTTAAAATAGAAATGTTATTAGACATTTCAACTTTTTTTGCCGTGAGCCTTTATTATGATTATTATTTGGGGAGTTTGGGCCTTGACAGGCTTCCTAAGCCTGTGCCACGTAGACCATCGCTGATCCTTTGTGAACACCCTTATTAGAGTTCCTTACCAATCCCCACTGCGGCTAGAAATCTCAGTAGATTCTTGATCGGGACAGTTTGTATTTCATCTGGTGTCAGTCCTACCTAGATGAGTACTGCGTTTTTAGATCAGGGGATCACAATCACATAGGAGGTGCAGAGGAGTTTCCATCTCCTCCTTGCAGAATCTGCAGCCGGTCGTATGACTTAAATTCAGTGTATGCATGTGCTTATTTAATTTGCAGTGGCCTGTGAGTGACCTTCCTATTGTAAAAATTTTATCCTTGTCGAGAGCCTTGCTACAACTGCCTGCAGTTGGCAACTGTAGCAATGTTTCTGAACACCCCGGAAGGGGTTATGGTAGCGAGTTTATGTATGTATGTGTATGTGTCAACATTTTTATTTGTATACTGCGTAACAAAACACCCTCGTAAAATTTTAAGGAGTGGTTTATAGCCTAGTAAATGTATACATTTTACCTTGCAAAAGGTCCGGTATCCACGATTTTTTGTATGTGATACAGGTATAGGTCTTTATTAAAAATCCAAGTTTTCGACCTTGCGGTGCTGCCGCGAACTCTGCCATGTCCATAAAACTCCGAAAATTTCGAAGCTTTTTCAGTTTTCATTATTTAAAATCTAAAGTTTAGGTTTTAGAGTAAAATTATGTGTTAGAGCAATTAACAGCACTAAATGCGCTACAGTTTGGTTTTTAAATCATCTTTTTATATTGTATAGTTACTGAGATACGACACTTCAAAATAAGGGAGTTAGGGCTAATTCCTAACTGCTTCTGTGGGTGCAGAAAAGCTGGGCTCAAGAGGGTTTTTTGTATGTAGGTAATCTCTTGAAGTACCAAACCGATTCTTAAAATTCTTTCACTGATAGAAAGCTACACTATCCTTGATTACCACTGGCTACTTTTTATTTTGTAAAAAAAAAAATTATATTTGAAATCTAAGTATTTGTATACCAATTGACCGTCATTCAACATTTGCTGAAAATTTACAAGTGTCGCATCTTATGGTTCAAAAACATATTGTAGCGCATTATTTATACTTCTTCTAAACTCCTTTACAGTGAAACCTAAAGTTCATAACAAATATTTAATGAAAAAAAAACGAAATTTTAAGGAATTAGTCATACCACTCCATACTTTGAGGTGTTGTATCTTGGTAACTATTCAGTATATAAAGATGATTCAACTATCAAATTGTAGCGGATTTGGTCTTGTTTAAACCTTCAGTAAACAAGTTTGCTCTAAAACCCAACGTTTTAGTTTTACTGAAAGTCTCAAAATTTTCGTTGTTTTATGGTCACACCAGAGCCCGCCGCAGGACCCCAAGGTCGAAAACTTGTATTTTAATAAAGGACCTCTACCTGTATAACATATCCAAAAATCCCGGATACCCGACCTTTTGTAAGGTAGGGTACCATTTTCCAAACAGATTTACTGAGCTATTAGAACACAGAACATTAAAAGAGGTTTAAAGACATTGTCCAAGATATTTATTAAAAGTCTAGAGACTTTAGAGAACTATAGATTTAGACCATCAAACTGAACAACTTTCACTTTGGAGACAACGTCAAGAAAAAAATCAACCGTCCCATACTATCAGTTTAAAATAACAATGTGCTAGACCTTGAAGGGCCGTTGGATAACTTAACTTGGTTGTAAAGGAATATAGACTCTATGTAAAGGAGACAATCATTTGAATGACTCGAGTGAAGTTCGTGCGATTGAGTGACGTCACATTTGCGAGCGAGGTCATGCACATTGTTATTTTAAACCGATAGTACATTTAAGTCTAGTAGGTATTTCAGATTTGTTTGAAACAGCTGTACTTTTTTCGCGATTTCGATGTTGGTCCCATAGAGAAAGTTGTTCAGTATGATGATTCAAAACAGTATACTAAGATACCATCACGGCTAGCACGCCACGCAAGACAAAGCGACAAAACCGTAAAGCGCGCTCGCTTCGCATACGCAGAGTTACAAAGACAGAGGCACGTCTAGATTTTTGTCGTTTTCTCGGGGGTTGCATGCTAGGCCCACAGTATAGAAATAATAATTTCGAAAGTTGATTTCGTCATCATTTACTTGTGATGTTGATTGTACAGAGTGTAACAAAACACCCTAGTAATATTTAAGGGGTTGCTTCAGACCATCAAACTGAACAACTTTCACTATGGAGCCAAACTCGAAATCGCGAAAAAACATCCACTCTTTCATACAAAACTACAGTAACGTCTCGACTCAAATGTATGGGACAGCAGATTTTTTTATTTTTTTCTCGACGTTGGCTCCATAATGAAAGTTGTTCAGATTGATTGGCTGAAGCACCCCCTTAAGTATTACTAGGGTGTTTTGTTACACCCTGTATACACGGCGACATATCAAGCTATACAAAACCAACATAAACTGGCCGCGCGACGTTATACGTTACTCGCCCTACCGCAGCCAGCTTATTTTGGTTTTGTATAGTTTGATGTGTCGCCGTGTATACATGGACAAAGCCAAGTAAATGAAAGTCACATTTAATTTGAATAAAACTTGTTTTTATTTTAAAGTATCATTATTAGTATTTAAAAAAACAATTAAAAACAATAGTAGTTACATATATAAGTCAGCAGCAATAAGTTATAATATACACTTTATGCTATGAATTAATGGACTGTTGCTTGTGCGTTAGCACTGCATTTCCGCCAGTGTCAAGTAGTTTATGGGAGAATCTATCCCAATCTCAGGGATTGTTTTTGGACAAGAACAAGAGATTGAGGAATGCGGAGCCTCGTGGCAGGTAAAAACGCGTCGCGCGAAACCACGCGAGACGAGTGCTCGGGTCAGTTCCTGCAAAGTGACTCCTGTATACAACTTATTGCTGCTGTATTTACTTACATCGTAACAAGGAAATGCAGTAAAATTACAAAGTTCCTAGCTTTTAGTTTAAAGACTATGAAAGAGACTTAAATTTTTAGTCTAGTGAATGGTGGATGTTCCGAGGTTTCAGAATATCTCTCCCCACCCCCTCGGGGATTATAGTCGTAAGCATATGCTATAGCGGTGCCAGACCGCATATGGCCCATCCATGTATGAGCGAATCACAAATTAAGAGCACTGTGTGATATTGTTAAATGGGAGGTCACAAATGTCTGTCCGGAATTCAACATTATTATTTAAAAAAAAAACCAACGCTAAACATAATCATTTAAAAAGTAAAACATACATTTGCTTACATCAAAAATAATAGGTGTGTGTAATTTTTCACTTTTTAAATGTTTGTTTCTAGTGTAGGGGGTTTTTTATTTTTTATTTAATGTTATTTCATAACTTTTATAGTTACTAGAAAAGTGCTGAACCGATTTTCATGAAATAAAGCTAAAAACATTCCCGCAATTGGGCGCTACAATGCCACAGACCCACAGACAGACAGACCCACGGACAGACCGACAAGGCGTCAAACTTATAACACCTTTCTTTTTGCATCAGGGGTTAAAAACATCATAATCATAAACAATTTCACTTAATCTTCATCATCATCATCATCATCCTCATCGTTAATCATCCTCGCGATCTGCTCCGACGCCTGCTTCAGCAACTTCTCACTAAACTTCGGAAACTTTGCTTCGAAATCAGCTTTCAGACTTTCCAGATCAAATCGATCCTTTGAAAGCTCCTCCAAATTACGTTCAGACTTCTCGTACTCTTTGAATTTATCCAAGTCTAAGTTTGAATGTTTTTTAATCTGTTCTAAGCCTTCTATAGCATCGTTGACAGCGTCTAAAAGTTGTTTGTGTCCAGTTTCTTTATCGTAGCCGCAGTCAATGTTTTTTGTTTCGAGGCGATCGAGACAGGCTTGTTCGGTTGTGTTTAGGTTGGTGAGGATGTCTTGAGCGTTTGATTTGTCCATAGCTTCGTAGTATTGGGAGCAGTCCTGGTTTTTTAGGTCGACTAGCCTGTAAATAGGTATGAATTAAATTAAAGATGTCAATTACCTAAATATACTAACTAGCTTTTACGCGCGACTTTGTTCACGTAACAAATAAAGAATTGCCTATGTTACTCAGGACTAGTGTAGCTTTTTATTAGTGATAGAATTGTTTGCATCGGTTTAGTAGTTCCAGGGATTACCCCCTGCATACAAACAAATTTTACCTCTTCATAATATTAGTTAGTATACATTAGTATACCGGTTGTTAGCTTAGACTAATTATATCCGGACCGGCCTTGCGGTAGCATTTCCCCTTTGCCACGGTATTAGATCAATTAATCTTGCGCATTTACACCCAATTTTATACCTTATCACTAAACGAGACAGCCTATAATAGCGAAACAATAATTTTGAACTTAGAACGTTTGGGGTTTACACGAGACTACTTTTCATGATTTTGAACATTCAAAATTAGAATCTAAAGTCATAGGGAATAAAATCCAAAGTTGCGGATAACATGTTACCTCGCCCCCCGCAAAAAGTGGCAGAAAGTTTGTTAGTAGAATGACACGTGGTTACGCGTCCCGATATAATTAGTCTAAGGTTGTTAGGGTAAACCACTGCTAAGCTCAAAACAATGATACTCGCGCAGTGTTAACACTGCAATGCTATTCAATTCTGACTCAAGGTTTGAGTCGTGCGCACTGCGGCAAAGAAAATATGCACCACGCGAAAAGAAGCAACACTCATGCATGTGTACTCGTAAAAGCGCTCGCGGCTATGTGTGCGGGTCGGGGGCGAGCGCGGGTAGGAACGCGGGTTGCGAGCGGGTGGGACGTCATGTCAATGACGTCCCACCCGCATACTTTTTTCCCCATAATACCCACCTACAACCTCGATTTTTAAAAATACACGACCTAGGTACCTGATTTGGATTATAATAATTGATTGTTACATTTGCTACTTACCTACCTATATTATGGGTATTGTTTAATCGTGAATTGATGTTTTTGTAGTAATTATTTTTCGTCTTTTTAAAAGTACCGCGAAGTTTCCATGCTGAGTTAATTCAGAACTTTACTTGGTTTTAAATTGTAACAGATGGCATAAGTGGTAGAATAAATCGCGCTATCGTTATCTTCTCAGCGTAACATATAGGGAATCAAGGCCAATATTTCCTTTGTCTACATTAAGCTACAAAATGTATTGACCACAGCATGTTAATAAAGCAACTTCTGTTACTCTATAAGTGAGTGTTTCATTCAACTCAGAGGCTGGCTTGGGGGACCCTTTTACATGGTCCTTCGAGCCGGATGGTAGCAATTTTTACGGTGGTGGTACCAAGCATAGAATTAGAAACCAGAGGCGGATCGCCACTGAAGGACTTCCTCGGTGTGGTTAGCCATGACGTCGGAGAAGGAGCATCCTGAACTGATGCCGGAGCACCCGGAGCTGATACCGGAGCACCCGGAGCTGATGCTGGAGCCAGCAGCAGCAGCGAGGATATCTTGGATGACCAGCAACGAGTATACAGAACAGCGAGCGTGACGTCACAAGTAAAGGACTGCACACACTGAACAAAGTTTGTGGTTTTCAAGTGAAACAGTGAGTACTATACCTAAACGTCAATTGGACTTGTAAAATTTCAAGAAAAAGGTTCGACTTAGAATAATTTAGTGGTAGTTAGACTCTTTAGACTAGACTTAGAATAATTTAAGAAAAAACGACGGAACGGGGAATCTATGCCCGATTTCCTATAGATTGTCAAAAACTTGTAAAAATTTTCGGTTCTGATTTTCAACTTAGAATATTTTTGTACATATTTTGGAGACTTATAGTTTTCGTTCAAAGATTGGCTTGAAACGTTTTAGCAAAATGAAAGCATTAATCAAAGTTCAGTGTGATATCAAAGCAACGATAGAGAAAGCACAGAGTCAATTTTAGAAAGTCTCCAAAGATTGGCTACTCAATCATACATTGAAACAAGGATGGAAACCCTCGATGAGAAGTGGAAAAGGTTCTCATGTATCCACGATCAAATTGCACAGTGCGTGGATCAAGACATTCCGAATCCTTATTCCTTAATCGAATCTTTTTCCGAATCATTCTGATGGTGACATTTATGAATTAACTGAAGAGATGTATACCGATTATAAATGTCAGCTGAAGGATGCCTTAGCAGAAGTTGTGAGTGCCGAACGATTTTCCTTGCCTTCGAAATCAGAATCGAACGATAGCGTTCATGTCAAACTACCAATGATCTCAATCTTTTCGGGGAAGAATGCAGAGTGGGTAACATTCAGAGATTTATTTGTATCAATGATTCATAAGAATGCTTCTCTTGACAATGTCCAAAAGTTGCACTATCTGAAAGCACATTTGTCAGGCGAAGCAGAACAGCTGTTGAGACATGTTCCTGTTACAGCAGCTAACTACGCAGAGTGTTTGTCTCTTTTGAACGATAGGTATGATAATAAGAGGTATTTATCTAACTGTATATTAAGGCGTTTCATGGGTCAACCAGCTATTGCAACAGAGTCATCAAGGGCAATCAAGGAGCTTTTGGACACCACGTTAGATTGTTTAAATGCTCTAAAGAACTTAGGTATAGACGTCGGCTCTTGGGATGTAATAGTTATTCACATTGTCAGTTCCAAATTGGACCCCGAATCCCGTAAACAGTGGAAGGCAAGTGTAAGTACCTCAGATGATCTGCCAACATTCTCCCAACTAATAGAGTTTCTTGAATCGAAGTTTCGTTCTCTGGAATTTTTAGATGAGAAGCAATTTAAGTCGAACCCCGCCTTTAGCAAACTAAAGGTCCATCATGTCTCACATCCAGGTTCAAACGATATCTGTCCATACTGTAAGGAATCTCACAAGATTTGTCACTGCAAGCAATTCGCCAAGGAAGATTACGATGCTCGTAGCAAGTTTGTACAAACGAACAGATTTTGTTTCAATTGTTTAGGCTCCAACCACTCCATTAAGTTCTGTAGATCAAGTGCCACCTGCCGTATATGCAACCGTAAACATCATTCTTTGTTACACCCCAAGCCATCCTCAGACTTACCCGAAACAGAAGATCAGCCACCGTTGGCATTGATGCCTCCACCAGAGGCACCACCATCAGGGAGTAGTGAAGAACCGAGAGTTACCAAATGCTGCACATTTAGCAACCAATGCTGCACCTAACCAAGTTTGTTAGCTACCGCTTTAGTCGAAGCACTGACTGGGCGTGGCTAAACTGTGTCATCATCATCAGTGCAGTGTTTGGGTCTCAAGAAAGCTAGAGCTCGTAGCATTATTAGCGGGGTAGGCCGTAACCAAAGCGTTATGGCCTCTAGTTACGTCGTGACTGTACCTGTTCGGTCACGTCAGCACCCCGAGTTTCAGACACAAGCAGAAGCGTATGTCTTTAAAAACAATCACGTCGGAATTGCCCATAGGGAAGATAGCCCACGTTCATTGGCCACAGTCACATAGCTTTGCTTTGGCGAACCCAAAGTACATCACACCAGGTAAAATAGACGTTTTTACTTGGTGCTGAAGTCTATGGCCAAATCATTAGAGAGGGTTTAATCAGGGGTCCTCCAGGAGCGTTAATTGCGCAAATCACGGCTCTTGGATGGATTCTCTCAGGTCAACCGCAGTTACAATCAGATTCACATCATTGTCACAATGCTATAATTAGCACGCACGCACGAGTTTTGACAATGAATTGTTGAGAAACAAGAGTTTTGAATCTGATAACTTCTGTAACACAAAGAGGTCGTTACAAAAGGAGGAGAGATGCGATGAGTTTTAATGCAGGCCTATAGGAAGGAGTTAGAGTACAGTTTCAATCAAAACCCTCTAATTATCAAAGTGTGGGAACCCTAGAGACGTAGTAGCCAAGAGAGTGAGTAGCAACCCTGTAGCTAAGAAATGCATCTTCGAGGTTTCGTATGTTCTGTCCGTGAAGAATACCTTTACACAGAGTGATGAATCAAATAGTATACTTACCACGTCACGATGTAACACAGGAAGACGAAGCCTCGCAAGCAGATATTATCAGATGCGTTATCTATACAAGGGTTCAAGTGGCAAATTATTTTATTACTTATTTATATTCGTATCAATGGTTCAGCCAACATTTACGGAATTTTATCAATAGATGGCACGCGTAATCATGTTCAACTAACGCTTTTCAAGGACCGGTCTGGCGGGACGATGTGATACCTGAAATGAAATACATTAAAAAAATATATACTTACCTCTGAATCCGCATCGGCGCCTTACCTGGTGAGGAGACTAAAGCAGCTGCCACACGATGAGTATCAACACTATCAACACAAACTGAAGAAGGCTGAAATCATAGTAAAAGATTTATATATATTTATAATAGAGTATAAAGTGAAAGAATGTGAAACTATAGAAGGAAGAAATCTACAAACAGAAATGAAGATTATACTTACGAAGAAGAGTTTTAGAGCGGAAAAGAAACGAATGAATACATAGCCTTAAAGCACTAACGAACGACGAAGTAACTGAAGGGTAGAATCTGGAAGAAGTAATTGAGCAAAACATGGTTTTTTAGCACTTTGTTCCCCTCTCATGTCCCAGCGATACCACGAAGCGGGAATAAAGTCCATTTACTCTCGTCTGAAACGGATAGGTAGCTATACAGCATTTTCTTAGTCAATGATGAGGGCAACTTGTCTCCTGCAAGCACCCCAGCCTTTAGAGATGAAACGGTTGAAAGCAGTTTGGTGATTCTGAAACGCCATAGCTTGTTGATCCAAAGTTCTAGCTCTTATCATTGTATTTTTACCTGTTTCGGATTTGATATTGTTTTGTTTTAATTTATAGTTCTTAAGCCTTTTACAAATTGTTATATTTTCTACTCGTTGTCAAGTTGTATGTACCTAGCTATGTTTTCAACCCCTTACCTCCTGGTGGGCGGAATTAGTGTTCTATGTTTTCAACCCCTTACCTCACGGTGGGCGGAATTAGTGTGAAGGACATCAGTATGTCCTTGGTGGGCGGTATGTTTAATCGTGAATTGATGTTTTTGTAGTAATTATTTTTCGTCTTTTTAAAAGTACCGCGAAGTTTCCATGCTGAGTTAATTCAGAACTTTACTTGGTTTTAAATTGTAACAGATGGCATAAGTGGTAGAATAAATCGCGCTATCGTTATCTTCTCAGCGTAACATATAGGGAATCAAGGCCAATATTTCCTTTGTCTACATTAAGCTACAAAATGTATTGACCACAGCATGTTAATAAAGCAACTTCTGTTACTCTATAAGTGAGTGTTTCATTCAACTCAGAGGCTGGCTTGGGGGACCCTTTTACAGGTATCGAGCATGACGTGAAATTGACACTACAATACTAACTGAAATGATAAGACATATAATTTACTTTACGTGAATAAAATATTACCTAGGCAGGTAGATACATTATATATTTTTCGTTTTCAGTAGGTATCGACCCTATCGCATACTCGCGCCGGCCCAAGGTCACCGGAGCGGGATCTTTCACGTACACGCAGTGTCATGGCTGTGACTGCGGTCCATTTGTTGCTGACCTACGACGTAGGTCGTCACCAGTTAACGTGTTACCAGACAAAACTTACCGTTTCTGTTCAACAAGAAAAGAAATATCCTTCAGTCTTCTATTAGTCTTATCCATCTGTTCCATGGTCTTCTCGAACCTGTCAGCCAGTTGGGACATCTGGATATCCATCACAGTTTCCTCTCGCACGATCTTTTCATCAACTAAGCAATCTTCTAACATCGCTCGCAAAAACTTCCCGTAAGCTATTTCGCGGTACTCCGCATCAAAATCTGGCATAGAACCTTCCTGTTTCAGTATTGTGAGGTCTCCATCACCCAAAATTGTCGTGTTTTTGTTGAATTTCGGCCGCGGAATTGGTTTTTCTTTGTTGGTGGTTTGAGGAATTCTAGTTCGCGATGTTGTTGCTACGTTGACTGTTGATGGGCGTTTGATTTTGTTTTTTGGCGGTGGGACGAGGGTTTTAGTTTTATCCGACATTTTTGGTGGAAAAGACGTAAAGTAATTTACAATTCGCTTTTTTGTTTATCGATATCGTTGACACTTCGTTTGTGCTTCGTTTGAATGGCTGTCAGTCATTGACATGGCAACTTCTGTTTCCGGTTCGTTCAGAAATGTTGTACATTGCATGATGCTGCAAAAATGTATATTTTGAGTTTATAACAATAGCGTTAACCGTGACACAAATAAATATCTATGATGACACATTTTCATATCGACGACTGTAAAATACCGATGCAAAATGCTATAATAAAAGACACTAAAAACTCCAAACCACACGACTAACCTTGATACTTTTGCTAGTCATTGAACACCATTTCTGAACGAAAGTACTTCAATGTCAAATCACATTCGATACCAATGCACCGGAAGTAAACAGATTAGTTACTTTCAAATGAGAAAATAATGAAAAAAATTATTTTTTAATAAATTTCACTGTAAAAAATGTCTAAAAACGAATAAAGATTTTTAACTAAGCCTTCTTTTGCATTATTATGCATTTGCATGGTACTGAAAAAAATTCGTAGGTCGTAAACTTCGTAAAAAAATAGTATTCTTCGTAAACAATATAAATAATAATTTATCTACTAAAATTACGATACAATTAAGCAACGATTTAAAGTCTTATTAGAGTAGACAGTTATTTAGGTATCACTAATTACCTTCCAAACAAAGAAATTAGATTTTTAAGCAAAAAAGTTCAATAACCTTTTGACTTTAGACGGTCATTCAATGAGAAAAATCTGATCAAATTCACATTTGTTTAGCTAATTAGTTTATAACTCCCAAGATGATAACATTTACGGAGTAAACCGATAAAATTTATTGTTTATCTTTGTTTATTCACCCTTGAAAAGTGCGATAAAACATTTGCTTACCACTCTCGGTATACCAACTCCCAGCGTGAGAAGCGTGGCGACAGGACATTTTGAGAAAATAAAGAGCTTTTAGGTTTTCTTATAAATACAAAAATCACGATTTTTCAATCACAAATAATAAATTTCGGTCAGCTTGACTTGACGTCTTCGCTGGCGTAAATATCCATAGACAATTTTGTTTTCTTTTTTCGGACCACAGCAGTGTTGCCAATGCAAATTTTTAGGCGGCCGTGTACATTAGGTAAAAAAGCCGTGTTTATATGGAAAAAGACCAACGGTGGGCCGTGTCAATGCTTAAAAAAGGAAACACTTTTCAATATTAGCCAAATGGTGCTGTTTTAAGGTTTTTAACGTTAATTAAATGTTTGCAAATTTTATCTATTTGTGTGGAAAACAATTTCATCTCATCTGTTTTTTGCTCACAGAGCGGCCTGAGATTGCTCTGCCGGACACCGTAGAGAGCGCACGCGTCTGCGACCATCTTTTGTGTTTGAGCGAAAAGGGTCCACGTCTACCTGAACCCTGCGCCGGTTTTTGAAAGTTCCAAAGATCTTTTGCCAGTATCTTTGCTTATTATAAGTTATTTAATATAGTAATAAGTTTAGTTTAAAGTGAGTGTGTAAGTGTCCCTCTGAAGACTGTAGCCTCATGAAGATTCTCAGAGAACAGCAGGTGGGCCGGGGGCGGCCTTAGTTACGCAGACAACTCCAACGTTGCAGAATTTGGTGAGACCGTTTTATGTTATAAGCCCTCATTCAGTGAATCTTATCATTCGGCGAATCCAACAAACGAGGTGGTGTTGGAAAGTAGGTTTAACTTATCCGCCTATCTAGACGTCATTCACAACTAACGTGGCCCTGGCTTATTACTTTTTTCAGCACCTTGTAATTAGGTACCTATATCGCCCAAATTTATAAGCCCTCTTTTATTGCTTACGGTTTTACTGATAAATAATATTTGTCAGCGTATACAACGAGCTGCAAATATAGACTGCCTATAATATCCGGTTATTGTGTTAAGTGTGTACTTCTACTACCTATTAAGAGTATAATTTCGGGACCAATAATGCTACCTACAAACTTAGATCAAAGTAAAATAAAGGGATGGGCGTTACGCGAACATTTCAAACCAGAAAAAGGAATGACAGATATACTTCAAATATGTACCGAGAGTACCAAGATAACAGACCCAAGTGTGCTAGTTTGTATGGCCCTAGTGCAGTACTAGTTGTATGCTTCAACTTAATGCGCGTTGGGCCTATCCAAAGTTGTTAACTCATCGTCTCCGGAAAATATAAGTAGGTATTATAATATTGTATGCTAAAGTAATAGGGACCACCTCCAACAACTTAAACTTGTGTTGAAACTAGTTGAAACTAAGTATCATCCAGCTACTCAAAACAAGCAAACGCTGTGACTAGGATTACAATTAAAATCAAGTACGGTACGCGTTATATTTCAAAATATCTCAAGCTTTCTCGCAAGTCGACAAACACGTGCTCTTTAAAAAAAAAGAGACATAAAAGAAAGACAAATATTAACAAAGCACCCTTAAAAACAATAAGTAAGCAGTTAAATAGCATTTGCGCCAGGCCCGTCACTTTTACAGTATCATTGCATGATGGTAATAAAACTAAGCTTAAAAATATAACAAATGCCGAAAGAAACAAAGAAAAACCCAAAACAATCGAACAACACAGCAAAACTGCCAAACCAAACATCTGGTAAGAACATTGTATAATAATTCTACAATTATATAGGGGTGCGCCATAAACTTGGAGATAACAAGGATTCCAGAAGAAGACAATTACTCAGGTACCTCTTTAGAGCCCTCGCAAATGCTCTCGGGGCAACATTCGATCACATAGCTATACGAAAAGATCTAGCAACCTTCGTTTCAAATTCCACCATGCACTCTTGAACAACATAACCAATACAGAAACCAGCTTTGTAAGCAAACTTTCAGAAACAGAAACAGAACTTTCAGAACTTCAACAATCAGAAAATACATAAAAATAATTCATGTGCCTATGGGTTCTTGGGCGGGGAAGATAATCGTTACGGGCTCTAAATACTATTTGCCTTTGGACCTAACCTAACCTAACGACTGCCGAAACCCAAAATGACATGCTGCAATTTTTCGACAAGTACCTACGAATTTCAATCGAATTGGAAATAGAGGAATAATCGAATAAACAGGACAGTCAACGACAAAGAAGCTCGCTCATCACAACCGCTCCCGAGCCACATGCATAGCATGTCGCTACGTGTGGCAACATGGAATATACGAGGATGTGCGACCGAAATATAATAGCGGCCTACATTAAACCCTTTTTTTTAGGACGACGTTCTTATTTAATTAGGTAATTTCTTATTTCGACACACGAATGAAGCAACCACATCCATGTCAAGAATAAGCAATCAAATTCGGTGATTACTAGGTAATTGGCAGGAAGCTGAAAAAGGTTACCTACTGTGTATTTGGCAACAAGCTTACTCCAACTTCCTAGGCGATTTCAACGCCGACACTGGGCTACAAGACATCAAAGCAATACCGTCGGGATATTCTTCTAACTTATATTGTCCAGCAATATAATTTGAAAGCAAAATTACCTGGGACCGGCAACCTTGTAAGGTAAGGACAATGGACACTAAAACAGGCATTTAATGAAGCTATATAACAGTAAACCCTTATAACCACAAAAACGTCCAAAACAAATTCCAAGACCCAGCAAGAAGAAAACTCAGACGAGCCCAACTAGACTCACCGTGTGCGAACAAGAATCTAACCAGGTACAAACTTATACGATAATTTGAAAGAAGCCACTCAAGAAACAACTCTACTCAACAACCCTAACAACATCATCATTCGTTAACACGTAGAAGAAGCCTACGGAAAATTGAATAAAATGGGGTAACTCAGTCAACGACACAAAGCTAACAAGAAAGGAAACCACCTAAAAATTTACGGGCACGGAAACACAAGACGAAAACTTTGACAAGCCAAAGTAAACCTTTTATCAATGTCCAATTGGATTTCGGATTGTGGAAATTAGAAAAAAGCTGGATTTCAAAGATGAATACGACATAAAACCCAGCAAACTACAGCCAGGACAAGCACTGCACGCCACTATTGGATAGAAGATTAAACGAACACAAGCAGTCACTACTCCTTCCCCCTCTAGTTTATTACACACCAAGTATAGTATCTATCTTCCACATACTGGCTTTACGATGACCTGTTTCGGGCTGGTTGCAACCTCCTTTCTCTCCTCATCCTGACTGCGAAAGCCCTACACTCCTGTCCTATCTACGTGGCTCACTGGTGCCTCGGGCAGAAGATAGATGTCTATATCGAGGGCGCAAGTGCAGCATCAGCTCGGAGGAGCAGCTCGTGTGAACATAATGATTGCGATGTAAACGATTAAAACGCGAATAGAGGTAAAGTTCCAAACCTAACTATAAGCTTGATTGCATGCATCGCAATATTGTGAGCTTGCGAGCATCTCTAGCGAGTAGCTGTGGCGCTGGCCCCCTCATATTGCTGTCGTCTTTGCGTCCTTGCAGCAGAATTGCTGGCTGGTGAGCCAGCTGAACGGAACGGAACGGAACGGATCTGTTTTTTGCTCACAGAGCAAGAAAGAGGAACAAAACCCAGCCAACATACAGTAGACAACTTAGTTGCAATGTTGGCATTCGGATTCGGAATTGGATACAGTACACATTCGAACCATACACTTATTTATAACAGTCTAATACTAGAGTATACTATTAGAATAGTGAATTTTTATAAATAAATAAGTTAACTACCGTAGAATTTGCGAAAAGCCGTAGAATCTGCTACGGCCACAGGGTTGCAGCCGTAGGCCGTGGATTTTGAATTTTTTTGGCCTGAAAGCCGTAGAACACGGTAATTGCCGTAGCATTGGCAACACTGGACCACAGAATAAATAGCATAGCAGGCCTATGACAGCTTAGTTCTGGTGTAGCCGTTGTGGCGCTGTTTCCCATCGTCCTCATTGGACGATGATACATTGTATCATCGTCCAATGAGGACGAGATACAACGCCATATTGAACTTACAACAACAGCAGCCTCATGCCGTGTTGTTGCGTCAGAAGCTTATATCTTGTGATTTTCCTGGTATTTTAGCTTGAGTTTAGAATCCTTGAGAAGCCTCAATTCTTCTCCGTCGTATGACATAATAATACCGTTGAATAGTTTGTTCCTTGGTCAAATATCCCTATTTTTGCATCCTGGAATCAGTGTATACATACCTATAACTACAAGTTCTATACACATTAGTTTGACGACAGAACGCCACAACGGAAACAATGGAACTAAGTGCAAATTTCACTGTCGCATCTGTAGCTTGCTACATATCAGTAATCTGTGTAGCATAGTAACATAAAAAAACGTATGTTGTTTTTAGCGTTTTAACCAAGTTTTAACGTTTTAACCAAAATTTTAACGTCGGATAATTTCTTTCAGCGCCATCTGTTGAAAAGTTATGAAAGGTAAAAGAGTGAATGGTTCAGGCTGCGTTTCTGTGGATTGCTTTTGTTTTTTTAGCATTCAATACAGAAAATTACTGATATCATTCATTCGTTATCGTTCGTCAACAATCGAAATCATTCAATCAATGTCATTATGTCAGTCAAATAAAAAATTGGGTCGTCACTTACCGAAAGTTTCGGTATTTGTTGTGTAAATTTTAATGGAAATTACTATTTATTCAAGTGTTTTTCCTATTAAATAAGATAATTTATGACTCTCTTTTGAAAAGTTCTACCCAGTTTTTTTTATACAAAATTGTTCTTGCAAATTTTAGGTTGTGTTGAAATTGTACCTATTTTACGATTTTCCGATAGTAATTATAAGAAAAACCTTGTAGAAAATGTTGTCTTCAATTCGTAAGTTTATTTGTAATTATTTCCTTTACTTAGCAGTAAGAATTAATCGGAAATCTGAGTGATAAAAACTTTAATATTTTTTATCAAAGTTGCAAACAAAATTATTTTTTCATAGGTACAAAGAACACATAATTATAATCCTTTTAGGTAGGTACATGACATTGCTTATAAATGATAATTATAGATTATAAGCAGTAATCAACATAATTAAACATTTGTTCTACATAATACTTTAATTTGTAATTCAGATAACCTTAATTTTATGTAATTTTTTAATCCCAATCCACATCCTGCTTGTATATGCTCACGACTTTATTCCCCGAGGGGGTAGTCAGAGATATTATGAAACCTCAGAACATCCACGTTTCACTAGTAGTACCGAAACTCTGTCCAGTGTGACGGGGAGTGAGCCCGTCGCCACCTGTAATGGACATTAGGTACAATACATGCTTCGAAATTTAAGCATGCAGGTTCCTTCACGATGTTTTCCTTCACCGAAAAGCCAGTGGTGTTACAAATCGTACATAAATTCCGATAAACTCATTGGTACGAGTTGGCCCGTATGGGGATCGAACCATTGCCTCCTGCACCACAAAACTAAACTTAGAAGACCATCAAAGTTTGGAAACAAAAATCTGCTGTTCCATAGTAAATAAATAAAAAATAAAAATAAATAAATAACGCTCACAGGCACATACATTGTAATGATCCCAAGGTAAGCTTTAGGCTTTTTGTTATGGGAATCATACAACAACGGCACAAACATATAACATCCATGACCGAACCGGGATTCCAACCCAGGACCCTGGTTTGGCAGTCCGGCGTGGCAACCATTACACCAACCGGGTCGTCAATAGCTACTCGATAAAAATGTATGAACAGCTGATTTTTTGATCACAATTTATAAATTGGTCCCATATTCAGTTTGGTTGTCGCTTCAGACCAGGGTTGGCATGATTAAAACAAGTTGTTTTAAAACAAGTGTTTAAAACAGTGTTTAAAACATTTTAAATTAAAACCGTGTTTTTTATCAAGTGTTTAAAAACACAGATTAAAACAAGTTTTAAACAATGTATAAAACATCAAGAAAAAAACAAGGTTTAAAACTACTTTTCATTGCGAATGAATGGAAATAAATGAAAATAAATTAATATTTAGGACTCTAAATAGCTTGAAATACAACCAGTTCAGTCTATGCTGTTGTAAAACAGTGATTTAATGTAAAAAAATAAAACTAGACGCTTAAAACTCTTTATTTGCACCTCGAAATTTGTACCTACATCAAATACCATGTAATGTTTGTACTCTTTCCCCTAATATTCCGTGGTAAACATTACCACCTACTGTTTTAATTTTGTGTGATTTCTGGTGTTGTAAATTAGATGCTATATTAGGCTCACACTGTTATTTTTAGCAGAATGCAAGCTGAACTGGAGTTGTCTGACTAACGGTTTCGATTCGAGTTTTAAATGTTACCTATTTCTGAAAATAAAGACTCACCAGCATAGGTAGATGAAAATAATGTCAAAAACCTAGTTCTTCAGACAACTAAATATGCCTGAAACTGAAGATTCCTTAGTTATAGGCGTGCCCGAATTATTTTGTCGCTTTACTCCGCTGGCACGCGCGCTATTGGTTCGCCATCCCTCGACTATAGTGGGTATTCCCTTAATTTTAATATAAAATAATACAAATTTTGCGGTTTCCCCTATTAAAAATGAATATAAGTTAGAAAATTCGGGGTGAATGTAAAGCGTTCAGTATTGATTAGAATATGCAACATAAAATAAATGTGCATCCATTGCTCTTTTTTTGTAAATATTGAATTTACTATGGCGAATTTGAAAATACCTAGTCTAGAAATGAAATATTACAGGTACTTGAAATAAATGGCCTAAACTAAAAAGAAAAAAAAAACATAAAAAACAAAAAGAACACTTGTTTAAAACAATTTGAACTGTTTGTTTTATAAAATAAAAATAAAACTGTTTTTTTCCAACCCTGCTTCAGACCATGTTCCAACCTATTCCAGCTTCAAAACGACCCCGATTTCACGGTGTATACTTTTTCAAATTCCGTGCTTATTGAAATGCTTGTCACATCCAGGTTGTGCCACAAGATCCATTGTCCAGTATGCAGCATACAGCACCGCTGCAAAACCAAAGACAGCTATAGTAATGTTAAATATGGGCGGACCCAAGACTACAGATCAGGTATGTATCTAAACTATTATACAGGGTGTAACAAAACACCCTAGTAATACTTAAGGGGGTGCTTCAGACCATCAAACTGAACAACTTTCACTATGAAGCCAACACCGAAATAGCGAAAAAAAAATCCGCTCTTTCATACAAAACTGCAGTACCGTCTCGACTCAAATGTATGGGACGGCAATTTTTTTTTTTTTTTCTCGACGTTGGCTCCATATTGAAAGTTGTTCAGATTGATGGTCTGAAGCACCTCCTTAAGTATTACTAGGGTGTTTTGTTACACCCTGTAAAACTGTAACAGAAGTGTGTCTGTACATTGAAGATATTTAGAAAAAAAAAATTATGATATGGTTTTTAGATGTCCCTGATTCCAAATCACCAATTTTTGGATTTTTTGTCTGTCTGTTTGTTTGTTTCTTTGTTTGGGTGTTTGTTTGTTCGAGTATCACGCAAAAACTACTGAACTGATTTTGATGAAACTTTTTTTGTTTGATAGCTTATCATCTGACTTAAAATCTGGTATACAGGGTGTTAGGCGCATCGTGTGCCAAATCGAATGGGATGATTGGAGGGGTCTTTAGGTACCTCAGAAAAAAAAAAAAAAAATCCTGGCCCAAAGATTTTTTTTTAACTGACTTTCAATGGTTTTGGGTGAAAATTGCCAAAAATCTACATTCAAATTTTTTTTTAAAAAAACCTGTTGGGTATAACTAACTTTTTTTGTTAAACCTTTAATCTGTGATAGTGTGCGCTTCTATCGAACCCAAAATTACTCGCCAGTGACATCTACTTTTTTTTTTACAGCCCCCCAAAGTTTTTTTTTTACGTTAAAATAAATGTGATAGTCAACTTTCGATCTCAATAAAAAAAAAACTAAAAGTGATCATGCTCTTCCAATTTTTTCAAAACATCTCTGGACTGTCCCCATTCTAATGGTATGCAATACGTTATGAAATAAAATGAGTAACATCGCAAATTTTTTTTTTCTGTAATAATTCGCAATTTTCTAATATTCAATAGGTGACGTAAAAACTAGTATTTCCGGTAATTACACTCACAGTCAGGTAAAAAAATTAAATTTTGAAGGGTTTACTTGAAGTAACCGCCTCCCGTTCTTTGTTTGATACAGGTAAAATTTGCTTTCTCACTCTAACGTAGTGAAATCTATCTTGTATCCCTTTCTCCCGGGGGCTGTTTTTTTGAATAGACCCAGGGGGATTTGTAATACTGACAATGAGTATTACAAATCCCCCTGGGTCTATTGGGGGGCTGTAAAAAAAAAAGTAGATGTCACTGGCGAGTAATTTTGGGTTCGATAGAAGCGCACACTATCACAGATTAAAGGTTTAACAAAAAAAGTTAGTTATACCCAACAGGTTTTTTTTAAAAAAATTTGAATGTAGATTTTTGGCAATTTTCACCCAAAACCATTGAAAGTCAGTTAAAAAAAAATCTTTGGGCCAGGATTTTTTATTTTTTTTTCTGAGGTACCTAAAGACCCCTCCAATCATCCCATTCGATTTGGCACACGATGCGCCTAACACCCTGTATAATTTATGCGGACGAAGTCGCGGGTAAAAGCTCGTTAATAATAATTTTCCATAACCAACAAATAATAAATTACCTATTCCACTGCCTCCGTGGTCTAATGGTTAAGAGCATTGGCTCTCGATACAGAGGTCGTGGGTTCGATTCCCATGGGGGACACCTAGTGATATGTCACTTTGTGCGTTTTTCCCCAGTTGGTTAGGACATTGCAGGCTGAATCACCTGATTGTCTGAAAAGAAAAGTGATTCCGTGCTTCGGATGGCATTATGGCACGTTATGCCGTTGGTCCCGGCTACTATCTCTTGTGGTAGTAGTTGTTACATAAAAACCACGTCAGAGGCCGAAAAGCGGTCTGAAAAAACTCTGACACCAGGGCTCTGCCCACACGATAAGAAGAAGAACCTATTCCACTAGAACCCCAATCTAATAGCCCAGATTTCTTTCTTTCCACTTCTACACTGACTGGGGGCTGTTTTGGATGCACTTCTATAGTGTATACTGGGATAGTTGCTGGTTGGTGTCACTTTACAATTTAGATCAAATTGTCTGACGGGCCTCTGTCACGTGTTGACTTCGGCTTCGACCCACGCACGCCTTCCAAATGTATGGGACACCTATGTCCTGGAGTGCGATTTTTGAAACTCATTCGCTGAGCTCAGCAGTTGAAAATGTCAAAATTA
Source organism: Agonopterix subpropinquella (assembly GCA_922987775.1). NCBI lineage: Eukaryota > Metazoa > Arthropoda > Insecta > Lepidoptera > Depressariidae > Agonopterix > Agonopterix subpropinquella. The sequence goes on along the minus strand of OV277718.1, from coordinate 4,725,867 downwards.
CTGTGGAGATATGCATCTTTCTACTGCTGATTTGACATTAAAAAATCAAACTCCAGCAGGTCTAGTATGATTTCTCTACACGCGCGCGACGCGCCTTCGCTGCATACAAAATAACCTGTTCCCGCGCTTTTCGGAGAGCGAAAGCCGCGCTTGCCGCGACTTGTAGTATGGGAAAAAGCCGCGTCGCGCCCAAGTAGAGAAATCATGCTAGAGGGTCAGGAGTGCGATTTTTGAAAGTCAAATCAGCAGTAGAAAGATGCGTATCTCAATACATTTTCAACTGCTGAGTTCAACGTATGAGATTCAAAAATCGCACTCCGGAGATAAGGAAAAAACAAATAATAATACAGGGTGTAAAAAGACTACTCCCGAAAACTGAAACTATGGATTCAGACCATGATACCTAACACTTTGGCACTGAAATTTATTTTTTTTATTTTCACAAATTTAATTTTTTTCGGGCCTTTATTTCTACAATTATGAACATTAAAGCCAATAAAGCCAACAAACAATTTTAATTGTTAAACACGAGCATTTCGAAAATAGCAAAAATCCGCAATGTAAAACGCACTCATCAAACTCGTCGCCAAGCTACAGTCGCGCGCCACACAGCTGTAAGGTCACTGCCCGCTCACCCGAGCGAGCGGGCAGTGACCTAACAGCTGAGTGGCGCGCGACCGTGACTACCGCGCGCAGCTTGGCGCGCTTCTTCTCTGCTACAGTTTGTACCTACATAACCGCAAACGGTCGTGTGACGTAGTGTTACAACAGCAGCTTGTTGTACGCTTTACATTGCGTGGCAAGAAAATGGAAAAATCACGAATAATTTTTTTTAATTTAAAAGATTAGCGCCATTAATTTTTATATAGGTTCAGTGATATGTTCTTAAAGTTTTCGGGAGATGTCTTTTTACACGGTGTATAAGCTTTATTCATTCCTTACCAGAATTTATTAAAGTTAGAATTGGTAAGGAGTTATGTATTAAGATGCTCATCATCATCAGCCTATAAACGTCCCACTGCAGGGCACAGGCCTACCCTCAGGGAGGGTGTATGGGCATTAGTCCACCACGCATGCCCAATGCGAGTTGGTAGACTACACATACACATCAGAATTTCTTCTTCAGTGTATGCAGGTTTCCTCACGATGTTTTCCTTCACCGTTTGAGAGCAGTCGGTTTTACGTACATAAGTTAGAAAAACTCATTGGTACATGGCATGTTTTCCGTGCGGATTCGAACCCGGACCTCCATAATTGGGTGTCCATATCTCTCCGCAACGCGCCACCGATGCTCTTGATTAAGATGCTCTTAAATTTTGCATATTATCCGTCATCATAATACAAGTCCAGGCTAGATTCTGGTACTTTAAATGTGACTAGATAATTTGTGTGGCAATGTCCAAGATATTTATTTATCTTATCTTATCTCAGAATAAACGTTGACACGTGAGGAAATCGGCATGCTTCAATTTCGAGGAGTGTCATAATTATTAGCCTGTACATAGCCTATAGTATCTTAAAGCCCCCCTTCTTGAGCTATACTATTGACTGTGCGAAGTGGGTGTTGGGAACTGTCAAGACAATTGCAGCGCCCGGGGTGGCAGAAATTTGTACTTTTGCCGGACAAGCTGTGAAAATATGCTTGAATCTATGCAAATCTACACACTAACTTAACACGAAATCTCCAAAACTGTCAAGACTACAAACTTAAAATTGGGCATGGAAGTTTCTATTGGCATCTAGATACTTACTTAAAAAAGGCTTGTCGCATATCACCCCCCAAAGGTGTTAAAACTGAGGAAAAAGTTTGTATGGGAATTCCGATACAAATTAGATTTTGTCCATGGCTTCGTCCGCATCCGCTCCCGCCATCGTATCGGGATAAAATATAAGCTAGCTTTTAAGACTAATAATAAGCTATTAAATAATTTTTTTTTAATCAAAAACGGTCCAGTAGTTTTGGCAGAATCCTCGAACAAACACAGACTTTTACAGTACTATAATCATAGAGAATTCACATGCTCCCCCTGACTATAATCACAGACTATTATAATGCACTACACTATAATAGTGTAAATAATTCACGGCTGTCCGAAAAAGTTCTGTCAGTACGCCGCGCTAGTGTGGCGCTAGTGTCGTACACATAGCCAATAATGACATGCTACATATGAGCGTCAGTCCACAATGCGGATTGCTAAACTTCACATATACATCAGAATTTCTTCTTCAGCGAATGCAGGTTTCCTCACGACGTTTTTCTTAACTGTTTGAGAGCAGTCGGTATTACATACATAAGTTAGAATATCTCATTGATACTTGGCATATCATCCGTGCAGATTCGAACCTGGTCTCTCACGTTTGAGTGTCCATACTTCTCCGCAACGCGCCACCGACGCGCATTTCTGGAAAGTGAATGAAAGGCAATCAATATAAATAATTATTAATTACCCTGTCAATGTGTTAATTAATGGTTTCACTGCACTATAACTTACCATTATACATGGATCATTAATTGTACAGTGAACATCATGGATCATTGGGTATTTATTGAAGTTGCTGCTAATAAATAAAGTGTGAAAGTAGATTTATACCTACAAAACCAACATAATCCCTTTCGAGGTGAGAAATATTGCTACAAACTACCATCTCTTTAAGCATACAGCTGTAATAAGGGTCACATATTCGACGCTCTTCCTAAGAACGAACAAAGAACCAAGTCCTGCTAATAACAAATTAATTGAGAGTCACGTTGCAGGAATTGACGCACTCATCTCGCGTGGTTTCGCGCGTCGCGTTTTTGCCTGCCACGAGGCTCCGCAATCCTCAATCTCTTCTTATTCTTGACCAAAAACAATCCCTGAGATTGGGATAGATTCTCCCATAAACTACTTGACACTGGCGGAAATGCAGTGCTAACGCACAAGCAACAGTCCATTAATTTATAAATAAAAAAAAAAAAAAAATTAATTTTTATAAATTACCTAGTACTTTTTTAATATATAAGTATTTCTCAGGTAGGAGATTACTTGCTGCGTATAATGACAGACCGCGACATGATTCAGCTACCGGTCCAGAGTAAACTCGGTCCTTGGATCGCTACAAGAAGAACGGAAGAGGTTAAGAAGAAATACAGCGAGATTGGAGGCGGCTCTCCCATTCTGAAGTGGACTGAAACTCAAGGTAAACAGACAATGTCACAATGATATATTATTTCATACAAAACTGCAAACCTACTCGTGCCAAATGTATGGGACAGCAGATTTTTTCGCGATTTCGATGTTGGTCCCATAAAGAAAGTTGTTCAGTTTGAAGGTCTGATCATCCCCTTAAAAAAGTGTCAGAATATTAAGAATGTATTTTTCTTGTCAACTCATTGTATGCCTACTATTATCTTATTCTATCTATCTTATTTCTTTTATTATTTCCAGGTAGTCTACTAGTAAAGGAGTTGGATAAAATAATGCCTGAAACCGCACCGCACAAATACTACGTAGCGTTTAGATATGTACCTCCATTCACACACGACGCTTTCGAACAACTCGAGAAGTAAGTAACTATGGTCACACTTATAGTAAAAGTGTTCACACTTTAAGTAAAAGTGTTCACACTTTTAGTAAAAGTGTTCACACCATTATTTTAAAAAGTGATCACACTTATAGAATTACAGGTTGTAAGGAAAAGTATCATTAACCTTTAAACCACATACTGGCCTCGATTCGGAGTGAACCACGACTTAACTAAACTAAATTTATACCTGTCACTTTCTAAAATAAGATTAAGAAAAGAGACAGAAAACCAACAGCTGACTTTAGTGCTGTCAAAGTGACGTTACACGCCCAAAAACGCTTTAAAAAAGATGGCGTACATTATGATGGCATCTTATTTTGGACGTGTAACGTCACTTTGAAAGCACTCAAGTCAGTTGTTGGTTTTCTGTCTCTTTTCTTAATCTTATTTTAGAAAGTGACAGGAATAAATTTAGTTAAGTTAAGTCGTGGCACAGTCCGAATCGGTACCACTCTATCCATCAAACTCATAAACTTTTATTAAGGAAGCAAACTTGGCAGCGCAAAAAGAAACAGCTGTTCCATACTAAATTGCAATGCCTACAAGATTCAAACGTAAGGAACAGCAGTTTTTTTTGTTCTGACAGGTTTGCTCCCATGGTAATAGTTGTTCAGTTTGATGGGTAGAGTATGTGGTTTAAAGGTTAATGATACTTTTCCTTACACTCTGTATACGTTTACTATCATAATAAATAGTAAAAGTGGTCACTCTCGAAGTTAAATTACACGTTTGACGAATTGAGTTTCAACTGCCATTATCCCATGGCCTAAGTTTATGTAAGTATGTATAATTTTTTACAACCTTTAACTTCAAGAGTAACCACTTTAACTTTTTAGTATAATACAAACTCAATTCAAGTTAAAGGTTGTAAAAAATTATTACCTAATTATTATTATAGTAAAAATTTATCACACAGTAAATCGGATCACTCTCGAAGTTGGAGCAAAAATATCACTTCGAACCATAGATTAGTAATAAATGATTGTAAATTTGTCAGGGACGGAGTGGAACGGGCGGTGATATTCTCACAGTACCCACAATACAGCTGCGCTACCACCGGCTCCAGTTTGAACGCCATCGCAGATTTCTATAAAGACAGGTAATTATTATGTGAATACATACATCATCATCATCAGCCTATCATCGTCCACTGCTGAACATAGGCCTCTCCCAAGGCGCGCCACAAAACTCGCGCCACTCTGTCCTCGGCGTTCCTCATCCAGTCGCTCCCCGCAACTTTTTTTTAGGTCGTCTGTCCAGCGGGCAGCAGGGCGTCCCACACTACGCCTACCAGTTCGCGGTCTCCACTCTAGAACTCTGACACCCCACCGGTTGTCAGTTCTTCGGCAGATATGACCAGCCCATTGCCACTACATACTAGATAGTAGTAATCCATAAAGTTTTCTCGAGTGGCGACCTTGGAGCCCACAAGATGGACCAACGACCTGGTGAAAAGTGTCGGGAACCCGGTGGATTAGGGCAGCGCAGGACCGGTTGTTGTGGAGATCCTTGGGCACATAAGTAAACACCCCACGGAAACAAAGCTTGATACATGCGCGCCGTGATAAGTCCTACTTAACTACATGGTGCTGCAGTGTGTGCGTGACCATTCATCGACGAGTTCCAGGTCTATCCAATAATAAACTGTACAAAAACATGTATAGTCATTCCTTACAGTCGCACACAGATTGCCATATGAGTGACAGAGCTAGAGAGACGTTCGTCTGTTACGTCTTTTAAACAAATTCAAATAAATTGCGATTTATTCCATTGCAGAGTGCGTTATTTCATTGTTTCCATGTTGTTTCACATCTGCCAGGCTACGAATAATGTATAGAAATGTAAATCAAGCTCAAAAAGTGGCACCAAAAAAACTACACCGTGTTCTAATTTTGTTGTTTAAAAACTACACCTTGCCGCCAAAACTCATACAACTTGTAATTTTTCATTAGGTGCCAAAAATTATGTTGCTTTTGTTTAGAGTTATTCTTCTATACATTCTTATTCGTAGCTGCCAGGCGTCCCGCGACGGCTACCTTTTTTGCTCCGATCCGTTTTCTCCTATAGTTAAAGTTGTTCAGTTCGATGGGTAGACTCTTAGTTTAAAAGGATGCTAATGATATCAATTTCACCCTGTAGTGTGCTACTATCTAATTCTACAGTTTTTGAGAGTTACGCGGTTATTATTTAATTTAGAATTAAACGCATGAGTCATCCCGTGATCATGGCAGTTGTAACACTGCCGAAATATCGGGAACTCATAAATACCAAAACGCGGTAAGAACCCGTTAAAATGTTTATTATCTAATTCTAATACCATCACGGTATTACTTCACAGAGTGGTCCCAGAGAGTATAAAGTACAGTATGATAGAGCGATGGGCGACACACCCGCTTCTGGCGAGCGTGTTCGCGGCGCGCATCAGAGAGAAACTCCAGCTGTTCGACGACAAGATACGCGACCAGGTCATCGTACTGTTCACTGCGCACAGTCTACCATTAAAGGTAACCTAACTACCTAAATTATTGTACACAAAAACATTATACCTACCTCTTACAAACTGGTGTCAATTCACATGAAAATGTATCCTCGCTTTATAAAAATATCTAGCATTTTCGAATGTCTACGTTTCTCTAGCAGTGCCAGAACTTTGTCCAGGACTACAGGTATCTGTAAACTTATTTAGAGAGTGTTTGTGTTCAACTCACAATTATTTGCCGTATTAGTGCGATGTATACGAATATTTAAGTGTTTGTGTTCACTCACAAATATTTGCTATATTAGTGTGATGTATACGAATTATTACGAATATTTAAGTAATAGTGTTCAACTCACAAATATTTGCTATATTAAGTGTTTGTGTTCAACTCACAAGTATTTTACATATTACTGTGATGTATATGAATATTTAAGTGTTTGTGTATTGAACTCACAAATATTTGCTAAATTTGTGTTATAAATACCAATATCTTAGTGTTAGTGTAGTTATCTGGAAAATATTTGGTATATTTGTGTGATGTACACGAATATTTTAGTGTTTGTGTATTCAACGCAATTTTATTTGCGATATTAGAGTGACGAATACTAGGGGAGGGGATAGTCCGAGATATTCGGAAAATCCACGCTTCACTTGTACCGAAACTCTGTTCAGCAGTGTGACGGGGAGTGAGCCGTCGCCTCTTATGTACAATGGGTACAATACATGAAACTCATGAATACTCGAAATAGAAGCATCTAGTTTTCCTCACAAGGTTTTCCTTTACCGAAAAGTCGTGTTGGCAGTACCCAGAGTACCCACCCTTTGGGTACATTAATACATTATTTCCTATTCATTGATTGCAGGCAGTATCGCGCGGGGACACATACCCGCACGAGGTAGCGGCCACGGTCGCCCTCACCATGCAGCAACTAAACGTGCCCAACCCACACAGGCTGGTGTGGCAGTCCAAAGTCGGGCCCCTGCCGTGGCTACAGCCCTACACTGACGATGCTATCAAGGTAACTTTCTTACGATAAAAGCCACGGTCTCACCATGCAGCAACTAATCGTGCCCAACTCACACAGGCTGGTGTGGCAGTCCAAAGTCGGGCCTATAGCTTACACTGACGATGTTATCAAGGTAACTTAAGAGAAAGACCACCGTCTCACCATGCAGCAATTATACGTGCCCAACTCGTACAGGCTGGTGTGGCAGTCCAAAGTCGGGCCCCTGCCGTGGCTACAGCCCTATACTGACGATGCTATCAAGGTAACTATCTTTAAAAAAAGGCCACCGTCTCACCACTAACAACTAAATGTGCCCAACTCACGCCGCCTGGTGAAAGTCGGGCCCCTGCCGTGGCTACATCTCTACACTGACGATGCTATCAAGGTAACTTTCTTAAGAGAAAGACCACTGTCTCACCATGCAGCAACTAAACGTGCCCAACCCGCACAGGCTGGTGTGGCAGTCTAAAGTCGGGCCCCTGCCGTGGCTACAGCCCTACACTGACGATGCTATCAAGGTAACTATCTTTAAAAAAAGGCCACCGTCTCACCACTAGCAACTAAATGTGCCCAACTCACACCGGCTGGTGAAAGTCGGGCCCCTGCCGTGGCTACATCCCTACACTAACGATGCTATCAAGGTAACTTTCTTAAGATAAAAGCCACGGTCTCACCATGCAGCAACTTATAGTGCCCAACTCACACAGGCTGGTTTGGCAGTCCAAAGCTGGGCCCCTGCCGTGGTTACAGCCCTACACTGACGATGCTATAAAGGTAACTTTCTTAAGAGAAAGACCACCGTCTCACCATGCAGCAACAAAACATGCCCAACTCGTACAGGCAGCAACTAAGAGTGCCCAACCCACACAGGCTGGTGTGGCAGTCTAAAGTCGGGCCCCTGCCGTGGCTACAGCCATACACTGACGATGCTATAAAGGTAACTTTCTTAAGAGAAAGACCACCGTCTCACCATGCAGCAACAAAACATGCTCAACTCGTACAGGCAGCAACTAAGAGTGCCCAACCCACACAGGCTGGTGTGGCAGTCCAAAGTCGGGCTTCTGCCGTGGCTACAGCCCTACACTGACGATGCTATAAAGGTAACTTTCTTGAAAGAAAGACCACTGTCTCACCACGCAGCATCTAATCGTGCCCAACTCACACAGGCTGGTGTGGCAGTCTGAAGTCGGACCCCTGCCGTGGTTTCAGCCCTACACTAACGATGCTATCAAGGTAACTTTCTTAAGATAAAAGCCACGGTCTCACCATGCAGCAACTTATAGTGCCCAACTCACACAGGCTGGTGTGGCAGTCCAAAGTCGGGCCCCTGCCGTGGCTACAGCCCTACACTGACGATGCTTTAAAGGTAACTTTCGTAAGAGAAACACCACCGTCTCACCATGCAGCAACGTGCCCAATTCGTACAGGCAGCAACTAAAAGTGCCCAACCCACGCAGGCTGGTGTGGCAGTCCAAAATCGGTCCTCTGCTGTGGCTACAGCCCTATACTGACGATGCTATAAAGGTAACTTTCTTAAGAGAAAAGTCACTGTCTCACCATGGGGCATCAAAACGTGCCCAACTCGTACAGGCAGCAACTAAACGTACCCAACTCACGCCAGCTGGTGAAAGTCGGGCCCCTGCCGTGGCTACATCCCTACACTAACGATGCTATCAAGGTAACTTTCTTAAGTTAAAAGCCACGATCTCACCATGCAGCAACTAATAGTGCCCAACTCACACAGGCTGGTGTGGCAATCTAAAGTCGGGCCCCTGCCGTGGCTACAGCCCTATACTGACGATGCTATCAAGGTAACTTTCTTAAGATAAAAGCCACTGTCTCACCATGCAGCAACTAATAGTGCCCAACTCACACAGGCTGGTGTGGCAGTCCAAAGTCGGGCCCCTGCCGTGGCTACAGCCATACACTGACGATGCTATCAAGGTAACTTTCTGAAGAGAAAGGCCATGGTCTCACCATGCAGCAACGAAAAATGCCCAACTCACATAGGCTGGTGTGGCAGTAAAAACTGTCCCAGGCAAACATTTGGGTATAGTAGGTTTGCAGTTTTGTATGAAGCAGCAGTTATTTTTCGCTATTATTATCACACAGATTGTCTAGAACTATATAAAGTACACACGGCTACACATCAAGCTATACAAAACCAACATAAGCTAAGCTGGCCGCGCGACGTTATACGTTACTCTACCTAGGCGCGGCCAGCTTATGTTGGTTTTGTCTGTGGTTTTGTATAACTTGATGTGTCGCCGCGTGTACCAGAATGTAGCCTGAATTTATTATTTTGACTAGATAACGATATAGATACAAACATCCATGATTCCGATACAGATATTCATATCCATCAATTTCATCATGTAAATATTTGCCCCTTGCGGTATTCGAACCTGCAGCCCCCGGATCAGCAGGCTCGGCGGTACTGAGCTATCAGGCCGACAAATTACCTTCCTACTTCGAGATATAATGAGTATATAAATAATAATTATTATAATGAAATACGTATTTGCTCTTTTACAGGCATACGCGAAGCAAGGCCGCAAGCATCTGATACTAGTCCCCATAGCGTTCGTGAACGAGCACATCGAGACACTGCACGAGCTTGACATCGAGTACTGCGACGAGGTCGCCAAGGAGGTAGGAACTTGTATTACAAACTATAGTCTATAAGCAAGGCCGCAAGCATCTGACCCTAGTGCCCATAGCGTTCGTGAACGAGCACATCGAGACACTGCACGAGCTTGACATCGAGTACTGCGACGAGGTCGCCAAGGAGGTAGGAACTTGTATTACAAACTATAGTCTATAAGCAAGGCCGCAAGCATCTGACCCTAGTGCCCATAGCGTTCGTGAACGAGCACATCGAGACACTGCACGAGCTTGACATCGAGTACTGCGACGAGGTCGCCAAGGAGGTAGGTCGAGAATTTGTATTTCAAACTACAAGGTGTTAGCGCTCTTACAGACGAGCGACACTTTGCTGTCGCCGTGGGTAGCAGAGAGTCGCGCTCATAGACTTTACGGTCGCCGTGTGTCGCTCGTCTGTAAGAGCGCTTAGGGTAAACAGTTGTATTACTTTAAGGGGTGATTTTACCCATGATACTGATCAACTTTCCCTAAGAAACCTAAAAGAAATTAGCAAAAAAAAAAGACTTTTCATATAAAAGTTCGATCAGGTGATTGCATTTAATTAGTCAAAATCATAGTCTAAAAAAACAAAGTCTTCTATTCCCAGAGTGACACAAGCCCACGTCACAAAAAAATGGCCGCTAAACATGGTAAAAGGGTATGATGACGTAGGCTTGTGTCAGTCACGTGATCGGAAGAGAATACCAGACGCAGTATATTATTGTACCATGGTCAAAATGTTTTTTTTACGAATTTCCTACTTGTATTTCAAACTATACTCGATTAGTTTCAAACCCTTGCGTTCTGGCATTGTATAAAACGGGAATACGCGTCGAGAACAAAACAACTCATATAGACAATGTAAAAAAAAACATTTTATTGAAAAATTTAAAAATAGGTTGAGAAAAATAAGAATTACGTATTTTTCCGATTTCATATTTTAACGATTTTTCTATTTTTAATTTACATTTGAATTTTCTGAAAAAGATAAGATCCTTTATCAGTAAAAATAAAAATCTAAACTTCAGAATAAAAATATTTCCCTAAAATAGTATTCAAGTATAAAAATTACTGAAAATGTGAGTTTTAGCGATATTTTCAATCTTTACAATAAAATTTAAATATACAGGGAGTAAGTGACAGCCTAGCAAATACTGAAAGAGTAGACTCGGACCATCAAACTGAACAACTTTCACTATGGAGCCTACCAAAAGAAACGCGAAAAAAAATCTGCTGTCCCATACATTTGAGTCAGGTAGGTACAGCAGTTTTGTATGGGACAGCTGACTGTTTTTCGCGTTTCCTGAGGTAGGCTCCAAAGTGAAAGTTGTTCAGTTTGATGGCCTGAGTTCACCGTTTCAGTATTTGCTAGGCTGTCACTTACACCTTGTATTTAATGTAGGCAAATAAATACCTCATTAAGAATCGACTACATACAGAAGGCCTACCATGAGTTTACACCGTCGTATACTACAGTAAAACGATTTAGGCGACTAATGTCTAAAATGAATAATGACTAAAACTACTGTAGTAAACTACAGTTTTTGTATTGCATTTCCTACAGCGCTCCTAGTGGTTACGCTGAGAACTAATTCTGTCATATAAAATTGGCGCCGAACTCATGGTAGCCCTACAGTATTCTTGAGTATACCAATTTATACCTCACCCCTCGTGGAAGAAATCGTGTGCTAATGCATTTAAAAATATCCTGAGTATTGTTGTAATGTTTGCAGGCCGGTATAATCCAGTGTGAGAGGGCAGCTGCCCCCAACGATCATCCGATCTTCATAGAGGCCCTAGCCAGCGTAGTGTCACAGCATCTGAAGAATGGACCCAGTCTGTCCAGCCAGTTTCTAACAAGGTAAGCAAGAAAACAATATACAGAAAAATAATCTACTTATAATAGAACAGTTCCAAGTCAGCCCGAGTGACTGATTGCGAGACAACTCATAGCCTAATCAACAAATAAAAAAGATTTAGGGGTGCACTAAGGACCTAAATTAGCGTTGCCAGACGTCCCGATTTTTGGCCCAAAATTGAATGTTCCGCGCGGGACAGGCTTAATCCCGTTTTCGGGGATTACTCATCCAATTCAGTCTGGAGTTATCCTGTGCAGAGTTCTGCAACATCAAAACACATCAAAGAAAAAAATTAAACTTTAAATAAAAAAAGAAGATATCTTCAGAGAAATATAATCATTAATAGTACATCGGCGTACCTCGGCTTCGCCTCGGCCCACATTTACACGTTCGTCCATCAATGCCTCTGTTGCTGGCCTTTGCAGTAATGTACTATTTCAAAATCAATGACGAACAACAATTAGTAATTTTTTTTTCATTAAACAGCTTTCTATTTGCAAGCCGGTTCGAAATTTAAATAAAACCTGTGACGTGTTACCTCCTTGGTCGCCATGTTTCAGAGAAAAAGAACGTTCCATTTTTAAATTACACGACAGATATGAGTTTACTATGTAATTTATTTGGCCGCTAAACACGACAGATATGGATTTTCATACAAACATTGCCGGCCGCTGCGCGCATGTATTTGGCCAGTACAGCAATTTCCATTTATCTCGAAGAAGGTTGTCAAAATAATGCTCACATTTCCAAGCATGTTTGAGAAAAATACGTTTTCTATGGCTATCTATCATCATCATCATTGTAAACTTAGTTTGAAACCCAGATAAAAGCATAAATAGTAAAAATCTACTGGTTATTATGTCCCGCTTTCGACGAAAGAATCCCGCCTTTTTTACTCATAAGGTTTCTGAATCCCGCTTTGCCCGAAAGAAAATCTGGCAACGCTGACCTAAATCCACAAAAACGGAGTGGGATGTGTATAGTATAAGAGATAGACACACTTTCTGTCATCATCAGCTGCAAGGCTGGTTCAGTATCCATAGGGTGTAGAGCATCTCTGTGATGGGGATTGACCAGGTCTGCCTGCATAACTCCAGTCGGTTTAGAAGTTACAGACGTTCAAAGATCCGACCTTTGAACGGCTGTAACTCCTAAACCGACTGATGAACCATGTCAGTTTTTGTACTGTTCACATAGCTACAGTGCATATTACAATAATACCTGCATATCCATTTTTAGCAACCATACCAGACCTATGAACAGGGTGTAAGTGACAGCCTAGCAAATACTGAAACGGTGAACTCAGACCATCAAACTGAACAACTTTCACTGTGGAGCCTACCTCAGGAAACGCGAATAAAATCAGCTGTCCCATATATTTTAGTAGGATAGGTACAGCAGTTTTGTATGGGACAGCAGATTTTTTTTCGCGTTTCCTGAGGTAGGCCCCATAGTGAACGTTGTACAGTTTGATGGTCTGAGTTCACCGTTTCAGTATTTGCTAGGCTGTCACTTACACCCTGTATAATCTACATGCAAGCAATATTAAACGATTTTTTATTTTATTTCAGATGCCCACACTGCGTCAGCCAAAGATGTCATAACTCGAAGGAATTCTTCAAGACGCTCTGCGGTAAAGATTACCATAAACAACCCCTTCTATCCACATCATAGACAATTAAGTTTATTTTATAAACTACCATAGTTCCTCGAAATGCTACCACAAAATATACCAGGTATTATATTTTGACTAAGGGCTGTGCCGCTTATTGGGTGCAACAGTGCTCTTTATACAACCCTATTTTTTAATGACGATTTTTCATTAAGGGTACCGCGCCTCCAATGCTGCCTTCATTGTATATTTTGAGCGCTTTTCTTTTTATTAAATGTTGTTCCTAAAAAACCCAACAGATGTCATGTTTATCGCTCCATAGAGACGTTCGCAAGATCATGTCGAAATCATGTCAAGACTGTGCCTGCCTTTTTTTTAAAGATCAAGGGATCGGCCCATACAGTCATGTCAGACGTAAACATAAATAGTTATATATTTTCTAATAAAATTATTAGTAGATAATGAAATACTCCATCAAAAGATGCGTTGGCATTTTTTTTTATCATCTTTTCCCTCTTCATTATATTAAAGAAACACATTTTGAAATTTTGATCTTTACTCGCTCAGACAGTATAGTATATCTATATTGATCCCATAGAAAACGAAAAGAAAAAAGCTCATTTCAAAAAACCAAAAAAATATATATCTTTTCATTCTTCTTATCGTGTGGGCAGAGCCCTGGTGTCAGAGTTTTTTTTAGACCGCCTTACGGCCTCTGACGTGGTTTTTATGTAACGACTACTACCACCAGAGATAGTAGCCGGGACCAACGGCTTAACGTGCCATCTGAAGCACGGAATCATCATTCTTTTCAGACAATCAGGTGATTCAGCCTGCACTGTGAACCAACTGGGGAAAAACGCACAAAGTGACATATCACTAGGTGTCCCCCGTGGGAATCGAACCCACAACCTCCGTGTCAAGAGTCCAATGCTCTTAACCATTAGATAACGGAGGCAGTAGTGTAGTCGTTGTCTTTCACGACATAATGGCAGCTAACTACGGAGCGGTACAGCCCTTTTGGTCAGATTATAATAGACGAATGCTATATAGGTGGTCCAGAATCTGATGGCAAATAGGGAAATCAAATTTTAGAGTAAGCAACGCTGTGGTAATTAGTTTAGGACCCTTTACACACTGTGACTTTTTGCAGCGCACAAGTGCTGCAAAAAGCATCGATTGAGTCGCGATGCAGCATCGATGCAAACGCGATAAAGCATAGATGCAAACGTAGTATAGTCACGATGAAAAACTTTCGTAATATTTGATCAGTTATTTGTCGACAGCATTTGCCACTATGTACACGCGCGTGTGCATCGATGCAAAGATGTGTGTGCATCGCTACAATCGTGCGTTTGAATCGATACAAACAGCTGTTAATTGCTAGTGTAGCGATTCAGTCACGCGATGGACGAACGTTTTTATAGCTGCAAAAAGGCTCAGTCTGTACAGGGCATAGACGAGGATTTTTCGCTTACACTGGTAGACGGAATGTCATTGTACCCGGGTAGGAAATAGCGATAGTCATAAAATCCTATACAATTTATACACGCTGAATTTTTAGTGGTCTTACATCGACAGCCATATTACTACATTAAACGTTTAATATTGATCCGCAATGTTAAATTTGTAATATGTGAACATTACTACAGTTTTTAACAAACATAAAAATTACAAAAAAATATTAAATCATCCTGTTAATATTGTCCAAAATCCAAAGTCAATGGCCGAGCGGTGTCATTGATACACAGGTCGACGCCTGCCATATCATATACCCTACAGGATGTCGTCTGTGTTACCTAATAATTTTTATTTTTATTTTTATTTTAAAAAATAATCTACAATATTACAAGTTTTATGTTGCGAATGGATAATAACCATCGGTTACATTAACATGGCTTTCGATGTAAGACCACTAAAAAATCAGCGTGTATAAAGCGACATTTTTGAGTCAGGTGGCCGTAGTACAAAAAAGTGGTTACGCCGATAAGGACAGCAATAAGGTAGCGATCTCCTTTTTTAACTAGAGCGAATTTGCTATGTGCATCTCTTATTGCGTAAATATGACAAGACACGTGCTTCCTTCTTTCTAGTACCTTCTCTTTCTATTGACAGATGACATTTTGACACTACCATGTGAAAAGTTTTTATGCCATGAGATTCTGGTCGACCTATACCTGACACATTGTCCAGTAGGACAGGTATTAAATGTTTATCGACTGTAATTATCGCTATACTGCACTGACATGCCACATTCAAATTATCTTAGTTTAGATCCTACTTAATGCTTCCATAATATTAACACATAGTCTGTGATAGGAAAGCCATACATATATACATAAAATACCGTAATTCCGTGACTGACTGACAGACAACGGACAACCTAAACCGCTGAAGATACATGAAAGGATATACATTTTTGGTCCAAATTTGAAAGTGCCGGCCAACGAAAACTAATGATATCTTCTGTTAGAACTTCTTCATCTAAGCATTTATTATTATGGCATGAAAGCTGTAGCTGTAAGTTTTATTACATCAAAATTCAAAAATGTATGAAAAAAAAAACGATTTTTCAATACCTATTAAAGCTTTGGTGCCATACAAAAAAATTATGAAACGGACAAGTTCTAACAGAATTAGCTAATTTCATAGAAAATTTATGAAAAGACAGGTTTGTCTAACCCATATACACATACATACACATACATATTCTCACGCCTGTCTCCCACTGGGATAGGCAAATAAAATAAAGGATAATGACACTACAGCTTTGAGACATAATAATAAATAAAATTAAAGATTGAAAACAACACAACACAAAGCACAACACACAAACACAACACACAACATGTCTGTAACATGTTCAAAATCAATAATATTTGAAATAATAATAAATGTTTAGAAGGACAAGTTCTAACATAATGTCGCATTTTTATTTTCTTCGCCACAGAACTAGAGGGGTTAGAAGTGCAAAGTAGGCGTGGAACGTGTCGCCACAGGTTATGCAATGATTTGCATAACACCATAAGGCGCGCGGCATGGTGCGAGCGAGAGGGCATGAGTAATTGTAGCAGCGTGAGCGGTAAGACAAGTGGCGACAGCCGTCTCCGAAGCAAAAGCGCTACTTGGCATTTCTAACCCCTTTTATAATGTTCTGTGTCCGGCACCTTCACATTTTGAACCAAAATGGATTACTGTCTGTTGGAATTATATTCTACGGAGGATTAGGGATGCACTAAGAAAGGATTTTTCAATATTCTAATTTCACGCGGAAGAAGTCGCGGACAAAAGCTAGTAATCGATATAATTTTCACCCAAGTCAATCAATCACCTTTCTTCGGGCTTACGCGAAAAGCATTATCAAAATTAAAGATAGAAACACGGACCTGAAAAAAAGACGGACGGAATCACGTCTAATCAAAAGTGAAGCACCCATTTATACGAGTGTGCGTGCTTGCGCCCTGTCGCGCGGTACATAATGGCGGCGGGTTGTCGGACCTGCGCTTAGAACTGGTGCGTCTGTGTGAGTGTAGGTCCCTTGTAGAACTAACTAAATTGTAGGACCTTGCATGCTTCACCTCTTTTTAGAGTGACATTACGTCCGTCTCTTTTTGATGTCCATGGATAGAAATTGCAAATGGTAGCACACCTAGTTTTTAAGTTAACAATGTTTTCGCAAAATTTTATTAGGGAATTAGGGTTCACGCATTTCGGGTTTTTTTCTCTTCTTTTTTTATGGCAGGCATCCCTGCCGTTTCATTTTCAATTTTGTTTAGAACGATATCATCATCATCATCAGACTATACAGGTTGTTACAAAAATACAAATAAACATTTAACGGGGTGGTTAAGACCATCAAACTGAACAACTTTCACTATGGCACCATCATCGAAATAGCGAAAAAAAATCAGCTCTTCCATGCAAAACTGCAAACTGATTTTTTTGCGCGAATTCGATGTGTTTCTTTCTCCATGTTCCCATAGAGAAAGTTGTTCAATTTGATTGTCCTAAAATACGTGCATTCCTTTCGTAGAAAGAAAATAACTAGAATGGGCATTGAAATTATATTAATCGCGGAAACGAGACAGGCTTATACGCCAATTGCATAGAGTGAGCGAGATACAATTGATGTTGTTTGTCCCTTTCTGAGTATGAGGTATCTTCTTTAACTAAGTTGAAATTGCTTAAATCTTGCAACGCAATCGGTTAAATGCACGATTTTTCATACATTTTTGATGATGATGATGATGATATTTCTATAGAAATAAATTACGTCACTGCCTTTTTTTTATTCGTATACACACAGGGTGAAATTGATATCATTAGCATCCTTTTAAATTTAAACTAAGAATCTACCCATCGAACTGAACAACTTTTACTATGGGAGCAAACCGATCGGAGCAAAAAAGAAATCAGCAGTTTGAAATTTGAGTCGCGAACTCGCGCGTCGACATTGCAGTTTAGTATGGGACAGCAGATTTTTTATTTGTTCCGATCGGTTTGCTCCCATAGTAAAAGTTGTTCAGTTTGATGGGTAGACCCTTAGTTTAAAAGGATGCTAATGATATCAATTTCACCCTGTAGATGTGTTGGTGTTAATATAAGAATGATAGCATTTCGTATAGTGTGTTTTATATTGAACCTTATGTCTTAGGATTTAAGGTTGACCTCAAGTACGAAAAAGTGTGATTTTGATTTATTATTTGTAAATAAAACGGTGATTTATATATTTGGTTGTTAAATAAATTATGTTATTTATTTGTGGTTGATTTTTATTTCACCTCTGAAAGTAAGAAAAGAAGCAAAATTGTAAAATTAATTCTTCGATGGTTTGGTAAACGAAAGGCCAGGAATGCGATTTTAGAATCTCATTCGCTGAGTTCGGCAGTTGAAAATGTCAAAATTACTGTGGAGATCTTTCTACTGCTGATTTGACTTTCAAAAATCATACTTCAGGAGTGAGATTTTTGAAAGTCAAATCGGCAGTAGAAAGATGCGTATCTCCATACATTTTCAACTGCTGAGTTCAACGTATTAGATTCAAAAATCGCACTTCTGGAGTGCGATTTTTGAAACTCATTCGCCAAGTTCAGCAGTTGAAAATGTCAAAATTACTGTGGAGATACGCATCTTTCTAGTACTGATTTGACTTTCAAAAATCATACTACACGAGTGCGATTTTTGAAAGTCAAATTAGACGTAGTAAGATGCGTATTTCCCATAAAGATATTATACCTTACGGAATAGAGTAAGTGACATGAGTTGTCAAATGAAACCGTTTTTGGACGTTTTTTGGAGTCCTCGGCAGGGTAAAAATTCGATTTCTGTGTATAATTCTCAATCTAACGTGGAATCGTGAATAATTTAATGAAACAGTGTTAGTATATTTCACAAAATTATATACGATTTCACTTTAGGTTCACGATTATTCACAGAAACTGAATTTTTACCAGGACTCCAAATCCCCAAAAACGGTTTCTATTGCCTCGCGTCACGTATCTCTTTCTATTATACAGGCATGCCGCTAGGTACATCTCGCTCTCTCAGCTGTCACCGTCTCTCTTACGTAGTATAATGGTATGCTACCTTTATGGTATTTCCATAGTAATTTTGAAATGTCAACTGCTGAACTCAGCGAATGAGATTCAAAAATCGCACTCCTGGAGTGTGATTTTTGAATCTCATTCGTTGAACTCAGCAGTTGAAAATGTCAAAATTACTACGGAGATATGCATCTTTCTACTGCTGATTTGACTTTCATAAATCGCACTCCTGAAGCATGATTTTTGAAAGTCAAGTTTGTCGTCGCGACACGCCGCAACCGCACGCTTCGTGCGGTCGGCTACCAATTTGCACCTTTACTTAAAGGGGTGCTTCAGACCATCAAACTGAACGATTATCTCTATAGGGACCAATATCGAAAGAGCGAAAAAAAATTAGCTGTCCCATACATTTCAGTCGAGTTATGTTTACAGTTTTGTATGGGACAGCAGATTTTTTTCGCGATTTCAGTGTTGGTCCCATAGTAAAAGTTGTTCAGTTTGATGGTCTGAAGCACCCCTGTCCATTTAATTGTACATCCTGCATATTAGTATAATCTCTTAGAATCATAGCATGTGGCGATCGATTGTCTCTGCCTACCCCATTGGGACATAGGTGTGGTCATACGTATAGACCACACACGTATAGAAAAAACTTAACTTTCACAATAAACATTTCAGTTAAGAAGGTCCTCTCAATTAACACTTACTTCTTTAGCAATAAGTATCAAAATAACATGAATCGTGTGACTAAAAATGTTAAATTTACATACATTTATAAACAAAGCACGTGTTATTACATAAATTCGGTCACCGTGTCCATTTCTACGCGATCTAAATATTTATTAGGATATTATTTGCGTCCTTGTTGAAATTGATTATTTATGCTTAACCGACTGTGCTGGACATTAAAAGAAGGGTAAAGTTATACAATACTTTCTTAATATCATATCAGCAGATAGACGTCCACTGCTGGACATAGGTCTCTCCCAAGGATCTTCACAACGACCAGTCCTGCGCTGCCCTCATCCAACGTGTTCCCGCCGCCTTCACCAGGTCGTCGGTCCACCTTGTATGTGCTCACTGCCTACCCACGCTACGTTTTCCGGTACGCGGTCGCCACTCGAGAACTCTTTGGCCCCATCGTCCATCGGTTCTGCGAGTAATGTGCCCCGCCCACTGCCACTTTAGTTCAGCAATTCTTTGGGCTATGTCAGCTTTCTTCATAATGCTGTACGTTTTTTGAGGGGATGTTCAGGCCATATATGCGAGATATATCACGCCTTCTTGGTTGTCCCACATATCCGCACCAAGCGCTTCTGAATCTTTTATAATGCGCACAGCCAAGGAGTGGAATGCCCTGCCTGCGTCAGTATTTCCGAGCGCTTACAACCCGAATTCCTTTAAAGTACGAGTGAATAGGCATCTTCTGGGTAAGCTCGCTACATCTTCGACCCCATCTTCGACCTGAGGACTGGATTGAGGTCAAGAGCAAACCCATAATTAATAAAAAAAAAACGAATTCTAGCTGAACATCTTTTTTTGATAGTTAAATAACATAAAAATAAATAGGAGCATACGCACAGTGTGATCTACTGTGGTGTGGTGGTCCAGTGGCGAACCATGCCAGCCGTGTAGAGGGTCATGGTTCGATCCCTGACCATGCCGACTCGTTTCAATTGATTGAATTCCACTAACTTTGCGGTGAATGAAAACATAGTGAGGACACCTGCATGCTTCAATTTGTCGACCCACTGTCCATTAGTGGTGACGCGTTCACTCCCCATCACACTGGACAGAGTTCCGGTACAAGTGAAACGTAGATGTTCTGAGATTCCAGAATATCTCTGACTATCCCTTCTAGGAATATCGTTATGAGCATATCGTCCCCTTAGAGGGAAAACTCACTAACTACAAAAACATAGTTTTGAGATATTGAGGTTTGAAGTTTAAAACGCCATAAAAATATTACACTTAAAGGGAATACATTTTTTGTTAGCAGTTATTAATCTTTTAAACAATCTTCATTTAGTGAATAAACGTGTTGATGTCCAATCATCACACAAGAAAAGAGAAAAGGGATAGTTAGTTTTCCATCTTTTTGATTTCGACAAAATATGCAGTTAGTGACTTTTGTCATACAGTTGAATTTGAATATTGTAGTTTTCCCACTTGGTACGCCCAACATGATTTTTCAATATAACTAACCATTCAACCTCTACGGGATAGACACGTTAAGCAAAAGCTCAATTTATAGCTGGTTCTCAGATCTGTGGAAAAATCAGTAATTGTACTTCTACACTAATATTATAAAGAGGAAAGATTTGTACCTATTTTTGTGTGTTTGTATGTTTGTAATGAATAAACTCAAAAACTACTGGGCCAATTTCAAAAATTCTTTCACCATTAGAAAGCTACATTCACCCTGAGTAACATAGGCTATATTTATTGCTAGAAAAGATTAGACGTCCACCCGTGCGAAGCCGGGACGGGCCGCTAGTAGTGAATAATTTTATTGTTGACAAAGTCACAGATTATTTAATAGTTACACAAAGTCACTAACTGCCGTTAGTGAATGGGTGAAAGTCACTAACCGCCATTAGTTATTATTGGATGGAAATAAGGCTCGAGTTATTTATTTCTACTGTTTGAATTCAGAACAAAAGCTGTACTTGGTGACTTTTCCACCATCGTATCTCGGAAAGTGTGACAGATATTTAAACGTGAGTGAGACAGAAATATAGAGTAGGAAATTCTGAGTACATGACTGTGTTAATAACTCATTTTGGCAAAAATTACAGTTAGTGAGTTTTCCCTCTAAGGGGACGATATGCATGCATGCATACACACACATCCTAATTAGTTGGCACAGCCAGTCTTGTACTAAACTAATTGGTTAGACAGTATACAAGAAAATAGAGCAAGGTTGAAGATGCGTCCCTTTTATGGTTGAATGTAACAGATGTTGGTTTCAGACTCGCAACTAATTAGTGACAACCGTACCGTACTGATTACATTCTCTTTGTCAGTTGGTTTGCTATTCAAGCTTCGAAACGCGCTCTGAATTCATCTCGGTAATTTGTATCTCAATAGAGTAATTAAATGGAGTACCTACTCCTAGTGTACCTACCTACCCAATCAAGATCGAACTCGGACTGTCTACAGGGTGAAATTGATATCAATAGCATCCTTTTAAACTAAGAGTCTACCCATCAAACTGAACAACTTTTACTATGGGAGCAAATCGGTCGGAGCAAAACAAAAATCAGCTGTTGCATACATTTGAGTCGAGTAGGCATTACTAGGCAATCCTACATTATACCTACCTCAGTGATGGCACCGAACAACGAAATAGTGAAAAAAATCAGCTGTTCCATACAAAACTGCAAAGCTAAATACTTGAGCCAATTTTCACTATTTCGATGTTGGTCCATACAGAAAGTTGTTCAGTTTGATGGTCAGCAGTTCAGCACGGCTAGCATGCCACCCACGACAAATAGTTTCAACGAGAAAAACGTCATGCGCGCTCTTTCTGGCATACGTAAAATAATAAAGATGGAGGCACATCTCGATTTTTATCGCTTTCTCGGGGGTGGCATGCGAGGCCTACTGGTCAAAGTATATTATTGGTCTGGTGTAGTAATTATAGTACTCTGTGGTCTGGTCCTGGCTTGGTCCTGGTCCCTTATAAGCATGACCCATAGAGATAGGAAGTAGGTATACCTACTAATACTACGATACGTAACGTACACCGAATGACCCTGTAGATGTTTATAGATACGATTTAAAAATCGATGTAAATAATTCAAGTATTCACAATAATTATAATTCATTTTTTATGGTTCCGTACCCAATGGGTGAAAACGGGATCCTATTACCAAGCCTACGTTGTCCGTCCGTCCGTCTGTCCTACCTATTTAGAGCTGTAACTTTTGAACCGTAATAGATAGTTAAAATTTTCTCAGATTATACGTTATTACGGCGGATTTGTTGTCAAAAAATCTCAAAAATTAAAAATTAAGGGGGGTTCTCAACAAGAAACTAGTTTTTATCAACGTTTTTTCTCATACAAGCGTCAAACTTTGTGTGATTATAGAGCAAACTCTATAGAATAACAACAAATACTAAAAACCGGCCAAGTGTGAGTCAATCTTGCGCTAAAGGTCCCGGACAAAAAAGTTTTTTTTTTCTAAGTTAATAATGTTGTGTTCTGTGGTGGTGTGGCACGGAACCCTCTCGGTGCGCGAGTAGTCCAACTCGCACTTGACCGGTTTTATTAATTATTAATTTCATTATCATCTCATTTTGTTTAGATTCGTGTTTTGATTTTGTTTGACACTTCTTATCTGTCAAAATCTCCCCTTATCAGTCAAATCCATAGTGTCTATTCACCTCTCTATCACTTTGACGAGTTAAAGCGGGACAGATAGCATCCACAAAATGGCTGCCGGCATCCATCAGCTGTTCAATGCATCTAACCAGTGCTGCCACCTTAGCGCTTTCGGCGCTAGATCTATCGCTTTTTTGGTATGTTTAGCGCCGTATGAGTGAATTTGGAGTCTAGCAGAGAATTTAGCGCTTTTTAAACTTTAAATAAAGCAACTTTATTAGTGTTTGAATATGCTATATTTTGTATTTTTTTTATTGAAATTTTAAAGATATTGATAGCATGTTGTAGTCAAATCATGTCCATAGAGTATGCAGTGTTCGAGAGATTCAAATACGAAGGCTTATCATAATGATAATCATAATCATCTCATTTATTGCGTTATGTGGTTACATAAGATCTTAAAATATGGTACAGTACACACATAAACCCTGGAAGGGCGCAGCAATATCTTAAAACTAATAAGAAACAGCACATTAAAAAAAAAAAAAAAATTATCAAATACCTAACAATTACAATTACAAACATTTTTCTGCATCTAAAATTATCCTATTCTTTGTATTCAAAATATTCCTGAAGGTTGTAGAAACATTTAGTTATTAAAAAGTATTTTAAAGATTTGTGGAATAATGATATCTGAAGTGGTATCATTAATTTAATAATTTTACAAGGGAAATACGAAATAACAGACTTAAATTGTCTTGTAAATGGGTTTCGGAAAGACTGATAAGACTATTTAGACAACTTTGAGGGACTATTAATGTGATAAGAATTTAGCGCCGAATCTAGATCTTTTTCGATCCGCGAAAATCCAGCGCTTTTTTCACAGTTTTAGCGACCAATCGATTTTTTGAGGTGGCAGCCCTGCATCTAACTTCACGCAAATGCCATGCCATTCATTAAATTTAGTTTCATAGCGTATTCGAAACGGAAAACTCGTATATAACTAAATAAAAAAATTATTAGTTACTATAATGTAAACAAACAAAAAAATTCTTGTGTGAATCAATTCTTTTTAGTAAAACCATGGCGGTATTTAGGCGTGGATATTGTGTGCAAGTGATAAGTGTGCTAATTTTGCTAATTATTAGCGTGAATTATGTTTTTTGTGAGAGTTTTATTAATGAATTAATGACAAGCGAACACCGCCATATACATTGCAGTCATGAGCATCCCAAAGAAGATCAAGTAAGTTTTTAAATCTACATTTTTTTTTCGGAAGTGAGGTTAATGCCTTCGGTAACATACAGCCAAATTAATTCGTTTTTTATAATGGTATTATGAGGTATTTCTTTTGTTCTTACAATTAGCTAATTAAATTGACGCGTGTTGTTTAATTTTCATGCTTTCTAAACACATTGTAATCATGAAATTAATGATTAATTTCATTTAATTAATTAATTAAAATTACCATAAGGTAATTTTTTTTATTACATAAAAATGAAAGGATTGGATTAGCTGGCTGAATAAAGTGAATGTATTTGTTCATAAAAAGAAAAAAAAAATACTTTTTTAAATTAGTGTTGCTGTACTTTCAGCCAAATGAAAGACAATAAAAAAAATACGATTTTTTTTTAAATTTAAGTCGGGTTTTCTACGAAGGTCGATAAATGAAAGATTAATTAATTAATAACACTTATTGGAAATAAATATGTATACCTTGACCTTTATTTGATCTTTATGTTGCTAAACATCTGTTACAGATTGCTCTATAATTTTAAAGATGTTTTAAACATTTTTTTTTATTAAAGAGTTCTCCATCCTATAGTTGTCTGGAAGAAATCGCTTTTAGTGATAAGACCGCCATTTGTACCCTTTTGTTTGCTTTTATTATTGTTATTTTATGTTTTGGTGTGCAAATATATAGAGATTATTGTATTGTACCGATTGTATTTTAAATCACAGAAATTTAGATTTGAAACATAATCCATCTACAGGTGAGATTGAAATTAGACTATATTTTTTTAGGGGTGGTTCAGACTATCTACCTAAACAACTTTTACTATGGGAGCAAAAGTGAAATCACAAAAAAAATCTGCTGTTTCATACTAAGCTGCAATGACCTTACTCTACTCAATTATTTAACACTTTATTGTACACGGAAATACAGATTTTATAGCATAATAAAAAAGTGCAAGGGGCGAGCTTATCTCTGAAGAGATTTCTTCCAGCAGTAGACCCATGATATGGAGAAAGTTCATTTTCAGTTCACAACTCAAAATTTGATTGAAAAAAAATCTGGTGTTCATACCTACATCTAATGTATGAACATCGATTTTTTTTCAATGTCAGGTTTGCACCCATAGCATAGTAAAAGTTGTTTAGAATCACCCCTAAAAATTTATCGACTCATTTCAGTTACACCCTGTAAGTAGTTGAATTTAATTTTATTTAATTGTGACTTTATATCCTTAAAAATATGTAAAGTAGGTAATGGTATGGTAGGTATTGCGCAGGAGTGGTAGAGGAGATGGAGTAAAACTTTCCTTCGACTATTAAATCTAATTAAATAATTAATTAAGTAATAAGAGAAAAATGCAGCCCAGGCAGACATTGCTGATCCGACAGAGCCAGAGAAAAAACATAGAAAAAAAACCGGTCAAGTGCGAGTCGGGCTACTCGCGCACCGAGGGTTCCGTACCACACCACCACAGAACACAATATTATTAACAAAGAAAAAAAAACTTTTTTTGTCCGGGACCTTTAGCGTGAGACGGGAGACCGACTCACACTTGGCCAGTTTTTAGTATTTCTTGTTATTCTGTAGAGTTTGCTCTATAATCACACTAAGTTTGACGCTTGTATGTATTACCGTTTTTACGATATAGCGTGAAGAAAAAACGTCGATAAAAACTAGTTTCTTGTTGAGAACCCCCCTTAATTTTTAACTTTTTGTCATTTTTAGGGTTCCGTACCCAAAGGGTGAAACTGCGGAACCAAGGTCATTGCCGAGAACAGCACACGCGGAGCGAGACGTGCTCATTTAATTTGGTGTGCGTTAGAATAGTACGGCGACATAATCCTCGGTTCTTTTTCGCTTATACTCGTTTATGCGAGAGTGAAAGGGATAGTTGCGTGCTTGCCGCGTGGTTGTAAATGAACAAAAATATTGAAAAAATGCGATTGAATGCCATGATATATAACAAATATTGAAGATAATGTGATTACAAAGCGATACTTACTGAAAGTATGACACTCCATATTGTTTTTTGCACTTTTCGTGAGTTGTTTTTGCTAGCACGGTCGATTAGCGACTGAGAGCGAAACAAGGCACACTGCCAGATTGTGCTTTGTTTTGATGGTGCCATTTTCCGAGCGGCGTTTCAAAATCAACCCTATACTTTATCGAAGAATTTTTATATTTATTTCATAATTCCGTTTGCATTTTTACCAAATCTATCGTTTGATTACTATAATAAATTAAACTATGTTTTTAGTTGACTCCTTTAACGGAAATCTGGTAAACCACAGACTAGAATATTAGTTTGTTAGATCGTATTTAATATTCAAAATTTTACTTGAATCAGTGCCATGCCATGCCATACCTATGCAAAGCCCAAATAAATCTGGACATTGACAGCGACTCCAGTAAAATGCTAATAGAAAATAGGAAAGTAAATATTCAAATTTTAATCAATCAATCAATCAAATCATTTATTTCAGAACATAAATTCCATAGCAATGTCACAAATTAAATTTCATTGTTAGTATTGCTTACTTACTAGGTTAGTATCAAGTTCAACATTACATGATAAAAATTGTGATAATTGCAATAATGGAAAATGTCAAAAAGTTGTGGTCAAGAATGTAAACAATGTCAAAATTTAGTATATAAATAGTCTCATCTCATTATAATTATTAAATAAAAAATAAAAATAGTACATTATAAAATTAAGAGGAGTGTAGTTCAATTATTATTATATTACATTGGATAGCAGGTACAGAGTCAGAATATTTAACAAAGTTGAGATGAGAACAGAAACTACGCCATCAGCACCGTTGTCCAGTGTTAATAAAGAAACAATAAAATCGATTAGCGAAATGCTGTGAAAAAGCGATTCAGAATCGATTATTCCGTCGATTCGATAGATCATACGTAATCGGGCAATAATATTGAAATTTGAAAGTCAGTGTCGCAAAATTTTTAATTAGTCACACAAACGGGATGTTTTGACGGGCTATCCGTTTTTAGGGTTCCGTACCCAAAGGGTGAAAACGGGACCCTATTACTAAGCCTACGTTGTCCGTCCGTCCGTCCGTCCGTCCGTCCGTCCGTCCGTCCGTCTGTCCGACCTATTTAAGGCTGTAACTTTTGAACCAAAAGAGCTAGATAGTTGAAATTTTAACAGAATGCGTTATTTATTACGGCGGATTTCTAACAAATAATAAAAATGTCAAAAAGTTAAAAATTAAGGGGGGTTCTAAACAAGAAACTAGTTTTTATCAACGTTTTTTCTTTACGCTCTATTGTAAAAACGGTAATACATACAAGCGTCAAACTTAGTGTGATTATAGAACAAGCTCTACAGAATAACAACAAATACTAAAAACCGGTTAAGTGCGAGTCGGTCTTGCGCTAAAGGTCCCGGGCAAAAAAAGTTTTTTTTTTCTAAGTTAATAATGTTGTGTTCTGTGGTTGTGTGGTACGGAACCCTCGGTGCGCGAGTAGCCCGACTCGCACTTGACCGCTTTTATTATTATTTGTTAACAAATCCGCCGCAATAGTGCATAATCTGAGAAAATTTCAACTATCTGGCTAAATAGGTAGGACAGACGGACGGACAACGTAGGCTTAGTAATAGGGTCCCGTTTTCACCCTTTGGGTACGGAACCCTAAAAACATAAATATGATTGTGTTGGGATGCCGACAGGTATTATAATCAAGTTTAGATCCAGTTTATAGGTACCTAATTCAATTTATTCATTCGAGCCTTATGCATCATGTAATGTATTATGTATTAAAACAAACTTAGCAAGCATACCAACTCGATTTTTCAAATAAAGTAACATTTCCGTATACAATGACTGAGTCATAAAAGACATTAAACTAGAAATAGGTCTACCTCTCTACTATTAGTCGCAAAATGACAACATATAATAATCTAAACTATTATAAAACTGTAACAGAAGTGTGTCTGTACATTGAAGATATTTACAAAAATAAGATTACGATATGGTTTTTAGATCTCCCTGATTCCAAATCACCAATTTTTTGATTTTTTGTCTGTCTGTTTGTTTGTTTGTTTGTTTGTTTGTTTGTTTGTTTGTTCGTTTGTTTGTTTGGGTGTTTGTTTGTTCGAGTATCACGCAAAAACTACTGAACCGATTTTGATGAAACTTTTTTTGTTTGATAGCTTATCATCTGACTTAAAATCTGGTATATAATTTATGCGGACGAAGTCGCAGGTAAAAGCTCGTAATAAATAATCTACATCTACACTAATATTATAAAGAGGAAAGATTTGTACCTATTTTTGTATGTTTGTATGTTTGTAATGAATAGGCTCAAAAAGTACTGGGCCGATTTAAAAAATTCTTTCACCATTAGAAAGCTGCATTCACCCTGAGTAACATAGGCTATATTTATTGCTAGAAAAGATTAGACGTCCACCCGTGCGAAGCCGGGACGGGCCGCTAGTACATTATAAAATGTTAATGTAAAACAATATCGCAGGACCAATACCTAGGTACGCAGACAGTATGATCAAAGAGAATGGAATCACTACCGTTTTAAGTATGATAAGAATAAAACCAGTCAAGTGCGAGTCGGGCTACTCGCGCACCGAGGGTTCCGTACCACACCGCCATAGAACACAACATTATTAACATAGAAAAAACTTTTCTTTTCCGGGACCCTTAGCGCGAGACCGACTCACACTTGGCCGGTTTTTAGTATTTGTTGTTATACTGTAGAGTTTGCTCTATAAACACACTAAGTTTGGCGCTTGTATGTATTACCGTTTTTACAATAGAGCGAGAAGAACCAACGTTGATAAAAACTAGTTTCTTGTATGAGGACCCCCCTTAATTTTTAACTTTTTGACATTTTTATTCTAGTTAGCAAATCCGCCGTAATAATCAGGGGTTTTGGACACGCCCTATTCTCTTCAACTTCTAAAATATTGGAGTAAAAAAATCTGAAAATTTTCCAAAATATTGCTTTTCGTAGGTACTTTCAATGAAAATTATACCGGATGCTGTAGCGCAACCAGTTTCGGAAAAAACCTGTAACAAAGATTTATTTTCTAGTAACACACTAGATTGTTGTTTCAAAAATATATCTTAGGTAAAATAAACAATTCGGTTACTTTTCTTCTAATTTTACTCATGCAATGGCTACGGAGTACGGAACTCATAGGCGAGTCCGACACGCTCTTGGCCTGTTTTTGAGTTTGAGTTGGAAGGTTGGAACTCCCGTATGTATTATCAAATAAAAAAATCTAAATCCATACGCTTTCAACCCTATCTCGAACACGAAATTCTGTTTTACGAAAACCCGTTCGTCGAAATCACGGTTCACAACTGTTTCGTTCGACGAAAGAACTGGTCAACGAAAGCACGGTTCGTCGAAGTTGTAAGTTTTCATAGGTACTTCGACGAACCGTGCTTTCGATGAATAGTTCGAAAGACTAACGAAACAGGCCCTGTACCCGCACTTTCGATGTTCGCTATATCGCCACTGTTTCGGTCCGCTCTTCATTGTAATAGAGTTGACATTGGAACAAAAATGTTCACGCAATTGCGAAGTTCGAATCCCGGAGTAGACCCCCAGGGCCTCTACCCGCACATTCGAACTTCACAATAGCGTGAACGTTTTCGTTCCAATGTTAACTCTATTCCAATGAAGTGCGGACCGAAACATTGGCGATATAGCGAACATCGAAAGTGCGGGTACAGGGCCTGTTGTGAACCGTGATTTCGACGAACGGGTTTTCGTAAAACAGTTATGCACTCCTCGAACACACGCTGAAAGACGTCTTTGGCGCTGTCCTATTGCCATCGCTCGCGCGATCATGCGTTCGTCCGACGAAAATCATTGTGCCACTGTACGTTCAAACATACTTATATCTGCGGAATATCCTATAGAAGGTCGTGCTATCATGAGATGCGATCGAATTGTTCTATTTTTATTCAGATATGAGTATGTTTAAACGCACAGTGGCACAATGATTGTCGTCGGACGAACGCATGATCGCGCGAGCGATGGCAATAGGACAGCGCCAATCTCGATTTAACCCTTGAACTCCCACGGATAAGATATTATTGAACCACACAGTGTTATTGTTATCTCAAAGCCGCATACGCAAAATGATGATTATCTCGAAAACAGATGGACCGATTTCCACGAATCTAGCTAAGAACCATCAAAATTCAAAATTTTGTATTCAAAATAACATCATATACAGGGTGAAATTGATTTCACTAGCATCCTTTTAAACTAAGAGTCTACCCATCAAACTGAAAAACTTTTACTATGGGAGCGAACCGATCGGAGCAACAAAAAAATCTGCTGTTCCATACTAAACTGCAGTGGCCTACTCGACTCAAATGTATACAACAGCAGATTTTTTAGTTGCTCCGATCGGTTTGCTCGCAAAGTTAAAATACCTACTTATTGTGACGCGATTTCGGCTTCGTATCATATAAATAAATAAAATAAATAACGCTCACAGGCACATACATTGTAATGATCCCAAGAAAGCACTATTTATAGGCTGTTTATTATGGAAACCATACAACAACGGCACAAACATAAACATCCATGACCAAAAAAAAAAAAAAAAAAAAAAAAAAAGAACCCAGGACCCTGGTTTGGCAGTCAGGCGTGGTAACCATTACACCAACCGGGTCGTCGATATAGATAGATAAATAACGTTCTGACGTCATTTTTTGACTCTACCACCGCGTCGCAAGGTGTTCCGTTGTGAAGATGCGGCCAGAAACTCTCCGACACACATCTTTTCATCATCATCATCAGCCTATAAACGTCCCACTGCAGGGCACAGGCCTACCCTCAAGGAGGGTGTATGGGCATTAGTCCACCACGCGTGCCCAATGCGGGTTGGTAGACTTCACATACATATCAGAATTTCTTCTTCAGTGTATGCAGGTTTCCTCACGATGTTTTCCTTCACCGTTTGAGAGCAGTCGGTTTTACGTACATAAGTTAGAAAAACTCATTGGTACATGGCATGTTGTCCGTGCGGATTCGAACCCGGGCCCCCATAATTGGGAGTCCATACCTCTCCGCAACGCGCCACCGACCCTCTACACATCTTTTACACATACGGAATTCCATAATTCCTAATCAGAATTAGAGTTTTGTATAGGATCTGATGAATTCCGAAATACATTTTGGACGGGGGCAAATCCATACGAAATCGTAAAATTCTGATTTGGAATTCCGTATGTATTTGGCGGACGTTAAAGAAAACAAAATAGGTATACAAAGATCAATTACATTTGGAAAAAAATTAAAAAAAAATTAAACCGACGACTTCAAAACTAAAAAGTAAAAAATAATATTGCAGCCAATGAATTTTACGTTAGCAACTATAAGAATATCAATTCGTTTTATCGAAGTCGCTGTCAAGCCTGTACGATTCGAGATTGAGCTTGCAGTCATTTTTTGGCTAGGCTTGACACCGACTCCAATAAAACAAATTGATATTATTATAGATGCTAACGTAAAATTCATTGGCTGCAATATTATTTTTTACTTTTTGAGTTTTGAAGTCGGTTTTATTTTTTTGTTAAAAATTTTTGTTTCATTACCTATTTTTTGTGGTGGAATACATTACTTGGATTCTGATATCAGCACACACAAACGGTACATCTATACGAAGCAAACGTTTCAATCGCAATCGGTGATTTGCTGTCAACTTTTGAGGAGTTCTATTGTGTAGCTCCGAAGTACGTCATCAGAACTTCACCAAATTAAAATGGGACCACCCCGGGAGTATACCCTATCCAATAAAAAAAGAATTATCAAAATCGGACTACTCTGTAAAAAGTTATGCGTGTTCATACATAAAACAAAAAAGAAAAAAAATTATATATATATACGCGTCGACTTGAGAACCTCCTCCGTGTTTTGTTTTTTCGTCGGTTAACAAAATCATAAATCAAGTTACCTACCATACTAAAATCTTCAAACCCCTTTATTTATAGTTTCTATACAAGTTTTGTGTCAAAAAACCAGATTTTTCTTTTTTGTGGTAATCACAGATTATGCCACAGACACGTAAGAATTAGAAACCGATGTATTAATGCACATTTTTGCAAGTCAAATGCAATCGGAATGTTAGTTATTCAGATAATTTATGCAGCTAATCGCAAAACGATTATTCACGGACGATTTAGTCAGTCGTTGCCACTTTACATTTATCATAAATCAATCCAATGTATTTGGAGAAAATCTATCTAGGTGTGTGGAGTCCCGGAGTGCAACCCGTTTTTTTTAAAGTATGTTAAAAAAAACAACGGGTGGCACTCCGGGAGTGCCGGCTGAAGGGAAAACTAAGAGATCTTACGTCTTACGAATTGTGACGTCACGTGACGCGAGTTTAACATTTTTTACCCATACCAAAAAGTGCACAACGCCGCTAAAGACGTTTTCACTTAAAAAAACTGCCAAGTGCGAGTCGGACTACTCGCGCATCGAGGGTTCCGTACCAGACTCACTCTTGGCCGGTTTTTGTTATTTTTTGTTTATGTATGTAGAGTTTGCTTAATCACGTCGAGTTAGTAGTAGCTAGTAGCTGTTTTTTCGTAGTTTCGATGTTGCTCCCATAGAGAAAGTTGTTCAGTTTGATGGTCCGATCATCACTTTACAAAAGTGTCAGCATATTATGAAGGACCCTGTATACTCCAAGTGACCACTACTCTGCAATGTACACACGGCGACACATCAAGTTACACAAAAACCAAAATAAGCTGGCCGCGCGACGTTATACATTACTATGCCGACGCGCGGCTAGCTTATTTTGGTTTTGGGTAGCTTGATGTGTCGCCGTGTGTACATAATTCACCGATGCGAGCTGACAATTCGGTATTCGCTAAGGTTATGTCATGTGTCAAACTCATATAAAAAAACTCCGACGATCAGAAGGATGCAAGAATTCGAGAGACTCGAAATTCGATGTGACGCTTAGTGAATATAAGTACAGGGTGAAATTGATATCATTAGCATCCTTTTAAACTAAGAGTCTACCCATCAAACTGAACAACTTTCACTATGGCAGCAAACGAATCGGAGCAAAAATATAATCAGCTGTTGCATACATTTGTGTCGCGTACGCATTGCAGTTTAGTATGGAACAGCTGATTTTTTTGTTGCTCCGATCAGATTGCTCCCATAGTGAAAGTTGTTCAGTTTGATGGGTAGACTCTTAGTTTAAAAGGATGCTAATGATATTAATTTCACCCTGTATACTGCCTTGGTAAACCGGCCGCCTTTCTAGCCAAGTCACAATCCTGTAGTATTTGTAATTGTAACCTCAATAGTTAGTATTCTTTGCCTCGGACACGCATCATTAACCTCGGGTTGGAACGCAAGACATAAATTATAATGCCTAATTAGTTATTACGGTCTTCGATTACTCACGATCCAGGTATTGGTCCGTGAGTACACTCTTTGTTTCGTTATAAACATTATTTTACCATAAGCAGCGATTACAATGGCCTCGATTCGGACTGTGCCACGACTTAACTAAATGTATTCCTGTCACTTTCTAAAATAAGATTAAGAAAAGAGACAGAAAACCATCAGCTGACTTTAGTGCTGTCAAAGTGACGTTACACGCCCAAAAACGCTTTAAATAAGATGGCGTACATTATGATGGCATCTTATTTTCGGTGTGTAACGTCACTTTGACAGCACTAAAGTCAGCTGTTGGTTTCTGTCTCTTTTCTTAATCTTCTAGGTAAGCATCTTTGGTAAGCATGCTACATCTTCGGCCCCATCATCACTCAACATCAGGTGAGATTGGGGTCAAATGCTTACCTATCACACATAAAAAAAAAAAAAAAAACTTATTTTAGAAAGTGACAGGAATAAGGGTCACGGCCCATACAAAATTTACCCAGGTCCGACAACAAAGTGACCTATCCCAGTTTTTTTGTTATATTTAGTATGACTAAAATATATAATTTTTATTTTCAATTTGTATGGCTAACACCTAAATATTGCCTTGTGAACTTCTCCTGGCGCAATACTAAACCAATACTTTTCACATACTTCTAGCGATTCTATCTATCAAGAACTTTGCAGATGGATGTGATTTTGATGACAAAACGATAATATGGTACTATCCAGCTGATCTGATGATGGAGTTGGAAGGTGGCTAGTGGAACTCTTGGGTGGCTACTAGCATACCCATCGAGTTTGGGCTGATTGGAATCGTCTTGATGAGTCCTATGCATTGCAGTTGGTATTGAGGGTCTGATGATGGAGCGGGAAGGTGGCTAGTGGAACTCTTGGGTGGCTACTAGCATACCCATCGAGTTTAGACTCATTGGGATCGTCTTGATGTGTCCTATGCATTGCAGTTGGTATCGAGGTTCAGATGATGGAGCTGAAAGGTAGCTAGTGGAACTCTTGGGTGGCTACTAGCATACCAATCGAGTTTTGGCTCATTAAAGTCGTCTTGATGAGTCCTATTCTCTGCATTTTGTAACAAGTAGGGATCTAATGGTAATGATAGAGCTGGAACGTATCTTGGAGGCATAGAATTAATGCTGCAATTTATCAAGGCCAGCAAGCTCCTGGCTGCTGCCCCTGTCGCTGCCCCTGTTACCATTCCAAAATGGTAAATGTGCAAGATGTTTGGTGAGCAGGTGGTTAAGTATAGGTGTTTCTTTGATAATTGCAACAGCACCCAACTTTGACAAGTGCCTAATTCGATAAACGTGAATCTTCGCAGCTACTACCAGTTCTTGTATCCAATCTTGCCTACATTTGCCAACATCACTTGCTCCTTTTTTGATTCCTCAGCATATAACGAACCATCTAACTGGTTTGAATGGAGGTCATGTAGGTGACATTATTAGTATGCAGTATATATGCAGCACTGGCTGGTCAGAGAACTAAAGTGGTTGATATAGCTCAGAGCATTAGCAAGCTGAAGTGGCAATGGGCTGGTCATATCTGCCAAAGAACTGACAACCGATGGGGTGTCAGAGTGGAGACCGCGAACTGGCAGGCGTAGTATGGGATGCCCTGCTGCCCGCTGGACAAACAAACAAACATAGATGAAATAAGTGACGAAGATTGTACTCGTGTATTAATTAGTATAATGTTTTACCTGGGGTGGGCGTGGACACCGGTGTGAAGTTAGCGGCCAAAAAGTTATCGGCCACTATTATCCGACAAAATAAAAAGTCGTCAAAAAAAATTGTCTAAATAAGAACGAAAATAGCCGGGAAAATGATACAGACAAGAAATATAGACAGCAACAACATCAAAAATGTGATAAATAAAAAATAAAAAAATTATTTGTGAAAACGTGAAAATTTTATATTAAAGTTCAAGGTGAGGGTTGAAGTCTGCTCTAGGCTAGTATAGCTAATAGTATGCGCAAATGTGTAGTCTTTCAGGAAAACATAGCGAAATGGAGTACCCTGGCCACAAAAGTATCGTAATCAGCCAGTTACCAAGGCACTTAGGTTTTTAAGTAGGAACATTTTCAAAAAATTAGTTCAAGGTGACGGTTCAAGTCTGCTCTGATCATCTTATGCTGTTATTATGCGCAATGAAGTAGATTTTCAGGGAAACATAGCGGCATTTACTATCCTTACGACATAAGTATCGTAATCAGCCAGTAACCAAGACACTTAGGTTTTTTCAGAAAGAAAATTTTCAAACATTTAGTTCAAGGTGAGGGTTCAAGTCTGCTCTGATGAAATTTAGCTTTTATTGTGCAAAAGAATGTATTTTTACAGAAAAACATAGCAACATGGACTATCCTGGCGATATATGTATCGTAATCAGCCAGTAACCAAGACACTTAAGTTTTTTCAGTAAGAAAATTTTCAAACATTTAGTTCAAGGTGAGGGTTCAAGTCTGCTCTGATGAAATTTAGCTTTTATTGTGCAAAAGAATGTATTCTTTCAGAAAAACATAGCGGCATGGACTATCCTGGCGATATAAGTATCGTAATAAGCCAGTAACCAAGGTACTTAGGTTTTTTCAGTAGGAACATTATTTTTCATAAATTAAGTTCAAGGTGAGGGTTCAAGTCTGCTCTAATAAAATCTTGCTGTTATTATGCGCAATGAAGTAGACTTTCAGGGAAACATAGCGCCATGGACTATCCTGACGATATAAGTATCGTAATCAGCCAGTAACCAAGGCACTTTGGTTTTTTCAGTAAGAAAATTTTCAAAAATTTAGTTCAAGGTGAGGGTTCAAGTCTGCTCTGATGAAATTTAGCTTCTATTGTGCAAAAGAATGTATTATTTCAGGGAAACACAGCGCCATGGACTATCCTGACGATATAAGTATCGTAATCAGCCAGTAACCAAGGCACTTTGGTTTTTTCAGTAATAAAATTTTCAAAAATTTAGTTCAAGGTGAGGGTTCAAGTCTGCTCTGATGAAATTTAGCATTTATTGTGCAAAAGAATGTATTCTTTCAGAGAAACATAGCGCCATGGACTATCCTGACGATATAAGTATCGTAATCA
The DNA here is from genome assembly GCA_922987775.1 of Agonopterix subpropinquella. Classification (NCBI taxonomy): domain Eukaryota; kingdom Metazoa; phylum Arthropoda; class Insecta; order Lepidoptera; family Depressariidae; genus Agonopterix; species Agonopterix subpropinquella. The sequence continues at coordinate 4,689,087 of OV277718.1, read as the reverse complement.
GCCAGTAACCAAGGCATTTTGGTTTTTTCAGTAAGAAAATTTTAAAAAATTTAGTTCAAGGTGAGGGTTCAAGTCTCTTCTGATGAAATTTAGCTTTTATTGTGCAAAAGAATGTATTCTTTCAGGGAAACATAGCGGCATGCACTATCCTGGCGAAATAAGCATCACCATCAGCCATTAATCTAGGTAGTTAGGTTTTTTCAGTAGTAACATTATTTTTCATAAATTTAGTTCAAGGTGAGGGTTCAAGTCTGCTCTGATCAAATTTAGCTTTTATTGTGCAAAAGAATGTATTCTTTCAGGGAAACATAGCGTCATGCACTATCCTGGCGAAATAAGCATCACCATCAGCCATTAATCTAGGTATTTAGGTTTTTTCAGTAGGAACATTTTCAAAAATTTAGTTCAAGGTGAGGGTTCAAGTCTGCTCTGATGAAATTTAGCTTTTATTGTGCAAAAGAATGTATTCTTTCAGGGAAACATAGCGCCATGGACTATCCTGACGATATAAGTATCGTAATCAGCCAGTAACCAAGGCATTTTGGTTTTTTCAGTAAGAAAATTTTAAAAAATTTAGTTCAAGGTGAGGGTTCAAGTCTGCTCTGATGAAATTTAGCTTTTATTGTGCAAAAGAATATATTCTTTCAGGAAAACATAGCGGCATGCACTATCCTGGCGAAATAAGCATCACCATCAGCCATTAATCTAGGTAGTTAGGTTTTTTCAGTAGTAACATTATTTTTCATAAATTTAGTTCAAGCTGAGGGTTCAAGTCTGCTCTGATCAAATTTAGCTTTTATTGTGCAAAAGAATGTATTCTTTCAGGGAAACATAGAGCCATGGACTATCCTGAAGATATAAGTATCGTAATCAGCCAGTAACCAAGGCACATTGGTTTTTTCAGTAAGAAAATTTTCAAACATTTAGTTCAAGGTGAAGGTTCAAGTCTGCTCTGATGAAATTTAGCTTTTGTTATGCGCAATGAAGTAGACTTTCAGGGAAACAAAGTGCCATGGACTATCCTGACGATATAAGTATCGTAATCAGCCAGTAACCAAGGTACTTAAGTTTTTTCAGTAGGAACATTATTTTTCATAAATTAAGTTCAAGGTGAGGGTTCAAGTCTGCTCTAATAAAATCTTGCTTTTATTATGCGCAATGAAGTAGACTTTCAGGAAAACATAGCGCCATGGACTATCCTGACGATATAAGTATCGTAATCAGCCAGTAACCAAGGCACTTTGGTTTTTTCAGTAAGAAAATTTTCAAAAATTTAGTTCAAGGAGGGTTCAAGTCTGCTCTGATGAAATTTAGCTTTTATTGTGCAAAAGAAAGTATTCTTTCAGGGAAACATAGCGGCATGGACTATCCTGGCGAAATAAGCATCACCATCAGCCATTAATATAGGTAGTTTGGTTTTTTCAGTAGGAACATTTTCAAAAATTTAGTTCAAGGTGAGGGTTCAAGTCTGCTCTGATGAAATTTAGCTTTTATTGTGCAAAAGAATGTATTCTTGCAGGGAAACATAGCGGCATGGACTATCCTGGCGAAATAAGCATCACCATCAGCCATTAATATAGGTAGTTAGGTTTTTTCAATAGTAACATTATTTTTCATAAATTTAGTTCAAGGTGAGGGTTCAAGTCTGCTCTGATGAAATTTAGCTTTTATTGTGCAAAAGAATGTATTCTTTCAGGGAAACATAGCGGCATGGACTATCCTGGCGAAATAAGCATCACCATCAGCCATTAATATAGGTAGTTAGGTTTTTTCAGTAGTAACATTATTTTTCATAAATTTAGTTCAAGGTGAGGGTTCAAGTCTGCTCTGAGCATTTTATGCTATTATTATGCGCAATGAAGTAGACTTTTAGAAAAACATAGCGGCATTTACTATCCTGACGATATAAGTATCGTAATCAGCCAGAAACCAAGGTACTTAGGTTTTTTCAGTAGTAACATTATTTTTCATAAATTAAGTTCAAGGTGAGGGTTCAAGTCTGCTCTAATAAAATCTTGCTATTATTATGCGCAATGAAGTAGACTTTCAGGGGAACATAGAGCCATGGACTATCCTGAAGATATAAGTATCGTAATCAGCCAGTAACCAAGGCACTTTGGTTTTTTCAGTAAGAAAATTTTCAAACATTTAGTTCAAGGTGAGGGATCAAGTCTGCTCTGATGAAATTTAGCTTTTATTGTGCAAAAGAATGTATTCTTTTAGGGAAACATAGCGGCATGGACTATCCTGGCGATATAAGTATCGTAATCAGCCAGTAACCAAGGTACTTAAGTTTTTTCAGTAGGAACATTATTTTTCATAAATTAAGTTCAAGGTGAGGGTTCAAGTCTGCTCTAATAAAATCTTGCTTTTATTATGCGCAATGAAGTAGACTTTCAGGGAAACATAGCGCCATGGACTATCCTGACGATATAAGAATCGTAATCAGCCAGAAACCAAGGTACTTAGGTTTTTTCAGTAGTAACATTATTTTTCATAAATTAAGTTCAAGGTGAGGGTTCAAGTCTGCTCTAATAAAATCTTGCTATTATTATGCACAATGAAGTAGACTTTCAGGGAAACATAGTGCCATGGACTATCCTGACGATATAAGTATCGTAATCAGCCAGTAACCAAGGCACTTTGGTTTTTTCAGTAAGAAAATTTTCAAAAATTTCGTTCAAGGTGAGGGTTCAAGTCTGCTCTGATGAAATTTAGCTTTTATTGTGCAAAAGAATGTATTCTTTCAGGGAAACATAGCGGCATGGACTATCCTGGCGAAATAAGCATCACCATCAGCCATTAATCTAGGTATTTAGGTTTTTTCAGTAGGAACATTTTCAAAAATTTAGTTCAAGGTGAGGGTTCAAGTCTGCTCTGATGAAATTTAGCTTCTATTGTGCAAAAGAATGTATTCTTTCAGGGAAACATAGCGCCATGGACTATCCTGACGATATAAGTATCGTAATCAGCCAGTAACCAAGGCACTTTGGTTTTTTCAGTAATAAAATTTTCAAAAATTTAGTTCAAGGTGAGGGTTCAAGTCTGCTCTGATGAAATTTAGCTTTTATTGTGCAAAAGAATGTATTCTTTCAGGAAAACATAGCGGCATGCACTATCCTGGCGAAATAAGCATCACCATCAGCCATTAATCTAGGTAGTTAGGTTTTTTCAGTAGGAACATTTTCAAAAATTTAGTTCAAGGTGAGGGTTCAAGTCTGCTCTAATAAAATCTTGCTATTATTATGCGCAATAAAGTAAACTTTCAGGAAAACATAGCGGCATGCACTATCCTGGCGAAATAAGCATCACCATCAGCCATTAATCTAGGTAGTTAGGTTTTTTCAGTAGGAACATTTTCAAAAATTTAGTTCAAGGTGAGGGTTCAAGTCTCTTCTGATGAAATTTAGCTTTTATTGTGCAAAAGAATGTATTCTTTCAGGGAAACATAGCGGCATGCACTATCCTGGCGAAATAAGCATCACCATCAGCCATTAATCTAGGTAGTTAGGTTTTTTCAGTAGTAACATTATTTTTCATAAATTTAGTTCAAGGTGAGGGTTCAAGTCTGCTCTGATCAAATTTAGCTTTTATTGTGCAAAAGAATGTATTCTTTCAGGGAAACATAGCGTCATGCACTATCCTGGCGAAATAAGCATCACCATCAGCCATTAATCTAGGTATTTAGGTTTTTTCAGTAGGAACATTTTCAAAAATTTAGTTCAAGGTGAGGGTTCAAGTCTGCTCTGATGAAATTTAGCTTTTATTGTGCAAAAGAATGTATTCTTTCAGGGAAACATAGCGCCATGGACTATCCTGACGATATAAGTATCGTAATCAGCCAGTAACCAAGGCATTTTGGTTTTTTCAGTAAGAAAATTTTAAAAAATTTAGTTCAAGGTGAGGGTTCAAGTCTGCTCTGATGAAATTTAGCTTTTATTATGCGCAATGAAGTAGACTTTCAGGGAAACATTGTGCCATGGACTATCCTGATGATATAATTATCGTAATCAGCCAGTAACCAAGGCACTTTGGTTTTTTCAGTAAAAAAATTTTCAAAAATTTCGTTCAAGGTGAGGGTTCAAGTCTGCTCTGATGAAATTTAGCTTCTATTGTGCAAAAGAATGTATTCTTTCAGGGAAACATAGCGCCATGGACTATCCTGACGATATAAGTATCGTAATCAGCCAGTAACCAAGGCACTTTGGTTTTTTCAGTAAGAAAATTTTCAAAAATTTAGTTCAAGGAGGGTTCAAGTCTGCTCTGATGAAATTTAGCTTTTATTGTGCAAAAGAAAGTATTCTTTCAGGGAAACATAGCGGCATGGACTATCCTGGCGATATAAGTATCGTAATCAGCCAGTAACCAAGGTACTTAAGTTTTTTCAGTAGGAACATTATTTTTCATAAATAAAGTTCAAGGTGAGGGTTCAAGTCTGCTCTAATAAAATCTTGCCATTATTATGCACAATGAAGTAGACTTTCAGGGAAACATAGTGCCATGGACTATCCTGACGATATAAGTATCGTAATCAGCCAGTAACCAAGGCACTTTGGTTTTTTCAGTAAGAAAATGTTCAAAAATTTCGTTCAAGGTGAGGGTTCAAGTCTGCTCTGATGAAATTTAGCTTATAGTGTGCAAAAGAATGTATTCTTTCAGGGAAACATAGCGGCATGGACTATCCTGGCGAAATAAGCATCACCATCAGCCATTAATCTAGGTATTTAGGTTTTTTCAGTAGGAACATTTTCAAAAATTTAGTTCAAGGTGAGGGTTCAAGTCTGCTCTGATGAAATTTAGCTTCTATTGTGCAAAAGAATGTATTCTTTCAGGGAAACATAGCGCCATGGACTATCCTGACGACATAAGTATCGTAATCAGCCAGTAACCAAGGCACTTTGGTTTTTTCAGTAATAAAATTTTCAAAAATTTAGTTCAAGGTGAGAGTTCAAGTCTGCTCTGATGAAATTTAGCTTTTATTGTGCAAAAGAATGTATTCTTTCAGGAAAACATAGCGGCATGCACTATCCTGGCGAAATAAGCATCACCATCAGCCATTAATCTAGGTAGTTAGGTTTTTTCAGTAGGAACATTTTCAAAAATTTAGTTCAAGGTGAGGGTTCAAGTCTGCTCTAATAAAATCTTGCTATTATTATGCACAATAAAGTAAACTTTCAGGAAAACATAGCGGCATGGACTATCCTGACGAAATAAACATCACCATCAGCCATTAATATAGGTAGTTAGGTTTTTTCAGTAGTAACATTATTTTTCATAAATTTAGTTCAAGGTGAGGGTTCAAGTCTGCTCTGAAAATTTTATGCTATTATTATGCGCAATGAAGTAGACTTTTAGAAAAACATAGCGGCATTTACTATCCTGACGATATAAGTATCGTAATCAGCCAGAAACCAAGGTACTTAGGTTTTTTCAGTAGTAACATTATTTTTCATAAATTAAGTTCAAGGTGAGGGTTCAAGTCTGCTCTAATAAAATCTTGCTTTTATTATGCGCAATGAAGTAGACTTTCAGGAAAACATAGCGCCATGGACTATCCTGACGATATAAGAATCGTAATCAGCCAGTAACCAAGGCAATTTGGTTTTTTCAGTACGAAAATTTTCAAAAATTTAGTTCAAGGTGAGGGTTCAAGTCTGCTCTGATGAAATTTAGCTTTTATTGTGCAAAAGAATGTATTCTTTCAAGGAAACATAGCGGCATGGACTATCCTGGCGAAATAAGCATCACCATCAGCCATTAATATAGGTAGTTAGGTTTTTTCAGTAGTAACATTATTTTTCATAAATTTAGTTCAAGGTGAGGGTTCAAGTCTGCTCTAATAAAATCTTGCTATTATTATGCGCAATGAAGTAGACTTTCAGGGAAACATAGTGATATGGACTATACTGACGATATAAGTATCGTAATCAGCCAGTAACCAAGGCACTTTGGTTTTTTCAGTAAAAAAATTTTCAAAAATTTCGTTCAAGGTGAGGGTTCAAGTCTGCTCTGATGAAATTTAGCTTCTATTGTGCAAAACAATGTATTCTTTCAGGGAAACATAGCGCCATGGACTATCCTGACGATATAAGTATCGTAATCAGCCAGTAACCAAGGCACTTTGGTTTTTTCAGTAAGAAAATTTTCAAAAATTTAGTTCAAGGTGAGGGTTCAAGTCTGCTCTGATGAAATTTAGCTTTTATTGTGCAAAAGAATGTATTCTTTCAGGAAAACATAGCGGCATGCACTATCCTGGCGAAATAAGCATCACCATCAGCCATTAATCTAGGTAGTTAGGTTTTTTCAGTAGGAACATTTTCAAAAATTTAGTTCAAGGTGAGGGTTCAAGTCTGCTCTAATAAAATCTTGCTATTATTATGCGCAATAAAGTAAACTTTCAGGGAAACATAGCGGCATGGACTATCCTGACGAAATAAGCATCACCATCAGCCATTAATATAGGTAGTTAGGTTTTTTCAGTAGTAACATTATTTTTCATAAATTTAGTTCAAGGTGAGGGTTCAAGTCTGCTCTGAACATTTTATGCTATTATTATGCGCAATGAAGTAGACTTTTAGAAAAACATAGCGGCATTTACTATCCTGACGATATAAGTATCGTAATCAGCCAGAAACCAAAGTACTTAGGTTTTTTCACTAGTAACATTATTTTTCATAAATTAAGTTCAAGGTGAGGGTTCAAGTCTGCTCTAATAAAATCTTGCTATTATTATGCGCAATGAAGTAGACTTTCAGGGAAACATAGCGCCATGGACTATCCTGACGATATAAGTATCGTAATCAGCCAGTAACCAAGGCACTTTGGTTTTTTCAGTAAGAAAATTTTCATAAATTTAGTTCAAGGTGAGGGTTCAAGTCTGCTCTGAGCATTTTATGCTATTATTATGCGCAATGAAGTAGACTTTTAAAAAAACATAGCGGCATTTACTATCCTGACGATATAAGTATCGTAATCAGCCAGAAACCAAGGTACTTAGGCTTTTTCAGTAGTAACATTATTTTTCATAAATTAAGTTCAAGGTGAGGGTTCAAGTCTGCTCTAATAAAATCTTGGTATTATTATGCGCAATGAAGTAGACTTTCAGGGGAACATAGAGCCATGGACTATCCTGAAGATATAAGTATCGTAATCAGCCAGTAACCAAGGCACTTTGGTTTTTTCAGTAAGAAAATTTTCAAACATTTAGTTCAAGGTGAGGGTTCAAGTCTGCTCTGATGAAATTTAGCTTTTATTGTGCAAAAGAATGTATTCTTTTAGGGAAACATAGCGGCATGGACTATCCTGAAGATATAAGTATCGTAATCAGCCAGTAACCAAGGTACTTAAGTTTTTTCAGTAGGAACATTATTTTTCATAAATAAAGTTCAAGGAGAGGGTTCAAGTCTGCTCTAATAAAATCTTGCTATTATTATGCGCAATGAAGTAGACTTTCAGGGAAACATAGTGCCATGGACTATCCTGACGATATAAGTATCGTAATCAGCCAGTAACCAAGGCACTTTGGTTTTTTCAGTAAGAAAATTTTCAAAAATTTCGTTCAAGGTGAGGGTTCAAGTCTGCTCTGATGAAATTTAGCTTTTATTGTGCAAAAGAATGTATTCTTTCAGGGAAACATAGCGGCATGCACTATCCTGGCGAAATAAGCATCACCATCAGCCATTAATCTAGGTAGTTAGGTTTTTTCAGTAGGAACATTTTCAAAAATTTAGTTCAAGGTGAGGGTTCAAGTCTGCTCTAATAAAATCTTGCTATTATTATGCGCAATAAAGTAAACTTTCAGGGAAACATAGCGGCATGGACTATCCTGACGAAATAAGCATCACCATCAGCCATTAATAAAGGTAGTTAGGTTTTTTCAGTAGTAACATTATTTTTCATAAATTTAGTTCAAGGTGAGGGTTCAAGTCTGCTCTGAACATTTTATGCTATTATTATGCGCAATGAAGTAGACTTTTAGAAAAACATAGCGGCATTTACTATCCTGACGATATAAGTATCGTAATCAGCCAGAAACCAAGGTACTTAGGTTTTTTCAGTAGTAACATTATTTTTCATAAATTAAGTTCAAGGTGAGGGTTGAAGTCTGCTCTAATAAAATCTTGCTATTATTATGCGCAATGAAGTAGACTTTCAGGGAAACATAGCGCCATGGACTATCCTGACGATATAAGTATCGTAATCAGCCAGTAACCAAGGCACTTTGGTTTTTTCAGTAAGAAAATTTTCAAAAATTTAGTTCAAGGAGGGTTCAAGTCTGCTCTGATGAAATTTAGCTTTTATTGTGCAAAAGAAAGTATTCTTTCAGGGAAACATAGCGGCATGGACTATCCTGGCGAAATAAGCATCACCATCAGCCATTAATATAGGTAGTTTGGTTTTTTCAGTAGGAACATTTTCAAAAATTTAGTTCAAGGTGAGGGTTCAAGTCTGCTCTGATGAAATTTAGCTTTTATTGTGCAAAAGAATGTATTCTTGCAGGGAAACATAGCGGCATGGACTATCCTGGCGAAATAAGCATCACCATCAGCCATTAATATAGGTAGTTAGGTTTTTTCAATAGTAACATTATTTTTCATAAATTTAGTTCAAGGTGAGGGTTCAAGTCTGCTCTGATGAAATTTAGCTTTTATTGTGCAAAAGAATGTATTCTTTCAGGGAAACATAGCGGCATGGACTATCCTGGCGAAATAAGCATCACCATCAGCCATTAATATAGGTAGTTAGGTTTTTTCAGTAGTAACATTATTTTTCATAAATTTAGTTCAAGGTGAGGGTTCAAGTCTGCTCTGAGCATTTTATGCTATTATTATGCGCAATGAAGTAGACTTTTAGAAAAACATAGCGGCATTTACTATCCTGACGATATAAGTATCGTAATCAGCCAGAAACCAAGGTACTTAGGTTTTTTCAGTAGTAACATTATTTTTCATAAATTAAGTTCAAGGTGAGGGTTCAAGTCTGCTCTAATAAAATCTTGCTATTATTATGCGCAATGAAGTAGACTTTCAGGGGAACATAGAGCCATGGACTATCCTGAAGATATAAGTATCGTAATCAGCCAGTAACCAAGGCACTTTGGTTTTTTCAGTAAGAAAATTTTCAAACATTTAGTTCAAGGTGAGGGATCAAGTCTGCTCTGATGAAATTTAGCTTTTATTGTGCAAAAGAATGTATTCTTTTAGGGAAACATAGCGGCATGGACTATCCTGGCGATATAAGTATCGTAATCAGCCAGTAACCAAGGTACTTAAGTTTTTTCAGTAGGAACATTATTTTTCATAAATTAAGTTCAAGGTGAGGGTTCAAGTCTGCTCTAATAAAATCTTGCTTTTATTATGCGCAATGAAGTAGACTTTCAGGGAAACATAGCGCCATGGACTATCCTGACGATATAAGAATCGTAATCAGCCAGAAACCAAGGTACTTAGGTTTTTTCAGTAGTAACATTATTTTTCATAAATTAAGTTCAAGGTGAGGGTTCAAGTCTGCTCTAATAAAATCTTGCTATTATTATGCACAATGAAGTAGACTTTCAGGGAAACATAGTGCCATGGACTATCCTGACGATATAAGTATCGTAATCAGCCAGTAACCAAGGCACTTTGGTTTTTTCAGTAAGAAAATTTTCAAAAATTTCGTTCAAGGTGAGGGTTCAAGTCTGCTCTGATGAAATTTAGCTTTTATTGTGCAAAAGAATGTATTCTTTCAGGGAAACATAGCGGCATGGACTATCCTGGCGAAATAAGCATCACCATCAGCCATTAATCTAGGTATTTAGGTTTTTTCAGTAGGAACATTTTCAAAAATTTAGTTCAAGGTGAGGGTTCAAGTCTGCTCTGATGAAATTTAGCTTCTATTGTGCAAAAGAATGTATTCTTTCAGGGAAACATAGCGCCATGGACTATCCTGACGATATAAGTATCGTAATCAGCCAGTAACCAAGGCACTTTGGTTTTTTCAGTAATAAAATTTTCAAAAATTTAGTTCAAGGTGAGGGTTCAAGTCTGCTCTGATGAAATTTAGCTTTTATTGTGCAAAAGAATGTATTCTTTCAGGAAAACATAGCGGCATGCACTATCCTGGCGAAATAAGCATCACCATCAGCCATTAATCTAGGTAGTTAGGTTTTTTCAGTAGGAACATTTTCAAAAATTTAGTTCAAGGTGAGGGTTCAAGTCTGCTCTAATAAAATCTTGCTATTATTATGCGCAATAAAGTAAACTTTCAGGAAAACATAGCGGCATGCACTATCCTGGCGAAATAAGCATCACCATCAGCCATTAATCTAGGTAGTTAGGTTTTTTCAGTAGGAACATTTTCAAAAATTTAGTTCAAGGTGAGGGTTCAAGTCTCTTCTGATGAAATTTAGCTTTTATTGTGCAAAAGAATGTATTCTTTCAGGGAAACATAGCGGCATGCACTATCCTGGCGAAATAAGCATCACCATCAGCCATTAATCTAGGTAGTTAGGTTTTTTCAGTAGTAACATTATTTTTCATAAATTTAGTTCAAGGTGAGGGTTCAAGTCTGCTCTGATCAAATTTAGCTTTTATTGTGCAAAAGAATGTATTCTTTCAGGGAAACATAGCGTCATGCACTATCCTGGCGAAATAAGCATCACCATCAGCCATTAATCTAGGTATTTAGGTTTTTTCAGTAGGAACATTTTCAAAAATTTAGTTCAAGGTGAGGGTTCAAGTCTGCTCTGATGAAATTTAGCTTTTATTGTGCAAAAGAATGTATTCTTTCAGGGAAACATAGCGCCATGGACTATCCTGACGATATAAGTATCGTAATCAGCCAGTAACCAAGGCATTTTGGTTTTTTCAGTAAGAAAATTTTAAAAAATTTAGTTCAAGGTGAGGGTTCAAGTCTGCTCTGATGAAATTTAGCTTTTATTATGCGCAATGAAGTAGACTTTCAGGGAAACATTGTGCCATGGACTATCCTGATGATATAATTATCGTAATCAGCCAGTAACCAAGGCACTTTGGTTTTTTCAGTAAAAAAATTTTCAAAAATTTCGTTCAAGGTGAGGGTTCAAGTCTGCTCTGATGAAATTTAGCTTCTATTGTGCAAAAGAATGTATTCTTTCAGGGAAACATAGCGCCATGGACTATCCTGACGATATAAGTATCGTAATCAGCCAGTAACCAAGGCACTTTGGTTTTTTCAGTAAGAAAATTTTCAAAAATTTAGTTCAAGGAGGGTTCAAGTCTGCTCTGATGAAATTTAGCTTTTATTGTGCAAAAGAAAGTATTCTTTCAGGGAAACATAGCGGCATGGACTATCCTGGCGATATAAGTATCGTAATCAGCCAGTAACCAAGGTACTTAAGTTTTTTCAGTAGGAACATTATTTTTCATAAATAAAGTTCAAGGTGAGGGTTCAAGTCTGCTCTAATAAAATCTTGCCATTATTATGCACAATGAAGTAGACTTTCAGGGAAACATAGTGCCATGGACTATCCTGACGATATAAGTATCGTAATCAGCCAGTAACCAAGGCACTTTGGTTTTTTCAGTAAGAAAATGTTCAAAAATTTCGTTCAAGGTGAGGGTTCAAGTCTGCTCTGATGAAATTTAGCTTATAGTGTGCAAAAGAATGTATTCTTTCAGGGAAACATAGCGGCATGGACTATCCTGGCGAAATAAGCATCACCATCAGCCATTAATCTAGGTATTTAGGTTTTTTCAGTAGGAACATTTTCAAAAATTTAGTTCAAGGTGAGGGTTCAAGTCTGCTCTGATGAAATTTAGCTTCTATTGTGCAAAAGAATGTATTCTTTCAGGGAAACATAGCGCCATGGACTATCCTGACGACATAAGTATCGTAATCAGCCAGTAACCAAGGCACTTTGGTTTTTTCAGTAATAAAATTTTCAAAAATTTAGTTCAAGGTGAGAGTTCAAGTCTGCTCTGATGAAATTTAGCTTTTATTGTGCAAAAGAATGTATTCTTTCAGGAAAACATAGCGGCATGCACTATCCTGGCGAAATAAGCATCACCATCAGCCATTAATCTAGGTAGTTAGGTTTTTTCAGTAGGAACATTTTCAAAAATTTAGTTCAAGGTGAGGGTTCAAGTCTGCTCTAATAAAATCTTGCTATTATTATGCACAATAAAGTAAACTTTCAGGAAAACATAGCGGCATGGACTATCCTGACGAAATAAACATCACCATCAGCCATTAATATAGGTAGTTAGGTTTTTTCAGTAGTAACATTATTTTTCATAAATTTAGTTCAAGGTGAGGGTTCAAGTCTGCTCTGAAAATTTTATGCTATTATTATGCGCAATGAAGTAGACTTTTAGAAAAACATAGCGGCATTTACTATCCTGACGATATAAGTATCGTAATCAGCCAGAAACCAAGGTACTTAGGTTTTTTCAGTAGTAACATTATTTTTCATAAATTAAGTTCAAGGTGAGGGTTCAAGTCTGCTCTAATAAAATCTTGCTTTTATTATGCGCAATGAAGTAGACTTTCAGGAAAACATAGCGCCATGGACTATCCTGACGATATAAGAATCGTAATCAGCCAGTAACCAAGGCAATTTGGTTTTTTCAGTACGAAAATTTTCAAAAATTTAGTTCAAGGTGAGGGTTCAAGTCTGCTCTGATGAAATTTAGCTTTTATTGTGCAAAAGAATGTATTCTTTCAAGGAAACATAGCGGCATGGACTATCCTGGCGAAATAAGCATCACCATCAGCCATTAATATAGGTAGTTAGGTTTTTTCAGTAGTAACATTATTTTTCATAAATTTAGTTCAAGGTGAGGGTTCAAGTCTGCTCTAATAAAATCTTGCTATTATTATGCGCAATGAAGTAGACTTTCAGGGAAACATAGTGATATGGACTATACTGACGATATAAGTATCGTAATCAGCCAGTAACCAAGGCACTTTGGTTTTTTCAGTAAAAAAATTTTCAAAAATTTCGTTCAAGGTGAGGGTTCAAGTCTGCTCTGATGAAATTTAGCTTCTATTGTGCAAAACAATGTATTCTTTCAGGGAAACATAGCGCCATGGACTATCCTGACGATATAAGTATCGTAATCAGCCAGTAACCAAGGCACTTTGGTTTTTTCAGTAAGAAAATTTTCAAAAATTTAGTTCAAGGTGAGGGTTCAAGTCTGCTCTGATGAAATTTAGCTTTTATTGTGCAAAAGAATGTATTCTTTCAGGAAAACATAGCGGCATGCACTATCCTGGCGAAATAAGCATCACCATCAGCCATTAATCTAGGTAGTTAGGTTTTTTCAGTAGGAACATTTTCAAAAATTTAGTTCAAGGTGAGGGTTCAAGTCTGCTCTAATAAAATCTTGCTATTATTATGCGCAATAAAGTAAACTTTCAGGGAAACATAGCGGCATGGACTATCCTGACGAAATAAGCATCACCATCAGCCATTAATATAGGTAGTTAGGTTTTTTCAGTAGTAACATTATTTTTCATAAATTTAGTTCAAGGTGAGGGTTCAAGTCTGCTCTGAACATTTTATGCTATTATTATGCGCAATGAAGTAGACTTTTAGAAAAACATAGCGGCATTTACTATCCTGACGATATAAGAATCGTAATCAGCCAGAAACCAAAGTACTTAGGTTTTTTCACTAGTAACATTATTTTTCATAAATTAAGTTCAAGGTGAGGGTTCAAGTCTGCTCTAATAAAATCTTGCTATTATTATGCGCAATGAAGTAGACTTTCAGGGAAACATAGCGCCATGGACTATCCTGACGATATAAGTATCGTAATCAGCCAGTAACCAAGGCACTTTGGTTTTTTCAGTAAGAAAATTTTCATAAATTTAGTTCAAGGTGAGGGTTCAAGTCTGCTCTGAGCATTTTATGCTATTATTATGCGCAATGAAGTAGACTTTTAAAAAAACATAGCGGCATTTACTATCCTGACGATATAAGTATCGTAATCAGCCAGAAACCAAGGTACTTAGGCTTTTTCAGTAGTAACATTATTTTTCATAAATTAAGTTCAAGGTGAGGGTTCAAGTCTGCTCTAATAAAATCTTGGTATTATTATGCGCAATGAAGTAGACTTTCAGGGGAACATAGAGCCATGGACTATCCTGAAGATATAAGTATCGTAATCAGCCAGTAACCAAGGCACTTTGGTTTTTTCAGTAAGAAAATTTTCAAACATTTAGTTCAAGGTGAGGGTTCAAGTCTGCTCTGATGAAATTTAGCTTTTATTGTGCAAAAGAATGTATTCTTTTAGGGAAACATAGCGGCATGGACTATCCTGAAGATATAAGTATCGTAATCAGCCAGTAACCAAGGTACTTAAGTTTTTTCAGTAGGAACATTATTTTTCATAAATAAAGTTCAAGGAGAGGGTTCAAGTCTGCTCTAATAAAATCTTGCTATTATTATGCGCAATGAAGTAGACTTTCAGGGAAACATAGTGCCATGGACTATCCTGACGATATAAGTATCGTAATCAGCCAGTAACCAAGGCACTTTGGTTTTTTCAGTAAGAAAATTTTCAAAAATTTCGTTCAAGGTGAGGGTTCAAGTCTGCTCTGATGAAATTTAGCTTTTATTGTGCAAAAGAATGTATTCTTTCAGGGAAACATAGCGGCATGCACTATCCTGGCGAAATAAGCATCACCATCAGCCATTAATCTAGGTAGTTAGGTTTTTTCAGTAGGAACATTTTCAAAAATTTAGTTCAAGGTGAGGGTTCAAGTCTGCTCTAATAAAATCTTGCTATTATTATGCGCAATAAAGTAAACTTTCAGGGAAACATAGCGGCATGGACTATCCTGACGAAATAAGCATCACCATCAGCCATTAATAAAGGTAGTTAGGTTTTTTCAGTAGTAACATTATTTTTCATAAATTTAGTTCAAGGTGAGGGTTCAAGTCTGCTCTGAACATTTTATGCTATTATTATGCGCAATGAAGTAGACTTTTAGAAAAACATAGCGGCATTTACTATCCTGACGATATAAGTATCGTAATCAGCCAGAAACCAAGGTACTTAGGTTTTTTCAGTAGTAACATTATTTTTCATAAATTAAGTTCAAGGTGAGGGTTGAAGTCTGCTCTAATAAAATCTTGCTATTATTATGCGCAATGAAGTAGACTTTCAGGGAAACATAGCGCCATGGACTATCCTGACGATATAAGTATCGTAATCAGCCAGTAACCAAGGCACTTTGGTTTTTTCAGTAAGAAAATTTTCAAAAATTTAGTTCAAGGTGAGGGTTCAAGTCTGCTCTGATGAAATTTAGCTTTTATTGTGCAGAAGAATGTATTCTTTCAGGGAAACATAGCGTCATGCACTATCCTGGCGAAATAAGCATCACCATCAGCCATTAATCTAGGTAGTTAGGTTTTTTCAGTAGGAACATTTTCAAAAATTTAGTTCAAGGTGAGGGTTCAAGTCTGCTCTGATGAAATTTAGCTTTTATTGTGCAAAAGAATGTATTCTTTCAGGGAAACATAGCGGCATGGACTATCCTGGCGAAATAAGCATCACCATCAGCCATTTATATAGGTAGTTAGGTTTTTTCAGTAGTAACATTATTTTTCATAAATTTAGTTCAAGGTGAGGGTTCAAGTCTGCTCTAATAAAATCTTGCTATTATTATGCGCAATAAAGTAAACTTTCAGGGAAACATAGCGTTATGGACTATCCTGACGAAATAAGTATCGTAATCAGCCAGTAACCAAGGCACTTTGGTTTTTTCAGTAAGAAAATTTTCAAAAATTTAGTTCAAGGTTAGGGTTCAAGTCTGCTCTGATGAAATTTAGCTTTTATTGTGCAAAAGAATGTATTCTTTCAGGAAAACATAGCGGCATGCACTATCCTGGCGAAATAAGCATCACCATCAGCCATTAATCTAGGTAGTTAGGTTTTTTCAGTAGGAACATTTTCAAAAATTTAGTTCAAGGTGAGGGTTCAAGTCTGCTCTAATAAAATCTTGCTATTATTATGCGCAATAAAGTAAACTTTCAGGAAAACATAGCGGCATGGACTATCCTGACGAAATAAGCATCACCATCAGCCATTAATATAGGTAGTTAGGTTTTTTCAGTAGTAACATTATTTTTCATAAATTTAGTTCAAGGTGAGGGTTCAAATCTGCTCTGAACATTTTATGCTATTATTATGCGCAATGAAGTAGACTTTTAGAAAAACATAGCGGCATTTACTATCCTGACGATATAAGTATCTTAATCAGCCAGAAACCAAAGTACTTAGGTTTTTTCACTAGTAACATTATTTTTCATAAATTAAGTTCAAGGTGAGGGTTCAAGTCTGCTCTAATAAAATCTTGCTATTATTATGCGCAATGAAGTAGACTTTCAGGGAAACATAGCGCCATGGACTATCCTGACGATATAAGTATCGTAATCAGCCAGTAACCAAGGCACTTTGGTTTTTTCAGTAAGAAAATTTTCATAAATTTAGTTCAAGGTGAGGGTTCAAGTCTGCTCTGAGCATTTTATGCTATTATTATGCGCAATGAAGTAGACTTTTAAAAAAACATAGCGGCATTTACTATCCTGACGATATAAGTATCGTAATCAGCCAGAAACCAAGGTACTTAGGCTTTTTCAGTAGTAACATTATTTTTCATAAATTAAGTTCAAGGTGAGGGTTCAAGTCTGCTCTAATAAAATCTTGCTATTATTATGCGCAATGAAGTAGACTTTCAGGGGAACATAGAGCCATGGACTATCCTGAAGATATAAGTATCGTAATCAGCCAGTAACCAAGGCACTTTGGTTTTTTCAGTAAGAAAATTTTCAAACATTTAGTTCAAGGTGAGGGTTCAAGTCTGCTCTGATGAAATTTAGCTTTTATTGTGCAAAAGAATGTATTCTTTTAGGGAAACATAGCGGCATGGACTATCCTGGCGATATAAGTATCGTAATCAGCCAGTAACCAAGGTACTTAAGTTTTTTCAGTAGGAACATTATTTTTCATAAATAAAGTTCAAGGAGAGGGTTCAAGTCTGCTCTAATAAAATCTTGCTATTATTATGCGCAATGAAGTAGACTTTCAGGGAAACATAGCGCCATGGACTATCCTGACGATATAAGTATCGTAATCAGCCAGTAACCAAGGCACTTTGGTTTTTTCAGTAAGAAAATTTTCATAAATTTAGTTCAAGGTGAGGGTTCAAGTCTGCTCTGAGCATTTTATGCTATTATTATGCGCAATGAAGTAGACTTTTAAAAAAACATAGCGGCATTTACTATCCTGACGATATAAGTATCGTAATCAGCCAGAAACCAAGGTACTTAGGCTTTTTCAGTAGTAACATTATTTTTCATAAATTAAGTTCAAGGTGAGGGTTCAAGTCTGCTCTAATAAAATCTTGCTATTATTATGCGCAATGAAGTAGACTTTCAGGGGAACATAGAGCCATGGACTATCCTGAAGATATAAGTATCGTAATCAGCCAGTAACCAAGGCACTTTGGTTTTTTCAGTAAGAAAATTTTCAAAAATTTCGTTCAAGGTGAGGGTTCAAGTCTGCTCTGATGAAATTTAGCTTTTATTGTGCAAAAGAATGTATTCTTTCAGGGAAACATAGCGGCATGCACTATCCTGGCGAAATAAGCATCACCATCAGCCATTAATCTAGGTAGTTAGGTTTTTTCAGTAGGAACATTTTCAAAAATTTAGTTCAAGGTGAGGGTTCAAGTCTGCTCTAATAAAATCTTGCTATTATTATGCGCAATAAAGTAAACTTTCAGGGAAACATAGCGGCATGGACTATCCTGACGAAATAAGCATCACCATCAGCCATTAATAAAGGTAGTTAGGTTTTTTCAGTAGTAACATTATTTTTCATAAATTTAGTTCAAGGTGAGGGTTCAAGTCTGCTCTGAACATTTTATGCTATTATTATGCGCAATGAAGTAGACTTTTAGAAAAACATAGCGGCATTTACTATCCTGACGATATAAGTATCGTAATCAGCCAGAAACCAAGGTACTTAGGTTTTTTCAGTAGTAACATTATTTTTCATAAATTAAGTTCAAGGTGAGGGTTGAAGTCTGCTCTAATAAAATCTTGCTATTATTATGCGCAATGAAGTAGACTTTCAGGGAAACATAGCGCCATGGACTATCCTGACGATATAAGTATCGTAATCAGCCAGTAACCAAGGCACTTTGGTTTTTTCAGTATGAAAATTTTCAAAAATTTAGTTCAAGGTGAGGGTTCAAGTCTGCTCTGATGAAATTTAGCTTTTATTGTGCAGAAGAATGTATTCTTTCAGGGAAACATAGCGTCATGCACTATCCTGGCGAAATAAGCATCACCATCAGCCATTAATCTAGGTAGTTAGGTTTTTTCAGTAGGAACATTTTCAAAAATTTAGTTCAAGGTGAGGGTTGAAGTCTGCTCTAGGCTAGTATAGCTAATAGTATGCGCAAATGTGTAGTCTTTCAGGAAAACATAGCGAAATGGAGTACCCTGGCCACAAAAGTATCGTAATCAGCCAGTTACCAAGGCACTTAGGTTTTTAAGTAGGAACATTTTCAAAAAATTAGTTCAAGGTGACGGTTCAAGTCTGCTCTGATCATCTTATGCTGTTATTATGCGCAATGAAGTAGATTTTCAGGGAAACATAGCGGCATTTACTATCCTTACGACATAAGTATCGTAATCAGCCAGTAACCAAGACACTTAGGTTTTTTCAGAAAGAAAATTTTCAAACATTTAGTTCAAGGTGAGGGTTCAAGTCTGCTCTGATGAAATTTAGCTTTTATTGTGCAAAAGAATGTATTTTTACAGAAAAACATAGCAACATGGACTATCCTGGCGATATATGTATCGTAATCAGCCAGTAACCAAGACACTTAAGTTTTTTCAGTAAGAAAATTTTCAAACATTTAGTTCAAGGTGAGGGTTCAAGTCTGCTCTGATGAAATTTAACTTTTATTGTGCAAAAGAATGTATTCTTTCAGAAAAACATAGCGGCATGGACTATCCTGGCGATATAAGTATCGTAATAAGCCAGTAACCAAGGTACTTAGGTTTTTTCAGTAGGAACATTATTTTTCATAAATTAAGTTCAAGGTGAGGGTTCAAGTCTGCTCTAATAAAATCTTGCTGTTATTATGCGCAATGAAGTAGACTTTCAGGGAAACATAGCGCCATGGACTATCCTGACGATATAAGTATCGTAATCAGCCAGTAACCAAGGCACTTTGGTTTTTTCAGTAAGAAAATTTTCAAAAATTTAGTTCAAGGTGAGGGTTCAAGTCTGCTCTGATGAAATTTAGCTTCTATTGTGCAAAAGAATGTATTATTTCAGGGAAACACAGCGCCATGGACTATCCTGACGATATAAGTATCGTAATCAGCCAGTAACCAAGGCACTTTGGTTTTTTCAGTAATAAAATTTTCAAAAATTTAGTTCAAGGTGAGGGTTCAAGTCTGCTCTGATGAAATTTAGCTTTTATTGTGCAAAAGAATGTATTCTTTCAGAGAAACATAGCGCCATGGACTATCCTGACGATATAAGTATCGTAATCAGCCAGTAACCAAGGCATTTTGGTTTTTTCAGTAAGAAAATTTTAAAAAATTTAGTTCAAGGTGAGGGTTCAAGTCTCTTCTGATGAAATTTAGCTTTTATTGTGCAAAAGAATGTATTCTTTCAGGGAAACATAGCGGCATGCACTATCCTGGCGAAATAAGCATCACCATCAGCCATTAATCTAGGTAGTTAGGTTTTTTCAGTAGTAACATTATTTTTCATAAATTTAGTTCAAGGTGAGGGTTCAAGTCTGCTCTGATCAAATTTAGCTTTTATTGTGCAAAAGAATGTATTCTTTCAGGGAAACATAGCGTCATGCACTATCCTGGCGAAATAAGCATCACCATCAGCCATTAATCTAGGTATTTAGGTTTTTTCAGTAGGAACATTTTCAAAAATTTAGTTCAAGGTGAGGGTTCAAGTCTGCTCTGATGAAATTTAGCTTTTATTGTGCAAAAGAATGTATTCTTTCAGGGAAACATAGCGCCATGGACTATCCTGACGATATAAGTATCGTAATCAGCCAGTAACCAAGGCACTTTGGTTTTTTCAGTAAGAAAATTTTCAAAAATTTAGTTCAAGGTGAGGGTTCAAGTCTGCTCTGATGAAATTTAGCTTTTATTGTGCAAAAGAATATATTCTTTCAGGAAAACATAGCGGCATGCACTATCCTGGCGAAATAAGCATCACCATCAGCCATTAATCTAGGTAGTTAGGTTTTTTCAGTAGTAACATTATTTTTCATAAATTTAGTTCAAGCTGAGGGTTCAAGTCTGCTCTGATCAAATTTAGCTTTTATTGTGCAAAAGAATGTATTCTTTCAGGGAAACATAGAGCCATGGACTATCCTGAAGATATAAGTATCGTAATCAGCCAGTAACCAAGGCACATTGGTTTTTTCAGTAAGAAAATTTTCAAACATTTAGTTCAAGGTGAAGGTTCAAGTCTGCTCTGATGAAATTTAGCTTTTGTTATGCGCAATGAAGTAGACTTTCAGGGAAACAAAGTGCCATGGACTATCCTGACGATATAAGTATCGTAATCAGCCAGTAACCAAGGTACTTAAGTTTTTTCAGTAGGAACATTATTTTTCATAAATTAAGTTCAAGGTGAGGGTTCAAGTCTGCTCTAATAAAATCTTGCTTTTATTATGCGCAATGAAGTAGACTTTCAGGAAAACATAGCGCCATGGACTATCCTGACGATATAAGTATCGTAATCAGCCAGTAACCAAGGCACTTTGGTTTTTTCAGTAAGAAAATTTTCAAAAATTTAGTTCAAGGAGGGTTCAAGTCTGCTCTGATGAAATTTAGCTTTTATTGTGCAAAAGAAAGTATTCTTTCAGGGAAACATAGCGGCATGGACTATCCTGGCGAAATAAGCATCACCATCAGCCATTAATATAGGTAGTTTGGTTTTTTCAGTAGTAACATTATTTTTCATAAATTTAGTTCAAGGTGAGGGTTCAAGTCTGCTCTGAGCATTTTATGCTATTATTATGCGCAATGAAGTAGACTTTTAGAAAAACATAGCGGCATTTACTATCCTAACGATATAAGTATCGTAATCAGCCAGAAACCAAGGTACTTAGGTTTTTTCAGTAGTAACATTATTTTTCATAAATTAAGTTCAAGGTGAGGGTTCAAGTCTGCTCTAATAAAATCTTGCTATTATTATGCGCAATGAAGTAGACTTTCAGGGGAACATAGAGCCATGGACTATCCTGAAGATATAAGTATCGTAATCAGCCAGTAACCAAGGCACTTTGGTTTTTTCAGTAAGAAAATTTTCAAACATTTAGTTCAAGGTGAAGGTTCAAGTCTGCTCTGATGATATTTAGCTTTTATTATGCGCAATAAAGTAGACTTTCAGGGAAACATAGCGGCATGGACTATCCTGGCGATATAAGTATCGTAATCAGCCAGTAACCAAGGTACTTAAGTTTTTTCAGTAGGAACATTATTTTTCATAAATTAAGTTCAAGGTGAGGGTTCAAGTCTGCTCTAATAAAATCTTGCTTTTATTATGCGCAATGAAGTAGACTTTCTGGGAAACATAGCGCCATGGACTATCCTGACGATATAAGTATCGTAATCAGCCAGTAACCAAGGCACTTTGGTTTTTTCAGTAAGAAAATTTTCAAAAATTTAGTTCAAGGTGAGGGTTCAAGTCTGCTCTGATAAAATTTAGCTTTTATTGTGCAAAAGAATGTATTCTTTCAAGGAAACATAGTGGCATGCACTATCCTGGCGAAATAAGCATCACCATCAGCCATTAATCTAGGTAGTTAGGTTTTTTCAGTAGGAACATTTTCAAAAATTTAGTTCAAGGTGAGGGTTCAAGTCTGCTCTGATGAAATTTAGCTTTTATTGTGCAAAAGAATGTATTCTTGCAGGGAAACATAGCGGCATGGACTATCCTGGCGAAATAAGCATCACCATCAGCCATTAATATAGGTAGTTAGGTTTTTTCAATAGTAACATTATTTTTCATAAATTTAGTTCAAGGTGAGGGTTCAAGTCTGCTCTGATGAAATTTAGCTTTTATTGTGCAAAAGAATGTATTCTTTCAGGGAAACATAGCGGCATGGACTATCCTGGCGAAATAAGCATCACCATCAGCCATTAATATAGGTAGTTAGGTTTTTTCAGTAGTAACATTATTTTTCATAAATTTAGTTCAAGGTGAGGGTTCAAGTCTGCTCTGAGCATTTTATGCTATTATTATGCGCAATGAAGTAGACTTTTAGAAAAACATAGCGGCATTTACTATCCTGACGATATAAGTATCGTAATCAGCCAGAAACCAAGGTACTTAGGTTTTTTCAGTAGTAACATTATTTTTCATAAATTAAGTTCAAGGTGAGGGTTCAAGTCTGCTCTAATAAAATCTTGCTATTATTATGCGCAATGAAGTAGACTTTCAGGGGAACATAGAGCCATGGACTATCCTGAAGATATAAGTATCGTAATCAGCCAGTAACCAAGGCACTTTGGTTTTTTCAGTAAGAAAATTTTCAAACATTTAGTTCAAGGTGAGGGATCAAGTCTGCTCTGATGAAATTTAGCTTTTATTGTGCAAAAGAATGTATTCTTTTAGGGAAACATAGCGGCATGGACTATCCTGGCGATATAAGTATCGTAATCAGCCAGTAATCAAGGTACTTAAGTTTTTTCAGTAGGAACATTATTTTTCATAAATTAAGTTCAAGGTGAGGGTTCAAGTCTGCGCTAATAAAATCTTGCTTTTATTATGCGCAATGAAGTAGACTTTCAGGGAAACATAGCGCCATGGACTATCCTGACGATATAAGAATCGTAATCAGCCAGAAACCAAGGTACTTAGGTTTTTTCAGTAGTAACATTATTTTTCATAAATTAAGTTCAAGGTGAGGGTTCAAGTCTGCTCTAATAAAATCTTGCTATTATTATGCACAATGAAGTAGACTTTCAGGGAAACATAGTGCCATGGACTATCCTGACGATATAAGTATCGTAATCAGCCAGTAACCAAGGCACTTTGGTTTTTTCAGTAAGAAAATTTTCAAAAATTTCGTTCAAGGTGAGGGTTCAAGTCTGCTCTGATGAAATTTAGCTTTTATTGTGCAAAAGAATGTATTCTTTCAGGGAAACATAGCGGCATGGACTATCCTGGCGAAATAAGCATCACCATCAGCCATTAATCTAGGTATTTAGGTTTTTTCAGTAGGAACATTTTCAAAAATTTAGTTCAAGGTGAGGGTTCAAGTCTGCTCTGATGAAATTTAGCTTCTATTGTGCAAAAGAATGTATTCTTTCAGGGAAACATAGCGCCATGGACTATCCTGACGATATAAGTATCGTAATCAGCCAGTAACCAAGGCACTTTGGTTTTTTCAGTAATAAAATTTTCAAAAATTTAGTTCAAGGTGAGGGTTCAAGTCTGCTCTGATGAAATTTAGCTTTTATTGTGCAAAAGAATGTATTCTTTCAGGAAAACATAGCGGCATGCACTATCCTGGCGAAATAAGCATCACCATCAGCCATTAATCTAGGTAGTTAGGTTTTTTCAGTAGGAACATTTTCAAAAATTTAGTTCAAGGTGAGGGTTCAAGTCTGCTCTAATAAAATCTTGCTATTATTATGCGCAATAAAGTAAACTTTCAGGAAAACATAGCGGCATGCACTATCCTGGCGAAATAAGCATCACCATCAGCCATTAATCTAGGTAGTTAGGTTTTTTCAGTAGGAACATTTTCAAAAATTTAGTTCAAGGTGAGGGTTCAAGTCTCTTCTGATGAAATTTAGCTTTTATTGTGCAAAAGAATGTATTCTTTCAGGGAAACATAGCGGCATGCACTATCCTGGCGAAATAAGCATCACCATCAGCCATTAATCTAGGTAGTTAGGTTTTTTCAGTAGTAACATTATTTTTCATAAATTTAGTTCAAGGTGAGGGTTCAAGTCTGCTCTGATCAAATTTAGCTTTTATTGTGCAAAAGAATGTATTCTTTCAGGGAAACATAGCGTCATGCACTATCCTGGCGAAATAAGCATCACCATCAGCCATTAATCTAGGTATTTAGGTTTTTTCAGTAGGAACATTTTCAAAAATTTAGTTCAAGGTGAGGGTTCAAGTCTGCTCTGATGAAATTTAGCTTTTATTGTGCAAAAGAATGTATTCTTTCAGGGAAACATAGCGCCATGGACTATCCTGACGATATAAGTATCGTAATCAGCCAGTAACCAAGGCATTTTGGTTTTTTCAGTAAGAAAATTTTAAAAAATTTAGTTCAAGGAGGGTTCAAGTCTGCTCTGATGAAATTTAGCTTTTATTGTGCAAAAGAAAGTATTCTTTCAGGGAAACATAGCGGCATGGACTATCCTGGCGATATAAGTATCGTAATCAGCCAGTAACCAAGGTACTTAAGTTTTTTCAGTAGGAACATTATTTTTCATAAATAAAGTTCAAGGTGAGGGTTCAAGTCTGCTCTAATAAAATCTTGCCATTATTATGCACAATGAAGTAGACTTTCAGGGAAACATAGTGCCATGGACTATCCTGACGATATAAGTATCGTAATCAGCCAGTAACCAAGGCACTTTGGTTTTTTCAGTAAGAAAATGTTCAAAAATTTCGTTCAAGGTGAGGGTTCAAGTCTGCTCTGATGAAATTTAGCTTTTATTGTGCAAAAGAATGTATTCTTTCAGGGAAACATAGCGGCATGGACTATCCTGGCGAAATAAGCATCACCATCAGCCATTAATCTAGGTATTTAGGTTTTTTCAGTAGGAACATTTTCAAAAATTTAGTTCAAGGTGAGGGTTCAAGTCTGCTCTGATGAAATTTAGCTTCTATTGTGCAAAAGAATGTATTCTTTCAGGGAAACATAGCGCCATGGACTATCCTGACGATATAAGTATCGTAATCAGCCAGTAACCAAGGCACTTTGGTTTTTTCAGTAAGAAAATTTTCAAAAATTTAGTTCAAGGAGGGTTCAAGTCTGCTCTGATGAAATTTAGCTTTTATTGTGCAAAAGAAAGTATTCTTTCAGGGAAACATAGCGGCATGGACTATCCTGGCGATATAAGTATCGTAATCAGCCAGTAACCAAGGTACTTAAGTTTTTTCAGTAGGAACATTATTTTTCATAAATAAAGTTCAAGGTGAGGGTTCAAGTCTGCTCTAATAAAATCTTGCCATTATTATGCACAATGAAGTAGACTTTCAGGGAAACATAGTGCCATGGACTATCCTGACGATATAAGTATCGTAATCAGCCAGTAACCAAGGCACTTTGGTTTTTTCAGTAAGAAAATGTTCAAAAATTTCGTTCAAGGTGAGGGTTCAAGTCTGCTCTGATGAAATTTAGCTTTTATTGTGCAAAAGAATGTATTCTTTCAGGGAAACATAGCGGCATGGACTATCCTGGCGAAATAAGCATCACCATCAGCCATTAATCTAGGTATTTAGGTTTTTTCAGTAGGAACATTTTCAAAAATTTAGTTCAAGGTGAGGGTTCAAGTCTGCTCTGATGAAATTTAGCTTCTATTGTGCAAAAGAATGTATTCTTTCAGGGAAACATAGCGCCATGGACTATCCTGACGACATAAGTATCGTAATCAGCCAGTAACCAAGGCACTTTGGTTTTTTCAGTAATAAAATTTTCAAAAATTTAGTTCAAGGTGAGAGTTCAAGTCTGCTCTGATGAAATTTAGCTTTTATTGTGCAAAAGAATGTATTCTTTCAGGAAAACATAGCGGCATGCACTATCCTGGCGAAATAAGCATCACCATCAGCCATTAATCTAGGTAGTTAGGTTTTTTCAGTAGGAACATTTTCAAAAATTTAGTTCAAGGTGAGGGTTCAAGTCTGCTCTAATAAAATCTTGCTATTATTATGCACAATAAAGTAAACTTTCAGGAAAACATAGCGGCATGGACTATCCTGACGAAATAAACATCACCATCAGCCATTAATATAGGTAGTTATGTTTTTTCAGTAGTAACATTATTTTTCATAAATTTAGTTCAAGGTGAGGGTTCAAGTCTGCTCTGAAAATTTTATGCTATTATTATGCGCAATGAAGTAGACTTTTAGAAAAACATAGCGGCATTTACTATCCTGACGATATAAGTATCGTAATCAGCCAGAAACCAAGGTACTTAGGTTTTTTCAGTAGTAACATTATTTTTCATAAATTAAGTTCAAGGTGAGGGTTCAAGTCTGCTCTAATAAAATCTTGCTTTTATTATGCGCAAAGAAGTAGACTTTCAGGAAAACATAGCGCCATGGACTATCCTGACGATATAAGAATCGTAATCAGCCAGTAACCAAGGCAATTTGGTTTTTTCAGTACGAAAATTTTCAAAAATTTAGTTCAAGGTGAGGGTTCAAGTCTGCTCTGATGAAATTTAGCTTTTATTGTGCAAAAGAATGTATTCTTTCAAGGAAACATAGCGGCATGCACGATCCTGGCGAAATAAGCATCACCATCAGCCATTAATCTAGGTAGTTAGGTTTTTTCAGTAGGAACATTTTCAAAAATTTAGTTCAAGGTGAGGGTTCAAGTCTGCTCTGATGAAATTTAGCTTTTATTGTGCAAAAGAATGTATTCTTTCAGGAAAACATAGCGGCATGGACTATCCTGGCGAAATAAGCATCACCATCAGCCATTAATATAGGTAGTTAGGTTTTTTCAGTAGTAACATTATTTTTCATAAATTTAGTTCAAGGTGAGGGTTCAAGTCTGCTCTAATAAAATCTTGCTATTATTATGCGCAATGAAGTAGACTTTCAGGGAAACATAGTGATATGGACTATACTGACGATATAAGTATCGTAATCAGCCAGTAACCAAGGCACTTTGGTTTTTTCAGTAAAAAAATTTTCAAAAATTTCGTTCAAGGTGAGGGTTCAAGTCTGCTCTGATGAAATTTAGCTTCTATTGTGCAAAACAATGTATTCTTTCAGGGAAACATAGCGCCATGGACTATCCTGACGATATAAGTATCGTAATCAGCCAGTAACCAAGGCACTTTGGTTTTTTCAGTAAGAAAATTTTCAAAAATTTAGTTCAAGGTGAGGGTTCAAGTCTGCTCTGATGAAATTTAGCTTTTATTGTGCAAAAGAATGTATTCTTTCAGGAAAACATAGCGGCATGCACTATCCTGGCGAAATAAGCATCACCATCAGCCATTAATCTAGGTAGTTAGGTTTTTTCAGTAGGAACATTTTCAAAAATTTAGTTCAAGGTGAGGGTTCAAGGCTGCTCTAATAAAATCTTGCTATTATTATGCGCAATAAAGTAAACTTTCAGGGAAACATAGCGGCATGGACTATCCTGACGAAATAAGCATCACCATCAGCCATTAATATAGGTAGTTAGGTTTTTTCAGTAGTAACATTATTTTTCATAAATTTAGTTCAAGGTGAGGGTTCAAGTCTGCTCTGAACATTTTATGCTATTATTATGCGCAATGAAGTAGACTTTTAGAAAAACATAGCGGCATTTACTATCCTGACGATATAAGTATCGTAATCAGCCAGAAACCAAAGTACTTAGGTTTTTTCACTAGTAACATTATTTTTCATAAATTAAGTTCAAGGTGAGGGTTCAAGTCTGCTCTAATAAAATCTTGCTATTATTATGCGCAATGAAGTAGACTTTCAGGGAAACATAGCGCCATGGACTATCCTGACGATATAAGTATCGTAATCAGCCAGTAACCAAGGCACTTTGGTTTTTTCAGTAAGAAAATTTTCATAAATTTAGTTCAAGGTGAGGGTTCAAGTCTGCTCTGAGCATTTTATGCTATTATTATGCGCAATGAAGTAGACTTTTAAAAAAACATAGCGGCATTTACTATCCTGACGATATAAGTATCGTAATCAGCCAGAAACCAAGGTACTTAGGCTTTTTCAGTAGTAACATTATTTTTCATAAATTAAGTTCAAGGTGAGGGTTCAAGTCTGCTCTGATGAAATTTAGCTTTTATTGTGCAAAAGAATGTATTCTTTCAGGGAAACATAGCGGCATGCACTATCCTGGCGAAATAAGCATCACCATCAGCCATTAATCTAGGCACTTTGGTTTTTTCAGTAAGAAAATTTTCAAAAATTTAGTTCAAGGAGGGTTCAAGTCTGCTCTGATGAAATTTAGCTTTTATTGTGCAAAAGAAAGTATTCTTTCAGGGAAACATAGCGGCATGGACTATCCTGGCGATATAAGTATCGTAATCAGCCAGTAACCAAGGTACTTAAGTTTTTTCAGTAGGAACATTATTTTTCATAAATAAAGTTCAAGGTGAGGGTTCAAGTCTGCTCTAATAAAATCTTGCCATTATTATGCACAATGAAGTAGACTTTCAGGGAAACATAGTGCCATGGACTATCCTGACGATATAAGTATCGTAATCAGCCAGTAACCAAGGCACTTTGGTTTTTTCAGTAAGAAAATGTTCAAAAATTTCGTTCAAGGTGAGGGTTCAAGTCTGCTCTGATGAAATTTAGCTTTTATTGTGCAAAAGAATGTATTCTTTCAGGGAAACATAGCGGCATGGACTATCCTGGCGAAATAAGCATCACCATCAGCCATTAATCTAGGTATTTAGGTTTTTTCAGTAGGAACATTTTCAAAAATTTAGTTCAAGGTGAGGGTTCAAGTCTGCTCTGATGAAATTTAGCTTCTATTGTGCAAAAGAATGTATTCTTTCAGGGAAACATAGCGCCATGGACTATCCTGACGACATAAGTATCGTAATCAGCCAGT
This sequence comes from Agonopterix subpropinquella, assembly GCA_922987775.1. Lineage (NCBI taxonomy): Eukaryota > Metazoa > Arthropoda > Insecta > Lepidoptera > Depressariidae > Agonopterix > Agonopterix subpropinquella. Next base: position 4,660,293 of record OV277718.1, on the reverse strand, counting down.
AACCAAGGCACTTTGGTTTTTTCAGTAATAAAATTTTCAAAAATTTAGTTCAAGGTGAGAGTTCAAGTCTGCTCTGATGAAATTTAGCTTTTATTGTGCAAAAGAATGTATTCTTTCAGGAAAACATAGCGGCATGCACTATCCTGGCGAAATAAGCATCACCATCAGCCATTAATCTAGGTAGTTAGGTTTTTTCAGTAGGAACATTTTCAAAAATTTAGTTCAAGGTGAGGGTTCAAGTCTGCTCTAATAAAATCTTGCTATTATTATGCACAATAAAGTAAACTTTCAGGAAAACATAGCGGCATGGACTATCCTGACGAAATAAACATCACCATCAGCCATTAATATAGGTAGTTATGTTTTTTCAGTAGTAACATTATTTTTCATAAATTTAGTTCAAGGTGAGGGTTCAAGTCTGCTCTGAAAATTTTATGCTATTATTATGCGCAATGAAGTAGACTTTTAGAAAAACATAGCGGCATTTACTATCCTGACGATATAAGTATCGTAATCAGCCAGAAACCAAGGTACTTAGGTTTTTTCAGTAGTAACATTATTTTTCATAAATTAAGTTCAAGGTGAGGGTTCAAGTCTGCTCTAATAAAATCTTGCTTTTATTATGCGCAAAGAAGTAGACTTTCAGGAAAACATAGCGCCATGGACTATCCTGACGATATAAGAATCGTAATCAGCCAGTAACCAAGGCAATTTGGTTTTTTCAGTACGAAAATTTTCAAAAATTTAGTTCAAGGTGAGGGTTCAAGTCTGCTCTGATGAAATTTAGCTTTTATTGTGCAAAAGAATGTATTCTTTCAAGGAAACATAGCGGCATGCACGATCCTGGCGAAATAAGCATCACCATCAGCCATTAATCTAGGTAGTTAGGTTTTTTCAGTAGGAACATTTTCAAAAATTTAGTTCAAGGTGAGGGTTCAAGTCTGCTCTGATGAAATTTAGCTTTTATTGTGCAAAAGAATGTATTCTTTCAGGAAAACATAGCGGCATGGACTATCCTGGCGAAATAAGCATCACCATCAGCCATTAATATAGGTAGTTAGGTTTTTTCAGTAGTAACATTATTTTTCATAAATTTAGTTCAAGGTGAGGGTTCAAGTCTGCTCTAATAAAATCTTGCTATTATTATGCGCAATGAAGTAGACTTTCAGGGAAACATAGTGATATGGACTATACTGACGATATAAGTATCGTAATCAGCCAGTAACCAAGGCACTTTGGTTTTTTCAGTAAAAAAATTTTCAAAAATTTCGTTCAAGGTGAGGGTTCAAGTCTGCTCTGATGAAATTTAGCTTCTATTGTGCAAAACAATGTATTCTTTCAGGGAAACATAGCGCCATGGACTATCCTGACGATATAAGTATCGTAATCAGCCAGTAACCAAGGCACTTTGGTTTTTTCAGTAAGAAAATTTTCAAAAATTTAGTTCAAGGTGAGGGTTCAAGTCTGCTCTGATGAAATTTAGCTTTTATTGTGCAAAAGAATGTATTCTTTCAGGAAAACATAGCGGCATGCACTATCCTGGCGAAATAAGCATCACCATCAGCCATTAATCTAGGTAGTTAGGTTTTTTCAGTAGGAACATTTTCAAAAATTTAGTTCAAGGTGAGGGTTCAAGGCTGCTCTAATAAAATCTTGCTATTATTATGCGCAATAAAGTAAACTTTCAGGGAAACATAGCGGCATGGACTATCCTGACGAAATAAGCATCACCATCAGCCATTAATATAGGTAGTTAGGTTTTTTCAGTAGTAACATTATTTTTCATAAATTTAGTTCAAGGTGAGGGTTCAAGTCTGCTCTGAACATTTTATGCTATTATTATGCGCAATGAAGTAGACTTTTAGAAAAACATAGCGGCATTTACTATCCTGACGATATAAGTATCGTAATCAGCCAGAAACCAAAGTACTTAGGTTTTTTCACTAGTAACATTATTTTTCATAAATTAAGTTCAAGGTGAGGGTTCAAGTCTGCTCTAATAAAATCTTGCTATTATTATGCGCAATGAAGTAGACTTTCAGGGAAACATAGCGCCATGGACTATCCTGACGATATAAGTATCGTAATCAGCCAGTAACCAAGGCACTTTGGTTTTTTCAGTAAGAAAATTTTCATAAATTTAGTTCAAGGTGAGGGTTCAAGTCTGCTCTGAGCATTTTATGCTATTATTATGCGCAATGAAGTAGACTTTTAAAAAAACATAGCGGCATTTACTATCCTGACGATATAAGTATCGTAATCAGCCAGAAACCAAGGTACTTAGGCTTTTTCAGTAGTAACATTATTTTTCATAAATTAAGTTCAAGGTGAGGGTTCAAGTCTGCTCTGATGAAATTTAGCTTTTATTGTGCAAAAGAATGTATTCTTTCAGGGAAACATAGCGGCATGCACTATCCTGGCGAAATAAGCATCACCATCAGCCATTAATCTAGGTAGTTAGGTTTTTTCAGTAGGAACATTTTCAAAAATTTAGTTCAAGGTGAGGGTTCAAGTCTGCTCTAATAAAATCTGGCTCTTATTATGTGCAATGAAGTAGACTTTCAGGGAAACATAGCGTCATGGACTATCCTGGCGATTTAAGTATCGTAATCAGCCAGTAACCAAGACACTTAAGTTTTTTCAGTAAGAAAATGTTCAAACATTTAGTTCAAGGTGAGGGTTCAAGTCTGCTCTGATGAAATTTAGCTTTTATTGTGCAAAAGAATGTATTCTTTCAGAAAAACATAGCGCCATGGACTATCCTGGCGATATAAGTATCGTTATAAGCCAATAACGTAGGTACTTAGGTTTTTGCAGTATGAACATTTTCAAAAATTTAGTTCAAGGTGAGGGTTCAAGTCTGCTCTGATGAAATTTAGCTTTTATTGTGCAAAAGAATGTATTCTTTCAGGAAAACATAGCGGCATGCACTATCCTGGCGAAATAAGCATCACCATCAGCCATTAATCTAGGTAGTTAGGTTTTTTCAGTAGGAACATTTTCAAAAATTTAGTTCAAGGTGAGGGTTCAAGTCTGCTCTAATAAAATCTTGCTATTATTATGCGCAATAAAGTAAACTTTCAGGAAAACATAGCGGCATGCACTATCCTGGCGAAATAAGCATCACCATCAGCCATTAATCTAGGTAGTTAGGTTTTTTCAGTAGGAACATTTTCAAAAATTTAGTTCAAGGTGAGGGTTCAAGTCTCTTCTGATGAAATTTAGCTTTTATTGTGCAAAAGAATGTATTCTTTCAGGGAAACATAGCGGCATGCACTATCCTGGCGAAATAAGCATCACCATCAGCCATTAATCTAGGTAGTTAGGTTTTTTCAGTAGTAACATTATTTTTCATTTTAGTTCAAGGTGAGGGTTCAAGTCTGCTCTGAACATTTTATGCTATTATTATGCGCAATAAAGTAAACTTTCAGGAAAACATAGCGGCATTTACTATCCTTACGATATAAGTATCGCAATCAGCCAGAAACCAAGGTACTTAGGTTTTTTCAGTAGTAACATTATTTTTCATAAATTAAGTTCAAGGTGAGGGTTCAAGTCTGCTGTAATAAAATCTTGCTATTATTATGCGCAATGAGGTAGACTTTCAGAAAAACATAGCGGCATTTACTATCCTGACGATATAAGTATCGTAATCAGCCAGAAACCAAGGTACTTAGGTTTTTTCAGTAGTAACATTATCTTTCATAAATTAAGTTCAAGGTGAGGGTTCAAGTCTGTTCTAATAAAATCTTGCTATTATTATGCGCAATGAAGTAGACTTTTGAGAAAACATAGCAGCATTTACTATCCTGACGATATAAGTATCGTAATCTGCCAGAAACCAAGGTACTTAGGTTTTTTTCAGTAGTAACATTATTTTTCACAAATTTAGTTCACGGTGAGGGTTCAAGTCTGCTCTAATAAAATCTTGCTCTTATTCCTGAAAGAATGCATTCTTTTGCACAATAAAAGCTAAATTTCATCAGAGCAGACTTGAACCCTCACCTTGAACTAAATTTTTGAAAATGTTCCTACTGAAAAAACCTAACTACCTATATTAATGGCTGATGGTGATGCTTATTTCGCCAGGATAGTCCATGCCGCTATGTTTTCCTGCAAGAATACATTCTTTTGCACAATAAAAGCTAAATTTCATCAGAGCAGACTTGAACCCTCACCTTGAACTAAATTTTTGAAAATGTTCCTACTGAAAAAACCTAACTACCTAGATTAATGGCTGATGGTGATGCTTATTTCGCCAGGATAGTGCATGCCACTATGTTTCCTTGAAAGAATACATTCTTTTCCACAATAAAAGCTAAATTTTATCAGAGCAGACTTGAACCCTCACCTTGAACTAAATTTTTGAAAATTTTCTTACTGAAAAAACCAAAGTGTTTGGTTACTGGCTGATTACGATACTTATATCGTCAGGATAGTCCATGGCGCTATGTTTCCCTGAAAGTCTACTTCATTGCGCATAATAATAGCAAGATTTTATTAGAGCAGACTTGAACCCTCACCTTGAACTTAATTTATGAAAAATAATGTTACTACTGAAAAAACCTAAGTACCTTGGTTTCTGGCTGATTACGATACTTATATCGTCAGGATAGTAAATGCCGCTATGTTTTTCTAAAAGTCTACTTCATTGCGCATAATAATAGCAAGATTTTATTAGAGCAGACTTGAACCCTCACCTTGAACTAAATTTATGAAAAATAATGTTACTACTGAAAAAACCAAACTACCTATATTAATGGCTGATGGTGATGCTTATTTCGCCAGGATAGTCCATGCCGCTATGTTTCCCTGAAAGAATACTTTCTTTTGCACAATAGAAGCTAAATTTCAACAGAGCAGACTTGAACCCTCACCTTGAACGAAATTTTTGAAAATTTTTTTACTGAAAAAACCAAAGTGCCTTGGTTACTGGCTGATTACGATACTTATATCGTCAGGATAGTCGATGGCACTATGTTTCCCTGAAAGTCTACTTCATTGCGCATAATAATAGCAAGATTTTATTAGAGCAGACTTGAACCCTCACCTTGAACTTAATTTATGAAAAATAATGTTACTACTGAAAAAACCTAACTACCTATATTAATGGCTGATGGTGATGCTTATTTCGCCAGGATAGTCCATGCCGCTATGTTTTCCTGAAAGAATACATTCTTTTGCACAATAAAAGCTAAATTTCATCAGAGCAGACTTGAACCCTCACCTTGAACTAAATTTTTGAAAATGTTCCTACTGAAAAAACCTAACTACCTAGATTAATGGCTGATGGTGATGCTTATTTCGCCAGGATAGTGCATGCCGCTATGTTTCCTTGAAAGAATACATTCTTTTGCACAATAAAAGCTAAATTTCATCAGAGCAGACTTGAACCCTCACCTTGAACTAAATTTTTGAAAATTTTCGTACTGATAAAACCAAATTGCCTTGGTTACTGGCTGATTACGATTCTTATATCGTCAGGATAGTCCATGGCGCTATGTTTCCCTGAAAGTCTACTTCATTGCGCATAATAATAGCAAGATTTTATTAGAGCAGACTTGAACCCTCACCTTGAACTTAATTTATGAAAAATAATGTTACTACTGAAAAAACCTAAGTACCTTGGTTTCTGGCTGATTACGATACTTATATCGTCAGGATAGTAAATGCCGCTATGTTTTTCTAAAAGTCTACTTCATTGCGTATAATAATAGCATAAAATGCTCAGAGCAGACTTGAACCCTCACCTTGAACTAAATTTATGAAAATTTTCTTACTGAAAAAACCAAAGTGCCTTGGTTACTGGCTGATTACGATACTTATATCGTCAGGATAGTCCATGGCGCTATGTTTCCCTGAAAGTTTACTTTATTGCGCATAATAATAGCAAGATTTTATTAGAGCAGACTTGAACCCTCACCTTGAACTAAATTTTTGAAAATGTTCCTACTGAAAAAACCTAACTACCTAGATTAATGGCTGATTACGATACTTATATCGTCAGGATAGTCCATGCCGCTATGTTTCCTTGAAAGAATACATTCTTTTGCACAATAAAAGCTAAATTTCATCAGAGCAGACTTGAACCCTCACCTTGAACTAAATTTATGAAAAATAATGTTACTACTGAAAAAACCAAACTACCTATATTAATGGCTGATGGTGATGCTTATTTCGCCAGGATAGTCCATGCCGCTATGTTTCCCTGAAAGAATACTTTCTTTTGCACAATAGAAGCTAAATTTCAACAGAGCAGACTTGAACCCTCACATTGAACGAAATTTTTGAAAATTTTTTTACTGAAAAAACCAAAGTACCTTGGTTTCTGGCTGATTACGATACTTATATCGTCAGGATAGTAAATGCCGCTATGTTTTTCTGAAAGTCTGCTTCATTGCGCATAATAAAAGCATAAGGTGATCAGAGCAGACTTGAACCCTCACCTTGAACTTAATTTATGAAAAATAATGTTCCTACTGAAAAAACTTAAGTACCTTGGTTACTGGCTGATTACGATACTTATATCGCCAGGATAGTCCATGCCGCTATGTTTCCCTAAAAGAATACATTCTATTGCACAATAAAAGCTAAATTTCATCAGAGCAGACTTGAACCCTCACCTTGAACTAAATTTTTGAAAATGTTCATACTGCAAAAACCTAAGTACCTACGTTATTGGCTTATAACGATACTTATATCGCCAGAATAGTCCATGGCGCTATGTTTTTCTGAAAGAATACATTCTTTTGCACAATAAAAGCTAAATTTCATCAGAGCAGACTTGAACCCTCACCTTGAACTAAATGTTTGAACATTTTCTTACTGAAAAAACTTAAGTGTCTTGGTTACTGGCTGATTACGATACTTAAATCGCCAGGATAGTCCATGACGCTATGTTTCCCTGAAAGTCTACTTCATTGCACATAATAAGAGCCAGATTTTATTAGAGCAGACTTGAACCCTCACCTTGAACTAAATTTTTGAAAATGTTCCTACTGAAAAAACCTAACTACCTAGATTAATGGCTGATGGTGATGCTTATTTCGCCAGGATAGTGCATGCCGCTATGTTTCCCTGAAAGAATACATTCTTTTGCACAATAAAAGCTAAATTTCATCAGAGCAGACTTGAACCCTCACCTTGAACTAAATTTTTGAAAATTTTCTGACTGAAAAAACCTAAGTGCCTTGGTTACTGGCTGATTACGATACTTATATCGTCAGGATAGTCCATGGCGCTATGTTTTTCTGAAAGTCTACTTCATTGCGCATAAAAATAGCAAGATTTTATTAGAGCAGACTTGAACCCTCACCTTTAACTTAATTTATGAAAAATAATGTTACTACTGAAAAAACCTAAGTACCTTGGTTTCTGGCTGATTACGATACTTATATCGTCAGGATAGTAAATGCCGCTATGTTTTTCTAAAAGTCTGCTTCATTGCGCATAATAAAAGCATAAGGTGATCAGAGCAGACTTGAACCCTCACCTTGAACTTAATTTATGAAAAATAATGTTCCTACTGAAAAAACTTAAGTACCTTGGTTACTGGCTGATTACGATACTTATATCGCCAGGATAGTCCATGCCGCTATGTTTCCCTAAAAGAATACATTCTATTGCACAATAAAAGCTAAATTTCATCAGAGCAGACTTGAACCCTCACCTTGAACTAAATTTTTGAAAATGTTCATACTGCAAAAACCTAAGTACCTACGTTATTGGCTTATAACGATACTTATATCGCCAGGATAGTCCATGGCGCTATGTTTTTCTGAAAGAATACATTCTTTTGCACAATAAAAGCTAAATTTCATCAGAGCAGACTTGAACCCTCACCTTGAACTAAATTTTTGAAAATTTTCTTACTGAAAAAACCTCAGTGCCTTGGTTACTGGCTGATTACGATACTTATATCGTCAGGATAGTCCATGGCGCTATGTTTCTCTGAAAGTCTACTTCATTGCGCATAAAAATAGCAAGATTTTATTAGAGCAGACTTGAACCCTCACCTTGAACTTAATTTATGAAAAATAATGTTACTACTGAAAAAACCTAAGTACCTTGGTTTCTGGCTGATTACGATACTTATATCGTCAGGATAGTAAATGCCGCTATGTTTTTCTGAAAGTCTACTTCATTGCGCATAATAATAGCATAAGGTGATCAGAGCAGACTTGAACCCTCACCTTGAACTAAATTTTTGAAAATGATCCTACTGAAAAAATATAACTACCTATATTAATGGCTGATGGTGATGCTTATTTCGCCAGGATAGTCCATGCCGCTATGTTTCCCTGAAAGAATACATTATTTTGCACAATAAAAGCTAAATTTCATCAGAGCAGACTTGAACCCTCAACTTGAACTAAATTTTTGAAAATTTTCTTACTGAAAAAACCTCAGTGCCTTGGTTACTGGCTGATTACGATACTTATATCGTCAGGATAGTCCATGGCGCTATGTTTCTCTGAAAGTCTACTTCATTGCGCATAAAAATAGCAAGATTTTATTAGAGCAGACTTGAACCCTCACCTTGAACTTAATTTATGAAAAATAATGTTACTACTGAAAAAACCTAAGTACCTTGGTTTCTGGCTGATTACGATACTTATATCGTCAGGATAGTAAATGCCGCTATGTTTTTCTGAAAGTCTACTTCATTGCGCATAATAAAAGCATAAGGTGATCAGAGCAGACTTGAACCCTCACCTTGAACTTAATTTATGAAAAATAATGTTCCTACTGAAAAAACTTAAGTACCTTGGTTACTGGCTGATTACTATACTTATATCGCCAGGATAGTCCATGCCGCTATGTTTCCCTAAAAGAATACATTCTATTGCACAATAAAAGCTAAATTTCATCAGAGCAGACTAGAACCCTCACCTTGAACTAAATTTTTGAAAATGTTCATACTGCAAGAACCTAAGTACCTACGTTATTGGCTTATAACGATACTTATATCGCCAGGATAGTCCATGGCGCTATGTTTTTCTGAAAGAATACATTCTTTTGCACAATAAAAGCTAAACTTCATCAGAGCAGACTTGAACCCTCACCTTGAACTAAATGTTTGAAAATTTTCTTACTGAAAAAACTTAAGTGTCTTGGTTACTGGCTGATTACGATACTTAAATCGCCAGGATAGTCCATGACGCTATGTTTCCCTGAAAGTCTACTTCATTGCACATAATAAGAGCCAGATTTTATTAGAGCAGACTTGAACCCTCACCTTGAACTAAATTTTTGAAAATGTTCCTACTGAAAAAACCTAACTACCTAGATTAATGGCTGATGGTGATGCTTATTTCGCCAGGATAGTGCATGCCGCTATGTTTCCCTGAAAGAATACATTCTTTTGCACAATAAAAGCTAAATTTCATCAGAGCAGACTTGAACCCTCACCTTGAACTAAATTTTTGAAAATTTTCTGACTGAAAAAACCTAAGTGCCTTGGTTACTGGCTGATTACGATACTTATATCATCAGGATAGTCCATGGCGCTATGTTTCCCTGAAAGTCTACTTCATTGCGCATAATAAGAGCCAGATTTTATTAGAGCAGACTTGAACCCTCACCTTGAACTAAATTTTTGAAAATGATCCTACTGAAAAAATATAACTACCTATATTAATGGCTGATGGTGATGCTTATTTCGCCAGGATAGTCCATGCCGCTATGTTTCCCTGAAAGAATACATTCTTTTGCACAATAAAAGCTAAATTTCATCAGAGCAGACTTGAACCCTCACCTTGAACTAAATGTTTGAAAATTTTCTTACTGAAAAAACTTAAGTGTCTTGGTTACTGGCTGATTACGATACTTAAATCGCCAGGATAGTCCATGACGCTATGTTTCCCTGAAAGTCTACTTCATTGCACATAATAAGAGCCAGATTTTATTAGAGCAGACTTGAACCCTCACCTTGAACTAAATTTTTGAAAATGATCCTACTGAAAAAATATAACTACCTATATTAATGGCTGATGGTGATGCTTATTTCGCCAGGATAGTCCATGCCGCTATGTTTCCCTGAAAGAATACATTCTTTTGCACAATAAAAGCTAAATTTCATCAGAGCAGACTTGAACCCTCACCTTGAACTAAATGTTTGAAAATTTTCTTACTGAAAAAACTTAAGTGTCTTGGTTACTGGCTGATTACGATACTTAAATCGCCAGGATAGTCCATGACGCTATGTTTCCCTGAAAGTCTACTTCATTGCACATAATATGAGCCAGATTTTATTAGAGCAGACTTGAACCCTCAACTTGAACTAAATTTTTGAAAATTTTCTTACTGAAAAAACCTCAGTGCCTTGGTTACTGGCTGATTACGATACTTATATCGTCAGGATAGTCCATGGCGCTATGTTTCTCTGAAAGTCTACTTCATTGCGCATAAAAATAGCAAGATTTTATTAGAGCAGACTTGAACCCTCACCTTGAACTTAATTTATGAAAAATAATGTTACTACTGAAAAAACCTAAGTACCTTGGTTTCTGGCTGATTACGATACTTATATCGTCAGGATAGTAAATGCCGCTATGTTTTTCTGAAAGTCTACTTCATTGCGCATAATAAAAGCATAAGGTGATCAGAGCAGACTTGAACCCTCACCTTGAACTTAATTTATGAAAAATAATGTTCCTACTGAAAAAACTTAAGTACCTTGGTTACTGGCTGATTACTATACTTATATCGCCAGGATAGTCCATGCCGCTATGTTTCCCTAAAAGAATACATTCTATTGCACAATAAAAGCTAAATTTCATCAGAGCAGACTAGAACCCTCACCTTGAACTAAATTTTTGAAAATGTTCATACTGCAAGAACCTAAGTACCTACGTTATTGGCTTATAACGATACTTATATCGCCAGGATAGTCCATGGCGCTATGTTTTTCTGAAAGAATACATTCTTTTGCACAATAAATGCTAAACTTCATCAGAGCAGACTTGAACCCTCACCTTGAACTAAATGTTTGAAAATTTTCTTACTGAAAAAACTTAAGTGTCTTGGTTACTGGCTGATTACGATACTTAAATCGCCAGGATAGTCCATGACGCTATGTTTCCCTGAAAGTCTACTTCATTGCACATAATAAGAGCCAGATTTTATTAGAGCAGACTTGAACCCTCACCTTGAACTAAATTTTTGAAAATGTTCCTACTGAAAAAACCTAACTACCTAGATTAATGGCTGATGGTGATGCTTATTTCGCCAGGATAGTGCATGCCGCTATGTTTCCCTGAAAGAATACATTCTTTTGCACAATAAAAGCTAAATTTCATCAGAGCAGACTTGAACCCTCACCTTGAACTAAATTTTTGAAAATTTTCTGACTGAAAAAACCTAAGTGCCTTGGTTACTGGCTGATTACGATACTTATATCATCAGGATAGTCCATGGCGCTATGTTTCCCTGAAAGTCTACTTCATTGCGCATAATAAGAGCCAGATTTTATTAGAGCAGACTTGAACCCTCACCTTGAACTAAATTTTTGAAAATGATCCTACTGAAAAAATATAACTACCTATATTAATGGCTGATGGTGATGCTAATTTCGCCAGGATAGTCCATGCCGCTATGTTTCCCTGAAAGAATACATTCTTTTGCACAATAAAAGCTAAATTTCATCAGAGCAGACTTGAACCCTCACCTTGAACTAAATTTTTGAAAATGTTCATACTGCAAAAACCTAAGTACCTACGTTATTGGCTTATAACGATACTTATATCGCCAGGATAGTCCATGTCGCTATGTTTTTCTGAAAGAATACATTCTTTTGCACAATAAAAGCTAAATTTCATCAGAGCAGACTTGATCCCTCACCTTGAACTAAATGTTTGAAAATTTTCTTACTGAAAAAACCAAAGTGCCTTGGTTACTTGCTGATTACGATACTTATATCTTCAGGATAGTCTATGGCTCTATGTTCCCCTGAAAGTCTACTTCATTGCGCATAATAATAGCAAGATTTTATTAGAGCAGACTTGAACCCTCACCTTGAACTTAATTTATGAAAAATAATGTTACTACTGAAAAAACCTAAGTACCTTGGTTTCTGGCTGATTACGATACTTATATCGTCAGGATAGTAAATGCCGCTATGTTTTTCTAAAAGTCTACTTCATTGCGCATAATAATAGCAAGATTTTATTAGAGCAGACTTGAACCCTCACCTTGAACTAAATTTATGAAAAATAATGTTACTACTGAAAAAACCTAACTACCTATATTAATGGCTGATGGTGATGCTTATTTCGCCAGGATAGTCCATGCCGCTATGTTTCCCTGAAAGAATACATTCTTTTGCACAATAAAAGCTAAATTTCATCAGAGCAGACTTGAACCCTCACCTTGAACTAAATGTTTGAAAATTTTCTAACTGAAAAAACCTCAGTGCCTTGGTTACTGGCTGATTACGATACTTATATCGTCAGGATAGTCCATGGCGCTATGTTTCCCTGAAAGTCTACTTCATTGCGCATAAAAATAGCAAGATTTTATTAGAGCAGACTTGAACCCTCACCTTGAACTTAATTTATGAAAAATAATGTTACTACTGAAAAAACCTAAGTACCTTGGTTTCTGGCTGATTACGATACTTATATCGTCAGGATAGTAAATGCCGCTATGTTTTTCTGAAAGTCTACTTCATTGCGCATAATAATAGCATAAGGTGATCAGAGCAGACTTGAACCCTCACCTTGAACTAAATTTTTGAAAATGATCCTACTGAAAAAATATAACTACCTATATTAATGGCTGATGGTGATGCTTATTTCGCCAGGATAGTCCATGCCGCTATGTTTCCCTGAAAGAATACATTATTTTGCACAATAAAAGCTAAATTTCATCAGAGCAGACTTGAACCCTCAACTTGAACTAAATTTTTGAAAATTTTCTTACTGAAAAAACCTCAGTGCCTTGGTTACTGGCTGATTACGATACTTATATCGTCAGGATAGTCCATGGCGCTATGTTTCTCTGAAAGTCTACTTCATTGCGCATAAAAATAGCAAGATTTTATTAGAGCAGACTTGAACCCTCACCTTGAACTTAATTTATGAAAAATAATGTTACTACTGAAAAAACCTAAGTACCTTGGTTTCTGGCTGATTACGATACTTATATCGTCAGGATAGTAAATGCCGCTATGTTTTTCTGAAAGTCTACTTCATTGCGCATAATAAAAGCATAAGGTGATCAGAGCAGACTTGAACCCTCACCTTGAACTTAATTTATGAAAAATAATGTTCCTACTGAAAAAACTTAAGTACCTTGGTTACTGGCTGATTACTATACTTATATCGCCAGGATAGTCCATGCCGCTATGTTTCCCTAAAAGAATACATTCTATTGCACAATAAAAGCTAAATTTCATCAGAGCAGACTAGAACCCTCACCTTGAACTAAATTTTTGAAAATGTTCATACTGCAAGAACCTAAGTACCTACGTTATTGGCTTATAACGATACTTATATCGCCAGGATAGTCCATGGCGCTATGTTTTTCTGAAAGAATACATTCTTTTGCACAATAAAAGCTAAACTTCATCAGAGCAGACTTGAACCCTCACCTTGAACTAAATGTTTGAAAATTTTCTTACTGAAAAAACTTAAGTGTCTTGGTTACTGGCTGATTACGATACTTAAATCGCCAGGATAGTCCATGACGCTATGTTTCCCTGAAAGTCTACTTCATTGCACATAATAAGAGCCAGATTTTATTAGAGCAGACTTGAACCCTCACCTTGAACTAAATTTTTGAAAATGTTCCTACTGAAAAAACCTAACTACCTAGATTAATGGCTGATGGTGATGCTTATTTCGCCAGGATAGTGCATGCCGCTATGTTTCCCTGAAAGAATACATTCTTTTGCACAATAAAAGCTAAATTTCATCAGAGCAGACTTGAACCCTCACCTTGAACTAAATTTTTGAAAATTTTCTGACTGAAAAAACCTAAGTGCCTTGGTTACTGGCTGATTACGATACTTATATCATCAGGATAGTCCATGGCGCTATGTTTCCCTGAAAGTCTACTTCATTGCGCATAATAAGAGCCAGATTTTATTAGAGCAGACTTGAACCCTCACCTTGAACTAAATTTTTGAAAATGATCCTACTGAAAAAATATAACTACCTATATTAATGGCTGATGGTGATGCTTATTTCGCCAGGATAGTCCATGCCGCTATGTTTCCCTGAAAGAATACATTCTTTTGCACAATAAAAGCTAAATTTCATCAGAGCAGACTTGAACCCTCACCTTGAACTAAATGTTTGAAAATTTTCTTACTGAAAAAACTTAAGTGTCTTGGTTACTGGCTGATTACGATACTTAAATCGCCAGGATAGTCCATGACGCTATGTTTCCCTGAAAGTCTACTTCATTGCACATAATAAGAGCCAGATTTTATTAGAGCAGACTTGAACCCTCACCTTGAACTAAATTTTTGAAAATGATCCTACTGAAAAAATATAACTACCTATATTAATGGCTGATGGTGATGCTTATTTCGCCAGGATAGTCCATGCCGCTATGTTTCCCTGAAAGAATACATTCTTTTGCACAATAAAAGCTAAATTTCATCAGAGCAGACTTGAACCCTCACCTTGAACTAAATGTTTGAAAATTTTCTTACTGAAAAAACTTAAGTGTCTTGGTTACTGGCTGATTACGATACTTAAATCGCCAGGATAGTCCATGACGCTATGTTTCCCTGAAAGTCTACTTCATTGCACATAATATGAGCCAGATTTTATTAGAGCAGACTTGAACCCTCAACTTGAACTAAATTTTTGAAAATTTTCTTACTGAAAAAACCTCAGTGCCTTGGTTACTGGCTGATTACGATACTTATATCGTCAGGATAGTCCATGGCGCTATGTTTCTCTGAAAGTCTACTTCATTGCGCATAAAAATAGCAAGATTTTATTAGAGCAGACTTGAACCCTCACCTTGAACTTAATTTATGAAAAATAATGTTACTACTGAAAAAACCTAAGTACCTTGGTTTCTGGCTGATTACGATACTTATATCGTCAGGATAGTAAATGCCGCTATGTTTTTCTGAAAGTCTACTTCATTGCGCATAATAAAAGCATAAGGTGATCAGAGCAGACTTGAACCCTCACCTTGAACTTAATTTATGAAAAATAATGTTCCTACTGAAAAAACTTAAGTACCTTGGTTACTGGCTGATTACTATACTTATATCGCCAGGATAGTCCATGCCGCTATGTTTCCCTAAAAGAATACATTCTATTGCACAATAAAAGCTAAATTTCATCAGAGCAGACTAGAACCCTCACCTTGAACTAAATTTTTGAAAATGTTCATACTGCAAGAACCTAAGTACCTACGTTATTGGCTTATAACGATACTTATATCGCCAGGATAGTCCATGGCGCTATGTTTTTCTGAAAGAATACATTCTTTTGCACAATAAATGCTAAACTTCATCAGAGCAGACTTGAACCCTCACCTTGAACTAAATGTTTGAAAATTTTCTTACTGAAAAAACTTAAGTGTCTTGGTTACTGGCTGATTACGATACTTAAATCGCCAGGATAGTCCATGACGCTATGTTTCCCTGAAAGTCTACTTCATTGCACATAATAAGAGCCAGATTTTATTAGAGCAGACTTGAACCCTCACCTTGAACTAAATTTTTGAAAATGTTCCTACTGAAAAAACCTAACTACCTAGATTAATGGCTGATGGTGATGCTTATTTCGCCGGGATAGTGCATGCCGCTATGTTTCCCTGAAAGAATACATTCTTTTGCACAATAAAAGCTAAATTTCATCAGAGCAGACTTGAACCCTCACCTTGAACTAAATTTTTGAAAATTTTCTGACTGAAAAAACCTAAGTGCCTTGGTTACTGGCTGATTACGATACTTATATCATCAGGATAGTCCATGGCGCTATGTTTCCCTGAAAGTCTACTTCATTGCGCATAATAAGAGCCAGATTTTATTAGAGCAGACTTGAACCCTCACCTTGAACTAAATTTTTGAAAATGATCCTACTGAAAAAATATAACTACCTATATTAATGGCTGATGGTGATGCTAATTTCGCCAGGATAGTCCATGCCGCTATGTTTCCCTGAAAGAATACATTCTTTTGCACAATAAAAGCTAAATTTCATCAGAGCAGACTTGAACCCTCACCTTGAACTAAATTTTTGAAAATGTTCATACTGCAAAAACCTAAGTACCTACGTTATTGGCTTATAACGATACTTATATCGCCAGGATAGTCCATGTCGCTATGTTTTTCTGAAAGAATACATTCTTTTGCACAATAAAAGCTAAATTTCATCAGAGCAGACTTGATCCCTCACCTTGAACTAAATGTTTGAAAATTTTCTTACTGAAAAAACCAAAGTGCCTTGGTTACTTGCTGATTACGATACTTATATCTTCAGGATAGTCTATGGCTCTATGTTCCCCTGAAAGTCTACTTCATTGCGCATAATAATAGCAAGATTTTATTAGAGCAGACTTGAACCCTCACCTTGAACTTAATTTATGAAAAATAATGTTACTACTGAAAAAACCTAAGTACCTTGGTTTCTGGCTGATTACGATACTTATATCGTCAGGATAGTAAATGCCGCTATGTTTTTCTAAAAGTCTACTTCATTGCGCATAATAATAGCAAGATTTTATTAGAGCAGACTTGAACCCTCACCTTGAACTAAATTTATGAAAAATAATGTTACTACTGAAAAAACCTAACTACCTATATTAATGGCTGATGGTGATGCTTATTTCGCCAGGATAGTCCATGCCGCTATGTTTCCCTGAAAGAATACATTCTTTTGCACAATAAAAGCTAAATTTCATCAGAGCAGACTTGAACCCTCACCTTGAACTAAATTTATGAAAAATAATGTTACTATTGAAAAAACCTAACTACCTATATTAATGGCTGATGGTGATGCTTATTTCGCCAGGATAGTCCATGCCGCTATGTTTTCCTGCAAGAATACATTCTTTTGCACAATAAAAGCTAAATTTCATCAGAGCAGACTTGAACCCTCACCTTGAACTAAATTTTTGAAAATGTTCCTACTGAAAAAACCTAAATACCTAGATTAATGGCTGATGGTGATGCTTATTTCGCCAGGATAGTCCATGCCGCTATGTTTCCCTGAAAGAATACATTCTTTTGCACAATAAAAGCTAAATTTCATCAGAGCAGACTTGAACCCTCACCTTGAACGAAATTTTTGAAAATTTTCTTACTGAAAAAACCAAAGTGCCTTGGTTACTGGCTGATTACGATACTTATATCGTCAGGATAGTCCATGGCACTATGTTTCCCTGAAAGTCTACTTCATTGTGCATAATAATAGCAAGATTTTATTAGAGCAGACTTGAACCCTCACCTTGAACTTAATTTATGAAAAATAATGTTACTACTGAAAAAACCTAAGTACCTTGGTTTCTGGCTGATTACGATTCTTATATCGTCAGGATAGTCCATGGCGCTATGTTTCCCTGAAAGTTTACTTCATTGCGCATAATAAAAGCAAGATTTTATTAGAGCAGACTTGAACCCTCACCTTGAACTTAATTTATGAAAAATAATGTTCCTACTGAAAAACTTAAGTACCTTGGTTACTGGCTGATTACGATACTTATATCGCCAGGATAGTCCATGCCGCTATGTTTCCCTAAAAGAATACATTCTTTTGCACAATAAAAGCTAAATTTCATCAGAGCAGACTTGATCCCTCACCTTGAACTAAATGTTTGAAAATTTTCTTACTGAAAAAACCAAAGTGCCTTGGTTACTTGCTGATTACGATACTTATATCTTCAGGATAGTCTATGGCTCTATGTTCCCCTGAAAGTCTACTTCATTGCGCATAATAATAGCAAGATTTTATTAGAGCAGACTTGAACCCTCACCTTGAACTTAATTTATGAAAAATAATGTTACTACTGAAAAAACCTAAGTACCTTGGTTTCTGGCTGATTACGATACTTATATCGTCAGGATAGTAAATGCCGCTATGTTTTTCTAAAAGTCTACTTCATTGCGCATAATAATAGCAAGATTTTATTAGAGCAGACTTGAACCCTCACCTTGAACTAAATTTATGAAAAATAATGTTACTACTGAAAAAACCTAACTACCTATATTAATGGCTGATGGTGATGCTTATTTCGCCAGGATAGTCCATGCCGCTATGTTTCCCTGAAAGAATACATTCTTTTGCACAATAAAAGCTAAATTTCATCAGAGCAGACTTGAACCCTCACCTTGAACTAAATTTATGAAAAATAATGTTACTATTGAAAAAACCTAACTACCTATATTAATGGCTGATGGTGATGCTTATTTCGCCAGGATAGTCCATGCCGCTATGTTTTCCTGCAAGAATACATTCTTTTGCACAATAAAAGCTAAATTTCATCAGAGCAGACTTGAACCCTCACCTTGAACTAAATTTTTGAAAATGTTCCTACTGAAAAAACCTAACTACCTAGATTAATGGCTGATGGTGATGCTTATTTCGCCAGGATAGTGCATGCCACTATGTTTCCTTGAAAGAATACATTCTTTTCCACAATAAAAGCTAAATTTTATCAGAGCAGACTTGAACCCTCACCTTGAACTAAATTTTTGAAAATTTTCTTACTGAAAAAACCAAAGTGCCTTGGTTACTGGCTGATTACGATACTTATATCGTCAGGATAGTCCATGGCGCTATGTTTCCCTGAAAGTCTACTTCATTGCGCATAATAATAGCAAGATTTTATTAGAGCAGACTTGAACCCTCACCTTGAACTTAATTTATGAAAAATAATGTTACTACTGAAAAAACCTAAGTACCTTGGTTTCTGGCTGATTACGATACTTATATCGTCAGGATAGTAAATGCCGCTATGTTTTTCTAAAAATCTACTTCATTGCGCATAATAATAGCAAGATTTTATTAGAGCAGACTTGAACCCTCACCTTGAACTAAATTTATGAAAAATAATGTTACTACTGAAAAAACCAAACTACCTATATTAATGGCTGATAGTGATGCTTATTTCGCCAGGATAGTCCATGCCGCTATGTTTCCCTGAAAGAATACTTTCTTTTGCACAATAGAAGCTAAATTTCAACAGAGCAGACTTGAACCCTCACCTTGAACGAAATTTTTGAAAATTTTTTTACTGAAAAAACCAAAGTGCCTTGGTTACTGGCTGATTACGATACTTATATCGTCAGGATAGTCCATGGCACTATGTTTCCCTGAAAGTCTACTTCATTGCGCATAATAATAGCAAGATTTTATTAGAGCAGACTTGAACCCTCACCTTGAACTTAATTTATGAAAAATAATGTTACTACTGAAAAAACCTAACTACCTATATTAATGGCTGATGGTGATGCTTATTTCGCCAGGATAGTCCATGCCGCTATGTTTTCCTGAAAGAATACATTCTTTTGCACAATAAAAGCTAAATTTCATCAGAGCAGACTTGAACCCTCACCTTGAACTAAATTTTTGAAAATGTTCCTACTGAAAAAACCTAACTACCTAGATTAATGGCTGATGGTGATGCTTATTTCGCCAGGATAGTGCATGCCGCTATGTTTCCTTGAAAGAATACATTCTTTTGCACAATAAAAGCTAAATTTCATCAGAGCAGACTTGAACCCTCACCTTGAACTAAATTTTTGAAAATGTTCCTACTGAAAAAACCTAACTACCTAGATTAATGGCTGATGGTGATGCTTATTTCGCCAGGATAGTGCATGCCGCTATGTTTCCTTGAAAGAATACATTCTTTTCCACAATAAAAGCTAAATTTTATCAGAGCAGACTTGAACCCTCACCTTGAACTAAATTTTTGAAAATTTTCTTACTGAAAAAACCAAAGTGCCTTGGTTACTGGCTGATTACGATACTTATATCGTCAGGATAGTCCATGGCGCTATGTTTCCCTGAAAGTCTACTTCATTGCGCATAATAATAGCAAGATTTTATTAGAGCAGACTTGAACCCTCACCTTGAACTTAATTTATGAAAAATAATGTTACTACTGAAAAAACCTAAGTACCTTGGTTTCTGGCTGATTACGATACTTATATCGTCAGGATAGTAAATGCCGCTATGTTTTTCTAAAAATCTACTTCATTGCGCATAATAATAGCAAGATTTTATTAGAGCAGACTTGAACCCTCACCTTGAACTAAATTTATGAAAAATAATGTTACTACTGAAAAAACCAAACTACCTATATTAATGGCTGATAGTGATGCTTATTTCGCCAGGATAGTCCATGCCGCTATGTTTCCCTGAAAGAATACTTTCTTTTGCACAATAGAAGCTAAATTTCAACAGAGCAGACTTGAACCCTCACCTTGAACGAAATTTTTGAAAATTTTTTTACTGAAAAAACCAAAGTGCCTTGGTTACTGGCTGATTACGATACTTATATCGTCAGGATAGTCCATGGCACTATGTTTCCCTGAAAGTCTACTTCATTGCGCATAATAATAGCAAGATTTTATTAGAGCAGACTTGAACCCTCACCTTGAACTTAATTTATGAAAAATAATGTTACTACTGAAAAAACCTAACTACCTATATTAATGGCTGATGGTGATGCTTATTTCGCCAGGATAGTCCATGCCGCTATGTTTTCCTGAAAGAATACATTCTTTTGCACAATAAAAGCTAAATTTCATCAGAGCAGACTTGAACCCTCACCTTGAACTAAATTTTTGAAAATGTTCCTACTGAAAAAACCTAACTACCTAGATTAATGGCTGATGGTGATGCTTATTTCGCCAGGATAGTGCATGCCGCTATGTTTCCTTGAAAGAATACATTCTTTTGCACAATAAAAGCTAAATTTCATCAGAGCAGACTTGAACCCTCACCTTGAACTAAATTTTTGAAAATTTTCGTACTGAAAAAACCAAATTGCCTTGGTTACTGGCTGATTACGATTCTTATATCGTCAGGATAGTCCATGGCGCTATGTTTCCCTGAAAGTCTACTTCATTGCGCATAATAATAGCAAGATTTTATTAGAGCAGACTTGAACCCTCACCTTGAACTTAATTTATGAAAAATAATGTTACTACTGAAAAAACCTAAGTACCTTGGTTTCTGGCTGATTACGATACTTATATCGTCAGGATAGTAAATGCCGCTATGTTTTTCTAAAAGTCTACTTCATTGCGTATAATAATAGCATAAAATGCTCAGAGCAGACTTGAACCCTCACCTTGAACTAAATTTATGAAAATTTTCTTACTGAAAAAACCAAAGTGCCTTGGTTACTGGCTGATTACGATACTTATATCGTCAGGATAGTCCATGGCGCTATGTTTCCCTGAAAGTTTACTTTATTGCGCATAATAATAGCAAGATTTTATTAGAGCAGACTTGAACCCTCACCTTGAACTAAATTTTTGAAAATGTTCCTACTGAAAAAACCTAACTACCTAGATTAATGGCTGATTACGATACTTATATCGTCAGGATAGTCCATGCCGCTATGTTTCCTTGAAAGAATACATTCTTTTGCACAATAAAAGCTAAATTTCATCAGAGCAGACTTGAACCCTCACCTTGAACTAAATTTATGAAAAATAATGTTACTACTGAAAAAACCAAACTACCTATATTAATGGCTGATGGTGATGCTTATTTCGCCAGGATAGTCCATGCCGCTATGTTTCCCTGAAAGAATACTTTCTTTTGCACAATAGAAGCTAAATTTCAACAGAGCAGACTTGAACCCTCACCTTGAACGAAATTTTTGAAAATTTTTTTACTGAAAAAACCAAAGTGCCTTGGTTACTGGCTGATTACGATACTTATATCGTCAGGATAGTCCATGGCACTATGTTTCCCTGAAAGTCTACTTCATTGCGCATAATAATAGCAAGATTTTATTAGAGCAGACTTGAACCCTCACCTTGAACTAAATTTATTAAAAATAATGTTACTACTGAAAAAACCTAACTACCTATATTAATGGCTGATGGTGATGCTTATTTCGCCAGGATAGTCCATGGCGCTATGTTTTCCTGAAAGAATACATTCTTTTGCACAATAAAAGCTAAATTTCATCAGAGCAGACTTGAACCCTCACCTTGAACTAAATTTTTGAAAATGTTCCTACTGAAAAAACCTAACTACCTAGATTAATGGCTGATGGTGATGCTTATTTCGCCAGGATAGTGCATGCCGCTATGTTTCCTTGAAAGAATACATTCTTTTGCACAATAAAAGCTAAATTTCATCAGAGCAGACTTGAACCCTCACCTTGAACTAAATTTTTGAAAATTTTCGTACTGAAAAAACCAAATTGCCTTGGTTACTGGCTGATTACGATTCTTATATCGTCAGGATAGTCCATGGCGCTATGTTTCCCTGAAAGTCTACTTCATTGCGCATAATAATAGCAAGATTTTATTAGAGCAGACTTGAACCCTCACCTTGAACTTAATTTATGAAAAATAATGTTACTACTGAAAAAACCTAAGTACCTTGGTTTCTGGCTGATTACGATACTTATATCGTCAGGATAGTAAATGCCGCTATGTTTTTCTAAAAGTCTACTTCATTGCGTATAATAATAGCATAAAATGCTCAGAGCAGACTTGAACCCTCACCTTGAACTAAATTTATGAAAATTTTCTTACTGAAAAAACCAAAGTGCCTTGGTTACTGGCTGATTACGATACTTATATCGTCAGGATAGTCCATGGCGCTATGTTTCCCTGAAAGTTTACTTTATTGCGCATAATAATAGCAAGATTTTATTAGAGCAGACTTGAACCCTCACCTTGAACTAAATTTTTGAAAATGTTCCTACTGAAAAAACCTAACTACCTAGATTAATGGCTGATTACGATACTTATATCGCCAGGATAGTCCATGCCGCTATGTTTCCTTGAAAGAATACATTCTTTTGCACAATAAAAGCTAAATTTCATCAGAGCAGACTTGAACCCTCACCTTGAACTAAATTTATGAAAAATAATGTTACTACTGAAAAAACCAAACTACCTATATTAATGGCTGATGGTGATGCTTATTTCGCCAGGATAGTCCATGCCGCTATGTTTCCCTGAAAGAATACTTTCTTTTGCACAATAGAAGCTAAATTTCAACAGAGCAGACTTGAACCCTCACCTTGAACGAAATTTTTGAAAATTTTTTTACTGAAAAAACCAAAGTGCCTTGGTTACTGGCTGATTACGATACTTATATCGTCAGGATAGTCCATGGCACTATGTTTCCCTGAAAGTCTACTTCATTGCGCATAATAATAGCAAGATTTTATTAGAGCAGACTTGAACCCTCACCTTGAACTAAATTTATTAAAAATAATGTTACTACTGAAAAAACCTAACTACCTATATTAATGGCTGATGGTGATGCTTATTTCGCCAGGATAGTCCATGGCGCTATGTTTTCCTGAAAGAATACATTCTTTTGCACAATAAAAGCTAAATTTCATCAGAGCAGACTTGAACCCTCACCTTGAACTAAATTTTTGAAAATGTTCCTACTGAAAAAACCTAACTACCTAGATTAATGGCTGATGGTGATGCTTATTTCGCCAGGATAGTGCATGCCGCTATGTTTCCTTGAAAGAATACATTCTTTTGCACAATAAAAGCTAAATTTCATCAGAGCAGACTTGAACCCTCACCTTGAACTAAATTTTTGAAAATTTTCGTACTGAAAAAACCAAATTGCCTTGGTTACTGGCTGATTACGATTCTTATATCGTCAGGATAGTCCATGGCGCTATGTTTCCCTGAAAGTCTACTTCATTGCGCATAATAATAGCAAGATTTTATTAGAGCAGACTTGAACCCTCACCTTGAACTAAATTTTTGAAAATGATCCTACTGAAAAAATATAACTACCTATATTAATGGCTGATGGTGATGCTTATTTCGCCAGGATAGTCCATGCCGCTATGTTTTTCTAAAAGTCTACTTCATTGCGTATAATAATAGCATAAAATGCTCAGAGCAGACTTGAACCCTCACCTTGAACTAAATTTATGAAAATTTTTTTACTGAAAAAACCAAAGTGCCTTGGTTACTGGCTGATTACGATACTTATATCGTCAGGATAGTCCATGGCGCTATGTTTCCCTGAAAGTTTACTTTATTGCGCATAATAATAGCAAGATTTTATTAGAGCAGACTTGAACCCTCACCTTGAACTAAATTTTTGAAAATGTTCCTACTGAAAAAACCTAACTACCTAGATTAATGGCTGATGGTGATGCTTATTTCGCCAGGATAGTGCATGCCGCTATGTTTTCCTGAAAGAATACATTCTTTTGCACAATAAAAGCTAAATTTCATCAGAGCAGACTTGAACCCTCACCTTGAACTAAATTTTTGAAAATTTTCTTACTGAAAAAACCAAAGTGCCTTGGTTACTGGCTGATTACGATACTTATATCGTCAGGATAGTCCATGGCGCTATGTTTCCCTGAAATAATACATTCTTTTGCACAATAGAAGCTAAATTTCATCAGAGCAGACTTGAACCCTCACCTTGAACGAAATTTTTGAAAATTTTTTTACTGAGAAAACCAAAGTGCCTTGGTTACTGGCTGATTACGATACTTATATCGTCAGGATAGTCCATGGCACTATGTTTCCCTGAAAGTCTACTTCATTGCGCATAATAATAGCAAGATTTTATTAGAGCAGACTTGAACCCTCACCTTGAACTAAATTTATTAAAAATAATGTTACTACTGAAAAAACCTAACTACCTATATTAATGGCTGATGGTGATGCTTATTTCGCCAGGATAGTCCATGGCGCTATGTTTTCCTGAAAGAATACATTCTTTTGCACAATAAAAGCTAAATTTCATCAGAGCAGACTTGAACCCTCACCTTGAACTAAATTTTTGAAAATGTTCCTACTGAAAAAACCTAACTACCTAGATTAATGGCTGATGGTGATGCTTATTTCGCCAGGATAGTGCATGCCGCTATGTTTCCTTGAAAGAATACATTCTTTTGCACAATAAAAGCTAAATTTCATCAGAGCAGACTTGAACCCTCACCTTGAACTAAATTTTTGAAAATTTTCGTACTGAAAAAACCAAATTGCCTTGGTTACTGGCTGATTACGATTCTTATATCGTCAGGATAGTCCATGGCGCTATGTTTCCCTGAAAGTCTACTTCATTGCGCATAATAAAAGCAAGATTTTATTAGAGCAGACTTGAACCCTCACCTTGAACTTAATTTATGAAAAATAATGTTACTACTGAAAAAACCTAAGTACCTTGGTTTCTGGCTGATTACGATACTTATATCGTCAGGATAGTAAATGCCGCTATGTTTTTCTAAAAGTCTACTTCATTGCGCATAATAATAGCATAAAATGTTCAGAGCAGACTTGAACCCTCACCTTGATCTAAATTTATGAAAAATAATGTTACTACTGAAAAAACCTAACTACCTAGATTAATGGCTGATGGTGATGCTTATTTCGCCAGGATAGTGCATGCCGCTATGTTTCCCTGAAAGAATATATTCTTTTGCACAATAAAAGCTTAATTTCATCAGAGCAGACTTGAACCCTCACCTTGAACTAAATTTTTTAAAATTTTCTTACTGAAAAAACCAAAATGCCTTGGTTACTGGCTGATTACGATACTTATATCGTCAGGATAGTCCATGGCGCTATGTTTCCCTGAAATAATACATTCTTTTGCACAATAAAAGCTAAATTTCATCAGAGCAGACTTGAACCCTCACCTTGAACTAAATTTTTGAGAATGTTCCTACTGAAAAAACCTAAATACCTAGATTAATGGCTGATGGTGATGCTTATTTCGCCAGGATAGTGCATGACGCTATGTTTCCCTGAAAGAATACATTCTTCTGCACAATAAAAGCTAAATTTCATCAGAGCAGACTTGAACCCTCTCCTTGAACTAAATTTTTGAAAATTTTCTTACTGAAAAAACCAAAGTGCCTTGGTTACTGGCTGATTACGATACTTATATCGTCAGGATAGTCCATGGCGCTATGTTTCCCTGAAAGTCTACTTCATTGCGCATAATAACAGCAAGATGTTATTAGAGCAGACTTGAACCCTCACCTTGAACTTAATTTATGAAAAATAATGTTCCTACTGAAAAAACCTAAGTACCTTGGTTACTGGCTTATTACGATACTTATATCGCCAGGATAGTCCATGCCGCTATGTTTTTCTGAAAGAATACATTCTTTTGCACAATAAAAGCTAAATTTCATCAGAGCAGACTTGAACCCTCACCTTGAACTAAATGTTTGAAAATTTTCTTACTGAAAAAACTTAAGTGTCTTGGTTACTGGCTGATTACGATACATATATCGCCAGGATAGTCCATGTTGCTATGTTTTTCTGTAAGAATACATTCTTTTGCACAATAAAAGCTAAATTTCATCAGAGCAGACTTGAACCCTCACCTTGAACTAAATGTTTGAAAATTTTCTTTCTGAAAAAACCTAAGTGTCTTGGTTACTGGCTGATTACGATACTTATGTCGTAAGGATAGTAAATGCCGCTATGTTTCCCTGAAAATCTACTTCATTGCGCATAATAACAGCATAAGATGATCAGAGCAGACTTGAACCGTCACCTTGAACTAATTTTTTGAAAATGTTCCTACTTAAAAACCTAAGTGCCTTGGTAACTGGCTGATTACGATACTTTTGTGGCCAGGGTACTCCATTTCGCTATGTTTTCCTGAAAGACTACACATTTGCGCATACTATTAGCTATACTAGCCTAGAGCAGACTTCAACCCTCACCTTGAACTTTAATATAAAATTTTCACGTTTTCACAAATTATTTTTTTATTTTTTATTTATCACATTTTTGATGTTGTTGCTGTCTATATTTCTTGTCTGTATCATTTTCCCGGCTATTTTCGTTCTTATTTAGACAATTTTTTTTGACGACTTTTTATTTTGTCGGATAATAGTGGCCGATAACTTTTTGGCCGCTAACTTCACACCGGTGGCGTGGACTGGCGTGGAGTTATCAAAATTATTTTGATCATCCCATACTGGGTATGTATTAAAGGACATTGAGAATTAGGTTATTAAGAATTTTCTACTTTCAGTCCAAACTTAAAAATGTTAATGAAAATATGGTAAAATCAACATGACTTTGTGTAAAAATACAGGTTGAATTTAATTTTATTTTACAAAATAACTGTCAGACCTTCGCTATCAACTGCAATGCATAGGACTCATCAAGACGATTCCAATGAGTCCAAACTCGATGGGTATGCTAGTAGCCACCCAAGAGTTCCACTAGCCACCTTCCAGCTCCATCATCAGACCTTAGATACCAACTGCAATGCATAGGACTCATCAAGACGATTCCAATGAGCTCAAACTCGATGGGTATGCTAGTAGCCACCCAAGAGTTCCACTAGCCACCTTCCAGCTCCATCATCAGACCTTAGATACCAACTGCAACGCATAGGACTCATCAAGACGATTCCAATGAGTCCAAACTCGATGGGTATGCTAGTAGCCACCCAAGAGTTCCACTAGCCACCTTCCAGCTCCATCATCAGACCTTAGATACCAACTGCAATGCATAGGACTCATCAAGACGATTCCAATGAGCCCAAACTCGATGGGTATGCTAGTAGCCACCCAAGAGTTCCACTAGCAGATCAGCTGGATAATACCATATTATTATATTGTCATCAGAATCACATGTATCTGCAGAGTCTTTATATAATCGCTTGAAGTGTGTGAAAAGTATTGTTTTTTAGTATTGCGCCTGGAGAAATTCACCAAGCAATATTTAGGTGTTAGCCATACAAATTGAAAAAAAAAATTATATATTTTAGTTATACTTAATGTAACAAAAAAACTGGGATAGGTCACTTTGTTGTCGGACCTGGGTCACGGATGACCATTCTCCTTTAGTTAAGTTAAGTCGTGGTACAGTCCGAATCGGTACCATTACCCTATTATACACCAAGATCCGACCGTAAAATTATGCACCTATTTGTTTGGTGAACGAAATGTGATTTTCGTGAAAGGGTTAAGGTTGCTATGTATAAAGGTGGTGGTGGTGGTGGTGGTGGTGGTGGTGGTGGTGTGTGTTGGTTGTAAGTATATTTGTTGTTGTTGTTGTTGTTGTTATAAATAAATTATGTTTATAAGCGGGCTGGCATTAATTGGCATAGCCGGGCGGTAAAATCGAATACCTATGTGTAGATGAATTTTCGGGAAAAAAGCCGCTCGTCTTTGCCGCACGAATACATTGGCCGGGCAAAGCCGGGTGGAACAATCGGCAAAACCGGGCGCTAAAATCAAATGTATGCAGATGAATGTTCGAATGATGCGTCTACTCGAACGAACTACCCGATCGGCACAAGCCGAATGAAGCCGAACAAGTGCAGTGATTGCTTCGGGTCGGCTTTGTTGATCAACAAATACTGCCGAACCGACCGACACAGTGCCGACCCCTACAAACCCTTACAAAGGGATTCATACAACGAACGCCCCGCTGGGTTGCCTAGCAAAATCTTGCCGCAAGCACCTTTATCATTATAATTTTTGGTGCAATTTTTTCCACCTGTCTGGGAAGTAAATGAGGTGCCAACGGAAAGAGACCGATCAAAAGAACTGGAAAAACTAGGGTTGCCAGTGGATAGGCCTTACGCGAACATTTCAAACCAGAAAAATGAGGCAAAACAATTGACAGTTTTACTTCGAATACCTTATGTACCGAGATGACAGACCAAGTACCCTAATTTGTATTGAAGTGCCCTAGTTTTGCGTGCTTCAACTTAAAGCGCTTTGGGCCTAGAGTTGCGACAGATTGAGAGGTGGCTCGACGATCTGAAGGATGTTACATTTGTGAGCTCGTCGATGTTTTTTTTTTTTTTTGTTTTTTTTTGTTTTTTTTTCGTTTTTTTTTTGTTTTTTTGACAGCGATGTGACGCTTAGAGAATTGAACTCCAGACCGGGGATCGAACCTTCGCCTCCTGCACGGCAGGCATGGTTACTCACCGCTAAACCACCACGGCATAAGCATATAATAAGCATAGCGTAAATACCTTGTGGGTGCGCTTAGTGGCCGCGTTGGGTCTATGCCCGCGTGGCGTGCGGGGTACGGCGGGGGACGAGCGTACCCTAACTCAATTCGATGTTACGGTACGCGCGCAGGCAGCGTGGGCCGGGACGCACTCCTCCCGGCCCCCGCACGCCCCGCACGATTGGCCTGCCGCGACCGCTGAGCTTCACCACTATTAGTTCTTTACACTGTGGTATAAGTAAGTATACTTATGAGATAACGCATAATTACGTCTTACGTATACAACAGCAAACATTTTCTCCGAACGTTTTTCTTTCCATTAATAACTCGTATACTTGACTATTAAGTTGAGTACTCTCGAAATTGCCGTAATGATTTATTTACTTTATAACACGAAATACTTCGGCGTTGTATCGTTTTGGCTCTACTCGAAATGGACTACACCATCTCTTCGCTCGGGTTTGGTACAAGGCGACTAAGGGATAAGGTTATAAATTTTGATTTGCGGGGTTTTGTATGTAAGGTTGGCGCCTTATTTTTCGCCGTTGTTTTTGGCGCGGTCAGCAACCAAACTTGAATATTTTATTTCAGAATAAAGTAACAAACCAAACTTATTAACATGTATATCCCTAAACTCAGTCCGGACGAAGATATAAAAGGTTTGATGTTGAAAATATTACCATTACGTGCACTTCAAGCCTTTATATCTCAGTTCGGACTGAGTTCCGAGACATTCTGAACTATAATATTCAAGTTTGATTGATGGCCGCGCTAAAAAAAGAAAAAAGGCGCCAGTTTTAGGCATAGGCTTTTGTTGTAAGTGTAACCACTAGTATCCATTTCACATGGGAAGGTCCGTGAAACAAGCAATAGGTATGATGACAGTAATCAGGCCTGGCCAGGCCTAATCTAATCACGCAGTCGGGTAAAGCAACTAAGCTTATTTACCCGACTGCGTGATTAGGCCATTAATTAGGTTCCTGCTATTATCATGCTTAGGTTGAGCTTCCTATATCTAATGGACGCAAAGATAAAATATAGGGGTAGATAAATAATATAAAGCAAGACATAGAAACGCTACTTGACATCCATTCACACTTATGACAACCGCCCATTAGAATAAGTGAAATGTCAATAGTAAACGGAACCGTCTTGAATCATTTTGTTACCAGACCTCCAGCTGGAAGACTCAGCTATTTCCTTACGTTAAGAACGAATTTTGCTTGAATTTGCTTAAAAAGTGGTGACATTTGTTTAACAGACGTAACAGATTAACGTCTAATCTAGCTCTGTCACTCTTATGGCAATCTGTGTGCGACTGTAAGGAATGACTGTACATGTTTTTCTACAGTTTGATATTGGGTAGACCTTTGGATGAACAGTGTTCAGTTTTATCTTTTTGATCATCTTTTCCCTAATTATTATTTTAAAGATTTTTAACTTTTACACATTTTTAAATTTTGACCTTTATTCGTGCAGACCCTAGCGCCATCTATCGATCTCCTAGAAAACCACAGGGAAACCGCTCATTTATCCGTCATAGATCCTACTAAGACGATTTCATATTATTTCCAAAGCTGGTATAAATAAAAGCGGTCAAGTGCGAGTCGGGCTACTCACGCACCGAGGGTTCCGTACCACACAACCACAGAACACTACATTATTAACTTAGAAAAAAAAACTTTTTTTGTCCGGGACCTTCAGCGCAAGACCGACTCACACTTGACCGGTTTTTAGTATTTGTTGTTATTCTGTAGAGCTTGCTCTATAATCACACTAAGTTTGACGCTTGTGTGTGTTACCGTTTTAACGTTAAAAACTAGTTTCTTGTTGAGAACCCCCCTTAATTTTAACTTTTTGACATTTTTATTATTAACAAATCCGCCGTAATAACGCATAATCTGAGAAAATTTCAACTATTACGGTTCAAAAGTTACAGCCCTAAATAGGTAGGACAGACGGACGGACGGACGGACGGACAACGTAGGCTTAGTAATAGGGTCCCGTTTTCACCCTTTGGGTACGGAACCCTAAAAAATGCTAAAGCGCAGAGACACGGCAACGGTCACTGAAATGCTATGCTACGGTCTCGCACGGCGAGACGGCGGGGTTCCGCGGGGGGTAGGAGGGGTGTCAAATTGCGAGCCAGGTGCCTAGTTAATTCGCCCGTGTTGTAGTAATCTGTAACCACGCAATTTATCAGTCTTAGGTCTTTCTAAGGTAGGGTTTATACAGAAGAGACGCGTGGCGGTCGCGTGTAGTCAAAGTAACACCAATATAAACCTTATATTACGTAGCATAGCGTCGTTTTTTGACGTAAAGAAAAATCGCGCCCGCGCCACCAGGCGACTTCGCCTGGAGGCGCGGGCGTAATTCTCCAAACGACTCTATGCTATTTTATTTTATTTTTTATTTTTTATTTTCTTTATTGATTTCCCAACAGTTGTTACACTAATACAAACACAACAATATAATATATCTCCAGAACCATTTAAGCTAAATGTACAACTAATTATAGGGAAATACAGCATGCACTGAAACAAACAGATTAACAAGTTTACTTAGACTAATGCTACATTTACTTACTATTAATTAAATTACATACACAGTATAACTGTTCCGATTGCGAAAGTCTTTATGAGAGCTTATTCGTCCCAATCAAGATATACTAATAAATAATAATACTTACTTAAATTAAATCGAAATCTTTCCTAAACTGTCAGCAAGGCATATGCTACGTACTATAAGGTTTATATTGCCGCACCCCGCCCGCGAAATGTCCGCGCCACGTCATTTCTGTTTAAACGCTCCCTAAGACTATTTCATAGTATTGCCAAAACTGGTATAAAAATGTAGCCTTTTGTTTCCAATACCTATTACAAAGACAAGTTTCCTTATTCCGCCACCCAGGTGTTACAGACCTAATTAAGATAGACCTGTTCTGTACACGATCAAAGTGGTTACATAGCAAGGTAAGGAAGTCTGTCATTTCCGCACGGTACGCTAGGCTATCACGCGAGGAAATGCGCTGGGCTATTTTGAAATCTGAGAAATAGAGGAAGCTTTGATTTTAAGATTTGAAATCGGAAACTCAGCGCTCGACAGTAGCGTAGCGAAGGGGGGGCAATTGCCACGGGCGGCACTTTACTAGGGGCGGCAAATTCGGTAAAAATACCTATAGAGGGTGAAATTGATATCATTGGCATCCTTTTAAACTAAGAGTCTACCCATCTAACTGAACAACTTTTACTATGGGAGCAAACCGATCGGAGCAACTAAAAAATCTGCTGTCTCATACTAAACTGCAATGCCTACTCGACTCAAATGTATGCAACAGCTGATTTTTTTTTTGCTCCGATCGGTTTGCTCCCATAGTAGAAGTTGTTCAGTTTGATGGGTAGATATCTTTAACCACTTCATATGAAGTGGTTAAAGATATAGACAGAGCTAAATCAATCTACAGGGTGAAATTGATATCATTGGCATCCTTTTAAACTAAGAGCAGAGAAAAGTCAAGCTCGCTCGCTCTAATAAGTTTCTGTTTTAATTACTGTGTCTACACCTAAAGAGGCCCGACCACAGCTAAAACGTGTTAAAAATTTCAAGCTTCACCTAAATAGCTTTTATTTGGGTTACTTTGCACAATCGTAAAAAGCTCTAGCTTTAACAGATTCGTATTGAAGAGAAAAGTCGAGCTCGCTTTGCTCGCTCTATGTTTCAATTTTTGCATGGATAAACCAAAAGATGTCTGACCACAACCCGAATACATATGCAAAATGATTTCGAACTCGCTTCGCTCACTCCGTTATTTTTTGTAGGTCTTTTTATAAAGATAAGGGGGCGGCAAAAACGGTATTTGCCCCGGGCGGCAGAAACACTCACTACGCCACTGGCGCTCGAAGTTGTTGACGATTATGTCTACCAGCACGGCTAGCATGCCACCCACGACAAAGCGTTTAAACGATAAAAACGTCATGCGCGCTCTTTCTGACATACGTAAACTAATAAAGATGGAGGCACATCTCGATTTTTATCGTTTTCTCGGGGGTGGCATGCTAGCCGTGCTGGGACAAACTATAATACCCCAACTACTATATTTATATAGGTCCAACTTCGACAAAGAGACCGTCGAATCCAACTCGGCTGGGCAGAGTTCGGGAAGCTACGTAGTATCTTGACGTCCCAAATACCGCAGTGTCTTAAAACGAAAGTCTTTGACCAGTGTGTGTTGCCAGTGATGACGTATGGAACAGAGACGTGGTCGTTCACTCAAGGCCTCATAAAAAGGCTGAAAGTCACACAAAGGGCAATGGAGAGGGCTATGCTCGGAGTTTCCCTGCGAGATCGAATCAGAAATGAAGAGATACGCAGAAGAACCAGAGTAACTGACATAGCCCAAAGAATTGCTAAACTAAACTAGCAGTGGCACATTGCTCGCAGAACCGATGGTCGATGGGGTCGAAAAGTTCTCGAGTGGCGACCGCGTACCGGAAAGCGCAGCGTGGGTAGGCCGCCCATACAAGGTAGACCGACGACCTGGTAAAGGCGGCGGGAACCCGTTGGATGAGGGCAGCGCAGGACCGGTCGTTGTGGCGATCCTTGGGGGAGGCCTATGTCCAGCAGTGGACGTCCATCGGCTGAGATGATGATGATATCAGCGGATAGACGTCCACTGCTGGACAAAGACTTCCCCCGCAGATTGGCAGAGTCTTGCGCTGCTCTCATCCAACGGGTCCCCGACGCCAAATTCATCTCTAGAACTCCGACAAACTTTTTTTTTTGTTGTTATGTAATGAAAATTATTTTTTACTTTAATTAGTAAATGTTCAAACTATGACTTAACTTTGTTTCGTATGGAGCGCCCGTACGAATTATATCCTAAAGGGCAAGTACGGCTAAAATTATTTACAACGACGTAAAACTGAAGTTTAAAAAACCGGTCAAGTGCGAGTCGGACTACTCGAGCACTGAGGGTTCCGTACCACACCACCACAGAACACAACATTATTAACTTAGAAAAAATAACTTTTTCTGTCCGGGACCTTTAGCGCAAGACCGACTCACACTTGGCTAGTTTTTAGTATTTGTTGTTATTCCGTAGAGTTTGCTCTATAATCACACTAAGTTTGACGCTTGTATGTATTACCGTTTTTACGATAGAGCGTGAAGAAAAAACGTTGATAAAAACTAGTTTCTTGTTGAGAACCTCCCTTAATTTTGAAATTCTTGGCATTTTTATTATTTGTTAAAAAATCCGCCGTCATAATCATTACGCATAATCTGAGAAAATTTCAACTATCTAGCTATTACGGTTCAAAAGTTACAGCCCTAAATAGGTAGGACAGACGGACGGACGGACAGACGGACGGACGGACGGACGGACGGACGGACAACGTAGGCTTAGTAATAGGGTCCCGTTTTCACCCTTTGGGTACGGAACCCTAAAAACTAAAGTTTAAAATAACCCACCTGCTAACACCCACCGTAAACGTAATACATAATTTGCGGTTTAAAAATATAACAAAAAGTTGGGCGCGAAACAAAAACCTATTGTGCTAAAAAATTTAAACAAAATGGCGACCGGTCAGACCACAATGGAGATAAGTTTTTTTTAAAGATTTGCGATCACAATGGAACGCGAACTTACTATACTTTCACTGTCATCCGCGAAGCGGTACTAATGGTTTCTAAACTCACTGTATTGTCGTGTAGCATGGGACTTTTAGTCTGTAACGTGTAACTTAAGGGGCTATAGGTTCAGACTTCAGGCGAATATTTTCTATGAGAAACGCGCTTGCTCAGCCCTCCGAATAGTGAGTGAGCGTGCCGAGTTCAACCAAGCCAAATACGTTCCGTAACGACCAAAAAATACTTCCTTCCTTCCTTCCTTTTTATTAAGGATGGGTTTGCTCTTGACCTCAATCCAGTCAAGGACGAAGATGGGGTCGAAGATGTAGCGAGCTTACCCAGAAGAAGCCTATTCACTCGTACTTTAAAATTCGGGTTGTAAGCGCTCGGAAACACTGACGCAGGCCGGGCATTCCACTCCTTGGCTGTGCGCATTATAATATTAGATGAAATGAAAATAGCTGTCGTGGTTGCGTTTTGCTACTGCTTTTTGGATGATTTGTCTATTTTACTAGTAATTTCTACTTTTGAATCAGGACTTCTGGGGATGTGGAAGATCTTTTAAAAATGCCTTAATTTTTTCTGTCTATAATAATTATGACCACCGTCCTGAATGGCTTAGTTTCTTAAAAAATGGTTGGGTCCAAATCTGCCATTCTTCTTTTTGAATTTCGTACAACGCTCCTAGTTACATACGAGCAGCAAGTGTTGCCACTTTAGCGACTTCTTGACTAGATCTAGCAATACTTTCAAACTCGTTAGCTACAAAAAAATATTAGTTGCCTAAATATTTTAGCCTCTTTTTCTAGTCACTTTTTTGTGTTTATTTATTTAATAATAAATGAACACTTTATGGCATTTCCCACTTAAACGCAGTAGTAGAGACGCTACTGTCGATATGACGCTGTCGTACAACGGGGATAGAATCCGTAGCATGTTGCACGTGATATGGCTACATCACACCTTTTATCTCGTTCGTTATAATTTACCGCTGCCATACTACGGCAGGTCTGGCCTTTCGTTTTCTTTCAAAAACATTCCTAATTGCTTACATAAAATGTTTTTTTATGTCCGTTCGAGTTTCTCGTAAACTATCGTACCGTAGTACCGCTGAACTAAGCTAACGAGCTGTTACGTTAAACATTACGTCTTGTTACATAACGTGAGATATCGTTCTATAAATAAGAGGTGCATCTTCGTTTTGTAGTGTCACCAGCTGGCTGACATTTTTATTTGCATTTATGAATAATTTATGAACTGGCCGGCTACAATGTTTTAATAACATATTCTTATCTAATTCCTAATTTAAAATTCTTACTTCATAACAAACGCTATGTAAAGAAGATCCTCAATCTTAGTACGGGAAATAGGCTTACATAAAAATGTTAGCGTATAGTTGGCGAGTACAGGGTGAAATTGATATCATTAGCATCCTTTTAAACTAAGAGTCTACCCATCAAACTGAACAACCTTTACTATGGAAGCTACACGATGATCGGAGCACAAAAAAAAATCTACTGTTGCATACATTTGAGTCGAGCAGGCATTGAAGTTTATGGGACAGACAGCAGATTTTTTAGTTGCTCCGATCGGTTTGCTCCCATAGTAAAAGTTGCTCAGTTTGATGAGTAGACTCTTAGTTTAAAAGGATGCTAATGATATTAATTTTACCCTGTAGTTATGGTACTCGTGTCGATTTGTTTCTCGTAATCTCTAGATTATAGTGGTAATATTAGCTATTACCTCATCTAAACGGAGTGTCGCGTAATCTTTTAATTAAATCTGTAGCATTGAAACTATTTTTAACGGAAACGGAAATCTGACTGACCACAGATACAGAAATTAGTTTCTAGATCGTGTTCAAAATTGTCATTGATATAAATTGGTAAATTATATTGAAAGTACGATATTACGATCAAACTTCGTTTGTATGCAGCGCGCTTGGGCGCCAACTATCATTGTTTGACTATGAGTCATAGGTAGGTAGGTATATAGGTTGACCAGAATCTCATGAAATGAAAAAAAGTACAAAAATATAGATTTTCACATGGTAATGTCAAAATGTCATCTGTCAAAGTAGGCCCTGTACAGACAGAGCCTTTATGCAGCGACGCTTTTTGCAGCACTTCTGCGCTGCAAAAAATCGCAGTGTGTAAAGGGCCCTAATCTAATTACCCCAGTGTTGCTTACTCTAAAATTTGATTTCCCTATTTTTCATGAGATTCTGGTCCACCTATAGTAACTTAGTAAGTACTTATACGAACGAACAGAACAATCTATAAACCCATTCTTCTGGCTGAATGTAAATTATACCTTGGCCTTTTTCACGCCTATGTTAACTTTTTTTCCTAATCAAATCGTACCAGTTTTTTTTTCACTTGATTAGAACGAAGGTCATATTGCTAAAGTACAAGTGAGAATACAATGAAATAACTTGAGCAGTTCCGAAATATTTAAAACAATTTCAAGGCCTTTTATGATCACGAGAAAATTACTGTAGTCTTGACTTGGTAATCTGTGGTATTTGTTACGCTTGGATTCTGAAGAATTATTATTGTTCTAAAATGGTTCTACAGTTAAATTGAGAATGCTTGAAATGTTCGTTCATGTAGTCGTTATTTTTAATTTATTTGTTTCAAATAGCTACTGAAGACAACAGCTGTAAGGGCTAGATCCCATTGCCTTTCCGAAAGGAAGAAGAAAGTTCCTCAGGGAACGTTGATGGAATATTCTGTAGGGGAGTTTTTGACGGGAATTCGTCAGCTACGTTTGGTTTGGAGTCCACATATTTTATCGAATTTTTATTGTTAATAGTGAGTTTTGGTTCGTAAAATTGGTGTTGTTTTGCGTAACAAAGTGTCGTGCAAGTGAACAATATACAGTTCAGTGAAATATGATGGTGTACGGGTCGTAAACTGGAAAAGTGTTCCGTCATTTGTAGCGCAGCAAAGCTATCGGTTCCTCTTTCCTGCGTCTTTCGATTGTCTCCAAAAACTCCAAAGAAGCGTCAAAACGTCGAACACCAACGTTTTAATTGCTATATAAATGAAAGAACTTTATTGAAGACATCGGTTGTATGGGATGGGATACCCTTTACCTTGAAATGCACCAAAAAAAATCGTAAAAGGTACACGAAAAAAATCTACATGCTCCTTCAACAATAGTTATTCCATTCTCTTTGCAATAGTTTTCAAACGGCACTAGATCTAGTGACTATTAAACCAAACCGGCTGTAATTTACAACATTTCGCGGTCATGCCGGTCATGGTAATAAAAGTCTGGTCATCATTACAGATGAGACTGATGACAATCGTCAGCGGTATAATGGCGGTGCGAATGGCGCGAAAGTTTGACAGTGACATTTCAATTAATGTAGTGGCTATGTCGTAATGATTTCACTGTTCGCACGCTGTGAGCAAACATCGTCACAAGCTACCTTAAACCTTAAACAAACTCATATAAAAATGTCGACGATCTGGAGGATGCAAGAAGGATGTTACATTTGTGAGCTCGTCGATGTTTTTGACAGCGATGTTACTAGGGTTGCCAGCTCCCATTTTATGTTTTAAAGGATTTAATAAAATTAAATAAAGGATTTAGGATGAAAATAAAGGACATCATATTATTTCTTATTAAATGCTTTTATGACAGTATAGCGAAATTTAATAAAAAAAAAATGTGAAATACGCAATTAACGCAGGTAGTTTTTCGTCAATCAACGACAAGTAGGTAGTACGACTTAATTCGTATTTTTTGTTGTATTTCTTATAAGTAGATATACTTGTTACATAACATTACTTTTGTTTGCTCTAAGATCTTCTTCCTTTTCTATAAGGAGATGATAAAATTGTTTGCATTGAATGTTGAAGTTCGATTTTAATTTTTAACTCATTGCTATACGCATGTGTTCATTTCCCCCAAAATAAAGGACAAAGTATTGTCCTCTATTAAGGATTTCAAATTAGGGGACAAGATCATTTTTTGGGTCTGAAATACGTCCTTTAAAATAAAATAAAGGACGTCTGGCAACCCTAGATGTTACTGACGATGACGCTTACAGGTGTAAAAATGCGTTAAAACTCCGAAGGTTTGAACTCCGAAGCACCTGCTCTGACCATCAAACTGAACAACTTTGTCTATGGAACCAACATAGAAAGAAGAAATTTTGACCCAGCCATTTTTTACGAAAACTTGCTCTTCCGGACGGCGGGCGGTCATAATAATAACGCCTTCAGGATGCTGCTGGGGCTGCCGCGCTTCTGCAGTGCGTCAGGCATGTTCGCGGACGCTCATGTCGATGGGTTTCCCACCACGCTCCGCAAACGCTGTGCCGCCGCGCTGCAGAGGGTTCGCGCCAGCACCAACAGCATTCTGAAGATGGTCGCAAGTAGATACGACAGTAGCTTCATTAAGCACTGGGTCGGTCTGCACTTAAGTATGTGTACTAACATAGTTATTTAAGTGTGTTACTAACATCAATATGGATTGTAATATGTATCTGAAATAAAGATTTTTTTTTTTTTTTTTTTTTTTTTTTATAATAATTATAAACAAAAAATTAAGGCATTTTTTAAAAAAACTTCCAGAAGTCCGGATTCAAAAGTAGAAATTACAAGTAAAATAGACAAATCATACAAAAAGCAGTACCAAAATGCAAACACGACAGCTATTTTCATCTAATATTATCACTG
Organism: Agonopterix subpropinquella; assembly: GCA_922987775.1. Lineage (NCBI taxonomy): Eukaryota > Metazoa > Arthropoda > Insecta > Lepidoptera > Depressariidae > Agonopterix > Agonopterix subpropinquella. The sequence goes on along the minus strand of OV277718.1, from coordinate 4,620,879 downwards.
AGTTATTTTTTGGTCGTTACGGAGTGTATTTGGCTTGGTTGAACTGATAGTTGGTGATTTAGTTTTCTTCAATTAACATAATATTATCGTTAATTCGCATTAAAATAAACACAATGAATTGGTAGAAGATTGAGTGGACTATCTAATAAGAAAGATTATGAGTTTCATACACTTGCTACAAAAGGTCTCATAAGGAGAAATACCTTTCCCCCAACTTCTACAGATTACAACCAATTAACTTTTTTGTTAGTTTTGTTTCACTCTACACGTATTACTAAGTTTCATTCATGTACGGAACCTCTAAGTCTGTGTCTCAAATTACATGGCTGTACGCCAAACTTCTTTAGAAATCGTGAAGAAATTGGCAGCTGTTCCACAGAAAATATACTCTTTCGAAATATGATCAAAATGTATGAAATGAATTTTTTTTCGCGATGTCCTTGTTCCCGTAGTAAAAGTTGTTCAATTTGATGGTCTGAAACACCCCTTAAAATATGTAACGCATTTATTTACACCTGTGTAAAAGGAAACTAAAACAATACGATCACAAAGAATAACCCAAAAACAAAATCTTAGAACAAAAAAAAAAGTTAAATACTTTTTAAATACTTTAGATTAAAAAAGTTAAACTTACGCTGAAAGATGTAGCCAAGAAATGAGAGAGCGAGATAGCCAGTCTATGTTTAAATCTGTGAATGCAGTTTTTCAACAAGATCTTAAAGTAAGTACCTAAAGTTAAGAAAGGAAAATAAAAGGTGAAGAAATAAAGCTAAGCTAAGTAAGCCACCTGCAATCAAGTTGTCACTACGGAACGTTGACCTCTGTCCACCCGGGGTAACTGCACTGCTGCGCGCTGAAAAAGTTTCTGTCATATTAATTAAAATTAAATTAAATTATGTAATGGGAGATTTTTCTGACAGCTAGTTTTTAAACGTAGTTCTACTATATCTATTCATATGGATGTACACACGGCGACAGATCAACCTACCCATAGTTGAACTCTATGTTCATGGACAATAGGTCGATGCTATGGGTAGGTTGATCTGTCGCCGTGTGTACTAAACGTAGTTCTACTATATCTATTCATATGGATGTACACACGGCGACAGATCAACCTACTCATGAACATAGAGTTCAACTATGGGTAGGTTGATCTGTCGCCGTGTGTACATGCCTCGATATATGGAGTTGACATGGCATGACATGGGTCTAAAGAAAAAAAAAATTACGACACATGACTCTGACAAAAATTTGCACTTTAAAGCATAATATTTCATGGCGAAACTATAAATCCCTTATTTATTTTCCTATTTCCTTGTTGACTACGGAACCCTGAAAATCAGCCAAGTGCTCCGCGGGTTCCGTACAACCAAATTAACAAAAAAAATGTCCGGGGTCCGACACTCACTTGACCGGTTTTTATTATTTGTTGTGTAATTGTAGAGTATACTTACTCGTAATGTGTATAATATATCTATGTCTATAATTAATTAATGACACCTAGTTTGACGCTTGTATGTATTGCCGTTTTTACGATAGAGCAAAAACAGGAACCTTGAAAAATACTTGTTTGTTGTATCGAGATCCCCGTTACTAGGGTTCCGTACCCAAAGGGTGAAAACGGGACCCTATTACTAAGCCTACGTTGTCCGTCCGTCTGTCCTATCTATTTAGGGCTGTAACTTTTGAACCGTAATAGCTAAATAGTTGAAATTTTCTCAGATTATGTGTTATTACGGTGGATTTGTTAAAAAATAATAAAAATGTCAAAAAGTTAAAAGTTAAGGGGGGTTCTCAACAAGAAACTAGTTTTTATAAACGATATTATTATGAATAGGTGTAAGAATAAAATAACAGACTGATACTGACAGATTTCTATGTGTAAAGTAAAATCTTCCATACAACTGTCTTTCAACTCTGAAATGCATTTTCTCGTCTTCAATAGAATAAATCACAAATTCTCAAACCATAAAACTAATAAGTATTGTATTGCATTTTATGTTTAGAATAGGGATGTTACAGGACTAAGTATCCGTAACCGAAACTGGGATATCCGAATATAACTATTACATATAAAAATTTAATGCACTCAGTTTTTAGGGTTCCGTACCCAAAGGGTGAAAACGGGACCCTATTACTAAGCCTACGTTGTCCGTCCGTCCGTCCGTCTGTCCTACCTATTTATATCTTGGACAATGTCACAATTGTCACACAAATTATCTAGTCACGTTTAAAGTACCAGAATCTAGCCTGGACTTGTATTATGATAACTAGACAACGATATAGAATACATATATAAATACAAACATCCATGACTCGAGTACAAATATTCATATTCATCATACAAATATTTGTCCCTTACGGGATTCGAACCCGCGACCCTCGGCACAGCAAGCAGGTATTACCCAGGCACCTATTTAGTGCTGTAACTTTTGAAACGTAATAGCTAGATAGTTGAAATTTTCTCAGATTATGCTTTAAAAGTTAAAAATTAAGGGGGGTTCACAACAAGAAACTAGTTTTTATCAACGTTTTTTCTTCACGCTCTATCGTAAAAACAGTAATACATGCAAGAGTCAAACTTAGTGTGATTATAGAGCAAACTGTACATAATAACAACAAATACTAAAAACTGGCCAAGTATGAGTCGGTCTCGCGCTAAAGGTGCCGGACAAAATTTTTTTTAGTTAATTCGCCCCGGTTGTAGGCTTTTTATTATGGAAACCATACAACAACGGTACAAAAATATTAGTATAACGGGTTGTATAGTGCTTGCTTGGGATCATTACAATGTATGTGCCTGTGAGCGTTATTTATTTTATATTTATAGACAACTAGCTTTTACCCGCGGCTTCGCTCGCATTTAAGCCATTTAAAAAGTATCCTATGTTACTTCTAATACCTCCAAGAATATGTGTACAAAATATCATGATGATCGGTTAAGTAGTTTTCGCGTGAAAGCATAACAAACAAACTTACATTCACATTTATAATATTAGGGATTTTACTATCTATCATTTATTTTATTTAGGTAATTTTTTGCTAACGAATAATAAATATAACATCAAATATCCTTAGCCAAATCCGAAACAGAAATATCGCAAGCATCCCTAATTAAAAGTAGCTTATAAAATAAACTTTCAACGCCTCGTACTTTATGAATGAATACTTCACGTACCTAAAGATTCTAACACAGGTTTATAAATTGTTCTAGCGTGCATAAGGATGGGAAAAGTTTTGATTATAAATAACCGTTAGCGCGCTCCATACAAACGAAGTTTAATTATACACGGTCTTCTTCTTATCGTGTGGGCAGAGCCCTGGTGTCAGAGTTTTTTCAGACCGCCTTACGGCCTCTGACGTGGTTTTTATGTAACGACCACTACCACCAGAGATCGTAGCCAGGACCAACGGATTAACGTGCCATCCGAAGCACGGAATCATTTTTCTTTTCAGACAATCAGGTGATTCAGCCTGCAATGTCCTAACCAACTGGGGAAAAACGCACAAAGTGACATATCACTAGGTGTCCCCCATGGGAATCGAACCCACGACCTCCGTGTCGAGAGCCCAATGCTCTTAACCATTAGACCACGGAGGCAGTTTTTATACATTACATTTTATAGTAATTATACACGGTGTAAGGAAAAGTATCATTAACCTTTAAACCACATACTCAACCCATCAAACTGAACAATTTTTACTATGGGAGCAAACCTGTTAGAACGAAATAATTATCAGCTGTCCCAATCTAAACTGCAATACCTACTCGATTCAAACGTATGGGAACAACTGATTTTGGTTTTGTTCTAACAGGTTTACGGCCATAGTAAAAGTTGTACAGTTTGAGGGGTAGAGTATGCGGTTTAAAGGTTAGTGATACTTTTCCTTACACACTGTATTTTGGAAAACATACCACGATCAAATCAATGATCTTTTCCGAAAAGGACAAGTGCGTAGCACCCTCAATCGACGGAAGTGCATGAAAAGATGTATGAATGTCAATGAGGCTAGAGAAGTGTGTCAGAGTCGTAGCGTGTGGCGGTCCGTGGTCTCTGCCTACCCCCTTGGGACAATGGCGTGAGCTTATGTATGCATGTATGTATTTTGGATATAAACCAATTAAAGTCAAGGAAACTAATTTCTGTGTCTGTGTTTTGACAGTAACATTAATATCATTGGTTTTGAAATTTTTTTTGGTAAAATGTACAGTTTCAATCTTACAGTGGCTCAAAGATTTCCATAAAAATCTTAAATTAATCCTAGCATTAGAGAAAGTAGTTCAGTATGAAAGTGCTACCTATTTTTAGGGTTCCGTACCCAAAGGGTGAAAACGGGACCCTATTACTAAGCCTACGTTGTCCGTCCGTCCGTCTGTCCGTCCGTCCGTCCGTCTGTCCTATCTATTTAGGGCTGTAACTTTTGAACCATAATAGCTAGATAGTTGAAATTTTCTCAGGTTATGCGTTATTACGGCGGATTTGTTAACAAATAATAAAAATGTCAAAAAGTTAATAATTAATTCTCAACAAGAAACTAATTTTTATCAACGTTTTTTCTTCACGCACTATCGTAAAAACGGTAATACATACAAGCGTCAAACTTAGTGTGATTATAGAGCAAACTCTACAGAATAACAACAAATACTAAAAACCGGGAAGCGGGAGTGGGAAAATTTGGGTATGGACGACGGAACAAACGGGGCCAACTGCTAGCTGGCTTCATGGAGAAGGAGGGACTCTATATGATGAACTCCTTCTTTAAGAAGCGGGAGCACAGAAAGTGGACCTGGTTGAGCCCGACCGGTACAAGAAATGAGATAGACCTCATCATGTCGACGAAGAAGCAAATATTCAATGATGTCTCTGTGTTAAACGCGTTTAAAACCGGAAGCGATCACCGTATGGTAAGAGGCACATTGAATCTTAATATCAAGCTCGAAAGATCTCGTCTGATGAAGTCTACGCTCCGCCCAGTACCGATCCAGATCCAAAACCCCTGTAGTTTTCAGCTCGAACTCCAAAATCGTTTTGATTGCCTGGGGAGTAGCGTGGACGACTACAGCGATGGGTTTGTGGAAACTGTCCATGCGGTCGGGTCCAAGTTCTTTAAGACCCGTCGTACAAATAGAACCAAGAAAATCTCAGACCCTACTCTTAAGCTCATGGAGGAAAGGCGCGAGATGATTCTGCAGTCTTCAGATGATGCGAATAAATACCGGCAGCTCAATAGGCAGATTTCAAAGTCCGTGACTTGCGACCTGCGTCGGTTTAACACCGAGCGTATTAAGGAGGCTATAGAGCGGAACAAAGGCTCCAAAGTTTTCGCAAGGGATCTGTCTATTGGGCAAAGCCAGTTATCAAAGCTGAAGACTGAGGATGGCAGAATCGTATCGTCCAAGCCTGAGCTTCTGAGAGAGGTTGAGAAGTTCTATGGACAGTTATACACGTCAACACGAAGACCCGCTACAGATCTGGCTAACGACCCAAGAGCTAGATTGACCCGGCACTACACAGAAGATATTCCAGACGTCAGCCTGTACGAGATTAGTATGGCTCTCAAACAGCTAAAGAACAACAAGGCGCCGGGTGATGATGGGATTACGGCCGAGCTTCTGAAGGCGGGTGGAAAACCGGTCCTGAAGGCCCTTCAGAAGCTGTTCGATTCCGTCATACTCGAGGGCAAAACGCCGCAGGCATGGAACAGAAGTCTGGTGGTGCTCTTCTTCAAAAAGGGCGATAATGCCCTGTTGAAGAACTATAGGCCCATTTCCCTTCTTAGCCATGTCTACAAGCTGTTTTCGAGAGTCATTACGAACCGTCTCGCGCGCAGGTTTGACGATTTCCAGCCTCCCGAACAGGCCGGTTTCCGAAAGGGCTTTAGCACTGTGGACCACATACATACGCTTCGGCAAGTTATACAGAAGACTGAAGAGTATAACCTGCCCCTTTGCTTGGCGTACGTGGACTACGAGAAAGCCTTTGATTCGATCGAGACTTGGGCTGTACTGCAGTCTCTTCAGCGATGCCAAGTAGACTACCGGTACATCGAAGTGCTGAAATGCTTGTACAAAAACGCCACTATGTCAGTCCGACTACAGGACCAGAACTCGAAACCTATCCTACTGCAGCGAGGCGTGAGGCAGGGAGACGTTATATCTCCGAAACTGTTCACCGCTGCACTGGAAGATGTTTTCAAGGTTCTGGACTGGAAAGGGCTAGGCATCAACATAAACGGCGAGTACATCAGTCACCTTCGGTTTGCCGATGATATAGTCATCATGGCGGAGACTATGGAGGAGCTCAGTCAAATGCTCGATGATCTCAGCAGAGCCTCCGAACGAGTTGGTCTGAAAATGAACATGGACAAGACGAAGATCATGTCAAATGACCATGTTGTGCCCACTCCTGTAATGATCGGAAACTCTGCGCTCGAAGTTGTTGACCATTATGTTTACCTGGGACAAACTATTCAGTTAGGTAAGTCCAACTTCGAGAAAGAGATCAACCGTCGAATCCAACTCGGCTGGGCAGCGTTCGGGAAGCTACGTAGTATCTTCACGTCCCAAATACCGCAGTGTCTTAAAACGAAAGTCTTCGATCAGTGTGTGTTGCCAGTGATGACATATGGAACAGAGACGTGGTCGTTCACTCAAGGCCTCATAAAAAGGCTGAAAGTCACCCAAAGGGCAATGGAGAGGGCTATGCTCGGAGTTTCCCTGCGAGATCGAATCAGAAATGAAGAGATCCGCAGAAGAACCAGGGTAACTGACATAGCCCAAAGAGTTGCTAAACTTAAGTGGCAGTGGGCGGGGCACATTGCTCGCAGAACCGATGGCCGTTGGGGCCGAAAAGTTCTCGAGTGGCGACCGCGTACCGGAAAGCGCAGCGTGGGTAGGCCCCTCACACGGTGGACCGACGACCTGGTGAAGGCGGCGGGAAAACGTTGGATGAGGGCAGCGCAGGACCGGTCGTTATGGCGATCCTTGGGGGAGGCCTATGTCCAGCAGTGGACGTCCATCGGCTGAGATGATGATGATGATGATGACTAAAAACCGACCAAGTGTGAGTCGGTCTTGCGCTAAAGGTCCCGGCAAAAAAAGTTTTTTTTTCTATGTTAATCATGTTGTGTTCTGTGGTGGTGTGGTGCGAAACCCTCGGTGCGCGAGTAGCCCGACTCGCACTTGACCGGTTTTATTTATATAACCTGTATAATTCTGACTACTATTAAAGTTGAAAGCCGGGTGGATCTCTAGTAAACACGAAAAGTATATCTCTACGGTTGAGTGACTGCCTACACTGGCAGGCATGTACATTGTCTACGCTTCGAAGACCAGTGCAAGATAGAAAATGTTGATAAATACTTATCCGCTTCATATTCTCTCCACGTTTATATAATTACGTACTGAGTTGTGAATGAGGATATCATTTAGTTTTCCAGTTGGTTAGTATTATATCTTTTTTTATTGAAGTGAAAACTTCTTTAGCGGCGTTGTCCACTTTTTGGTATGGGCACAGCCCGGATACTACATACAACAATTTTAAATTGACTCTCCCATACTACTGAGGCCACCTCTACCGGACACTAAGGGAGAGATGGCCAATCGTGATTTATTTTTAAAGTTATTTTTTAAGGTTGATCCCATCAAAATTAGTTAAATTTTTGTTAATTATCCCATAGAGTAACGTTCAAAGTTTAATTAAAAATAATAATTACAATCTACAAACATGTAGTTTTCTATAAACTGGATCTTGAAAAAACTACGGCCAACTACCCCGGACTTACCCTATAAGTACAAGTACCTACATAAGTGTGTACGCTAAACATAATTATTATGCACTGTCTCTTACCCTCCGTTTCTATGATTAAACGACGGGTGACCGAGATCAGGGTGGTAAGACGCATCAGTGACTGTAACTGTCATGACTTCATGATTCATTCATGATCATGACTGACAGTGTTGCTAACGATATGCATGTGAAGATGTGAAGGAATTAGTCGCTTCCTGCGACACGCGTCTGGATAAAGCCTACTTCGCTCTCAAAATCAATCTTAAACTAACATTTTTTTAAATCAATACAGGGTGTTAGGGTAAACAGTTGCATTACTTTATAGGCTGATTGTACCCATGATACTGAACCACTTTCCCAAAGAAACCTATAGGAAATTCGCAAGAAAATATTGTAATTTTTCACAAAAAAAATTTTTTATTCCCCCTCTTTTTTTTTAATTCGCAGACGCCATAATAAAATAATATAGCCTATGTTAATCTCACGATTTTTACGAATCTAACGACACCTCATATATCGAAATTCATCACGCCCTTTAGGCTGTAGGCCGTGCCAAAGAAATATACATACAAACATACATACATACATACGCTCGAAAAACATAACCCTCCTTCTGCCGCAGTCGGGTAAAAATCGGCTTTTCATACAAAACTTCCGGAAGTCCATTTTTTTTAACGAATTTCCTATAGGTTTCTTTGGGAAACTTGTTCAGTATCATGGGTACAATACACCCTTAAAGTAATGCAACTGTTTACCCTAACACCCTATAAAATATCACATAATATAGCTTTCTGACGTAATTTTTTGACTCTACCACCTCTTCGGAAGGTGTTCCGTTGCAGAGAAGATGCGGCCAAAAACTACAACACACATATGTTAATCAAAACAAATTATGTAGGGTCCTTCTTGATATGCTGACTCTTTTTTAAGGGGCTATGTAAAAAAAATAGGATTCTTCAAAGCTCCATATATCATGAAGTACTAACAGTAGGAGTATGATTTGCGGATATATGTAAATTGAACATATAATTGAAGTTTTGATTAGAGCCAAAACACGATTAAGGCAAATTTTCTCGATAGAAAAACAAGCGAAAGTAGCCTCCGTTTTTGTCTATAAACGCTTGAATAATAGAAACATCAGACTTGATTTAAAAAAAAGAGTTTGCTATTGTCTAAGTTTTGATTAGAGCAGAATTGAACTAACATAAATAGTACAATCACAATTAAATAAAGTTTGTTTTTTCGCTTGATTCGTTCCAGGCGCGCGCGCCGCCCCATCTCTTTCTCTCGCATCTGGCAGTAATATAAGCTATCACACGTCCGTTTCGCTAAAATTATTTTTCGACATAGGCTCTTAAGGGGATGATCAGACCATCAATCTGAACGACTTTTTCTATGGCACCAACAACATCGAAATCGCGAAAAAAAATCTGCTCGTCTATACTAAACTGCAAACCTACTCAGCCAAAAAATATATGGGACAGCTGATTATTTTTTTCCCGATTTCGATGTTGGTCCTATAGAGAAAGTTGTTCAGTTTGATGGTCTGATCATCCCCTTAAAACCCGTCAGCATATTAAGAAGGACCCTGTATACAAAGTACAGATAAAATATTGATAGAGTAACATTGTCAAGACCAGACATTTTGTTAATTCAAATAATCATCGAGTTTATAGCAACCTTTTTGTACTGTCTTAACCAATAGTTATTTTACACCACCATCAGACGGAGACGGGACAAACTATTTAGCGTGCCTTCCGAAACACGGAATCTATTAGGTAAATAGGCTTTTTAAACTTAAGGTTAGACATATGACGTTCAAGTAAAACCTCGTAAAACGGAGGTTATGGAACCGGTTCGCCCTTACAGCTTTACGTACAGTCGGACACAAAAGTGTTTCAGTCACGCAATAATAATAGGAAGTTGCAAGTTAGATCATTTAATTACCGGGTTTAAACTCACGCGCGAGGCAGGCCGAGGCCGATGTTCACTGACGTTTTTGTAAATAGAACTAGTAACAATTACTATAGAGACGAGTCGATGTACAGCGGACTTGATCTTACTCGCGTGAGGAGAGTAATATGTGGTAGCCTTACCGGTAGTGTTAGTTACAGCCCCAATTATAGTAGAAGATCCCGTCTATTATCTATCTAAACTATTATAAAACTGTAACAGAAGTGTGTCTGTACATTGAAGATATTTACAAAAAAAAGATTACGATATAATTTTTAGATGTCCTGATTCCAAATCACCAATTTTTGGATTTTTTGTCTGTGTTTGTTTGTTCGTTTGTTTGGGTGTTTGTTTGTTCGAGTATCACGCAAAAACTACTGAACCGATTTTGAGGAACCTCTTTCGTTTGATAGCTTATCATCTGAATTAAAATCTGGTATATAATTTATGCCGACGAAGTCGCGGGTAAAAGCTCGTAATTTATAATAATTTGGTACATTTGGTATACTTTGGTGGTTGCGGTCTGCAGTCCAGCTACTCGCACACGGTGACCGCATTATGCGAATTACTGTCATTTGCAAGTCGGTCAGCGTTTTAACGAGCTTGGATGGAAAAAGAGCGAAGTGCAGGACTAGATCACTGCCCGCTTCTTTGTCGAAAAATTGACAAAATATCACTAAAAAGACAAAGCGGGTTATTTTTCGACGTTGTTTTTAGCGTGGCCATCAACCAAACTAGAATATTTTAGTTTAAAATAACGTAACAAACAAAACTTGTTATTACATGTATATCTCTAAACTCAGTCTGAACGGAGATATAAAGGCTTGAAGTTGAAAATAAATGTATTACGTTTACTTCAAGCCTTTAATCTCCGTTCAGACTAAGTTTTGAGAACTACTTTTACTTGCTAAGTTTTGTTTGTAACTTTATTCTGAACAAAATAATATAAAAGTAAAGTAAAATAAAAAAGTTATAATATTAAAGTTTTATTAATGGCCGCGTTAAAAAAATAAAAATGGCGCCATTTTTAGTCATTGGCTTTTCAAATTGATGTCTCGTGAATCTCGTGATATAACATCGCGGGTTTTTTTATCCAATTCATGCAGGTAGGTATGGTGTACGGTACAAGGACCGCGGACTCTTATATGTTTCTGAAAAATCACCTTTACTATACAACTTTTAAATTCCTGCGCATCGTAGCCAATCTTAGATAATGACCAAATTAGAGATGTGCCTCTTTGCTCATTCGTCTTTGCTTGGCGCATGCCGAAATGAGCGCAAGTTTTCTCTTTAACCGACTTCAAAAAAAGGAGGAGGTTCTATGTTCGGCTGTATGTATTTTTTTTTTAATGTATGTTCACCGATATTTTCGTCCATTGTGAACCAATTTTAAAAATTCTTTTTTTGTTTGAAAGGGTATACTCCCGAGGTGGTCCCATTTTATTTAATATTGTGATGATCTGATGACGCACTTCGGAGCTACATGATATAACTCCTCAAAAGTTGACAGCAAATCGTCTGCGATTGAACCATTTGCTTCTTTTTAACCGACTTCAAAAAAAGGAGTAGGTTCTCAGTTCGACCGTATATTTTTTTTTTTTTTTTAATGTGTGTTCGCGGATAACTTCGTCGTTTATGAACCGATTTTGATGATTCTTTTTTTGTTGGAAAGGAGATATCCCAAGGGTGGTCCCATGATAAGGAAACCAGGATCTGATGATGGATCCCAGAGAAATCGAGGGGACCCTTCGAAAATCGTAGTGCCGACTAGTGCGTTTGTTAATTTGAAGCACTACTGTTAAATCAAACTAATGAATTCACCACTGAAAATTGTGAAATAAACAAAATTTTAACAAAAAATTAAAACCGCCTTCAAAAAAACTAAAAAGTTAAAAATAATATTGCAGCCGATGACTTTTTCGTTCGCATCATAAGAACATTAATTTGTTTTATAGAAGTCGGTGTCAAGCCAAGCCAAAAAACTAATGCAAGCCCCGTCGCGAATCGGCTTGACAGCGACTTCGATAAAACAAATTAATGTTCTTATGATGCGAACGAAAAAGTCATCGGCTGCAATAATATTTTTTAACTTTTTAGTTTTTTTGAAGGCGGTTTTAATTTTTTGTTATCAATGTACCCTTTGCGTGTACAACTGATATCTGAGTCGAAATAACATATTTAATCAATAAAAATTATGAAATAAAAATTTTTTTACAAAAAAATTAAAAATTTGTGAAAAAGTACAAAATAATATTTCAGCCTATGAATTTTACGTTCGAATCTATAAGAAAATTAATTTGTTTTGTTGGAGTCGGTGTCAAGCCAAGCCAAAAAATTACGGCAAGCCCAGTCGCGAATCGTACCTACCGGCTTGACAGCGACTTCGACAATACAAATTAATTTTCTTATAGATTCGAACGTAAAATTCAAAGGCTGAAATATTATTTTGTACTTTTCTACTTCTGAAGTCGGTTTTAATTTTTTTGTAAAAAATTTTTTGTGGCATTGTCGTACGTAGCATGCTTGCCCTACTGTTGTTCAGAACGCCTTGGCGCGGCGTTGCTGCTGAGTCAGCTCTCTCGTAGCACCGCCATACATTTTTAAACACTTGTGTACGTGAATGTACTTAACGTAGGCAATCGTGGAAAAGCGACAGTGTTACTGAGGTCAATACACCTTGCACTTGCTTGCTTTTTTATTTATTGTTGTGTTTTCATACTGTTTTTACGGATTTTTAGGGTTCCGTACCCAAACGGTGAAAACGGGACCCTATTACTAAGCCCACGTTGTCCGTCCGTCCGTCCGTCCGTCTGTCCGTTCCGTACGTCCGTCCGTCTGTCCTACCTATTTAGGGCTGTAACTTTTGAACCGTAATAGCTAGATTGTTGAAATTTTCTCAGATTATGCGTTATTACGGCGGATTTGTTAACAAATAATAAAAATGTCAAAAAGTTAAAAATTAAGGGGTGTTCTCAATAAGAAACTACTTTTTATCTACGTTTTTTCTTCACGCTCTATCGTAAAAACGGTAATACATACAAGCGTCAAACTTAGTGTGATTATAGAGCATACTCTACAGAATAACAACAAATACTAAAAACCAGCCAAGTGTGAGTCGGTCTCCCGCTAAAGGTCTCGGACAAAAAAGTTCTTTTTTCTAAGTTAATAATGTTGTGTTCTGTGGTGGTGTGGTACAGAACCCTCGGTGTGAGAGTAGCCCGACTCGCACTTGACCGGTTTAATTTTTTTATCGTGAAGCTACAGATGGTTTGAATATTTCCTAAACGCGCAGTAACAAATGTTTACAAGTAATTAAGAGGATACGCCATACCGTGTACCTAGGAGTTAAGTAATACCGACTGCTCTCAAACGGTGAAGGAAAACATCGCGAGGAAACCTTCATAAAGGGTTCTTCATAATATGCTGACACTTTTTTAAGGGGATGATCAGACCATCATACTGAACAACTTTCTCTATGGCATGGCACCAACATCGAAATAGCGAAAAGAAAATCAGCTGTCCCATACATTTGGCTCGAGTAGGTTTGCAGTTTAGTATGGAACAGCAGATTTTTTTTCGCAATTTCGATGTTGATGCCATAGATAAAGTAGTTCTATTTGATGGTCTGATCGTCCCCTTAAAAAAGTGTCAGCATAATAAGAAGGACCCTATACAGGGTGTAACAAAACACCTAATACTTAAGGGGGTGCTTCAGACCATCAAACTGAACAACTTTCACTATGGGGCCAACATCGAGAAATAATAAAAAAAATCTGCTGTCCCATACAAAACTGCAGTACCGACTCGACTAAAATGTATGGGATAGCTGATTTTTTTTTCGCGATTTCGATGTTGGCTCCATAGTGAAAGTTGTTCAGTTTGATGGTCTGAAGCACCCCCTTAAGCATTAGGTACTAGGGTGTTTTGTTACACCCTGTATAGGACAGCTGATTTTTGTTTCGCGATTTCGAAGGTATACGTATACGCTGAAGAAGAAATTGTGTAATCAGCTGTTCCTTAGTAAACAAGGACTAGGTAGTACTATTTTTGCTATTTCTAGTTTGCTGCCATAGTAAAAGTTGTTCAGTTTGATGGTCTGAACAACCCCTGAAAATTTTAAGGGTTTACAAAATCATCACTATAGGTGATTTGGTTATTTCCCCACTAAAATGTGTACATGTATGGGAATTCGATTTTGCATGTTCTGAGAGTTCTAGTACCTCGACTTCGGTTGACCCCATAGTCCCCATAGAGACTTTTGTTCCTTATCAGTAAGAGGATCGAATGGGACGAAAAAAAAGTTTTGTGAAAATTGCCGTTTTTCTCGATGACTGTACATTTTTTTCAAAATCTGTGAATGCAGAAGTGAAATGCTCCAAAAGTTAGGGTTAGTCTCCTAAGAACGTTTTCTTGTAGCTGTTATGCTTCTTGTAGCTGCCCTTTGTGCCCCATCTTAACTTTCCACCCTGTATAGGTATTTCAAAGTTAAACGATTCCTATCAAATCTAAATTAATCCTAACTTTGAAAATATTCATTTAAACGAAAATATGGAAAACCACAGACTGGGATATTAGTTTCTTAGATCGTATTTAATTACATTCAATTTGAATGACTGGAGTCAATATGCTATAAGCCAAGCCCAAACTCAAGCCCAAATAAATCTTGACATTGACAGCGACTCCAAGTAAAACGCTAATAGAAAATAGGAAAGTAAATATTCAAATTTTAATAAAGAAACAATAAAATCGATTAGCGAAATGCTGTGGAAAAGCGATTCAGAATCGATTATTCCGTCGATTCGATAGATCATACGTAATCGGGCAATAACATTGAAACTTGAAAGTCAGTGTCGCAAAATTTTTAATTAGTCACACAAACGGGATGTTTTGACGGGCTATCCGTTTTTAGGGTTCCGTACCCAAAGGGTGAAAACGGGACCCTATTACTAAGCCTACGTTGTCCGTCCGTCCGTCCGTCCGTCCGTCCGTCTGTCCCTGTCTGTCCTACCTATTTAGGGCTGTAACTTTTGAACCGTAATAGCTAGATAGTTGAAATTTTCTCAGATTATGTATTATTACGGCGGATTTGCTAACAAATAATAAAAATGTCAAAAAGTTAATAATTAAGGGGGGTTCTCAACAAGAATCTAGTTTTTATCAACTATTTTTCTTCACGCTCTATCGTAAAAACGGTAATACATACAAACGTCTAACTTAGTCTGATTATAGAGCAAACTCTACAGAATAACAACAAATACTAAAAACCGGCCAAGTGTGATTCAGTCTCGCGCTAAAGGTCCCGGACAAAAAAAGTTTTTTTTCTAAGTTAATAATGTTGTGTTCTGTGGTGGTGTGGTACGGAACCCTCGGTGCGCGAGAAGCCCGACTCGCACTTGACCGGTTTTATTAGGGTTCGGAAGTCAACAGGGAACAGTTTTTTTTTGTATTTCCATCAGGTTTTCCTCCGACATGGGTCAGAGACTTTTTTCATCAGGAAACGGTTGTATAACTTTTTTTTTAGTTTCGCCAAGTCCGTCTGTCCGTCTGTCCGCGGCTTAGCTCAGAGACGCTTAGTACTAGAAAGCTGTAATTTGGAATGGGCATACATATTCATCACACCGACACTTTGTCGGTGTGATGAATGATATAAAATCTTGAAATTTTTTTTTTAGCGTACCTCCCCTACGCGCGAAGTTAGAATGGACTTTTTTTTCTCGTCTACCGCATGGCGTGGGGTATCGTTACATAGGTGGTTTAAAAATATTATGGGTGTGAGTAAACCATTTTTTGATTTAGAGATCCGTAAGCGAAATATTAAGCTCTAAAGTGAAAATTTTTGTTAGAGTCAAGTGGTCTCCTTTTGAATTTCACGAAAAAGTGCGATCCCCTTATATCTCGGAGAGTTGTGAAGATATAATATTCAAAAAAGTTTCAAAAGACGCGTATTCACGAGAGCTGTAAGGTGCAAAAAGAATCATTCGAGAAAGTCAAAAACGAAAAAAGTTATGGCCGAAATAGTGAAAAAAAACTCTAGACAATTTAGTCAGCTACAATTTGATCCTAAAACAAAGACGATTGGGTTAAGGGTTTGCCCTGTAGCCTAACCTTTTTGAGACAATATTTTTTCGAATTCCGTAGATTCATTTCCAATGTGCTCGATAGTCGTGTAAGGCACGAAATCTGAATTTTTGGGCGGGTTTTTGGAGCCCCAAAGTGCTCGGCGTGCCCAGGTAGACGTGTCGTGTGGTAAAGTATGACGCCATCACTTTGATTAAATTTGGGGATGTTTTGACGAGTTAGTTAAGGCGTCCAGAGTGATGAAAATCACTGACATGGCTTGCCGGTAACCGACTACTAATTGCCAGCAGTGACTGGACTATGAATTTCTATGCATTGGCTTAGTGTAAGATTTTCACGCCTAGGTAGTCGTATTAGCATAGGTTAGGCAGGTAGGCCAAGCGTTGCATTGTAGACAGAATATGTATTCCAAATTAGCAGTAGGGGGGGATGATGTAGTGATGGTATACTATAAGGTATATCATATATCAACACAGAGTATCCGAGTTTCGGTACTACTAGTGAAACGTAGATGTTCTGAAGTTTCAGAATATCTCTGACTATCCCCTCGGGGAATATAGTCGTGAGCAGCTAAGGAAATAGACGTCTTGCGTTATACTGATTTTTCATGACAAAAATATACTTAGGTATTAAATTATTTAATCGAGTACCTACATTATTTTAATGAGCCCGAAGTAGACTGGTAGATTATGCTATCATTTTCAGCGTCTAACGGCGTTTTGTGAAACTTTTTGGCACCGGGTTTTTTTAGACTAATTCGACCACGCTGAACACGATTCTGCCCGGTGCCAACCCCTATCCCACTTCCTTAACCCCCCACCCCCCAAAATGTGTCCCGACCCGTAGTTTTTTTAGTTTTATACAAAAACTATTAAAGATAAAAGAAAACCGTCAATGACAAAAATAATCTCCATTAAATTCTCTACAATATTTGTAAAGCAATTTTTTGATAGGAATAACAAGTTAGGAAATATGTTTGTCCGAACTGCGTGTAAATTTTTGGTTTTACAAATTTTTGCATTTGCTTTCAATTTATCGAAAAACGGCCGGAGCTGTAATAGAATAGAATGGTCTAGAAACGAATTAATCTCGATACATTTACCTACAAAACGAGACCTTATTTTCTGTAGTACGAGTATTCGTTTACGATTTATAGCTCAGGGCAGACAGACTCTACCGCGAGTTTCGAGTACTGTGCTACACTAGGTACTATATGCTCGATGCATCAGAAAGTTATGCATGTAATAATAACTATTTTATTTATATTAACATTTTGTTGGTGACATTAAAGAGACGGAGGGTGTATGGGCGTTAGTTCACCACGCATGCCCAATGGGGATTGGTGGACTTCATAATAAGCATCGGAATTTCTTCTTCAGCGTGCATGCGTGCAACCTGCATAGGTTTCCTCGCGATGTTTTCCTTCACCGTTTGAGAGCAGTCGGTATTACGTACACGAAATGAAAGACTAATATAAAAGACTAATATTTTGATATATTGGATCGATGTCTTTGCGCAACCGCTATATTATGCTGTTATGAGTTGCAACAGCAACAGCTCGCAAAATCAAAACGCAGTTAGGAACACATTTTGGGAGGTGGGGGGTTAAGGAAGCGGGAGACGGGTTGGCACCGGGCAGAATCGTGTTCAGCGGGGTCGAATTAGTCTAAAAAAACCCGGTGCCAAAAAGTTTCTCAAAACGCCGTTAGACGTTAAAAATCCAATACAACTTGAAAAAAATCTACCAGTCTAAAGAGCCCTACGCTTTTACAGTACCTATTTTATTTAGCTTCTGATTTAGCTTTTATCTAAGAAGGAAGACAGAACGGAAAAAACAAAGGATGTTTACATGATACCAGAAATGAGATATCAAATATCAGTGAATTGTTATTTTTAAATGTATATTCTAAATCACTCATAAAATACTAGATACCTACACAAAAAAATAAATATATTAGATTTAATAGTGCCTTCAGATGAATTTCAGAGAGCATTTTGGTCTAGCCAAAAGTGCGATTTTCGAACATCACACATTCAAATCAGCAGTAGAAAGATATTTTGACATTTTCTACTGCTGATTTCAACTTGTGATGTTCAAAAATAGCACTCCTGCTCTCTGACAATACTTATAAGCTACTCTTGCACCGAGGGTTCCGTACATTATTAACATAGAAAAAAAACTTTTTTTGTCCGGGACCTTTAGCGCGAGACCGACTCACACTTGGCCGGTTTTTATTATTTGTTGTTATACTATAGAGTTTGCTCTATAATCACACCAAGTTCGATGCTTGCATGTATTACCGTTTTTACGATAGAGCGTGAAGAAAAAACGTTGATAAAAACTAGTTTCTTGTTAAGAACCCCCCTTAATTTTTAACTTTTTGATATTTTTATTCATCATCATCTCAGCCGATGGACGTCCACTGCTGGACATAGGCCTCCCCCAAGGATCGCCACAACGACCGATCCTGTGCAGGTCCTGGATGGGGGCATATTTTTATTATTTCTTAAGGGGATACGTGAATAAAATTGGATTCTTCAAAGCTTCATATATCATGAAGTACTAACAGTAGGAGTATGATTTAAATTGAACATATAATTGAAGTTTTGATTAGAGCCAAAACACGATTAAGACAAATTTTCTCGATAGAAAAACAAGCCAAAGTAGCCTCCATTTTTATCTATAAACGCTTGGAACTGCTAAACGGTGAATAATAGAAACACAAGACTTGATTAAAAAAAAAGAGATTGATATTTTCTAAATTTTGATTAGAGCAGAATTGAACTTACATAAATAGTACAATCACAATTAAATAAAGTTTGATTTGGCGCTCGATTCGATTCAGGCGCGCGCGCCGCCCCATCTCTTTCTCTCGCATCAGGCCGTAATATAAGCTATCCCACGCCTGTTTCGCTTAAATTATTTTTCGACATAGGCTCTTAACAAATCCGCCGTAATAAATACTTTTTAATTTAATTTAGCATAGCATAGCATAGCATATGCTCACGACTATATTCCCCGAGGGGGTAGTCAGAGATTTTCTGAAACCTCAGAACGTCCACGTTTTCGTTTAATTTAATTTAGTAACGCATAATCTGAGAAAATTTCAACTATCTAGCTATTACGGTTCAAAAGTTACAACCCTAAATAGGTGTTCACTGTTCACCCTTTGGGTACGGAACCCTAAAAAATACCAAGTTGTTCACATTAAACAATAATCCACTAATCAATTTTCGATGTGGCAACACAGTAACGTTCCGTTCCACTGATTCAGAGTTATTAAAACATGAATTGGAGTGGAATCGGTGATTTTATCTTTGTTCAGTGCTAATGCCCACCTATTACACTATTTTGATCCTTATTGGCGTGACAAAGAAGAGCTGTGTCAAATGTCTTTCTATTTGGATTTGAACATAGATTCTTGTCATTGTTACAAATACGTATTCCAATAGGATTAGCTTATGACACAGGTCCGGCACTTCAAACAACGTTTTAGATTTGATATGATGACGTTCGCACATGCGCAGTTTGCAAAACTTGTGCATGACATATGTGTAAGGTTGACTCGGTGAATTCTCTATGGGTTGACTTAACACGCATCGTATGAACTACATTATACATTTCGTTACTTTTTATAGTTCATTCATTTATTAAAAATCGTTTTTAAGCTAAAGAATCACAGAAAATGTGAATTTAGCGTTATTTTCCAACGTTTATTTTTACTGTGTGGAGAAAAATTTAATATATTTTATGTAGTCAAATCCAACGGGTGCGCGCGCCTGACTGCATTCCCTTGCTCGGCTTCCCTCAAGTTACCACAGAGAGTGTGAGGGGAGGTGAGGTAACTGAAGTCAGAG
Organism: Agonopterix subpropinquella; assembly: GCA_922987775.1. Taxonomy (NCBI): domain Eukaryota; kingdom Metazoa; phylum Arthropoda; class Insecta; order Lepidoptera; family Depressariidae; genus Agonopterix; species Agonopterix subpropinquella. Next base: position 4,601,200 of record OV277718.1, on the reverse strand, counting down.
GGGGGCGGGGAGTGGCCGTTCTGTATGTAGAACTATATACTATTAACTATATACTATTACTTATTCTGTGCTTATGATGTAAACGTACCTACATACGTAAACTCACGACCGTAATCCCTTTCGGGGTGGTTAGATTAGAAGCATTGCTATAATCACAAAACATCGAATTTCGTCCGACATGCTGGGTACCATTTATTTAACATGACAATTTGTAATTGAGAATGACAATTCAGGGTACATTGCTGGTTACCAATGACGCCCTGGTAAAAATATAATTTAGTATTATTTTATATCAATACCAACAATATTAGCTTCTATCATTCCTGCTAGTGGGGTACAGCACAGGGCCACCCTGGGGTACTATAAATAAAACCGGTCAAGTGCGAGTCGGGCTACTTGCGCACCGAGGGTTCCGTACCACACCACCACAGAACACAACATTATAACTTAGAAAAAAAAAATTGTTTTGTCCGGGACCTTTAGCGCAGGACTGACTCACACTTGGCCGGTTTTTAGTATTTGTTGTTATTCTGTAGAATTTGCTCTATAATCACACTAAGTTTGACGCTTGTATGTATTACCGTTTTTACGATAGAGCGTGAACAAAAAACGTTGATAAAAAGTAGTTTCTTGTTGTGAACCCCCCTTAATTTTTAACTTTTTGACATTTTTATTATTTGTTAAAACAAATCCGTAATAACGCATAATCTGAGAAAATTTCAACTATCTAGCTATTACGGTTCATAAGTTACACCCCTAAATAGGTAGGACAGTAAAATATTTACAGTCACGTTTTCTTTTTATCTAAAATAAATTATAACTTGCGTTTTTTATAATTATTTTCCATACAAAATTAACATATCATTTGTCGTAATCCTTTGCGAGTAGAATAGATAATTTACTGTTATTCATTCCGGAGATAAGTTTTCTCCGTCTCGAGATTGTATTTTCTACACTGGTATCACCGTTGTTTACATTTTGTCGCTCTAATTCCTGAATGGAGATTAGTAATAGGGTCCAGTTTTCACCCTTTGGGTACGGAACCCTAAAAATGTATAAAATGGACATTAGACTGTCACGCGTGCACAATGCGGATTGGTAGACTTCACATACGCATCGAATTTCTTCTTCAACGTATGCAGGTTTACTCACGATGTTTTCCTTCCCCATTTGAGCAGTCGGTATTATGTATAAAGGTCCTTCTTAATATGCTGACACTTTTTTAAGGGGATGATCAGACCGTCAAACTGAACAACTTTCTCTATGGGACCAACAGACGACCCGGTTGGTGTAATGGTTACCACGCCGGACTGCCAAACCAGGGTCCTGGGTTCGAATCCCGGTTCGGTCATGGATGTTTATATGTTTGTGCCGTCGTTGTATGGTTTCCATAATAAACAGCCTATAAATAGTGCTTTCTTGGGATCATTACAATGTATGTGCCTGTGAGCGTTATTTTTTTATTTTAACATTGAAATCCCGAAAAGAAAATCCATACATTTGGCTCGAGTAGGTTTGCAGTTTTGTATGGACGAGATGATATTTTTTCGCGATGTCGATGTTGGTGCCATAGAGAAAGTTGTTCAGTTTGACGGTCTGATCATACCGTTTAAAAAGTGTCAGCATATTAAGAAGGACCTTATGCAGAGTGTAACAAAACACCGTATGTAGCTGCTGATTTTTATTTCGCGATTTCGAAGTTGGCTCCAGAGTGAATGTTGTTCAGTTTGATGGTCTGAAGCACCCCCTTAAGTATTACTAGGGTGTTTTATTACACCATGTATACAAAACATTTGTTTTTTGTGCCTTGCCGTACAAATAAAGAATATTTGGGTATGTTATGCTGGCTACCATTTCGCTTTGTAATGCTAACAATACAAAAGTTAGATGCGTGACTAATCGGCACGACAAGCTGCCACACCAGCGTCGGACGGCCATTATTATCATTAGAGAACACAAAAACCGGCCAAGTACGAGTCGGGACTCGGGCAATTAGTGTTCCGTACTACCAGTTGTTCTTCTTCTTCTTTTCGTGTTAATTGTTCTACTATTTCGATATTTTATTGACCAGGTATTCGGCGAGCCTGTCAGCGTCCAGTGTAGCTTTATTGAGGTCCTCTCTCGTGCAGGTGTTCGGGCACAATGGATATTCTAGCAGGTGTATCATCGACTGGATAGGCTCGCCGCAATCGCACTGCATTAGGGTCCCTGTAACCCCAGTTGCATAAACTTTGTCTGCAACGGCCAACTTCCGTCCAGTAGTTTAAAATCTCAAGGAACACGCAAGCTATATAGCAGCAGCACAGTAGCTGCATAAATGAAATTTCCTTTATGCGGCTACTGTACAGCTGCTTTATAGCTTACGTGTTCCTTGGGTATAAGTCATTGATGACCACTATAAATTGACGCTTACATAGTATGTGGTCACATAGTAACTGAAGATCATTATACACGGGTGGTTGTTTTTTGGGTATAGAAAAAGTGCCACCTTGATAATTTTCCCGCCATCTACACGTTATTTCTGATGTTCATGATTTTTTTCAAATCTTAAACGGCAATATTTTTTGAAATAGAGGTGGGGACAGCAATTTCTTGGATGTAATTGAAAATTTTGTTAAACAAAGCTTTACTAAATAATTAGGAAAATATATTTTTAGATTCGTATTTTCATTATCTTTCAAATGATAACCCCACAACATAGGGTAGAATTTTTTTTTAAATAATATAATAAATTCTTTCTACCACCCCAATTGGAAATTAAGCTTTTTTTACTTCATTTATGATATTGGACCAGCAATTGTCAGCAAGTTACAGCTTTCTATGTCTTACGGTCTCTGAGGAAAATGTGACAGACGGAGGGACGGACAGACACCGAGCTGATTGCGTAAGTGTTCCGTTTTGCCTATTTTGGTACGGAACACTAATACCTAGTCTTTGTCCAGACATCTTTGTTAATACTTGTTTTGAGGGGATTTCAAGGCCAGGAGTGCAATTGACTAAGACACATCGTTGTCGAAAACATCGACGAGCTCAAAAAAGTAACATCCTTCTTGCTTCCTTCAGATCGTCGAAGTTTTTATATGAGTTTGACACATGATAATGATGTTTGTCAACTATGAATTTAAGGTTGTGAAGATGTTTTAGTGAATTGCACCGCAGTTTTCTATTGAAAAATAATCGCTTGCGAACATTCGCGGAATTTGAAGAATGGCAGATTTGGACCCAGCCATTATTTGACGGCCCGGTAGCATTGTCGGTAGTGAACCTGCCTGCTGTGCCGAGGGTCGCGGGTTCGAATCCCGTAAGGGACAAATATTTGTATGATGAATATGAATATTTGTACCCGAGTCATGGATGTTTGTATTTATATATGTATTCTATATCGTTGTCTAGTCATCATAATACAAGTCCAGGCTAGATTCTGGTACTTTAAATGTGACTAGATAATTTGTGTGACATTGTCCAAGATATTTATTTATTATTTATTTATTTACGAAAACTAAAAGCCATTCAGGACGGCGGTCATAATTATTATAAACAGAAAAAATCAAGTTATTTTTTAAAAAAACTTCCGGAAGTCCGGATTCTAAAGTAGAAATTACTAGTAAAATAGACAAATCATCCAAAAAGCAGTAGCAAAACGCAACCACGACAGCTATTTTTATCTAATATTATCACTGAGGTATTTTTTAGTCGTTACGGAACGTATTGGATCGGTTGAACTGATTTCGATTTCTTCCAGTATCTTAATATTGCACGGTTATCGTGAATTTCCATTAAAATAAATACAATGAATGCGTAGAAGATTGAGTGGACTATCTCATAAGAAAGGTTATGAGTTTCACACACTTCATACAAAATGTATCATAAGGAGAAATACCTTTCCCCCAAATTCTACAGGTTACAACCAATTTACTTTTTTGTTAGTTTTGTTTCACTCTACACGTATTACTAAGTTTCATTCATGTATGGGACCTCTAAGTCTGGGTCTCAAATTACATGGCCGTCCGCCAAACTTCTTTTACCTAAGCCGAAAAAAGCCGTGATGGTCCAGTGGCGAGTAACTGAGTTGGCTTGTCTGCCGTGCAGGAGGCCATGGTTCCATCCCCGTCCAGGCCGACTCGCACCAATGAGTTTTTCGGAATTTATGTACGATTTGTAACACTACTGGCTTTTTCTGTGAAGGAAAACGTCGTGAGCAAACCGGCATGCTTCAATTATACTTTATTCATTTAAGGGGCGTCCGCCCGGTTTTGAGTAACTTTGGAACCATTTTATACTTTAACTATGGCACTTTTTAAGCAGAAAACAAAACTAAACAATCTACAGGATATGATAAGTGATGTGGTTTTTCTCGAAATCTAGGTAATAAGGTAATTAGGTAATAAAAGAAGAAGAAAAACTAATCCAAAGTCACCCCTTTTTTTTCCAGTTGTAAACGTTTTATATGAAAATTTACAATATTCTTCACAATACAATATAGAAAGATGTGGTTTTCTTATTTTTTGAAAATTAATAAAAAATCATAAGTACAGGTTTTCAAAGAAAATGGAAAAGTCTGACAGGAGCCACGCAATTGAAGCGGGATGGCTAATTGCAAAAGTTTGCTTGTAAGAAAGAGAGCTTTGCACCAGGGAGGGCTACTCCTCCCATCTGCAAGGCTCTCTTTCTTACAAGCAAACTTTTGCAACTAGCCATCCCGCTTCAATTGCGTGGCTCCGGTCAGAATTTTCAGTTTTCTTTGAAAACCTGTATGATTTTATATGAATTTTCAAAAAATAAGAAAACCACATCATTTTATATTGTTTTGTGAAGAATATTGTAAATTTTCATATTCTTCTGATCAACAATGTAAGAGTAAAATGGTTACAACTGGAAAAAAAGAGGTGACTTTGGAGTCGTTTTTCTTCAGTTTTATTAATTAAAATAGTTTTCGAGAAAAACCACATCACTTCTCATATCCTGTAGTTTGTTTAGTTTTGTTTTGTGCTTAAAAAGTGCCATAGTTAATGTATAAAATGGTTACAAAGTTACTCAAAACCGGGCGGACGCCCCTTATAATCTGTAACATGATATGGCGCCAAACTTTAATAACAAAAAATTATATTCAGAACAAAAAAGTACACGTAACGAAACTGTTGCGTAAAATTTATAAATAAACATTAATTTTATTAATATCACAATAACTTTCTACTTTTAAAATTAAATTAATAGTTTGTGAAAGTGATTTTGGCTGAGTAACGCTTTGACCTTTGCCATGTCAAAAGTTCACTTTTTTAAAACTCAAACATTGTAGTGATGTGATTGAATAATTCGAATCGATTATGTAACTAAAGAGGTTAACATTATGTTGTAATCGATTTGAATACGGACGTTAATCGATATTGATTTGATACACGTGATAAAGGTTAATTAATGTTAGTATCATAAATAATCATTATGTTTTATTGAGATGTAGCCTACGGCTTCGATGCTTCGAAATTACGAGAGTTCCTTAGGGTCCAATTTAATATGCTGATGGTTTTTTAAGGGGATGATCAGACCATCAAACTGAACCACTTACTCTATGGAACCGAAATCGAAATCTTAAAAAAAAATGTAGAATGCAACTGATTTTCTTTACGCGATTTCGATGTTGGACCCATGGAGAAAGTTGTTCAGATTGCTGGACTGTTTTTTTTTAAATTAAAAATGGGTTTGCTCTTGACCTCCATCCAGTCCTTAGGACAAAGATGGGGTTGAAGATGTAGCGAGCTTACCCAAAAGAAGCCTATTCACTCGTACTTTCAGAGGCGGCGGAAGGCGTGGGCGGTGTGGGCCTCCGCCCACGGCCTCGCGGTCCGAGGGGCCTCGCGCATCAAAGGTTTATGCATCTTTCTTCAAACTCATGAAAAATATTTCCCTTGGACCATTGAAAGGTACAGTTCTAGCCACAGGCGAATCAGTGCAAAAAATTTCGAGCTCGCTTCGTTCGCTCTAGGATCATTATTGCACTGTATTCGTGCACTATCTGAGTTCCGGGTGCATATTGCTAAAAAATTTCGAGCTCGCTTCGCTCGCTCTAGGATTATTACTGTGAAATTTGCGAAGCGAGGTGTTGATTCATTAGGTATTGCACTATCTGAGTTCTGGCCGCAGCGCAGGCTAAGCATGTTGCTGAAAAATTTCGAGCTCGCTCCCAATCTCATAACTTTGGTTTCACATAGGTTACTAAACGGTCTTATTTAGCTTCACTCTGTATATTTGTTTATTTCGAGCTCACCGTTTTTTAATGCTACCTTCATAAAATGGGACCCACGATAAAGAGTACCCTAGGCATGGGGCCTCGCGAACCTCATCTTGCCCACATACAATTTTGGTCTTGCGCCGCATCTGCGTTTTTCTGTCGTCTCTGTCTCATGAGCTTATGGATGCTGCTGTGCCGGTAAAAATATAAAAATACTCGATAGTATTGGCAAAATACGGAGCTACATGAAAATGTATCTGTGTAATGTACTGTGTTTTGTGAGAAATAAATAATAATTGAAAAAATAATGCACTTCATAGAAGAAGTATTTTTATATTTTTCAACGTAAACGTAGGTTCCAAAGGGTATTGATATTGTACAAAAATACAGCGCCTCCCACGCTCTATTATATAAATCCTTTGTAATCAGAGAGCTTTTATCCCTTTCTTTGCGATGTCTAACGAGCTTTTATACCTCTCCAATAAACGAAGGTTGTATAAAAGCTTTACTAAGTATAAAAGGCTGAACCTTTGCGTCTTTTTAATCTAACTTAATTAGGTTCTTTAAAAAGAACAAGATTTTTAGAGTGAAATATTATTTTTAGAATAAAGCCTATCCAAGATCCCACTGCAAGTTTTCTACACCCTTTGTTCAGGCAATGGTACATGTTCCAAGTCATAGTCAAAAAAAACAAGGTCTTCTATTCCCAGAGTGACACAAGCCTACGTCACAAAAAAATGGACGCTAAACATGGTAAAAGGGTATGATGACGTAGGCTTGTGTCAGTCACGTGGTCAGTCACGTGGTCGGAAGAGAATACCAGGCGCAGTATATTATTGTACCATGTTCCAAGTGAAAAGGTGAAATTCCTAAAAAAAACAACGGGTTGCACTCCGTGAGTGCTGGCAGAAGCCAAAACAAAGAGATCTTACGTCTTACACGTGACGTCACGGTCTGACTATATCTATGCTTACGAATTTTCGATCAGGTTACGTGACGTCACGGTCCAGACATTCCTGAAATTCTATACAAAATTGAAGCTAAACATAAGCTAAGGTACAAGAAAGAAGAAGATTGCCTGCGTAATCAAATGGTCGCAACGTATAGTTGCGTATTACTTTCGGTCGTACGAATGGGAAAGATTTAATTACTCAAAATCTATTGGATTTATTTTGATGATTCTTTCACATTATGAAATCTCTTTTCTGATATGACAACAGGAACAAATATCTGGAATCGGCTATAAAAAAGGATTGCGACAGGAGAGGTAGCCCCGTTTTTTGGGATCCTTCCACTGGTACATGCTGGTGTATCATTGCCTAAACATGTGGGTGTAGAAAACTGGCAGCGGGGTCATAACCTAGCGGCAATAGACTCGGAAATGAACGTATGCTTTGTATGTTGCATTGCATCTACACTACATTATGGATACAGAGATGTTCTAACAAATTACACAAGTACTATTGTGTAACTATCGGTGTCATCGAGTTTCCCATCTCGATCTTTAGGTACGTTATATTCCGAGAGATAAGTGTACTTTTTGCAACCATTAGCAGCAAGGCTGATTCAGTGTTTATGGGGTGTAGAGCTTCTCTGTGATGGGGATGGACCAGGTCTGCCTGCATAGCTCTTGTCGGTTTAGGAGTTACTGATGATTAAAGGTCTGTAAAAAATTAAAATCGTATGTTATTGTTGTAGTATACACTGTAGCTATGTGAACAGTACAAAAACTGACATGGTTCATCAGTCGGTTTAGGAGATACAGCCTTTCAAAGGTCGGAACTTTGACTGGCTGTATCTCCATGGTATCTCCTAAACCGACTGACAGAACTTGACAGTTTTTGTACTGTTCACATAGTTACAGTGCATACTACAACAATATTATACGATCAGCCTTGAAACTGATCGTTAATTTTTTACAGACCTTTAATCATCGGTAACTCCTAAACCGACTGGAGTTATGCAGGCAGACCTTGTCCATCCCCATCACAGAGATGCTCTACACCCCATAAACACTGAATCAGCCTTGCTGCTGATGGTTGCAAAAAGTACACTTATCTCTTATACTATACGTTTATACGTAACAGATTCTCGATTATATTTAATCGATTTGTTCGTTGACAATTTTCTATTCTAGTTAATTGGCTAGCCTGTGACACTGGACAGAGTCAATTTAACTGCGCGTAATTTGGTGTAGCGCTAAACTAGACTTATTTACCATAGAATATAGTTACTATTCGATTGGCAGAGCTATAATTATCTACACTAATATTATAAAGAGGAAAGATTTGTACCTATTTTTGTATGTTTGTAATGAATAGGCTCAAAAAGTACTGGGCCGATTTAAAAAATTCTTTCACCATTAGAAAGCTGCATTCACCCTGAGTAACATAGGCTATATTTATTGCTAGAAAAGATTAGACGTCCACCCGTGCGAAGCCGGGACGGGCCGCTAGTCATATATATAAACTCAATTTCTTGTCAAATGATTAGTTGATATACACTATACAGGGTCCTCGGTTTTTTAAGGAGATGATCAGACTATCAAATTGAACAACTTTCTCTATGGGACCAAGGTCCAAATCGAGAAAAAGAAATTAGTTGTCCCATACTTTTGTCTCAAGTAGGATGGCAGTTTTGTATGGGACAGTTGAATTTTTTTTCGCGATTAGGTGTCGTAGAGCGAGCTGTTTGATGGTTTGGTTAGTAATAGATACTCTTTCTTATACTGTGGTATGGTCATCCCTTTAAAAAATCGTCCGTTATCTTATCTTGTTGTGGGGGCTGCCAAGCCAGCAACACTTCGACCCAGTGGGATCTTTTGTGTTAGCCCCAATACCTTTTGCTTTCTTCACCCTTCAAATACATGGTCAATGAAGGAATTGAGGGGAAGAAACCTAAGATCTCCCGGTTTTGGATATCCATCACCGAGGAGGCACTTACCTCACTATATTAAGAAGGACACTGTAAAATTCCTGTATACAAGGTGTAACAAAACACCTTTGTAATATTTAAAGGGATTGTTTACAGGTCTAAGCTAAAAGGTCTAATAGTGATAGATGTTCAGTTTGATGGTCTAAACCACATCCACCTCTTGTTATACAGGGTGTACAATAAAATGGGACAGCTACTTAAAGGGGTGCTTCAGACCATCAAACTGAACAACTTTCTCTATGGGACCAATATTATAAATCGCGAATAAAAAATCTGCTGTCCCATACATTTCAGTCGAGTTGTTTGCAGTTTTGTATGGGAGAGCGGATATTTTTTTCGCGATTTCGATATTGGTCCCATAGAGAAAGTTGTTCAGTTTGATGGTCTGAAGCACCCCTTTGAGTAGCTGTCCCATTTTATTGTACACCCTGTAGAGTGCAATTCACTAACATACTTCTTGCATCCTTTAGATCGTCGAAGTTTTTATGAGTTTGACACGTGACCAGGGCCGTAGCTAGAACTGGGTTGAAGGTAGGGCATAGGATGTTTAAGATAGGGCGGAAGCAAAAGGCTAGTTTTTTGGATGAGTAACATAATTCAGTGTCTGTGTAATTTTCTCACCAGGAAAGACTCAAAACTATGGTGATACTGACACACTTTCACACTCCAAGACTCAGAATGGTGTTGGTATGAGTTCCATTAGCCTACCTACACTCATAATATCATAGGCTGGAGCGAACAAAGCGAGCTCGAAATATCACACTAAGTTGAAGACACTAAGTACAAGACTCAAAGCGGTGTTGGTTTGAGTTTCATTAGCCTACCCGCGACCATGTCATAGACTGGAGCGAGCGAAGCGAGCTCCAAATTTCCCAGCCGTATACGACGTGCGTAATTGCGGCTAGAGTAAATTTTTTAAGGGAATTTGCCCCACTTGCCCATATTGACTATAAAAATGGTTCGGTAATTTTTAAGGTAGGGCATTGGAATTTTAAGGTAGGGTCACGATGCCCCCCCCCCCCCCCCCCCCCCTTTGCTACGGCCCTGCACGTGACATAACCATAGTGAATACCGAATTGTCAGCTCGCTGATGTTTCAACGACAAATTTAAGGTTGTGACGATATTGCATTGCTGAGGTACTTTGATTTCTGTACGTGGAATGAAAGAAACTGATAAGGTTTAGCGCTGGAAACTACAGTTAATTAGATCGTAGGTATAATTTTTCACAATATGTGGCGAGATTTTTTTCATGTTTAATCTTTTATCTCTCTCGATCAAGTGTCGATTTAATGCATAAATTCACATCGCGTGTCGGTTTTAGAGTCCCACGATCTTATCGAACAGGTACCTACGTACTTTTTACTTTTAATTCGTGTACCAAAGGTGTTCAGTTGCGTAAGGGTAACGGTAAATGTCCCACGCATTTGCGTCACCGAATTCGGATATTTTGTTTTATCTATAGGAAACGCGAAAAAAATCAGCTGTCCTATTCATTTTAATATGGTACAGATGATTTTTTTTCGCGTTTCCTGAGGTAGGCTCCTGTAGTGACAGTTGTTCAATTTGATGGTCTGAGTTCACCGCTTCAGTATTTGCTAGGCTGTCACTTACACCCTGTATATTATTCCTATCTTCTTTGATTTAATATGCTGCAGTATTTTGGCAAAGTGAATGAAGCAGTAGGCCGTACATAGGCCTCGCATGCCACCTCCGATAAAAATCAAGATGTGCTTCCATCTTTGTTATTTTACGTATGCCAGAAAGAGACCCAAAGAGAGAGATGACGGTTTTCTCGTGTTGTCGCTTTGTTGTGGATGCCATGCTAGCCGTGCTGATTTCAGTCGGGGACAAATTTTGAGAAAAGGATGCTAATGATATCAACAACGTATATATCTTGTTGTAAATAAATTCACTTCACCCTGTACCTATAGGCTGATGATGAATTATTAGACAATAACCAGCGAACGAATCCGCGGGCATGCTTTTATAATAAGACGAGCTTTTACCCGCGACTTCGTCCGCATAAATTATATACCAGATTTTAAGTCAGATGATAAGCTATCAAACAAAAAGTTTCATTAAAATCGGTTCAGTAGTTTTTGCGTGATACTCGAACAAACAAACACCCAAACAAACAAACAAACAAACAAACATACAAACAAACAAACAAACAAACAGACAGACAAAAAATCCAAAAATTGGTGATTTGGAATCAGGGACAGGTAAAAACCATGTCGTAATTTTTTTTTTGTAAATATCTTCAATGTACAGACACACTTCTGTTACAGTTTTATAATAGTTTAGATTAGATACCAGAGGATATTCTAAACTTACCAGACAAAAGTTTAAGTCCCATGTTAAACAAGTCCTCTGTAAAAAAGGTTACTATAAACTCGATGATTATTTGAATGACCAAATTGTCTGGTCTTGACAATTTTACACTATGTAATGCAATATTGTATTTTAATTGTACTTTGTACATTTTGTTTTGTTTAAAAGATGTGTGTTGTAGAGTTTCTGGCCGCATCTTCTCTCAACGGAACACCTTCCGACGCGGTGGTAGAGTCAAAAAATGACGTCAAAAAGCTATCTATATGATATTGTGAATAAAAATTTTGAATTTTGTTTTTCTTTTTAATTTTGAGCTAGTATAAGCTAGTCCCAAACAAACTAGCCGCTATAAATATCTTGGACAATGTCACACAAATTATCTAGTCACATTTAAAGTACCAGAATCTAGCCTGGACTTGTATTATGATGACTAGACAACGATATAGAATACATATATAGATACAAACATCCATGACTCGGGTACAAATATTCATATTCATCATACAAATATTTGTCCCTTACGGGATTCGAACCCGCGACCCTCGGCACGGCAGGCAGGTTCACTACCAACTGTGCTACCGGGCCGTCAATAAGCCGCTATATGGACTTAACATTCAAACCGTAGGCTCATTATTGCAAATATAACAATGTCAGGCGACTCAGACCATTGTATTGCATTGCAAAGGTCATCCGTGCTGCAACACGCCCTGATTCCGATGCACTTTGCTCTTCGATAGTACATTCTGATTCTGGAGCAGGGACACTGCCCGCTACATCGTGCTTCGGAAGGCACGTTAGGAGGATAATTATACAGGGTGTTAGGGTAAACAGTTGCATTACTTTAAGGGGTGATAGTAACCGTGATACTGAACAACTTTCCCTTAGAAACTTATAGGAAATTCGCAAAAAAAAAAATTTTTACATTCCTATAGATTTCATTCATATATTCATAGAGCGGTGGCGCGTTGCGGAGAGGTATGGGCTCCCAATTATGGAGGTCCGGGTTCGAATCCGCACGGACAACATGCCATGTACCAATGAGTTTTTCTAACTTATGTACGTAAAACCTTCTGCTCTCAAACGGTGAAGGAAAACATCGTGAGGAAACCTGCATACACTGAAGAAGAAATTCTGATGTGTATGTGAAGTCTACCAACCCGCATTGGGCATGCGTGGTGGACTAATGCCCATACACCCTCCTTGAGGGTAGGCCTGTGCCCTGCAGTGGGACGTTTATAGGCTGATGATGATGATGGTAGGTTTCATTGGTAGAGTTGTTCAGTATCACGGGTATAATCACCCCTTAAAGTAGAGCAACTGTTTACCCTAAGGTCCCTAACACCCTTTATAGGGTCCTTCAATATGAACAACTTTCTCTATCGCACGAACATCGAAAACGCGATAAAATCAGTTGTTCCATATAGAACTGCAAAGTGCAAACATACTCGAGCAAAATTTTGGTATAGGACAGCAGATTTGTAGGTATGTTGGTTCCGTAGTGAATGTTGTTCGGTTTGATCAAATCTAAGAGCAAGGATCTCCTTTATTTTAAAGCATAGAGTCCGCATCAATTTACGATTGTAGTTAAGGCTATTCTACCGTTGGCGCGCTCCATACAAACGTAGTATGGTGATATTTTCAATACTATCCAATTAAAGTCAATGAAATTTTTCAAAAACAATCTAGTAACTAATTTCTATGTCGGTATGAAGTCAGATTTTCGATAAAATTTATAGTTTTAAAGTTACAGTGCCACAAATATTTCCATACAAATCTTAAATTAATTCTAGCATTGAAACTGTATATTTTAATGAAAATCTGACTTCATACCGACATAGAGATTAGTTACTTGATTGTTTTTGAAAAATTTCATTGACTTTAATTAGATAGTATTGAAAATATCACCATACTACGTTTGTATGGAGCGCGCTCCGAGTAGAATTCTCTTAAGTCTCTTTTGTCTTATGACGTACCTTTAATAGCAGAAGGAGACGGAACTATAGATCTTTGTTTATGCGGTTGTCCACTTTTCACTTGTCACTTTTGTACTAATTGGTGCCTTTTGTCCATACTACTTGACACCACGCACTTTAAACACAAACGTCAAAAAAAGTGGACATTCTTGCAATGCTGTGGCTCCCTCTATGCCTTTAGAATAAAGGAGATACTTGCTCTTAGGGTCAAATATCACGAAAGTTTTACATCACGATGCAAAACAGCTACGGCTGTATCGCGTTTGCATCTATACTTTATCGCGTTTGCATCGCAACTCACTGCCTTACTTACTCTAAAATTTGATTTCCCTATTTGTCATCAGATTCTGGTCCACCATAGAACTTATTATTAATCTGTGCTTAGTAACTATTAAATAATCGGTGCTGCTGTTTTCTTAGACTACTTATATCCGGACCGGCCTTGCGGTTGTCACGCTTTATCTAAAGATACTAAATAAAACGAGCACAACTTTAGAACAGATAATTTTATTAGAGTTGTCTCAGGTCGGGTTTAAAGCCTAGGTCTAGGGTGGTCCGATTCGTTACGCCCGAAAATACCGCACTCTCCTTGTCCGGGACGTAGTAGCCACGGGACGTCCGATAGGTCTTCTGAGCGCGGCGTAGTCACGACGTTGCTCTGGAACTTCGTCCGATAGTTTAGTTCCCCAGGTTCTCAGCTTGACAAATCCACTCGAAGAAGAGAGTAAAGAGTATTGGCCCCAAGTTAATCCTAGCCACTAACTCGCAGCCCCAAGGGTGTTCCTGTAACCATTTTCGGGATTACAATCTAGCCTGCAGCGGACCGGGACTGCCACGGATACTAACTACGCCCATCTAGGTAGAAGCTAGGCACTCGGGGAAACTAATTAGCTAACTAAAATGATGTGGCAGTCTCGGTGGTGAGTAGTTAAGTTAAGGAAAATCAGAAACGGTTACAATAGGTAGTTGTGATAAACTCAGGCTAAATGCAAATTGCGCATAGGTGCATTTTAGAGAACCACAGTAAGAACAGGGTTCGATAATTTAGACGAGCAAATAACCGCCGTCAGCGTTTATTCTAACTACGGCACTGAGACAAAGCTAGGTACTTAAAACTAACATCTATCTATTTATATAAATGGTTGCACAACTTACCCAGTATGGGAAAATAGCACGCACTAAACTTGAAGCGTGTTATACTATGGAAGATTTAGGGCTCCAACGAGGTTTGATTTCACTAAATTAAACAGCAGGTAATAAGTGTTAAACTTTAACTAGAAAGTTCCGTTCGAACCAGTTGCTAAGCCAGCAATGAATCTCCACGTACTAACCTACCCACCGAGCGACCCGCTGCAGTAACAAAAGACTACCTCACATAACTGCGCTATAACTATACGCGACGCATGCGACAGCTCACTATATACAAAGTCGAGTCGGTTGGTTGGTAAGTTTGTTTCATTTTCTTTTATTTTTAATATTAGTAATTAAATTTTAAATACACTATAACAAGAATTGCTCACGTAAAGTAATATCAGTTTAAGTTTTGTAACACTACGTTACACGGTAGCATTTCCCCTCTTAAGAGCAATGATCATGTACATTCAACATTCAATTTTATAACTTATCACTAAACTAGACAGCCTATTATTGCGAAACAATAATATGAACTAAGAACGTTTGGGATTTACACGAGACTACTTTTCATGATTTTGAACATTCAAAATTAGAATCTAAAGTCATAGGGAATAAAATCCAAAGTTGCGGATAACATGTTACCTCGCCCCCCGCAAAAAGTGGCAGAAAGTTAGCTAGTAGAATGACACGTGGTTACGCGTCCCTATATCAGTAGTCTAAGACTGTTTTCTTTCTTCTCTGTGCATTTTCCTCTAAATACAAATTTAAAATGTAGCGAACATCACGTAAAGGTCATATTTGGATAGACAGAACGCTATGAATAATTTATATAGAAAATAACCTTTACGTCGTAACACAAATTGAATTCCTTAGTCTAGTAACGAAATACCTAACTCTTGATGGAAAACTGAATAAAAAAACGTATGAATATTTTCTTTGATGGATTATTGAAACTACCTTGTTCAGATATGCAATAAATGATCTTTCACTTTGACAGAATTCTTACGTGGGATGGGAAACAGACCCTAGGTATCTATAATAGATACTCTTTCTTATACTGTGCCCTAGGTTAGGTACTGAAGTAGCTCGTCTGTGTGCGTATGTCGATTCGAACGCTTGCATGAAGCTACTTTACCTACTAGTATAAGAGATAAGTGTACTTTTTGCAACCATCAGCAGCAAGGCTGATTCAATGTTTATGGGGTGTAGAGCTTCTCTGTGATGGGGATGGACCAGGTCTGCCTGCATAACTCCAGTCGGTTTAGGAGTTACTGATGATTAAAGGTCTGTAAAAAATTAACGATCAGCTGCAAGGCTAAGGTTGTCTGGAAGAAATCGCTTCTTAGCGATAAGACCGCCTTATTTTGTGCCTCTTGTATTTTTTTCTCTGTATTTTACTGTTTATGTTTTGGTGTAAAATAAAGTATATTTGATTGATTTGATAGTATGGTTCTGTCAGTCGGTTTACAGCCTAGATACAGCCAGTTAAAGTTCCACTCAACCGACGGCTGTATCTCCTAAACCGACTGATGAACCATGTCAGTTTTTGTATTGTAAAACGTTGGATGAGGGCGGCGCAAGACCGGTCGTTATGGCGATCCTTGAGGCCTTTGTCCAGCAGTGGACGTCCATCGACTGAGATGATGATGATGATGAGCGGGAAGACAAGTGGC
The DNA here is from genome assembly GCA_922987775.1 of Agonopterix subpropinquella. NCBI lineage: Eukaryota > Metazoa > Arthropoda > Insecta > Lepidoptera > Depressariidae > Agonopterix > Agonopterix subpropinquella. Next base: position 4,584,928 of record OV277718.1, on the reverse strand, counting down.
GATAGTCGTCTCCGAAGCAAAAGCGCTACGTAGTATAATAAGAGATAAGTGTACTTTTTGCAACCATCAGCAGCAAGGCTGATTCAATGTTTATGGGGTGTAGAGCTTCTCTGTGATGGGGATGGACCAGGTCTGTCTGCATAACTCTAGTCGGTTTAGGAATTACTGATGATTAAAGCTCTGTAAAAAAGATCAGCTGCAAGGCTGGTCGTATGTTATTGTTGTAGTATGCACTGTAGCTATGTGAACAGTATAAAAACTGTCAAGTTCTGTCAGTCGGTTAAGGAGATACAGCCGTTCAAAGGACGGAACTTTGACTGGCTGTATCTCCTAAACCGACTGACAGAACTTGACAGTTTTTATACTGTTCACATCAGGTTCACATAGCTACAGTGCATACTACAACAATAACATACGATCAGCCTTGCAGCTGATCGTTAATTTTTTACAGACCTTTAATCACCAGTAACTCCTAATCCGACTGGAGTTATGCAGGCAGACCTGGTACATCCCCATCACAGAGAAGCTCTACACCCCATAAACACTGAATCAGCCTTGCTGCTGATGGTTGCAAAAAGTACACTTATCTCTCGGAATATACAGTTCAGTATATCTCTTTTCTGGGCTCGGAAAAGAGCGCTCAAACCTGTACGACCAAAGCGACTGTCTGACTGACGATCCCGACAATCGAAAAACCAAACAAAACTTTACAAAAAAGACCTTATGTGTAGTGAATGAGTGGGTGGAGCGAACGAATGAATGGAATGAAGAAAGGAAAGGAAACGAACGAACGTTCGAAAAATGGACGCGTTCGTTAAATGCATGATCGTTTCATATAAATAGTGTTCCAAAGCAAAAAATTAAATTACCCAAAATTCTCCGCATGATTTTTTTTTCTCCAAACATTTCTCCAAAAGTTCCTTTTCTCCAAAATTTCGCAAGGAGCCAAATTTTTACCCAAAATTGCGAAAAAATTACCCAATCTGGCAACCCTGGTTCGCGCGCACCCTACGCGCCGCTCGCAAGCGGTTCGCGTGCCGTTACTGCAACTCTAGCGCAACTCATGGACAGGGAGTTTCAGAGCAAAGTCACGGAATATATAAGAAGTGCCATAGAAAATGACAATTTAGCTACCTCGACAAAAATGTATTAAAACTGCTTTTTTTGCGATTTTGAAAATTGTTCAGTTTGATGGTCTGAAGTACCCCGTAACACAATTAAGTTTACACCCTGTATAATTAAACTTCGTTTGAATAGTGCGTGCCAAAAGGCATAATCACCTTAAAATCACTACATGGTATAAAACTAGGGAATGCAGAATCGGAACTGTTGCAAAGAACTGGGATTTTCGGGATTTGAGGAGGACGGAACCGGGAATCCCGGGATTTTCGGTACTTTCGGGAAATGCTAGTTTACTTTGTATTTTAGTTTGTAGTGGAGTCGAAACATGGAGAAATCGACGAGAATTAATGGGAAGAAAAATGTTATTCGATTGTTTAAGAAATATACGTAATTTAAATATTTTTTATTATACAAGGTGTAACAAAACACCCTAGTAATACTTAAGGGGGTGCTTCAGACCATCAATCTGAACAACTTTCACTATGGAGCCTTTATAAAGAATTTAACATCAAATATCCAATGAATATTTCGAAAACTATGACAGAGCTTAGTAGGATTAGTGAGAGGCATATTACACGCTTAAAGTGTGGTATTATATTTAATTTTAATAGCTAAATTACGTTTCCCGAAAGTACCGAAATTCCCGGGATCTGGTTTTGTAGTCCCGGTTCTGTGCCCGCCGCGAAATACCGGGAATTTCAAGAGGAAGGTTTATATCAGCATTGCACCAGTGCGAAGCCGGGCGGGTCGCTAGTAAATAAATAAATAAAAGTTTATCTTCTCAATTGATGATATTCTTGATCTCATAAGGCTTTCTATTCTTATAATACCTATCCCTGTTTTGTTTATTCAGCTTCAGAATTCTTCTTACGTAAGGATCTTCTAGCAGCGCTTTTCTTACTTCTGTCTCATCAACCATCGTCTCAACTGGCCCTTCAACTGCTAACTTACTTGCGAATTTACCTGCGAACAATTTATTCACAAGAAAAACTAAAAAGTTAAAAAATAATATTGCATTTGCAACCGATGACTTTTTCGTTCGCATCATAAAAACATTAATTTGTTTTATCGAAGTCGCTGTCAAGCCGGTACGATTTGCGACAGGGCTTGGATTGACACCGACTTCTATAAAACAAATTAATGTTTTTATGATGCGAACGAAAAAGTCATCGGCTGCAATATTATTTTTTAACTTTTTAGTTTTTTTTAAGGCGGTTTTAATTTTTTGTTAAAATTTTGTTTATTTCACAATTTTCAGTGGCGAATTCATTAGTTCGATTTAATAGTAGTGCTTTTAATTAACAAACGCACTAGTCGGCACTACGATTTTCGAAGGTTTCCCTCGATTTCTCTGGGATCCATCATCAGATCCTGGTTTCCTTATCATGGCACCACTCCTGGGATATCTCCTTTCCAACAAAAAAAGAATCATCAAAATCGGTTCATAAATGACGAAGTTATCCGCGAACACACATAAAAAAAAATATATATATATACACGGTCGAATTGAGAAACCTCCTCCTTTTTTGAAGTCGGTTAAAAAGAGATGACTATTTACACAAAATAATACAATCGAAGGAAACTTCATCATATGGACGCCCACTGACGTTACATTTAATTATTTATTATCACTCACTTCTTTGGTTGCTGCGTCTGACTACTACTAGAAAGGTTTCATCTGAAAACCAACACCCTGCTCTCGGGCAAGGTCTATGTTGAGCTGGGACCTATTTGCTGCTGTAGAATACAATAAATTACATGTTGTTCTATTCTATGTCTCGTTGTATTCTTGTTTGTAAAATTGTTGTGAACTGTAATATTATGTGTGTGTTACTTTTGCAAATAAATTATTTGTCTATCTATCTATCTATCACTGCTGGACATACGAGTAGGCCTCCTCCAAGGATCGCCGCAACATTTTTCGTGATTTCTATGTTGTCGCCATAGAGAATGTTGTCCAGTTTGATGATCTGATCATCATTATATAAATACTTACCCAGTTTACCGGATAATTGAACTTTCTGTGCCTGTAACTGCTTCATCAATTCATCAAAATCTGAGTTTGCGTTATATTTTTTTTCTCGTAAAGAATCCCCTTGTTTCAGGATATTTAGAGCTGATAGGAAATTTTCCATCAATTCAGTTTGTTTCTTGATGGCTGTTACGAAATCTGAATCCGGTTCCATTCCTTGGTGTTCGTTAACGAAATATTCTTTCTTATTTAGTCTTTGATTATTGTCCATATTGTTATTATATAGAGTTCTTTCATAATGTCGTTGCTTTTGTATGTTATTTGAGATGACATTTTCCAAATTTTTGTATTCTTTCATTTCTCCTTGATAATCATTATTATTGAATCTAATTCTTTCAAAATTAACTGGTGTTTGTAGGTTACTAAAATCTATGAGCTCTACATTTTTATTAATTGTAAACTTATCGAGAGATCTCTTTACTGCATCGTTTTCCACTGGTTGATAAGTACGTTGTATAGTTTGAAATTCCTTTACCGGCATTAGTTTTTCTTCTTTACCAATTTCTGACTCTCTTATTAAATAATTGTTTTGATTTAGACTGTAAACTGTTTCGCCTGTATTTGTTAAAGGAAGATTTGTTTTCTTTCTAAGCATACTAAATGAATCTAAAGATTTTATTATAGCATCATTATTCAGTCTCTTTTGTATTATTGGAATTATATTGATAACCCTTGTATCTTCTTCTTGATTATTAAACTTTCTTTCTACTGTTAAATTCTGTTGAGGATTTTCGGTGATAACGTTTTTCCCTTTTGTTTCATTTGCACTTGAAATTATGTTTTCGTTAAATGTAACATTGTTTTCGCTTGTTTTCCTCGTAGCTTCGAAGGCTGTGAATGATTGAAATACGTCTTTATTTTTCAATTCCATTGCTAAGCCTTTGGTAATATTTACATAGCTAAATTGAAGCAGGAAATCTCGTACCCGAGGACACGTACTATATTAAACATGCTTATCTCCAATTTGAATACTTTATGTGCTTCCGAGCATTTTTTGTTGTTATAATTTGGTTTATACGCAGTAAAAAAATGCTTATACAGGGTGTAACAAAACACCCTAGGAATACTCAAGGGGGAGCCAACTTCGAAATCGCGAAAAAAAAACAGCTGTCCATACAAAACTGCTGTACCGACTCGACTAAAATGTATGGGACAGCTGATTTTTTTTCGCGATTTCGAAGTCGGCTCCATAGTGAAAATTGTTCAGTTTGATGGTCTGAAGCACCCCCTTGAGTATTACTAGGGTGTTTTGTTACATCCTGTATAGCGTCCTCCTTAATATGTTGACACTTTTTTAAGGGCATGATCAGACCGTCAAACTGAACAACTTTTTCTATGGCACCAACATCGAAATCGCAAATAAATAGGTATATAAGTATCTATTTCTATTTCGCAAAAAAAAATTTGCTGTCCTGTCCCATACATTTGGCTCGAGTAGGTTTGCAGTTTTGTATGAAAGGAGCGGATTTTTTTTTGTGATTTCGATGTTGGTGCCATAGAGAAAGTTCTTCAGTATTACTGTCTCTGATCATCCCCTTAAAAAATGTCAGCTAATTTCGTTAGACCCGTTAGACCTTATATTTGAACAGAGTAGGTACTACTAGGTAGGTACCGCTGTTTTTTTCGCGATTTCGAACTCCGTAGTGAAAGTTGTTCAGTTTGCTGGTCTAAACTCTCTAAACTAACACTTTTAAATATTACTAGGTTGTTTTGTTACAGCCCGTATAGAAGGTATATTACACAATCAAGTAAAAAAATAATCAAAACTAGCTGTTGCCCACGACTTCGTCTGCGTTACCCGGATAAAAAGTACCCTATGTGTTAATCCAGGCCATGGTCTATCTGTATGCCAAATTTCATTAAAATCCGTTCAGCAGTTTTTGCGTGAAAGCGGAACAAACATCCATCCATACTTACAAACTTTCGCGTTTATAATATTAGTAGGATATCTTAAACTTGTCTTAATTGGTAACGTGGATGATGTGATGATAGGCTGAAAATGATGAAATATAAAATACAATTGACAACTTACACGTTAAAAATGTAGCAGAAAGTAAAAAATAAGATAAAGGAACCATTTTTATTTCTATTCGTTTTTACGATAGCTATAAATAAACGTATAACTTTATGATTTGTATATTGTAAAAAATATAATCCATCTAGGTAAGATGGATGGAAAAATATTAAATATGCCAATATTGAATATTTTTCATAACTGAATCAATTTAATATGCTGACGGTTCTTTAGGGGTTGATCAGACTATCAAACTGAACAACTTTTTCTATAGGACCATAGTCTAAAAAACAAGGTCTTCTATTCCCAGAGTGACACAAGCCTACGTCACAAAAAAATGGCCGCTGAACATGTTAAAAGGGTATGATGACGTAGGCTTGTGTCAGTCACGTGGTCAGTCACGTGGTCGGAAGAGAATACCAGGCGCAGTATATTATTGTACCATGTATAGGACCAACATTGAAGTTGTGGAAAAAATTATTATTAACGCTATTTCGATGTTGGCTCCATAGTGAAAGTTGTTCAGTTTGATGGTCCAACCACCCCTTTAAATATTACTATGGTGTTTTGTTACACTCTGTATATGAGATCAATGAAGTTATGTTAAGAGCCTACCGAGCCTATTGTGCTGATCTCAATCGTATTTTTTTATTTCTAAACAATTAAACAACATTTCCAAAAAACAAGAATGACACATTGTAGTCCTGATTGGCTTTCAATTTATGGAAACATTACGGATTATTATGTTTTGTGCTTGTAGCTATTATCGCCGACAAAAGTGGCCACTTTTTGCTGTTTTAAAGATAATAACTAAAAGCATTATAAAAACAAATCCGCAGTGACCCGAAAAATTGAAAATCATATTAATTACTACAATGTGACTCTTGGTTTTTGGAAATATTGACTAATTGTTAAGAAATAAAATAAAATAAGATTGGGGGCAGCACAATAGGTTCGGCGCAGCCTTAAGAAAACATGATTTTTTGCGCCCTACGTCCGCTACACTAGTTTCGGACCGCACCTCCGTCTATTATCATTGGTTTTAATTTTAACGATCGATCAACATTACTATACTATTTTATGGCACGCCGGCGCATCATTGAATGCAATTGCTGTATTGTTATTGGTATTAATTTATTTTTATTATCCATCATGCACTGACACGACTTTACTAAGTTTGTTTTCATGACTGACAAGCTGAAAGGGGGGAGGAGGGGAGAAGTAATTAACATTAATTTGAAGGATTGTTCATATGAACACACGATTGTTTTTTATTGAGTTTTTTGTGCAGTCTACAGGGTGTTAGGGTAAACAGTTGCATTAGTTTAAGGGGTGATTGTACCCACGATACTGAACAACTTTTCTGAGGGAACCTATTGGCTATGTGCACCTAGCGCAGAACGGCCACGTGAGTTACCTACTTGTATATAAAATGTTAGGATAAAGTTTGTTCTTTTATATTAAAATAAAGTAAAAACTAAAATAAATTAGCAATATTGACGATATTAAAAATATTATAATACCTAACTAGCTGACATTCCCATTGTTTGTTACGAAATTTTCACACAAACTTTCACCCTCGTTTTCACACCTTTGGGGGTTGAATTGCGAAAAATCGTTTTTTTGTGTACACGTAGATGACAATAAAAACATCCCTGCCAAATTTTAAGTTATTAGTCATTGTAGTTTTTGGTATTTGAGCGTTGAATGAGTGTCCGTATTTGCATAGATTCAAGCAAATCTGACACACCTTCACCGTGAGAAGTTCAAATTTCTGTCACAGCGTGCGCTGCGATCGACTTGACAGTTCCCAACACCCACTTCGCACATAGCCAATAGGAAATTATCGAAAACAATTTTGGATTTTCCGTACTAAATGCAATCCGCTAATCGAACTTTTGTATGTTCAGTGTGTGTAAGTTTAATTTTCTTTTTGTTGTACTATAGGTACAGGGTCGAACTTAATATGCTGACGGTTTTTTATTAAGAGGATGATCAGACTATGAAAGTAAACAATTTTTATCCGACTTCAAAAAAAGAGGAGGTTTCTCAATTCGACCGTATATATATATTTTTTATTTTTTTATGTGTGTTCGCGGATAACTTCGTCGTTTAGAAACCGATTTTGATGATTCTTTTTTTGTTGGAAAGGAGATATCCCGAGGGTGGTCCCATGATAAGGAAACCAGGATCGATAATGGATCCCAGAGAAATCGAGGGGAACCTTCGAAAATCGTAGTGCCGACTAGTGCGTTTGCAAATTTAAAGTACTACTATTAAATCGAACTAATGAATTCACCACTGAAAATTGTGAAATAAACAAAATTTTAACAAAAAATTAAAACCACACCTTCAAAAAAACTAAAAAGTTAAAAAATAATATTGCAGCCTATGACTTTTTCGTTCGCATCATAAGAACATTAATTTGTTTTATCGAAGTCGGTGTCAAGCCAAGCCAAAAAACTAATGCAAGCCCTGTCGCGAATCGGCTTGACAGCGGCTTCGATAGAACAAATTAAAGTTCTTATGATGCGAACGAAAAAGTCATCGGCTGCAATATTATTTTTTAACTTTTTAGTTTTTTTGAAGGCGGTTTTAATTTTTTGTTATCTCTATACCAACATCAAAATCGCGAAAAAAAAATCAGTTGTCCCATACTGACCCATACATTTGGGTCGAGTGGGTCAGTGGGATTGCAATTTTGTAGGAAACAACAAATTTTGTTTTTGCGTTTTCGACATTGGTCTCATAGAGAAAGTTATTCAGTTTGGTACCTTAAAAAACCGTCAGCACATTAAGAAGGACCCTGTAGCTATCCAGTTTCATGAGTTCTACCCTAACACCCTGTATATGTGGAAGACGAGAAGGCTGGTAAAAATATACTGGAAATTTTGCGAAAGTAGGTATAATAAATATTATGTGTCATTAATTTATTAATTTTTGTTCGCAGGTAGTAAGAGGAGTACACATAGAGCCCGCGCACGTGGTTAGAAAGAGAAGCATAGATCAACCTCTGCGCATTAGCATATTCTACGACCATTCCGTTTATAGGTAACTAAATCTTATTTTTATTATTACCTTTATTCTGCCTTTATTTTACCATTTTTGACGTGATGATTCAGGGTCTAGATCTTTCTCTTTTTGAATTGAAAAATTCTTTAGCGGCGGCCAAAGGCGGCGTCATGACGCCGTTGTGCACTTTTTGGTATAGGTAAAAAAGTAAAAAATGTTAAACTCGCGTCAGGACCGTGACGTCACCCTGACCGGATTGAAAATTGGTAGTGTATTACATAGTCTAAGGTCACACATATCCCCCTCTCTTTGTACCGTGCGGCGAAAATGTATGCCTGTTCAAGCGGCATAAATTGTCATGTTTGTGTACGATTGCGCAATAAATGAATATTGTATTTTACCCATAGATTTATATATTACTATATATATGTCTTTGATTTTACCACATAGATGATAGTACTTTTATACTGATAATTAAAGCAATTCGTGCGAAATTATTCAAGTTTTCACTTCTGCCGGCACTCTTGGAGTGCAACCCTTTTTTTTTATTGAATAGGCCTCATTATTGTGTAAATACAATTTGTAGAGGATAATATTAAAAATTATAAGCAAAATTTTGTAATTTTGTGTCAAATATTTCAGAGCAGACACATTATGAGATTTATGAGTTTTTTTCACACTTTAATGAAATATTTTGTTGAAATTTGAAGAATTTTGCTGTCGCGCTATTCCCAAGTAACCGAGCTACCAGTGCGAAAGTGACAACTGCAGCTCGGACTGCATTGACCTACATAAAATGGACGAAATCACGATTTCGTATTCTCCTAACAAAATCACCAAAACTAAATCGATTTTAATTTTTTTTTCGAAAGCTCATAGTTCTTAGGAATAGTTATTCATCATCATCATCATCTCAGCCGATGGACGTCCACTGCTGGACATAGGCCTCCCCCAAGGATCGCCACAACGACCGGTCCTGCGCCGCCCTCATCCAACGGGTTCCCGCCGCCTTCACCAGACCCTCTAGCATGATTTCTCTACTTGCGCGCGACTCGGCTTTTTCCCATACTACAAGTCGCGGCAAGTGCGGCTTTCGCTCTCCGAAAAGCGCGGGAACAAGTTATTTTCTATGCAGCGAAGGCGCGTCGCGCGCGTGTAGAGAAATCATACTAGACCTACAGGTCGTCGTTGGTCCACCGTGTGCGGGGCCTACCCACGCTGCGCTTTTCGGTACGAGGTCGCCACTCGAGAACTTTTTAGCCCCATCGGTCATCGGTTCTGCGAGCAATGTGCCCCGCCCACTGCCACTTAAGTTTAGCAATTCTTTGGGCTATGTCAGTTACTCTGTTCCATATGTCATCAGAGTCATCACTGTAGTTAAATATTAATTAATAGAATCGTTATTAATTTATGAAAAATAAAACAGAGACATAGTAGAGGTAAACATAGATTGTATGGTAAAAATTGTATGGTCATATCTAGGGAGGTAGAGGGGAGCCAACAGGGGAATATGTTTGTATGGACTAATCGGACCTGCGTTTCCTTTTAACATTATCTACTACTGTAATGTACTTACCTACTCGTATACTTCGCAGTATAATTGATTAATTGAATTTTCATTTCTTTTTTCAGGCTAGAACCCGAAAAATTCGACATGATTAATGTAAGTATATTAAAAACCTATTTTTAAATAATGATTGCATTCATCATCAGCCTATATACGTCCCACTGCAGGGCACAAGCCTACTCTCAGGGGGTTTGGGCGTTAGTCCACCACGCGAGCACAATGCGGATTGGTAGACTTCACACACGCATTGGAATTTCTTCTTCAGCTTGTGCAAGGTTTCCTCATGATGTTTTCGCGGTTGATATAACGTACATAAGTAAGTTAAAAAAACCGGCCAAGTACGTGTCGAGCTCGAGACTCGGGCAATTAGTGTTCCGTTCTACCAGTTGTTTAACATGGGTCATTGATGAAACCACTATAAATTAACCCTTACTCCGTATGTGGTCACATAGTCACTGAAGATCCGGGCCTCACGATTGAGTTTCCATATCTCCCCGCAAGACGCCAGCGTCGCTGTCAGAATAATCAGACCTAAGAGCAAGAATCTCCTTTATTCTAAACGCATAGAGGGAGCCATAGTATTGCAAGAATGTACACTTTTTTGACGTTTGTGTTTAAAGTGTGTGGTGTCACCAGGGTGTCACAGACGTCTGTAATACAGAAGTCTGTGGTGTCGTGTCAATTAGTATAGACAAAAGAGACCAATTAGACCAATCTAATGTAAAATAAAACACGACCGTCACCTCAGACGTTTATTTCGGACAAGTTGTCAATGTCATAAACAATTATAAAAAGACCGAAACACTACAGTTCTCCCTCCTAAACCGCAATAATACAACCATACTAATAGAACTACAAAAAACTTAAAATCGATAATTTGGAGGGTTTAAAATGCGGCACTGCCGTATCGGTCGAGCGGGCCGGGGCGGTGACGGGGCCGGCGAAAGCCTTGATGGTAATGGCGGGAAATTCGAAACAACTTCTCCTTCCGATCCCGCTACAGGAGCCCCCAAGCCGGTGGGATCCTCTCCTGCCTCGGAACGCAAGGTTTCTCCCTCCCCAACCTTTCGAGGAACCGGGCAGATCAAGGAACTTCTATGTCGCCGTCTCAACTGGTCAATGTGCCTATGCGATTCTCTGCCTACAGAATCCCTAACATCATAATCAGTCTCACCTACCCGTCGTGTAACCTGCCCAGGCACCCACTTATCCGTACCCTGATATTGGCGCAACCAAACCTCCTCTCCGGGCTTCAAGAGGCGGGAACCTGTGGGGCCACTATCTTTCTGCCTATCTTGTACCTCCTTGACTTTATTCTCCCGGTCGGGTTTCAAGAGATCTAATTTAGTACGTAATCTTCTACCAAGCATGAGGGCCGCGGGACTCTCGCCTGTGGTACCGTGCTCCGTGTTACGATAATGCAATAAAAAGGTATTTAAGAATAAATTTATATCCTGGCCTTCCACACTCGCGACACATCGCCTCCACCGCCTCGTCCACGCCGGGCCACCACACGTAACTGCGAGCGATAGCTTTGGTCTTCACTATGCCCATATGCGGCTCGTGGAGCACCCTAAGAACTCTGCTCCTACAAGCATCAGGAATAATCACCCGATGACCCCACATTACGCACCCCAACTCTTCATACAATTCATTACGACGGTTAAAAAACGGTTGCAGAGATTTAATTTCGCTATCCGTCGGCCAACCATCCCTTATGTATAATAAAACTCGCCCCACCATGGGATCTTTCATAGTTTGTTTTTTGACTTCCTGATAATCTATTAGTAAATCATCTTGTGCAAAATGCAAGTACGTTTGCTCGGGTATCTTAGCCTGCGACGTAGGAGCGCCCGGTACCGGTAGACGTGATAGGGCGTCGGCGCCATTCAGTTTCGTGTTTATGTACTCAATGTCGTATGAATAAGCCGACAGTATAACCGCCCAGCGCTGCAAGCGGCTCGCTGCCATAGCCGGTATGCCGAGTTTTGGACCGAAAATGCTCACCAGAGGTTTGTGATCCGTACGCAGTGTAAATCGTCTGCCGTACAGATACTGATGCAGTTTCCGTAAACAGAAAACAATCGCCAGCGCCTCACGATCAATCTGAGAATAATGCCTCTCTGCCTCAGTAAGAGCGCGCGATACATACACTACAGGTCGCTCCCGGCCTCCCGCGCAAGTCTGTGTGAGCACCCCGCCGATGCCGCGCGCGCTCGCGTCGCACGTCAGTATCAGAGGCTTGTTCTGATCGTAGTGCGTTAACACTTCCGTACTCGTTAGAACTGATTTCACCTTTTTAAAAGCCACCTCACAACTTGGGTCCCACCTCCAACTTACACTTTTTTTTAGTAAATCATACAGCGGAGCTAGAATAGTACTCAGACCCCTCACAAATTTCGCGTAAAAATTTATTAGACCTAAAAAAGAACGCAGCTCGGATACGTCTTTGGGCCGTGGGATTTTTGAAATGGCTTCGATTTTATCTGGATCGGCCTTGACCCCTCCCTTGGAAATGATAAAACCTAAATACTTTACTTCCTCCATCATAAAGGAACATTTGGATTTCTTTAGTTTCATTCCATGAGCCCGCAAGCGATTGAGAACTTTTTCTAAGGTAGCTAAATGCTCCTTCTTATCCGAAGACCCAATAATTATGTCGTCTAAAAAGACTTCTACATTCGGAATGTCATTAAATAAATTGGACATGATCCGCTGGAAAATTCCCGGGCTCGATGCCAGACCGAAAACTAGCCTGTTGTACTTAAATAACCCCCTATGGGTATTAATGACCGTCATACAATTCGAATCATCTAGTTCAATTTGATTATAAGCCTGCGTTAAATCAATTTTTGAAAATATCTTCGCACCATTCAGGTTTACTAATATATCGTCAATCCGCGGCAGAGGAAACCTATCGACCAGTAAGACGGGATTCAAAGTAACCTTATAATCTGCACAGAGCCTTAACCCTCCGTCCGCCTTGCGTACCGGTACCAGCGGAGTAGCCCAGTCCGAGGACTCCACCGGCTCGATGACTCCCTCTCGTAGCATGCTGTCGAGCTCCTGGTCCACGCGCTCGCGCAGCGCGTACGGCAGCGGCCGTGCGCGACAGAATACGGGAACCGCACCCTCCCGCACTCGAAGCGTCGCCTTGCCCCCCGTGAACCGACCGAGCCCGCTCGAGAACAATTCTTTATATCTGTCCAACAAAACGTTCAATTCATTATCAACTGCCTTATTATTAGTGCAATTCACGTCTAAGCTATTTACAAAAGTTGGAATCTGTATCTCTAATTCCGATAGCCACTGTCTTCCGAGCAGTGATGTCGTTCCCCCGTCGATGACATACAGTTCCAGCCTTTTAACCTTATCCCCGTATCTCACTACCGGTCTTATAACACCGACCGGTTTAACCCGGCTTCCATCATAGAATTTCAGAACTAAATCGGAATCCTCAAGCCGCCTATTCTTGCCACACTTATCATACGTTGCCTTGCTAATGCAAGATACCGCTGACCCAGTATCGACCTCCATCTTAATTTTATTACCATCGATATCTAATGATAAGCTTACCGGCTTATAGTCATTCAAACCAAGGTGGTTTAACTCCTCCCATTCCAGCACGCTTTCGTCGGAGTGCGAATCGTCCGAGCCCTCCGCCTCAGGCGCCTCCGCGTGATGCACGGGCCGGCCGTGGCCACTGCGCCCGGCTCCGCCGCCGCTACCTCCTTGCTTAGGGCACACACGGCGTAAATGCCCCCTTTGACCACACTTGCTACAAGTAAATCTCTTATAACGGCACACATCGCGTACGTGACCACAGGCTCCACACGCGCTGCAGCGCTGCGCCCCCTCACCGTGTTGGTCATAGTCGCCACGCTGCTGGCCGCGCTCGCCGCGCCGGGCCGTCTCCGCGCGTGCTGACACCGCATGGACCGTGCCGGACTCACCGCCCGCGCCGTCCGGCTGCTCCACCGCGGCCGCGTCCCGTTCCGCCGCCTCTAGCGCAACTGCGATTTTAATCGCACTCGCGTACTTAAGCTCTTCCTCGGCGAATAAGCGCTGCCGGATGACGTCACTCCGTAAACCGCAGACCATCTGATCACGTAAATTGTCTTCCAACACGGAACCAAACTGACAATGCTTAGCGAGCTTCTTGAGTTCCGTCAAATACTGTGAAATTGTCTCGCCGACTAGTTGACGCCTCTGCCGAAACCGATACCTCTCCGCCATGAACGAAGGCTTAGGCTGAAGATGTTCCCGCAGTAACTTTACAACCTCCTCATACGTCTTCTCCGAGGGTTTGGTGGGACTGGTGAGATTACTCAATAGTTCGTAAGCGTTATCGCCCATACCGGCAATTAACGTCGGCAAACGCATCTGATCCGTAACGGCATTTACTTTAAAAAGCATCTCTAACCGCTCAACGTACAGCGTCCAGTCCCCCGATTTCAAATCGAACTCGCCGATCTTTCCGACTGCCATTGTCGTAAATAATTCCTTCCAATTTAGCCTCGCACGCCCGGATAACCCTGTTATCCGTTATAATTTCAAATATTTATATATTTTTTCATCCTCGTTCGCTATTTGTAAAATAAAACACGACCGTCACCTCAGACGTTTATTTCGGACAAGTTGTCAATGTCATAAACAATTATAAAAAGACCGAAACACTACATCTAATACAAAAGTGACAAGTGAAAAGTGGACAACCGCGTAAACAAAGATCTACAGGATGTAAGTGACACCCTAGCAAATACTGAAACGGTGAACTCAGACCATCAAACTGAACAACGTTCACTATGGAGCCTACCTCAGGAAACGCGAAATACAAAACTTTCGGTCCCATACAAAACTGCTGTACCTACCAGACTAAAATGTATGGGGATCCATAGAAAAAGTTGTTCAGGTTGAAGGTCTGAGTTCACCGTTTCAGTATTTGCTAGGCTGTCACTTACACCCTGTACCTATAGTTCCGTTTCCTTCTGCTATTTAAGGTACGTCATAAGACAAAAGAGACTTAAGGGGGTTCGAGAGCTGCGACAGTGGGGCCAGCAGTATTAAAATTAATTGTGTCTGAAATACAATCATTTTCATGAATATTTTACGTTTCACGACAATCACAACTGATTCTCCATTTTCTAAATCCATTAAGCTATGTATTGCAAATGTTCTAAAAGTTCTCCAATGTGGCCACTTTTAGCACATTTGCAATACATAGCTTTTATGCTTAGTGTGAATTATTATATAATGGATTATAAAATGGACCCTTAGTAGCGATTGTCGCAAAACTTAAAATATTCATGAAAATGTTTGTATTTCAGGCACAATTAATTTAAAACTGATGGCGCCACGGTCGTAGCTCTCCGACCACCTTAACTACAATCTTAAATTGATGCGGTCTCTATTGCTTTAGAATAAAGTAGATCCTTGCTCTTAGAATCAGACATAATCAACCAATATTAATTAAACAATTGTTTTTTTTTTCAGAATACAATCCTACCAGATGCTGTTTCGTTCTGGGAAAAGGCATTGAAAGTCAGGAAGACTGGTGGTCCCATCAAATTGAACAGGTAAGAATATAAGTTATGGCTCAAGGATAGCATAGTATGGAGGTGCTACTGGGAATTTTCCTCCATTGAAAAGTTAAGTCCTTCCGCCAGGCTAGGTGTGATGCCTGGGGACCGGCCGTGGTCCGACAGTTCTTAGTTGGACCTTCTATATACATATATCGAATCTCTGTGATTATTTCTCTTGCGCGATTTATATCCCGCATTCGATTGTGAACCTTATGTGTAGTAGGTTACGAGTTGCGTATTTACGATGAACGTTGTCTTTGTATGGAGCATATTTCCGTGAGCGACGGTATCGCCAAGGCCCACAAGTTATAGCAAAGATGCCAACAATCTTTGCTATAACTTGTGGGTGCTGGACATCTGTAGTAGTTCCCCACAATAGCATATGCTCACGACTGTATTCCCCGGGGGAACTCAGAGATATTCTGAAACCTCAGAACATCAACGTTTCACTAGTACCAAAACTTTGTCCAGTGTGACGGGGAGTGAGCCCGTCGCAACTTGTAATGGACAGTGGGTAAAATACATGCCTCGAAATTGAAGCATGCAGGTTTCCTCACGATGTTTTCCTTCACCGAAAAGCCAGTGATGCTACAAATCGTACTTACATACATTCTGAAAAACTCATTGGTACTAGTCGGCCTGGACGGGGATCGAACCATATCGCCTCCTGGACGACAGGCAAGACTAAGTTAAATAAAAGCTTGTTAGTATAATAAATCATAAAACTACGAATAAATGTATAGAAATGTAAATCAAGCTCAAAAAGTGACCCCAAAAAAACTACACCGTGTTCGAAATTTGTTCCTTAAAAACTACACCTTGCCGCCAAAACTCATACAAAATGTCATTTTTCAAAGGGTGCCAAAAATGATGTTGCTTTTGTTGAGAGTTATTCTTCTATAGTTATTCTTATTATTCTTATTCGTAGTAATAAAAGGATTGCAATAATAAAATCAACAATTTATAATAATCACAGAATCTTTTATTAGGTACGTAAATATATAAAATCTTAAACAATTCTTAATACCCGCGGCCGTAGTATGGCAGTGTGGTAGAGTACACGTATATCGCGTCTTAGCTTTCTTTCTATTTGCTTGCGATCGAACGCGATAAAAGGTATGATCTACAGCCTTATCGCGCGCCTCATACACTATAATCACACCAATTTTGACTCTTGCATGTTTTTACGATAGCGCAAAAACAAAATTTTCAAAAAACCACGTTTTTTGTGTCTAAGTGGGATATACCCCCTCTTATTTTTTACTTTTTGTTATTTTTATTATTTGTTAGCAAATCTGCCATAATAACGCATATTCTGTGTCAATTTCAACCATCTATCTAGCTATTACGGTTCAAAAGATAGAAAGGACAGACAGACGGACGGACAGCGTCCCTTTGGATACGGAACCCTAAAACACTTGGTGTATAAACGAATTTTGCGTACATCTGATAATGTACCTTTATCAACCAACCGTCGCAGCGAACTGGTTAAATAAGTCGACTACGCGGTAAATATCGCCAGTCAATTAACAGCCTGACTAACGTTCAGCCATTTCGTTGAATACCTGACTAACATACCTACATTATTCCCCCCTCAGGGGTGATGTATCCCCCACTGAACGACCTTGACCGTTTCAGAGCCGCCTCACCTCCACTAAATTACGTAATTTTAGTAGGTTTACGTATTTTTGACTGGCTTATACTTCATTATCTCACTATGGTGTCTTGTAATCCAAGGAAATCAAATTCGAAAATCATCGGAATTCGCAGCACAAAAATTATCTAATAAACTCATTAAAGATTGGTCTAAACACTTAAAAAAAAACATTTTTAGATCATAATATTGTCTACACAATGGTATGTCGCAAGTAAAAGTAGAAGCACGTGATACAGATTTTTTTTTCAAATATTTAGGCTTTCCTTTGAACACAGGTTTTTATAAATGTATTTTATAGAAAAATTATAAATAGCAAATAAAGCCGAAAAGTTGAAGATTATTGATTGATTATTATTTTTTTATTAATTTGTATGTCTTTCGAATAAAGAGAAGACAACTTCTAAAAACCAACAAAATATGCGGCCAATGATATTATATACAAAATAAAACCGGTCAAGTGCGAGTCGGGCTTCTTGCGCACCGAGAGGGTTCCGTACCACACCATCACAGAACACAACATTATTAACATATTAACATAGACATAACTGCCTCCGTGGTCTAGTGGTTAAGAGCATTGGCTCTCGATACGGAGGTCGTGGGTTCGATTCCCACGGGGGATACCTAGTGATATGTCACTTTGTGCGTTTTTCCCCAGTTGGTTAGGACATTGCAGGCTGAATCACCTGATTGTCCGAAAAGAAAAATGATTCCGTGCTTCGGATGGCACGCTAAGCCGTTGGTCCCGGCTACTATCCCTGGTGGTAGTAGTCGTTACATAAAAACCACATCAGAGGCCGAAAGGCGGTCTGAAAAAACTCTGACACCAGGGCTCTGCCCACACGATAAGAAGAAGATTAACATAGAAAAAAAACTTTTTTTGTCCGGGACCTTTAGCGCGAGACCAACTCACACTTGGCCGGTTTTTAGTATTTGTTGTTATTTTGTAAAGTTTGTTCTATAATCACACTAAATTTGACGCTTATATGTATTACCGTTTTTACAATAGAGCGTGAAGAAAAAACGTTGATAAAAAATAGTTCCTTGTATGAGGACCCCCCTTAATTTTAATTTTTATTATTTGTTAACAAATCCGCCGTAATAACGCATAATCTGAGAAAATTTCAAGTGTCTAGCTATTACGGTTCAAAAGTTACAGCCCTAAATAGGTAGGACAGACGGACGGACGGACAACGTAGGCTTAGTAATAATTCATAATTCATTTATTGCATAGCCAAATGGTTGTCTTAGATCTAAGTACATTGTTAATAGGGTCCCGTTTTCACCCTTTGGGTACGGAACCCTAAAAAGAGTCCCGGTACAGCGTTTACATATGGGGAGCTTCTAATAAGGATTAGTATCTACATAGACCATGCCTTGGCACAAAGCTGGCGTTTCGTGTCCTATTCTCTTGTTACAATTTGGACAGTAATGGTTTTTGTACTTGAAAAAGTCACACCACGGAGTGCAGTACAGGAAAAAAAGTAGGGGGAATCTGTAAAGAGAAAAAAATCATCATTACATCATCATCATTTTCATCGTCATACGACAAGTTAACGAGCGACCGTCCCGCGGGGCGCGGCGTTGGGGGAGGGAGGCAATAGTATACGAGATAAGTGTACTGTTTGCAACCATCACCTGCAAGGCTGATTCAGTGTTTATGGGGTATAGAGCATCTCTGTGATGGGGATGGACTAGGCCTGCCTGCATAACTCCAGTCGGTCTACGGCTGTATCTCCTAAACCGACTGATGAACCATGTCAGTTTTTGTACTGTTCACATAGATACAGTGCATACTACAATAATATCATACGATATATTAATATATATTAATTTCTTACTGAACTGACCTTTAATCGTCTGTAACTCCTAAACCGACTGAAGTTATGCAGGCAGACCTGGTCCATCCCCATCACAGAGATGCTCTACACCCCAATCACCCTATAAACACTGAATCAGCCTTGCTGCTGATGGTTGCTAAAAGTACACTTATCTCTTGTAATACAAGGTAGATCGCGTGGCTGTCTTGTGTTGTCGGTGAGCGGCGCGCGAATCCCTTCCCCGACCTACCCCCAACCTCATTCATGTAATGTTGCCAACCTCATTTTTAGAATAATCTCACTGTTCAGTACGACAACATGAAAACTGTTTTTCTTGCGCCTAGCATTTTCCTCGCAGGTGAAAAGTTGTGTGTTTCGCTCGGCAGCAAAGTTATTCTGCGTCTCGTACCTTTGAAACCCTCGCTACGCTCAGGATTCTATATTCCTTCCGTGTGGCATGGCCGTGGGACTCCCTGTATAGCCGCCGTGTGTGATAAGCTTGACTTACATGGTAAAGAACAAGATGACAGCAACATAGTGTGTGACAGGTCCGTTCTCTATTAGGACCATCGTGTGGACGTTGACCTTGCAGTGCTGGCACTGCACAAACTTGCGATCTGGGTCCGGAAGACCTATTATTGGCGTATCTGGAAAGCGAAAAGTACATATCTTTAGTTTTAGCCATCAGGGAATTCTACACACTGATGATGTGAAAAGGAAAAAGTTAGGAAGACGTTTCCACTATGTAAGCGTTCGGCCGGGCTTTATTTTGATGGTTTTTAGGGTTCCGTACCCAAAGGGGAAAAACGGGACCCTATTACTAAGCCTACGTTGTCCGTCCGTCCGTCCGTCCGTCCGTCCGTCTGTCCGTCCGTCCGTCTGTCCGTCTGTTCGTCCGTCCGTCTGTCCTACCTATTTAGGGCTGTAACTTTTGAACCGTAATAGCTAGATAGTTGAAATTTTCTCAGATTATGCGTTATTACGGCGGATTTGTTAACAAAATAATAAAAATGTCAAAAAATTAAAAATTAAGGGGGGTTCTCAACAAGAAACTAGTTTTTATCAACGTTTTTTCTTCACGCTCTATCGTAAAAACCGTAATACAAACAAGCGTCAAACTTAGTGTGATTATAGAGCAAACTCTACAGAATAACAACAAATACTAAAAACTGGCCAAGTGTGAGTCGGTCTTGCGCTAAAGGTCCCGGACAAAAAAAGTTTATTTTTCTAAGTTAATACTGTTGTGTTTTGTAGTGGTGTGGTACGGAACCCTCGGTGCGCGAGTAGCCCGACTCGCACTTGACCGCTTTTATTAGAAGCTATCTTCTCGTTATTTGATAGACATAATTTTCGTATAAATTTGGTTTTCTTACACCTTTAGAACCTGACTGAGAAACTGAGATGCCATCTAGCAACTAATTGCTAGATGGCATCTCACCATCTCAGTGACTTGATGAAGTACAAGCTAGTCAACAATAGGTATACCTACCAAAATTACGTAGTTAAGTAGAGATGAAGCGGGGCTGAAATGGTCAAGGTCGTTCAGTGGGGGTCACGCCTTAATCAGCTGCGTATAGACTCGCGCAAGTCCTAGGCCCCTATAGTTGGCGCTATAATGTGTTACAGGTGACTTAATAGCTCGCGAATGTTGGAGTTTATGAATACGGGCTTAAAACTCGACTGAGGGAATGAGCTATAGTTTTCTAAATTGTAGGCGACAGGCTGACAGTTTGTCACTATGGTGATGATGGATTCCTGGTCGATTTCGACTACTACACTACCCCCAAAACTGCCCTTCAATATGAGCATTAAGTTTCTTTCTTACATCATTTATGTCAGCTATGAATGTACCAAGTTTCAGCTTACTTACTGTCTCCGAGAAAAATGCCTGTGGCAGACAGACGAACGGAAGGACGGACAGACACCGAGGTGATTCCATAAGTGTTTCGTTTTGCCAATTTTGATACGGAACAGTAATAGTCCATGCCAGTTTGGTCACAGGTGAAGGTGAAGTTCGGTGAAGGCACTCCTCTTTGGCCTAATATCTGTTTACAATCTGGGTTTTACTCAACGAGGGTCAAACTTACTTGCTGAAGGAGTAACAATGACTTGAGTAGGTGGCTGCGCTGTCACAGGTGTCGGCCTGGAGTCGACCTCCTCGTACGATGGTGGAGGACGTGGGAACTCGCTGATTGGGATAGGGGATAACGGGAAGCCATCGTCTGAATGCCCGTACACTGATGTCTCCTTGGTCAGGTACGGTGGAATAGACTGGGATATGCTGGGAGGTGAATTCGTTTGATATCCTGGAAGAAGATAAAGGAATACCTGTAGACTGTAGAGTGCTACTGTTTATTCTGGGGCTGTTTGAAAAAAGTGCTTTCTCTATCTTTGTCACAGTCATCTTCATTATCGGCGTATATACGTCCCACTGCAGGGTACAGGCCTACCCTCATGGAGGGTGTTTGGGCGTTAGTTCAACACACAAGCGCAATGCGGATTGGTGGACTTCACTTGAATTTCTTCTTCGGCGTATGGAAGTCACGATGTTTTCAGTGACATAGGATAATTGTTGCGATGGTTTCCATTCCATAGTATGAGTCGGTTTAGTCATGTCGTGGATGACTGAGAACCCGTGAGAACAGATTGAAGAGTTCTATTTACTAGGCAAGGGTGAACGGGAATGCTGGAAAGCCACTTTGTAGGCGTACTCGATCCTAAAGCAGCAGTCGAGCTCCTAGGTCATGCTTTAAGCGCCGATTCAATCATCAACGTAATTATTGACACGGTTTTCAAAATTTAACAGCCCAGGTACAAGTACAAGTCAAAACGTTGTAATACTCTAGTATACACACCTGAAGATCCAGGAGTAGATGGTCCAGCACCCGGATTGGCAAATTCCAAGGTGTTTGGAGGCGCAGGTCTCGGTTCAGGTCTCGAAGATTCTCCTTGATTGTTGTCAGAACCTGGCAGACTTATTCTTCGATCCTTGAATGGATCATATAGTATCGTGTCCTGAAATTAAGAGAAATACAATATTATTGTCTTGAGGATGGTTATTGAGCCGTGTGGCTTCGAATTGTATCAACCTAGGGTGTGATAAGTCGACTTCATTTTCTTATCGTGTGGGCAGAGCCCTGGTGTCACAGTTACCAGACCTTTTTAGACGGCCTTACGGCCTCTGACGTGGTTTTTAGGTAACGACTACTACCACCAGAGATAGTAGCCGGGACCAACGGCTAAACGTGCCATCCGAAGCAAGGAATCATCTTTCTTTCCAGACAATCAGGTGATTCAGCATGCAATGTCCTAACCAACTGGGGGAAAACGCACAAAGTGACGTATCAATATCACAAGGTGTCCCCCGTGGGAATCGAACCCATGACCTTCGTGTCAAGAGCCCAATGCTCTTAACCATTTCGGAGGCAGTTCAGTCGCAATATCCCAAGAAACATCAACATTTCTGATGCCAATACCGTATTGGTTAGGGTCACTTAATCCGAACCCAGTTCTGATCGCAGCACTTTTACATTTCATCACATTCAATGACGAAGCAGTATAAAAATATCCTCGTCGTTCTTCATCTAGTTCCTCTTAGTTACTCTCTGGTCGTTGGCGGGCCAAAGGGCATCCCATACCATGTATGGAGGTGCTACTTGGGAATGTTCCTCCATTGAAAAGGGAAGTACTTCCGCCAGGCTAGGTGTGATGCCTGGGGACCGGCCGTGGTCCAACAGTTCTTAGTTGGACCTTGTATATATATCGAATCTCTGTGATTATTTCTCTTGCGCGATTTATGTCTCGCATTCGATTGTGAACCTTATGTGTAGTAGGTTACGAGTTACGTATTTTAGGATGAACGTTGTCTTTGTATGGAACATATTTCCGTGTGCGACGGTATCGCCATCTGTTGGCATCTTTGCTATAACTTGTGGGTGCTGACCATCTGTAGTAGTTCCCCACACATGTATATAACCAGCTATAATACCTGAACAAATGTAGCTTCATCTTCCTCCCTCCTGGTCTCCAAGAGATTGCTGGCGTTGCTATCAGGGATGTCGATGTAGACCACCTGCTGAGGATCTTCCTTCGGCGGCTGAGGCCTGGGTCTTGACGCTGTGTGAGTGGATGGGACCTGGTGACAATGAAGAGTTGTATCTCTTTAACTATACCGAAACTATGATGGTGATAATATAGCATATGCTCACGCATATATTCCCCGAGGGGGTAGTCACAGTCAGAGAACATCCACGTTTCACTAGTGGTACCGAAACTCAATGATAATTGTGATGATTTTAATTACGAAGAGGACGATAATGATAATCAAAATGGCAACGATGATATATTTGATAATTATTTTGGTTTTTGTTTTGTTATTAACGAAGCTTGTGGTGGATTTTAGTTTAGTAAGTTGACTGCATGTTGCAGATTTCTCTGTTTATTTAAGGTTTTGGCGAAGAATGTTGCTGATTCTGTTGTATAATGTTTTTAGGGTTCCGTACCCAAAGGGTGAAAACGGGACCCTATTACTAAGCCTACGTTGTCCGTCCGTCCGTCCGTCCGTCTGTCCTACCTATTTAGGGCTGTAACTTTTGAACCGTAATAGCTAGATAGTTGAAATTTTCTCAGATTATGCGTTATTGCGACGGATTTGTTAACAAATACTAAAAATGGCAGAAAGTAAAAAATTAAGGGGGGTTTTCAACAAGAAACTAGTTTTTATCAACGTTTTTTCTTCACGCTCTATAGTAAAAACGGTGATACATACAAGCTTCAAACTTAGTGTGATTATAGAGCAAACTCTACAGATTAACAACAAATACTAAAAACCGGTCAAGTGCGAGTCGGTCTTGCGCTATTTTTTTTTCTATGCTAATAATGTTGTGTTCTGTGGTTGTGTGGTACGGTACGGAACCCTCGGTGCGCGAGTAGCCCGACTCGCACTTGACCGCTTTTATTTTGACTGTCGAAGCTTGTCCTGACTGCTTGTTTTTTATACATTAAAGAATTAGATTTTAGTAAATTGATAATACGAATTGGTGACAACGATGATGATGATAATAATGACGACAATCACGTTAAAAATGATGACGATTATAATAATAATGATGTTGATTATTATGTTCATTACGATAATGGTGATAAGGATAATGATGACGATAATTGAATACCTGTGCCTGTGTTTGTGAGACACTGGACCCCTGAGGCAGATCAATATAAACAACAGGATTCCTCGGTGCTACGGGTTTCCTCGGCAGGTTAGCCCATTTGTTCCTGGCTGCGACCTCAGCAGGGTTGAGGGTCGGGATATCTGTGATGATAGGGTTCGCGTAGGGGTAGCCCTGGTATCTTGAGCCCGCTTGAGACATTGGTGCCTCTGGAAACTGAAATTTTGGGAATATTCAGAATTTGTCTCGCACTGATCATACTGATTTACAAGTTACAGCGGCAGCAAAACATTCAAACATTCATACGTTTTGGTGCAAGTCTTAATATAGGTACGGAGAGATAGAAGAGTTCTCGAGTGGCGACCGCGTTATAGGTACTATCAGTTTAAAATAACAATGTGCATGACCTTGAAGGGCCGTTGGATAACTTCACTCGGTTGATAAAGGAATATAGACTCTATGTAAAGGAAATAATCATTTGAATGACTCGAGTGAAGTTCGTGTGATTGAGTGACGTCGCATTTGCAAGCGAGGTCATGCACATTGTTATTTTAAACTGATAGTACGGACAGATAGAATAGAGTTCTTGAGTGGCGACCGCGTACCTACCGGAAAGCGCAGCGTGGGTGATGTGATGATTTTAGCGCGTACGCTTTCCGACGACTGCGCGATGCGCGACTACTTTTCTACAAAGATTTTGACATTGGAAACGTTTTTTCGTTCGCTCCAGTATAGGCTCCGATTTCACGAAAAAGTGCGATCCCCTTATATCTCGGAGAGTTGTGAAGATATGATATTCATAAAAGGCTCAAAAGACGCGTATTTGCGAGAGCTGTGAGGTGCAAAAAGAATTATTCGAGAAAGTCAAAAACGAAAAAAGTTATGACCGAAATAGTGAAAAAAAAAACAATTTTTTCCGAATTTTCGATTTTGGCGCTCGATATTTTGGAAACGAAGAATGATATCAAAAATTGGAGAAGCTCCTCTGGACAATTTAGTCAGCTACAATTTGAGCTTAAAACAAAGACGTTGGGGTTAAGGGTTTGCCCTGTAGCCTAACCTTTTTGAGACAATATTTTTTAGGGTTCCGTACCCAAAGGGTAACAACGAGACCCTATTACTAAGCCTACGTTGTCCGTTCGTCCGTCCGTCCGTCCGTCCGTCCGTCCGTCCGTCCGTCTGTCCGTCCGCCCGTCTGTCCTACCTATTTAGGGCTGTAACTTTTTAACCGTAATAGCTAGATAGTTGTTCTCAGATTATGCGTTATTGCGGCGGATTTGTTAACAAATAATAAAAATGTCAAAAAGTTAAAAATTAAGGGGGGTTCTCAACAAGAAACTAGTTTTTATCAACGTTTTTTCTTCACGCTCTATCGTAAAAACGGTAATACATACAAGCGTCAAACTTAGTGTGATTATAGAGCATACTCTACAGAATAACAACAAATACTAAAAACCGGCCAAGTGTGAGTCGGTCTCGCGCTAAAGGTCCCGGACAAAAAAAGTTTTTTTTTCTAAGTTAATAATGTTGTGTTTTGTAGTGGTGTGGTACGGAACCCTCGGTGCGCGTGTAGCCCGACTCGCACTTGACGGCTTTTATTCGAATTCCAGAAATTCATTTCCAATTTGCTCGATAGTCGTGTGAGGCATGAAATCTGTGAATTTTTTCTATACAGAAAAAATTTTTGTTTGTTTTTTTCTTTCTTTTTTTCTATTCGTCGGCGCCGCAATGAATTTATCATCAATAAAGGCAAAATTTTGCAGAAAGAAGAAGAATACATGAAAATGTAAATTTTAAAAGTAAAATTCAATCGCGCCACACAAAGGCGTCAGACTATTTACTTTTTACTGTTTTATTGACCATACATACTTACATTAATTGAGATAGTAATTAGGGTTGCCAACTTTTTTTAAACCAAATATAGTATTTCGAGCCTTAGTGCCCGAAAAATATAGTAGATCAGGGAAAAATAAGAAAAAATATAGTATTTTTCGAATTTATTCATTAATTTCTTTCAAAAATATATTTTTTTGCTACTTTTTGGTTTGAATACCAAGTTCTTATTTTTAAGGAACAATCATTTCTCTATTTCGTATTCGTCATAGAAAATAATGCATCCTGTAAACGCAGACGTCGCTGGATTCGATACTAATATAAAATAATTTCTAAAAAAATTGATAAATCTGACTTTAGGAAACCTTGTTGTCACTTTTCAGTTGTATATTTAGTAGAAAATAGTTTATGGAACAAATGTGATAAAGAGAAAGAAATTTTTAAAATAATGTTAAGTTATTGGTCATTTTTATTGGACCTAAGCACCAATATATTTAAATTCTCTACAAATTATTTGCTCATCAAAATATAGTAGTTTTACCTACTATATATTTTTCTCAGAATTATAGTAGTAGGGCCCCTAATATAGTAGGATACTATATTATATAGTAGGGTTGGCAACCCTAATAGTAATCTACAGATAATTCAGTATAGAGATATGACCAAGGTTACAGTTTCCGTTTAGGTTAATTTTCCTCTTTTTGTTTTTGTATTGACATTTTAATTAGTGCTTTTGCGATAGGATCTTCAACTCTGCCATTGTTGGAACTAGTTCAGCCATGTCTTTCCTATATAATATTTATAAATAAATAAGCCGTTACCACTGAAGTAAAACCAGGAACACAAATCAATTAATTTGATACCTAGATTTGACTTTACTTTTATCTAATACTGTACTATTTAAAATGCAAATCATCTGTCGTCTGTCTGGTCATCATCAGACTATGAAGATACCTACTGAGAAAGATATGGAAGGGAATGTATAACAAGATGACTGTATGGACTTAAAGGAAGCCAGAGAGGTGTGTCAGAACTGCCCAAAATAAGGCTAAGTGTGTTACTAACAAAATTATGATCTCAGTTGGTCGAAATAAAGTTTTTCTATTCTATTCTATTCTATTCTAAAATGGAGCGCCATAGTCCACCTACTCCTCTTGGAAAAAGGCGAGAGTTTATCAATCAATCAATCAAATATACTTTATTTTAGTTTATGTATGTGTGTATCTAAATCATACCAAAATGGAGATCCAGAGTCTCTGCCTAGCCTACCCCTCTGGGAAATAGACGTGAGTTTATGTATGTGCGTACCTAAATCATATAACAATAATCATGTACACAAAAAATCATAAAAAGGGGCCGCACAATAAATGCATCTACTATCTATCTTAAGATACTGGAATTATAGTACTCTGTGATACTGGCAGTCGAGATCGCTGTCGCGCGGGAGAGTGCTTAGGACGCTGGCGGTGTAACCTCGCTGTATCGCAGTGATACCTTGCCCGACGTAATCACCAGCCTTATCGTCTCCTGAGACCTCTACCAGGGCCTCAATCGTCCTAAGTTTGAACGATACTACCAAAACAAAACCACAACCAAAAACGTTACGTTATGCACAATTCGTATCGCGCATATTATATTAACGGTAACGATTTAGCTTTATTTCGGAAGATACGTTGGCGTAACGTTTGATGTCCGTTCGATCGAATTTTCTGTATTGTGCGATTTAACCGTTCAGAAAAAAATATCGCGATAGCTTTTTTACTTCAGCTAAACCAAATCTAAACCAAAACCAAAACCAAACCAAAACCGTATAAAATTGCGCAATTGAGGCCTAGACCTGTGTACACACGGCGACACATCAATCTACGCAAAACTAACATAAAGCTGGCCGCGCGACGTTATACATTACGAACTATATAGTATTCTATATAGTATTAACTATTCTGTGACATTACTTTACCTACGCGCGGCCAGCTTATATTTTGTTTTGCGTACCTTGATGTGTCGCTGTGATGTGTATTATCAGTTTAAAATAACAATGTGCATGACCTTGAAGGGCCGTTCGATAACTTCACTCGGTTGTAAAGGAATATAGACTCTATGTACAGGAAATAATCATTTGAATGACTCGAGTGAAGTTCGTGTGATTGAGTGACGTCACATTTGCAGGCGAGGTCATGCACATTGTTATTTTAAACTGATAGTACTTATGACTATTACCTCAATCTAAAACAATCCTTAAAAAATATACTAGGCACATCACTAAAAATCACGGCACGAACATTTTGACTGAATGAGTTTCTAAAACAGCAACAATTTGCGTAGACATCTAGTGATATCCACCTGCTTGTATTATCAGAGAATTGCTGGATTCTAGGAACTTTGGGTTGTGTATTGTTAATTGGTGATATGACTCATGAGGCAGATCTTTAAACTGAATTCGAACACTGGAGGAAGAATTTGCGAATGGATTGAATGCGGTAAAACTCTGCGTCATCATCCCTAGTGTTATTCAAACCATAATAAAAATTTTTGTAACATTTTTAAGACGTAAGAAACTTTAAAATAAAAATAGTAGAGTAAATTACTTTGTTTACAACCCACTCCTGTTATGGTCGGAAACTCGGCACTCGAAGTTGTTGACGATTAGGTATGTTTACCTGGGACAAACTATTCAGTTAGGTAGGTCCAACTTCGTGAAAGAGATCAACCGTCGAATCCAACTCGGCTGGCCAGCGTTCGGGAAGCTACGTAGTATCTTATAATAATATGGAACTTCCCACAACAACAGTACATGAAACAGTAGTTCTTAAGTAAATCGTTCAATAAATACATACTATAAGGGTGAACCTCATCTGGCAGCACGACGGCATCGCCTTTTTCTGTCGCTCCATCCTTTTCTGTCACTCAGGAACGTAATTTGCTGGAGCAAATAAGATAGACGGAAAGCGCGCGCGGCGGTGCTGCGGCGTGCTGTCGCGTTCCGTCTATCTTATTGTTCTAGAAAAGGACGTTCCTGAGTGACAGAAAAGGATGGAGTGACCAAAAAAGGCGATGCCGCGCTGCCAGATGTGGTTCAACCCTAAGTCAGACAAGTTCATGCGCGACGAGCGACCGTCCCGCGGGGGGCGTAAGAGTGAGGTTACACGCTCAGTATTTCGTCATTCTGTTCCATCAGTCTGGTCATGTTTATTTGATTTGAAGGGAAACTGATATACTGAAGCGCCATGTTAGTCGGGTCAATCTCGAGTCAGTTTCCCTTCAAATCAAATATACATGACCAGACTGATGGACCAGAATGACGAAATACTGACCGTGTAGCCTCCCTCTAGGGAGGTGAGGAAAAGGTGAGCAGAGGGGGACGGGAAACGCGCGCCGCTCACCGGCAGGCAATACAAGACACTTGTCTTACTATATTGATATAGGTCAAAAAGAGAATGTTCTTTTTCAATCACTGATCTGACTCACCTCTTCCCAACCTTATTTCGTATCTCCCATTATCACTAGAGATATGATAAGCATAATAGCTTTTATCGTATTTTTATTCTAGATAATTTATGTATATTTATATGACGTTTGATGTATGGATGCATGGTAGAAAGAGTTGGTGCGAAATAAACGTTGTATTGACAGAGTATAAGACAGTAAAACATCTTCATACAATGGTACCAAACGCGGCTTGTATGTGTGCTCACCAGTACCTACGCCTCGTAGCATGCACACACTGACGATATCTAAGGCAGCGCCAGAAGGGGCTATGCGGAGATATTGTCAGTGTCTGCGTGCTACGAGGCGTACGTACTGGAGAGCACACATGCAAGCCGCGTTTGGTACCATTGTATGAAGATATTTTACTGTCTTAGGTCCGCCACATACATACGGAATAAACCTAATTCGGAATTCAGTGTTGTCAACTATGCTATGGTTACATAGGGTGCTGTTTAAAAAATTCCTAAAATAAAAATGTATGAAATGCCAAATAAAATGACAATTGCATTTTTGGTTATATTTGGATAATTACTATCATGTGATGAGGTCATGACGTCACGATGATGATTTGAAAATTGTATTATACAGGGTGTAACAAAACACCCTAGTAATACTTGAGGGGGTGCTTCAGACCATCAAACTGAACAACTTTCACTATGGAGCCAACATCGAAATCGCGAAAAAAAAAATCAGCTCTTTCATACAAAACTGCAGTACTGTCTCGACTCAAATGTATGGGACGGTAGATTTTTTTATTTTTTCTTGACATTGGCTCCATAGTGAAAGTTGTTCAGATTGATGGTCTGAAGCACCCCCTTAAGTATTACTAGGGTGTTTTGTTACATCCTGTAATATTATGCAAGTATATCAAAAGTCTATCGACAGTTTTAACATTAGACATAATCTGCATACAAAATGGCATGAACCATTATCACACAAGCGATTTTTGAGCGTAGGCGATTTCGCAACTATACCGCAACGACGTCGCAACTGTACCGTCACGATACTATATCGTTCCGTCAACGCCTTCGCTCAAAAATCACTTGTGTGATTATGACTGTAAATCTTTAAAAAAATTCCAAAAAAGACATAAAAAAATCACTAGTGAAAAAGTCTCTGAAAGCGGTAACACACTCCTGTAATTCCGAATCAGGTTTATTCCGTACGAGCTTTTACCCGCGACTTCTTCCGCATAAATTATATACCAGATTTTAAGTCCGATGATAAGTTATCAAACAAAAAAAGTTTCATCAAAATCGGTTCAGTAGTTTTTGCGTGATACTCGAACAAAGAAACACCCATACAAACAAATAAACAAACAAACAGACAGACAAAAAATCCAAAAATTGGTGATTTGGAATCAGGGAGAGGTAAAAACCATGACGTAATTTTTTTTTGTAGGTATGTCTTCAATGTACACTTCTGTTCATCATCATCATCATCATCTCAGACGATGGACGTCCACTGCTGGACATAGGCCTCCCCCAAGGATCGCCATAACGACCGGTCCTGCGCCGCCCTCATCCAACGTTTTCCCGCCGCCTTCACCAGGTCGTCGGTCCACCGTGTGAGGGACCTACCCACGCTGCGCTTTCCGGTACGCGGTCGCCACTCGAGAACTTTTCGGCCCCACCGGCCATCGGTTCTGCGAGCAATGTGCCACTGCCACTTAAGTTTAGCAATTCTTTGGGCTATGTCAGTTACTCTGGTTCTTCTGCGGATCTTTTCATTTCTGATTCGATCTCGCAGGGAAACTCCGAGCATAGTCCTCTCCATTGCCCTTTGGGTGACTTTCCGCCTTTTTATAAGGCCTTGAGTGAACGACCACGTCTCTGTTCCATATGTCATCACTGGCAACACACACTGATCGAAGACTTTCGTTTTAAGACACTGCGGTATTTGGGACGTGAAGATACTACGTAGCTTCCCGAACGCTGCCCAGCCGAGTTGGATTCGACGGTTGATCTCTTTCTCGAAGTTGGACTTACCTAACTGAATAGTTAGGAAGACGAAGACAAAGATCATGTCAAATGCCCATGTTGTACCCACTCCTGTAATGATCGGAAACTCTGCGCTCGAAGTTGTTGACCATTATGTTTATCTGGGACACTTCTGTTACAGTTTTATAATAGTTTAGAATTTAGATGTATGTGGCGGGCATTGTACTGTGCCGGTCTTTTCGTGCAACCCTTATTCTGTGACGTTACCATAGTTATTAATCCATACAAAGCTCTGTCATATCTCGTTAGTTGGCTAAGCCTTTTCGATACACCTCATTATAATATTGTTAACGAAAATATGAATATTTATTTCCCTTTGATGCCCTGGGTTGTTAATCTTTGATAACAAGAGATATATAGACGATTTTCTTATTTCGTTATTTATTTATTATTATTATATTATTTGTGAAGGAAAGATTTATAACTAATACAGGGTGTAAGGAAAAGTATTATTAACCTTTAAACCACATTCTCTACCCATTAAACTGAACAACTTTTACTATAGGAGCAAACCGATCGGAGCAAAAAAAATCTGCATACATTTGAGTCGAGGAGTTTAGTATGGGACAGCAGTTTTTTTTTTGCTCCAGTCGATTCTTGTCATCTTTGTGTACGATAGCGCAATAAATGAATATCGTATTTTACCACATAAATGATACTACTTTTATAGCAATTCGTGCGAAATTATTCCCTAACCTTTCCAAAATATTAAAAATTCACAACGTTAATGTTCAAGTTTTCTCTTCTGCCGGCATTCCCGGAGTGCGACCCGTTGTTTTTTTTTTCTCTCGATTTTTTATACAAACGTTCGAT
The DNA here is from genome assembly GCA_922987775.1 of Agonopterix subpropinquella. Taxonomy (NCBI): domain Eukaryota; kingdom Metazoa; phylum Arthropoda; class Insecta; order Lepidoptera; family Depressariidae; genus Agonopterix; species Agonopterix subpropinquella. The sequence continues at coordinate 4,552,822 of OV277718.1, read as the reverse complement.
CAGCTGATTGTGTTTAAATCTAGTTTAGATTGTGTTTTGCGACGCCGCGAAAGTACTGACAACAAGTAGGCCAGACATTTTACGGAATTTTGTTAGGCGGGGTAGGGAGTAATTATTAATTGGACTTTTAAACTGCAACCGGCACCATTTAGTGACAAAAACACTATCCTAAACGATATTAAAAAAAATTTGCTACACAATATAGAAATCAAAATTGTGTGTCCCCGAAGGCTTTTAAATTAATAATATTAATACCAATGCACTCATTTGAATTAGATGTAACAATATAAATTATTTTTCAGCAATAAAAAAAAAGAGGTATTTATTAGAAAATACGAATGTATTTTTCAAAACCTTCTAAGTAGACAAAAATATTTACACCATGTTTGAAGTAGGTATGTATAAATATGTGCAAAAAAATTCACCATCAGGTTTTTTAGAACGAGATAATATCTAAATTTTAAAATTGGAACTGTTGCTGACGTGATTTTTTTTTTATTTTTGGTACATTTGTAAGCTCAAATTAGCTCTACAAAATTATAGCAAAAAAAAAATCGATCATTAATTAATCCCGGCTCAAACCGTAAAATGACTGGGCTAAAGTTGCGTCTCATAGTAAGTGACGACCCTTTTACCATGTCTAATATAAATTATTTATTTTTGTTGCAGAAAATGTCCAACGCGTCAAGTATTCATCAGAGGTGGCAGATCATACTGCATAGATGTTTGCAATGCGGACACCATGTGCGGAGAAGTTAGGGTTCCTGACCACCATCTGAATGTGAGTGATATATTTCACAATAACTCAAAAACAGAAATGTTGTAGTTAAGAAGAAAAAATTGTCAACCCAATTTCCCAGAACAAAAGGGGGTTGGAAAAAAATTCTTTTTATTGTTAGGGTTCCGAAGTCAACAAGGAACCCTTATAGTTTCGCCATGTCCGTCCGTCTGTCCGTCCGTCCGTCCGTCCGTCCGCGGCTTAGAACAGCTCAGAGACGCTTAGTACTAGAAAGCTATAATTTGGCATGGATAAATATTAATTACGTCGACAAAGTGGTAAAATAAAATCTTGAAAAATATTTTTTTTAGGGTACCTCCTCTACACGTGAAGTGGGGATGACATTTTTTTTCTCGCCTATCCCATGTCGTGGGGTATCGTTGGATAGGTTTTTTAAAAATATGGTGGGGTTGGGAAAACCATGTTTCGATTTAGGGATCCGTTAGCGAAATATTAAGCTTCGAAGCGAAAATTTTGGTTAGAGTCAAGTGTCCCCCCCTCTCCCAGCTAAACGGTTGTAGTTGGAGATGTGAAAAAATTCACGGCAATAGCATATATAACGAATTTAAAAGGAAAACTATCACCGCTAAGTAGGCTTTACAAGTTTACGAGTAATAGTCGACCAACTTATAAAATGTACTTTTTAGACTTTATTAGCCGTTAAACCGTAGTATAAAACTAAAAGCCTCATAAGCCTATATTTTATTTTAACGGGCAACTACGGAACACTACCCTGCGCGTGGTCCGACACGCACTTGGCCAGTTATTAATAAATGATAATAACCTGACACTAAATATAATGATTATAATTATGTGTTATTGTACTTTGCCTTCTTCTTTATTATTATACCACGCCTGTGGTTCTACCTTGGGTAATTCCAATGGTTCCGTTGGCATTTGTGCAGGTTTTGCATCTTGTAGTTTTTCTAACATTACATTACCCGACGTGGCTACTAGTTGGGACCTCATGTTATATTGATTCTTGTATTTCAAATTATCGTACTGGTCGAATTCATTTCTCTCCTTTAGAGTTGTTAATTCATTTTCTATATTGAAGCCGTCGATTCTTGGTGTATATTCTTCAGTTTCTTTAGCTTTGCGTTCGAAATTCTCTAAAGCAAATTTTTCTCGGTTGTTTTTATTAGCTTTTCGTTTACGCTTTCTCTCTTTGACTCTTTCGAAAGCATCAGGAGTTGCTTCGTAATCAGAGACTGTCTGCTCTTTGTTAGTAAGATCTAATTCTGAGGTGTGAAGGTCATAATCAGCAGGATTAATAACCTCATGATCGTTTTCGGCAAATTCTGTTTTAGATTTAGTTGGCGGCCAGTTTTCATATTTAGTTTTTACTTTTGACCATTTTTGGCGTTTACCTAGAAGCTTTTCTTCTTGAGGTGCCGGTTCGTTTTCTTGCATTTTTGGCTTGTATATGTATCGTTCAGTAGTTTCTTGTTGTCTTTCCTGCCAATCATGGTCTCGTGAATGTCTATCAATCCAGTTTTTCTCACCTTTCTGCCAATCCTCTCCACCTGCCTGTACATGAGCTTTTTCCATCTCATTGTTCTTCTGATGTTTCCAATACTGCCGTTTCTTTTCCAATCTATTTGGTCTTAACTCTTTAAGAACATTTGGATGTTCTTGGTTCAAATTTTTCTTACTATCTCTACCCAGTGGTATTACATTCATTCCATGCCATTGCCATTGATTAGCTTCTATCTTTCTAGGCTTTGTCTTTATAGCTTGTGTAGTACTTTCAATAGATGCAGTATCTTCTTGTGCTGTTTTAGGTGTAGTTTCCCTTGTTACGTAATTTGGTTTGCCTTGTCTTGCAGCTTTTATGAACGTCTCCTGCTCGCTTTCAGATAGTTGTTTGATGTCTTCTGCGTTTTGCTCGTTCTCTTCTGACACGCCTCGGGCTGCGTTGGAGCTTGCTTTTGCTATGAACTCGGCTATTTGCTGGGCTAAGGGTTCGGGTACGAATTTTCTTGCTATTTTCTTAACATCATCTATGTTTGCTGTTAGTAGAACAATGCTGTGTGATATGTGAATCAGCGTTAGTGCTCCTGGAATTAATTGAAGGGTTTTATTATTTTGGTTCTAGGTGTAGAATGAACAACTTTATTTTTTCATTTTATGGTCGTGTATGTGACTTGTGGTCATACCAGATTGTCACACCAGTGCGACTAATCAAAATTCCTGTTCAGTACACTGCCAATTAGCTGATAGACGTCCACTGCTGGACATAGGCCTCCCCCAAAATGGGGGGATTTGCCATAATCGCCACGCTTGGCAGGCGGGTTGGCGATCGCAGTTGGATTGAATGTGTGTACTCAGAGGATGCTGCTGCCTATCCTCCGGTAGATCCCTTCATCGCCTTTTACGACACCCAGGGGAGGAAAAGGGGCCCACTGCCAATTCGACACCATTTATCACTCCTGATCATCAACTAGTGCGGTGAATATGTGGAACTAAGGAACACCACTATTACGGCTAAAACCGAAGACCGTAGACTCAATTGAAAAGATATCGACATACTAGCTGACCTGGCAGACTTTGTCCTGCCATTCGAAATAAAAACTATCCTATCTCAGTTGGGACTAAATTACACATAAATACCAACTTTCATCAAAATCGGTTAACTTGGTGAAGAGTTCACTGGGAACATACACCATGATACTGGATTTTTAATATTTTTATATATGTGTGGGGAACTACTACACCCACAAGTTATAGCAAAGATGCCAACAGATGGCGATACCGTCGCTCTCAGAAATATGCTCCATACAAAGACAACGTTCATTCTAAATTTTTTTTTTTTTTTTTTTTTTTTTTTTTTTATTTCATTTATTTTAAATTTTCAGAATTACAAACGTTACAAATTACATTACATTTCGCCAAACTGCAGAACAGTTTGTTGGCGAAAGACATTACACTCAATTTTAAAAAAATGAGTCCTTAATCATACCCATACAATATGGTTAATATAAATTAAAGTATTATGATAAAGTATATAGATAATATCACAAACCCATAACAGTAAGTTTGTGATATCACATATATATCCAGACACCTACTAACAGCGATTGTTTACAATTTGTATTTAATTAGGTACTATCAAGTTAAAGTGATTCAAGAATAGTTCTTTTTAGTTTAACTTTTAAGGATAATTTACAAAGTTTCCGGTTTTGCCTTAGCCAGTCAATACTGTTAAATATTTTCGGAGTTAAGTACTTGGTGGTTCTTTTACCATAGTAATTTTTAGCCGATGGTTGAATTAATTTTTTTTTTTTTTTTTTTTTTTTTTTTTTTTATTAACTATGGGTTTGCTCTTGACCTCAATCCAGTCCTCAGGACGAAGATGGGGTCGTAGATGTAGCGAGCTTACCCAGAAGATGCCTATTCACTCGTACTTTAAAGGAATTCGGGTTGTAAGTACTCGGAAATACTGACGCAGGTAAGGCATTCCACTCCTTGGCTGTGCGCATTATAAAAGATTCAGAAAGAAATTAATTTACCTTCTCTGACCCTTCTGGTATTATATTTATTTTCAACAGGTATTTTAAAATGTTCACAGTTATACTGATTAATAGCCAATAAGTATCCAACCTTATGTTTAACCGGGATTATCTTACATATAGGAAACAATAGATCATAATTTTTATTACATTTTAACTTAGTTTTTTTGTCTACTAAATATTTTTTCATGAATTGAATCTGCAACTGTTTAATCGCATGTACGTATGTATCAAATGTACACCCGTAGCTGTTCAAACCATAACTAAGCAATGAGTCAGCAAGCGCATGATAAACAACATAAAGTGTCCGCCTATTTAATGCCCTACTAAGATGATAGAAGTTCCCCAACACAGATCTTAACTTTGCGCACACTTCACTAATATGAGGCTTAAAATTAAAGTTTCGGTCAATTAGCAAACCTAAATACTTAAATGTCTCGACATATTCTAAACTACCACAATTGCAATTTTGTTTATCTTTGTGCAGGCAATCATAAGTGTGACCAACAATTTTGATTTCATTAGCTTTTATCTTTTTAGCTTTTCTATTGTACGGAGAGTGTATATGCATGCACTTAGTTTTATTTATGTTTAATATTATACCGTTGTCATGTGCCCATTTTGTTACGTTCTCAAAGTCTACCTGAATGTTGTTTTGTATGTCTGTTACATCATTAGAGGCGTACAATAAACACATATCATCGGCGTACATATACACCCTACATCTACCAACAACATTGGATACACTGTTTACGTGCATTATATATCCTATCGGTCCGTAAACAGATCCAGTCGGAACACCCAGATTCACATCAGACTCACAGCCTTCTGTACCATTGACAACTACACGGAGGGTTCTGCCAGTTAAATACTCCCGAAACCACCTGTTAGTAGGGCCCCGTATTCCGCATTCTTGCATAGCCTGGAGGAGAACCTCATGATCCAGAGTGTCAAAGGCCTTTTTGTAGTCGATAAATAGAGCTATAATCTGTTTACCATCATTTAAGTTCTCATTAATATAATCTGAAAATTGTGTTAAAGCTGTAACAGTACTACGCCCCTTTCTAAATCCATGCTGTGAGTCTGATATTACTCTATTCTCTTCCAGAAAAGTAGATATTTGCCCTATGATTACTTTTTCTACAATTTTGTTAATGACTGATAATATTGCAATAGGTCTATAATTGGTGTACTCAACATGACTTCCCTGTTTATAAATAGGTCGAATTATTGATTTTTTTAACTCATTAGGATAGCTACCCTGTGTTATGCACATATTTACAAAACCAGCCAGCACTGGGCTAAGTTTTTCCTTTATAAACTTTATATCCTGTATCCTGATTTCATCTAAGCCTGGTGATTTTTCACAGCTGAAACTATCTATAATTTTTTCAATGTTGCTCTCACTGACTTTTTTATATCTAAAAGAAACATCAACATCACTTACATATGATTTCCTGTCCAAAAACTGTTTATTACAAATATGTTTTATGTCTTGGATTTCTCGTGTAAAAGTGTTCGCAAAGTTAGTACATATATTATACGTATTTTCGTTTTTTCCTAGGTACTTAAGAATAATACTATCCACACTCGTTTTAGTTCTCCCTATCCAATTGTTTATGTTAGCCCAAATTTTTCTAAAGTCCCCATTACATTTACTAATTTCCCCTTGTCTATATTTGTTTTTGGCAGCATTTATAAGTTTATTGACTTTATTTCGAAATCGCGTATATTCTAACCGTTTATTCATATTTTTAGGTGTAGCTTTCCAAGCTCTAAACAAATTATCTCGACGTAAGATCATAGGATATAACTCTTTACTTACCCATGGTTGGGTCTCCCTTTTACTTCGAACAACTATGTTGATTTTACTATCCTTATAAATGCTTCCAAACACTGAACATATCACATCGTACAACTTTACCGGACACTTAATCGATAACAACTGTGACCAATCGTACTGGATCAATTTTTGTTGCACTAATTTATTGCTAATTACTGTCCGCACTTTATGTTCACCAACACTAAACCTGTTTCTATCCGTACCGAGATCAAGCGCGATGCCAATGACGTGATGATCCGATAGATAACATTCTAATAGGTATGCATTCTTGTTACGTGCCCGTCCCTCTCGTATCCATATATGATCGATGCATGACATCTCGGTCTCACCGTCCACTATAGCCTCTCGCGTTATCTCCGTATTCGGAATCGCACATTGCAGGCCGTGTTCACACAGGATGTTTCTGTACTTAGAGTTTATTGTGTTGAATTTATTACCCAATAAGTCAATATTTGTGTCTCCAATAACAATCATGTTGTCCGTTCTAGGAATATTATTTATTAAGACTTCTAACTGTTCCAAAAATCGTAATTTATTCTTTCCAGGTGGTCTGTATATAGCCAATATATGTAACACTTCGCTATTTAGTATTAATTTTCCGTGAGACGTCTCTGAGGCAGATGTATCTATAACTTCAGCATTAAAATTTAATGTTTTCTTTGAATATATGATTATACCTCCTCCTTTTGTTCTTTCTCTTGTGTTCGAGTGTATGTTATATCCTTCTATGTTAAATAATGGTAGTTCGCTCTTTTTAATGTTTACCTCTGTTAGTATTATAATTTCTATTTGATGTTTACATTGTTTCAGTAATACTAAAAATTGATTAAAGTACTTTCTAATTGATCTTATGTTTAAATGTATGATATTTATATAGTTGTTATTTTGTTCTAAGTTCTCATTCCATTCACAAGTATTTTGATATCTCTGATACTCGATTTCACTTTGAAAGTCGAATTTTAATACGGTAACAAAAGCAGGTTGTGTGTTTGCGGCCTTAGTTAGGCCTGACGATAAGCTTATTTAATTAATACTTTCCTGTTTCAAGTTAGCAATATCTTTTTCCGATCTAATGTTACGAATCTTTTCGGTATCATTCTTCCTGACCAAAATACTAGAATTCTGAACCCAGATGTACTTGTAGAATTCTTTAAGCTGTGTTTTCGCATTCCATAATAGTTGACGTTTATATTTGGTGATATCCTCATTGACATAAATACGCTTCTCGTTATCGTTTCCAAAAATCTTTCCGTTAGTAAGTCGGGTCTTTCTGGCCTGCAACCATTTATTACGCTCGTCTTTTGACCGGAGCGTAACAATGACCGGTTGCGGCATCTTCTCGTCCGGTTTTATTTTTCCTACCCTCTTTACCTCTTCAATATGTTCCGGGTTTACTTTTAATTCTTCGGCAATTTTTGTTACCACAAGCTTTAAGTTTTCATTATTTTGTTTTTCAACTCCCATTATCTCGACATTTCTCTCCTTTTCTTTCTGCTCTAACCACGACACTCTCTCTTCTAATGCGTTGTTACACTTTTCAAGATGTACATTCTTTTGTTCGAGAGACGTCATTTTTTTCTCTGCAGCGTGCTTAAACTCTGTCATTTGTTGGTATTGTTCTGCGTAGAAATCAATTGTATCTGCAAACTCTTCCAGCTTCTTCTCCATCTTGTAGATTATTTCAAGTTTTTTATTTACTTCTGCTAGAAGGGTTTCGACGCTAGTGCCCTTAGGGTCAATGACTATCTTAGCCGGCTTGACTGGAGGGCTTCCTTCCGCATCTTGACACTTTTCACACAATTCCTTTAGCAGAAATTGTTTCAGGTTACGCACACACTTTTTGTGATAGACTGACTCACACGATCCTTTGCATTTAATAACGTCGTCTTTCGACATAGATAGGAAAAGCTTACACTTCTTACACTGCACCATAATAGATGATTAAAAATTTACACACCGAGAGTAGGTATACTGCAGGTAGAGTAGGTATAATACGTAACTCGTAACCTACTACACATAAGGTTCACAATCGAATGCAAGACATAAATCGCGCAAGAGAAATAATCACAGAGATTCGATATATATACAAGGTCCAACTAAGAACTGTTGGACCACGGCCGGTCCCCAGGCGTCACACCTAGCCTGGCGGAAGTACTTCCCTTTTCAATGGAGGAACATTCCCAAGTAGCACCTCCATATATGAATTAAGATTTTGTGTAAAAAAGACATCTCCCGAAAACTCAAAGGGGTGAAACCTTTGATGTCTTTTACCATCAATGTGAATAACTTTAACTATGGAACCAACTATTAATGACAAAAAAATCGGATATTCTACAATGTGTTAATGAATTAACGCAAAACTAGAAAGTAGTTTGTTTAGAATCGAGAGCAGAATCCAAGTATCATGGTTTTCCACATAGGTAATTTTTTTTTTAATTTTAAATAATTTTTTCGTAAAATTTGAAATTTACTAAACCCTATCTGTCTACCCACCGCACGGGCACACTCATCCTACTTACTACCAAAACAAGATTATTAAAATGTATCCATAAGTACGTTAGCGCTTTCATTCATTGCTGAAATGATAACAAATCATTTTTGCCTCTGAACTTAAAATGCGAATAACTAAATTTTAACGATCAAAATAATGAAATTATAGTTTCAATCTAATTCTTTTGTTATAAATCAGTTGGGGTGTATTTGTATGAGGTTCTGCGCTAATTTATTTTGTTGCGGTAAAATTTTTTTTTTTTTTTTAAATGCAATAGGTATTTTTTTGAGTCCCTCGTAAAAGTTGTTCATATTTATGGATACTTTCACCCCTTTGAGTTTTATAAGTTTATAAGTCAAGATTATCTTACCTATTAAATGATATCTACAAAGTAGCATTGTGGAAATATTAAAATATATTATTTTCGTTATTTATTTACAAATACATGGCTGTATACAATTTTCTATTCTCGGTTTTATTGCGATACATAAAATTTGACGCAGTTTTATTTTATTATTTGTTTTACAACTGCTCTGAAATAGGTTGTTATTTAATTTCGTAATTTTTTTTACTTACGTAGCGTAGAACATAAAAAATCTGCTGTTCCATATATTTGAGTCTTGTTGTCATTGACATTTTCTATGGGGAAAAAAATCTTTAGGAACAACCAATTTTTGTTATGCGATTTCGATTTTTGTCCGTAGTAAAGGTTGTTCGGTTTGATGGTCTGAAACATCCCCTAAAGTATGTAACGCATTTGAGTTCATACCTGTATTATATCAGAACAACGTAACTAAAAAATTAAAAAATTTTACCTTTGTTTTTTCGATGTGTCTAGTCCGATAAACGAACGAATAAAATAGTCTAAACGTCCGATAAACGGAGGTCTCATGCGACCACAGCGCACGAGCCGAGCGAGCGCAGCGAGCGTGCCGCGGCAGCAAATATAAGGGAACACTCAAAGGCCCAGCCCCCATGCAACTCGGGCTCTAAGGTCATTTTTTGTAAAAAAAAAAATTATTTCATAACTTTCAGTGATTAAATATCAAACATATCATATCATATCATTAGTTAGTTCGACTCAGATATCAATTACGCAAAGGGTACATTGAAACGAAGCCGACGATTTGCTGTCAACTTTTGAGGAGTTTTATTGTATAGCTCCGAAGCGCGTCATCAGATCTTCATAAAATTAAAATGGGACCACCTCAGGAGTGCTATTTTTGAAACTCATTCGCTGAGCTCAGCTGTTGAAAATGTCAAAATTACTGTGGAGATATGTATCTTTATACTGCTGATTTGTCTTTCAAAAATCGCACTCCTGAAGTATGATTTTTGAAAGTCAAATCAGCAGTAGAAAGATGCGTATATCCATAGTAATTTTGACATTTTCAACTGCTGAACTCAGCGAATGAGATTCAAAACTCGCACTCCAGGAGTATACTCATTAAAAAAAAAAAATTTTTTTTCACAATTGATGAAAATATCGGTGAACATACATAAAAAAAATACATACAGCCGAACATAGAACCTCCTCCTTTTTTTGAAGTCGGTTAAAAAGCGTCAGAACGCGCGCCACCTTTAGCTCTACTAACATAACATCTACATTACGTAATGAAGACATTATTTAAAATGCGTATTTCCACATTCCAGCCCTGCTACGTCTGCAACAGCACCGGGCATAACTGCAGAGTCTTGCCAAGGAGGAAGGAGGTGTCATCGTTGGACCTGGACATGAACGAAAATAGCCTGAACGATGGCAGTGAGACAGGTTGGTAGAACTATTGGGTTTCTGGGTGTGATTGGACATATTCCGAGAGATAAGTGTACTTTTTGCAACCATCAGCAGCAAGGCTGATTCAGTGTTAAGGGGCTATGTAAAAAAAATTGGATTCTTCAAAGCTCCATATATCAAGAAGTACTAACAGTAGGAGTATGATTTGCGGATATGTGTAAATTGAACATATAATTGAAGTTTTGATTAGAGCCAAAACACGATTAAGACAAATTTTCTCGATAGAAAAACAAGCCAAAGTTGCCACCGTTTTTGTCTATAAACGCTTGTAACTGCTAAACGGTGAATAATAGAAACATGAGACTTGATTTTAAAAAAAGAGATTGCAATTATCTAAATTTTATATTAGAGCATAATTGAACTTACATAAATAGTACAATCACAATTAAATAAAGTTTGTTTTTTCGCTTGATTCGTTCCAGGCGCGCGCGTCGCCCCATCTCTTTCTCTCGCATCTGGCAGTAATATAAGCTATCACACGCCCGTTTCGCTAAAATTATTTTTCGACATAGGCTCTTAATGGGGTGTAGAGCTTCTCTGTGATGGGGAGGTACCAGGTCTGCCTGCATAGCTCCAGTCGGTTTAGGAGTTACTGATGATTAAAGTTCTGTAAAAAATTAACGATCAGCTGCAAGGCTGATCGTATGTTATTATCGTAGTATGCACTGTAGCTATGTGAACAGTACAAAAACTGACATGGTTCATCAGTCGGTTTAGGAGATACAGCCGTTCAAAGGTAACTGGTCCATCCCCATCACAGAGATGCTCTACACCCCATAAACACTGAATCAGCCTTGCTGCTGATGGTTGCAAAAATTACACTTATCTCTTATACTAAAAGTAGCGCTTTCGCTTCGGAGACGACTGTCGCCACTTGTCTTTCCCCTCATCATCATCTCAGCCGATGGACGTCCACTGCTGGACATAGGCCTCCCCCAGGGACCGCCATAACGATCGGTCCTGCGCCGCCCTCATCCAACGTTTTCCCGCCGCCTTCACCAGGTCGTCGGTCCACCGTGTGAGGGACCTACCCACTTTCCGGCCACACACTTTACACCAACTTTTCGGCCCCAACGGCCATCGGATCTGCGAGCAATGAGCCCCGCCCACTGCCACTTAAGTTTAGCAATTCTTTGGGCTATGTCAGTTACTCTTGTATGTCAGTCTTACCGCTCACGCTGCTACAATTATTCATGCCCTCTCGCCCGCACCACGCCGCGCGCCTTATGGTGTTATGCAAATCATTGCATAATCTGTGGCGACACGTTCCACGCCTACTTTGCACTTCTAACCCCTCTTATAATGTTCTGTGTGATTGAGGTAGAAATTCCTTCAAACCACTTCTTCTTATCGTGTGGGCAGCAAGCCCTGGTGTCAGAGTTTTTTCAAACCCCCTTACCTCTGACGTGGTTTTTATGTAACGACTACTACCACCAGAGATAGTAGACGGGAGCAACGAATTAACGTGCCGTCCGAAGCACGGAATCATCTTTCTTGTCAGACAATCAGGTTCGGATTCAGCCTGCAATGTTCTCACCAACTGGATGCGCGTAGAAAACCATGCTACTGCTAGCGGCCAGAAAAATTATGTTTTTTTTTTAAATTGCGTATGTTTTTGTAATTTGTCATTTTGTTTCCAAGAAATAATAGGTATAGGTACACACGGCGACAGGTCAGGTTACCCTGTTTGGACTTTGAACTAATAGGCGGTGTCCTATTGCCATCGCACGCGCGATGGTGCGATGCGATGTGATCGTACTGATGGGTAATTCTCCGAAATTTTACAAATCGTTGAAATTTTTCCATAGAAGTTGAACGCTGCGAATCGTGCGAGAGGGTGCGGTATGTTGTTGTTGTTTCGTCTCACAGCACGCTGCGCCCGCGCCGGCAGCCGCGTCTATGCAGGCTCTCTACCGCACTATTTTGTGTTTTGTACGTAGTGTAGTTATGGGTATATAGGGTGCGTAACCTGATGTGTCGCCGTGTGTACATTATTTATTTGTCATCCTTTAACTATCTTTTAAAAAACTATCCATATTTAGGAACTTTTTGAATTAAAGCTATTATAAAATACTAGAGATTAACCGCGACGTCGTCCGCGCAAATATACCAGATTTTAAGTCAAATCATAAGCTATCAAACAACAAAGTTTCATCAAAATCGTTCCAGTAGTTTTTGCGTGATGCTCGAACAAACACAAACACAGAAACAGACAGATAAAACTAAAAAAAAGGTTGATTTAAGATCAGGGATACCTAAAAACCATATCGTAATCTTTTTCTTGTAAATAGGTATCTTCAATGAACATATGGAGGTGCTACTTGGGAATGTTCATCCATTGAAAAGGGAAGTACTTCCGCCAGGCTAGGTGTGATGCCTGGGGACCGGCCGTGGTCCAACAGTTCTTAGTTGGACCTTGTATATATATCGAATCTCTGTGATTATTTCTCTTGCGCGATTTATGTCTTGCATTCGATTGTGAACCTTATTTGTAGTAGGTTACGAGTTACGTATTTACGATGAACGTTGTCTTTGTATGGAGCATATTTCCGCGAGCGACGGTATCGCCATCTGTTGGCATCTTTGCTATAACTTGTGGGTGCTGACCATCTGTAGTAGTTCCCCACAAACATTATCAGGAGTGCTATTTTTGAAACTCATTCGTTGAGCTCAGCAGTTTTAAATGTCTAAATTACTATAGAGATCGCATCTTTCCACTGCTGATTTGACATTCAAAACTCATCCTCCAGGAGTGCTATTTTTGAAAGTCAAATCAGCAGTAGAAAGATGCGTATCTCCATACATTTTCAACTGCTGAGTTCAACGGATGAGATTCAAAATTCGCACTCCTGTTATCCTACTAATATTATAAACGCGAGAATTTGAAGGTATGGATGGATGGATGTTTGTTACTCTTTCACGTAAAAACTACTGAATGGATTTGGATGAAATTTGGCACACAGATAGAATGTGTTCTGGAATAACACATAGGATACTTTTTAAAGTTCTACGCAGACGAAGTCGCGGGCAACAGCTAGTAGTTTAGATTTCAACAATTAATATTTTAATGATCTAAATTAATCTTTAGGACAATTGAACCTTCATCAGTAAAGTTTAACTTTATAAGTTAAAGTTACAAACAACAAAGCTATTGCCCCGTCAACCGTATCGAACTACTAACAACAACTTTGAAAGTTTCTACCTTTTTGAGATACACGATCGTTTGAACTCTACTCGAAAGTTACTTTACTATCTCATCTAAACTATTATAAAACTGTAACAGAAATGTGAAACATTGAAGATATTTACAAAAAAAAAATAGACATGGTTTTTACCTGTCCCTGATTCCAAATCAACAATTTTTGGATTTTTTGTCTGTCTGTTTGTTTGTTTGTTTGTTCGTTTGTTTGTTTGTTTGTTTGTTTGGGTGTTTGTTTGTTCGAGTATCACGCAAAAACTACTGAACCGATTTTGATGAAACTTTTTTTGTTAGATAACTTATCATCTGACTTAAAATCTGGTATATAATTTATGCGGACGAAGTCGCGGGTAAAAGCTTAGTATCTAAAGCTTGTACAGATCATTGTCAAAACAACCAAACCCCTTGAACCCTATGTGGGTAGAAGGAAGCTAGAAATATAGGCTAACCTATCACCCCTTGCGATGAATGCGAAATGCGAAAGCGATGATAGTCCATACGGAAGAGAGCTAGCGCCTCAATACTGAGGCCGCGGTTCGATTCCTGGCCTGTACCACTAAGTTCTTCGGAATTTATGTACGGTTGTATTTATCATTTACTAGCTCGGCGGTGACGGAAAACATCGTGAGGAAACCTGCATTCCCGAGAATGAAAAGAAAATACCATAAGTTCGGAGGTATGAGCTTGGGTGACCATGATAATTCGATTCGGCTCTCGATTCTAAACAAACTACTTTCTAGTTTTGCGTTAATTCATTAACACGTTGTATTAGTAGTCAAAGGACGAAGTTGTCGCTAATAGGTTTTATTCAGATAATCTCTGACCACCCCCTCGGGGAATACAGTCGTGAGCATACTCAACATGTTAACGTGATAATTTTCATTGCAGTCTTACAAGATGAGGAGGAGCCCCTAGGAGTGGAAAAGACAGACTTCGTGTTGTACGTGAGTGCGGTAGAGACGGAACGATGCCGCAGGGGTCTCACCGTTGCGTACGCGTCGCACTGTCAGCAGGAGGCTGCTTTAGACAGGTAATTTAAACATATAAAGTCCTTCTTAATGTGCTGATAATTTTTTAATGGGATGATCAGACCATCAAACCATCGGGTAATAGTACATTACTGCAGCGGCCAGCAACAGAGGCATTGATGGACGAACGTGTAAATGTGGGCCGAGGCGAAGCCGAGGCACACATACGTAAGTCCATCAATGCCTAGTTGTGGCCAAGGCTTTGTATAGTACTTTTCTCAAATAATGCGCGGAAATGAAAACAGTAAATTTTCTCAAATAATTCGCGGAAATTAAAACTCTTTTCAAAATCAATGACGAACAACGAACAACAATTTTTTTTTTTTTTTTTTTCAATAAGCAGCTTTCTATTTGCAAGCCAGTTCGAAATTTAAATAAAACCTTTGATGAGTTACCTCCTTGGTCGCCATGTTTAGGAGAAAAAGATCGTTCCATTTTTAAATTACACGACAGATATGAGTTTACTATGTAATTTATTTGGCCGCAAAACACGACAGATATGGATTTTCATACAAACATTGCCGGCCGCAGCGCGCATGTATTTGGCCAGTGCAGCAATTTCGATTTATCTCGAAGAAGGTTGTCAAAATTATGCTCACATTTCCAAGCATGTTTGAGAAAAACATATAAAGTCCTTCTTAATGTGCTGATAATTTTTTAATGGGATGATCAGACCATCAAACCATCGGGTAAATAAATTATACACAACAGAGGGTCAATGCCCATACTAAGAAAGTTGCCACCTTCTTATATGAAAACTCGCGCAAGTACAGCGCCCGTGGTGAGTAACCGGTACTACAGCAATATTTAATTACGTTAAAATAAGTGTTAAACACATTTGTTATTAAAATTTTTAAGAAAATTAATCTATATAATTTATTTCCGTGGAACAAAACTCAAATAATAGTGATCTAATAACGTTTAATTAAGATTTATCAGGCCAGTAGCGACATCTGTTTGCGCTAAGACTATACTAAATCTAAAATGTATGGAACTGTCCAGACATGATCAAACTGAACAACTTTCTCTCTGGCACCAAAGCCGTAATCTCGAAAAAAAATTGTTGTCCTATACATTTGGGTTTTGGGTCGATTAGGATTACAGTTTTGTATGAAATAGTAGATTTTTTTTCCGCGATTTAGGTGTAAACTTCAATACGTTACATACTTTAGGCACAAATTGCTAAAGACTTTAAGAGTCTGTGGGGCTAAAGTACCAACTTTTTTAAGTTTGATGGTTTTCAAAATAAACAACCTTCACTATGGGAAACAAATCAGCTGTTCCATGCATTAGGGTCGAGTACATTGACAATATCTATGGGAACCCCATCCCCAAACTGTTTCGTGATTTTGAATTTGGTCCCATCTTTTCTTTTTTAAATTTAGTTCCTAAAAAACTCAACAGATGGCATGTTTATTACTCCATAGAGACGTTCGCGAAGTCCTGTCAAAATCACGTCAAGACTGTGCCTGCTATTTTTTTAAGGCCAAGGGATCGAGCCCATACAACCATGATAGACGTAAACAGTATCAAATTTTCGATTAAAATGATTTGTAAATAATGAAATATTCCATCAAAAGATCCGTTGTTATCTTTTTGATCATCTTTTCCCTCTTTATTATTTTAAAGAAGCACTTTTGGAAATTTTGACCTTTATTCGCACAGACCGTAGCGCCATCTATCGATCTCTTTAGAAAACCAAAAGAAAAACGCTCATTAAATAAAGTATGTTATGCATTTATAAACAAAATGTATAAACTCGCGAGTCTAGTGACCATAAGCCCATTCGGAGTGGTCAAAAACCAACCACCAAGAAAGTGATGGTTAGTGGTTGTAGAAAAGCTACAAAAACACTGTAAGAAACCGTATCCCTTAGGCATTGTCCTAATAGGACGCAAATGCACGATCATCGCGCGAGTAAGCGATGCGACCATCGCGTGTTCGCGTACAAACATTTGAATCGCGTGCGATTGTCAGTTAGGACCGTTAGGACCATAAAGATATTATACCTTACGGAATAGAGTAAGTGACATGAGTTGTCAAATGTAACCGTTTTTGGGCATTTTTTGGAGTCCTCGGCAGGGTAAAAATTCGATTTCTGTGTATAATTCTCAATCTAACGTGAAATCGTGAATAATTTAATGAAACAGTGTTAGTATATTTCACAAAATTATCTACGATTTCACTTTAGGTTCACGATTATTCACAGAAACCGAATTTTTACCAGGACTCCAAATCCCCAAAAACGGTTCTATTGCCTCGCGTCACGTATCTCTTTCTATTATACAGTGATGCCGCTATGTACATCTCGCTCTCTCAGCTGTCACCGTCTCTCTTACGTATATAATACCTTTATGGTTAGGACACCTATTCGAGTTCAATATGTCTGATTGCGTGTTCGTACGAGTAAAATTCGCGCGAACCTGCGATGATCGCGCATTCGCGTTCTATTAGGACAATGCCTTAGTCGTTTTATACGAAATGCAGGGATACGATTTCCAGGTCCATCTCAGATTCTGAGACAGGTAGTGGGAAGTGACAGGATGCAGAAGGCTGAGGATATAGTTTTTCGACGCGCCTTAGGAGAGGCCTATGTTCAGCAGTGGACGATGACAGGCTGATGATGATGTTGTCCACAGGCCAGTAGCCGGTCACGCCAACTTCTGTCCGGGGGAGCTATCCACAAAGTACCGGGACCTGCCCTCAGTCCTGTCTACAGTCAAGCATGAAATGCTACACGCTCTTGGATTCAGCGTATCACTGTTCGCTTTCTACCGGTAAGCTGATAGTAACAATTCTGCCAGGGGCAGCCACAAAGTACCGGGTCTGCCCTCTGTGCTGTCGACGGTCAAGCATGAGATGCTATACGCTCTTGGATTCAGTGTCTCATTATTTGCTTTCTACCGGTAAGCTGATAGTACCACTTCTGCCCGGTGCAGCCAGAAAGTACCGTGACCTACCCTCAGTCCTGTCTACAGTCAAGCATAAGATGCTGCACGATCTTGGATTCAGTGTCTCATTATTCGCTTTCTACTGGTAAGCTGATAGTACCACTTATGCCCGGTGCAGCCACAAAGTACCGGGACCTACCCTCAGTTCTGTCTACAGATGCTGCACGCTCTTGGATTCAGCGTTTCACTGTTCGCTTTCTACCGGTATGTTGATAGTACCACTTCTGCCCGGTGCAGCCACAAAGTACCGGACCTGCCCTCTGTGCTGTCTACAGTCAAGCATAAGATGCTACACGCTCTTGAATTCATCGTCTCAATCTGTAAGCTCTTCTATCGGTAAGCTGAGTGGAATTTTGCTAACCAGGAACGTCTTAAGTCATATTGTCCCCCTAGTTACAGCGACTTTAGGGGCTCCTGTTAGGAAACCAGAAACTTTTATGGAAACAGTTATTACCTAGTACGTATTACAACATACTAACAAAAAGAAATTTCACAGCACTATCTATGCCTTGACTGCAATAAATTTTCGGATATCTGATTACTGGTTTCTCGATTGTTGTATTTTCCGATTTCTGATTACCTACCTACTGATTTCTCGGTTGTAGATAAAGCTCTGTCGCACGAGGGAGCGAAACGATTTTTTATAAACTGTAATGAAATGTGAAACTGTGTGAAATGTATATTAACGAGTTAAAAAAAATATATGGACATAAATTGCAGGGCCCCAGACTTATACACCATTCGCCCTTTTGGTAAAGACGGAATACCTAGTTGCTGACTCACTTGCACACAGCAAGCTGGCATAGGTATTGTTGATTTATGCACAAGAATGAGATGTAATTTTATAATTTCAGTGATGACAACGGTGACCCACTGACGGCAAGGAGGCCTGACACGGGGAATCCACCCTTAGATGAAGAGTAAGTCTGTAACTACATCCTTATGCGTTATTTAAGTTTAACCAAGGAAATACTGTGCATGCAAACGCATAAACTCACGCACAAATACTGCATGCTTGCTTGCACGCCCACCCACAAAAACTCATACGAGCGTGCGCACTCTCTCACATACAATGCACGCTGCCTCCGTAGTCTAATGGTTAAGACCATTGGGCTCTCGACACGGAGGTCATGGGTTCGATTCCCACGGGGGACACCTAGTGATATGTCACTTTGTGCGTTTTCCCCCATTTGGTTAGGACATTGCAGGCTAAATCACCTGATTGTCCGAAAAGAAAGACGATTCCGTGCTTTGGATGGCACGTTAAGCCGTTAGTCCCGGCTACTATATCTGTTAGTAGTAGTCGTTACATAAAAACCACGTCAGATGCCGTAAGGCTGTCTGAAAAAACTCTGACACCAGGGCTCTGCCCACTCGATAAGAAGAAGAAGAAGCCATAAAAAATCATGCGAGCTTGCACGCTCATGGACGCACAGTATCCTCAAACAATAAAACATAATTTTCTCCGCAGATTACAAATTCACAAGTGGTCCGACAAGGTGGTGAAGAACGTGACGAGGGACAAGTGGATGATCAGGAACGGATACATGCAGCGCACCCTACACATGGTCGTCACGCCGAGAGTCGTGAAGGAGGTAGGCAGACCCTACAACTATTACAAGAATTGTTTATGGAGGTGCTACTGGAGAATGTTCCTCCATTGAAAAGTATTGTACTTCCGCCAGGCTAGGTGTGATGCCTGGGGACCGGCCGTGGTCCAACAGTTCTTAGTTGGACCTTCTATATATATCGAATCTCTGTGATTATTTCTCTTGCGCGATTTATGTCTCGCATTCGATTGTGAACCTTATGTGTAGTAGGTTACGAGTTGCGTATTTACGATGAACGTTGTCTTTGTATGGAGCATATTTCCGTGAGCGACGGTATCGCCATCTGTTGGCATCTTTGCTATAACTTGTGGGTGCTGGACATCTGTAGTAGTTCCCCACATGTTTTTTACTTTCGAAAATTTCTTGCGCTTCAGCTCAACCGATGGAAAATGTAGATGAAGACAAGGATGTGCGCTCACCCAGAAAAATCCTATTATCTCTTCACTATACAGGATGTAACAAAACACCCTAGTAATACTTAAGGGGGTGCTTCAGACCATCAATCTGAACATCTTTCACTATGGAGCCAACGTCGCGAAAAAATGAAAAAAATCTGCCATCCCATACATTTGAGTCGAGACGGTACTGCAGTTTTATATGAAAGAGCGGATTTTTTTTCGCGATTTCGATGTTGGCTCCATAGTGAAAGTTGTTCAGTTTGATGACCTGAAGCACCCCCTTAAGTATTACTAGGGTGTTTTGTTACACCCTGTACACTGGCGCTGGATATCAGTTTTTATTTTTAATTTTCTTTGTATGATATTTATCTGAAAACGCCCTGTGCTCCTATCTGAAACATCTCAAATACTTTTTTGGTAATCTCTCATGACCCCCTGAGCAATTCAATTTATGCCCTGAATATGAGAGCGTTCAAACCCTCTGAGCAGCCGGTCCATTCCCTTCCGAAAGGATCCAAAAATCGTATCTTATCTTTCTATCTAATCTAATCTAAACTATTATAAAACTGTAACAGAAGTGTCTCTGTACATTGAAGATATTTACAAAAAAAAAGATTAAGATATGGTTTTTAGATGTCTCTGATTCCAAATCACAATTTTTTTTTATTTTTTTGTCTGTTTGTTTGTTTGTTTGTTTGATCGAGCACACTTAAAAACTACTGAACCGATTTTGATGAAACTTTTTTTGTTTGATAGCTTATGATCTGACTTTAAATCTGGTAATGCGGACGAAGTCGCGGGTAAATGCTCATAACCAGAGATCGGAATTGGGTGTGTGAAAATACCTAAAGTTTGCAGCAAGACATAACATAAAGCTGTTACAACCACTTAAGTTAACCGGTTTTGAATTTTACCGGTTTAGTTTCGGTTTTTTGTTTTGGGTGTGTGAAAATACCTAAAGTTTGCATCAAGACATAACATACAGCTGTTCCAACCACTTACGTTAAACCGGTTTTGGATTTTACCGGTTTGGTTTCGGTTTTTTGGTTTGGATCGGTGTTTCAGACATACAGAACAAGTAGAACTAAAAAACCGAATTTGAACCGGAAAAGTTCAAAACAAAAATTAATTTAAAACTGTATTAGCAGCTTGCTAATGTTTATAGTTCCGTTTTTCAAAGGTAAGGAACATGTAAAACAAAAAACCGAAACTAAACCGGTAAAATTCAAAACCGGTTAAGTTAAGTGGTTATAACAGCTCTATGTTATGTCTTGCTGCAAACTTTAGGTATTTTCACACACCCAATTCCGATCTCTGCTCATAACAGTATAATTACGATGTGCAGGTCAGAGAGCACTTCAACTGTTCAACGCTAGAGGGCGCTGAACTCGAGGATCAAGGAGGAGACGGTACCGCGCTCACGCACTGGGAGAAGAGAGTTTTTGAAGTAAGTCTAATTTAAGACGCCAACATGGCTAGCATGGCAGCGTGATATAGCGCTATAACCTTCGCTCTCTTTCGATTTCCGCGCGAACGAGATAAAAGGCGTGATATAGCCGTATTACGTGCAAAATGCTACGCCTTCAGGGATCTTAACTAATGGCCCCGATTCGGACTGTGCCACGACTTAACTTAACTAAATGTATTCCTGTCACTTTCTAAAATAAGATTAGGAAAAGAGACAGAAAACCAACAGCTGACTTTGGTGCTGTCAAAGTGACATTACACGCCCAAAAACGCCTTAAATAAGATGGCATATATTATGATGGCATCTTATTTTGGGCGTGTAACGTCACTTTAACAGCACTAAAGTCAGTTGTTGGTTTTCTGTCTCTTTTCTTAATCTTATTTTAGATAGTGACAGGAATAAATTTAGTCAAGTTAAGTCGTGGCACAGTCCGAATCGGGGCCATTGTGTAACTTAACTACCCGATTCAATCGGTATAAAATTGGCATAGTTTTATTTTGGCATTTCTTAGCGATTCCGATTTTTAATATTTAGTTAATTAATTCAGATAATATATTTTGATGATATTGATGATCTCAAAAACTAAATACATACACAGTAGGTAGGCTGGAGTGCGATGCATAATCTCCATAATAAAGGACTTCCGGCACATAATACCAAAAATGTATAACCGTACTTCTATTTTTATTATGGACTACGGAACACTATAAACTAATTGCAGGCATCCGTTTATTTTATAATGCTTTATTAGTTTTCGTCATCTATCTATCTATAATATAATATTATAAAGAGGAAAGATTTGTACCTATTTTTGTATGTTTGTAATGAATAGGCTCAAAAAGTACTGGGCCGATTTAAAAAATTCTTTCACCATTAGAAAGCTGCATTCGCCCTGAGTAACATAGGCTATATTTATTGCTAGAAAAGATTAGACATCCACCCGTGCGAAGCCGGGACGGGCCGCTAGTTTTTATATAAAAAAAGCTTTTTGCTTGCATCACCTCCTATCAAACAACATTGACAGCCATTTTGGGGTTGCTGCTTTTTTATAATTTACTAGCGGCCCGTCCCGGCTTCGCACGGGTGGACGTCTAATCTTTTCTAGCAATAAATATAGCCTATGTTACTCAGGGTGAACGCAGCTTTCTAATGGTGAAAGAATTTTTTAAATCGGCCCAGTACTTTTTGAGCCTATTCATTACAAACATACAAAAATAGGTACAAATCTTTCCTCTTTATAATATTAGTGTAGATTAGAAATGACTAAAGTCGTTTTTATACAACCCCATCATTTATTACTACACATTTGACTTCAGTCAAAACTTCTATACATTTTCAGGTATTTTTTCAAGGGAGAGAGTCGGTTGTCCTTTGACATTTTCTACAGCTGATTTCAACGTGTGACTTTTAAAAATCGTACTACTGATTAGAATATACACAATTCTTTCCAGAACGAAGCAATGACCGGCACACACACTCAGAACTCGGTCTTCAGTCGCGTCTCCTTCGCTATGATGGAGGACACGGGCTGGTACCGCGCGGACTACTCTCTGGCGACCCCGCTGGACTGGGGCAGGGGTCTCGGCTGCCAGTTCGCCAAGACCTCCTGCAAGCAGTGGCTTAACGAACAAAGGTTGAGGTACACCTTTTTTGCTCTTTCGGGCTCTTTGGTTCTCTTTGGGTGTTGTTTTTGGTGGTTATTTGTAAAGATTGAATGTAGATCGCGTCGGTCATGCGTCAGGTGCGAAATCAATCGACCGAGCAGGTAATTTTAGCATGCAACCGGTAATCAGTGGAAACAGTGTTGACGTTTTTGCTCTTTCCGGTTCTCTGGTTCACTTTTGGGTGTTTTTTTGGTGCTTATTTGTATGCAGTCTAAGGACCGAATGTAGATCGCGTCGGTCATGCGTCAGGCGAGAAATCAATCGACCGAGCAGGTCATTTTAGCATGCAACCGGTAATCAATGGAAATAATGTTGAAGTTGGTTTTAATTTTGATATTTTGACATTTTCTATGGAACAGCGGTTTTGATACTTGATTTCAATGTTGGCTCTGTTGTGAAAGATGTTCAATTTGGTGGCCTGAAGCACTCAGTCCGGATACGTAACGCATTAAATACACCCTGTATACAGGGTAAATTATATATCACTGCGGATAACTTCAGCATGTATTCAAACTGAACAACTTTCACTATGGAGCCAACTTCAAAATCGCGAAAAATAAAATCAGCTGTCCCATACAAAACTGCAGTACCTATTCGACTAAAATGTATGGGACAGCTGATTTTAATTTTGCGATTTCGATGTTGGCTCCATAGTGAAAGTTGTTCGTGTGTCTCGGCTTCGCCTCGGCCCACATTTACACGTTCGTCCATCAATGCCTCTGTTGCTGGCCGCTGCAGTAATGTACTAATAATATATATATATTTGGAATCGTCTGTTTACTAGCTTTCATTTGATACCCATATTGTAATTTTTCACAAAAAAAAAATGTTATTCCCCCTCATTTTTTTAATTCGCTGACGCCATAATAAAATAATATAGCTTATGTCACTCTCACGATTTATACAAATCTAACGACACCTCATATGTCGAAATCCATCAAGCCGTTTAGGCTGTAGGCCGTGCCAAAGAAACAAACACACAAACATACATACATACATACATACGCTCGAAAAACATAACCCTCCTTCTGGCGCAGTCGGGTAAAAAGTGGGCATTCTTGGAATGATATTGCTCTCTCTATGCCTTTAGGTATAATCTCTTTGTACATTGCTGAGTTTGAAAACGGTCACACTGTTTAGGGTCAATTCACACGTGCCACAACCACACCACGTCGCAGCGACAAAATGTGGTCAAGCTGTGGTTACGTGTGTATAGTGTCGCAGCGGCTTTTTGCAGTTGCGTTGTGGTACCGACAAAAGTCGATGTGGTTGCGTTGTCGCTGTCGTTGCGATGTGGTAACCACGTGGTGATGTGCAGTTATACTCCGGCTTTCGTAGAGGAAACACGGCTTGACGGCATGTCGTGGCGATGTGGCCGCGGTGCCGCCGCCGGTGGTGGCGTTGTCGTCGCGATGTGGTTGCGATGTGGTCGTATTACACAGGTGGTCGATAACAACGGCAAAATGTGGTACGTGTAAATTGTAATATTCATTTTCAATACAAGATATACGCCCGACTACATGGCGTCGTTGTGGTGTGGTTGTGAATGTGGTGTGGTTGTGGTACGTGTGAATTGACACTTACTGGTCGTATTGTATATCCATCTTTGTTACTGTGTACTCAAGCGATGAAGCTTTTTTCTTTTTCTGTGGGTTAGTTTCCTTTGGTGTGTATTGAAAATCTAATTTTCTATCTATCTTTCAAGCAATACCACGGATAATTCAACTAAGTAAGTACAAGGTACTAGGTGTAAAAAAAACCCATCAAACGTTACTATGGAGAAAATATCGAAAAAAATCTGTTGTTCCATACCTAACTGCAAACCTACTCGAGCCAAATGTATGGGACAGTTAATTTTTTAAACATCGTGAGGAAACCTGCATGCTTCAATTTCGGGACATGTATTGTACCTACTGTCCATTACAAGTGGCGATGGGCTCACTCCCCGTCACACTGGACAGAGTTTCGGTACTACTAGTGAAACGTGGATCTTCTGAGGTTTCAGAATATCTCTGACTTCCTCGGGGACTATAGTCGTGAGCATATGCATGCATGCTAATTTTTTTCGCGATTTCGAAGTTGGTCCCATTGAGAAAGTTGTTCAGTTGGATGGTCTGATGTAATTAACTAATTATAATACTCTGTGGTCTGATCATCCATTTAAAAAACTGTCAGCATATTATGTTGGGCCCTGTTTATTTTATACTTATAATTAATAAGCATATAAGCATGAGCATATGCTCACGACTATATTCCCCGAGGGGGTAGTCAGAGATATTCTGAAACTTCAGAACAGCCACGTTTCACTAGTAGTACCGAAACGGTCCAGTGTGACGGGGAGTGAGCCCGTCACCACTTATAATGGACAGTAGGTACAATATAAACCTCGAAATTGAAGCATGCAGGTTTCCTCACGATGTTTTCCTTCACCGCAAAGCCAGTGGTGTTACAAAATAATCGTACATAAATTCCGAAAAACTCATTGGTACGAGTCGCCCTGGACGGGGATCGAACCATCGCCTCTTGCACGGCAGGCAAGGCTTATAATAAATAAGCATACTTATTAGTAAATTATAATATAAATGGTTAAACTTATTTGCAAGCATCACGAATGGAACGGAGGCTGAAGAGTGAGTATTGATGGTGATAATTTTTCATAGGCGTTAGACTAAATAGTATTTTCGAAATATTTCACTGATAAAATCTCTATAACTAAATTATAAAACTGACCATTACAGACGAAAGAACCCGGCGCCCTTCTGCGAGAGGATAAAAGGTGACCCGCTACGAACTCAGTGTTCTCCGCGACGTTCAGCGGTCGTGTTGTGCAACCTGGTGCGACATGAGACCATACTGCCGAGGCAATACCAGGTAAACTAACAATGTTTATGATAATGAGGCAATATTAGGTAAACTAACAATGTTTATGATAATGAGGCAATACCAGGTAAACTAACATTGTTTATGATAATGAGGCAATACCAGGTAAACTAACAATGTTTATGATAATGAGGCAATTCCAGGTAAACTAACATTGTTTATGATAATGAGGCAATACCAGGTAAACTAACAATGTTTATGATAATGAGGCAATACCAGGTAAACTAACAATGTTTATGATAATGAGGCAATACCAGGTAAACTAACAATGTTTATGATAATGAGGCAATACCAGGTAAACTAACAATGTTTATGATGATGAGGCAATACCAGGTAAACTAACAATGTTTATGATAATGAGGCAATACCAGATAAACTACCTTGTATATGATAATGAGGCAATGCCAGGTAAACTAACAATGTTTATGATATTTAGGCAATACCAGTTAAACTAACAATGTTTATGATAATGAGGCAATACCAGTTAAACTAACAATGTTTATGATAATGGGGCAATACCAGGTAAACTAACAATGTTTATGATAATGAGGTAACACCAGGTAAACTAACAATGTTTATGATAATGAGGCAATACCAGGTAAACTAACAATGTTTATGATAATGAGGTAACACCAGGTAAACTAACAATGTTTATGATAATGAGGCAATACCAGGTAAACTAACAATGTTTATGATAATGAGGCAATACCAGTTAAACTAACAATGTTTATGATAATGAGGCAATACCAGGTAAACTAACAATGTTTATGATAATGAGGCAATACCAGGTAAGCCACCAATGTTTATGTTCTGTGAGATAAAGGGTGACCCGCTCCGTACCTGGTGCATCATGAGACCATACTGCGGAGGCAATATCATTACCAATCTGTACATCATTTCCAATGTTCTTGATTTTTCAAATTTTACATAACTACCTAGCTAGTTTTTGTCCACCTTAGTCCCCAAGCACCAACACAAGTCGCTTACATATTTCTTACGTCTCAATTCCTAGCACTTCGACGTCCTACCGAACGTGAAAGCAGGAGAGGAGGCGCACTACGGCGGCTCCGTGTCCCTCGCGGACTACTGTCCATACCTCCAGGAGTTCACGTGGAAGCACAAGACTGTGCTTGTGAGGGGCAGCCGGTGTTCCTATGAGGAGAACACGCCCAGTGAGTACACGCACACGTCTACGCAAACACACTTGCTCACGCAAAAACACTTGCAAACGCAAACACACTTGCACACGCAAACACACTTGCACACGCAAACATTCACACACACGCAAACACTCAACACACACGCACGCACACGCACGGTGATCCAAATCAATGATTTTTCTTTCTTTCTTTCTTTTTCCAAGCACGTAGCCATAAGATGGTTGGGATTTATCCCCCCCCCCAAATCCGAAAATTTGTATGGAACAGTATGTAACAGAATAGTGATGGCAGCAATAATTTTTTTATCGTTTTTCAAGTCAAATCCCTGAAAATGACGTGCTTGCTTTCTTTCATACTAACAAACATGCACGTGCCCGTACTCACAGTGGAACCATGTTTATTTCATTATCAGTTTTATTTAGTTACATCATACAATGCCATGACAATACCTTTGCCAGCCTCTTCCAATTAATTTATAATAAACGAGCTTTTACCCGCGACTTCGTCCGCATAAATTATATACCAGATTTTAAGTCAGATGATAAGCTATCAAACAAAAAAAGTTTCATCAAAATCGGTTCAGTAGTTTTTGCGTGATACTCGAACAAACAAACA
Organism: Agonopterix subpropinquella; assembly: GCA_922987775.1. Taxonomy (NCBI): domain Eukaryota; kingdom Metazoa; phylum Arthropoda; class Insecta; order Lepidoptera; family Depressariidae; genus Agonopterix; species Agonopterix subpropinquella. The sequence continues at coordinate 4,525,430 of OV277718.1, read as the reverse complement.
CCCAAACAAACAAACAATCAGACAGACAAAAAATCCAAAAATTGGTGATTTGGAATCATGGACAGGTAAAAACCATGTCGTAATTTTTTTTGTATATATATTCAATGTACAGACACACTTCTGTTACAGTTTTATAATAGTTTAGATGTTATCTTAACAGAGACAGATGTAAACTTCGCATTAGAGAACTACGGGCCACACTCTAAATGCTTCGATCACAGCGACCGCGTGTGGGAACAGAAGTCCTGCAGACAGGTAAGTACTTCATTATTCATGGAATTTAATTAATATCGACCTGGCTGGTGTAATGGTTACCACGCCGGACTGCCAAGCCGGGTCCTGGGTTCGAATGCCGGTTCTGACATGGATAATTGTGCTGTTGTTGTATGATTTACATTTGGGATTCCAAATGTATGTACCTGTGACCGTTATTTATTTATTCATGGACAATTTGCTAGCCCATGTACCTACCTATTATGAGAAAAGCTGATTTGGTTCTTTTCTCCCCTTTTAGTATAATGAGGGGAGCGTAGCGTTTTTTTATGTGCGTATCTGTACATACGGGCGTGTGTGTGCGAACTTTTGAGTGTTTGCGTGCGTGTGAGTGTATGCGTGCGTGCGTGCATGTGAGTGTATGCGTGCGTGCGTGCATGTGAGTGTATGCGTGCGTGCGTGTGTGCATGTGAGTGTATGCGTGCGTGCGTGCGTGCGTGCATGTGAGTGTATGCGTACGTGCGTGCGTGCCTGTGAGTGTACGCGTGCGTGCGTGAGGGCGTGTGTGTGTGCGTGTTTTATCATTTCAACATTAAATTTATAGAGGAAGTTGCAGAAATTCTCGACTTACTCTCATTTTATAAATTACGAGCTTTTACCTGCGACTTCGTCCGCATAAATTATATACCAGATTTTAAGTCAGATGATAAGCTATCAAACAAAAAAGTTTCATCAAAATCGGTTCAGTAGTTTTTGCGTGATACTCGAACAAACAAACACCCAAACAAACAAACAAACAGACAGACAAAAAGTCAAAAAATTTGTGATTTGGAATCAGGGAAATCTAAAAACCATATCGTAATCTTTTTTTTGTAAATATCTTCAATGTACAGACCCACTTCTGTAACTGTTTTATAATAGTTTAGATAGCTTTTGCCCGCGACTCCCCCTCTGCGTGGACATATAATATGTAGCCTATGTGTTATTCTGGGATAATAACTATCTATATGCCAAGTTTCATCGAAATCGGTTCGGCCACTATAGCGTGAAAGAGTAACAAACATCCATACATCCAACGAAACATTCGCGTTTATAATATTAGTAGGATTTCATCGAAATCGGTTCAGCCATTTTAGCGTGAAAGAGTAACAAACATCCATACATCCAAACAAACATTCGCGTTTATAATATTAGTAGGATTTTAAAGCACAGTCTGTACCGCGTACCGGAAAGCGCAGCGGGTGTAGGCCCCTCACAAGATGGACCGATGACCTGGTGAAGGTACCGGGCACTCGTTTGATGATGGCAACGCAGGACAGATTGTGGCGATCATTCGAGGAGGCCCAGCAGTGGAAATCTATCGGCTGTGATGATGATGATCATAATCTTCTTTCATTTCAGATAAGAGAATGGCAGCACTGGGGATCCGGGTGTTACAAGTACAAGTGTGAGAGCGGACGACTTCATATTGTCGTAAGTATCCCATTTCTACCGCAAAGGAACCAATCATGAAAAAACGAAAGGAAACTTTATAAAATGCATGCTTTCATTGCTATGGAATTTATATTCTGAATTAAATGGACCGTCAATACGCGCGCGATGTATGAAAAATTCAATCAATCAATATACTGTATTTAAAAAAAAAATTGCTAAATACCCACAAGTGACGTCATCAACATTTAATTACTTTTTATAGTTCATCATGTTATTACAAATAGTATTTTAGCTAAAAAATCTAAAAATGTGAGTAGATATAGTAGCCCAGGCATTTTACGGTTTACGCCGGGACTAATTACTAATTGGTATTTTTTTTCGGTACAGTATTTAAGAGCCAATTTAAGCTTAAAAATGTACCAAAATTAAAAAAAAATCTCGTCAGCAACAGTTCCAAATTAAAAGTTTTGGTATTATCTCGTTATAAAAAAACCTTATGGTAATTTTTTTTTTGCACATTTTAAGGCGTTATCATTATACATACTTCAAACATGGTATAAATATTTTTGTGTACTTAGAAGGTTTTGAAAAATACATTCGTATTTTCTAATAAAAGCCTAATTTTTTTTAAATTTCAATGCCTATTTTATAGCAAAAAATTATTTATATTGTAAAATCTTATTCAAATGAGTGCATGGTATTAATATTATTAATTTAAAAGCCTTCTGGGACTCACAATTTTGATTTCTATGTTGCGTAGCGATTTTTTTTTAATTTTTTTTCAGATAGTCTTTTTGTCACTGAATAGTACCGGTTGCAGACTAAAACTCCAATTAATAATTACTTCCCACCTCTCCTAACAAAAGTCCGTAAAATGACTGGGCTATAGCGTTATTTTCAAATGTTTTTTTACTAAGATAAAACTAAAATATATTTTACTAGTGACCCGCCCCGGCTTCGCACGGGTGCAATGCTGATATAAACCTTCCTCGCATCACAACAAACATAACCGCATCAAAATCCGTTGCGTAGTTTTAAAGATCTAAGCATACATAGGGACAGACAGACAGCGGGAAGCGACTTTGTTTTATACTATGTATTGATGCAGTCCGCTCCCCTATTAGTTGCTGAGACACCCGTCTATGGATGGTACTATACCAAGCCACCAAGCGGTGAAATATAAATCCCATATAAAGGGTGAAATTGATATCATTGGCATCCTTTTAAACTAATAGTCTACCCATCAAACTGAACAACTTTTACTATGGGAGCAAACCGATCGGAGCAAAAAAAAAACTGCTGTTGCATACATTTGAGTCGAGTAGACAATGCAGTGCAGTTTAGTTAGTACGGGACAGCTGATTATTTTTTTGCTCCGATCGGTTTGCTCCCATACTAAAAGTTGTTCAGTTTGATGGGTAGATTCTTAGTTTAAAAGGATGCTAATGATATCAATTTCACCCTGTAGATGGCATTACGAGTATCAGATAATCTTTTAAGTGAAATCAGGACACGGCTTGTGAGATTTTCTTTCAGGAAAATTACTAATAAAAACAAAATTTTAACAAAAAATTAAAACCGCCTTCAAAAAAACTAAAAAGTTAAAAAATAATATTGCAGCCGATGACTTTTTCGTTCGCATCATAAGAACATGAATTTGTTTTATCGAAGTCGCTGTCAAGCCGATTCGCGACAGGGCTTGCATTAGTTTTTTGGCTTGGCTTGACATTGACACCGACTTCTATAAAACAAATTAATGTTCTTATGATGCGAACGAAAAAGTCATCGGCTGCAATATTATTTTTAACTTTTTAGTTTTTTTGAAGGCGGTTTTAATTTTTTGTTAAAATTTTGTTTATTTTACCATTTTCAGTGGTGAATTCATTAGTTCGATTTAACAGTAGTGCTTTAAATTAACAAACGCACTAGTCGGCACTACGATTTTCCAAGGTTCCCCTCGATTTCTCTGGGATCCATCATCAGATCCTGGTTTCCTTATCATGGGACCACCCTTGGGATATCTACTTTCCAACAAAAAAAGAATCATCAAAATCGGTTCATAAACGACGAAGTTATCCGCGAACACACATTAAAAAAAAATATATATATACGGTCGAACTGAGAACCTACTCCTTTTTTGAAGTCGGTTAAAAAAATACCAAACATTCCCGAGGTCTTCACACTCTAAGGCAACGAAGGTATGTAAATAATGTATTGTTTTCTGGCCAGGTCGGTAACTACTCCTACACGTGCTACCACGCGGGGCAGGTGCTGCAAGTGAGGATAATAAAGAAGGGGTGGCTCCACAAAGGGGGAGTGGTCTGCCCTCCCTGCAGGGAACTGTGCGGTCAGGAGTTTGCCGTAAGTATTTATGGTATTAGGTGGTGGTGGTTTTCGGTTAGGTTATATAGAATCAAACGAAATTTGCGCGCCTGCAACCAGGCTAAATACAGCTACTGAAAAAAATTTAACGAAGTATTTTGGCAAATAAATCTAAACTATTATAAAACTGTAACAGAAGTGTGTCTGTACATTGAAGATATTTACAAAAAAAAGATTACGATATGGTTTTTAGGCTTCCCTGATTCCAAATCACCAATTATTGGACTTTTTGTCTGTCTGTTTGTTTGTTTTTTTGTTTGTTCGTTTGTTTGTTTGTTTGTTCGAGTATCACGTAAAAACTACTGAACCGATTTTGATGAAACTTTTTTTGTTTGATAGCTTATCATCTGACTTAAAATCTGGTATATAATTTATGCGGACGAAGTCGCGGGTAAAAGCTCGTATATTTATATTTCTATTTTTGAGGTAAGGTAGGGAAAAGTGAAAAGATAGATAGTTAAACAATTTATTTGCATAAGTAACACACACACTATTACAGGGTGTAAGTGACAGCCTAGCAAATACTGAAACGGTGAAGTCAGACCATCAAACTGAACAACTTTCACTTTGGAGCCTATCTCAGGAAACGCGAAAAATAATCAGCTGTCCCATACAAAACTGCTGTACCTACCCGACTAAAATGTATGGGACAGCTGATTTTTTTTCGCGTTTCCTGAGGTAGGCTCCAAAGTGAAAGTTGTTCAGTTTGATGGTCTGACTTCACCGTTTCAGTATTTGCTAGGCTGTCACTTACAAAATACACTAGTAATATTGAAAGGGTCGCTTCAGACCATCTAACTGAAAAATTTGACTATGCAGCCAATAACGAAAAAAAAATCTGCTTTTCCATACAATGGAGTCGAGTCGGTACTACAGTTTTGTATGAAACGGTTCTTTTTTTTCGTAGTTGTCTCCATAGTGAAAGTTGTTCAGTTTGGTAGTCTAACTAAACCCATTAAATACTTCTAAGGTATATTGTTACACCCTGTATAAATTGTTGAGTTTTGCATTTTTAAGTTCACAAATAAATAATATTTATGTTACACCTATGTTATGTTAAAAAACTCTGAAACGCATAACGGATAGGCATGGACACTCAACCACTAGGTTCCGGGTTCAAATCCGCACGGACGACTTACCCATGTACCAATGAGATTTTCTAACTTATACAGGGTGTAACAAAACACCCTAGTAATACTTAAGGGGGTGCTTCAGACCATCAAACTGAACAACTTTCACTATGGAGACAAAGTCGAAATCGCAAAAAAAAATCACCTGTTTCATACAAAACTGCAGCACCGACTAGACTCAAATGTATGGGACAGCTCTTTTTTTTTTTCGCGATTTCGATGTTGGCTCCATAGTGAAAGTTGTTCAGTTTGATGGTCTGAAGCACCCCCTTAAGTATTACTAGCGTGCTTTGTTACACCCTGTATGTACGTAATACCGACTGCTCTCAAACGGTGAAGGAAAACATCGTGAGGAAACCTGCAAACGCTGGAGAAGAAATTCCGATGCGCACGCGTGGTGGAAATATATTAGTGTTCCGTACCAAAATTGGCAAAACGGAACACTTATGGAATCAGATCGGTGTCTGTCCGTCCGTCCGTCCGTCTGTCACAGGCATTTTTCTCAGAGACCGTAAGACATAGGAAGTTGACACTCGGTACAGATATAGCAATTGCTGGTCCAATATCATAAATAAAGTCTCCAGTGTAAAATGATCTTCAATTACTATGTGACCACATACTAAGTAAGTGTCAATTTATAGTGGTTTATCAATGGCCCATGTTAAACAACTGGTAGTACGGAACCCGAGTCCCGACTCGTACTTGGCCGGTTTTTTAAATTACATTTTTTCTTTACAGTCCCGCGATGAATACTGCAAAGGTGGCGAAGAGGCGCCTCCACCAAATTTATACAAAAACGATGTTCTAACATGCAGCGCCACCGATCTAACACCGCCCGCCATTTTGAGCTCGACCGCCATCTTGTGGTCTCTAGCTAGATACATATATTGAACTATATTTCAAAGAAATTAGGATTGAAATTGACTCGAAAAGTTTATGTGTTTTTGGTGTTTATAAGTGACATTTCCCGCGCTCTCTTAAGCGCCATTTTGTGTATGAACTTTGAATTCAAACAGAACCTTATTCAAAGGTCATAAGATTGAAAATACTTTTGTGTTTGTAGCGAATTAAATAATTATAAGGAGACTATCGTGGAATTTTAAACCTTAAGCTAAAGCGATAAAGACTGTCTTTAAGATATGCTTTAAGAAAGGTCCGAATGAAATGCTTAGGTACGGAGAAAATGTTAATTTAAAAAAATAATTAAATAGGTCTCTTTTACGATCTTTTTTTGTGGGCGTAAAGTATCAAAACTTGTACTTAAATCTATCATAGAATAAATACTCCAGAAGTGCGATTTTTGAAACTCAAAATGTCAATATAACTATGGAGACGTGAATCTTTCTAGTGCTGATTTGACATTAAAAAAATCATACTCCAGGAGTGCGATTTTTGAAAGTCAAATCAGCAGAAGAAAGATGCGTATCTCCATACATTTTCAACTTCTGAGTTCAACGTATGAGATTAAAAAATCGCACTCCTAGTACGAAAGGGTCGATAAATTATGATTGGACCCTTAAGGGGTAAATTTTCATTTTTTTTTATCATCGATGGATTTGCTCTTGACCTCAATCCAGTCCTCAGGACGAAGATGGGGTCGAAGATGTAGCGAGCTTACCCAGAAAAAGCCTATTCACTCGTACTTTAAAGTAATTCGGGTTGTAAGCGCTCGGAAATACTGACGCAGGTAAGGCATTCCACTCCTTGGCTGTGCGCATTATAAAAGATACAGAAAGGCGCTTGGTGCGGATATGTGGGATGTCAACCAAGAAGGGGTGATATCCCGCGGTGCGTCTGGAAGTCCGATAGTAGAAAGGGGATGGTGGGATGAGCTCATCTAGCTTTTGTCCTTTCTTAGCCTCCTACATCTACCAAATTTCATGTTTCTATCTTCAGCGGTTTAGGCTGTGTGTTGTCTGTCAGTCAGTCACGGAACTCTTTTATAAGTATAGATAATTTAACTTGCTTAATTTAAAAAAAAAATTACTATTTTATTTGTATTTTATTATCTGCAAGATTTTATTGCTCATCCTTATAGCGCCATCTATCGAGCAATATGGAACTTTTTTTTTCTATCTATCTATCTATCTATAACGTCACGCCTCTTTCCCAGTGGGGTAGGCAGAGACCATGGCGCACCACTTACTACGATCCTTACATACCTCTTTTGCCTCAAGCACATCCATACATCTCTTCATACATGCCTGTCGGTTTCGAGTACTCCGCACCTCCCCTTTTTGTAGGACGCAACTGATTTGATCAGCATACGTCCTACGAGGGCGCCCTCTGCCGACACTTCCACTCACATTAGCAACATATATCTCTTTCGTACATCAATTAATTTTCGAAAAATCCCTTACTGGTTTGTAGTATCTAAGTTCCGTATCACCCAGATGACTTTTCGCCCACAAAACAATATAAAAGGAACCTCATCCCTTAGTCGTGTCGTAGGCGTAAGGGAAGATGTAAAAAACATCTATATTTTTTGTCATATAGCCCAATTAATATTGTAGTAATTTTATTATATTTTTAGTTACCTTTATATGTTTGTTACCAAAAAATGTGTTACACAACTTCGCAGCTTCAAAGTAAGATGTAATTATTTTCAGAAAATCATAAGACAGAACTGCTGGTTCTCGATTTGCTGTTCTATTCGGGGGAATTTTATATTTTATTTTACATTTCATTTTATTTAACAACTTTTTTTTTAATACTTAATAATAATTTTATATATTATTTTTTATATAATTTTCTTGTGTGTGAATGCAAACGAAGATAGATTCTTATATCTTGCTATAATTTATATTTTCTTCCGTCTAAAATGTCCAAGATCATTAAAGATTACAATTTTTTTTAATTAAAAATTTTGGACTTGCGAGTCGTAATTTAAAATTGAAATAGACCTAGATTTTGTACCTTAATAAACATTTTGTACTTAAAAGGGTTGCGTCCAAAAAAAATCCTTTTTTGCCATTTGCTTAAAAATCTGTTCATTGTGTTTCATAGAGCGAGTGCAAGCGAAAATTGTAAACTTAATATTGCTAGGCGATAACCCTAGGTCAGTTCATAAGTACATTTAGAGAGTACCGAGCCTATTGTGCTACCCTCAATCGTAGTTTTTAAATTTCTAAACAATTTCCATTTAATACAACAAACATACATTTCCAACAATTTTATATTCATATAATTTTTGATAGCATTATGCCAAGTATAATAAAAACCGCCAATGATTTAATGAAGAACAAAAAAAAATTACCTAGCGTTTCTCCGATTAGTACTTTGCCTCTTAGATTTCCTTATGGTCTATTTTGATCGGACAAAAATGTCCGCCACGGATTTTCTAATTGATGACCTAACATAATGCGCGCGACATTGTTATCTCGCGCCTTTCCTCACGCTCTGTTACGCGCTAAATGAAAGAGATGGCGTGACTTTGCTTTCTTTCGTGTCGTCATGCGCAGGGGCAGCTAGAATAACCCGACAATAATTTATGTAATGTTATAAAATTGTCTACGAAATTCTCAATGTTAGTCTATATATTCTATAGAAATCGAGGCGATATTTTTTTATTTAAATGCAAAGTTTATTTTATTAACAAATTAATTGGTAACTACGAACGATTCGTTTTTATAATTTTTCGATCGGAATTTATAAAAAAAAGACTTTATTTTTTGTATTTTATATTCTTAATTTTATTTTTGAAAAGTTTTACCAGAAGTATAAAAAATCTGGCTATGTTGCGGGAAATCACTAGAACTAATTTTTGTACTTGCAATATTATTATATATAGATTATATAGATTATAGGCGATTGTAGCGCCTCCATAGAGTGAGAAGCATAGACGAAGAATTTTTCGCTTGGTGAGAAGTCAGTAGGTACGTGTCTTGAACTATTCACTCAAAAAAGAGATGCACAATAGCAAAGCATGCATTAAAAAAGGAGATCGCTACGTTATTGCTGTCCTTATCAACGTAACCATATTTTTGTACTATGGCTGGGCACATGTGGCCATCCAAGAAATTGTATATTTCCAACTGTATATGGCTATCTTTTGCGTGGTTACGCTAACTTTCTGTCCACAAGCGTAAGCGTAACTCAATAAGCTGGAGCAGGTTTTTTTATTTCTCTGGTTTTTCATTTATTTATTTTATTGTTTAATAGCAAAAATCTTAAACAAGTCATATATAACACTGCCCCTATTATTTTTTATTTCTTATTGTATAATAATTAATAATTCTACCTTTCCTCTACTGGACCAATGAGTTTAAAATAATGTAGTCAAAAAATCTATATTTAGTCATAATTTTTAAGACTTAATTTTAAGAAAGCTCTATATACTTAAATGCCATAATTTAATTTATTTTCACTTAATGTTTGTTTTTAACTGAATACGCATTCGATTTTTTAAATTAAATTTAACCAAAAAGTTTTTGTCTGTTACGGCGTTTATTAAGGTTTGTATGAAACAACAATATCTATTTCTTTGTCATATTATATACTACGTACCCAGGTAGCACACTTTTGGCAAGTTTATATCAAACTTTCTATTTAACCTCCGACAAACTTGCATAATGCTCTATGTTTGCTAATGCAAACTTGTGTAATCTGTCAACTGCTTAAAAATGTTATTACTCAATAAATTATAATAACGAAATGGTTACGGTCATAATCGTATTTATTGACAAACAGATATCACTTTAAAAAAAATGTAAATAAAATACATAAAATGCGACTGACAAGTACATTTTTGCTACTATAACGCCACCTAGTGTATCTACCGAAGAACGAATTATCTTTTTAAATGTCTTTTTTTTATATTCAGCATCTTATTTGTAAGTTCTTGTCAGAAGTACACACTTTCGTATACGAATCAGGAGTGCGATTTTTGAAACTCATTCTTTGAACTCAGCAGTTGAAAATTTCAATATAACAATGGAGACGTGCATCTTTCTACTGCTGATTTGACATAAAAAAATCATACTCCAGGAGTGCGATTTTTGAAAGTCAAATCAGCAGTAGAAAGATGCGTATCTCCAAACATTTTCAATGAAAAAAACTCCTGAAAAATATTCGTCAATTCTGCCTTACACTCCCTATTATATTTTATAAATATTAACAAACGTTTTGATGCAGGCTTAAAAATTACTTTTTTACACAATCGATTATACATCATCGATTTAAATTAAGAAATAATCGAGTGCGAATTCAGTTACCTACTTATTATCTTAAGATGTTAGTCGGTCTGGCTCGATCAATGTAGTCTGAAGGAAAACTATCGAAGGACCTCATACATTTACAGGGTGCTACAAAAATACAAATAAACATTTTAGGATGGTTAAGACCATCAAACTGAACAACTTTCACTATGGGACCGATCAAAAATCTGATGTTCCATCATCATCATATATCAGCCGATAGACGTCCACTACTGGACATAGGCCTCCCCAAACTTGGGAGATTTGCCATAATCGCCAAGATGCGATGCGTTTGCGATGTTTCATACTAAACAACAGATCTACTCGAGCTAAATGTATGGGACAATTTTTTTTTCGCGATTTTGATGTTGTTCCCGTAGTGAAAGTTGTTCAGGAGTGCGATTTTTGAATCTCATTCGCTGAGTTCAGCTGTTGAAAATGTCAAAATCACTATGGAGATACGCATCTTTCTGCTGCTGATTTGACTTTCAAAAATCGCACTCCTGAAGTATGGTTTTTGAAAGTCAAATCAGCAGTAGAAAGATGCATATCTCCACAGTAATTTTGACATTTTCAACTGCTGAACTCAGCGAATGAGATTAAAAAATCGCTTTCCAGTTTGATGGTCTCAACAACCCCCATAAAAGATTGAAATGTTTATTTTTACTTTTGTTACACCCTGTACAAAATTACACTTTTGGTGTTTTTTTAACTTGCAACTTGTAGAAAATCATTTACTTATTAAAAGCACTATTTATGGGTTTCATTTGGACTACAGTGATTGAACCAAGCCGTTACATACTGACTTTATAAAATACTTAGTTAATTTTGACGTCCAAAATGCCAAGTACTTCCGTTGCAGCAGTGTTGTAATTGTAATAGGCGTCAACACCCGTCTAGGTCGGTGCTATTCTATGCCACCATAGTATAATAATGTACCTACTACCTACGATTCACCTACCCAGTACATCAGAAAAGAGATATACAGTACCGCAACGTCATGCAAGCGCTCGAATCTGGGGTGCGATTTTGAAACTCATTCGTTGAACCTAGCAGTTGTAAATGTTAATATTACTATGGAGACGTACATCTTTCTACTGCTGATTTGACATTAAAAACTCATACTCCAGGAGTGCGATTTTTGAAAGTCAAATCAGCAGTAGAAAGATGCGTATCTCCATACACTTTCAACTGCTGAGTTCAACGTATGAGATTCAAAAATCCCACTCCTGGAGAGCGATTTTTGAATCTCATTCGCTGAGTTCAACAGTTGAAAATGTCAAAATTACTATAGAGATGCGCATCTTTCTACTGCTGATTTGACTTTCAAAAATCGCACTCCTGTAGTAGAAAGATGCATATCTCCACAGTAATTTTGTCATTTTCAGCTGCTGAACTCAGCGAATGAGATTCAAAAATCGCACTCCTGGACTCTTTTCTGGGGGTGGTACATTCCTGCACGGCTAGCACGCCACCCACGACAAAGCGTTTAAACGAGAAAAATATCGTGCGCGCTCTTTCTGGCATACTTACGTAAAATAATAAAGATGGAGGCACATCTCGATTTTTATCGTTTTCTCGGGGGTGGCATGCGAGGCCTACTGAACTATATTTAGAAATATAATTAGAATGATTTGATATTTAGAAAAGTTTGTAAATTGTACGGTGCTTATTTTTGCTTTAATAGTGATTTTATTTCATTCCTATTTATTATTACTTAAGCTAAGAATTATTACGTAAATAAGAAATTAAATGTTATATTGAATTGAGTCGATTCACATGAAATGGTGTTATATACAGGGTGTAAGACGAAAAACGCAGTAGGTATGCAATGACCTCTGCAATGTACCTTTTCCATGTGAATTGACACATTTAGTTAGGTCCTTAGATACATTAAACAAAATGTACTGATCGATGTAAAATAATACTTAATTGAATAAAGAATATTTTCTTTATATTAAGAAATATATTTTTATTTCATCCCATAATTTTATTCCCCAAGAGTGATCGAAATTGAAGTCAAGAAAACAAAAGATAAGATAATTCTTCCAGGAGTGCGATTTTTGAATCTCATTCGCTGAGTTCAGCAGTTATTAAAAAGTCAAAATTACTATGGAGATAAGCATCTTTCTACTGCTGATTTGACTTTCAAAAATCGCACTCCTGACGTATGATTTTTGAAAGTCAAATCAGCAGTAGAAAGATGCATATCTACATAGTAATTTTAAAATTTTCAACTGCTGAACTCAGCGAATGAGATTCAAAAATCGAACTCCAGACTAGGTAACTTGTGCCTCCTCGGTGATGGATATCCAAAACCGGGAGATCTTAGGCTTCTTCCCCTCAATGGTATTGCCTCCTTCATTGACCATGTGTTTGAAGGGTGAAGAAAGCAAAAGGTATTGGGGCTAACACAAAAGATCCCACTGGGTCGAAGTGTTGCTGGCTTGCCAGCCCCCATAACAAGATAAGATAAGATAATGTCACCTGAAAGCGCAACGTGGGTGGACTGACGACCTGGTGAAGGCGGCGGGAACCCGTTGGATGAGGGCAGCGCAGGACCGGTCGTTGTAGCGATCCTTGGGGGCGGCGTATGTCCAGCAGTGGACGTCCATCGGCTGATATGATGATGAATGAAACAATAAGTGCTTAGAAATGCTTTGGGGCTACTTTCTCCTTTTTTAGCTCTAGCAAATGACATTCCATAGCGACAGAAAAGGATGGAGCGTCTAAAAATGCGATTCCGTGCTGCCAGATGAGGTTCAACTTCAACCCCGCTATAGTCTCGCTATGCCCCGTCCGTCTGTTTGTCTGTCCGCGTCTTAGCTCAAATACCTTTAGTTTTAGATGAGTTTTGGGTGAAATGCAGAACGGATGTACATAGATACAATTTAAGTTGTCCCGTAAGTTTAAAACAAGATACCGTCTTTTCTCTTTCCTTGATTAAAATTATTTCCATAATTCTGAGCAGTGTATTTATTTCCCAATTAAGCCCATTTTTTATTTTTATGATGCGCGCAATGAGGCACGAATTATTATATTTTTAAAATTTAATACTAATATAACTTTCATACAAATTTTATATGTCTCTCCACCACCTTGTCACTTTTGAATATTAGGAAATAAATTTTTCTTAGTTTAATTTAGCTTTTTTTTGGTTAAAATGACCACTTATTATCTAAATTGTCAGATTGAAATAGGCTGGAATTAAAAGGAAACGATTTAGTCACAAGATTAGCGTATTAAATGTTTGTCTCCATTTTTGTTAATTTCGTAACGACATTTTGGGCACAATTACAACAACAATTCTACCATTCGATTGTATTTTTATAAAATTGCAACATTTTCTCAAGTTACGTTAAAATATTGACATTAAGATGGCCGTATTTTGCTTCGCAGTTCGAGGTTGGTGTATGACACGCATTTTGTTAAATATCAATATCAGGGTTAATAACGCGATTTTCCTATTTCCGGTAAGTGTAATTTGTCAGTTATTTGCTGATTTTTCTTGCGTAAGAGATATAATTACCGCTGGGATATAAGTTATTGTCAAACCAATAGCGATTTGGGTAGCAAATATTTTTGAGGTTAAGATTTCTCAGTTTATTTTATCAGTTTCGTAACGTTTCGGTACGTTTCGTCACGCAACGAAACTGAGCTCTCAGTTTCGTTATACTAAGGTCTCGTTCATATGAGTTTGTGACATAATACTGTTTTTTTTAACATTAGACGTCAAGTAATATCCCAAATAGTAAATAATATGTATTAATTAATTTAATACTATAAACTAAAAAATATATTTTAATTTTCTATGAAAATAATTTTATAAAATATAATGAGATTATTAAACATAACACAAACTAAATAAACTATGCAATATACATATACATTGCAATATATATATACAACGTGTTAATGAATTAACGCAAAACTAGATAGTAGTTTGTTTAAAATCGAGAACAGGATCGAATGATCATGGTTTCAACATAGGTAATTTTTTTCAAAATATTAAATAATTTTTTTGCAAAAAATAAAATTTACTGAACCCGATGACAATCCACCGCACGGGCACACTCACCCTACTTACTACCAAAACAAGATTATAAAAATGTATCCATGAGTACGTAAGCGCTTTCTTTCAGTGCTGAAATGATAACAAATCATTTTTACCTCAAAGCTTAAAATGCGAATAACTTTAAATTTTAATTATCAAAATAATGAAATTATTGTTGCAATCTAATTATTTTGTTATAAATCTGTTGGAGTGTATGAGGTTTTGCGTTAATTCATTAACACGTTGTATATACATTTAAATAATTTCAGGTATGGCACCGATGACTAATGCAGAGAGGCAAAAAAAGTATAGACAAAAATTGCAGCTAAGATTGATTTTTGACAAGGTTTTTGCAATTAGTAGAAAAATATAGATGTAAGTTAATTAATAAAGTTGATTTATGCCATAAATATTTTATTTATTTTAATGCTTATGTGATCTCACCCTTACCTTATCAGTTTCGTAACAATTTATCAGTTTCATTACAATCTCAGTTTAATAACGATTTCGTTACGGTACATCTATTCTGCATTTCACCCTTTTAGTATTAGATTACCTAACTTGTAAATTGGCCCATCATCATCATCATCATCAGCCTATAAACGTCCCACTGCAGGGCACAGGCCTACCCTCAAGGAGGGTGTATGGGCATTAGTCCACCACGCATGCCCAATGCGGGTTGGTAGACTTCACATACACATCAGAATTTATTCTTCAGTGTATGCAGGTTTCCTCACGATGTTTTCCTTCACCGTTTGAGAGCAGTCGGTTTTACGTACATAAGTTAGAAAAACTCATTGGTACACGGCATGTTGTCCGTGCGGATTCGAACCCGGACCCCCATAATTGGGAGTCCATACCTCTCCGCAACGCACCACCGACGCTCTTAAAAAAAAATCTTGTAAATTGACAAATAATCGTGAAATACACTGACCTGCAAAACTAAGTATCACACTTTGGTAAGACGGCAATTTGGAAACGGTGTTTTTGTTTAAAAATATAGTTTTTACAGGCATTCATTAAAAGAAGCTAATCGACTATGAAATTTTTTATAAAACAAATAAAAAAAATCGTATTGTTTTGCTTCGAACAGCACCGAAAGTTGACATTGTTGCATTGCAGTTTAGTATGGGACAACTGATTTTTAGGGTTCCGTACCCAAAGGGTGAAAACGGGACCCTATTACTAAGCCTACGTTGTCCGTCCGTCCGTCCGTCCGTCCGTACGTCCGTCCGTCTGTCCGTCTGTCCGTCCGTCCGTCCGTCTGTCCTACCTATTTATGGCTGTAACATTTGAACCGTAATAGCTAGATAGTTGAAACTAGATAGCTAGATTGTTTTCTCAGATTATGCGTTATTGCGGCGGATTTGTTAACAAATAATAAAAATGGCAGAAAGTTAAAAATTAAGGGGGGTTTTCAACAAGAAACTAGTTTTTTTCAACGTTTTTTCTTCACGCTCTATAGTAAAAACGGTAATACATACAAGCGTCAAACTTAGTGTGATTATAGAGCAAACTCTACAGAATAACAACAAATACTAAAAACCGGCCAAGTGTAAGTCGGTCTCGCGCTAAAGGTCCCGGACAAAAAAAGTTTTTTTTCTAAGTTAATAATGTGTTCTGTGGTGGTGTGGTACGGAACCCTCGGTGCGCGAGTAGCCCGACTCGCACTTGACCGGTTTTATTCATCTTGTGCACTTTAAAGGTTATGGCAATTTTAAAAGTGTACTTAGTAACTAAGTTGTGAAGGTCACGGTCAGTGTAATTTCAGGTCATGATAATCAGCATGTTACCACACATAGTCAACCATACCATTCCACCATACCAGGAAAACCATACCATACCATTTATTGTCAAGTAACGCTTCGTGAAACCAGTGAAGGTCGCTCTGACAAGAGCGGTTGATTCGAAACAAGATGGGCGTTCTGAAAAGAACGTTTTGTATTATTGTCTTCGGTTGCTCGAAACTATATTTCAGCGATTATAAGAAACAGGAGTGTAAGCCGCTTCAACACGAACATCTTCGATCTTCACCGCAGAGCTGCGCGCACGTCCTCTCGCCGCGACGACCGGAGCCAAAAGAATGAGCGCGGCAGCGTGACCACTTTTTTTTCAGAGAATCTACCAAAATGACTGCTGAAATCTACCAAAATCTACCAAGTCCTGTTTCAAATTCTACTTAAAATCTACCAACTAATATTTACGTTGTTTCAGATGGCTAAAATTCAATAAAAAACACGTTTTTAAACAAAATATTATCATTTTCACACTAACGCTCATCATTACCCATGTTATTATCGCATTTTTGTAAAAAAATAACGGTTTTCATCACTTTTTAACATGAATGCTTCAATTTCCAAATAAATCTAAATAAGTATTATTGGTCGTCCCTAAGTAGGCTTCAAGTTGGTACAGTTTTCTTTGTCTTATAAAAGCCCCCTTTTGTAAAAAACAACATTAAGCGATAAGATTAATTTTGCCATACACCACTAAAGCTTTAATTTAAGTTCCAGAAAAAGTTTTCTCAGCTATTTTTATTTCCAGCTTTGATTTTTTTGCTTGAATACTTGCATTTTTGATCATATTTTCGAATACCGAATTTCTACCAAAATCTACTAAACGATTTCCCACTACTAAATTATCGTTCTCTTTGCCCTAAATCTACCAAAAAAGTAGAAATCTACTAAAAGTGGTCACACTGGAGCGCGGCCGCCGCCGGAATATTTATACAACGCGACGAGCGCCGCGGGCAGAGGTGCGGTGCGAGGGGCGGGTGCACAAGACCGCGGGTCGCGCTTCATTCCCATTGGTCCAGTTAGAATCTTATTGGGAACATTCCTCACTAGTTGTACATAGTTTATTTTAGATATATTTAGCTTAAGTTTTACAATAAAATTATTCACTTCTACAAAAAACAACTGAGTCTTATTCCACACTCCGAACTCGCTAAAAGCATATGTCCAGCAGTGGACGTAAAAAGGCTGAAATGATAATGAAGCACAGCGTTGGGAAAATATTATCGTGGGCTGAGGTCCAATAAAAAAAACTTCATAAAATAAGAACACCAATTTAATCATCATCGTTATTATAATATTTCTTCGGTCTCCCCCTATTTTTATCCTTTCCCATTTCGCTCTGAATTGCTCTGTACACGACAGCTGCCTTCTCAGCGACCGTGTCGGTGTATTTGACTATGGTTTTAGAAGATAGTAAGTCTTTTACAGCCGATATTATGCTGCCAGAGTTGACGTTGATTATGAGAGACGGTTTCTGTTCTTGGCCTTGCAGTTGTACGACTTGCGGTTCTGAGAAAATTGTTTGGGTTTTATTAGTTTTTCAGGGTTCCGTAGGTAAAAACGGGACCCTATTACTAAGCCTACGTTGTCCGTCCGTCCGTCTGTCCGTCTGTCCGTCTGTCCGTCCGTCGGTCTGTCCTACCTATTCAGGGCTGTAACTTTTGAACTGTAATAGCTAGATAGTTAAAATTTTCTCAGATTATGCGTTATTACGTCGGATTTATTAACAAATAATAAAAATGTCAAAAAGTTAAAAATTAAGGGGGGTTCTCAACAAGAAACTAGTTTTGATCAACGTTTTTTCTTCACGCTCTATCGTAAAAACGGCAATACATACAAGCGTCAAACTTTGAGTGATTATAGAGCAAACTCTACAGAATAACAACAAATACTAAAAACCGGCCAAGTGTGAGTCGGTCTCGCGCTAAAGGTCCCAGACAAAAAAAGTATTTTTTTTCTAGGTTAATAATGTTGTGTTCTGTAGTGGTGTGGTACGGAACCCTCGGTGCGCGAGTAGCCCGACTCGCACTTGACCGCTTTTATTTGTATGTTTATGAGCTTTAAAGTTTTGAGCCTGAGGCCGGCTCAAGCTGATTGCCGATAGCTGCTGATTTGACTTTCAAAAATCATACTCCAGGATTGCGATTTTTGAAAGTCAAATCAGCAGTAGAAAGATGCATATTATTATCTTCATAGTAATATTGACATTTTCAACTGCTGAGTTCAACGTGAGTTTCTAAAATCGTACCCCAGGCAGTGAACGCAAATATAGAACCCCTAAACACTGTAACTTTTTTTTTATATCTTCAATATACTGAGTGCGATTTCTGAATCTCATTCGGTGAGCTCAGCAGTTGAAAATGTCAAAATTAATATGGAGATACGCATCTTTCTACTGCTGATTTGACTTTCAAAAATCATACTTCAGGAGTGCGATTTTTCAAAGTCAAATCAGCACTAGAAAGATGAGTATCTCCACAGTAATTTTGACAGTTTGAAATGCTGAACTCAGCGAATGAGAATCAAAAATCGCACTCCATAAAAATAAAAAACTTCCGCCATGTTGCGGAAAATCAGTGGAACTAATTTGCATACTTGCAATGTTCTCATAGTCGATTGCAGCGCCCCCAAAACAGGTTATTTATTTTTTTGATCGGGCTTTAGAAACACAGACTTAATATTTTAGAATGGAATACCTTTACCATAGTCTAAAAAAACAAGGTCTTCTATTCCCAGAGTGACACAAGCCTACGTCACAAAAAAATGGCCGCTAAACATGGTAAAAGGGTATGATGACGTAGGCTTGTGTCAGTCACGTGATCGGAAGAGAATACCAGGCGCAGTATATTATTGTACACACGGCGACAGATCAACCTACCCATAGTTCGACCTTATGTCCATGAACATAGAGGTCAACTATGGGTAGGTTGATCTGTCGCCTTGTACCTACAATGCTACTTACCAATATTATATTCCTGTCTCGCTCTCATCATAGGTCCTCCCTTACCTCCCGCTGCTAATTTCATTATAATTTTCTCAATTTTATCTATACCGTCTGTACTAGCTTCCTCAACAACTTGACTAACATCATCGTGCTTGTCATTTTCCACAACGTCATCATCAGCTCTCTGCCTTATATCAAATCTTTTGAAGTTGAACCGTTTTCGGCTCAATGAATCAGTGAATTCTGATAGTTGATCACTTGGTATAACTTTGTGAATCAAGGCGTCTACATTAGATTCGTTCTCTCCCTTTCTTACTTGCACGAGGACGTATGAAGTTGAATTGACGATTAGTGAAAGGAGCGCTAGGGAAATTAAAGTTGATTATTTCTAATTTTGGGCACTACTATAAAAACATTACTGTGGTGGAGTGCCCAGGAGTGCGATTTTTGAATCTCATTCGCTGAGTTCAGCAGTTGTAAATGTCAAAATTACTATGGAGATATGCAACTTTCTACTGCTGATTTGACATTAAAAAATAGCACTCCTGTAGTATGATTTTTGAAAGTCAAATCATTAGTAGAAAGATTCATATCTCCATAGTAATTTTGACATTTACAACTGCTGAACTCAGCGAATGAGATTCAAAAATCGCACTCCTGAAGAAGCCCTTATTGGCCCCGATTCGGACTGTGCCATGACTTATCTTAACTAAATTTATTCCTGTCACTTTCTAAAATAAGATTAAGAAAAGAGACAGAAAACCAACAGCTGTCTTTAGGTGCTGTCAAAGTGACGTTACACGCCCAAAAACGCGTATGAAGCCTTAAATAACATGGCGTACATTATGATGGCATCTTATTTTGGGCGTGTAACGTCACTTTGACAGCACTAAAGTCAGCTGTTGGTTTTCTGTCTCTTTTCTTAATCTTATTTTAGAAAGTGACAGGAATAAAAGTTAAGTTAAGTCGTGGCACAGTCCGAATCGGGGCCATTGTCTCCAATTAAACGTTGAGACAAATTAACCGACTGCGGACACCGGCGGGTCCATACAAAAAGCACGTTTGGTATGGGATGTGACACCGTTGACTTAGAAGCTTGAATTTTTTACACCTCCAAGGGACAGTGGCCTCGATTCGGAGTGTACCACGACTAAACTAAACTAAATGTATTCCTGTCACTTTCTAAAATAAGATTAAGAAAAGAGACAGAAAACCAACAGCTGACTTTAGTGCTGTCAAAGTGACGTTAAATGCGCAAAATAAGATGCCATCATAATGTACGCCATCTTATTTAAGTCGTTTTTGGGCGTTTAACGTCACTTTGACAGCACTAAAGTCAGCTGTTGGTTTTCTGTCTCTTTTCTTAATCTTATTTTAGAAAGTGACAAGAATAAATTTAGTTTAGTTTAGTCGTGGTACACTCCGAATCGAGGCCAATAACCTTATATAGAATATTCGAGATTAAATTTTCAACTTGATACCTCTACCGTCTAATCGATGTTCAGTCGGTAGAGTAGAAACTGTCCAGGGTGACGGGGAGTGAGCCCCTTGCCACTTGTGGGTGTACCTACGCCACAAAAGTGGGTACAATACATGCATCAAAATTGGAGCATGCAGGTTTCCTCTCGATGTTTTCCTTCACCGAAAAGCCAGTGGTGTTACAAATCCTACTAATATTATAAACGCGAAAGTTTGTAAGTATGTTTCTCGCCACTAGACCACGGCCACAGAATAGGTAAATAGTATATAGTTCTACATACCACGGCTCCTAGAGTGCGATTTTTGAATCTCATTCGCTGAGTTCAGCAGTTGAAAATGTCAAAATTACAGTGGAGATACGCATCTTTCTACTGCTGATTTGACTTTCAAAAATCTCACTCCTGAAGTATGATTTTTGAAAGTCAAATCAGCAGTAGAAAGATGCATATCTCCACAGTAATTTTGACATTTTCAACTGCTGAACTCAGCGAATGAGATTCAAAAATCGCACTCCAGGATGGGGATCGAACCATATCGCCATCTGCACGACAGGCATGGTTACTCGCCACTAGACCTTGAGTGCGATTTTTGAATCTCATTCGCCGAGTTCATCAGTTTAAAATGTCAAAATTACTGTGGAGATGCGCTTCTTTCTACTGCTAATTTGACATTCAAAAATCATACTCCAGGGGTGCGATTTTTTAATGTCAAATCAGCAGTAGAAAGATGCACGTCTCCATAGTAATATTGACACTTTCTAAGGCTGAGCTCAGCGAATGAGTTTCAAAAATCGCACTCCACGTCTCCAGTTAAATTTAAATAACACTCACCAATCACTATAAAAACACAATACATCGTAGCGAATCTGCGCTAAAACGAAATTGTAAGGAAATAACAAATTCATATTATTACATAATGCACTTAGTTTAACGATAAACATAAACTTTAGTGGCGTAGCGTGGATTTTTTGCCGCCCGGGGCACATACCGATTTTGCCGCCCCCTTAGGTATTTCTATAAGAAGACCTACGAAAAAAAAAATGGAGCGAGCGAAGCGAACTCGAAATTTTTTAGCTCAACTATTTGAGATGTGGTCTGGAGTGCGATTTTTGAATGTCATACGATGAACTCAGCAGTTGAAAATTTATGGACATACGCATCTTTCTACTGCTGATTTGACTTTCAAAAATCGCACTCCTGAAGTATGATTTTTGAAAGTCAAATCAGCAGTAGAAAGATGCACGTCACCATAGTAATATTGACATTTTCAACTGCTGAGAATCATGCTTCACAGAATGAGTTTCAAAAATCGCACTCCTGAACTCTAGGTAGGTAGGTACAAATATCAAATCAGAAACGTGAGTGAGCGAAGCGAGGTCGACTTTTTTCTGTTCTACGAATTAGTGATAGACAGAGCTCAATCAATCTATAGGTATTTGTACTGAATTTGCCGCCCGGGGCACTTGCCCCCCTTGCTACACTACTGATAAACTTTCATTGTTTTTAAAATTGCATTAATTAAAAAACTAATGTAAACGTACCATTGTTTAATGGTTTACTTTGTTAATAAATAATTATACTAATCATTTTAATTACTAAAAAAGTTTCAAGGGTGTATTCAGGCAACATTCCCTAGGGTACATGGGTCGAAAAACGAAAAAAAATGTTGGACCTCCCATAGAAAATCGGCTGATCCGCAATCTTGTATGGGAGGATTATGGGAGGTCCAAAAAAATTTTCGTTTTCCGACCCATGTTCCTTAGGGAAAGTTGTTCAGTTTCATTGTCTAAAACACCCGTAAAATTTGCTTAGTAATTTAAACTAGTGGTTTATAAGTAACATACCATAACCTCACGCCATTGTCCCATGGGGGCAGGCAGAGACTACGGCTCGCCACGCCCTACGATTCTGACACTTATCTCGCTCAATACAAACGAAGTCTGGTTATATTTTCAATTCTAACCAATTAAATTAAAGTCAATTAAATTTTTCAGAAACAATCAGGAAACTAATTCTATGTTTGTATTGTCAGATTTTCGTTAATATGAAATAAAAGATTTCCAAACAAATCTTAAATTAATCCTAGCATTGAAACTGTATTTTAACGAAAATCTGACAATATACAAGCTTAGCGATTAGTTTCTAGCAAGAACATTGTATACAACGTGTTAATGAATTAACGCAAAACTAGAAAGTAGTTTGCTTAGAATCGAGAGCAGAATCGAATTATCATGGTTTCAAGATAGGTAATTTTTTTCAAAATATTAAATAATTTTTTATCAAAATTTCTAATTTTCTGAACCCGATGTCAACCCACCGCACGGGCACACTCACCCTACTTACTACCAAAACAAGATTATAAAAATGTATCCATGAGTACGTTAGCGCTTTCATTCATTGCTGAAATGACAACAAATCATTTTTGCCTCAAATCTTAAAATGCGGATAACTTTAAACTTTAACTATCAAAATAATAAAATTATTGTTGCTATCTAATTATTTTGTTATAAATCAGTTGGGGTGTATGAGGTTTTGCGCTAATTTATTAACACGTTGTATAGTATAGTAATCCTATAGGGTTTCTAGATTGTTTTTGAAAAATCGCACTCGAATGCGATTTTTGAATCTCATACGTTGAACTTAGCAGTTGAAAATGTATGGAGATACGCATCTTTCTACTGCTGATTTGACTTTCAAAAATCGCACTCCTAGAGTATGATTTTTAAATGTCAAATCAGCAGTAGAAGATGCACGTCTCCATAGTAATATTGACATTTACAACTGCTGAGTTCAACGAATGAGTTTCAAAAATCGCTCTCCTGGTTTTTATCTAAATACTATAAATGAAAAACAGCTTTTTAGTTCACTTCACTATAATTATTATAGTCGTAAAAAAATAATCAACATTCCTTCAACATTCAAGTGACATCTTAAAGATGAACAAAAAATTAATTTCAACCAACGCTTTTAAAACTTTTTAATACTTACGCCAAAATGCAATCATAACTTTGGTTTAGCCAATTTTTATCACAAAGAAAACTAAAATTTTAATGAGATTCCCGTAACCTTTGGACTGCCGGAAGTTAGGAACGGTTTGAAGAAACGTGTAGCGGTGGCGGATAGTCAAAGTAACACCAATACATGGTGAAATTGATATCATTAGCATCCTTTTAAACAAAGAGTCTACCCATCAAACTGAACAACTTTTACTACGGGAGCAAACCGATCAGGAGTGCGATTTTTGAATCTCATTCGCCGAGTTCAGCAGTTGAAAATGTCAAAATTACAATGGAGATACGCATCTTTCTACTGCTGATTTGTCTTTCAAAAATCGCACTCCTCAAGTATGATTTTTGAAAGTCAAATCAGCAGTAGAAAGATGCGTATCTCCATAGTAATTTTGACATTTTCAACTGCTGAAAAAAAAAATCAGCTGTTCCATACTAAACTGCAATGCCTACGCGACACAAATGTATGCAACAGCCGATTTTTTTTTTTGCTCCGATCGGTTTGCTCCTGTAGTAAAAGTTGTTCAGTTTGATGGGTAGACTCTTAGTTTAAAAGGATGCTAATGATATCAATTTCACCATGTAATAAACCTTGTATGTAGTACGCAGCATAGAGTCGTTTAGAGAATTACGCCCGCGTCTCCAGGCGACGTCGCCTGGTGGCGCGGCCGCGATTCTCCTTTACGACAAAAACGACGCTATGCTACGTACTATAAGGTTTATATTGTGTTACTGTGATTATCTGCCACCGCCACACGGCTCTACTGTATAAACATCTTAGACGTACGCGACGTACACACGGCGACAGATCAACCTACCCATAGTTCGACCTTATGTACGGTTATAGAAATTAGATTAGATTAGACCTTATGTCCATGAACATAGAGGTCAACTATGGGTAGGTTGATCTGTCGCCGTGTGTACAATTGACTTTGTGGAATGGTGGCAGTCCATTGGCTAAAAGTTAATTAAAAATAAACAAAACATCTTTAAAGTCACAAAATACAAAAATAATCAAAATCTTAAGAAAGCACCGAGCCTCCGCTGCTCACAATAGTTTTATTTTTAATTCTTAACAAATATAAAATATTTCCAAAAAACAAGAATGTCACATTGATGATTTTCAATTTATCGGGTCACTGCGGATTTGTTTTTATAATGTTTGTAATAGTTATTTGTTTTTACGATAATAACGACAAGCATAAAACATTAATCCGTAATGTTTCGATACATTGGCCTCGATTCGGAGTGTACCACGACTAAACTAAACTAAATGTATTCCTGTCACTTTCTAAAATAAGATTAAGAAAAGATACAGAAAACCAACAGCTGACTTTAGTGCTGTCAAAGTGACGTTAAATGCGCAAAATAAGATGCCATCATAATGTACGCCATCTTATTTAAGTCGTTTTTGGGCGTTTAACGTCACTTTGACAGCACTAAAGTCAGCTGTTGGTTTTCTGTCTCTTTTCTTAATCTTATTTTAGAAAGTGACAGGAATACATTTAGTTTAGTTTAGTCGTGGTACACTCCGAATCGAGGCCAAAGCCAATCATGACTACAATGTGACATTCTTGGTTTTTGGAAATTTATAAAAATAAATTAAAAAATACGATTGTCAGCAGCAATGAAGTCAGTGCTGCCCGCAATCGTATTTTTCTGAATTTCTTAACAATTATACAACATTTGCAAAAAACAAGAATGTGACATTGAAGTCATTGTTGGTTTTCAAATTATCGAAACATTACGGACAGAATCTCATGAAAAATGGGGAAATCAAATTTTAGAGTAAGCAACACTGGGGTAATTGGATTAGGGCCCTTCAAACACTGTGACTTTTTGCAGCACTTCTGATACGCCATACAGCCACGAAGAAAAACGTTCGTAATAAAAATTCAGCTGTAAAATTATATGCCTTTTCTATAAGAAAAGGCATAAATGTATAAACAAGATGAAAATGTTCGGCCAGATGATTTGGGCGTTCAAATGATCTTAAATATGCACCCATTAACAAACGCGCGTTTTTATCGCCGCAAAAAGATTCAGTTTGTAATGGGCCTACTTGATGACAGTTTGACATTGCCATGTGAAAAATCTATATTTTTTTACTTTTTTTCATTTTATGAGATTCGACCTATACTAATGCTACGGTTCGAATTATGCCAATAGTGCAAACGCTATGCACACGCTTTACCGGTCGGTCCAAATTAGTAAGTACGAATACACTGCTAAACAATTTGTACAATTTGAACCAGCTGTCAATTTGACATGCATATGCTGCACTACCTATTTTTCGTGTGCGGCGTAAGCGCAAGTTAATGACGTCACTGATGACGTCAGACAGCAAACGTATCCGCACATTCGCGCATTATGAACCGATTGTGTGCATGCTATCTCTACTGCACTACCTATTTTTCGTGTGCGGCGTAAGCGCAAGTTAATGACGTCACTGATGACATCAGACAGCAAACGTATCCGCACATTCGCGCATTATGAACCGATTGTGTGCATGCTATCTCTACCGATAGCGCATATTTGCGCAAAAACAAACCCGTAAAGACCGGATAAATTGAAAATCAGCAATGTACTATTTGACATTCTATGTTTCTTCTAATGTTTTTTTTTGGTAATATTTTATGAGGCTCGGTGACCAGCTTGGTTCCCTTAACTTGGAACGGAAAATGAAAATCAAACTTAAATATCTAATTTAAAAAGAACAAATTCTCCCTTACGTCTCACAAATAACTTAAAACTACAGAGGTTTCATACAAAAATGTACTTTTGCATGTTTTGGTACGATAAGAATTAAAAACAACATGACACATTGACTAAAAATGAGAATCATAATAATTTCTTTGATAATCATATGAATTATTAAATATCTCTCTGAAGATGAGTGTACGTGTACTAGGCGAGTGTGTATAAGTGAGTGTGTGTAAAGTGTGTGTGTATAAGTGAGTGTGTGTAAAGTGTGTGTGTATAAGTGAGTGTGTGATTAATGAGCGTTTTTCTTTTGGTTTTCTAGTGGATCGATAGATGGTGTTACGGTATGTGCGAATAAAGGTCAAAATTTCAAAAAGTGTTTCTTTAAAATAGTAAAGAGGGAGAAGATGATCAAAAAGATGCCAACACATCTTTTAATTGAATATTTCATTATTTACGAATCATTTTAATCGAAAATATGAAATTGTTTACGTCTGACATGGTTGTAAGGGCTCGATCCCTTGGCCTTTAAAAAAAAGTCAGGCACTGTCTTGACATGATTTTGACAGGATCTCGCCTACGTCTCTATGGAGCGATAAGCATGTCATCTGTCGAGTTTTTTAGCAACAAAATTTAAAAAAGAAAAAAAAAACGCTCATTATGTGTGTGATCGCGAGTGTGTATTAATGTGTGTATTAGTGTATTACCGTGTTAAAGGAGTATATACAGGGTTTAACAAAACACCCTAGTAATATTTAAAGGGGTGTTTTAGATTAGACCATCAAACTGATCAACTTTCACTATAGAGCCAACATAGAGAAAAAATAAAAGAAAAATCTGCTATTTCAAACAAAACTAGTAATTCAAAACACAATTGATTTTTAAACATGTTAAAAATCAAACAGATTGAATATATTTATTATTTCGGTCCCAGAGCAAATGGCTCGGTGGCGAAAGAGTGCGGGTTCGAATCCCGCCCGAGACTGAATTTTTCAATCTTTAATTTAAAACTGTAGGTACCTAGTCAAGTCCAATATATCGAACAGCAAATTCATTTGATTTCGATGTTCATAGTGAAAGTTGTTCAGTTTGATGGTCTAAGGGTTGACCCGCATATGTCAGCACAGAATCGCATTTTTTCATGCTGTATCTTTTTCTGACGCTGGAGAATGTCATTAGCTAGAGCGAGAAAGATCGCAGCATTGCCGATGCTGCCGCACGCGACAGCAATCACGCAATCATTCTCGCTCTATCAAACAGCGACAGAAAAGGAGGGAGCATGAAGAAATGCGATTCTGTGCTGAAATATGTGGGTCAACCTACGTCCACTTTAAATATTACTGGGTGTTTTGTTACAACTTATATAAGTTTGCGTATGAGTGCGTGTGTATAAATATGTGTGTGAATAAGTGTGTATGAGTGAGAGTGTATAAATGTATTTGAATAAGTGTGCATGAGTCAGTGTGTATGAGTGTGTGTATGCAAGACGATGAATAGGACAAGATATTAATCCTAATTAGAACACCTTTTCAAGGACCTCTAGACTAATAAAAATCAGACTTGGCTGTATGGGGTTTGGTCCCTTTGCCTTTCTTAACAATAACATTAAACATATTAATACAAATAGAATACCATTTGGCTTATAAATTTTAAACATTTTGTACTTAAGACATATCAGAAATAAACAACATTTTTATCAGACAACATCAAAGAACTTACAGCTATCTTAATAATAATATTCAGGAATCGTCAAACTTAGGTAACATTTTTAATTATTTAAATCAGTAGCTGTTAACCTTAGGCAAACATTTTATAAACAAAATTAGCCGTTGTCAACCTTAATTAACATTTTTAATCAACAATCAGCGGTTGTCAACCTTAATCAACATTTTTAATAAACAATCAGCAGTTTTCAACCTTAATCAACATTTTTAATCAACAATCAGCGGTTGTCAACCTTAATCAACAATCAGCGGTTGTCAACCTTAATCAACATTTTTAATAAACAATCAGTGGTTGCCAACCTTAGGCATCATTTTTAATAAACAAAAACATAGATTATCAACCTTCGGCAACATAACAAACAAAATCAATTGTTATCAACCTTAAGCATCATTTCTAACTAACAAAATCAGGTGTTCTCAACCTTCTAAACAGTGAACACCTCGTCATCACAGTCAGTGTAGGTATTATAAGTGGAGCTAATTTTTAAAACTGCCTCATAATTTTTGTCATGTTTCTTACCGCTAATGTGCTCTATTATAAGATCTTCTCTACTTGCGACTTCCGTGTTGCATACTAGGCAGTTTAGGGTCATATCGTTGATCTGTTGAACAGAAAAAAATTATTTTATGTTAAGTTTTAACGACCATATCACACAAGTGATTTTTGCGCGTAGGCCTTGACGGAACGATATCGCTGCGATATTTCTGAGATCATAAGTGTGAACGTACGCCTGTACTTCGCAGCGATTCAGTTGCGACGTCATTGCGAAGCTGTTGCGACATCGCCGACGCTCAAAAATCGCAGTGACACACATACAAAAATTCCAAAAACGTTTTCTAATGTTTTCAGTTTACGGACACGACCGGTAATAAAAAGAAGGGTGTTATAAGATTGACGCCTATGTCAGTGTGTCTGTCTGTGATGTACCGATTCCGATGCAAATTTTTGCTCGTGTTCTTAGCTATGTTTTATGAAAATCGGTTCATCCGTTTTTAAGATGAAGTAGGTATTCGTTATTTTTATACAGGGTCCTTCTTAATATGCTGACACTTTTTTGACCAGACTATGAAAATGAAACTGAATAACTTTCTCTACGGAATCAACATCGAAATCG
Organism: Agonopterix subpropinquella; assembly: GCA_922987775.1. Lineage (NCBI taxonomy): Eukaryota > Metazoa > Arthropoda > Insecta > Lepidoptera > Depressariidae > Agonopterix > Agonopterix subpropinquella. Next base: position 4,496,254 of record OV277718.1, on the reverse strand, counting down.
CGAAAAAAAAAAAACAATTGTCCCATATGTTTGGCTCCGAGTAGGTTTGCAGTTTTGTATGGAAGTGATGATTTTTTTTCGCGATTTCGAGGTTGGTTGGTTGGTAAAAAAGTGTCAGCATATTCAGAAGGACCCTATATACTTCATTTTGTTTTCTTCGAGATCAAATGTATAATCGGAGTCTACATAATCTATCGATTTATCCAAGTCCTGTTTTATATTTTTGGAGTATCTACTTAGTATAATATAAGGAATAAATAGCCCAAATCATACTTAGAAACACCGAATTTGGGCACCTAACATTCCGGGAAATTATATTACAAATCAACCAATGCATCAAACTAGCCAAAATTAACTGAACTAATAAACTAACACTGAATACTTGCACACCTCGACGAGGTAGATTGTTGAAACCTAAATATTAAGATAAGAACTCTATGTACACAATCAAACAAGGAATAAATGATTATGATTATGATTGAAAATACAGGGTGTACAATAAAATGGGACAGCTACTCAAAGGGGTGCCCATCGGGGTGGTGGGGTGTAAGACCATCAAACTGAACAACTTTCTCTATGGGACCAATATCGAAATCGCGAAAAAGAAATCCGCTCTCCCATACAAAACTGCAAACATAACTCGACTGAAATGTATGGGACAGCAGATATTTTTTTCGCGATTTCGATATTGGTCCCATAGAGAAAGTTGTTCAGTTTGATGGTCTGAAGCACCCCTTTAAGTAGCTGTCCCATTTTATTGTACACCCTGTATATCCTGATTCCTGACTTCCGTTTGTATGGAGTGCGTCCGAATTGACAACATTAAATTTTTTAACCATCTGTTTTTAATGAAAAATATAAAAATAGCTTAAAAAAATAAGAGATACGTATTTTTCCGATTTAATTTTTGACCGATATTTCTATTTTTTATTTACTTTTGAATTTTCTGAAAAACGTAGGATTTATGGCTATAATACCTTGGCCGCAATAAAATTCAAAATAAAAACAGTCAAATACAATAGAAAAGCCAAGCAGGCAAAGCAATAAAATTTCATTCAACCTCTTTTTAATTTTTCAGTATTTTCAAATAACTCGAGAAATAATGGATAGAAAAATATAATAATTTTGATACTATCAGTTTAAAATAACAATGTGCATGACCTTGAAGGGCCGTTCAATAACTTCATTCGGTTGTAAAGGAATATAGACTCTATGTCAAGGAAATAATCATTTGAATGACTCGAGTGAAGTTCGTGTGATTGAGTGACGTCACATTTGCAGGCGAGGTCATGCACATTGTTATTTTAAACTGATAGTATAAGCTTTGAATCACGTAATCTCCAAATGTTTTTTTTTTATTTTGGTACCTTTCTTAAAATGAAATGTTGTCAATAAAAATACAATATACAGAGTGTACAATAAAATGGAACAGCTACTCAAAGGGGTGCTTCAGACCATCAAACTGAACAACTTTCTCTATGGGAATAGCGAAAAAGAAATCCACTCTCCCATATGATACAAAACTGCAAACATAACTCGACTGAAATGTATGGGACAGCAGATTTTTTTTTCGCGATTTCGATATTGGTCCCATAGAGAAAGTTGTTCAGTTTGATGGTCTGAAGCACCCCTTTAAGTAGCTGTCCCATTTTATTGTACACCCTGTAGAATGAGCAATACATAATATATTTATTTTATTTTCATTTATCAGCAATGCGACAACTCTTGTCTCAAAGTTCATACTGAACAACAGCAGGAGCAAGGCTCGTGCCATCGTCGGAGCCCTCACTGGGCACTACGCCACAGGCACGATGATGCACAAGATGAAACTCACCCTGGATCCCAGCTGCCGAGCGTGCGGAGAGGATGAGGAGACCATGGAGCACATTCTCTGTGACTGTGATGTCTTGGCGGCAAAACGCATGGGCCTCCTCGGTGATGGATATCCAAAACCAGGAGACCTTAGACTTCTTCCCCTCAATGGTATTGCCTCCTTCATTGACCATGTATTTGAAGGGTGAAGAAAGCAAAAAGTATTGGGGCTAACACAAAAGATCCCACTGGGTCGAAGTGTTGCTGGCTTGCCAGCCCCCACAACAAGATAAGATAAGAGCAATACATAGGACATACCTTTCGAATCAATGCAGATCCATATTGCTTCTCAAACGTCTTGTCCAATCCGGATACATGCCACTCGCTCACACAATGCATTTCTATCTCGCTCGTACCCAACTCCAATTGACACAATATACACTTATAACCATTTTTAATCTTAGTAACACCGTGCCACGATTCCCATGGAACTTTTAAAACGTTTTCATCGACTATTATAATTTTGAGTTTTCTCATTTTCGGCTCAGCCGTTTTAGTTATAAGAACGTTGAGACCGATTTTAATTTTAGTTTCTTTTTCGTTGACGAATATGTTTTCTTTTTGTGTTGATACGACTATTTGTTTGATGCCGCCTTTTATATCGTTTTTGCGTTGTTTTTTTATGTTTTTGATTGTGTTCTCGTTTTGTAGGTAGTGCGTGGGCCAGGTTAGGTGCGTTTTGACTTCCCTTTTTGTTATAATCACGTTGCAAACGCTGCAGTGATACATTAGGTAGATCTGGAAATAAAATAAAAAAATTAGAAACAAAAATAAACTGTGGCACAGGCCCGACACTCCTCGTACGTGTGAGTCCCCGCGTCGGTGACCTTGAGGCGGCGTGTGTATGCTATAGGGTTGAAACTTGCGGAAAACGAATAATGTGTAAGTTTACACTGGTGCAAGGAAATAATAAAAGATAAGTAGGTACTTAATTTTTATTTACATAAATTCAATTTGAATTATCCTAGTGCAATTGTGGGTATTGTGGCATACTTGGTAGAGAATTTTTAGTAATTAGGTAGTAAGTAGGTAATTGAAGTAAAATGTAGATAGGTAATTGAATTTGAATTTAATCTACACGTGCATTTTTAAAAATCAATCTACCTAGGTATTTAAGATACACGACTCATACAAATCTTACTACACACGGCGACACATCAAGCTACCCAAAACCAAAATAAGCTAACCGAGCGTAGGCATAGTAAGGTATAACGTCGCGCGGCCAGCTTATTTTGGTTTTGGGTAGCTTGATGTGTCGCCGTGTGTACCTACCTAGCTACCACTACCACCTAATATCGTCAATGGTTAGTAAGTAGCATTATCGATACTCCATCAAAATTAATAGATTTTGAATTGACGTTTAGAATAATAATGTAACTTACGTTTCTGGATCATCATTAGGTAATGAACAGAAACTCTTATCACTGTTATCTTTCTGATTGTTGCCACAACCGTAAACACAACAATAAATGGCACTTTTCATGATTCGTATTATTTGGCGTCGCACGCTTCGTTCGCCGTTCGCCGAGTCAAAGAAAATATTTATATCAACGGCCGAGTCGTGCCGTCACGCGAGCAAGAGCAGCCATGTCATTCGACCGTCAATGACATGACGTCCCACCCGCTCGCAACCCGCGCACCCCCCTGCGCTCGCCCGACCCGCACACATAGCCGCGAGCGCTTTTACGAGCACACATGCATGAGTGTCGCTTCTTTTCGCGTAGTGTATATTTTCTTTGACTGTGGTGTGGAGATCTAGTGGCAAGTAGCCTCCGTAAGGCACTGGTTCGATTCCCAACCAGATACTAATCTAAACTATTATAAAACTGTAACAGAAGTGTTTCTGTACATTGAAAATATTTACAAAAAAAAAGATTACGATATGGTTGTTAGGTGTCCCTGATTCCAAATCACCAATTTTTGGATTTTTTGTCTGTCTGTTTGTTTATGTTTGTTTGATCGAGCATCACGCAAAAACTACTGAACCGATTTTGATGAAACTTTTTTTGTTTGATAGATTATGATCTGACTTAAAATCTGGTATATAATTTATGCGGAAGAAGTCGCGGGTAATTATGTTAATAAATGAAAAACGGGCCAAGTGAGAGTCGGGGTATCGCACGGAGGGTTCCGTACAATATTAAAAAAAAAAAAAATCTCCCGGATCCTTAGTGCGAGCCTGACTCACTCTTGGCCGGTTTTTATTTTTTATTGTTATACTGTAGAGTTTGCTCTATAGTCACACCAAGTTTGACGCTTACCGTTTTTTTTACGAGACACCGAGAAGAAAAAACGTTGATAAAAACTAGTTTCTTATTAGATTAAATTTTTTACTTTTTGTATTTCTTTACGGTTCAAAGTTACAGCCATGGGTAGGAAAGACGGACGGACGGACAGCGTAAGCAGGCACGTATCCAGGTGGTGGAATAGTAGGTGGAATTAATCCCTCCCCCGAAATCCGAATTTTTGTACGGAAAACTGATTACAGCGCTTTAGTTTTCATAGTTTTTCAGTGAAACAAAAGTCTGGATACGTGCTTGAGCGTAAGCTTATGAATAGTCCCGTTTTCACTTTTCACCCTTTGAGTACGGAACACTAAAAAATATGTAGAATATAGTCTTACCTGTCTCAACAAGTGATTTTCATATTTCTCCAAAAACCTGTACTTCTCCATGTTCTCCAAATGGCTGCGACTGTCAACGTGCTTTTGTAAAACGACGAAATCCACCTGAACAGCGCAAACGAAGCAATACCTCGACCCATCTCCGATATGAACCAACGTATTGTATGAAGAATTCGTTATTTTTATATACGTATTCTTCAGTTTAAGATACACGTATTCCTCAAGATCAAATGTCGCATAATCGGAGTCTACGGAATCTGTCGATTTATCCAAATCTTGTTTTGTATTTTTGAGTGACTTTTTTGGAGTAACCACTTCAGTTTTGATTGTGACGTTTTCTTGTACATTAATGTTATATTGGTCAGATATTCTAGGTTTGTTAAGATCTTCCTTTAGATAATTTATATCTTCCCTTTGAGAATGGAGACTTTCCTTTCTAAAAACAATATTTTCATGTGCATTTTGATTGTTATAAGGAACATGGGAAGGTTTTAGTTCGAATATTATAGACGCTTTGGTAGGATCTTCCTTTGGAGAAAGGACACCTTCCTGTCTAATGACATATCCTTGCGTATTTTGAATATTATAAGGCATTTGAAAAGGTCGTGCGTCAGATATTCTAGCTTTGTTAGGATCTTCCTTTGGAGAATTGGTACCTTCCTTTCTAAAAACATTTGTTTGCGCATTCTGAATGTTATACGGTATTTGGACGTGGGATGGTCTCGCTTCAGATATTCTAGAAGCTTTGTTAGGATCTTCCATTGGAGAATTGGTACCTTCCTTTCTAAAAACATTTGTTTGCGCATTCTGAATGTTATAAGGTATTTGGACGTGGGAAGGTCTTGCGTCAGATATTCTAGAAGCTTTGTTAAGATCTTCCCTCAGAGAATTAACATTTCCAACTACATTGGTTTGTGTGTTTTGAATTTTAAAAGGTGATAATGGTGGGGGTGGATTTGTGTCGGTGCTCATCGCTTTTTTTAGTAAGGTCATATGTTGGGGCTCTTCAATATGTTTGTATATTTTGTGCACCGGGAGTGACATATTACATATGGCGCAGTGAAGTGAATCTCGGATCTAGAAGGACAGATATAATATATTTTAATTATCATCATCATCATAATCATCATCAGCCTGGTAAACCCCACTGCTAGGGTTTTAATTATACAGGTGAAATTGATATCATTAGCATCCTTTTAAACTAAGAGTCTACCCATCAAACTGAACAACTTTTACTATGGGAGCAAACCGATCGGAACAAAAAAAATCTGCTGTTGCATACATTTGAGTCGAGTAGGCATTACAGTTTAGTATGGGACAGCTGATTATTTTTTTTGCTGCGATCGGTTTGCTCCCATAGTAAAAGTTGTTCAGTTTGATGGGTAGACTCTTAGCTTAAAAGGATGCAAACTTTTTTTCTTTATTAATTACATGTAGAGGGTTTATTCAAAAAGGATGCCAATGATATCAATTTCACCCTGTACAGGCTGATGATTATCAATGAAGTAGCTAAATAAAGTTGTAAAGCACTTACCGCTCTAATGAGATGACAATTGAAAGGGTTGATAAATGGGGTCCTTTGCAGCATTTCTATATGCCGCATCTCATAAATATGACTCAAAACTAAATCTTCAGAACAAACGAATATGCAGATTCCACAGTAATAATCAGTTTGTCTCTTAGTAACTACATTATATGATAGAATTGGTATCGTCAATTTAGATCCAAAGGGATATATGACAGTGCTGTCAAAAATGCCGGCCATTTTGCTAAAGAATTGCCCATTTTGCGGCAAATTCGTTTTAAACATTGAAGCATTTGCATTTCTGTTTTCAACAATCATGTTTCTGTTGTCACTAATCACGTTTCTATTTTCAATAGTCGTGTTTCTATTTCCACTAATCATGTTTCTGTTGTCACTAATCACGTTTCTATTATCAACAATTGTGTTTCTATTATCACTAATCACGGTTTTGTTATCAATAGCCGTGTTTCTATTTTCAATAGTCGTGTTTCTATTTCCACTAAGCACGTTTCTGTTGTCAGTAATCACGTTTTTGTCATCAACGATTGTGTTTCTATTATCGCTAATCATGGTTTTATTATCAATAGTCGTGTTTCTATTCTCACTAATCACGTTTCTATTATCAATAGTCGTGTTTCTATTTACACTAAACATGTTTCTATTATCACTCGTATCAATAGTTTGGTTTTTATTAGCAATAGCCGCGTTTCTGTTATCAAGAGTCGTGTTTCTATTTTGACTAAACGTGTTTCTGATGTCACTAATCATGTTTCTGTTTTCGCTAATCACGTTTCTGTTTCCACTACTAGTATTTCCATTGTCATAATTGAGTTTTCTGTTAACGTTAGTAGTATTTATATTTTCCTTGCAACTTTCTTGGCTCTTCGATGGCGTTTTTTGAACTTTTTCAGTAATTATTTTGGTTTTTCTCGGATGGTTTGTTTCAACGTGGTCGATCATTTCGTGTATTAATTGGAGATTGTTGCAATGGCCACAGTGGTATAGCTTATCGTCTACCTGTAAAAACATAAACATCAAGTGGCGGGCGAGGCGTAGTGGAATCACATGAGTAAATCTTTATAAGTACACGCTACTATAGGTACTGTATACCTCACGTGCTCACGCACCTCTCACGTGGCGCCTTTGTCACAATATTAAAGATTTCTCAATAATGAAAACTCAAAATGAAAAAGTGCTAATCCAACTGCCTACAAAAGCTTAAAAGCTATTTTTATAGTTTACTTTTATAGGTTTTAAACATTCCAGCTGTAAGAATATCGAAATAAACGTAAAAGTGGTCGTTTATTTTAACCTTCGGTATGCGGGAACGCGGATCCGTGTGACGAAAACGATTGATTTCTATTGTCTGGTTTTTCCCGGCATACGAGGGGTTAAACGATTTTATTCATCTTGGCGCGCTCCATACAAACGAAGTCTGGTTATATTTTCAATACTAACCAATTAAACTCAATGAAATTTTTCAGAAACAAGCTCGAAACTAATCTACATGCTTGTATGTTGTCAGATTTTCATTAAAATATACAGTTTCAATGCTAGGATTAATTTGAGAGGGCTATCGGAGTCCAGTGACGCCCTCGTCACAATAATATAGATTTCTCAATAAAGAAAGCCTAAATAAAAAAAAAGTGCTCAACAGTTAAACTACAAAAGCCTTCAAGCTATTTACATAGAATACTTTTATAGGTTTTTTAAAGGTCTAAACTAAACATACAAATTTTGAAAAAATAAAAAAAACAGCCGCTTTTGTTTTTATTCGAAATTATCTAAAAGTGGAATGTTTAGAACCTATAAAAGTATTGTATAACCGTGGCTTGAAGGCTTTTGTAGTTTATCTGTCGAGCACTTTTTTAATTTAGGCTTTCTTTATTCTCTTCTTATCGTGTGGGCAGGGCCCTGGTGTCAAAGTAATAATAATATGGTGGCTTTATTGAGAAATATTTATTATTGTGACGAGGGCGCCACTGGACTCCGATAGCCCTTTACGATTTATATGAAAATCTTTTAAGCACTGTAACTTTAAGTCCACAAAGGATATGAATGTGATAATGTCTAAATCTTACCTGTCTAATAAAATATTCTTCATAAGCTTCGACAACCTTGCAAAGCTCTAATCTCTTCAAATGATCGTCCTTGGAGCAGTGCAGGGCCTTCAGTCTTATATGGTCAAACATCTTGCAGACCATACAGTAAAACCTGTTTAGTTCCGGACATATAACCATGTGCCACGAGTCGAATCTCACCCGAACACGTTTATTACCTGGGGGGAAATATAAAGCTTACATTTAAAAAATCTGAACATCAATCAAATATGTACACCATAAAGATATTATACCTTACGGAATAGAGTAAGTGACATGAGTTGTCAAATGTAACCGTTTTTGGACGTTTTTTGGAGTCCTCGGCAGGGTAAAAATTCGATTTCTGTGTATAATTCTCAATCTAACGTGAAATGGTGAATAATTTAATGAAACAGTGTTAGTATATTTCACAAAATTATCTACGATTTCACTTTAGGTTCACGATTATTCACAGAAACCGAATTTTTACCAGGACTCCAAATCCCCAAAAACGGTTCTATTGCGTCGCGTCACGTATCTCTTTCTATTATACAGGCATGCCGCTAGGTACATCTCGCTCTCTCAGCTGTCACTGTCTCTCTTACGTAGTATAATACCTTTATGATGTACACACACATCTGACGGCCCGGTAGCTCAGTCGGTAGTGAACCTGCCTGCTGTGCTGGTGGCGGGTTCGAATCCCGTAAGGGACAAATATGTAGTTGTATGATGAATATGAATATTTATACCCGAGTCGTGGATGCTTTTATCTACAGGGTGAAATTGATACACGATGATTGATTGAGGGTGAATGATTGGGTACAGTTTGATGGGTAGACTCTTAGTTTAAAAGGATGCCAATGATATCAATTTCACCCTGTATATATGTATTCTATATCGTTGTCTCGTCATCATAATACAAGTCCAGGCTAGATTCTGGTACTTTAAATGTGACTAGTTTGTCGGCACTTATCGGCACCCTAAAACTTCGAGTTCTGTGTATAATTGTGAATCTAACGTGAAATCGTAGGTAATTTAATGAAATAGTGTTAGTATATTTCACAAAATAATCTACGAATTCACTTTAGATTCACTAATTATTCACAGAGCACGAATATTTACCCAGTCGATTGTGCTGACAAGTTCCCAAAAACGGTTCTATTGCCTAGCGTCACGTATCTCTTTCTATTATACAGTGGCGCCGCTAGGTACATCTCGCTCTCTCAGCTGTCAGTTCCTCTATATGATACCTTTATGGTCTAGATAATTTGTGTTACATTGTCCAAGATATTTATTTATTATTATGAAAACCCCATTCAAATCGGTTCAGTCGTTTTCAAGTGATGCGCGAACAAACAAACAGATAAACAGACAAAAATTCTAAAAAAATGGTCTTAATGTATTCCGTTACCTACATATTCTGAACACCCCCAATTAATTTTTTTGCAAATATCTTCAATGTACATCATCGCCAAGTTTAGAATTTTATTATATGTATAGATTATTTATTTAACTATTCTTGTACAAACACATCAAGCTATACAAAACCAACGTAAGCTGGCCGCGCGTAGAGCGAGTAACGTATAACTTCGCGCGGCCAGCTATGTTGGTTTTGTATAGCTTGGTGTAAGTACCTATCACAGAACATTATAAGAGCGGTTAGAAGTGCAAAGTAGGCGTGGAACGTGTCGCCACAGGTTATGCAATCGCGGCGTGGTGCGAGCGAGAGGGCATGAGTAATTGTAGCAGAGTGAGCGGGAAGACAAGTGGCGACAGCCGTCTCCGAAGCAAAAGCGATACTTTGCATTCCTAACCCCTCTTATAACGTTGTGGGGAGGCCTTTGTCCAGCAGTGGGATGAAATGGGCTAGTAAAAAAAAAGGAAGATATGACCGTAAGTGTTCAAGGTGTGACGTTAACTTATAAATTTCTCCCTGTTGGGTATGGAACATTAATAAAATCGGTCAAGTGAGAGTCGGGCTACTCGCGCACCGAGGCCGAGGGTTCCGTACCACACCACTACAAAATATTAACGTAAAGAAATATTTTTTTACTCCGGGACCTTTATCGCGAGACCGACTCACACTTGGCCGGTTTTTATTATTTGTTGTTATACTGTAGTGTTTGCTCTATAATCACACTAAGTTTACCGCTTATATATATTACCGTTTTTACCATAGAGCGAGAACAAAGAACGTTGATAACAACTAGTTTCTTGTTGAGAACCCCCCTTAATTTTTAACTTTTTGACATTTTAATTATTTGTAAGCAAATCCGCCGTAACAACGCACATTCTGTGAAAATTTTCAACTATCTAGCTCTTTCGGTTCAAAAGTTACAGCCGTAAAGAGGTCGGACAACATAGGCTTAGTAATAGGGTCCCGTTTTTACCCTTTGGGTACGGAACCCTAAAAACGGTAATAATTTGATGATAATTCAAAAACTTACCTAAATCTACATTAATAAACTGCTGCGTATGAACTTTGGGGGTTTTCGCCATATTTGCATACGAAACTCCAGGTTGAGGCGGCTCAAAATCGTCTTCATAATTATCATAGTTATTTTGGAAATTTATAAACTTGTAGCTCATGTCTTTTGGAGTTTCCACTAGTTTTTTGTAGTTGGTGTCATTTTTGTCGTAGAGGTCGTTATCGAAGCAGAGGTCTGAAGCTTTATTGATAGCGAACAGGAAGTTTCCTTGGTGCATGTTCGAACCGAAGTGGTCCATTTTGTCTGAGACGTGGAATAGTTCGTTGCATACACCACAGTGGTAGTTTTGACGAATCTGTAATGGGAGATACATATTTTAATACGAGGCTTTTTGGCCCGCGACTTTGTCCCCCTTTTAGGGGTCGATTTACGAAAAATCCTTTCTTAGTGCACCCTACATTCTCTGTAGAATATACAGGGTGTAAGTGACAGCCTAGCAAATACTGAAACGGTGAACTTAGACCATCAAACTGAACAACTTTCGCTATGGAGCCTATCTCAGGAAATGCGAAGAAAAAGCCCCATACATTTTAGTCGGGTAGGTACAGCAGTTTTGTATGAGACAGCTGTTTTTTTCGCGTTTTCTAAGGTAGGCTCCATAGTGAAAGTTGTTCGGTTTGATGGTCTGAAGCACTCCCTTACGTTTTAGTATTTGTTAGGCTGTCACTTACACCCTATATATTCCAAATTTCAGGTTTCTATCTTCAGCGGTTTAGGCTGTGCGTTCACTGTCAGTCAGTCAATCACAGAACTCTTTTATAACTATACAGGGTGTACAATAAAATGGGACAGCTACTTAAAGGGGTGCTCCAGACCATCAAACTGAACAACTTTCTCTATGGGACCAATATCGAAATCGCGAAAAAAAATTCCGCTCTCCCATACAAAACTGCTAACAAAACTCGACTGAAATGTATGGGACAGCAGATTTTTTTTTCGCGATTTCGATATTGGTCCAATAGAGAAAGTTGTTCAGTTTGATGGTCTGAAGCACCTCTTTAAGTAGCTGTCCTATTTTAATTTACACCCTGTAGAATTTTATTATGTGAAAGTCGTAGGTTTATCAATTTAATAGTTAAGTATTTTTTATGATTTTTGGCTGGCTGTCTGTTAGTCAGTCAATCAGTCAGTCAGTCACGGAACTCTTTTATAAGTATAGATTTCGAAAATATTTCAGTCTTTTTCTTATCGTGTGGGCAGACCCCTGGTGTCAGAGTTTTTTCAGATCGTCTTACGGCCTCTGACGTGGTTTTTATGTAACAACTACTATACTACCACTAGAGATAGTAGCCGGGAGCAACGGCTTAACGTGCTATCCGAAGCACTGAATCATCTTTCTTTTCAGACAATCAGGTGATTCAGCCTTCCTAACCAACTGGGAAAAACGCACAGTGACATATCACTAGGTGTCTCCCATGGGAATCGAACCCAAGACCTCCGTGGCAAGAGCCCAATGCTCTTAACCATTAGACCATGGAGGGAGGACCATATTTAAGTAAAAAAGGATCAGGCTGACAGACAGATCGACAATAAAGCGATCCTATAAGAGCCGGCGAAGAACAGCGCAGAGCATTTTTCACTACCAAGTATTATCTGGGAAAGCAGGTCCGATAAGGGACCTTATTGTCTACGTGAGCGATATACACATTACGCCAAGGGATCTAATATGGATGTCGCTCACGTCGGCATAATAATGTCTGAAAAAAGTGACTAAAAAGTCACAAGCACCAAACGACAATAAGGTCCCTTTTCGGAGACATTATTTTAAATAGAGTGCTTATCTCATATAGGCGCTTAAGAATGTACAGTCAATAGCACGTCAAGCTTGACACTTTGGACTTTGTACCGTTCTTATTTAGTGCGACATAAGCGTTACAATCGAACTGCAAGTGTAAAGCTTGATGTGCTCTTGACTGAACTGACTATTCACTACTGAAAGTACTTTTCCCAGACAAAAACATGAAATGAAAATGTTTTGACATTATCTGCGAAAACAGACATTATTGTCGGTTGTTATCATTTTAACCAAAATGATAATCTCATACACAGAAGCAGAAATAAAATAAAAATAGTAATAAACCAAAGCAAAGATCGACAACAAGGTCCCTTTTCCCAGAAAACGCTATTAAATGCAGCACTAACCTTCCTTGTAATGCTCAGATCAAATCTCATCAAAGGGGGATGTTTATCCAAATTTCTTCTATGTACATCTGTAGCTATATGTTCACCACAAGTGTCTATTTCGCAGTACACATCACACACTACGCATCTAGTGCTCTTCGTGTCTATGAAAATGAGGGTATTCCACTGATGTTCTGTCAGGTACAGGGTTAAGTTTATGATGTAGCCGTGACGTACGTCTTGGAGGGTTACCGCTAGGGGTTGAGTGTCCTCTGAAAAAAAAGGGACAAAAAAGTCAAAAACATGACATTCCGAGAGATAAGTGTACTTTTTGCAACCATAAGCAGCAAGGCTGATTCAGTTTTTATGGAGGGTAGAGCTTCTCTGTGATGGGGATGGACTAGGTCTGCCTGCATAACTCCAGTCATATGATATTATTGTAGGATGCACAGTAGCTATATGAACAGTACAAAAACTGACATGGTTCATCAGTCGGTTTAGGAGATACAGCCGTTCAAAGGTCGGAACTTTGACAGGCTGTAACTCCAAACCGACTGACAGAACTTGAGTTTTTGTACTGTTCACAGAGCTACAGTGCATACTACAACAATATCATACGATCAGCCATGCAGCTAATCGTTAATTTTTTACAAACCTTTAATCATCAGTTACTCCTAAACCAACTGGAGTTATGCAGGCAGACCTGGTCCATCCCCATCACAGAGATACTCTACACCCCATAAACACTGAATCAGCCTTGCTGCTGATGGTTGCAAAAAGTACACTTATCTCTTATACCCCTTCAGTCAATACCCGTTTCGGTAAATGTGGGGTCCTTCTTAATATGCGGACAGTTTTTTAAGAGAATGATCAGACCATCAAACTGAAAAACTTTCTCTATGAGACCAACATTGAAGTCGCAAAAAAAAACCATTTGGCTCGAGTAGGTTTACAGTTTTGTATGGAACAGCTGATTTATTTTTGCGATTTCTATGTTGGTGCCATAGAAAAAGTTGTTCAGTTTGACGGTCTGATCATCCCCTTACAAAAGTGAAAGCAGATGGACCCCATATAATTTGTGCAGACGAAGACACGAGTGCATAACTGTTTTACGAAAACCCGTTCGTCGAAATCATGGTTCACAACTGTTTTGTTCAACGAAAGAACTGTTCAACGAAAGCACGGTTTGTCGTAAGTCGAAAGAAATAAAAATAAATATTACCTTCACAATCCGACTGCACTGATCCAGGTGGTGACTCGCAATACAGGTCATAATCCAGCTCCATCTCTGACATATTCACATCCTCAGCGAATATCTCAAACTCCACTAAACTATCATCCTTATTGAACTCCTCTATAAACTCTGAATCATTTACTTTGTATTTTACTGCCTCTTTGTATTCATTCGCAGTCTCTTTGTATTTATTTACAGTCACTTTGTATTCATATGCGGTCCCTTTGTATTCATTTGTAATCTCTTTGTATTTATCTGCAGTAACTTTGTAGTCATCTATAATCTCTTTGTTATTTATCGGTAGTATACATTTGTTAATATATACGGATGGAATATCTGCATTTTCTGTTTCCGAAGGAGTCACAATGGGCATTTCACTGTGAAAAGAAAGTTTGTGTTTATTTTCATCAGTAATATCCCAGCCCGGACACTGCATTCAAAAATTTGAAATTGACAAGATGACGTCAGCACATGCGAAACCAAAGAAATTTAACCTTAAGTCTTCTTCGTAGGTAACGAGTAACCAGTGCGAGGTAACCAGAGGGCGATAGAGGGGGTGAGGTAAAAAGTTGGTGGGAGGAAGGGAGTGTCCATACTGTATCTAGTAACAATACTCTTTCTTATACGTTACGCTTTTTCTTTGTTAAATTTTATTCTGTGTTTCGTGTTCATTCAGGGTCTTGCTCAAGATGTTTGCCGGCAAGTATACGTAGGTCATATAGTCAAAACTAAAATGGACATGGACAGGGCATAACTATTTTTGCCCGTAACCTTTAGCGCAAGACCAACTTACACTTGGCCAGTTTTTAGTATATTTGTTGTTATTCTGTAGAGTTTGCTCTATAATCACACTAAGTTTGACTCTTGTAAGTATTACCGTTTTTACGATAGTGCATGAAGAAAAAACATTGATAAAAACTAGTTTCTTGTTGAGAACCCCCCTTTTTAATTTTTAACTTTTTGACATTTTTATTATATGTTAACAAATCCGCCGTAATAACGCATAATCTGAGAAAATTTCAACTATCTAGCTATGACGGTTCAAAAGTTACAGCCCTAAATAGGTAGGACGGACGGACAACGTAGGCTTAGTAATAGGGTCCCGTTTTCACCCTTTGGGTACGGAACCCTAGAACTAAGTAGGTCATAGTGCAAAAAAGTAGTGGTTCAGCTCAGCCGTCGCCACCGGTCAGTCATATGCGGTGTATACCGGCCAGTACCGACTTACCTGTGTGCGGACTTTGCTAGTGCCCGTTCCCTGCGCGAGCATAGACCTGCGACCGCTGAGTGCAACCACTATACCGGTGACTTTTTTTACCGTTCCGAAACTTTCAATTCAAGCTTGGTTCAGACCATCAAACGGAACAACTTTTACAATACAGGGTGAAATTGATATCACTAGCATCCTTTTAAACTAAGAGTCTACCCATCAAACTGAACAACTTTTACTATGAGAGCTAACCGATCGGAGCACAATAGAAATCAGCTGTTGCGTTCATTCCAGTCGAGTAGGCATTAGACTAGACAACAGTACGACGACAGTACAAAGATATAAATCCATATCTCCGTAGTAATTTTGACATTTTCAACTGCTGAACTCGGCGAATGAGATTCAAAAATCGCACTCCAGATTCCAGGGGTGGTCCTTACCCCTGGAAGTTTAGGAACGGTAAACAAAATCATCCGGTATTTTTTACAGTGAAATATAATTTTTACATAAATTCAACAATCTTTAGAGCTAGCTTGAATAGAATACAAAAGCGTTGCATTGGATTTTGATGGCGTTCTGCAAGCTTATTATCAAAACCTAGTACCTACAAACATTTTTAACACACAATCGAATAAGATTATACTTATTTGGCGACAGAAAACAAATATGGAGAATTCATACCGGGTCGAACTTTTATAATAAAAATTTATTCGATAAATACTTACCGATAACAGCTGCCGATAATATGAAAACGCTCGATTTTCCTTGCTGCTTTATAAACAGAGGGAAGGTAGGTTTTGAACAAATATTAAATGTTGAAAATTGCAAAATAAGCAGTCAGTCAGCGAATTTTTAACGAATTCTGCAAATTCGCAAGTTTCATAAACAAACAAAAAGTGTGACCAGATTTAAATTAACGACCCTGCTAACTGGCTGGTTGGCAGAAAACTGCTAAAATCCTGCTAAATAATTTATATAAAATGCTAAAATTATGCTAACGAATAGAATCCCATTTTTAATGCAAACAGAAGATTAGGAATAGGAAAAATAATTAATTTTTTTCATTATCCGTGGCATGTGGGCATGCACGGAGCACATTCGAGGTTTCAGACTTTCAATGCTATATTCTACCTACCTGTATGCGACCCTAGAAAATACTAGTAGGTAACTAAGTAGGTACCTACTAAACTAAAGACTGAAGAAAAATAATAACGCATACCTATTTTATTTGAAAGTGGTCGATATTTGTTTGCGATTCTCAAGTAACTAACCAAGAGAAATTCAGAATCTTGCTGAATTTATGTTATGGTACTAATAAATCTTACTAAAACTACAATTTTTTCCGAATTTTAGCAGATCCTGCTCTAGAAACTGCTAATTTTTTAAATCCTGCTACAATAGCCCTAAATTGGGGACACAATCCTGCTAAAATAGCAGGATCCTGCTAAATTTGGTCACACTGCAAAAAAACAATGAAAAATGTGAAAAATTTGTTAAAAAAGTTCTGTCAACATGACCATGGACAAGGTTTATCTCAATGTACCATCTCCTTCTCTTTTTCGCATAGAAGAAGGAAAGAGATACAACAAATTGCTGTATTTTCTTTCTTTATCTGTATCTTGCGAGAGAGAATGAAAGAGAGATAGAATGCTAAACAGTAACGCAAGATCGTCCAGCTAATCTAGAATATCTTTGAATGGGAATTTTTTGGCGTTTCTTGAAAATTAACCCTTTCGCTGTCAACATCGAATTTATTTCGTAACATTGGGGCCCATTGACAGCAGTCCGTCTTGCAGTCCGACGACGCTAATATCGGATCGTGAATGTTGTCACAGTCCTGCAACACCGAGCAAAATGTATGAAACTGTGTCTGCAGAAGTGCGATTTTTGAAAATCATACGAGCGACTTGGCAGTAGAAAATGTCAAAATTTCTATGGAGATTTTGCATCTTTCTACTGCCAAGTCGCTCGTATGATTTTCAAAAATCGCACTTCAGGCCCCTTTAGAAAATTTGCTAGGTATGGAATACGGAGACGATAAAAATAGGGATGCAACGATTCGGCCATTACGATTACGATTACGATTACGATATTAATCGTTATTTATTACGATAACCGATGCATTACGATTATTTAAACAAATTTAGTTGAGATTTTCCTCAGAATGAGTTCTCTTAGTGTTTCTTTGCATTCTAATGAAAGTTAAATCATGAAAAGACAAACTTCAAAAGAATTCCAAAATTTTTGAACTGTTTCTACTAATTTGAGATCGATGTCAAAGGCTTACTTAGTCAGGATTCTGATTTTTGGATGCGTAGAGGCCAATTTGCTTTGAAAAACACAAGATGGAACATGGTTCTGTATAATCTCGTTAATCAAGCGATATCTCGTCTCATTTACGTGGGAGATTAATCTTTTAAAATGTGGATGGGATATAGCGAGAACGGGAATGCATTCCTTACTCGAAAATCAAATCAAAGGAATCAGTAGAATTAAAAAAAAATTAGAGTCAAATCCGACAAAAAAAGTTCAAGCTGCTTCTGGATGAACTGTTACCTATTATATCTCACATTATAAATCACTCTTTGGTTACCAGTTCATTCCCATCAGCTTGGAAAAGAGCTCATGTGCTTCCTCTTCCTAAGACGTCAAACCCATCTTCTCTTTCACAGTTTCGACCAATTTCTATTCTTCCCTTACTGTCTAAAGTTTTAGAACATATCGTACATAAGCAACTTTTCAATTATCTTTCCCGTCATAGCCTGCTGAGTCCTTTCCAATCTGGCTTTCGTCCTGGCCACAGTACAGTGACTGCTCTCATCAAAGTTACCGATGACATTCGATGGGCCATCGACCAAAAGCAACTCACTGTCTTAGCTTTACTCGACTTCAGCAGTGCGTTTAATTCTGTGGATTTTGACATTCTTCTTGGAATAATGTCGTCTCTTAATGTACAATCAGCTGGTTTGACTCTTACCTCAGGGGTCGTTCGCAGTGTGTCCGCTCGGAAGAGACATCCTCTGACTGGTGTGATCTCGCTGCGGGTGTACCTCAAGGTGGCGTACTCTCTCCTCTTCTTTTTTCTATCTTTATCAATGCTATCACTCGAATTATATCTTCTCACAATCATCTATACGCAGACGACTTGCAGCTTTATCGCTCACTATCATCTATACGCAGACGACTTGCAGCTTTATCGGCATTTTAAGAATGATGACTGTACTGAAGCCATTGCCGTTTTAAACAACGATCTCAGTAACATCAGCAAATGGGCAAAATCATATGGTCTCCTGGTAAATCCTCTGAAATCTCAAGTTATTATTATTGGAAGTAGGTACATGTATAATTCACTTGATCATGATAATCTGCCAAGCGTTGTTTATGACGACGTGATAATACCCTTTGCAAAGAGTGTTAAAAATCTGGGTGTAATTTTTGACTGCAACTTGTCATGGTCTAGCCATATAAACGAAGTAAGTAGAAAGGTCCATTACTCGTTCCACTCTCTTAAGCTCCTCCATAGGTTTCTACCGTTGGAAACTAAAGTTACCTTGGCACAGTCGCTTCTTCTTCCTCTTCTTGATTACGCAGACACCTGTTATCTTGACGTCACTGAGGAACTGCTAAACAAGCTAGAACGCCTACAAAATTTGTGCATTAGGTTTATATTTGGATTACGAAAATTTGACCACGTATCAGAGTTTAGAATAAAATTAAAGTGGCTCCCTATACGTCGAAGGCGAGATGCACATATTGTGTCTAGTTTGTACAATATTTTAAATAATCCGTGCTCCCCTTCATATATTCGTGAACGGTTTAACTACCTTGTACCACGCGGTAAGCCTTGCAGATCAATCACATCGCTGCTTCTAGCGTGTCCCTTGCACACTTCTAGTCTGTATGGGAATTCTTTCACAGTTCATGCGGCCAGATTGTGGAATTCATTGCCGCATAATATCTGTGCTAGACTGCTAGTCCTTCGTTGGACATCTTTAAGAGGAGGGTTAAGGAGCATTACCTATCTAAATAAAGTCGTAGTAGTTATATGTATGTATGTATATAATATATGTCATATTTATTATATTTAATATTATTATTTATGTAGGTATATTCATGTATATTTATTTGTTTGAATAGGTGTATCGTATATTATATTGTTTCTTATTATATAGGATTCATTTTACTATCTCTCATAAGTAATTAAGTAAGTATATTTTAATTTGTGTGCACACTGATTTTTACCCAAATATATTAGTTTTCCTCTCACTCAACGGTTTGCTGGAAGAAAACTCTTTTAGAGTTAAGCTCGCCTTTGTAATCACGACTTATTGTAATTTTTTTTCATAACTATGTTTTTGTGTACAATAAAGAATCTATGAATCTATGAAAAAAAAGTCAGATTTAGCTCGTAATGAGCTAAAATGATCCGATTTTTTAAAAGCTGTTTTTCGGGTCTGGAATCTAGTATTCAGGTCGGGTATTTGTCAACATGTGCAATCCGATTGAAGTTTTCAATTCGATTTAATAATCGTACGATTCTTACTACGGTGCATTGCATCGTTATTAATCGTGATTATTACGATTACAGATGCAAAACGATGCACCGCTTCGTAATCGTTGCATCCCTAGATAAAAACAAACCCACTCCTCCTATGAAATAACTATTTAAAAAAAATGCATTTCGAGTCAAATCAAATTTTGCCTACGTGTGATTGGGAGAGATTCGGCTCGACCGACCCCCTCCCCCCTTAAACACCTCACGTACCTAATTAATGGACACTCCCATTATCAAAACAAACTTAAATATTCTTAATTTGCGCACCAATAACAAACAACAACAAAAAATAAGATGAACTAAAGTGTACTAATTACGGGCTTATCGCTAATTAAATAAAAGCGATTTCTTCCATGCAAAACCACATGTGATACAACTAGGACCATGGATGGGTCATGGTCATGTTATCATTATCATACAATCATACTATTCTAAAATAATAAAATTAAATGATCTTAATGAAGACTGCCGGTGACGCTTTGCGGAGAGTCCGGGTTCGAATCCCCACAATGACATGCCATGTACCAATGAGTTTTTTCTAACTTATGTAATACCGACTGCTCTCAAACGGTGAAAGAAAACATCGTGAGGAAACCTGCATACGCTGAAGAAGAAATTTTGATGCGTATGTGGTGTCTACCATTCCCCCTTGGAGTGGGGACACGTGGTGGACTAACGAGCCCATACTCCACAGATTACTTATAAACTGATATGTAGCCTAAACACCTCGTGTATGGGTCGGTGCCCTGAAGTGGGCTGTGGGACGTAAAGGCTGATGATTATAAAGTTATAGCAATGCTGCAGAGCACCACAAAAGATGGTCATGACTTTCATGACATTCTGTGTTTATTTGTTTTTTTACTAGTTACGATTAAACGAGTTCCAATGCTGTTTGAAGAGATAATTATTTGTGTACATGGAAACAAAATAGCTCATTCATTGTTTGTTTAGTTATTTATCTTATCAATACCCTCAGTTGCCGGAAACGAATAAACGAAACGTTGTTACTGTGCTAGTAAAAGTGGACCAGAGATAAAATAATAATTTGTTTAGCGATAGCATGCAAGCCACGCACGACAAAACGAGAAAACAATAAACGTCATAGTCTCTTTTGTCACACGTAATGATTTTTGATCACGATTCAAAAATAGCGCTTGTGTAAAGCGCTATTTTCGAATCGTGATCAAAAATCGTAGTCGAATGATGCATAAATTAATCTCCATAGTAATTTTGTCTTTTTCTACTGCTGATTTGAACGTGTGATGTTGAAAAATCTCAATCCGTACAGAAGTATCACACTTCCAAAATCATGATCGTATGATGAATAATCTCCATGGTAATTTTGAAATTTTTGAATGCTGATATTATATTATAACACTTTATTGTACACACGGACATAATAATACATAAAGTTGAGAAACAAAGGGCGAGCTTAATGCTTGATTTGAATGTGTGACTAAAAAAAACTTTCATGCGGCCGTAGTATGGCTCCGAGATATAGCGCGATAGCGCTTTCGCTATCTTTCTCTTTCCGCTACGGCCTCAGCCTAGCAAGTACGCCAACCCGCGATAGCCGTGATACGGATATACCACATATTTTATCTCGCTCGTTTGTTCGCGAAAAAACGAGATAAAGACGTGATATAGCCGTATCACGGCTATCGCGGGTTAGCGTACTAGCCATGCAGGTCGTGTAAAGGCTTAGGAGTGCCGACCTTGAATGCGCAGAAATAAATTTCGGGTCAGTTTAAATTAGCAAAGACAAGGGCACGCCTAAATTTTTCTCTTTTTCTCGGCGGTTTAGTTTAGGTCCACTGCTGTATCGGCTGCATGTCAGCGCGATATAAAGCTGTCGCGCCTTAGCTCTCCCCTGACCCTCTTTCGATCATGGAACTGCTTAACGGAATTATCAGCACTTGCGGCATGGCGACGCGATATGGCGCTCTTTCTTTTTGCGCGCGAACGAACGAGATAGCAGGCGCGATAAAACGCTTATCGAGGCACCATGCCGTGGGCGCAGGACTAGGCTTGACTATAAACTTGGCTATATTACATCGCACCATTAAGTAATTACGAGCTAGAGTGAACAACGCGCTGAGAGTGTACACAACGCTGTCACATTCAATTGTGGCGATATCGCCACACTTAGTAAATCAGTATCACTATGTCTTTCATCCACGAGCACTCGTCCTACTCTCACGTGGCGCATGACGTTGGTGTGGACGCATGTTAGGTTTCTTGCGACCACAGCGCACGAGCCGAGAAAGCGCAGCGAGCGTGCCGCGGCAACGGTCGGCGAGTGCCAGAACCGAATCGCTGTTTACCTAGTCGACTCGAATATATTGCACCCCATTAAAAAAGGGGTTTACCCTCCCCCCCCCCCCTCTGGGGTAGGAAGGGGGGTTGCCTCTCTCCACCCCCTCAAATTCGTGCAGCAGGATACAAAAAATTGCACATTTTTCTAATTATAACCGCAAACTTCAAACATAAAGAAAGGGGTTAGGGGGGGGGGGGGTTTCCGCACTTCCCCCTTTAGGGGAAGAATGGGAGGTACCCCCATCTCCCCTCCCCTCATATTCGTGCCGCAGGATACTAAGTTTATACTATAATTTAGCCTAGGACACTTTTTTTGAGAATTTTGTATTAGACCCGATGTCCATTAAATTAAATTAAAAAGTATTTAAGTAAGCATGTTTGTAAGTCAATGGTTGAAGACCCATTATTAATGGGGTCTTGCTTGTTGGGTCTGAAACGGGTTAAATAATGGGCCATAAGTCATATAAAGGGTTAACAGATACTAAAAAACTATAAAATTAACCGAAATAAAAGAGACTTTCATTAGGTACCTTTTTGTGTCGTAATTAAGCGAAAAATTCTTCGTCTATGGTCTAAATCAAAACAAAACTTGCACACAGAAAACAAAACAGTAGTGCGATTTTTGAAAATCATACGAGCGACTTGGCAGCAGAAAATGTCAAAATTACTATGGAGATTATGCATCTTTCTACTGCCAAGTCGCTCGTATGATTTTCAAAAATCGCACTTCAGTGTTTAAAAACTTACGCGTCTTCGGCTGGAAGTTCATCCTCCTTCGACATCTCTGCTTTTAAAAAAGCGCAATGCATAAAAAATAACACGAGTACTGTTGCACCGAATGCTAAGAATCCTTTAATAAACACACTTATTACAAGCAGAATCATTTCAAATGAATGTTTATTGACAAATAACATTAAATTTGTATAAGTACGTTAGTAGAAATCCCCGAACAGAAATTCAAATATTTTATTTTTTTCCACAATTACAATTAAAAGCAAGAAGAACGAAGCCCATACAGCCGTCGTCTTTATTTTAGTAGGTAGGTAATAGTTGCAAATAGAAGAAAAAAAATACCGTGTGCGTTAAGTTGGCGGTGCTATGCTGGGTGCAGGCGACCGCGGACAAAATGTCCCTCGTCTTCGCAGCACCTTTATGCAACATGCGGACGATAAGCCGCAAACAGCGATCTCACAACTTGGTCAAAGTATACAGGGTTACTTCGGAGACAGTGCGCATTTTTCTTCCATGCAATCAAGAGTGCGATTTTTGAACACGTTCATCCGAGTAGTTCGTATCGTTATCGTTCGTGATCTGTATCGTTAAAAGAACAAACACATTAAAGGGAAAAAACATTTTTTTATGTTTGTTATTTTTTTCAATTTTATCCAACCGAAAATTAATGTAGCGTTGCTACACTACACTCGTGAGTCAAAAAGGTAGGCAGGTGCGAGAGTAGAGCGGGGGCGAATGGCGCCGGCGTACGCGCCCCGTGGCCTCTCTCGAGGGTGAATCACAGAAGAGCGATTTTTGAAAATCATACGAGCGAATTGGCAGTAGAAAGATGCATAATCTCGATAGTAATTTTGACATTTTCTACTGCCAAGTCGCTCGTATGATTTTCAAAAATCGCACTTCAGATCGCAACGCAACCCATCCGTAGAGTGCGCACGCTTCTTGTTTACGCTAGACATTTAATATTTTTGTATGAAACATTGTAAAACAAAAAAATACGGGTCTTTTTATTTTGAATGAACTTCATATACGCAAAATTTGCGCACTGTCTCAGAGGTAACCTTGTATTATGTCTAAAATTTTACGCATCGGAGTAGACTACAGGAATTTTCCTAAAGCCATTAAAAAAAGAAAAAGTAGTTCCAAATGGCTCGGTAGATGGCGTTGAGCGTTGACGTTAGATCTTAGATTAAAAACTTTTCGCTTACGTTGAATGGATGATAAAATGCCTTGCCTATACTTTGTAGATAAGATAGCTTATTTTTATTTTGCGTAGCTTGATTTGTCGACTGGCAGCCTTATCACAGATTGTACTATATGAAATTGATATCATTAGCATCCTTTTAAACTAAGAGTCTACCCATCAAACTGAACAACTTTCACTATGGGAGCAAACCGATCGGAGCAAAAATAAAATCTGCTGTTGCATACATTTGAGTCGAGTAGGCATTGCAGTTTAGTATGGAACAACTGATTATTTTTTTGCTCCGTAACTGTAACAGCGGGGCTAGTACGCCAACCCGCGATAGCGTGATATTTGTTTTCTTAAAAAATATTTGCAGTAGGAGTCACGATCATAGTGATAACTTGCCGGTCTTAAAATCAAAGGTCATGCCGATTATTTTATGTTATGGATAGCCAGTGTTGCCACTGTATTTTAAGGCTAAATCTAGCAATTTTATAAGTAGCTCTACTCTCTTTTTAACCACCGACGCATAAAGAGGGGTAGGTAGGTAGATAGAGGGGTGAGTAGGATGTCGGTCTGTCTGTTTGTTTGTCAGTCGGTCGGTCTGTCTGTGGCATCGTAGCTCCCAAACGGGTGGACCGATTTTGATGCGGTTTTTTAAAAAGCTAATTTTTCCGAGAGTGTTCTTAGCTTTGTTTCATGAAAAGCGGTTCAGCAGTTTTCATGTAACTTCAAAAATTATGAAATAGTATTAAATTAGAAATTTAAAAAACCCTAACGTCAAAAAACAAAAATGCAAGGTAAAAAATAATTCGGTCACCTATTATTTTGTCAAGCAAATGTATATGTTTTATACTGTAATAGTTTTACAAGATATTTAAATTTTTAACCATAGCTAAATAATTACTGTGTCTAAATAGTTACTGTGTAACTATTTAACTTATAGATAAATAGTTACTGTTCATATTCTAGCGAATTAAATAATATTTACAAGGCCGAAGTCAAAACATAAGTAGTAACAAAAAGTACATAAAAAAATGATAAAAGTACATTTTAAATTAATTTTAAAACTTTATTAAATTGTTTTTTTATTTACTTACATTTGATAATAATTTTTATGAGAATGTTCAGAAAAAACCTTTCATTTGCTTTATTTCCAAGAAATTTCAAATTCTCCCGATTTTTAATCGCACTTCTACCAAATTTTAATTATGTTTCG
The DNA here is from genome assembly GCA_922987775.1 of Agonopterix subpropinquella. Lineage (NCBI taxonomy): Eukaryota > Metazoa > Arthropoda > Insecta > Lepidoptera > Depressariidae > Agonopterix > Agonopterix subpropinquella. The sequence goes on along the minus strand of OV277718.1, from coordinate 4,471,094 downwards.
GGAACACCGGGGTTTTCCCAAAACTGGTGACAATAGGTAGTTAAACAAACATTAGAATTCAGTTGTTTCCTTCCCCTTCTACAGAACAGAACGAATTGTGTTTTTATTGTATCTATTATAGTTACCTAGTTATTCAACACGTAACATTGCAGTCGCACGCAATCAAATATTCTTCATCATTCCTTTTTTTTTCTCTCTTTTTTTTTAATCGTGTGTTTTTTTTCTTATATTCCTTCTATCTATCTCATAATGACTTTAAGGGAAGACGTGGAACTGAGACATTTAAGTACTGGCACACTCCACAGTGTTGCTATTGTTTTAGAAATCAACGACGACTGGAAGAAAGTTATGTCTTTCATTCCAATAAACCCCCAAAGTGAAGATTTTACAGCAAAGTACAGCCAAGATCAAATCAAGTAAGTACCTGCAGTGCGATTTTTGAATCTCATTCGCTGAGTTCAGCAGTTGAAAATGTCAAAATTACTATGGAGATATGCATCTTTCTACTGCTGGAGTGCTAGCATGATTACTCGCTTGACGCGCGCCTGCGGGTTTGAAAACCATACCCGCGCCTGTCATTTATCCCGCGATGCTGAGCATGATTTGACAGCGCGGCGCAGCCACTCTACCTAGAGATAGCAAAGTCGCGGCGCGGGTTTGTTGGGTTACAATACGGTTAAAACTATCATTTTTATATATTGAAACACCGAATCGGTAATTAGAGCCCGCGCACAATTGGCCTGTCGCGACCATAAAGCGCTCTCACTAATATTATTTACGCTATGACCGAACGGTGATCATGCTCGCATTTGTAGACTAGAGTCTACGAATGACAGTTGAGCGCTCGCGTAATCGTAAGTCGCGGCCATTATGTTAGCTACTGTAGAGACAGAGGCGAAGGCGCGCTGAAATTGACATATGGTATAGAGAGACTCGAAGTCGCGGGGTATCATGCTAGCACTGCTGATTTGACTTTCAAAAATCATACTTCAGGAGTGCGATTTTTGAAAGTCAAATTAGCAGTAGAAAGATACGTATCTCCATAGTAATTTTGACATTTCCAACTGCTGAACTCAGCGAATGAGATTCAAAAATTTTGCAAACGCCCCGGGCGGCACTTTACTATCAAATTCGCGAAAAATATAGATTGATTGAGCTCTGTCTATAACCAATGACTTGACGACCCGGTTGGTGTAATGGTTACCACGCCGGACTGCCAAACCAGGGTCCTGGGTTCGAATCCCGGTTCGGTCATGGATGTTTACATGTTTGTGCCGTTGTTGTATGGTTTCCATAATAAACAGCCTATTAATAGTGCTTTCTTGGGATCATTACAATGTATGTGCCTGTGAGCGTTATTTATTATTATTATTATTGTATCTCATGTTGGTATTTCTCGGGCCGAAGCCCGGACCTTTGGAAGGCTTGCGTGGGGACACAGGTCCAACACGTAGAGGCCCCTTTGAGACACTTTTATCTAAATGTGATGGGATGCACCAACCGTGGTCTATCTCTGAATGCATTATGCAAATGCACCAGAAGACATATCACGTTCGGTGCAGAGACTATTGTAGGAAGGACAAAATAAAACTACTCGGGTTATGGGGGTGAACTTGGTGGGCCGGGAAATCTGGGTTATTGCGGAGAGACTCGGGACGCCTGCCGTAACAAATGTCTCTAAGTTTGTCAAAAATGGCAGACGGTGACTTGCCAACTCATTTGATGGGCCCCCCGAAATGGCCGCTCGCAAGGAGCGACAAGGCGGCAACATCTAGTGAGCGGCTAAGGTTGTAGAGAGGTGAGTCTGCGGGCGCCAGTTTCCGGTGCTAAGCGCACCAGTCAGCAGGCCCCCGGCGTTATGACATTTTACACTTCCAACCTGGAGCATAGGTTCCGCTCTTGCGACTCCACTCCTGGCCGACCGGTTAAGGCAAGACAGGAGGTGAGGGCCAAATCAATCCGGGCCCTCTGGAGAATCGGGTCCGTGGTGTCGCCAATCACCAACAGCTCGCCACAAGCTGCCCTGCGGGCTTATTATTATTATTATTATTAATTCGTAGAGCAGAGAAAAGTGGAGCTCGCTTCGCTCGCTCTAAGTTTCTGTTTTAACGACTGTGCCTACACATAATCTTGACTATTATAAAACTGTAAATTTGAAAAAAGAATTTAGTTTGTTTGTTTGTTTGTTTATTTGGGTGTTTGTTTGTTCGAGTATCACGCAAAAACTACGGAACCGATTTTGATGAAACTTTTTTGTTTGGTAGCGTAACATCTGACTTAAAATCTGGTATATAATTTATGCGGACGAAGTCGCGGGTAAAAGCTCGTCCTAAATAAAAGAGTTCTGACCACAGCTAAGACTTGGTGCTAAAAATTTCGAACTTGCTTCGCTCGATCCATAGCTTTTACTTCGGTTACTTTGCACATGTTTTGTACATAAAAGGCTCTGGCTCTTACCGATTCGTATTGAGGAGAAAAGTTGAGCTCGCTTCGCTTGCTCGAAGTTTCTATTTTTGCATGGATAAACCAAAAGATGTCTGACCACAACCATAAATGTGCAAAAAAATTTCGAGCTCGCTTCGCTCCCTGCGTTATTTTTTGTGTAGGTAAGATAATATTGTTTTTGCCTGTCTTTGTTAATTTATGTTTTCATTCTTTTAAGTACTTACCTATAAGTTACAAGGCAAATACTACATCATCATCATCTCAGCCGATGGACGTCCACTGCTGGACATAGGCCTCCTCCAAGGATCGCCATAACGACCGGTCCTGCGCTGCCGTCATCCAACGTTTTCCCGCCGCCTTCACCAGGCCCCTCACACGGTGGACCGACGACCTGGTGAAGGCGGCGGGAAATAGGTACATAAAAGCAATAAAAAATAGAATTGAATTTAATTGATATTTTTTTAGGCAAATAGAAGACCATGCCAGAGCAACCAATAAAAAATGTGCAGAAGTTTTGTTCGAAGAATGGGGTTCTTCAGGCCGAATAAGACCAACTCTGAAAACCTTGCAGACTGTTGTTCAGAACGCTGGGATTTTAAGAGCAGCAGATGATATCGCGAAGTTGCTAGGAGGTAATTTTTTTTACACACTTTACACACTTTTTGTCATGTAACTTTGTCCCTAACACGGATAGATAAGCTACTATTTTACCTAACACGTATCTCGATCGCGTCCAGTGCACGTTCGGGGAACAGAATTGCGATTTTTGAATCAGTTGCAAATGTCAAAATTACAGTGGAGATATGCATCTTTCTACTGCTGATTTGACTTTCAAAAATCATACTTCAGGAGTGAAATTTTTTAAAGTCAAATCAGCAGCCGTATCACGGCTATCGCGGGTTGGCGTACTAGCTAGGCAGGGGTCTAAAAATGCATAACCGGTCAAAACCTGCCTGATTTTTGCAGTCAAAGGTGGTTTTGACCGCTTATGAGTTTTGACTGTAACATAATACACCATGATATTATACTATTTATCGAGGCACTTAACAGGATATGATGTCTTCTTTATTGCAGAAGGTCCAGCAAAGCGGCCCACCACTGGACCAGGGGCACCCATCCCTTTAGACATTACAGCAATAATAAAGAAAGACATGGAAAAAAAAGATCATTTTATTACAAATAGCTTCCTAGCTAGCCGTCCAATGGAATCTGAAGGCTTATCTAAATGCTCTTTTTCATGTGAAGACTTGCCTAATATATCTGTATTTAAAAAATTGGGAGATAAGACATCAACTAAAATGAAATCTGAAAACGATTTAAGCGAATACTCTGAACAACTGGAAAAAAATTACGATTCAAGGTTTAAACCTGACATTCTTAACATATTGAGTGACTCGACTGATTCTAAAGAAGCTATAAGCCAAGTAACATTTCCTAAAATTGAAATCAACCCTGAAATTCTTAATAACTCAGAACTTGAATTATTTCCATATCAAGAATTGGAAAGGATTACTGACAACTTTGCTGAAAACAAAGTGGGTCGAACAAATAGCAAGTCTGGAAGAATCGGCAGTGGAGGATTTGGCAATGTTTACTTAGGATATCATCACAAGTATGGCCATGTTGCTGTTAAAAAGCCAAATAGAAATCGTGACTACAAACCGATACCAGAAATTTTTAATAAGATTTTCAATTCAGAAATTCTATTTCTGTCGCTTTTCAAACATACGAATATAGTTCACATAATAGGTTACTCAATCGATGGATCATCACCGTGCATTGTTTGCGAGTATATAGAAGGTGGCACTTTAGAGAAGAAATTGGAAGAAAAGATATTGAATGAAAAAGAAAGAATAAACATAATGATTGGAGTAGCGGAAGCCCTCAAATTTTTACATTCGGATAAAACAGCAAATATAACTAGATCTATACTCGCAGAAACTGGCTCAAAAACTCGACAGAATTTTGTCCATGGAGATCTCAAGACTGCTAACATTTTGCTCACTAAGGACTATGTTCCTAAGGTAATATATCTTCTTACTCATTGTACATAATTGTACACACGGCGACAGGTCAGAAGTGCGATTTTTGAAAATCATACGAGCGACTTGGCAGTAGAATGATGAATAATCTCCATAGTAATTTTGGCATTTTCTAGTGCCAAGTCACTCGTATGATTTTCAAAAATCGCACTTCAGGTTACCCTGTTTGGACTTTGAACTATTAGAAGTTGAACGCTGCGAATCGTGCGAAAGGGTGCGGTATGTTGTTGTTGTTTCGTCTCACAGCCGCTGCGCCCGCGCCGGCAGCCGTGTCTATGCAAGCTCTCTACCGCACTATTTTGTGTTTTGTACGTTGTGTAGTTATGGGTATAAAGGGTGCGTAACCTGATGTGTCGCCGTGTGTACTACTTATAGATCGGGTACCGGTGACGAGGTCGTATACCCATCGAGCTTATCCATAATTCAGTTTTCATGCAATAGTTTACTATTAGAAGATGCGAAAAAACTTGGTTGGCCGACCCCTATCCTGGTGGGTTTTGTGTAGGAGGGTGACTAGTAACCTCTCTGAGACGAGACTACTTACCCATCGAGCTCATGAACCAAATTATGCTTAATCCGATTGGTCTTAGTTAGTGTTACGAAGTACACTCGGTCGTCCGCCGGATATCCTGGCAGGTGGTGCTGGCCAACCAAAACTGGTGGTCAAATTCTGGAGTAGGTACTTCTCACCCATCGAGCTCATGGATGAAATGTATTTTATTATTATTAGATTTGTCTATTCACTGAAGGGTTAAGTATCGTACCAAACTGCGGAGTACCAACATCAGGCCCGCAGCAGTTACGAAAATGTCCTTGGGGCCTGGTGTACTCCAAGTTTAGTATGAAAGTTTCCCTACTGCGACCTACGCGTCAGTCACCTCAAAACTTAGGCCTAAATTGGCCAAGAGCAGGCCGGTTCATTTAAATTATATGATATCAAAACCCATTCCAACCACAGACGGCTTCCTGCGTCGACCTTTTTCTAGAATTCAGGGCGTTACCATTTGCATCTAACAGATTTGTCTGAGCAACTGACCAGCTTAGAACCATGTCTCATGCACTAGTCATAGCCGTACACAAAAAAAAATACGCAAATCGATGTACAGGATACTTACCCGTTTGATACACGTTTTAAAAATAAGTGGCTGATAGATATAATGGTCTCAGACAAAAGGATTACGTTTTTTTTAATTCCATAAAAAATATGATTGCGTCATAAGCTAAGGGAAATATTGTTAAGAACTGCCGGTCAAAATTATTTTTTTAAACCTGTGTCACGGATTCCTGTGTACCAAACAGTTATTCTGTAATCTGAATGAACCTACAATTTTTTTATCGATTTTGGCGTTGTACATCCAACGTCCTACCTACTCTTAGATATGCCGTGACCTTACGACCTTTTTGTACTTAAACTTATCTCTGTTAGGTACCTACGGTTTTGTTGTTTTCGTCTTCACTAAATGATTACCAAGCCATGCTAAAATGATTTCTTTCGTTGTTCCAGTTATGTGACTTTGCTGCAGGAAAACAATATGATGTGACCAGTTCTACCTTACATCTAATGGTTACTCGCTCTTACCTAGCTCCAGAGCAACTTATAGGCACTATAACACAAGAAACCGATATCTACCATTACGGTAGAATCCTGCTTGAACTGTTGACTGGTTTAAAATCAATAGTATATACAAAATCAGGGAGTGAAAATTTGAAAGAATATCTTGAGGAGAACTGTCCGAACAACGAAATTAACAATTGTCTTGATCGAGCTATTGATACATGGACAAAAGGTATAGAGATATATTGTCTGGCTAGAAGCTGTCTGGAAAATGATAGGAAACTAAGACCGTCAGCAGTTGAGATTTGTAGAACTTTGAACAACATGGGATAGGAATGGAACTTTAGGTAGAACTTTAGATACAAAACCCAAAATAAGCTGGCCGCGCGTCGTTATACGTTATGGAACCTACGCGCGGCCAGCTTATAGTGGTTTTGTATAGATTGATGTGTCGCCGTGTGTCACATTACTACATGTGTCAATTCAAATTAAAACCGCGCAGACAGATGACACGAAAATATTCTTCTCTCATGCTCTTCATTTCCAAAGTAGGTATAAACTACGTATAAACTTATTTTTTGTCTTTTTAAATAATTGTTTATTATTATAGTAAAAGAATGAAATGGTAAAAGCACTAAACTCAGTGTCCGTTCCGTAAGTTAACGGAATGTTCATTATAATTAAATTACATAAGTATGTAGTTTTTATGGTTGTATTTTTTTGGTTGTTTGCTGTCTAGCATCGAAATTATTATTATTTTGTACTTAAGTACCTACATAATAGTGTTACAAAAATTTTTTTTATTTTTTTTTATTTCGAAATACCTAACTTAGATTTTTACACTTTTGAAATACCTATTTATAAAATGTAAAAACATAGTGAAAATCAAAGGTGAAAATACATTCTAAGCCTTTTACAGTATCATTATCATAATCATTTATTCCTTTCACGTGTTTTACAGATGTTACAAAATCAAAATACAGTTATGGTCCAATGTAGTTAATATACATTTTTTTGAAAATCTTGCTTTTTATCTTTATCCCTCTTTATCCTGTTGAGCGAAACCGAAAAAATTTTCGTCTATGATCACGAGCAAGAAGTTTAAATATTTAAACTTAAATATTTAAATATAAAAAAAAACTCAGTATGGAATTTGGGAATTTTCTGCAGTTGTCTACTTGTGTGCGTTAGATTACTGTAATACCTACATAAGTTTGTGCGTTAGATATTCATCGCGCCCCAGAAGTGCGATTTTTGAAAATCATACGAGTGACTTGGCAGTAGAAAGATGCATAATCTCCATAGTAATTTTGACATTTTCTACTGCCAAGTCGCTCGTATGATTTTCAAAAATCGCACTTCTGGGGGAGCGCGTTAATTTCTCTATGCATCGTGCGGACACTGTGACCGCAGGAGTGCGATTTTTGAACATCACTCTTTTAAATCAGCAGTAGAAAGATGCATAATCTAAATAGTAATTTTGATATTTTCTACTGCCCGCGGGAAAAATCCCCCTTTTCCTCTTATGTTCCACCGTGCTGAAGTGCGATTTCTGAAAATCATACGAGCGACTTGGCAGTAGAAAATGTCAAAATTACTATGGAGATTATGCATCTTTCTACTACCAATTCGCTCGTATGATTTTCAAAAATAGCACTTCTGAGTTGGCGGCGCGGATGCCCGCGGGCCTGTTTGTCCGAGGACACGTTGTCTGCACAATGAAAGTCTATGAATATTAACTTAACACATCTGTTGAAAATCCTATACTGCAGCTGCGTGAGCGCGGGTGCCTGCTCACAAACAAATTGTCTTTCGTCTGCTTAGGGATTCTATTATTTAAGACTCAGGGCTTAGCACAGGCTTTGGCTGAAATAACAAGGTCTGTGGGGCTTAGATTAGGTAATTTTTGAGGCAACGCGCGAGCTTCAAAGTACGGTAATAATTATAGTAGTCCAAGATTGATTACAGATATGAAATATAAAGAAAAACTAAAACTACTTAAGACAACCGCTATAAAGGCTAGATCTCATTGACTTTCCAGAAGAAAAAAAAAAGAAAAAATTTTAATGTCGAATGTCATTGTCAATGTCATTGGTTTTTGGCGGGATTTGAACAGATACGTTTGGAGTCCTCATATTTCATCGAATTTTTATTGTTTATAGTGAGTTTTGGTTCGTAAAATCGGTGTTGTTTTGCGGAACAAAGTGTCGTGCAAGTGAACAATATATAGTTCAGTGAAATATGATGGTGTGGGTCGTGAACAGGAAAAGTGTTCCGTTCTTTTGTAGCGCGGCAAGCGGTCGGTTCACATCTTTCCTGTGGACTTCTTTGCGTTTCCTGCGTTTCTCAATTGCCTCCAAAAACTCCAAAGAAGTGTTGAAACGTCGAACACCAACGTTTTATTTGCTATAAATGAGAGTATTTATTCCTGACATCGGTTGTATGCGATACTATAATCGCTTTACCTTGAAATGAACCAAAAAAAAAAAAAAAATTGTCAATGTCATTGTCAAACTGCATCTTTTTGTTTGTATATTTTAAATTGCTTCCTCATTTCATTTTAATTGTGAATTTGTGGAGAACTTTGAAATTCCGAACAAAGTTAATGAATTAGCACTGTGCTGTGCAAACAAAACAGTAATTTACAACCGCCAAAAGAACCTAGCTCGAAACAAAAACCGAAGTTTCGTAAAATGTGTCAGAGTTCCTTTCACGGAAAAATAGCTGAAATCCCAGGCATTTCTGTGGACAATTTCGAAGACCTCGATGATATAAAGCCTAGGGCTTATTTTTTGAGCCACTGTCACACCGACCACACAAAAGGATTGACTCAAAATGGTATTCTTTTGAAAACACTGAAGCGTACCAAATCGTGTATTTATATGTCTGAATTGACTGCCGCAGTTATAAATTATGATACTAACTACGTTTTTGAGGAATATGTGAGGGTTTTGAAGCCAGGTAAGTTTTTATTTCACCCCTACTGTGCCGGCCACAGAACATTTTTAAGAGTTTGAAATGCAAAGTAGCGCTTTGGTAAAAGTTTATTATCCTGCAGATTATTCATCCCCCAGAAGGGGGGGGTTGGGTGAGGAACCCCGGAAAGCCGTGGTGGTCGTGGCGAGTAACCTTGCCTGCCGTGCAGGAGGCGATGGTTCGATCCCCGTCCAGGCCGACTCGTACCAATGAGTTTTTCGGAATTTATGTACGATTTGTAACAACCACTGGCTTTTCGGTGAAGGAAAACATCGTGAGGAAACCTGCATGCTTCAATTTCAAGGCATGAATTGTACCTACTGTCTATTACAAGAGGCGACGGGCTCACTCCCCGTCACACTGGACATAGTTTCGGTACTACTAGTGAAACGTGGATGTTCTGAAGTTTCAGAATATCTCTGACTACCTCCTCGGGGAATATAGTCGTGAGCATATGCTTATGCTTCTAATTCAAATTTCCTTTGCTCAACATTCCCTTAATCTATTAATATGACATTGTTCCAGGAAGGCGACCAATAACCTTGCCGGCCGACCCAGAAAATAACCTCAACGAGCTATGCATCGACGTAACAATGGTCCCCGCTGGCCACAGCTTCGGCTCCGTCATGTTCATCTTCCACACGAACGACAAAACCATTCTATTCACCGGCGACTTCCGTATAACGGTCAACGATGTATCGAAATACGCTTATTTGCACGATCCGTCGACTTTAGAACCTATCAAAATAGACGTCATGTACGTTGACACAACGTTTTTCGATGCGAGGTTTGAATATTTTCCAAAAAGAAGCGAGAGTATCGAATGTGCGGTGGATGTTATTAAGGGTTGGTTGGAAAAGGATAGCGGTAATAGAATAGCATTGCATACGTCTGCTAAGTTTGGATACGAGGCTGTTTTTAACGATATTCACAAGATGCTGGGATGCAAAGTTTACGTTAATGGTGTGCGATGGAATTTTTATAGGTACGTATCATAATTTTTAGGGTTCCGTACCCAAAGGGTAAAAACGGGACCCTATTACTAAGCCTACGTTGTCCGTCCGTCCGTCTGTCTGTCCATATATCCGTCCGTCCGTCTGTCTGTCCTACTTATTTAGGGCTGTAAATTTTGAACCGTAATAGCTAGATAGTTGAAATTTTCTCAGATTATGCGTTATTACGGCGGATTAGTTAACAAATAATAAAAATGTCAAAAAGTTACAAATTAAGGGGGGTTCTCAACAAGAAACTAGTTTTTATCAACATTTTTTCCTCACGCTCTATCGTAAAAACGATAATACATACAAGCGTCAAACTTAGTGTGATTATAGAGCATAATCTACAGAATAACAACAAATACTAAAAACCGGCCAAGTGTGAGTCGGTTTCGCGCTAAAGGTCCCGGACAAAAAAAGTTTTTTTCTCTAATTTAATAATGTGTTCTGTAGTGGTGTGGTACGACTGGCACGGAACCCTCGGTGCGCGAGTAGCCCGACTCGCACTTAACGCGAGTGCGAGTCGGCACTTAACCGCTTTTATTTAAAATAAATTACTGCATTCTTCGTTCAGTGTGAGAGCGTCGGTGGCGCGTTGCGGAGAGGTATGGACACCCAATTATGGGGGTCCGGGTTCGAATCCGCATGAACAACATGAAAGAATTACTAAACTTAAGTGGCAGTGGGCGGGGCACATTGCTCGCAGAACCGATGGCCGGTGGGGCCTGCTAGTTGTCGAGTGGCGACCGCGTACCGGAAAGCGCAGCGTGGGTAGACCGACAAGGTGGATCGACGACCTGGTGAAGGCGGCGGGAACCCGTTGGATGAGGGCAGCTCAAGACCAGTCGTTATGGCGATCCTTGGGGGAGGCCTATGTCCAGCAGTGGACGTCCATCGGCTGAGATGATGATGATGATGATGAACATGCCATGTAGCAATGAGTTTTACTAACTTATTAACATAACAAACATTTATTTCCAAAAACGCATGCATTTTTTTTTATGTTCGTATGTGGCGACGGGCTCACTCCCCGTCACACTGGACTGAGTTTCGGTACTACTAGTGAAACATGGATGTTTTTTTTTTTTTTTTTTTTTTTTTATTCATAATGGGTTTGCGCTTGGCTTCAGCTCACCTGATGGAAAGTGTAGATGAAGCCGAGGATGTAGCGCGCTCGCCCAGAAAAAGCCTATTTACTCTTCTTTTAAAAATATCCTGATTGTATTTGCTTGGGAAAACAGACGCAGGGAGAGAGTTCCAAACCTTACCGGTTCTCATTATAAAAGAGGATGCGAACCTATTTGTGCGGATTGTTGGAATATCGACAACGTATGGATGCAGTCTCGCACTACGTCTTGTCGTACGATGATGGAAGGGGGATGGTGGAATCAGGTCATGTAACTCCTGGGCACATTCGCCGAAGTGTAGCCGATAGAATACCGACAGACAAGCGACCAATCGTCGGTGCTCCAGACTGTGTAACTTAGTCTCGACGAGTGCATCGTCATCGATGAGTCTCTTGGCTCGACGCTCAACTGAGTCCAGTGCGTCAAGTTGGTATTTCGCAGAGCCGTCCCAAAGGTGACTGCAGTACTCCATGCAAGATCGCACTTGGGCTTTGTAGAGAGTAAGAAGCTGTGCAGGCGTGAAGTACCGCTTAACCTTGTTCAGGATACCAAGTTTCTTGGCTGCGGTTTTAGCTTTGGACTCAATCGAGCGGCCGAAGTTCAGGTCCGACGTGAGTTCGAGACCCAACAACTCTAGACTTTCGGAAATCGGAATGGAGACACCCTGGAATGTAGGAGACACACTAGGACGTGACCTTTTTGCGGAAAACAGACAGGCCTGTGTTTTAGTGGCATTGAATTCAACCAAGTTGGCAGAACCCCATTCGGACACTGCCGTCAAGGTCGAATTCGTACGCTCGACCATGGCCTCTCTCTGGGACCGGACTTCGTGGCCGTCGGCCTGTCTAACAGGCAGATATCTCTCATATGTTCTGAGGTTTCAGTTTATCTCTGACTACCCCTTCGGGGAATATAGTCGTGAGTATAGCGATAGCATAGAGCTTATGCTGTACGTAATACCGACAGCTCTCAAACGGTGCAGGAAAACATTGTGAGGAAACCTGCTTATACTCAAGAAGAAATTCTGATGTGTATGTGAAGTCTATCAACCCGCATTGGGCACGCGTGGTGGACTAATGCCCATACACCCTCCTTGAGGGCAGGCCTGTGCCCTGCAGTGAAACGTATATAGGGTGATGATGATAATGACTGCATTCTTGCTTGTGCGGTAACACTGCATTTCCGCAAGTGCCAAGTATTTTGAGGGAGTACCTATCCCAATTTCTAGGATTGTTTTTTAAAAACACAGTAGAGAATAATGGTGGAGCCTCGTGGCATAGTTCAAACGCAAACCGCGCGAACACCACGGGAATGACACAAACACTTGCAGTAAAACTTGCAATGTGACTAGAAAATCTTTTGCGAATCACATTGCAGGTTCTGTCCCGAGCACTTGTCTCGCGTGGTTTTCGCGCGTCGCGTTTTTGCCTGCCACGAGGCTCCGCAATCCTCAATCTCTTCTTGTTCTTGACCAAAAACAATCCCTGAGATTGGGATCGATTCTCCCATAAACTACTTGACACTGGCGGAAATGCAGTGCTAACGCACAAGCAAGAGTCCAAATCTTTTAAGTAAATAGTATTCAAAAACAAAAGCAGCGTATAATAGACTTCAGAGACTTCAGAGGGCGCTGCGCTCACGTAAACAACTAGCTCCGCGTTAAATTAAATATTAAAATATAAATAACGAATCTTTTTGTAAAAATTTGCTCAGTTTGTAAAGAAGTACTCCAATATTACAAGTGCAAAGTGATTTAAAGAAGAAATACCAATAATATCAACAAAAACTTGCCATTATTTGTGAACATTCCATACTATTCCATAACACAGTGAAGTGACTATTTTCGTTACCATCTTCCAAAACAAACACTAATTTAACAGTGGAGTCAGTTTCTGTGACTATTAGTCAAATACCGATTTAAAAATGAATTAAATACAGTGAAATATTGATAAAAAGACCCAGTGCAATAAATTAAAATTATCAACGAACAAAATTTTTGCAAGTACCTACTACCTTGCTACACCACGGAAACACGGCCCTGCAGGTTAGAATCCTTCAAGCGACATCTAGCGGGGAGTAGCAAAATTGCAAAGCACGATCCAGCGAAAGCGACATCTTCTTTGAAATACCTGAACTACTTGAACCAGGTACTTAGCTCAGCTCAACCTGAGTTAAGATCTATAGATCATACTTCCACAAGAAATCCGCAAGATGGCGCTAGCATGCGCAGGATGCTTACAAATAATTCCAAACAGAGAATACCTAATCTGTTTATTATGCAATGGTACGTATGATTTAGAGTGCGCAAATGTATCGATCCAGAGATTCCTCAATACTATGACCCGAGAACATAAACAATCCTGGAAATGTCAAATTTGTCAGTCAAAAAAAACAAAAACAGACAACACGAATACCCCGATCCATTCACAGCAAGAACCCTTACCTACAAAGCCTAGTAGCTCTCTGAAACTAAATAAAGACGGCTTCCCAGAAAATAAATCACATGAAAACGTGAATACCAAACCCAGAAAACCAACTAAATATGAATACTCGGCTTCATCTTCAGAAGATGAATTAAGTATCTTAGGTGACACAATACCTCCTGAAGATACTACCAAAACAAGTCCAAAAAAAAGTACAGAGACTTCTCCAAACCGAATGATAACCATCGACCAAATTGAAGCTCTATTAGATAGAAAACTAGAGACTATCAAACAGTCCCTACTGAGTGAATTAAAATCTACAATTATCTCTGTAACAACAACTGAAATTCTGAAGCTAAAAAATGAGATAACACAAACCACAAATTCCCTAAAAGTAGAGCAAAACGACATGAAACAAGACATCAATAAAATGGAAAAAACTATGGCACAGCTTGATACGGAGAACCTAAAACTACGAAAAGAAATCCAGGAAATACAAAAACTCTTGTCCTTTAACAGCATGAAACCGCAACCAACTGAAAATAATGACAAAAAAATCGTATTGTACGGTCTAATAGAAAATGAGTGGGAAAACAATTGTGAACTACATGACAGAATAATAAATATCTTCCAGGATATATTAAATATTAACCTGTCCGGATATATAGAGGATTTAAAGAGATTAGGAAGAAAAGGATACCGAAGACCCCTTGTAATTGAATTATTAAGCAAAAACATGACCAGGAACATATTGTACAACCGACGTCTCTTCAAGAATACGGGATTAGCCATCACAGAACTGCTAGGAGCAGAGTCGTTGCAAAGAAGAAACAAACTAGTTGAAATCCTTATTGAAGCTCGTAGAAATGGCCGGCGTGCAAATATCATAAATAATAAACTAATAATTGATGGAAAAGAACATAAACCAGGAAACGAGACTCCGATAGATACAGACATAAATCCAATGAATAGAAATGAGAAGAGTCCAGAAACGATAGAACCCTTAGAGAAATTAATTGAACAAACTGACGCAGAGAAGAATGCAAACATACAGTCATTACAATCTTCACAAAATAATTTTCGTCAATAATTTCACGATCCTGTATCAAAATATACGAGGTCTAAACAGTAAACGTCACTTACTAGAAGCCTTAACGGAGGAAAAGAAACACATACAAGCAATATGTCTTACTGAAACATTGATTACTAAGGAAAAAACAGATCTGCTGCGATTGGATGGCTATGACCTGACAACTTCCTACTGTAGATCTAACTACGATGGTGGAGGAGTGTGTATAATGTTTAAAAATAATATCATGGAATATGTAGAGCTTAAGGACATTTTGGATATGGCAATAGAATTTGTATTTGAAACTTGTGCGATGGAAATTCCTGAAATAAATTTGATTATTATAGTTTTGTATTGGCCAAATAGCAAAAGATGTCCTGATTTATTTTATGGTGCACTGACTAAACTTTTGCAGCTCTTAAATAGAAACTATAATCTTAAAAACATAATTATTGGCGGAGATTTTAATGTTAACATCCTGGAAAAAAATACAAAAACACGAACTCTTTTAGAGCTAATGACGAGCTATAATTTCTATCAACATGTGAAAGAACCTACCAGAATTGCTGGCTCTAGCGCTACCTCTTTGGATCTAGTATTTACAAATTTTCACCATTCAGGTTTCCCTACGACTGTTTCTGCCCACGAATTTGGCTTCTCTGATCATAAGGGAATAATTGCCTCTTTACCAATTTCCCTAAAAAAAACTAACCCCAGCGTTTTGTATATGAAAAAAAGACAATTCAACGATCGTAATATTAACCTCTTTAAGTCTGAACTCTCTAAAGTGCGATGGAATGAAGTAATTTCACCCACCCAAAATATAAACACAAATTATAACTCTTTTTCAACAGCTATGTCCAAGCTCCTAAATAATTGCATCCCAAATAAAGTAATAAAAATAAAAACGGATCAAAATAAAAAATCCTGGCTAACTAAGGGACTAAGGATATCGTGCAAAAATAAACGCTTATTGAAAATACTGATAACCCAAACCAGTAATAATATACTTCACAATAATTATAAACAGTATGAAAAACTTTTGAAGAACACAGTAAAACATGCAAAGAAGCTCCAATATATTAGACGAATAAAAAGCTCCGATAATATAATAAAAACCACGTGGCAAATAGTAAAAGAGAGAACAAATAAAGTTACACAAAATAATAGAAAAAATATAATACTAAATATTAACAATCAATCAGTAGATAATCCCCAACAAGTTGCAGAATCCTTCAATGACTTCTTTGTGTCCGTGGGGGGCGGAAAAGAGCATGGACAAACATGGCAGTTACCTGCTGGCCGTCCCGTCCTTTTGCCGCTGGAGAACTCAATATACCTATCAATGACCGACCCAAATGAGATCTTAAAGATAATTCGAAGTCTAAAAAATAAGCGTAGTTCCGGCTATGATGAGATACCAACTGTACTTATTAAAAAATGTGCTAGCGAGTTGGCATTGCCTTTGTCAACTTTGATAAACCAATCCTTCCAAGAGGGTATATTTCCTGACCTTCTCAAAGCCTCTATTATAAAGCCAGTACACAAAAAGGGTGACAAAAAAAATTGTAATAATTATCGGCCTATAGCACTGTTACCATCTTTTTCAAAAATATTTGAGTCCGCGATGTCCAGGCGCCTTTATAGCTTTTGTGAAAAGTATGAAATATTTAGCGAACACCAGCACGGTTTTCGAAAAAATCGATCTACGACTCTCGCCGTGTTTAACTACGTCCATGAAATATTGAAAATCATAAACAACAGGGATTATGCAATAGGTATACTATTGGACATGAGTAAAGCGTATGACCGTGTTCAATATGATATTTTATTAATGAAATTACACGGGATAGGTATTCGAGGGATAGCCCAAGATTGGTTCGCATCTTACTTAAAAAACCGAATACAGTATGTTGAGGTCGACCACTATAACCTCCATACAGGATGGAGCACTAATGTAAGGTCACAAAAAAGAGACGTCACTAAATCCATACCCCAAGGAAGCGTTCTTGGATGCGTTTTGTTCCTGATATATATAAACGACTTACCCAAAGTTATAGATAGTACCTGTTCCCTATTTGCGGATGACATTTCGATAGTTTTTCCATGTAGAAATACATCAGAATTGAAAAATAAATTAACAGATACTCTAACTCAAATAGTAAATTGGCTAAACGAACATAACCTGGAAATAAATTATATAAAAACAAAATTAATGCAATTTCGACCTTGCCAAAAATGTCCTATCAAAATTGATTATACCTATCAAAATACAATGCTAGAGTGTGTAGATACATATCCACTTTTGGGTATCAATATAGACACAAATTTAAATTGGAAAGATCATATAAATACAATTAGCTTAAAACTATCACGATTTTCTTACGCCCTATATCAGTTGAAAATAACTACAGATTTTAAAACCGCAACTACCGCTTACTATTCGTATGCACACGCATGGCTTCAATACGGAATAATCCTCTGGGGAAATAGTACCACGATCACAAATCTATTCAGACTCCAAAAGAAATGCGTTCGTATAATCGCGAATATAGGAAATCTAGAAAGCTGCAAACCGTATTTTATTAAGTATAAAATATTAACGCTCACGTCGTTATACATACTGGAAGTTTGTAATTTTGTGAAAAAGAATAATAACATGTTTCCACTCTACTCTCGGCCAACCAACCTACGACCTCAAAGTAGACTTGCCCTTCCAAAATCAAAATTACATATATTTCACTCCGGACCATTTTCAATGTGTGTAAAAATATATAACAACATCCCAAAAAATATCCAAAATGAAAATAACCCTAATAAATTCAAACGCCAATTAAAGGATTTGCTAATTAATAAAAGCTATTACTCGCTGCAAGAGTTTTTCCAGGAGTCTAATAATTGATAATATTTTACTATCTATAATGCATGTTTTTTGAAATAAATGTTTATATATTGTTTAAATTATAATTAATCTTGATGTAATAATTAAATATTCTTTCATATAATTTTAAAATTAAATTTTTTGTTGGCATGTTAAAATTTTCTATGATTTATTTACTTTTGTTAAATTCTTATTGTTATTTGCTGTGCCCTCACAGGGTTCATGACAGGAACTTGTAAAATATTTCTAAGAACATCTTTGTAAACCACATGAAAAAGCAATAAATATTGATTGATTGATTGATAGAGTCCTTCTTAATATCAGACCATCAAACTGAACAACTTTATCTATGGGACCAACATCGGAATCTAAAAAAACTCAATTTTTATGTTGGTCTCATGGAGAAAGTTGTTCAGTTTGATCACAGTACTATAAGACAGTAATCTATCTTCATACAATGGTACCAAATGCGGCTTGTGTGTGTGCTCGCCTGTACGTACGACGATATCTAAGGCAACCAAGGCAGCGCCAGACGGGGCTACGCGGAGATATTGTCAGTGTGTGCGTGCTACGAGGCTTACACCGCGTTTGGTACCATTGTATTTTATTTTTATTTTATTATTCTTAGGAAGATTTACAGCTTTGATTACATACTAAACACAACTTTAAATAACTGTAAGCTAATTACAAATCTTCACCTATAAATTTCACTTTTTTTTTTTTCAAAAAACGTGCTTGGTGGTTGGTGTAGTTACAACCAAAATTGTGTTACCTTAAAAATTAACTTAAAATTAACAATGTGAGAATCAAAATATGCAGTCGCAGTCGGAAAAACAGCTAGCTATTTTAAAATAGCCATTCGCTATACTAGTTTTAATGGATTTTGCACTAGAACAAAATAAGTCTATGTTGTGAACAGTCGATTCGTCGTTAAAAGCTTTGCAACTTCGTGGTAGGAACGCGTTTTGCCCATAATTGGTGCCAGAGAAAGGAACATATAAAATCGGACGTTGCCTCAATCCCAAGATTATGTATGAAGATGGATTACTGTCTTATACTGTGGCTTGATGGTCTGATCGTCCCCTAAAAAACCATCAGCATAGAAGAACCCTATAACAATAATTATTTTATTCATTCATAATTTTTAGAAAATATCATTATTTGTTTCAGATCACTACCAAAAAACATAGTGGAAAGTGTAACCAACGATATAACAGAATCAAAAATACACATATGCACGAACCGATCCGAAAATATCCCCCACACCAAATGCCACAGCGAACTAACTGAAAAATACAATTATTTATACCTACACTTCTCTGCAATGAAATGGGGATTCTATAACTTAGGTGATAAAGTCTTAAATGAAGTGTCAGATAGGAGAATAGATGTGTGTTTCGCTACACATTGCAGTAGAAGCGAATTGGTGCATTTTATTCACTATTTTAACCCCGGAAGAGTTGAAGGGTTTGTTGAAGAGTACAGAAAGAGTCCTATTAAAAAAGTTGAGAGGATAAAATTTGAAGGTAGAAGAAAGAGGAAGGCATCGCCTAGTAAAATAGTTGCGGTTGATAGAAAAGTTGATACGGAGTTGGTGAGAAAAATATTTGAATTTTAGTCATTGATATAGAATGCAATGGATGTTGGGTCCAAAGATAAAATATAGGGGTAGATAAATAATATAAAGCAAGACATAGAAACGCTACTTGACATCCATTCACACTTATGACAACCGCCCATTAGAATAAGTGAAATGTCAATAGTAAACAGATACCGTTTTGAACCATAATGTCACCAGACCTCCAGCTGGAAGACTCAGCTATTTCCTTACGTTAAGAACTAATTTTGCTTGAATTTTTTTATTTTAAAATGTGGTGACATTTGTTTAACAGACGTAACAGATTTACGTCTAATCTAGCTCTGTCACTCTTATGGCAATCTGTGTGTGACTGTAAGGAATGACTATACATGTTTTTGTACAGTTTGATATTGGGTAGACCTGGTTGGGTCAAGTACGAAAATCTCAAAAAAAGGATCAGAGACTAAACTACACAAACCTAAAGCATAGTGTAAAGAACTAATAGTGGTGAAGCTCAGCGGTCGCGGCAGGCCAATCGTGCGGTGCGGGGGCCGGGAGAAGTGCGTCCCGGCCCACGCTGCCTGCGCGCGTACCCTAACAGCGAATTGAGTTAGGGTACGCTCGTCCCCCGCCGTACACCGCACGCCGCGCTGGCATAGACCCGCCGCAACCGCTTCATCACTATTTTATTTACACTATGCCTAAAGTACGTGTAGTAATATAAACCTGCTAAAAATATTGAAAATGCTGAAATTCTTTTCCATCTCACTCCCCCATTGGGGCGCGCCCGCAAGTGCGCGTAGTCGGCCGATCAAACGAAGACTGTCAGGTAATTGTTTCTCTTTTTACGTTTTGGTGCTATTTTGGTTCGGACCCTTTTGAGCGCGGACCCTACGTCCAGTAGTTGGTAAGTCAATGGTTTTAGTATAAAATTAATATACGTACTACCACATATTTAACACTTCATCCAAGTCACACACTGAGAAAAAGATTTCGTATAAGTACAGGGTATAACAAAAAACCCTAGTAATACTTAAGGGGGTGCTTCAGACCATCAAACTGAACCACTTTCTCTATGGAGCCATCTTCGAAATCGCGAAAAAAACAACAGCCGTTTCATACAAAACTGCAGCACTGACTTGACTCTAATGTCCCATACATTAGAGTAGTGTGTTGAAAAGGCACAATTCATGAAGATTAAGTTGCAAAAAAAGAATCTCTAAAAAGTCTTACACTTTTTTTTTAGAAGTTGTTTAAGCCGGTCATGTCGAGTTTCCTCAAAAAATCGGAAAAATCATCATAACTCGAAAACTATAAAAAATCGCGGAACATACATGGGGGTGATTCGGATACCCCACGACATACCGGACCTAAATTTTACGTTTGAACGTCAACTCCCCGGCCACCCTGTATCTACACTAATATTATAAAGAGGAAAGATTTGTACCTATTTTTGTATGTTTGTAATGAATAGGCTCAAAAAGTACTGGGCCGATTTAAAAAATTCTTTCACCATTAGAAAGCTACATTCACCCTGAGTAACATAGGCTATATTTATTGCTAGAAAAGATTAGACCCCACTCACCAGACTCAGTCCACCCGTGCGAAGCCGGGACGGGCCGCTATTTATAATAAAATTAATCGATTGTTGATATCATCAGGGTCAGTTGGGACGGGGGCAGCTGGGAATGGGGACAGATGGCACTAACCCTCGAAATCGTTGTGTGAAGTGTTCGGTGTGTGGTAGTAGTAATAGTGATATTATTATGTTCTATGTAGTTATAATGCAATGGGTTTATTGCAAAAATATTTGGACTAAAAAAAATTACCAAAGAATTTGGATTTATTCAAAATTGTGATATTATTTTATATTTTTAGTGCCTTTTTGCTTAGACCATATAACTATGGAAGTGTTACGCGTGTAATTCTACTATACCTACAGGGTGTTGGGATAAACAGTTGCATTACTTTAAGGGGTGATTGTACCCATGATACTGAACAACTTTCTCTTGCTTGCTTGCTTATCGTGTCGACTTCAACACAACAAAGTCGCTAAATAGTACTTTGCCAGAATTTGGCAACCGATACTGCACCGTCGCTAGCGGTCATGAGCTCCTCCTGCGTGCAGGTGTTAGGGCACGCAGGGCACGATGTGAGATGGGCCATCGTTTGTGGAGCTCCACACAAGCAAGACACATTTTGCGCATCCGAGAATCCCCACCTGGCCATGTTGTCCTTGCTGCGACCGACCTGGGTTCGAAGTCGGTTTAAGGACTTCCAGGTCGCCCAAGGCAAGTCATGTCCAGGCGGTAGGGTCTCAGACGGCGGCACAAATGGAGTTGGGAGGGCCACTTTTTGTCTCCAAAGAGTACACCTCGCTTGCGCTGGGCCAGTATTCGGTGGGTCGACACACTTCATAAAGCTGCGTCGGCTTGGCAGCCTTTGCGGCGCAGGGATGAAGCCGTGCATGGGATGTCGTGTGTCGTCCACCATTTTGACTCTCTCTGAGGAGCCCGCCACAGCCCTGCGGACATCTGGGGGCGCTATGCTAGCCAGTGGATAAAGCAACTTTACCGGAGTCGGTTTCAAGCAACCAGTTATAATCCGGCACGTTTCATTTAGTGCCGTATCCACCAGCTTGGCGTGGGCAGATCGACCCCACACCGGGCACAACTTTCTCTAAGAATAGCAAAAAAATGTTTGGACTTCCCATACTAAATGCAATCAGCTGATCGAACGTGTTGGTATGAAAAGTCGTATTTCCTGTATGTTTCTTTGGGATTGTTATTCTGTATCATGGGTAAAATGACCCCTTGAAGTATTCTATTTTTTCTATTTTTGTTTAAGAGGGCTGTCGCAGTCCAGTGGCGCCCTCATCACATTAAAAAAGATTTCTCAATAAAGAAAGCCTAAATTAAAAAAGTGCTCAACAGATAAACTAAAAAAGCCTTCAAGCCATTGTTATACGATAGGCATCTTTCTAGGTAAGCATGCTACATCTTCGGCCTCATCATCACTCAACATCAGGTGAGATTGGGTTCAAATGTAACAACATAAAAAAAACATAAAAAAAAAAAAATACTTTTATAGGTTCTAAACATTCCACTTTTAGACAATTTCGAATAAAAATAAAAGCGGTCGTTTTTTTTTCTTTTTTCAAAATTTGTATGTTTAGACCTTTAAAAAACCTATAAAAGTATTCTATGAAAATAGCTTGAAGGCTTTTGTAGTTTATCTGTTGAGCACTTTTTTAATTTAGGCTTTTTTTATTGAGAAATCTTTTTTAATGTGATGAGGGCGCCACTCATGGAGAAAAGAATTTTCTTCGTGGCGCCACTGAACTGCGATAGCTCTCTTAATGGCGTTTCCTTGGTGGATTTTGCCAATATCTAGTTTAAAAAGAGCAATTAGTGCTTGACGTTGTACGGTAATGGATATGGCGATCTCAAAGCCCTGTTTTTATACAAAAACACACTCGAAACCGCCATAAAATGGCGGAGCCGCGTGGCTACCTAAGTCGCGAACCGAACGACAGACGTCCACTCGAGAGCCCTCCAGCCACGCGACTCCACCCCTTGAAGTAAAGAAACTGTTTACCCTAACACCCTGTATATTCCGTGATTCTACTAAAAATCTTTTCTGCCACTTTTTGCGCGGGACGAGGTAGCATTTTATTCCATTACATTAGATTCTAATTTTGATTGTTAAAAAATAGTATAGTGAGAACCCAAAACGATACTATTTTGAAGGTATTGTTTCGCAATTATAGGCTGTCTCGTTTAGTGATAAACTTAGACAATTTAATAGGGACTCGCCTTGCGGTAGCATTTCCCCTCTGCCACGGTATTAGATCAATTAATCTTGCCCATTTACACCCAATTTTATACCTTATCACTAAACGAGACAGCCTATAATAGCGAAACAATAATTTTGAACTTAGAACGTTTGGGGTTCACACGAGACTACTTTTCATGATTTTTAACATTCAAAATTAGAATCTAAACTTATGGGGAATAAAATCCAATGTTGCGGATTTCATGTTACCTCGCCCCCCGCAAAAAGTGGCAGAAATGTTTCTTAGTAGAATGACACGCGTAACTCGTCCCTATTAAATTGTCTATGGTGATAAAGAATAAAATTGTAGTATGTAAATGCACATAGACCGAGATCCGACCGTAAAATTATGCACCTATTTCATAAGCGAACGAAATGTGATTCTAGTGTATTATATAGGTAGTATCCTTATCCGAATAGTACCTTTTCCATTATGATTTTTGGCATAATTTTTTCCACCTGCCTGTTAGGGAAGTGAATGAGGTGCCATCGGAAGGAGACTGATCTAAAGTACTGGAAAAGCTAGGGTTGCTACCTCTCAATCTGCCGCAAAAATAGGTTGCAAGCACAGGCGTGCATTACCACCAGGCACAAGTAGGCAATCAGAGCTGAAAAAGAGCCTATACGGTGTTTTCAGCATAATTGTGCCCACGACTATACCCAGACTGCTATCAAACATATTTTTAATACTATACCTACCATATTAACAATCCACTTTTCGCTGAGAGTGCCTGAATTCTGTCCATAGCACCAGCACCAGAGTGGCAAGTAGGTAGATAGTGAGCCTGTTGGTCACCAACTTGCCACTGGTTTGTATACTGTTTCACGTTTAATTTCTTACCTATTTCTTCATAACACTGCTCTCTTTATTGACGATCAATCTTCGCTAGTTGATGAATATTATTAACGACGACAAGTCAAATGAAAACTTCGCGAAAAGATTTGAACTGCACGTAATTTATCGAAACACATTTGATCTTTCACTACAAACCTTACTTTATTTATAATTTGTCAATGTTAACAAAATACACAGCTAGAAACAAAATATTCAGCTAATTTCTACCCAAACACATAAAAAACAACTGAAAACATTTGAACACGCTCGGAATTCAACAAACTGTCAAAGTCAAACAAAACAAAATCGGCCAACAAAGGGCTGCGTTCCGAACCTACGCCCCAGGTGCACCCCGAGTGCAACTTTTCACACTAAACGCCGTTCAAGAGTGATATTTTTGAAATTCACACATCTTAATTCGTGTACGAATAATGCATAAATTCCATAGAGTTTGGCATCACTTTCGAATACGAATTAGGATGTGTGACTTTAAAAAATCGCACTCCAGAGCCTCGGTGAAAACGTTCTTACCATAGAGCGAGTTGAGAAAACAACCGCACCCAAAGGTCGTGAACGCAGCCAAGTGAACAACGTCAAGAGCGCGCATGCAACCAAATAGCGAAGATGCAATCTATCAATGAGATGCCAAGCGCTTCGTTGTTTTCACGCGAGGTTGGTTAATACATTACGCATGCTTATTTTGTGACAATAAATAGCGAAGGTCAAACGTCACGTATTATCGCGTGGTTAATGCGTACTTTGCATTTTTGTCGTATAGTTTTTAACAAGTGTAAATGCATAGGTAGCCATAGATCGTTTGTATTGCGTGAGCTTGTGCCGTTTGAAAACTGCCTATTGCGCGCTGCGTGCGTGCGTTCGGGGCCCGCCCGAACTTCGGGCAGTTCTTGCGCGCCATATTTGAATGTGGAATTAATCTTTTGGATGCTTTCTTTGTTTGTGTTTATAGAGTATGACTGTAAATTGTTAGTTGATTAATAATTAATGAGGAGACAAGTAGGCACTGCCTAATTGCCTATATACACTGCACGCGCATGGTTGCAAGGTTAAAAACCTGACAGGTGGAAAAAGTTATGCCAAAAATCATAATGGAAAAGGTACTTGCGGCAAGATTTTTCTAGGCAACATGGCGGCGTTGAATTAACCCCTGTGTAAACATACACTAGAATCACATTTCGTTCGCCTATGAAATAGGTGCATAAGAAGTTTGGTGGTAGGCCATATAATGTGAGACCCAGACATATAGGTCCCATACATGAATGAAACTTAGTTATACGTGTAGAGTGAAACAAAACTAACAAAAAAGGAAATTAGTTGTAATCTGTAGAAGTTGGGGGAAAGGTATTTCTCCTTATGATACCTTTTGTATCAAGTGTGTGAAACTCATAATCTTTCTTATTCGGTAGCCCACTCAATCTTCTACGCATTCATTGTGTTTGTTTTAATGAAAATTCACGATAACCGTACAATATTATGATAATTGAATCAAACGAAATCACACACACTATCAGTTCAATAAAACTAAATACGTTCCGTAACGTCCAAAAATTACCTCAGTGATAATATTCGATGAAAATAGCTGTCATGGTTGCGTTTTGCTACTGCTTTTTGGATGATTTGTCTATTTTACTAGTAATTTCTACTTTTGAATCCGGACTTCTGGAGATGTGGAAGTTTTTTTAAAAAATGCCTTAATTTTTTTTGTTTATAATAATTATGACCGCCGTCCTGAAGGGCTTTTAGTTTTCGTAAAAATGGCTGGGTCCTAATTCGCCAAAGTTCTTTACGGTCGGATCTCGGTCTATGACGATGTAACTCTGCCGAGGGGAATGCTAACGCAAGGCTGGTCCCTTGTTATATGGTCTAAGCTTTTATGTATTAAGAATACCTACGTAACATTATTTCTATTTTCGTAGATTAAGATTTTGTAATATTCGATAATATTCAATGATATTTTCAATAAAAATTTTAAATAAATTTCCCGTTTTATTTTTATGGCACTATTTTTTCTTTATTCTTAAAAGTGGATATAACGTTTAGAACCAATAAAGGTATTATATAAAAATAGCTTTAGCTTTAATAAGGCTTTTATAGAAAATTGACATTTTCATTATTGAGAAATCTTTAATGTTGTGATGGCACTGAACGGTAAAAGGACTCTTAAACCGCGGTCCTCATATATTTAGCAAACGAAATTTCTTTTTGCGGCCTGGAGTGCGATTTTTGAATCTCATTCGCTGAGTTCAGTAGTTGAAAATGTCAAAATTAGTATGGAGATACGCATCTTTCTACTGCTGATTTGACATTCAAAAATCATACACCAGGGGTGCGATTTTTGAAAGTCAAATCAACAGTAGAAAGATGCATATCTCCATACATTTTCAACTGATGAGTTCAACGTATGAGATTCAAAAATCGCACTCCAGCTCTAAATTGACTTTAATTAGAAATGTGCCAATTAAAAAGATTAATCAACAATAAAAAAAGAAATAAAACTTGAACGACCTAGTTACTCAAGTATATTTGGTTCATTTAGGTATAGCTCATTACCTAGTCCGTTTAAATTTTTTGCTAAAATGAGTTCCAAATTAATTTACTTCATTTTAATAAGTTTTATAATAAGTATAGTGAAATGTAAAGGTGAGTATTGATCATCATAGGGTTCAGGAGTGCGATTTTTGAATCTCATTCGCTGAGTTCGGCAGTTGAAAATGTCAAAATAACTTTGGAGATATGCATCTTTCTAATTCTGATTTGACTTTCAAAAATCATACTTCAAGAGTGCGATTTTTGAAAGTCAAATCTGAAGTAGAAAGATGCGTATCTCCGTAGTTATTTTGACATTTATAAGGGCTGAACTCACCGAATGAGTTTCAAAAATCGCACTCCAGGAGTGCGATTTTTTAATCTCATACGTTGAACTCGGCAGTTGAAAATGTCAATATTACTATGGAGACGTGCATCTTTCTACTGCTGATTTGACTTTCAAAAATCGCACTCCTGAAGTATGATTTTTGAAAGTCCAATCAGTAGTAGAAAGATACATATCTCCAAAGTTATTTTGACATTTTCAACTGCTGAACTCAGCGAATGAGATTCAAAAATCGCACTCCAGGAGTGTGGATTTCAACTGATTTGAGATTTAAAATGTCAAAATTGCTGTGGAGATATGCATCTTTCTACTGCTGATTTGGCATTAAAAAACCATGCCTACTCCAGGAGTGCGATTTTTGAAACTCATACTTAGACTTGCCTACTTTTTACTTTTTACGTCTTTTTATTTTATTTAGATACTTTTACTACTATTTATACTACTTTTTATACTATTTTATTTACATATTACCTTGGTTAACTAACACCACTAGTGTTAACTAACATTTGTAGAATCGGTCATTTTTAGAATCGTTCATTTCACGAATCAGTCATTTGTAGAAATGATCATTTCACGAATCGGTCATTTTGTAAAATTAAAAGTCAGGATTAATTTTTATTTCAAACATTATTGATTTTTAGGGTTCCGTACCCAAAGGTTGAAAAGAGTAGGGTCCCGCCCTATTACTAAGCCTACGTTGTCCGTCCGTCCATCTGTCCGTCCGTCCGTCTGTCCTACCTATTTAGGGCTGTAACTTTTGAACCGTAATAGCTAGATAAACCCTTACAGGTTTTCGTGGGACGGGTTTTTGTCCTTGTTGTGTTTTGTAAATTTCTTTATTCAATAAAAAAAAAAAAAAAAAAAAAAGCTAGATAGTTGAAATTTCAGATTACGGCGGATTTGTTAACAAATAATAAAAATGTCAAAAAGTTAAAAATTAAGGGGGGTTCTCAACAATAAACTAGTTTTTATCAACGTTTTTTCTTCACGCTCTCTCGTAAAAACGGTAATACGTACAAGCGTCAAACTTAGTGTGATTATAGAGCAAGCTTTACAGAATAACAACAAATACTAAAAACCGGCCAAGTGTGAGTCGGTCTTGCGCTAAAGGTCCCGGACAATAAAAGTTTTTTTTTTTCTAATTTAATAATGTTGTGTTCCGTGGTGGTGTGGTACGGAACCCTCGGTGCGCGAGTAGCCCGACTCGCACTTGACCAGTTTTATTAAACATGTTACAGTCATATTGTGCTATTTAGAATCAAATTAAAGATGCGGTGCGGGTTGGTAAGTTTGAAATAACTTCCAGTAGATGTCGCTCACGTCCCCTTAAAATACGCAACAGATTGAAAATGTGTAGGTCTCTTAGCCAATGTCTCGGTAGCGAAATTGGATAACGCACTTCCCCGGTTTGGAAGAGTGCGGGTTCGAATCCCGCCCGAGAATGAATTTTTCAGTCTTTAATTTAATTTTTATTTATTTGTTTTACAGAAAAAAAACCTATACCATACAATATGACAAAGTAAGTACCTATTTATGAACTGTAATTTGAAAATGACAACATAAATATACAGAGTAGATATCTCCCTACAAATAAATAAATAGTGGCGTATACCATAAATTACCATGCTTGCCGTGCAGGAGTGCGATTTTTGAATCTCATTCGCTGAGTTCAGCAGTTGAAAATGTCAAAATTACTATGAAGATACGCATCTTTCTACTGCTGATTTGACTTTCAAAAATCATACTTCAGGAGTGCGATTTTTGAAAGTCAAATCAGCAGGAGAAAGATGCGTATCTCCATAGTAATTTTGACATTTTCAACTGCTCAACTCAGCAAATTGGATTCAAAAATCGCACTCCAGGGTCCCGATTGCGCTAAATAAATCTTCACTGAACCGTGATGGAAGGAAACCTGCATGCTTCAATTTCGAGGTATGTATTGTACCCTCTGTCCATTACATGTGGCGACAGACTCACTTCCCGTCCCTCCGTCACACTGGAAAGAGTTTCGGTACTACAAAAATGAAACGAGGATGCTTTGAGTTTTCAGAATATCTCTGACTCCCTTGGGGAATAGGTAGGTATAGTCCTTTAGTCCTAAACATATGCATGCAGGTATCATATCAATGGGTAATATGCGTAATATTTTCATTCCAATCAAATAATTTTTTTCTTTCAGAGCTTCTGCAAAATATGATAATCCTAACTTCATTAGGGATCGGTACAGATGTAAGTACCTAAAGTAAATTTGCGAGGCATTTTGGATTTATTATTTTTACTGTCCCCGTCAATCTATTAATACAGGGTGTAAGTGACAGCCTAGCAAACTGAAACGGGTAACTCAGACCATAAAACTGAACAACTTTCACTATGGAGCCTACCTCAGGAAACGCGAAAAAAAATCAGCTGTCCCATACAAAACTTCTGTATCTACCCGACTAAAATGTATGGGATAGCTGATTTTTTTTCGCGTTTCCTGAGGTAAGCTCCATAGTGAAAGTTGTTCAGTTTGATGGTCTGAGTTCACCGTTTCAGTATTTGCTAGTACTGTCACCATCAATCTTTCAATACAGGGTGCAAGTGACAGCCTAGCAAAAACTGAACTCAGACCATCAAACTGAACAACTTTCACTATGGAGCCTATCTTAGAGAACGCGGTAAAAAATCAGCTGTCCCAAACAAAACTTCTGTACTTACCCGACTAAAATGTATGGGATAGCTGATTGTTTTTCGCGTTTCCTGAGGTAAGCTCCATACTGAAAGTTGTTCAGTTTGATGGTCTGAGTTCACCGTTTCAGTATTTGCTAGCACTGTCTCCATCAATCTTTCAATACAGGGTGCAAGTGACAGCCTAGCAAATACTGAACTCAGACCATCAAACTGGACAACTTTCACTATGAAGCCTATCTCAGGGAACGCGAAAAAAAATCAGCTGTCCCATACAAAACTTCTGTACCTAACCTACCCGACTAAAATGTATGGGATAGCTGATTTTTTTTCGCTTTTCCTGAGGTAAGCTCCATAGTGAAAGTTGTTCAGTTTGATCGTCTGAGTTCACCGTTTCAGTATTTCCTAGGACTGTCACCATCAATCTTTCAATACAGGGTGCAAGTGACAGCTTAGCAAATACTGAACTCAGACCATCAAACTGGACAACTTTCACTATGAAGCCAGCTGAAGCTAGTGAAAGTTGTTCAATTTGATCGTCTGAGTTCACCGTTTCAGTGTTTGCTAGGCTGTCACTTACATCCTGTACTATATGTATTGGTTTATGAAACCCCTTTCTCGGAATCCCTAATATTCTAACGCGTGATTCTGTGAATAGGGCCAGCTTTGGAGAGGCAATAAAGCTTTGGTGCAACATCCCGGGCATGGGCCACGCCAAAGCACTTATCAAAGGCTACAATCGCAAACTTACGAACGGTCAAGAATCAAATTTGTACAATAGCAAGGTCACTCACAGGCCACTGCAAATTAAATAAGCACATGCATACACTGAATTTAAGTGACACGACCGGCTGCAGATTCTGCAAGGAGGAGATGGAAACTCCTCTGCACCTCCTATGTGACTGTGGCTCCCTGGTGTACAAACGCAGTACTCATCTAGGTAGGCAGGTGCTGACACCATGAGATACAAACTGTCCCGATCAAGAATCTACTGCGATTTCTGGCCGCAGATTCGTAACGAACAGTTCAGTTCGCAGTTCACAAAGGACCAGTGATGGTCTAGCAAGCCTAGCAAGCCTGTCAAGGCCCAAAACCCCCCAAATAATGATAATATTAGGTTTCTGACCATCGTTTGGGTTTATGGAGGCCTTGACCTTCGCCTGTCCTATCGAGTATCGCGGCATTATGAAGTGCCTGATGTTGACGAACTTAGTCTGGAGCAGTTAACATCTCATTCCTCAATTTAATATCTCCACAGATGAAATATTTCGACCGCCAATGTCAGATTTATACCACGAACGATTCAAGCAGCCATTCCACCCTGCGTATATGGACTATTGCGATCCATACCACTGCAACGATTATCACAAGATAGCGTGTGGCCTTAACAGAGCTAATATGAAGTTCAGATGGTTTCAGAGCGCGTGCCATATTATTTTGAACAATAAATGCGCTAGCTACAGAGGGGCCTTGAGTAAGTTTTTTACAATCAGACTTAGCCATTTTTAGAATCAGTCATTAGTAGAATCGGACATTTGTGAATCGGACATGTGTGAATCGGACATTTTTACAATCAGTCGTTTGTACCAGCGGTCATTTTTAGAATCCGTAATTTCACGAATCGGTCGTTTTAGAATCAGACATTTATAGAATATAGTCAGTTCACGAATATGTCATTCGGTTAACGGTTAAAAAGTCTTTTATAATCATGGATTATTGAGACCCATACCACTGCAACGATTATCACAAGATAGCGTGTGGCCTTAACAGAGCTAATATGAAGTTCAGATGGTTTCAGAGCGCGTGCCATATTATTTTGAACAATAAATGCGCTAGCTACAGAGGGGCCTTGAGTAAGTTTTTTACAATCAGACATAAACTAGCGACATAATACTCGCAAAATTGTCGATTGACCATTTGTAGAATCAGACTTGGCCATTTTTAGATTCAGTCATTAGTAGAATCGGACATTTGTGAATCGGACATGTGTGAATCAGTAATTTTTACAATCAGTAATTTTTACCAGCGGTCATTTTTAGAATCCGTAATTTCACGAATCGGTCGTTTTAGAATCAGGCATTTGTAGAATATAGTCAGTTCACGAATATGTCATTCGGTTAACGGTTAAAAAGCCTTGTACAGTCATGGATTATTGAGACCCATACCACTGCAACGATTATCACAAGATAGCGTGTGGCCTTAACAGAGCTAATATGAAGTTCAGATGGTTTCAGAGCGCGTGCCATATTATTTTGAACAATAAATGCGCTAGCTACAGAGGGGCCTTGAGTAAGTTTTTACAAACATACATAACACTCGCGAAATCGTCGATCGACCATTTGTAGAATCAGAATTGGCCATTTTAGAATCAGTCATTAGTAGAATCGGACATTTGTTAATTGGACATATGTGAATCGGACATTTTTACAATCAGTCATTTTAGAATCGGTCAGTTCACGAATAGGTCATTCGGTTAACGGTTCAAGGAGTCATTCCACTCTGCGTATATGGACTATTGCGATCCATACCACTGCAACGATTATCACAAGATAGCGTGTGGCCTTAACAGAGCTAATATGAAGTTCAGATGGTTTCAGAGCGCGTGCCATATTATTTTGAACAATAAATGCGCTAGCTACAGAGGGGCCTTGAGTAAGTTTTTTACCAGTTTTTTGACTTGTCCATTTTTAGAATCAGTCATTAGTAGAATCGGACATTTGTGAATCGGACATGTGTGAATCGAACATTTTTACAGTCAGTAATTTTTACCAGCAGTCATTTTTAGAATCCGTAATTTCACGATCGGTCGTTTTAGAATCAGGAATTTGTAGAATATAGTCAGTTCACGAATATGTCATTCGGTTAACGGTTAAAAAGCCTTATACAGTCATGGATTATTGAGACCCATACCACTGCAACGATTATCACAAGATAGCGTGTGGCCTTAATAGAGCTAATATGAAGTTCAGATGGTTTCAGAGCGCGTGCCATATTATTTTGAACAATAAATGCGCTAGCTACAGAGGGGCCTTGAGTAAGTTTTTTACAAACAGACATAACACTCGCGAAATTGTCGATCGACCATTTAATTGAAGAATTAGAATTGGCCATTTTTAGAATCAGTCATTAGTAGAATCGGACATTTGTGAATTGGACATGTGCGAATCAGTCATTTGTATAATCGGACAATTTTAGAATCAGTAATTTCATGAATCGGGTCATTTTAGAATCGGTCAGTTCACGAATAGATCATTCGGTTAACGGTTTAAGAAGTCATTCCACTCTGTGTACATGGACTAATGCGATCCATACTACTGCAACGATTATCACAAGATAGCGTGTGGCCTTAACCGAGCCAATATGAAGTTCAGATGGTTTTAGAGTGACAATTTATTTTTACAATAAATGCGCTACAGACAAGGCCTTGAGTAAGTTTTTTACAATCCGACATAATACTCGCGAAATTTTTGATTGACCTTTTGTAGAATCAGAATGGGCCATTTTTAGAATCAGTCATTAGTAGAATTGGACTTTTGTGAATCGGACATTTTTACAATCAGTCATTTGTACAAGCGGTCATTTTTAGAATCCGTAATTTTACGAATCGGTCATTTTAGAATCAGGCATTTGTAGAATTGGTCAGTTCACGAATAGTTCACGTGGACTATTGAGCCCCATGCCCCATAACCACTGCAAAGATTATCACAGGAGAGCGTGTGGCCTTAATCGAGCCAATATTAAGTTCAGATGATTTCAGTGCGCGTTCCATAATATATTGAACAATAAATGCGCTTGCTACAGAGGAGCCTTGAGCAGTGCTCCGTCACTCACGTCTGACAGCTGCGATAAAGTACCTACGTCACGTATATCTTGCAAGATGTTAATAACATAGGGCTATCACACGCTATCGCGATTGCGTACTTCCAGCACTGATAGCATGCCAACCCACGATAGCCGTGATACGGCTTTATCACGTCTTTTATCTCGTTCGTTCGCGCACAAACGAAAGAGATAAAAGACGTGATATAGCTGTATCACAGCTATCGCGGGTTGGCATGCTACCCATGCTGTACTGGACGGTTTTCTTTTGGGAAAATATGTCTGCTAATAATTATTGTGATGTTCGGTAGACAATCTAACAAAATGTGTAATTTTTCACATTGCCTACCTAATAATTTAGAATCAATCATTTGAAGTACTTATCGGAAATTTTCAGAATCGGTCATATTTAGAATCTGACATGTTTATAATATGCAATGTTCCGTTTGTTCTGTTCCGTGTGTTGTTGTTGTTGTTTTGTGTTGTTGTGTACGACCTCGTCATTTTTAAAATCGATCATTTGTACAATCAGTAATTTTTAGAATCAGGATTGTGATTTTTGAAACTCATTCGTTGAACTCAGCAGTTGAAAATGTCTAAATTACTATGGAGATATGCATCTTTCTATCTACTTATGATTTGACTTTCAAAAATCATACTACAGGAGTGCGATTTTTTTAAGTCAAATCAGCAGTAGAAAGATGCGTATCTCCATACATTTTCAACTGCTGAGTTCAACGTATTAGATTCAAGAATCGCACTCGTGGAGTGCGATTTTTGAATCTCATTCGCTGAGTTCAGCAGTTGAAAATTTCAAAATTACTGTGGAGATACACATCTTTCTACTGCTGATTTGGACTTTCAAAAATCATACTTCAGGAGAGCGATTTTTGATAGTCAAATCAGCAGTAGAAAGAATCTCTCCATAGTAATTTTGACATTTTCAACTGCTGAATTCAAAGAATGAGTTTCAAAAATCGCACTCCAGTAAGAAGAAACGGTCATTTCACGAAACGGTCTTTAAATCAAAAAAATAATTGAGCCATCCCCGAATTCGGAAACTGTTAAAAAATCACCCAGTATGACGATGATTTCAATATTTCAGAATACGACATAACCGAAACTAAATTCTGCGTCCAATTCGTGGCGAACTCCCGGCTGCGCGCTGGATGCGAGCAGGAGTGCGATGACGTCACTGATCCGGTGTGTGGGGTCAGCAGTGTCGATAAACACGTCGTTCTGTTCAGGAATAAGTGCTATTTGACATTTGCTAACTGTAGGGACGACAGTTATCAAGGTGAGCTTCTTTACCTGTAGGCCTCGCATGCCACCCCCGAGAAAACGATAAAAATCGAGATGTGCCTCCATCCTTATTATTTTACGTACGCCAGACGCCAGCGCGCATTACGTTTTTCTCGTTTAAATGCTTTGTCGTGGGTGGCATGCTAGCCGTGCAGTAATTATGTCTACAAAAACTAAAAAGTTAAAACATAATATTGCAGCCAATGACGTTTTACAAAATAGACGCGTCATACGCTAACATCACTGCACTTTAAAATGGCGCGATAAAGTGACGTGTAGTCCGTACACTAGACGGCGCGTGACTATGTGAAAGCCGGGCAATTACCTTGCTTTTTTGTTGCCATTTTGGAGCGCGGGCAATGCACATATAAAAACATCTTAGTATCGATGACATTTCATTCTCAGGTGTAGGCTTACCCTCCCTCAGTCTCAAAGGTAGTCTTCGCTGTCAAGCCGGTACGATTCGCGACAGGGCTTGCATTTTTTGGCTTGGCTTGACACCGACTTCTATAAAACAAATTAATGTTCTTATGAGGCGAACGAAGAAGTCATCGGCTGCAATATTATTTTTTAACTTTTTAGTTTTTTTGAAGGCGGTTTTAATTTTTTGTTAAAATTTTGTTTATTTCACAATTTTCAGTGGTGAATGCATTAGTTCGATTTAATAGTAGTGCTTTAAATTAGCAAACCTACTAGTCGGCACTACGATTTTCGAAGGTTCCCCTCGATTTCTCTGGGATGCCATCATCAGATCCTGGTTTCCATATCATGGTACCACACTTGGGACATCTCCTTTCCAACAAAAAAATAATCATCAAAATCGGTTCATAAACAACGAAGTTATCCGCGAAAAAACAAAAAAAAGAAAATAAAAAAAATATACAACGTGTTAATGAATTAACGCAAAACTAGAAAGTAGTTTGTTTAGAATCGAGAGCTGAATCGAATTATCATTGTTTCAACATAGGTAATTTTTTTCAAAATATTTAATAATTTTTTTGCAAAATTTAAAATTTTCTGAACCCGATGTCAACCCACCGCACGGGCACACTCACCTTACTTACGACCAAAACAAGATTATAAAAATGTATCCATCAGTACGTTAGCGCTTACATTCATTGCTGAAATGATAACAAATCATTTTTTCCTCAAAACTTAAAATGCGAATAACTTTAAATTTTAACCATCAAAATAATGAAATTATTGTTCTAATCTAATTATTTTGTTATAAATCAGTTGGGGTGTATGAGGTTTTGCGCTAATTTATTAACACGTTGTATACGGTCGAATTGAGAAACCTCCTCCTTTTTTGAAGTCGGTTAAAAATTAGGGGGAACCGAGCCTCCGGTGCTCCAAAAGCTGCCGAGCGCGATACAAACGAACGTCCGTCCTATTTTTTCTATATTATTAGTGTTCCGTACCAAAATTGAAAAAACGGAACACTTATGGAATCAGCTCGGTGTCTGTCCGTCCGTCCGTCCGTCCGTCCGTCTGTCACAGGCATTTTTCTCAGAGACCGTAAGACATAGGAAGTTGAAACTCGGTACAGATATAGCAATTGGTGGTCCAATATCATAAATGAAGTAAAAAAAGCTAAATTTTTATATTACCAATTCGGGGAGTAAGAAAGGGTAAATAAAAAATAAATTTCTTTTTACCCTGTGGTGTGGGGTATCAATTGAAAGCTTATGAAAATATGAGTCTAAAAATATACTTTTCAATTTTTTTATAAAAACTTTGTTTAACAAAATTTTCAATTCAATCCGAGAAATTGCTGTCCCCACCTCTATTTAAAAAAATATAGCCGTATAAGATCTGAAAAAATCATAAACATCAGAAATAACGTGTAGATGGCGGGAAAATTATCAGGGTGGCTCTAACTTGGATAGTTTTTTTTCTATACCCAAAAAACTAACACCAGTGAGTCCAGTGTAAAATGATCTTCAGTTACTATGTGACCACATACTAAGTAAGTGTCAATTTATAGTGGTATTTTCAATGACCTATGTTTAAACAACTGGTAGTACGGAACACTAACTGTCCGAGTCCCGACTCGTACTTGGCCGGTTTTTTTTTTCATCCCATCTCGGAAGGAGTAATGGTGGTTAATCATAGAATAGGTAATAGTATAATTAGTTCTACATCTAACCGTTAAACACAACCATAAAACATAATAATCCGTTATGTCTATCTAAACTATTATAAAACTGTAACAGAAGTGTGTCTGTACATTGAAGATATTTACAAAAAAGAAAACCATATGTTTTAACTTTTTAAGGTGTCCCTGATTCCAAATCACCAATTTTTGGATTTTTTGTTTGTTTGTTTGTGTGTTTGTTTGTTTGATCGAGCATTACGCAAAAACTACTGAACCGATTTTGATGAAACTTTTTTGTTTGATATCTTATGATCTGACTTAAAATCTGGTATACCTATACCTAATTTGTGCGGACGAAGTCGCGGGTAAATGCTCGTAATTATTGAAATTTTGATTTTACATTAATTTCAGTGTTTTTTCGTTCTTTCCAGAATACGAAGAAGTTAATATGGCAGTATGCAAATTTATTGTACCGTCTTCTTGATTTAGACATCGAATATACCTAATTTTGTCTGGATAATTGTTTTTATAGTCTACTACGATCCTTACATAGGTGCCTTCGCCTCAGTTACATCACATCTCTTCATACATAGCCGTCGGTTTCGTGTCCGTATAGCTAGCGTACACATGAAAGGGATTTGGCTGGGACTAGTGACAATAAATAGTTCCTAAATAGTGCCTTATTAGTACCTAGGTCAAATAAATAGTGCCTCTATACTTTACGAGATATCGATTTTTTTTACCTGGTCGCTGGCTTGACGTCAAGGTAGCGTACACATTTTCTGTGGTTAAAACGGCTTGCATTGCAGCATCGAATTTACACTCAAAAAATAGTTCTCAAATAGTGCCCTAGGCATCTAAAATCTCATGAGGCTAGGTCTTCAGGGAGCGGAGATATAAATAAGTCTTTTAAATAAACCACGGAGCTGGCGTTGCGCTGGCGTACACACGAATTAACAATTTTTTTCTTACAGAAGGAGACGTTTCTTTTTATAAAAACTACATCAATGAAATAGTGCCTCTGCCAGTACTAATATTTTATGTAAAGTCGTAGTGAAACAATATAAAAAATCGATGCAAAGTTTTAGCCACAGAAAATGTGTACGCTACCTTGACGTCAAGCCAGCGTACCTGGTAAAAAAAATCGATATCTCGTAAAGTACAGAGGCACTATTTATTTGACCTAGGTACTAATTAGGCACTATTTAGGAACTATTTATTGGCACCTACTAACAATTTGAAGATCGTTCCCAACGATCTTCAAATTGTTAGTAGGTAAAACACGACCAGAAAAGTAAAAAAACCTGCTTTGGGGGCGCTACAATCGATTCTTTCATTTAATTTACTTAATTTATCTTTAGCCAAGACAAGAATTAGTTCCAACGATTTGTCGAGACCTGGCGAAGTTTTTAATTTTTCTGTTTAGGCATACATCACTACAATAGGTACAACCGTAGACTTTTTTAAGGGGATGATCAGACCAACAAACTGACCAACTTTCTCTATGGGACCAACATCGAAATCGCAGAAAAAAAATCAGCTGTCCCATACGAGGTTCGAGTAAGTTTGCAGTTTTGTATGGACGAGCTGTTTTTCGCGATTTCGATGTTGGTCCCATAGAGAAAGTTGTTCAGTTTGATGGTCTGATCATCCCCTTAAAAAAGTGTGAGCATATTAAGAAGGACCCTGTTGTATATTATGAGAAGTACACAACACTAGTACAGGGCCGTAGCTAGACTTGGATTGAACGTAGGGCATAGGAGGTTTAAGGTAGGACGGATTTAAAAAGCAGTTTTTTTGGATGAGTACGTACGATGAGTAACATAATTCAGTACCGTGTCTGTGAAATCTCTCCAGGAAAGAAAAGAACACACTAAAACTCAAAACGATGGTGATACTGAATGTTATAATTATAAGCCTACTTGCCCTCGAAACACCATTCAAAGGCTGGAGCGAACTCGAAATTTTATGATCTAAGATTCAAAATGGTGTTGGTATGAGTTCCATTCATAGAGAATTCACACGCTCCCCCTGGGGTTCCATTAGCCTACCTTCAATTATAATACCATAGGCTGGATCGAGTGAAGCGAGCTCGAAATTTCACACTTCAAGTCTTAAAACGGTGTCGGTGCGAGTTCCATTAGGTATAGGTACCATCCCCAAAATACAATGCCCCACTTGCCCAGACAAACAAACAATATACAGACAGACAATAATTTTTAAGGTAGGGCATTGCCCCACGATGCCCACCCCCTAGCTACGGCCCTGCACTAGTATCTTTTTATCAAGATTGAATACGTTTTTTTATTTACGTACGCTTCAGTAATTTCAATTAGGTCTTTTCAAAAACCATGGCAAACGATTTTTCTTTCGAATCGTAAAAAAATACGATTTAATTATTCTTTTAAATAAAAAAATGGACGATGTAAAAAAAATTTGTTATTTTTTCTTCGTTGTGGCTGGTAAGTTTTTTTTTCCTAAAATTATTACAGAGCATGCATATGCTCACGACTATATTCCCCGAGGGGGTAGTCAGAGATATTCTGAAAACTCAGAACATCCACGTTTCACTAGTACCGTAACTCTGTCCAGTGTGACGGGGAGTGAGCCCGTCGCCACTTGTAATGGACAGTGGGTACAATACATGCCTCGAAATTGAAGCATGCAGGTTTCCTCACGATGTTTTCCTTCACCGAAAAGCCAGTGGTGTTACAAATCGTACATAAATTCCGAAAAACTCATTGGTACGAGTCTGCCTGGACGGGGATCGAACCATCGCCTCCTGCACGGCAGGCAAGGTTACTCGCCACTGGACCACCACGGCTTCGCACTCCTGAAGTATGATTTTTGAAAGTCAAATCAGCAGTAGAAAGATGCGTATCCCCATAGTAATTTTGACATTTTCAACTGCTGAACTTCAGCGAATGAGATTCAAAAATCGCACTCCAGAACATGCATGTTTCACAAGCAGTGCCGAAACTCTGTCCAGTGTGACGGAGAGTGAGCCCGTATCGCCATATTTTATAATGGACAGTAGGTACCTACAATACGTGGCTCGAAATTGAAGCATACCTACAGGTTTCCTCGCGATGTTTTTTTTTCCTGAAAAGCCAGTGGTGTTATAAATCGCACATAAAGGATAGTGAGCAAAAATGTATGGCCACTGGTCCAAGAGTGTCAAAAAGTTAAAAATTAAGGGGGGTCCTCATACAGGTGTAACAAAACACCCTAGTAATACTTAAGGGGGTGCTTCAGACCATCAAACTGAACAACTTTCACTATGGAGCCAACATCGAAATCGCGAAAAAAAAAATCCGCTTTTTCATACAAAACTGTAGTACCGTCTCGACTCAAATGTATGGGACGGCAGATATTTTTTATTTTTTCTCGACGTTGGCTCCATAGTGAAAGTTGTTCAGATTGATAGTCTGAAGTATTACTAGGGTGTTTTGTTACACCCTGTATAAGGAACTAGTTCTTGTCAATGTTTTTTCTTCTCGCTCTATCGTAAAAACGGTAATACATACAAGAGTTAAACTTGGTGTGATTATAGAAAAGACTCTACAGTATAACAACAAATAATAAAAGTCGGTCTCATGCTAAAGGTCCCGAAGAAAAAAAAAATTATACGTTAATATGTTGTGTGTGGTGTGGTACGGAACGGAACCCTTGGTGCGCAAGTAGCCCGACTCGCACTTGACTGATTTTTTTATAATTACAGTCCTAAAACACTCTTCCCCCGCCCAAAAAGAAATTACACTTCCAATCGAACAGAGAATAAAACTTCTTAAGTTCCAAATAAAGGAACAGCTCAAAAGCAATCTTCATCAACATCACCATCATCACCATCATCATCAGAAGAAACCACAGCGTCAAAAGGTAGAAGATAATGTTCTACATTTGGAGAATGAACAATATGATTATGTCGATGTGGACACTTTGCCTATAACTCCGGTGATGCATTTTGATGAACGAAAGAAACAACAGAAGTTTAAACTGAGGCAGCTAAAAACTACAACGACTACTGGTAAGTTTTGAACGTGACTTCTATATTACTAGCTTGGTACCATTAAATGGTACTAAGTACTTATAATCGTTTGAAAATTTGACTTTGAAAACTTGGGCAGCAAGTTAAATAATAATAATAAAAGCCTTTATTAAAAACTTCAAAGTATTCACATGCATGACATATGTAGATTATAATTACAATCAATAATTTGAAGTGACATGATATAAATTCAACAGATTAGGATCCAAACTGTAGGTAAGTAATTATAAAATTCAAAACTTAAATGGGTTGACATAGATTACAATCAATAATTTGAGGTGACATGATACAAATTCAACAAAATATGATCAAAATTGTAAGTTATTATAAAATTCGAAACTTAAAGCAAGCTAAATAATATAGGTAAATAAAAATAAAATAACTCTTAAAGAAGTTTGGCAGAAGGCCATATAATTTGAGACCCAGACATAGAGGGAATGAAACTTAGTACTACGTGTAGAGTGAAAGAAAACTAACAAAAAAGTTAATTAGTTGTAATCTGTAGAAGTTGGGGGAAAGGTATTTCTCCT
Source organism: Agonopterix subpropinquella (assembly GCA_922987775.1). Taxonomy (NCBI): domain Eukaryota; kingdom Metazoa; phylum Arthropoda; class Insecta; order Lepidoptera; family Depressariidae; genus Agonopterix; species Agonopterix subpropinquella. The sequence continues at coordinate 4,429,979 of OV277718.1, read as the reverse complement.
TATGATACCTTTTGTATCAAGTGTCTGAAACTCATAGTCTTTCTTATTAGATAGTCTACTCAATCTTCTACGCATTCATGTCAAAGAAGATGGAAAAGCATAGAACGCTATTTCCTTGTATAACTCACAATAATTTTTAAAATGTCACTAGATGGCATTACTTGGTCCGCTAGAAGTAAAATTTGTCTGAAATCGACGAAATATCGCATTTTACTGTTATGGTTCATCATATTTATTTATTTTGAGCAACAAAATATATTATTTTCATAACATCACATTGAAAATAACAATTTCATAAGCAGGTTTTTTTACATTTTTTTCATTGATCTACAATACGATATAATACTAAGCGGGAGTAGCATGCAGTTATAGAGAATTCCGGTAGATGGCGCACATTTCAAAATTCATACTAAACAAGATTGCTAGGAGAGCGATTTTTGAATCTCATTTGCTGAGTTCAGCAGTTGAAAATGTCAAAATTACTATGGAGACGTGCATCTTTCTACTGCTGATTTGACATTAAAAAATCATACTCCAGGAGTGCGATTTTTGAAAGTCAAATCAGCAGTAGAAAGATACTTATCTCCATAGTAATTTTGACATTTTCAACTGCTGAACTCACCGAATGAGATTCAAAAATCATACTCCAGGCTATTGAAAAAAAAACTAAATTTGAAATTGTTAAGCTTGCGTATATACTCACACATTTAAAAAAGAAAATATCAATGAATAAAATATTTTAACGCGTGGTGGACTAACGCCCCACCCGCCCTGTTCCCTACACGTTCAGTTTTGATAGCAAAACATATTTAACCAGGATCTGGTGCTGAAGACAGGAATGTCTCCGTACGATGGTACTCCTCAACGGTAAAGAGCGTGGGCTTGATTTTTTTTATTCTTGTTCAGTTTTGAAAGAAAAATACATTATTTAATCGGGAACTGGTGCTGAAGCCAAGAATGTCTCCGTACGAGGGTACTCCTCAACGGTAAATAGCATTGGCTTGTATTTTGTTTGTTCGCGTTCAGTTTTAATATCAAAACACATATTTAACCAGGATCTGATGCCGAAGCCAGAGATGTCTTCGTACGAGGGTACTCCTCAACGGTAAATAGCATTGGCTTGAATTTTGTTTGTTCGCGTTCAGTTTTAATAGCAAAACACATATTTAACCAGGATCTGATGCCGAAGCCAGAGATGTCTTCGTACGAGGGTACTCCTCAACGGTAAATAGCATTGGCTTGAATTTTGTTTGTTCGCGTTCAGTTTTAATAGCAAAACACATATTTAACCAGGATCTGATGCTGAAGCCAGAGATGTCTTCGTACGAGGGTACTCCTCAACGGTAAATAGCATTGGCTTGAATTTTGTTTGTTCGCGTTCAGTTTTAATAGCAAAACACATATTTAACCAGGATCTGATGCTGAAGCCAGAGATGTCTTCGTACGAGGGTACTCCTCAACGGTAAATAGCATTGGCTTGAATTTTGTTTGTTCGCGTTCAGTTTTAATAGCAAAACACATATTTAACCAGGATCTGATGCCGAAGCCAGAGATGTCTTCGTACGAGGGTACTCCTCAACGGTAAATAGCATTGGCTTGAATTTTGTTTGTTCGCGTTCAGTTTTAATAGCAAAACACATATTTAACCAGGATCTGATGCCGAAGCCAGAGATGTCTTCGTACGAGGGTACTCCTCAACGGTAAATAGCATTGGCTTGAATTTTGTTTGTTCGCGTTCAGTTTTAATAGCAAAACACATATTTAACCAGGATCTGATGCTGAAGCCAGAGATGTCTTCGTACGAGGGTACTCCTCAACGGTAAATAGCATTGGCTTGAATTTTGTTTGTTCGCGTTAAGTTTTGATAGCAAAACACATATTTAACCAGGATCTGATGCTGAAGCCACAGATGTCTTCGTACGAGGGTACTCCTCAACGGTAAACAGCGTTGGCTTGAATTTTGTTTGTTCGCGTTAAGTTTTGATAGCAAAACACATATTTAACCAGGATCTCATGCTGAAGCCAGAGATGTCTTCGTACGAGGGTACTCCTCAACGGTAAACAGCGTTGGCTTGAATTTTGTTTGTTCGCGTTCAGTTTTGATAGCAAAACACATATTTAACCAGGATCTGATGCCGAAGCCAGAGATGTCTTCGTACGAGGGTACTCCTCAACGGTAAACAGCGTTGGCTTGAATTTTGTTTGTTCGCGTTCAGTTTTGATAGCAAAATACATATTTAACCAGGATCTGATGCCGAAGCCAGAGATGTCTTCGTACGAGGGTACTCCTCAACGGTAAACAGCGTTGGCTTGAATTTTGTTTGTTCGCGTTAAGTTTTGATAGCAAAACACATATTTAACCAGGATCTGATGCTGAAGCCAGACATGTCTCCGTACGAGGGTACTCCTCAACGGTAAACAGCGTTGGCTTGAATTTTGTTTGTTCGCGTTCAGTTTTGATAGCAAAACACATATTTAACCAAGAGCTGATGCCGAAGCCAGAGATGGCTTCGTACGAGGGTACTCCTCAACGGTAAACAGCGTTGGCTTGAATTTTGTTTATTCGCGTTCAGTTTTGATAGCAAAATACAAATTTAACCAAGATCTGATGCCGAAGCCAGGAATGTTTTCGTACAAGGGTACTCCTCAACGGTAAACAGCATTGACTTGCATATACCGTTTACAGTTGAGGAGTGCCTCCGTACGGACCATTCCTGGTTTCAGCACCAGATCCTGGTTAAATGTGTGTTTTGCTGTCAAAACTAAACAGGAAGAGATAAAAATCAAGCCAATGCTGTTTACCCTCGTACTAATGAGTACCCCCGTACGTAGACATCCCTGGCTTAAGCACCAGATCCTGGCTCAATATGTGTTTTGCTATCAAAACTGAACGTGAACAAAAAATTTCAAGGCAATCCTGTTCACCGTTGAGGAGTACTCTCGTACGAAGACATCCCTGGCTTCAGCACCAGATCCTGGTTGAATATGTGTTTTGCTATCAAAACTGAACGCGAAAAAAAAAAAATCAAGTCAATGCTGTTTACCGTTGAGGAGTACCCTCGTACGGAGACATTCCTGACTTCAGTACCAGATCCTGGTTAAATATATGTGTTTTGCTTTCAAAACTAAACAGGAAGAGATAAAAATCAAGCCAATGCTGTTTACCGTTGAGGAGTACCCTCGTACGAAAACATCCCTGGCTTCAGCACAAGATCCTGGTTGAATATGTGTTTTGCTATCAAAACTGAAAGCGAACAAAAAAAAAATCAAGCCAATGCTGTTTACCGTTGAGGAGTACCCTCGTACGGAGACATTCCTGACTTCAGTACCAGATCCTGGTTAAATATATGTGTTTTGCTTTCAAAACTAAACAGGAAGAGATAAAAATCAAGCCAATGCTGTTTACCGTTGAGGAGTACCCTCGTACGAAAACATCCCTGGCTTCAGCACAAGATCCTGGTTGAATATGTGTTTTGCTATCAAAACTGAAAGCGAACAAAAAAAAAATCAAGCCAATGCTGTTTACCGTTGAGGAGTACCCTCGTACGAAGACATCCCTGGCTTCAGCATCAGATCCTGGTTCAATATGTGTTTTGCTATCAAAACTGAACGTGAACAAAAAAAGTGCAAGCCAATGCTGTTTACCGTTGAGGAGTACCCTCGTACGGAGACATTACTGGCTTCAGCACCAGATCCTGGTTCAATATGTGTTTTGTTATCAAAACTGAACGTGAACAAAAAAATTTCAAGACAATCCTGTTCACCGTTGAGGAGTACCCTCGTACGGAGACATTCCTGGCTTCAGCACCAGATCCTGGTTAAATATGTGTTTTGCTTTCAAAACTAAACAGGAAGAGATAAAAATCAAGCCAATGCTGTTTACCGTTGAGGAGTACCCTCGTACGAAGACATCCCTGGCTTCAGTACCAGATCCTGGTTGTATTCAGTATTCAGTATTCAGTATTCAGTATTTATTTGCAGTATCACAATAATGAAGTACATACTCACGTGTAACACAAGATCTTATTAAATTATTGTGACGCCCTGTTAGGGCATGGCAATATAATTGCAGAGGGCCTGAAAGTTTTATAACAATTACAATTGTCTACTTAATTATTAGTTTAAGTAATAGAGATGTCGACGTTAACGTCAAGAGCCTAAAATATTAGAACATTGTTGTCCTGGAAAAAATCATTAAGGTTGTAGTAACTTTTTGAAATGAGGAAGCTTTTTAGTTTTTGTGCAAAAGAATTCTTTGTCTCAATTTTTTTAATTTCATTAGGGATAGCGTTAAATATTTTAATTGCCATTAAGTGGGGTCCAGATGCGAGTAATTTTAGTTTTGAGAAGGGTTTTTTTAGTTGGTTTTGGGTACGATTATTTCTTTTTATTGTCTTAACTGGGGAGTACAGGGTTTCGTGGGTCCTGACAAATTTACATGCCTCTAATATATAGATTGATGTTAGTGTGAGTATACCATGTTTTATAAAATACGGTTTGCACGATTCCATTTGATCAATATTAGTTAGAATTCGAATACATTTTTTCTGTTGAATAAAAATCTGATCGATGTCAGTGCAATTTCCCCATAGGATGATTCCATAGGTAAGTCTAGAATGAGCAAAAGCGTAATAAGCCGAAAGGGCCGTTTTGAAATCCGTGACTTTTTTCAAATGGGAGAGTGCGTAGCAGAATGAGGTTAGTTTGTTAGATAATTTTTGAATATGTGTTTTCCAATTTAAATTTGTGTCTATGTCAATACCCAGTAGCGTGGCTGAATTTACAGTTTCTATTTTAGTATTATTGTAGTTATAAGTTATATGTAATGGTATTTTTTGAAAAGGTCGAAATTGAATTATATTGGATTTTTTGAAGTTAAGTAGCAGGTTATGGCATTCAAGCCAGTCTATTATTTTTCCTAGTGTTTCGTTAAGTTTTCCTTCTAATTCAAGGGTGTCGGAGCAGGTTAACAGAATAGATATATCATCTGCGAATAGAGTGCAATGTTCGTCTAATTGTATATGTGTTTTGCTATCAAAACTGAACGCGAACAAAAAAAAATCAAGCCAATGCTGTTTACCGTTGAGGAGTACCCTCGTACGAAGACATCCCTGGCTTCAGCACCAGATCCTGGTTGAATATGTGTTTTGCTATCAAAACTGAACGCGAACAAAAAAAAATCAAGCCAACGCTGTTTACCGTTGTGGAGTGCCCTCGTACGGAGACATTCCTGGCTTCAGTACCAGATCCTGGTTAAATATGTGTTTTGCTTTCAAAACTAAACAGAAAGAGATAAAAATCAAGCCAATGCTGTTTACCGTTGAGGAGTACCCTCGTACGGAGACATCCCTGGCTTCAGCACCAGATCCTGGTTCAATATGTGTTTTGCTATCAAAACTGAACGTGAACAAAAAAAGTGCAAGCCAATGCTGTTTACCGTTGAGGAGTACCCTCGTACGGAGACATTACTGGCTTCAGCACCAGATCCTGGTTCAATATGTGTTTTGCTATCAAAACTGAACGTGAAAAAAAAAGTGCAAGCCAATGCTGTTTACCGTTGAGGAGTACCCTCGTACGGAGACATTACTGGCTTCAGCATCAGATCCTGGTTCAATATGTGTTTTGCTATCAAAATTGAACGTGTACAAGAAAATTGCGAGTCAATGCTGTTTACCGTTGAGGAGTACCCTCGTACGGAGTCATTCCTTGCTTCTGCACCAGATCCTGATTAAATATTTGTTTTGCTATCAAAACTGAACGTGAACAGAAAAATATCAAGCCAATGCTGTTTACCGTTGAGGAGTACCCTCAACGGTAAACAGCAGCAGAGTACATTTTTGTATGTAGATAAAACATGGTAAGTCGTGGTGATTCATAAAAACAAACCCCTGCTGTATTAAGAATTATCAAGCAGACACTTTAACCACTAAGCCAAGGTGTACTCATAAGGTACCTTTTACCTACCTACTTTATAAAATTGCGAATGTAATCTTTCTTTCAACTCGAGAAGCTAAAAGACACACACACTCCTATGTCATCTTAGGTCTACGCACACCTGCATCGAAGTTGAGTTTCATCAAATTTTTCGATAGATGGTACTAGGTATTCCACTTATAGGCGCGACTTCAGCTAGTATAGTAACGCCATCTAATATAATAAGTCGAACTACGAGGTACCGGCGACAATAATAAGTTTTACGAGAGCTTTGTTCTTTGTTTGACGTGAGCAATCTTGCCTACTTTAATTCATCTATGTTCATGTTTATTTTAATGAAACTTAATAATGAAAAAAAACGAAATCACACACTATCAGTTCAACCAAGACAAATACGTTCCGTAACGACCAAAAATACCTCAGTGATAATATTAGATGAAAATAGCTGTCGTGGTTGGGTTTTGCTACTGCTTTTTGGACGATTTGTCTATTTTACTACTAATTTCTACTTTTGAATCCGGACTTCTGGAGATGTGGAAGTTTTTTTTAAAAATGCCTTAATTTTTTCTGTTTTTAATAATTATGACCACCGTCCTGAATGGCTTCTAGTTTTCGTAAAAAATGGCTGGGTCCAAATCTGCCAATGTTCTTTTATTTTCCGCGCAACTTATGTTATTTTGCGCGCAAATTATATTTGTATGATGAATATGAATATTTGTAACCGAGTCATGGATGTTTGTATCTATAGTATTCTATATCGTTGTCTAGTTATCATAATACAAGTCCAGGAGTGCGATTTTTGAAACTAATTCTTTGAACTCAGCAGTTGTAAATGTCAAAATTACTATGGAGATACCAAAGACATATATATTACTAGCGTAAGGACATGGCCTATGAGCTTGACTATTGTCCCCAGTTCGTTGGCTCTAAAATGCAAGGAAAAATGACAATTTAGAGCACTACAAATATATGACACGATATAGTTCGTATACGAGTTATGACAGATGGTGCAAATTTTTGTTTCTATGAAGAAGGTTTTTGTAAAATATTCTGACGGGCCTATCCTTACGCTAGTAATATATAAATCTATGGGAGATACCTATCTTTATACTGTTAATTTGGCATTCAAAAAACATACTTCAGGAGTGCGATTTTTAAAAGTCAAATCAGCACTAAAAAGATGCGTATCTTTCAACAGCTGAGTTCAACGTGTGAGCTTCAACAATCGCACCCCTTAGATTATTTGTGTGACAATGTCCAAGATGTTTTTTTTTTGTTTAAATGAGTTTTCTGAGAGCTATAAAAAAGTAGTTCAACAAACTGCGATAGATGTCGTCGAAGCAAGTTGGAGGCAAAAACCGAAATAAGAAAATGCATGAGTCAGACGTATCCATTGACGAAGTATCTATCTGTTCATATTTTAATGCACTTAAAAACATGCACAGTTTGTATTATTTACATAGTTACAACTGAATTTGGGTACATCCATATGCAACTCTGACAACCACTGCCGACCTAACAGGGACGTCGTCCCTCCGTCGATTATAAACAATTCGAGCTCTTTTTCTCGTTCTCCGTAACGAACCGTAGGCTTGATAATACCTAGTGGCCGCACCTTAGACCCGTCGTAAAATTTTAACACTGTCTCGTCACTCTGTATCTCTAAATGAGCAAAATAGCGTTCGTAAGTTACCCTACTGACACATGATATCGCCGTGCCAGTATCGATTTCCATTACTATGGTTTTATTATCTATAGAGATCGGAACACTCACTGCCTTATAATCGCTCAAACACAGATGATTTAAGCCTTCCACGTCGTCGTCCTCCTCGCTCGACCCGCACCCGACGTCGCCGAAGTGGAAGCCGCCTCCCGCCGCCGCCCGGCGGCGCCCTGGTGCGCCCGCCGGGGTGCCCGCGTCCCACGCGGGGCACACTCGACGCAAATGACCCGTGCGCTGGCACTTGCTGCACACGAAGTCCCGATAACGACAGCCGCCGTAATCATGACTGCGCGACCCGCACGCCGTGCAGGCCTGGGACAGTTCCTGGCCGCCATGGCCGCGTGGCGCGCCAGCCCCGCCGCTGGTGCCGAGCGCGCTCCTCCGGGCGCGGCCGCGCGCCGCCCCGCGCGCCCCCGCCGCCGCCGGCCGCTCCGGCACGAGCGCATGCACCGCGCTCGCCCCGCCGGTCTCCGCCGCCGGTCTCTCGACCGCCGCCGCGTCGCGCTCCGCCGCTTCCAATGAGCTGGCCAGCTTCACGGCGTCCGCGAAGGACAATTCGTCGCTCTCCGCAAAAAGTCTCTGCCTAATTACGTCACTTTTTAGACCACACACGAATTGATCCCGTAAATCCACATTCAATTTGTCTCCAAATTTACAATTCCGTGAAAGTCGTTTCAACTCCGCGACGTAATAAGCGATGTTTTCGTCCGCGATCTGCCTCCTTTGTCTGAACCGGTACCTTTCCGCTAATGCTGACGGCGTCGGTTGCAGGTGATTACGCAACAGCTCGTCGGCCCGCTCGAATGTTACCTCCGATGGTTTTTTCGGACTCGCTAAATTAGCTAGCAACTCGTATGCCTCATCCCCCATGGTCGCAATTAATATCGGTAATTTTACATCATCTTTGATACTATTTACTTTAAAATACATGTTCAATCTGTCGACGTATGACGACCACGTGCCGCACTTCACATCGAACTCGTTTAACTTGCCGATCGACATAGTTTCCGCACTTTTTCCGCACTTTTATTTATTGTCTACGTTATCACACGCGTAATTAATAGTTTTTATCAGCCCGTCGCCACTGTAATGTCCTAGGCAAGGGTGCGTTTGGGGGATGCAATGAAACCACGTAGTCTTTGTACAACGGTATATTCAGACTGTCAGATACAATGACAGGCGAGAGGCGCCGCGCATAACTACCCTACCATATTAATACTAAGTTACCTACACTACAATTAACTACCTATTTTATTTGTATTTCATTATCTCCAAGAACGCTCATCCATCTTTCATCAAGCCATTTGGAACTACTTTTTCTTTTTTGGTAGCTTTCGGAAAATCCCTCATCATGATATTTTCCGCACAATTCATGCTATTTTCTGCACAACTTATGTTGTTTTTCCGGACAATTTATGTTATTTTCCGCACAATTTATGTAATTTTATTGCCCTAATTATTTCAGAACCACCGTATGCTTTGGCAACGACAACTGAATACAAATATAACAAGAAACCTATGCGAAGTGCTCTATTAAAGCCTCAAGCCATCGAAAAGCCTGTCGATTCATTCTACAGGCGATTTGTAGAGAAGGACGTAGCTAATGTTCCTGTAGAATGGGTGCATTGTCAGGAAATGATTAAACCTTATGTGTTTGGACATAAAAAGGAACTATTGGCGCCCGTGTTTGTTGAAGAAAGAACTTACGCAAGGTACAGTCATTAATAATGTTGCGAGCGACGGGTTCCGGGATTGGAGTGAAACGCTAAGTCCAATTTTACAGAGTTTATCGGGTTACACTTACACACGGTCCACCTCGCAGAGGTTCCCCCAACACGGTTCACTTTACCGGGTCCTCCTCGCAGGGATTCCCCGTACACAACTTACTTTCACTGTTCACTTATTTTCACTGTCCACTACGTCACTACTGTGACGTCTCGACACGCGACACGGCTATGACGTCACGACGCACGACACAACTATGACGTCACGCACTACACTGACATTGTTTTGTGTTTTTTTCTTTTTTTAGCGCGGCCATCAATCAAACTTGTATATTAATATGTAAAGTAATTATGTAAAGGCTTGAAGTGCTCGTAATGGTAATATTTTCAACTTCAAGCCTTTATATCTCCGTCCGGACTGAGTTTAGGGATATACAGGTTAATAAATTTTGTTTGTTACTTTATTTTGAAATAAAATATTCAAGTTTGGTTGATGGCCGCGCCAAAAACAATGGCGAAAAATAAAGCACCAACCTTACATGCAAAACCCGCATTGTCTGTAGAAGATGTCGAAGCTAAATCTGTTGTGGTGCGAGGAGGAAATAAATTCAAAGTCTGATTGATACCTAAGACATATTTTAGGTTTCGACATTACAAGTAGATTATGAATCAGCATTTTCTATGATGTACCTAAGTTATGAAAAAACATACAACACCAAAATAAACAAACATCTTTGATTTAGGTAATAAATATTTCAGAAGTATAATTTTTGAAAGTAGACCGCCAAGTATATCTGAGATTCAATGTAGACCGCGTACTTGAAAAGTTTGGCCACCCCTGATATAAACCTTCCTCTTGAATTACTCTATCTATTAAAAAAAACGCATCAAAATCCGTTGCGTAGTTTTAAAGATCTAAGCATACATAGGGACAGACAGACAGCGGGAAGCGACTTTGCTTTATACTATGTAGTGAAGTAATACGAATATTTTGCAGATTCATGCAGTTATTGGGTGAAAATATAACGACATATTCCCAAGACGAGGTGATTTCGCACTTGTATCAAATAAGTAATGCAAATGTGAGGCTGTTTCAATGGAGTACTATCAGGCTTATGAATTTGATGAGCTTTCTTACCAAAGGTTAGTACTATTAAAAGCCTATGCCTAAAAATGGCGCCTTTTTTCTTTTTTTAGCGCGGCCATCAAACTTGAATATTATAGTTCAGAATAAAGTTAAAAACAACACTTGTTATTACAAATATCTCGGAACTCAGTCCGAACTGAGATATAAAGGCTTGAAGTGCACGTAATGGTAATTTCAACTTCAAGCCTTTATATCTCTGTCCGGACTGAGTTTAGGGATGTACAATGTTAATAAGTTTTGTTTGTTACATTAGTCTGAATTAAAATATTCAAGTTTGGTTGCTGGCCGCAACGGCGAAAAATAAGGCGCCAACCTTACATACAAAACCCGCATTGTCTTTTTCAGGAAAAAAGCATACATTTAAAACGATCGCATACGGCGTTCGAGAATTAATTGAGTCATGGCATCTTGATTATAGGAACACCACTAATTTGCTACGCGAATCAAGGATATTCCGACCGCCGTGCGTACGCGCCGACGATTATCATGGAGGTATGTCGGATTCACTAAGTTCACAAATCAGAATTTAAACTTTTTTTTCTGGGAATTTCTCACTACAGTTTTGGAGTAGACCAGGGTTCCTCTAACTGTGGTACGTGTACCCCTTGGGATACGCTAGTTTTTCGCAGTTTAGAAAAGTGAAAAAAGTGTACCTTTATCACACTTTAAAAAAATGCATTAAGTGGACCTTCTTCACACTTTTTAAAAAAAGTTCACAAAGTGGGCCTGTATTAAAAAATGCTAAAAGTGTGTACCATTTTTACATTTTTTTTTAAAAAGTGCAAGTAGTGAACCTTTTTAAAAAGTGAAAGAAGTGTAGGTACTGTATTTTTTTCACACGTTATTAAAAAAAGTGTACTTTATTCACACTAAAAAAATACAGAACACTAAAAAGTGCATAAAGTGAACCTTATTCACACTTTTTTATGAAGTCGGTTAAAAAAAGGTTACAAAATTAATTGAATCATGGTATCTTGATTATGGGAACACTACTAATCTGCTACGCGAATCAAGCATATTCCGACCGCCCCGTGCGTACGTGCCGACGACTATGATGGAGGTATGTCGGAATTATTCACTAAGTTCAGAAATCAGACTTAAAACTTTTTTTTCTGGGAATTTCTCACTACAGTTTTGGAATAGGCCAGGGTTTCTCAAACTGTGGTATGTACCCCTTATGTATTTCTTCTTCTTATCGTGTGGGCAGAGCCCTGGTGTCAGAGTTTTTTCAGACCGCCTTACGGCCTCTGACGTGGTTTTTATGTAACGACTACTACCACCAGAGAAAGTAGCCGAGACCAATGGCTTAACCTGCCATCCGAAGCACGGAATCATTTTTAGACAATCAGGTGATTCAACCTGCAATGTCCTAACCAACTGGGGGAACGCGCACAAAGTGACATATCACTAGGTGTCCCCCGTGGGAATCGAACCCACGACCTCCGTGTTGAGAGCCCAATGCTCTTAAACATTAGACCACGGAGACCATGCTACGTACTATTAAGGTTTATATTGCCTCCGTGGTCTAATGGTTAAGAGCTTCGGCTCTCGACACGGAGGTCGTGGGTTCGATTCCCACGGGGGACACCTAGTGATGATATGTCACTTTGTGCGTTTTTCCCCAGTTGGTTAGGACATTGCAGGCTGAATCACCTGATTGTCTGAAAAGAAAAATGATTTCGTGCTTCGGATGGCACGTTAAGCCGTTGGTCCCGGCTACTATCTCTGGTGGTAGTAGTCGTTACATAAAAACCACGTCAGAGGCCGTAAGGCGGTCTGAAAAAACTGTGACACCAGGGCTCTGCCCACACGATAAGAAGAAGAAGGTTTATATTGCCGCACCCCGCCCGCGCCACGTCTCTTCCGTTTAAACAGCACCTAATGTTACATTTCAATAATCCTATTCTATCCTATCTTAAGAATTCATACTCAATGTGTCTATCGATTTACAATAAATTACCGAATGAAATCAAGGATGTACACACGGCGACACATCAAGTTACCCAAAACCAAAATAAGCTGGCCGCGCGACGTTATACATTACTATGCCGACGCGCGGCCAGCTTATTTTGGTTTTGGGTAACTTGATGTGTCGCCGTGTGTACTCTAAGTATAAGAGATTTTTAAATTAGGTACCTAAGGAAATGGTCGATGGAGAAAAATTTCTACTCTATCAAAGAATTTTTGGATCAACCCCATTGAGTTGGTATTGTAAAATTAAAACCGCCTTCAAAAAACTAAAAAGTTAAAAAATAATATTGCAGCCGATGACTTTCCCGTTCGCATCATAAGAACATTAATTTGTTTTATTGAAGTCGCTGTCAAGCCGGTACGATTCGCGACAGGGCTTGCATTTTTTGGCTTGGCTTGACACCGACTTCTATAAAACAAATTAATGTTCTTATGATGCGAACGGGAAAGTCATCGGCTGCAATATTATTTTTTAACTTTTTAGTTTTTTGAAGGCGGTTTTAATTTTTTTGTTAAAATTTTGTTTATTTCACAATTTTCAGTGGTAAATTAATTAGTTCGATTTAATAGTAGTGCTTTAAATTAACAAACGCACTAGTCGGCACTACGATTTTCGAAGGTTCCCCTCGATATCTCTGGGATCCATCATCAGATCCTGGTTTCCTTATCATGGGACCTCACTTGGGATGTCTCCTTTCCAACAAAAAAAGAATCATCAAAATCGGTTCATAAACGACGAAGTTATCCGCGAACACACATAAAAAAAAAAAAATATATATATACGGTCGAATTGAGAAACCTCCTCCTTTTTTTGAAGTCGGTTAATAAATAATAAAGGGAAGTCATTGGGGTTTGGTTTGGACTTTTTAACCGACTTCAAAAAAAGGAGTAGGTTCTCAGTTCGACCGTATATATATTTTTTTTTTTTTTTAATGTGTGTTCGCGGATAACTTCGTCATTTATGAACCGATTTTGATGATTCTTTTTTTGTTGGAAAGGAGATATCCCAAGGGTGGTCCCATGATAAGGAAACCAGGATCTGATGATGGATCCCAGAGAAATCGAAGGGAACCTTCGAAAATCGTAGTGCCGATTAGTGCGTTTGTTAATTTGAAGCACTACTGTTAAATCAAACTAATGAATTCACCACTGAAAATTGTGAAATAAACAAAATTTTAACAAAAAATTAAAACCGCCTTCAAAAAAACTAAAAAGTTAAAAAATAATATTGCTGCCGATGACTTTTTCGTTCGCATCATAAGAACATTTAAAAGTTTTATAGAAGTCGGTGTCAAGCCAAGCCAAAAAACTAATGCAAGCCCTGTCGCGAATCGGCTTGACAGCGACTTCGATAAAACAAATTAATGTTCTTATGATGCGAACGAAAAAGTCATCGGCTGCAATATTATTTTTTAACTTTTTAGTTTTTTTGAAGGCGGTTTTAATTTTTTGTTAAAATTTTATACCTGTAAATACCATACTTACTGCAAATAAATCTAAATCTATTCCAGGATCAACGAAGTCATCGGGCGCCAGTAGATACGACAAGCCTACTACACCGTCCACTACATGCGATAAAGATCGCGACGATGATGATGATAAATAAATAAGATGTTTAAAAAGACAATGCGGGTTTTGTATGTAAGGTTGGCGCCTTATTTTTCGCCGTCGTTTTTGGCAGCGGCCAGCAACCAAACTTGAATATTTTATTTCAAAATAAAGTAACAAACAAAACTTATTAACATGTATATCCCTAAACTCAGTCCAGACGGAGATATAAAGGCTTGAAGTTGAAAATATTACCATTACGTGCACTTCAAACCTTTATATCTCTTGGTTCTCCGAGCAATGTGCCGCGCCCACTGCCACTAAGTTTAGCTATTCTTTGGGCTATGTCAGCTACTCTGGTTCTTCTGCAAATCTCTTCATTTCTGATTCGATCTCGCAGGGAAACTCCGAGCATAGCCCTCTCCATTGCCCTTTGGGTGACTCAGCCGTTTTATGAGGCCTTGAGTGAACGACCACGACCACGACTTTATTATAAAAAATACATAATAATATAAAACCTGTGTTCAAAGAAAAGCCTCTGTATATTTTATGCATCTAATTTAATAAGTTGAAGTCCAATTTAACTAATCAATGAATTTGTAGGTAAGAAAGGAAAATTGGACCATATTTTCCTTTCGGTAGGTACTACTAGGTACCCCATTTTTTGGGCCTAAGTCGGGTAAATAATCACACCCTCCTTCTTCTTGCTGAAAATCCGTCGAAAGAACCCTTCAGTAAATCCAGTTTTTCGTTCACAGTCTCTTTGTGAAATTGTATTTTCTTCCCAAATTGCATCGTATATTTTGGCGGTATTTCTGTGTATCGCATCAAATTTTGTATGGAAAGCGGCTGAAGCCCCCGGTTTGTATGGATGTATTGATTAATTGGCTGTGAACCGTCGATTTTTAATGGTATTTTTAACACTAGAGGTACTGAACTTAAAGTAAAATGAAACAGTGTTAAAAGATGTAAAATATGCAGCGACGCCATCTTGATTTTATGGTTTTTATTCGCGCTGTAAATTGTGTTTATTTTATTGTCGGCGATCCTAAAGAAATAAAATAAATAAAATTACCTAACACTTGATTTTAGGATGGATGATTTTCCTACACACGGAAATAATTGAAAGAGAAATAGGTCCTATTTTTTGCTAGTTTTTTAGGGTTCCGTACCCAATGGGTGAAAACGGGACCCTATTACTAAGCCTACGTTGTCCGTCCGTCCGTCTGTCCTACGTATTTAGTGCTGTAACTTTTGAACCATAAAAGCTAGATAGTTGAAATTTCCACAGAATGAATATTACAGCGGATTTGCTAACAAATAATAACAATTTCAAAAAAATCTAAAGGAGAATGGTCATCTGTGACCCAGGCCCGACAACAACGTGACCTATCCCAGTTTTTTTGTGACATTAAGTATAACTAAAATATATAATTTTTTTTTTTCAATTTGTGTGGCTAACACCTAAATATTGCCTGGTGAATTTCGCCAGGCGCAATCCTAAAAAACAATACTTTTCACACACTTCTAGCGATTATATCTATTAAAGACTCTGCAGATGCATGTGATTCTGATGACAATATAATAATATGGTATTATCCAGCTGATCTGATGATGGAGCGGGAAGGTGGCTAGTGGCACTCTTGTTTGGCTACTAGCATACCCATCGAGTTTGGGCTCATTGGAATCGTCTTGATGAGTCCTATGCATTGCAGCTCGTATCGAGGGTCTGATGATGGAGCTGGAAGGTGGCTAGTGGAACTCTTGGGTGGCTACTAGCATACCCATCGAGTTTGGACTCATAGGAATCGTCTTGATGAGTCCTATGCATTGCAGTTGGTACCGAGGGTCTGATGATGGAGCTGGAAGGTGGCTAGTGGAACTCTTGGGTGGCTACTAGCATACCCATCTAGTTTGGACTCATTGGAATCGTCTTGATGAGTCCTATGCATTGCAGTGGATAGCGAAGGTCTGACAGTTATTTTGTAAAATAAAATTAAAATCAACTAGGGATGCAACGATTACGAAGCGGTGCATCGTTTTGCATCTGTAATCGTAATAATCACGATTAATAACGATGCAATGCACCGTAGTAAGAATCGTACGATTATTAAATCTAATTGAAAACGTCAATTGGATTGCACTTGTTGACAAATACCAGACCTAAATCACAGAATAGGTAATAGTATGTAGATTCTAGAGCCAAAAACAACATTTAAAAATATCTTAATCTCTCGCTGCCATTTTAGCTCATTTGGAGCTAAAACTGTTTTTTTTTCTGTCAGATTTAACTTTCATTTTATTTTATTTTTAAATTCAACTAATTCCTATGATTTGATTTTCGGTTTGAAGTGAGGAATTAATTCTCGTTCTCGCGATATCTCGTCCACATTTTAAAAGATTAATCTCACACGTAAATCGGATGAGATATCGCTTGATTAACGAGATTGTACAGAATCATGTGCCATATTGTGTTTTTCAAAGCAAATTGGCCTCTAAGCATCCAAAAATCAGAATCCTGACCAAGTGAGTTTTTGACTTCGATCTCAAATTAGTAGAAAAAATAACAAAATCTTGGAAATTTTTAAAGTTTTTTTTAATGATTTATCAATCATTGAAATGCAAAGAAACAGTATAAAAACTCATTCTGAGTATAATCTCAACTAAATTTGTTTAAATAATCGTAATGCATCGGCTATCGTAATAAATAACGATTAATATCGTAATCGTAATCGTAATCGTAATGGCCGAATCGTTGCATCCCTAAAATCAACCTGTGTTTTTACACAAAGTCATGTTGATTTTATTCGATACCTACTATATTTTCATTAATATTTTTAAGTTTGGACTGAAAGTAGAAAATTCTTAATAACCTAATTCTCAATGTCCTTTAATACATACATACAAGGGCGGATCCAGGATTTCATTTTGGGGGGGGCCCTCGGCAGACTCAGGCCACGTATTAAGATATAAAAACATTTAGTTAGAGACACAGACCCGAGACGTCTTGTATACATACATAGAAAACTAAAACAATCAGCCCCGGATCTACGATTTTTCCGAGGCGGGGCAAAAACATGAGATTGGCGCCGGGCCCGGGCCTCCTCTACAAGAGTGTAGCAATAATTTTTTCTTAGAAAGGCCAGGTCCAGGTTAAGTGGTTACAATAAAACGTTTAACATAGAGCGAGCGAAGCGAGCTCGAGATTTTACTGCAACATGATTAGGTCGAGTCAGAAATTCGCAATATGATCGAATTCTGCGATAGGTAATTTCAATACAACAAAAAAACCAAGAGCGAGCGAAACGAGCTCAATATTTCACTGAAATATAATGAGATGACTGCAATAAGATCTAAAAGCAAGAGCGAGCGAAGCGAGCTCGAGATTTCACTGCAATATAATGAGACGACTGCAATACGATCTTAAACCGAGAGCGAGCGAAGCAAGCTCAGATTTCGTCACTGCAATATAATGAGATGACTGCAATGAGATCTAAAACCAAGAGCGAGCGAAGCGAGCTCGAGAATTTACTGCAATATAATTAGGTCGAGTCAGAAATTCGCAATATGATCGAATTCTGCGATAGATACTTTCAATACAACAAAAAAACCAAGAGCGAGCGAAGCGAGCTCGATATTTCACTGAAATATAATGACATGACTGCAATAAGATCTAAAACCAAGAGCGAGCGAAGCGAGCTCGAGATTTCACTGCAATATAATGGGATGACTGCAATACGATCTTAAACCAAGAGCGAGCGAAACAAGCTCAGATTTCATCACTGTAATATAATGAGATGACTGCAATGAGATCTAAAACCAAGAGCGAGCGAAACGAGCTCGAGATTTTACTGCAATATGATTAGGTCGAGTCAGAAATTCGCAATATGATCGAATTCTGCGATAGGTAATTTCAATACAACAAAAAAACCAAGAACGAGCGAAGCGAGCTCGATATTTCACTGAAATAAATTGAGATGACTGCAATAAGATCTAAAAGCAAGAGCGAGCGAAGCGAGCTCGAGATTGCACTGCAATATAATGAGACGACTGCAATACTATCTTAAACCGAGAGTGAGCGCACTGCAATATAATGAGATGACTGCAATGAGATCTAAAACCAAGAGCCAGCGAAGCGAGCTCGAGATTTTACTGCAATATGATTAGGTCGAGTCAGAAATTCGCAATATGATCGAATTCTGCGATAGGTAATTTCAATACAACAAAAAAACCAAGAGCGAGTGAAGCGAGCTCGATATTTCACTGAAATATAATGAGATGACTGCAATAAGGTCTAAAACCAAGAGCGAGCGAAGCGAGCTCGAGATTTCACTGCAATATAATGACATGACTGCAATACGATCTTAAACCAAGAGGGAGCGAAACAAGCTCGAGATTTCGTCACTGCATTATAATGAGATGTCTGAAATCAGGAGCGAGCGAAGTGAGCACGAGATTTTTTTGCAAAATTCTCTAGTCGATGCAATATTTTTTTTCCATCTTGATTTTCGCGCCCCCTAAACGTGCCGCCAGGGGCGTGTTCCCCGGTTTGCTGTTAAATGCGGTTAAATGTAGGTACAATAATTAAAACAAGGCTGTGGTCAGAAATCTTTAGGATTATACACATAATATAATCCTAAAGATTTCTCACCACAGCCTTGTTTTAATTATTGTACCTACACAGGTACAATAATTAATACAGAAACATGGAGCGAGCGAAGCGAGCTCTAATTTTCTCCGCTCTACGAATTGGTTATGGACAGAGCTCAATCAATCTATGCCCTTGTAAAGTGCCGTCATTACTCAGCCTTGAAATTCAATGCAATCCGCAGAGGTCCGTGGGGGGGGCCATGGCCCCCTGGGCCCCCCCCCCTGGATCCGCCCTTGCATACATACCCAGTGTGGGATGATCAAAATAATTTTGATATATCCATGCCAGTCCACGCCCACCCCAGGTAAAACATTATACTAATTAATACACAAGTACAATCTTCGTCACTTATTTCATCTATGTTTTCGTTCAAGGATGACCTTTGTTCGAAAGCCAGGGTATCATCATTATCATCATTATCATCATCATCATTATCATCATCATCATCATCAGCCTATCATCGTCCACTGCTGAACATAGGCCTCTCCTAAGGCGCGCACAAAACTTTGTCCTCGGCCTTCCTCATTCAGTCGCTCCCCGTTACTTTTTTTAGGTCGTTTGTCCAGCGGGCAGCAGGGCATCCCACACTACGCCTGCCAATTCGTGGTCTCCACTCTAGAACTCTGACACCCCATCGGTTGTCAGTTCTTTGGCAGATATGAACAGCCCATTGCCACTTCAGCTTGCTAATGCTGGCCAGCCAGTGTATTCTGCAAAACTAATAATGTCACCTACATGACCTCCATTCAAACCAGTTAGATGGTTCGTTTTGTGCTGAGGAATATCTTGTAACGGCTTGTGCAGCAAGTGATGTTGGCAAATGTAGGCAAGATTGGATACAAAGAACTGGTAGCAGCTGCAAAGATTCACGTTTATCGAATTAGGCACTTGTCAAAGTTGGGTGCTGTTGCAATTATCAAAGAAACACCTGAAACTTAACCACCTGCTCGCCTAACATCTTGGACATTTACCATTTTGGAATGGTAACAGGGGCAGGGGCAGTAGCCAGGAGCTTGCTGGTCTTGATAAGTTGCAGCATTAATTATATGCCTACAAAAAACGTTCCAGCTCTATCATTAGATACCTACTTGTTACAAAATGTAGAGAATAGGACTCATCAACACGATTCCAATGAGTCTAAACTCGACGGGTATGCTAGTAGCCACCCAAGAGTTCCACTAGCCACCTTCCAGATCCATCATCAGACCCTCGATACCAACTGCAATGCATAGGACTCATCAAGACGATTCCAATGAGCCCAAACTCGATGGGTATGCTAGTAGCCACCCAAGAGTTCCACTAGCCACCTTCCAGCTCCATCATCAGACCCTCAATACCAACTGCAATGCACAGGACTCATCAAGACGATTCCAATGAGTCCAAACTCAATGGATGTGCTAGTAGCCACCCAAGAGTTCCACTAGCCACCTTCCAGCTCCATCATCAGACCCTCAATACCAACTGCAATGCACAGGACTCATCAAGACGATTCCAATGAGTCCAATCTCAATGGATGTGCTAGTAGCCACCCAAGAGTTCCACTAGCCACCTTCCAGCTCCATCATCAGACCCTCAATACCAACTGCAATGCACAGGACTCATCAAGACGATTCCAATGAGTCCAAACTCAATGGATGTGCTAGTAGCCACCCAAGAGTTCCACTAGCCACCTTCCAGCTCCATCATCAGACCCTCGATACCAACTGCAATGCATAGGACTCATCAAGACGATTCCAATGAGCCTATGGAGGTGCTACTTGGGAATGTTCCTCCATTGAAAAGGGAAGTACTTCCGCCAGGCTAGGTGTGATGCCTGGGTACCGGCCGTGGTCCAACAGTTTTTTAGTTGGACCTTGTATATATATCGAATCTCTGTGATTATTTCTCTTGCGCGATTTATGTCTTGCATTCGATTGTGAACCTTATTTGTAGTAGGTTACGAGTGACGTATTTACGATGAACGTTGTCTTTGTATGGAGCATATTTCCGCGAGCGACGGTATCGCCATCTATTGGCATCTTTGCTATAACTTGTGGGTGATGACATCTGTAGTACACGTAGTTCCCTACAAGCCCAAACTCGATGGGTATGCTAGTAGCCACCCAAGAGTTCCACTAGCCACCTTCCAACTCCATCATCAGATCAGCCGGATAGTACCATATTATCGTATTGTCATCAAAATCACATCCATATGCAAAGTTCTTGATAGATAGAATCGCTAGAAGTATGTGAAAAGTATTGGTTTAGTATTGCGCCTGGAGAAGTTCACAAGGCAATATTTAGGTGTTAGACATACAAATTGAAAATAAAAATTATATATTTTAGTCATGTTTTTATTATAAAGAAAATGTCACAATATATATAAAAAACTGGGATAGGTCACTTTGTTGTCGGACCTGGGTAAATTTTGTATGGGCCGTGACCCTTCTCCTTTAGAGGGGTTCTCATACCAGGAACTAGTTTTTATCCACGTTTTTTCTTCTCTCTCTATCGTAAAAACGGTAATACATACAAGCGTCAAAATTGGTGTGATTATAGAACAAACTCTACAAATAATAAAAACCGGCCAAGTGTGAGTCAGTCTCGTGCTAAAGGCCCCGGAGATTCTTTTTTTTTTTTGTAATTTACCATTTTGTGTGGTGGTGTGGTACGGAACCCTTGGTGCGCGTGTAGCCCGACTCGCACTTGACCGATTTTTTTATGAATTCCAATTGTTATACCCTTTACTGCGAAGTAATAAACAAATATTGGATTGAACGGGTATCGAATAGGTACAATTTAGTCCGTGGGTTTGATAGCTAGGTAAAGCTCTGTTACAAATAAAAACCGGCCAAGAGCGTGTTGGACTCGCCCATGAAAGGGTTCCGTAGCCATTGTATAAGTTGAATAAGAAGAATTTTGAAGTGAAAACTTCTTTAGCAGCGTTGTGTACGTTTTGGGATGGGTAAAAAATGTTAAACTCGCGTCAGGACCGTGACGTCACATAACCTGATCGAAAATTCGTAAGCATAGATATAGTCAGATCGTGACGTCACGTGACGCAAGACGTAAGATTTCTTAGTTTTTACTTCTGCCGGCACTCCCGGAGTGCAACCCGTTGTTTTTTTCAGACCGCCTTACGTTCTCTGACATGACATTTTGTAACGACTACCACCAGAGATAGTAGCCGGGACGAACAGCTTAACGTGTCATCCAAAGCACGGAATCATCACGGAAAGTAATTGTTTAGAAATAAAAAACATTTTAGCACTGGCGACTCGGTACAATCTTAAGTTTATCTTGACAATGTAGGTAAATACCTATCTACAATAATTTTATATCCGGTATCTACCATAAAGGTATTATACCAGGAATAGAGGAACTGGCAGCTAAGAGAGCGAGATGTACCTAATGGCACCACTGTATAATAGAAAGAGTCAGAGATACGTGACGCGAGGCATTAGAACCGTTTTTTGGAAATTATCGGCACAATCGACAGGGTAAATTAAGTACTCTGTGAATAATTTGTGAATCTAAAGTGAAATCGTAGATTATTTTGTGAAATATACTAACACTACTTAAGTATTTCATTAAATTATCTACGATTTCACGTTAGATTATACACAGAACTCGAAGTTTTAGCGCGCCGATAAGTGCCGACAAATTCCCAAAAAAAAAAACGGTTCCATTTGACAACTCATGTCAGGAGTGCGATTTTTGATTCATTCGCTCAGTTCAGCAGTTGAAAATGTCAAAATTACTATGGAGATACGCATCTTTCTACTGCTGATTTGACTTTCAAAAATCGCACTCCTGAAGTATGATTTTTGGAAATCAAATCAGCAGTAGAAAGATGCATATCTCCACAGTAATTTTGACGTTTTCAATTGCTGAACTCAGCGAATGAGATTCAAAAATCGCACTCCTGTCCCTCTATTACGACAGGTCTAATAACTTTATGGTATCTACTAAAGTAAAATATTTGTACGGGTAGATGGACTTATTACTATGTATTTATAGTCTAGCCCGTATCCATCTGACGAAGGAGGTGACCCTGGTAAATGCTGCAACCAAGTCTTGATCGCAGTATTCATGGCCAAAAGAAACGATTCCAATCTGGAAATAAATTTACAATAAGATCTACATTTGTACACTAATTTCTACACTATTATCATAATGTAACAGAATTCGGTAGGTAACTATTTTAGGCACCTCTACCTAATCACAGATTAATAATAAGACCTAACTGAAATGTGACTGATAGCATAGAGTAAATAAATTAATACACAACAGAGAGTTAGGAGTTAATGCATATACTAAGAAAGTTGCCACCTTCTTATATGAAAACTCGCGCAAGTACAGCGCCGGTGGTCAGTAACCGCTACAGCAATGTTTAATTACGTTAAAATAAGTGTTAAACACATTTGTTATTAAAATTTTTAAGAAAATTAATCTATATAATTTATTTCCGTGGAACAACTCTCAAATAATAGTGATCTAATAACGTTTAATTAAGATTTATCTCTCGTTCAGGCCAGTAGCGACATCTGTTTGCGCCAAGACTATACTAAATCTAATATGTATGGAACTGTCCCGACATGCTGATAGGTAGGTCCTATGTATTGTCTGAAATTAATTAAGTCTGAACATTAAAAAAAATTAAAACCGCCTTCAAAAGAAATAAAAAAGTAAAAATAATATTGCAGCCGATGACTTTTTCGTTCGCATCATAAGAACATGAATTTGTTATATCGAAGTCGCTGTCAAGCCGGATTCGGGACAGGGCTTGCATTAGTTTTTTGGTTTGGCTTGACGCCGACTCCAATAAAGCTTAGGGGGATCATTTTGTACTACCTTCCCCTATTTTGTAGAAACTTAGATATTTGTAGACATTTGTTGGGGATATATCATATTACATACCAGAACGTCCTTTCCCCCTCTAGTGATCACAAGTGGTCCACCCGAGTCCCCAGAGCACACGTTCCTCCCACCAGACCCAATCGTGCAAAGAATCGATTCTATAATCTCATCACCGAAGTTATGACTGCAATTCGAATTCGTAATCACTTCGAGAGAGACGTGCTGAAGCGTGTGTTTTGTTTCTTTTGGACAATCTGCGGATAATGTTACTAATGTGGGAGAAAACCGGTGAAAATGCATAAAACTAATCATACAAGGTGAAATTGATATCATTGGCATCCTTTTAAACTCTATTACCTTAAACCTTGAACGTCTACCCATCAAACTGAACAATTTTTGCTATGGGAGCAAACCGATCGGAGCAATTTAAAAATCATCTGTCCTATACTAAACTGCAGCGTCTAGGTACTAGATTCAGATGTATGCAACAGTTGATTTTTAAGTTGCCCTGATCGGTTTCCTACCATAGTAAAAGTTGTTCAGTTTGATGAGTAGACTCTTAGTTTAAAAGGATGCCAATGATATCAATTTCACCCTGTAGACAGTAGCGTAGCGAGGCGGGGGACAGGGGGCAACTGCCCCGGGTGGCACTTTACTAGGGGCGGCAAATTCGGGAAAAATATACAGGGTGAAATTGATATCATTGGCATCCTTTTAAACTAAGAGTCTACCCATCAAACTGAACAACTTTTACTATGGGAGCAAACCGATCAAAGCAAAAAAAAAATCAGCTGTTGCATACATTTGAGTCGAGTAGGCATTGCAGTTTAGTATGGGACAGCTGATTTTTTAGTTGCTCCGATCGGTTGGCTCCCATAGTAAAAGTTGTTCAGTTTGATGGGTAGACTCTTAGTTTAAAAGGATGCCAATGATATCAATTTCACCCTGTAGATTGAGTGATGAAAATTTAGAGCTACTCTGCCTATAACCAATTCGTAGAGCAGAGAAAAAAAATAGCTTTCTCTAAGTTTCTGTTTTAAATACCTACTGTACCTAGTTCTGACCACAGCTAAGACGTGGTGCTTACAATTTCGAGCTTGCTTCGCTCGATCCACAGCTTTTACTTAGGTTACGTTGCACATGTTTTGTACGTAAAGAGCTCGGGCTCCAACTGAATCGTATTGAGGAGAAAAGTCAAGCTCGCTTCGCTCGCTCTAAATTTCGATTTTTACATGGATGCGTAAGCCAAAACTGTCAGACCACAACGCGAATAGTTGTATATTCGGCATTATTATATAATATGACAAGGTACACACGGCGACAGGTCAGGTTAGCCTGTTTGGACTTTGAACTATTAGAAGTTGAACGCTGCGAATCGTGCGAGAGGGTGCGGTATGTTGTTGTTATTTCGTCTCACAGCACGCTGCGCCCGCGCCGGCAGCCGCGTCTATGCAGGCTCTCTACCGCACTATTTTGTGTTTTGTACGTAGTGTAGTTATGGGTATATAGGGTGCGTACCCTGATGTGTCGCCGTGTGTACACACAGATATTTGGTTTCAAGATTGCGTTAACAATTTTTTTTTTTACTTAATTTACTCAATGTTCAAACTAGGGTGGAACTTCGTTTTGAATGGAGCGCCGTACGAATTGATTTATTCTCTTAGGCGCTTACCAGTATCTCCGAAACCTGCAGTCCGTGCCAACGTCCCAGCGAAGGTTTTTCTGTCCCGACGGCGGCCAGACGGTAGTGCTATGGGTCTTATGTTATCTGAAAACATAAGTAGAAGAATTTAGTTCCCTTGTGTTAGGTATAGTGCCATAAGTGGACTAAGGGTGGGACAGAGGGGGCGGTCCGCCCCGAGCCTTCTGTCCTAGGGGGCCCCCAAAAAAGGAGAAGATTTTTAATTAAATCCAAAACAAGGCCAAAATCTTTGATTTATGTTATAACTACATATATCATGATAGACAGTCGAAGCTACGAACGCGTCGAAAAAAATATCAGCCAGTGGCTGATAAACCCTATAGTATAGGGTTTATGCCGAAATCGAGTCGATTAGGTTTGTGAAAAAAGAAGATAGAGCGATCTTTCTTATGTTGATGTGCGTGAGGCATCATACAACTTATCTCAGAGATAAGGTGCATTTATATTTTTTTCACAAACCTAATCGACTCGATTTCGGCATGAGCTGAAAATTGAGTAATAATGTAGCAAAATCTCGAGCTCGCTCGTCATTTTTATGTTTTCCTCGTCCCAGTTTCGTAGAATAATCGTAGATATAAATTTCTGGGCGGGCTTCATTTAATTTCGCCGCCCCGGAGTGCCCCGGGCCTCCGACGTGGTTAGTCCGCCACTGTATAATGTAGGTAGGTAAGGTAGGTACTAGGCTGTAGGTAAGCGCAGGTTTCCTCACCGAATTTTTCTTAAATCATAATGCCTAAAACATGAATATTTGTGTTTGATTTTAGACCCTTAGGCGCTGTCCTATTGACATCGCTCGCGCGATCATGCGTTCGTCCGACGAAAATTATTGTGTCACTGTGCGTTTAAACATACTTATATCAGCGGAATGTCCTATTAGAAGGTCGTGCTATCATGAGATGCGATCGAATTGTTCTATTTCTATTCGGATATAAGTATGTTTAAACGCACAGTGGCACAATGATTTTCGTCGGACGAACGCATGATCGCGCGAGCGATGGCAATAGGACAGCGCCATACACGTTTAAAGTTCAAATACCTAACTTACTTACCATTAAAAATATTATCCTTATTCTTAATCCTTATCATTGCAATGTCATTGTGGATCAATGTAGGGTTGTAACGCTTATGCATCTGAACATCATTAGTTATAATCCTCGTGCCATTATGGAACAATGTCGTAGACCCTAGTACCACTTCGAATTGAAAAGCCTGCTTTTTGCCGTCAGACCAACAGTGAGCAGCTGTCACGAGTCGTGTCTCTGTGAGGAGTGAAGATCCACAGCAAGATGTCTCGCCGTGTTTGAGGCTGATCACAAGGCCGCCCTGTAATGCAAATTATTCAGGAAGATATTTTAGGCATTTCGATTCTTAGGCATGAAACATTGTTGTCAAAATACATTGTAGGCAAATTTAGTTTTTAGGCATCGTGCATTTTAGGTACTTCGAGTTTCAGGTATCTCGCGTTTTAGGTAGTTATGCAGCAGTGGCATCGTGCATTTTAGGTACTTCGAGTTTCAGGTATCTCGCGTTTTAGGTAGTTATGCAGCAGTGGCATCGTGCATTTTAGGTACTTCGAGTTTCAGGTATCTCGCGTTTTAGGTAGTTATGCAGCAGTGGCATCGTGCATTTTAGGTACTTCGAGTTTCAGGTATCTCGCGTTTTAGGTAGTTATGCAGCAGTGGCATCGTGCATTTTAGGTACTTCGAGTTTCAGGTATCTCGCGTTTTAGGTAGTTATGCAGCAGTGGCATCGTGCATTTTAGGTACTTCGCTCAAAAGGGTTATTACTTATTACAAACGTAAGCAGTATTGGCTATGTGCACGACACTAGTGCCACACTAGCGCGGCGTACTGACAGAACTTTTTCGGGCAGCCGTGAATTATTTACACTATTATAGTACTGTAAAAGTCTGTGTTTGTTCGAGGATTCTGCCAAAACTACTGGACCGAATTTAATAAAACTTTTTATATTTAAAAGCTTGATAATGATAATCTAATTTGTATAATGTAATGGAATAATATTAATTTCATCAGGTGTAAAATTGTATGCAAGAATAATAATTTCAATTTGTAAATAAATAATTAATAAAGCTTATTATTAGTCTTTAAAGCTAGCTTATATTTTATTCCGGTACGATGACGGGAGCGGATGCGGACGAAGCCGAGATCCACGCAAGTTGATATTGCGATGGAACCTTGTCACAATAACCGCTGAGTGACGTCATCAAGCACGGGCTAACCTTGCGAACGGTACTGATGTTGCACAGTCGACTACGTCAAAATTACGTCACTAAGATGGCCGCCAGTCGCAATATCAACTTGCGGGGATTATATCGGAATTCCCATACAAACTTTTACCTCAGTTTTAACACCTTTGGGGGGTTAAATTAAAATGCGACAAGCCTTTCTTAAGTGAGCATCTAGATGCCAATAGAAACTTCCATGCCAAATAAGTTTGTAGTATTGACAGTTTTGGAGATTTCGTGTTAAGTTAGTATGCTGATTTTCATAGATTCAAGCAAATCTGACACAGCTTCGCCGTCAGTAGTACAAATTTCTGCCACAGCTTGCGCTGCGATCGACTTGACAGTTTCCAACACCCACTTCGCACATAGCCAATAGGGTACCTACTTGCTCCCAATAGTAGTGGCAAGTGTATCGTGGGTTTCTGTTGCCATGGGCACAGAACGATTTTACCGCCCCCTTATCTTTGTCAAGAAGACTTTGAACCCTTTTGAGCCAGTTTTGAGCGAAGTACCTAAAATGCACGATGCCACTGCTGCGTAACTACCTATAACGCGAGATACCTGAAACTCGAAGTACCTAAAATCCACGATGCCTAAAAATTAAATTTGCCTACAATGCACTTTGACAACAATGTTTAATGCCTAAGAATCGAAATGCCTAAAATGAAGATTGCCTGCACAAGGTATGGTCGGCCAAATAATTGGTTTACCACTTTTGACAACACTTCCCATGTACATAATGAATAGGTAATAATAGTTACACTATAGAAGCGAAAGTCTCACGACAGACGCGTTCACGGTCGACGGTCACGTCAATGTCATGTTGGTTTAACCAACTAGTCAGTCAGGGCCTTAGACTAATTATATCGGGACGCGTAACCACGTGTCATTCTACTAACAAACTTTCTGCCACTTTTTGCGGGGGGCGAGGTAACATGTTATCCGCAACTTTGGATTTTATTCCCTATGACTTTAGATTCTAATTTTGAATGTTCAAAATCATGAAAAGTAGTCTCGTGTAAACCCCAAACGTTCTAAGTTCAAAAATATTGTTTCGCTATTATAGGCTGTCTCGTTTAGTGATAAGGTATAAAATTGGGTGTAAATGCGCAAGATTAATTGATCTAATACCGTGGCAGAGGGGAAATTCTACCGCAAGGCCGGTCCGGATATAATTAGTCTAAGGTCAGGGCCCAGGGCTTGCATCTCTGGCAAAAGTTAATCTGACAAACGATTAAATGGGTTAGTGATATCCATTGGGGGATCATTAGGGTTCATTAGGGGTCCATTAGGGGTCCATTAGGCATACATTAGGGGGTCATTAGGAGACAATTATGGGTGAATTAGGGGTCCATTAGAGGTCCATTAGGGGTCCATTAGGGATCCATTAGATTAGAAGTAAATTATGGGTACATTAGGGGTCCATTGGGTGTTCATTGGGGGTACATTAGGTGTAAATTGGGGCAGTTTGGTGCACGTAGTAGATCGTTGGGGCAGCTAGGGGCAAGTCGAGGCAGTTTGAGACAAAGTTGGGTCATGTTGGGGCAAATTTAGGCCAATGTTGGGGCAAAACTGCGGCAGAGTAAGGCCAACGTTGTGCAAAGTTAGGCCAACGTTGGGAAAAGTTGGGGCATGTTGGTGGAAAGGTTAGGCCAAAGTTGGGGCAAAGTTTGGCCTATGTTGGGCAAAGTTGAAGCATGCTGGGGCAAAGATGGGGCAGGTGGGGCAAAGCTGGGCAAAGTCCGGCCAACGTAGGGCAAAGTTCGAGCTATGTTAGGCCAACATTGGCCAAATTTGGAGCTTGTTGGGGCTATGTTAGGCCAACGTTGGGCAAAGTTGGGGCATGATAGGGAAAAGCTAGGCCAACGTTGGGCAATTTGGGTCTAATTAGGCCAACGTTGGGCAATTTGGGGCAAAGTTGGGAAATTGGAGCAAAGTTGGGGCATGTTGGGGCAAAGTTGGGGCAGTTTGGGCCAGGTGGGGCAAAGTTGAGCAAAGTTAGGCCATGATGTAAAAAAAGTGGCATCATGCTTTGTAGGCATTTAACTAGCACCGGCATTATACTTTGTAGGCATTTTGCTTCGTAGACATTAAAACTTTGTAGACATTAAAACTTCATAGGCATCCTGAGTTTTAGACATTGACTTTAGGCATTTTGCTTCATAGGCATGGTGCATTTTAGGTGCTTCGCTCAAAAGGGACTTTGAAGACCTACACGAAAAATAAGGAAGCCAGCGAAGCGACCTCGAAATTTTTTAGCACTACAGTAGAGCCGAATCCTAAAGTTACGTACAGCTCAACCACACCTTGTTACGTCGTCATCTTTTCAAATCAAAATTCATTAATACCATATCTCCGTAATTAATTACAAACATAAGTATACATTATCATAACTCTAAACTAAAAAAATTGTTTCCTAATATAATTATCATTTGAAATGCTAGAAATATCGTCACTAGTAATGCCAAATTGACATACGTGATACGTAACTTTACTATTCGTGTTGTGGTCAGACATCTTTTGGTTTATCCATGCAAAAATAAAAACTTAGAGCGAGCGAAGCAAGCTCGACTTTTCCCCTATCGGTTGGAACCAGAGCTTTTTTCGTACAAACATGTGCAAAGTAACCTATAAGTAATAAGCTATGGATTGAGCGAAGCTAGCCCGAAATTTAAATCACCACGACTTATAGTATAAGAGATAAGTGTACTTTTTGCAACCATCAGTAGCAAGGCTGATTCAGTGTTTAAACGTAGAGCATCTCTGTGATGGGATGGACCAAGTCTGCCTGCATAACTCCAGTCGGTTTAGGAGTTACTGGTGATTAAAGGTTTGTAAAAAATTTACGATCAGCTTCACGGCTGATCGTATGATATTGTTGTAGTATGCACTGTAGCTATGTAAACAGTAGAAACACTGTCAAGTTCTGTCAGTCGGTTTAGGAGATCCAGTCAAAGTTCCGACCTTTGAACGGCTGTATCTCCTAAACCGACTAAAGAACCATGTCAGTTTTTGTACTGTTCACATAGCTACAGTGCATACTACAACAATAACATAAGATCAGCCATGCAGCTGATCGTTAATTTTTTACAGACCTTTAATCATCAGTAACTCCTAAACCGACTGGAGTAATGCAGGCAGACCTGGTCCATCCCCATCACAGAAAAGCTCTACACCTCATAAACACTGAATCAGCCTTGCTGCCAATGGTTGCAAAAAGTACACTTATCTCTCAGAATATTAACTGTGAGCAAAACGAATGATTTACTTACTATAGTAAAGAAAAAAAACTTACGAAATAAGGATATTGCCCCAACCTGACTTTACTTCCTTGGTAAATTAATTTCTGAATATTCGACGCTGGCGCATCCTCTAGAGCCCTAATCGCAGCCGCCTGCTTGATGCCTATTCTTTCATGATAATTCAAAGAAATGGGTTCACATATCACCAGGCCAAAACCGAAAATAACGAACAATACGAATAGCATCGTTAAAAATCTTGGGCAAACTCTAGTTTTCCTACTGAACGAGAAG
Organism: Agonopterix subpropinquella; assembly: GCA_922987775.1. Classification (NCBI taxonomy): domain Eukaryota; kingdom Metazoa; phylum Arthropoda; class Insecta; order Lepidoptera; family Depressariidae; genus Agonopterix; species Agonopterix subpropinquella. Next base: position 4,398,962 of record OV277718.1, on the reverse strand, counting down.
GGAGGGTGGTTAGTGTTTTATTCGTATGTTTTTATGTTTAAATTGATTTATGAAACATTTTTGATGATTAAATTGATTTATGAATTATTTTTAATGTTCCAATTGATTTATGAGCTAATAACAATTAAATTGACGTATAGTACTTTAAATATTTTTTGTTTCTACACGTGGTCTTGATAAAGGATAGTAAACTTAGGTAGGTAATTTATGGGTTGAGACACATTTGCCGACGATCTAAATTAATTGTAAAAGGAAAATAAAAGCGGTCAAGTGCGAGTCGGGCTACTCGCGCACCGAGGGTTCCGTACACCACCACAGAACACAACATTATTAACTTAGATAAATAACTTACTTACTTTTTTGTCCGGGGCCTTTAGCGCGAGATGGACTCACACTTGGCCGGTTTTTAGTATTTGTAGTTATTCTGTGGAGTTTGCTCTATAATCACACTAAGTTTGACGCTTTTATGTATTTACCGTTTTTAGGATAGAGCGTGAAGAAAAAGCCTTGATAAAAACTAGTTTCTTGTTGATAACCCCCCTTAATTTTTAACTTTTTGTCATTTTTATTGTTTGTCAACAAATCTGACGTAATAACGAATAATCTGAGAAAATTTCAACTATTACGTTAAGCTATTACGGTTCAAAAGTTACAGCCCAAAATAGTTAAGACAGATGGACGGACGGACGGACAACGTAGGCTTAGTAATAGGGTCCCGCTTTCACCGTTTGGGTACAGAAACCTAAAAATCAACGATTAAAATAAGATAGTCGTACTCTGACTTTTGTCCAAGTAGGTTTAAAAGTAGTTTTAACTACATTTTGAATAACAAAAACAGATATTTGAAACATATTTTATTCCCCTAAAATACTTTAAAAGTAACAATTCGACAAAACAATTTAAATATTCGATTTCGAATCAAAGATTATTTAAGCCCAACAAAAACAAGAGAACTGGAGTGCGATTTTTGAATCTCATTCACTGAGTTCAGCGTTGAAAATGTCAAAATTACTGTGGAGATACGCAACTTTCTACTGCTGATTTGACTTTCAAAAATCGAAATCCTGAAGAATGAAAGTCAAATCAGCAGTAGAAAGATGCATATCTCCACAGTAATATTGACATTTTCAACTGCTGGTTGGTTGCTTGGTTGCTTTTTGAAACTCATTCGCTTAGTTCAGTTCAGCAGTTGAAAATGACAATATTACTACGGAGACGTGCATCTTTCTATTGCTAATTTGACATTCAAAAATCATACTCCATTAGTGCGATTTTTGAAAGTCAAATCAGCAGTAGAAAGATGCGTTTCTCCACAGTAATTTTGACATTTTCAACTGCTGAACTCAGCGAATGAGATAATAAAATCGCACTAAAGGGCTTGTATCCAAATATGAATCACTCCCCTTTTTAAGAGAAGTTTATGCCACAATACCCCGAGCGCGCTGCATACAAACCAAATTCCGTCCTATTTTCTATATTTAACCAATTAAAATAAATTAAATTTTTTAAACACGGTCTTCTACAAATAAATATCTCGATTGCGATTTTTGAAACTCACACGTTGAACTCATCAGTAAAATATGGCTACTAAATAACTATGGAGATATGCATCATTCTACTGCTGATTTCACTTTCAAAAATCATACTTCAGGAGTGCGATTTTTGAAACTCATTCGCTGAGTTCAGCAGTTGAAAATGTCATTATTACTATGGAGACGTGCATCTTTCTACTGCTGATTTGACTTACTTTCAAAAATCATTCTTCAGGAGTGCGATTTTTGAAAATCATACGAGCGACTTGACATTCGCATACGAATTGAGATTTTCATTCCGAGTGGTTACGTTTTTCTCTATTTTTGAAATCGTTCGGATGTGCCAAAACCGTTTCGATTCACACAGAAAACGTTTCAATTGAACGAACGAACGAATGAATGGTTTCATAGTAACATTTCAAATCGGACTTTACCGCCAAAATTATGGGTTAACGGAACGTAGAAAAAAAGTTAAATCTGTTGACGTCTGACAACATTACAAACGTCAAACATTCGAGTGGTAGAATTGGATACGAGTGGTTCGGAGCACTCGTTGCAAGTGATAGAAAGTTGAATTCAAAAATGGCAAATCATCGATTTTACGTCATTTTCTACTACTCGTTTTGAACGTCTGAACGTCGCACTCCCTGAGTGGAATTTTTGAAATTCATTCGCTGAGTGCAGCAGTTGAAAATGTCAAAATTATTGTGTAGATATGCATCTTTCTACTGCTGATTTGACTCTCAAAAATCGTAATCCACGAGTGCGATTTTTGAGAGTCAAATCAGCAGTAGAAAGATGCGTATCTCCATACATTTTCAACTGCTGAGTTCAACGTATGAGATTCAAAAATCACACTCCTGGTCTCAAAATTTTCATTGACTTAAATTCGTTAGTATTGTAAACATAACCAGACTTGGTTCAGGTACCGAGCCTCCAGTGCTGCCCTCAATCATATTTTTTTATTTCCAGACAAACATCATTTAAAAAAAAACAAGAATACGTAACACATTCTAGTTACTGTGGGTTTTAGATTTATCGAAACATGACAGACTAATATGTTTTATGATTGAAGTTACCGATGATTAAGAAATTAAAAAATACGATTGAGGGCAGCACCGGGAGCTCGGTGCCTTCTTAATTAAAGAAGACACTTTCCAGTCTTAGACAATTTAATAGTATGGACGCGTAGCGCGTGTCATTCTCATATTAAAATTTTCTGCCACTTTTTGCGGGGGGCGAGGTAACATGAAATCCGCAACTTTGGATTGTATTCCCTATAACTTTAGATTCTAATTTTGAATGTTAAAAATCATGAAAAGTAGTCTCGTGTGAACCCCAAACGTTCTAAGTTCAAAATTATTGTTTCGCTATTATAGGCTGTCTCGTTTAGTGATAAGGTATAAAATTGAGTGTAAATGCGCAAGATTAATTGATCTAATACCGTGGCCGAGAGGAGATGCTACCGCAAGGCCAGTCCTTACTATTAAATTGTCTAAGTTGCCAGTTGAATCTTACTTACTAACAGTACTATCTTTCTCTTTCTTCTTCTTCTTCTTCTTTTTCTTACTCGAATCTTTCTGTTTATTCATATCGTTGTACTTAAGTAACTTCTTGTACATCTTCAATAACTGTTTTGCATCCTTCTTCATCTCGCCTGTTACTTCTATTTCTATCTTTGTTTCACCGTTAGATTTTTCTGTAATTTCTGATACTTCAATATCAGTTTTTTCTATATTTTCCGGCACCGGATCAACGAATTTTGTTGAACCTTCCAATGTGTTATAATGCTCTATGGAACCTTCTTCCATTTTCTCTTCGATTTTCTCTTCTACCTTTTCTTCTTCTTGATTCGCTTTTGCTATATCCGCATCCGCTTTCTTAGATTCTTCCAACTTCTTTTTCAACTCGATATTCTTCTTTCTCAGTGCGTTCAAAATATTTGATGTAGTTAACACCTTTTTGACTTTCCTGCTGTCCAAATATCTGTCTTTCCAAGAAATGTTTTCTATCTCTTTCTCATCCTGCTCTCTTTCGTGCTCTTTTATCTGTTCGTCTGTTACGACGTCTTCTCTTTTTATCTCATCTATTTTGGCAGAGAGAGCTGCTATTTCTTCCACAGTTGGTTCTTTCGATAAAACTGTACCTTCTACTTCGTAACAGGACGAATCATCGGATAATTCTAATATTTCGTATACATCATCATCATATATATCTATTTCTATATCATCAATGACTATTGTGTCTTTAAAGAAGTTTTCGTCATTGCCCTCCCGAAAATCCGACTTAGATTTCTTTCTCTTATCTTTTTTAACTTTTTTTTCCTTCTTTTTTTTCTTTTTCGAAGTTTCGCCGTCAGATATGCAGACGACTTCGGGTTTTAGATCTGAAGCTTCGACTTCAGAACTTTGTCTGTCAACTACTTGTTCATCGGAACGATTTTCACTTTTGTCATTCTTTACTTCATTCGACTCAGTTTCTGTATTAACTTCTTTCTTCTTTTGTTTCTTTTTCGAAGTTTCGTCGTCCGATATGCAGACGACTTCGGGTTTAAGATCAAAAACTTCGACTTCAGAACTTTCTCTGTCAGAGATTTCCCCTTCGGAACGATTTTCACTTCCGTCTTTTTTTTCTTCATTCAATTCAGTTTCTGTATTCACTTCTTGTACTATATCTTTATCGGCAACTGTAATTTGTTCTGTGATTTCTTCCATAATAATAGAATCATTTTGTTCTTGTAAAGGTATATCATTTATCTTTCTAATCTCAATCATTTGTTCCTCTTTTTCTATTACAGTAGAAACTTCTCCGTTTTTTGTACTTTCTGTTTCTTCATTTTCTTTAATATTCTCAGTAGCTACTTCTGGTACAGTCTCTGATTCAGTTTCAATACTGATATCTTTATTAGTATTTTCTGTAATGACTACTTCTTTAGACACAGTCTCTTCGTCCTTTTTTTCAGTCGCTCCCGTTTCATGAACCAAATCAACGGCTTGTTCCATTTCTGGATTATTACCCGTCATTTGATCATTAGCTTTCACTAAAAAAACACGGCTTATAGTCGTGTGATTGTTATCAATAGAATTTTCTTTTGCATTTTTGTCAATTGTAGTTTCTTTCGTGTTTTCGTCAGAGCTGTTACTATCGCTTTCAGAGCTTTCAGAATCGCTGGAGCTGACTTGTTCATAGTCTTTTCTATCGAAATCTTCGAGTAAATCCATTTTTTCTGTATCAGATAGCTGTAGTGTTATTTCGTCGTGATCGCTGTTATCAGAGTTCTTTCTTTTATCTTTTTTCTTTACTTTTTTTGGTTTATCTTTTGTTTTTTTCTCAGTTTCGACTGTAATAGTCGGTTTGGTGACTGCAGAGCTGATTTTAGGAACGTTTTCAGCAGGTTTATTGACGACTGAAGATAGAGTTTTTGTATTTTCGACGGTAACAGTTCGTGAACTTTCAACTGTTTTTTCTGATACGTTTGGTAGAGAAACAAATACTTTGTTTCTGTTTAATTTTATCTTTCTGTTGGACTGTTGAGGCAGAGTTATGATTAAATCATTAATTATTTTAGTTACAATTTGTGGGTTTTCAGTTTCGACATTTTTGTCAGTTTCTTTTGGAATTTCTATTTCTTTTTCAGTGTCTTTCTTCTTCTTTTCTTTTTTGTCTTTCTTGTTTTTCTTTTTGGATTTATCTTTCTCTTTGTTTGTTGATTCAATTGATTCTTTTGCTGCCTCTTTGTTTGTTTCAGGTTCTTTGCTTGTTGATGGCGGGTTCGCTGTAAAAAGAAATGTATTAATTATAGCATTTAGCTTCGAAGTTCGAAGTAGTCTAAATCTATACATTCAAAATGGAAATACTCGAATGAAACACCTTGATGAAGGATGAATGGTACAGGAAAGGTTCACATTGAGCGTCATTGGAATGTTATGAAGACGACATTCAATAATGAAGGTCCGGGTTCGAATCTGCACGGATGCAGACATTTAACCATTCCTCACCTTTCTCCAACTCCTCAATAGATGGCTTTTCGTCTTCGCTGCTAATCTCCACCACTTCTGCAGGCTCTTCCTTTATTTCCACCTCATCATTGTCTGACTCGTGCGGCTCAGGGGCTGTCTCCGAAGCTTGCTCTGAAAAGATGAGCTATTTTTAGGTTCTCTGTTTTTATTATATGCACGTGTAAGAATGTTCTCGATTGTTCCTTCTGAAGCTATGGCTCGTAACTCGAGCAGTTCCAGCACCGTGCGACAAGCCTAAGGCGATGTCGTAATTGACCATGAACAGGCGGTAACGAGGCGGTAAATAGAAATAGTGTCAGGGATGTTTATTATATTATAGTTATACTGACTGCTGAGCTGTTCCTTCTGGAGCTGTGCGCGAATGGCTCGAGCTCGAGCCTGTAGCTCGAGCAGTTCGAGCACCGTCAGTCCGGCGCGTGAAGCCTTAGATTTCTCAACGTTCTCCGCTTCTTCTTCGAGTTCTTTGGACTTTTTGGTCTTCTTTGATTTGGATTCGCGTCGCTTGTGTTTGTGCTAAAAACGTATTGATTCTTTATATTGTAGGCGTACACATACGTGCATACTGCATACATAGATACACTTACGTCTATAATTCCATTCGGAATGGTCAGAGACTTTGCAATCACTACCAACTATCTTTTTAGGTGTACAGTCAGTAAAACAAAAGTGTATACAACTTGTTGCTGCTGACTGTACACACGGCGGCATATCAAGCTACGCCCAACCAACCTACGCTGGCCGCGCGACGTTATACATTACTGTACGTACGTACGTGCGGCCAGCTTATATTGGCTTTGCGTAGCTTGATGTGTCGCCGTGTGTACAATTTATGAAGGTTTCCTCACCATTGTGAAAATAATTTTTCCTTAACCGCCGAGTTAGTCATAATGACGAGGGAGAGGAATCTCGTATCAAAACAATTGAAATGTCATAGAGATGGGACATTGTTTTTTATCGTGTTTTCAGGCTGTCGATACTTTTTAGTTTTGATCTTCATTGCTTAATCAACTTACACATACATTTAATTTTAATTATTTATGATGAATTAAGTCAAAAATAAAACAAACCTCTTTTTCTTATCTATCAATAAAATTCTGATAACTACCGCGACTTTGAAAGTTTACCCTAAAATCCCTATTATGATATTTGACACCTCTCTCTCTCTTACCCTTTAGATTACCATACTGTATTGCAATGAAAAATAAACTATGTTAAGTCTAACTAAAAGCTATCGATAGCTTGATTACTCGATAAAAAACAATGTCCCATTTCTATGACATTTCAATTGTTTTGATACGAGATTCCGCTCCCTGCTAATGACAAATACAACCGTACATAAATTCCTTAGAACTTAGTGGTACAGGCAAGGAATTGAACCACAGCCTCGTGATTGAGTCGCTAGCCCTCTTCCGTATCTACACTAATATTATAAAGAGGAAAGATTTGTACCTATTTTTGTATGTTTGTATGTTTGTAATGAATAGGCTCAAAAAGTACTGGGCCGATTTAAAAAATTCTTTCACCATTAGAAAGCTGCATTCACCCTGAGTAACATAGGCTATATTTATTGCTAGAAAAGATTAGACGTCCACCCGTGCGAAGCCGGGACGGGCCGCTAGTGAACCATAAAGATATTATACCTTACGGAATAGAACTAACATGAGTTGTCAAATGAAACCGTTTTTGGATAGGAGTCTATCGGGTGGGTAAAAATTCGATTTGTGTATAACTCTCAATCTAATGTGAAATCGTGGATAATTTAATGAAATATAGTATATTTCACAAAATTATCTACGATTTCGCTTTAGGTTCACGATTATTCACAGAAACCGAATTTTTATTAGGACTCTAAATCCCCAAAAACGGTTCTATAGCCTCGCGTCATGTATCTCTTTCTATTATACAGTGATGCCGCTAGGTACATCTCGCTCTCTCAGCTCTCTGTTCCTCTATTCCGTAGTCATCATCATCATCATCATCTCAGCCGGTGGACGTCAACTGCTGGACATAGGCCTCTCCCAAGGATCGCCATAACAACCGGTCCTGTGCTGCCCTCATCCAATGTTTTCCCGCCGCCTTCACCAGGTCGACGGTCCACCGTGTGAGGGGCCTACCCACGCTGCGCTTTCCTGTACGCGGTCACCACTCAAGAGCTTTTCTGCCCCATCGGCCATCGGTTCTGCGAGCAATAAGGCCCCGCCCACTGATACTTAAGTTTAGCAATTCTTTGGGCTATGTCAGTTACTCTGGTTCTTCTGCGGATCTCTGGTTATTCCGTAGTATACCTTTATGGTATGGACTATCATCACTCTAAGGCTATCTTTTCTTCTTGACTAAAAGTGACATATTTACCTTCTTCTTCTTACTGGACTGACTCAATATCTCTTCGTCTGATGATATGCTGTCGAGTGAGATGGTCTCCATTTGAGGAGACGGTGATCCGCTGGAGGACTCTGTGTCTGATGGTGGTTCCGCTCCGTCCAGGATTGCGCAGAGACGCTTTGAGCTTATGCCGAGGAGCTGGTGATTAGATAGGGTGGAAAGTTAAGATGGGACACAAAGGGCAGCTACCAGAAGCATTGCAGCTACAAGAAAACGTTGTTAGGAGACTAACCCTAACTTTTAGAGTGTTTTACTCCTGCATTCACCGATTTAAAAAAAGATGTAGTCTTTTTTTATCAATTTTTTTTTAAGGGACTTTTATACAAAACACATTTTATACATGTCAGTCCCATCGTACCTTATATCTAGACTTTACCGACTCTAACTTAATTCTAATTTACTTAACGAGACATTGATGAGTTTGCAAAGGCGAACACTTTCCTAGCAGCATCAGAACTTAGGATGTCATGAAACATGCCCACATCAAGCCTACTCACTCCAAGCTCCCTCATCAGTGTCATTCGAGCCTGCTCGTAACGAACACACTCCACTAACAGGTGATGAACATCCTCGACCACTCCACACTCCTCACAGTTAGGTGAACTACACTTTTTCATCATGAAGCCGAATTTATTTAGTGGAATGTGTCCTTTTTTTTCATCCCAATTGATTCTCTTACTGATAAGGAACAAATGTCTCTATGGGGTCAACCGAAGTAGAGGTATTAGAACTCTCAAAAAACACAAAATTAAATTCCCATACATTTTAGTTGGGAAATAACCAAATCACCTATAGTGATGATTTTGTAAACCCTTCAAATTTTCAGGGGTTATTCAGACCATCAAACTGAACAACTTTTACTATGAGCGCGATCCTAAAATCGCAAAAAAAAATTGAGTCTAGTACCTAGTGACATATCACTAGGTGTCCCCCGTGGGAATTGAACCCACAACCTCCATGTCGAGAGCCCAATGCTTAACCATTGGACCACGGAGATAGTCCACCAAATAGCAGACCTACAATGTGACTCCAGAACTATGATATTACATCAGTTGTTTTACTACCTCCGTGGTCTAATGGTTAAGACCATTGGACTCTCAACACAGAGGTTGTGGGTTCGATTCCCACGGGGGGGGGGGGACACATAGTGATATATCACTTTGTGCGTTTTTCCCCAGTTGGTTAGGACATTGCAGGCTGAATCACCTGATTGTCTGAAAAGAATGATGATTCCGTGCTTCGGTTTTCACGTTAGGCCGTTGGTCCCGGCTACTGTCTCTGGTGGTAGTAGTCGTTACATAAAAACCACGTCAGAGGCCGCAAGGCGGTCTGAAAAAAGGGCCAGGAACCAGGGCTCTGCCCACGCGATAAGAAACAAATAATTGTTTAACCAACAAAACACCTAAGACAAAACGGTCAAAAACAACCAAATTAAAGCCTTCAGACTTACCTCCTCAGTACATAATTCCTGTAGATCATCAATAGTTATCCGTCTAATACATTCTGGAGCCATAGCTTTCAAATCTTTGTGTCTTAAAACCGAAAACACTTGATGCATTAGTTCAACTCTATCGTGTATGTAATACGCTAAATCGTGTTCCTGTAACTCTCTGGTGTAAGAAGTAGAGGTTTCCGGCTTCTCATGCTTCACTTTATGCTTCTTTATTCGCCTCATTTTGTATAATTTTCAGTTTTTTCACGATTTTGCGATCGAATTCGCTTTTTTTTGTTTTGATGTTTTGATTTATGAGACTGAATTAAAATGTTCCGTGAATGTACGATAATGCTTCTGTCAGTGCTACAACGTAATTTGGGCGGATTATAATGACAGTTTGACAGGACAATGGATGCGTTCACCGTTCACCGCAGGGCTGCGTTCACGACCGTTGGGTGCCGGTTGTTTTTTCAACTCGCTCTATGTCTATGGTGAACGTTTTTCACAGAGGCTCAGCACTGGTAGGTGCTGGTAGCATGTACACAAGGGCGGATCCAGGGGGGGGGCCCAGGGGGCCATGGCCCCCCCCACGGACCTCTGCGGATTGCATTGAATTTCGAGGCTGAGTAATGACGGCACTTTACAAGGGCATAGATTGATTGAGCTCTGTCCATAACCAATTCGTAGAGCGGAGAAAATTAGAGCTCACTTCGCTCGCTCCATGTTTCTGTATTAATTATTGTACCGGTGTAGGTACAATAATTAAAACAAGGCTGTGGTCAGAAATCTTTAGGATTATATTATGTGTATAATCCTAAAGATTTCTGACCACAGCCTTGTTTTAATTATTGTACCTACATTTAACCGCATTTAACAGCAAACCGGGGAACACGCCCCTGGCGGCACGTTTAGGGGGCGCGAAAATCAAGATGGAAAAAAATATTGCAACGACTAGAGTCCGACTAGGTCCTGATTTCAGACATCTCATTATATTGCAGTGACGAAATCTCGAGCTTGTTTCGCTCCCTCTTGGTTTAAGATCGTATTGCAGTCATGCCATTATATTGCAGTGAAATCTCGAGCTCGCTTCGCTCGCTCTTGGTTTTAGATCTCATTGCAGTCATCTCATTATATTGCAGTGACGAAATCTGAGCTTGCTTTGCTCACTCTTGGTTTAAGATAGTATTGCAGTCGTCTCATTATATTGCAGTGAAATCTCGAGCTCGCTTCGCTCGCTCTTGCTTTTAGATCTTATTGCAGTCATCTCAATTTATTTCAGTGAAATATCGAGCTCGCTTCGCTCGCTCTTGGTTTTTTTGTTGTATTGAAAGTACCTATCGCAGAATTCGATCATATTGCGAATTTCTGACTCGACCTAATTATATTGCAGTAAATTCTCGAGCTTGCTTCGCTCGCTCTCGGTTTAAGATCGTATTGCAGTCTTCTCATTATATTGCAGTGAAATCTCGAGCTCGCTTCGCTCGCTCTTGCTTTTAGATCTTATTGCAGTCATCTCATTATATTTCAGTGAAATATTGAGCTCGCTTCGCTCGCTCTTGGTTTTTTTGTTGTATTGAAATTACCTATCGCAGAATTCGATCATATTGCGAATTTCTGACTCGACCTAATCATGTTGCAGTAAAATCTCGAGCTCGCTTCGCTCGCTTCGCTCGCTCTATGTTGAACGTTTTATTGCAACCACTCAACCTGGACCTGGCCTCTCTAAGAAAAAATTATTGCTACACTCTTGTAGAGGAGGCCCGGGCCCGGCGCCAATCTCATGTTTTTGCCCCGCCTCGGAAAAATCGTAGATCCGGGGCTGATTGTTTTAGTTTTCTATGTATGTGTCTCTAACTAAATGTTTTTATATCTTAATACGTGGCCTGGGTCGGCCGAGGGCCCCCCCCAAAACGAAATCCTGGATCCGCCCTTGCATGTACACCCGCGATAGCCATAGCCGTCATACGGCTTTATCACGTCTTTCACCTCGTTCTTTTGCGCGCGAACGAACGAGATAAAATACGTGATAAAGCCGTATCACGGCTATCGCGGGTTGGCATGCTACCAGTGCAGAAGTGCGATTTTTAAACATCATACGAATGACTCGGCAGTAGAAAATGTCAAAATTACTATTAAACATCTTTCTACTGGCGATTCGCTCGTATGATGTTCAAAAATCGCACTTCTGAGCCTCGGTGAAAAACGTTCACCATATACATAGCATAGAGCGAGTTGAAAAAACAACCGGCACCGTCATAGACGAAGAATTTTTCGCTTACGGGCACCGTAGACTTAAGAATGTCTACGACCGGCACCCAACGGTCGCGATCGTGCGTGACGCGTTAGTGCGAAAAGTTGCACTCGAGGTGCACTGGGGCGTAGGTTCCGAAAGCAGCCCAGCCTAGCTAGTTAGTACGCCAACCCGCGATAGCCGTGATACGGCTATATCACGTCTTTTATCTCGTTTGTTCGCGCGCAAACGAGCGAGATACTATCGGTTTAAAATAACAATGTGCATGACCTTGAAGGGCCGTTCGATAACTTCACTCGGTTGTAAAGGAATATAGACTCTATGTAAAGGAAATAATCATTTGAATGACTCGAGTGAAGTTCGTGTGATTGAGTGACGTCACATTTGCAGGCGAGGTCATGCACATTGTTATTTTAAACTGATTGTAGAAGGTGTGATACAGTCGTATCACGGCTATCGCGGGTTTGCGTACTAGTATTTTCGGCTAAGGATGGTACAAAATTAAAAAAGTATAAAAGTAATACTTAATTCCCCTTTTGAGCGAAATACCTAAAATGCACCATGCCTATGAAGCAAAATGCCTAAAGTCAATGTCTAAAACTCAGGATGCCTATGAAGTTTTAATGTCTATAAAGTTTTAATGTCTACGAAGCAAAATGCCTATGTTGTTTAATGTCTACAAAGTATAATGCCGGTGCTAGTTATATGCCTACAAAGCATGATGCCACTTTTTTTACATCATGGCCTAACTTCGCTCAACTTTGCCCGAACTGGCCCAAACTGCCCCAACTTTGCCCCAACATGCCCCAACTTTGCTCCAATTTCCCAACTTGCCCAACGTTGGCCTAACTTAGACCCAAATTGCCCAACGTTGCCCAACGTTGGCCTAGCTTTTCCCTATCATGCCCCAACTTTGCCCAACGTGGGCCTAACATTGCCCCAACAAGCTCCAAATTTGGCCAATGTTGGCCTAATATAGCTCGAACTTTGCCCAACGTTGGCCGGACTTTGTCCAGCTTTGCCCCAACTGCCCCATCTTTGCCCCAGCATGCTTCAAATTTGCCCAACATAGGCCCAAATTTGCCCCAACATGCCCCAAATTTGGCCTAACCTTTCCACCAACATGCCCCAACTTTTCCCAACGTTGGCCTAACTTTGCCCAACGCTGGCCTTACTCTGCCCCAGTTTTGCCCCAACATTGGCCTAACTTTGCCCCAACATGACCCAACTTTGTCTCAAACTGCCTCGACTTGCCCCTAGCTGCCCCAACGATCCACTACGTGCACCAAACTGCCCCAATGGATCCCTAATGGAACCCTAATGGACCCCTAATTTACCCATAATTGACTCCTAATGACCCCCTAATGGATGCCTAATGGACCCCTAATGAACCCTAATGGACACCTAATGATCCCCCAATGGACCCCTAATGACACCTCATGTACATGTACATCACTAACCCGTCAGAAACCCCCCCCCCCCCCCCCCCCCCCCCTAATCGTTTGTCAGATTAACTTTTGCCAGAGATGCAAGCCCTGACTGACTAGTTGGTTAAACCATCATGACATTGACGTGACCTTGAACGCGTCTGTCGCGAGAGTTTCGCTTCTATAGTGTAATTATTATTACCTATTAATTATGTACATGGGAAGTGTTGTCAAAAGTGGTAAACCAATTATTTGGCCGACCATACCTTGTGCAGGCAATCTTCATTTTAGGCATTTCGATTCTTAGGCATTAAACATTTTTGTCAAAGTGCATTGTAGGCAAATTTAGTTTTTAGGCATCGTGCATTTTAGGTACTTCGAGTTTCAGGTATCTCGCGTTTTAGGTAGTTACGCAGCAGTGGCATCGTGCATTTTAGGTACTTCGCTCAAAAGTATTGGTGAGGTGCTTCGTTTAATAAAAATATTTTATCAACTTAAACTTTTATTTTCTTCATTTCTACATTTTACTTTCAAAACAAAACCATCTTCCATTTTTGACAATACCACCACAGCTAACAAATCATAATAAATCATAGATACAAACTTAACACTTTTTCCAGCCAGTAAGATGATACATTGGTTCTCCATCACTCTCCCTCAATGTTTCATCTTTCAATACATACCTATCCACTTAACACAGTTTAAAAACTTTATCTTAGGCAAAGGTTTTGTCAAAATATCAGCTATTTGCTCCGTTGTTGAAATATACTTTACAATAATAGATCCCTCTTCAACTTTCTGCTTTATAAAATTAAATTTTACATCAAGATGCTTTAACCGCTTTTGATCTGGATTATTAACTGTCTTAATAGTGCTAGAATTATTTTTTAAAAAATAACGACATTTTCAATCTTTATATTTAAGTCTGATAACATTTTCATCAACCAACAAGCTTCCATAGAAGCCTCACATAGTGAAATTAATTCTGCTTCAGTTGTACTAAGAGAAACCGTTGACTGTTTTTTAGATCTCCAAATTACAGTGTTATCAAATAACTTGAATAAGTATCCAGAAGTTGACTTCCTATCTGTTTCATCTCTCGCAAAGTCAGCATCTGCATAACCCATCAAAACAAAATCTGGTTTACAATCACCTTTCTTATAAATTAAAGAATAGCTTACAGTTTGCTTAACATATCTCAAAATCCTTTTCAAAGCTTTGTATAATTTTTCGCATGGTTGAGATTGAAATCTACTGAGGTAACATACGGCAGTCGCAATATCAGGTCTTGAACCTATCATAGCATACATTAAGGATCCAATCAATGATCTACACTTGTATTCCCAATTGAAATCAATTTCACTGAGTTCAATACTCAAAACAAAATTTGGATCCATTGGTGTATCGCAACCCTTACAATCTTGCATGTTATATTTACGTAAAACGCCATTTAAATACTTAGTCTGATTTATATGAACCTCCCCTGGCATCTTGTTAATCGAAATTCCTAAATAAGTTAAATTATCACAACCTAAATCTTTCATTCTGAATTTGGTGCATAAAAATTGTTTAACCTTTTCGTTTTTCTGTAAATCTTTTCCCATAATGAGTATATCGTCGACATATAATAATAAATATAACTCTCCCTTTGTATATAGGCAGTAATCATTTTGTGATCTTTTAAAACCATATCCTGTAATTGTATCATGGAATTTTTCATACCAATACTTTGGTGATTTCTTCAATCCGTATAATGACTTGGTAAGTTTTAACACATAACCTTCTGGAATCTCTAATCCCTCTGGTGGTTGAAGATAAACATCTTCTTTAATATCTCCATATAAGAAAGCCCCTTTAACATCCATTTGGCTTATATGAAAATCCTTATGTGCAGCAACTGATAACAAGATTCTCAATGTTTGGAGTTTCAGAACTGGTGAATAAATATCTTCTAATTTATCCTTCTGCTTAAATCCACGAACTACCAACCTTGCTTTATAAATTTCTTCATTTCCTACTTCTTTTCTGGTAAATATCCATTTGCAGTCAATCAACTTTTCATTTTCTGGTTTAGGTACAATTTTCCAAGTTTTACTCTCTTCTATAACTTTTAATTCTTCTTTTACTGCTTTTTCCCACTGTTTTTTATCTTCTCTTTGTTCTATTTCTTCAAAACTGATAGGAACATTCTCATGACTTGTCACATATGCAAACAAACACTCTTCATCATCACTTAGATCTATTTCATAATCTTCAAACCTCTTTGGTAATCTTTTATGTCTCCTGCCTCTCCCTGTTTCCGTATTCTCTTCTTTATTTCCAACTTGTTTCTTTTTGGGAGTCTCTTTAATCTTTTCTTCAATTTCTTCATCTTCATGTTCTTGTGTCTTTCTTGAATTTTCTCTCGAATTATCTTCTTTTCTTGTACTTTCTCTCTCTCTTCTATTTTCACCTTCTTCACTTTCTTTTTCATTTCCCTGTTCTGGTACGTAGATTATATTCTTATCCATGTTTCTTCTTTCATCAAATATGACATTCCTACCCACTACAGTCCTTTGATTCTCTTCGTCATATAATTTATATCCTGAAGTGCAATATCCAATCATAATCATTCTTTTCCCTGGATTGTCAAGTTTCTGCCTCAACTGCTTAGGTACATGATTGTATGCGATACTTCCAAATACTCGCATCAATGACACATCTGGTTTCCGTCCGGTCCATAATTCACATGGTGTCTCTTCCTTTCCTACTGTTGGGCTCCTGTTAGTAACGTATGCAGAGTACAATACCGCATCTCCCCAGAATTCTTTTCCTAATCCTGATTCAGATAAAATTGTCCTCGCCTTGTCCATGATTGTTCGGTTCATTCTTTCTGCGACACCGTTCATTTCAGGATTGTATGGAACAGTGTATTGAAGACGTATTCCCTCATAATTACAGAATCTCTGAATTTTCCCAGAAGTATACTCACCTCCATTATCAGCTCTGAGTTTACGTAAGTTCGTGTTAAAATAATTTGTAACATAATAATAATAAGTTTTGAAACATTCAAATACTTCAGACTTTTCTTTTAAAAGATATATCATAGTAAAATGTGTATAATCGTCTATAAATGTTAGAAAATATCGATATCCTTCCCTAGTTATAGGAGTTATGGGACCACATACATCAGTGTGAACTAGCTCTAATGGAGACTTCGCTCTATACCCGATTCTATTGAACGGTTGCCTAGTCATTTTTCCTAGCACACAAGGCTCACATAGTGCATTTTCATTGATTGGTAAACCTTTTAAATCATTTAATCCTTCTACTAAATTTTTGTGTGTCAATGTACTCAAGCTTCTTAACCCCAAATGACCAAACCGCCTGTGCCACAGCTGTATGACCTCATCATTACTAGATAAAAAATTACAATTTGTATTGTTCAATTGCATTTCAATCGTATACAATGACCCTTCATTATTTCCAATCATTAATAAGTAATTCGCGTGATAAACCCTAACTTTCCCGTTACAAAATTCTACTCTTTTACCGTTACTTTCCAATTTTAACACTGACAATAAATTCCTTCTCAAGTCCGGTACATAGAAAACATTTTTAATAGTACAGTCCGTAGATCTCTTACCAACAAAACATTTCACGTTTATATTTCCAATTCCCACTGCTTTCAATGTAACACCACTTTTAGCAGCCTCAATGTTTTTAGGTATTTTAAAGTCCACATACTCCGTAAATAAGTCCTTTCTGTTTGTAAGGTGGTCCGATGACCCAGAGTCTACACACCATACTAACTTATTACTTTCATAACAGTTGTGCACCTCACCTGTATTGTCGGCGATTCCAATGTCACCCGTCTCTGCGTGTACCTCACCTGTATCGTCGGTAAATCCAATATCATCTGTCTCTGCTGAAAATGTATTGAAATCTCCTCTACCATATTCTCTTCCATTACTCCATCCTGCTCCTCTTCCAAAGTTCCATCCGCGTCCTCGTCTCGCTCCGGCGGCATACCTTCCTCTCGATTGTCCTTGGTATCCTGACGACCCTGTTCCTCTAATAAATCCTTGATTATTATCACCGTATCCTCTCGATGGTGACCCTGTTCCTCTCATAAATCCTTGGTTATTATCTCCATATCCTCTAGATGATATCTGGTGGCCTCGACCTGAAAATCCTCCTCGAACTCCTCTTCCTGATGGTTGACGCTTACATTCAAATTGTTTATGTCCGGGTAAGTTACATTTATAACATAGAAAGGCAGCATTGTCTAGTCCGCCATAGTTCCGATTATCCTTTTGACGTTTCTCTTCTTCTCCAAGAAGTCTATCCTTTACAAAATCCAACTTCAAGTTTTCTATCATTTCTAGAGTTGTTACGACCATTTCGTACGTTTTAGGCATCGACAGCAACACATAATTGACCTTTTCTTCTTCTGTGAGTGTAGACCCAGCATCTTTAAGCTGTGAAAAAATCTCCTCCATTTCTATAAGGTGTTTCATCATGGAGGTTCGTTCATCAAATCTCATCTCACTCAAATTCCGTCTTAGAAAAATTTTTCCCCTTGTGCTTTTCTTAGTAAAATTCGCTTCTAAATTTTTTATCATTCTATATGCTGTGTCTTCATTTTTAATATATTCTAAATGTGTATCTGCTATTCCACTAATTACGATATTTTTTGCTTTCACCTCCAACTTCTTGTTTTCCGGAAGGCTTGCAAACAATTTGTCTTCGATTGCCCCCAGACAATCATTTTCATTTAACCAGCTTTTAATTCGAAATAACCACGTTGAAAAATTTGTTCCGTCGAACTGTTTTATATTCGCTTTTATTGTTTCCGCCATCTTTCGTCTTTTTAATCCTAATTAATCTTATTTTCCCGCAGGTATAAATTTCAGTAAACCACGCTCTGCTACCACTATTGGTGAGGTGCTTCGTTTAATAAAAATATTTTATCAACTTAAACTTTTATTTTCTTCATTTCTACATTTTACTTTCAAAACAAAACCATCTTCCATTTTTGACAATACCACCACAGCTAACAAATCATAATAAATCATAGATACAAACTTAACACTTTTTCCAGCCAGTAAGATGATACATTGGTTCTCCATCAAAAAGGGCTTAATTCACAGACTTCTTGTATTAAGAAGTCTGTGTACATAATTATTGTTTGTGATAAAAGTAATGGTTTGAAACTTAGATTTGAAACTTTTTAAGTTTGAAAGAATCATAAACAGCCTCTTTAAAAAACATAGCTATACAGTTTATGACATCTTGTCACGGTCTTATCATAATCACAAACAAGGAATATAACTACTCGATCACAAACTATCATTTTTTGGAAAAACATGCAAAATTTTACCGTAAATATGTGGACTTAATTGGGTATAAAAACATATAAGCTTACAGTGTTTTTCTCAATAAAAAATGATACTGGAAGAAACACTGTTTGTATGTGTAGATAGAGCTATTCAACGGTTATTTAAATTAATGTTATTTCAGTTGTGCAAAACTGATATTTCCGTAACAAATAATAAACACAGTACAACTTCGCAATAAAATCCAAAAGAATTTGAATTTTCGCGCAAACGGAGAAAAAGAAAAAAAAAAGTAAAAATGCCTGTCCAAAAGCTGTATGAGAGTGAAGATTATTTAGTTGTAAATAAACCATTTGATATGTACATCAATTCTGATGACGAAAATGAAAAGGTAAGCCTTTATTTCACTAGAATTTAGACACTAATTATCTGGGAAAAGCTAAAATTACTACGAATTTTTAGGTTATGTTTCCTCAAACAAATCAATAAATAATAGTGATGGGCAAAAAATACTATCGTAGTATATGCGTACCTGTTATTATTTTTTTACTGTTACTTTGTGTTTTAAATGTTCTTTTAGGTTACTCATCATCCACAGGCCAAATCCACCTACTGCAGTTGGGCTACGAATAAGAATATTTATAGATGTAATCAAACTCAAAAAGTGGCACCAAAAAAAATTGTGCCGTGTTCTAAATTTGTTCTTTAAAAACTGTACCTTGCCGTCAAAACTTATACAACATGTCATTTTTTTATAAGGTGATGGCTTTCGGAAAATACTTCATTGCTAAGTTAGGTACGTAATATTAATACAGGGTGTACAATAAAATGGGACAGCTACTTAAAGGGGTGCTTCAGACCATCAAACTGATCAACTTTCTCTATGGGACCAATATCGAAATCGCGAAAAAAAATTCCGCTCTCCCATACAAAACTGCAAACATAACTCGACTGAAATGTATGGGACAGCAGATTTTTTTTTCGCGATTTCGATATTGGTCCCATAGAGAAAGTTGTTCAGTTTGATGGTCTGAAGCACCTCTTTAAGTAGCTGTCCTATTTTAATTTACACCCTGTATAAACCGGACAATATACAATCAATTACCTACCTAACCCAAGTACCTACTAACATTTTTTGTATGGACTATTATGTTGTCTGAAATAAAAGATTTTTATTTTTATTTTTTATTTATTTATAAAATAGTTAGGGTGACAACTAAATTTATCTGTCGGCAAACAGCGCTGTAATATTTTACTACCATTTTATGATATAATAGTAAAATTTTTATTTATTTTCAGAATACAGTGACCCAACACATAGCTTCAGGCGATTCCCACTTATCATCTTCTACGAATCCTCTTCACTTCGTCCAAAGGCTGGATTATGCAACTAGTGGTGTGCTTTGCATAGCTAAGAGGAAAAGTGCTGCAGCAAGCGCGGGAAAGTTATTTGAGAAGAGACTGACAAAAAAATATTATTTGGCTGTAGTAAGGGGACACGTACCGCATGAGTTGTGCGATATAGAGTATCCAGTTGGTAAGTGAGTTGTTTTATTTTCCATTATAATGGAACATTCAGTTGATATAGTTACGAAATTATAAGAATCTTACAAAAAAAGATATAGCCTGTAGAGCAAAAACCTCCTTACATTACAAGAGTTTGAGAGGAATTAAAACAGATCATATACTGCACTATTAGTGGAGGTTTGTATACGTCTCTATTTTAGAGAAACGAACATAATTTTTTGTCTACATTTTTTTCAAACCTTTATGCGTCTCACTTGCTAGGTAGGACTTCTCTCACGAAAATTTGTGTGGGCCCGAGAGGTAGCAAGTTTATAGGTAGTTTTTACGATTTCCCTACATACCTGCACTAACTACGCCTTCGCTGCATAGAAAATGGCCTCTTCCCGTACTTTTCAGAGAGCGAACGGCCGCGAAAAGTACGTGTATAGATAAACGCCAAGTCGCGTGCAAGTAGAGAAATTATACTAGAGGGACTGACTTTGCTGTCACGTTGCCATGCTGGCCCTCAGATTTTCCCTCTTGGTCATTCACAGGCAGAACGCTCAACAAATATTTATATTGGTTTGTTTCTTCAATCAGGTGTAGACAAATCAACATCGGACACCAGTCATCGCATGCTAGCCCTCACCAACTCAGAGATTATTGCCGTACAACCTCGGACCGCGCATACTAGACTACTGCTGCTAGAAACCGGATTCTACAAAAAGGATCCAGTTTCCGTTGTACTTTTGAAACCTATTACTGGTATGATATTGATTTTAAGATAAAATATGAAAATAATTATTGCTTCCTAAAATCTATTTTACATAAGGAAGGAGCGAGAAACAAGCAATTTCCGCACCTAGAATGTTGGCATTTGAGTCCTGTCCGAGCCCTTCATAGATGAAATCTCCACAGGAATGGAAAGCCATAGGAATAATAATAAAAGATGAAATGCAGCTTATAAACATTCTCTTCACTAGTTTTATCTAGTTCACAGAACATTATAAGAGGGGTTAGAAGTGCAAAGTAGACGTGGAACGTGTCGCCACAGGTTATGCAATGATTTCCATAACACCATAAGGCGCGCGTCGTGGTGCGAGTGAGAGGGCATGAATAATTGTAGCGGCGTGAGCGGGAAGATAAGTGGTGACAGCCGTCCCCGAAGCAAAAGTGCTACTTTGCATTTCTAACCCCTCTTATAATGTTCTGTGGTCTAGTTACTATGAACTAGAAAAAAGAATTATGCCAAAGTGGCTTAAGATGGACCAGTCCTATTTGCCCGTGGGTGTCTGGTCGTACGAGATGACTAAGGGATATGGTTTCTTAAGCAATGTTTTTGGGCAAGAAACTAACGTTTGCACTAAGATAACATAGGATATTCATGAAGATTGTGCCCTGCAGTGTTACTTAGATTTTGATGATGATAATATTATTTTTACAGGTCGTCGACATCAGCTCAGAGTGCACTGTGCTGCCTTGGGTCACATTATACTCGGAGACTATACGTATAGTGGTACCATGGACAGTATTCCGCACAGGATGTTCCTTCATGCTCATAGGTAGGTAATTAAATTGTCATGTCTGCTTTACAGCACAGAATATCTACTAGATATCTATTAGATATTTTGTAGATATTTGGTAGATATCTATTAGATATTTTGTAGACATTTGTGCTGTTGGGGACACTCTCACCGAGAACAGATGAGAAAGGCCAGAACGAGAGTGTGGGATGCCCTTCATTGTTATCGCGGTGTCGCGTCGTGAGCCATAAGAATTTTCCTTAGAAGTTCTCGCTGTGAATGAGTCGTTCTCGTTAAAAGATTGTCGATCTTATCTATTATAAGAACATAACCGATTTTACCCGACAGCCGAATCCTGTTCTAAGTGCAAACGGACTGGAGTGCGATTTTTGAACATCACACGTGTTCAAACTGTTGTAAATGTCAAAATTACTATGGAGATTATGCATCTTTCTACTGCGCTTTTGAACGTGTGATGTTCAAAAATCGCACTCCTGTACAATATAGTTCAAAGATAGTAAATAAATATCTTTTTGCAGACTAGTGCTACCGTTGCAAGAAGAGCATTTAGATATCCAGACAGCGGAGCCGTTCTTCTCAGACCCACGCTTCAGCACCAAATGGAAGTCAAAGAAACTGATACACAAATACAGAAATAAGGAAGACTTTCTTGCCGCCTGCGGCATTATAGACAAAACATACGTTTTGGGTGTAACATATAAACATTTCGGCTGCACCTAAGATAAGTTATAACCTAAAATAACAGTTATTTTATAATTTTATTTTTGTACACTTTTTGAACAATAATAAAAGATAAGACCATTAACATTTTTACTTTTTGTTCATTATCTATTTGCACAAGGTTTTCATTTGAACAGCAGCCTAGCTGCCACCACTGTATTTTTGGCGCCAACATGCCGCGGAAATGACTTAAAGAACAATACCATCTAGCAGCACCATTATTCGGTATTATGTGATAATTTTATATTGTACTGATGCCTGAATCAAATAAATAAATAAAAATAAATTATTCGTTCACGAGAACATAGTATGAAAGGAGTAGTATGTAAACCAAGAAATAGTTTCCCTTTCCCAGTTCATTTCATTAGGTGCATTCAGTCGTACGTTTAATCGCACAGGACTTCGTGTGTGGGGTCACACGCGCCTGGCGGTTATAACAACTGCAATCCCGCGAACCGCGACTTTTCTTTAAATATAAAAAAAAAAAAATGCACTTTATTGCCACACAAAAATACAGAATAGGACACAAAACAATAAACAGATTCATCAAACAGAAAAGTTCAAATAACAACTGATTTATGACATGGCTGTACCGTACAATTTTTCTTTCCGCGATCTTATGTTAATATTTATAAAGGCTTTTTAATTCAGCGCATTCTATCAAATTAATCGTAATTCGTATGCTGTCAGACCTGCACATTACGCGCGGGATTGTTAGATATTGTTCGCTCTTTAAAAATGGAAAAAAAAATCATTTTGCAGTCGTTTTAAACAATTTGAATAATAGCTAGTATTTTGTCAGGAACAGCTTCTTCAAAAATAGCTGCCTGTTACACTACGGCACATCACTAGAACTGTAAATTTTTGACAGTTCTCATCGGTACCAAGATTCCAAAAGTCACCCAGAAATCGAAATTGTGTATCTCTTTCGAACATTTTAAAATCGTATATCTCTATCGCAACAATTCCGTTTCACTATTTTCCAATCGAGTTATCACTGGGACTAATAACTATAGTAACACCGACAATTTAAACCAAATGCAATTGTGTTTTCTTTGTAATTTTCAATCAGTGTTGCCAATGCTACGGCAATTACCGTGTTCTACGGCTTTCAGGCCAAAAAATTACAAAATCCACGGCCTACGGCTGCAACCCTATGGCCGTAGCAGATTCTACGGCTTTTCGCAAATTCTACGGTAATTGACTAATTTATTTATGGTAAATTCACTTTTAGAGTATTAGACTGTTATAAATAAGTGTATGGTTCGACTGTGTACTGTATCCAACTCCGAATCCGAATGCAAATATTGCAACTATGTTGTCTACGGTATGTTGGCTGGGTTTTGTTCCTCTTTCTTGCTCTGTGAGAAAAAAACAGATGAGATGAAATTGTTTTCCACACGAGTAGATAAAATTTGCAAACGTTTAATTAACGTTAAAAACCTTAAAACTGCACCATTTGGCTAATATTGAAAAGTGTTTCCTTTCTTAAGCAGTGGCACGGCCCACCGTTGGTCTTTTTCCATATAAACACGGCTTTTTTACCTAATGTACACGGCCGATTAAAAAAAAGCATTGGCAACACTGTTTTCAATAAAAACCGTGTAAAATCGTAATGGAAATCGAAGCGGATCCTATGGAAGGCAGCAGCTATAGCCTCAATGTAACTGTGAAGGCAGAAATCAAGGATGAAAATGAATACGATGAAAGTTACAATGCTATGTAAAGTATACTTTAATTTTGAAATAAAAACCGGTCAAGTGCGACTCGCGCACCGAGGGTTCCGTACCACACCACTAAATAGTTATTAAACATTAAAAAAAAAAGATTTCTCCAGGACCTATAGCAAGGGACCGACTCACACTTTGCCGGATTTTATTATTTCTTGTTATACTGTAGAGTTTGCTCTATAATCACACTAAGTTTGAAGCTTGTATGTATTACCGTTTTTACGATAGAGCGAGAAGAAAACACGTTAATAAAAAGTAGTTTTTCGTATGAAGACCCCCTTAATTTTTAATTTTTTTTTAAAATTTTATTATCTTTTAGCAAACCCACCGTAAAAATGCACATTCTGTGAAAATGTCAACTATCTAGCTATTACGGTTCGAAAGTAAAAAATAAAAAAGCCCCAAAAGGCCCTAAATAGGTAGGACAGACGGACGGAAAACGTAGGCACAGTATAAGACAGTAATCCATCTTCATGCAATGGTACCAAACGCGCCGTACGCCTCGTAGCACGCACATACTGACAATATCTCCGCGTAGCCCCGTCTGGCGCTGCCTTGGCTGCCTGAGATATTTTCAATGTGTGCGTGCTACGAGGCGTACATACTGGCGACTTTGACTACTTTGTATTAAGGACTGGCCCTGCGGTAGCATTTCCCCTCTGCCACGGTATAAGACAAATTAATCATGTGCATTTACACTCAATTTTATACCTTATCACTAAACGAGACAGTGTATAATAGCGAAACAAACATTTTGAACTTAGAACGTTTGGGGTTAACACGAGACTACTTTTCATGATTTTTAACATTCAAAATTAGAATCTAAACTCATGGGGAATAAAATTCAAAGTTGCGGATTTCATTTTACCTCTCCCCCCGCAAAAAGTTGCAGAAATGTTTCTTAGTAGAATGACACGCGTAACTCGTCCCTACAGGGTGTAACAAAACACGCTAGTAACACTTAAGGGGGTGCTTCAGACCATCAAACGTTGGTCCACCGTGTGAGGGGCCTACCCACGCTGCGCTTTCCGGTACGCGGTCGCCACTCGAGAACTTTTCGGCCCCATCGGCCATCAGTTCTGCGAGCAATGTGCCCCGCCCACTGCCGCTTTATTTAAGGAATTCTTTGGGCTATGTTGGTTACTCTGGTTCATCTGCGGAACTCTTCATTTCTGATTCGATCTCGCAGGGAAACTCCGAGCATAGCCCTCTCCATTCCATTGCCCTTTGGGTGACTTTCAGCCTTTTTATGAGGCCTTGAGTGAGCGACCACGTCTCTGTTCCATATGTCATCACTGAAAAGAAAAGGTCATTTACAAAAAATTTAACATTCCAGGCAACTTCTAGAACTAGCGCAGTCGGTCGAAGCGGACGAGCCTGATGAACCGATCGTGTTCAACAACACCGATGCCATCCTGAACCCTAAGACCGGCCTCATGGTCTGTCTCCATTGCCTACAAGAGCTACAAACCAACAACGTATCGGACCATATGGTCCACGAACATGGCTATAGGCGTATGTCTTTTAAATGCCATATTTGTGAGGCAAAATTTCTTGAAAGGTAAGTGGATGAAAGTCATAGAGTATTGTAATAGTATTTCATATAAAAGATTCTATTCGGTGAAGGAAAACATCGTGAGGAAACCTGCATGCTTTAATTTCGAGGCATGTATTGTACCTAAAGTCCATTGCAGGTGGCGACGGGCTCACTCCCCGTCACACTGGACAGAGTGTCGGTACTACTAGTGAAATGTGGATATTCTGAGTTTCAGAATATCACTGACTATCCTCGGTGAATATAGTTGTGCAACTGATAAACTGTATAATTAGCTTCTTTGCACATGAGTATCTAATTGGCTTTATGTAATCATCTTGTTTTTGCTTTCATGCCAAATATAGTACATTACTGCAGCGGCCTGCAACAGAGGCATTGATGGACGAACGTGTAAAGTCCATCAATGCCTAGTTGTGGCCAAGGCTTGTATAGTACTTTTCTCAAATAATGCGCGGAAATGAAAACAGTAAATTTTCTCAAATAATTCGCGGAAATTAAAAAAAAAAAAAAAAAAAAAAAAAAAAAATCAATTTCTTTTCAAAATCAATGACGAACAACGAACAACAAATTGTTTTTTTTTTTCAATAAACAGCTTTCTATTTGCAAGCCAGTTCGAAATTTAAATAAAACCTTTGATGAGTTACCTCCTTGGTCGCCATGTTTCGGAGAAAAAGACCGTTCCATTTTTAAATTACACGACAGATATGAGTTTACTATGTAATTTATTTGGCCGCAAAACACGACAGATATCGATTTTCATACAACATTGCCGGCCGCTGCGTGCATGTATTTGGCCAGTACAGCAATTTCGATTTATCTCGAAGAAGGTTGTCAAAATAATGCTCACATTTCCAAGCATGTTTGAGAAAAAACCATTCTTGTTTCCAGAAAACTCTTCATATCGCACCGCAGTAAATGTCAGCCCCCACCCAAGAAGTACAGACGCAAGACTTTCAGACAGCTCGTGCGAGAAGTCGAGAACACGATGGATAACTCTGACGAGTTCGAGTTGTTCTCCTGTCCTGTGTGCATGGTCGAGCTGCCTAAATACGAGCTGAAGGACCATCTGATTAGGGAGCATAGCAATCAGGAGGAGTCTACCATTTGTACCATGTAAGATACTTTATTTTATACCTATTAGTGAATGGATAGGCCCAAAGCGCTTTAAGTTGAAGCACGCAAAACTAGGGCACCTCAATACAAACTAGGGTAAGTACTTGGTCTGTCATCTCGGTACATATTCGAAGTAAAACTGTCAATTGTTTTGCCTCATTTTTCTGGTTTGAAATGTTTGCGAAAGGCCTGTCCATTCATTTTACTTTTAGAGATGTCAATTTAAATAAAGTCGTCAAATAAAGAAGTTAGTAGGACTGAGTAGTTGTATACCGACATGTGGTATCGTTGCATTCAGTAGAGTTTCCTGAGTAGGAAAAATGACGATGTCGGAGTTATGACGTCATAATTTTTATGTATGGGATGAAAATTTTTTTTTTCTGATACCTGTCGTGTTGGGTATCAAATGAAAGGGCTTCATGAGCCGGTTTTAGAAATATACTACACCATTACCTTTCAAGGGAAGTTTCAATTTTTATTTTTACTTCTGTAACACCCTGTAGATAGATATAGATAGATAATAGATAATTTTACAGTCGAATTAGTTCAAGTTGCTTACAAAATCATTCAACAGTCAGTTAATGGTAGATTTATTATATTGCAGATGTAACCGCAACTTCAAGTCGAAGCTAACTCTACGAGAACACATCAAGCTGGTGCACGAGTCCGTAGAGAACTCACACGAGTGCCCGATGTGCTCACAGAAGTTCAGGTCACTGAAGTACCTCTCCAACCACAAGAGGAACGTGCACCCTACTGGTTTGTTCTCTTTACCTTAGTTCAACGACGCAGCTTATTTTTAAGCCCCGAAGCAAAAAGAGGGGTGTTATAAGTTTAACGTGTCTGTCTATCTGTCTGTGGTATCGTAGCTCCCAAACGGATGAACCGATTTTCGTTTAGTTTTTTTTGTGTCATAGATAATTTTATCCCGAGTGTTCTTAGCCATGTTTCATTAAAATCGGTTCAGTAGTTTTGATGTAACTTTTAAAATTATGGAATAACATTAAATTACAAATTTAAAATCCCCAACCCCAAAAAAAAAAAACATTTAAAAAGCAAAAAATAATTCGGTCACATAATGTGACCGAATTATTTTTTGCTTTTTAAATGTTTTTTTTTTGTGTTGGGGGTTTTTGAAAGAAGCCATAAAATCATCATCATCGTCATCTTAGCTGATAAAAGTCTATTGCTGGACAATCGGACATAGGGCTCCCCCCAAGGATGCCCTGATTCATCGAGTTCTCGCCGCCTTCACTATGTCGGCGGTCCACCCTTGCCACGCTTCACAGTGTGTTATAACACCCGAAAAATTTACATCCTTTATGACCGAAAACGACGGTAACTATGCTTAGAAATGCAAGATTAGAACTCCCGAGTGCCAATTTTGTTTGGTTTAAGAGAAAAATTTTTACAAAGCTGACGTTTTATTGGTCGGAAATCAGAAAAAACATTGCATACAACGTGTTAATGAATTAACGCAAAACTAGAAAGTAGTTTGTTTAGAATCGAGAGCAGAATCGAATTATCATGGTTTCAACATAGGTAATTTTTTTCAAAATATTAAATAATTTTTTTGCAAAATTTTAAATTTACTGAACCCGATGACAACCCACCTCACGGGCACACTCACCCTACTTACTACCAAAACAAGATTATAAAAATGTATCCATGAGTACGTTAGCGCTTTCTTTCACTGCTGAAATGATAACAAATCATTTTTGCCTCAAAACTTAAAATGCGAATAACTTTAAATTTTAACTATCAAAATAATTAAATTATTGTTTCAATATAATTATTTTTTATAAATCAGTTGGGGTGTATGAGGTTTTGCGCTAATTCATTAACACGTTGTATAGTCCGTAGTTGTAAAAGTACAGAAGATTTTTAACATCATTTGATAGGGCTGCAAAAACGCCATTAAATCATGATCATCGTCATCTTAGCCGATAGACGTCCACTGATGGACAATTGGACATAGGCCTCCCCCAAGGAGCGCTTGAACTCGCGGTCCTGCAATGTCCTCATTCATCAGGTTCCCACCACCTTCACCATGTATCCATCCTGCGTTTTCTGTACCGGAAAGCCATAAAAAGCTCAATCTCTCACTAGTGTGTGCCTTTATTTCTATAAAATAAAATAGTTTAATAGTTTTTAATTACGGCTGTATCATGATAAACTTACACTTCCACTTATCATGCTGCCCGCATCGCGATGAACTTATATTTCCATTTGACAAGAAGGAACATAGTAATTTTATCTTGTAAAGTTAAGAAACATCATATTTCCATTTGACAAGAACTATCATCATTGATAAACGTATAATTTCCGTTTGACAAGCAGCGTCACGATAACTTTTCCAGACTTGACAAGAACTATCATCATGTGGAATCATCATATTTCCATTTGACAAGAAGTGTCAGCATGGATAATGAACGTACATTTCCACTTGACAAGAACTATCATGATTGATAAACAATATAATTTCCGTTTGACAAGCAGCATCACGATGAACTTTTCCAGACTTGACAAGAACTATCATCATTGATAAACGTATAATTTCCGTTTGATAAGCAGCATCATGAACTTTTCTAGCTCCTAGGGTTCAGGCACAGCCCGGACACTGCATACGAAAAATTGAAATTGACAAAATGACGTCAGCACATGCGAAAACAAAGAAATTTAACCTTAAGTCTTCTTCGTAGGTAAAGCGGATTTTACACGGATCAATTTCGGTTCAATATTGCTTTCAATTCCATTGCTTCAATGGCATTGAGACATCTAAATACATTTCAATTTGATTATTGAAAGCTAAGTATAGGAAATGCGTGCAATGTTCAATGTTTTTCAATGGAATTGATGCAATTTGGTTGATCCGTGTAAAATCCGCTTAACGAGTAATCAGTGCGAGGTAACCAGAGGGCGATAGAGTGGGTGAAGTAAAATGTTGGTGGGAGGAAGGGAGTGTCCGTACTGTATCTAGCAATAGATAATCTTTCTCTTTCTTTTTTCTTTCGATTTTCTTGCTTTCTTTATACTGTGGTTCAGGCATCTAGATTAGGAGCTAGGGTTTTCAATGTTCTGTTCATACTGAGAGTTAATAAAACCAATTTTAATCATTTTTTTTCCAGGCGACAAGGAGTATAAATGCGACATATGCGAGAAGCAGTTCAAGTCGCGGCTGTCGGTGCACCAGCACCGCAAGTTCGTGCACCCGCCGGCCGCCGCCAGCGTGCCGTGCCCGCACTGCCACAAGCTGTTCAAGGCGCGCGCGAACCTGCGCCAGCACCTCAGGGTGTCACATCGATAAATATATTGCGTTAGTTATATTTACTTTGTTTCTCTTAAATCATGCTGGAAAGTAGGACGTGTAGGCCAGTCATTTTACGGAGTTTTGTTAGGCGGGGTAGGGAGTAATTATTAATTGGACTTTTAAACTGTAACTGCCATTTAGTGACAAAAATACTATCCTAAACCATAATAAAAAAAAATTGCTACGCAACATAGAAATCAAAATGGTGTATCCCAGAAGGCTTTTAAATTAATAATATTAATACCAATGCACTCATTTAATTAGATTTTACAATAAACATTATTTTTGATAAATAAAATAGGCACTAAAATTAAAAAATGAGATATTTATTAGAAAATACGAATGTATTTTTCGAAACCTTCTAAGTAGGCAAAAATATTTACACCATGTTTGAAGTATTTATGACGGTAATACCTATGTGCAAAAAAAATTTTTCATCAGGTTTTTTAAAACGAGATAATATCTATATTTTAAAATTGGAACTGTTGCTGACGTAATTTTTTTTTAATTTATGTACATTCCTAAGCTCAAATTGGCTCTTCAATATTATAGCGAAAAAAAATGCAATTAGTAATTAGTCCCGGCTCAAACCGTAAAATGACTGGGCTAGGAGAGGAATGGTGAAGAAAATATGGTTTGGTTAGTTTTACCCCTCTAGGGGTTGATTTTCGAAAAATCCTTTCTTTGATCACCCCATGGATTTAGAATGATAAAAGATACCAATCCTCCTTACAAGCATGGAAACAAGATTTGCCATGGCGGTCGGTAATGTTCGACCTTCTTTCGTACGTCTCCGTAGTCGATATTTCCACTTGTTCCAACGCTTAGATTAAAAACTTTTCGCTTACGCTGAAAGCGCTGAAAGATGTAGCCAAGAAATGAGAGAACGAGATAGCCGGTTATTAAAACTTATGCAAACAAAGAAGACAGAAATATTATTTTTTGTTTCGGTCACCGTGGCCGGTTTTTTTGTTTGGCAAGATGTCAAACCATTGTCAAACCTATGGAATGTTGATCACATGTTGATGACATCTTGCCAAACAAATCGGTTTTTTAGTATGGAAAATTGGAATGACGTGGTTTTTATGTAACGACTACTACCACCAGAGATAGTAGCCGGGACCAACGGCTTAACGTGCGATCCGAAGCACGGAATCATTTTTATTTTCAGACAATCAGGTGATTCAGCCTGCAATGTCCTAACCAACTGGGGAAAAACGCACAAAGTGACATATCACTAGGTGTCCCCCGTGGGAATCGAACTCACGACCTCCGTGTCGAGAGCCATAGCTCTTAACCATTAGACCACGGAGGCATAAAAACCACGTCAGAGGCCGTAAGGCGGTCTGAAAAAACTCTGACACCAGGGCTCTGCCCACACGATAAGAAGTATGGAAAAGTCACAGTATTGCTGTTTCATGTGCGGCCACGGTATGGTTTCATCTAGTTACTATATCTATGTTCCAACGTTTTTGTGTCCCTTTCTATCAGAACAAAAATTAAATAAAAACTTTTATTTAAATTTTTGTTTTTGGATTAGAAAGAGACAATGTGACTTCGAAAACAGACGGGAAGTTACGAAAGAAGGAAGATCATTACCGAACACCAAGGAGTATTATAGTAAGTAAGTAAGTAAATCTTTATTGTGTATAAATTTAGGTTTTACAATTTGCAGGTGTTAGTACAATTAACTGGAATTCGCCAAATCTTGCCCTTTCGGGCGTACACACAAAATTAATAATATTCGTTTAAATAAGTATCTTCAAAATTAAAGGTCTACAACATTCAATTAATAAAATAGAAAAAGTTACAATTAGTGAAAATAACTAAAATGTCAACAATAATAATAAGAAATTAATTAAGTAAGTACACAAAAAATAATCCATTCATAACAATGTCAAAATTATAAAAAGCTAGGTCAGGTACAAGTCAAGTATTGAATTGTTTACTAAACACTAAAATAAAATAAAAAAGAATTAAAACTAAATTAACAGTTACAAAATGAGTCATTGATACCCTATTTATAATCTAGGAATTCGTTCGTACTGTAGAAACATCTTTCAACTAACCATTTTTTTACCGTTTTTTTGAATATATTCTGCTTAAGTTGCTTGAAGGAATCTGGAAGTTGATTGTATATTTTTATACACATTATGAAGCTACTCTTTGAAGCAACAGCCAGTCTAGTAGAGGGCATGTACAATTTGATTTTGTACTGAGATCGTAGTGGTCGAATACATACCTCTTGTAGTTGTTGAAAGATGTGTCGATTCTTGTGAACAAAGATACATATCGATTCAATATATAGACATGGTACAGTCAGCACATTGAACTCTCTAAATACCGGTCGACAAGAATCAATTTGCTTTAGCATAAAAATAGCACGAATACAACGCTTCTGCATTATAAAAACTCTGTCTACGTCTGTAGCGTTACCCCATAACATAATGCCGTACCGTATTACTGAGGCGACGTAGCCATTGTATGCGGTCAAGGCTGCCTGTCTTGACACTACTTGGCTGACACGTCTGAGAGCATGTACAAAACTGTTGATTTTAGAACACACATTGTTTATATGTATGTTCTCTCCAGTTACAGTGGCAGTCAAGAGTGAAACCCAAGAATTTTGTGTACCTTAATTCTTCAATGGGTTCGCTCCGGTAACTAATCATTGTTATCATGATTCACCGCTTGTTAGACAGGGTGCCCTCCAACGTATAGAGATAGACAATACCTCAGAGGAATGATCTCTTTATTCTAAAGCATAGAGACCGCATCAATTTACGATTGTAGCTAGTCTCTTTTATCTTATGACGTTCTTTTAATAGTAGAAGGAGATGGAACTATAAATGTTTGTTTATGCGGCTGTCCACTTCTTTTTTATGCTAGTGTGCGTGAAAAGTAACCGTAAACATAGGGGCAAATGTCACTTGGTCATCTTTTGTCCATACTAATTGACACCACACACTCAAACACAAAACTCAAAAAGTGGACATTCTTGCAATGGTATGGCTTGCTCTATGCCTTTAGGTATAATCTCTTTGGAAAATACCTATGCCAGCTTCCTGGTTCACCCCTACATGCTGTGTAGAATGTTTTCTATATTTCATGTTTCTATCTTCAGTGGTTTAGGCATAAAGTTATTATACCTGTCGGAATAGAGTAACTGACATGAGTTGTCAAATGAAGCCGTTTTTTGTGCATTTGTCGGCACTTATCGGCACCCTAAAACTTCGAGTTCTGTATATAATTGTGAATCTAACGTGAAATCGTAGGTAATTTAATGAAAAAGTGTTATTATATTTCACAAAATAATCTACGACTTCACTTTAGATTCACTAATTATTCACAGAGCACGAATATTTACCCAGTCGATTGTGCCGACAAGTTCCCAAAAACGGTTCTATTGCCTCGCGTCACGTATCTCTTTCTATTATACAGTGGCGCCGCTAGGTACATCTCGCTCTCTCAGCTGTCAGTTCCTCTATATGATACTTTTATGATACTAATTGACACCACACACTCAAACATAAACCTCAAAAAGTGGACATTCTTGCAATGGTATGGCTCACTCTATGCCTTTAGGTATAATCTCTTTGGACAATACCTATGCCAGCTTCCTGGTTCATCTATGATGGTTCACCCCTACATGCTCTGTAGAATGTTTTCCATATTTCATGTTTCTATCTTCAGTGGTTTAGGCTATGCGTTAATAAGAAGTGACATCATTTCCATTTTACAAGAAGTATCATCTGCATCATACGTAGTTATATTTCAATTTGACAACATCCAAGTCTCATCACAAACCTGCGCCGGTATCATAGGATGCCTCACTGAATTAAATGTGGATATTTGTATTGTGTCTTCGATCTCTTAAGCGCAACCGCAGCACAGATTACTACGTAACACATACATCACTCCATCACTTAGAAAACGATAAATTCCCTGGCTTTAATTACCTACTGCCAGACAGTACGCGCAAAAATGTACCTAGTGAAGCTTGACTCACTGTTGTTATTACTTCGTACAGCACGCGACGTTGCTGACTGGCAGAAATCAAGCAAGCGTATCGCTTACGATGCGCCAAAGTTTAAGCTCCCTTTAGACGGGCAACTGATCGCTGCTTCCTGCCAAGGCCAAATCGCAAAAATTGTTGAAGGGGATCAACGCGCGCTCCCTATTGGCTGAGACCGGATTTGCGATCGTGCTTTCGGCCTTTAGACGAGCAATTTTGCTGCACACACAATCGATTGCCCGTCTAAAGGGTGCTTTAGATACTTATCTCGGTACGGCCGAGTGACGGAAGCCAGAAGTGCGATTTTTTGAAAATCATACGAGCGACTTGGCAGTAGAAAATGTCAAAATTACTATGGAGATTATGCATCTTTCTACTGCCAAGTCGCTCGTATGATTTTCGAAAATCGCA
The DNA here is from genome assembly GCA_922987775.1 of Agonopterix subpropinquella. NCBI lineage: Eukaryota > Metazoa > Arthropoda > Insecta > Lepidoptera > Depressariidae > Agonopterix > Agonopterix subpropinquella. Next base: position 4,364,694 of record OV277718.1, on the reverse strand, counting down.
CTTCTGACGGCTTTTGCAAAGTCTTTTCTTTACACATTTAAGAGTTCTTTAGTTAGACGACGATGTAAAATAAAATTAAACAAAAACATTTACACAATATAAAATTTTATCATGCAATTTAATTCTTGTAAATACATAAAAATACTATTTATTAAACAAAAACAATATTTATTTCTTGTAAAATACGACCAGGCTTAAAAATACGTTACTTTACATTTGTTATACATGCATACATAATGTATACTCACGCCTGTTCCACACTAGGGTAGGGTAGTCAGAGAGCAACAGATTTTACGGTCATGATTAGGTTTTATGTGATAGAAAAATCTGATTTACTGATTACTTTAAATATAAAAATTTGAAACACAATCAATGATATTATAATACAACTACATAATTATAATTATTATAATTTATAAATGAATGTATAACTCTTAAATAATATAACGTATATCATCCAATTATGATGAAATTAACTTGACGGTATGTAAAACGTTATACAATTTTGAAAGGTGCGATTCCGGTATTTTAAAGAAATATATGTTTAAGAAATGAATTTTAGTTCTGTGTCCAAACTTATTACTATAGAAATGTTTGTTTTTATTAACATAAAATGAAATAATAATAAATGTTAAGTTATTATTATTTATTATGTTTATAATTGTGTAACATAATTATTTATTTGGAAAATATTAAACAATTTTTAATGGAGCGAATTATTGATACTATAGAAATCTTTGTTTTTTTAACATAAAATAATAATAAATGTTAAGTTATTATTATGTTTATAATTGTGTAGATAAACCTGTACATAGTATAAACTTTATACCTACTTTGAATAAATGAATACTAAAAAAAAGTATAATTATTTTACTGTAAAATATAATAATATGTATATCATTAATACTTTTAGTGTTGCAAGATGTAATAATTTCGCAATAACTATTCAGTAATATTTCTAAAACCTGGTCACACTTAACAATATTATATTACATGTTGATTATATCATTAATAACTTCAATTTGCCTCAATTCCTGCGATTTCAGCGGGCAAGTCCTTGACTGGAATCAGTCGTGGGGCACTTTCGTTGTCGCAGGTACAGAAGCAGTTCTTGTTCTTGGGTCCGTTTGGAAGGATCAGGACCTTCAAGTTCATGCTGGTTTCGAGGGCGTGCATTATTTCTGCAAAGAATAATTTTGATGAGTGTCATTGTCAAGTCCGTGTGATGTCGGCTAAGAATAGCACCACCACATTTCCTCCCGTGGGTGTCGTAAAAGGCGAAGAAGGGACCTCATCTGGCAGCACCGCCGCGCGCGATCGCGTTCCGTCTATCTTATTTGCTCTAGCAAATGACGGTCCTGAGTGACAGAAAAGGATGGAGCGACAGAAAAAGGCGATGCAGTGCTGCCAGATTAGGTTCAACCCTAAGGGATCTACCGGAGGATGAGCAGCAGCATCCTCTGAGTACACACATTCAATCCAACTGCGATCGCCAACCCGCCTGCCAAGCGTGGCGATTATGGCAAATCCCCCCCATTTTGGGGGAGGCCTATGTCCAGCAGTGGACGTCTATCGGCTGATATGATTATTGTCAAGTTAATCAACCAATCGTAAATCGCGAAATTAAAATCAGCGGTAGGTAGTTGTAGCTAGGATTCTGACCATCCTGCAACGGATTTTGGTCTTGAGTTTATGTATGTATGTAGCATACAAAATTGCAATATCTATTCGACTCAAATGCATTTGATATCTCCATATTAAATGTTTAGTTTGATGGTCTGCAGCACCAGGCAGCACCCCTTCAATACAGGGTATAAAATTAAATGCGTTACATAACAAAGGGGTCTGTTCAGACTTCAGACCATAAAACTGAACAACTTTTACTATGGAGCCAGCATCGTTATCTATCGTTGTCTAGTCATCATAATACAAGTCCAGGCTAGATTCTGGTACTTTAAATGTGGCTAGATAATTTGTGTGACATTGTCCAAGATATTTATCGAAATAGAAGAAAGAAAAGAAGAAAAGAAATTAGCTGGTCCATCCAAAGCATCAATGGCCATGGCTACTCTACCCAAATGCGTGGAATAGCAAATTTTTTGCGATTTCGACGTTGGCTTCATAGTGAAAGTCGGTCAGTTTGATGGTCTGAAGCACCCTGTTTAGTATGTAACGCATTCTTTGACTATTTATGTAGGGACTAGTTACGCATGCTTCTAACAAACATTTCTGCCACTTTTTGCGGGGGGCGAGGTAACATGAAATGTATTTTATTCCCCATAACTATAGATTCTGAATTTCAAATATTATTGTTTTTTAAACATGTTACAGCCATGCTGTGCTATTTCGAATCAAATTAACGATTGAAAAATTAAGTCTCGGGCGGGACTTGAACCCGCAACCCTTCCAAACCGGGGAAGTGCGTTATCTAATTTTGAATGTTCAAAATCGTGAAAAGTAGTCTCGTGTGAACCCCAAACGTCATTAGTTCGTAGTTATTTCAAATATTATTGATTTTGAACATGTTACAGCCATGTTGTGCTATTTCGAATCAAATTAAAGATTGAAAAATTCAGTCTCGGGCGGGACTTGAACCCGCACCCTTCCAAACCGGGGAAGTGCGTTATCCAATTTCGCTACCGAGCCCACTAGCCAGAGAACGAATTTTTCAATCTGTTGCGTCTTGAGGGGACGTGAGCGACATCTACTGGCAGCTATTACAAACTAGCCAACCCGCAAGTTCAGAATTACAACTGAAATTCATACGGTATAGATGACACACCCTGTTCCAATTTCAAATATTATTGATTTTGAACATGTTACAGCCATGTTGTGCTATTTCGAATCAAATTAAAGATTGAAAAATTCAGTCTCGGGCGGGACTTGAACCCGCACCCTTCCAAACCGGGGAAGAGCGTTATCCAATTTCGCTACCGAGCCCACTAGCCAGAGAACGAATTTTTCAATCTGTTGCGTCAATTGGAACAGGGTGTGTCATCTATACCGTATGAATTTCAGTTGTAATTCTGAACTTGCGGGTGTCCGTACTGTATCTAGTAATAGATACTCTTTCTTATACTGTGCCCGAGTGTCAAAACCCGAACTCCTTTCGTAGTCGGTAGTAAATGTGTGCAAAATCGGGTGCTACTAAATCTTTCTCTATCTTGCTCCAAGTATACGTCGCGGCACGAATCTCTAGCGCTCGAATGAGTGTATTTAGACGAAAATAGTGCATAGTGTCATGTACATAAGGTCAGCGCAATCACGGTCAGCGCTACAGATTCGTGACGCCACTTATAGCGGAGATCGCGGAGAAGCATTTAGTGAATTAGCCATTTGTCGACTACAAACAGATGTCGGGTAATAAATAAGATACGTACCACGCTTGCCCTGGTTCAAGGCCAATTTGCCTCCCTTCTTTCCGACAGTCTCGTCCGATGGCTTCCGTTGTCCCGGCGCACTTGGCTGTGGTCCGGAACCGCTTTCTTCTCTCACCACTTTAGTAGAACCCGAGGTTGAAGTTGATTCAGAAACGTTTGTCTCTGAATTTTCGCTTTCATTCAATGTCTTGGTTGTTTTCTTGGATTCTTTATGTTTCCTTCTGCGAGATTGTTTAGATGTTTCTGTAGATTTAGTCGAAGATGTGGATTTTGAAGTAGATTCAGAAGTAGAAGATTCCTTTTTGGATGATTCTGAAGACTCAGTTTCGGTTTCTTGTTTGTCTTGTTTATCAGGTTGTGTTTGCTGATTACCAGGTTTCTCTGGCTGTTCTGGTTGCTGGCTACCAGGTTGCTCTGGCTGTTCTGGTTGCTTACTACCAGGTTGCTCTGGCTGCTGTGTAGCAGGTTGCTCAGGTTGCTCTTTAGAAGAGCCCGAGGTTGATTCCGAAATGTTGGTCTCTGAATTTTCGCTTTCATTCAATGTCTTGGTTGTTTTCTTGGATTCTTTATGTTTCCTTTTGCGAGATTGTTTAGATGTTTCTGTAGATTTAGTCGAAGATGTGGATTTTGAAGTAGATTCAGAAGTAGAAGATTCCTTTTTGAATGATTCTGAAGACTCAGTTTCGGTTTGTAGTTTGTCTTGTTTATCAGATTGTGGTTGTTCTGGCTGTTCTGGTTTCTCACTACCAGGTTTCTCTGGCTGTTCTGGTTGCTGGCTACCAGGTTGCTTTGGCTGTTGTGGTTGCTTACTACCAGGTTTCTCTGGCTTTTCTGGTTGCTTTCTACCAGGTTGTTCTGGTTGCTTACTACCAGGTTTCTCTGGCTGTTCTGGTTGCTTACTACCAGGTTTATCTGGCTGTGGCTGTGATTCGCTGTTAATTGTCTTCTCAGAACTGCTAGTTTGGGTACTGCTAGTTTGAGAACTTTGTTCTGAAGTTTCAACAGTTTGTCCTGCATTTTCTTGATTTGTTTGTTCGCTTGTTGGTTTCTCAGTTGTTGTTGTCGTAGTTGTTTTTGGGTTCTGTTTGATTTGTTTGATAGCCTTTATTATGTCTGTAAAGTAAAAAAAAATGTTGTTTAATCCTAACTATTTTTGAGTATTTAGTTGAATTTAATCATTGAATTTAATAGACGTAGGTCTGTTATTGCGCCATACTTCATTTTAATGTGAGTTCTTTACTGACCTTTTTCTCCGGTGGTTTCTTTAATCCTTCTCACAGTTGATACGAAATCTGCGAATTGAATAATTTTATAAATCAGAAAAACCAATAAATTTTTGAAATTAATTGAGTTCACGACTTCCGTTGATAGCATACACATGCCGGGAATCGTGAATAGGTACTTTAATGCCATTATTATGTTAAATAGTTCGATGATAGTGCCTAATTATAATTAGTATCTAGGTCAAATAAATGGTGTCTCTGTAGTTAAGGAATATTTGTATTTATTTACACCTGGTACGCTAGCTTGACGTCAAGCTAGCGTACACATTTTCTTTGAAAAAAAAAAACAGTTTACATTACAGCAACGATTTTACACAGAATAAATAGTTCCCTAATAGTGTTCAAGGAACTGAGATACATAAACAAATCTTTTGAATAAAATACGGAGCTGGCATTGCGCTGGCGTACACACGAATTGATATTTCTTACAAAAAGTGACGTTTCTTTTTATACCTTGCTCAGATTCAGATGTGATGGTCTTCAGAACCTCGTAAGTCTCCACGAGGGTCTGAGTCTCAGTTATCTTGACCAATTCCTCGAAGAATGTAATCACATCGTATTCTTCTTCTTCTGTTATGATTGTCTTGACGATTTCGACGACCTGGTCCCATTCTGTAACAAAATTGAAGGTAAAGCTTATATGTAATACGTCAGCGGCTACTCGGCACAAATGTATGCCACAGCTGATTTTTTTTTCGCGATTTGGATGTTAGCACCATATTAAAAGTTGTCCAGTTTGATGGTCTGAAGCACCCCGTTCAATATGTATAACACATTCAATTTTATACCCTGTTTTATCAGCATTTTTCGTTTTGTCAAGACAGTTAAAATGATAAAATCTGTACTCACCCTCAGTTTTAAAAAGCTTTTTCAACACCTTCTTCAAATCATAAACGGTGTCAGTTCCTGTCACCTTCATCATTCTCTGCTCTGATTCACTGATTGGTTTCTGAGTTGTCGTTGGCTTGTCAGTTGTCGTTGTTCTTGATTTCTGAGTAGTAGGTCGTTCTGGTCGCTGACTACCAGGTTGCTCTGGCTGTTGTTTATCAGGTTGCTCTGGCTGTTGTTTATCAGGTTGCTCTGGCTGTTGTTTACCAGGTTGCTCTGGCTGTTGTTTATCAGGTTGCTCTGGCTGTTGTTTATCAGGTTGCTGTGGCTGTTGTTTATCAGGTTGCTGTGGCTGTTGTTTATCAGGTTGCTGTGGCTGTTGTTTACCAGGTTGCTCTTGCTGTTGTTTATCAGGTTGCTCTGGCTGTTTATCAGGTTGCTCTGGCTGTTGTTTACCAGGTTGCTCTGGCTGTTTACCAGGTTGCTCTGACTTTTGTGTGCCAGGTTGCTTTGGTTGCTGACTACCAGATTGCTCTGGTTGTTTAGCAGGTTGCTCTGGCTGTGGCTGTGATTCGTTGTTAATTCTCTCAGAACTGCTAGTTTGGGAGCTGCTGGTTTGGGAACTGCTTGTTTGGGAAGTGCTAGTTTGAGAACTTTGTTCTGTAGTTTCAACAGTTTGTCCTGCATTTCCTTGGGTTGGTCGTTCACCTGTTGGCTTCTCAGTTGTTGTTGTTGTAGTTTTTTCTGGTTTCTGTTTGATTTGTTTGATGGCCTTTATTATGTCTGTAAAGTAGAACATTGTTGATTAATCCTAACTATATTTGAGTGTTTAGTTGAATTTAATCACTGAATTTAATAGACTTAGGTCTGATATTGCGCCATACTTCATTTTAATGTGAGTTCTTTACTGACCTTTTTCTCCTGTGGTTTCTTTAATCTTTCTCACAGTTGATACGAAATCTGCGAATTAAATAATTGTATAAATCAGAAAAATAAAATAAATATTGAAATTTATTTAGTCCACATCTTGCGTAGATAGTATTACACATGACGGGAATCAGGGATACTATAATGCCATTATTATATTAAATATTTCCATAATAGTGCCTAATTATAATTAATACCTAGGTTAAATAAATGGTGCCTCTGTAGTTTAAGTAATATATATTTTTTTACCTGGTATGATAGCTTGACGTCAAGCTAGCGTACACATTTTCTTTGAAAAAAAACAGCTTACATTACAACAACGATTTTACACAGAATAAATAGTTCCCCAATAGTGCCCTTAGATTTCCAAAGTCTCATAATGATAGGTCTTCAAGGAACTGAGATATATAAACGAATGTTTTGAATAAAATACGGGGTGACGATTCTTTTTATACCTTGCTCCGATTCAGATGTGATGGTCTTCAGAACCTCGTAAGTCTCCACGAGGGTCTGAGTCTCAGTTATCTTGACCAACTCCTCGAAGAATGTGATCACATCGTATTCTTCTTCTTCTGTTATGATTGTCTTGACTATTTCGACGACCTGGTCCCATTCTGTAACAAAATTGATGATAAAGCTTATATTTAAGTTTTGACTGAAATATTCGCGTCGCGTTGCGTCATAGATCACGAAAATATATTAACGGTTCCATAGAAAACGTCAGCGGCTACTCGGCACAAATGTATGCCACAGCTGATTTTTTTTCGCGATTTGGATGTTAAAAGTTATATAAAAGTTATATTAAAAGTTGTCCAGTTTGATGGTCTGAAGCACTCCGTTCAATATGTATAACAACATTCAATTTTATACCCTGTTTTATCAGCATTCAAGTTCGTTTTGTCAAGACAGTTAAAATGATAAAATCTGTACTCAACTCACCCTCAGTTTTAAAAAGCTGTTTCAACACCTTCTTCAAATCATAAACGGTGTCAGTTCCTGTCACCTTCATCATTCTCTGCTCTGATTCACTGATTGATTTCTGAGTTGTTGTTGGCTTGTCAGTTGTCGTTGTTGTTGATTTCTGAGTAGTAGGTTGTTCTGGTTGCTGTCTACCAGGTTGCTCTGGCTGTTGTTTACCAGGTTGCTCTGGCTGTTGTTTATCAGGTTGCTCTGGCTGTTGTTTATCAGGTTGCTCTGGCTGTTGTTTACCAGGTTGCTCTGGCTGTTGTTTATCAGGTTGCTCTGGCTGTTGTTTATCAGGTTGCTCTGGCTGTTTACCAGGTTGCTCTGACTTTTGTGTGCCAGGTTGCTCTGGTTGCTGACTACCAGGTTGCTCTGGTTGTTTAGCAGGTTGCTCTGGCTGTGGCTGTGATTCGTTGTTAATTCTCTCAGAACTGCTAGTTTGGGAAGTGCTGGTTTGAGAACTTTGTACTGAAGTTTCAACAGTTTGTTCTGCATTTCCTTCGGTTGGTTGTTCACTTGTTGGTTTCTCAGTTGTTGTTGTCGTAGTTTTTACTGGTTTCTGTTTGATTTGTTTGATGGCCTTTATTATGTCTGTAAAGTTGAAAATTGTTGATTAATTCTTACTATTTTTGAGTGTTTAGTTTAATTTAATCATTGAATTTAACATAGGTCTGATATTGGGCCATATTTCATATTATTATGAGTTGTTTACTGACCTTTTTCTCCGGTTGTTTCTTTAATCTTTCTCACAGTTGATACGAAATCTGCGAATGGAATAATTTTATAAATCAGAAAAACCAATAAATTTTTTAAATTAATTGAGTCCACGTCTTGCTTAGATAGCGGACACATGACGGGAATCAGGGATACTTAAATGCCATTTTATTGTATTAAATAGTTCGATGATAGTGCCTAATTATAATTAGTACCTAGGTTAAATAAATAGTGCCTCTGTAGTTTAAGTAATATACATTTTTTTTCCTGGTACGCTAGCTTGACGTCAAGCTAGCGTAAACATTTTCTTTGAAAAAATCAGCTTACATTACAGCAACGATTTTACACAGAATAAATAGTTCCCTAATAGTGTTCAAGGAACTGAGATACATAAACAAATCTTTTGAATAAAATACGGAGCTGGCATTGCGCTGGCGTACACACTAATTGATATTTCTTACAAAAAGTGACGTTTCTTTTTATACCTTGCTCAGATTCAGATGTGATGGTCTTCAGAACCTCGTAAGTCTCCACGAGGGTCTGAGTCTCAGTTATCTTGACCAATTCCTCGAAGAATGTGATCACATCGTATTCTTCTTCTTCTGTTATGATTGTCTTGACTATTTCGACGACCTGGTCCCATTCTGTAACAAAATTGATGATAAAGCTTATATTTAAGTTTTGACTGAAATATTCGCGTTGCGTCGCGTCATAGATCACGAAAAAATATTTGCTGTACCATAGAAAACGTCAGCGGCTACTCGGCACAAATGTATGCCACAGCTGATTTTTTTCGCTATTTGGATGTTAGCTCCATATTAAAGATTGTCCAGTTTGATGGTCTGAAGCACTCCGTTCAATATGTATAACAACATTCCATTTTATACCATGTTTTATCAGCATTTTTCGTTTTGTCAAGACAGTTAAAATGATAAAATCTGTACTCACCCTCAGTTTTAAAAAGCTGTTTCAACACCTTCTTCAAATCATAAACGGTGTCAGTTCCTGTCACCTTCATCATTCTCTGCTCTGATTCACTAATTGATTTCTGAGCTGTTGTTGGCTTGTCAGTTGTCGTTGTTGTTGATTTCTGTGTAGTAGGTTGTTCTGGTCGCTGACTACCAGGTTGCTCTGGCTGTTGTTTATCAGGTTGCTCTGGTTGTTGTGTAGCAGGTTGCTCTGGCTCTTTACCAGGTTGCTCTGGCTTTTGTGTGCCAGGTTGCTCTGGTTGCTGACTACCAGGTTGCTCTGGTTGTTTAGCAGGTTGCTCTGGATGTGGCTGTGATTCGTTGTTAATTCTCTCAGAACCGTTAGTTTGGGAACTGCTGGTTTGGGAACTGCTAGTTTGGGAACTGCTTGTTTGGGAAGTGCTGGTTTGAGAACTTTGTTCTGTGGTTTCAACAGTTTGTCCTGCATTTCCTTGGGTTGGTCGTTCACTTGTTGGCTTCTCAGTTGTTGTTGTCGTCGTTGTTGTTTCTGGTTTCTGTTTGATTTGTTTGATAGCCTTTATTATGTCTGTAAAGTAGAACATTGTTGATTAATCCTAACTTTATTAGAGTATTTAGTTGAATTTAATCACTGAATTTAATAGACGTAGGTCTGATATTGCGCCATACTTCATTTTAATGTGAGTTGTTTACTGACCTTTTTCTCCGGTGGTTTCTTTAATCTTTCTCACAGTTGATACGAAATCTGCGAATTAAATAATTTTATAAATCAGAAAAATAAAAATAGATATATATTGAGTTCACGTCTTGCGTAGATAGCATACACATGTCAGGAATCAGGAATACTATAATGCCATTATTATATTAAATATTTCTATAATAGTGCCTAATTATAATTAGTACCTAGGTTAAATAAATAGTGCCTCTGTAGTTTAAGTAATATACATTTTTTTTCCTGGTACGCTAGCTTGACGTCAAGCTAGCGTAAACATTTTCATTGAAAAAATCAGCTTACATTACATCAACGATTTTACACAGAATAAATAGTTCCCTAATAGTGTTCAAGGAACTGAGATACATAAACAAATCTTTTGAATAAAATACGGAGCTGGCATTGCGCTGGCGTACACACGAATTGATATTTCTTACAGAAAGTGACGTTTCTTTTTATACCTTGCTCAGATTCAGATGTGATGGTCTTCAGAACTTCGTAAGTCTCCACGAGGGTCTGAGTCTCAGTTATCTTGACCAATTCCTCGAAGAATGTGATCACATCGTATTCTTCTTCTTCTGTTATGATTGTCTTGACTATTTCGACGACCTGGTCCCATTCTGTAACAAAATTGATGATAAAGCTTATATTTAAGTTTTGACTGAAATATTCGCGTCGCGTTGCGTCATAGATCACGAAAATATATTAACGGTTCCATAGAAAACGTCAGTGGCTACTCGGCACAAATGTATGCCACAGCTGATTTTTTTTCGCGATTTGGATGTTAGCACCATATTAAAAGTTGTCCAGTTTGATGGTCTGAAGCACCCCGTTCAATATGTCATATTAACACATTAAATTTTATACCCTGTTTTATCTGCATTTTTCGTTTTGTCAAGACAGTTAAAATGATAAAATCTGTACTCACCCTCAGTTTTAAAAAGCTGTTTCAACACCTTCTTCAAATCATAAACGGTGTCAGTTCCTGTCACCTTCATCATTCTCTGCTCTGATTCACTGATTGATTTCTGAGTTGTTGTTGGCTTGTCAGTTGTCGTTGTTGTCGATTTCTGTGTAGTAGGCTGTTCTGGTCGCTGACTACCAGGTTGCTCTGGCTGTTGTTTATCAGGTTGCTCTGGCTGTTGTTTATCAGGTTGCTCTGGCTGTTGTTTATCAGGTTGCTCTGGCTGTTGTTTACCAGGTTGCTCTGGCTGTTGTTTATCAGGTTGCTCTGGCTGTTGTTTATCAGGTTGCTCTGGCTGTTGTTTATCAGGTTGCTCTGGCTGTTGTTTATCAGGTTGCTCTGGCTGTTGTTTATCAGGTTGCTCTGGCTGTTGTTTATCAGGTTGCTCTGGTTGTTGTTTATCAGGTTGCTCTGGCTGTTGTTTACCAGGTTGCTTTGGCTGTTGTTTATCAGGTTGCTCTGGCTGTTGTTTATCAGGTTGCTCTGGCTGTTGTTTATCAGGTTGCTCTGGCTGTTGTTTATCAGGTTGCTCTGGCTGTTTACCAGGTTGCTCTGGCTTTTGTTTGCCAGGTTGTTCTGGTTGCTGACTACCAGGTTTCTCTGGTTGTGGCTGTGATTCGTTGTTAATTATCTCAGAACTGCTTGTTTGGGAACTGCTGGTTTGGGAACTGCTAGTTTGGGAACTGCTTGTTTGGGAAGTGCTGGTTTGAGAACTTTGTTCTGAAGTTTCAACAGTTTGTCCTGCATTTCCTTCGGTTGTTTGTTCACTTGTTGGTTTCTCAGTTGTTGTTGTCGTCGTTTTTTCTGGTTTCTGTTTGATTTGTTTGATAGCCTTTATTATGTCTGTAAAGTAGAACATTGTTGATTAATCCTAACTATATTTGAGTGTTTAGTTGAATTTAATCATTGAGTTTAATAGACGTAGGTCTGATATTGCGCCATACTTCATTTTAATGTGAGTTGTTTACTGACCTTTTTCTCCGGTGGTTTCTTTGATCTTTCTCACAGTTGATACGAAATCTGCGAATTAAATAATTTTATAAATTAGAAAAACCAATAAATTTTTGAAATTAGTTTAGTCCACGTCTTGCGTAGATAGCGGACACATGACGGGAATCAGGGATACTTAAATGCCATTTTATTATATTAAATAGTTCGATGATAGTGCCTTATTATAATTAGTATCTAGGTCAAATAAATGGTGTCTCTGTAGTTAAGGAATATTTATATTTCTTTACCTGTTACGCTAGCTTGACGTCAAGCTAGCGTATACATTTTCTGTGAAAAAATCAGCTTACATTTCAGCAACGTTATACATGGAATAAATAGTTCCCCAATAGTGCCCTTAGATTTCCAAAGTCTCATAATGATAGGTCTTCAAGGAACTGAGATATATAAACGAATGTTTTGAATAAAATACGGGGTGACGATTCTTTTTATACCTTGCTCCGATTCAGATGTGATGGTCTTCAGAACCTCGTAAGTCTCCACAAGGGTCTGAGTCTCAGTTATTTTGACCAACTCCTCGAAGAATGTGATCACATCGTATTCTTCTTCTTCTGTTATGATTGTCTTGACTATTTCGACGACCTGGTCCCATTCTGTAACAAAATTGATGATAAAGTTAAGTTTTGACTGAAATATTCGCGTCGCGTTGCGTCATAGATCACGAAAATATATTAGCGGTTCCATAGAAAACGTCAGCGGCTACTCGGCACAAATGTATGCCACAGCGGATTTTTTTCGCGATTTGGATGTTAGCACCATATTAAAAGTTGTCCAGTTTGATGGTCTGAAGCACCCCGTTCAATATGTCATATTAACACATTAAATTTTATACCCTGTTTTATCTGCATTTTTCGTTTTGTCAAGACAGTTAAAATGATAAAATCTGTACTCACCCTCAGTTTTAAAAAGCTGTTTCAACACCTTCTTCAAATCATAAACGGTGTCAGTTCCTGTCACCTTCATCATTCTCTGCTCTGATTCACTGATTGATTTCTGAGTTGTTGTTGGCTTGTCAGTTGTCGTTGTTGTCGATTTCTGTGTAGTAGGCTGTTCTGGTCGCTGACTACCAGGTTGCTCTGGCTGTTGTTTACCAGGTTGCTCTGGCTGTTGTTTATCAGGTTGCTCTGGCTGTTGTGTGCCAGGTTGCTCTGGTTGCTGACTACCAGGTTGTTCTGGTTGTTTAGCAGGTTGCTCTGGTTGTTTAGCAGGTTGCTCTGGTTGTTTAGCAGGTTGCTCTGGCTGTTGCTGTGATTCGCTGTTAATTGTCTCAGAACTGGTAGTTTGGGAACTGCTAGTTTGGGAACTGCTGGTTTGGGAACTGCTTGTTTGGGAAGTGCTGGTTTGAGAAGTTTGTTCTGAAGTTTCAACAGTTTGTCCTGCATTTCCTTGGGTTGGTTGTTCACTTGTTGGTTTCTTAGTCGTCGTTGTTGTTGGTTTCTGAGTTGTTGTAGTAGTTGTTGTTGGTTTCTGAGTTGTTGTAGTAGTTGTTGTTGGTTTCGCAGTTGTCGTTGTTGTTGTTGTTGTTGGTTTCTGAGTTGTTGTAGTAGTTGTTGTTGGTTTCTGAGTTGTTGTAGTAGTTGTTGTTGGTTTCTCAGTTGTCGTTGTTGTTGTTGTTGTTGGTTTCTGAGTTGTTGTAGTAGTTGTTGTTGGTTTCTGAGTTGTTGTAGTAGTTGTTGTTGGTTTCGCAGTTGTTGTTGGTTTCTGAGTTGTAGTTGTTGTTGTTGGTTTCTGAGTTGTAGTTGTTGTTGTTGGTTTCTCAGTTGTCGTCGTTGTTGTTGTTGTTGTTGGTTTCTGAGTTGTTGTTGTTGGTTTCTGAGTTGTTGTAGTTGTTGTTGTTGGTTTCTCAGTTGTCGTCGTTGTTGTAGTTGTAGTAGTTGTTTTGAATGCCTTTGGTCTGTTTTGTTGAATGTGTTCCATGGCCTTCTTGAAATCTGTGAAAGGATGATTATGTTAAATATGTTTGAGTAAATTAAAACTATTTATTATTTTTTAATTATTAACTATGATATTAATTTATGACACGTCATTCCATCTTCAAACTTAAATTGCTAAATATGAGCATGGCTACAACAGTGGTGGTAGCAATGTTTCTTGACCCCTGAAATTATGGTAAATAAAAATAAATAAATAACGCTCACAGGCACATCCCAAGTAAGCCTCAGGCTTTTTGTTATGGGAATCATACAACAACGGCACAAACATATAACATCCATGACCGAACCGGGATTCGAACCCAGGACCCTGGTTTGGCAGTCCGGCGTGGTAACTATTACACCAACCGGGTCGTCTATGTGTGTATGTACGTTATATTTAATGAAAATGATGAAACTAATCTTAATTTTACTATTTAGTTTCTTCTCTTTTATTTATTGATGTTTTATTAAATTGTTTTATAGCACTCCGTGACCTAAACCCGCACTTAGGTTACTGTTTTGCGTTACCTAAGTAGTCCATTATTACACGGATTACACCGTTCGAAAATGAATCCACTTTATTGCACAGATGCATAATATACAAAAGAAGGTTCTTTTATAGCACTCCGTGACCTAAACCCGCACTTAGGTTACGGTTTTGCGTTACCTAAGTAGTCCATTATTACACGGATTACACCGTTCGAAAATGAATCCACTTTATTGCACAGATGCATAATATACAAAAGAAGGTTCTTTTATAGCATTCCGTGACCTAAACCCGCACTTAGGTCACGGTTTTTCGTTACTAAGTAGTCCATTATTACACGGATTACATTACACCATTCGAAAATGAATCTACTTTATTGCACAAATGCATAATAAACAAAAGAAGGTAGGTACTTTTAAATGTGCTTTCAATCAATGCGACCAACATTGAAATCGCGAAATCCCCAACTGACTCCAAGTTACCCCCCCTACTTTAATTATATTACGTACGCCCTACTTACACCCGCACCCCCTGCTCACACCTTATAAGTATGTTGGTAGTAGGGTGCGAGTAAGGGATGCGCCCCCTAGTGCGTAGAGGGTGATTGGGGATGCATAGGGGTGATAAGAGGGTACACCCCCTAATGCGTAAGGGGTGTGTAGTGGTGATTAGGGGGTGCACCCCCTAGCTCGTGGGTGTGATTAGGGGGTGTACCCCCTAGCTTGTGGAGGTGATTAGGGGTGTACTCCTAGCTCGTGGGGTGATTAGGGGGTGTACCCCCTAGCTCGTTGGGGTGATTAGGGGGTGTACCCCCTTGCTCGTGGGGTGGTTAGGGGGTGTACCCCCTAGCTTGTGGGGGTGATTAGGGGTGTACCCCCTAGGGCCCCTAGTTCGTGGGGGTGATTAGGGGGTGTACCCCCTAGCTTGTGGGATGATTAAGGGGTGTACCCCCTAGCTCGTGCTGTTGATTAGGGGGTGTACCCCCTAGCTCGTGGGGGTGATTAGGAGGTGTACCCCCTAGTTCATGGGGGTGATTAGGGGGTGCACCATGTAGTGCGTACGTGCTTAGTGGGTGAGTAGGGGCTGATGATGATGTGACGGTAGATGTGATTAGAGGTTAGTATTACCTATTGATTGTGGTTGCGATATATGAACGAAGCTTTTAAAGTTGTGGTTGTGTCCTACGGGGGGCTCCGCCCCCCGTGCCCCCGGGGGGGCTCCGCCCCTCCACCCCACCGGGGGCTTCACCCCCGGACCCTCGTTATACCCTATTCGTTGGTATACGTATTCATAGAATAAAAGTTCAACATGAAAGAAAATATCAATATAATAAAAAGTTGGCGGGTTTAGGTCACACGAGCTATAAAATAGTATACGATACTCGTGACCTAAGTAAGTCCATTATTACACGGCGTTTATCGCCCGAGCGCTAGGTCACATGTATCGTAATGTACTATTTTATCTCTTAGAAGACATGTTTAATTTTCTTCTTAGATTTAGGCAATTAGTCACACTACCTACTAGTCGAGCAATAAATCTGTGTATTTGTTTTGTATAGTTAACTCACACGCAAGCGTTGTGAGACTTGTAAACACTTGTGAAAACTTTGGCAACACTTGTGAATACTTGTGAATACTTTGGAGGCGCTGGTCATGTTTATCGTAGTAGATCTCCACATATACAGGGTGTCCCGTAAACCGACGTCAACCCGGCGCATGCTGATAGGTTAGGTCATGACTAAGCGGAATATCAAAATTTGGCTTTAGTAAAAGTGGCTTAGTTTTCGAGATATTGACAGTTTTAACACAGATACTGCATAGAGCGTTTGTAGCGGTGGCACTCAAAATAGTGAGTAAGGTAAAGAGTTTCACGAATTTCATAAAACTGTCCGTATCTCGAAAACTAAGGATCATTTCCTAAAGTAAACTGTTGACAGATTGATTGATTGATTGATCGATTTTTTTATATTTTAGTATATTCTGGTTAGGCATGAACTAACCTATCAGCATCCACCTGGTTGACGTCGGTTTACGGGACACCCTGTATATATACCATGCATGACATACGTTTCTCGCTGCCTCTAGTATAGACTCATAAGTATAATCTTGTCATTATATTCTCGTAGATTTTGGCTACTTTTACCTAGTATTTTCTTTTTCTAAAACTATTATTTTAATTTCGTTTAAAAGTTCAAAAAACAATTAAAAACAGTACCTTTTTCAGCTGTAGCTTCTTCAATCCTCTTCAGACTTTCAGTGAATTCTGAAATATAGAATAATTTAATTTACGTCCGAAGGTTGATTATGAAAACATAAAGGCAGGTTTCGATGACAATTTTCCGCGCCAGCACTAGCACATATAAAACACAGTGTAAACACTTTCCGCGTAAATTTATCGCAGCATGCGAGCGCTAGCACGGAATAGAGCACGCTGTATGCTACTTCTATTAAGGCAAAGCCGGGTTCTCTGTTATGTGGATTGTTTAAACCGATTATCATAAAAAAGTTAAAAATTGCGAACACAAAATGTCTTACCTGTAGTTTCGGTGTATGTTTCGATGGTAGTAATAATATCTTCGAAAGCTGTAAAACGAAATAAATTAAAGTAATGTTTGCAACCAAAGGACCTTAATTAAAAAACGTAACAATTTTGAGGTTAGTTGTGTTTTAATTTCAAATATTATTGATTATTAACATAATTACAGTCATGTTGTGCTATTTTAAATTAAAATTGAAAAAATTTCTCGAACACGTTATTGCTTAGACAATTTATATAGGGACTCGCCTTACGGTTGCATTTCCCCTCTGCCACGGTATAAGAACAATTGATCTTGTGCATTTACACCCAATTTTATACCTTTTCACTAAACGAGACAGCCTATAATAGCGAAACAATAATTTTGATCTTAGAACGTTTGGGGTTCACACGAGACTACTTTTCATGATTTTTAACATTCAAAATTAGAATCTAAACTTATTGGGAATAAAATCCAAAGTTGCGGATTTCATGTTACCTCGCCCCCCGCAAAAAGTGGCAGAAATGTTTCTTAGTAGAATGACACGCGTAACTCGTCCCTATATAAATTGTCTAGGTGTTATTGGCATAAAGTTATTATACCTTACAGTAGTAGAGGAACTGACTTGAGTTGTCAAATGAAACCGTTTTCAGGAGGTTATTTGCAGGAAAAAACACAAGCACTGTCTATAATTCTCTAACGTGAAATCGTGGAAAATTTAATGAAATAGTGTTAGTTTCACAAAATCATCTACGATTTCACTATCGATTCTCATATATTCACTGAATTTTTACCCTGCGATAGCAAGCATAGCATATGCTCACGACTATATTCCTCGAGGGGGTAGTCAGAGATATATGGGGGGGTTGATCTTACCCTGCGATAAGATCCCCAAAAATGGTTCTATTGCCTCGCGTCACGTATCTCTTTCTATTACACAGTGATGCCGCTAGGTACATCTCGCTCTCTCAGATGTCAGTTTCTCTATTCCGTAAAGTTTAATAACTTTATGGTTATTGGAATTGAAGTATACTTACAGCTCTCCTCGCTAAACGTGATGAGGCTTTCGAAGAATTCGACGATATCTGCGAACATTTAATAATAATAAGCATAAACTCCCCTCCCTGAGGGTAGGTCAGTGCCCTGCAGTGGGAGCGGTCCTATTGTAGCAATGCTCACTTTTAGGTTATGGAAGGCTTCGAGCTAAAACCCTTTCTTCCACAGAAACTGCATAGGTAGCAAACCCTATCCCTTAGTCGCCTCATACGACACCCACGGCAAGAAATTAGGTGGTCCATTCTTAGCCGGAATCTCATGACAAATTATTTTTAACCGACTTCAAAAAAGGAGGAGGTTATCGGTACGCCTGATTCTTTTTATACCTTTTTATAGATCAAAAATTTTCCTAAAGTTAACTTACCATATTGATTGGTGGATTCGTAAATAACATTGATGTTGTCGAAGAATCCTGAAAACAGATATAAATTAGTTATCACGATCATCATCAGCATTTACGATCATACGATCTAAATACTGGAGCGAAGAATAGCGAAGCGAACTCGAGATTTTACTGAAATATGTGAGTAAGTCTTAAACATTATTGATTACTACGATGTTACAGCCATGGAACCATGTTGTGTTACTTTCATATTAAAGATTGAAAAATTTGTCTCGTATGGGACTTGAACCCACAACCTGTCAAATAAGGGCTGTGCTTTCGTCCAATTAAGTTACCGAGCCATCACGTTAGAGGGCTAGAGGCCTTGATGAAAAGAGCGATGATAGCCCATACGGAAGAGAGCTAGCGCCTCAATCCTGAGGCCGCGGTTCGATTCCTGGCCTGTACCACTAAGTTCTTCGGAATTTATGTACGGTTGTATTTATCATTTACTAGCTCGGCGGTGAAGGAAAACATCGTGAGGAAACCTGCATTCCCGAGAATGAAAAGAAAATACCATAAGTTCGGAGGTATGCGTAAATATGGGTGAGCTTGGGGCGAACACAAAAGGACCAGCGCTGGTCTCCGTATTACAACGACCCTTGCTTGCAAATAGCCCAACCACAAATAATAATAATAATAATACTTTCATATTAAAGATTGAAAAATTTGTCTCGTATGGGACTTGAACCCACAACCTGTCAAGTAAGGGCTGTGCTTTCGTCCAATTAAGTTACCGAGCCATCACGTTAGAGGGCTAGAGGCCTTTGTCATAGTGTCATAAGTAAGGTTAGGTCGGTTAGGTTAGATCAGTTAGGTTAGGTTAGGTATCGCCGGCGGGGGACAGGACGTAAAGGCTCTGCTGGTCTCCCAGTCCTCTGCCATCCAGGCGAAGCGGGAGTGCCGCTGGGTTATTTTAGTGGGTATACCGGTGACACGCACCGGGGAGCCCCACATACCCCTCCCGTCCCCCAACGGGAGGGGATGCGTAATGCATTTTTTCCAAGCGTGAAAAAAAAAAAAAAAAAAAGGTTCCTGGCCAGCCCCGGATCTACGATTTTTCCGACCCGGGGCAAAAACTTGACATTGGCGCCCCTGCCCTCCAAGGGAGTAGCAATAATTTTTTCCAGGGGTGGCCGGCTGTAGTTTAATATCTAAAACTTGGAGCGAGCGAAGCGAGCTCGAGATATTACCGCAATAAAATGAGATCATTGCAATATGATCGAATACCAGGAGCGAGCGAAGCGAGCTCGAGATTTTTTCACAATATTTTCAAGTCGTTGCAATATTTTATTTTTCAAACTCTTCATTTTGGCGCCCCCTAGACCTACCGCCCGGGGCGTGGGCCCATGTTTGCCCCCCTAGATCCGGGGCCGTTCCTGGCAATTTGCCAGTCATGCCATCCATTAGTTATGGTAACATTGACTTACTGTCCTTGCGAACGACCTTCTTCAGCTTAGCGGCCGCTTCTTGAATATTCTTACTCCTAGTTGCCTTCAGTAGTTTAGTTATGAAGACGGTAACATCAGTGGTTTTGGTGAACTTCTTGATGGTTCGAAGGGACGTTATGAAATCTGGGGACGAATTGACTTTTAATATTTTTTACAAACTTATACAGGGTGTAACAAAACACCCTAGTAATACTTAAGGGGGTGCTTCATATCATCAATCTGAACAACTTTCACTATGGAGCCAACTTCGAAATCGCGAAAAAAAAAATCTGCTGTCCCATACATTTTAGACGAGTCGGCACAGCAGTTTTGTATGGGACAGCAGATTTTTTTTATTTTTTCTCGTTGTTGGCTCCATAGTGAAAGTTGTTCAGTTTGATGGTCTGAAGCACCCCCTTAAGTATTACTAGGGTGTTTTGTTACACCCTGTTTTAGTTAATTTACTAACACAGAGACTAGACTCTGCACCAGTGCGTAAGTAACGCGTGTGTTTTGTTTAATCTTTAAAATGTTTATCTTACCTTGATTAGTGAATTTTTTCAGTTGGTTGATTGCTTTGGTCAGTGCTGAAAAGAAAATATTAAATGTTTAAAATTTAAGTGTCTTTGTGGTTCGAGCTAAATATTTTTATGATGAACTAGATGACCGCGGCGAACTTTGTACCGCCTTAGAATCTTCCCGACACACACTTGACCGTTTTTTAGCCTATGTTCATCACGGATAATGTAGCATTCTAATGGTGAAAGAATTATTCATTCTCCAGATCGGTCCAGTAGTTTCGGAGCCTTTTCATTACAAACAAACAAAAAATGAAATCTTTCCTCTTTATAATATTAGTATAGATAGGTACGAATATTTAAATCTAAGTAATAAAATATTATAAGGCACGATCATGGCCAAACTTCTATGAAAGTTAGACTTAACTTGCGTCGGGCCAAATTTTCACTTATAGGCAGGAAATAATTATTGATGACGCATCTTCAGCCTGGCAAAGTCACCTTGTAGGTATTTAAAGTAAATGGTACTCACAATCCGTGTTAGTATGTTTCATCAATCTGTTGTAGAAATCTTCCGTATCTTCATGTCCTGTCAACTTCTTGATTTTCTCCAGAATTGACAAGAAGGTAACTGAAAAAATAATTTTATTAAAATACGAGGATTTACCCGCGACTTCGTCCGCATAAATTATACACCATTAGATTATAAGCTATCAAACAAAAAAAGTTTCATCAAAATCGGTTCAGTAGTCTTTGCGTGATGCTCGAACAAACAAACAAACAGACATACAAAAAATCCGAAAACTGGTGATTTGGAATCAAGGACATCTAAAAACCATATCGTAATCTTTTTTTTGTAAATATCTTCAAAGTACAGATACACTTCTGTTACAGTTTTATAATAGTTTAGATATATAATCACTGCACCATTTTGACGGAACGTCCGAGCACTAGATGGATGAACACAGTTCGCTGTGATATACCATTGGCCTTGGTGTAATACCGGCTCCAGAAGGTTACCGGTACCAGACGCAGTGCCTGTACTCGAATAATTATCCGTTGCGTGGCTTAAAAGAAGTAGGCGGAGAAACAAAAAAGTCTGAAACACCCCTTTTAATATGTTTTTTTTTTTTTATTGACTATGGATTTGCTCTTGACCTCAATCCAGTCCTCAGGACGAAGATGGGGTCGTAGATGTAGCGAGCTTACCCAGAAGAAGCCTATTCACTCGTACTTTAAAGGAATTCGAGTTGTAAGTACTCGGAAATACTGACGCAGGTAAGGCATTCCACTCCTTGGCTGTGCGCATTATAAAAGATTCAGAAAGGCGCTTGGTGCGGATATGAGGGATGTTAACCAAGAAGGGGTGATATCCCGCGGTGCGTCTGGAAGTCCGATAGTAGGAAGGGGAAGGTGGGATGAGCTCATGTAAGTAAGTATAGCATATAAGTTTACACCCTGCAGATATGTATGAAGATAACTCACTTTTCTCCGTAACAATACTCTTGAAAACTTGACTGGTTTCCACAATAGTCTTAGTCTTGGTGATCTTTCTGAGGTACTCCAAGAAAGAGATGAAGTTCTTCTTGCCTGATATACGCCTAAGTGTTTTGTAGATAGTTTCGATATCTGAAATTTTAATTGATGTTTTAAGGAGTGGGAGAGACGAGTTATCATATTACAAGACGTAATAATATGAAACTCAGCCATCCACATTAATATTAAACACACAAAGAGAAATACAAGAAATATAAATGTGAATGGCTGAATAAAGAGACGACTAAAGAAAAGATAGATGGATCGTGTGACATGTGTTAAAAAAGAGTAAGTGATGAAATGACGGCTAAGAGTGGTGAATGGAGGAAGATGACATAATTGCTCCGACCGAAATATTAATGGAATAAGGTAAGGAAGAAGATGATGTTTTTAGTTAAGGCTGGAATGAAACACAAGGTTCGGGTGGAGCGAGTGGGCCATATTCCAACACGCGGTCCCAGGTTTTGACTATTGAATCGAAATGAAATAGTGCAAAGAATAAATTTGGTAGTAACAAAGAGGTCTAGAATAACGTAATCAACGTAAACTAAAGATACTATTGTAAAATAAAATTCGAAAAAAAAAATACGTTGTAGGTAACATGCTGATTGCCTAATATATTCACGACGATGGCAAGTCAAACCTGCCATATGCAATCGACTCCACGAAATAAGTTAAAAAAATTGATTTCAAATAATAAATTAGAATTCAGTAAGTATGTTAAGTTTGTTTAGACGTTAATCACATTATTACCTAGACTATAAATAATTACTATCATACCCTCAGTTTCGAAGGTAGTCTTCATAACAGTCTCCATGTCTTCAACGGTGGTGGTTTTAGTCAAGTCCATCAGTCTCTGTTGGGTTTCAGTGATTGGTTTCTTTGTTGTTGTTGTTGTAGTGGTCGTTGTTGTTGTAAACGCGTCAGGTTTCTTGTTCTTGATCCATTCGAGAGCCTTGATGGTGTCTGAGAATATTGAATAATGAAAATTGAATTAATTAACGTTCAAACATTAACAATAAAAAAAACTTAAAAATTTATTTAATAATGATAATTTATGAAAACTTTCCAAAAGTATGAAAGTAAATCCATGGAAATAAATATTTTTAAGAGCCTTGAGGATATCTGACAATATTTATTATGGTTTATGAGTATAATAACGGTTTGAATTGAACTATCGCATTTTTGCAGATAAATTGAGAATTTCAGAATGTTATAAAAAAATCTTACCATCTTGACCAGTAGCTTCCTTCAGTGTTCGCAGACTCGTGATGAAATCTGTTAAAAATTATGTAATATTAGCTTTATTTTAATTGTAAAAAACAAAACTTTGTTTCTTATTAAGTATTGGAAGTTTAATTTCAATTCAATAAATTTCTGTCACAAATGAAATTTACTATATTTGATAAAATATATTTTAGTGACATGTATCAACTTCTCAAAAAATATAATGTTTTTAATCTTTCAACTTACCATTTCTTCTGCAATAGGTGTTGATAGTCTTAATGGTTTCCTCCATGACTGAAAAAGTTAAAATAAATTAGCAGAAGTAATGTATCCAGGGTACAACTTAATATGCAGACGGTTTTATAATATGGAACAGCCGATTTTTTTTCTTGATTTTACCTGGGTCATATACAGAAAGTTGTTCAGTTTGGTGGTCTGATCATTTCCTTAAAAAACCGTCAGTATACAGAATGTAACAAAACACCCTAGTAATGCTTAAAGGCTTAGTTTATACTATCAAACTTAACAACTTTCACTATGGAGCCAACGTCGAAATCGCGAAAAAAAGCAGCAGTACCGACTCGACTCAAATGTATAGGACAGCAATTTTTGTCAGCGTGATTTCGGTGTAAACCGAATAGAGATAATTTAATAAATTGTTTTTTACTTACCATATTCTTCAGAGAATGAGACGATAGTTTCGAAGAAGTCGTTGAGGTCTAAAAAAAGAACGAAAATATTAGAAACGAAAATTGATGTAGCCTGGCCCTGTACCCGGCCCGAAACTGTTTCGGTCCGAACTTCATTGTAATGTAATAGAGTTGACATTGGAACGAAAACATTCACGCAATTGCGAAGTTCGAATGTCCGGGTAGAGGCCCTGTTTTTGTTAAGAAATAAAATTTATCAGTTTTTTTTAATAGATTACAACATAGTACAATTGTCTAAAGTATACATGAAAAATAAATCATAAAAACCTGTTTTCACAATAGTTATGTTAAGGTAAGACTGTTTTAGTGTGAAGTATTACGAAATGTTAGTTTACGTGTATACGTCCGTGTGTGTGTATGAATGATTGTGTGTGTGTATCTGCTGTGAGCTAATTCTCAAGTTGTAGGTAAATCAAGAAGGAATGTCTTACCATATTGGACAATTTCGTAGATGACGTCAAGAGATTCGAAGAGATCTGTGAACAATAAACAGTTACATATTTTCATGGGGTCAGTCAGTATTATGATTATGACAGTAAAATAAAGATATGCTACTTAATAGAAGAATTTTGAAAGAATTTTAGAATTTTGTCTTAACTTTCCGAAACAGAATGCTCAAGGGTTAGACTTACATTCCTTCTTGGTGATTTGAGTCAACTTGGTGTTAACTTCGCGGAGTGTCTCGGCGTTTGTGAACCTCTTAAGTGACGATACAAGAACTGAAATGTCATCGATCTTGGTGTACTTCTTGATCCTCTGGATGGTTGTTAGGAGACCTGAAAAATAATAATCATAAATAAACGTCTTGAAAATAAGACTGAAATTGTCATTCAGTTTTCCAAATCCCAATTTAAGTAAAATAATCTAGTTTACACTTGTTTTATGATGACTAGATTTTATAATGTTTGGAATTAATTATTAAATCGATTTCTCGGATTGGTAAGAATATTCGTAATAAAATACTCAAATATTTTACAGAACTCTGACCTGCAAGCCAGAGGCGAGAAGAAACTTAAAAAATCTGAGGCTATTTTTAAACTGTAATATTTTAAATGTTAGTGAGATTCGGTTACGGTGTTGTGGTGTTACTTACCTCCCTTTGTGATTTCCCTTAGCTCAGCATCGGCTTCTGTTATAGCTGTAATAAATTAATAATAATTTAAATACAAAAATGACGTCAAAATCAAGCATAACCTGGCAACACCACCATACCAAAATGATACTAATGATACTAATGATACATATAAACATTCATGTCACGACTTTATAGACAGAATGTAGAAACATTTACGGGATCTAATAAGAATTACCTACTGATAATTCTTGTTAGATCTAGCTCTAGTAATTTTGACGAGAGAGAGATTTAAGCTCAAAAACCCACTGCCAGTAGGTAGGTCCACTGCTTTGAAGCCAGTCCTATTGGAATCGACATAGGTACTTCCCTCGTGGCTAGCTGACGTCGACGTCGGCGAAGAAAAATTACGACATTCTAAGGTCAATTTAGGATCAGGACATTGTCTGTTATTAGAAAAAAAAATTGCTACCCGGGAATTTGGTGTGCAGATGAACAACTTGCAAAGATACTTACAATCTTTATTCGTATTTTTCAACGTCCTCTTGTACCAGTCCACATTGTCGTCGTGTCCTGAGAACTTCTTGATTGTCTTCAGGATATTTAAGAATGTTACTGGAAAGAAAACGGGGGTGTTATTCCATAAGTTTTCATCTATCGACTACTTAGGTGATGTCAATAGATGCCTACTAAATCCCTTTAAGCATCGTCGACATCTGTGATCTACAACATCTAACAAGTGCGCAAATTAAGAATGATACGCAGACTTACGGGAGTATAGTTTATTGTGGATCGGAGATAGTCCGCCAAGAGTAGGTAAGCGATCTTATAATAGATAACAACTGCTTATAAATATACTAATTGGAAACTATTTTAATGGTAACTAAGCATCGGACGCTGGCCCAGATTAAAAGACAAAGGTACAAAGTGAGTCGCGTGCATCACCAGTTCGGTAGTGTTCTGGTTTACGTGAACTAGACGTCAGATGCTGGGCCAGCATCTTTAACTGACACGTAATAGAAAGAAACGGGATTTCTTAATTCACAATAACCTGGATGTCCAGGTCCTGTCTGTACCTATATGTGCAAATACAATTTATTGTATATTTAATTACTTAATATCGGACTTAAGTAAGAGTGATGAACGGGCAAGCATTACAGATCTGTTTATTAATAAGGGCCTAAGTCTATAGTTTTCAAGCTTACCTTTCTTTTTAGTGAGACTCTTAAAAACTTCGCTGGTTTCCTGAATTGTTGTTGTCTTGGATATTTTGTTGAGGAACTCCAGGTATGTGATGACATCCGTCTGTCCTGACACCTTGCTTATTTCTTCTATTGCGGTGTTGTAATCTGACAAAAAATAACGCTTATAAGATGGCGCGGACAAACTTGAAAAAAAAAAGAAATTGTTGTTTTTTTTTATCATTTTAAACGTCTGTCAGGCTGCAATTATAGATTACAATCATAATAATCTAAGAACTTGATAAATATCAAAATCAGTAAAATAACTGATTAATTTCGCATACCCTTAGTGCCGAAGGTAGTTGATATAACAGTCTCCATATCTTCAACGGTGGTGGTTTTAGTCAAGTCCATCAGTCTCTGTTGGGTTTCAGTGATTGGTTTCTTTGTTGTTGTTGTAGTCGTCGTTGTTGTTGTGGTCGTTGTTGTTGTAAACGCGTCAGGTTTCTTGTTCTTGATCCATTCGAGAGCCTTGAGGGTGTCTGAGAATATTGAAACAGGAGAATGAAATTAATTAACGTTCATTAACAAATAAAAAACATAAAATTAATTTAATAATGATAATTTACGAAAACTCTCCAAAAGTATGAAAGTAAATCCATGGAAATAAGTATTGTTAAGAGCTTTCAGGATATCTGACAATATTTATTCATCATCATCATCATCTCAGCCGATGGACGTCCACTGCTGGACATAGGCCTCCCCCAAGGATCGCCATAACGACCGGTCCTGCGCTGCCCTCATCCAACGTTTTCCCGCCGCCTTCACCAGGTCGTCGGTCCACCGTGTGAGGGGCCTACCCACGCTGCGCTTTCCGGTACGCGGTCGCCACTCGAGAACTTTTCGGCCCCAACGGCCATCGGTTCTGCGAGCAATGTGCCCCGCCCACTGCCACTTAAGTTTAGCAACTCTTTGGGCTATGTCAGTTACCCTGGTTCTTCTGCGGATATATTTATTATGGTTTATGATTATACTATTGGTTTTAATTTAACTATCGCATTTTTGCAAATAACTTGAATATTTCAGAATGTTTGGTCTTCGTTTTCTATCAACTAATAGAAAAATCTTACCATCTTGACCAGTAGCTTCCTTCAATGTTCGCAGACTCGTGATGAAATCTGTTAAAAATTATGTAATAGTATTATTATTATTTATTATTATTATTATATATAAATAATATGTAATAGTAGCTTTATTTTAATCAATTTAAGATTTGTTTGGAAATGTTTGAGGCACTGTACTTTAAAACTTAATGACAGTATAATGCACAACGCCCATTTTAATTATATAAAGAACAAAACTTTGTTTCTTATTAAATATACGAAGTTCAATTTCTGTCTCAAATAAAATTTACTTTATTTAATAATGTTAGTTTACATGTCACAATTTCTTTAAAAAAATATACTGTTTTTATTATTTTTTAATACCTTCTCTTGTCTACTTACCATTTGTTCTACAATAGGTATTGATAGTCTTAATGGTCTCCTCCATGACTGAAAAAGTAAAAAAAAATTAGTATACCTAAGTAATGTATCCAGGGTCCAACTTAATATGCAGACGGTTTTTTAAGAGGACGATTTGACCATCAAACTGAACAAATCTGTCTATGGGACCAACATTGAAATAGCAAAAAAAATCTGCTTTTTGGTCGAGTAAGATAGAAATTTTATATGGAACATTTAGCACTTTTGTTTTGTGATTTTGGCCCATCCTTTAGAGAAAGTTGTTCAGTTTGGTGGTCTGATCATCTTAAAAAACCGTCAATATACAGGATG
Source organism: Agonopterix subpropinquella (assembly GCA_922987775.1). Taxonomy (NCBI): domain Eukaryota; kingdom Metazoa; phylum Arthropoda; class Insecta; order Lepidoptera; family Depressariidae; genus Agonopterix; species Agonopterix subpropinquella. The sequence continues at coordinate 4,337,106 of OV277718.1, read as the reverse complement.
TAACAAAACACCCTAGTAATACTTAAAGAGGTGGCTTAGTTTAGACCATCAAACTATACAACTTTCACTATGGAGCCAACGTCGAAATCGCGAAAAAAGCAGCAGTACGGACTCGACTCAAATGTATAGGACAGCAATTTTTATCAGCGTGATTTCGGTGTAAACCCAATAGAGATAATTTAATAAATTGTTTTTTACTTACCATATTCTTCAGAGAATGAGACGATAGTTTCGAAGAAGTCGTTGAGGTCTATAAAAATAAAGATTTTATTAGAAACGAAAATTGATTTAGCCTGTTTTTTTTGTTTAGGAATAAAGTTAGTTTTTTTTAAATAAATTACAAAATAGTAAAATTGTCTTAAGTTTACACAAAAATTCTATAACCCTGTTTTCCCAGTAGTTGTTTTAAGGTAAGACGTGTATGTGTCCGTGTGTGTGTATGAATAATTGTGTGTGTGTGTGTCTGCTGTGAGCTAATTCTCAAGTTGTAGGTAAATCAAGAAGGAATGTCTTACCATATTGGACGATTTCGTAGATAACGTCAAGAGATTCGAAGAGATCTGTGAACAATAAAAAGTTACATATTTTCATGGGGTCAGTCAGTATTATGATTATGACAGTAAAATACAGATATGCTACTTAATTGAAGGGTGTATTGTTTTTAACACATTTTTGTCTTAACTTTTCGAAATAGAATGCTCAAGGGTTAGACTTACATTCCTTCTTGGTGATTTGAGTCAACTTGGTGTTAACTTCGCGGAGTGTCTCGGCGTTAGTGAACCTCTTAAGTGACGATACAAGAACTGAAATGTCATCGATCTTGGTGTACTTCTTGATCCTCTGGATGGTTGATAGGAGACCTGAAAAATAATAATCATAAGTAAACGTCTTGAAAATAAGATTAAAATTGTCATTCAGTTTTCCAAATCCCAATTTAAGTAACATAATCTAGTTTACACTTATTTTATGATGACTAGATTTATGTTAAGAATTAAGTAAATTGATTTCTCTGGTACATACGAATATTTGTGTAATACGTGTTCATCACTTGAATATTTTACAGAACTCTGACCTGCAAGCCAGTGGCTAGTAAAATTCAAAAAATCTGAGGCTATTTTTAAACTGTAACATTTTGAATGTAGGGAAGATTCGTGTTGTGGTGTTACTTACCTCCCTTTGTGATTTCCCTTAGCTCAGCATCGGCTTCTGTTATAGCTGTAAAAAAAGAATTAATATTTAAATAAAATAAACGGGATCTAATAAAAATTAGCTACTGATAATTCTTGTTAGATCTATCTCTAGTAATTTTGACGAAAGAGAGAGATTCGAATCCGCGAATCCACCGCCAGCAGGTAGGTCCACAGTTTTGAAGCCAGTTCTATCGGAATCGACATAGGTACTTCCCACGTAACCAGCTGACGTCGACGTCGGAGACGAAAAAATACGACATTCTAAGGTCAATTTAGGATCAGGACATGGTCTGTTATTAGAACAAAAAATTGCTACCCGGGAATTGGGGTATGGAAGAACAAATTACAAAGATACTTACAATCTTTATTCGTATTTTTCAACGTCCTCTTGTACCAGTCCACATTGTCGTCGTGTCCTGAGAACTTCTTGATTGTCTTCAGGATATTTAAGAATGTTACTGAAAGAAAACGGGGGTGTTATTTCATAGGTTTCCAACACTACTTAGATGATGATGACAGATGCCTACTAAATCCCTTCAAGCATCGTCGACATCTGTGATCTACAACATCTAATAAGTGCGCAAATTAAGAATCATACGCAGACTTACGGGAGTATAGTTTATTGTGGATAGGAGATCATCCGCCAAGAGTAAGCGATCTTATAATAGATAACAATTGCTTATAAATATACTAATTGGAAACTATTTTAATGTTAACTAAGCATCGGACGCTGGCCCAGATTAAAAGCCAAAGGTACAAAGTGCGTCGTTTGCATCTCTAGTTCCGTAGTGTTCTGGTTTACGTGAACTAGACGTCAGATGCTGGGCCAGCATCTTTAACTGGCACGTAATAGAAAGAGACGGGATTTCTTAATTCAGAATAACCTGGATGTCCAGGTCCTGTCTGTACCTATATGTGCAAATACAATTTATTGTATATTTAATTACTTAATATCGGACTTAAGTTAGAGTGATGAACGGGCAAGCATTACAGATCTGTTTATTAATAAGGGCCTAAGTCTATAGTTTTCAAGCTTACCTTTCTCTTTAGTGAGACTCTTAAAAACTTCGCTGGTTTCCTGAATTGTTGTTGTCTTGGATATTTTGTTGAGGAACTCCAGGTATGTGATGACATCCGTCTTTCCTGACACCTTGCTTATTTCTTCGATTGCGGTGTTGTAATCTGACAAAAATAACGCTTATAAGATAGCGCGGACAAACTCGAAAAAAAAAATTGTTGTTATTTTTTTATCATTTTAAACGTCTGTCTTGTTGCAATTATAGATTACAATCATAACAATTTAAGAACTTGATAAATAAAAAAAATTTCGCATACCCTTAGTGCCGAAGGTAGTCGATATAACATTCTCCATGTCTTCAACGGTGGTGGTTTTAGTCAAGTCCATCAGTCTCTGTTGGGTTTCAGTGATTGGTTTCTTTGTTGTTGTTGTTGTGGTCGTTGTTGTTGTAAACGCGTCAGGTTTCTTGTTTTTGATCCATTCGAGAGCCTTGAGGGTATCTGAGAATATTGAATAATGAAAATGTAATTAAATAACGTTAGCATGGAATTAATTTAATAATAATATTAATTTAATATAAAATATAATTAATTTATTAAAAATACTTAGAGAAAGTATGAAAGTAAATCCATTTATCCATGGAAAAAAATATTTTTAAGAGTCTTGAGTATATCTGTCAATATTTATTATGTTTTATGATTATAATAATGATTTTAATTTAACTGTAGAATTTTTGCAGATAAATTGAGAATTTCAGAATATTATAAAAAAACATCTTACTATCTTGACCAGTAGCTTCCTTCAGTGTCCGCAGACTCGTGATGAAATCTGTTAAAAATTATGTAATATTAGCTTTATTTTAATTATAAAGTACAAAATTTTTTATCTTATTAAATATAGGACGTTTAATTTCAGTTCAATTAACTGTCACAAATCAAATTTACTTTATTTAAAGTATATAGTTTTTAATCTTTTTTAATACTTTCTCTTTTCTACTTACCATTTGTTCTACAATAGGTATTGATAGTCTTAATGGTTTCCTTCATGACTGAAAAAGTAAAAAAAAAATTAGCATACCTAAGTAATGTATCCAGGGTCCAACTTAATATGCAGACGGTTTTTTAAGCGGACGATTTGACCATCAAACTGAACAAATCTGAAATTTGTCTACGAGACCAACATTGAGATAGCAAAAAGGAACTGCTTTTTGGTCTAGTAGGATTAAAGTTTTACATTGAACTGCAGATTTTTTTTTCCTATAGACAAAGTTGTTCGGTTTGGTGGTCTGATCATCTCCTTAAAAAACCGTCAGTATGCAGGATGTAACACAACACCTTAGTAATACTTAATTCTTAGTTTATACCATGAAACTTAACAACTTTTACTATGGAGCCAACGTCGAAATCGCGAAAAAAAGCAGCAGTACGGACTCGACTCAAATGTATAGGACAGAAATTTTTTTCAGCGTGATTTCGGTGTAAACCCAATAGAGATAAGTTAATAAATTGTTTTTTACTTACCATATTCTTCAGAGAATGAGACGATTGTTTCGAAGAAGTCGTTGAGGTCTAAAAAATAACGATTTGTTAGTAACGAAAATTGATTTAGCCTGTTTTTTGTTAAGAAATAAAGTTTATTCGTTTTTTTAATAAATTACAATATAGTACAATTGTCTAAAGTTTACATTAAAAAAAATCCTAAAAACCTGTTTTCACAATAGTTATGTTAAGGTAAAACTGTTTTAGTGTTAAGTATTAAGAAATGTTTGTTTGCGTGTGTATGTCCGTGTGTGTGTATGTATGATTGTGTGTGTGTGTGTCTGCTGTGAGCTAATTCTCAAGTTGTAGGTAAATCAAGAAGGGATGTCTTACCATATTGGACGATTTCGTAGATGACGTCAAGAGATTCGAAGAGATCTGTGAACAATAAACAGTTACATATTTTAATGGGGTCAGTCAGTATTATGATTATGACATAAAAATAAAGATACGCTACTTAATTGAAGGGTGCATTGTTATTAACACATTTTTGTCTTAACTTTCCGAAATAGAATGCTCGAGGGTAACTTACATTCCTTCTTGGTGATTTGAGTCAACTTGGTGTTAACTTCGCGGAGTGTCTCGGCGTTTGTGAACCTCTTAAGTGACGATACAAGAACTGAAATGTCATCGATCTTGGTGTACTTCTTGATCCTCTGGATGGTTGATAGGAGACCTGAAAAATAATAATCATAAGTAAACGTCTTGAAAATAAGACTAAAATTGTCATTCAGTTTTCCAAATCCCAATAGTTTATGTTTTATGATGACTAGATTATTTTGATAATGTTAAGAATATAGAATTAATTAATTAATTGATTTCTAGGGTAGGTAGCAATATTAGTAAAATACGTGTTCATTTTACAGGACTCTGACCTGCAAGCCAGAGGCTAGTAAAATAAAAAAAATCTGAGGCTATTTTTAAACAGTTACATTTTGAATGTAGGTAAGATTCGTGTTGTGGTGTTACTTACCTCCCTTTGTGATTTCCCTTAACTCAGCATCGGCTTCTGTTATAGCTGTAAAAAAAGAAATAATATTTAAATAAAATAAACGGGATCTAATAAAAATTAGCTACTGATAATTCTTGTTAGATCTAACTCCAGTAATTTTGACGAAAGAGATAGATTCGAGTCCGCGAATCCACCGCCAGCAGGTAGGTCCACAGTTTTGAAGCCAGTTCTATCGGAATCGACATAGGTACTTCCTACGTAACCAGCTGACGTCGCCGTCGGCGAAGAAAAATTACGACATTCTAAGGTCAATTTACTATCAGGACATTGAGTGTTATTAGAACAAAAAATTGCTATCCGGGAATTGAGGTACGGACGAACAAATTGCAAAGATACTTACAATCTTTATTCGTATTTTTCAACGTTCTCTTGTACCAGTCCACATTGTCGTCGTGTCCTGAGAACTTCTTGATTGTCTTCAGGATATTTAAGAATGTTACTGGAAAGAAAACGGGGGTGTTATTCCATAAGTTTTCATCTATCGACTACTTAGATGATGACAGCAGATGCCTACTAAATCCCTTCAAGCATCGTCGACATCTGTGATCTACAACATCTAACAAGTGCGCAAATTAAGAATGACACGCAGAATTACGGGAGTATAGTTTATTGTGGATAGGAGATCGTCCGCCAAGAGTAAGAGATCTTATAATAGATAACAATTGCTTATAAATATACTAATTGGAAACTATTTTAATGTTAACTAAGCATCGGACGCTGGCCCAGATTAAAAGGCAAAGGTACAAAGTAAGTCGTGTGCGCATCACCAGTAGGCCTACCATGAGTTTTCACTGTACGTTACTACTGTAGTTTCGCTGTCAAATTTGTATGACAGAATTGGTTCTCAACGTAACCACTAGGAGCGCTGTACAAAATTCAATACAAAAACTGTAGTTTACTACAGTAGTTTTAGTGTAGTATACTACAGTGTAAACTCATGGTAGGCCTACAGTTCCGTAGTGTTCTGGTTTACGTGAATTAGACGTCAGATACTGGGCGAGCATCTTTAACTGGCACGTAATAGAAAGAGACGGGATTTCTTAATTCAGAATAACCTGGATGTCCAGGTCCTGTCTGTACCTATATGTGCAAATACAATTTATTGTATATATTTAATTACTTAATATCGGGCTTAAGTAAGATGGATGAACGGGCAAGCATTACAGATCTGTTTATTAATAAGGGCCTAAGTCTGTAGTTGTCAAGCTTACCTTTCTTTTCAGTGAGACTCTTAAACACTTCGCTGGTTTCCTGAATTGTTGTTGTCTTGGATATTTTGTTGAGGAACTCCAGGTATGTGATGACATCCGTCTGTCCTGACAACTTGCTTATTTCTTCTATTGCTGTGTTGTAATCTGCCAAAAAATAACGCTTATAAGATGGCGCGGACAAACTTGGAAATAAATAAATTGTTATTTTTCATTTTAAATGTCTGTCTGGTTGCAATTATAGATTACAATCAATAATCTAAGAACTTGATAAATATCAAAATCAGTAAAATAATTTATAAATTTCGCATACCCTTAGTGCCGAAGGTAGTCGATATAACAGTCTCCATATCTTCAACGGTGGTGGTTTTAGTCAAGTCCATCAGTCTCTGTTGAGTTTCAGTGATTGGTTTCTTTGTCGTTGTTGTAGTTGTTGTTGTTGTTGTGGTCGTTGTTGTTGTAAACGCGTCAGGTTTCTTGTTCTTGATCCATTCGAGAGCCTTGAGGGTGTCTGAGAATATTGAATAATTTGAATGGAATTAATTAACGTTCATTAACAAACAAAAAACATAAAAAATAATTTAATAATGATAATTTACGAAAACTTTCCAAAAGTATGAAAGTAAATCCATGGAAATAAATATTGTTAAGAGCTTTCAGGATATCTGACAATATTTATTACGGTTTATGATTATAATATTGGTTTTAATTTAACTATCGCATTTTTGCAAATAACTTGAATATTTGAGAATGTTTGGTCTTCGTTTTCTATCAACTAATAGAAAAATCTTACCATCTTGACCAGTAGCTTCCTTCAATGTTCGCAGACTCGTGATGAAATCTGTTAAAAATTATGTATTATTATTATTATATATAAATAATATGTAATAGTAGCTTTATTTTAATCAATTTAAGATTTGTTTGGAAATGTTTGAGGCACTGTATTTTAAAACTTAATAACAGTATAATGCACAACGCCCATTTTAATTATAAAGAACAAAACTTTGTTTCTTATTAAATATACGAAGTTAAATTTCTGTCTCAAATGAAATTTACTTTATTTAATAATGTTAGTTTACAAGTCTCAACTTGTCAAAAAAATATACAGTTTTTAATCATTTGTAATACTTTCTCATCTACTTACCATTTGTTCTACAATAGGTATTGATAGTCTTAATCGTTTCCTCCATGACTGAAAAAGTTAAAAAGAAATTAGTATGCCAAAGTAATGTATCCAGGGTCTAACTTAATATGCAGACAGTTTTGTAAGAGGACGATTTGACCATCAAACTGAACAAATCTGTCCATGGGACCAACATTCAAATAGCAACAAAAAACAGCTTTTTGGTCGAGTAGGATTAAAGTTTTACATGGAACTGCAGATTTTTTTTCCTATAGACAAAGTTGTTCAGTTTTGTGGTCTGATCATCTCTTTAAAAAACCGTCAGTATACAGGATGTAACAAAACACCATAGTAATTAAAGAGGTGGCTTAGTTTAGACCATCAAACTTAACAACTTTCACTATAGAGCCAATGTCGAAATCGCGAAAAAAAAACAGCAGTACTGTAGCATGGAGGTCGGTTATGCTACTACGGGCTGGTTTTGGATTCGAAATTTGAAACGCGCATCCCTAGGCTCGTTGTTCGTTTATTTTTGATTCATAAGACGATCGAGAGCAAAGCGAGTGCAAAAGATAAAAAGTCCAATAAAATCCAAATAATCTGGATTAATTCGTTTTATTTTGCCCATCTGGCTGCGTCTCCACGCTATATTTGGTGGAGGCGCCTTAGATCCGCGAGTGAAGTATCGGTATACCTTAGTAATTTTCAGAGAAAAAGTAAAAGAAAAATCGCATCAAAGAAGCGACAAAATCAAAGAAGATAGGCGCGCAAACGAGTAGAGGACGTCCAAAGGCGAGTCCCCGAAGATGGTGCAGCGTTTGCAGATGGACAGGGCAGATACAGGGATAAAGAAGCAGGAATTCTGATAAAGTTAAGTGGTGTTCGAATTTTAATGGGGGGGACACGATTTAGGGGATTTTATAGTCACACAGCTCACGTCAAAAAGGGGAATAAAGGTCGCGCAGTGCATGCGGACGCAATGAACACGAAGAAGGGGGAGATTCCGGAGCGACGGAGCCAAGGACACGAACTTTGAACAACCCAATATCGAGATCGCAGTGTTTTTGTCCTTTTATAATCTTGTATTGTTTCTTAGGCGCTGTTTTTAGATGGAGCAACTGTACGAATGTAAGTGTGCGTAGCACCAGGCACGTCGACCTCACACAGGTTTGGCCATGCATTTTTATTTTAGTGTGGATGTTTGGCAGGAACTTTCCTCTAGGAGTGTAAGTTGATTGAGTGTGATCCTCAACCTCTCCATAAGGATGTTAGTGGATCGGCGAAGAAATTGAGTGAAAGGAGATGTCTGGGCGTGTAGAGTAGAAAGTCCGAGGAAAATTTTCTCGTGAGGCTCGAAAGTTTTCTTTCTAGGGGGAGGGAATAGGTTTGTGCTACCCATATTTACACTATAATCATACAGATATTGTAGCAGCGTTTTTCATTTGTAGCTAGTTGTATTTTGTGAATTTATAGTTTATTTATTTTTGTAGTTTGTTTGCTATTTTTCATTTGTGACAAATATTTCATGGGAAAAGATATGACATCATTCAAAGTCACAAAGTTGTGTTTCGAAAGATGTGACATGTGCCAGAGTGAAAACTTTTCGAATTTGTTATCGTTGACTTAGTTTGAGCATAGAGTTGGTTAGTGTACAGTATCAAAGAGGTTACTATTATTCATTTGTATATTGTTACTCCATGTCTACAGAGTTTGTATATCGATGCCGGTTAGATTCATTATTATTGCTAGGAAAGAAAGAGTTGTTTATTAATGAGAATTTTTGGATTGCATGTAATGCTGGAGAACGCCAGCAAGGACTCGCAAAGCAGCCGAAGGGGCAGTCAAGGTGAGAGGCCCAGGAGAAGCTGGCGCCTCAAGATCGAAGACCACAACGGGGCGTCCGATGAAGAACGACCCCCATATTTATTATTTTAGTGTGGTCTATTTACAAGGGTGTAGTCAGTGAGGGTTTGTAATAAAAGATTTATCGTCGGTGTTTTATTGGGGAGGGAGGGGGGGGAGACACTTCCTTAAAAGACATAGTCTTTGGAAGGTCCACCGATGGTGGCAGGTCTCTCCTGCCCGAGGATGCTGAGAATGGTAATGGTACTGGTATGGTTTTGAGGTTATAGAAGGCACTGGCTGCCCGTGACTTTTGAAACCTCGAGTCCTACTGGCGGTCAAATTAGATAACACTATGGGAGTGGAGGCCCACCTATGAGAGGTTGTCAATTTGACGCACCCCTAGGGATGCCAAGTCAAAGGGGGTTGGCTGACATACGTTGACCTTCTCTCTCCGAATAGACAAACGATAGGGTGTTAAACTAGGGTTTCTATATGTATATAGGTAGAATCCATAGAGAATGTAATGGTAGGTGGGTAGACGTGATCACATTGACGGCCTCAGTGGCCGGTTGCGTCAAGGATTATTGACCGGTCAATCTGGGTGTTACGTCAGTGTGGTCACAGATGTCCCATAGGGTTAGGCCCAGTTAGTCGCCTGGGGGCCGGGGTCCACGGGGCTCTCTTTTGGGTGGGTTTTTGGGGCCCCGGGGCATCCCACGTGACTAGTCTGTTTGGGGGTGTCCGATTCTGACAGGGTAGCTAAGGGGTCATTATTATGAAGGCTACTGACATAGCCCCCGGTCACCGGATGTCAGCTACTAGCAGTAGCTGGGCCGGCACCCATGCATAGCTTAGTTTAAGATATTCCCACCTAGGTAGTCGTATTAGCGTAGAGTAGGCAGGTAGGCCTAGTTTTAAGCAAACTAGTTTAGGGGGGCTAGGCGTTTCAAATTCCCAGTAAGGGGGGGATGATGTAGCATGGAGGTCGGTTATGCTACTACTGGCTGGTTTTGGATTCGAAATTTGAAACGCGCATCCCTAGGCTCGTTGTTCGTTTATTTTTGATTCATAAGACGATCGAGAGCAAAGCGAGTGCAAAAGATAAAAAGTCCAATAAAATCCAAATAATCTGGATTAATTCGTTTTATTTTGCCCATCTGGCTGCGTCTCCACGCTATAGTACCGACTCGACTCAAATGTATAGGACAGCAATTTTTGTCAGCGTGATTTCGGTGTAAACCGAATAGCGATAATTTAATAAATTGTTTTTTACTTACCATATTCTTCAGAGAATGAGACGATTGTTTCGAAGAAGTCGTTGAGGTCTAAAAAAATAATGATTTTATTAGAAACGAAAATTGATTTAGCCTGTTTTTTGTTAAGAAATAAACTTTTACATTAAAAAAAACTGTTTTCACAATAGTTAAGGTAAGACTGTTTTAGTGTTAAGTATTACGAAATGTTTGTTTTTGCGTGTATATGTCCGTGTGTGTATGAATGATTGTGTGTGTGTGTCTGCTGTGAGCTAATTCTCAAGTTGTAGGTAAATCAAGAAGGAATGTCTTACCATATTGGACGATTTCGTAGATGACGTCAAGAGATTCGAAGAGATCTGTGAACAATAAAAAGTTACATATTTTCATGGGGTCAGTCAGTATTATGATTATGACAGTAAAATAAAGATATGCTACTTAAATTGAAGGGTGCATTGTTTTTAACACATTTTTGTCTTAACTTTTCGAAATAGAATGCTCAAAGGTTAGACTTACATTCCTTCTTGGTGATTTGAGTCAACTTGGTGTTAACTTCGCGGAGTGTCTCGGCGTTTGTGAACCTCTTAAGTGACGATACAAGAACTGAAATGTCATCGATCTTGGTGTACTTCTTGATCCTCTGGATGGTTGATAGGAGACCTGAAAAATAATAATCTTAAATAAACGTCTTGAAAATAAGACTGAAATTGTCATTCAGTTTTCCAAATCCCTATTAAAGTAACAATCTAGTTTACATTTGTTTTATGATGACTAGATTTGATAATGTTAAGATTAAAGAATTAATGAATAAATTGATTTCTCGGGTAGGTACGAATATTCGTAAAATACGTGTTCATCGCTCAAATATTTTACAGAACTCTGACCTGCAAGCCAGAGGCTAGTAAAATTCAAACAATCTGTGGCAATTTCTAAACAGTAACATTTTGAATGTAGGTAAGATTCATGTTGTGGTGCTACTTACCTCCCTTTGTGATTTTCCTTAGCTCAGCATCGGCTTCTGTTATAGCTGTAAAAAAAGAATAAATATTTAAATAAAATAAACGGGATCTAATAAAAATTAGCTACTGATAATTCTTGTTAGATCTAACTCTAGTAATTTTGACGAAAGAGAGAGATTCGAGTCCGCGAATCCACCGCCAGCAGGTAGGTCCACAGTTTTGAAGCCAGTTCTATCGGAATCGACATAGGCACTTCCAACGTAACTGGCTGACGTCGCCGTAGGCGAAGAAAAATTACGATATTCTAAGGTCAATTTAGAATCAGGATATTGTCAGTTATTGAACAAAAAATTGCTACCCAGGAATTGGGGTACAGACGAACAAATTGCAAAGATACTTACAATCTTTATTTGTATTTTTCAATGTTCTCTTGTACCAGTCCACATTGTCGTCGTGTCCTGAGAACTTCTTGATTGTCTTCAGGATATTTAAGAATGTTACTGGAAAGAAAACGGGGGTGTTATTTCATAGGTTTCCAACTATCGACTACTTAGATGATGATGACAGATGCCTAGTAAATCCCTTCTAGCATCGTCGACATCTGTGATCTACAACATCTAATAAGTGCGCAAATTAAGAATGATACGCAGACTTACGGGAGTATAGTTTATTGTGGATCGGGGATCATCCGCCAAGAGTAAGAGATCTTATAATAGATAACAATTGCTTATAATATACTAATTGGAAACAATTTTAATGTTAACTAAGCATCGGACGCTGGCCCAGATTAAAAGGCAAAGGTACAAAGTGCGTCGTGTGCATCACCAGTTCCGTAGTGTTCTGGTTTACGTGAACTAGACTTCGGATGCTGGGCCAGCATCTTTAATGGCACGTAATAGAAAGAGACGGGATTTCTTTACTCAGAATAACAGGTCCAGGTCAAAGGTACAAATAAAAAGCCTATGCCTTAAACTGGCGCCTTTTTTCTTTTTTTATCGCGGCCATCAATCAAACTTGCATATTATATAGTTCAGAATAAAGTTAAAAACAACACTTGTTATTACAAATATGTCGGACCTCAGTCCGAACTGAGATATAATATCATAGTAATATCATAATATCTTGGACAGAGTCACACAAATTATCTAGTGACATTTAAAGTACCAGAATCGAACCTGGACTTGTATTATGATAAAGGCTTGAAGTGCGCGTAATGGTAATATTTTCATCTTCAAGCCTCTATATCTCCGTCCGGACTGTGTTTAGTGATATACATGTTAATAAGTTTTGTTTGTTACTTTACTCTGAAATAAAATATTCAAGTTTGGTTGCTGGCCGCGCCAAAAATAACGGCGAAAAATAAGGCGCCAACTTTACATACAAAACCCGCATTGTCTTATATTTAATTACTTAATATCGGGCTTAAGTAAAATTGATGAACCGGCAAGCATTAGTAATCTGTTTATTAATAAGGGCCTAAGTCTATAGTTGTCAAGCTTACCTTTCTTTTTAGTGAGACTCTTAAACACTTCACTGGTTTCCTGAATTGTTGTTGTCTTGGATATTTTGTTGAGGAACTCCAGGTATGTGATGACATCCGTCTGTCCTGACACCTTGCTTATTTCTTCTATTGCGGTGTTGTAATCTGACAAAAAATAACGCTTATAAGATAGCGCGGACAAACTTGAAAAATAGAAATTGTTGTTATTTTTTAATGATTTTAAACGTCTGTCTGGTTGCAATCATAGATTACAATCATAATAATCTAAGAACTTGATAAATATCAAAATCAGTAAAATAATTTATAAATTTCGCATACCCTTAGTGCCGAAGGTAGTCGATATAACAGTCTCCATATCTTCAACGGTGGTGGTTTTAGTCAAGTCCATCAGTCTCTGTTGGGTTTCAGTGATTGGTTTCTTTGTTGTTGTTGTAGTGGTCGTTGTTGTTGTGGTCGTTGTTGTTGTAAACGCGTCAGGTTTCTTGTTCTTGATCCATTCGAGAGCCTTGAGGGTGTCTGATAATATTGAATAATGAGAATGGAATTAATTAACGTTCATTAACAAACAAAAAACATAAAAATTAATTTAATAATGATAATTTACGAAAACTCTCCAAAAGTATGAAAGTAAATCCATGGAAATAAGTATTGTTAAGAGCTTTCAGGATATCTGACAATATTTATTCATCATCATCATCATCTCAGCCGATGGACGTCCACTGCTGGACATAGGCCTCCCCCAAGGATCGCCATAACGACCGGTCCTGCGCTGCCCTCATCCAACGTTTTCCCGCCGCCTTCACCAGGTCGTCGGTCCACCGTGTGAGGGGCCTACCCACGCTGCGCTTTCCGGTACGCGGTCGCCACTCGAGAACTTTTCGGCCCCAACGGCCATCGGTTCTGCGAGCAATGTGCCCCGCCCACTGCCACTTAAGTTTAGCAACTCTTTGGGCTATGTCAGTTACCCTAGTTCTTCTGCGGATATATTTATTATGGTTTATGATTATACTATTGGTTTTAATTTAACTATCGCATTTTTGCAAATAACTTGAATATTTCAGAATGTTTGGTCTTCGTTTTCTATCAACTAATAGGAAAATCTTACCATCTTGACCAGTAGCTTCCTTCAATGTTCGCAGACTCGTGATGAAATCTGTTAAAAATTATGTAATAGTATTATTATTATTTATTATTATTATTATATATAAATAATATGTAATAGTAGCGTTATTTTAATCAATTTAAGATTTGTTTGGAAATGTTTGAGGCACTGTACTTTAAAACTTAATGACAGTATAATGCACAACGCCCATTTTAATTATATAAAGAACAAAACTTTGTTTCTTATTAAATGAAGGTGAGATTGGGGTCAAATGTTTACCTATCGAACATAAAAAAAAAAAAAAAAAAAAAAAAAATACTAGCGGCCCGTCCCGGCTTCGCACGGGTGGACGTCTAATCTTTTCTAGCAATAAATATAGCCTATGTTACTCAGGGTGAATGTAGCTTTCTAATGGTGAAAGAATTTTTGAAATTGGCCCAGTAGTTTTTGAGTTTATTCATTACAAACATACAAACATACAAAAATAGGTACAAATCTTTCCTCTTTATAATATTAGTGTAGATACGAAGTTCAATTTCTGTCTCAAATTAAATTTACTTTATTTAATAATGTTAGTTTACATGTCACAATTTCTTAAAAAAAATATACTGTTTTTATTATTTTTTTAATACCTTCTCTTGTCTACTTACCATTTGTTCTACAATAGGTATTGATAGTCTTAATGGTTTCCTCCATGACTGAAAAAATAAAAAATAAAATTGCATACCTAAGTAATGTATCCAGGGTCCAACTTAATATGCAGACGGTTTTTTAAGAGGACGATTTGACCATCAAACTGAACAAATCTGTCTATGGGACCAACATTGAAATAGCAAAAAAAATCTGCTTTTTGGTCGAGTAAGATAGAAATTTTATATGGAACATTTAGCACTTTTGTTTTGTGATTTTGGTCCATCCTTTAGAGAAAGTTGTTCAGTTTGGTGGTCTGATCATCTCCTTAAAAAACCGTCAATATACAGGATGTAACAAAACACCCTAGTAATACTTAAAGAGGTGGCTTAGTTTATACCATCAAACTTAACAACTTTCACTATGGAGCTTACGTCGAATTCGCGAAAAAAAGCAGCAGTACCGACTCGACTCAAATGTATGGGACAGCAATTTTTTTCGGCGTAAACCGAATAGAGATAATTAAATAAATTGTTTTTACTTACCATATTCTTCAGAGAATGAGACGATTGTTTCGAAGAAGTCGTTTAGGTCTAAAAAAATAAAGATTTTATTAGAAACGAAAATTGATTTATTTGTTTAGGAATAAAGTTAGTTTTTTATTAATAAATTACAAAATAGTAAAATTGTCTTAAGTTTACATAAAAATCTTATAAACCTGTTTTCTCAGTAGTTATTTTAAGGTAAGACGTGTATGTGTCCGTGTGTGTGTATGAATAATTGTGTGTGTGTGTGTCTGCTGTAAGCTAATTCTCAAGTTGTAGGTAAATCAAGAAGGAATGTCTTACCATATTGGACGATTTCGTAGATGACGTCAAGAGATTCGAAGAGATCTGTGAACAATAAACAGTTACATATTTTCATGGGGTCAGTCAGTATTATGATTATGACAGTAAAATACAGATATGCTACTTAATTGAAGGGTGCATTGTTTTAAACACATTTTTATCTTATCTTTTCGAAATAGAATGCTCAAGGGTTAGACTTACATTCCTTCTTGGTGATTTGAGTCAACTTGGTGTTAACTTCGCGGAGTGTCTCGGCGTTTGTGAACCTCTTAAGTGACGATACAAGAACTGAAATGTCATCGATCTTGGTGTACTTCTTGATCCTCTGGATGGTTGATAGGAGACCTGAAAAATAATAATCATAAGTAAACGTCTTGAAAATAAGACTGAAATTGTCATTCAGTTTACCAAATTCCAATTTAAGTAATATAATCTAGTTTGTTATTTTATGATGACTAGATTTATAATGTTAAGAATATAGAATTAAAATAAATAAATTGATTTAGAACTCTGACCTGCAAGCCAGAGGCTAGAAGAAACTTAAAGAATCTGAGGTTATTTTTAAACTGTAACTTTTTAAATGTAAGTGAGATTCGTGTTGTGGTGTTACTTACCTCCCTTTGTGATTTCCCTTAGCTCAGCATCGGCTTCTGTTATAGCTGTAAAAAAAGAAATAATATTTAAATAAAAAAAATTACGGAATCTTCTAAGAATTACCTACTGATAATTATTCTTGTTAGATCTGTGGGGTCTTGCTACAGATGTCAGCACCCACAAGTTATAGCAAAGATGCCAACAGATGACGATACCGTCGCTCTCAGAAATATGCTCCATACAAAGACAACGTTCATCCTAAATACGTAACTCGTAACACATAAGGTTCACAATCGAATGCGAATCGCGAAAATACAAGGTCCAACTAACAACTGTTGGACCATGGCCGGTCCCCAGGCTTCACACATAGCCTGGAGGAAGATCTTCCCGTTTCAATGGAGGAACATTCTCAGTAGCACCTCCATAGATCTGACTCTAGTAATTTTGACGAAAGAGAGAGAGAGATTTGAGCCCGTAAACCCACCGCCAGCAGGTAGGTCCACAGTTTTGAAGCCAGTTCCATCGGAATCGACATAGGTACTTCCCACGTAACTAGCTGACGTCGCCGTCGGCGAAGTAAAAAATTACGACATTCGAAGGTCAATTTAGGATCAGGACATTGTGTGTCATTAGAACAAAAAATTGCTACCCGGGAATTGGGGTACGGACGAACAAATTGCAAAGATACTTACAATCTTTATTCGTATTTTTCAACGTTCTCTTGTACCAGTCCACATTGTCGTTGTGTCCTGAGAACTTCTTGATTGTCTTCAGGATATTTAAGAATGTTACTGGAAAGAAAACGGGGGTGTTATTTCATAAGTTTCCAAATATCGACTACTTAGATGACTCGTACGCCACCCACGAGAAAACGATAAAAATTGAGATGCCTCCATCTTTATTATTTTACGTATGCCCGAAGGAGCGCGCATGACGTTTTTCTCGTTTAAACGCTTTGTCGTGGGTGGCATGCTAGCCGTACTGGTCCTTTCTGTACCTAGATATGCAAATAAAATGTATTGTATATTTAATTACTTAATATCGGGCTTAAGTAAGAGTGATGAACAGGCAAGCAATAGAGATCTGTTTATTAATAAGGACCTGCTATACGATAAGGGCCTAAGTCTATATTAAGCTTACCTTTCTCTTTAGTGAGACTCTTAAACACTTCGCTGGTTTCCTGAATTGTTGTTGTCTTGGATATTTTGTTGAGGAACTCCAGGTATGTGATGACATCCGTCTGTCCTGACACCTTGCTTATTTCTTCTATTGCGGTGTTGTAATCTGACAAAAGATAACGCTTATAAGATGGCGCGGAGAAAATTGAAAAAAAAAATTGTTGTTATTTTTAATGTTAAACGTTTGTCAGGTTGCAGTTAAAGATTACAATCATAATAATCCAAGCAGTTGATAATTATATAAAAATCGTAAAACAATTTATAAACATATACCATTAGTCTCGAAGGTAGTCGATATAACAGTCTCCATATCTTCAACGGTGGTGGTTTTAGTCAAGTCCATCAGTCTCTGTTGGGTTTCAGTGATTGGTTTCTTCGTTGTTGTTGTAGTTGTCGTTGTTGTTGTGGTCGTTGTTGTTGTAAACGCGTCAGGTTTCTTGTTCTTGATCCATTCGAGAGCCTTGAGGGTGTCTGAGAATATTGAATAATGAGAATGCAATTAATTAAAGTTCATTAGCAAACATAAACCATAAAAATAAATTTAATAATGGTAATTTACGAAAACTTTCCATAATTGTATGAAAATAAATCAATGGAAATAAATATTGTTAAGAGCTTTCAGGATATCTGACAATATTTCTTATGGTTTATGATTATAATATTGGTTTTAATTTAACTATCGCATTTTTGCAAATAAATTGAATATTTCAGAATGTTTGGTCTTCGTTTTCTATAAATTAATAGAAAAATCTTACCATCTTGACCAGTAGCTTCCTTCAATGTCCGCAGACTCGTGATGAAATCTGTTAAAAATTAATAGTAGCTTTATTTTAATTATAAAGAACAAAACTTTGTTTCTTATTAAATGTACGAAGTTCAATTTTTGTCTCAAATGAAATTTACTTTATTTAATAATGTTAGTTTAAAAGTCTCAATTTCTCAAAAAAATATACAGTTTTTAATCTTTTTTAATACTTTCTTATCTACTTACCATTTGTTCTACAATAGGTATTGATAGTCTTAATGGTTTCCTCCATGACTGAAAAAGTTAAAATAAATTAGCAGAAGTAATGTATACAGGGTCCAACTTAATATGCCGACGGTTTTTAAGAGGACGATTTGACCATCAAACCGAACAAATCTGTCTATGTGACCAACATTGAAATAGCAAAAAAAAAACTGCTTTTCGTTCGAGGAAGATCGCTATTTTTATATGGAACATTCAGCGCATTTTTTTCGTGATTTTGACCCATCCTATAGAGAAAGTTGTTCAGTTTGATGGTCTGATCATCCCCTTAAAAACCGTAGTATACAGGATGTAACAAAACACCCAAGTAATACCTAAAGAGGTGGTTTAGAGTTTAGACCATCAAACTTAACAACTTTCATTATGGAGCCAACGTCGAAATCGCGAAAAAAGAATCTGTTGCTTCATACAACACTGTAGTACCGACTTGACTGAAAAGTATGGGACAGCAGATGTTTTTTGTGAGATATCGGTGTAAACCTAATAGAAGTAATTTATAAATTGTTTTTTACTTACCATATTCTTCAGAGAATGAGACGATTGTATCGAAGAAGTCGTTGAGGTCTAAAAAAAGAACGATTTTATAAGAAACGAAAATTGATGTAGCCTGTTTTTTGTTTAGGAATAAAGTTAGTTTTTTTTTTAAATAAATTACAAAATAGTAAAATTGTCTTAAGTTTACATACAAATCCTATAACCCTGTTGTCTCAGTAGTTGTTTTAAGGTAAGACGTGTATGTGCCCGTGTGTGTGTATGAATAATTGTGTGTGTGTGTGTCTGCTGTGAGCTAATTCTCAAGTTGTAGGTAAATCAAGAAGGAATGTCTTACCATATTGGACGATTTCGTAGATGACGTCAAGAGATTCGAAGAGATCTGTGAACAATAAACAGTTACATATTTTCATGGGGTTAGTCAGTAAAATAAAGATATGCTACTTAATTGAAGGGTGCATTATTTTTAACACATTTTTGTCTTAACTTTTCGAAATAGAATGCTCAAGGGTTAGACTTACATTCCTTCTTGGTGATTTGAGTCAACTTGGTGTTAACTTCGCGGAGTGTCTCGGCGTTAGTGAACCTCTTAAGTGACGATACAAGAACTGAAATGTCATCGATCTTGGTGTACTTCTTGATCCTCTGGATGGTTGATAGGAGACCTGAAAAATAATAATCATAAGTAAACGTCTTGAAAATAAGACTAAAATTGTCATTCAGTTTTCCAAATCCCAATTTAAGTAATATAATCTAGTTTGTTATTTTATGATGACTAGATTTATAATGTTAAGAATATAGAATTAAAATAAATAAATTGATTTAGAACTCTGACCTGCAAGCCAGAGGCTAGAAGAAACTTAAAGAATCTGAGGCTATTTTAAACTGTAACTTTTTAAATGTAAGTCAGATTCGTGTTGTGGTGTTACTTACCTCCCTTTGTGATTTCCCTTAGCTCAGCATCGGCTTCTGTTATAGCTGTAAAAAAAGAAATAATATTTAAATAAAAAAAATTACGGGATCTACTAAGAATTACCTACTGATAATTATTCTTGTTAGATCTGTGGGGTCTTGCTACAGATGTCAGCACCCACAAGTTATAGCAAAGATGCCAACAGATGACGATACCGTCGCTCTCAGAAATATGCTCCATACAAAGACACCGTTCATCCTAAATACGTAACTCGTAACCTACTACACATAAGGTTCACAATCGAATGCGAAACATAAATCGCGCAAGGGAAATAATCACCGAGATTCGATATATATACAAGGTCCAACTAACCACGGCCGGTCCCCAGGCTTCACACATAGCCTGGAGGAAGATCTTCCCTTTTCAATGGAGGAACATTCTCAGTAGCACCTCCATAGATCTGACTCTAGTAATTTTGACGAAAGAGAGAGAGAGAGAGAGAGAGAGAGAGAGAGAGAGAGAGAGAGAGATGTGAGCCCGTAAACCCACCGCCAGCAGGTAGGTCCACAGTTTTGAAGCCAGTTCCATCGGAATCGACATAGGTACTTCCCACGTAACTAGCTGACGTCGCCGTTGGCGAAGTTAAAAATTACGACATTCGAAGGTCAATTTAGGATCAGGCCCTGTACCCGCACTTTCGATGTTCGCTATATCGCCACTGTTTCGGTCCGCACTTCATTCGAATAGAGTTGATATTGGAGCGAAAATGTACTCGCAATTGCGCAGTTCGAATCCCGGAGTAGACCCCCAGGACGTTGTGTGTCATTAGAACAAAAAATTGCTACCCGGGAATTGGGGTACGGACGAACAAATTGCAAAGATACTTACAATCTTTATTCGTATTTTTCAACGTTCTCTTGTACCAGTCCACATTGTCGTCGTGTCCTGAGAACTTCTTGATTGTCTTCAGGATATTTAAGAATGTTACTGGAAAGAAAACGGGGGTGTTATTTCATAAGTTTCCAAATATCGACTACATAGATGACTCGCACGTAATAGAAAGTGATGCGATTTCTTAATTCAGAATAACCTGGATGCCCAGTAGGCCTCGCATGCCACCCACGAGAAAACGATAAAAATCGAGATGTGCCTCCATCTTTATTATTTTACGTATGCCCGAAGGAGCGCGCATGACGTTTTTCTCGTTTAAACGCTTTGTCGTGGGTGGCATGCTAGCCGTGCTGGTCCTTTCTGTACCTAGATATGCAAATAAAATGTATTGTATATTTAATTAATTAATATCGGGCTTAAGTAAGAGTGATGAACAGGCAAGCAATAGAGATCTGTTTATTAATAAGGACCTGCTATACGATAAGGACCTAAGTCTATATTAAGCTTACCTTTCTCTTTAGTGAGACTCTTAAACACTTCACTGGTTTCCTGAATTGTTGTTGTCTTGGATATTTTGTTGAGGAACTCCATGTATGTGATGACATCCGTCTGTCCTGACACCTGGCTTATTTCTTCTATTGCGGTGTTGTAATCTGACAAAAAATAACGCTTATAAGATGGCGCGGAGAAAATTGAAAAAAAAAAATTGTTGTTATTTTTAATGTTAAACGTTTGTCAGGTTGCAGTTAAAGATTACAATCATAATAATCCAAGCAGTTGATAATTATATAAAAATCGTAAAACAATTTATAAACATATACCATTAGTCTCGAAGGTAGTCGATATCACATTCTCCATATCTTCAACGGTGGTGGTTTTAGTCAGGTCCATCAGTCTCTGTTGGGTTTCAGTGATTGGTTTCTTTGTTGTTGTTGTAGTGGTCGTTGTTGTTGTGGTCGTTGTTGTTGTAAACGCGTCAGGTTTCTTGTTTTTGATCCATTCGAGAGCCTTGAGGGTGTCTGAGAATATTGAATGATGAAAAAGAATGTGTTAAAATTAATTATGCTTATAAATAAGCCAATAAAAACGTTTCCAAATGTAAATTTAAATCCACGGAATTTAATATTTTGTAAGAGTATTTAGAATATTTTTGAAAAAATTGATAATGATTTATGGTTATAATGTTAGTTTGTAATTTGAATCTTCACATTTATATTCGCAGATAAATTATAAAGCATTTGAGAATGTAAGTTAGGTTTTTGCTTATCATCGACATAATTCAAAAAATCTTACCATCTTGACCAGTAGCTTCCTTCAGTGTTCGCAGAGATGTGATGAAATCTGTGAAAATGTAATATGTATTACGTAAGTTTTATTTAAATACAAAACAAAACGTATGTTTCTGAAATAAAATGAAAGATTAACTTTTAAAAAAATAATGTTTATTTGTGACAAACAAATAAACATTATTTTTTCAAAAGTTATTTCAATCAGAATATCACAACAAAAATATGTATTGCTTTGATCGGCAGGTAGATTGGTTGCTAAAAGCATTGATACGTTTTTTTACTTACCAGTAGTTCTAGTATATTTCATGATGATGGTGATCACTTCCTCGAAGACTGTGAAATTAACGGTCAAGTTTTAGAAAAAGTTACAGTCTAAAGACAAAATGAGGTATCTTTTAAACTGTTGCTTTAAAAGCAATCTATGTCTTTAGATAAAGGATTTACTCACTGTATTCTTCAACGTATGAGATGATAGTTTCAAAGAAGTCAATCAAGTCTGAAATAAAAACGAGATTTTAGCATACTGTTAAAATGAAACTAGTTTTCTTGAATATATAGTTCATATACCTACTTAGTTTTGTTTACTAGCATAACACATCATCTCGTCAGCGGCTACGACAAACTGTACATTGATCGGTGTCTCGGCAAGCGATTTGGTCGTATAGTCCACCATTTATACAACTATTGAGATTTATAGAAGTTATATTACAGTAATTTTAGACATTTTGTACTAGTGTTTTCAATACGTCTAATGTTTGACTGTATGACCGAATTGTTTATTGAGCAACCTATGGTAATTTATCCCGTAGGAACATATAGATTAAATGTAAGGTAGGTACTTAGTCTTTTTATGTGTCCATCATATTTGGTACTTTTTTTTTTATATACCTTAAACAGTTTTTGAATTTAAATGTTAGGTTATCTTTTTAATTCTGCAAACTTTCTTTTTTTTAGTTTTGTCCCCTGTACCTTAAACAGTTTTTAAAACGTGTTTTCATTATCATGTAATTGGAGCTGTATAATTTAAATGTCGTTGTATTAGAAATTAAGTAATTTGCTGTTTGATATCCAATAAAGATAAATTAAAAAACATTAAATTAGTTATTTTATAGATCAAAATAATAAAAATCCACAAACTTCTAAGTAGCTTCATTTTCTAAATAGTTCCATTCAATAAGTTACACTTACCGTATTGGACAATCTCGTAGATGATGTCAAGACTTTCGAAGAAACCTGGTAACAAAAAAAACGGTTATTATGTTAGTATTAACCATCAAATACCTATTTGTCAAATATCGGATCTCATGAAAATTAAAGGCTAATATCATATTTAAAGCAGAGTTAAGGATCAAACTGCAAAAATATGATTTTAATATAAGTTTGCGTCCAGTAAGTGGTTCAATTAAGAATTAGATAAACTTACTGTATCTCTTTGTGATTGTCGTCAACTTAGTGTAAGCTTCACGGATGGTCTTGGTGCTTGTGAAGCGTAGAAGTGTCTCCACGAATTCTGTCACCTGGTTCTTGGTGTACTTATGTATCTTCGTGAGGAATGTCTGGAGATCTGAGAAACAATAAAGATATGTTAAAAAGCTGATAATTTTTAAAACCTATTTTTAAAAACAAAAATTTATCGTTCTTACCTTCGTTTGTGATCTCCGTTATTTCTTTAACAGCATCCGTTACAGCTGCAATATAAAAATGAATTTTGTGAGAATCAGTTTAGTTCACGCCTTCTAAAATATTAACAGAAAATTTGCAAAGGGTTACTTACAATCAGTATTAGTGTATTTCAATAGTTTTTGGTAGCAGTCCACCGTATCATTGGATCCAGACAGCGTCTTGAATGTCTTCAATATGGTGATGAACGAGACTGAAAATAACAGATTAGTTATGTTTCTTTTGCATTCCTTTTTGTATATATAGGCTAGCTTAGCTATCATAACGTCCTAAGCCATTATAAAAAGAGAGAAAATTGCTACAACTGCGCGTCTAACAGATTTGGGTTTGTGCTATTGCGACCATCGCTGGTCTTTTGTAAACTTTCCTTTTATAGTTCCTAATTGATCCCCACTGCAGTCAGAAACCGAAGTAGGTTTCTAACAGGGAGAGTTTGTATCTCGTCAGGTGCTAATACCTGTCTACCCAAATGGATTACATCAATAGGCCACATTAAAATCTGCAGGTGGAAGAGTCATGCAGTTCAACGTGTGCATAATATTTGTTCAATTTGCAGTGCCCCGTGAGCGATCTCACTATTGTACAAAGTCTTTATCAAGAGCAAGGAGACTGTTTAATAAGTGCTTTGGAGTTTTTAAAGCCTGGCAGTATTCCTATACAGGGTGTAACAGAACACCCTAGTAATACTTAAGGGGGTGCTTCAGACCATCAAACTGAACAACTTTCACTATGGGGCCAACATCGAGAAAAAATAAAAAAAATATGCTATCCTATACAAAACTGCAGTACCGACTCGACTAAAATGTATGGGACAGCGGATTTTTTTTATTTTTTCTCGATGTTGGCCACATAGTGAAAGTTTTTCATTTTGATGGTCTGAAACACCCCCTTAAGTATTACTAGGGTGTTTTGTTACACCCTGTATAGCTCTACCGCCATTTGAAGCGGACCTTATTCAGTAATTCACGTAAAAGACTTTTAGGGATGGGGTGCCACAGAAAGGTTACACAGGGCCTATGAAGAGGTTTTCAGAAAATGTAGTAGATAGTAGTTATAGCAATGACTCCCTAACAATTATGTCCCAAACTTACTTTTCTCTTTAACGATACTCTTAAACACTTCGCTGGTTTCCTGGATTGTCGTTGTTTTGCTTATTTTGTTCAGGAACTCCAGGTATGTGATGGCTTCAGTTGATCCTGACACCTGACTTACTTCTTCGATGGTCGTTTCGACATCTGGAAAATAATAATGCTTATTGTAATGGCTCGGACAGAAAAAGGAATTGAGTTCCAGTGATTGTTTTTGGTAATTGTGATATATTTTTTTATGGAATTATTGCTCAGAGTCATAATAATTAAAGCAATTGATATAATAATATTAAAATCAGTTAAATAATGTATAAATTTCGCATACCCTTAGTTCCGAAGGTTGTCGTTATAACAGTCTCCATGTCTTCAACGGTGGTGGTGCCAGTCAAGTCCATCAGTCTCTGTTGGGTTTCAGTGATTGGTTTCTTCGTTGTTGTTGTAGTTGTCGTTGTTGTAGTGGTCGTTGTTGTTGTAAACGCGTCAGGTTTCTTGTTTTTTATCCATTTGAGAGCCTCAACGAAGTCTGAGAATAATGAAAATGGTACATATTAGTTTATCTTTAAAATTATTAAAAATCGTTCACAAAAAGTATTAAAATCCACGGAAATAGAGAATTATCTTCATTCGAATCTTTTTTTAAATTAAATTAAACATCTTGTGTACTAATAAAATTATAAAACAGTTCCGTAGCTGACTGTCTGACAGACAATACGCAATAAATCACTGAAGGTAGAAATATGAAAGGAATACCTACATTACATATCCTACAGGGCATGTAGGGGCATGTAGCACTAAGAAAAGATTTTTTTAAATCTTTCTCTAAAAGGGTGCACGGGGTGTTGAAATTTGTACGGGAAGAAATTTTCCCCGTTTGTATCCTAAATCCACGCGGACTAAGTCGCGGGCGAAAGTTAAACGTAATATTTACCTGTTTTACCAGTAGCTTTTTTGATTGTTTGTAATGCCGTGATGAAATCTGTAAAATTTATAATAAATCAGCAATACGTCTGTTATTGTTCATTGTTTGATCTTTACTCAGGACGTTTACCACCCTCTTTTTATCATAAAAGAAAATGGGGCAATGACTCTCGCTCTGGGGCGTTTCTTGTCCAAAACATCTCTAGCCATTCAACGTGGCAATGCCGCCAGCATAAGTAAATAAACTATACACAAATAATAGGTACAGACACGACAGGTTTGTAGTAATTTTTCTACAGTTTTGTTTGTGTTATTTCTGAAATAAATACCCCGTTAAAGTTGATAACTTCATTGGTCCCAAGTATTTCAGATAATATCTTGTCTTCAGAAATCCAAGAAAAATATATATGTAGGTACAAATTTTAACCTTTTTTGTATTTATATATTTTTCCATGAAGCTTCGATTACAGTAATTTTACTAATAACAACGCTCACTTACCAGTAGTTCTAGTGTATTTCATAATGACCGTGACGATGTCCTCGAAATCTGTTAATAAATTTCAAAATCAACTTTAAAATAAAGCAATAGTCTTAAAATTTTAAACATTCGTACAAAATTGCAAAAACCTAAAGTATATTGTACCATTTTTGACCCTTCTTAAAAGTACACATCTGATTTAATCAGCGTTTATAGAATTAATCCATACTATTTTAGTGTAGGCTGCTAGTTATTTATCTCCATGGCACTTAGTTCCTGGCTGTGTCAGGACACCAGTTGTTTCAGCTTGGAATTCACATACCTTATCAGGAATTAAATTTTGCACCTCACTGATGATTAAATATTTTAAATATAAAATGGTTCACTTACAATATTCATCAACGAATGAGATGATGATTTCGAAGAACTCGATAAGGTCTGAAATAAAATGAGTGATTAAAAATCGGATAACGCTGAGAGTGTATGAGCGTTAGTCCACCACGCATGACCAATGTGGATTTTCCATAAAGTTCTATACCTTACAGGAATAGAGGAACTGATATGAGTTGTCAAATCAAACCGATTTTTGTGAATTTGTCGGCACTTATGGGCACGCTTAAACTTCGAGTTCTGTGTATAATTGTGAATCTAACGTAAAATCGTAGATAATTGAATGAAATAGTGTTAGTATATTTCACAAAATAATCTACGATTTCACTTTAGACACAAATTATTCACAGAGCTCGAATATTTACCCTGCCGATTAGTTCCCAAAATCGGCCTCGCGTCACGTATTTCTTTCTATTATACGGTGGTGCCGATAGATACATCTTGCTCGTTCAGCTGCGAGTTCCTCTATTCCTGGTATAATACGTTTATGGGATTTTCAGAATGTCTCCCTTGGCACATTCAGGTTCCAATCTTTTTCTTCTCTGTATAATGATTTAAAAAAATCTAACTCTAATAATAACACTTACCATATCGGATAATCGAATAGAAGATGTCAAGAGATTGGAAGATATCTGTGGAAAAATATAAAGTATTTATTTTGACGTATTTATGTATTTATTAGAAATGGTATAAGTGACTAATTCCAATATAACTTACATTGTTTCTTTGTGATCTTCGTCAATTTAGTGTTAGCTTCCTGAATAGTGTTGGTGCTGCAGAAGCGCAGAAGTGTTGCTACTATTACTGTCACATCCTGGTTTTTGCTATACTTCTTCATCTTTTCGAGGGAAGTAATCATATCTGTTAAGAAATAAAATATTAATTTCTTGGACATTGTCACATTAATTACCTAGTCTCATTTGATTTACTAGAATCTAGCACATTTGTATTCTGTCCATCATAGATATAATGACTAGACAAAGACATGGATAGATAGAATACAAATACACAGGGTGTTAGAGTTTCTAAGAAAGTTGACCAGTATCATGGGCACAATCATCCCTTAAAATAATTCATCTGCTTACCCTAACACCCTTAGGATTAAACAGTTGCGTTACTTATTACATAAACATACACGACGTAGTTACGAGTTAGGTAGTTGTTTATATTCATATTTTTTATCAGTTTTACCATACAAATATTTGCCCCTTGTGGGATTTAAACGACCGACTGTCGGTTTAGTAGGTAGGTTCATAATCAACTGCTGAAGTTATTGGGTCAATTCAATTCAATATTTTCTTATTATGATCTCCATCGTGTGAACGATGATTCTGCTAATGTCAAGGTAAGAAAATATACTGTCGGTAATACAATTATGTAAGTACAAATATGATATATGGAATCAGAATCTGATATTATGTGGAATGGAATATTGTGGAAAAAACATCTACTTAGACATTCCTTACCTTCATTTGTGACTTTCTTAAGTTCATTGGCAGCATCCTGTATTGCTGTAATAAAAAAAACGAAATTACTTATTTTGTTCTGCGTAAGTAAGAAGTGATTTCATACATATTAAGAAAAACAAAACTATACGTACAGTCGGTATTGGTATCTTGTAACATCTTCTTGTAGAAGTCCATGGTATCTTTGTGCCCTGACAGCTTCTTGATTGTCTTCAGAATTGTCAAGAAGGTTACTGCGAATAGTAATTTTATTAGAAAGGCGAACTTTGTGAACTTTCAATAAAATCAAAGTTATGTTTGCAGTAAAAGATGTAATGTATTTATAAAACATAATTATATGTATAAATTTTCATACATGATGAAAACATTTCTTTAGAATGAACGATTGAAATATACTTTTATTTACACCAAACATAACAGATACGGCATTAAATAGAAACAAAAAATATAACAAGATAAAATCATTATTTTAATGTAGTTTTAATATTTGACCATAATATCGTGACTTATTTTTTTATGAATCAAAAACTTACCTTTCTCAGTAGTGAGACTCTTGAACACTTCAGAGGCTTCCTGAATGGTCTTTGTCTTTGTGATCTTGATGAGGAACACCAGGAATTGAATAGCTTGCTTCTTTCCTGCTATCTCGTTCAAATCTTGGAAAATCGCTTTGAAGCCTAAACATTAATAATAAAATTATTATGAGTAGCTTGAAAAAAATACATTATTAATTGCATTGGCACACAGCAAGATTATTTTCTATGGTTACCAAGAGGGGCTAGACCGAATCACTAAAGGTTTTTTTTTCAAAATAGTATTTTATTTTGACAATATTTTATTCATCATCAAAATTCAAAACCTAGGTATATTATACTCATTAACGAACCATATTTCAAAATAAATACTTTAGGAACTATCAGGTTCCTAAAACATTAGTGTCTAAATATAATATGTTTTTAGATAACATAAATTCCATTATTTAGCAATAACCACCACGAAATAAAGGCACTGTTTATACTCACTTTTAGTTTCGAAGGTAGTCTTCATAGCTGTCACCATATCTTCGACGTTGCTGGTTTCAGTCAAGTCCATCAGCTTCTGTTCGGTTTCAGTGATTGGTTTCTTTGTTGTTGTTGTGGTCGTTGTTGTAGTTGTCGTTGTTGTTGTTGTAAGGGCTGATGGTTTCTTGTTCTTAATCCAATCAAGAGATGATAGTTTGTCTGTGAATAATAAAAATATTTAAACATTTAGCTATAAGTATAACCCCACGAAAGGTTAAGAGAAGAAGAATTAAGTATAATACTAAGTTATTTTGGAGTCAAGATTGATAGACATTTATTTATAGTTGATCTTTTTTAAAACTACATTTAAATGATATTACAGTAATTTTGCAGCGGGATTTAGGTATACAATAAGTCCAGCCATCATCCATCACAGCCCATCCAAATCAGTCCGTTTTCGGACCGTCCCAGTTTGGACCCACGTGTCGCCTGCTATCATTCACTGTTCTTTCTGGTAGGCTTTCTGTTGTATAAGTAAATAACAATAAAACATAAAACGAATACATACCTGTTTGGCCAGTAGC
This sequence comes from Agonopterix subpropinquella, assembly GCA_922987775.1. Taxonomy (NCBI): domain Eukaryota; kingdom Metazoa; phylum Arthropoda; class Insecta; order Lepidoptera; family Depressariidae; genus Agonopterix; species Agonopterix subpropinquella. The sequence goes on along the minus strand of OV277718.1, from coordinate 4,307,890 downwards.
CTTTTCCAATTTTTGAAGTGCCGAAATGAAATCTGTAATATTGAATCATTATTACCACTAGCTTATATTTTACGAGTATTTTGTTATATTCAAAAATGGTTGGGGTAGATATTGCTTAATTTTTTTTATATATTAACTACCTATACCTACCTACCTGAAATCTAAGGTCGGTTTTAGAGCTTGACTGACGTCGGTACCGACGGGCGGATTAACCAATCAAGAGACGAGTTTTAGTCCGGCGCTAACGAATTGCACACCGCTGATTAGTTCGTTCACGGTCGGTCCGTAGTCCGTACCGTCAGTGTCGCTTTAAATACAGCTTAAAAATTTATTCAAAATATTTCAACCATGACCAAATTGGGATTCGAATCCAGGACCAAACCAGAGATTCTGAGTTTATATTTCTCGGCTCTTCAAGCATTTCAGTTTGGAATCAAAAGAATAATAATATATACATAATATAAATAAATAAATAAATAAATAAATATCTTGGACAATGTCACACAAATTATCTAGTCACATTTAAAGTACCAGAATCTAGCCTGGACTTGTATTACGATGACTAGACAACGATATAGAATACATATATAGATACAAACATCCATGACATCCATCCAATATGAAGATATAATACTTTTTATTGCAACTTTTTTATGCATTTCAATTTTATTAAAAATATTCTTATATGAATATAGACGCCACGTAAAAATCTCCACAAATAAAATATACGTAGGTAGGTATTGTATGTGCCTGAGAGCGTTATTTGTTGATTTATTTATCATGATATTTATTTTGTTTACTTACCATTTGTTTCAGTGTAAGTCGTGATGATAGTGATGACGGTCTCGAGATCTATAAAATAAATAACATTATTATAAATATTCATAGCCTGTAGGTTCCCAATGTTGGGCAAAGGGGTGGTGGGTGGTGCAGGGTTCATAATGATGTATTATTATAAAATTACACCACCTATTTTATACCATCAAGTATTGAGAGGATCATACTTCGCAAAGCTTTTGATGTTGTGTATCTATTATTGTCTGGTTAGATCATAAAGTTATTATACCTGTCGGAATAGAGTAACTGACATGAGTTGTAAAATGAAACCGTTTTTTGTGCATTAGTCGGTACTTATCGGCACCCTAAAACTTCGAGTTCTGTGTATAATTGTGAATCTAACGTGAAATCGTAGGTAATTTAATGAAATAGTGTTAGTATATTTCACAAAATAATCTACGACTTTACTTTATATTCACTAATTAATTATTCACAGAGCACGAATATTTACCCAGTCGATTGTGCCGAAAAGTTCCCAAAAACGGTTCTATTGCCTCGCGTCACGTATCTCTTTCTATTATACAGTGGAGCCGCTAGGTACATCTCGCTCTCTCAGCTGTCAGTTCCTCTATATGATACCTTTATGGGTTAGATCCTGATAGACAATTCGATATACTTACATATATCGAATTATATGAAAGTGTTTTTTGAGTATTTTTGAGTAACCAAATCTTTACTTACCATATACTTCAATGAAGGAGATGATGATTTCGAAGAAATCAATTATGTCTGAAAGAAAATGTATTTTTTTATTGGAAAAAATATTGGTATATGAAGCTTCATAATTGTTTCTCAACTTCCTGACCTTGTCTCCATTCATCTCTTTTAGCCGTTATTTCAGCGCTCACTCCTTTCTCACGTACACATGTTATCTCTTACACAATCCATCCATCTTTTTCATTTGTCATTCTCTATTCATGTAGCCATCCACATTCATTTTTAACACTCATCGTATAACACTCATCTCGTCGTTTATGACCGAAAAAATATTGCAATTTACAAATTAATGTTTCGACAACAATAATACTGCGTTTAAAATAGGTTCAAATATCAGTGAAGGGTAGAAGGTTAAAATAGTCTATATAACTTTTATAAAATGGTTAAAACACTCACCAAATTGTAGGATTTCGTATAAGACATCAAGAGATTCGAAGATATCTGAAAAATATATAAATATTATAATAACAAATTCAAAAAATTGTATTTATTGTTACATAAAATTGAAATATTGGTACAAACAATATAAATATAATCTCTTCTTCTCTACTTTTCATTGATTAAGTTAATAACGATATAGTATTACATTTTATTTAATGATTTATGTTTGATTCTTACCCTTAGTTTCAGAAACGCTCATTAGACTTAATTCTCCATTAAATCTCTTGCTAGTTTTAACTACTTCAACAAGACAAAAAGTGACAGCAAGAGATTTAATGGAGGATTAACTTTAATGAGCGTTACTGCAACTGAGCGTATATCTTCTTTTGTAACGATTTCTTCTTTAATATTGGAATATATAATTTATATAAACCTTCAATCTGGTTTTATGTTTAAATATATTATTCAATTCAATATTATACTTACAAACAATTATATTTACAATATATTTATATAGTTATGCATTTATATACCATTATATTTATTTACAATTATATTTAATTACAATTATAAACAATTATACTTACATTGTTTCTTTGTGATCTGCGTCAGCTTACTGTTAGCTTCACGGATATTGTTGGTATTTGCGAAGCGCAGAATTGTCTCCATGAACACAATCACGTCCTGGTTCTTGGTATACTTGTTCATCTTCTCGAAGGAAGTCAGAAGATCTGTGACAAAATGAATTTTGTTAAGTTGACAATCTAAGGCTACTTGTCCATTGACGCGGAAATAGGTGGCGGAGGGGAGAAACGGAGAAATATTAACCAATAAGATTGCATAAAACCTCCGCTCCGAGATTTTATGCAATCTTATTGGTTAATATTTTTCCGTTTCTCTGCTCCGCCGCCTATCTCCGCATCGATGGACAGGCACCCTAAATGGACGGTCAATATCAAAAGTAAATTAAGTCGAAAGAAACTTTTATATTTTTTTTACTACCTATTTTTATATTTTTAATTTTTTATGCGTTTTTATTTTCTGGTAATATATTTGTTCTAGTATTTTTTTATAAGCTTATTTTGAACGTCATTTGACGCTCTTTCATCTACACTAATATTATAAAGAGGAAAGATTTGTACCTATTTTTGTATGTTTGTATGTTTGTAATGAATAGGCTCAAAAAGTACTGGGCCGATTTAAAAAATTCTTTCACCATTAGAAAGCTGCATTCACCCTGAGTGACATAGGCTATATTTATTGCTAGAAAAGATTAGACGTCCACCCGTGCGAAGCCGGGACGGGCCGCTAGTGTAATATATAACTTTGTAAAATACTTAGATTTCTTGGAGATTAATTTAATTTTTAATTTCGTAATCGTCAGGCTATTCGCCAACTAGTCAGCAGCTTTTTATTGGACGTCAAAACGCGCTCATTGTATGAACAATAATTGTATCTTACTGAAATAAATCGTTGTCACATACTCGTCATTATACTACTAAATATTTTCTCTCCGTGCCACCACTGATTTATTTTATTTTATTTTATTGTATCAGACTTCTCGTACGCATCAGATTTTCTTCTTTCTTTATTATACTTTCCTTCACCGATTCAGTGGTTTTATGAATCTTACAATTAAGTTCCTTTGAAAACTCATTCGTCAGTGTGTTCCAGGATGGGTACGAACCGCCTCCTCCTCCGAGGCTACTAGCCAATAGACCATTAAGGCGGTTGCAGAGGGGTCAATTTTATACAAAACTTTGACGCACAATACGCGTAGACGGTATTAATATAAGTAACTTTGTATATATGGAAAAATAGTTTAGAAAATCTAAATGTCGCGTATCAAATAATATTAGCAATTTACAATACATATAATAACGAAGATATAAAGCTTTTAAAATTTTGTATGAAAAATTTCAAAGCTTTATATCTTCGTAATTATATTATAAATTGCAAATGTTATTTGATACGCGACATCTAGATTTTCTAACCTATTTTTCCTTGTATGGACTGGAACCACCTTATAGGTATCTCTAATAAATTATGTCCTAAATAACGGAATTATACTTGGCTAATAAACTAGGCTTACCTTCATTTGTGATATCTCTAATTTCCTTGATGGCGTTTTGCAGTGCTGGAAATTAAATTTTTTTTTCATAAAATAATATACTCAAGATTTTGTGGAATAGTTACAATATCTATAAACAATGAAGCGTTTTCCAAGATTAGTAAAATGAAAAATATATAGGTATTGGCTATGTGCACGACACTAGCGCCACACTAGCGCGGCGTACTGACACAACTTTTTCGGGCAGCCGTGAATTATTTACACTAATATAGTACTGTAAAAGTCTGTGTTTGTTCGAGGATTCTGCCAAAACTACTGGACCGAATTTGATAAAACTTTTAATATATAAAAGCTTATTATTAGTCTTAAAAGCTAGCTTATATTTTATTCCGGTACGATGACGGGAGCGGATGCGGACGAAGCCACGGACAAAATCTAATTTGTATCGGAACTCCCATACAAACTTTTACCTCAGTTTTAACACCTTTGGAGAGTTAAAATGCGACAAGCCTTTTTTAAATGAGCATCTTGATGCCAATAGAAACTTCCATGCCAAATTTTAAGTTTGTAGTATTGACAGTTTTGGAGATTTCGTGTTAAGTTAGTGTGCTGATTTTCATAGATTCAAGCAAATCTGACACAGTTTCGCCGTCAGTAGTACAAATTTCTGCCACGGCGTGCGCTGCGATCGATTTGACAGTTTCCAACACCCATTTCGCACATAGCCAATATAGACATATTTATTAAATTCGGGAAAAAACCTGTTATATCGGAGGTAAATGAATAGGATCGTGTTAACACCCTTTGGGTACGGAACCTTAAAAAGGGCTGTTTTAACTTTTCCCTTTTAGCAAACGTGCTATCTCCTCAAAAGGAAAAGCATTAGTAAGCCAACTAGATATAATTGATGGTAGAGTTGAAGACTCTACCGCAAAATCACCAATTAAAAATAGCATTACAAAAATCAAAAGAGGCGTATTGTACTAAAACCAATGATCTAGTTTGCTTCAAATATCAGTATGGTGATTGTGTGTGAATACTTATCTCTATTCTACTTACAATCTTTGTTGGTAATCTGCAATAGCTTCTTCAACAAATCGTCAATATTCTTGTGTCCAGACGCTTTCTTGAGTCTCCTCAAGATTGTGAAGAATGAAACTGAAATAAAAATAGAAAAGCAATTACATTTTCTTTTGTTATCTTTTTGATACTTTGACGACGGTTGTTGTTTTTATTTTTCATTATTTTGACGAAGTATTTCGCATATTTTTGTCTGTATATTACAATTATATATATATTTTTTATATTATACGAAGTATTTCGCATATTTTTGTCTGTATATTATAATGACGAAGCATGTTGTAAGTTTTTTTCCGTTTCAATATTTTGACGATTTTAATATCGGTACAGGGTGTAAGTGATAGCCTAGCAAAAACTGAAACGGTGAACTCAGACCATTAAACTGAACGACTTTCACTATGGAGCCTATCTCAGGAAACGCGAAAAAAATCAGCTGTCCCATACAAAACTGCCGTACCAGCCCGACTAAAATGTATGGGACAGTTGATTTTTTTTTCGCGTTTCCATTAAACTGAACAACTTTCACTATGGAGCCTACTCCATAGTGAAAGTTGTTCAGTTTAATGGTCTGAGTTCACCTTTTCAGTATTTGCTAGGCTGTCACCCTGTTTATAATTGTTGCAGATTTTTTTTAAGTTTTATTTATTATTAGTTTGAGAACATTCATCAAGCGTCATAATGCAGATGTTTGATTATTCAATATCTTGACGAAGCATGTCTAAGATAAAGCTTATTGTAAGAACATTTTTTTCTCAAACTGTTTTATTGTTACAGCCTCGTGTGTTGTGTGTGTTCGTGTATTTATGTGTGTATAATAACAGCTTACTTCTTTCAGTAGTTATACTCTTGAATACTTCGCTTATTTCCAAAATGTTTTTGGTTTTTGTTATCTTTATAAGGTACAGTAGGAACGAGATGGCTTCCTTCTTCCCTGTGATTTGGTTCAACTCCTTGAAGATTGTTTTGAGGTCTGAAAAGAAGAATTTTTCATAGTCTTATAAATATATTCAATTGTTCCTCTAATAACAGAGAATTTTTATCCTGTAGGATCTCACTGCATGGCAAAGGCCTCATCTCACATAAGGGTGAAAGAGAGGCGATCATTATTCCACCATGCGAGCTTCATGTGGATTGGTGGAAGCAAGTAGTGGTCAACTTGTACCTCTTATAGTTCCTATATTTATTAAATTTTCTAACAGAAGTATGGCAAAGCGAAAGAAGAATGGTGAAACTGAACCCAGTATTTTTTGTAAGTCGTACACGTACAGGTTATAATTATTTTAAAACAAGTTATTTTATTGATAATATTAAAAACTTCGGATTCAAAAGCAAAAGTTACTCATAAATTGGTTAAGTCAGCCAAAAAGTAGAGCAAAACGCAACCATGACAACCATTTTTACTGAATATGTAGAAGAAGAAGAACTAAGAATGTCACTCATTTCATTTTCTTCAATGCTCATAAATTATTTTAATGGCTATCGTGAATTTTCTTTAAAATAAAAACCATGAATGAATAGAAGATTGAGTGAACTATCTAATAAAAAAGATATCAGATCCACACACTTGAAGCAAAATGGAAATCCCTTTCCTCCAACTTCTGCAAGTTACAACTAATTAACTTTTTCGTTAGTTTCATATACGTTTTCCTACACGTATTGCTAATTTTCATTTATTTACGGTTACTCTAAGACCGGGTCTGAAATAACAGGCCCTTCTGCCACTCTTCTTTGTATTGAACTCTGGACTGGGTTTTTATACAAGTGAAGCTTACCATCAGTTTCGAAGATAAATATCAGCACTTTGTTCATATCCTCAACTGTCTGGGTGCCTGTTATCTTCATCCATTTCTGTTCAGCAACGCTGATCGGCTTCTGCGTTGTGGTTGTCGTTGTGGTCGTTGTAGTTGTCGTTGTCAATTTTGAAGGCTTCTTCTGTTTTATGTATTCTATGCATTTCAGTGTTTCTGAGGGGAATATAATTTTATTTAATATCTTCGCTTGGATTATCGATTACGAACGGATAAAAAAACATATATGTAAATTATTTTCATCATCATCAGCCTATATAAGGTGTAACCAAATACCCTAGTAATATTTAAACGGATGGTTCAGATTAGACCATCAAACTGACCAACTATCACTATGGAGATAACAAAAATCTGCTGTATTCTGCTGACTGACTGATGTATGGAACATATAATACAAGCCGGTATCGCTAGTCTATACTGCAGTTTTGTATGAAACTGCAGATTTTTTTATTTTTCTGCATGTTATCCCTGGTAGTGAAAGTTTTTCAGTTTCATGGTTTTAGAGGTAACTACACCTTAAAATTTTTTACTAGGGTGTTTGTTATCTGTATACGTCCCACTGTAGGGCACAGGCCTGCCCTCAGGGAGGGTGTATTAGGCGTTGTGCACAATGTGGATTTTATCTTAATGCGGTAAGTTATCTTAGGTATTAGATTCAAATAGTTTTTTACCTGTTTCACCGGTAGCTTCTGGCATACGCCTGAGGGCGTCAAGGAACTCTGAAATTAAACATTATTTTATTTGTCTTTCGTTTACCAATAAAAAGGAAAGAAAGGAGCGAAAGAAAGAGAGAAAGATTATGGTAAATAAGATGGACTATTAGGGCTGAATTGAAAACCATTTGGGAATTATTGTCTGAATAACAATATTTTATATTTTAGGGATTTAAAATGAAAGGATTACTAATATTTTTAATAAAATAAAATCGTTTAAATTAGTGACGTCAAAAACTCCTTGGTAAACTTAAAATACTGGTCATTAAGAAAAAATATATTCACAGTGTCAGAATTTGACATGTTGCCGTTTCTGTTTCCAGCGTAGAGTTAGAAAGAGAAGGTAGGTGATTTTTTTAAATGAATCAAAGGTTTTCTCCGTGGAATTCGAAAGATTTTCTCGCGTCTACTCGTGAATTTAGAGATTAAAGTCATTTAAACATTTTTATATTGATAAACTCGATGAATCTCAAAAAAAAAATTATTACTTTCTTATAAGCAATAAATATATGAAATATGAAATATAATGATGTCTTATCTATTCGTAAAAATATAAAATAAAGACAAAAAGAACTTGACTTGCCAAATTATGAATTAGGTACCTGAGTACCAGAAATTTAGTTTCCTTACCGGTGGTTTCCGTGTACTCTTCAATGATGGTGATGACTTCTTCGAACACTATAATTAATTTAAATAAAGAAGGAAGTTAATTATATAGAAATATATTTAAAAAAAATAAACAATATTGAGTAACTATAACTTATTCTGAAAGGGTTCATAGTTTTGATGTGGATATTTAAATTAATAATATGTTATAGTGACATTCAAGTCTCAGTCTTAGATTTTTCTAAAAAAAATCAGTAAATAAAAATAAAATATATGTTTACTTATCGGACGAAGTAGTATAGTGAGTAATTTATAAATGTACAACGAACAAGGTTTATTAAATTAGTAAAAAATTAACAAATATAAATGACAGATCATAATGAAAAATACTACCTGGATCCCTGGAATATGACAATAGGTACCTACCTAATAAGTAAGTATAATTAATAGTTATTGATACTCACAGAATCGTTTGCTGAGCGTAATCACAGCATCGAAGAAAGTGATAATGTCTGAAAAAAACAATAAGTAGATAAAGATGTATGTAGATATTAATAAGTTTTATTTAAATAAAACTTTTATAGATCTGGTTAACGACAAATTATTTAGTTGACAGTTTTGAAAGAAATGGACCAAAAAAGACAAAATTATATCACAAAAACGGCACAAAAATAAAATTACAGGGATAGAATTTAAAATATAGAGAAGGTAGATAAGATACCAAATAGACTAAGACTTAATTCCCAACAAAACATTTTCGTCTACATTCACGAACATTGATTCGTTTATGAAGTACCTAACGACACATTAATCGTAGGTACTTAAGGGAAATTTTAATGCAAATAAAAAGACATTAAATTGGACACCGCAAAACATCTGCAAAAGATGTAAAAGAAACATTCGGAGAACAAAGTAAAGAGATGTAATATAAAAAGATTTTTCAACTTCTTTGTAGGTAAAAATATGTATGATCGTTATTTTCGATATAAGCGCAACCATTTTAAATAAACTATTAGCTGCTTTACGAGTAGATAACCTATGTAAAACGAATCTTACCCATTCTGACGATTTGGTAAATAGCGTAGATTGACTCGATCAATGCTGAAATAAAATAAAAAGTTTAAAAAACTTTAACAGAGTTAAAAATGAAAAGAAGTACAGTCTAATCTCTTAGTGAATTTACAAAATAAAGTTGAAGTAGTGTTCACCCTATAAATTAAAAAGTTTAGTCTTACTTTTCTTGTTGGTGTGTTTGCTCAACTTGTTGTTCGCAACTCTAAGGTTACTCGAGTTGGTTACTCGAAGAATAGTCTCCAAGCATACGATGACGTCATCTGTGACCTTGGTCAACTTTATAATCTTCTCGAAGAAGTCGAAGATATCTGAAAGAAGAAAAGGCATTTTAAACTCGCTATGTTTTGCTCTATCTTCGTAATAGGTAAAAAAGATACGAAATATTATTATGAAGACTACAAGTAAAATAAAAGCATAGGAAGGTGTTTATAATTCTTACCGTTAAGTCCTGTAGTTCTCTTGAATACTTCATAGGCCTCTGAATAAGCTGTGGATAAGACGTAAAAATTAATATTTAAAGAAATATTCAATGTCATCATTTTCAGCCTCTGTTTCTCCAGTAATGACAGTACCTAATGACCTGAAAGTGAACGTACAAAAAAATACGTCAAAAAATTAGGTCATGTTTCGTCGATGACGTCAGCTTGCTGGATAAAAATAGGTCCTTTTCTGATTATAACGTTCAAGAGTTAGTTACAACGCTATTCTAAATAAATTATATGACATATTCAGAATTATCCACGTTTCACTATCAGTGCTCAAACTATGTTCAGTGTGACGGGTAGTGAGCCCGTCACCACCTATAATGGACAGTGAATACAATACATGCATCGAAATTGAAGTATGCAAGTTTTCTCATGACGTTTCCATTACCAAGAAGCCAGTGGTGTCACAAATCGTAAGAATATAAATTCCTAAAAACTCATTTAGACTCCTGGCATAAAATATATTCTTTTAAAAGTAAAGTTGTTCTTACACGAAGCTCCAGTGAATTGTATAAACTTTCTGTAAAAGTCCCTGATGTCTTCGTGACCAGACTTGGTTCGTGTTCTGTCCAATACTTGAAGGAATGTCCCTGGAAGAAGCAAAATGTGTAATCAATATAGATATACTTAATATCATTGGTGTTAATATTTTGAGTGAAACATCATTTTGTTCGATAAAGGCAGATTCTGGATGCAACAGATTCTTGATTCGATAGATTCTGGATTAGGCAAATGTATAGTTAGGTAATAAATAAAAATTCCTACTAATATTATAAACACGAATGTTTGTAAGTATGGATGGATGGATGGATGTTTGTTCCGCTTTCACGCAAAAACTGCTGAACGGATTTTGATGAAATTTGGCATACAGATAGACCATGGCCTGGATTAACACATAGGGTACTTTTTATGCGGGTAACGCAGACGAAGTCGCGGGCAACAGCTAGTACAAATTGTAAATACATAAAAAATAACATTGAAGCATTAAGATCGGGGTGTTCTATAACTTTATCAAACTATTATATGTTTATATTATATTTGTCTCTGCCTGCCACAATGGGACAAAGGCGTGAGTATATGTACATATATATATATATATATATATATATATATATATATATATATATATATATATATATATATATAATATTTGTTTTTAAAAACTTACATTTTCTAGTGGTACTCTTCAGGATGATGATACTAGCCTGCTCAATATTTTGAGTTCGTGTTATTTCACATAAGAATTCCATGAACTTCAATGCGTCCTTCCTTTTGGTTATTTCGTTGATTTTCTTCAATACTTGTACGATATCTGAGGAAGTAAATATTATTTTAATTATCTACTACCGTTTCTAAAGTGTCGTCACTGTAGAGAAGATGCGGCAAGAAACCTTACTCTATTTAACTATGTTAAATACCTACTTGTCAAAGGTATGAGACGTTACCTAAATATTTTTAGTAATTTAAATGGGTATTTAGGTAGATACAGGGTGGAAAAACAAATCGAAAAATATAATTTAAATATTGGACGAAAAGAAAACACATTTATCACAATGGAACTAACTTTTTTCAACATGAAAATAAGTTTTTTTTCCTGAATCGGGTATTTATGTTGCTTTATTTTTACTTACCGTCCAATCCGTAGACTTTCTTGAAGGTAGCCTGTATTTGCTCAATGTTGTTTCGCCCAGAAACTCTGTAGAGAATCTCCATCACTTCACTAATACCTGCGTTAGAAAATTATACTTTAATATAAGATGAATAAAACCACCATCATGAAGGACTCTATATAGGATAGAGTCCTTCATAATAAGCTGACGTGTTTTTTAAGGGGATGATCTGTTAATAAAACTGAACAACTTCCTCTATGGGACCCAAACTTCGAAATCGCAAAAAAACTGATGTTCCATTCAAAACTGCAATCCTACTCGACCCAAATAGGACAGCAAATTTTTTTTACCCCTCAGGGCGGAAAGCGTCAACTTTCGTCCTGCTGCGCTAAACGAAGTGGCCGCTTTCCGCCTCCGTCGAGGAGAAAAATAGAATAATAACCTCGGGCAGTAAATTAGAAAGTCTCAGATTACATGTTTGTTTACATGAGATCTGAGACCTTTCTTACTTTCCTGCCCTCGGTGTGTATAATCCACTATTGTCACGATTTCAATTTTGGGTTTCAGATCGTATTACTGCGATCTTCCTGGACCTCGCCAGATTGGTAGGGCCGACTGTCTCTAAAATGCACGGGCCGGTTTCAGGTCCCAGTCCGGCCCTGCATGCACAATATGGATTGGTAGATAGGTAATTTCTTCTTCAGCGTGTGCAGGTTTCTTCACGATGTTTTCCTTCATCGTTTCAGAGCAGTCGGTATTTACGTACCTAGGTACAGTACAAGTTAGAACAACTCTAGTTATAACTTTTATTTATAAACTTACTGAGAATGTTGGCTTCGTGAGTCATATCCTCCAAGGCGTATTTGAATTCTGAAAAAGAAAATATATTAATTGGTATTTAATTTGGCAACTAGTTTCGTTTTTAGAGTTCCGTACCCAAAAGGTGAAAACGAGACCCTGTTACTAAGCCTACGTTGTCCAACCGTCTGTCCTGTATCTATTTGGGGCTGTAACTTTTGAACCGCATTTGCAATTTTCACAGAATATGCGTTATTACGACAGATTTGTTAACAAATAATAAAAATTTCAAAAAGTTAAAGATTTAGTCCTCTCCTCATACAAGAGGGACTAGTTTTTATCAACGCTTTTTCTTCTCGCTCTATCGTGAAAACCGTAATACATAAAAGCGTCAAACTCGGTGTGAATATAGAACAAACTCTACGGTATAACAGCAAATAATAAAAACCGGCTAAGTCTGAGTCAGTCTCGCTCTAAAGATCCCGGAGATAACAAAACTTTTTTCTAATGTGTTGTGTGTTGGTGTGGTACCGAACCCTCGGTGCGCGATTAGCCCGACTCGCTCTTGACTGGTTTTTATTCATTTATTAAGTATCATATCGGAACTACGCGAAAAGTAAATAGCATTAAACTTACGCGTCTGTCCCGTAGCCATTTTGAAAACTCGGATACATTCAGAAATGGTTTTCTGTTTGATGATCTTGATGAATGCCTTGATCGCTTCCCCGACGTCTAAAATAAAATAATCAATATTATTATGTCCAAGGAATTGAACATATATACCGGATGAACCAGAACCAAAATCTCAGAGGTCACTCTCTCAAAATTGATGGCAAATTTTGTACAAGCAACCCCCGGAAACATTTTTTGCCCAACCGAATAGTTCGTGAGTGGAACAAATCGCCTGAGACTGTAATAAGTGCGCCTTCAGTGAACTCTTTTAAAAATAGACTAGACAATTATTTTAAACCTAAACAAGTGCAGTGATATACACGCATCAGCTTTGAGCTGCTAGTGTATCATATATATAATAATAATAATAATATTAATCAGATACGGGTCTTTGCAATAACTAAAATATAAAATGATGTATGGAGTCATTAATAATCACAGTCCGTTTCATATAAAGGCAGAGGTCATGGACAATTCATTCCCGGATTTTATATGAAACGGACTCAAAATACGCGACTCATATCACAACTCACAAAATTACGCTCGTTTGCCTTCATCTACAACGTGTTAATGAATTAGCGCAAAACCTCATACACCCCAACTGATTTATAACAAAATAATTCGATTTCAACAATAATTTAATTATTTTGATAATTAAAATTTAAAGATATTCGCATTTTAAGTTTTGAGGCAAAAACGATTTGTTGTCATTTCAACACTGAAAGAAAGCGCTAACATACTTATGGATACATTTTTATAATCTTGTTTTGGTAGTAAGTAGGGTGAGTGAGCCCGTGCGGTGGATTGACATCGGGTTCAGAAAATTTAAAATTTTGCAAACAAAATATTTAATATTTTGAAAAAAATTACCTATGTTGAAACCATGATAATTCGACTCTGCTCTCGATTCTAAACAAACTACTTTCTAGTTTTGCGTTAATTCATTAACACGTTGTATAGGCGAAATAAAAATCTTATTTTAAGAGAGCTATCACAGTCAAGTGGCGCCCTCATCACATTAAAAAAGATTTCTCAATAAAGAAAGCCTAAATTAAAAAAGTGCTCAACATCAAAACTACAAAAGCCTTCAAGCTATTTTCATAGAATACTTTTATAGGTTCTAAACATTCCACTTTTAGACAATCTAAACTATTATAAAACTAACAGAAATGTGTCTGTACATTGAAGATATTTACAAAAAAAAATTACGACATTGTTTTTACCTGTCCCTGATTCCAAATCACCAATTTTTGGATTTTTTGTCTGTCTGTTTGTTTGTTTGTTTGTTTGGGTGTTTGTTTGTTCGAGTATCACGCAAAAACTACTGAACCGATTTTGATGAAACTTCTTTTGTTTGATAGCTTATCATCTGACTTAAAATCTGGTATATAATTTATGCGGACGAAGTCGCGGGTAAAAGCTCGTTTCGAATAAAAACAAAAGCGGCCGTTTTTTTTCTTTTTTTAAAATTTGTATGTTTAGACCCTTAAAAAACCTACAAAAGTATTTTATGAAAATAGCTTGAAGGCTTTTGTAGTTTATCTGTTGAGCACTTTTTTAATTTAGGCTTTCTTTATTGAGAAATCTTTTTTAATGTGATGAGGGCGCCACTGGACTGTGATAGCCCTCTTAAGTAGGTAAAATATACCAAATGTACGCTGCAATCTGATAATAATACACCGATGATTTCTCACGGTTGTTTTGAAATATGATGTGTGTCTTGCATAAGCAAATACATTATTTAACTACCTATCTATTCTATTAGAAAGTTTTATAAACTTACCATCGGTCCTTGTGGCTGACATGAGAAGATTGAAAGCTCCAGGCAGATCTGAAAGAAGAATTCATCTTCAGCTGAATTTATGTTCCACTATTGGCTATGTGCGCGACATAAGCGCCCCTAGCGGTGTCGGATAGCCAGGAATTATTTCAAGTAAATTGTTTGTTAAATGCTTCTAATTTTATAATAAAATAATGTAAAAACTAAAGAAATAAGCAATATTATCGATGTTAGAAATATTAAAATACCTATTCGCTAGAATCCACGATTTTTGCAGTGGCAATTTCCGAACAAACTTTAATCCCGGTTTTCTTACCTTAGGGGGTTTAATTTCAAATTCATTCAATTCAATTTTAGTAAAAAAAAAAGTTTGTAGTCTTTACAGTTTTGGAGATTTCGTGTTGAGTTAGTGTGTGCATATTTTACACAGCTTGTCCAACAAAAGTACAAATTTCTGCCACCTTTGGCGCTGCGATCGATTTGACAGTATTGACAGCTCCCATCGCCCATTTCGCACATAGTCAATAGACTTTCTACGACCAGTAGCTCGTACAACGTGAGTAAGCCGATAAACGTCCACTGCTGGACATAGGCATCTATAGGTCCTGCGCTGCTAGAGTAAAACAAATAAAATAAATTGTTGAACATTTTTTTCATTAAAAAAAGCAACGCTTTGCACTCCGGGAGTGCCGGTAGAAGTGAAAACTTGAACATTAACGTTGTGCATTTTTGATATTTTGGAAAGGTTTGGGAATAATTTTGCACGAATTGCTTTAATTACAAGTATAAAATTACTATCATTTATGTGGTAAAATACAATAATTATTGCGCTATCGTACACAAACATGACAATTTATGCAGCTTAAACGAAACAGCAGGAACAGGTATACATTTTCGCCGCGCGGTAGAAAGAGAGGGGGATATGTCTGACCAATTTTCGATCAGGGTGACGTCACGGTCCTGACGCGAGCTTAACATTTTTTATCCATCCCAAAAAGTGCACAACGCCGCTAAAGAAGTTTTCACTTAAAAAACTGGTGCGTAATGAATATTAAATTCTTTTTTTTTTTATGTTTGATAGGTAACCATTTGACCCCAGTCTCACCTGATGTTGAGTGATATAGCATGTTTTCCTAGAAAGATGCCTATTCACTCTTGCCTTGAAGAGGCCCAGGTTGTATTGCTAAGAGAACAGGTCCGCAGGTAGTGCGTTCCACTCTTTAGCCGTGCGTATTATAAAAGAAGAAGCAAACTTCTTCGTGCGAATTGCTGGTAGGTCAACGACATAAGGGTGGAAACCCAGCCTGCGTCTCGTCCCCCGCAGATGAAAGGGAGACGGTGGTATTAGATCGTGTAATTCCATCGCACACTCTCCGAAATGTATCTTATAAAAAACAGACAGGCCACCTTGCGACGATGCTCAAGACTTTGTAGCTTCGCCACAGAGGTTGGATCGCCTATGAGCTTCCTGGCACGCCTGTCGATTGAATCCAACGCGGCCAACTGATATTGGGCAGACCCGTCCCAGAGATGGCAGCAGTACTCCATACACGATCGGACTTGTGCTTGAAAAAGTTGTAGAAGCTAATAATACTCACCAACTTCATGTAGCAAAGCGAGGAAGAGGCGAGGAAATTCGACAGCTCCTACACCACCTGTCAGCTTGTTGACCTGCAGAGCAATACCTGCCACGCCACCTGGTGGGGGAACCAAACAACATTAGTTACACGTACACAAGTTTCTGAGTTTTGTTTCTGAACTGTTTCTGATAATCTGTAGCAACCCCAAACGAAGGTACACCCTGTATAAGTATACAGCGCTGCATATACAGGGTGTAACAAAACACCCTAGTAATACTTAAGGGGGTGCTTCAGACCACGAAACTGAACAACTTTCATTATGGAGCCAAGTTCCAAATCGCGAAAAAAAAATCTGCTGTCCCATACAAAACTGTAGTACCGACTCGACTAAAATGTATGGGATAGCTGATTATTTTTTCGCGATTTCGAAGTTGGCTCCATAATGAAAGCTGTGCAGTTTCACGGTCTGAAGCACCCCCTTAAGTATTACTAGGGTGTAACAAAACACCCTAGTATACTTAAGGGGGTGCTTAAGTAAATAGGCTTTTTCTGGGCGAGCGCGCTACATCCTCGGCTTCATCTACACTTTCCATCAGGTGAGCTGAAGCCAAGCGCAAACCCATTATGAATAAAAAATAAATAAAAAAAAGACCATCAAACTGAACAACTGTCACTATGGGGCAACATCGAGAAAAAATAAAAAAAATCTGCTGTCCCATACAAAACTGCAGTCCCGACTCGACTAAAATGTATGGGATAGCAGATTTCTTTTATTTTTCTCGATGTTGGCCCCATAGTGAAAGTTATTGAGTTTGATGGTCCGAAGCACCCCTTTAAGTATTACTAGGGTGTTTTGTTACACCCTGTACATACATACGCATACACATACTACTTTTGGGGGTGCTTTTAGTTAGACCATCAAACTGAACAACTTTTACTATGGAAGCTACACTGAAATCGCGAAAAAAATTATCTGCTATTTCATAAATTTTGGTCGAATTCATTGACATTTGTAGTACTGTGTGTATAGTCCGAGATCCGACCGTAAAATTATGCACCTATTTCATAGGCGAACGGAATGTGATTCTAGTGTATGAAGTTGCCTAGAAAAATCTTGCCGCAAGTACCTTTTCCATTATGTTTTTTGGTATAACTTTTTCCGCCTGTCTGTTAGGGAAGTAAATGAGGTGCCATCTCTCAATCTGCCGCAACTATAGGGTTGCCAGGTTCAAAGAAGTCATTTTTGAACCTGGCAGCCCTATAGCTACGGGAGACAGAGAGGTGGCAACCCTAGTTTTTCCAGTACTTTAGATCAGTCTTCTTCCTTCGCACCTCATTTACTTCCCAAACAGATAGGTGGAAAAAGTTATACCAAAAATTATAATGGAAAAGGTACTTGCGGCAAGATTTTTCTAGACAACTTGACGGCGTTGAATTAACCCCTGTGTAAACATACACTAGAATCACCATTTCGTTCGCCTATGAAATAGGTGCATAATTTTACGGTTGGATCTCGGTCTAGTAGTACCTACTAGATAGTACTAGATACTTCTTATACGTTACTATTTGAAATGAAAACTTACCCTTTGGATGAGCGGCGTGTTTGAAGAAGTCTAGAATTTCATGAGAACCTGCAAAAAGAAACATAGTTAGATGTCTTGTAATAGATTATCAGCTGTGACTTTCAAAGTATAGGTACTTCACTTTCAAAGTGACGAAAAAATCATATTATCGAAAAGACTACGCCGTAGGCTAGCGTATGCTACGCCGTAGGCTATTACAAATAATTCCTAAATTCTTTAATCTTATTTTCCGCATAATTTCTGTTATTTTTTGTGATCTCTTTTTTATGTTATTGTGGTTTTTTATTTATTTGTAGAAAGCGGAAATCGCTTTGTCCGTTGCACAAACAAATGCGTTGAAAATAAAAAGAAACGCAGAGACAGCGCCCCTAGCGGCGTGTAACGCAACTACTTTACGATATGCCCAGCCAATTATCATGATTAGGGATGAAAACTGGTAAAATGATCCCAGTAAAATACGGTGAAAGTCAATATTTTACGTAATATTCGGTAAAATTGAAATATTTTACGTAATTTTCAATGAAAGACGTTTTTTTTCTTAATAGCTTTACAAGTCTAAAAACGATTAGACAATTTGGATGCAATCTATTAATAGAAAGAAATAAACATACAGTACATGGTTGCCGCTATTTTTACCGTAATCTAGATAAATTACCGTAAATTAGCTACCCGTATTTTACGCGCCTTTTCGGTAAAATTACGTAATTTTACATCCCTAATTCATGATGCGGTGATGTTAGCTGGAAATATCTACAAAATCTACAAATCGCTTACTCTCGTCGATCCGCCCGATTTTTAACCCCCGACGCAAAAAAGGGTGTTTTTGACGCCTATGTCTGTCTGTTAGATTGTCTGTCTGTCTGTTGCATCGTAGCTCCCAAACGGGTGGACCGATTTCAATGCGTTTTTTTAAATAGACAGCTAATTTTTGCGGGAGTCTTTTAAGCTTTGTTTCATGAAAATCGGTTCAGCAGTTTTCACTTTAAAAATTACGAAATGACATTAAATTAGAAATTTAAAAAACCCCGAACTCCATAAACAAACATTTCAAAAGTGAAAAATAATTCGGTAACCTATTATTTTTAATATAAGCAAATGTAATTTTGTTTTTTAACTCCTTTTATAGGTATATCCAATTGGTATATAGGTAATATCATTGGTCACATCATGAAATAATCATCCGAATCATGAAATAATCATCCGAATCATGAAATGGTGACGTATCATGAAATGCCTAGGCAGATCACTTACTCTTGGCTCCCGACATCCATTGCATGATCTCGTAAATGGCGTCGAAGTCCCCATGTCCAGTCAGCTTTTCCAATATCGCGAATGCCTTGAAGCAATCTGTAAATGATTGATACTTTAGTACTAGTTTAGTAAAGATTTAGTATTTAGTAAAGATTATAAAAGATTTCAAGATAGAATAAAGAAAATAAAAAAAATAAAAATAAAATTTATATAAAAAAATAAAAATACTATAAAAGATTTTCTACTTACCACGCTCATTAGTCAATTCTCTCAAAATGTTGATGATAACACTGATATCTGTAAAAAGTACATTTTTATTAATAAAAATATACACTATTTGCTTCTATCAATTTTTATGCAAAGTTATAATTGAAAGGGGTTTGTGTAACTTTATAATGGACCAATTACGTCTTTAATACCTGCCCTTACTCGTCCACAAAAGTCCAAATATCTCAGCCCCGATATTACTACTACTACTTTTACCTAGTAAGATTTGTTTTACATAGCGGTTTTTGCCATAGCGGTGTAAGAAAATTTGCAATGTACCAAATGGACTAGTTTCCCAAATAATCTCTCTGGTCTCAAAATGATCAGTGTCCTAAAATGACTAGTGGTCAAGCAGGAATAGCTCAGTAATTTTACGGCTTGAGCCGAGATTAATTAATATTTTATATTTTTTCTTTGTAGTTTTTAGAGCCAATTTGAGCCTAGAAATGTATCAAAATTAGAAAAAAATTACGTCAGCAACAGCCCCAAATCTAAAATTTAGCATTATCTCGTTCATAAAAAAACCTGATGGTAATTTTTTCTGTACTTTTTTAAGGTTTACCCATTATACAAACTTCAAACATGGTGTTAATATTTTTGTCTACTTAAAAGACTTTGAAAAATACATTAGTATTTTCTAATGAATGCCTCATTTTTAAAATTTCAATGCCTATTTTATTGCTCAAAAATAATGTATATTGTTAAATCTAATTAAAATGTGCATTGGTAATAATATTATTAATTTAAAAGCCTTCTGGGAGATACAATTTTGATTTCTACGTATGTTGCGTAGCGATTTTTTTTAAATATGTTTTCAGATAGTCTTATTGTCACTAAATGGTGCCGGGTACTGTTTAAAAGTCCCATTGATAATTACTCTCCACTCCTTGTAACAAAACTCCGTAAAATGACTGGCCTAGAATACCATGTGACAATATCTAATGTACCAAATGCACTAGTTCCTTAATTCGTCTATTCCCAAAATGTCCAGTGTCCTAAAATGATACGTGGTCCATAATAACAAATAACTTACTGCTTGTTCCTTCCAGTTGTTTTAAGAAATCGAGGACGAACTTCCATTCTCGGGACCCTTTACATTTCTTTATCAATTCGAATACTTTCTCGCGATCTGAAAAATTAATAATTATTAGATATAAGCGTTATCCTGCACGGGCAATAGCGACATGGAGGCGCGATAAAACTTTTATCGCGCCTTTTATTGCATTTTCCACGATATCGCATCTACGGAAAGTGAGATAAAAAGCGTGATAAAACGTTTATCGCGGCGCCATGTCGTTCGTGCGGCGGCCGTAGCATTACAGCTGAATATAGCGCCGCTGCCGCGCTTTAGCTCTCTTATTTTCGCGCGAACGAACGTGATAAAAGGTGCGATAATAGCCTTATTAAGCACATTGTGTTACGGCCGTTGGTTGAAGAATAAGTTGGTGAATTTGAGACCAAACATAACTGAGAAAATAAATTGAATTGGTTTTGTATTCGACTATTTGTTTTTAATTTCACACATCCTAATATTTATGAAAATGACATACCTAAACTGTATGTGATTGCATTATCCGAATAAAAATCAGGATGTGTAATTAATATTTAAAAAAAAAATGAAGTGCCTAGTTCTAGGCCGATTTGTGTTCGTGAAATGTGCTTTTGCCAAACATTTAAAAAATAAATTTTAGGGTGATTAGAAAATGCTCTTAATCAATGAAATTAGTAAAAAAATGTCATTGCTCTTAATTTGATCATATTACCAATATACACTGTTAATTTAAACCATGTATTTAAACATAATTATCTCGTTACCTTCAATTCCTGTCAGTTTTTCAACGTATTGAATTGCTTTCTCATTATCTGTAAATAAAAAAAGATATTGTTTTTAAATTGACAAAATAAATAAATAAATATCTTGAACATTGTTCCACAAATTATCTAGTCACATTTAAAGTAGTACCACAGATTATTTAATAGTTACTACCGTTAGTAGCACGAGTACGAATCTGGCCTTGACTGTATTATGAAAATAAAATGTTTTATTTCGGATTAATTGACCCCTATTACATTAAAGCACCTAATTTAATTTAATGTTGGGCTCGCACCAATATTCATAATAAATAGACCCCACTGCAAACGATCAATGATACATTCTACCAGTGCAAAATGTCGTATTCGTAGGTCGTAGTACTTTAAGGGTTATTATAAAATGTATGGGATACCTGATTTGTTTTTTTCGACTTCTATGTTTGTCCCTTAGTGAAAGTGGTTCAGTTGAATGGCCTAAACAACCCCCTTTAAAATTTTGAATGTTTATTTTTACTTTTGTAACACCCTGTAGAAAAAAATATAGCAGTGCAGGTCGACCATATGTCTTTAGAAAATTACAATTCTATTTTCAATTACTGAATCACCAAGTAAAATATCCGTAAGGCTTTATGCTTTATAGGTAGTTATTGTTATATTATTTACAAAGCACAAAATAATAACAATAAATTACCATCATTGGACACAAAATGCGCAGTCTTATACAAACACAAAATAAATGAACAATGCCACAAAATGGCGACTGTATTATTTATTACTTCTGGATAAATAAAGTTAATAATTATTACCTCAATTTGTATTAAAATCTATTATTTAAACAAATGTACGCTGCAAGGTCAATATTACTTACGTACAAGACGATATAGGTACTCGCGAACATTTGTATAAATATAATTTTTGTACATAATATATTGTTTTTGAAAAGTTTAATTAGGTAATTAGCGAAATTTTAATTATTCGCGTTTTGTTGCGTCATATAATGTAATATATTTTTGACAGCCCGGTAGCACAGTCGGTAGTGAACCTGCCTGCTGTGCCGAGGGTCGCGGGTTCGAATCCCGTAAGGGACAAATATTTGTATGATGAATATGAATATTTGTACCCGAGTCATGGATGTTTGTATTTATATATGTATTCTATATCGTTGTCTAGTCATCATAATACAAGTCCAGGCTAGTTTCTGGTACTTTAAATGTGGCTAGATAATTTGTGTGACATTGTGTGACATTGTCCAAGATATAATAATAATATATTTTTTTTTATTTAATCTATTTTATTCGATCTCGAAGCTGTCTGACTAATATTCTAATCGAATTTCCAGTCAGGTATATACATTATAAAGTATTATATCATTTGTTACGCGTTTCTTGCTTATAAAACAAATACACAAATATAAATAAATTTATCTCTTTATCTTTATCTTTATAAAAAGACCTAAAATATAATAAGACATATAATATAATTTAACCAACAAGAACTTGTAAAAAACAAAATAAGCATAACAATTTTTTTTTTTAGATATGTTTTTTATTTATCCCGGTAAAAACAAGGTAAGTATAAAATATTCTTCCATAGTTTATACAACGTGTTAATGAATTAACGCAAAACTAGAAAGTAGTTTGTTTAGAATCGAGAGCAGAATCGAATTATCATGGTTTCAACATAGGTAATTTTTTTCAGAATATTTAATAATTTTTTTGCACAATTTAAAATTTTCTGAACCCTAATGTCAACCCACCGCATGGGCACACTCACCCTAATTACTACCAAAACAAGATTATAAAAATGTATCCATGAGTACGTTAGCGCTTTCTTTCAGTGCCGAAATGATAATAAATCATTTTTGCCTCAAAACTTAAAATGCGAATAACTTTAAATTTTAACTATAATAATAATGAAATTATTGTTTCAATCTAATTATTTTGTTATAAATCAGTTGGGGTGTATGAGGTTTTGCGCTAATTCATTAACACGTTGTATAGTTTTGAGATGAAATAAAAAAAACATAACCCTTCCTTCTGGCGCAGTCGGGTAAAAAACCCCACAAGTAACCATAATTTTGTTTAGGTTGGGAAGCAAGAAAGATGTGCCCATTTGTACCTTTACCTACATTATTTTTATACTGTTTTTGTTGTTGTATTATTAAATATTTTATATATTAAATAGAAAGAGACAATCTTACCTTTGATGCCAGTGAGTGCGAACAGTATTTGATTGCTTTCCTTATTATCTGAAATATTTAACAAAAAACAAATAAATAAAAAGCAAATTCTGTCACAGTCTCATCAAAATTCCAGTTAAAGTTCTGTTACAGAACTACCTACCTACAGTCAGAAAGTTTTGTTGAGCTATTATTTTTTAATCTT
Source organism: Agonopterix subpropinquella (assembly GCA_922987775.1). NCBI lineage: Eukaryota > Metazoa > Arthropoda > Insecta > Lepidoptera > Depressariidae > Agonopterix > Agonopterix subpropinquella. The sequence continues at coordinate 4,284,381 of OV277718.1, read as the reverse complement.
TTTTTTCTTTTCTGGATTCAAGGCGATGCTTTTAAAATTAACTTTTTATGAAAACGTAGACGACATTATAACGTCACATGAAAACAGTGAACTGTGATTTTAGATTTTATTCAATTTTATATTAATGAACTACACAAAAAAATCGGTGACAACCCTCTTTATAGACTTTACCTACTCGAAAATTTGTTGTACCTACCTATATACTTACCAGAATAAGATTTATAACATCTACAAAATAAAAAGGTGGTCACATTTTTTGCCCTACCTAGTAAAAATTTCCTACTTTATAAATCAATCAATGCACAATATGCACATGGTCCTCGGTCTGCCTCAAGAGAAAGAGTAAAGGGTTAATTTATTCTATAGCCGGTATTATAATAGCGAAAAGTTGAAATGAAATGAAAAAAAAAATGAATGTTGAAATGTTGATGATATTTACCTTTACGGTGTCCGAATAAGCTCGAAAGAATGTCCTTTGCCACTTTGACTACGCCTTTTTCTGAAACGTGGACAAAAAGCGTTACGAATTTTTTTTTTCAAATTATTTTTCTATCCTGAAATATCGCGTGTAGGTACCATACCATTTAGAGATCCAATATAAGTAGGTATCTATGTGAATGAATCATCACAATCAGTGCAGTATTTTCGACTAAATGGCGAACTGACAATAATTATAGTCTGAATTGCGATTTTTGAAAATCATACGAGCGATTTGGCAGTAGAAAATGTCAAAATTACTATGGAGATTATGCATCTTTCTACTGCCAATTCGCTCGTATGATTTTCAAAAATCATACTTCAGAAAGAAAACCCTTCTATTTTTACGTCATCTCGTTTAAAATTATACAATTCTTACTAATCACGTGAACTTGTTCCCTGCTGTTCTCAGCATGACGCTCACTATGTTGTTTCTTTTCTGAGTGTTCATTTCTAGACTCTTTACGCTCCGCTTGCCTTTCTGAGTGTTGAGATTTCCTTTCTTGATGCTCAGAATGTTCTGCTGAGTGCTGAGCCCTTTCTTCATGTTCTGATCGTTGGTGATGCTCTTTCTTTTCTAAGTGTTCATTTCTGACCTCTTTACGCTCCGCGTGGCGTTCTTTTAAGTGCTGAGCCCTTTCTACATGTTCTGAGCGTTGGTGATGTTCTTTCTTTTCTAAGTGTTCATTTCTGACCTCTTTACGCTCCGCGTGGCGTTCTTCTGAGTGCTGAGCCCTTTCTACATGTTCTGAGCGTTGGTGATGCTCTTTCTTTTCTAAGTGTTCATTTCTGACCTCTTTACGCTCCGCGTGGCGTTCTTCCGAGTGCTGAGCCCTTTCCTCATGTTCTAAGCGCTGGTGATGCTCTTTCTTTTCTAAGTGTTCATTTCTGAACTCTTTACGCTCCGCGTGTCTTTCTGCGTGTTGAGATTTCCTTTCTTGATGCTCAGAATGTTCTTCTGAGTGCCGAACCCTTTCTACATGTTCTTTGCGTTCGTGATGCTCTTTCTTTTCCAAGTGTTTTTGCGAATGCCCCACCACTTTGACCTCTTTGTGATGTACTCCATGGTCTGTCAAATAAAAAATTATGTGTAATAAAAAAGTGTAAGTTCTTTAGCTGATATAGTGGTCAATGGTCCGTCAATGTACGATCCAGTTCATTGTTTAGGGTGTATGTGTAAACTGTGAGTACAATTACCCATCAAAGTGGCATAACTTTTATGGGTAATTGTATTCAAGACACTGAACAAGTTTCCCCAAGGAACCAATAGAAAATTACCAAGCTTAATAAACAATGTGCATGACATTAGGTGGCCACTAGTTAATTTCACGTTGTTTAGTTTGATTTGCATAAATAATACTCAGTGTATTTTTTGGTTGGTCACCCATTACCTACGAACAAAATATTATTTTACGCAGAAAATACTAGAAAGTGAAAAGACAATGCGGGTTTTGTATGGAAACTTGGCGCCTTATTTTTTGCCGTTGTTTTTTGGCGCGGCCATCAACTAAAGTTGAATATTTTAGTTCAGAATAAAGTAACAAACAAGACTTGTTAAATTACATGTGTATCCCTAAACTCAGTCTGCACGGAGATATAAAGGCGTGAATTTGATAATATTCATTACGTTTACTTCAAGCCTTTATATCTCCGTTCGGACTTGTGGACTGAGTATAGAGATATATTTGTCATAACAAATTTTGATTGTAACTTTATTCTGAACAATAATATTCAAGTTTGATTGATGGCCGCCCTAAAAAAAATAGGTGAAAACAAAAAAGGTGCAATTTTTAGTCATTGGGTTTTACAAAAGGCCATTCATAGGTCATATACATTCTTCATTTAAACGGATAGTATACGGGGTGATAGTAAAATAACTAGCTAAATTTTCAGGGGTGGTTTATTCAGGTGATAAAAATGAAACTAAACAACATTTACTATAGGAGTAAACAATGAAAGGAAAAAAGCTGTTTCAAATACATATACAGTGGATTCAAAAATTTGAGTCGAGTAGGCATTGCAGTTTAGTATGGAACAGCTGTTTTTTTGCGATTTCATGTTTGCGCCCATGTAGTAAAAGTTGTACAGTTTGATTACCTGAACCACCCCTAAAAATTTGGCTGAAAATTTTATTATCATATAGTTGCAAAATCTGGGGAAATTTTTCGAATTTTCAATCTCCCCTCAGCTGCCCTTCCTCTTGCTGCAGTTCAATTGGCTAGATCACAGAACAGAGAACTCTGCTTTACAATAATAGAAGTAGCATGTACCAAGCATAGTCTAAAAAAACAAGGTCTTCTATTCCCAGAGTGACACAAGGCTACGTCACAAAAAAATGGCCGCTAAACATGGTAAAAGGGTATGATGACGTAGGCTTGTGTCAGTCACGTGGTCAGTCACGTGATCGGAAGAGAATACCAGGCGCAGTATATTATTGTACCATGGTACCAAGGTACAGGCCAAGTGCCACTAATATGGGTTGATCCTCATATATCTGTTCATACATTTCGTTCACAAAAAGTTTATAATTCACTACGACAATTTAATGAAGATTCAGTCTTAAGATTTGTTATGAATTATAATGTGGAAATGAAATGAAATGTTTTTTAATACTCAATAATCATCATAATATATATTCTCTTTTTTCATTTAATTTAATTTGAATAATTTTCTTGTTTTGTTTGGTTCCTCATTATATTTCTGCTGGTTCTCTTTTCTGTGTGCTAGATCAATGATGGATCTATAGATCACAATAATAAATAGTTACGTATTTTAAAATAATAAAAACATTATTCTAAAGTGTGCTTGTTTTAGTAAACTCAATCGAAATTATCATTTTTACCTTTTTTTTTGCTTTTATATTTGGTAATAACTTTGAGCGGGTGTGGTTGCCCTAAAACATTTTAAACATCCTGTAGATCGAAAAGCTTGTCTAATACAATAATTAAGGCCGTATCATACGGGAGCTATAATGTCCAATAAATAAATAAATAAAAATAAAATGTCATATTATATCCCAGGATGTATTTTTTTAACACACAGTCAGCATCGAAAAGATGTACTTATACAGGGTGTAAGGGACAAACTGACAAAATAATTCTGGACCGAAAAAAAAACAAAGTTTGACAACAACGATTTTTTTTGGTAACTGTAAGCTTGTTGAGTTTTGGAACATATCTATATCTACTATTTATTATAGCTCCTTTATGTGACGGCCTTTATTATAGTAACAATAACTAAAAATCTATTATACATATTACATAGATAATTTACATAAGATACGAAATAATTATACGAATAGTACTTAGTTTTCTTTTTAGTCTGTGCCAATACGCAAAAAACGCGACTAAGAAACGTGGACCTGTAAAATAGGAACTCCCTTTCTCGCTTACTACGAATCGATAAAGAGCGAGAGGGATCGTCAATTTGACAAGTCCATTTATTCAATCTGGTTCATATGTGGACTGGATTATTATATACTTGGTTCGGATTATTATACTTTGTGATTTTTTTACCGTTCCGATATTTTCAGCAGCAGTTCAGACCATCGAACTGAACAACTTTTACGATAGAAGCAAATCTGAATTCGTTAAAACAGCTGTCTCATACAATTTAAGTCGAGTAGGCGTTGCAGTTTAGTATGGAATTGCTGATTTATTTTGCGATTTCAGATTGGCGCCCATAGCAAAAGTCGTTCAGTTTGATGGTCTGAACCACCCCCGAAAATTTCGAAACATTAAAAAAATCATCCAGTATAGAACGGATTATTGTCATCCAGTATATATTTGAACCGGATTATTGTCATCCAGTATATTTGGACCGGATTATTGTCATCCAGCATATTTGAACCGGATTATTCTTAAGGAACCATTTCACAAACAAAAAAATCACTCACGGTTCGGTTCCGGCACTGCCTCAGTCAAAAAGACCTGAAAGAAAGAGTCGTAGATAATATTTCAAGTTTCGATAAGAAGAAGAAGAAGAAGACCGACAAGCAGGCTACTCCAACTAGGCTACAGTCTTTGAACGAGGCTATAACTGCACTTTAAATTAAAAAAAAAACGTTATACTCACTGATAACAGTGCAACCAATAAAATCTCGAACAACAGCAGTCTCATATTTCGTTTCCGCGCGCAAATCTAGTGGTCAGACTATATATCTGTTTTCCACTAAATGGGACGTGTCAATTCAATCGATTTATATCATTTTGTTCGACAAATAAGTGGCAGTTGTTTAAACATTGATTGTTTAAATTAATTTTAATTGTTTAAAAATTTGTCGTGTTACTAATTGGCTGCTTATGATTGGCTGTGGTGTTGGATTAAACTTGTGACGTCATAATAGCATTGACGATTTTCGGTTTTGTTGTAGAGTTGGAGACGGGGAAAAATTTTGGCATTTCTTATGGTAGAATTAATAAAATAGCTGTTTATCAATCAAATAATGTAAGGAAAAAAACCGGTCAAGTGCGAGTCGGTCTACTCGAGTAACCAAGGGTTCTGTACCACACCACCACAGAACATGACAGAACACAACATTATTAACTTAGAAAAAAAAACTTTTTTTGTCCGGGACCTTTAGCGCGAGACCGACTCACACTTATCCAGTTTTTAGTATTTGTTGATATTCTGTAGAGTTTGCTCTATAATCACATTTAGTTTCCTTAGCTTAGCTTTCTTACGTAGCTTAGCTATCTTGCGTAGCTTAGCTATCTTACGTAGCTTAGCTATCTTACGTAGCTTAGCTATCTTGCGTAGCTTAGCTATCTTGTGTAGCTTAGCTATCTTGCGTAGCTTAGCTATCTTGCGTAGCTTAGCTATCTTACGTAGCTTAGCTATCTTACGTAGCTTAGGTATCTTACGTAGCTTAGCTATCTTGCGTAGCTTAGCTATCTTGCGTAGCTTAGCTATCTTCCTTAGCTTAGCTATCTTCCTTAGCTTAGCTATCTTCCTTAGCTTAGCTACCTTACGTAGCTTAGCTACCTTCCTTAGCTTAGCTATCTTACGTAGCTTAGCTATCTTACGTAGCTTAGCTATCTTCCTTAGCTTAGCTATCTTACGTAGCTTAGCTATCTTCCATAGCTTAGCTATCTTGTGTAGCTTAGCTATCTTCCTTAGCTTAGCTATCTTACGTAGCTTAGCTATCTTCCTTAGCTTAGCTATCTTACGTAGCTTAGCTATCTTCCTTAGTGTTGTATTATTGAGTCGAAGACGTTGAGGATGTAGAAGTATTTGTATATAAATTAGTAAAAGAGAGATGTTATTGACACAAGTGTTTATATTGAAGTAAGGTAACTAAGCACATAATCAACTTTAAAAAAGGAATAAGAATATGTCAATATGATTATGCATAAAAAAGAAAATAACTTATAAAGAGTCTACACAACAAGAGATTAGTATAAACAGTATCTACAACACTTAGCTTAGCTATCTTGTATAGCTTAGCTATTTTCCTTAGCTTAGCTATCTTACGTAGCTTAGCTATCTTCCTTAGCTTAGCTATCTTGTGTAGCTTAGCTATCTTGCTTAGCCTAACTATCTTGCATAATTTAACTATCTTGCGAAGTTTAGCTATCATTCTTAGGTTGCCTATTTTGTGAATCTTAGCTATCTTTCTTAGCTTAGCCATCTTGTGAAGCTTGCTTAGCTATGTTGCGAAGCTTAACTCAGCTATCTTGCATATCTGAGCTATCCTATCTTACGTAGCTTAGCTATCTTGCGTAGCTTCGCTATCTTACGTATTTTAGCTATCTATGCGAAGATAGCTAAGCTACGCAAGATAGCTAAGGTACGCAAGATAGCTAAGCTAAGGAAGATAGCTAAGCTACGCAAGATAGCTAAGCTACGCAAGATAGCTAAGCTACTTAAGATAGCTAAGCTAAGGAAGATAGCTAAGCTACGCAAGATAGATAAGCTACGCAAGATAGCTAAGCTAAGGAAGATAGCTAAGCTAAGGAAGATAGCTAAGCTACGCAAGATAGCTAAGCTACGCAAGATAGCTAAACTACGCAAGATAGCTAAGCTACGCAAGATAGCTAAGCTACTTAAGATAGCTAAGCTAAGGAAGATAGCTAAGCTAAGGAAGATAGCTAAGCTACTTAAGATAGCTAAGCTAAGAAAGATAGCTAAGCTACGTAAGATAGCTAAGCTACTTAAGATAGTTAAACTACGCAAGATAGCTAAGCTACGCAAGATAGCTAAGGTACCCAAGATAGCTAAGGTACCCAAGATAGCTAAGCTACGCAAGATAGCTAAACTACGCAAGATAGGATAGCTCAGATATCTCAGATAAGCAAGATAGCTGAGTTAAGCTTCGCAACATAGCTAAGCAAGCTTCACAAGATGGCTAAGCTAAGAAAGATAACTAAGATTCGCAAAATAGGCAACCTAAGAATGATAGCTAAACTTCGCAAGATAGTTAAATTATGCAAGATAGTTAGGCTAAGCAAGATAGCTAAGCTACACAAGATAGCTAAGCTACGTAAGATAGGATAGCTCAGATATGCAAGATAGCTGAGTTAAGCTTCGCAAAATAGCTAAGCAAGCTTCACAAGATGGCTAAGCTAAGAAAGATAGCTAAGATTCGCAAAATAGGCAACCTAAGAATGATAGCTAAACTTCGCAAGATAGTTAAATTATGCAAGATAGTTAGGCTAAGCAAGATAGCTAAGCTACGCTAGCTAGTGAACATAGCTTCTTCGTTTCAGATTCAGATGGACACCGTACTTTATGAATAAATATCTTTTGAGCTGCGTACGAAAATATCATTCATTATTGTAGACAAGGTGTCTGATAGATAATAAATTGCATATTAATTAATGTTTAAATTTTTCAATTTATTCAAGAATTATTGAACTTGTGTACATAGTATGGAAGTTACTATATGACCTTATTATGTATGTATTCCGAATTAAATAATATGTAGGTATTATATTGCGTCTACATAACTTGGAAAAATAATTATGACATTTCGTTGTGTCGTATTTTACTTCATCGTCATTAGCTTATACAAGTTGTTAACCTACTCCGCAAATTTTTAATTACTTAAATTTTTTATGGGTGTATTCAGAATTTCAGACAGTGAAAATAAAAAACTTTCACTAAGAAACATGGGAAGAAAAACGAAAAAAATATTGAAACTTCCATACGAAAGTGCGTATCAGCCGATCGATTTTATATGGGAGGTCCAAAATTGTTTTCGTTTTTCGACCCATGTTCGTCAGGGAAAGTTGTTTAGTTTCATTGTCTGAATACATCCTTGAAATTGTATCTTACCAGCAATTAAACACTAGTGGTGAATATTGAACCCTTAATATCCTAGCCGAGTGAAATAGAATGGACCACCCCATTTATTACCGGTTTTTTTTTTCCTTCAGTATGGGTTTGCTCTTGACCTCAATCCAGTCCTCAGGACGAAGATGGGGTCGAAGATGTAGCGAGCTTACCCAGAAGAAGCCTGTTCACTCGTACTTTAAAGGAATTCGGGTTGTAAGCGCTCGGGAATACTGACGCAGGCAGGGCATTCTACTCCGTGGCTGTGCGCATTATAAAAGATTCAGAATGGCGCTTGGTGCGGATATGTGGGATGTCAACCAAGAAGGGGTGATATCCCGCGGTGCGTCTGGAAGTCCGATAGTAGAAAGGGGAAGGCGGGATGAGCTCATGTAACTCTTGGGCACACTCACCGAAGTACAATCTGTAGACCGTGGTGGGTGTAGAATAAGACGACTAAAGGAAAAGCATAATTTGCAGTGTTTCGTGGGCGAACACTTGACACGTCATTCCAGTCTGAAATTGGGGGAAAATGGGGAAAATGGAATGATCCCGTAGCGTAGGTCGAGGGGGAGTTTTGGACAAAATTTAAATTCGATTCGAGAGAGATTCAAGGGACAAATCTCCTGATGGATAACTGGTATAATCCATAATTAAAATCAAGGCCACTCTCTCACATTATATGAACACGACCGTTCAAACTTATTAAATAAATAATACACTTGCGTAAATTAAGACAAATAATTAAACATACCTATTTTTAGGGTTCCGTTGTCAAACACGGGAACCCTTTGTAGCATCCGTCTACCAATCCGCATTCCAAATTACCAGTAGGGGGGGATGATGTATACACCGCCTACCAATCTTCTTTTACTATTTCCTCTACCCCAAGGTTGTCTGGAAGAAATCGCTTTTTAGCGATAAGACCGCCTGTTTTTTGTGCCTTTGTATTTCCTGATTGTTTGCTCTCTGTATACTATGTTTTTTCTTTTTGGTGTGAAATAAAGTATAATTGAATTGAATTGAATTGTAGAGATGGCATATCACGGGGTTTAATACTGGAAGCCGTACAAGATTGAATTTGGAACACGGATCCTAGAAAAAGAAATATTCGAAGCGCTAGGTTTTTTATTACATCCGTGGGACAAAAGAGGGATTGACGTCTCGTTTTATGATAATTTTTCATACAAAACTGAAATACAAATATTCGTCAAGTTATCTACGAGTATTTTATTACGAAATCCTCTCGCAGCCAAGCAGAAGAGTAGTGCTACCCTCCACGGTATCTACGCGTGGTGGACTAACACCCATAACCCTCCTTGACGGGAGGCCTGTGCACTGCAGTGGGACGTATAGAGGGTGTAAGGTAGAAAAAGTATCATTAACCTGTAAACCACAAACTCTACGTATCAAACTAAACAACTTTTACTATGGAAGCAAACCTGTCAGAACAAAAAAATCTGCTGTTTCATACGTTTGAGTCGAGTAGGCAAGGCATTGCAGTTTAGTATTGAACAGCAGATTATTTTTTTGTGCTGACGGATTTGCTCCTATAGTATAAGTAGTTCAGTTTGATGGGTAGGGTGTGTGGTTTAAAGGTTAATGATACTTTTCCTGTAGGTATAGGCTGATGATGATGATGATGATGATGATGAGACTCTAGCTGTGTAGCACAATCACTATCAGAAAAGAACGTCAATATACAATGTCTACGGAACCCTATCATGGGAGTGCCCGCCCCACTCTTGACCTTTTTATTATTTAAATCATCAGTAAAGTATAATAAACGAGAAATGACTCTTTCTTTGCACATTGATCAAATATCATGTATGACGCACGGACTTTGTTTCGTATATTCTACATAAAATCACAACCATAATCCTTTTTGGGGTGGTCAGAAATATAAATAGTTGAAATTAAATAATAATAATAAATAATAATGAAAATAAACATTTAGTTGGTTTAATCAAACTAAACAACGTTCACTATGTATAAATAAAAATTTTAACTTTTACATTTAGTTGGTTTAATCAAACTAAACAACGTTCACTATGTATAAATTTTAACTTTTAAGGGGTTTGCTTAGAATCTAAACAAACCCCTTTAAAGTTGAACTTTTTATTTTTACTTCTGTAACACCTTGTATAAAGTTCAAATAACAGTGTAGATACGTTCTTTTTGCAGTTAATCTAACCGTTGAAAACATTGATTCAATTAAATTTTCTCGATAAAAAAGAGGACCAAAGTAAGTTCGATTTCAGATTTATAACCAGTTTAACAAGAATCAGCATACACCATTTCTGCTGAATATACCATCATTTGAACGGCAATTAATAAAAGCAGCGATTCTACCCGATGGTTTTTACCCCAAACACCCAAGAGAAAAGATATTGATGAAAAATACGTTTTTTTGCGATCCTGCTTTCAATTGAAGCGGGATGGCGAATTGTAAACGTTTGCTTGTAGGTAAGAAAGAGACGCGTGCACTAGGAATACCTGTCCCTGTACCCGCACTGACCTTAGAGCGTCTCTTGGCGCGTTGCGGAGACCTATAGAAACTCAATCTTAAGGTCCAGGTTTGAATCCACTAATACCAATGAGATTTTCTAACTTATGTATGTAATACGGTAATACCAACTAACTCTCAAACGGTGAAGGAAAACATCGGGAGGAAACCTACATATAAGCGGAAGCAAAAATTCTGGTGCGTAGGTACTGTAACATGTCTTGCTTGGCTTGCGAGAGGTTTCATATAATATTGGCTATGTACGAAGTGGGTGTTGGGAACTGTCAAGTCGATCGCAGCGCACGCTGTGGCAGAAATTTGAACTACTGACGGCGAAGCTGTGTCAGATTTGCTTGAATCTATGTAAATCCCCACACTCGCTCACCACTCAAATATCCAAAACTACAAAGACTACTGACTTAAAATTTGGCAAGGATGTTTTTATTGCCATCTAGGTGTTCACAAAAAAAATATTTTTCGCAATTCAACCCCCAAAGGTGTGAAAACGGTGGTGAAAGTTTGTATGAGAATTTTGTAACAAAGAATAGGAATCCCAGCTAGCTAGGTATTATAATTTTTTTAATATCGTAAATATTGCTCATTTATTTAGTTTTTACTTTATTTTAAATTAAAATAACAAACTTTGTCCTAACATTTTATGTACAAATAATCCACGAGGACGTTTTGCTCTAGATGGCGCTAGTGTCGTGCACACAGCCAATACTCGTTGAATTGAAAGCTTGAATAGCAATAGACATTTTGGTTTTAGGTTCTTTTGAACCGGAGGCATTTCTTATAGTTGAAAAATTATTATAATGCGAGACGTCAATCCTCTTTGGTATCCCAGATGTAACCTAAAACCTATCACACCGAGATTGCTTTTTCTTTAATTCAATATGTAGGTATTCCAAATTAACAAGTGTCACGGCCTCCGCGATACACCATCTCTACATCATCCCCCCCTACTGCTAATGTGGAATACATAATCCTATGCCTAAAAATGGCGCCTTTTTCTTTTCGCCTATTTTTTAGCGCTGCCATGAATTAAACTTGAATATTATAGTTCAGAATAAAGTTACAAAACTTGTTATGACAAGTATATCTAAACTCAGTCCGAACGGAGTCATAAAGACTTGAAGTAAACGTAGATAATGAATAAATTTTCAACTTCAAGCCTTTATATCCGCGTTCGGACTGAATTTAGGGATATATATGTGATAACAAGTTTTGTTTGTTACTTTATTCTGAACTAAAATAAGCAAGTTTGGTTGCTGGCCACGACCAAAAATTCGGTGAAAAATAAGGCGCCACCTTCCTTACGAAATCCCGCTTTGTCTTTTTAATAGCGCGTGAAATTATATTGACCAATCAGGTTATGCCACCTTCAATCTCTTGGCGCTATAGGCTAATTGTTTTCGCGCCCTTTTCGCTGCTACTTCGGGTTTTGTCGGGGAATCGGGTCTAAAGTGCGATTTTTGAAAATCATACGAGCGACTTGGCAGTAGAAAATGTCAAAATTACTATGGAGATTATGCATCTTTCTACTGCCAAGTCGCTCGTGTCGTAGAATCAAAGACTGGTATACTTTTGGAAGCTATATTTTAATATTTTACTTTCACTGCACTTTTATAATTTTACTAAACTATTTTAATTTTAAATATATCACAATCACTTCACAAATACAAGTTGTCACTTCGAGTGCCGGCTGAGAACTGACTGTTTAATCCGTTTTGCGCCATTTCCAACGGACTCCCCACTTTTTCCCGTCCATTGTACCAACCAAACGCACCTCGCGTTTCATTGGTCCAGCTCGTAAAAGTCTGTGCTACCAACCGAACGAATCAAACCGTTCAAAATATATTTAACGGCTCTGGATAAAAGTCCTTTTTAAGCCATTCATTAGTTATGTTTCAGTTAATTTGAAAGAATATTAAACGTGTTGCTAGCACAAAATAAAGATTTAGTACCAAATATCATGAATCACGACATTCGGCCATCCGATTCTGTGCAACCTCCTGGTGCAGTTATCAAACCGTCAGTCCTCATTACCATTTAGTCAAAATTATTCAAAATAATCTACATCAATGAAAGTGCACTAATAAACTAAGTTAAAAAAATCTCAACATTGAAACATAAGGATAACTAAAGTTTCTCTCATATAAACTAATTTACATGTTTTTCAAAAAAAATCATTAAAAGAAATAATTCTTTTGTATTTTCATTTTAAATCTACCACCACTTCGTACTGTATTATACTCCACGATCTGAATTAAAATAAATGAATTGAATTGAATTGAATTATGGCTGCAGAGAAGATGCAGCCAGAAACTCTACGGCAACAAAATTTTTAGCAGGTATGCATTCAGTTATACAATATCAGGACCAGATATTTTTGTATTCAGCGTTTTCACTTTTTTATTTAATTTCAAAATTGTTAAAAAAAAAATGAAAGCAGGTGCACAAAAGTAGGTACAAAAGGAGTTCGATTTCCTGCATCTTCTTATTAGCACTTACATTATTTTATCTGATATCTTATTTAAATTTATATTAACCTTATGTAATAATTATACGAACAAATCACGACATTTGGCAGTTTACACTAATATCAATATTTATCAACTTGTATGTTTGTGAACGTTGCTGCAGTTCTAACAGAGGCAGCTCTAACGGATCTTCCTTGTCCAGTGATTGGAACTTCGATTTTGTTTATTTGGAAATAGTACATTCTAAACCTAACCATTTTAGACAAAGAAATATTCAAAAGTTTTAGTTAAAATATATAAACGGTAACACTCCTTGATTTTAATCTCTTTGCTGCTGCAACGTTCCCAATTTTACTTCATTTTGATGCTTATGTTTATACAATACAATACTCTTTATTTGTAAACCAAAACATACAGTTCGACTGTTTATACTGCTTTTAAATATTTACTACATTAGAGAAAAACAGTATTATAAATATATCCATCGATTAAATCTGGTAGCTGATAATAAATCTTGTCTTGAGCTCAGTTTAATCGCGAGTGCAATATAATGTCATCACCATCAGGTAGTTAACTCTTTCGCGGACACTGACCGGCTATAGCAGTGATAACAATAAAAGATCTATTGTGTCTCGTTCAGTGTCCGCGAATGTGTTAAACTGTCTGTAGGATTATCATGAGCCCACACTGCAGTATACTACAGTAGTTTTACTGTAGTTTACTACAGTTTTTGTATTAAATTTCATACAGCGCTTCTAGAAGTTACGCTGAGAACTAATTGTGTCATGCAAAATTGGCGCCGCGACTACGGTAGCAACGTACAGTGAAAACTCATGGCAGGCCCTCTGCAATACTTAACGCCTTTCGCACAGCCCAGCTTACTGGGATTAAAATATGAAACAGTTGCTGTATACATTTGCAAAATATTGTGTAATTTGTGAAAATTATACCAGTAATAAAGATCATGAAATAAAATCTATTACAACTTGAATCTATTATAATATCTACAATAACAGCATATTTTTAAAATGTTTGTTTGTTTTAATTGTTTTTGTATTATAATTTACAGATCTTTGATCTTAGTTTCATAACAAATTTGTTTTGTACCTATACTCATTTCAGAGCAAAGTGGAGCTTTGTCTCCATTTTGCATGACAAAAATATATTTAGAACACTTTTTATTCTTAGAATGTTTTTACCAGCAACGTCCAAATAATTAAATAATTATAATCATTATTAAGTAGGTAGGTACCTAAATTGCATACGAGCACTCTTTTTAAAATAAACAAATCTACGGCACTCACTAGATGGCGTTGTCAAACTCATCAAGTAAGCATTTGTAACGATTACCCAAAATTTTGTGAAATTATCGCTAGTGAATTAATAAATATGATTACTATAGTAAAATTTTGAAGATTTTTATAAAAATAATTATTATGACTACTACAACCAACCCCATCTAGTAACTTTGCTCAAAACAATCATGGAAATAGACTAGTCTCATTGTTAAAACAAAATCTATAACGAACAAATGGAATATCTTTCCATTGTGAAATGGAACGAAGTATAACAATTGATTTCATGAGTATTTACTTATAACACTTACTCAATTGTCATACAAACGTTCATAAAATTTACCTATTTTCCTTCGGAAAACCTTAGCCAATATGTTTTGAAAGTGAACATTCCTTAGCGAAATAAGTCGAAATTAACCTTTGGTGTGCCGGAACGCGGATCTGCGTGACGAAAACAATTGATAATTTTTTGTTGTGTCTGTAATTCCCGGCATACGAGAGGTTAAGCGATCCTAGATAACACTAAATAAGTTAATGATTCTTTGAATGTAGGTACCTCAACTTATTTGACTAGAAGAATAATACAAAAAAATACGGCATATAGAAGAAAATATGTTTCTACTTTTTATTTTGGTTCAACATCTATAGTATTTGATTCTTGTCATAATGGAAACCATACTTTGAACGCTTGTCCTACTTGATCGTTAAAGTTAAGGCTTAGGGTGCCATACCCGTAACTATCAGTTTGGTAAGCTAAGCAGCATTTGCGATAAGAAGCGTTATTTAGTTTACAAAATCTGGGTCTAAAATTGTCAAACATCTAAAAGACAAACGAAAAGGCGCCGTCTTGTCTTCTAAAAGCTATAACTGCACACTGGTGTTCTGATTTTGATCAATTATTCTACAAACAAATAATAATCTACAGCTATTTTGTAAACTACAAATACATATATGAAATTTACCCATAGTCGGGGAAATCTACGGATTTTTGTATGGAGTAGGTTGCATTAATTGCACTTTAGGTGATAATTTGGAATATAGTTGACACATGCCTGAAAAATATAAATTTTCAATAATCCCCGGTTAATTAATATTTTGTAAGCACTCAAAATTTATAACTTTAAAACTAAATTATTTACTGTTTGTTTATACACATTAAATTTGCCTTGTGATAGTAAACTGTCTCTTGTGCAGGTATGCTGCAAGGAATGTCTTTAGAAATAAGCTTGCCCTTAATTTATATAGATTTTAAGGTATTTCTCAGGGTCCTGAGCCTTAAATAACCTCGAAATCTCGACATAAGTGTTATTAAACTAACAGTAATGTTAGTTCAAACACAATTTACTAAAGTGTCTTTAATGCAACCTCAAACCGTATTTTTCCTAGACTATCAGCGGTTTCCTGGAGGAAATTTTGTATTAGAGTTAATCTCGCTTCTTTTCACATAATTATGCCAAAATGATGTGTAAAATAAAGAATTTATTATAATTCATTAAAACAATATCAATATGCGATTCCTAGGTAATAATTTATTTTACTATCGAACAATTGCTTATTACGTAACTAGAAAAAACTAATGTGTATTAAATCTTATTGTCTGTGTGAGAACGAATAAAGTATTTTGTGTATATAATAAAAGATCTTAAATTGAAGACACTAATTTAGTGGTAGTCAAAATTTGCAGTCATTCTGTGAACATTTCAGCATAAACATGTCGGACCTCAGACTCCCATAATGGAAAGTAGTAGCATCTCTCGACCTCCTTCAGATTCACCAATACCTCGGAATAAAAATTTGCATTGAGAAAAGTAATAAAAATAACTATAACTTGGGAGATTAGATCGCTAAAATGTGCGACAGTAAATTCTCAACATCTCTCAACATCTCGCAACATCTCGCAACATCTCGCAACATCTCGCAACATCTCGCAACATCTCTCAACATCTCTCAACATCTCTCAACATCTCTCAACATCTCTCAACATCTCTCAGCATCTCCTAACATCTCGCAACGTCTCGTAACATCTCTTAAAAATAATGATTAAGGCTCCGAAATTAGCTCGCTAGGTGTGCGAGAATAAATTTGATCTCTCGGAATTCTTAAGACTTTAAATATTTGTTCGCTAAGTGTACGATAGGAAATTTAGTTTCAGAATATTTGAAGATATATATTTTTTTTATATTCGTGTTTAAAGACAATGAAACAAATACGGCCTCTTTGTATGTTGCAATTTCAAACTTAATTATAGGACACCTATAATTTATGAGGCAGAGGCTTATACACTTTTAAAAAAAATGTCCTGTGTACCAGAGTTCTTTTCTCATTTTAAAACATTAGTCAAAATTGGGTTTAATCATCCAGTATCAAGCCATTCAAGCAGTTTCATAACTTTTAACAACACAACAAATAATAATATCTCACTTGTTCACTGTTACTTTTATTTGATATACATGTCATTTATAAACTGATTAATTATTCTTAGTACTAGATCAGAACATCACGAGCCAGAATTTGGCACAGTTAAGGTAAGTTTTAATGAAATATTTCGAATAGTTGCATGTTATCAGTGTGCTGCCTGGATTTCATTGGGAATACTATCTTGAATTTTTTTTAGTTTGTGATAAAGTAAAAATAAAATTAACTGCACATGACTAATAAAACTGAAAGCTGCACGGACCATGCTGATGATGACACAATGTATCAACCATTTGACACAATAAAGTGTATTTGACCATAGTGAAAGCTATTTCTGGGTACAACATTAGTTGTACCAAGTTGGCATTAGCCAATATGAGAAAAATTTACTCCTGTACAATCTATACATATATTATATAGGTATTGCAGCACTAACAACAATTTTGATAAATGCAACTTTAATTTTTTTAAACCATTTACTTACCAACTACTGGACGCAGGGTCTGCGCTCAAAAGTATCAACCAAAAGAGCAGCAAAGCGTAAAAAGAGAACCAATTACGCGACAGTCTTCGTGTTTGATCAGTCGACTACGCGCACGCGCGGTCGATGGGGTCAAGGGATGGAAAAGAATTGTAGCATTTCTAATGTTTTTAGTTGGTTTATATTACTACACGTCCTTAGGTTTGTGTAGTTTAGTCTGACACATTTTTCGAGAATTCTGTACTAGACCCGGCGTCCATAGTATTCTACGTCAATGTTTTAAAACTTAAAAAAAACTACTAAAACCAATAGAATGTTGATTTATGGATACACATGGCCCAAATTATGTGACACACCTGGTCATTATACATGCAAGAGTGATGGACTCACATGGCCCAAATAATGTGAGTCGAGTGGCCACTATACGTAAAGTGATGAACTCGCCTGGTCCAAATCATATTTGACACGTAGCCCCACCATACATATAAAACGTTGGACATACTTATCCAAACTACGTGACACCCAAATCATATGAGACACGTGGCCACCATACATAAATAAAACATTGGACATACTTAGCCCAAATTACGTGACACACTTGGCCACCATGCATAATATAAAAAAATTGAATTCGATTTGTCCACATGACTGACTTTGCTAGTGATTTCACAAATTCTGTCATTATTAATATTAATAGTATTCTGAGTCTATTTTCTTTAAGCACCGATGAATGTAGGTATAAAAATATAAATATCAATTAACTAAATTTTAAAATATAATTGAAAGCAATTTAGCTCGTATACTGTTTTATCGCACACTAGCACTATCAAGGAGTAGCCTTGACCAAATGGTCATATACGATCACACAGCATCGTTTTAATACCAGAAAAACGGTGTCAAGGAGTAGCCCCGACCGAACGCTAGTCTGGCAATTGATCAAAATGCTTGCAATTTCAAATTCGGTGGTTAACGGTTTATGAATATTTCGGAGCACAATGACAGGGAGTTGCCCTGACCGAATGGACTACGAAATAAAATCAGACTTAACATTGTCATGGGGTAGCCTGACCAAATGATAAATCCAATGTAACTATCAACCATTACGAAAATTCTATAAAATTCGAGAGAAAAATTAATAAACTCAGTAGGTACTTTAAGAAAACAATATAATCTTTCAATATTCAAAGAATCAGTGGACTTTGACCGAATTCACGTACCTTGAGGGCTGAAGATTTTTTTCCCGCTGCTGATTTATTGTAGAATCAAAGACTGGTAGACTATTGGAAGCTATATTTTACTTTCACTGCACTTTTATAATTTTACTAAACTATTTTAATTTTAAATATATCACAATTACTTCACAAATACAAGTTGTCACTTCGAGTGCCGGCTGAGAACTGGCTGTTCGATCCCTTTTTCCCCACTTCGATCGTCCTCCCCACCCTTTCAGAGTCACTGTGCCCACCAAACGCGCCTGGCGTTTGATTGGTCCAGCGCTCCGGCGACAGCCAATCACAAAAGTCAGTATTGCCATATGAATGAATCCTTAGTAAAATATTTAACGGCTCTGGATACAAGTCCTTTTTAAGCTATTCGTTGGTTATTGTACAGGTAATTTGAATGTAATAGAATATTAAACCTATTGCTAGTACAAAATAAAGGTTTAGTAACAAAATATCACTTAATTTAGTAAAGAATCACGACAATAGGCAATTATCAGTGATTAGGATAATAGAACTGTTGATTTAGGAGTGAAAGAAATATCAGAATCATCGGTTTTTCGCTTAGACAATTTAATATCGACTCGCCTTGCGGTAGCATTTCCCCTCTGCCGCATTTACACCCAATTTTATACCTTATCACTTAACGAGACTGCCTATAATAGCGAAACAATAATTTTGAACTTAGTACGTTTGGGGTTCACACGAGACTACTTTTCATGATTTTTAACATTCAAAATTAGAATCTAAACTTATGGGGAATAAAATCCAATGTATTTCATGTTACCTCGCCCCCCGCAAAAAGTGGCAAAAATGTTTCTTAGCAGAATGACACTCGTAACTCGTCCCTATTAAATTGTCTAAGGTCTTTCGACGCGCTCAAGTTTTAAGGCTAAGTATCCCTACTGCAAGCGTCTCTTTCTAACAAGCAAACTTTTGCAGTTAGCCATCCCGCTTTAATTGAAAGCCAGATCGCAAAAAAACTTATTTTTCAGCAATATCTTTTCTCTTGGGTGTTTGAGGTAAAATCTATCGGGTAGAATCACTACTATAATTAATTACCTTTCAAATGATGGTATATTCAAAAGAAATGGTGTAGGTGATTCTTGTAAAACTGGTTATAAATTTGAAATCGAACTTACTTTGGTCCTCTTTTCTATCGAGAAAATTTAATAGAATCGTCTTTTCAACGGTTAGATTCGCTGCAGAAAGAACGTATCTACACTGTTATTTGAACGATATACATTTAAGTTTAATAATTTGGTTATCAAAAACCGGTTCGAAAACAGACAAAATAGGTATCGACCCCCCTAGCCTAACCCATCAGAATATCCCCAAAAACAAACCACAACAACACACAACTTATTTACAGCCCCCCAATACGTGGACGCTCCGGGGTTTGGATCAAAGGAACTAGTAAAAAAAATTAAAACCGCCTTCAAAAAAACTAAAAAGTTAAAAAATAATAATTTGTGGGTGAAATGCAGAATAGATGTACCGTAACGAAATCGTTATTAAACTGAGATTGTAATGAAACTGATAAATTGTTACGAAACTGATAAGGTAAGGGTGAGATCACATAAGCATTAAAATAAATAAAATATTTATGGCATAAATCAACTTTATTAATTAACTTACATCTATATTTTTCTACTAATTGCAAAAACCTTGTCAAAAATCAATCTTATCTGCAATTTTTGTCTATACTTTTTTTGCCTCTCTGCATTAGTCATCGGTGCCATACCTGAAATTATTTAAATGTATACATATATATATTGCAATGCTTTAATAGTTTATTTAGTTTGTGTTATGTTTAATAATCTCATTATATTTTATAAAATTATTTTCATAGAACATTAAAATATAAATTTTAGTTTATAGTATTAAATTAATTAATACATATTATTTACTATTTGGGATATTACTTGATGTCTAATGTTAAAAAAAACAGTATTATGTCACAAACTCATATGAACGAGACCTTAGTGTAACGAAACTGAGAGCTCAGTTTCGTTGCGTAACGAAACGTTACGAAACTGATAAAATAAACTGAGAAATCTTAACCTCAAAAATATTTGCTACCCAAATCGCTATTGGTTTGACAATAACTTATATCCCAGCGGTAATTATATCTCTTACGCAAGAAAAATCAGCAAATAACTGACAAATTACACTTACCGGAAATAGGAAAATCGCGTTATTAACCCTGATATTGATATTTGACAAAATGCTAGTCATACACCAACCTCGAACTGCGAAGCAAAATACGGCCATCTTAATGTCAATATTTTGACGTAACTTGAGAAAATGTTTCCATTTTATAAAAATACAATCGAATGGTAGAATTGTTGTTGTAATTGTGCCCAAAATGTCGTTACTAACCCTGAGTTACGAAATTAACAAAAATGGAGACAAACATTTAATACGCTAATCTTATGACTAAATCGTTTCCTTTTAATTCCAGCCTATTCCAATCTGACAATTTAGATAATAAGTGGTCATTTTAACCAAAAAAAAGCTAAATTAAACTAAGAAAAATTTATTTATTAATATTCAAAGTTGACAAGGTAGTGGAGAGACATATAAAATTTGTATGAAAGTTATATTAGTATTAAATTTTAAAAATATAATAATTCGTGCCTCATTGCGCGTATCAAAAAAATAAAAAATGGGCTTAATTGGGAAATAAATACACTGCTCAGAATTATGGAAATAATTTTAATCAAGGAAAGAGAAAAGACGGTATCTTGTTTTAAACTTACGGGACAACTTAAATTGTATCTATGTACATCCGTTCTGCATTTCACCCTTGTTTTATTGAAGTCACCGTCAAGCCGGTATGATTCGCGACAGGGCTTGCATTTTTCGGCTTGGCTTGACACCGACTTCTATAAAACAAATTAATTTTCTTATGATGCGAACGAAAAAGTCATAGGCTACAATATTATTTTTTAACTTTTTAGTTTTTTTGAAGGCGGTTTTAATTTTTTGTTAAAATTTTGTTTATTTCACAATTTTCAGTGGTGAATTCATTAGTTCGATTTAATAGGAGTGCTTTAAATTAACAAACGCACTAGTCGGCACTACGATTTTCGAAGGTTCCCCGCGATTTCTCTGGGATGCCATCATCAGATCCTGGTTTCCTTATCATGGTACCACCATCGGGACATCTCCTTTCCAACAATAAAAAAATCATCAAAATCGGTTCATAAACGACGAAGTTATCCGCGAACACATAAAAAAAATATATATATGTATACAGGGTGAAATTGATATCATTGGCATCCTTTTAAACTAAGAGTCTACCCATCAAACTGAACAACTTTTACTATGAGAGCAAACTGACAGGAGCAACTAAAAAATCAGCTGTCCCGTACTAAAGTGCAATGCCTACTCGACTCAAATGTATGCAAACAGCTGTTTTTTTTTGCTCCGATCGGTTTGCTCCCATAGTAAAAGTTACTCAGTTTTATGGTTAGACTCTTAGTTTAAAAGGATGCCAATGATATCAATTACACCCTGTATATACGGTCGAACTGAGAAACGTCCTCCTTTTTTGAAGTCGATTAAAAAAAATGCAAATTAATTTAATCTCTTTTATTTGTTCGTAAAATATCTTTAAAAATGTGTTTATTTGTGCACATAATTGAGGTATCCATTTTTCTTTACTCGTCTTGTTGAGAGAATGGTGGTGAAGCATTCGTCTCTAAACGGTAGATGCCGGTCGATCTGAAAATGTTAAATAAATATTAAATTAAATTAAATTAAATTAAATTGAATTAAATTAAATTAAATTAAATTAAATTAAATTAAATCCATTTAAATTAAAAGTAATTATAAAGAGGGTAGTTGGATCAAATATAATTTGTATGCAGCTCGCTCGGGCGCGCTGACGAGTACCATCCATCATCACAATCTCAGCCGATAGACGTCCACTGCTGGACATCTTCCCAACAAGTATAGGCATTCTAAAAACTTCCCCGAAATATGAAGATCTTAGAAAAGGTGAGAGAATCATCCAAATACAATCGAGAACAATGAAAACGGGTCACCAATATACCTTAATATCTCGGAAACTAAGAATGATAGCTTATTCCAATAAAAAGTATTTCATTTAAATTAATTCATAACAATTCATCATCATCATCATCATCATCTCAGCCGATGGACGTCCACTGCTGGACATAGGCCTCCCCCAAGGATCGCCATAACGACCGGTCCCGCGCCGCCCTCATCCAACGTTTTCCCGCCGCCTTCACCAGGTCGTCGGTCCACCGTGTGAGGGGCCTACCCACGCTGCGCTTTCCGGTACGCGGTCGCCACTCGAGAACTTTTCGGCCCCACCGGCCATCGGTTCTGCGAGCAATGTGCCCCGCCCACTGCCACTTAAGTTTAGAAATTCTTTGGGCTATGTCAGTTACTCTGGTTCTTCTGCGGATCTCTTCATTTCTGATTCGATCTCGCAGGGAAACTCCGAGCATAGCCCTCTCCATTGCCCTTTGGGTGACTTTCAGCCTTTTTATGAGGCCTTGAGTGAACGACCACGTCTCTGTTCCATATGTCATCACTGGCAACACACACTGATCGAAGGCTTTCGTTGCCAGTGATGACATATGGAACAGAGACGTGGTCGTTCACTCATAACAATTATAGTTTTCATTTGTTTGACTTAATTAAAATACAAGTCTTCTTTCCTAGGTGACCGAACCATCTAAGCATACCCCTCTCAATCCACCCCTTATCACCATCCAATGCATTCACTCGACTTTCATTCCTTTTATTCCATACCTAACATTCACTCCTATACATAAGGGTAGGCACCAACACACCGTTGTGAATAGCCTGACGTGCCCTTTTTGATACACATCGACTACTCAGCACCACGGCGTGCAGAGCACAATTTACCTTATTTCCCGCAGTTACTTATTCCGAGAGATCGGCGAGATCTACGTGGCGTAGGCAGGCCAAAACTCAGATGGTCTGATGTTGTAAAGAAAGAAATGGACAGCTGCGAGCTCTCCGTCGACGATGTTCAGGATAGAGCGAAGTGGAAGAAACAGACTAGGAAAGCAGACCCTGCTACCCAGCGGGACAGCAGCTAGGAAGATGATGATGATGACTTATTCCGAGAGATGAGTGTACTTTTTGCAACCATCGGCAGCAAGGCTGATTCAGTGTTTATGGGGTGTAGAGCTTCTCTGTGATGGGGATGGACCAGGTCTGCCTGCATAACTCCAGTCGGTTTAGGAGTTACTGATGATTAAAGGTCTGAAAAAAAATTACGGTCAGCTGCAAGGCTGATCGTATGTTATTGTTGTAGTATGCACTGTAGCTATGTGAACAGTACAAAAACTGATATGGTTCATGAGTTGGTTTAGGAGATACAGCCGTTCAAAGGTCGGCACTTTGACTGGCTGTATCTCCTAAACCGACTGACAGAACTTGACAGTTTTTGTACTGTTCACATAGCTACAGTGCATACTACAACAATATCATACGATCAGCCGTGCAGGTGATCGTTAATTTTTTACAGACCTTTAATCATCAGTGACTCCTAAACCGACTGGAGTTATGCAGGCAGACCTGGTCCATCCCCATCACAGAGAAGCTCTACATCCCATAAACACTGAATCAGCCTTGCTGCTGATGGTTGCAAAAAGTACACTTATCTCTTATACTAACTCTTCGCTCTACATTCCCATCACACACAAACTTCCCAAATATACAAATTCATTCACCTGTTCCACTCTGTCTCCTTCCATAACAATGTTACATTCTGTAACAACGTCGTCTTCACGTTCCAAAGATTATGATTATACTATTTTAAAGTCTGTTAAAGTTACCCACACAGAATTTCCTATTTTAGTTAGTTAAAATTTAAAATTACCCCAGTGAATGAACTCACCCAGCCTATGCCATAATGCCGCCCATGTTGAGCCTGTCCAATAGCAGACAGTTGCCCGTCATTGCATAAACATTGTATAAACTAACGGTAGGCTAAGTGTGTTACTAACAAAATTATGATCTCAGTTGGTCGAAATAATGTTTTTCTATTGTATTCTATTGCGGTGAAATAGGAAGCGTTCCTACGACCTCTATGTACTTACACAGGAAAATACGTGTAGGTACATACGAGTCAAACACATAATTTTCTATTTTAGTCTGTTAAAATTATCCCAGTGAATGAACTCACCCTGTAGTGTGTGCATAGCCCCCCCCCACACACACGTAGCCTTATGTTCAATATAAGCCTTTGTTCATATGATTATTCACGCATTATAAACCTAAACACAGAACCTATCGTTTGATTGAGCTACAACCAACGCACATCATTGCAACCCAGTCTTTGCCATAATGCCGCCCACGTTGAGTCTTCCCGGTAGCAAGCAGTTGGCCGTCATAGCAGTGGAATAGGAAGCGTTCCTACGACCTCTTTGTACTTACACAGGAAAGTAGGTATAGGTACAAGTCAAACACAGAATTTCCTATTTTAGTGTGTTAAAATTACCCCAGTGAATGAACTCACCCAGTTTTTGCCGTAATGCCGCCCAAGTTGAGCCTGCCCGGTAGCAAGCAGTTGGCCGTCATTGCGGTGAAATAGGACGCACACCTACGACCTTCGAAACCACCGCTAGTCAGCGACTCCGCAAAGTAGAAGATTGACCTGCGAAATTATTTAAGCATTAAAGTAATTAAGTACTTTAATATAGGATCTGTGGGGACTTGTCACAGATGTCAACACAGACACCAACAAGTTATACTTAGCAGAGAGGTTAACAGATGGCGCTACTGTTGCACTCGCAAATGTGCACGTAACAAGACTTGCGACGTTACATTGGTAACCCGTTAGCCGCTACACATAAGGCTCACAATCGTATACAAGACATGAATCGCGCAAGAGAAGATTATGCATGGTATGTGTAAGGAGATCAGGTTGCGCCCCCTAGGTTCCTGCACCCGGGTACCACACCCCTTGCACCCCCGTTTAAAGACGAAAGTCGGCACTTTGGTCGGCACAGCAGGCAGGTTCACTACAGACTGTGCTGTCGCCAATATTATCAATCATAATTATTGTTTAGGTAAATAGGTATTTTATCTAAGAACTTGTCTTTTATGATTATTTATCAAGAATTTATTAGGATTAAGATTGTCAATAGATCGCATGCAATTTTTTAAGTACCTACCTACTTATAATTTAATCCTATTTAGCAAGTTGCCTTGAAAATAATCTATACTATAAGTATGCTACTAACAAACCTTCTTTGGCTTTGTAAGGCTAGTTTAGGGATCCTACCTAGAGGTATGTTTGCCACATACCCCGCATTTTAATCAGAAAATATAGATAATAATAGATTTTACTGGGATGACTGCAATACGATCTACAGAAGACTGTCGTGTCTCGTGTGATTGAATGTGATAAATTTTATTTTTGCGCTGGAATATATACTAACATAAAGATCGTGGTAAAAAAGTCGCGTATTCGCGCGGGATTGCACACGCGGCCAAGCGTGTCAATAACTCGCGCTCTTTACCGCGCGCAATCTCATGCGAGATTCCGCGCGATTGAATGTAGGTACGTCTAAAGTCACCTATTTTGACTGGCATTTAAGCTCATCGATTGATTCTTCAACCTTACCTAAGATGATCGCACTGCTGAGAATCACAGCCAGGCATGTTGAAGCCTCCGTTCGGATAGAAGTCCACGTGACCCAAAGGAGACAGGAAGCCAAGTAGACCAGCGTTTGTGTGGATTACTTCCGTGTACGCAGAGTCGTCTTCTCGAAGGCGATTGTAGTTCGTTCTCCAACCGGCATAAGATGGATCCAGGGCTGGAATAATTTTGTCATTACAGACTATTTTGTCATGCTTTGGAAGACACGTTAAGAAGACGGTCCTGGATAGATGGTGTAGTCATTGGGCGAGGTCAGAAGTCTATTGAGGCAGTCCTTAAGCCAGGTCACCCAGACTTTGTCCCACGATGTAAGTAGAACTCACCACTGATGTAAGCGATGTCTCCATCGACATACTTGCCCACTATGCAGGCTTGAACCACTAAGACTGTTCTCCACGATGTGTTAGCACTCACCAGTGATGTAACCAATGTCTCCATCAACATTTCTGCCCACTATGCAAGCTTGAACCACTAAGACTGTTCTCCAAGATGTGTTAGCACTCACCAGTGATGTAACCAATGTCTCCATCAACATTCCTGCCCACTATGCAGGCTTGAACCACTAAGACTGTTCTCCACGATGTGTTAGCACTCACCAGTGATGTAACCAATGTCTCCATCAACATTCCTGCCCACTATGCAGGCTTGAACCACTAAGACTGTTCTCCACGATGTGTTAGCACTCACCAGTGATGTAACCAATGTCTCCATCAACATTTCTGCCCACTATGCAAGCTTGAACCACTAAGACTGTTCCCCATGATGTGTTAGCATTCACCAGTGATGTTACCAATGTCTCCATCAACATTCCTGCCCACTATGCAGGCTTGAACCACTAAGACTGTTCTCCACGATGTGCTAGCACTCACCAGTGATGTAACCAATGTCTCCATCAACATTTCTGCCCACTATGCCGGCCTGGTGTCCACCCAGACTATGCCCAATGATATGGAAATTCGATGCTTTCCCTTCTGTACCCTGGATCAGCCAGTTGAGGAAGCGGGCAACGCTTTCACCTGTTAAATAAAGAAAAAAGTTATCGGGTTAATTTTTATAAGTAAGTAAAAATCACATCTAATGCGTGACTGTCATCGGCGTAGCAATGATTTTTTCCCAGAGGGAGGTCGACTTTTCGCAGTATATTCTGAACACATTAAGAAAGTGGACATGACAAAACGAAACACAAGAAAATAAATATAATATTATGTTTTGGGGACTTTTCATAGATGTCAACACCCACAAGTTATAGCAACGAAGGTAACAGATGGCGCTACGGTTGCACTCGCAAATGTGCACGTAAGACAACTTGCGACGTCACATTGGTAACCCATTAGCCGCTACACATAAGGCTCACAATCGTATACAAGACATGAATCACGCAAGAGAAATAATCACAGAGATTCTTATACAAGGTCCAACTAAGGACTGTCTTCACACATAGCCTGGTGGAAGATCTTCCCTTTTCAATGGACGAACATTCCCAAGTAGCACCTCCATAGTGTCTATTATAATTAGAGTAAACTCTTGTTTTTTTTAAATTAGGTAATTCGTTTTAATTGTGAGGCTCCCCTCGCAATGCCTATGGTAGAAGCGGGTAGAAGGATTCTCCTACAGCGCGAGCCATTAAAATGTTAAATTTAGTTTTAATGCAAGTTCATGAAGCTGGTGTTTTTAACAATAGTCCTCATTTGTTTTATAGTTATGCAATATCTGTAATCAACTATTTATAGTTATCTATTTTGTTCTGATCTCAATTAAATAAGTAGGTATTATCATTAGCAAGTCACCTATGTATTTTTAGCATGTAAGTATTTTGGAAATTGCTCTGTTTTTTTTTATAATAAATAAATAAACAGGTAGCCTGTCTGTCTGTTTTTTATAGGATACATTTCGGAGAGTGTGCGACTGAACTACACGATCTGATACCACCGTCTCCCTTTCATCTGCGGGGGACGAGACGCAGACTGGGTTTCCACCCTTATGTCGTTGACCTACCAGCAATTCGCACGAAGAAGTTTGCTTCTTCTTTTATAATGCGCACGGCTAAGGAGTGGAATGCCCTGCCTGCGGACCTGTTCCCTGAGCAATACAACCTGGGCCTCTTCAAGGCGAGAGTGAATAGGCATCTTTCTAGGTAAGCATGCTACATCTTCGGCCTCATCATCACTCAACATCAGGTGAGATTGGGGTCAAATGCTTACCTATCACACATAAAAAAAAAAAAATAAATAAATAATGATTAATTTCCGTTCCGTTGGACGCAGTCTTTTTCATATACAGGGTCCTTCTTAATATGCTGACACTTTTTTAAGGGGATGATCAGACCGTCAAACTGAACAACTTTCTCTATGGGACCAACATCGAAATCGCGAAAAAAAATTATCACTTCCATACAAAACTGCAAACCTACTCGGAGCCAAACGTATGAGACAACTGTTTTTTTTTCGCGATTTCGATGTTGATTCCATAGAGAAAGTTGTTCAGTTTCATAGTCTGGTCATCGCCTTAAAAAAGTGTCAGCATATTAAGAAGGACCCTGTATTGTTTTTGTTGACGACTGGGTACTTACCAGAAGTAAGAGTGTTAGAGATAGCAGCTGCGTAGTTGATGGTATCAGCACCTGCATTCCAGTCGACCACGATGACATTGACGTCGGCGGCAGCGAGGAAAGCTGCCAAGAATTACGGTCTTTATTCAAAAGAAAAATAATTAAAATTGAAATATTAATTAAAAATAACTCATCACGTTTACGTCGGTTGCGCGTTGCGGAGAGGTCATCATCATCATCATCTCAGCTGATGGACGTCCACTGCTGGACATAGGCCTCCCCCAAGGATCGCCATAACGACCGGTCCTGCGCTGCCCTCATCCAACGTAATCCCGCCGCCTTCACCAGGTCGTCGGTCCACCGTGTGAGACGCCTACCCACGCTGCGCTTTCCGGTACGCGGTCGCCACTCGAGAACTTTTCGGCCCCACCGGCCATCGGTTCTGCGACCAATGTGCCCCGCCCACTGCCACTTAAGTTTAGCAATTCTTTGGGCTATGTCAGTTACTCTGGTTCTTCTGCGGATCTCTTCATTTCTGATTCGATCTCGCAGGGTAACTCCGAGCATAGCCCTCTCCATTGCCTATTCCTGGTACGGTTGCGGAGAGGTAAGCAAACTCAATATTGAGGTGTCGGGTTAGTTAATTGATCATTAGAATTAAATAATTAAATTGATTAATCAAGCAGCCACCCCTACAAACCTGGTACCAGAACGGTATTGATTACAGACGTGACCGAGTCAAGCCACCCGTGGATCAGCACAACGGTGGACCTCTGAGGATTGTAGTTGGTCAAGCCGAGGAGGCCGGCAGAGCCCGTGATGATGGGCTGGCTGACTGAAGGGTTCTGTCTGAAAAATATCTCTCATTAAAATTATTAAGAGTCGATACCACTTCAGCTAAAATTCAAATTTCACCCCCACTTCCCCACGCCCCGCCCCGGTTCTCTATCCCGCTCGCACACAAGTCATCGCTGTCATAGATGTCAAGTAGCATATTTACGTCTTGCTTCACAATATTTATCGAAATGTTTATCTTTGGGGTAAACTACACTATATGGTCACCGGTCCGACAGGCACCAAGTAATAAAATTGTGGGCGTCCAAGCAGAAAGGGTCCAGTGGTCGGCATTTAGTTTCCGAGATATAAGCAGTTTTGTAAAGTTGGGTAAAAAATTGCGTTTGGGGATTTTAATTGATTATTAATGAATGGTCAATTCTCTACAAGTTCATATAATCGAAAAAACATGGGATCTACATTATAGTTAGTTCAGTTAGTATACGAAGATTCATGCTCTAATTTAAAGTAGTTTTTGAATATTTACGGTTTATTATACGATTTGGAGGTAACTTTGTGATCGTTTTCTATCGAGAAAATTATATGGAATCGTGTTTTCACCAAACATAGGACCTAGCATTGGTCCTCAACTTCAACATATATGCATTACAAAGTGTATGATGTAGTACTTTTAAAATAACAAAGGATTAAGCTAAGCGATTTGAAGTATCATCGACTCTTAATTATATACATCTCCGCAAGGATTTCATGGGCTGTAACCAGGACCTTTGGAAGGCTTGCGTGGGGACACAGGTCCAACTAGAGCTTCCAATCCCGCATACCCTTGCGGGATCTCGATATAAGCGAGATCAAAAATTTGTAATGGTGCGGGATCTCGGTATAATGGAATTCCGCATTTTATGATAAATGTGGTTAAAAGTAACTAGTAAATAAAATATAGCATCATTTTTTATAATAACTTTGCACGAACGAACAATCAAATTAAAACAAAAAAATATATACCATGCGCAACGCAGCCGAAGCAAACGGAAAAGAATGTGCCCCTAACTATTTTCAATCCTGCAAATCCTGCGGCATTTTGCACGCGGGATCCGCATTGAGCGAGATTGAAAAATCGTGCGAGATCTCGGTATTTCGGGATCTCGGTATACCCTCTAGCCCTAGGTCCAATACGTAGAGGTCATCAAAATCGAGCTCGCTTCGATCCTTATGCGATGATCGCATAATATTGCAGTAAATTCCAGAGCTCGCTTCGCTCTTTAGTTTCGTTTTTCCTAGTCCCAGTTTCTGCCATAGCTCGAAAAATCATAGATATATAATCATAGATATAATTTCTGGGAAGACCAGTGGGCCTCATCTAGTTTCGCCGCCCCGGGCTTTCGTTGTGCTTTCCGCCAATGCACCTTAGGTATAGTGGATGATGATGAATCGATGATTGTGTAAGTACTAACCTAGTGAACAGATGGTAGACATTCTGAGAGTCAGGGTTGTACCGTGGCTCCCTGGCGGCATCGTCTACCTTCGCCGATGGGTCTACCGCCGGCAGCGCTAGAAAGTGCGAGGAAATGTTAACATATATATCGGCTAGGTACATTGACGTAGAATACTATGGACGCCGGGTCTAGTATAAAATTCTCGAAAAAATAGTGTCACAGACTAAACTACACAAACCTAACTTTAATATAAACTAACTAAGAACATTTTAAATGCTGAAATTCTTATCTCATTCATCATCATCATCATCTCAGCCGATGGACGTCCACTGCTGGACATAGGCCTCCCCCAAGGATCGCCATAACGACCGGTCCTGCGCTGCCCTCATCCAACGTTTTCCCGCCGCCTTCACCAGGTCGTCGGTCCACCGTGAGGGGGGCCTACTGTCTGCCCACACTGCGCTTTCCGGTACGCGGTCGCCACTCCAGAACTTTTCGGCCCCACCGGCCATCGGTTCTGCGAGCAATGTGCCCCGCCCACTGCCACTTAGTTTAGCAATTCTTTGGGCTTGGTGTATCTCAATCGTTCGCGCTTAAATAGAAAGAGAGCTAAGGCGCTACCACACTACGGCCACAGGATGCCAAATCAGGTCTGCATTCATAATTAAAATATATTCCAAACCTGACACGACGGCCAATCCAAAAATGAACACTGCCTTTAACGCCAACATTGTAAAAATGCAATATGTAACAGTCTTACCATGTTATTTTATACTTATTATTCTAATAGATAATTAGGTAATTTATAATTTTTAGGGTTCCGAAGCCAACAAGGAACCCTAATTGTTTCGCCATAAGTGCGATTTTTGAAAATCATACGAGCGACTTGGCAGTAGTCAAAATTACTATGGAGATTATGCATCTTTTTACTGCCAATTCGCTCACTCGTATGATTTTCAAAAATCGCACTTCAGGTCCGTCCGTCTGTCCGTCTGTCCGCGGCTTAGCTCAGAGACGCTTAGTACTAGAATGCTGTAATTTGGCATGGACAACGCCGATCACGCCGACAAAGTGTTAAAATAAAATCTTGAAAAAACAATTTTTAGGGTACTCGTGAAGTTGGGATGACATTTTTTTTTCTCATCTATCCCATGTTGTGGGGTATCGTTGGATAGGTCTTTTAAAAACATTGAGGGTTTGTGAAAGCCATTTTTCGATTAAGGGATTTGTTGGCGAAATATTAAGCTTTATAATGTTTTTTTTTGTTAGAGTCAAGTGTCAGCTAAACGATTTTGGATGGAGATGTGAAAAAATTAGACATAATTTAGACATACCGCCTTCAAACGTCAAATTATATAATAACAGGCTTTAACGTTTGAAGGCGGTATGTCTAAATATATGTCTAGTTTTCGAAATTTTGAAGCTAAAGGCACTTACCCCGTAGAGGCACTTGCCCCGACCAAAGGCGGATCCAGGGGGGGGGGCCCAGGGGGCCATGGCCCCCCCCACGGACCTCTGCGGATTGCATTGAATTTCAAGGCTGAGTAATGACGGCACTTTACTAGGGCATAGATTGATTGAGCTCTGTCCATAACCAATTCGTAGAGCGGAAAAAATTAGAGCTCGTTTCGCTCGCTCTATGTTTCTGTTTTAATTATTGTACCTGTGTAGGTACAATAATTAAAACAAGGCTGTGGTCAGAAATCTTTAGGATTATACACATAAAGAAATAATAATCCTAAATGATATAATCCTAAAGATTTAACAGAAAATCGGGGAACACGCCCCGGGCGGCGGGTTTAGGGGCGCGCCAAAATCAAGATGGAAAAAAAATATTGCATCGACTTGAGAATTTTGCAAAAAAATCTCGTGCTCGCTTCGCTCGCTCCTGATTTCAAACATCTCATTATATTGCAGTGACGAAATCTCGAGCTTGTTTCGCTCGCTCTTGGTTTAAGATCGTATTGCAGTCATCCCATTATATTGCAGAGAAATCTCGAGCTCGCTTCGCTCGCTCTTGGTTTTTGATCTTATTGCAGTCATATCATTATATTTCAGCGAAATATTGAGCTCGCTTCGCTCGCTCTTGGATTTTTTGTTGTATTGAAATTACCTATCGCAGAATTCGATCATATTGCGAATTTCTGACTCGGCCTAATCATATTGCAGTAAAATCTCGAGCTCGCTTCGCTCGCTCTATGTTAAACGTTTTATTGCAACCACTCAACCTGGACCTGGCCTCCCTAAGAAAAAATTATTGCTACACTCTTGTAGAGGAGGCCCGGGCCCGGCGCCAATCTTTTTGCCCCGCCTCGGAAAAATCGTAGATCCGGGGCTGATTGTTTTAGTTTTCTATGTATGTATACAAGACTCTAACTTAATTTTTTTATATCTTAATACGTGGCCTGAGTCGGCCGAGGGCCCCCCCCAAAATGAAATCCTGGATCCGCCCTTGGCCCCGACTGACAATAACGAATTTAAAAGGAAAACTATCACGGCTAAGTAGGCTTTACAGGTTTACGAGTTTTAGTCGACCAACTTAAAAAATATACTCGAAGACGGTTTAACCGTAGTATTAAAAATTAAAACCGCCTTCAAAAAAACTAAAAAGTTAAAAAATAATATTGCAGCCGATGACTTTTTCGTTCGCATCATAAGAACATTAATTTGTTTTATCGAAGTCGCTGTCAAGCCGATTCGTGACAGGGCTTGCATTAGTTTTTTGGCTTGGCTTGACACCGACTTCTATAAAACAAATTAATGTTCTTATGATGCGAACGAAAAAGTCATCGGCTGCAATATTATTTTTTAACTTTTTAGTTTTTTTGAAGGCGGTTTTAATTTTTTGTTAAAATTTTGTTTATTTCACAATTTTCAGTGGTGAATTCATTAGTTTGATTTAACAGTAGTGCTTCAAATTAACAAACGCACTAGTCGGCACTATGATTTTCGAAGGTTCCCCTCGATTTCTCTGGGATCCATCATCAGATCCTGGTTTCCTTATCATGGGACCACCCTTGGGATATTTACTTTCCAACAAAAAAACAATCATCAAAATCGGTTCATAAACGACGAAGTTATCCGCGAACACACATTAAAAAAAAAAAAAAATATACGGTCGAACTGAGAATCTACTCCTTTTTTTGAAGTCGGTTAAAAACAAAATGCCCCCTTTGAAGTCCATATATTGTGATGGATGGGCAACGAACCCTACACTGTGCGTGGCCCGACATGCACTTGGTCGGTTTTTATTTATCAAAGGAATTAATATTTTTGATTAGATTATTTTTATTCGGTATATTAAAGATCTATTGTCATTATCTGACATCGGATTATATGCATTTTCCTGTTTGCTTAAACTTACAAAGGCATTTAACGCGATATTTACAGCGTTTTTGCAAAAGAACTTTGGCGAATTTGGACCCAGCCATTTCACAAAAGCCCTTCAGGACAGCGGTCATAATTATTATAAACAGAAAAAATCAAGGCTTTTTTTAAAAAACTTCCTCATCTCGAGAATTCCGGATTCAAAAGTAGAAATTACTAGGAAAATAGACAAATCATCCAAAAAGCAGTAGCAAAACACAACCGCGACAGCTATTTCGTTCTAATATTATCATTGAGGTATTTTTTGACGTTACGGAACGTATTTGGCTGGGTTGAACAGATAGTGTGTTGATTTAGTTTT
The DNA here is from genome assembly GCA_922987775.1 of Agonopterix subpropinquella. Classification (NCBI taxonomy): domain Eukaryota; kingdom Metazoa; phylum Arthropoda; class Insecta; order Lepidoptera; family Depressariidae; genus Agonopterix; species Agonopterix subpropinquella. Next base: position 4,250,096 of record OV277718.1, on the reverse strand, counting down.
CTTCCATTATCATAATATGGTATGGTTATCGTAATTTTTCATTAAAATAGACACAATGAATGCGTAGAAGATTGAGTAGACTATCTAATAAGAAAGATTATGAGTTTCACACACTTGATACAAAAGGTATCATAAGGAGAAGTACCTTTCCCCCAACTTCTACAGATTACAACCAATTTACTTTTTTGTTCGTTTTTTTTCACTCTACACATATTACTAAGTTTCATTCATGTATGGAACCCCTATATCTGGGTCTCAAATTATATGGCCTTCCGCCAAACTTCTTTACTAGTATTTTATGAGTACTTTGTTGCCGATCCTGCTTATTTTGGTAGCGAGCCGTGTAGCCGTGTAACATTGGGCGACCTACCTCTGTTCAAGTCTATGGAAATACTTACTAGAAAAAAATTATCGAATAACTGGCCAAGTGCGTGTCGAACCACGCGCAGGGTAGGGTTCCGAAGTTGCCCTTCACTATACAGGGTGGCCGGGGAGTTGACGTTCAAACGTAATATTTAGGTCCGGTATGTCGTGGGGTATCCGAATCACCCCCATGTATGTTCCGCGATTTTTTATAGTTTTCGAGTTATGATGATTTTTCCGATTTTTTGAGGAAACTCGACATGACCGGCTTAAACAACTTCTAAAAAAAAAGTGTAAGACTTTTTAGAGATTCTTTTTTTGCAACTTAATCTTCATGAATTGTGCCTTTATTCCAGGCGGAGGACATTTGCCTTTTGGTGGTTTTTCCGATTCAGTTTGCATAGAATGTGCTGCCATCTGTTAAATATATCTTTTACTACGAAAAAAAAAGATTATATTGTCGATGCCAATGTCAAATTGACTAATTTACAAAATGGCGACCTACCTTAGCCTACCTTGCGTAATGTGCATGTTGTTTGTAGTTTTTGTTCAATTTTGTGCCGATTTAGTGATGTTCTGGAGTTTCCGTTGATTACAGGAATAGTAAGGATACTGGAATTTCACTCGATCGGTGCGGGATTGAACGAAAACTAGCATTCAAACAACGGTATGAGTATATAAGTATATATATAAGTAGGTATGTATAGTATAGGTAGAATTATTTTCAGAGAAACACAGATGGCGCTAGCTAGCCTTCAATTTGACATAAGGTGGATGCATAATGTTGCCACGAGTGGGTTCTCTTTTCTAATATACTTATATTACTCTTTGCTTTATTCATAACATCATCAGCATCGTAACTTTGATAAAAGTTATGAAAATATTGGTCTAAAGTTAAAAATTTGCGATCCGTGAATTATGACTTAATTTTCAACTTTAAATTAAAACTCTAAACAGGTGACCTTGTGATTTTTTAGCCAATCCCAAAAAATGCGCCCAACTCTCAGCTTTCATAATCATAAATGAAAAGGAGTACTTAAGAGGGCTAATTTGGTTAGAATTGATCTTCAAAGACAACAAGGCGGAAAATTCTTAATTTTTTTTTTTTTTTTTTTTCCATAATTACCACGCCTAAGGCTAAATAATGATTAAAGAATGCTGGAAACTGAAACGGCGACGGGTTATGCTGGACTCTTACCGGCTAAAACCCCACCATGTTCCACCTCATCGCATATTGCCGTAGAGCCTGAGGGCCCATGAGGAATCTTCCACACTCTAAGGCGCAGCGACCGACCTTACCAGGTCTCATCTCTGTTGGCCTTGACAAGCCTACAGGCCTTTAGGTGGTGCGTGGGAACACGCACACAACCACCTCGAGTCCCTATGATCGGACGCCGGACCCCCCAGCCCGACGCCTAGAGACTCAAAAATTACGGGGGAGGCAGACCGCGAGCAAACGCAGCCCGTCTGCGCCCCGTGCGTCTTTGGCGGATCGGGAGTTCAGAAGTCGACTCCCTATCCCTCTACGCCGTCTCCTTCTGGAGCATTACTGCCTCACAGAAGGAGAGAACCGCGCGCCAAGACGCCTCACTGTCGACCATAGCGCGAACCATGGCCGGCAGCGAGAGGTCTGAAACTACCTGGGAGAGCTCACTGCGCTCTCCCGCCCACGCAGGGCACTCCTGCATCACGTGCTGCGCCGTCTCGTCGAGACAGCCGTCGCAGTGGAAGGGGAGCCCTGGAGCGTAATCGGTACCAGGTCTCCCCATAAACTGCCTGAGGATGGCCTCCGCGGGGTTTTAGTGGGTAGGTCCACCCTTTTGGGTGGAAGAGTCCCACACTACCACCCTCCCGAACACCCCGGGAGGGGGTGTGCGTAACGCATTTCCCCGCGTCAAAAAAAAAAAAAAAAAAGATTAGGTTTGGTTAGTTCATGTTAGGTTAGGTTATCTACTTTTTACTTAAAACTTTCCTTATACCACCAACACGATAGGTTTCCAGCATTCTTTAATCATTAGCCTCTAGCATTAGTTCTTTAGCCTTATGCGTGGTAGTTATGGCAAAAAAAAATATTTTTAAATTTAAGAATTTTCCGCCTTGTTGTCTTTGAAGATCAATTCTAGCCAAATTAGCCCTCTTAAGTACTACTTTTTATTTATGATTATGAAAGCTGAGAGTTGGGCGCATTTTTGGGATTGGCTAAAAAATCATAAGGTCACCTGTTTAGAGTTTTAATTTAAAGTTGAAAATTAAGTCATAATTCACGGATCGCAAATTTTTAAATTTAGACCAATATTTTAATAACTTTTATCATAGTTACGATGCTGATGATTTAATGAATAAAGGCACAATTCATGAAGATTAAGTTGCAAAAAAAGAATCTCTAAAAAGTCTTACACTTTTTTTTTTAGAAGTTGTTTAAGCCGGTCATGTCGAGTTTCCTCAAAAAATCGGAAAAATCATCATAACTCGAAAACTACAAAAAATCGCGGAACATACATGGGGGTGATTCGGATACCCCACGACATACCGGACCTAAATTTTACGTTTGAACGTCAACTCCCCGGCCACCCTGTATAATATGGACTTAGAAGGAGGCTTTTTGTTTTATACTACGGGTTAACGGCTAATAAAGTCTAAAAAGTAGGTACATTTTATGTCGAATCGTTTCTCATAATCTCTAGATTATGGTGGAAATATATTTAGCTATATCTCATCTAAACGGAGTGTCGCGTAATCGCAGTTGGCGCACATCATCTCTTGGTAAAGTACGTAGGTTTTTTTTCTCATCTATTACAGGGTGTAACAAAACACCCTAATAATACTTAAGGGGGTGCTTCAGACCATCAATCTGAATAACCTTCACTATGGAGCCATCATCGAGAAAAAATAAAAAAAATCAGCTGTCCCATACAAAACTGCAGTACCGACTCTACTAAAATGTATGGGACAGCAGATTCTTTTTATTTTTTCTCGATGTTAGCCCCGTGCCGTGAAAGTTGTTCAGTTTGATGGTCTGAAGCACCCCCTTAAGTATTACTAGGGTGTTTTGTTACACCCTGTACACGCATTGCTTTACATGAGCCGTTTTAATAAGAATAAAACCGGTCAAGTGCGAGTCGGGCTTCTCGCGCACCGAGGGTTCCGTACCACACCACCACAGAACACAACATTATTAACATAGAAAAAAAATCTTTTTTTGTCCGGGACCTTTAGCGCGAGACCGACTCACACTTGGCCGGTTTTTAGTATTTGTTGTTATTCTGTAGAGTTTGCTCTATAATCACACTAAGTTTGACGCTTGTATGTATTACCGTTTTTACTATAGAGCGTGAAGAAAAAACGTTGATAAAAACTAGTTTCTTGTTGAAAACCCCCCTTAATTTTTAAGTTTCTGCCATTTCTATTATTTTTTAACAAATCCGCCGCAATAACGCATAATCTGAGAAAATTTCAACTATCTAGCTATTACGGTTCAAAAGTTACAGCCCTAAATAGGTAGGACAGACGGACGGACGGACGGACGGACGGACAGACGGACGGACGGACGGACGGACGGACGGACGGACGGACAACGTAGGCTTAGTAATAGGGTCCCGTTTTCACCCTTTGGGTACGGAACCCTAAAAAAGAATCTTACCAATAAAAAGTCAAAACGGTGCATTTTTTATATTTATTTCATAATTCCGTTTGCATTTTTACCTAGTAAATATAACTATAGTAAAATAAAATAAAATGAAATAGCCTTTATTGCTTCTTAAAAGTTAGGTAATAACAGTAATGTTTTTAAAATAAATTAAATCTAAGTAAGTATTCAAAAGTTTGTGTTTACTCAAACAGCTTGTCATAGATACATTATAGGGTAGATAAATATTATGAAGCAAGACATAACAACACTTCTTGCCATCTATTCACACTTATGACAACCGCCCATTAGAATAAGTGAAATGTCAATAGTAAACAGATACCGTCTTTAACCATTTTGTCACCAGACCTCCAGCTGGAAGACTCCGCTATTTCCTTACGTTAAGAACGACTTTTGCTTGAATTTCCTTAAAAAGTGGTGCCATTTGTGTAACTGATATTGCCAGCTGTCTTTCGACAAAGGCCTCCTCTAGAGATTTCCATGTTGTCCTGTCCTTTGTGATTCGAGTCCATTCTGGACCAACAACTTTTTTGATATCGTCCTCCCAACGTCTCTTCTGTCGACCTTTACCAAAGAGTAATATAAGTATATTAGAAAAGAGAACCCACTCGTGGCAACATTATGCATCCACCTTATGTCAAATTGAAGGCTAGCTAGCGCCATCTGTGATTCTCTGAAAATAATTCTTCCTATACTATACATACCTACTTATATATATACTTATATACTCATACCGTTGTTTGAATGCTAGTTTTCGTTCAATCCCGCACCGATCGAGTGAAATTCCAGTATCCTTACTATTCCTGTAATCTGTACATTGGTAAGAGAACAACTGAAACTCCAGAACATCACTAAATCGGCACAAAATTGAACAAAAACTACAAACAACACGCACATTACACAAGGTAGGTCGCCATTTTGTAAATTTGTCAATTTGACATTGACATAGACAATATAATCTTTTTTTTCATAGTAAAAGATATATTTAACAGATGGCAGCACATTCTATGCAAACTGAATCGGAAAGACCACCGAAAGGCAAATGACCTCCGCCTGACCTTTACTTCTCTTGCTCTCTCTTGGGTTGCCAACTTTTTTTAGCGAACATAAAGTATATTTGATTACAGGGATGGTAAATCAAAGTACAGTCTTAAACTGTATTTTTTTTTTACTTTGTGCACATAATAACAAAGATTTATCTTTTATAAATGTTTTGTGGGATGCACTGCATTCAAAATCAACTCTCGCTCACTCGTTCGGAAATTGCGAGCGTTAGAATTGTTATGCGGGCACTACATTATCGCCGAGAACAGCCGAGAACGAGAGTGCAGATAGATGCCCTTCATTGTTCTCGGGGCGTCATAAGCCGTAGTAATTTCCTTGAAAGTTCTCGCCGAGAAGTTCTCGCGAGAGTGAAGTGCCTGTTTTATGGCTGCGTTCTTGTCAGTTTAACAACGTTTCATTTCACGCATTGTTGGTTAGTTATTTAGATTTTATTTTCGTAAAAACCTATAGGGCTGAAATAAAGTATTTTTGCGTACTTTATTGTTGTTCTAAAATATAAAGTACATCGACTGAAAATAACGTATAATAGGTACTTTATATAAAGTACAGTGGGCAACCCTACTTGGGTACCATTCTGTTATCAATTTGGTCCATTTCTCTTTTTTCTCTCTCATCTATTATGTCCTGTCCATCTCCATTTTAATTTCCTATAAACAGTTTGAACGTTATTGAATTTCGTTACACCTTTTATTTTCTGTAATCTTACCCTGTCTTACCACTTAAAACGCATTGTACTTCTTTTTAAAATTAAATTAAATTAAATTTTGTTTTTAGAGTGTAATACCATCAAAACGTAACCGTTTGTGTACAATAAATTGACTCTTTTCGTCTGGTAATATACATACGTATAATTTTTCTATAACTTAACAGTTTAATTTTATTAACAGCTGTTTAAATAATTAATTGTGAAGACATAAGCAGCGAGAATGGTTTTCTAGTTATTATACTTAATAGTGTATAGGTAGGTACTTACAATAGGCAATTATCAGTGATTAGGATAATAGAACTGTTGATCTAGGAGTGAAAGAAATATCAGAATCATCGGTTTTTCGCTTAGACAATTTAATATCGACTCGCCTTGCGGTAGCATTTCCCCTCTGCCGCATTTACACCCAATTTTATACCTTATCACTTAACGAGACTGCCTATAATAGCGAAACAATAATTTTGAACTTAGTACGTTTGGGGTTCACACGAGACTACTTTTCATGATTTTTAACATTCAAAATTAGAATCTAAACTTTTTTTTTTTTTTTTTTTTTATTCTGTTTTTTATTTTATTATGGGGAATAAAATCCAATGTTGTGGATTTCATGTTACCTCGCCCCCCGCAAAAAGTGGCAAAAATGTTTCTTAGCAGAATGACACTCGTAACTCGTCCCTATTAAATTGTCTAAGGTCTTTCGACGCGCTCAAGTTTTAAGGCTAAGTATCCCTACTGCAAGCGTCTCTTTCTAACAAGCAAACTTTTGCAGTTAGCCATCCCGCTTCATTTGAAAGCCAGATCGCAAAAAACTTATTTTTCAGCAATATCTTTTCTCTTGGGTGTTTGAGGTAAAATCTATCGGGTAGAATCACTACTATAATTAATTACCTTTCAAATGATGGTATATTCAAAAGAAATGGTGTAGGTGATTCTTGTAAAACTGGTTATAAATCTGAAATCGAACTTACGAGTACTTTGGTCCTCTTTTCTATCGAAGAATTTAATAGAATCGTGTTTTTAACTGTTAGATTCGCTGCAGAAAAAACGTATCTATACTGTTATTTGAACGATATACATTTAAATTTAATAATTTGGTTATCAAAAACCGGTTCGAAAGCAGACAAAATAGGTATCAACTATTATTCTAACCTAACCTAACCTACCCCATCGGAATATCCCCAAAAACAAACCACAACAACACACCACTTATCTACAGCCCCCCGATACGTGGACGCTCCGGGGTTTGGATCAAAGGAACTAGTAAAAAAAAAATGCAAATTAATTTAATCTCTTTTATTTGTTCGTAAAATATCTTTCAAAATGTGTTTATTTGTGCACATAGTTAATTGAGGTATCCATTTTTCTTTACTCGTCTTGTTGAGAGAATGGTGGTGAAGCATTTGTCTCCAAACGGTAGATGCCGGTCGATCTGAAAATGTTAAATAAATACATTATTAAGAGGATAGTAGGACACGTCCCAAATACCGCAGTGTCTTAAAACGAAAGTCTTCGATCAGTGTGTGTTGCCAGTGATGACATATGGAACAGAGACGTGGTCGTTCACTCAAGGCCTTATAAAAAGGCTGAAAGTCACCCAAAAGGCAATGGAGAGGGCTATGCTCGGAGTTTCCCTGCGAGATCGAATCAGAAATGAAGAGATCCGCAGAAGAACCAAAGTAGCTGACATAGCCCTAAGAATTACTAAACTTAGGTGGCAGTGGGCGGGGCACATTGCTCGCAGAACCGATGGCCGGTGGGCCGAAAAGTTCACGAGTGGCGACCGCGTACCGGAAAGCGCAGCGTGGGTAGGCCCCTCACACGGTGGACCGACGACCTGGTGAAGGCGGCGGGAAAACGTTGGATGAGGGCAGCGCAGGACCGGTCGTTATGGCGATCCTTGGGGGAGGCCTATGTCCAGCAGTGGACGTCCATCGGCTGAGATGATGATAAGGATCAAACTTCATTTGTATGCAGCTCGCTCGGGCGCGCTGACGAGTACCATCCATCATCACAATCTCAGCCGATAGACGTCCACTGCTGGACTGTTGAACATCTTCCCAACAGGTATAGGCATTCTAAAAACTTGCCCGAAATATGAAGATCTTAGAGAAGGTGAGAGAATCATCCAAATACAATCGCGAGCAATGAAAACGAGTCACCAACATACCTTAATATCTCGGAAACTAAGAATTATAGCTTATTCCAATAAAAAGTATTTCATTAAAAAAAAAATTCTTTTGAAATTATTAACTACATTTACATTTTATTTATATAAATGTAGAGTTAACATTTACAATAATTTAATGAGATCTTAAAGATAAAAAAGGTCGTCGTTTCATTTAAATTAATTCATAACAATTATTTGTTTGACTTAATTAAATAAAATACAATTTCTTCTTTCCTTGGTGACCGAACCATCTAAGCATACCCCTCTCAATCCATCCCTTATCACACTGTTCTTGATTCGATCAACCAAAGTAATACCACACACACTTCGTAAGGAGCGCATTTGAACTGCATTCACTCGACTTTCATTCCTTTTATTCCATATCCAACATTCACTCCCATATATAAGGGTAGGCACAAACACACCGTTGTGAATAGCCAGACGTGCCCTTTTTGATACACATCGACTACTCAGCACCACGGCGTGCAGAGCACAATTTATCTTATTTCCCGTCTTCGCTCTACATTCTCATCACACACAAACTTCCCAAATATACAAATTCAATCACTTGTTCCACTCTGTCTCCTTCCATAACAATGTTACATTCTGTAAAAACGTCGTCTTCACGTTCCAAAGATTATGATTATACTATTTTAAAGTCTGTTAATGTTACCCACACGGAATTTCCTATTTTAGTTAGTTAAAATTACCCCAGTGAATGAACTCACCCAGCCTATGCCATAATGTCGCCCATGTTGAGCTTGCCCAGTAGCAGGCAGTTGCTCGTCATTGCGGTGACATAGGAAGCGTTCCTACGACCTCTTTGTACTGACACAGGAAAATACGTGTAGGTATACGAGTCAAACACAGAATTTCCTATTTTAGTGTGTTAAAATTACCCCAGTGAATGAACTCACCCAGTCTTTGCCATAATGCCGCCCATCTTGAGCCTGCCCAAAAGCAGACAGTGGCCCGTCATTGCATAAACATTGTATAAACTAACAGTAGGCTAAGTGTGTTACTAACAAAATTATGATCTCAGTTGGTCGAAATAATGTTTTTCTATTGTATTCTATTGCGGTGAAATAGGAAGCGTTCCTACGGCCTCTTTGTACTTACACAGGAAAATACGTGTAGGTGTAGGTATACGAGTCAAACACAGAATTTCCTATTTTAGTCTGTTAAAATTACCCCAGTGAATGAACTCACCCAGTCTTTGCCGTAATGCCGCCCAAGTTGAGCCTGCCCGGTAGCAAGCAGTTGGCCGTCGTAGCGGTGGAATAGGAAGCGTTCCTACGACCTCTTTGTACTTACACAGGAAAGTAGGTATAGGTACGAGTCAAACACAGAATTTCCTATTTAAGTCTGTTAAAATTACCCCAGTGAATGAACTCACCCAGTCTTTGCCGTAATGCCGCCCAAGTTGAGCCTGCCCGGTAGCAAGCAGTTGGCCGTCGTAGCGGTGGAATAGGATGCGTTCCTACGACCTCTTTGTACTTACACAGGAAAGTAGGTATAGGTACGAGTCAAACACAGAATTTCCTATTTTAGTGTGTTAAAATTACCCCACCCAGATAACATTTACGGTCGGCGACTTAAAAATGACGTCATTTTAAGGTACTTATACAGTCAGTCCGAATAGTCCGATGTTGGTCGTAGAAGTACGTACTAGTTGGTACTAGGAACGTCATTTTACCGTCAGCCAGTATACGTCCTGTGTTGGACGCAAGTTGGACGTTATACTGACGGACGGACGGACTTGCCTCCTTTTTTCTCAGCTCAGTCGCGCCATTTTTCTATGCGCATCGGACGTGTCGCGGAGTCCTTTTTGTTGTTGAGTTAGTGTTATTCAAAGAAATTGAACCTAAAGTGTGTTAGTAATGGACGAGGACCGCCCAGCCAAGTGCGCAGTGATCCAGTTTATTGTTTGCGGTGGCGGTGCTATTTCTATTGTGGATTCAGAGTGGCTGAAGCCACGATGGTGTGAAGTGTATTGGCCGGTCATAAAAAGGCCCAAAGCTTTTGAGCTGATCCTCAATCTCAACACGTCCCCCAGCGAAAATTTGAAACTTTATGGTGTGCAGCAAGTGTTTTACGAAACTGGTAGGTACGTATTTTATCCCTTTCCTGCATGGGTAGCATGCTACCGTGATACAGCACTATCACATATTCGCTCTTTTTCTATTTGCGCACGAACGAACGAGATAAAAGACGTGATACAGCCGTATCACGTGTAGCATGCTACCATAGTGTAAATAAAATAATAGTGATGAAGCTCAGCGGTCGGGTCTATGCCCGCGCGGCATGCGGGGTACGGGCGTACCCTAATTCAATTCGCTGTTAAGATACGCGCGCAGGCAACGTGGGTCGGGAGGCACTCCTCCCGGCCCCCGCACGCCCCGCACGATTGGCCTGCCGCGACCGCTGAGCTTCACCACTATTAGTTCTTTACACTATGATGCTACGGCTTCTGGGGCTAGTACGCCAACCGGCGATAGCGACATTTAACACATTCATCTGCCAAATTTAGTCTTTTATCTCTTTCGTTCGCGCCCCAATAGAAAGAGCGTGATAGAGCTATATGACGCTATCGTGGGTTGGCGTACTAGCCCCGCTAGTCAGTTTTCAGTTTTGGGGAACCTGGCTTCTCGGGATGCTTGTATGAATTAACTACGACGACGCTTCTATTTAATAACGCAGAGAATTATTAAAGGGTTGGATATAGAATTGTATAGCAGGAGGGGAGGGGTGCCGGTGATTGGGGAGGGGCCGCTGACGGGTCCACTAGTTATTTATATATTGTCTAAGAAAATAATTTTGGTTTGATTTACAAGTACCTAACTAACTTATTTCTTTTTACAGGTGTCAGGTCGAGATGTTTCCAGTAAAGTGCCACGTACAATGAAGTCCTACATTTCCGACAAGCTAGTTGCAGAGTACAATTTCTATGGAATGAAAACTGCAACGAAAACCAAAATCGAAAAAGTTTTTTGCACTCTACGCCTCAGAGACTGCATTGTAGGTGAGTACATAAGTACCTACCGAAATTCTCCAATACTATCTCAATATTGTTTGCGTCAATCCCCCATTCAATATCTTTGCACTATTTGGAATTCAAATAATTAGTTTTAATGAATTATTATTAGGGTTCCGTACACATAGGTTGTCAATGGGACCCTATTATTAAGCCTATGCTGTCCATCCGTTTTTCAGTATATCACAGCGGTATAATCTCAACAACTGTAAACAACTCCACAACAGCACGGCTAGCATGCCATCCACGACAAAGCGTTTAAACGAGAAAAACGTCATGCGCGCTCTTTCTGGCATACGTAAATTAATAAGGATGGTGGCACATCTCGATTTTTATCGTTTTCTCGGAGGTGGTATGCAAGGCCTACTGAGGTAGCCTCATAACATATTCAGTTTGTTGTTGTGGCATCTAGGTATCTTGGCAAATGATAAAAAGATACGGAGCCCTGTGTGCGTGGGTGCTACTCCCACGACCATTTTTATACAATTAATAAATTGTATCTTTCTTGTTTCTTTATAGAAGGCGTTGTTAGCACAACTGCAACTGCAACGGCAGAGGGCGTCGAAGTTAGCATCAAAACCTGGCTACAGCATGCTCCAGAACATCTTTTACTAAAAGTAAAATCTTTAAATAAAATTTTACATTTCGGTGTTCATTAATTTATTTATTTACAACCCTAGTTCACTCCACCGTAGTCTAGGAACGTCATTCTACGGCTGACATTCAGAAACGAAATTTGAGTATTAGTTTCTATTTTGATATGTAAAAATCAATAAAATTTTTACATATCGAAGTAGGATCTTATACTCAAATCTTGTCTCTGAATCTCAGTCTAAGGATGCCTATCCATTGACGCGAGCTGGCTGGCGGAGCGGTGTAGCGAGGAAAATATTAACCAATCAGGAGCTCGGCCGAATCTCGGCCGAGGTTTTATGCAATCCTGATTGGTTAGTAAAACTCCGCTTCCCCGCTCCGCCAGCCAGCTCGCGTCAATGGACAGGCAGCCTAAGGGTGCGTCCACATCTGGCGAACGCGCCGCAAATGCGCAACTCGCGAGCCGCTCGCGAGCTGCACATTCGCGGAGCGTTCGTCAGCTGTGGACGCACCCTAAGGTCCCTGGATCGGTCTTGATATGACGTCCTAAGTACGTCTAGTCTCGTACCTCGGTGACGTACATTTTAGACGTCTGTAGGACCGATAAAGGACGTACATTTGTCACAACCTAATGACGTCTTGATACGACGGCCTACGGACGTCTTAATACGACGGCCTACGTACGTCTTGATACAACGGCCTACGGACGTCTTGATCCGACGTCATTAGGTTGTGACAAATGTACGTCCTTTATCGGACCTACAGACGTCGAAAATGTACGTCACCTAGGTCGAGCAAGACTGTAAACAGACGTCATTAGGACGGCTAAATGTTATCTGGGCAGTGAATGAACTCACCCAGTTTTTGCCGTAATGCCGCCCAAGTTGAGCCTGCCCGGTAGCAAGCAGTTGGCCGTCGTAGCGGTGGAATAGGATGCGTTCCTACAACCTCTTTGTACTTACACAGGAAAGTAGGTATAGGTACGAGTCAAACACAGAATTTCCTATTTAAGTCTGTTAAAATTACCCCAGTGAATGAACTCACCCAGTCTTTGCTGTAATGCCGCCCAAGTTGAGCCTGCCCGGTAGCAAGCAGTTGGCCGTCATTGCGGTGAAATAGGATGCACACCTACGACCTTCGAAACCACCGCTAGTCAGCGACTCAGCAAAGTAGAAGATTGACCTGCGAAATTTTTAAACATTAAAGTAATTAAGGGGGTTCGAGAGCTGCGACAGCTCGACAGTGGTGCCAGCAGTATTAAAATTAATTGTGTCTGAAATACAATCATTTTCATTAATATTTTACGTTTCGCGACAATCGCAACTGATTCTTAAAGTTTTAAGTTTAAAGTTCTCCAATGTGGCCACTTTTAGCACATTTGCAATACATAGCTTTTATGCTTAGTGTGAATTATTATATAATGGATTATAAAATGGACCCTTAGTTCCGATTGTCGCGAAACGTAAAATATTCATGAAAATGTTTGTATTTCAGGCACAATTAATTTAAAACTGATGGCGCCACGGTCGCAGCTCTCCGACCACCTTAAGTACTTTAATATAGGATCTGTGGGGACTTGTCACAGATATCAACACAGACACCAACAAGTTATAGCAGAGAGGTTAACAGATGGCGCTACTGTCGCACTCGCAAATGTGCTAACAAGACTTGCGACGTCACATTGGTAACCCGTTAGCCGCTACACATAAGGCTCACAATCGTATGCAAGACATGAATCGCGCAAGAGAAGATTATGCATGGTATGTGTATAAGGAGATCAGGTTGCGCCCCCTAGGTTCCTGCACCCGGGTACCACACCCCTTGCACCCCCGGGTAAAGACGAAAGTCGGCAGCAGGCAGGTTCACTACAGACTGTGCTGTCGCCAATATTATCAATCATAATTATTGTTTAGGTAAATAGGTATTTTATCTAAGAACCTGTCTTTTATGGTTATTTATCAAGAATTTATTAGGATTAAGATTGTCAATAGATCGCATGCAATTTTTTAAGTACCTACTTATAATTTAATCATATTTAGCAAGTTATAGCCTTGAAAATAATCTATACTATAAGTATGCTACTAACAAACCTTCTTTGGCTTTGTAAGGCTAGTTTAGGGATCCTACCTAGAGGTATGTTTGCCACATACCCCGCATTTTAATCAGAAAATATAGATTTTTTTTTTTTATTTTTTTTTATTAGCCTATTTCATCCCACTGCTGGGCTAAGGCCTCTCCCCTGCTCTTCCACTCGTTCCTGTTTTGGGCAATCTCTGGCCATTGGTTGTCTCTGGCCATTGGTTGTCTCTGGCCATTGGTTGTCTCAACCAATGGCCAGAAAATATAGATAATAATAAATTTTACTGGGATGACTGCAATACGATCTACAGAAGACTGTCGTGTCTCGTGTGATTGAATGTGATAAATTTTATTTTTGCGCTGGAATATAACCTTTATATATACTAACATCGTCGAGAGCGTCGGTGGCGCGTTGCGGAGAGGTATGGACTCCCAATTATGGGGGTCCGGGTTCAAATCCGCACGGACAACATGCCATGTACCAATGAGTTTTTCTAACTTATGTACGTAAAACCGACTGCTCTCAAACGGTGAAGGAAAACATCGTGAGGAAACCTGCATACACTGAAGAAGAAATTCTGATGTGTATGTGAAGTCTACCAACCCGCATTGGGCACGCGTGGTGGACTAATGCCCATACATCCTCCTTGAGGGTAGGCCTGTGCCCTGCAGTGGGACGTTTATAGGCTGATGATGATGATGATATACTAACATAAAGATCGTGGTAAAAAAGTCGCGTATTCGCGCGGGATTGCACACGCGGCCAAGCGTGTTGCGCTCTTTACCGCGCGCAATCTCATGCGAGATTCCGCGCGATTGAATGTAGGTACGTCTAAAGTCACCTATTTTGACTGGCATTTAAACTCATCGATTGATTCTTCAACCTTACCTAAGATGATCGCACTGCTGAGAATCACAGCCAGGCATGTTGAAGCCTCCGTTCGGATAGAAGTCCACGTGACCCAAAGGAGACAGGAAGCCAAGTAGACCAGCGTTTGTGTGGATTACTTCCGTGTACGCAGCGTCGTCCTCCCGGAGACGATTGTAGTTCGTTCTCCAACCGGCATAAGATGGATCCAGGGCTGGAATAATTTTGTCATTACAGCCTATTTTGTCATGGTTTGGAAGACACGTTAAGAAGACGGTCCTGGATAGATGGTGTAGTCGTTGGGCGAGGTCAGACGTCTATTGAGGCAGTCCTTAAGCCAGGTCACCCAGACTTTGTCCCAAGATGTAAGTAGAACTCACCGCTGATGTAAGTGGTGTCTCCATCGACATACTTGCCCACTATGCAGGCTTGAACCACTAAGACTGTTCTCCACGATGTGTTAGCACTCACCAGTGATGTAACCAATGTCTCCATCAATATTCCTGCCCACTATGCAGGCTTGAACCACTAAGACTGTTCTCCACGATGTGTTAGCACTCACCAGTGATGTAACCAATGTCTCCATCAACATTCCTGCCCACTATGCAGGCTTGAACCACTAAGACTGTTCTCCACAATGTGTTAGCACTCATCAGTGATGTTACCAATGTCTCCATCAACATTCCTGCCCACAATGCAGGCTTGAACCACTAAGACTGTTCTCCACGATGTGTTAGCACTCACCAGTGATGTTACCAATGTCTCCATCAACATTCCTACCCACTATGCAGGCTTGAACCACTAAGACTATTCCCCATGATGTGTTAGCACTCACCAGTGATGTAACCAATGTCTCCATCAACATTCCTGCCCACAATGCAGGCTTGAACCACTAAGACTGTTCTTCACGATGTGTTAGCACTCACCAGTGATGTAACCAATGTCTCCATCAACATTCCTGCCCACAATGCAGGCTTGAACCACTAAGACTGTTCTCCACAATGTGTTAGCACTCACCAGTGATGTAACCAATGTCTCCATCAACATTCCTGCCCACAATGCAGGCTTGAACCACTAAGACTGTTCTCCACGATGTGTTAGCACTCACCAGTGATGTTACCAATGTCTCCATCAACATTCCTACCCACTATGCAGGCTTGAACCACTAAGACTGTTCTCCACGATGTGTTAGCACTCACCAGTGATGTAACCAATGTCTCCATCAACATTCCTGCCCACTATGCCGGCCTGGTGTCCACCCAGACTATGCCCAACGATATGGAAGTTCAATGCTTTCCCTTCTGTAGCCTGGATCAGCCAGTTGAGGAAGCGGGCAACGCTTTCACCTGTTAAATAAAGAAAGAACTAAGTTTTCGTGACAATTTTTATGACAAAGTAAAATTTATCACTTCTAATGCGTGACTGTTATCGGCGTAGCAATGAGTTTTCGCAGTATATTCTGAACACATTAAGAAAGTGGACATGACAAAACGAAACACAAGAAAATAAATATAATATTATGTTTTGGGGACTTGTCATAGATGTCAACACCCACAACCCAGATAACATTTACGGTCGGCGACTTAAAAATGACGTCATTTTAAGGTACTTATACAGTCAGTCCGAATAGTCCGATGTTGGTCGTAGAAGTACGTACTAGTTGGTACTAGGAACGTCATTTTACCGTCAGCCAGTATACGTCCTGTGTTGGACGCAAGTTGGACGTTATACTGACGGACGGACGAACTTGCCTCCTTTTTTCTCAGCTCAGTCGCGCCATTTTTCTATGCGCATCGGACGTGTCGCGGAGTCCTTTTTGTTGTTGAGTTAGTGTTATTCAAAGAAATTGAACCTAAAGTGTGTTAGTAATGGACGAGGACCGCCTAGCCAAGTGCGCAGTGATCCAGTTTATTGTTTGCGGTGGCAGTGCTATTTCTATTGTGGATTCAGAGTGGCTGAAGCCACGATGGTGTGAAGTGTATTGGCCGGTCATAAAAAGGCCCAAAGCTTTTGAGCTGATCCTCAATCTCAACACGTCCCCCAGCGAAAATTTGAAACTTTATGGTGTGCAGCAAGTGTTTTACGAAACTGGTAGGTACGTATTTTATCCCTTTCCTGCATGGGTAGCATGCTACCGTGATACAGCACTATCACACATTCGCTCTTTTTCTATTTGCGCACGAACGAACGAGATAAAAGACGTGATACAGCCGTATCACGTGTAGCATGCTACCATAGTGTAAATAAAATAATAGTGATGAAGCTCAGCGGTCGGGTCTATGCCCGCGCGGCATGCGGGGTACGGGCGTACCCTAATTCAATTCGCTGTTAAGATACGCGCGCAGGCAACGTGGGTCGGGAGGCACTCCTCCCGGCACCCGCACGCCCCGCACGATTGGCCTGCCGCGACCGCTGAGCTTCACCACTATTAGTTCTTTACACTATGATGCTACGGCTTCTGGGGCTAGTACGCCAAGCGGCGATAGCGACATTTAACACATTCATCTGCCAAATTTAGTCTTTTATCTCTTTCGTTCGCGCCCCAATAGAAAGAGCGTGATAGAGCTATATGACGCTATCGTGGGTTGGCGTACTAGCCCCGCTAGTCAGTTTTCAGTTTTGGGGAACCTGGCTTCTCGGGATGCTTGTATGAATTAACTACGACGACGCTTCTATTTAATAACGCAGAGAATTATTAAAGGGTTGGATATAGAATTGTATAGCAGGAGGGGAGGGGTGCCGGTGATTGGGGAGGGGCCGCTGACGGGTCCACTAGTTATTTATATATTGTCTAAGAAAATAATTTTGGTTTGATTTACAAGTACCTAACTAACTTATTTCTTTTTACAGGTGTCAGGTCGAGATGTTTCCAGTAAAGTGCCACGTACAATGAAGTCCTACATTTCCGACAAGCTAGTTGCAGAGTACAATTTCTATGGAATGAAAACTGCAACGAAAACCAAAATCGAAAAAGTTTTTTGCACTCTACGCCTCAGAGACTGCATTGTAGGTGAGTACATAAGTACCTACCGAAATTCTCCAATACTATCTCAATATTGTTTGCGTCAATCCCCCATTCAATATCTTTGCACTATTTGGAATTCAAATAATTAGTTTTAATGAATTATTATTAGGGTTCCGTACACATAGGTTGTCAATGGGACCCTATTATTAAGCCTATGCTGTCCATCCGTTTTTCAGTATATCACAGCGGTATAATCTCAACAACTGTAAACAACTCCACAACAGCACGGCTAGCATGCCATCCACGACAAAGCGTTTAAACGAGAAAAACGTCATGCGCGCTCTTTCTGGCATACGTAAATTAATAAGGATGGTGGCACATCTCGATTTTTATCGTTTTCTCGGAGGTGGTATGCAAGGCCTACTGAGGTAGCCTCATAACATATTCAGTTTGTTGTTGTGGCATCTAGGTATCTTGGCAAATAATAAAAAGATACGGAGCCCTGTGTGCGTGGGTGCTACTCCCACGACCATTTTTATACAATTAATAAATTGTATCTTTCTTGTTTCTTTATAGAAGGCGTTGTTAGCACAACTGCAACTGCAACGGCAGAGGGCGTCGAAGTTAGCATCAAAACCTGGCTACAGCATGCTCCAGAACATCTTTTACTAAAAGTAAAATCTTTAAATAAAATTTTACATTTCGGTGTTCATTAATTTATTTATTTACAACCCTAGTTCACTCCACCGTAGTCTAGGAACGTCATTCTACGGCTGACATTCAGAAACGAAATTTGAGTATTAGTTTCTATTTTGATATGTAAAAATCAATAAAATTTTGACATATCGAAGTAGGATCTTATACTCAAATCTTGTCTCTGAATCTCAGTCTAAGGCTGCCTATCCATTGACGCGAGCTGGCTGGCGGAGCGGTGTAGCGAGGAAAATATTAACCAATCAGGAGCTCGGCCGAATCTCGGCCGAGGTTTTATGCAATCCTGATTGGTTAGTAAAACTCCGCTTCCCCGCTCCGCCAGCCAGCTCGCGTCAATGGACAGGCAGCCTAAGGGTGCGTCCACATCTGGCGAACGCGCCGCAAATGCGCAACTCGCGAGCCGCTCGCGAGCTGCACATTCGCGGAGCGTTCGTCAGCTGTGGACGCACCCTAAGGTCCCTGGATCGGTCTTGATATGACGTCCTAAGTACGTCTAGTCTCGTACCTCGGTGACGTACATTTTAAGCTGATGTTTTTAACAATAGTCCTCATTTGTTTTATAGTTATGCAATATCTGTTATCAACAATTTATAAGTAGTTTTCTATTTTGTTCTGATCTCAATTAAATAAGTAGGTATTATCATTAGTAAGTCACCTATGTATTTTTAGCATGTAAGTATTTTGGAAATTGCTCTGTTTTTATAATCTTGACTATTATAAAACTG
This sequence comes from Agonopterix subpropinquella, assembly GCA_922987775.1. NCBI lineage: Eukaryota > Metazoa > Arthropoda > Insecta > Lepidoptera > Depressariidae > Agonopterix > Agonopterix subpropinquella. The sequence goes on along the minus strand of OV277718.1, from coordinate 4,231,170 downwards.
TAAATTTTTGAAAAAAGAATTTAGTTTGTTTGTTTGTTTGTTCGAGTATCACGCAAAAACTACTGAACCGATTTTGATGAAACTTTTTTTGTTTGGTAGCGTAACATCTGACTTAAAATCTGGTATATAATTTATGCGGACGAAGTCGCGGGTAAAAGCTCGTAAATAAATAAAATAAATAAATAAATAATTATTAATTTCCGTTCCGTTGGACGCAGTCTTTTTCATATATAGGGTCCTTCTTAATATGCTGACACTTTTTTAAGGGGATGATCAGACCGTCAAACTGAACAACTTCCTCTAAGGGACCAACATCGAAATCGCGAAAAAAAATTATCACTTCCATACAAAACTGCAAACCTACTCGGAGCCAAACGTATGGGACAACCATAGATTTATATATTAGTAATATATATGTCTTTGGGGACAACTGTTTTTTTTTCGCGATTTCGATGTTGATTCCATAGAGAAAGTTGTTCAGTTTCATAGTCTGGTCATCGCCTTAAAAAAGTGTCAGCATATTAAGAAGGACCCTGTATTGTTTTTGTTGACGACTGGGTACTTACCAGAAGTAAGAGTGTTAGAGATAGCAGCTGCGTAGTTGATGGTATCAGCACCTGCATTCCAGTCGACCACGATGACATTGACGTCGGCGGCAGCGAGGAAAGCTGCCAAGAATTACGGTCTTTATTCAAAAGAAAAATAATTAAAATTGAAATATTAATTAAAAATAACTCATCACGTTTACGTCGGTTGCGCGTTGCGGAGAGGTCATCATCTCAGCCGATGGACGTCCACTGCTGGACATAGGCCTCCCCCAAGGATCGCCCTAACGACCGGTCCTGCGCTGCCCTCATCGAACGTTTTCCCGCCGCCTTCATCAGGTCGTCGGTCCACCGTGCGAGGGGCCTACCCACGATGCGCTTTCCGGTATGCGGTCGCCACTCGAGAACTTTTCGGCCCCACCGGCCATCGGTTCTGCGAGCAATGTGCCCCGCCCACTGCCACTTAAGTTTAGCAATTCTTTGGGCTATGTCAGTTACTCTGGTTCTTCTGCGGATCTCTTTATTTCTGATTCGATCTCGCAGGGAAACTCCGAGCATAGCCCTCTCCATTGCCTATTCCTGGTACGGTTGCGGAGAGGTAAGCAAACTCAATATTGAGATTTCGGGTTAGTTAACTGAGCATTCGAATTAAATAATTACATTGATTAATCAAGCAGCCACCCCTACAAACCTGGTACCAGAACGGTATTGATTACAGACGTGACTGAGTCAAGCCACCCGTGGATCAGCACAACGGTGGACCTCTGAGGATTGTAGTTGGTCAAGCCGAGGAGGCCGGCAGAGCCCGTGATGATGGGCTGGCTGACTGAAGGGTTCTGTCTGAAAAAATATTTTTTTTTTACATCTGTCAACACTCACAAATTATAGCAACGAAGCTAACAGATGGCGCTACGGTTGCACTTGCAAAATGTGCACGTAAGGGCTCTTACAGACGAGCGAAACTTTGCTGACGCGGTGGGTCGCAGAGCGCCGCGCTCATACATTTTACGACCCTCCGCGACACCCGGCGACCGTAAAGTGTCGCTCGTCTGTGAGAGCGCTAAGACTACTTGCGACGTCACATTGGTAACCCGTTAGCCGCTACACATAAGGCTCACAATCGTATACAAGACATGGATCGCGCAAGAGAAATAATCACAGAGATTCGATATATGGGTAGGTATACAAGGTGTTCACATCTCTTATTAAAATTATTATTATACATCTCCGTAATTATTTCATGGGCTGTAGCCCGGACCTTTGGAAGGCTTGCGTGGGGACACAGATGCAACTAGAGCTTCCAATCTAGCATACCCTTGCGGGATCTCGGTATAAGCCCGATCAAAAATTTGTAATGGTGCGGGATCTCGGTATAATGGAATTCCGCATTTTATGATAAATGTGGTTAAAAGTAACTAGTAAATAAAATATAGCATCCTTTTTTATAATAACTTTGCACGAACGAACAATCAAATTAAAACAAAAAAATATATACCATGCGCAACGCAGCCGAAGCAAACGGAAAAGAATGTGCTCCTAACTATTTTCAATCCTGCAAATCCTGCGGCATTTTGCACGCGGGATCCACATTGAGCGGGATTGAAAAATCGTGCGAGATCTCGGTGTTTCGGGATCTCGGTATACCCTCTAGCCCTCGGTCCAATACGTAGAGGTCATCAAAATCGAGCTCGCTTCGATCCTTATGCGATGATCGCATAATATTGCAGTAAATTCCAGAGCTCGCTTCGCTCTTTAGTTTCGTTTTTCCTAGTCCCAGTTTCTGCCATTGCTCAAAAAATCATAGATATCAATTTCTGGGAAGACCAGTGGGCCTCATCTAGTTTCGCCGCCCCGGGCTTTCGTTGTGCTTTCCGCCAATGCACCTTAGGTATAGTGGATGATGATGAATCGATGATTGTGTAAGTACTAACCTAGTGAACAGATGGTAGACATTCTGAGAGTCAGGGTTGTACCGTGGCTCCCTGGCGGCATCGTCTACCTTCGCCGATGGGTCTACCGCCGGCAGCGCTAGAAAGTGCGAGGAAATGTTAACATATATATCGGCTAGGTACATTGACGTAGAATACTATGGACGCCGGGCTTAGACTAATTATATCCGGACCGGCCTTGCGGTAGCATTTCCCCTCTGCCACGGTATAAGAGCAATGATCTTACACATTCAACATTCAATTTTATAACTTATCACTATACTAGACAGCCTATTATTGCGAAACAATAATTTCGAACTTAGAACGTTTGGGGTTTACACGAGACTACTTTTAATGATTTCGAACATTCAAAATTAGAATCTTAAGTCATAGGGAATAAAATCCAAAGTTGCGGATAACATGTTACATCGCCCCCCGCAAAAAGTGGCAGAAAGTTTGTTAGTAGAATGACACGTGGTTACGCGTCCCGATATAATTAGTCTAAGACTAGTATAAAATTCTCGAAAAAAAGTGTCACAGACTAAACTACACAAACCTAACTATAATATAAACTAACTAAGAACATTTTAAATGCTGAAATTCTTATCTCATTCATCATCATCATTATCTCAGCCGATGGACGTCCACTGCTGGACATAGGCCTGTCCCAAGGATCGCCATAACGACCGGTCCTGCGCCGCCCTCATCCAACGGTTTCCCGCCGCCTTCACCAGGTCGTCGGTCCACCGTGTGAGGGGCCTACCCACGCTGCGCTTTCCGGTACGCGGTCGCCACTCGAGAACTTCTCGGCCCCACCGGCCATCGGTTCTGCGAGCAATGTGCCCCGCCCACTGCCACTTAGTATAGCAATTCTTTGGGCTTGGTGTATCTCAATCGTTCGCGCTTAAATAGAAAGAGAGCTAAGGCGCTACCACACTACGGCCACAGGATGCCAAATCAGGATGCAATCAATGCATTCATAATTAAAATACATTCCAAACCTGACACGGCAGCCAATCCAAAAATGAACACTGCCTTTAACGCCAACATTGTAAAAATGCAATACGTAACAGTCTTACCATGTTATTTTATACTTATTATTCTAATAGATAATCAGGTAATTTATAATTTTTAGGGTTCCGAAGTCAACAAGGAACCCTAATTGTTTCGCCATGTCCGTCCGTCTGTCCGCGGCTTAGTTCAGAGACGCTTAGTACTAGAATGCTGTAATTTGGCATGGATAACGCCGACAAATAGTGTTAAAATAAAATTATAAAAAAAAATTTTTTTAGGGTACTCGTGAAGTTGGGATGACGTTTTTTTGTCTCGTCTATCCCATGTTGTGGGGTAGTGAAAGGAAAGGGATTGTGAAAAGCATTTTTCGATTAAGGGATTCGTTAGCGAAATATTAAGCTTTAAAATGAAATTTTTTGTTAGAGTCAAGTGTCTCTCCCAGCTAAACGGTTGTGGATGGAGATGTGAAAAAATTCACGGCAATAGTATAAATATAGTCAGGGCAAGTGCCTCTAGCTTCAAAATTTCGAAAACTAGACATAATTTAGACCTACCGCCTTCAAACGTCAAATTATATAATAACAGGCTTTAACATTTGAAGGCGGTATGTCTAAATATATGTCTAGTTTTCGAAATTTTGAAGCTAGAGGCACTAACCCCGTAGAGGCACTTGCCCCGACTGACAATAACGAATTTAAAAGGAAAACTATCACGGCTAAGTAGGCTTTACAGGTTTACGAGTTTTAGTCGACCAACTTAAAAAATATACTCGAAGACGGTTTAACCGCAGTATTAAAACAAAATGCTCCCTTTTAAGTCCATATATTGTGATGGGCAACGAACCCTACACTGCGCGTGGCCCGACAAACACTTGGCCGGTTTTTATTTATCAAAGGAATTAATATTTTTGATTAGATTATTTTTATTCGGTAAGTTAAAGATCTATTGTCATTATCTGACATCGGATTATATGCATTTGCATGTTTGCTTAAAGAATATTGGCAGATTTGGACCCAGTAATTTTTTACGAAAACTAAAAGCCATTCAGGACGACGGTCATAATTATTACAAAAAGAAAAAATTAAAGCATTTTTTAAAAAACTTCCACATCTCCAAAAGTCCGGATTCAAAAGTAGAAATTACTAGTAAAATAGACAAATCGACCAAAAAGCAGTAGCAAAACACAACCGCGACAGCTATTTCCTTCTAATATTATCTGCGGTATTTTTTGACGTTACGGGACGTATTTGGCTTGGTTGAACTGATAGTGTGTGTGATTTTGTTTTCTTCCATTATCATAATATGGTATGGTTATCGTAATTTTTCATTAACATAGCCACAATGAATGCGTAGAAGATTGAGTAGACTATCTAATAAGAAAGATTATGAGTTTCACACACTTGATACAAAAGGTATCATAAGGAGAAGTACCTTTCCCCCAACTTCTACAGATTACAACCTATTTACTTTTTTGTTCGTTTTTTTTCACTCTACACATATTACTAAGTTTCATTCATGTATGGAACCTCTATATCTGGGTCTTTAATTATATGGCCTTCCGCCAAACTTCTTTAATAGTACTTTGTTGCCGATCCTGCTTATTTTGGTAGCGAGCCGTCTAGCCGTGTAGCATTGGGCGACCTACTTCTGTTCAAGTCTATGGAAATACTTACTAGAAAAAATTATCGAATAACTGGCCAAGTGCGTGTCGGACCACGCGCAGGGCAGGGTTCCGAAGTTGCCCTTCACAATATTATATGGACTTAGAAGGAGGCTTTTTTTTATACTACGGGTAAAGTCTAAAAAGAGGTACACTTTATGTCGATTCGTTTCTCATAATCTCTAGATTATGGTGGTAATATTTAGCTATTAATTCATTTAAACGGAGTGGTCGCGTAATCGCAGTTGGCGCACATCTTCTCTTGGTAAAATACGTAGGTTTTTTTTCTCATCTAATATACACGCATTGCTTTACATGAGCCGTTTTAATAGGAAAAACGAATCTTAGCAATAATAACTGGTCAAGTGCGTGTCGGACCAGGCGCAGGGTAGGGTTCCGTAGTTGCCCGTCACAATATAATATGGACTTAGAAGAAGACTTTTTGTTTTATACTACGGTTTTACGGCTAATAAAGTCTAAAAAGTGCATTTTATAAGTTAGTCGACTATTACTCGGAAACTACAAGTTTCCGGCTAAAGCCTACTTAGCGGTGATAGTTTTCCTTTTAGACATAGACATAGACATAATTTATTGATAACAGGTGTTACAAGTCATACTTACAAACACTATTATTATATAATATAACATCGTTTGCCATTGTTTTATACATCAGTTTGTATATTAAATTACAAATTTATCACATGTCATTGTTGTTACAATATGTCGTTAAATTTTATTTTTTATTTTAATTTTAAATTCGTTATATAATGCTATTGCCGTGAATTTTTTCACATCTCCAACTACAACCGTTTAGAGTCTGGGAGAAGGGGGGGGGGGGGGGACTTGACTCTACCGAAAATTTTCGCTTTAAAGCTTAATATTTCGCTAACGGATCCCTAAATCGAAAAATGGGTTTCCCAAACGTGAACGTTTTACACGTGAACTGGGGATATACATTTTTTTTCTCGTCTATCCCATGTTGTGGGGTATCGTTGGATAGGTCTTTTAAAAATATTGTGGGTTTGGGAAACCCATTTTTCGATTTAGGGATCTGTTAGCGAAATATTAAGCTTTAAAGCGAAAATTTTACCTAAAAAAAATATTTTTTAAACTATTATTAATTGGTCTATTCATCAATAGGGCGGGGTAAGACATTGCTTTTATTTTTAGTATGCAAGCAAAAATGAGCCTAGTGGTGGTCAGGCGGAAAAGTCCGCGATAGTACCTACGTATAATTTTTCTATAACTTAACAGTTTAATTTTATTAACAGCTGTTTAAATAATTCATTGTGAAGACATAAGTAGCGAGAATGGTTTTCTAGTTATTACAATAAATAGTAAATAGGTACAATAGGCAATTATCAGTGATTAGGATTCAAAATTAAAAAAAAATCAAAATTTTTTATTCAAAATAATATCATATACAACGTGTTAATGAATCCCGTAATAAAGGCCGTAAAACGGTCTGAAAAAACTCTGACACCAGGGCTCTGCCCACACGATAAGAAGAAGAAGAAGAAGAATGAATTAGCGCAAAACCTCATACACCCCAACTGATTTATAACAAAATAATTAGATTGACACAATAATTTTATTATTTTGATATTTAAAATTTAAAGTTATTAGCATTTTAAGTTTTGAGGCAAAAATTATTTGTTATGTTTTCAGCACTGAAAGAAAGCGCTAACGTACTCATGGATACATTTTTATAATCTTGTTTTGGTTGTAAGTAGGGTGAGTATTTTATAATTTGGTTATCAAAAACCGGTTCGAAAACAGACAAAATAGATATCACCCCCCTAGTAGATTTATACTGTTTAAATACGTAGCTATACTTATTTACATGCAAATAATTTACACAAATGTCTTTATTGGTACAGGTTTATATTCGGTAATATTCGGCCATAATATTAAGGACTGCTTTCTTTAAGATTCTTGAAATTTTGAAAATACGAAACAAAATTGGACATTGCGCGTATTGAAACAATGCCAATATCAATGATAAGAAATGATAATAAAAATGTTTTCTATTTGTATTGACTACGAATATTAAAATATGTTGAGGTTTTGTTGAGTAACATAGTAAGATTAGCAAGGTACCTAGTGAAGGTGACTTAAGGCTAATACAGGCGCCAATGACCTTGCGTGAATGGGCGGAGCTTATTACCTCTCCCCGCACCACCCGCATCGCGCTCACGATACGTAGATACACCATAGACGTGGACATGTGCCGGCACCTTAGAGACGCCACGAGCCGTGGTCACAGAAAGAGTAGTTACTTATCTATTACTCCGTGGGCGTCGAGTGGCCAACATTAGCAGTGCTCGGCTAGAAATTTACCATAAACTTATATGTACGCACGGCGACACATCAAGCTACCTACCCAAAACCAAAATAAGCTGGCTGCGCGACGTTATACATTACTATGCCTACGCGCGGCCAGCTTATTTTGGTTTTGGGTAGCTTGATGTGTCGCCGTGTGTACATCAATACCTAATTGTTCTTTCAGAGTTTTAAACTTGAAAGTTGTGTTTATTATTACATCCTACTTTAACTCTTACCTTTAGTTTTATACCTCTGACTACTCCCTCAGGGAATATAGTCGTGAGCATATGCATGCATGCATTATACTTTAATCATTTTAAGTATTGCACCACACTAAACATTAATTTTGAAATTAACTTATTCATAAAAGCATAAAAAAACCCGGGTCACAACATTTATAGTCTAGTAAAAATACAGTTTTAAGATTGCATTAAAGACACTGTAGTAGATACTTTTATTTTATTATAGACTTTTGTCAAAATTTCGTGGTAAATAAAGGGACTCCGAGAAATACCTTTAAATTTATATAAATGTCCAAAGGACATGCACATTTCTGAAAATGTTTCTTCGTGCAGACCCGAAAAGAGACCGTTAATTTAAGGAACATTTAGTTTGGGAGGTAGGGGACCATTGGGCAGTCGGGAGGTTTGGGCACCACCTCATAACTCGAGATTTATAGTCGATTTTTAATTTTGTTTTCTATGGCAATTTAGTTTAATTAATTATTAATGGCCCCACTGCTCAACCAAATATCATCAGTGATTTCGTTCATTTGCCAAAGTTATATGCGATTGATGGTTTTTTGAGTGCCAAATTAAGTATTTTGTCGTGATTTTGAATAAAATAGCAAAGCAATCTGCGAGAAAGTGTATGTTTCTTTGTATACGTCTGATTATATGTTTATCAAAGATTGTATTAACCAGTACCTAGAGTTTTAAAGGTGCCCAAGCCACCCGACCATTGGGAGGTATGGGCACTTTTGACAGGGTTTGGAAATTATCTTGTAACTTTGAGACTGATTACAATTGGGTAACTGTTCTTCACAATAATTTGGGCCAAATATATGTGCCATTGCCACTTAACAATAATTTCAAATCGGTAACCTTTTTGTTAAAAAGTCCCGGGGCTACAAGTACTATACGAAGTTAACTAGAACTTTTTTTTTTTCGTTCGTTTGTGCTTGTGATTAGTAATGTCGTTCCTTACAACAATAACAAAACGGCAATCGGTATAATCTTTTGGTAATGTAAAAGTCCCCGGGCTACAGTAGGTACTAGTGTCAAAGAGATAGGAAGAACTACGTACTAGTATGCAAAATCTTTAAAAAAAATTGCTAAAAAAATATTGATTTTATTTCACAAATTCCAAATTTTCATACCAACTAACCCAGTCCTCCTGTAGTAACTGTCAACCAGCAGGTAATTTTTGGATCAGAAAGAACTAAGAGTACCTTCAAATTTGCAGCAGAGTATCGCGGTATAATAAAAAATATAATTACGTCGGCAACAGCGCCAAATTAGATTTTTTTGTGATCTAAAAATGCTTTTGGAAAACACTGTTTTGCAAAGTTACATATTATTATAGGCTTCAAACAGGGAGTAAATATTTTTGACCAGTTACATCGAAAACTTTGAGAAATCTAAATATTATTTTTCAACGTAAAACCCACTACGACATGTTTTTAGAGTCCTTTTTTTTATGTTTGATAGGTAAACATTTGACCCTAATCTCACCTGATGTTGAGTGATGATGAGGCCGAAGATGTAGCATGCTTACCTAGAAAGATGCCTATTCACTCTCGCCTTGAAGAGGCCCAGGTTGTATTGCTCAGGGAACAGGTCCGCAGGCAGGGCATTCCACTCCTTAGCCGTGCGCATTATAAAAGAAGAAGCAAACTTCTTCGTGCGAATTGCTGGTAGGTCAACGACATAAGGGTGGAAACCCAGTCTGCGTCTCGTCCCCTACAGATGAAAGGGAGACGGTGGTATTAGATCGTGTAATTCAGTCGCACACTCTCCTAAATGTATCCTATAAAAAACAGACAGACAGGCTACCTTGCGACGATGCTCAAGACTTTGTAGCTTCGCCACCGAGGTTGGATCACCTATGAGCTTCCTGGCACGCCTGTCGATTGAGTCCAGCGCGGTCAGCTGGTATTGGGCAGACCCGTCCCAGAGATGGCAGCAGTACTCCATACACGATCGGACTTGTGCTTGATAAAGTTGTAGAAGCTGTCCCGGAGTAAAGTACCGTCTGACCTTCGAGAGGACGCCCAGTTTTTTCGCTGCGGTTTTTGCCATGGACTCAATGTACCGTCCGAAATTCAGATCGGACGATATGTTAATGCCAAGGAGCTCCAGGTGATCAGCTATCGGTATGGACACATTTCGGAAAGTCGGAGTCAAAGCGAAGGGACTCCGTTTTGTGGAGAAAAGGCACGCCTGTGTTTTGCTTGCGTTGAAACTGACCCGATTAGTATCACCCCAGTCGGACACAGATTCAAGGGCCAAGTTTATTCGCTGCATCATGGCCTCTCGACAAGACTGAGTAACGTCCAATTTGACCCCTGCACCGGACAGATATCTGTCAGCAACAGTGCTGTCGTCTGCATACCCAAAGGTTCCGGGCACAAGCATGACGTTTATATGCAGCAGAAATAAAGTGGCTGACAGAACTGACCCCTGAGGAACACCGGCATTAATAGCCATTTGATCCGATGAGTATCCATCAATGACTACTCGAATGGATCGTTCTCTCAAGAAGTCAGCTATCCAGTTGCATAGCTCAATCGGAATTCCATATGATGGAAGCTTGCTTATAAGGCTTGCATGCCAGACCCTGTCAAAGGCTTTGGATATGTCAAGAGACACGGCAAGTGCCTCCCCGTATCTCTCGACAGCCTCGCTCCACAGATGGCATACACAAGAAGATCCCCCGTGGACCGTCCTGGGCGGAACCCATACTGACGGTCACTGAGGAGGTCGTTATGTTCCGGGTATGCCAGGAGCCGGTTGTTAAGTACACGTTCCATAGTCTTGCAGAGTATGGAAGTGACTGATATTGGTCTATAGTTGACAGGGTCGGCACGACTGCCTTTTTTGGGCACGGGTTGCACGTTGGCAAGCTTCCATGACCTTGGGACTACCGCAGTCTTAAGTAAGAGGCGATACAGGCGTGTTAAAACAGGAGACAACTCTGGAGCACAGGTGCGTAGGACAATCGCTGGGATTCCGTCGGGTCCGCTAGCCTTGTTCACGTCTAGAGAACGCAGGATTTTAAGAACCTCTTTTTGGCGAATGTGAACTGATGCCATTGAGCATTCAGTACGAGGAATGGTAGGTGGTGTTTTATCTGAGTTCTCCAGATGCGAATTCCCGGCAAAAAGATTAGCAAATAAATTTGCTTTCTCCTCCGCCGAGTGAGCTAGCGATCCGTCAGGTTTTATTAGCGGTGGCAGGGAGGGACGGCCGAAGTTTGCTTCCACCAAAACGATTTGCTGCCAGCTGAATAGGAGGCAAGCTTGGCCCCTATACGACCTATATGGTCGAACCGGGCTTTTCGCAACACCTTTTTGCAAGATTTGGCGGCTTTGTTGTAAGCTTTCTTCAGTTTTTCTGTGTTCGGAGCTTTCTGCTTTCGAGCATCAGCCCATGACATATACACTGACTGTTTCTGCACCTCAGCACGAGAACAGTCAGCGTTGAACCATGGGCGAGCTTTGGCGCCGGTTGACACGTCAGAGTACGGAATAAAATATTCCATGCCCTGACGTATCACTTCGGCAACCGCAGTCGCAGCGCTCGACGATTCCCCTGAAGAAAAGCAGGTTTGCCGCCAAGGATAGGAAGCAAAGAAGTGTCGCATCTCGTCCCAATCTGCTGACCTGTATCGCCACACCCGTCTCTTACCACAATGGCCCTGATCAGGTGGGGAGTATACGGATACAGTTTTCACCAGACAGTGGTCGGAGGTACCTAAAGGGGCACATACCGACACAGAATATCTGTCTGGATCAGTTGTCAGCAGAAGGTCCAAACAGTTGGCCGTGTGAAAGTCAACGTCAGGTATCCGTGTGACACAATTGACCAGCTGGCTGAGATCTAGCGATAGTGCAAGTTTGCGCGCCTCTCGTCCAGCGTGATCGGTCTTCTGGAAGGGGAACAGCCATTCTTGATGGTGAGCATTAAAGTCAACCAGAAGGGTCAGTTGCGCCACAGGATACCTTAGCTGAGCCTCCTCAGCCGCCTCTCCAAGATAGTCGAACAACCTAGTTGTCTCCTGATCTCCACTGTGCGAACGGTAGACACAGGCGTAAACAATTTGTTCGACACCTGTTTCCACCAGTATCCACAATACTGAGAAAGAAGGGTCTTCAAGGTTTTTGAGACGCTTGATGCAGATTTCATCGCGAGCGTACACATAGAGTCCGACGTGCGGAACGAATCTATGCTCCAGAGAGTACCCAGGGTAGCTGAGGTACGCCGCGTCTGCCGGACATCTGATCTGCGTCTCGGTGAGAAACAGCAGTTGTGGTTTTTCAGTCTCTAGGTGGTGGTGGACTGCTACGAGATTTGAGTGCAATCCGCGGATATTGCAGAGGTGCAATTTTAAAGGGAGATCGTGCAACCGCTGTTTAACTTTCTTCCTTTTAGAACCTTTCATTGTTTTTTTCGAAGAGCGAATAGGCAGGAGGACGGTAGTTGAGCGAGAAGTCGCATCAATCGAGCCAGATAGTATACTGAAGTCTGCCACACATTAAGATAGCTGGGTTGGAGACCGCGGGGACGCCCGAACCCCCCCGGGATTGCCCACCAACTTCTCCCATCCGGTCGCCAACCATCATGGTGGAGCAACCCGGGATTTTTCGCTAGGTGGCGGGGCAGCCTTTCACGGGTGGCTTTCCCGCTAATTGGGCCCCCTACTTCCTGCGGTCGGCCAGCGGAGCACCGTGCTTCGGATCCCGCTAGCCTCCAAAACCAGCCAGCCGGTGTAGCAGAGTTCAGCAGCCTGTGAACGGTCTTCTGACGCGACATCACTGCTCAGACCCATCCTCCGATCCGTAGTCAAACAAGGAACCCTTATACTTTCGTGCATTCTATCTGTCTGTCTGTATGCCCCGCCTCAATGACTCACTTGCACCTATTTAATCGAAATTGGAATGAAGATAGATAACAGTAAGTAACCCAAAAACAGAAAATTTTTGTTGGCCCCTCCCATACAACGAAAGAGGGGATGGAAAAAAGTTTTTTTTACGTCGAGTGAGGCGTCGTAGGATAGGTGGAAAAAAACTCGCATAAAAAATAAATCGATACTTATAATGCTTCTGTCTCGAGATAAAATATCATGCATGCATATGCTCACGACTTTATTCCCCGAGGGGGTAGTCAGAGATATTCTGAAACTACAGGACATCCACGTTTCACTAGTAGTACCGAAACTCTGTCCAGTGTGGCGGGAAGTGAGCCCGTCGCCACTTTTAATGGACAGTAGGTACAATACATGCCTCGAAATGGAAGCATACAGGTTTCCTCACGATGGTTTCCTTCACCGAAAAGCCAGTAGTATTAGAAATCGTACATAGATTCCGAAAAACTCATTGGTACGAGTCGACCTGGACGGGGTTCGAACCATCGCCTCCTGCACGACAGGCAAGGTTACTCGCCACTGGACCACCAATCTATATCCACCAACCTATGATATATTATACCCGGATATATTATAGTACCTATAGTATAGGTACTATAATATATCCGGGTCACAACATTTATAGTCTAGTTAAAATACCTCAAAACTAAATTATTTACTGTTAATTTGTACAAAATCTACCTTAAATTAACGGTCGTTTCGGGTCTGCAGGAAGTAACATCTTCAGAAATGTGAATGTCCTTTCGACATTTATATCAATTTTAAGGTATTTCTCAGTGTCCCTTTATTTACCACGAAATCTCGACAAAAGTCTATAATGAAATAAAAGTACCTACTACAGTGTCTTTAATGCAATCTTAAAACCGTATTTTTACTAGACTATAAATGTTGTGACCCGGATATATTATAGTACCTATACTATAGGTACTATAATATATCCGGGTATAATATATCATAGGTCCTATAGATTGGTGGTCCAGTGGCGAGTAACCTTGCCTGTCGTGCAGGAGGCGATGGTTCGATCCCCGTCCAGGCCAACTCGTACCAATGAGTTTTTCGGAATTTATGTACGATTTGTAACACCACTGGCTTTTCGGTGAAGGAAAACATCGTGAGGAAACCTGCATGCTTCAATTTCGAGGCATGTATCCTACTGTCCATTACAAGTGGCGACGGGCTCACTCCCCGTCACACTGGACAGAGTTTCGGTACTACTAGTGAAACGTGGATGTTCTGAAGTTTCAGAATATCTGTGACTACCCGCTCGGGGAATATAGTCGTGAGCATATGCGTATACCCACAGATTATTCTATTATGTTTTTTAATAAAAAGTGTTGTAAAAAAATTGATTAAAAATGGGTACCTACAAAGATTCTTATATTTACGAAGCAAAAGATAACAGAAGTGAAACCCTCATATTTTGCAAACGAAAGTCCCTCGGACCGCTCTGTGTATTCTTTTTCTATATTTCAAACAAAATAATTAAAATTTCGAAATATAATTTTGTCTCGACGAAGTACAGGTCTGTTTAGCAAGAGGCCTCGCCCCGCTCTGACTATATGGACGAGAGCGGGGGTGCCGGTATGAATACGACAGGAATTTAGCAGTAATTTTTGAAATTTGATATAAATTTTTATCAATTTCGAAAAAGTAAGAAAACCACATCATTCTATATTGTATTTTGAAGAATATTGTAAATTTTCATTTACTTCCGATCAAAAATGTAAGAGTAAAATGGTTACAACTGGACAAAAAAGGGGTGACTTTAGATTCAGTTTTCTTCGGTTTTATTCATTAAAATCGATTTTTAGAAAAACCACATCACTTCTCATATTGTCTAGACTGTTCAGTTCTTTTTTCAGCTTAAAAAGTGCCATAGTTAATGAATAAAATGGTTACAAAGCTACCCAATTTTACCGTTCCCGCTACTAGTATTCTGCATCCATATATTTAGACCATGATACATTGACCATATAAGAAGATTGGCAGATTTGGACCCAGCCATTTTTTACGAAAACTAACAGCCATTCAGGACGGCGGTCTTAATTATTATAAACAGAAAAAATTAAGGCATTTTTTTAAAAATCTTCCACATCTCCAGAAGTCTGGATTCAAAAGTAGAAATTACTAGTAAAATAGACAAATCGTCCAAAAAGCAGTAGCAAAACATAACCACGACAACTATTTTCATCTAATATTATCGCTGAGGTATTTTTGGTCGTTACGAAACGTATTTGGCTTGGTGGAACTGATAGTGTGTGAGACTTTGTTTTCTTCTATTATCATAATATCGTGAATTTTCATTAAAATAAACACAATGAATGCGTAGAAGATTGAGTGGACTATCTAATAAGAATGATTATGAGTTTCACACACTTGATACAAAAGGTATCATAAGGAGAAATACCTTTCCCCCAACTTCTACAGATTACAACCAATTTACATTTTCGTTAGTTTTGTTTCACTCTATAGTACGTATTACTAAGTTTCATTAATGTATGGGACCTCTATGTCTGGGTCTCAAATTAGCCTTCCGCCAAACTTCTATGGTAGGCTCCCCATACAAGGTGGACCGATGACCTGGTGAAGACGACAGGAACCCGTTGTATCAGGGCAGCGCAGGATTGGTCGTTGTGGCGATCCTTGGGTAAGGCATTTGTCCAGCAGGGGTCTGTCGGCTTAGATGATGATGATGATGATGATGATGATGATATAGTCATCATGGCGGAGACTATGGAGGAGCTCAGTCGAATGCTGGATGATCTTAGCAGAGCCTCCGAACGAGTTGGTTTGAAGATGAACATGGACAAGACGAAGATCATGGCAAATGCCCATGTTGTACCCACTCCTGTAATGATCATAAACTCTGCGCTCGAAGTTGTTGACGATTATGTTTACCTGGGACAAACTATTCAGTTAGGTAGGTCCAACTTCGAAAAAGAGATCAATCGTCGAATCCAATTTGGCTGGGCAGTGTTCGGGAAGCTACGTAGTATCTTCACGTCCCAAATACCGCAGTGTCTCGATCAGTCTGCGTTGCGAGTGATGACATACATGTAACAGAGACGTGGTCGTTCACTCAAGGCCTCATAAAAAGGCTGAAAGTCACCCAAAGGGCAATGGAGAGGGCTTTGCTCGGAGCTTTCCTGCGAGATCGAATCAGAAATGAAGATATCCGCCGAAGAACCAGAGAGCAGCTGACATAGCCCAAAGAATTGATGATGATGATGAAACAAATAATTTTTTTACTGAAACTACCGGAGTATCTATGTTTGTATACCTAAACATAATGGGTGTACAAAACTTGTACCGAGATCTTCGACTACGGTACATAATATACCTATAGGTTACCTATAACAAGACTTCTACACATAAAAATTTATGGCAAATAATTAGCAAGCATAATCATTGAAATTTTTGTTTTTAAAACCTAGTGATAAAATGTAACAATTTGAATTATTTTAGTAAATAATTCTTCTATGATAAAAACTTGGTATAAATAAGGAATAGTACCGTATGCACTCATATCAAAATAACAAAGAAAGTAAACATGTATTGTCTAATCCTACTTTCGCTAGTGAGTCTTGCTGCGTCAGAATTTGACCCAGATATTCAGGCAAAATACGAAACATTGCCTACAGATGAATTCATCGAATACTTCAACAATCAATCCTTTTCCTACAGAATCGCTCGCAATGATCATCTAAAAGATAATAAACACCTCGCTTGCGTGAAACTACGATCTCTCGATCACATTCCAATTTTAATCCATTACAACGAAACGTTAAAAAATTTGCCAAGCAATTTTGATCCAAGGGAGAAATGGGCTAATTGTTCAACTATTAAAGAAATATACAATCAAGCGAAGTGCGGTTCTTGCTGGACTTTTGGTACAGCGACAACAATGTCTGATCGGATGTGTATACACATCAACACAATAGCTCGACTTTCCGAACAAGATTTCGAATGTTGTCCTGGATGCGGAGATCCAGGTGATTCAGTTTGCGATGGAGGTTATCCAGATCGCGCCTTCGATTTTTGGATAAAAAATGGCCTAGTTACACAAGAATGCAAAGAATACGATGTTCCCGAATTACGCAAAAAACAGTGTAACAAAAAATGTGTTGATGGTAACATAAATTATGAAAGCGATAAACATTTTGGCAGCAAATTGTACAAAATTGAAAACAATGAAGAGCAAATCAAAGCTGAACTTGTTACAAATGGTCCCATACAAGCTTCGTTTGCTGTTTACGATGATTTTCAGTTATATACTGGAGGAATATATGAACACAAATTTGGTGAAAAGGAAGGATACCATAGTGTCCGTTTGCTAGGATATGGAGAGGAAAACGGTTTAAAATATTGGCTTGTGGCTAATAGCTGGGGACATAGATTTGGCGAGAAGGGATTATTTAAAATTAAGCGTTTCCAAAAACCAATACATTTTGAAAAAGAGCTTATTGCTGGAATACCCAAGAATTGAT
Organism: Agonopterix subpropinquella; assembly: GCA_922987775.1. Classification (NCBI taxonomy): domain Eukaryota; kingdom Metazoa; phylum Arthropoda; class Insecta; order Lepidoptera; family Depressariidae; genus Agonopterix; species Agonopterix subpropinquella. The sequence goes on along the minus strand of OV277718.1, from coordinate 4,214,066 downwards.
AATAAATGAAGAGATGGTGATCTAATAGATTAGCATGTTTTACTACATTTTATTACATAAATTTACTATTTTTTAATTAGAATTTTTGGTTATGGGTACCTTTTTGCGTTGACTTTTTTTTTCTATCTTAACACAGAATAAATAAGTAGGTACTAATAATAAGATTAGCACTTGACGATTCGATAAGTAGGTATCGATACTTGATTGAACCGTTATTTCGATAGTAGTCTACTCTAGTTCTACCATTTAATTAACGCGTTTAATTATACTAACAAACTTTTCTGGAACTTTTTGCGGGGGGGGGGCGAGGTAGCATAAAATACGAGACTAGTTTTCAATGATTAGCCAACTTTGGATTTTATTCGTTTTATATATTCGAATTGTGAAAACACAATGAAACATTAAATAAGATAGTTTACTGTTTGCGACCAGAAAGACCGGACCAGGAGTGCGATTTTTGAATCTCATTCGCTGAGTTCAGCAGTTGAAAATGTCTAAATTACTATGGAGATACGTATCTATCTACTGCTGATTTGACTTTCAAAAATCGCACTCCTGAAGTATGATTTTTTAAAGTCAAATCAGCAGTAGAAAGGGCGCTTTCTGGTAAAATTCGAGTCCATTTTCCCCCATAAAAGTTATGAAAACATCCTAAGGGAGAATTTTGCAGAATAACCAACTTCCAACTTTGCATTTGTATCTTTTCTTTTAAACAAATAATTTGTGATGACAATGGGTTTTTACTTTAAAAAAAAAATTATCTAATCCAAAATGGTAATTCCTATGATAAAAAAATGATAAATTACCTATTTATCTATTAGAATAATAAGTATAAAATAACATAGTAAGATTGTTACGTATTGCATTATTACAATGTTGGCGTTAAAGGCAGTGTTCATTTTTGGATTGGCTGCTGTGTCAGGTTTGGAAATTTGGAATACATTTCAATTCTTAAGAGGGCTATCGCAGTCCAGTGGCGTCCTCATCACATTAAAAAAGATTTCTCAACAAAGAAAGCCTAAATTAAAAAAGTGCTCAACAGATAAACTACAAAAGCCTTCAAGCCATTGTTATACAATACTTTCATAGGTTCTTCCACTTCTAGATAATTTGGAATAAAAACAAAAGCAGCCGTTTTTTTTGTTTTTTTCAAAATTTGTATGTTTAAAAAAACCTATAAAAGTATTGTATGAAAATAGCTTGAAGGTTTATTATGTAAGTAGTCTGTTGAGCACTTTTTAAATTTAGGTTTTCTTTATTGAGAAATCTTTTTTATTGTGACGAGGGCGCCACTGAGCTTCTAATAGCCCTATTAATGCAGAACCTAATTCGGCATCCTGTGGCCGTAGTATGGCAGCGTGATTATAGCGCTATCGCGCCTTAGCTCTCTTTCTATTTACGCGCGAACGAATGAGATAAAAGTCGTGATAGATATAGGCTTATCGCGCGCATCATACTACAGCCGCTGCCCTTCTAGTATGAATTCTCTAGAGCGCGACTCGGCTTTTCGTCATACTACTTGTTGTGGCATACGCGACGTCTATCCAAGAGTTCTTTTCTTTCAATAAGAGTATCATTGAGTCAAGTTGCAGGAACTGACCCGAGTACACGTCTCGCGTGGTTTCGCGCGTCGCGTTTGTGCCTGCCACGAGGCTCCACATTCTTCAATCTCTTCTTGTTCTTGTCCAAAAACAATCCCTGAGATTGGGATAGATTCTCCCATAAAATACTTGACACTGGCGGAAATGCAGTGCTAACGCACAAGCAAGAGTCCATTTAATTATAAATAAATAAAAAAGAATGTCATTGGTACAGATTCGGACTGTGCCACGACTTAACTAAATGTATTCCTGTCACTTTATAAAATAAGATTAAGAAAAGAGACAGAAAACCAACAGCTGATTTTAGTGCTGTCAAAGTGACGTTACACGCCCAAAATAAGATGCCATCATAATGTACGCCATCTTATTTAAAGCGTTTTTGGGCGTGTAACATCACTTTGACAGCACTAAAGTCAGCTGTTGGTTTTCTGTCTCTTTTCTTAATCTTATTTTAGAAAGTGACAGGAATAAATTTAGTTAAGTTAAGTCGTGGCACAGTCCGACTCGGGGCCATTGTATACAATAGCCTTAGGTTAAGAAGTTATATTGTAGGTACCTAATAGTTATTTAAGTCGTGTTATGTTGTATAGTTTTTGACCGCATCTTATCTATACAGCGACAACACGTTCCGACGCGTTGGTAGCTTCAAGACATGATTTGACGTTTAATAAATGGGCTTCAAGCTCCTGTGCTATTATATTGAATAAATTATTTTTAGTTTGAGTCCGCTATTTGATAAACATCATATTTTGTGATCCTTCTATGCAGCAAAGGCCCGTCTTGCTTGCGCTATTAGAGAAATCGTAGGTACTGGAGTGGCTAATGTAGTATCTCCATTTTTAAACGACTGCAAAAAAGGAGGTTAGCGGGTTAGCACAGCAAATGCTCACGACTTTATTCCCCGAGGGTGCAGTCAGAGAAAGTCTGAAATCTCAGAACACCTGCGTTTCACTAGTAGTACCGAAACTCTGTCCAGTGTGACGGGGAGTGAGCCCGTCGTCATACTTGTAATTCTTCTTATCGTGTGGGCAGAGCCCTGGTGTCAGAGTTTTTTCAGACCGCCTTAAGGCCTCTGACGTGGTTTTTATGTATCTAACGACTACCACCAGAGATAGTAGCCGGGACCAACGGCTTAACGTGCCATCCGAAGCACGGAATCATCTTTCTTTTTCAGACGATCAGGTGATTCAGCCTGCAATGTCCTAACCAACTGGGGAAAAACGCACAAAGTGACATATCACTAGGTGGTCCCCCGTGGGAATCGAACCCACGACCTCCGTGCGTCGAGAGCCAATGCTCCTAACCATTAGACCACGGAGGCAGTCAAACTTGTAATGGACAGTGGTTAATACATGCCTCGAAATTGAGGTACCTATGGTTTCCCCTGAACGAACAAAACAACGTTTATTAGAACCAACGTCTAAATTATCATCATATCCTAGCCATTGACTTACCAACTACTGGACGTAGGGTCCGCGATCAAAAGTGTCCGAACCAAAATCATTAAAACGTAAAAAGAGAACCAATCACGAGACAGTCTTGGTTTGATCGGCCGACTACGCGCACGAGCGGGTACGTCGCGCGCCGTGCCCCGATGGGGGAGTGGGATGGAAAAGAATTTCAGCAACTCCAATATTTTTAGTCAAAAGGGTCCGAGACTAAACTACACTAGCAGTTTAGTCTCGGACCCTGTTTTCGAGAATTTTCTACTAGACCCGGCGTCCATAGTATTCTACGTCAATGTACACACGGCGACAGGTCAGGTTTAGTGTGGCGGGGAGTGAGCCCGTCGTCAAACTTATAATCTTCTTACTCAACTAGTTACCCTGTTTGGACTTTGAACTATTAGAAGTTGAACGCTGTGAATCGTGCGAGAGGGTGCGGTATGTTGTTGTTGTTTCGTCTCACAGCACGCTGCGCCCGCGCCGGCAGCCGCGTCTATGCAGGCTCTCTACCACACTATTTTTTGTTTTGTACGTAGTGTAGTTATGGGTATATAGGGTGCGTAACCTGATGTGTCGCCGTGTGTACCTAGCCGATATATCACTTAGGTAAGTAGGTAGGTGTAAAATGTTAACATTTCCTCGCACTTTCTAGCGCTCCCGGCAGTAGACCCGTCGGCGAAGGTAGACGATGCCGCCAGGGAGACACGGTACAACCCTGACTCTCAGAATGTCTACCATCTGTTCACTAGGTTAGTACTTACAATCATCGATTCATCATCATCATCATTAGGTACGTATCAAGGGGCGATGGGTGGGATTTATCATCCCCTCCCGAAACCCGAATATTTGTATGGAAAAGTGATTAAGAGGTTTCCCTGTCCGAACGACCTTGACTCTTTCAGAGTCGCCTCACCTCTAATTAACTACATTATTTTAGTAGGTAAACCTATTATTGACTGGCTTGTCCTTCATTATGTCACTGTGGTGCCTTCAAATCCAAGGAAATCACATTCTTAAACCATAAGAATTCGCACCTTGCTATATTTTTCAATAATTTGTACGTCTGTCTTTCAAATAACGAAAAGATAGCTTGTAAAAACCAGCAAAATATGGCCCGGCCCGTTTTCCTATGGGGAGCCACTTAAAGTACTTTCTTTTTCATTGTTTTTCTATTAATATCCCCCCCCCCCCCCCGAAAATTAACGTCCCCCCACCCCCCGAAAAAAGTCTGGATACGTGCTTGATCATCATCACTATACCTACAAGGTGCAGTGGCGGACTAAGCACAACAGAAGCCCGGGGCGGCGAAACTAGATGAGGCCCACACTGGTCTTCCCAAAAATTGATACTTATGACAAAATATAAACTTTAATAAAACGAATTTATTTGTCCTTTGGGTATTTTATTTCGTTGTTATATTTTTACCAAAGAATTTTTTATCTAATTAAAGTCAATGAAATTTTTCAAAAACAATCAAGTAACTAATCTATATGTCGGTATGAAGTCAGATTTTCGTTAAAATATACAGTTTCAATGCTAGGATTAATTTAAGATTTGTATGGAAATATTTGTGGCACTGTAACTTTAAAACTATACATTTTATCGAAAATCGGACTTCATACCGACATAGAAATTAGTTAATAGATTGTTTTTGAAAAATTTCATTGACTTTAATTGGATAGTATTGAAAATATCACCATACTACGTTTGTATGGAGCGCGCCAACGGTAGAATAGCCTTAATCAGCCGGCCAGGAGTGGAGTTGAAAGAGCGGAACCTATGCTCCAGGCTGGAAGTGTAAAATGACAACGCCGGGGGCCTGCTGACTGGTGCGCTTAACACCGGGAACTGGCGCCCGCAGACTCACCTCTCTACAACCTTAGCCACTCTGTAGATGTTACCTTGTCGCTAATGGCGAGCGGCCGTTTAGGGGGGCACATTAAATGAGTTGGCAAGTCACCGTCTGCCATTTTGGACAAATTTGAGACATTTGTTACGGCCGGCAGGCATCCCAAGTCTCTTCGCAATAACCAAAAGCCCCACCCAGTTCACTCCCATAACCCAAGTAAAATTCTGTCCTTCTCACAATTGTGTTTGCGCTGAACGTGGTCTGTGTATGAGTGTATTTGCGATCTGTGTCCCCACGCAAGCCTTCCAAAGTTCCGGGCTACGGTCCGTGAAATACCTGCTGAGCCGGATATATACAGGGTGAAATTGATATCATTAGCATTCTTTTAAACTAAGAGTTTACCCATCAAACTGAACTACTTTCACTATGGGAGCAAACCGATCGGAGCAACTAAAAAATCAGTTATCCCATACTAAACTTCAATGCCAAATGTATGCAACAGCTGATTTTTTTTTGCTCGATCGTTTTGCTCCCATAGTAAAAGTTATTCAGTTTGATGGGTAGAATCTTAGTTTAGAAGGATGCCAATGATATCAATTTCACCCTGTATAATAATAATTTTAATAAGAGATATTTTTTTCAGACAGAACCCTTCAGTCAGCCAGCCCGTCGTCACAGGCTCTGCCGGCCTCCTCGGCTTGACCAACTATAATGCTCAGAGGTCCACCATAGTGCTGATCCACGGGTGGCTCGACTCGGCCACGTCTGACTTCAATACCGTTCTAGTACCAGGTTTGTAGGGGTGGCTGCTTGATTAATTAATTTAATTAAATAAACAATTAATTTTTAATATTAGTAGAATATTTATTTAGTTAATCATTTTATTATTTATGGTTCATGAAAAGTAGAGTACATACTTCTCTAGGGATAAACGTGTTTTCGTCTTGGGCTATCTTGAACCCCTCGCTTTACTCAGGATTCTAGTGCCTCGCTTCGCTCAGGAGTTAATAACACTAAGCTCCCTTTTTCCGCTCGAGAGTTAACCCTAGAATCCCTCGTTACGCTCGGGATTCAATATACCCGTGACGAAAGACATTGTTTTATCCTATTATTGGTGCATTCATAATCTCATATTAATTAATCAACATTTCAATTTTAGGTATTTTACTGTGGCATAACGACTATGATTCTTCGCAGCTTTCCTCGCTGCTGCCGACGTCAATGTCATCGTGGTTGACTGGAATGCCGGTGCTGGCACTATCAACTACGCAGCTGCTGTCTCCAACACTCTGACTTCTGGTGAGTACCACAGTCGTCCACCAAAACGAGATGTGTGAAGGAATATACCTCCATCACTGCTCGGATACTTCATACAAACGTTAACGAGCTCGTACTGACTTGGGTATCACATATGTGAGTGCAAGTGCGTGAGGAATTATTATTATGAATAGTTGAGGGTCTCAACAAACTTGCGCCTGTGCCATTGCGACCATCGCTAAGCTTTTGTGAACGCCCCTTTTATAGTTCCCAAGAGGGATCAAGAGATCCCCAATATCAGAAACTGCAGTAGGTTTCTTACATTTGTATCTCATCTGGCGCTGGAGAGAGTAACAATTTTTGGTAGAGACGCGGTTATCATGTAATCTAAAATAAAACATTGTTTACGGTACCTACTGCTTATAATCGGCCACCTCTTGTACCACCGAGAGGGAGGTCAATATTGGCGAGGGCAGGGTGGGAGTCTCAGTATTGTTCTTGCAACTCAAAGAATAAAAGAGGGGAACAAGGAAAAATCCACTGAAAGGATCGCTTCAGGGGGAAAAAATAAAGAAAGCATAATGAAGGATTTTTTCTCATAGCTTTTTCCACAGGCAGCCTTATATACAGGGTGAAATTGATATCATTAGCATCCTTTTAAACTAAGATTCTACCCATCAAACTGAACAACTTTTACTATGGCAGCAAACCGATCGGAGCAAAAAAAAAATCAGCTGTTGCATACATTTGAGTCGCGAACTCGCGCGTCGACATTGCAGTTTAGTATGGAACAGCAGATTTTTTATTTGTTCCGATTGGTTTGCTCCCATAGTAAAAGTTGTTCAGTTAGATGGGTAGACTCTTAGTTTAAAAGGATGCTAATGATATCAATTTCACCCTGTATAAGAGAAACGAACCACTTCTTTCCCAAGCTTTAACTTTTGAAAAAATAGGTAATACCGTGGGTGTTAAAACATTTTTCAGATATTGCTTATCAAGCTCTAATTCTTTTCAAGGCTATAATTTTTTGTAACGATTCAGAAAGAGTCTGTTCTGCCAAGTCTCTAAGACCAAACTCACAAAAACATCATTATTTAACAGGTGAAAGCGTTGCACGATTCGTGAACTGGCTGATCCAGGCTACAGAAGTGTCAGCATCGAACTTCCATATCGTTGGGCATAGTCTGGGTGGACACCAGGCCGGCATAGTGGGCAGGAATGTTAATGGCAACATCGCTTACATCACTGGTGAGTGCTAGCATATCGTGAGACACAGCTTGGGTGATCCAGTTCTGCATAGTGGGCAGAAATGTTGATGGAGATATTAGTTACATCACTGGTAAGTCTTAGCACATCTTGAAACATAGTCTGGGTGATCCAGGACTGCATATTGGGCAATAATGTTGATGGAGACATTGGTTACATCACTGGTGAGTGCTAACACATCTTGAGATACAGTCTTAGTGGTCCAGGTCGGAATAGCGTTCAGGAATGTTAGTGGAGACATTGGTGAGTTTTAGCACATCGTACAACACAGTATGGGTGGTCCAGGTGGGCATAGTGGGCAGGAATGTTAATGGAGACATTGGTTACATCACTGGTGAGTGCTAGTACATCGTGAGACACAGTTTGGGTGATCCAGGTCAGCATAGTGGGCAGGAATGGTGATGGAGACATTGGTTATATCACTGGTTAATTCTAGCACATCTTAGAACACAGTCGGAATTGTCACCAAGCCGGCATAGTGAGCAGGAATACATGGACTCGATCGATGCCTCAGCCTTGCTTAGCCAGTTTTCTCGTTGCTCCGCTACAGAAAAAGTTTGCTGATTGCTTAGGGTGCGCCGGATATATCGGGAGTTAATAGACCTGGCTCAAGGACTAGGTTTGCCTTCTTTCTGCATCAATAGACTTCTGACCTAGCCTAACGATTACACCATCTTACTACCCAGGACCATCTTTTTAACGTGTCTTCAGAAGCAAAGGCTCTAATGACAGAATCATTCCAGCCCTGGATCCAGCTTTTCCCGGTTGGATAACGAACGACAATCGTCTCCGGGAGGACGACGCTGCGTACACGGAAGTAATCCACACAAACGCTGGTCTACTTGGCTTCCTGTCTACTTTGGGACACGTGGACTTCTATCCGAATGGTGGCATCAACATGCCTGGCTGTGATTCTCAACAGTGCGATCATCTTAGGTAAGGTTGAAGAATCAATCGATGAGCAACCAGTCAAAACAGGTGCCTTTAGACGTACCTACATTCAATCGCGCGGAAATTCGCATGAGATTGCGCGCGGTAAAGAGCGCGAGTAATCACACACGTCTGGTTGTGTGTAGCAACTCTAATCTGTAGTGTTTCGGTCTTTTTAGAGTTCTTATTTTATATTATAATTGTTTATGACATTGACAACTTGTCCCAAATAAACGTCTGAGGTGACGGTCGTGTTTTATTTTACAAATGGCGACGAGGAAATCGACATGGATCCGTGTCCAGGGCCGGCCTGGCCAGGCCGGCCCTGGACACGGATCCATGTCGATTTCCTCGGCCCCATTTTTAATAAACTATTTCTGGTGGTCGTGGACGCCAGAACAAAATGGTTAGAGGTTTTTCAAGTACCCAGTACGGCCGCCAGCTATTGTATCAATCGATTGAGTGAACTTTTTGCCAGATGGGGTATTCCCAAGCAATTGGTCTCGGATAATGGACCGCCGTTCACTAGTAAAGAGTTTTTGGGGTTCGTGTCAGGGTTGGGGATCAATCATACGTTTTCGGCTCCAACTCTAATCCCGCGCGAATACGTGACTTTTTTACCACCAACTTCTTATGTTAATTTATAAAGGTTATATTCCAGCACGAAAATTACAGAATAATGTTCGCTCTTTCTCGCACGCCGCCTGATTTCGCGTGGGATCCCGCGCGATTGAAGTACGTCTAAACTAAAGGCACATTGAATATTATCTCTAAAAATGCTTGTGGCAGAAACTGTTTTGTAAAAGGGGATGCCTAGTAGCCAAAGTAACTTAGGCCTTCAGTGCACACGTATGAAACTATATAGAAATAATTGTATGTAAGGTAGTTGTGTAAATATTAACCAATCAGACCGGCCGAGATCGGCCGAGCTCCTGATTGGTTAATAATTACACAGCTGCACAGCTCGCACAGCCAGCTCGCGTCAATGGACAGGCAGCGTAATGCCAGTTAGTAAATTGACAAACGGAAAGGTTTACTTATAGAAAGTTTGTGGTTTGCTTTAAAACATTAATAAATCGTTACAGTTGGTATTTTATAATGTCCTAACATCCAGCCCTGGATCTAGGGGGGCGGCAAACCGGGGGCCCACCATGCCCCGGGTGGCAGGTTAAAGGGGCGCTAAAATCAAGAGTTTGAAAAAAATTATTGCAACGACTTGACAATATTGCAAAAAAAACTCGTGCTCGCTTCGCTAGCTCTTGGTTATAGATCGTATTGCAGTCATCTCATTATATTACAGTAAAATCTATTATTATCTATATTTTCGGAATAAAATGCGGAGCATCTAGGCAACCATATCTTTAGGTAGGGTCCCAAACTTTCCTAACAAAGCCAAAGCAGGTTTGTTAGCCAGTTATACTTAGATTATTTTCAAGGCCTATAATTTGCTAAATAGGTACCTGACTAGAATTACTAATTACTACAATAAACCTAAGTGCTTAAAGATTTGCGTGCGATCTATTGCCAATCTTAATCCTAAATAATTCTTGATAAAAGACAGTTGGATAGATAAAATATTTACCTAAACAATAATTATGATTGATAATGATGGTCTGATAGCACAGTTGGTGGTGAACCTGCCTGCTGCGCCCAAAATCACGGTTTGGAATCCCGCAAGGGGCAATTATAAGTGAATATGAATATTTGTACCCAAGTCATGGATGTTATGTTTATGTGTATATTAAAATTAATTATACTTCGGGTCCTTCTTGATATGCTGGCTGTGAGAGCTTAGTACGTCTCTCTAACATTAATATGCTAAACGATATGTTATATGCTTTGCTGGGTACTCAGTGCTGAATAATGATACGGAGGCCGAAGGAATGAAACGGCTGAGAGTTGCTGTCGTATTCACGTATATTCGAACACTAAAGTTAATTGGTTACATGTACATATAAGGTAATGTTGAGCGCTCTATGTACGATGCACTTTTATTGGGGCCGCGCAGTGTCAGCGTCCAATGTCTTAAATCGTTGCTATGTTGCCGAATTACCGATCTAGCGATTGCCACAGATAATAAGTGATGTACTTACGTGCATCGTACACTGACGGTTTTTTAAGAGGATGTTCAGACCATCAACCTGAACAACTTTCTCTATCAGACCAACATCGACATCGAGAAAAAAGAATCACCTGTCCCACACAGTCATGTTGCTCGAGTAGGATTTCAGTTTTATATAGGATCCTTCTTAGTATGCAGACACTTTTTTAAGGGGATGTTTAGACCTTCAAACCGATCAACTTTCTCTATGGCACCAACATCGAAATCGCGAAAACAAAACAGCTCTTCCATACAAAACTGCAAACCTACTCGAGCCAAATGTACGGGATTTTTTTCGTGATTTCGATGTTGGTCCCATAGATAAATTTGTACAGTTTGAAGGTCTGATACCCTTAAAAAAGTGTCAGCATATTAAGAAGGACCCTGTATGTAACAGCTGTTTTTTGCGATTTCGATGTTGATCCCATACAGAAAATACACAACATGGTACATCCTTTGGACAAGGCATGTAGCCAAATTTAAAATTCATTATTTTGTAATGGGTTGATATTCCGAAATAAAGATCTTACAGAAAAATTTTGAGCGTGTCAGTCTAATCATCCCCAGCATATTAAGAAGGACCTTATATTAAAGTACCTAATTACTTTAATGCTAAAACAATTTCGCAGGGCAATCTTCTACTTTGCTGAGTCGCTGACTAGCGGTGGTTTCAGAGGTCGAAGCTGTCTTTCCTATGTCACCGCTATGACGGGCAACTGTCTGCTATTGGGCAGGCTCAACATGGGCGGCCTTATGGCAAAGACTGGGTGAGTTCATTCACTGGAGTAATTTTAACAGACTTAAATATATAACGGATACGAAAAATAAATAATACGGATTAATATTGTATAATATATACGAATATCTATTAGATATTTTGTAGACACTTAGATATTTTTTAGACATCTATTAGACATCTTGTAGACATTTGTGCTGTTGGGGTTCTGTGTTTGACTCGTATTAATACCTACACGTATAAATTTACAACCCGAGCGAATTAACTAGGCCCCTGGCTCGCACGTGGCTTGGAATTTGACACCCCTCCTGCTACCTCCCGCGGGACCCGCCGTCGCCGTGCGAGGCCTTAGCATAGCATTTCAGTTACCGTTGCACGCGTCCCTGCGCAGCATTTTCGAGTTATTCTTTCCGAGTTTTCCGAGTTTTTTATTTCGAGCCACGTGTGAGCCAGGTGCCGAGTTAATTCGCCCGGGTTGTACCTGCGTAAGTACAAAGAGGTCGTAGGTACGCTTCCTATGTCACCGCAACGACGGGTAACTACGGCATTAGGGCAAAGACTGGGTGAGTTCATTCACTGGGGTAATTTTTTACGGACTTAAACAGGAAATTCTGTGTTTTACTCGTACCTATACCTACACGTATTTACCTGTACAAAGAGGTCGTAGGTACGCTTCCTATGTCACCGCAACGACGGGCAACTGCGGCATTAGGGCAAACACTGGGTGAGTTCATTCACTGGGGTAATTTTAACTGACTAAAATAGGAAATTCTACGTTTGACTCATATATCTACACCTACACGTATTTTTCTTGTGTATGTACAAAGTGTAAACAACAAAACACGCTGATAATATTTAAAGGGGCAGTTAACGTGGAAAAAAAAACACCTATTCCATACCTTTTTGAGTCATGCAGTTTTGTATGAAACTGTACTACTACAGAAAAAATAAGTGTACCTATTATAGACACTTATTTTTTCTCAATGTTGGGTCCATAGTAAATAGTGTGATGGTCTAAACCACCACTGCCTCCGTGGTCTAATGGTTAAGAGCATTGGGCTCTCGACACGGAGGTCGTGGGTTCGGTTCCCACGGGGGACACCTAGTGATATGTCACTTTGTGCGTTTTCCCCCAGTTGGTTAGGACATTGCAGGCTGAATCACCTGATTGTCTGAAAAGAAAAATGATTCCGTGCTTCGGATGGCACGTTAAGCCTTTGGTCCCGGCTACTATCTCTGGTGGTAGTAGTCGTTACATAAAAACCACGTCAGAGGCCGTAAGGCGGTCTGAAAAAACTCTGACACCAGGGCTCTGCCCACACGATAAGAAAGAAAGAACCACCCCTTGAAATATTCGGTACTAGGCTATTTTGCAATAAATAACAAACAACAGGGTATAACAAAACACCCTAGTAATACTTAAGGGGGTGCTTCAGACCATCAAACTGAACAACTTTCACTATGGGGCCAACATATAGAAAAAATAAAAAAAATCAGCTGTCCCATACATTTTAGTCGAGTCGGTACTGCAGTTTTGTATGGGTCAGCTGATTTTTTTTATTTTTTCTCGCTGTTGGCTCCATAGTGAAAGTTGTTCAGTTTGATGGTCTGAAGCACCCCGTTAAGTATTACTAGGGTGTTTTGTTATACCCTGTAATATGAATACGAATAATGATATACCCGTCAGCGCGCCCGAGTGCGCTGCATAATATATAAACGAAGTTTGATCCTACTATCCTCCTAATAATGTATTTAACATTTTCAGATCGACCGGCATCTACTATTTAGAAACGAATGCTTCCCCACCATTCTCTCGACCAACGTGAGAAGTAAAGAGAAATAGATACCTCAATTATGTGCACAAATAAACACATTGTTAAAAAGATATTTTACGAACAAATAAAAAAAATTTAATCAATTTGCATTTTTCTTTGCCCTTCGTGTGCGCAGAGTAGACCCGAGTCCCCGTCTAAACCCGAAGTCATTTAGTAATCAAAGCATGGTACAATAATATACTGCGCCTGGTATTCTCTTCCGATCACGTGACTGACACAAGCCTACGTCATCATACCCTTTTACCATGTCTTCCTGGGCACTTCTTTGTTTTCCTGGGCACTTTTCTCTATAATAAAATTAACAATAAACTACAAATATACGGCCTTACCAAATTATCTTGCAAAAATTACGTCACCCAATGGTTACTGGGACTCGACTACGATGCTACCGAAGGTCTCCTGACAATTCCTACTTAGCACTCCTATCAATGTATGCGGTCGGAGCTCCAAGTAGTGGCTGATATAACTCTCCGATCCCAAGACTCCCCAGTTCTGTCGTAGGGCTACTTGGAGTTCTCCACTTACGCTAGTCACTCAAACATCACCATTCACATTGCACGCCTCACACTAACACACACACACACACACACACACACACACCCCCACACACACACACACACACACACACACACACACACACACACACACACACACACACACACACAATCACTTTTATTATTTTGTTTTGTGACGTAGGCTTGTGTCACTCTGGGAATAGAAGACCTTGTTTTTTTAGACTATTGCTACGGTTCGAATTATGCCAATAGTGCAAACGCTATGCACACGCTTTACCGGTCGGTCCAAATTAGTAAGTACGAATACACTGCTAAACAATTTGTACAATTCAAGCCAGCTGTCAATTTGACATGCATATGCTGCACTACCTATTTTTCGTGTGCGGCGTAAGCGCAAATTAATGACGTCGCTGATGACGTCAGACAGCAAACGTATCCCCACATTCGCGCATTATGAACCGATTGTGCGCATGCTATCTCTACCGATAGCGCATATTTGCGCATTTTGGACCGTAGCATATGTAATCAAAGGGTGCAAAGTCGCATAGCAGTGAAAAGGGCGCTAAAACAATTAGCCAATAGCGACAAGGGAATGAAGGTGGCATAACCTGATTGTTCAATATAATTTCGCGCGCTATTAAAATTTTTCAACTGCGAAGGTATATCGGTAAGAATTAATAACCGGTAGGTACTGGGGGTCATGACAGTACCGGATTTATAGGTATATTTTATGAGTGTAGGCCACTTTATTTCCGCCGCCCCATGTACCTTTCCAAAATAAGAATTTTCTATTTGTAGTAAGGAAGGCACTAAAGTTAAATGAACGAATGAATTAATCATCAAGAAAGAGCATAAAACTGAAACAAGATTTTTTTTACGGGAATAGCAAAATCCTCTGTAATGTCATCTTAGTTTATGGTGTTCATTATCTCTGCTTCTATGTAGAGAAGAGCTAAAGAATTAATTTTTTCTTGAGACAATGAAGACCTTGAGTGAGTTTCTATAGGGATTTAACGTATTAGTATAAAAAAACCATGAGAAAACCAGTGAACTTGTTTGACTTTTATCCTCTGAAATCGAATGAGCGTCCTCTAAAATCTGCCGCCCCTAGGCCGCGGCCTATACGGCCTATTTACAAATCCAGGACTGGGTCATGAATGTCACTATCGCCCCTGGCAACATTAGAATTTTGCGCCCCCTTCTTTGGGTTCCTCGTCATATCCCTGCCAACATCTCGCCAAACATTACTTTAAAAACCCCAACGGCAAACACAACGATGCCATACGTTACTCGACGGTCGCTCGGTCAGCTTTTGTTGGTTTTGTATAGCTTGATGTGTCGCCGTGTGTACAGCACGCGACGTATGCGCCGTCAGGCGCGAGTGGCAGAAATTAAGCAAGAACATCGCTTACGATGCGACAAAATGTAGGGCTTATCTCAGCACCTACGGCCGAGTGACGCGAGCCATAGGTATACTTACCAATCGAAAACCTGTTTTTTTTATTAGAGATAAGAAGATTTAAATTCGATTAACAATTACACGGCAGATTATTTTCTCATTAACCATTAATTAACAATTTTTAAAGTCTTTTAACGTCTTTTTGCACGGATAGTAAAATTGAGTTTTTTAGTTACCCAACTAAAGTTATGTGGTTTTAATTTTATTTTCTCAAGTGTTAATATTTTTATTCTAAAAATGAGAACTGTTTTGACATTGTTTTTTATAAATTGTAAGTTTAAATTTATTCTACAGGGTGTTGGGGTAAACAGTTGCATTACTTTAAGGGGTGATTGTACCCATGATACGAACAACCGTCCTTAAGAAACCTATAGGAAATTCGTAAATATTAACCAATCAAGAGCCCGGCCGAGCTCCTGATTGGTTCATATTTACACAGCTACACAGCTCGCCCAGCCAGCTCGCATCAGTGGACAGGCAGCCTAACTTTCACTATGGAGCGAACATCGAAATCGCGAAAAAATTATGATGCGATCGAAAAAGTCGTCGGCTGCAATATTATATTTTTTGAAGGCGGTTTAATTTGTTAAAATGTTTATTTCACAATTTTCAGTGGTGAATTCATTAGTTCGATTTAATGTGCTTTAAATTAACAAACGCACTAGTCGGCACTAAGATTTTCGAAGGTTCCCCTCGATTTCTCTGGGATGCCATCATCAGATCCCGCTTTCCTTATCCTACCCTTAGGATATCTCCTTTCCAACAAAAAAAGAATCATCAAAATCGGTTCATAAACGACGAAGTTATCCGGGAACACACATAAAAAAAAATATACGGTCGAATTGAGAAACCTCCTCCTTTTTTGAAGTCGGTTAAAAATCAGCTCTGTCCCCTTTGGCTGAACCCATACCACCCATATATTCGAAATTGGCTCCATGGTAAAAGTTGTTCAGTTTGATGGTCTGGAGCACCCCCTTAATTGCACTAGGCTGTTTTGTTACACCCTGTATAGTATGTATTGTGTTTAAAACACCCTATTTACTTACGCATCGTTAAATATTAAAATCATTTCCAGGTGCATTTCACATTACCCAAACATACACACCTTCACTTAACATTTCTCCGGAACAACAGAGAATAATACAAGATTTATCGTGGCCATTAAAAATCCAATTATACAACGGTATCTTAGACGACAAAATCGAAGCTCAGAAACCAAAGAACGTGGCTCGGAAACCACCAGTCAAGGCTCAGAAACCGCCAATCAAGGCTCAGAAACCGCCAATCAAGGCTCAGAAACCACAGATCGCGGCTCAAACCCCCAAAACGAGAAGAGTCGGCATAGAATCCCAAGTTCTATCTCTTCGTCTCAATGAATTAGATAAAGACGACAACAAGGCATTAAATGACGAAGATGCAATGAAAGTAAAACTATTCAGACTCATGTATGAAGTGGTTAGAGATAACGAATTGAAAGTCAGACGGGCTAATATGATAAAGACTGTATACAAGGACAGCCCAGATTTTTATATGGGGTTCCTAACAGGTGCTATCAATGATAAATACGAAGCAATGCTAGATATAGAGAAAACTATGAAAAAATTTCACGATAAATGGCTTCCAATACCACATAAATGCTTATGAGCAGATTTCTAATCAGGCAGTTGAGATCGGAAATCTGATAGATATGTTAAGAACTACGTCGGAAGATAAAAACATGAATTCTACATCTCCAGATGTTATTAAGTATGTGCAGGGAATGTGATGGTTAAGTATGGTTAGAAAATTTTAGGAAAGAATATCACCACAGAAAGACCGAATTTAATTACTCATAACTTTTGATTGAATAAACTGATTGCGATTATATAAAGCCTAAATGTTAATCTAAACTTTTGTGGAAACCCCATTTAAATCGAATCAGTAGTTTTTAAGTGATGTGTGCACAAACATTGAGGCAAAAGTCCTAAAAATTGTATCAATGCATTCCATTATAGTTTAAAAGATAGACATACTTTTTGTTATAATTAGCTGCAAGGCTGACTCAGTATTCATAGGGCATAGAGCATCTCTGTGATGGGGATGGACCAGGTCTGCCTGCATAACTCTAGTCGGTTTAGGAGTTACAACCGTTCAATGGTCAGTTATGGTTGCAAATAAATTATTACGAAAAACAAAAAACCCGACTGCATAAAATAGTAGATTGTTAACCAAGGGATGAAAGTCACCCATTTCACAAGAGATGTTTGGCGCCCCGAACGAACGTGAGGGGCGCCCATAGTTCGAGTGTGAAATGGGTACTTTCACCCGAGTTAAACACTCTGCTTTTCATCACGATTACGAGGAAATTAACCAAAAACCAGATAATGCAAAATCAATTTCTGAATCGCTATTCGCTTGAAGAATTTATTTTAGTCTACGTTTCAAAACGTTTGAAAATCACTCGGGTGCTAAACGAAATAGAAAAAAATCAATACGAAGATTGTGGATACTAGAATGAGACATACTACCCGTTTGTTTGGAGTTGGCCGTCGATGACCGTTACAAAATTTCGTCAAAGGCACATTAACTGGTCCCGTCGACAAAAAATAATATAACAAGCAAATAAAAATTTAAAATTAAAAGCGATATTAGTGATCGGGATGGACGTGCGGTACGTGGTTGCGTTGCTAAAGGTTATAAAATTGCGTTTCATAGGGTCTCTTAGGGGTGCGGTACGGTGAAGCGGGAAGGGAGGGAGCGGCCAACTCGAAGGAAATGACTAGTATATTTCCCTAGTGATTTTTACACGTTTTGAAACGGATCCGAAAAAAAACAACATGTCGCTTTCCCTCCCTTTTTTTCTTTTTCCTGCAACTTAATGTTTTTTTTTTAAACCAGCCTGTTTTTATGACTCGCTTTTATATCTATGTACATTTTTTCATCACGCAAAAAACAAAATGGATATAATTTATACAAAAGTCTCGAAATGTTACTAATTATTAATTAGTAATTACTACATTCAAACATTTTTGTTCATAATAATTATAAAAATTAAGAATTTTAGTATAATGTTATCGAAGTGTGGCTGTATAGGTTTCTGCCTTTGCTCAGTAATTCGTAGTAAACGTCACAGTAAACGTAGATTTTTTTTTTAAATTATTTTTCCGCCCTAGGGAAGAAATGTATCACTTTCAACCCGCTTCTTAGATAAACAATGACCCACTTTCAGAGTATGAGTGATGAAAAAACTATTAACTGAAAAGAGAAAAACAAGCTCTATAATCACTAATCAGCTGTAACAACATTAAGCAAATATAATTTGAATGTTATTAGGTAGGTATCGCAAACGGGGACAAAGAAGAATTATAAAACATACCTAGGTAGTTACATTTCTTTGGTTTATCCCCGCCTGCAATACCTACCTAATAACATTCAAATTATATTTGTTTAATGTTGTTATAGCTGATTAGTGATTATAGAGCTTGTTTTTCTCTTTTCAGATAATAGTTTTTTTATGCAGTCGGGTTTTCTTTTCGTAATAATTTAGTTTATTTCATACTTTTTAGTATAGACATACAAACATACATACATACATACATACGCTCGAAAAACATAACCCTCCTTCTGGCGCAGTCGGGTAAAAAGGAATATACATGAATATGCAGGTAGTATTGTTATACACTGTAGTGAACAGTACAAAAACTGTCATGGTCTGTCAAACCGACTGACAGATTTTGTACTTTTCACAAAACTACAGCGCATATTACAATAATATCCTATGATCAGCCTTGCAGCTGATCGTTCATTTTTACTGACCTTTGAACGGCTGTAACTCCTAAACCGACTGGAGTTTTGCAGGCAGACCTGGTCCATCCCCATCACAGAAATCCTCTACACCCTATGAATACTGAATCAGCCTTGCAGCTGATGATAATAAAAAGTTCGTCTATCTCCTATAACATTATGTACCCCAAACGTCCCCAATAAATTTTTGCAAATGCTATGCGTGGAACGCCACGTTAACGATTTCATTATAATGTATAGAATATAGATGAATCAGTACAGTAGGTTATGTACACACGGCGACAGGTCAGGTTACCCTGTTTGGACTTTGAACTATTAGAAGTTGAACGCTGCGAATCGTGCGAGAGGGTGCGGTATGTTGTTGTTGTTTCGTCTCACAGCACGCTGCGCCCGCGCCGGCAGCCGCGTCTATGCAGGCTCTCTACCGCACTATTTTGTGTTTTGTATGTACGTACGTAGTGTAGTTATGGGTATATAGGGTGCGTAACCTGATGTGTCGCCGTGTGTACATTCTTTTTTATTCGTCTGCCACAAGGATTGTATTGAATGTGGCAGCTTAATAGGGTATTTGACAGCATGTAAAATATAGGATCTATTCATGGCATCCGTATTGAATATGAATTTTGGAAACCAACTATTTAGTCAGTTAAGAAAAATACTGGATATGAGAAAATCGAAAAAAAAAATAATGTTTTTGTCTACTTTAGTCACATGATCGTAAACGACTGCGATTGGCCGAATGGTTGATGACGTCAACTGCATGTAGACAGTTGCGTGTAGAGTATGACAAGTAGACACGTATATTGTCAAGAAAAGCGTTATCGCTGGATATTTAAATAAAATTTTTTGTTTTCGTTTTTGGAGCGTAAAATATGCATTTTCTATAGAGTCCTCAGACATCAGCGATTAATGTAGAACAGTTTTTAAAAACCTGTCAAATACCCTATTATTCTTATGGTGGCAGTTGGATTTATCCTTTAAATTCACTTCTGAAATAGCTCAACAGATGGCATGTTTATCGCTTCATGTCGTGTGCCAACTCATGTCAAAACTCTGCCTGAAGTGCGATTTTTGAAAATCATACGAGCGACTTGGCAGTAGAAAATGTCAAAATTACTATGGAGATTATGCGTCTTTCTACTGCCAAGTCGCTCGTATGATTTTCAAAAATCGCACTTCTGGCCATTTTTTTTGATAGGCCATGGTATCGAGCCCATACAGCCATGTCTTAGGTAAATAGTTTGAAATTTTTGGTGAAACGATTCATAAATAGCTAAATAGGTATTAAAAAATTAAAAATCTAAAAAATAAAAATTCTTTTGGCATAGATGAACTCCCTCCTAAATTAATAAAGAAATGTGCAGATATATTGACTGTTCCTTACACCAAATTAATTAATCAGTCCTTTGAAGATGGGCTGTTCCCTGACGCTTTAAAAGTTTCTCTCATAAAACCAGTACATAAAAAAGGCTCTACCACTGATATCAACAACTATCGGCCAATAGCGCTGCTACCTACTTCAGCTAAGATATTTGAAACTGCAATGGTAAAACGTCTCAACAGCTTTCTTGAAAAATATAAAATTTTACACGAACACCAATATGGCTTCAGGAAACACCGCTCTACCACCCTAGCTATTTACAAATACGTACAAAAGATTTTCGAACTTATTGACATGAAGAAATACGCAGTGGGCCTCCTTCTAGACATGAGCAAAGCATACGATAGAGTCTGTCACGAGACTTTACTGGACAGCCTCTATAACTCGGGAATAAGAGGAGCAGCCCACGCATGGTTTAAATCATACCTGCAAAAACGCTTTCAATGTGTGGAAATCCAAAACACAAATTTTGATACAGGAAAAATAGAGCATTTAAGATCTGATAGAGTCCTCTCAACTGGCTCTATCCCACAAGGTAGCGTTTTGGGATGTGTGCTGTTCCTTCTTTATGTAAACAGCCTTCCTAATATGATCGACGAAGAATGTGTTCTTTTTGCGGATGACGTCTCTATCCTAATGTCATGCTCAAACACAAACGAACTAGAGAATAAATTAAATTCATCCTTAAATAAAATTTCAGATTGGCTAGTCATGCATAACCTGGAACTCAATCTAAAAAAAACTAAGATCATCCAATTCAAACCCTCACAAAAACCGCCACTTCAGATATCTTACAACTACGATAATTCAGCACTTGAGGTGACAAATGACGCTACTTTACTAGGAATCGACTTAGATACAAATATGACTTGGAAACCATACATCCTAAAACTAAGAAATAAATTGTCTTCCTTTATTTATGCTCTCTATCAGCTGAAGCGGGTTACAGATTTAAAGACTACTCTCGCAGCGTACCACGCTAATGTCCATTCAAGGCTCTCGTACGGAATAGTTCTGTGGGGAAATTGTTGTGAAGTAGGAGATGTTTTCGTCCTTCAAAAAAAATGCATCAGAATTATAACAAATATCGACCAAATGGTGTCTTGTAGACCTTACTTTGTGAAGCACCAGATATTGACACTCACGTCCGTTTATATTTTGGAGTCATGTAAATTTGTCAGGAAAAATATGAATTTGTACTCCCCAATGACCAATAACAGAAGAAATAATCGAAATTCAAATAAATTATTTAGACCTTCCACAAAAATGTACCTTGTTTCTTCTAGCCCCCACCACATGGTAATTAAAATATATAACCACATTCCAAATTCTATAAAAAACATTGAAAAACTCAACATATTTAATAATCACCTTAAAAATTTTCTTTTGAATAAATCCTACTATAATATTTTAGAATTCTTTGACGATAAACTAGATACCTAGATGCTTCGATGACTCTACGACTAGCAATTAATTTTGACTTACGATGTTACTTATTAATTTTAATTTTTTCACTATCTTTTTAACATATTAACATTATATAACGTTGACATTGTGATTTGAATTAACTGATACTATGATTTTTTATTGACTAATTTAATTATGTAATTATTAATATGATGACAACTAGTAGCCCTTTACGTTTTGCTGTGCCCTTACAGGGCGTCACCTGTACCTACTTTATATTATATAACATCCAAATAACTTGTGACTTGCAAATAAATAAATATGAATATGAATAAGATATATTGTATGAGTATAAATCTTTTTTAATTATCTTTGTCCTTTTATTTTAAGGAACCGCCAAGAAGATTACAATAAGCTTCTTGGGAACCGCCCTGTGGTGTTAACTAGCAATCTTCGGGGAAACTGCTCGAAAAAGGCTATTCAAACCCGACCAGAAAATAAAAAACCTCGCCATGTTGCGGAAAATCATTGGAACTAATTTTTGTACTTGCAATATTGTTATTAAAGGTCGATTGCAGCGCCCCCAAAACAGGTTTTTTATTTTTGTGGTCAGGCTTTGAAATGTTCTAAAGGCAAGGATCTCCTTTATTCTAAAGGCATAGAGGGAGCCATACCATTGCAAGAATATCCACTTTTTTGACGTTTGTGTTTAAAGTGTGTGGTGTCAAGTAGTATGGAGACAAAAGAGACCAATTGGAAATAGAAATAAATAAATAAATAAATAAATAAACGCTCACAGGCACATACATTGTAATGATCCCAAGAAAGCACTATTTATAGGCTGTTTATTATGGAAACCATACAACGACGGCACAAACATATAAACATCCATGACCGAACCGGGATTCGAACCCAGGACCCTGGTTTGGCAGTCCGGCGTGGTAACCATTACACCAACCGGGTCGTCTTATTATTTGTCAATGTAAGTCATAGACGAAGAATTTTTCGCTTACGCTGGTAGACGGAATGTCGGTGTAACCGGGTATGAGATAGCGATACTCATAAAATCCTATACAATTTATATGAAGTGACAGTTTTGAGTCAGGTGGCCGTAGCACAGAATAGGTAATAGTATATAGTTCTACATACAGAACGGCCACTCCTCGCCCCCCTCTGACTTCAGATACCTCACCTCCCCTCACACTCTCTGTGGTAACTTGAGGGAAGCCGAGCAAGGGAAGGCAGTCAGGCGCGCGCACCCGTTGGATTTGACTACATAAAATATATTTTATTTTTCTCCTCACAGTAAAAATAAACGTTGGAAAATAACGCTAAATTCACATTTTCTGCGATTCTTTAGCTTAAAAACTATTTTAATAACAGAATGAACTATAAAAAGTAACGAAATGTATAATGTAGTTCATACGATGCGTGTTAAGTCAACCCTACACATATGTCATGCACAATTTTCGCAAAGTGCGCATGTGCGAACGTCATCATGTCAAATCTAAAACGTTGTTTGAAGTGCCGGACCTGTGGCCGTAGTACAAAAAAGTGGTTACGCCGATAAGGACAGTAATAAGGTAGCGATCTCCTTTTTTAACTAGAGCGAATTTGATATGTGCATCTCTTATTGAGTGAATATGACAAGACATGTGCTTCCTTCTACCTTCTCTTTCTACGATGTAGGTAGTTTTTACAATAGATGTTAACATTATTATAGTTCGCTACATTCTACCCGTAAGTGTACAAATATGGCAAGTAATATAATTTACACAATTCAATAAGGTAATTACAATTAATGTTAAATAAATCATTAGGCATTATTCAAATTCAATTACATTTACATTAAGTACTTACATTAGGTAGGTTAGACCAATCTAGTACAAAAGTGACAAGTGAAAAGTGGACAACCGCATAAACAAAGATCTATAGTTCCGTCTCCTTCTGCTATTTAAGATACGTCATAAGACAAAAGAGACATAACTACAATCGTAAATTGATGCAGTCTCTATGCTTTAGATTAAAGGAGATCCTTGCTCTTAGAAAATGTTTAATGTTTTGATTTCGTTGCGCATCTTGTCGAGGTAATGTAGCATTTTAACCTTGAGAGAAAAGTGGTGCTGCGTTAGTCTCCAAATAGAAGATACCGGTGGTTCTGAAAGAGACAACAATATTTTTAGTTCCCTCAATTCAAATTACCTGGGAAGAATAAGAATAATTATTCTAAGGGGTCTCTTCGTTTTTCTCATAAAGGTATCATATAGAGGAACTGACAGCTGAGAGAGCGAGATGTAGGTACCTAGCGGCGCCAATGTATAATAGAAAGAGATACGTGACGCGAGGCAATAGAAATGTTTTTGGGAACTTGTCGGTACAATCGACTGGGTAAATTTTCGTGCTCTGTGAATAATTAGTGAATCTAAAGTGAAGTCGTAGATTATTTTGTGAAATATACTAACACTATTTCATTAAATTACCTACGATTTCACGTTAGATCCACAATTATACACAGAACTCGAAGTTTTACGGTGCCGATAAGTGCCGACAAATGCACAAAAAACGGTTTCATTTGACAACTCATGTCAGTTACTCTATTCCGACAGGTAAATAACTTTATGGTTTTTCTACAAGATTTAATGCAAGTTACCGAATCGATAAAAATACAATAGTATCCTTGGATAGTTTATCTAGTGAAATCATTAATTGAATACACGATTGAAATTACTTCATACGATAAAATTCGTTATCGAAAAATTAAGAAATTAATGCATTTTTAACATAATTTTCTCAAACTACTTGCAACCGGAATTACTGGAATTCTACTCACATATTCACCATTAGTTTATCTAGTGAAATCATTAAAAAAATCTATTATTAACAAAAAGTAATTCTGTTTATTCGAAAATACGGCAAACGCACGGACTTTTCGAAGGGCTGGGGAATCGCCCCCGGGCGACACTTTACTGGGGGCGGCAAATTCGGGATAAATATAGATTGATTGAGCTCTGTCTATAACCAATTCGTAGAACAGAGAAAAGTCGAGCTCGCTTCTTTCGCTCTAAGTTTCTGTTTTAATAACTGTGCCTACACATAATTCTAAAGGGTTCTCACTACAGATAAGTCGTGGTACTAAAAATTTCGAGCTTGCTTCGCTCGATCCATACCTTTTAATTAGGTTAATTTGCACATGTTTTGTACGTAAAAAGCTCTTGCTCTAACCGATTAGTATTGAGGAGTTTCTATTTTTGCATGGATAAACCAAAAGAAATCTGACCACGACCCGAAAGGATGTGCAAAAAAATTTTTAGCTCGTTTCGCTCGCTCCATTATATATGTTTTTTATCTTCTTATAATCTTCTCTTCTCTTCTTCTCTCAAGTGTATTGAAACCATTATTACGTCGCCTTATGTCAGTAATGCATAACTTACCCAGTCTTAGCCACCAAGCCGCCCATCCTAAGGTTGCCCCAAAGTAAGCAGTTACCAGCCATAGCACCGACATACGTCGCACACCGACGCCCGGTGAAGCCACCACTCGTCAGAGACTCGGCCATGTAGTGGAATGACCTGGAGATATACCAGAAACGAACAAACATCATAAAGAAAGTTCCAAATAGCAATTGGTAGGAATAAACGTGTGGCAAGTTT
This sequence comes from Agonopterix subpropinquella, assembly GCA_922987775.1. NCBI lineage: Eukaryota > Metazoa > Arthropoda > Insecta > Lepidoptera > Depressariidae > Agonopterix > Agonopterix subpropinquella. Next base: position 4,188,851 of record OV277718.1, on the reverse strand, counting down.
ATATATCTAACTTTCTAGTTACCCTCTGACAAACTTGTATAATGTTTGCCAATGCAAACTTGTTTAATCATTACCATTCAAAAAGTTCTCGAGTGGCGACCGCGTACCGGAAAGCGCAGCGTGGGTAGGCCACTCACATGGTGGACCGACGACCTGGTGAAGGCGGCGGGAAACCGTTGGATCAGGACAGCGCAGGACCGGTCGTTATGGCGATCCTTGGGGGAGGCCTATGTCCAGCAGTAGACGTCCATCGGTTGAGATGATAACTTCCATTCCAGTCCAGTATGGAAGTAGTACTCTGGTGTAGACGTAAGCAAGCCTGCCTACTACAAATTGATTAATAAACTCCAATAATTCGTTAGTTTGTCTGAGAGTAACTAGTAAATTGTATATACCTAAACTTGCCATTATTCCTACTAAATACGATGAAGAAGATATTATTCTCAAATGCGTATGGTATCTACCAATCCACCATTTTGAGGAAGCTAGGTACTACATTAACAGTGAGTAGGAAATAATATAGCTTAGGATATGAAAAAATTGCTCAACCTACAAATTTTACCCCTTCTTCCACATCTTTAGGTCTTGAATTTGGAAAATCCTTAACCTACATAAAAGTCAAAGTCACAGCATTACCTGTGATGGTTACAATCCTCGTCACCACAGCCTGGCATTTGAGAGCCTCCGTTGGGGTAGAAGTCAACCTGTGCCAAGGTCGCCACGTATCCAAGACGACCGGCGTTCGTATGTATGACTTCAGTGTAGGCCCCGTCGTTCGGTCTGAACTTCTCGTCGTGGGTGTTCCAGAGAGCAAACATTGGGTCAAGAGCTGGAGAAGGAAATAGTGGGCATATTAGATAGGAAAAGAAATTCTTAGTCATCAACTTATCCGATAGACGGACAAATGCCTTCCCAAAGGATCGCCACAACGACCAGTCCTACGCTGCCCTCATCCAACGGATTCCCGGCCTTCACCAAGTCGTGTGCACCTTTCTACACGATCGCCATAAGCGAACTTTTCGACTCTATATCGGCCAACGGTTCTGCAAACAATGTGACACCATTGCCAATTTAGTTAGAAATTCTTCTATGTCGGCTACCTTAGCTATTCTGCGAATTTCTTTATTTCTGATTCTCGCAGGGAATCTACGAGCATAGCCTTTTGCCCTTTGGGTGATTTTTAGACTTTTTGTGAGTAGATGAATATGTGTTAATGTTCATGCCAAACTAGGACAAAACTCAGACGCTCTGTTCGCCACAGTCGCCAGCCTTACACGGACAATGTCCAAGACAGAAAACAGTAGGTACCTAGAGGAAAGAGAATAAAGAAATCGAACCCCACTGCTCAGTGCTCATGCTCCTGTTTTCCTTCAGTTAAGTCAGTTTGATACAAATGGTATACATAAAAAAAAACTCATTGATACGAATCTGATTCCTGTACTAAGGACAGCAGGAACATGATGCAGATATGTAATGTTTCCACTGACATTACTAAATGCCTACTATGCCCACCTGAACCACCCAGACTATGTCCCATGATGTGCTAGCACTCACCAGTTATGTAAACAATGTCTCCATTAACATTCCAGCCCACTATGCCATCTGTATCACTCAGACTATGTCCCACGATGTGCTAGTACTCACCAGTGATGTAACCAATGTCTCCATTAACATTCCTGCCCACTATGCCATCTGTATCACTCAGACTGTGTCCCACGATGTTCTAGCACTCACCAGTGATGTAACCAATGTCTCCATTAACATAACTGCCCACTATGCCATCTGTATCACTCAGACTATGTCCCACGATGTGCTAGTACTCACCAGTAATGTAACCAATGTCTCCATTAACATTCCAGCCCATTATGCCATCTGTATCACTCAGACTATGTCCCACCATGTTCTAGCACTCACCAGTGATGTAACCAATGTCTCCATTAACATTCCTGCCCACTATGCCATCTGTATCACTCAGACTATGTCCCACGATGTGCTAGTACTCACCAGTGATGTAACCAATGTCTCCATTAACATTCCTGCCCACTATGCCATCTGTATCACTCAGACTATATCCCACGATGTGCTAGTACTCACCAGTAATGTAACCAATGTCTCCATTAAAATTCCTGCCCACTATGCCATCTGTATCACTCAGACTATGTCCCACGATGGGCTAGTACTCACCAGTGATGTAACCAATGTCTCCATTAAGATTTCTGCCCACTATGCCATCTGTAGGTATCACTCAGACTATGTCCCACGATGTGCTAGCACTCACCAGTGATGTAACCAATGTCTCCATTAACATTCCTGTCCACTATGCCATCTGTATCACTCAGACTGTGTCCCACGATGTACTAGCACTCACCAGTGATGTAACCAATGTCTCCATTAACATTCCTGTCCACTATGCCATCTGTATCACTCAGACTATGTCCCACGATGTGCTAGCACTCACCAGTGATATAACCGATGGCTCCATCAACATTCCTGCCCACTATCCCAGCCTGGTGACCACCTAGACTGTGTCCCACGATGTGGTAATTCATCGCTGATGTTCCTGTGACTTGGTTTAGCCAGTTGATGAAACGGGCTACGCTTTGACCTGCAAATTATTAAATATTTAGACCAGGGCTACAAAAATAAAATAAATAAGGTGATCGAAGTGGGTAAGGAACCACGCGGGACTCTCATCGTGAAAGGAGGTCTTTGCCCTACGGTGGGGTCCTAAAAGCTAAAGCGAAATATACCAGAAGTGACAGTATTGGCCACGGCTGCGATGTAGTTGATGGTGCCACTTCCAGCGCTCCAGTCTACCACGATCACGTTCACATCTTCGGCCGAGAGGAAAGCTGTGGACAAACGACTGCGTTGAAATACAGAGCACCACAATAAGGTTGCGATTGACATAATTGCTTCTATCAAGTGTACACAATTAAATAGGGTAACTTAACGCACCAGGGACCATTACAGTGTTGAAGTCAGCACTGGCGCTGTCGAACCACCCATGGAGCAGAACCACGGTGCGTCTCCGAGCGTCGAAGTTTGTCAAGCCAAGGAGTCCTGTACTGCCGAGAATTAGGGGCTGACTAACTGTCGGGTTCAGTCTGAAAATAACAAAAATCTGGAGTCTTATTGTGTAACTAGTAACTACCTGTTTCAATCGCCCTACTGTTAGAAGTTTTATCCATCCTGCTAGAATCCGCTAGATGTAACTTCCATTGGCGAAGCTAAGTATTTTCTCTAGGGGCAACAGGCCAGCCAGCTCATCAGCCATCGCCACTCAATTTGACATGGCAAGGTCGTCGGGTCCAAAAATTAATTGTTTTGATGGCTTTGAGGCCATTCTTAAAGAGGTTGTAGAGCATAATGCAAGTCAGTTATTATATACTCTAGGATCCCAATTTCCACTGTATTTTATTTTATCTTTATTTGGAACATCGACAGCATAAAAAGTAACTATTCCTTAAACTAAAACAAATATAAGGCCAATAGATTTGCCTTGTTTTAGGGCAAGGCCTCCTCTCTCATGAATATAATGGTGAGAGGGAGTGGGCCATGCTCCACCACGTGGCCCAGTGCGGATTGGTGGAGGCAAGTTGTTGTCAGAGAATTTTCTAGTCGCCTTAATAGGCCTCTGATCTGGCTTATCGAATAGTTAGTTACTTATCCAACTTTAAGCCGTTTGTCCACCGCCGCCGTCGATAAACGAGGTTATGTGATATGGAATCACGTCGACGGCGGTCGTCCGCGGTGGACACGCAGCCATAGTAAATGTACCGCTACTTCTTCGACGCCGTCATCTATTCTCGGTGACGTCCCGGTAACTGTTTATCCCCATCCCCGACATCCAAATAAATTAGGTATAGTAAGTGATTATAGAAGTATAATTATTTCTTTTACAATGTTTTGTCAATGAATGTTTGCCGTTGAATATGAATGTCTCCCCCAAACCAAAAGTCTGGATGCGTCACAGAACATTATAAAAGGGGTTAGAAATGCAAAGTAGCGCTTTTTCTTCGGAGACGACTGTGGCAACTTGTCTTCCCGCTCACGCTGCTACAATTACTCATGCCCTCTCGCTCGCACCACGCCGCCCGCCTTAAGGTGTTATGCAAATTATTGCATAACCTGTGGCGACACCTTCCACGCCTACATTGCACTTCTAACTCCTCTTCTGTGGGATACGTGTAGGGTTGCCAACCGTCCCGCGAGAGGCGGGACGTCCCGTTTCTAGACCCTTAGAGGATGCGTCCCGCCAAAGATGTGTGCGGGACGCCAATTGTCCCGTTTTCTGACTTTTCTTGACTGTCTTGTCTTTTGGCAGAAGTAGATGTGAACTCGGTTGACTCAGAAGAAGTGATTTGAAACTTTATGTTTCTTTTCTAATCAGTAATCAAGCCGTCTTATCTAACTAAATGCAAAGTTCTAAAGATGTATTAATTTTCTGTTATGTTTCTAAAATCATTAAAAAAGTTTACCAAATTGAGCAATTTTCGTTTTTAATTCAAAAGCTCCTTATAAAATATACACACATACACATTATATTAGGTACATTTTATTAGTATTTTTTTCAATCGGAAACGAAAATCGCATTTACTTTAAAAAAAAAATTTTTTGGGTAGATTTTCGGTTTTTTTTCACTTCATCCTTACTTTAAACTTTTACTTAAAAACAAAATGGGCTGACTGAAAGCTCAAAAATTTTTGAATTTGTTTTTTTATTTGCCTTATTGATTCTACCTTTTGTTACCTATTGTTTTTTCGACTTTTTATACTTTGACAGCAGTGTCCCGCTTTTTTTAGCCACGTCCCGCATCTTGGTGGCAAATGTCCCGCAAATTCGTACACTAAGGTTGGCAACCCTAGATACGTGCTCGATTGATAGTCTAATAATCCCATTAAAAAACCGCCAGCGGCTGAGATTTTTTTTTTTTTTTTCAACTATGTGTTGCTCTTGACCACAATCCAGTCCTCAGCAGAGTGCAGCGTATTTTAACACTTGAACTGCATAGGACGCGGTATTATTGAACCACCCATTGCTTATCTATGGTTATCTTAAAGTCACCATAGAAATATTAATTTACTATATTGGATATCTATGAAAGTCACAGACAGGACTTATAAGATATCGTAAGCTCGAGGTTTTACACTATAGTTGTACGCACGCAAAATTAAATAAGCACGTCTCGTTACTGTGTAAGTGAGAGAAAGCAATTAGCAACTTGCGTGCGTCAGAAGAGTACAACGATATAATATAACTGCCACAAAAGTAAAAAATATTATAAGAGGGGTTAGAAGCTTAGAAGTGCAAATTAGGCATGGAACGGTCGCCACAGGTTATGCAATGATTTGCAGAACACCATACGGCGCGCGGAGTGGTACGAGCGAGAGGGCATGAATAATTGTAGCAGCGTGAGCGGGAAGACAAGTGGAGACAGCCGTCTCCGAATCAAATCGCTACTTTGAATTTCTAACCCCTCTTATAATGTGCTGTGATAGCTGCCGGGTGTTGTGACCTTAAAAAATACAGTAGTAAGTACATACCTAGTAAACAAATGGTAGACATTCTGCGCGTCTGGGTTGAAGCGCGCAGATTCCTCCACATCACTGGCCTTAGTCCAAAGGTCCACAAGGTGTAGACCGGCGGGGCCCTGAACGTAGTCGAAGCGGGGCCCCTCGGGCCTATGCAGCACTACATCAGCTGGCAGAGCTGAAACACGACCATGGATGATGACTGAATTTGCTGCCCCCTTCCACTATACAAAGAATACCTACTACCTAAGACAAGATTACGGAGCGAGCGAAGCCAGCTCGAAATATTTTAGCACAAGTACCTATTGAGCTTTCTGTACACCTACACAATGTTCTGGTTCGCAGAAGCACAAAGAGAAATCATACAAGCCAGGCGAATTAACTTCGCACCTGGCTCGGAATTTGACACCCCTCCTGCAACCCCCTGCGGGACCCCGCCGTCGCCGGGCGAGGCCGTAGTTCAGCATTTCAGTTACCGTTGCACGTGTCCCTGCGCTTTAGCATTTTCAAGTTATTCTTTCCGAGCTTTCCGATTTTGTTATTCCGAGCCACGAGCGAGCCAGGTGCCAAGTTAATTCGCCCGGGTCTTAGACTACTTATTATAAGGAACGGCCTTGCGTTAGCATTTCCCCTCTGCCACGGTATAAGATCAATTGATCATGTACATTCAACATTAAATTTTATAACTTATCACTAAACTAGACAGACTATTATTGCGAAAAAATAATTTCGAACTTAGAACGTTTGGGGTTTACACGAGACTACTTTTCATGATTTTGAACATTCAAAATTATAGGGAATAAGTCATAGGGAATAAAATCCAAAGTTGCGGATAACATGTTACCTCACCCCCCGCAAAAAGTGGCAGAAAGTTTGTTAGTAGAATGACACGTGGTTACGCGTCCCTATATAAGTAGTCTTGCTAAAGCCTACTAATAGAGTGTTGTGACACCTTTTTTTGCACCTTACCTGACGCAGCGGCGACACAAAAAATCAGCGCTGCAAAACCAACCATTTTAGATAACGGAATGTAATACATTAAACCAAACATATATATATTTTTTATTTTATACTTAATTAACTATTTATCTGATTAGATACTTATCTTATTTTAATCCTATTATAAGTTTTGATAAAATAGATAAAAAAGGAAATGACGTGAGTTCGGTACTTTTACTAGCTCATGCTCGTGCGGAATTAGTATTAATTATTCTTATGTAATTAGTTTCAATTTTGAGACAGGTAGGATGGGTACAATTAAGGTAGCCTGTCTGTCTGTTTTTTATAGGATACATTTCGGAGAGTGTGCGACTGAATTACACGATCTGATACCACCGTCTCCCTTTCATCTGCGGGGGACGAGACGCAGACTGGGTTTCCACCCTTATGTCGTTGACCTACCAGCAATTCGCACGAAGAAGTTTGCTTCTTCTTTTATAATGCGCACGGCTAAGGAGTGGAATGCCCTGCCTGCGGACCTGTTCCCTGAGCAATACAACCTGGGCCTCTTCAAGGCGAGAGTGAATAGGCATCTTTCTAGGTAAGCATGCTACATCTTCGGCCTCATCATCACTCAACATCAGGTGAGATTGGGGTCAAATGTTTACCTATCACACATAAAAAAAAAAAAAAAAAAAAATTATTTATAACATACCTATCTACCTAAATCTCACTCGCACTCCTGTTGGAAGATCTTCCCGTTTCAATGGAGGAACATTCCACACCGTTGGTACCCCAGGCCAGGGGAGCGTGTAAATTATCTATGGTTGGTACCTAAATAATGTAAACAGACCCCTTAGCCCACTAGCTGGTGACTCGCTCCTGGTGGAAGATCTAAAACAGAGAGCAAGCGAAGCGAGCTCGAGATTTTCCTGCAATATAATGAGATAAATACAATACGATCTTAAACCAAGAGCGAGCGAAGCGAGCTCGAGATTTCAATGCAATACACCACTAGTTTTTAATTACTAACATAACTTTAAGGGTGTATTCAGACCATGAATCTGAACAACTTTCCCAAAGAAACATGGGTCGAAAAACGAGAAAATTTTTTGGACCTCCCATAGAAAATCGATCGGCCGATCCGCACTTTTGTATGGAAGGACCCAAAAATTTTCTCGTTTTTAGACCCATGTTTCTTTGGGAAAGTTGTTCAGATTCATGGTCTGAATACACCCTTAAAGTTATGTTAGTAATTAAAAACTAGTGGTGTAAAATGAGATGACTGCAATACGATCTAAAAACAAGAGCGAGCGAAGCGAACTCGAGATTTCACTGCAATATAATGTGATGACTGCAATACGATCTAAAACCAAGAGCGAGCGAAGAACTCGAAATTTCACTGTAATGTAATGAGATGACGGCACTAAGATCTAAAACCAAGAGTGAGCGAGGTGAGCTCGAGATTTCACTGCAATCATTATAATGAAATGACTGAAATACCATCTAAAACCAAGAGCGAGCGAAGCAAGCTCGAGATTTCATCACCGCAATACAATGAGATGACTGCAATAAGATCTAAAAATAAGAGCGAGCTCGAGGTTTCACTGCAATAAATGAGATAACTGCAATAAGATCTATACAATATACTGAGATGACTGCACTAAGGGCTCTTACAGACGAGCGACACTTTGCTGTCGCGGTGGGTCGCAGAGGGGCCGCGCTCATAGATTTTACAGTCGCGCGACGGTCACGCGGTCCTCCGCGGCACACGGCGACCGCAAAGTTTCGCTCGTCTGTATAGTAAGCGCTCTAAGATCTAAAACCAGGAGCGAGCGAAGCGAGTTCGAGATTTCACTGCAATATAATGAGATAACTGCAATACAATCTTAAACCAAGAGCGAGCGAAGCGAGCTCGAGATTTCACTGCAATATAATGAGATGACTGAAATACGATCTGAAATCAAGAGCGTGCGAAGCGAGCACGAGCACGAGATTTTTTTGCAATATTCTCAATTTATTTTGTCATTGCAAATTTTTTTTCCATCTTGATTTTGGCGCCCCCTAAACCTGGCGCCCGGGGCGTGGGCCCCCGTATGCCTGCCCCCTCCCCCCCCCCAAAATCCGGGGCTGGCGACGAGTACTATTATAAGCCAAGATCATTATCTGGATAGTACTTCAAATTACGCCTTTATTACCTACGAGCTTTTTTTTACCCGCGACTTCGTCCGCATAAATTATATACCAGATTTTAAGTCAGATGATAAGCTATCAAACAAAAAAAGTTTCATCAAAATCGGTTCAGTAGTTATTGCGTGATACTCGAACAAACAAACACCCAAACAAACAAACAAACAACAAACAAACAAACAAACAAACAAACAAACAAACAAACAGACAGACAAAAAATCCAAAAATTGGTGATTTGGAATCAGGGACAGGTAAAAAAAAAAACCAGTCGTAATTTTTTTTTGTAGATATCTTCAATGTACAGACACATTTTCTCTTACAGTTTTATAATAGTTTAGATGTATAAAGTCCATAAAACTACAGAAAAAAAATTGCCAAAATTAATTATTTGATTTCTCGGGTTTTACAAAATAGTAATTAGTGACTTCTTGCGATAAACCGACGATATAGTCCATGCAGTCTGCCCTCCTAAGTATACAGGGTGTAACAAAACACCCTAGTAATACTTAAGGGGGTGCTTCAGACTATCAAACTGAACAACTTTCACTATGGAGCCAACATCGAAATCGCCAAAAAAAAACAGCTCTTTCATACAAAACTGCAGTACCGTCTTGACTCAAATGTATGGGACGGCAGATTTTTTTATTTTTTCTCGACGTTGGCTCCATAGTGAAAGTTGTTCAGATTGATGGTCTGAAGCAACCCCTTAAGTATTACTAGGGTGTTTTGTTACACCCTGTATAATTATAATACCTGCTGGTTAATATGGAGTAATATCCATGAGGTAGGTTTCTATCTAAATAGGTATTCAATTAAAAGATAGGTATAATTGAATATAAATCTTTTTTAATTATCTTTGTTTGCCTTTTTATTTTAAGTAACCGCTTCATAGTGCCATCTAACGATCTTCAGGAAAACTGCTGAGGGTAGGTAATGTAGAATTTTAACTTTGAGAGAAAACTGGTGCTGCGTTAGTCTCCAAATAGAAGATACCGGAGGTTCTGGAAAAGACAACAATATTTTTAGTTCCCTCAATACAAAGTCGCATCTTATCGGGGCCTAAGGCTGATTTGGCTTACAATAATGCAGGAGTGCGATTTTTTTAAGTGAAATCAGCAGTAGAAAGATGCGCGTCTCTATATTCTCCATACATTTGCAACTACTGAGTTCAAAGTATGAGTTTCAAAAATCGCACTCCAGAGCGCCATTTTTCACAAAAATTTGTCTAAGCCTTATTTTTTCCTCACAAGTGTGTTGAAAACACGTTGAAAACGTATTAAATGCATGAGCGTTGGTCATTACAGTCTCGGATCGTATGCAGCCCTCGCCTGTGGTTCGTGCTGCAACCCAGCCTCGTCTGTAATAATGACCAATTAGCTCACTTGTATAATAATATTAGGGTAGTAACGCACGCTATGTGTGAGTGCACCGACAGCGGTGATCGCGGTATAGTATATATTATAACCAATCAGGAGCCCGGCCGATCTTGGCCGAGCTCTTGATTGGTTAATATTTACACAGCTACACAGCTCGCCCACCCAGCTCGCATCAGTGGACAGGCAGCCTAATATTTGTACCGAAATCAATTGAATATTTAGTGTCTACTATACCGTGATCACCGCTGTCGGTGCACTCACACATAGCGTGCGTTACTACCCTAATATTATTATACAAGTGAGCTAATTGGTCATTATTACAGACGAGGCTGGGTTGCAGCACGAACCACAGGCGAGGGCTGCATACGATCCGAGACTGTAATGACCAACGCTCATGCATTTAATACGTTTTCAACGTGTTTTCAACACACTTGTGAGGAAAAAATAAGGCTTAGACAAATTTTTGTGAAAAATGGCGCTCTGGAGTGCGATTTTTGAAACTCATACTTTGAACTCAGTAGTTGCAAATGTATGGAGAATATAGAGACGCGCATCTTTCTACTGCTGATTTCACTTTAAAAAATCGCACTCCTGGATTATTGTAAGCCAAATCAGCAGTAGAAAGATGCATATCTCCATAGTCATATTGACATTTTCAACTGCCGAGTTCAAAGTATGAGCACAGAGTACTAGAATTACTAGTATGAGTTTCAAAAATAGCACTCCAGATTTCTTTCTTCCCGCGTCGTGCGCCTGTGTTAGAATTAGTTATGCGCACAGGTATTACCGCTCTAGTGCGGTAATGTAAAAGTAAAAGGCACGCATGTTTATTAAACTGCAATTGAACCTAATAAAAACGATACAATGGCCTCGATTCGAAGTGTACCACGACTAAACTAAACTAAATGTATTCCTGTTACTTTCTAAAATAAGATTAAGAAAAGAGACAGAAAACCAACAGCTGACTTTAGTGCTGTCAAAGTGACGTTAAACGCCCAAAAACGACTCAAATAAGATGGCGTACATTATGATGGCATCTTATTTTGCGCATTTAACGTCACTTTGACAGCACTAAAGTCAGCTGTTGGTTTTCTGTCTCTTTTCTTAATCTTATTTTAGAAAGTTACAGGAATACATTTAGTTTAGTTTAGTCGTGGTACACTCCGAATCGAGGTCAATAAAAGCCACTTTACGAGCGTATTGAATTCATTATTACGTCACGCAATGTCAGTAATGCATAACTTACCCAGTCTTAGCCACCAAGCCGCCCATCCTAAGGTTGCCCCAAAGTAAGCAGTTACCAGCCATAGCACCGACATACGTCGCACACCGACGCCCGGTGAACCCACCACTCGTCAGAGACTCGGCCATGTAGTGGAATGACCTAGGGAGATAATTATTTTACATATCTTGACTATTATAAAACTTTAAATTTGAAAAAAGAATTTAGTTTGTTTGTTTGTTTGTTTGGGTGTTTGTTTGTTCGAGTATCACGCAAAAACTACTGAACTACTAACTGATTTTGATGAAACTTTTTTTGTTTGATAGCTTATCATCTGACTTAAAATCTGGTATATAATTTATGCGGACGAAGTCGCGGGTAAAAGCTCGTGAATATACAGGGTGTACAATAAAATGGGACAGCTACTTATAGGGGTGCTTCAGGCCATCAAACTGAACAACTTTCTCTATCTATGGGACCAATATCGAAATCGCGAAAAAAAAATCAGCTGTCCCATACATTTCAGTCGAGTAATGTTTGCAGTTTTGTATGGGAGAGCGGATTTTTTTTCGCGATTTCGATATTGGTCCCATAGAGAAAGTTGTTCAGTTTCATAGTCTGAAGCACCCCTTTGAGTAGCTGTCCCATTTTATTGTACACCCTGTATAAATACAGATAAATACCGATCAAACGTCAAAGAGAGCGTTCCAAATAGCAATCCGCGAGCTTCCAACTAGTCAAATCAGCCACTCTTTATCAAACGTTTTGACGTCTGATTTTTCATAAAAAAAACGTTTTTTTTTTTTTTGTTTTTTTGTTTTTTTTTGTTTTTTTTTTGTTTTTTTTTTTTTTTTTTCATTTTTTGTATGAAAAATTGTACTAAATCATGCATAGTGACGTCATTGTTTTCATCGTCGTTTCGAGACTTTTTAGGGTTCCGTACCCAAAGGGTGAAAGTGGGACCCTATTACTAAGCCTACGTTGTCCGTCCGTCCGTCCGTCCGTCCGTCCGTCCGTCCGTCCGTCTGTCCTTCCAATTTAGGGCTGTAAGTAACTTTTGAACCGTAATATTAGCTAGATAGTTGAAATTTTCTCAGATTATGCGTTATTACGGCGGATATGTTAACAAATAATAAAAATGTCAAAAAGTTAAAAATTAAGGGGGGTTCTCAACAATTAACTAGTTTTTATCAACGTTTTTTCTTTACGCTCTATCGTCAAAACTGTAATACATACAAGCGTCAAACTTAGTGTGATTATAGAACAAACTCTACAGAATAACAACAAATACTAAAAACCGGCCAAGTGTGAGTCGGTCTCGCGCTAAAGGTCCCGGACAAAAAAGTTTTTTTTCTACGTTGTGTTCTGTGGTGGTGTGCTACGGAACCCTCGGTGCGCGAGTAGCCCGACTCGCACTTGACCGGTTTTATTATAGTTTATCCTTTTATTAAAAATAGTATTCAAGGTACAGAATTACTGAAAATTAAGTATAGCATTATTATCCAACCTATTTATTACTGAGAAGATAAAAGTAAAATAAATTGGATGCAGTCAACTCCAATTCATAGGAATAAACTTGTAGCAAGCTTATATATCAAACTTTTTAGTTACCCTCCGACAAACTTGTATTATGTTTGCCAAAGTCAAACTCAACATAATTTTATTCAATACTAGCTGTGCCCGCGACTTCGTGCGCGCAGAGAATGATAGCGATGAAATAAAGCTTAGGTATATATTAATCCAAACTAAGACCTATATATTTTTGAAAACTCTATCCAAATCGGTTCAGTCGTTTTTAAATGATACGTGCATTAAATTAAAATCAGTGGCGCTCGCGACTTTTTGTCTTTAAATACTCATAACTTTTGATTGAATGAACCGATTGCGATTAAATAAAGCCGATAATCTGTTCAAAGCTAAGCCCTATACTTTGAAGAAAACCCCATCCAAATCGGTTCAGTCGTTTTCAAGTGATGCGCGAACAAACAAACAGACAAACAGATAAACAGATAAACAGACAAGAATTCTAAAAATGGTCTTGATTTATTCCATTACGTATTTTGAAAACCCCCAATAAATTTTTTGCAAATATCTTCAATGTACATCATCGCCAAGTTTAGAATTTTATTATACAGGGTGTACAATAAAATGGGACAGCTACTTAAAGGGGTGCTTCAGACCATCAAACTGAACAACTTTATCTATGGGACCAATATCGAAATCGCGAAAAAAAACTGAAGTCCCATACATTTCAGTCGAGTTATGTTTGCAGTTTTGTATGGGAGAGCGGATTTTTTTTTCGCGATTTCGATATTGGTCCCATATAGAAAGTGTGTTGTTGGTATATTTCAGCTTAATTTTACTGGGTTATATAGGTTGATAAAGAGTTTCTTATTCGTAATTAAAATAAATTGTTCATTGGCATTGTCACTAACTGGTCCATTCTTGAAACTTTCAGTGTCGCCCTCGTACATACAGGGTGTACAATAAAATGGGACAGCTACTCAAAGGGGTGCTTCAGACCATCAAACTGAACAACTTTCTATATGGGACCAATATCGAAATCGCGAAAAAAAAATCCGCTCTCCCATACAAAACTGCAAACATAACTCGACTGAAATGTATGGGACTTCAGATTTTTTTTTCGCGATTTCGATATTGGTCCCATAGATAAAGTTGTTCAGTTTGATGGTCTGAAGCACCCCTTTGAGTAGCTGTCCCATTTTATTGTACACCCTGTATGTAGTTGTGGTTTTCAGTTTTTCGCTTATTTCTCGAAATCTGCAAGTCGTATCGAAATATTTTGTATGGAAAAATTCAACGTGACAAAATTTCCTACAAAACAAGTAGTATGCATTTTTGCCATAGAACTTAACCTTTGAGGGCTACGGGGCCGAGAAAGTAACAGCATTTCAAAAATTATGAAATTTGTATGGCGACCCTCATGAAAGTTGAAGATAAACACAAAATGATTTCATATTCTTAATCAGCAACCCCGAAAACCCCCAGATACAAATTTTTTGTCGGTTCGGGGAACCCTTAAAAGCTGCATTGGCGTTTGAAATTTCCATGGCAGCCATCTTGGATATCGCAATTTTGGATTTTTTTCACAGCCAACCAAATCTGACCAGGGTTCTCTATAACAATTGTTCAAGGTCCATAACCCTATCTGTCATAGTTTCCGCGGGCCGTTGACCTCATCCGTCAGGAGTCGACCTTCCGAGGAAGTCGCCCCCCCCCTCACCAGGACTTTTTTTTTTCTTCAATATTACGTACCAAAGGAACGTTTAAAAAAGTTCCAAAACTCCGGAAATTATTTCTTCTGTTTTATCTAATTTGACTGGGTTAATAGCCGAAGATTTTATTCGTTTGTCATTTGTTTTAACGATTTGGCGGCAATTCGAAAAGTGCGTGTCGCGAGGCAAAACAAATTTAGCAGGGAAAAATGTTTTCTCCCCAATTTATTACGATTTTCGTCGTGGTCCTAGTCCATAACAAAGTTAATGATAAACTTCGATTGGTATTTCATAATGAAGCCTTGTCCCTTGACACTTGTTTACAACTGGTTAAATGAGTTTAGGCATGATCGGAGTAATCTCAGTGATGATCTACCTGGGAGATGTCGTTCAACGGCGACAACTGAACAAAACGCCAATGCTGTGCAGCTCATGAGAGAGGCTGATAAGAGAGTGACCTACCAGCAGATTCAGGCAAGCTTCAGCATTGATATGAGTCAAGTGCAAAAGATCCTACACGAATATTAAGGCGCAGGGAAGCTTTGTACTAGATGAATACCCCATAATTTAACCGATTTCAATAATTTCATAGTAAAGCAGAGGGGGTCCACTGCTTCTCACAGAGGTTCCATTGAACGGGACGATACATAAAATGGAATGGAGGCCACTTCTAAAAATATTAAAAGTATTACCAACCTCCTACTTCTATACACTTTTTATTGTCTAGAAACTTTCAGTGTGCCCCTCGTATAGATAGATAGAAGATAGGAGCTTGAAGCACACTTATTAAACGTCAAATCTTTTTTAAAGCTACTACCGCGTCGGAACGTGTTGTCGCTGTAGAGAAGATGCGACGAGAAACTCTACAACATAACACAACTTAATAACTAAAGCTTTTCTGAAGATTACTAGAAAGTCTGATATAAAATTGCCACAAGTTTATTCCTACTAACTAATTGCTATCTGGGGTCGGACAAGCTCGAATCCCCGGATCGGGCGGTTGCGGGTTCAAGCCCCATCCGAGACTTAATTTTTCAATCTTAATTTGATTTGAAATAGCACAACATGGCTGTAACATGTTTTTATAATCAACATTTAACATCTTTTGCATGTTTAAGATTTTAGGTTGAATTTCCAAAAATCTTAAACATGCACCTAAAAGCTAAGGACAGAGCATTACCTATGATGGTTACAATCCGCGTCATCACAGCCTGGCATTTGAGAGCCTCCGTTGGGGTAGAAGTCCACCTGTCCCAAAGTGGCCACGTATCCAAGGCGACCGGCGTTCGTGTGGATGACCTCAGTGTAGGCCCCGTCGTTTGGTCTGAACTTCTCATCGTGGGTGTTCCAGAGAGCAAACATTGGGTCTAGAGCTGGAGAAGGAAACAGTGGGCATATTATAAAAAATAAAAATAAAATAATTTTTATTTCGGATTACTTGATCCATATTACATTTTACACTTTACATTTACAATAAAAATTACACATTTCATAATAATAAATTACAATACAATTACAATTTAACAATTCATAACATTCATTTAATTTAATTTAATTTAATTTAAGTTTGTTAGTAACGACGCAACACTTAAATAACTACGTTAGTACAGACACTTAAATGCAGAGTGGCCCAGTGCTTGATAAAGCGACTGTCCCACCTACTCGCTGCTACAGACAGAATACTGTTGGTGCTGTCGCGCACTCTGCGGAGCGTCGCGGCGCCTCGCTTCCGTAGTATCGCTTGGAAGCCGTCTACGTGTGCATCCGCGAACATGCCCGACGCGCTGCAGGCGCGCGGCAGCCGCAACAGCACTCTGAACGCGTTATTATACTGAGTGCGCAGGGCCCTAAACGATTTTTGCGTATAATTAGTCCACAGACTGCAGGTATACAACGTGTTAATGAATTAGCGCAAAACCTCATACACCCCAACTGATTTATAACAAAATTATTAGATTGCAACAATAATTTCATTATTTTGATGGTTAAAATTTAAAGTTATTCGCATTTTAAGTTTTGAGGCAAAAATGATTTGTTATCATTTCAGCACTGAAAAAAAGCGCTAACGTACTCATGAATACATTTTTATAATCTTGTTTTGGTAGTAAGTAGGGTGAGTGTGCCCGTGCCATGGGTTGACATCGGGTTCAGAAAATTTTAAAATTTGCAAAAAAAAATTTTTAATATTTTGATAAAAATTACCTATATTGAAACCATGATAATTCGATTCTGCTCTCGATTCTAAACAAACTACTTTCTAGTTTTGCGTTAATTCATTAACACGTTGTACATATAAGGATGTACAGTATGTTTTAAATAATGTTATTTTAACTTGCGCTGTACATCGACTGAATCTGTGTGCTATCATGTTTGCTCTGACCGCTAGCGCCCTGCGCTCTCTCTCCAAATCAAGATCGTCACTGAGGTCCTCGGTTACCAGGTGACCCAGATATTTAAAACAAGACACCCTATTCATAGGCGTTCCATCAAGCGTTACAGGGGGTACATAAGAGGGACATTTTGTGCCTGCTTTAAAAACCATAAGCTCACTTTTAGTGGCATTGTATTTTAGTCCATGGTTTACTGCATAACCCTCGCAAACACTCACTAACTTTCTAAGTCCACTGATTGACGGACTGAGCAGTACCATATCGTCCGCGTAACTTATATTATTAACACAAGTACGGTCTATGACATCCAACATGCATGCTGCTGAGTTATAAGGTGCATTATAAGATGCGGAATTTTAATTTCAAGTGTCCATAAATAGGTCAAAACTCAGAGAGTCCAGTGTTGTTGAGAAAGATATGGACAATTGCGAGCTTTTCCAAGATTTCCACCAAAGAATCGAGCAATGCAAACCCACTGTTCCTGCCAAGACCCGCAAGGGATTGTACCTTCAATAGAGCGAAGGCAAATGCCGTGATGGTCAAGTGATTAGCAGCCTATCTTTCATGAAGGAGAAGACGCAGACGGTTCGATACCACCGTATCACAAACGAGTTTTTGGAAACATCTATAGGACGTACGATTTGTGACAAAAATAAAATGATGAAAAACTTAACAATTTCTGACTTTATAATTGTTATGTCATAATATCACTAAATTTAGTACGCTTTCGGGCAAGATTTGAACTTTACTTTTATATTATTTGTCACCTTACACATTTCATTCTGTGCCATTTCTATGAATAAACTTTCTGATTTCTGATTTCTTTTCGGTGAAGAGAAAACATCGTGGTAAAACCTAAAATCATGTTCACGCCTGATAACAAGTGATGAGCTGATAAGCCTTCAACATTCCCTCCCACTATGCTGGCGTCGAGCACCCAGACTGTGTCACACGATATGCAAGCACTCACCAGTGATGTAACCAATGTCTCCATCAACATTCCTGCCCACTATCCCGGCACAGTATAAGAAAGAGTATCTATTACTAGATACAGTACGGACACTCCCTTCCTCCCACCAACTTTTTACCTCACCCCCTCTATCGCCCTCTGGTTACCTCGCACTGGTTACTCGTTACCTAAGAAGAAGACTTTGACGACCCGGTTGGTGTAATGGTTACCACGCCGGACTGCCAAACCAGGGTCCTGGGTTCGAATCCCGGTTCGGTCATGGATGTTTATATGTTTGTGCCGTCGTTGTATGGTTTCCATAATAAACAGCCTATAAATAGTGCTTTCTTGGGATCATTACAATGTATGTGCCTGTGAGCGTTATTTATTTATTTATTATTTTTAAGACTTAAGGTTCAATTCTTTTGGTTTTGCATGTGCTGACGTCAACTTGTCAATTTCAAATTTTTGTGTGCAGTGTCCGGGCTGTGATCCCAGCCTGGTGACCACCTAGACTGTGGCCCACGATATGGTAACACTCACCAGTGATGTAACCGATGGCTCCATCAACATTCCTGCCCACTATCCCGGCCTGGTGACCACCTAGACTGTGGCCCACGATATGGTAACACTCACCAGTGATGTAACCGATGGCTCCATCAACATTCCTGCCCACTATCCCGGCCTGGTGACCACCTAGACTGTGGCCCACGATATGGTAACACTCACCAGTGATGTAACCGATGGCTCCATCAACATTCCTGCCCACTATCCCGGCCTGGTGACCACCTAGACTGTGGCCCACGATATGGTAACACTCACCAGTGATGTAACCGATGGCTCCATCAACATTCCTGCCCACTATCCCGGCCTGGTGACCACCTAGACTGTGGCCCACGATATGGTAACACTCACCAGTGATGTAACCGATGGCTCCATCAACATTCCTGCCCACTATCCCGGCCTGGTGACCACCTAGACTGTGGCCCACGATATGGTAACACTCACCAGTGATGTAACCGATGGCTCCATCAACATTCCTGCCCACTATCCCGGCCTGGTGACCACCTAGACTGTGGCCCACGATATGGTAACACTCACCAGTGATGTAACCGATGGCTCCATCAACATTCCTGCCCACTATCCCGGCCTGGTGACCACCTAGACTGTGGCCCACGATATGGTAACACTCACCAGTGATGTAACCGATGGCTCCATCAACATTCCTGCCCACTATCCCGGCCTGGTGACCACCTAGACTGTGGCCCACGATATGGTAACACTCACCAGTGATGTAACCGATGGCTCCATCAACATTCCTGCCCACTATCCCGGCCTGGTGACCACCTAGACTGTGGCCCACGATATGGTAACACTCACCAGTGATGTAACCGATGGCTCCATCAACATTCCTGCCCACTATCCCGGCCTGGTGACCACCTAGACTGTGGCCCACGATATGGTAACACTCACCAGTGATGTAACCGATGGCTCCATCAACATTCCTGCCCACTATCCCGGCCTGGTGACCACCTAGACTGTGGCCCACGATATGGTAACACTCACCAGTGATGTAACCGATGGCTCCATCAACATTCCTGCCCACTATCCCGGCCTGGTGACCACCTAGACTGTGGCCCACGATATGGTAACACTCACCAGTGATGTAACCGATGGCTCCATCAACATTCCTGCCCACTATCCCGGCCTGGTGACCACCTAGACTGTGGCCCACGATATGGTAACACTCACCAGTGATGTAACCGATGGCTCCATCAACATTCCTGCCCACTATCCCGGCCTGGTGACCACCTAGACTGTGGCCCACGATATGGTAACACTCACCAGTGATGTAACCGATGGCTCCATCAACATTCCTGCCCACTATCCCGGCCTGGTGACCACCTAGACTGTGGCCCACGATATGGTAACACTCACCAGTGATGTAACCGATGGCTCCATCAACATTCCTGCCCACTATCCCAGCCTGGTGACCACCTAGAGTGTATTCCACGATGTGCTAGCACTCACCAGTGATGTAACCGATGGCTCCATCAACATTCCTGCCCACTATCCCGGCCTGGTGACCACCTAGACTGTGGCCCACGATATGGTAACACTCACCAGTGATGTAACCGATGGCTCCATCAACATTCCTGCCCACTATCCCAGCCTGGTGACCACCTAGAGTGTATTCCACGATGTGCTAGCACTCACCAGTGATGTAACCGATGGCTCCATCAACATTCCTGCCCACTATCCCGGCCTGGTGACCAACTAGACTGTGTTTCACGATGTGCTAGCACTCACCAGTGATGTAACCGATGGCTCCATCAACATTCCTGCCCACTATCCCAGCCTGGTGACCACCTAGAGTGTATTCCACGATGTGCTAGCACTCACCAGTGATATAACCGATGGCTCCATCAACATTCCTGCCCACTATCCCAGCCTGGTGACCACCTAGACTGTGGCCCACGATATGGTAACACTCACCAGTGATGTAACCGATGGCTCCATCAACATTCCTGCCCACTATCCCAGCCTGGTGACCACCTAGAGTGTATTCCACGATGTGCTAGCACTCACCAGTGATGTAACCGATGGCTCCATCAACATTCCTGCCCACTATCCCGGCCTGGTGACCACCTAGACTGTGGCCCACGATATGGTAACACTCACCAGTGATGTAACCGATGGCTCCATCAACATTCCTGCCCACTATCCCAGCCTGGTGACCACCTAGAGTGTATTCCACGATGTGCTAGCACTCACCAGTGATGTAACCGATGGCTCCATCAACATTCCTGCCCACTATCCCGGCCTGGTGACCACCTAGACTGTGGCCCACGATATGGTAACACTCACCAGTGATGTAACCGATGGCTCCATCAACATTCCTGCCCACTATCCCGGCCTGGTGACCACCTAGACTGTGGCCCACGATATGGTAACACTCACCAGTGATATAACCGATGGCTCCATCAACATTCCTGCCCACTATCCCAGCCTGGTGACCACCTAGAGTGTATTCCACGATGTGCTAGCACTCACCAGTGATGTAACCGATGGCTCCATCAACATTCCTGCCCACTATCCCGGCCTGGTGACCACCTAGAGTGTATTCCACGATGTGCTAGCACTCACCAGTGATGTAACCGATGGCTCCATCAACATTCCTGCCCACTATCCCAGCCTGGTGACCACCTAGAGTGTATTCCACGATGTGCTAGCACTCACCAGTGATGTAACCGATGGCTCCATCAACATTCCTGCCCACTATCCTGGCCTGGTGACCACCTAGACTGTGTTCCACGATGTGCTAGCACTCACCAGTGATGTAACCGATGGCTCCATCAACATTCCTGCCCACTATCCCAGCCTGGTGACCACCTAGAGTGTATTCCACGATGTGCTAGCACTCACCAGTGATGTAACCGATGGCTCCATCAACATTCCTGCCCACTATCCCGGCCTGGTGACCACCTAGACTGTGTTCCACAATGTGCTAGCACTCACCAGTGATGTAACCGATGGCTCCATCAACATTCCTGCCCACTATCCCAGCCTGGTGACCACCTAGAGTGTATTCCACGATGTGCTAGCACTCACCAGTGATGTAACCGATGGCTCCATCAACATTCCTGCCCACTATCCCGGCCTGGTGACCACCTAGACTGTGTTCCAGGATGTGCTAGCACTCACCAGTGATGTAACCGATGGCTCCATCAACATTCCTGCCCACTATCCCAGCCTGGTGACCACCTAGACTGTGTCCCACGATATGGTAACTCAGCGCCGTGGTTCCTGTGACTTGATTTAACCAGTTGATGAATCGGGCTACGCTTTGACCTGAAAAGAATTAACAATTTAACTACGGGCTACTAAAAATAAAATTATAACCTAGACTGGCTATGGATTTAGTATAGTTATGGTAAAGCAATATAAACTCACGACTTTAATAATCTGTCAGGGTGGAATCAGGGTGAAAGCTCAAACTAAGTGGGATCACACACAATGACGCATGACGAAGAGGCAAACGAAGGTGACGTATTGACGCACCGTGTGTGCTTCTACATGCGGTTTCTTCACAAATGACGGACTGACGTCTGCTGCTCCGTCAATGCGTCATCGTGTGTGATCCCACTTAGAAAAGACACCTTTCAACGATGCAAATAATACAAAGGCTCACCCTTACCATATTTAAGGACTTTAAGGATATAAAGTTTTAGTGGTCGAACCATAGGAAGCACACAGAAAAACTGCAGAAGACCCACAGCGCAAAAAATATGTGGGTTCGAACGAAACCACGAATATTCCCCGAAAAGTGATCATTCCTATACTGTGCTCGCAGTCGAGAGGTCGTGAGATCGAAGTCGGTAGGGGTACTAGTGTAGTATTATTTGATCTGTGGTAGGAAGAATCCATACTGCTCGTAGTAAACGTAATGATTCTTATAAAGGTACTGCCTTAAGTAGGTTTGTTATACGTACCAGAAGTGACAGTATTGGCCACGGCTGCGATGTAGTTGATGGTGCCACTTCCAGCGCTCCAGTCTACCACGATCACGTTCACATCTTCAGCCGAGAGGAAAGCTGTGGACAAACGACAGCGTTGAAATAAAGAATTGAGTAACAATTGACATAATCGCTACTATCCTAGGTTTAAATTATCAACACCCATGTGAAACTCATATTATAGAATGCACACACACGCACACACACACACACCTCTCTCATACAAACACACACCCACATACAACAAGTAGGGTAAATAATCGCACCACCACGCAACAGCACCAAGGCACAGCATAAGAAAGAGTATCTATTACTACATACAGTACGGACACTCCCTGCCTCCCACCAACTTTTTACCTCAACCCCCTCTGGTTACGTCTTAAGTAAATGTGTATTCCTGTCTCGCTCCTCAGTATTGCACGTGCTTAACTATTTGTATGAAATGACAGCTATTAGCTGACAGTGTCCAAGGTGTGACCATGGTGCGCCTCCGGGCGTCGAACACACGCACACACACACAAACACACAAGCGCGCGCACACACACACACACACACACACGCACACACCCACCCACAAGTAGGGTAACTAAACGCACCAGGGACCATGACAGTGTTGAAGTCACCCGTGAAGCAGCACCACGGTGTGTCTCAGACCATAAACACACACACACCCACAAGTAGGGTAACTAAACGTACCAGCGACCATGACAGTGTTGAAGTCACCCGTGAAGCAGCACCACGGTGTGTCTCAGACCATAAACACACACACACCCACCCACCCACAAGTAGGGTAACTAAACGTACCAGGGACCATGACAGTGTTGAAGTCACCCGTGAAGCAGCACCACGGTGTGTCTCAGACCATAAACACACACACACCCACCCACCCACATGTAGGGTAACTAAACGTACCAGGTACCATGACAGAGTTGAAGTCAGAACCAGCGCTATCGAACCACCCGTGGAGTAGCACCACGGTGCGTCTCCGAGCGTCGAAGTTGGTTAAACCTAGGAGTCCCGTACTGCCGAGGAGTAGGGGCTGACTAACTATCGGATTTTGTCTGAAAATGAGAAAGCATTTATAAACATATTCACGAGTTTCACGACCACAGAACATCATAAGAGGGGTTAGAAGTGCAAAGTAGGCGTGGAACGTGTCGCCACAGGTTATGCAATGATTTGCATAGCACCATAAGGTGCGCGGCGTGGTGCGAGCGAGAGGGCTTAAGTAGTTGTATCAGTGTGAGCAGGAAGACAAGTGGCGACAGCCGTTTCCGAAGCAAAAGCGCTATTTTGCATTTCTAACCCTTCTTATAATGTCCTGTGTTCACGACTACCTTCCCCGACGTCCTAGTCAGATATATTCTCAACTAGCTGTGCCCGCGACTTCGTGCGCACAGAGAAGCCGATTGCGATGAAATAAAGCTTATATATTAATCGAAACTGAGACCTAAGTATATTTTTTGAATACTCTATCCAAATCGGTTCAATCGTTTTTAAATGATACATGCATTAAATTAAAATTAGTGGCGCTCGCGACTCTTTGTCTTTAAATACTTATAACTTTTGATTGAATGAACCGATTGCGATGAAATAAAGCCTATAATCTGCTCAAAGCTAAGCCCTATATTTTTATGAAAACCTCATCCAAATCGGTTCGGTCGTTTTCAAGTGATGCGCGAACAAACAAACAGACAAACAGATAAACAGACAAACAGACAAAAATTCTAAAAATGGTCTTAATTTATTCCATTACGTATTCTGAACACCCAAATTAAATTTTTTTGCAAATATCTTCAATGTACATCATCGCCAAGTTTAGAATTTTATTATATGTATAGATATAGATATAAAGTCATCTTCACATCAGCCTATCGTCGTCCACTGCTGAACATAGGCCTCTCCCAAGGCGTGCCATAAAACTCTATCTTGGGCCTTCAGAAGGTCCCGTCAATTAACTAGCAATTAGCCGATGAGTTTTTCTCTGGCTGAAACCTGATACTGAAGAAGAATTTCTTCTGCTGTGTATTAAAACCGCCAAAAGTTCCCACTTCTGTCGGTTATAAAGATAATAACTACAAACATTATAAAACAAATCTGCAGTGACCCGATAAATTGAAAATCAGCGATGACTACAATGTGACATTGGTTCTTGTGAAAATGTTGTTTAATTGTTTAGAAATAAAAAATACGATTGAGGGCAGCACAATATTCCATACTGTCAAAGTTATTACACGTGTCGTCTGTGGGCCAATTTCACACAAAAATCGTACAATGCCCTAAGAGTCCAATATAATAATATCCTCAGGGTCCTGTTGGGGCTCCCACGATTCTGCAGTGCATCTGGCATGTTTGCAGATGCACATATAGATGACTTTTATGCGATTATACGCAAAAAGACCGCGTCTGTTGTGCGCAGAATACGGGGGAGCCCGAACAGAATCTTGAAGATGATCGCTGATCGGATGGATACTGCTATCCTCGGTCGTTTCATCGATCTGCGTGTGAGAGGTGTGGATCGGTGAATTGATCCAATTAATAATTCTGTTTCATGTTATTATACTAATATTAGATGTAAGCCTGTGCTACTAACAAAATATGGGCAATTTTTAGTCTGAAATAAAACATTTTTTTTTTTTTTTTTTTTTTTTATATATATTTTTTTAATAGGCTCGGTGCCCCCTTAAGGATATTACGTAGTATCTTCCAGTGTGTATTGCTAGCTATGAAATATGGAACAGAGACGTGGTCACTCACTCATTTCCTCGGAAAAAGACTGAAAGTTACCCAAAGGGTGCTCAGAGTTTCTCTGCGAGATCGACTCAGAAATAGAGAGATTCCTATAATGTTCAGAGACAGCACAAATTACGTACCTAGTAAACAAGTGGTAGACATTCTGCGCGTCTGGGTTGAAGCGCGCTGATTCCTCCACATCACTGGCCTTAGTCCAAAGGTCCACAAGGTGTAGACCGGCGGGGCCCTGAACGTAGTCGAAGCGGGGCCCCTCGGGCCTATGCAGCACTACATCAGCTGGCAGAGCTAAAACACGACCATGTTATTATTTTATTATGTTAGCGTATTAGTTGAAGTAAGTATAGTCATGGAACTCATGTCAATTTGTTTATCATAATCTCTAGATTAATAATGGTAACATTAGCGATACCTCATCTAAACGGAGTGTCGCGTAACCGCAGTTGGCGCACATCGTGTCGTGGTAAAATATGTTAGGTTTTTTATTTTTATTTTCGTATTGCTTTTTACATGTGCCGTTAACCGGAAAAAAGACAAAAAATTGACTCCTTTGCCGCCCCCTTCCCCTAACAGAATACTACCTATTACGGAGCGAGCGAAGCCAGCTCAAAATTTTTATAGCACAAGTACATAGAGCTTTCTGAGGAGTATACTCGGTTCTGGTTAGCAAGCTCTTGGTTTATTCATGCAGTGCGACAATTAAAACAAACTTGTAGCGAGCAGAGACCGCTCGTTTTCTCCTTAATACAAATCAACTGTAGAACAACACATGTGCATCCAAGTAAAAACTATGGAGCGAGCGAAGCGAGGTCGAAATTGTAAGCATCACGCCTAGGCTGTGATCTTAACCAACTTTTTAATTATGTATGCAGTAATTAAAAGAGACATTTAGAGCGAACGAAGCAAGCGCAACTGTTCTCCATAACAAGAATCAGTTGTAGGTAGGTATACGAGTCGCGAGCAAAATGCGAGTCGCAAGCAAGAAAAGAAATCATGCTAGACGTGCTGAAGCCTACTAATAGGGTGTTGTGCACTCACAACGAGCAACTTTATTGCCCACTGGCCTCTGACGTGGTTTTTATGTAACGACTACTACCACCAGAGATAGTAGCCGGGACCAACGGCTTAACGTGCCATCCGAAGCACGGAACCACTTTTATTTTCAAAAAATCGGGTGATTCAGCCTGCAATGCCCTGACCAATTGGGAAAAAAAATGCACAAAGTGACAAATCACTAGGTGTCCCTCATGGGAATCGAACCCACCTCCGTGTCGAGAGCCCAACCTTACCTGATGCAGCGGCGATACAAAAAATCAGCGCAGTAAAACCAACCATTTTAGATAACAGAATGTAATACATTAAACTAAAAATGCAGTTTTATTAATTATTAAGTAACTATTTATCTAAGTCATTACTTTAATCTAAGTTTTGATAAAATAGATAATAAAAAAATTGGTTAAGTGCGAGTCGGGCTACTCGCGCACCGAGGGTTCCTTACTACACCACCACACAGCATACTCTTATGTATGAGGGAGGTTACACGGTCAGTATTTCATCAGTCTGGTCCATCAGTCTGTCGTGAGCTTGTGTGTGACGAACAGTGAGCAGTAACATAGATCATTGGTGCAAACTGCGCAGTGCCGTTTGACAAACCGTTTAAACCGAACTCAAACGGTTTCACCAAACACGTAAGGTTTGATGAAACCCTTTAAGGGGGCCCGAGACGGTCAAACGGTTGGACTCAAACCTTACGTGTTTGATGAAACCTTTTGAGTTCGGTTTGTCAAACGGCACTGCGCAGTTTGGTTCGGTATGCTGTCGTAATTAGACTTGTGATGCAGACAAAAAGAAAAGAAAATAAGTATTCAAAAAGGTAAAAAAAGGCTAAATTCAAGGTCGGAATGACGTTCCGACGACGCCGTGCTTTCAATTTCAATACCTATCTTTGTCCGACATCTTCAAAATTTAACGCAAAACTAAGCTGAGTTTGTTCAAACACGTCGGAACACGATCAAACGGCGCGTCAAACACAACAAAAATATGAAATTTCATCAAGCGTGCTTCAAACCCGTAAATGTTTGATAAAGCTTTCAAATTACCTTTGTAAACGATCAAAATGGTTTGAGTCAAACCAAAATTTACGTGTTTGAATCAAACCGTTTGACCGTCTCGGAGGCTCTTTAGAGAATGTATTCAAAAATCCGACTGCAAAAATCTCTCCTTTTATGGCCATGACGGTCAAAGGAGCGATAAAGGTCCCAAATGCTAGAAAAAGAAAGTCCGAATATCTCGAAAACCGTGGCATTTTTACTGGACATGGATGTTTCTGACAGGGTTATCCATTACTTACCGGACATCCTGTAACACAGGGTGTGTACAGGTTGTTACAAAAGTAAAAATAAACATTTCAATCTTTTATGGGGGTTGTTGAGACCATCAAACTGAACAACTTTCACTATGGTACCAACATCGAAATCGCGAAAGAAAATTATTTTTGTCCCATACATTTAACTCGAGTAGATCTGTAGTTTAGTATGGCACATCGCAAACGCATCGCATCTTGGCGATTTTGGCAAATCTCCCCATTTTGGGTGAGGCCTATGTCCAGCAGTGGACGTCTATCAGCTGATATGATGATGATGGAACATCAGATTTTTTTTTTCGCGATTTCGATATTGGTCCCATAGTGAAAGTTGTTCAGTTTGATGGTCTTAACCACCCCCTAAAATGTTTATTTGTATTTTTGTAACACCCTGTATACCTGAATAAAATTTATAGGCTACTACCTAAATAATTATGTAAACAGACCCACTAGCTGACGACGGTCCTGGTGGAAGATCTTCCCTTTTCATTGGAGGAACATTCCACCCCGTTCCTCCATAGTAATAAAATAAAATAAATAAATATCTTGGACATTGTAACACAAATTATCTAGTCACATTTAAAGTACCAGAATCTAGCCTGGACTTGTATTATGATGACTAGACAACGATATAGAATACATATACAACGTGTTAATGAATTAACGCAAAACTAGAAAGTAGTTTGTTTAGAATCGAGAGCAGAATCGAATTATCATGGTTTCAACATAGGTAATTTTTTTCGAAATATTAATTAATTTGTTTGTAAAACTTAAAATTTACTGAACCCGATTTCAACGCACCCCACGAGCACACTCACCTTACTTACTACCAAAACAAGATTATTAAAATGTATCCATGAGTACGTTAGCGCTTTCATTCATTGCTGAAATGATGACAGATCATTTTTGCCTCAAAACTTAAAGTGCGAATAACTTAAAATTTTAAGTATCAAAATAATTAAATTAATCAATCAATCAATCAATCAAATATACTTTATTTTACACCAAAAACATAAAGAGTAAAATACAGAGAAAAAAATACAAGACGCACAAAATAAGGCGGGCTTATCGCTAAGAAGCGATTTCTTCCAGACAACCTTAGGGTAGAGGAAACGGTGTAGAAGAAAAAAAGGTAGGCGGTGTTTTCAGATAAATGACCAGAAATATCAGTAAATCTACACTAATATTATAAAGAGGAAAGATTTGTACCTATCTTTGTATGTTTGTATGTTTGTAATGAATAGGCTCAAAAAGTACTGGGCCGATTTAAAAAATTCTTTCACCATTAGAAAGCTGCATTCACCCTGAGTAACATAGGCTATATTTATTGCTAGAAAAGATTAGACGTCCACCCGTGCGAAGCCGGGACGGGCCGCTATAAAAAATAAGAATAAACCTATTATAAATACATCTAAATGCAATACATAGATAAGTATATATAATATATATTCCTATAATATATATATATTGTTACGAGCTACGGGTTCCGGGATTGGAGTGAAACGCTAAGTCCAATTTTACAGAGTTTATTTGGGATACACTTACAAACGGTCCACCTCGCAGAGGTTCCCCTAAACGGTTCACTTCACCGGGTCCTCCTCGCAGGGATTCCCCGTGCACCACTTACTGTCACTGTTCACAGTCCACTACGTCACTACTGTGACGACACGACACGCGTCACGGCTATGACGTCACGACGTACGACACTATGGCGTCAAGACGTACGACACTTCGACGTCACGCACTTCACTGACACTATGACGTCACGTACTACACCGACACTATGACGTCACGCACTACACTGACACTAGTCTACTCACTGTTCCACTCTTAGCACTTTTCTCTTCACTAGTACTTTTCCACTTTTACTTTTCTTCCTTTTGTTTCGCACTGTTCACTGTATAACCAAGGACTGATCTCTGACCGCGAACTCGCCGCTTTTTATATCCCGCAGAATATTCGGGAATTCCCTTTTTCGATCTTCTTTTCTTTACTCGATTGTTTTCCTCCGATAGTTCTAACCCCGCCTTCTTTTCTCGAAACCGATCGAAGACACGCCCACTTTTCTGGTTCTTTTCAAATATTCGTAATTTCGCCTCCTTTCTCGAAGTTCCTAGACACGTTCACCTTTTGTCCCTTTTTAAATATTCCTTCTCTCTCTTCCTTCTAGAACATTTCTAAAAACACAAAAATCTAGAAATATTTTTGGCGCGGATCGGATTCGAACCGTCACCCCCCAGCATGGGAGGCGGAACCTTAGACCGTAAGACCACGGCGATTGTTAATACACCCTCCGAATTTTTGAATGCCTTCTTACGTCTAACGTTTGACAGCGTTCGTGACACTGCCCCTCCCTTAGTTCTGCTCGTCCCGAGCATCATTAGTGCCGAAATATCGAGCCAATCGATCCACGTGCACTATCTTCAACGGGCTCCTTGGCGATCGTCGAATTCGATAGGTGACGTCATTTATCCTGGTCACTACCTCATACGGTCCTTCCCAACTTGCTTGCAACTTCGGACTCTTCCCTTTCCTTCGAACTGGATTATGCAGCCAAACTGATGTTCCTTCCTCAAACCCAGCATAGTTCGCTTTTCGGTCATATCGTGTCTTTGAACGGTCACTTGAGTTTCGACCTGCTTCTCGAAGTTGTTCATAAATGTCGACCATTTTCTCCCGCAGTTCGCTCACATAGTCACTGATACTTTTAGGAGTGCCTGGTGCGCATCCTGATAGCAAATCTGCTGGAAGCTTCAACTCTCTCCCGAAGTTTGCTATTGCTGGAGTTGCCGAAGTACTCTCATGAACAGCGGTTCGGTAGGCCAACAGGAAAAGAGGTATGTACTCGTCCCAGTTATCTTGATGATTATCGACGACCTTCGCAAGATGCCGTTCCAAAGTTTGATTGAATCGCTCCACCATGCCGTCAGACTGCGGGTGATAAGGAGTAGTCCGGGTCTTATGGATTCCGAAAATTTTGCAAACTTCCTGGAACAACTGTGACTCAAAGTTCCTGCCTTGATCACTGTGCATTTCCAGCGGAACCCCAAACCGGCAGAAAACTTCATTCACCAACTTGGTAGCCACAGTGACCGCTTCCTGATTTGGAATGGCAAATACTTCTGGCCACTTTGTGAAATAATCCATTACCACAAGTATATACCGGTTCCCCGATTTAGTGACTGGAAATGGTCCCGCGACATCCAAAGCGATTCGCTCCCAAGGCGCCCCAACATTATAAATTTTCATTGCTGCCCTGCTCCTCGTATGAGGTCCCTTTACAGCTGCGCAGACTGTACACTTGCGGCACCAATCTTCCACATCGTCTCTGCAATGCAACCAGTAAAATCTTTCCTTTACTTTCTCCAAGGTTTTCTTTACACCCAAATGCCCTCCGGAAGTTCCATCATGAAAAACTCTCAGAATTTCTTTCACCTTAGCTTGCGGGACCACCAACTGCAGATACGAGTCTTTTCCATCCGATGTCTCCCATTTTCTACAGAGTAATCCGTTATGCATGATGAGGCTCTTCCACTGAGCCCACAGCCCCTTCGTGACTGCCCCGTACTTTGCCACCTCGCTCCACTGAGGCTTAGAACCATCACTCTTTAACCAGTTCAGGATTGGCCCGACTCCTGAGTCCTTTTCCTGTTCGCGACGCATTGCCTCGTTTCCCCACTCATCGTTGATGGCATCAGTTCTAATAACCTTGAGTGAAACTGTTTCCTTCCCTTCTTGCTTGCTGCAATGCTTACAATCTTCTGGACATGGTCTTCTTGACAGTGCGTCTGCATTGGAGTGAACTCTTCCACTTCGATGCTCTACTTCAAAGTTGAATTCCTGTAGTTGCTCCAACCATCTTGCAACTTGACCTTCCGGGTTCTTAAATTGGAGTAACCATTTCAGCGCAGCGTGGTCTGTCCTGACTAAAAATTTACGTCCCAGCAGATACTTCTTGAAGTGTTGTACAGTCTTCACCACGGCCAACAATTCTCGTCTGGTAACACAGTAGTTCCTCTCAGGTCTAGATAATGACTTACTGAAGTAGGCTATTACAGTTTCCTTTTCACCATGTCGCTGCGAGAGCACACCTCCAATCCCGATGTTACTGGCGTCTGCGTCTACAACGAATTCACCCTGGACATCGGGATATCCAAGAATTGGTGCCTTACTCAGACGTTCCTTTAACTCCATAAAAGCCTCTTCACATTCTGAATCCCATGTGAACGTCCTCTTTTCTTCCGTAAGTCGATGTAGTGGCTTTGCGATGTCCGAAAACCCTTTCACAAAACGACGATAGTAAGAGCAGAGTCCAAGAAAAGCTCTAACTTGCGTCTTATCTTTCGGTGTTGGCCACTCCCTCACAGCAGCAGTTTTGGCAGGATCGGTCTCGACTCCTCTCTCAGAGATTACATGTCCAAGGTAATTGACCTGTCTTTTGAAGAAAGAACATTTTTTAGGACTCAATTTAAGATTGGCTCCACGTAGTCTTTCGAAGACTTTCTCCAACTTTTTCAGGTGGTCATCAAAGTCTCGACCAACAATGATGATGTCGTCCAGGTAGACAAGACACGTGTCACCCAGAATTCCAGCTAGGACATGTTCCATCAATCTCTCGAAAGTCGCAGGGGCGTTACTCAATCCAAATGGCATTACCTTGAACTGCCACAGTCCTTTCCCGGTGGAAAACGCGGTTTTCTCCTTGTCTTTAGGGTCCACGTCCACTTGCCAGTACCCACTTTTCAGATCGAGCGTTGAAAACCATTTCATTCCATTCAAAGTGTCTAAGGTGTCGTCAATCCTTGGCAAGGGGTAGCTGTCTTTCTTCGTCACTTCATTCAGCTGCCGATAATCCACACAAAATCTCGTTGAGCCATCCTTTTTCTTAACGAGAACTACAGGTGAACACCAGGGACTTGATGAAGGTTCGATGATGTTATTCCTTCTCATGTCTTCTATCATTTCCTCCACTTCCTTCTCACGAGCAAACGGAATGCGCCTAGGTCGTTGCTTGATTGGCGCTACATCTCCCGTATTAATCGTGTGCTTCACCAAGTCTGTTCTACCAATATCTGCGTCGTTCTGGGAGAACAGGTCTGAAAAACGCCGCAGCAAGTTCTTCGCTTTCATGGCCTGTAGCTTAGTCAGGTCCCTGCTGGAGTCTTCCATAACTTTGGACACTACATCCTCCTCAGCCTTATGTTTCCTAGGAGGATTTTCCACACATTGTCGCAACCATAAAACTTCCTCACAGTGACCAACAACCTCCCCCTTCTCAATCGTCAGGTCCACATCTCCAACGTTAAGTATCGGGATTGAGGTAGATGAAACGGATCCAACAACTGTCCTTGCCGGAATCCAAGAAGTTTCAGTTTTAACTTTCTCTATCACAGCACATCTCCGTGGTAATCTCCCATCGTTACTCTTGGGCAAAACGACAGGTACCAAGGTCTGTGATCTAGGTTTGAGAACCGTTCTTCTCACACAGTAAACCTTTCCCGACGATCCACCTTTCATCGGAACCTCCTCTGTATTACACCGTAGCACTCCGTTTTTCATGTCTATACTGCACTGATGATTTTGTAAGAAATCCAAGCCAATGATGCAATCGTCTACTATTTCCGCTACAATCACCTCATGTTTAAAAGGAGTTTCCCCGATCTTAATCGAAACTCCCAACTCTCCCTTAACAGGTATGCGCTGGCCGGTAGCTGTTGTTAACTGCAGGTTGGTTTGTTGCAGAAGTCGTTTCTGATAACTTTCCATCTCGTTTATCAGTCGAGTATTGATCACTGTTCTCGAAGCTCCGGTATCCAAAGTTAGTTGACAGATTCTACCATTGACCTCTCCTTCGACTAACAGACTATTTCCGTCTGATGTCTGTTTGACTCTTATGGTTGGGGTTGCAACATAACCGGCCAGCGCCCACCCCGCAGCCCTGGCTGGTTTTAGTTTTCCTGCTGCTCATCAGTCGAGACTCCTACATCCCGACGACCTGTGCGCTTCGGGCAGGAGCTGCGAATATGCCCTCGTTCACCACACTCGTAGCACACATAACCGACGCTTCGATTTCTAGGCGGTGAGGTTCTAGTCACCACAATCTCCCTGAGGCGAGCGGAACGAGGATCCTGTCGTACGGCCTCCACCTCCAATGCATGGGCAACAGCGTCCCTGAGTGTAGCATGGTGCCCAAGTCGCACGGCAGCTCGCACCTCCGGGTCCCGTATCCCATCCGTAAAGGCCTGCAGGAGCATGTCATCGATGGCTGCTGGTGATGACTGGAAAGCCTTTCGCACGAGCTTCTCCACCTCCACGGACCATTGTTGCAGACTCTCGTTAGCATGTTGGTTACGTTCCTTCAATCGCGCCCGATACACGTGTTCGAGATGTCCGTCGCCAAATCTCGCCTCCAGAGCTCCGAAAAGCTTGTCGAACGTCAGATTTTCACCAGCACCTACGGCTTCCAGCACAGTGAGAGCCTGTCCCTGGAGTGCTAATGTCAACGCAGACTGCGCCTCCTCTTTGCCCCAGCCATTAACTTTCATCGCTGTCTCGAATTGTAGCTTGAAGGCGGGCCATGACGTCAGTCCATCGTAAACCGGAGTCTTGACACCTTTTGGTAGAATGGGTGAGTCAAAAACAGCAGCAACACGACTATGAGATCTGCTCTGCTCAACCTCTCGCCGGATCTTGGCAAACTCACCCTCCACACGATCCAGCCTCCCTCCGAACTCACCCTTCACATGATCCAACCTCCCTTCGAGCTCTCCCTTCACACGATTCAGCCTCCCTTCTACGACTTCGACTCTCTCTACTGCCTGTTGCAAGCCTTTCGTAATATCTTTATGAAGCGCCTCCTGCATCGTGCGCAGTTCGTGCACCTGTTCCTCCCGACAGCGAGCCTGCTCATCTTTCAGTGCGCGCAGTTGTTCCTCCTGCCGGCCAGCCTGTTCCTCCTGCCGGCGAGCCTGTTCCTCCTGGCGGCGAGCTTGCTCTTCTTTCATTGCGCGCAGTTCGTGAACCTGTTCCTCCTGCCGGCGAGCCTGCGCCTCCTGCATCGTGCGCATTTGTTCCTCCTGCCGGCGAGCCTGGTCCTCCATCATGCGCTGGATTTGATAGAGGAAATTTCCTGGGTTCTGCTCTGGAGTGCGCTGCACTTCACCCCCCTCAGGTCTTCTCTCCGGGGTCCGCTGCACCTCAGTTACAGGGGCCGCACCTTCCTGTCGCGCTTCCGACATGGCCCGGGTGGTGACTCCCTTTAACTCCTTTGGCACCAGCGGCATCTTACTCCAATCCCACTTCTGACACCAAATGTTACGAGCTACGGGTTCCGGGATTGGAGTGAAACGCTAAGTCCAATTTTACAGAGTTTATTTGGGATACACTTACAAACGGTCCACCTCGCAGAGGTTCCCCTAAACGGTTCACTTCACCGGGTCCTCCTCGCAGGGATTCCCCGTGCACCACTTACTGTCACTGTTCACAGTCCACTACGTCACTACTGTGACGACACGACACGCGTCACGGCTATGACGTCACGACGTACGACACTATGGCGTCAAGACGTACGACACTTCGACGTCACGCACTTCACTGACACTATGACGTCACGTACTACACCGACACTATGACGTCACGCACTACACTGACACTAGTCTACTCACTGTTCCACTCTTAGCACTTTTCTCTTCACTAGTACTTTTCCACTTTTACTTTTCTTCCTTTTGTTTCGCACTGTTCACTGTATAACCAAGGACTGATCTCTGACCGCGAACTCGCCGCTTTTTATATCCCGCAGAATATTCGGGAATTCCCTTTTTCGATCTTCTTTTCTTTACTCGATTGTTTTCCTCCGATAGTTCTAACCCCGCCTTCTTTTCTCGAAACCGATCGAAGACACGCCCACTTTTCTGGTTCTTTTCAAATATTCGTAATTTCGCCTCCTTTCTCGAAGTTCCTAGACACGTTCACCTTTTGTCCCTTTTTAAATATTCCTTCTCTCTCTTCCTTCTAGAACATTTCTAAAAACACAAAAATCTAGAAATATTTTTGGCGCGGATCGGATTCGAACCGTCACCCCCCAGCATGGGAGGCGGAACCTTAGACCGTAAGACCACGGCGATTGTTAATACACCCTCCGAATTTTTGAATGCCTTCTTACGTCTAACGTTTGACAGCGTTCGTGACAATATATATATATACATACACACATCATATATAAATACGCGTCTATAATATACTAAACACGATAGGAAAACATGAACCATAGACATAGGAAAAGATTTAAGTACCTACTTACATTCGGAGAAAAAATCGGAGAGGGTCAGTGATCAAGGAAATGCGACTTAACTTTCGACTTAAAAACATTCAAGGAAGGTGCACGTCGGATTGCCTCTGGCAACAAGTTCCAAAGCCGAACGGCATGAACGGAGAAGGAATGGGTGTAGAAGTTAGTGGAGTGGATGGGCATATGGAGGGAGAGGTTTTCAGAGGAACGCAGATGACGGCCAGTGGTGGAGGAAGAGAAAACAAAGCGTTCCTTGAGGTAATTAGGAGTAATGGGATTGAAGAGGATGGAGTAGAGAAGGTTAAGGATATGAATTATTGTTTCAATCTAATTATTTTGTTATAAATCAGTTGGGGTGTATGAGGTTTTGCGCTATTTCATTAACACGTTGTATAGATACAAACATCCAAGACTCGGGTACAAATATTCATATTCATCATACAAATATTTGTCTCTTACGGGAATCGAACCCGCGACCCTCGGCACAGCAGGCAGGTTCACTACAGACTGTGCTACCGGGCCGTCGAGTTGTGGTGGTGCCGACGTGAATTCTGTTCCTCCATATAAATGTATGAACCTGATATAAACACTTCGCCAAAGGGGTACCCTACCCGCCAACCGGAACGTGTGAAAAGGTACTCAGTCAAAGAAGATTGGCAGATTTGGACCCAGCCATTTTTGAGACATGGTCGTTCACTCAAGGCCTCATAAAAAGGCTGAAAGTCACCCAAAGGGCAATGGAGAGGGCTATGCTCGGAGTTTCCCTGCGAGATCGAATCAGAAATGAAGAGATCCGCAGAAGAACCAGGGTAACTGACATAGCCCAAAGAGTTGCTAAACTTAAGTGGCAGTGGGCGGGGCACATTGCTCGCAGAACCGATGGCCGGTGGGGCCGAAAAGTTCTCGAGTGGCGACCGCGTACCGGAAAGCGCAGCGTGGGTAGGCCCCTCACACGGTGGACCGACGACCTGGTGAAGGCGGCGGGAAAACGTTGGATGAGGGCAGCGCAGGACCGGTCGTTATGGCGATCCTTGGGGGAGGCCTATGTCCAGCAGTGGACGTCCATCGGCTGAGATGATGATGATGATGATGATGATTTTTGCGAAAACTAAAAGCTATTCAGGACGGCGGTCATAATTATTATAAACAGAAAAAATTAAGGCGTTTTTTAAAAAAAACTTCTACATCTCTAGAAGTCCGAATTCAAAAGTAGAAATTACTAGTAATAGTAAAAAAGACAAATCATCCAAAAAGCAGTTGCAAAACACCGCGACAGCTATTATCTTCTAATATCATCACTGAGGTATTTTTTGGTCGTTACGGAACGTATTTGGCTTGGTTGAACAGATAGTGTGTGTGATTTTGTTTTCTTCCATTATTATAATATTGCACGATTATCGTGAATTTTCATTAAAATAAACACAAAGAATGCGTAGCAGATTAAGTGGACTATCTAATAAGAAAGATTATGAGCTTCACACGGTTGATACTTATGAGCTTCACACGGTTGATACAAAAGGTATCATAAGGAGAAATACCTTTCCCCCAACTTCTACAGGTACAACCAATTGACTTTTTTGTTAGTTTTGTTTCACTCTACATGTATTACTAAGTTTCATTCATGTATGGGACCTCTAAGTCTGGGTCTCAAATTACATGTCAGTCCGCCAAACTTCTTTCATATTCTTCTGATCAACAATGTAAGAGTAAAACGGTTACAACTGGAAAAAAAGGGGTGACTTTGGATTCGTTTTTCATCAGTTTTATTAATTAAAATAGATTTCGAGAAAAACCACATCACTTTTCACATCCTGTAGATTGTTCAGTTTTGTTTTCTGCTTAAAAAGTGCCATAGTTAATGTATAAAATGGTTACAAAGTTACTCAAAACCGGGCGGACGCCCCTTTAGAGGAAATGCTAATTTGGAAAATAGGTCACTTTTCTGACTGTATACGTATTTGTCCGATCCGCCCCACACATACCTACACCCCGCCGACTAGAGTGCGAAAGAGACAACTGCAGCTCGGACCGATTTTACAGACAAAAAATCGACGAAATCTGCATTTCGTATTCCCCTGTTTCCTCCTACAAAATTCTTTCAATAATAATATTAGAAAATCTTTGGCTATGTCTTTATGTTTTGCTTTTTTTATTTGTTTACTGGGTGTCTGAAAACGGGCGGTAAAATTGGTCGTTTTCGAAGGTCCCTGGTTCTTACAATAATTAATTAATGCAAAAAAAAAAACATTTGGACATGGCAGAGGTGACATGAAAGAGCATCGGTGGCGCGTTGCGGAGAGATATGGACATCCAATTATGGAGGTCCGGGTTCGAATCCGCACGGAAAACATGCCATGTACCAATGTGTTTTTCTAACTTATGTACGTAATACCGACTGCTCTCAAACGGTGAAGGAAAACATCGTGAGGAAACCTGCATACACTGAAGAAGAAATTCTGATGTGTATGTTAAGTCTAACGATCCGCATAGGGCACGCGTGGTGGACTAATGTGGACTAATGCCCATACACCCTCCCTGAGGGTAGGCCTGTGCCCTGCAGTGGGACGTTTATAGGCTGATGATGATGAGGTGACATAGATTGTATGGTAAAAAAATATTTGCTCTATAGTGTTATTATTATCCAGGGAGAAAACAGGGGAATACGTTTGTATGGACTAAACCTTAAGGCTGCCTGTCCATTGACGCAAGCTGGCTAGCGGAGCGGGGAAGCGGAGTTTTACGGACCACTCAAAATTCAAAATTTTTTATTCAAAATAATATCATATAGATAGCTTTTTGACGTCATTTTTTGACTCTACCACCGCGTCGGAAGGTGTTCCGTTGAGAGAAGATGCGGCCAGAAACTCAACAACACACATCTTTTAAACAAAACAAAATGTACAAAGTACAATTAAAATACAAAATTGCATTACATAGTGTAAAATTGTCAAGACCAGACATTTTGGTCATTCAAATCTTCCACTGACTTTAAATCCTCATATCTTTTGATTGAGTAAACCGATTGCGATGAAACAAAGCCCAAATGTTAATCCAAACTTAGTCCTATGCTTTTGTGAAAACTCCATCAAAATCGGTTTAGCCCTTTTTAAGTGATGCGTGCACAAACAAACAGACAGACAGACAAATATTCTAAAAATGTTTTCAATTCATTCCATTACGTATCCTTAATGTACGGTCTCACTACTGACACCGTGCAGTTTCTGCTCACGCGGCAACTTGCTTTCCGCCGCGTGCGCTTTTACTTTAGTTATAATATTTTACATTATTATCGAGTTCGCGTCGAACCATACTACGGTCGACAGCTAAGGGAAAGAAGCGCCAATCATTTTACTGTAACTAACTACGTAATAAACTTCTTAACATTCAACATCTTTCTCTGCGTGCTCTACAACAACTCTACAACTATACACCAGCTAAAACAAGTGTGGGGATCAACTGAACCCTACATTTAATGGTCCTTCGAGGAAGAACAGGTACGAAGTGTTCTTGTGTCTCTTGATACGGTAGCGAATCGGTTGACTGGCCTCCCACCAGCGGGTCTCACCAGTTCAATTGAGAAGTCGTACTTACCGTAAAGAGAGTGCAGGAGCATCTAGTGCCGTGAAGCGACCACTTCAGAAACCGGAAGTAACCATCATCCAGTGAAGGAGCATCCGGACAATTTGGAGTGAGACTGCGGAACTTCGTGGTCTTCGTGTCGTAACTTGAACCATCGCCACGTTCACGACGAGCTAAAGGTACAACAACTACTGAACTAACTAACTACAACTACAATGGAGAACTTAGCAAGGCAATCTAACTGCTTTGAACGCATCAAAACTACCTGTAACAACTACCGAAAGGACAGCATCTCCAGAAAATCTGAAACATACCTAGAAAATCGACTAACTACTCTACAAGATCTATGGCAAGATTTTGAAAAAAGGCACGAGATTATTCAAACAGAAATCGAAGACAAAAACATTACCTACTATGTGGAAGACGTATATGGAAGAACAAAATCAATGTACGAGTCGACTAAGGCTGATATTTTGAAACTAATGATGCAACTTGCAAAAAACAAAGATAATCCCGTCAAGTTCGACTTAACTGGAGTGCTAGAAGAAGACACAGATGAAAACTTGAAAAAATTATTAAGCAAGCAGGAGTGCAACTTCAAAGCTATCGACAGAGCTATGTCGAAAATTAACGTGAAATCCATATCAGAAAAATGGGAGCTAGAAGACCATCTATCGATTCTAAAGTCGAAGTGGGACTCTATCGATAAACTACATTGGGAATTAGAAGCCTTACTGAAGGGCTCTAATGAAGACTATTATGGGATGTTCGTCGACATTGAGAGCAAATACGACGATTTAAGAAAAAAACTCAACGTCAAGATTTGGGCAACTGCTCACTATCAACAGTCAGCGCCGAGAATTGAAGTCCCAGAGTTCTCCGGCAGCTATCATCAATGGATCTCCTTCAAAGATCTGTTTTTGGAAACTATACATCATAACCCAACAATTAATAACGCTCAAAAAATGCAACACCTGAAAACAAGACTGCGAGGGGAGGCTGAGCGACTGGTACAGCATTTGACGATCAGCGCTGAAAATTACACCTCCTGTTGGGACATTCTGAGCCA
Organism: Agonopterix subpropinquella; assembly: GCA_922987775.1. NCBI lineage: Eukaryota > Metazoa > Arthropoda > Insecta > Lepidoptera > Depressariidae > Agonopterix > Agonopterix subpropinquella. The sequence goes on along the minus strand of OV277718.1, from coordinate 4,148,450 downwards.
ACGGTATGACAATCGTCGTCTTCAATTTACATCCTTCATGAATACCATGCTACAGCTTCCTGTCATTCAAAATCCCGACGCCTACAATCTAAAGAGGCTGCATGACGTCACAACTGAATGTTTGAATGGACTTTCGAACATTGGCTTAGAAATAACAGCATGGGACCCAATTATTGTACACTTGATGGGTCAAAAACTAGACTCTAGCACCTACAACGACTACATGAAAGATCTGCAAGATCCCAGAGAACTACCAGTTTTGAGTGAATTTTTACTCTTCTTGGAAAGCAAATTTATGGCTTATGAAACTATGAAAACCCCAAAAAATGAGTTTTTTACGAACCAACAAAAACCTCCAGCCTTCAAAACATTTACCAAACACCCTATCAAGAAAACTAACTACGAATTTAAGAAGCAATTTCCGAAAACTTATTACACTACCTATACCTGTCCATATTGCAAAGGAAACCACGTGCTGATGCAATGTCCAAAGTTCATGGACATGGACACAATGCAAAGAAATAATACGGTTTCGAAACTGCAAAATGTGTGCAAAAACTGTTTATTCAGTCACGGAAAGACAGAATGCACATCGGAAAAAACTTGCAAGGAGTGTAATTTGAAACACCATACACTATTGCATCACTCTATTTCAAAGCTAAATCCGCCGCCGACAAATAATGGCAAGAATAACTCAGGTCAACAACCTCCAAAACAATCGACCTCGAATCATTTAAATTCGAACGAGATAGAAGTTCTTTTAACTACGGTTCAACTGAACGTCAAAACTAACGACGGAACTTACCTGCCACTTCGAGCACTCTTGGATCAAGGATCTCAAGTTAACTTAATTACGGAGAAGGCTGCTCAACTACTAAGGCTACCAAGAACAAAACTGAATGCTACTATATCAGGAGTCGGAGCCGTATCGGGAGACTCCAAGGGTCTTCTTGAACTAACCTGCAAGTCAATACACTCTGACTTCACTTTCAACGTTGAAGCGTTAATAATGAAGAAATTAATAAATAACCTACCCAACTCAACTTTTAACAAGGCCAACTGGCCACACTTAGAAAACTTGAAATTGGCCGATCCAGAATTCAACATTTCTCGGCCAATTGACTTACTTCTTGGGGCTGACGTATACTCCGAAATAATCATGGAAGGAGTCCTGAAACAAAACACGAACTCTCCTATCGCCCAGCAAACTCACCTTGGGTGGATTTTATGCGGAAAACTGAAAACTTTTAACTGCCACGTGACTCTAATTAACATGAACGAGTTAACTAAATTTTGGGAAAACGAAGACATTTCTCAAAACACAGCTGACATCCCTGAAAAAGAATACTGCGAGGAATACTATAAGAAAACTGTACAACGAAATCAGGATGGAAAATATATTGTGAAAATGCCGCTCTACAACGAGGAAAAACTGGGGCAATCTAAAGCTATAGCTATTTCTCAATTTCTTCAATTAGAAAACAGACTGAAAAGAAAAAACAAACTTGCCGCGATGTATAAGGATTTTATACACGACTATATTAGCCTTGGACATATGAAACCCTCAGAGTTAAACGTACCGAACTCTATCCCACAATGCTATCTGCCTCACCACGGGGTTCTTCGAGAAAATTCGACTACTACCAAACTTAGAGTCGTATTTAACGCTTCACAAAAAACTACGAAAGGCAACAGTTTAAACAGCGTAATGCGAAAGGGTCCCAACCTACAGAAAAACATTCAAGATTTAATTTTGAATTGGCGGACATACAGATACGCATTTACTGCTGACGTCGAGAAAATGTATCGATGTATTTGGTTATCTAAAGATCAGCAAAATCTCCAAAAGGTCATATGGAGGGATTCATCTGACCAAGAACTACAAGCATTCAAATTATGCACCGTAACTTACGGAACCAAATGCGCCCCATGGCTAGCCATGAGAACACTTCAACAACTAGCCATGGATGACGGACACCTGTATCCAGAGGCAGCTAAGGTACTCCAAGACCAGTTCTACATGGATGATCTCGTTAGCGGCCACATCTCACTGGAGGCTGCGAAGAAACTACAAACCTCATTAATAAACTTATTAAAAGGGGCCGGTATGAACCTACGCAAGTGGACAAGTAACGACCCAGCTATACTACATGATTTAAACGAAGATCAAATTTCATCAAACAACATTTTTAGCTTCAAACAAGAAGAAACTACAAAAACTTTGGGCCTAGGATGGAACCCGGCTGCTGACACTTTTATATTCAACTGGAATCTAGAAGACACCCCTAAAACGAAACTAACTAAAAGATATTTACTATCTGAAATATCGAAATTCTACGACCCTATGGGGTGGCTGTCACCAATTACTATCACAGCAAAACTTTTATTTCAAAAAGTCTGGGTGAACCAGCTACGATGGGATGATGAACTTCCGTCGGATATTCAAAGCGAGTGGTTGAAGTTCAAAAGCGAGCTGCCTGAAATAAAAAACATAAAGATAAACAGATGGATTGGGGGCACGCGACAAGAAATAGAATTACTTTGTTTTTGCGACGCGAGTGAAAAGGCATTCTCGTGTGTGATCTATAGCCGCGTCCCAAACGAAACAGGCAAGCCAGTCGTCACCTTGCTAACAGCTAAAACTAGGGTTGCCCCTCTAGCGCAAAAAACTACGCTACCAAGACTGGAGCTATGCGGTGCCTTACTGTTATCAAAACTGGTAGAAAAAGCCAAAGAAGTATTCTCTGGACTCAACATTTCCATTCGAGCATGGAGTGACTCTCAAGTAGTCTTAGCTTGGCTGCAGGGAGACACATCAAGATGGGAAAGGTACGTCGCAAACCGGGTCACAAAAATAAAAAACGTGATACCACCCGAGTCATGGAGCTACATAAAATCGGAAGATAATCCCGCCGATTGCGCGTCAAGAGGTCTATATCCAAACAAATTAGCAAACTTTAGTCTCTGGTGGGATGGGCCGCCACTACTGAAAACTTTAAAAAAGGAAGAACCTCACGAAACAGCTACATGCCTATTTACAACTAACCTTGGAAAAAACAACGAAAGAAAAGACGTGACAACCCTATCTTCAAAAGGTGAACAGAAAAAACATTTTATAATTGAATTGTTAAATAAATGCAGTTCCTTCACACACGTAACAAGAGTCGTCGCGTGGATATTGCGCTTCAGTACAAGCGCCCGGAACAGGATGAAATCCGATACTGCCTACTTAGCTACGAGCGAACTGATAGCGGCAAATGAAACAATTATTAAATGTGTTCAACGTAATGAGTTTGAAAACGAATACAAACAGCTTTTAAAAGGTGGAATAATTTCTAATAAAAGCAGCATTTATAAACTAAATCCATACTTGGATAAAAATGGAATTATACGAGTCGGTGGTCGACTTAATAACTCAAGCTTGCCGAATGAGATGAAGAATCCCATTGTAATTAACAGAACGGGACGTCTAACTGAACTTCTAATTCATCAAGCTCATTCAGAAACTTTACATGGAGGAGCCCGTCTAACACTATCTTACATCAGACAGAGATATTGGATTGTCGGAGGCACTAGAATCGTCAAATCTCAACTTCGTCACTGCGTACCGTGCCGCCGTCACAAGCCGACAGAAAACTATCAACTTATGGGTGACCTGCCAAAACAAAGAACGATACCTTCGAAGCCCTTCACCCACGCAGCTGTTGACTTTACTGGTTGCGTGGAAGTTAAAGCCAACAAAGGCCGGGGTGTGAAGACAACAAAGGGCTATATAGCTATCTTCGTATGCATGGCGACGAAAGCAGTGCATATAGAACTAGTGTCAGACTGAAACTGAAACCTTCCTCGCAGCCTTCCACAGAATGTGCGCAAGACGAGGAACGCCTAAACATGTTTACTCTGATTGTGGCACAAACTTTATCGGAGCTTCGAAACGACTGCAATCTGAATTCGAGGGATTTAAACTACTGCTACCTCCAGATTTCTTCGACGAAATTAATAAATTGGAAGTCGAGTGGCATTTTAATGCCCCTGCATGGCCGAGCGCAGGCGGCTTATGGGAAGCCGCCGTGAAGTCAATGAAGCATCACCTTCGACGCGTGCTAGGAGCCCAAAAATTGACCTTCGAAGAGTTCTCAACATTATTATCAAAAATCGAAGCTTGTATGAACTCAAGGCCACTGTGCCCACTGACGGAAGATCCAGAAGAGTTCTACAACTATCTGACTCCCGGGCACTTCCTAACCGGGGGTCCTACTCTGTCGCTACCCTTATCTGACTACAGCGACGTGAAAACTATCGACATACGCCAACGATGGCAATTAACAGAACATATGCTACAGCAATTTTGGAAAAACTGGGCTAACGACTATCTTTGTCAACTACAAACCAGAAGTAAATGGAACAAACCAACCAAGAACATTCAGAAAGGCGACATTGTCTTAATAAAGGATAATAACTTGCCACCTGGAAAGTGGGCAATGGGAAGAGTCATAGAACTTCATCCCGGGCTGGATGGCTTGGTGAGGGTGACCACACTGAAAACTCAAGCTGGAATAGTCAAGCGTCCAATAGTGAAACTTTCACCCCTTCCTGTAGAAACAAAAAACGAATCTGAAAGCAATGAGAAATCGAACGATACGATACCTAACAAAAAACCTACATTGAAAAGAACCAAAACAAAACGAATGTGTTTTTCTACATTATTATCAATTATTTTTACATTCTTCACTTTGGTATCAGGGTCACAGTCGCATAGCAGCGACAAAGCAGCGCCGATGACTCAAATTACAAGTTTTGAACCTGATCGCTTAGTGTATTACGACACAATTGGAAAATTACAAGTAATTCACGACGAATGGACTTTATTAATGTACTACAATTTAACTAACTACTGGGAAGCTAACAGAAACATTCAGACTTACCTAAAAGGACTTCAAGACTTGTGCCAGAAAATGGATCCACGTTACTGCTGGACAACTCTGGAACAACTACAGCACGAGATGGAACTAATTAACTATTATAACGACATTCTGCTCGCCCCTCACAAGCATTTCTCTCAACGCAAGAAGCGGGGGCTGATCAACGGGGCGGGTGACTTACTCAACGATTTATTTGGAGTCTTGGATCAACGTTTCGCAAAGAAATATCACAATGACATCAAAAAGATCCAAAATAATGAAAACTATTTATTGGAATTGATAAAAAACCAAACTTCTATCGTCGAGTTAGAAAACGACGTACTAAAGAAAAATGAAGAAAATATCAAGCGGCAATTCACATTGATTCAAGACCTCATGAAACGAACTGATCTGAAGATGGCTAAGATTGAGTCAGAAATAGAAATCGTCATGGCGTCTAACTACTTCAACTCTGCATCTCTAACAGCACACCTCCTGCTCCACAACTTAAAAGCAGCCCAAGAAACACTTTTAAAAACATTAACAGACGTCTATAAAGGACAAATCGACGTCCATTTAATAACACCAGTTAACTTAATCAAACAACTCAATGACATCGCGGGAAGACTACCTAGAACACTTTTTCTGCCTGTGGATAATGTTCAAGAAGACATTAAGGAAATCTACAAGCTACTTTACGTAAGAGCGCGAGTTACATCAGAGTATCTTTTAATTGAGATACACATTCCATTAACGTCAGATGAAGACTTCATGATGTATCGCCCAATCCCGATACCTATCAAAATTGAAAAGGAAGTCGTCTCCGTTCATTTATCTTCAAAATATATAGCGGTGAACTTCAAGAAGAATATCTACGTCACTTTATCAGAAGAAATAATAAAACTATGTTCACAAAGAAGAACGGATAGCTTTCTGTGTAATACAAATTTACCAGTCTTCAATTTACATGCAGAAGAAGCACCGTGTGAAGCGAAGTTATTAGGTCATCAAACGGCCTCGCCCTGCGACTTAAAACGCACACGTTGCAAGGACGCCTGGATAGAATTGCATACACCGAATACCTGGCTCGCTATCTGTTGTAACACCTGTTCACTACGGTCTGTGTGTGAAAATGACGTATCTACGCACACTATGACATCATCGGGAATAGTGCAGTTAGCACAAGGTTGTGCCCTTCAATCAAGATATCTAACTATACATTCGCACAACCAATACAACAGTAATATGAATCTAAACTATGAGTTCAGCGTTCCAACATTGAATACCTCAATAAATAAAATTATAAACACTATGTATAACAACACTGTTGCTGAATATAAATCTTCGAGTTTGGAAATCAACGAAGTCGAGAAACGACTACATCAGCAAAAGGAGCTAGAGAACCATCTTCCTTCAACTATTTCGAGTCACGATGTGCATCAATATGCTATCTCTTACATGCTTATAACTATGGTCATTGTAGCACTCATAATGTGGATAGTCAAAAGGTATCGCTTATCTCGATTATTAAAACAGTCAGATAATGCCGAAGCCAGCCAACGATATGATGACTTGGAGTTGCGACCAGTGAAACATTTGGAGAGACAAGCCATTACGAGCTACTCTTTAGCGACACACTCTCCTCGTCGCGAGGAAGCTGCCGCCTCCGCCGAGCCGGCGCGCTCGCGCCCGCGCCCGCCTGCCGAGCACGCCCTTCGGGACTACGTCGCCGCACGCGCAGCAGCGGATAACATAGCATTTAAGTTCGATTAATTTTAATTTTTAACTTTGTATTTTACTTGCTTTGTAATGGCGTTTCTTACTCTTATTCTTTTGTTTTCCTTTAAGGGTTGGCAATATGTACGGTCTCACTACTGACACCGTGCAGTTTCTGCTCACGCGGCAACTTGCTTTCCGCCGCGTGCGCTTTTACTTTAGTTATAATATTTTACATTATTATCGAGTTCGCGTCGAACCATACTACGGTCGACAGCTAAGGGAAAGAAGCGCCAATCATTTTACTGTAACTAACTACGTAATAAACTTCTTAACATTCAACATCTTTCTCTGCGTGCTCTACAACAACTCTACAACTATACACCAGCTAATACAAGTGTGGGGATCAACTGAACCCTACACTTAACGTCCCCAATATTTTTTTTGCAAATATCTTCAATGTCATATCTTCAATTCACGTCAAGTTTAGAATTTTATTATATGTATACACGAGCTTTTACCCGCGACTTCGTCCGCATAAATAATATACCAGATTTTAAGTCAGATGATAAGCTATCAAACAAAAAAAGTTTCATCAAAATCGGTTCAGTAGTTTTTGCGTGATACTCGAACAAACAAACACCCAAACAAACAAACAAACAAACAAACAAACGAACAAACAAACAAACAAACAAACAGACAGACAAAAAATCCAAAAATTAGTGATTTCGAATCAGGGACATCTAAAAATCATATCGTAATTTTTTTTTTGTAAATATCTTCAATGTACAGACACATTTCTGTTACAGTTTTATAATAGTTTAGATATAGATCAGGATTGCATAAAATCTTGGCAGAGAGTCGGCCGAGCTCCTGATTCGTTAATATTTTCCTCGCTACACCGCTCCGCTAGCCAGCTCGCGTCAATGGACAGGAAGCCTAAGTGGTCTATCCGTCATGTCATCTATTACCGATGCGATGTGAACAAAAAAATGTTTTTGTCTATAGTAAATAATCCCACCACACCCACCACCTGCTGGTTTAAAACATGATTGATTAGGTATCATCACCTACGTTTTCATCTTATCATTTTTAATTATCATGAAATACAATAACAATGATAAAGATTAAAGCCTCCAGGTGCAAGCACACAGGTGCGTTATTATCGGATTTCGCGAGCCGTGTCCCGCGTCCGTCCCAACTAGGGTTGCCAACCCTACTATATAATATAGTATCCTACTATATTAGGGGCCCTACTACTGAGAAAAACTTTCTGAGAAAAATATATAGTAGGCAAAACTACTATATTTTGATGAGCAAATAATTTATAGAGAATTTATATATATTGGTACTTAGGTCCTTCAGAAGGAGTCCTTCTCTTTATCACATTTGTTCCATAAAAAATATTCTACTAAATAGACTACTGAAAAGTGACATCAAATTTTCCTAGTCAGAAAATTTTTTGAAAGTATATTATTTCTGTATCGAATCCAGCGACTTCTGCGTTTACAGGATGCATTATTTTCTATAACGAATACGAAATAGAGAAATGATTGTTCCTTAAAAATAATAACTTGGTATTCAAACCAAAAAGTATGCAAAAAAATATATTTTTGAAAAAATTTAAATTAACAAATTCGAAAAATACTATATTTTTTCTTATTTTTCCCCGATCTACTATATTTTTTCGGGCCCTAAGGCTCGAAATACTATATTTGGTCTAAAAAAAGTTGGCAACCCTAGTCCCAACACTGAATATAGTCTAAGGAGATAGAAATAATTTTGGTATCTATGGCTAGAAAGGCTCTCCTAAACAGAAAGATTCCCTCGTACAGACATTCCTGGCATCAGTACTAGATCTTGGTTAAATGTTAGTTTTGGTATCAAAACTGAACGTGTACTTACACAAAATGGCAAGCCAATGCTGTTAACCGTCGAGGAGTTCCCTCGTACGGAGACATTCCTGGCTTCAGCACTCCCCATACATTACATAAGGCCACGAGCGTTCTTTCTCGTTCAATTTTTTACACCTACGTGGACCTTCAAAATTCAATTTTTTTTATTCAAAATAATATCACATGAGACTGAATGTTTCAATTTTTAATTTGAATATCACATAGATAGCTTTTTGACGTCATTGTTTGACTCTACCACTAATACAGGAAAAATATATTATTTTGGCGGTAAAATATGTACATTAATGAAACTTTGTTTTTTAGCTTTGTCTTGGCACTAGAAATGAGGATCTGCCGAGTCCACCCCAAATTTACCCCCTTCCAGGGGGTAGGGTAGGGGGGACAGTACCTTTTTTCGAAGAGATTCGGCGTATATTTGAACGCTCATAACTTCGGTCTGGGTAGTACCTGAGAGCTCAAATTTTCAGGACAGCAAATGACCCACTGACCCAGCATGTGGTCATCACTTTTATAAAACGTACCCAATTTCAGCTTTCTAGGACTTCGGGAAGTACCTGTTAGGTTTTTATGAACAACAGTGAATTGGTGAGTAAATGACGAAATCAACGAAGTTTGCGTATTAATAAAATCTAAAGTAGCAGGGCTATAAATATGAAATTGTGCACATTTCATAAGAGTAATAACCAAATGCTGTCCTGAAAATTTGAGCTCATGAGTACTATCCAGACCGAAGTTATGAGCGCCCAAATATACGCCAAATCTCTTCCGGAAAATTTTAACAAAAAAATTAAAACCGCCTTCAAAAAACTAAAAAGTTGAAAAATAATATTGCAGCCGATGACTTTCCCGTTCGCATCATAAGAACATTAATTTGTTTTATTGAAGTCGCTGTCAAGCCGGTACGATTCGCGACAGGGCTTGCATTTTTTGGCTTGGCTTGACACCGACTTCTATAAAACAAATTAATGTTCTTATGATGCGAACGGGAAAGTCATCGGCTGCAATATTATTTTTCAACTTTTTAGTTTTTTGAAGGCGGTTTTAATTTTTTTGTTAAAATTTTGTTTATTTCACAATTTTCAGTGGCAAATTCATTAGTTCGATTTAATATTAACAATAATAATTGATAATAATTGCTTTAAATTAACAAACGCACTAGTCGGCACTACGATTTTCGAAGGTTCCCCTCGATATCTCTGGGATCCATCATCAGATCCTGGTTTCCTTATCATGGGACCTCACTTGGGATATCTCCTTTCCAACAAAAAAAGAATCATTGAAATCGGTTCATAAACGACGAAGTTATCCGCGAACACACATAAAAAAAAAAAAAAAATATATATACCTACGGTCGAATTGAGAAACCTCCTCCTTTTTTGAAGTCGGTTAAAAAGGTACGGTAGTGCGCCCGAACAAGATCCTACAAGCATGGGGATGGTCTCATTCGATTCAGCGCATGAAATTAAATAGAAAATGATACGTCACTCACCCAGGTTGTTAAATGTGCATTTGCCAATATTTCCCCCCTACCCATACCCTGTGGAAGGGGGTAGGACCCCTTAATTTTGGGTGGACTCTGCAGATCCTCATTTCTAGTGCCAAGATAAAGTTATAAAACAAAGTTTCATTGATGTACATATTTTGCCTCCAAACATACATTATTTAGGTTACTTTACCTGTATTATACCGCGTCGGAAGGTGTTCCGTTGAGAGAAGATGCGTCCTGAAGTGCGATTTTTGAAAATCATACGAGCGACTTGGCAGTAGAAAGATGCATAATCTCCATAGTAATTTTGACATTTTCTACTGCCAAGTCGCTCGTATGGTTTTCAAAAATCGCACTTCAGAAACTCTACAACACACATCTTTTAAACAAAACAAAATGTACAAAGTACAATTAAAATACAATAGTGCATTACATAGTGTAAAATTGTCCTTATAATTTGGCTTAGATCCAATAAGGGACAGGAGTGCGATTTTTGAAACTCATTCTTTGAACTCGGCAGTTGAAAATGTCAATATTATACTATGGAGACGTGCATCTTTCTACTGATGATTTGACATTAAACAATCATACTCCAAGAGTGTCATTTTTTTGAAAGTCAAATCAGCAGTAGAAAGATGTTTATCTCCCATAGATATAGTAATAGGGTAGATAAATATTATGAAGCAAGACATTACAACACTAGGTACTTGCCATCTGTTCACACTTATGACAACCGCCCATTAGAATAAGGGAAATGTCAATAGTAAACAGATACCGTCTTGAACCATTTTGTCACCAGACCTCCAGCTGGAAGACTCCGCTATTTCCTTACGTTAAGAACGACTTTTGCATGAATTTGCTTAAAAAGTGGTGCCATTTGTGTAACTGATATTGCCGGTCTTTAGTTTATACGTCTTCTATGGTATCTCCATACATTTTCAACTGCTGAGTTTAACGTATGAGTTTCAAAATCGCACTCCTGAAGCCGTAGCATGCTACACGTAACACGGCTCGTTCTCGTTCGTTCGCGCGCAAATAGAAAGTGAGCGAAAGTGTGATAGCGCTGTATCACGGTGGCATGCTACCCAAGCAATTTTTTTTTATGTACGGAACTCTAAAAAAAAACAAATAAAATGGCAAGAACATTTATTTAACATGACAATATAAAACTTTTCACCACAACGTCAAACATAGAACACTGAATAATTAACATCGTAGTATCGCGTTGCAAGTCTGTTATCGGGCGGACGCGTCTCCGCCTACTCCCCGGCTTGCAACGAAGACCATCTTATAGTGGCTGGCTTAAGTGTATATGCAATCATACTGATGGCAGTGACAGAAACATATTTCCACATGTTTATCTAGTCCCATTTTAAGAGGGCTATCACAGTCCAGTGGCGCCCTCATCACATTAAAAAAGATTTCTCAATAAAGAAAGCCTAAATTAAAAAAGTGCTCAACATCAAGACTACAAAAGCCTTCAAGCTATTTTCATAGAATACTTTTATAGGTTCTAAACATTCCACTTTTAGACAATTTCGAATAAAAACAAAAGCGGCCGCTTTTTTTCTTTTTTCAAAATTTGTATGTTTAGACCTATAAAAGTATTCTATGAAAATAGCTTGAAGGCTTTTGTAGTTTTGATTTTGAGCACTTTTTAATTTAGGCTTTCTTTATTGAGAAATCTTTTTTAATGTGATGAGGGCGCCACTGGACTGTGATATCCCTCTTAAGTGTCTATGCAATCATACTGATGGCAGTGACAGAAACATATTTCCACATGTTTATCTAGTCCCATTTTAACATTGATATCTTATACAGGGTGTAAGGAAAAGTATCATTAACCTTTAAACCACATACTCTATCCATCAAACTGAACAACTTTTACTATGGGAGCAAACCGGTCAGAACAAAATAAATCTGCTGTCCCATACACTTGAGTTATGTAGGTATTGCAGTTTAGTAACAGCTAATTTTTTTCGCGTTTTCTGGCGAAAATTCCATCGTGAAAGTTGTTCAGTTTGATGGTCTGAATTCACCGCTTCAGTATTTGCCAGGCTGTCACTTACTTACACCCTATACAGGGTGTAACAAAACACCCTAGTAATACTTAAGGGGGTGCTTCAGACCATCAAACTGAACAACTTTCACTATGGAGCCAACATCGAAATCGCGACAAAAAAAATCCGCTCTTTCATACAAAACTGCAGTACCATCTCGACTCAAATGTATGGGACAGGCGATTTTTTTAATTTTTTCTCGACGTTGGCTCCACAGTGAAAGTTGTTCATATTGATGGCTCCATAGTGAAAGTTGTTCAGTTTGATGGTCTGAAGCACCCCCTTAAGGCTATTCTACCGTTGGCGCGCTCCATACAAACGTAGTATGGTGATATTTTCAATACTATCCAATTAAAGTCAATGAAATTTTTCAAAAACAATCAAGTAACTAATCTCTATGTCGGTATGAAGTTAGATTTTCGTTAAAATATACAGTTTCAATGCTAGGATTAATTTAAGATTTGTATGGAAATATTTGTGGCACTGTAACTTTAAAACTATAAATTTTATCGAAAATCTGACTTCATACCGACATGGAAATTAGTTACTAGATTGTTTTTGAAAAATTTCATTGACATTAATTGGATAGTATTGAAAATATCACCATACTACGTTTGTATGGAGCGCGCCAACGGTAGAATACTCTTAAGTATTACTAGGGTGTTTTGTTACACCCTGTATAACAGAACTAGATTCACAATCAACGGTCCAAAAATGGCAGAACCAAAATCTCCTAAGAGCTCTTTTTTGTACTAGCTGACAGTAAACATACAACCTGGGCGAATTAACTAGGCACCTGGCCGCACGTGGCTCGAAATTTGACACCCCTCTGGGGGTAGCACCACCCGCGGGACCCCGCCGTCGCTGTGCGAGGCCAGTAGCATAGCATCTCAGTTACCGTTGCACGTGTCCCTACACTTTAGCATTTTCGAGTTATTCTTTCCGAGTTTTTTATTCCAAGCGAAAGCTCGCGAAATTTTATGCGAGCCTGGTGTCAAGTTAATTCGACCGAGTTGTACCAAATACGACCAGGAGTGCGATTTTTGAATCGCAATCGCTGAGTTCAGCAGTTGAAAATGTCAAAATTACAATGGAGATACGCATCTTTCTACTGCTGATTTGACTTTCAAAAATCGCACTTGAAGTATTATTTTTGACAGTCAAATCAGCAGTAGAAAGATGCATATCTCCCCAGTAATTTTGACATTTTCAACTGCTGAACTCAGCGAATGAGATTCAAAAATCGCACTCCTGGCTGTATGGGCTCGATCCATTGGCCTTTGAAAAAAGTCAGGCATACTCTTGGCATGATCTCGCGAACGTCTCTATGGAGCGATAAACATGCCATCTGTTGAGTTGTTTAGTAAGTAACTAAATTTAAAAAAGAAAAGAAAACCGCTTTGCTAAGTTTTTATATGAGACTGGGGGTCTAGCTACGATAACTTGGCCCACTGTCATACTGATATTGATGGGCCAATGACAGCTCTAGTCGACCAACAACAAATACACGGATTTGTGTGTCCGTATAGCTAGCGCACACATGAAAGGGATCTGGCTCTAATTGATGCCAATAAATAGATCCTAAATAGTGCCTAATTAGTACCTATGTCAAATAAATAGTGCCTCTGTACTTTACGAGATATCGATTTTTTTACCTGGTACCTTGGCTTGACGTCAAGGTAGCGTACACACTTTCTGTGGCTAAAACGGCTTGCATTGCAGCATCGAATTTACACTCAAAAAATAGTGCTCAAATAGTGCCCTAGGCATCCAAAATCTCATGAGGCTAGGTCTTCAGGGAGCGGAGATATAAATAAGTGTTTTAAATAAACCACGGAGCTGGCGTTGCGCTGGCGTACACACGAATTCACAAAATATTTCTTACAGAAGGAGACGTTTCTTTTTATAAAAACTACATCAAATAAATAGTTCCTGAAATAGTGCCTCTGCCAGTACTAATATTTTATGTAAAGTCGTAGTGAAACAATATATAAAATCGATGCAAAGTTCTACGTACTAATGTATTTGACTGAGCAATGGTGTTAAACCGCTTACACATACAAAATGGACTCTATTACTAATCTGCTAAGTCTAAACTAGCTTGAATGAAAATAAAGCGCCATCTCTCGGTATGAGATTTTACTATGGATTAGTAGGCACTATTTATTTGACCTAGGTACTAATTAGGTACTAGGCCCACTTGCGCCAAATGCTGTGTTAAATTGCGTAACCCCGTGTTTAGTAGCACCGACCTAAAGTGTTATCGAAGATTGTCTTGCGCCAATGAAAACTAGTTCATAGTTAACTAACCTGACAGTTCTCTATTTTTCGCTGGCAAAATCCTAAATGACCATAGAGTTTATGTAATCCGACAAAATATGAAAAGTGAATGATGAATGAACATTATATGCACATCTCTTTCACACTGCATCTCTTTGTATTTGTCTGTCTCATTTGTTTTATTTTGGCAATGACATTTCGTTTTCATCGTTTTGTTTTAAAATCATTCAGTTTTCAATCATGTCAACAAAAACAGCTGTTGCCTCAATTTTGACATTTAGCCATATTTAGCATGTAGTTTAGTGACTTAAACCTACGACATCGGCGGTTTAAAATTTAAATATAACACAAGTTTAGCCCCCTAAAACAGGATGGTGCAAGACATAATTATAATTTAATTCCAAAGTAGCGTCTAGTTCTGAGTTAATGACGATAACCCTGCCTGGCGCAAGCGGGCCTTAAGGACCTATTTATTGGCATCAATTCCAGCCAGATCCCTTTCATGTGTACGCTAGCTATACGGACACGGATTTTTTTGGTTTTTGTATAACCTCAGTTTCAGCACACACACATGCATTGCGAGATTATGCGTGATTTAGATTTTTGACATTGTTACAAACAAAGTGGCGCCCTCATTCTTTCCAAAGACTTTATTGCCAAGCTGTAGGCCTACCATGAGTACAACTACAGTAGTTTGAATTGAATTTTGTACAGCGCTCCTACTGGTTACGTTGAGAACTAATTCAGTCATACAAAATTGGCACCGCAACTACAGTAGTAAAGTAACGTACAGTGAAAACTCATGGTAGGCCTACAGTACACACGGCGACACATCAAGCTATACAAAACCAATATAAACTGGTCGCAAGATGTTATACGTTACTCGTCCTACGCGCGGCCAGCTTATTTTGGTTTTGTATAGCTTGATGTGTCGGTCACCGTATGTACAGTCAAGAGCACATCAAGCTTTACACTTACAGTTCGATTGTAACGCTTATGGCGCTCTAAATAAGAAAGGTACAAAGTCCAAAGTGTCAAGCTTGACGTGCTCTTGACTGTACATGACGAATTGATAATTCCATTTAGTTGAAATCGGTTAAAAGTATCTAACTAATAATATTACTAATAAATTAATCTAATTATATTATAATACAGCCATTTTTGTCTTGCAAATTTTTTAGCTTAAACAAATACAGTAAGAAGAAATAAAAATATACGAAAAAATGATTTACTGATTTCGATATTTAAAAAAAATCATCGGCATTGAAACCATCCGTTTCGATTCTAGACTCCATTCAAATTTTTCACTGCCAAACCACGCACACCAACATATGAAAGTTGGTCCGTTTGTTTTAGTACGTTAGAAGCGTGAGGCTCTATCTTGAGATATAATTAATCAAAGGTCGCGGCGATAAAGCGTCGATTTTTTATGATTTCACTAGATAAACTAATGGAGAATATGTGAGTATAAATACCAAAAATCGGAAACTATTCTAAGTTCTTCTAACACGAGAAAAATGTTTAAAAATACAAGAAAATACGTCATCTTTGTGACGTTTTTTATATCGAGTGAAGTAATTCCAATCGTATATTCAATTGATGATTTCACTAGATAAACTATCCCAGAATACTGAGGTATGATTTTGGTTTCGGTAAATTGTATAAATCTAGTCGAATCATGAAAAATAAAAGATGCCTCCAAGGTGTTTCGTCCTACCATAGGGCCTTAATGTACGTTTTTCTTTTAGTTTTCTAGGAGATCGATAGATGGCGCTACAGTCTGCGCGATTAAAGATCAATAGTGTTTCTTTAAAATAATAAAGAGGGAAAAGATGATCAAAACGATGCCAACGCATTTTTTAGGGTTCCGAAGTCAACAAGGAACCCTTATAGTTTCGCCATGTCCGTCCGTCTGTCCGCGGCTTAGCTCAGATCCGCTTAGTACTGGAAAGCTATAATTTGGCATGAATATACATATTAATCACGCCGACAAAGTGGTAAAATAAAATCTTGAAAAATATTTTTTTTAGGGTACCTTCCCTACACGCGAAGTGGGGATGAAATTTTCTTTTCTCGTCTATCCCATGTTGTGGGGACTCAACAGATGACATGATTATCGCTCCATAGAGTCGTAGGCGAGATCCTGTCAAAATCATGTCAAGACAGTGCCTGACTTTTTTTTAAAGGCCAAGGGATCGAGCCCTTACAACAATGTCAGACGTAAAATGTTTCATATTTTCGATTAAAATGATTCGTAAATAATGAAATATTAAATCAAAAGATGATTTGGCATCTTTTTGATCATCTTCTCCCTCTTTACTATTTTTTTTTTATTTATAATTAAATGGACTCTTGCTTGTGCGTTAGCACTGCATTTCCGCCAGTGTCAAGTGTAGTTTATGGGAGAATCTATCCCAATCTCTGGGACTGTTTTTGGACAAGAACAAGAAGAGATTGAGGAATGTGGAGCCTCGTGGCAGGCACAAACGCGACGCGCGAAACCACGCGAGACGTGTACTCGGGTCAGTTCCTGCAACGTGACTCTCTTTACTATTTTAAAGAAACACATTTTGAAATTTTGACTTTTATTCGCACAGACCGTAACGCCATCTATCGATCCACTATAAAACCAAAAGAAAAACGCTCATTCTTCTGACGATTCGTCCGTTTCTCCGCGGATAAGTGTGCGAGGTGTCATAGAATTTCATACAAAGAATTTTAAAAAATCGGGGAAATGTCTTTTTTCTCTTCTACTTGCCATATTTATTACTTAATTAGTACATTTTAAGAAAGGCAACTCCATTACTGTTAAAGTCGCGGAAATTTTCAAAAAGTTGTAGTACAGTCAGCCTCAAAAAGATGTATACTACGACATGGAACATAGCATAGCTACATCTTTTTGAGGGTGACTGTACTTCTTAAAATGCACTATTTTTGAGCTAAAATATGGCTAAAATGCTAAAAACTTGCAAAACTTTACTAAAAATATAAATTAATAGTAACCATTTAGACCCGTTTTAGGAACCTAAATTTAAAATCAAAAGGGTTATTTCAGTTTATTTATAATTCATTCGTATCTACAGGGTGTAACAAAACACCCTAGTAAAAAGGGCTGGTTTAGAGTCTAAACTTTAAACTATCAATTTGCACAACTTTCATGGAGCCACATCTACAAATTGTACTTCGGTGAGTGTGCCCAAGAGCTACATGAGCTCATCCCACCTTCCCCTTTCTACTATCGGACTTCCAGACGCACCGCGGGATATCACCCCTTCTTGGTTGACATCCCACATATCCGCACCAAGCGCCTTTCTGAATCTTTTATAATGCACACAACCAAGGAGTGGAATGCCTTGCCTGCGTCAGTATTTCCGAGTACTTACAACCCGAATTCCTTTAAAGTACGAGTGAATAGGCTTCTTCTGGGTAAGCTCGCTACATCTTCGACCCCATCTTTGTCCTGAGGACTGGATTGAGGTCAAGAGCAAACCCATCCATAACAAAAAAAACAACATCGAGATAAAATGTAGTATTGTTTCATACAAAACTACAATACATACTAGACTCGAATGTATAAGACAGTATATATGTTTTGCTTTTTCTCGACATTGTCTTCATAGCGTAAGTTACTACCTCCGTGGTCCACAGGTTAAGAGCATTGGGCTCTCGACACGGAGGTCGTGGGTTCGATTCCCACGGGGGACACATAGTGATATGTCACTTTGTGCGTTTTTCCCCAGTTTGTTAGGACATTGCAGGCTGAATCACCTGATTGTCTGAAAAGAAAGATGATTCGTTCTTCGGATGGCACGTTAAGCCGTTGGTCCCGGCTACTATCTCTGGTGGTAGTAGTAGTTACATAAAAACCACGTCAGAGGCCGTAAGGCGGTCTGAAAAAACTCTGACACCAGGGCTCTGCCCACACGATAAGAAGACGGCATATCTAATAATAAATGCACTTTAAGAACCCTTTTGATGCATTTTTGAAATGGCTTAACCATCTCAATAATAAACAGTAAACCTATAACAAACTTAAAAATTTTTGCAAAAATGTTGTCTACATTTTTGACAATATTGAATTCGATTATACACAAAGTTGTCGTACCTACCACAAAGTAGTAGTTATTCAAACACTGTTGAACAAAGCTTTCATGAAAATACTTTATTACAAAAGTTATTATTCAAACACTTTGTCACACAAAGACATGTCATGTTTCTGACAACCCCCAAAGGGATCACTGTCGTGATCGTGACTGTTTATATATGTGTATCGTAACACAAAGTTTTCATACAACTATGGTGTTACACAAAAAAGTTGTTACACAAAGTTGTCGTTTATACAGGGTGTAACAAAACGCCCCAGTAATACTTAAGGGAGTGCTTCAGACCATCAAACTGAACAACTTTCACTATGGAGCCAATGCCGAGAAAAAAAAAATCTGCTGTCCCGTACATTTTAGTCGAATCGGTACTGCACTTTTGTATGGGACAGCTGATGTAACATGTAACATGTCTTTGTACAAACTCGTGTCAGAAACATGTTTTACAAACATATCGTTACACAACAGTGTTGTTACTCAAAGCTGTTGTTTTACAAGTTTTAGAACCTAATGATAACATAAGTTTGTAGTTACACGATGTTCTGTTACACAAAGTTGTTGTGACACAAAATTGTCGTTACACAAAATTGTAGTTACACAAAATTGTTGCTACACAAAATTGTTGTGACACAAAATTGTTGTTACACAAAATTGTTGTTACACAAAGTATTTTACACAAAATTGTTGTCACACAAAATTGTTGTTACACAAAATGGTTAACCAAAGTTGTTTTACACAACCTCGTTAAAAAAAATCGAATCCCAAAAATACTAAAAAAATAACCTATCCAAAAACACAACTCTTGGTAACTTCTAGATTCTCCACCCCTCTATGCCTCGCTCTATTATCTAGGTATTGACTGTAGCCACCCCCTAGGATACCTAGGAGTATGACTAGACCTATCAAGGAGTTAGATTTGAACTTTTTGGCGCAGTCGGCAGGACACTCCGTGTTTAGCGTGTAGATCTGGAACAAGAAAATTAAGCAATCATTCATTGACCCCATGTCTTTATAGACCTCAAACGTCAAAGGGAAAAATTATTGCAGCCGATGACTTTTTCCTTCGCATCATAAGAACATTAATTTGTTTTATTGAAGTCGCTGTCAAGCCGGTACGATTCAGGGCTTGCATTTTTTGGTTTGGCTTGGCACCGACTTCTATACTAAAACAAATTAATGTTCTTATGATGCGAAGGAAAAAGTCATCGGCTGCAATATTATTTTTTAACTTTTTAGTTTTTTGAAGGCGGTTTTAATTTTTTGTTAAAATTTTGTTTATTTCACAATTTTCAGTGGTAAATTCATCAGTTCGATTTAATAGTAGTGCTTTAAATCAACAAAAGCACTAGTCGGCACTACGATTTTCGAATGTTGAATGCATCATCAGATCCTGCTTTCCTTATCATGGGACCACCCTTGGGATATCTCCTTTCCAACAAAAAAAGAATCATCGAAATCGGTTCATAAACGACGAAGTTATCCGCGAACACACATAAAAAAAAATATATATATATATATATACGGTCGAATTGAGAAACCTCCTCCTTTTTTGAAGTCGGTTAAAAATCACGGATGTTTCACGTCTAAATCAGTGTAAAGATATTTGTAGGGATATGCAGACCATAAGTGCGATTTTTGAAAATCATACGAGCGACTTGGCAGTAGAAAATGTCAAAATTACTATGGAGATTATGCATCTTTCTACTGCCAAGTCGCTCGTATGATTTTCAAAAATCGCACTTCAAAGCTTATTCAGCGGACAACGGACCAGGGCTGCCACCTCAAAAAATCGATTGGGAGCTAAAACTATGAAAAAAGCGCTAGATTCCAAAATTATCGCAGCTCAAAAAAGCGCTCGTTTCGGCGCTAAATTCTTATCACATAAATAGTCCTTTAAAGTTCTCTAAATAGTCTTATCGGCCTTTTCAAAACCCATTTTTTAGTCAATTTAAGTCGATCAATTAGTAAGTCGCTTGTAAAATTAATGATAACACTTCAAATAAACGTTCGTATTTGGATCTCTCGATCACTGTACGCTCCATGGACATAATTTTGACCACAAAATGCTATTAATATTTATCATATTCCAATAAAAAAAACATAAAATATTGCATATTCAAACACAAATAATGTTGCTATATTAAGAGTTAAAAAAGCGCTGGATTCTCCGCCAGGCGCTAAATTCTTAGATACGGCGCTAAACATACCAAAAAAGCGCTAGATCTAGCGCTGAAAGTGCTAAGATGGCAGCACTGCAACGGACACCTAGCTGAATTTTGTCGAACCCTGACTGTAACCCTACCGCTAACTATATTCATTTGCCCCTAACTATATTTACCGGACCCCTAACAATTTTCATCGGACCCCCTACCGCTAACTATATTCATTTGCCCCTAACTGTATTTACCGGACCCCTAACAATTTTCATCGGACCCCTAAGTGTTTTAGACATATTTGTCTGCCCATTTGCTCGACGCCTAATTGTATTTATCTGACTAATAACTACAGGCTGTAACAAAACACCCTAGTAATACTTAAGAAGGTGCTTCAGACCATTAATCTGAACAACTTTCACTATGGGGCCAACGTCGAGAAAAAATAAAAAAAATATGCCGTCCCATACATTTGAGTCGAGACGGTACTGCAGTTTCGTATGAAAGAGCTGATTTTTTTTCACGATTTCGATGTTGGCTCCATAGTGAAAGTTGTTCAGTTTGATGGTCTGAAGCACCCCCTTAAGTATTACTAGGGAGTTTTGTTAAACCCTGTATATTTATCTGGTTTCAACGGATCCCTATATTCATCTGTATTTTGCCGGACCCCTGACAATTTTTATCGAACCCCTAATTGTTTTTGTCAGACCCCTAAGTGTTTTAGACGTACCTGTCTGCCCGCATGTAGCGCCGCGCACGCTACGGCTGCGTAATAAGGCGCTTGTAGACCGGCGGCGTGTCCCGCGCAGCTCAGTCCGGCTAGAGTCATGCATAAAGCCGCGCTTAGAGCAGGCTTGGTGTGAGCACCGAACATTAGTGCGGTAGATTGGATATTTATAGGTGCGCCAACAGGGCTTGATAATTATACAGACCAAAGCTTATTTAGCGGACCCCTAGCTAAATTTCGTGAACCCCTGACTGTATTTACGGGACCGCTAACTATACTTATTGGCCCCTAAGTGTATTTATCGGACCCCTAACCATATCTATTTGGTCTTACCTATTTTACCGAACACCTAACAATGTTATCAGACCCCTAAGTGTTTTAGACGTATATGTCTGCCCATATGCTCGACCCCTAACTTTATTTATCTGACTAATAACGATATTTATCTGGTTTCAGCGGACCCCTATATTCATCTGTATTTTGGCAGACCCCTAACAATTTTTATCGAACCCCTAATTGTTTTTGTCGGTCCCCTAAGTGTTTTAGACGTACCTGTCTGCCCGCATGTAGCGCCGCGCACGCTACGGCTGCGTAATAAGGCGCTTGTAGACCGGCGGCGTGTCCCGCGCAGCTCAGTCCGGCTAGAGTCATGCATAAAGCCGCGCTTAGAGCAGGCTTGGTGTGTGGACCGAACGTTAGTGCGGTAGATTTCATTCCTATACGGGCGTCGTCGTCTTTATCCTGTGGAATACGAATATGAAAAAAACATTAGGTATAGGCACAGTATAAGACAGTAATCCATCTTCAGTATAGGCACAGTACAGGGTGTAACAAAACACCCTAGTAATACTTAAGGGGGTGCTTCAGACCATCATACTGAACAACTTTCACTATGGAGCCAACATCGAAATCGCGGAAAAAAACCGCTCTTTCATATAATCCCCGCAAGTTGATATTGCGACTGGCGGCCATCTTGGTGACGTAATTTTGACGTAGTCGACTGTGCAACATCAGTACCGTTCGCAAGGTTAGCCCGTGCTTGATGACGTCACTCAGTGGTTATTGTGACAAGGTTCCATCGCAATATCAACTTGCGGGGATTATACAAAACTGCAGTACCGTCTCGACTCAAATGTATGGGACGGCAGATTTCTTTTTATTTTTTTCTCGACGTTGGCTCCATAGTGAAAGATGTTCAGATTGGTGGTCTGAAGCACCCCATTAAGTATTACTAGGTTGTTATGTTACACCCTGTATAAGACAGTAATCTATCGTCATACAATGGTACCAAACGCAGCGCACGCCTCGTAGCACGCACACACTGACAATATCTCCGCGTAGCCCCGTCTGGCGCTGCCTTGGCTGCCTGAGATATCGTCGTACGTACTGACGAGCCAGGCGAGCACACATACAAGCCGCGTTTTGGTACCGTTGTATGAAGATTGATTACTGTCTTATACGTATACAGGGTGAAATTGATATCATTGGCATCCTTTTAAACTAAGAGTCTACACATCAAACTGAACAACTTTTACTATGGGAGCAAACCGATCAAAGCAAAAAAAAAATCTGCTGTTGCATACATTTGAGTCGAGTAGGCATTGCAGTTTAGTATGGGACAGCAGATTTTTTAGTTGCTCCGATTGGTTTGCTCCCATAGTGAAAGTTGTTCAGTTTGATGGGTAGACTCTTAGTTTAAAAGGATGCCAATGATATCAATTTCACCCTGTATGTAGAGGTTCTGGCCGCATCTTCTCTCAACAGAACACCTTCCGACGCGGTGGTAGAGTCAAAAAATGACGTCAAAAAGCTATCTATATGATATCATTTTGAATACACCGACACTCTGATACTCTGACACCAGGGCTCTGCCCACACGATAAGAAGAAGATTTTGAATAAAAAATTTTGATTTTTTTTTTAATACTGTGTCTACTAGGTCTACCAGAACCTAATGGCAAATAAGGGAGTAAAATTTTTGAGTAAGCAACACTTAATTAGATTAGGGCCCTTTACACACTGCGACTTTTTGCAGCGCATCTGCATCGATGCAAACGCGATACAGCGTCGATGCAAAAACGTGATTCAGCCGCGATGCAAAACGTTCGTAATATTTGATCAGTAATTTGTCACTACAATCAAGAGTTTGAATCAATACAAACGCCTGTTAATTGCTTGTGTAGAGATACAGTCACGCGATTGACAAACGTGCGTTTTTATCATAAAGGTATTATACTACGTAAGAGAGACGGTGACAGCTGAGAGAGCGAGATGTACCTAGCGGCATGCCTGTTTAATAGAAAGAGATACGTGACGCGAGGCAATAGAACCGTTTTTGGGGATTTGGAGTCCTGGTAAAAATTCAGTTTCTGTCAATAATCGTGAACCTAAAGTGAAATCGTAGATAATTTTGTAAAATATACTAACACTGTTTCATTAAATTATTCACCATTTCACGTTAGATTGAGAATTAATACACAGAAATCGAATTTTTACCCTGCCGAGGACTCCAAAAAACGTCCAAAAACGGTTTCATTTGACAACTCATGTCACTTACTCTATTCCGTAAGGTATAATATCTTTATGGTTTTTATAGCTGCAAAAAGTAGTAGTTTGTAAAGGGCCTACTTTGACATCTTCGAATATGTCGATAAACTAACCTGATACGCATATATCATATATAACAGTTTAACTCAACGCGCCGGCATAAGGGTGAAATTGATATCAGTAAGAATCTACCCATCGAACTGAACAACTTTTACTATGGGAGCAATTCAATCGGAGCAAAAAAAAAAATCTGCTGTTGCATACATTTGAGTCGAGTAGGCATTGCAGTTTAGTATGGAACAGCAGATTTTTTTTTGCTCCGATCGGTTTGCTCCCATAGTAAAAGTTGTTCAGTTTGATGGGTAGACTCTTAGTTTAAAAGGATGCTAATGATATCAAGTCACGCTGTAGAGGCAGACATATCGCGGAGCGGGGTATATCGCGCCGTGTATAGTATATTTATAAATAAACTAACCTGATGCGCATATATAGTATCATATATGACAGTCCAACTCAACGCGCCGGCGTATAGAGGTAGACATATCGCGGGGTCTATCGAGCCATGTATAGCGCTGTAGCCAAGTGACGCGCTTACTGGTAGAATATATCAATAAACTAACCTGATGCGCATATATAGTATCATATATGACAGTCCAACTCAACGCGCCGGCGTATAGAGGCAGACATATCGCGGGGTCTATCGAACCATGTATAGCGCTGTAGCCAAGTGACGCGCTTACTGGTAGAATATATCAATAAACTAACCTGATGCGCATATATAGTATCATATATGACAGTCCAACTCAACGCGCCGGCGTATAGAGGTAGACATATCGCGGGGTCTATCGAGCCATGTATAGCGCTGTAGCCAAGTGACGCGCTTACTGGTAGAATATATCAATAAACTAACCTGATGCGCATATATAGTATCATATATGACAGTCCAACTCAACGCGCCGGCGTATAGAGGCAGACATATCGCGGGGTCTATCGAGCCATGTATATTGTATAGCGCTGTAGCCAAGTATAGCGCCAACTAGTAGAATATACTATCAGTTTGAAATAACAATGTGCATGACCTTGAAGGGCTGTTCGATAACTTCACTCGGTTGTAAAGGAATATAGACTCTATGTAAAGGAAATAATCATTTGAATGACCCGAGTGAAGTTCGTGCGATTGAGTGACGTCACATTTGCAGGCGAGGTCATGCACATTGTTATTTTAAACTGATAGTATCAATAAACTAACCTGATGCGCATATATAGTATCATATATGACGGTCCAACTCAACGCCCCGGCGTACAGAGGCAGACATATCGCGGGGTCTATCGAGCCGTGTATAGCGCTGTAGCCAAGTAAAGCGCCCCAATTGAAAGTGGCCCCGAGGAATATTTGGGGGTAGTTTGTGAAACGTTTCGCTAGAGGGTACGTTATTACTAGGACTGGAAAAAAAGAAAATTTTGTGTTAAAGCGGAGACGATATACAATTTTTTCGGACATGTTGTCGCTGAATCAAAGCATATAGTTTAAAAACCGGCCAAGTTCGTACTGTAACAGAAGTATGTTTGTACATTGAAGATATTAAAAAAATAAGATTACAATATGGTTTTTAGATGTCCCTGATTCCAAAATACCAATTTTTTTTATTTTTTTGCTGTTTGTTTGTTTGATCGAGCATCACGCAAAAACTACTGAACCGATTTTGATGAAACTTTTTTTGTTTGATAGCTTATGATCTGACTTAAAATCTGGTATATAATTTAAGCCGACGAAGTCGCGGGTAAATGCTCGTATACTATAAAACTGTAAGAGAAGTGTGTCTGTACATTAAAGACATTTAAAAAATATATGAGGCCCCCCCAAAGATCGCCATAACGATCGGTCCTGCGATGCCCTCATCCAACGGGCGATCCTTGGGTGAGGCCCATGTCCAGCATTGGACGTCCATCGGCTGAGATGATGATGATGATGGGTTTTAGGTATCCCAGATTCCAAATCACCAATTTGGGGATTTTTCGTCTGTTTGCTTGTTCGAGCATCACGCAGAAACTACTGAACCGATTTTGATGAAATATTTTTTGGGTTGAAGGCGACTTCGACTTAAAATCTGGTACTTATATAATTTGTGCGGATGAAGTCGCGGGTAAAATCTCGTTTAGGATATAAATAGATAGGAAAAAATTTAAAATAGCAGTGAAAAAGAGATAGAGAGAGAGAGAGAGAGAGAGATAGAGAGAGAGATAGAGAAAGAGAGACTACTCACGCATACTGCTGGCGCCTAGCACGACGCTGTAGCAATTCAATTGCAATAATACGGCGAGGGCTAGAGACAGTTGCCCCGCGAGAAAATACATCGCCTGCTTGTGTGATAGGGCTCCCGATACGAGAGGCCTATCCTTAGTACGTTCTACCTGCAAATACAAGAAAGATAGTGTTATTTACAAAAATATTCAGGTGTGCGATTTGAAAGTCACCGGCTGAGAAAAATTATTTCTTTTTATTCTTCCAATACGAGTGCTCCTTCCCACCCGTATTGAACTCATGGGTATGAGAAGGCTTTTGTATGAGATTCAAAAACCGTTCAAGCTGGTGGGTGGGTGACATTCAAAAATTTGAAATGGATATCATTAGCATCCTTTTAAACTAACAGTCTACCCATCAAACTGAACAACTTTTACTATGGGAGCAAAACGATCGGAGCAAAAAAAAACTACTATTCCATACTAAACTGCAATGCCTACTCGACTCAAATGTATATGCACGGTTAGCTCCCATAGTAAAAGTTGTTCAGTTTGATGGGTAGACTCTTAGTTTAAAAGGATGCAAATTATATCAATTTTACCCTGTATAGGGGTTCTTCTTAATATGCTGACTGTGTTTTAGAATTTTCAGATGATGATCAGACTATCAAATTAAATTACCAAAAAATGTTCTCTAAGGGACCAAAGTCGAAATCGTGAAATAGATTAGTTGTTCCCAAAGACATATATATTACTAGCGTTAGGACATGGCCTATGAGCTTGACTATTGTCCCCAGTTCGTTGGCTCTAAAATGCAAGGAAAAATGACAATTTAGAGCACTACAAATATATGACACGATATAGTTCGTATACGAGTTATGACAGATGGCGCAAATATTTGTTTCTATGAAGAAGGTTTTTGTAAAATATTCTGACGGGCCTATCCTTACGCTAGTAATATATAAATCTATGGTTGTTCCATAGAAAACGACACTATCCATGAGCGTCAGTCTACACTATCCATGAGCGTCAACCTACAATATCCACAAGCGTCAACCGAACTCTCCAAGAACACTACATGATATTATGTAATATGTATTGTGTTGACATTGCACTACTTATAAACGTCATCTGTGTTTTTCTAGATAATAGTACACCAACCATGAGCGTTAGCCTGCACTATCCATGAGCGTAAGCCTGCATTATCCATGAGCGTCAGGCTACACTATCCACGAGCAACAACCTCTACTATCCATGAGCGTCAGCACTATCCATGATCGTTAGATTGCACTATCTATGAGCGTCAACCAGCACTATTCATGACCGCCACCCTAGACTATCCACAAGCACCAACTATCCATCAACATACCTGTGCATCAATATCCTTGTCCCACATATCGTTGATGGTGCACCCCGCGCCCCGCATGAGCCCCGCCCCCGCGAGGAACAGACCCGCCATCTGTAAGCTGGTCTGTAGCGGCACCGTGCCCTGGACCGATGCTAGTGCTATCGACCAGGAGCAGGGCCAGTAGAGGAGATATACACCTGGAAATTTACATGAATTTAGGTAAAAAATTCACAGATCTCGTATCTTCCACGACCAAAATTTTATGTGTGCAAGATGAGGTTTGTGGCCCCATGGCTTGGGCTACTTTTGATTGCATGTCACATTTTATAAAGGAAGCATAAAAAAACTGGCCAAGTGCTAGTCGGGCCACGCGCAAGGTAGGGTAGGGTACTTTATGAAAACATACGAAAAAGTACTTTGTTCGGAAGTCGGCTGGAAAAAATCGGACGTGTATCGAGTGTGATGGTACCATAACGCGCATGCTCGGCATTTGCGCGCGTCGCGTGCTTAGACAATTTAATAGTAAGGACTGGCCTTGCGGTATGCGGTTGCATTTCCCCTCTGCCACGGTATGAGACTAATTGATCCTGTGCATTTACACTCAATTTTATACCTTATCACTAAAAGAGGCAGCCTATAATTGCGAAACAATAATTTTGAACTTAGAACGTTTGGCGACGAGACTACTTTTCATGATTTTTAACATTCAAAATTAGAATCTAAAGCTATAGGGAATAAAATCCAAAGTTGCGAATTTCATGTTACCTCGCCCTCCGCAAAAAGTGGCAGAAAATTTAGATAGGAGAATGACACGCGTTACGCGTCCATACTATTAAATTGTCTAAGGTCGCGTGCTACTCCTCCCCCGCCTACGTCTGTACCCCTAGGGCGTGCCGCGCACGAATTTGACGGCCTATTGGCTATGTGCACGACACTAGCGCAACGCTAGCGCGGCGTACTGCAAGAACTTTTTCGGACAGTCGAGAATCATCTACAGTATTTATAGTGTTTGCTTCGTCACTATTTATAGATTTACTGTAAAGTCTGTGTTTGTTCGAGGATTATACCAAAACTACTGAACCGATTTTAATACAACTTTTTGTATTTGAAAGTATATTATTAGTCTTAAAAACTGGCGTATATCCAGGTACCATGACGGGAGCGAATGCGGACGAAGCCGCGGACAAAATCGAATTTGTATCGGAATTTATATTCAAACTTATACCTCACTTTTAACACCTTTAGGGGTTGAAATGCGAGAATCGTGATGCCAATAGAAACTTCCATGCCAAATTTTAAGTTTGTAGTCTTGAAAGTTTTGGAGATTTCGTGTTAAGTTAGTGTGTGGATTTGCATAGATTCAAGCATATTTTCACAGCTTGTCCGGAAAAAGTACAAACTGCCACCCCGGACGCTGCGATCGAATCAATAGTTTTCATAACCCACTTTGCACATAGCCAATAGTAAAAAATTAAAAAGCTTACCAATAGGTTTATCCCATCTCGCTAACTTCACATACGGTTCCAGACCAGCTCTCAATAACTCCAGTCTATTTCTTGCAACATCTTCTATATTTTTATCTGGCAACACCTTCTCTAATTCGCTCAATTTATCTATGACACTTGGTGTTGACGTTTCTATAACGACTTTTTGCCTGAAAAAAAAAAACATTTGTCTTTACTTTATTTTATAGTTTAAGTATACACATAGGGTCCATCAATCAATTATTCTTTTTTACACTAAAAACAGGGTCCTTTTTAATATGCTGATGGTTTTTGGGGATGATCAGACCACTAAACTGAACAACGTTCTCTATGGTACCAATCTGCTGTTCCATACAAATCTGCAATCTTACTCGACCTATACCCGACTCATATTACAGGGTCCTTCTTAATATGCTGACACTTTTTTAAGGGGATGATCAGACCGTCAAACTGAACAACTTTCTCTACGGCACTAACATAAAAATCGCGAAAAAAATCAGCTCTACCATACAAAACTGCAAACCTACTCGAGCCAAATGTATGGGACAGCAGATTTTTTTTTTCGCTATTCGATATTGGGCCAATAGAGAAAGTGGTTCAGTTTGATGGTCTGGTCATACCCTTAAAAAAATGTCAGCATATTAAGAAGGACCCTGTATGTATGAGACAAGTGATTTCTTTTTCCGATTTCAGGTTTGTTCCCATAGTAGAAGTTGTTCAGTTTGATGGTCTGAACCACCCCTAAAAATAAGGAGTGTTTATTAAATCAACTGCCTCCGTGGTCTAGTGGTTAAGAGCATTGGCTCTCGATACGGAGGTCGTGGGTTCGATTCCCACGGGAGACACCTAGTGATATTTCACTTTGTGCGTTTTTCCCCAGTTGGTTAGGACATTGCAGGCTGAATCACCTGATTGTCTGAAAAGAAAAATGATTCCGTGCTTCGGATGGCACGTTAAGCCGTCGGTCCCGGCTACTGTCTCTGGTGGTAGTAGTCGTTACATAAAAAACCACGTCAGAGGCCGTAAGGCGGTCTGAAAAAACTCTGACACCAGGGCTCTGCCCACACGATAAGAAGAAGATTAAATCAACACTTGTTATTTTCCTACTAAATGTATGGGAATTTAATTTTGCGTTTTCTGAGAGTTCTAGTACCTCGACCTCGGTTGACCCCATAGAGACTTCTCCTTATCAGTAAGAGAATCAAATGGGATAAAACAAAGTTTTGTGAATATTTCAATTTTTCTCGATGACGACATATTTTTACCCGACTGCGCCAGAAGGAGGGTTATGTTTTTCGAGCGTATGTATGTATGTATGTATGTATGTAAGTTTGTATGTCTATTTCTTTGGCACGGCCTACAGCCTAAACGGCTTAATGGATTTTGACGTATGAGGTGTCGTTAGATTCGTAAAAATCGTGAGAATGACATAGGCTATATTATTTTAATATGGCGGCTACAAATTAAAAAAAGAGGGGGAATAAAAAAAAAATTTTGTTAAAAATTACAATATGGGTATCAAATGAAAGCTTGTGAACAGACGATTCCAAAAATATATATATTAGTACTTTTATGCTACCATTTCGACACAACACTAAAAAGTATGAAATAAACTAAATTATTAAGAAAAACAAAAAACCCGATTGCGTAAAAAACTATAATATTAACTGAAAAGGTAAAAACAAGCTCTTATATTCACTAATCAGCTATAACAACTTGGTTCGAGCAAATATAATTTGAATGTTATTAGGTAGGTAATTGGCCTCGATTCGGAGTGTACCACGACTAAACTAAACTAAATGTATTCCTGTCACTTTCTAAAATAAGATTAAGAAAAGAGACAGAAAACCAACAGCTGACTTTAGTGCTGTCAAAGTGACGTTAAATGCGCAAAATAAGTTGCCATCATAATGTACGCCATCTTATTTAAGTCGTTTTTGGGCGTTTAACGTCACTTTGACAGCACTAAAGTCAGCTGTTGGTTTTCTGTCTCTTTTCTTAATCTTATTTTAGAAAGTGACAGGAATACATTTAGTTTAGTTTAGTCGTGGTACACTCCGAATCGAGGCCATTGCAGGTGGGGACAAACCAAGGAAGGTACCTAAGGTATGTTTTATAGTTCTTCTTTGTCCCCGTTTGCGATACCTACCTAATAATTCAAGATCTGTGAATGCAGAAGTAACAAGCTCCAAAAGATAGGGTTAGTCTTCTTAGAACGTTTTCTTGTAGCTACAATACTCCTGGTAGCTGCCCTTTGTCAAAGAAAATATACACTACGCGAAAAGAAGCGACACTCATGCATGTGTGCTCGTAAAAGCGCTCGCGGCTATGTGTGCGGGTCGGGGGCGAGCGCGGGTAGGAACGCGGGTTGCGAGCGGGTGGGACGTCATGTCAATGACGGCCGAATCCCAAGGATGTTCTCGCTCGCTCGACTCAGTGGATGACGCGAGTAGGTACGCGATTTATTGTCACTTGCGGAAACATGTCATGTCGACTTTATTGTTGTTTCCTACCTGCCTATTCATACTTAACGTCCTTTAAAACAGTTAATTCAAAATGTAGGTATTTTAATTTTGATGATTGATCACGCCCACTAGGTACTTTTTTCCCGATAATACCCACCTACCACCTACAACCTCGATTTTTAAAAATACACGACCTAGGTACCTGATTTGGATTATAATAATTGGTTACATTTGCTACCTACCTACCTATATTATGGGTATCGAGCATGACGTGAAATTGACACTACAATACTAACTGCAATACATACATACATATAATTTACTTTACGTGAATAAAATATCACCTAGGTAGGTAGATACATATGTATTTTTCGTTGTCGGAAGGTATCGACCCTATCGCATACTCGCGCCGGCCCAAGGTCACCGGAGCGGGATCTTTCACGTACACGCAGTGTCATGGCTGTGCCTTTGTGCCCCATCTTCAACTTTCCACCCTACCATACTTCCCACTGCAGGGCACAGGCCTACCTTCAGGGTCTCAGGGAGGGTGTATGGGTTTTAGTTCACCACGCGTGACTTGACATACGCATCGAAATTTCGTCTTCAGCGTATGCAGGTTAACCCGCATTGGGCACGCGTGGTGGACTAATGCCCATACACCTCCTTGAGGGTAGGCCTGTGCCCTGCAGTGGGACGTTTATAGGCTGATGATAATGATGATGATGATGATGATGTATGCAGGTTTCCGCACGATGTTTTCCTTCACCGTTTGAGAGTAAGTTATAAAAACTCATTGGTACATGGCATGTCGTCCGTGCGGATTCGAACCTGGGCCTCAAGATCTAGTTTCCATAGCCCTCCGCAACGCGTCACCGACGCTCATGAAGCCATGTTTACATAACATCATTATACAACGTTTTAATGAATTAGTGCAATGCAAAACCTCATACACCACAACCGATTTATAACAAAATAATTCGATTGAAACAATAATTTCATTATTTTGATAGTTAAAATTTAAAGTTATTCGCATTTTAAGTTTTGAGGCAAAAATGATTTGTTGTCATTTCAGCATTGAATGAAAGCGCTAACGTGCTCATGGATACATTATAATAATCTTGTTTTGGTAGTGAGTGTGCCCGTTCGGTGGGTTAATATCGGATTCAAATAATTTTAAATTTTACAAACAAATTATTTATTATTTTGAAAAAAAAACTATGTTGAAACCATGATAATTCGATTCTGCTCTCGATTCTAAACAAACTACTTTCTAGTTTTGCGTTAATTCATTAACACATTCTATAAAAGTATATAAGAGTAGATTTTTGAAACGCCGACCCCACATCTGGTAGTAATAAATTTGAAAGTACAATATGAATAATAACATTTGAAAAACAATAAACGTTAGTTTGTAAGATAATTTAGAAAGAAAGAAAGAAGGAAGCAAAAGTGCACGCACACAATAGAGTTTAAAAAGACGGAACACATTAAGGCAATGGTTCCCAAAGAGTGCGCAGCGGCGCCATAGGGCGCCGTTTTTTGAGCAAGCATCGCGTCGCGAGGCGCTCCTGCTTACTCCCTAAAAAATCTAAAAAGAGGAGGATAACGTCGAAAAATTTGCGTCGATCCTAGATCCCTGACATGCTTAAGCTTCGCAAGAAGAATTCACTTCGCAAGAAGAAGAGAATCTCACTGAAATTATTTTCTTCTTGCGAATTTGACGACCCGTTTGGTGTAATGGTTACCACGCCGGACTGCCAAACCAGGGTCCTGGGTTCGAATCCCAGTTCGGTCATGGATTTTATATGTTTGTGCCGTTGTTGTATGGTACCCATAACAAAAAGCCTTACTTTGGCAAAGGCATACTTTGGGATCATTACAATGTATATGTATGTGCCTGTGAGCGTTATTTATTTATTGAAATCTATTGTTTTAAAACATTTTCCTGTTCCAGTTTGATGGAGTTTTGTATAAAGGTCAAAAAAGAATTCCATCAGTATAAGTCATCCATCCTATAATCCTATTTATGCGAAGCCGGATTTTCAGCTGTAGTTCTAATAAAGAGCAACTATCTCTCAAAAATCAATTTAAGCAAGAAGTCAGACAAACAGTCAGTATCATGAAGTGATAATGTAATCTCAAACTCTATTTCAAATATTGCAGTGCCCCGACCGGGTGCGACATATCTAAAAGACTATAAATAATGTATTTAGATCTAAGACAGCCATGTGGCTATGCAATAAATTAATAAATCTTATCTCAGCTAACTTTGTCATTCAACGTTTTCACCTTTTGCATTTTCATAGTTTTCTATACAGGGTGTAATATAAAATGGGACAATCACTTAAAGGGGTGCTTCAGACCATCAAACTGAACAACTTTCTCTATGGGACCAATATTGAAATCGCGAAAAAAAAATCGGGTGTCCCATACATTTCAGTCGAGTTATGTTTGCAGTTTTGTATGGTAGAGCCGATTTTTTTTTCGCGATTTCAGCATTGGTCCCATAGAGAAAGTTGATCAGTTTGATGGTCTGAAGCACCCCTTTAAGTAACTGCCCCATTCTATATTACACCCTGTATATTAATTGTATTATTCTTTTGAAAAGTTTATTTTAATTTCTATGCGTTCGTTCACATATATTTCGACAAGGGCGCCGGCGCCGTGACAATGACAAAATATTATACTTGTAAGAGCGCCATGAAGTGTAAAAGTTTGGGAACCCCTGCATTAAGGGAATTTAAAAGGAAATACAATTTTAACACAAAACAAAAAGACTCCGTAATAATCATAAAAGTCATAAACCCCACGCGCAAACGAACTTGGGCCGAAATAAAGACAAAAGATATATTGTTCAGTTAAAAGAATATAATACAATAGGAGACGTTTTGCCGCATGTGGTAGTTACACGAATAGGCCAGTCATTTTACGGAGTTTTGTTAGGCGGGGTAGGGAGTAATTATTAATTGGACTTTTAAACTGTAACCGGCACCAAAAAATACAAACACAAACAAACTAACAGACAAAAATACTATCCTCAACCAAATTTAAAAAAAAATTGCTTCGCAACATAGAAATCAAAATTGTGTGTCTCAGAAGGCTTTTAAATTAATAATATTAATACCAATGCACTCATTTGAATTAGATTTAACAATATACATTATTTTTGATCAATAAAATAGGCATTTAAATTTAAAAAATTAGGTATTTATTAGAAAATACGAATGTATTTTTCAAAACCTTCTAAGTAGACAAAAATATTTACACCATGTTTGAAGTATGTATGATGGTAAAGCCTATATGTGCAAAAAAAATTTATCATCAGGTTTTTTTAGAACGAGATATCTATATTTTGAAAATGAAACTGTTGCTGACGTAATTTTTTTTAAGTTTGGTACATTCTTATGCTCAAATTGGCTCTTCAATAATGTAGCGAAAAAAAAATGTTATTAGTAATTAGTCCCGGCTCAAACCGTAAAATGACTGGGCTAGAATTTGAACTTTAAATCTTAGGGTGTAATAATTATGCTAGTTGTGCGGAGTTTCAA
The DNA here is from genome assembly GCA_922987775.1 of Agonopterix subpropinquella. Lineage (NCBI taxonomy): Eukaryota > Metazoa > Arthropoda > Insecta > Lepidoptera > Depressariidae > Agonopterix > Agonopterix subpropinquella. The sequence goes on along the minus strand of OV277718.1, from coordinate 4,113,479 downwards.
GGGATGAGAGGGGAATTCATTTTGAGAATGAAATGAAAATGAAGTCTGCACTGCAGTTTTAGTTTAACCCTTGGAGAAGATAGTTAAGTTTTGATCCAGGCAGTGTGGTCGTTTTGTAAAAGTTTTCGAAAAGTTTAAAGTATTTTAGATAAATTACTATTATAGTTCGAAAGTGCACTTTTAAATAACCTAGAGTTAGTTAAGCTTAGGCGCAGTTTATACAGAAGAGACGCGTGGCGATGGCAGATAGTCAAAGTAACACCAATATAAACCTTATAGTACGTAGTTAACTGCCTCCGTGGTCTAATGGTTAAGAGCATTGGGCTCTTGACACGGAGGTCGTGGGTTCGATTCCCACGGGGGACACCTAGTGATATGCCACTTTGTGGGTTTTTCCCCAGTTGGTTAGGACATTGCAGGCTGAATCACCTGATTGTCTGAAAAGAAAGATGATTCCGTGCTTCGGATGGCACGTTAAGCCGTTGGTCCCGGCTACTATATCTGGTGGTAGTAGTCATTAGATAAAAACCACGTCAGAGGCCGTAAGGCGGTCTGAAAAAACTCTCGACACCAGGGCTCTGCCCACACGATAAGAAGAAGAAGAAGTACTTAGCATAGCGTCGTTTTTGTCGTAAAGGAGAATCGCCTGGAGGCGCGGGCGTAATTCTCCAAACAACGCTATGCTGCGTAATATAAGGTTTATATTGGTGTTACTTTGACTACCCGCCACCGCTACACGTCTCTTCTGTATAATCTGCACCTTAGATTCAGTGTCCTGGGCGCCGATGTTTACATCATCATCATCATATCAGCCGATGGACGTCCACTGCTGGACATAGGCCTCCCCCAAGGATCGCCACAACCGGTCCTGCGCTGCCCTCATCCAACGGGTTCCCGCCGCCTTCACCAGGTCGTCGATCCACCACAAGGTGGACAATAACAGCTGAGTGGAAATTACCATAATCTAGGAACTTGGTTATTTAATTTTCTTGAAATTATAAGTATGAAATTCATATATTTAACGTTTTTTGTTATTAATTCAAAGATTTAGGAACGCGAGGTCTCAATATAGGGTCGTTCTTAATATAATGTGGGATTATTTACTAGGGATGCAACAATTACGAAGCGGTGTATCGTTTTGCATCTGTAATCGTAATAATCACGATTAATAACGATGCAATGCACCGTAGTAAGAATCTTACGATTATTAAATCGAATTGAAAATGTCAATCGGATTGCACTTGTTGACAAATACTAGACCTGAATACTAGATTCAAGAGCAGTAAAGCAACTTTAGAAAAATCTGATCTCTCGATGCCATTTTAGCTCATTTCGAACTAAATCCTGGTTCAATCTGACTTTTTTTTAGTCAGATTTGACTCTCATTTTATTATTATGTTTTTATTTTTTTGAGGATTTGATTTTCGATTTTCAAATCGAGTGCGAGTCTGATGATGCTTAGTCTGTTCCATAACTTACATACATTCTCTTTTTCGCGATATCTCATCCACATTTTAAAAGATTAATCTCCCTCGTAAATCCGACGACATCGCTTGATTAACGTGGTTAATGCAGAATCATGTTCCATATTGTGTTTTTCAATGCAAATTGGCCTCTACGCATGGAAAAATCAGACCAAGTAAACCTCTAATTAGTAGAAAAAGTTACAAAATCTTGGAATTTTTAAAAGTTTCGTTTTAATGATTTATCCTTCATTGGAATGTAAAGAAACACTATGAGAACTCATTTTGGTGATAATCTCAACAAATTTTGTTTAATTAATCGTAATGCATCGGTTATCGTAATAAATAATGATTAATATCGTAATCGTAATCATAATGGCCGAATCGTTGCATCCCTATTATTTACACATCAACTCTATAGTATAGGGGATAAGGATCAGAATGCATTAAAAATATAACACGGAATATACAGTTTTTGTTAGACATCGGATTACATAATTATATGCCTTTGTATGTCTGCATATGCAGGGTCCGTCTTAATATGCTGACACCTTTTTGAGGGGATGATCAGACCATAAAACTGAACAACTTTCTCTATGACCCGACATTGAAATCGTGAAAAAGGAATCGGCTGTCCCATATATTTGGCTCGAATAGGTTTTAGGTAGGCTTTTTTTGTCCGGGACCTTTAGCGCAAGACGACTCACAATTGGCCAGTTTTTAATATTTGTTGTTATTCTGTAGAGTTTGCTCTATAATCACACTATGTTTGACGCTTGTCTGTATTAAGTACCGTTTTTACGATAGAGCGTGAAGAAAAAACATTAATAAAAACTAGTTTCTTGTTGAGAACCCCCCTTAATTTTTAACTTTTTGGCAATTTTATTATTTTTTAACGAATCCGCCGTAATAACGCATAATCTGAGAAAATTTCAACTATCTAGCTATTACGGTTCAAAAGTTACAGCCCTAAATAGGTAGGACAGATGGACGGACAACGTAGGCTTAGTAATAGGGTCCCGTTTTCACCCTTTGGGTACGGAACCCTAAAAAACTGTCAGCATATTAAATTGGACCCCTATAATTAGAATGTCTTTGCGTATAATAATAAAAAAACATACCTATGTTGATCGCTCTGCGTCGAATGAATCCGTATACTTTTATAAAATAACTTATCAAATCTTTGGTTCCTAGTTTGGCTGCAAACGCAATGGTTCTGTCTTGACGTTGCGTTGAATTTTCTCTTCGTAATCACATTTATGTTTTGTTGGATGAATGCCTTGAGTGTTGGAGTATATTTTATGCTTGTGTACAGCATTTTGGTGGAGTTTGTGGCCTGAAACTGAATGAATGAATAGTTATTTGTTATGCAAGGCTGCAAAGTTGCTTTTTGGTGCGAGTACTGAAACCTGAGCAACCGAAGGATTCTACGATTGAACCACAAGCGAAGCAAGTGGTTCAAATATCCTGAGCGTAGCGAGGGTTTCAAAGGTACGAGACGCAGAATAACTTTGCTGCCGAGCGAAACACACAACTTTTCACCTCACTACAGCGAGGAAAATTTCAATGCGCCAACCTCATTTTTAGAATAATCGCACTGGCCAGCACATATACAGCATGAAAAAAAAGTTGTGTAGGCTGTTTTTCTTTATTGAATAGTCAGATTCGAATTTTAAAAACTCTTTCCACGCTAGCGGATAAAATGCACTTTTGCACTCTGATTTTGAATGACAAACAGAATCTTTCCGAGCATGTGAGGTGAAAAATATATTTTATGTAGTCAAATCCAACGGGTGCGCGCGCCTGACTGCATTCCCTTGCTCGGCTTCCCTCAAGTTACCACAGACAGTGTGAGGGGGGGTGAGGTATCTGAAGTCAGAGGGGGGCGGAGAGTGGCCGTTCTGTATGTAGTACTAACTATTACCTATTCTGTGCTCTGTATATAAATTTCGATGACATAATATAACCTAAAATTGCACCTACCTTTTAAATCGTACAGTAAAACTGTCAGGTTTCTACACAAGTTTCAAAGTAATAATTTATTTTATCCAATTCTTTATCAAAAACACTTCAAGGTTTTCCACTCCATTGTCCTTTTCAAAATCTTTTCAAGGGTAAAAACTTGAGCAAAAAAAGCGTATGGGGAAAAAACATGGAATAAATTATTTATATATAACGCTTAGAGACATACAATAGGAAAATTATTTGAAACATTTGGTTTTTCCCCGTTTTTTATAGTACCATTAATTAAATGGGCAAGTGAAGTGGTCGATTTATTAATAAAAATAAAATATAAATCGCAGTAAATCGAAAAATACCGCGATTTTGACAGTTTGATTTGACATTGACAGTCACGTTTTTATTGTCGTCCGGAAATGCAAGGGGATACAGACCACAACAGCCAAGTAGCCAGGAAGCCAAGCCATTTAACTTCAGTTATAAAAATGTATTTCTGTTTTTTATCGTCAAGTCTTGAACCTTGCTTGAACCTCTCCGAACATGGATATAAACATCCAAAGGACGAACATTATCTACCGCCGCCATGGTCCATTTTCGTGATTCAATACTGTTAAAGTCTGTCTATAAAGTCTTGACAAAAAATGAGGGCGCTGTCTCCACGCAAGAACGTCAAAATCAAGCATAACCTGGCAACACCACCATACTAAAATGATTAGTTCCTCAAACATTAATGTCACGACACGACTTTATAGACAGACAGAATATACTATTAGTTTAAAATAACAATGTGCATGACCTTGAAGGGCCGTTCGATAACTTCACTCAGTTGCAAAGGAATATAGACTCTACGTAAAGGAAATAATCGTTTGAATGACTCGAGTGAAGTTCGTGTGATTGAGTAACGTCACATTTGCAGGCGAGGTAATGCACATTGTTATTTTAAACTGATAGTAAGCAGGATATTTGCGTCCATTGGTTATATGTTATCCAGCATGGGTAGCATGACAACCGACGATAAAAGACGTGATTAAGCCGTATCACGGCTATCGCGGTTTGTCATGCTATTCATGCAGAAGCCGTAGCATGCTACACGTGATACGGCTGTAACACGTCTCTTATCTCGTTCGTTCGCGCGCAAATAGAAAGAGAGCGAAGGTGTGATAACGCTACCTTTGGCATGCTACCCATGCAGGAAGCTGGAAATAGATATTAATGATGCTCTCCAACAAAAATGTGGAGACACTACACGCACTGTCGTCAGTCAGAATTGGCTGTATGGGCTTTTTTTCCTTTTTCTTTTCACATAAATAAATATTTTACATCACCCAGTAACGACAACAACAGTCAAACTGCGAGTTTTTGGTGGGAACCCGTCAGCTACGTTTGGAGTCCACATTAGTATTTTATCGATTTTCTTATTTTTCATAGCGAGTTTTGGTTCATAAAATTGGTGTTGTTTTGTGAATCAAAGTGTTGTGCAAGTGAACAATATACAGTCCGCTGTCCAGTGAAGCATGCTGGTGTATTGCTCGCAAACAGGAAAAGTTTTCTGTGGTTTTAGTGCAGCAAAGCGGTTGGTTCATCTCTTTCCTGTGGACTTCTCAGCATTTCTTGCGTCTTTCCATCATAAAAATATTAATTTACTACGTAAAACCCTTTCCATTGACTCTAAAAACTCCAAAGAAGCGTCAAAACGTCGAATTGGTACCTAAGTCGAATACCAACGTTGAGAAAACTTTACTTAAGACATCGGCTGTATGGGTTAGATCCCTTTGCCTTGAATATAACAAAAAAAACAGTCAAATTGCTCAATACCAGTGTTGTCAAATTGGCATAATTCCCTCAATTTGAGGGGTTAAGATTGATGTTTTGTAGGGGGGATTTATTATATTATAAAAGTAAACGAGTAAAGTAGTTATAATGGAGTACGTGGAAGAGAATTTGAAGGTTTTTTGATTTGTTCACACTCCACATCTTTGCTCCACATAATCAAATAAAATCACATGTAATACAAGATAAAATTATTTCATAAACCCCAAAATCCAATTTTTTTGGGGAATATCCGGTAAACTTTGGGTGATATAGAAACCGCTATCTGGCAATACTTTCTTTTTTTTCGGTGGAACACAACAAAGCGGGAAAGTTTTTCTTTTTTCGTTAAAATCACTGTTTTACAATAAGTATAAGTAGTAATTTAGTACAAAAATGTCGATACAAGTCGAGAATAACTTGAAGAATACCGAAAACAAGGAAGTTTTCGAGCAGCGTGCTCATTTCGTGCCTTGCAAAATAGGAGAGGATGGGGCTGCAAACGTCAACAAATACTTCGAGCCTTACGTTGTTGAAGAAAATGGAGGTAATTTCACACTATCTATATAATTTCTTGGCCGCATTGGAGCCTCGCTGAGTGACTGAAGTCGGGCGATAGTATTCCTATCTATTTCCCAGCAAGCTTCTAATGTTTACAAGTCAAACTTGCATGTGATAAAATCGACTGCAGGACTCGTATTATGGTATTGTAAATGGACTAAATACTATTGGACTAAATATTATTGTTGACTAGGCTATTGCGAGCAAGTTTCATTAATGTAACGCAACTACTGCTGGTCTATTGTGTTCGCCACCGAACTAGGTTCGGAGGTATGTGTAAAAAATCTGGGTGAGCATGTGGCGGGTAAATTCTGCCTTGCGGTAGCATTTCCCCTCTGCCACGGTATAAGATTAATTGAGCATGTGCATTTACACTCAATTTTATCCCTTATCACTAAACGAGACAGCCTATAATTGCGAAACAATAATTTTGAACTTAGAACGTTTGGGGTTCACACGAGACTACTTTTCATGATTTTTAACATTCGAAATTAGAATCTTAAGTTATGGGGAATAAAATCCAAAGTTTCGGATTTCATGTTACCTCGCCCCCCTCAAAAAGTGGCAGAAATGTTTGTTAGTAGAATGGCACGCGTAACTCGTCCCTATATAAGTCGAACTTATGTTTTTTATTTTTTTATTTCTCGGGTACGCACATTTCCTCTCGATGTTCTCCTTCACCGCTAGCTAGTGGTAATGATAAATAAAACCGTACATAAAAGAGAATGCCCAATCCCGTTTGTTCTACAAAATTGGTACGACAGAAAATTATAATTTCCATTACCTTGGGAATTATGATATTCCTCCTATTTTGTGTATAACTAATGACCCGCCCCGGCTTCGCATGGGTGCAATGCTGATGAAGTGTGCGTTCGGGTGGCTGTGTCCACAATTTAACTTTATGTCAAAGGCTGAAATATGTCTGTCGTTGCGCTTCTGCTGGACAGTGAGCTTAAAAGAAAACGAGTTCTTCAATCGATTCCTTTTATTCCCTGCAAAATATCTGTCTTACCAAAAAACCTTCACAAGTGCCAATCAAAAACAAAAACGTCAATAAAAAACACATCCTTCTAAATATCAAAAAACTACGGGGGCCAGTGTCGGCGACAATGTCAGTGCTGACTAGAAATGGTTTCACTTGTCTCTCTGTGACGTCTTACCCCGAGATATAACACTGACCCCCATATCCCATCCTCGTCGCCAGTGTTATATCGAGCCTTTTCGGGAAGAACATCGTAAGCGCCCAAAATTTCAAAATGTGATTTTTACGTAACCTCTAGAACAGATGTTTAAAAATTTGCAGCTGTTAGTTAAAAACTATTCCTCTAAATAATACAATATATCACACAACATTTTAAAAAAAAATCAAGTAAATACCATTCACGATGTATCTACACTAATATTATAAAGAGGAAAGATTTGTACCTATTTTTGTATGTTTGTAATGAATAGGCTCAAAAAGTACTGGGCCGATTTAAAAAATTCTTTCACCATTAGAAAGCTGCATTCACCCTGAGTAACATAGGCTATATTTATTGCTAGAAAAGATTAGACGTCCACCTGTGCGAAGCCGGGACGGGCCGCTAGTAAGATATAAATAGAAAAAACCTCATCCTGTAAAAAAACTTAATTGTCGCTTACGATGTCCTTCCCAAAAAGGCTCGATATATCTTAGGTGAGATGTCACAGAGAAGTGAAACCACTACTAGTTGGTATCGCACTGAGTTTTATTTGCCTTTTCCACACTAACGTACATATGAAACAATAACCTGTGTGACAATTCCTGTGACAATAATTTTCTTTGATAATTATCATGATAATTATGCCAAGCTGGTTCTTAATTTTGAGTGAAATTTCTAACTAAAAGTTCTTAATTACCTTAATAAAGTTTTAATTAGGGATGCAACGATTCGGCCATTACGATTACGATTACGATATTAATCGTTATTTATTACGATAACCGATGCATTACGATTATTTAAACAAATTTAGTGGAGATTATCCTCAGAATGAGTTCTCATTGTGTTTCTTTGCATTCCAATGAAAGTTAAATAAAAAAAAATGTTTTTAAATTCCATAAAAATTCCAAGATTTTGTAACTTTTAACTACTAATTTGAGATCAAAGTCAAAGGTACACTTGGCCAAGATTCTGATTCGTTGATGCGTGGAGGCTAATTTGCTTTGAAAAACACAATATTGAACATGATTCTGAGGTATAATCTCGTTAAATAAACCGATATCTCGTCCGATTTACGTGGGAGATTAATCTTTTGAAATTAATGTGGATGAGATATCGCGAGAACGAAAATGTATGTAATACTTCAAACCGAAAATCAAATCGAAAGACATCAGTAGAATAAAAAATAAGAGAGTCAAGTCTGACCAATAAAAAAGTCAGATTTTGCTCAAAATGAGCTAAAATGGCAGCGAAAGACCCGATTGTTCTAATGTTGTTTTTCGGCTCTGGAATCTAGTATTCAGGTCTGGTATTTGTGAACAAATGCAATCTGATTGACGTTTTTAATTCATTTTAATAATCGTACGATTCTTACTACGGTGCATTGCATCATTATTAATCGTGATTATTACGATTACAGATGCAAAACGATGCACCGCTTCGTAATCGTTGCATTCCTAGTTTTAATATACACTCGTATCCAGACCAACCAGCCCACAGTCTTCGGCATTTTCGTTTCATATCACAAAGAATAACAAATATTTGGGAAAAACAACAGAAAACAGTGAGAAAAATTATTTAGTGATTGTGAGCTTCTTTTTTCGCGAATCATGATCGGATACACATGTCGTAACATGGCTAGCGCAAACTTATGTTTTTTTCAATAATTTTATAATTATCAAGATAAACGTATAATTATCACAATACATAAAACATAAAAACCATGTCAGAGGCCGTAAGGCAGTCTGAATAAACTCTGACACCAGGGCTCTGCCCACATGATAAGGGGTCGTTCACAAATTACGTAACGCATTTAGGGGGGACGGGGGGGAGTACGGAAGGCGTTACGGTCCTGTTACGTGGGGGGAGGGAGGGGTTTAAGGTTTGCGTTACGTCACGCTTTTTTTTCTCCTTTCATACCGCTTTCATAGCTATATCGATCTAGCGCTGTTGTGGATTACTCCCTTTTTTTTAAATAACAACACGATAAGTAAATATCCCATCAAAAACATACAATGTAAAAAAATTAAAAGTCTCAAAAGTTCTATCAACGTAAAAAGTTTATGAGATAACATGTAGAGCCACATTTCGCTAAATTCATTGGGTACTCTTGATAACATCCCAGTTTTGTTTATTTACAATGTAACATTAAACTTTTTTGTTTTTTTAATAAAAGCTGAATTATTATTCCTTAAATGTTTACGTTACGTAACGAAATGGAGGGGAGGGGGAGCCAGCCAAGCGTTACGGTACCGTTACGTCGAGGGGGGGCCGGGGGGGGGGGGGGGGTCGAAATTTTGAGAATTTTGCGTAACGTAATTTGTGAACGACCCCTAAGAAGAAGAAAATCAAGATAATTATCATGACAATTATCACTTCAAACCCTGATTTTATTTATAACGTTTTCAGTGTTATCAGCAACGTTCCGAGGACATTCACTCGATGGAACTACGTTAAGTTTACCCGAAGGTTACAGAGCCGTGGTTGTTACTGAAGCAAAGAGACCGCTAGCTGAAGATGCTGACCGGAGGTTCCAGGTAAATATATTACCGTGTTTACCTCATCTTGTTGTGGGGGCTGGCAAGCCCCATTTCGACCAAATGGGATCTTTTGTGTTTGCCCCAATCTAGATGAATATTTGAATTATGACATTGTAAGTAGAAATTGATATTATTAGCATCCTTTTAAACTAAGAGTCTACCCATCAAACTGAACAACTTTTACAAAGGCAGCAAACCGATGGGAGCAAAAAAAAATCAGCTGTTGCATACATTTGAGTCGCGAACCCACACGTCGACATAGCAGTTTAGTATGGAACAGCAGATTTTTTATTTTGCTCCCATAGTAAAAGTGGTTCAGTTTGATGGGTAGACTCTTAGTTTAAAAGGATGCTAATGATATCAATTTCACCCTGTATAGAGCGCGCGCATCTGTCACAGCCCTAATGCAAATAAATCTTAAGCCCATAGCATCTCGTAAACTCAAAACGAGAAAATCGTTATTCCATCCTGAAATTGCCATTATAGTACCTACACGTGAGCCTTCTTACTGTTGCACGTGTTGCACGCTTAATAATAACTTTTAGTGGTTGTAGCTAAGTGTCTGATCACCCTGAAACAGATTACACCTTTCGGGCCATAATCTCAAAATGATTTCTTCCTAAAATGATCATGTAAAAATTAAACACCCTGTATCTTTTTTTTTCTCCAAAATATTTTAATGCCCTTTGCACAACATGTAAGTTAGAGTATCCTCAGGGGTGGCCAAACTTTTCATGTATGTGGTCTAAATTGAATCCCAGATATACTTGGTGGTCTACTTTTAAAATTATACTTCTGACTACTATACAAGATAATTATTATGCTTAGACAATTTATATAGGGAGTCGCCTTGCGGTAGCATTTCCACTCTGCCACAGTATAAGAACAATTGATCATGTGCATTTACACCCAATTTTCACGAGACTACTTTTCATGATTTTTAACATTCAAAATTAGAATCTAAACTTATGGGGAATAAAAACCGAAGTTGCGGATTTCAGGTTACCTCGCCCCCCGCAAAAAGTGTCAGAAATGTTTCTTAGTAGAATAACACGCGTAACTCGTCCCTATATAAATTACTAGCGGCCCGTCCCGGCTTCGCACGGGTGGACGTCTAATCTTTTCTAGCAATAAATATAGCCTATGTTACTCAGAGTGAATGCAGCTTTCTAATGGTGAAAGAATTTTTTAAATCGGCCCAGTACTTTTTGAGCCTATTCATTACAAACATACAAACATACAAAAATAGGTACAAATCTTTCCTCTTTATAATATTAGTGTAGATCTTCTAAGTTATTATGTGATAAGGTATTGGCGTTACAATGATGATTTGTAAATTGTATTTCAATATTATGCAACTATATCAAAAGACTATGAATAGTTTTAACATTAGACATAATCTGCATACAAAATGGCATGAATCATTATCACACATGCGATTTTTGAGTGTAGGCGATTTCGCAACTATACCGTAACGACGTCGCAACTGCACCGTCACGATACGGTATCGTTCCGTCAACGCCTACGCTCAAAAATCGCTTGTGTTATATGACTGTAAATCTTTTAAAAATGCCACCTAAGACATCAAAAAATCACTAGATCTAGTGAAACAGTCTCTGAAAGCGGCAACACTCCATTCGCAACTAATTCCGAATCAGGTTTATTCCGTATGTATGTGGTAGGCCTAAGTGGCACAGGCTGGGCACACGTGCAACTCTGTCAAGGCCCAAAACCCCCAAATAAGTAAAATAATAATAGTGGGGCGCTAAGTTAGCTTACCTCCACGCGTGCACTACGTTTGGTTATCCAAGTTTGTTTCATCGTAATCAGCGTGGAACGTCAAACGTAGTGCCGGTGCGCCCTGGGCATCGGTCAGTAATATTCTAAAATTAGGTGAAACTATTTTAAGGGGATGATCAGACCATCAAACTGAACAACTTTATGGGACCAATATCGAAGGCGAAGATTTCGATAACGGTTCCATAGAGAAAGTTGTTCAATTTGATGGTCTGATCATCCCCTTAAAATAGTTTCACCTAATTTTGTTAGACCTTATACAGGGTGAAATTGATATCATTAGCATCCTTTTAAACTAAGAGTCTACCCATCAAACTGGACAACTTTTACTATTGGAGCAAAAAAATATCAGCTGTTGCATACATTTGAGTTGACTGGGCATTGCAGTTTAGTAATGGAACAGCTGATTATTTTTTTCAGATCTGGTCGGTATGCTCCCATAGTAAAAGTTGTTCAGTTTGATGGGTAGACTCTTAGTTTAAGAGGATGCTAATGATATCAATTTCACCCTGTAGAAATGAACTCTAAATGCAGAAATAATATTTAAATTTTTGTTTACAAGGAGCCGAAGTGACCCTTGCTACAACTGAACCTATAATTCATTGGACGAATTGCGTTTATGTATCATATGTGATTCACGAGACTGCTTGTTAAAGTAGACTCCTTTGTGCAGAAATCATGAATCTGCATTCATTCAATCATTGTATCAAAACACTTGCATAATTAACACGATTTTAGAACTTATTATATTCTGCATTTATTCAGAACATGGAATATTACTGGCCGATGGCGAAAAAGTTAACCCCCAATCTAGTGGTGTCAAACGTACCGTGCCGACGGATGTATGGCTGAGGGGTTATCAGTCTCTAACGGTGTCTCCCCGATACCTGGTGCCCTCGGGGTAGTAATTAGCCTTGTCTCGGTAAGCGGGGCTCTGCTGAGATCGACCTTCATTCCCTAGCTACTCGTGGGAATTACTATGAATGAACAAAATATGAACCTTAACAAATCTACTAACCCGGTCGAAAGACCCAAGGAAATAAAGTCGGAAGACTGGAAAGACCAATCCGACTTTGATGTCGAAATGGTACAAGTGCCGAAATTGGTAACCGACGACGTCATACTGGTTGATGATGATGATGAAGTCTTGCCTGATACTTCGAAATGCTCTGCACGTAGTCTGTTAAATAAGCTACCGGGAAATGGCATTGGTGCCGTTACAGCTTATGTACCGAGTTGCAAGACTCGACGAAATGCGTCAACACGGAAATATTTGGTGAACAGATCACTCAAAAATATATTTTTTGATATGGAATTTTACAACCGGTACACTGCAATTCGGAAAGAGAGGTTCGACAATTTGATAGCAAAAGGCTGCACCGAAGAAGAAGCCCTTATATATTGCAGGAAAACTAAAAGAAAACACAAAAATGGTGTAAAAAATCTTCAGAATAATATGTGTGAACGAAAACCTCATTATCTGAAAACCTGTAACCTGCCTCTAATTATTCGAATACACGAAAAGAAAGAAAAATCAGAGATAAAGGCCACTGCCACAACTAGAAAACCACGCACACCTGAAATTGGCATCAAAAATAAGGTGCCAATATCTAAACATCAACATTCAATGGTCAAAAGGTTATTTATCGAAGCTATTAATGAAATAACCGAGATGGGAACTGGACCAAGCTTCCGCAGATGGTCATTTATGGATGGATGGATTTTTATCAAATGTGAAAACGAATATTCACGAGACTGGATCGTGAACCTCATAGAAAATATTAAACTCAAGCCATGGCCAGACGCTATGTTGTCAATTATACCCGAAGATCAACTACCCTGGCCTGTATCAAGTACAGTTTTTGTCCCGAACTCTGAAGCAAAGACGTTTGAGGAGTTCCTAAAACTGCTAGAGACGCAAAATAAAGGTTTAGACACGAGCCATTGGGGGATTCATAGGAAAACAGTTACGCCGGAGGGTTTAGAATTGGAACTTATGCTAGACGATCAGTCCGTTGAAGTCCTGCGTAGCTTTGACTGCAAGCCTTCACTAGGACTTAAAAAGGTTAGGTTCACGGGTTTATCAGGTCGTAGACTAAATCGAATTAAGAAACGGTTTTCATCTAATCGACCTCATTTGTGCGGCCCTAGTACATATCGGATGCGCAATGATGAGATAGTTCAAGAAAGCTATATCCATAGAGAGAGAAACACACTTTCAAAATCAACAGATGATCTTAAACAGGGACGAGAACAAGACCCACATGAAGCTTATAAAGATGCAATTGCACCACCAGAACATGATGTCCGAGAATGTTTGGAAGATTGGCCTGAATCACAGTTTTCCGGAGAAGATTGGAACGATTGCTTAGAACCAGATGCTAGGAAAACTGCGACAGATAAACCAAAGCCGCAACGGGAAAACTTAAGAAACAACCGGCGAAGGCAACCTCAAGATGCCACGAAACAAAATCTTCAAGAAAACTTATGAAAACGCCAAGAAACAAAAACTTCATGAAAATTTATGAAAACAACGCAAATGTCTTCCACTTTAGGATACCTAGATAACTTTCAACAACTACAAGAAACAATGGATGATCAAAAAAATTGTTCTAAGCCATGGTTGTAATTCAACACAGTTCTGATTTGAAACTTGACGAAAAAACGCAATGTCTTCCACTTAACCTTGATAACTTTTAACAACTACAAGGAACAATGGATGAAAAAACAATGCTTTAAGCCATGGTTGTAATTCAACATAGTTCTGATTTTAAAATTGACGAAACAACGCAGATGTCTTCCACTTAAGGATACCTTGACAATTTTTAACAACTACAAGAAACAATGGATGAAAAAACATTGCTTTAAGCCATGGTTGTAATTCAACACGGTTCTGATTAAAAAATTGACGAAACATAACACAGATTTCTTCCACTTTAGGATACCTAGATAACTTTTAACAACTACAAGAAACAATGGATGAAAAAACATTGCTTTAAGCCATGGTTTTAATCCAACACAGTTCTGATTTAAAAATTGACGAAACATAACGCAGATGTCTTCCAGTTTAGGATACCTTTTAACAACTACAAGAAACAATGGATGATAAAACATTGCTTTAAGCCATGGTTGTAATTCAACACACACATTGTTTGTTCTGATTTGAAGATTGACGCAGGTAAATATTTTTTCGTCTGCATGTTAATAGGCAAACTTGGTCAATACTAATCTATACATACAGCTCATAAAATTCGTCATTATTATTATTATTTATTATTCATAATCCATACCAATTTGACATTATTACTTATTGCCAACTGTCAATTCGTTAGCGATCGATGCACCTTTACATGGATGGAAGCAAATGCGGTACCGGTCTGTCAAGCCCGCAAAATTACATTTCGGCAAAGACATGCAATAGGTTAATTTAATTCATAATATTTGTGCCCTTTTCATTGTACTAGATTTTTTGTGAAATTTCCCAGTGTCATTTAATCATATTTTAATGTCACATCAAACTACGCAAAACTAATATAAGCTGGCCGCGCAACGTTTTACATAACTCTACCTTGTTTCGCGGCGCGGCCAGCTTATTTTGATTTTGCATTGCTTGATGTGTCGCCGTGTGTACATTCCACCAATATTTCCATTTGGTTAACATTAATAACTTCGTTATTGTTTCCAGGTCGCCGGTGGTTTCAAAGACTTAGTTTACTGGAACTGGGATAAAAGGCCTTCGAAAAACGACGATTTGGTGAAAGCATTGGACTGGGTCGACATAGCTGAAGCTGTAAGTATTATATTGCACTTTTTATGTTTTATTATCAGTTGTTGTGCGGAAAATTCGATCCTGACGATTGGACTAGCCTTCAACTCACTATGAAAAGAGCTTGGTTTTTGTCTTAGAGATCACTTAAGGAATGATTACTTGGAGTATGTATATACAACGTGTTAATGAATTAGCGCAAAACCTCATACACCCCAACTGATTTATAACATTAAAATTTAAAGTTATTCGCATTTTAAGTTTTGAGGCAAAAATGATTTGTTATCATTTCAGCACTGAAAGAAAGCGCTAACGTACTCATGGATACATTTTTATAATCTTGTTTTGGTAGTAAGTAGGGTGAGTGTGCCCGTGCGGTGGGTTGACATCGGGTTCAGAAAATTTAAAATTTTGCAAACAAATTATTTAATATTTTGAAAAAATTACCTATGTTGAAACCATGATAATTCGACTCTGCTCTCGATTCTAAACAAACTACTTTCTAGTTTTGCGTTAATTCATTAACACGTTGTATAGTATAGACCGCGCGCATGTGTCACGGCCCTTGGCGCCAAGCGTAACCAAATGATTGTCATATTTGCTGTTTGTGTGTTCCAATAACGCGAGTCTAGAATTTTCTTAATAATTTCCGTGATAGACGTATATGCAAAAATTTAGAAGGTTAAATATTGCTCTTGAAAATACTCACAGATACAATACGGACGCGTTTTATTTTGGTACTGAATTAAATTGGTTGACATAGGTAGCTTAAACACAAACTGACGTGGCAATGGGCTGGTCATAATTTTCACCCCGACCGCTGGACCCTTTTCGAGTTTACGCCCACAAATTAATAATGTAGCGAGCGTAGTAATTCAATTCGGACAAAAATGAGCTTAGAGATCGTATGGATTTTACAGGAGTTAGTGCGTGTATAGGTATTTTAATAGTGCTGCTGCTGTTAGCGTACATATTTGAGGTAGATTGAAAGAACTTATGTCATATCTGAAATAAGTCTCCAATCTATCTAAGGTAGGGTTTATACAAAAGAGACGCGTGGTGGTGGCGGGTAGTCAAAGTAACACCAATATAAACCTTATATTACGTAGCATAGCGTCGTTTTTTGACGTATAGAAAAATCGCGCCCCCGCCACCAGGCGACGTCGCCTCGCCCGTCGGGCGTAATTCTCCAAACGACTATGCTACGTACTATAAGGTTTATATTGCCGCACCCCGCCCGCGAAATGTCCGCGCCACGTCACTTCTGATAAAACGCTCCCTAACGTTAGCCCTGCATTGGAACTTATTTTTAAATTAATAACTCGTTAGGGAAATGATAACTTAGGTGAATGAAAGAAACGATTTTTTTTCTTTTTGCAGATACATGGCGACTGAATTCAGAATAAGTTTTTCAAAAATGTCCGTTTACTTCATCAGTAAAAAAATATAATAGGAAAATCTGTTAAACCCAATCCTTAAACGCATCATAATGTGCTGTGTATATCATATGTGATACAAGTTTTGAGTTATTTTAAATGCTGCTCCGTCAATATTTATTTGGCCTTACGAAATGAAGTGTCTAAACTGCATGGAAAGATCAATGTTTTTTTTAATCCTTTTTATTTTTTAATTTTTATCACTGCATGACTTTTAATGTCATGAGTTCATGACGTATTATTTTTTTGTTAAAATTGACTCATTGTTCAGAGAGGTTTCTTTTATTTTTAATTGTATTAAAATTTAAGTGGACATGTTTTAATATGTAAGTTGTAGTTATAAGTTAAATTTGATTAAAACCCTTTTTTAAGCAAGATTTACTTCTCATTTAATGGGGCGCGAAGTTAGCTTACCTCCCCGCGTGTACTGCGTTTGACATCCCCAGTTTGATTCTTCAGCTAGGAACGTCAAACGTAGTGCCGGTGCGCCCTGGGCATCAGTCAGTAACTTTCTATAATTGACCCCTAAATGCAGAAATAATATTTTGAACTCCATAATCATAGTAAACCTTGCTAGAACCACACGCTTAAGGTAGTTGGAAGTTGTAGAAATATTTTTGATAACCTAAAAAGGGATAATATAATATAAATATTATGTGTGCATACAAAAATTTGAATCAAATATTTTTTTTCTCCTTTTCCTCTCAGTGTAATGCTGTTTATTTTAAATTTTGTTTTTTTATCACATGATTCATGGTCGAACTGCGTCCGTGAATCATATGTGATTCATGAGACGGAATGAGTATAATGGGGTCGTATATTATTTCTGCATTTAAAACGTAGAATGTTACTGACCGATGGCGAAAAAGCTAACCCCCAATCCAGTGGTGTCACACGGACCGTGCCGACGGATGTATGGCTGAGGGGTTATCAGTCTTTAACGGTGTCTCCCCGATACCTGGTGCCCTCGGGGTAGTAATTAGCCTTGTCTCGGTAAGCGGGGCTCTGCTGAGATCGACCTGCATTCCCTAGCTACTCGTGGGAATTACTATGAATGAACAAAATATAAACCTTACTAAATCTACAAACCTGGTCGAAGGACCGAAGGTGATAAAGTCTGAAGACTGTAAAGACCAATCCGACTTTGATGCTAAAATCAAACAAGAAGTGCCGAAATTGGAAACTGCCGACGTCGTACTGGTCGATAATATCAAATCGGAAGATTTTTCAAATACTTCAGAATGCTCTGCTAATCTGTTAAATAAGCCATCGGGAAATGGCTTTGACCCTGCTAATGCTTCTGGATTGTACTATAACTCTCTACGAGGGGTGTCGTCAACACGACCGAAGGAATATAACACGAAAAGGGCACGAAAAGTCAAAATTGCTATCATGAAACGTAATCAACGGCTCGAAGCAATTCGAAAACAGAGGTTCGACTTTTTGATCGCGAAAGGCTGTCCCGAAGAAAAGGCCCGTATATATTGCATGACATATAAACACAGAAACCGAACACATATAAATTATCTTCAGACAAAATTCACTAAGAAATATGAGATGAACAGGGCACGCAAAAATAGATTTTTTGGCAGAACATTGAATAACCGGCTTAAAGCAATTTGGAAACAGAGGTTTAACGTCTTGGTAGCGAAAGGCTGTACTGAAAAAAACGCCCGGATATATTGCAGGAAACCTACAAAACAATATCAAATGTATAAAAAATCTCTGAAGAATACAAAACCTCATGTTACTAAACCGGAGGCCGAAACGCTTACGACAATGGCGACCACTGTCACTGCCACCACTAGTAAAACACATGCAATTCAAATTAGCATCAAAAATAAGGTGCCAATGTCTACAGATCAAAAAGCTATTGTCAAAAGTTCAATTATCAAAGCAATTACTGAAATAACTGAGTTGGGAAACGAACGAATCCGTAAATGCGACCAATCCGACTTTGATGTTGAAATCGTACAAATGCCGAAATTGGAAACAGACAACGTCGTACTGGTCGATGATATCAAAGCGGAAGATGTTTCTACTACGCCAATATGCTCTGCACGTAACCTGTTAAATAAGCCATCGGGAAATGACTTTGACACCTCTGATGCTCATGGATTGTACTACAACACTCTACGAGGGGTGTCGTCAACACGCCCGAAGGAATGTGACACGAACAGGGCAAGAAAAACAAAAATTGCTACCATAAAATTGAAGCAACGTCTCGAAGCAGTTCGAAAAGAGAGGTTCGACGAATTGGTAGCAATAGGGTGTACCGAAGAAGACGCCCGTATATATAGCAGGACAACTAAAAAAATATATAAAAAGTATAGAAAACATCTTAAGAAGAATAATGGGTCAATAACCGAAAAACCGAATGACCGTCTCGAAGCAATTCGGAAAGAGAGGTTCGACGATTTGGTAGCGCTAGGATGTAGCGAAGAAGAGGCCCGTTACCATTGTGGAAGATCTAAAAAAGGATACGAAACGTTTAAAAAATATATTCAGCAGAATATTCACGACACGTATAAAAAATATCTTCAGCATAATATGCCTAAACAAAAACCTCATGGGCCTAAAATAGAGACCGAAACGCCTGAAATTATTGTAATAGACAGTGAAGAAGAAATACCAGATAGAAGGGCAACCACTGTCACTGTCACTACTAGAACACACACACTTGAAATTGGTATCAAAAATAAGGTTCCAATGTCTAGTGATCAGCAAGCTATGGTCAAAAATTCAATCATCGAAGCAATTGCTCAAATAGCAGAGTTGGGAACCGGACCAAGATTCCGTAAATGCTTGTGTATGAACGGATGGATTTATATAGTATGTGAAAACGAACATACGCGAGACTGGATCGTGAACCTCGTAGATAATTATAAACTGACGCCGTGGCCAGATGCCATGTTGTCAATATTAACCGAAGATCAACTACCCTGGCCAGTGGTAAGTATAGTTTATGTCCCGAATTCGGAAGCGACGACGGTTGAGGAGTTCCTAAAACTGCTCGAGACTCAGAATGAAGGCTTAGACACGAGCCAGTGGAGGGTTCACACGAAAACAGTTAAGCCGAATGGTTTAGAATTAGTCCTAATGCTAGACGATCAGTCCGTTGAAGTCCTGCGTAGCTTTAAATGCATGCCTTCATTAGGATTTGAAAAGGTAAGATTCATGAGTTTAACAGGTAAGAATATGAATCGAATTAAGAAACGGAAATGGATTTCAATTAATCAGCCTGACTTGTGCGTTCCTAGTACATCTCGGATACACAACGATGAGACTGTTCAAGAAACCTATATCGATACAGAGAGAAACGCACGATCAAAATCACCAGAAGATCTTGAACAGGAATCAAAACAAGAGCCACCAGAAGCTTATAGAGTTGCAAGCACACCACCAGAACAAGAGGACTGGGGACACCAACAGGCAGAATGTTTGGGTGATTGGCCTGAATCACAATTTTCCGGAGAAGATTGGAACGATTGCTTAGAACCAGATCCGAGGAAAACTGCGACAGATACACCAATGCCGAAACGAGAAAACTTAAGAAACAAATGGCGAAGGCTACTTCAAAATGCAACAAAATAAAAACCATTTACACAAATGCCATCAAAACCAGTACCAAGTCGGGACAACTCAAGAAACGATATATTATGATAGCAACCTCAAAATGTCCAAGGAAAACTTCCACAATGGAACACAAAGATATTTAGACGAAGAACTTTCCCAAAAGGACCCGGTTGACGGATCCACCTTTGTCCTCATCACCCACAATATGCGAAAGACCAATATTCTTTAAACCACGGCAAAATTTAAAAAGAGGCCGTTCTAGTTCCATTGAATCTGTACAAAATGTCAATTTAGATTCACTAAGTGAACCTTAACAAAGTGTATTTCTGTAAGAACTAGCGATATTGAAGATTCCCGAAGATACCTTAAGTTTTAAAAATACTAAAAGATGATAACGACCTAGCAGTCTCCAAACTTTTTCATCGACTCCATTACCATTTGTAATACAAGGATATTTATGAATACATAAAACGTACGTCTACCACTATAGGGGATCCCCCCATGTCCTAGATAACTACAAGAAACAATGGATGATCAAAAACAATGCCCTAAGCCATGGTTGTAATTCAACACAGTTCTGATTTGAAGATTGACGCAGTAATCTAGGTAAATATTTTTTCTTTTGCATGTAATAGGCAAACTCTGTCACGATTAGTTTACCTACACATACAATTAAATAAATTTATTATTACAATTCATTCGTGACCCCTGCCCATTGGACATTTTCACTCATTGTAAACTGTCATACCGCTTTGTGAAGTCCGCAAAACCTCGTTCCTATGTTGGGATCCCGACAAACATACAACAGGTTAATTAAATTCATAATATTTGTGCCCTATTCATTGTCTTGGAATTTCAGTTAAATTTTTCTGGTGTCAATAATCCAATTTTAATGTTAGTACATTCCATCAATATTTGCTATATGTTTAGAACATTTGGTTTAAAAAGTACATCAAAAAAGCCTGTCCTGTTGGTTGACATCGACGGTTCGTTAACATTAATAACTTTGTTATTGTTATTGTAACATTAATAACTGTGTTTTCAGGTTGTCGGTGGTTTCAAAGACTTAGTTTACTGGAATTGGGATAAACGGCCTTCGATAAACGACGATTTAGTCCTTGGCCTTGGCCCGAGGCCGTCGGTCGACATAGCTGAAGCTGTAAGTATTAAATTTATTAGTGTTTTTGCAGTTTTTATGTTTGTTTAATTCCAGTAAATGAGCTATGGTGTAGAAACGTCGAACCATGATAGGTCTATTCCTTAAATTCAAACTCATTTACCGAACTATGGAAAAAACTATGCTCGGTTTTTCTCTAAGAGATCACTTAAGGAATGATAATGATACGTCAGAGAAATTGGTTGACACAGATCTGAAAATTTGCAAACTGAAGTGGCAGGGCTGGTCGTAAGTAGTATTTGAGATTTTACGGGAGACGTACAGCCTATTTTTTTAAATTTTGCTTTAGAAGCATAATGCTGTTAGTATACCGGTTCTTTAGGACAGGTCAGATCAGATACCTAGTTAAGAGGTAGATTGAACATACATACATACATAAGCTCACGCCATTGTCCCAAGGGGGTAGGCAGAGACCACAGATCGCCACACGCTACGACTCTGACACACTTCTCTAGCCTCATTGACATTCATACATCTTTTCATGCACTTCCGTCGATTGAGGGTGCTACGCACTTGTCCTTTTCGGAAAAGATCATTGATTTGATCGTGGTATGTTTTCCTCGGACGGCCTCTCCCAACACTTCCACTCACCTGTGCTCGATAAATTTCATTCGTAAGTCTTCTTTCATTCATTCTCTCTACGTGACCAACCAGGTAGATTGAAGACGCCAATATTTTTGCTTTTCAGATACTTGGAGACTGAATACAGAATAAGTTTTTCAAAAATGCCCGTTAACTACATTTGTAAGATAATCCTGTAGACCTAAAGTCTGTTCGTCAATTTGTCTTTAGTTTAGCCAAGTTTTAGCCTGTGAATTGCATGGATTTAAATAAACAATGGGTTGTGGATCACATGTGATACACCATAACTATGATGCGTTTAAGGACTGGGTTTGAGTTATATAAAGCTTATGCTGACTTTTGTTTTATACTCTTTATTTTTAATGTTTACACGATTGTTGCTACACTTTGTATCTTTGAATTACATCAGGGAATTGTTTTTTGTTTAAAATGTTTGCTTGATTGATCCAGGGAGGTTTCTGTTATTTTAAATTGTATCGCCAAGTAATGGACATGTTTTAATATGTAAGTTGTAAGTAGTTATAAGTAAAATTTGAATAAACCCTTTTTTAAACAAGATTTACTTCTCATTTAATGGGGCGCGAAGTTAGCTTACCTCCACGCGTGTACTGCGTTTGACATTTCCAGTTTGATTCTTCGGCTAGAAATGTCAAACGTAGTGCCGGTGCGCCCTGGGCATCAGTCAGTAACTTTCTATAATGTTGACCCCTAAATGCAGAAATAATATTTTGAAGTCCATTCATAGTACAGTCGCCATCAGATATATCGTAGCATACAAGATGTCCAAATATTTCTGAGCAGTGCTAATTTTCATTAAATTCTTTACAGTAAATGTTACCAATTATATCTAAACATGTATTTTTTTCATAAATATCTGAACAGCGAATTTTCAATAATCTCTTTACAATGTTATTTAAAATTACAATGTAAAACAACGGAGTAAGGTTTTTTTTTCGAAACTGTTCAGATGTTTATGACCACCCTGACTGCGTTGATATATTTGATGTTCTAGGCGTTCCTATATTTTTGATTGATTATGAGTAAAGAAATTATTGAAAATTAGAACTGCTTAGAAATATTTGACCACCTTGTTTGCTACGATATATCTGCTGGTGACTGTACCTAAGCCTCACGATTAAGGTAGTTGGAAGTTGTAGCAATGTTTTTGGTAACCCAAAAAGGGATAATAGTCGTTACTCTTGAGTTTGTGCTATGTATGTGTAGAAAAAATCGAAACAAATATTTTTTCAAGTTTTCCTCTAAGTCAGGGCTTCCCAAACTTATTTTGACTATGACGCCCTTGGGATGGAATGAGTATAATGGGGTTGTAGATTATTTCTGCATTTAGAACATAGAATGCTACTGACCGATGGCGAAAAAGCTAACCCCCAATCCAGTGGTGTCAAACGTACCGTGCTGACGGATGCATGGCTGAGGGGTTATCAGTCTCTAACGGTGTCTTCCCGATACCTGGTGCCCTCGGGGTAGTAATTAGCCGTGTCTCAGTAAGCGGGGCTCTGCTGAGATCGACCTTCATTCCCTAGCTACTCGTGGGAATAACTATGAATGAACAAAATATAAACCTTAACAAATCTACAAACCCGGTCGAAAGACCAAAAGAAATAAAGTCGGAAGACTGTAAAGACCAATCCGACTTTGATGCTAAAATCAAACAAGAAGTGCCGAAATTGGAAACTGCCGACGTCGTACTGGTCGATAATATCAAATCGGAAGATTTTTCGAATACTTCAGAATGCTCTGCTAATCTGTTAAATAAGCCATCGGGAAATGGCTTTGACCCTGCTCATGCTTCTGGATTGTACTACAACACTCTACGAGGGGTGTCGTCAACACGACTGAAGGAATATAACACGAAATGGGCACGAAAATTCGAAATTTTTATCATGAAACGTAATCAACGGCTCGAAGCAATTCGAAAACAGAGGTTCGACTTTTTGATCGCGAAAGGCTGTCCCGAAGAAAAGGCCCGTATATATTGCATGACATATAAACTCAAAAACCAAACGTATACAAATTATCTTCAGACAAAATTATATGAGATGAACAGGGCACGCAAAAATATATTTTTTGGCAGAACATGGAATAACCGGGTTGAACCAATTTGGAAACAGAGGTTTAACGTCTTGGTAGCGAAAGGCTGTACTGAAAAAAACGCCCGTATATTTTGCAGTCAACCTACAAAACAATACCAAACGTATAAAAGATATCTGAAGAATAATTTGCCTAAACCAAAACCTCATATTTCTAAACCGGAGGCCGAAACGCTTAAGACAATGGTGACCACTGCCATCACTAGTAAAACATATGCACTTCAAATTA
Organism: Agonopterix subpropinquella; assembly: GCA_922987775.1. Taxonomy (NCBI): domain Eukaryota; kingdom Metazoa; phylum Arthropoda; class Insecta; order Lepidoptera; family Depressariidae; genus Agonopterix; species Agonopterix subpropinquella. Next base: position 4,089,295 of record OV277718.1, on the reverse strand, counting down.
GCATCAAAAATAAGGTGCCTATGTCAACAGATCAACAAGCTATGGTCAAAAGTTCAATTATCAAAGCAATTACTGAAATAACTGATTTGGGAACCAAACGAAGATTCCGTAAATGCGACCAATCCGACTTTGATGTTGAAATCGTACAACCGCCGAAATTGGAAACAGACGACGTTGTACTGGTCGATGATATAAAAGCGGGAGAATTTTCTAATACGCCAATATGCTCTGCAGGTAACCTGTTAAATAAGCCATCGGGAAATGGCTTTGACCCTGCTAATGCTTCTGGATTGTACTGCAACACTCTACGAGGGGTGTCGTCAATACCCCTGAAAGAATATGACACGAACAGTGCAAGAAAAACAAAAATTGCTAGCATAAAATTGAATCAACGTCTCGAAGCAGTTCGAAAAGAGAGGTTCGACGAATTGGTAGCGAAAGGGTGTACCGAAGAAGACGCCCTTATATATTCCAGGACAACTAAAAAGATATACAAAAAGTATAAAAAAAATCTTCAGAAAAATATGCCTAAACCCAAACCCCACGCTACTAAACTGGACGTTGAAAATCCTGAAAACGCACTTCACATTGACATCAAAAACAAGGTGCCAATGTCTAGCGATCAACAAGCTATGATCAAAAGGTCAATAACCGAAAAATCGAAGTTAAAATTTAATGACCGTGTCGAAGCAATTCGGAAAGAGAGGTTCGACGATTTGGTAGCGCAAGGTTGTAGCGAAGAAGAGGCCCGTTACCATTGCGGGAGATCTAAAAAAAGTTACGAAACATTTAAAAAATATCTTCAGCATTATATGCCTAAACCAAAACCTCATGTTCCTAAACTAGAGTCCGAAACGCCTGAAATGATTGTAATAGATAACGAGGAAGAAAAACCAGAAACTGTGTCGACCACTATCACTACCACCACTAGAAAAAAACACGCACTTGAAATTGGTATCAAAAATAAGGTGCCAATGTCTAGTGATCAACAAGATATTGTCAAAAGGTCAATTATCGAAGCAATTGCTGAAATAACAGAGTTAGGAACCGGACCAAGATTCCGTGAATGCTTTTGTATGAACGGATGGATTTATATCATATGTGAAAACGAACATTCACGAGACTGGATCGTGAACCACGTAGATAATTATAAATTGGAGCCATGGCCAGACGCTGTGTTGTCAATTATACCCGAAGGTCAACTACCCTGGCCTGTATCAAGTTCAGTTTTTGTCCCGAACTCTGAAGCAAAGACGTTTGAGGAGTTCCTAAACCTGCTCGAGACGCAAAATAAAGGTTTAGACACGAGCCAGTGGGGGATTCATAGGAAAACAGTTACGCCGAATGGTTTAGACTTGGACCTAATGCTAGACGATCAGTCCGTTGAAGTCCTGCGTAGCTTTAAATGCACTCCTTCATTAGGATTAGAAAAGGTAAGATTTAAGGGTTTAACATGTCAGAATCTAAATCGAATTAAGAAACGGAAATGGAATTCAATTAATCAGCCTGATGTGTGCGTTCCTAGTACATCTCGGATACGCAATGATGAGACCGTTCAAGAAAGCTATATCGATACAGAGAGAAACGCACCAATAAAATCACCAGAAGATCTCAAACAGGGATCAGAACAAGACACACACGAAGCTTGGAGACATGCAATAATAGCACCACCAGAAAAAGAGGACTGGGGACACCAACAGGCAGAATGTTTGGAAGATTGGACTGAATCACAGTTTTCCGGAGAAGATTGGAACGATTGCTTAGAACCAGATCCAAGGAAAACTGCGACAGATAAACCAATGCCGCGACGAGAAAACTTAAGAAACAACTGGCGAAGGCTACTTCAAAATGCAACGAAACAAAAACCATTTACACAAATGCCATCAAAACTAGTACCAAGTCGGGACAACTCAAGAAACGATATATTATGACAGCAACCTCAAAATGTCCAAGGAAAACTGCCACAATGGAACACAAAGAGATTTAGACGAAGAACTTTCCCAAAAGGACCCGGTTGATGGATCCACCTTTGTCCTCATCACCCGCAATATGCGAAAGACCAATATTCTTTAGACCACGGCCAAATTTAAAAAGAGGCCGTTCCATTGAACCTGTACAAAATGTCAATTTAGATTCAATCAGTGAATCGAATAATTCTATAAGAAGTAAGAAGATGATTCCCGAAGATTGCCTAAGATTTAAAAATGTGAAATGATGACAACGACCTAGCCACCCAAATTTTATCTTCGAGTTCATTATCATTTTATGATTCAAAAGTATGTCTACCACTATAGGGGACCCCCTGTCCTAGACAACTTCAATAACTACAAGAAACAATGGATAATCAAAAACATTGCCCTAAGGCATGGTTGTAATTCGATACAGTTCTGATTTGAAGATTGACGCAGTAATGCAGGTAAATATTTTTTCTTTTGCATGTAATAGGCAAACTCTATCACGATTAGTTTACACATACAATTAAATAAATTCATTATTACACTGCATTCGTGACCCCTTCTCATTGGACATTTTCACTCATTGACAACTGTCAAACCGCTTTGTGAAGTCCGCAAAACCTCGTTCCTATGTTGGTATCCCGACAAACATATTCAATGGGTTAATTAAATTTCATAATACTTGTGCCCATTACTTACTTACTTGTGTTCATTGTCTTGAAATTTCAGTGAAATTTTTCTAGTGTCAATAATCAAATTTTAATGTTAGTACATTCCATCAATATATCCTATATCTTTAGAATATTTGGTTGACATCAACGGTTCGTTAACAATAATATCTTGTTATTGTTTCCAGGTTGCCGGTGGTTTCAAACACTTAGTTTACTGGAATTGGAATAAACGGCCTTCGAAAATCGACGATTTGGTGAAGTCATTGGCCTCGGTCGACATAGCTGAAGCTGTAAGTATTTGAAGTGTTATTGCAGTTTTTATGTTTGTCTAATTCCAGTAAATGACCTATGGTGTGGAAACGTCGACCCTGACAGGTCTATTCCTTAAATTCAAACTCGTTTAGCGAACTATGGAAAGAACTATGCTCGGTTTTTCTTTAAGAGATCACTTACGTAATGATAATGGTACCTCAGAGAATTAAAATTGGTTGACACAGATCTGAAAATTGGCATACTGACGTGGCAGGGCTGATCATAAGTAGTGGGGTGTCACTGGATGAGGAATCTCAAATATAATGCTTGCTTATATTTGAGACGTACAGCCTATTTTTTTAATTTGGTTTAGAAGCATAGGTAGGTACTGCTGTTAGTATACTGGTTCTTTAGGACAGGTTAAATGTCTAGATTGAAGATGCCAATATTTTTCTTTTTCAGATACATGGAGACTGAATACAGAATAAGTTTTTCAAATAAGTCCGTTAACTACATTTGTAAGATAATCCTATCAGAGCTAATGTCTGTCCGTCCGTTTGTCTTTATTTAAGCTTGTGAATTACATGGATTCAAATAAACATTGGGTGGTGGATCACATGTGATACACAATAAATATGATGCGTTTAAGGACTGGGTTTGAGTTATTATAAGCTTATAACCGCATTGAAAGATCAGTGATGTTTGTTTTGTACTCTTTATTTTAATGTTTATCATCATTTTTGCTACACGTTGTGTCTTTGAATTACATCAGGGAATTGTTTTTAGTTTAAAATGTTTGCTTGACTGATTCAGGGAGGTTTCTGTTATTTTAAATTGTATTGCCAAGTAATGGATATGTTTTAATATGTAAGTTGTAGTTATAAGTAAAATTTGATTAAAACACTTTTTTTTAAACAAGATTTACTTCTCATTTAATGGGGCGCGAAGTTAGCTTACCTCCACGCGTGTACTGCGTTTGACATTCTTAGTTGGTTACTTCAACGTGTTCAACTAGGAACGTCAAACGTAGTGCCGGTGCGCCCTGGGCATCAGTCAGTAACTTTCTATAATGTTGACCCCTAAATGCATAAATAATATTTTGAAGTCCATTCATAGTACCTAAGCCTCACGCTTAAGGTAGTTGGAAGTTGTAGCAATGTTTTTGATAACCCAAAAAGGGATTATAGTCGTTACTCTTGAGTTTGTGCTATGTATGTGTAGAAAAATTCGAAACAAATATTTTTTCTAGTTTTCCTCTAAGTCAGGGCTTCCCAAACTTATTTTTACTATGACGCCCTTGGGATGGAATGAGTATAATGGGGTTGTAGATTATTTCTGTATTTAGAACATAGAATGTTACTGACCGATGGCGAAAAAGCTAACCCCCAATCCAGTGGTGTCACACGGACCGTGCCGACGGATGTATGGCTGAGGGGTTATCAGTCTATAACGGTGTCTTCCCGATACCTGGTGCCCTCGGGGTAGTAATTAGCCTTGTCTCAGTAAGCGGGGCTCTGCTGAGATCGACCTGCATTCCCTAGCTACTCGTGGGAATTACTATGAATGAACAAAATATAAACCTTAACAAATCTACAAACCCGGTCGAAAGACCAAAAGAAATAAAGTCGGAAGACTGTAAAGACCAATCCGACTTTGATGTCGAAATTACAAAAGTGCCGAAATTGGAAGCCACCGACGTCATACTGGTCGATAATATAAAATCTGAAGATTTTTCGAATACATCAAAATGCTCTGCTAATCAGTTGAATAAGCCATCGGCAAATGGCTTTGACCCTTTTAATGCTTCTGGATTGTACTGCAACACTCTACGAGGGGTGGCGTCAATACCCCCGAAAGAATATGACACAAATAAGGCACGAAAAACAGTACTTGATAGCGCAAAAACCGTAAAATTACTTCACCGTCTCGAAGCAGGTCGGAAAGAGAGGTTCGGCGATTTGGTAGAGAAAGGGTGTACCGAAGAAGAAACCCATTGCAGGACAACTACAAAAAGGTACCAAAATTATAAAAAAATTCTTCAGAATAATATGCCTAAACCAGAACCCCATGCTACTAAACTGGAGGTTGAAAAGCCTGAAATCGCACTTCATATTGGCATCAAAAACAAATCGGAAGATTTTTCGAATACTTCAGAATGCTCTGCTAATCAGTTAAATAAGCCATCGGGAAATGGCTTTGACCCTGCTAATGCTTCTGGATTGTACTACAACACTCTACGAGGTGTGGCGTCAATACCCCCGACAGAATATGACACGAATACGAATAGGGCACGAAAAAAAATACTTGCCAGCATAAAATTAAATCACCATCTCGAAGCAGTTCGAAAAGAGAGGTTCGACGATTTGGTAGCGAAAGGGTGTACCGAGGAAGACGCCCATATATATTGCAGGACAACTAAAAAGAAATACAAAAAGTATTATAAACATCTTCAGAATAATATGCCTAAACCAAACCATGCTACTAAACTGGAGGTTGAAAAGCCTGAAAATGCACTACATGTTGTCATCAAAAACAAGGTGCCAATGTCCAGTTGTCAAGCTATGGTCAAAAGGTCAATAACCGAACATCAACTACCCCGGTTTGTATCAAGTACAGTTTTTGTTCCGAACACAGAAGCGACGACGATTGAGGAGTTCCTAAAAAAGCTCGAGATTCAAAATGATGGCTTAGACACGAGCCTGTGGCAGGTTCGTAAGAAGACGTGTAATCCGAATGGCTTAATATTGATCATAATGCTAGACGCCCAGTCCTTTGTATTCCTGCGTAGCATTAAATGTAAGCCATCGCTGGGATTTAGAAAGGTGAAATTCATGAATTTAACAGGTCATAATCTTAATCAAATTAAGAAACGGAAATGGATTTCAACTAATCAGCCTGATTTGTGCGTCCCTAGTACTTCTCGGATACACAACGATGAGACAGTTCAAGAAAGCTATATCGATACGGAGAGAAACGCACGTTCAAAATCACCAGAATATCTGAAACAGGGATCAGAACAAGACACACACGAAGCTTATAGAGATGCAATTACACCACCAGAACAAAATGACTGGGGACACCAGCAGGCAGAATATTTGGAAGACTGGTCTGAATCACAATTTTCCGGAGAAGATTGGAACGATTGCTTAGAACCAGATACAAGGAAAACTGCGACACATAAACCAATGCCGCAACGAGAAAACTTTAGAAACAAGTGGCGAAGGCAACTTTAAAATGCCAAGAAACAAAAACCATTTACACACATGCCGTCTAAACCAGGACAAAGTCTGGACGACTCAAAAAACGATACACGACAGGAACCTCAAAACGTCTAAAGAATACCGCCACAATGGAACACACATATAACGTTTCCAAAAGGACCTGGTTGACAAATACCTACGCCCACATCCTCAATATGCGAGAGACATCCGACAACACATTCTGGTTCCAGTGTACCGTTGCAAAATGTCATATTAAATCCACGTAGTGAATGGAATAATTCTGTAAGAACCAGCGATATTGAAGATTTCCGAAGATAGCTCAAGTTTTAAAAATGCTAAAAGATGACAACTACCTAGCAGTCTCCAAACTTTCTTCGAATCCATTTATAATACAAGGAAATGAAAAGATAAAACGGATTTCTACCTCTAGAGGACTCCCAGTCCTAGACAACTTCAATAACTACAAGAAACAATGGATGATCAAAAACATTGCCCTAAGCCATGGTTGTAATTCAACACAGTTCTGATTTGAAGATTGACGCAGTAATGCAGGTAAAGATTTTTTCGTTTGCATGTAATAGGCAAACTTTCACGATTAGTTTACACATACAATTGGGGAGTTGACTACATAAAATATATTTTAGTTTTAACTGCTCAGTAAATAAACCGTTTGAGAATAACGCTTAACTCAGTAATTCTATTGCTTGAATAATATTTTTAATAACTGGATAAACTATAAAAAGTATCAAAACGACGACGAAAAACAATTACGTCACTCTCCAAATTTTAGCACTTACAATATTTCATACAAAGCACGCGTATTGACGTTTGATAAAGAGTTGTTAATTTGACTAGTTGGGAACTCGCGGATTAAATAAATTCATCATCAATTATAATACACTGCATTTGTGACCCTTTCCCATTTGACATTTTCACTCATTGCCAACTTTCAAACCGCTTTGTGAAGTCCGCAAAACCTCATTCTTATGTTGGTATCCCGACAAACATATTCAATAGGTTAATTAAATTCATAATATTTATAATTCTTATTCTTTTTTCTTTCTCTTTGTGTTATTTCAGTGGTCTGCGTGTACGAAGTCGCGGGCAAAAGCTAGTTCATAATATGTGTGCCTTTTTCACTGCCTCCGTGGTCTAATGGTTAAGAGCATTGGCTCTCGATACGGAGGTCGTGGGTTCGATTCCCACGGGGGACACCTAGTGATATGTCACTTTGTGCGTTTTTCCCCAGTTGGTTAGGACATTGCAGGCTGAATCACCTGATTGTCCGAAAAGAAAAATGATTCCGTGCTTCGGATGGCACGCTAAGCCGTTGGTCCCGGCTACTATCTCTGGTGGTAGTAGTTGTTACATAAAAACCACGTCAGAGGCCGTAAGGCGGTCTGAAAAAACTCCGACACCAGGGCTCTGCCCACACGATAAGAAGAAGATTGCCTTGAAATTTTTGTCAAATTTTTCTGGTGTCCATAATCAAATTTCTCATATCTTTAGAAAATTTGGTTAAAAAAGTACATCAATAAAGCCTTCCCAAGGTTGACATCAACGGTTCGTTAACATTAATAACTTTGTTATTGTTTCCAGGTTGTCGGTGGTTTCAAACACTTAGTTTACTGGAATTGGAATAAACGGCCTTCGGTAAACGATTTGGTGAAGTCATTGACCTCGGTCGACATAGCTGAAGCTGTAAGTATTAGTAGTGTTATTGCAGTTTTTATGTTTATTTAATTCCAATAAATGACCTATGGTGTGGAAACGTCGACCCTGACAGGTTTATTCCTTAAATTCAAACTCGTTTAGCGAACTATGGAAAGAACTATGCTCGGTTTTTCTCTAAGAGATCACTTAAGGAATGATAATGATACGTCAGAGAAATAAATTGGCTGACTCAGATCTGAAAATTGGCATACTGACGTGGCAGGGCTGATCATAAGTAGTGGGGTGTCACTGGATGAGGAAGGACGTATAGAGAAAACATGTAATGCTTGCTTATATTAGAGATTTGACGGGAGACAGTCTATTTTTTTTTTATTTGGTTTAGAAGCATACTGCTGTTAGTATACCGGTTCTTTAGGACAGGTCGGATCAGATACCTAGTTAAGAGGTAGATTGAAGACGCCAATATTTTTATTTTTCAGATACATGGAGACTGAATACAGAATAAGTTTGTCAAAAATGTCTGTTAACTACATTTATAAGATAGTTCTGTCAGACGTAATGTCTGTCCGTCCGTCCGTTTGTCTTTATTTAAGCCTGTGAATTACATGGATTTAAGTAATGTGTGGTGGATCATATGTGATACACCATAAATATGATGCTTTCAAGGACTGAGTTTGAGTTGTTATAAGCTTATACCCGCATAGAAAGATCAGTGATGTTTGTTTTGTACTATTTATTTTAATGTTTATCACCATTGTTGCCACACTTTGTGTCTTTGAATTACATCAGGGAATTGTTTTTTGTTTAAAATGTTTACTTGACTTGACTGATCCAGGGAGGTTTCTGTTATTTTAAATTGTATTGCCAAGTAATGGACATGTTTTAATATGTAAGTTGTAGTTATAAGTAAAATTTGATTAAAACACTTTTTTTAACAAGATTTACTTCTCATTTAATGGGGCGCGAAGTTAGCTTACCTCCACGCGTGTACTGCGTTTGACATTCTTAGTTGGTTACTTCAACGTCTTCAACTAGGAACGTCAAACGTAGTGCCGGTGCGCCCTGGGCATCAGTCAGTAACTTTCTATAATTGACCCCTTAATTCAGAAATAATGTTTTGAAGTCCATAATCATAGTAAACCTTAATACAACCACACGCTTAAGATAGTTTGAAGTTGTAGCAATATTTTTGGTAACCCAAAAAGGGATTGTAGTCGTTACTTTTGAGTTTGTGCTTTGTATGTATGTATGTATACAAAAATTTGAATCAAATATTTTTTTCTACTTTTCCTCTTGTAATGCTGTGATTTTAATTTTTTTTATCACTTTTGATTCATGGTCGAACTGCGTCCGTGAATCTCATGATCCATGAATCATATATGATTCGTGAGACGGAATGGGTATAATGGGGTTGTAGATTATTTCTGCATTTAGAACATAGAATGTTACTGACCGATGGCGAAAAAGCTAACCCCCAATCCAGTGGTGTCACACGGACCGTGCCGACGGATGTATGGCTGAGGGGTTATCAGTCTTTAACGGTGTCTTCCCGATACCTGGTGCCCTCGGGGTAGTAATTAGCCTTGTCTCGGTAAGCGGGGCTCTGCTGAGATCGACCTTCATTCCCTAGCTACTCGTGGGAATTACTATGAATGAACAAAATATAAACTTTAACAAATCTACAAACCCGGTCGAAAGACCAAAAGAAATAAAGTCGGAAGACTTTAAAGACCAATCCGACTTTGATGTCGGAATTACAAAAGTGCCGAAATTGGAAGCCGCCGACGTCATACTGGTCGATAATATAAAATCTGAAGATTTTTCGAATATGTCAAAATGCTCTGCTAATCAGTTAAATAAGCCATCGGCAAATGGCTTTGACCCTGCTAATGCTTCTGGATTGTACTGCAACACTCTACGAGGGGTGGCGTCAATACCCCTAAAAGAATATGATACGAATAGGGCACGAAAAACAGAACTTGATATTGATAGCATAAAATTACTTCACCGTCTCGAAGCAGGTCGGAAAGAGAGGTTCGACGATTTGGTAGCGAAAGGGTGTACCGAAGAAGAAGCCCATTGCAGGACAACTACAAAAACGTACCAAAATTTTAAAAAATTTCTTCTGAATAATATGCCTAAACCAGAACCCCATGCTACTAAACTGGAGGTTGAAAAGCCTGAAAACGCACTTCATATTGGCATCAAAAACAAGTCGGAAGATTTTTCGAATACTTCAGAATCCTCTGCTAATCTGTTAAATAAGCCATCAGGAAATGGCTTTGACCCTGCTAATTCTTCTGGATTGTACTGCAACACTCTACGAGGTGTGGCGTCAATACCCCCGACAAAATATGAAACGATTAGGGCACGAAAAAAAAAACTTGCCACGATAAAATTACATCACTATCTCGAAGCAGTTCGGAAAGAAAGGTTCGACGATTTGGTAGCGAAAGGGTGTACCGAAGAAGACGCCCGTATATATTGCACAACTAAAAAAAAATACAATGAGTATTATAAACATCTTCAGAATAATATGCCTAAACCAGAACCCCATACTACTAAACTGGAGGTTGAAAATCCTGAAAACGCACTTCATATTGGCATCAAAAACAAGGTGCCACTGTCCAGCGATCAACAAGCTATGTTCAAAAGGTCAATTACCGATGATAAAATATCCTGCCCTGGACCTATCACAAGCACCGTTTTTGTCCCAAACGCAGTAGCGACGACGATTGAGGAGTTCCTAAAACAGCTCGAGACTCAAAATGAAGGCTTAGACACGAGCCTGTGGAACATTCGTAAGCAGACAATTGATCAGAATGGCTTGCTATTGTCCATAATATTAGACGCCCAGTCCGCTGTATTCCTGCGTAGCATTAAATGTAAGCCGTCACTAGGATTAAGACAGGTGAAATTCACGAATTTAAAAGGTAAGAATTTTAAGCAAATCAAGAAATGGATTTCAACTAATCAGCCTGATTTGTGCGTCCCTAGTACCTCTCGGATACACAATGATGAGACAGTCCGAGAAAGCTATTTCGATGGAGATAGAAATACACTATCAGAATCACCTGAACATCTTGAACAGGAATTAGAACAAGAGCCACAAGAAGCTTGTAGAGATGCAAGTACACCACCAGAACAAGATGACTGGGGACACCAACAGGCAGAAGATTGGACTGAATCACAATTTTCCGGAGAATGGAACGATTGGTTAGAACCAGATACTGTTATAGACGATGAGGATAAAGACGAAAAACCTGAGTCAAAGCCGACCATTGTCACTGCTACCCATAGACATGCTGCTACCACTGGAACAAAGTCGGGAAATGGCCTTGACGCTTATGAATTATTCTGCAACGCTCTACGAGGAGAGTCGTCAACACTCCCAAATGAATATAGCACGAGCAGGGTACGAAGAAAAAGAATTAATCACCGTTTCGAAGCAATTAAGAAACAGAGGTTCGACGATTTGTTAGCGATAGGCTGTACCGAAGAAGACGCCCGTAAATATAGCGAGAAATCACAAAAAAAATACGAGGGGTTTAAACAATTTCATCAGCGTAATTTGTCTAAACCAAAACGTCATGTTCCTAAACTAAAGGTCGAACTACCTGAAATTATTGCAATAGACAATGAGGAAGAAAACCCAGAGACAAGAGCGACCGCTGTCACTGCCACAACTAGAGAAACACACACCACTGAGCAAGTAATCAAACACACATTTCAAATTGGTATCAAAAATAAGGTCCCAATGTCTACAGATCAACAAGCTATGGTCAAACGGTCAATTATCGAAGCAATTACTGAAATAACTGAGTCGGGAACCGGTCCAAGATTCCGTAAATGCGTATGTTTGGATGGATGGATTTATATCGTATGTGAAAACAAAAATACGCGGGACTGGATCGTGAACCTCGTAGAGAATTATAAACTGAAGCCGTGGCCTGACGCTGAGTTGTCAATAATAGAAGGTCGACTACCCTGCGCCCGCTGCATGAGCCCAGCTATCGCACCGCGCGCGGTGCGGTTTTGTTTTTAAATCATCGCGATTTATATCGCACTACGGTGCATGGTTTGACAGCTCGACACATATCTACCGCCGATAAAATGTTTATCGGCGTAGATAAGCTACAAACGATGCTGCCATTATTAAATAAAAAAAATATTTTCCGTTTGACAACACTGTAAGTGCGTGTAGTGCCAGCTTAAAAGTCATTCGTTCATTCCGTTTTTTTGGCAGAATCTTTTGACGCTGTAAGCAGCTGAGTGCGATGGCGATAGTAAGATTTGTATGCGTCTATCTTCTTCTTCTAAGATGATTGTGTTTTTATCGGATGTAAAATAATTTCAACTGAGTTTTGTCACTTTGACATTGACAGAACGATGTTATTCAGATTTTTGTTGGAAAAAACACAAAAATAGAATAGAATAGCATATTAATGATAAATACTCTTAGGAATGCTTCAAAAAAAGAAGTAAGTATCATTTACATTTACGTATTTAACCATTATGACCTTGCCTGCCGTGCAGGATGTGATGGTTCGATCCCCGTCCAGGCCGACTTGTACCAATGAGTTTTTCGGAATTTATGTACGATTTGTAACACCACTGGTTTTCTGTGAAGGAAAACTAGTGTGGAGGCTCACTCCCCGTCACACTGGACAGTTCCGGCATAGTGTAAAGAACTACTAATAGTGGTGAAGCTCAGCGGTCGCGGTAGGCCAATCGTGCGGGGCGTGCGGGGGCCGGGAGGAGTGCTTCCCGGCCCGCGCTGCCTGCCCGTACCGTAACATCGAATTGAGTTAGGGTACGCCCGTCCACCGCACGCCACGCGGGCATAGACCCAACGTGGCCACTAAGCGCACCCACTTTAAGGTATTTACGCTATGGTTCCGGTACTACTAGCATACATACACTATGCATTACCGAAAAATGATCACTAATTTGGCATTAAAACTTGTTTCAGAGTTCGGAGTAAAAAACCCAGTTACAAATGTTTGTGGACTATATGCCTTCACAGAAATTTAGCAAATGGTGAATTTTCTGGTCCGGTGGATGGCTGAGCTGTAAGAATATAGAACACATGAGGGTGCTGCGAGCTTCACTACGGCACCCGGACCTAACCTAACAGTGGAGAAGCAGTGATCGTCTGGTCCAATAAGCAGCCGTCAGGACATAGAACATGTGAGTGTGCTGCGAGCTTCACTACGGCACCCGGACCTAACCTAACAGTGGAGAAGCAGTGATCGTCTGGTCCAATAAGCAGCCGTCAGGACATAGAACTCGTGAGGGTGCTGCGAGCTTCACTACGGCACCCGGACCTAACCTAACAGTGGAGAAGCAGTGATTGTCTGGTCCAATAAGCAGCCGTCAGGACATAGAACATGTGAGTGTGCTGCGAGCTTCACTACGGCACCCGGACCTAACCTAACAGTGGAGAAGCAGTGATCGTCTGGTCCAATAAGCAGCCGTCAGGACATAGAACTCGTGAGGGTGCTGCGAGCTTCACTACGGCACCCGGACCTAACCTAACAGTGGAGAAGCAGTGATCGTCTGGTCCAATAAGCAGCCGTCAGGACATAGAACATGTGAGTGTGCTGCGAGCTTCACTACGGCACCCGGACCTAACCTAACAGTGGAGAAGCAGTGATCGTCTGGTCCAATCAGCAGCCGTCAGGATATAGAACATGTGAGGGTGCTGCGAGCTTCACTACGGCACCCGGACCTAACCTAACAGTGGAGAAGCAGTGATCGTCTGGTCCAATCAGCAGCCGTCAGGATATAGAACATGTGAGGGTGCTGCGAGCTTCACTACGGCACCCGAACCTAACCTAACAGTGATCGTCGGGTCCGATGGGCACCCGTCAGGATATAGAACACGTGAGGGTGCTGCGAGCTTCACTACGGCACCCGGACCTAACCTAACAGTGAAGAAGCAGTGATTGTCTGGTCCAATCAGCAGCCGTCAGGATATAGAACTCGTGAGGGTGCTGCGAGCTTCACTACCGCACCCGGACCTAACCTAACAGTGATCGTCTGGTCCGATGGGCACCCGTCAGGATATAGAACATGTGAGTGTGCTGCGAGCTTCACTACGGCACCCGGACCTAACCTAACAATGGAGAAGCAGTGATCGTCTGGTCCAATCAGCAGCCGTCAGGATATAGAACTCGTGAGGGTGCTGCGAGCTTCACTATGGCACCCGGACCTAACCTAACAGTGATTGTCTGGTCCAATCAGCAGCCGTCAGGATATAGAACTCGTGAGGGTGCTGCGAGCTTCACTATGGCACCAGGACCTAACCTAACAGTGGAGAAGCAGTGATCGTCTGGTCCAATAAGCAGCCGTCAGGACATAGAACTCGTGAGGGTGCTGCGAGCTTCACTACGGCACCCGGACCTAACCTAACAGTGGAGAAGCAGTGATCGTCTGGTCCAATAAGCAGCCGTCAGGACATAGAACATGTGAGTGTGCTGCGAGCTTCACTACGGCACCCGGACCTAACCTAACAGTGGAGAAGCAGTGATCGTCTGGTCCAATCAGCAGCCGTCAGGATATAGAACATGTGAGGGTGCTGCGAGCTTCACTACGGCACCCGGACCTAACCTAACAGTGGAGAAGCAGTGATCGTCCGGTCCAATCAGCAGCCGTCAGGATATAGAACTCGTGAGGGTGCTGCGAGCTTCACTACGGCACCCGGACCTAACCTAACAGTGGAGAAGCAGTGATCGTCTGGTCCAATCAGCAGCCGTCAGGATATAGAACTCGTGAGGGTGCTGCGAGCTTCACTACGGCACCCGGACCTAACCTAACAGTGGAGAAGCAGTGATTGTCTGGTCCAATCAGCACCCGTCAGGATATAGAACACGTGAGGGTGCTGCGAGCTTCACTACGGCACCCGGAACTAACCTTAATTATGTTTAAAAATGTATTTGGCGATCAAGGTTTTTGTGTAATTAATTTATAAGTTCACTGTAAGCAATAAAAAATTTATTCTTTTTCATTTTTTATTTTGTTTCAGATCATAGATCCATAGTGGTGTTAGTAACAACGACTTAAAACTATGTTAGTTAAAAAAAAAGTTACACTTATTTAACATTAACAAAAGGGGGCCTAGAGCACCTATGCAGGCTATTCTAATGCCCAATGACACAAGGACACTGGAACCCAGGCGCATGCATAGAAGGTAGGCAGAAAGACAGTGAAACCCTAATAATTTCTAAACAAAGCATTTTGTTTACTCAATGACTTTTAATTGGTCTTTTCTAATCTTATTTTATCTTATTTCACTGTGTTTTGCCTGCCCGCAGTGCAGAAATTGAATAATTTCTAAACTAAAAGCATTTTGTTTACCAAATGACTTTGATTTGTTTGCATACAGGTAATTAAACCAATTAAAAGTCATTGAGTAAACAAAATGCTTTTAGTTTAGAAATTATTAAGGTTTCACTGCTTTGTTGCACAGCAGGCGCATGCATTGAAGGCACCTTCAATGCATGCGCCTGCTGGAACCGCTCTGCAATGGGCTCGAGGTGAGTGTTGGTGCTGCCCCGTACCCCGCGCAGCAGAGAGGCGGCTGGTTTGAGTATGATGGCTGCAAAGCTATCTACTCGCGCCGCTGCAAACATGCCCGATGCGCTGCAGAAACGAGGCAGCCCCAACAACATCCTCAGCCCATTGTTGTATAGCACGCGCAGCGCACTGAGCGACTACTGCGTGTAACTGACCCACAGGCTGCACGTGTAGAACGACTGGCAATATGCCTTGAATAACATTACTTTTACATCCTTAATACACCGTACAAACCTGCGGGCAAGCATATTCGCCCTCATCGTCAGCGCCCTGCGCTCCTGCTCTATATTAGCCTCATCTGACATGTCTTCGGAGACCTCGACAATCAGACGGTTCATGTACAGATTAAAGAACACGGGTGAGCTCAAACCCCTCATGCTCACCTCGCACTCCAACCTGTACACATCCGACAGCGAACCTGACCATCTCACATAATTTGTTTGGTTGCCGAACCAATACTTAAACGCATTTATTAAATCTGTCTCATTAGCCAACATACTCCAGAGAATATTGTAATACCTAAATGCCTTGCATAGATGCAGAAAACAGGCAAAAACAGGCGTCTTCCTACTAGTGTAGTAACGGACGGTGTGCTTGAGACAGAGAATAGCAGTTTCTGTAGACAGTCCGGGCCTAAACCCGAACTGTGATTAATGACTGAATGCAGTTTATTTATTTGGTTGTCGGTAGTTTTTGGTATGTATTGGTACAGTCCGGTATAGGTTAATAGTTGTATGTATTCCTGCCAACAATCTTCTATTCTCTGGAATGTTGCGTTGCACAGTTTCTGCTGGCACCTCACTCATTGTATCCATTGCATTGGCACCCTAAAGAAAGTTTTGTTAAATAAGTTTAATGTACTTGAGTACTGGAGTTTACTGTCTACACAAATTATTTACCAGATTTGAAGTCAAATCATAAGCTATCGAACAAAAAAGTTTCATTAAAATTGGTTCAGTAGTTTTTGTGTGATGCTCGAACAAATAAATTGGTTCAACAGTTTATATGAAATAGCTTGCTCCCCGAGGAAGGTCATAAGCATCAAAATTTCACACAGATGAAGCTGTGGGAAATATTTAGTAGAACATATATATCATCACAGCCTATATAAGTCCCACTGCAGGGCACAGGCCTACCCTCAGGGAGGGTGACGGGCGTCATTCCACCACGCGTGCCCCATGCAGATTGGTAGACATCACTTCACATCGGAATTTCTTCTTCAGCATATGCAGGTTTCCTCACCATGTTTTTCTTCACCGCTTGAGAGCAGTTAGTATTATATACATAAGTTAGAAAAACTCCTTGGTAAGTACTATGGCATGTGGTCCTTGCGGTTTAGAACCTGGACCTCAAGATTGAGTTTCCAAAGCTCTCCGCAACACGCCACCAACGCTTCGAATAGTAGAATATACTATATACTTAATAGACTGTAATTATTTTAAAACATGGTTCTATTATTTTACCTGTGTGACATTATTGTCATGTTGGTTGTGAAACTGGACCTTCTCCATACCGGGTGGTGGAAAGTTTAATATGGGTGCAGTCTATAGCGCCCAGAATATTCGGTTGGTAACCCAAACTTTCATTGGAAACCCGTTGCTTCCAACTGTCGAGCCTCTTCCGTGCTTTAGAAAACTTTTTCAATCTGTAATAATATAAAATATAAGTAAATTCTTTTCAATGGTATCCACAACTATTATTTTAACATGGTATTTCAGGGAAGCCACTATGTATTCACAGTGGCTATGAATTGGGACCGGTAGGTAGGTATTTCCTTACGGTAGTGGGAGCAATAGATGTTGTTTGATCTTGATCATTACCGCGCTGGTAATGGCCATCAATCAACATTCTTAATGCCGTTAGTAACTTGAAATTCAAGAGTGCAAAGATTATAAACAGCCTCACCTTGACGTGACTTGACTTGACGACAGGAAGCCCTTCTGCTGATGTCCTTGCCTTGGAGCCAAGTGTTCCTCGAACTAGGTACTTCTTCGTGCTTAGAACTATTGTCGAGGGATTCATCGCGAGGCAAGTTCGCAGACTTTGGTCCGCTGTTCTTTTTGCTGTTTCTTTTCTTCATAGAACGTCAAAAGATTTCTAACGTATCCTCTGGACATTTTTGAGGACTTTGATAGTGAAAATCGCTTGAAACCAGCTTAAAACACTGGGAAAATAAGTTTATCTACCACCCTTGAGTAGTCGATAAATTTATGTGATCTCAAATGTCAAACGTAGACAAGTATCTTTACCGCGCGGCCGCCATATTGCCATCATGCACGCACTTTCGATAAATTATCTACAAGTGACAGTTGGTGCGCGAAATTTTGGTTTATCGCATGCATCATGCACGCAGCGACATGTGTCGCGGAAGATACGATAAAAGCCTCGATAAAACCGTTTATCGCGGTATCATGCCGCGGGCGCAGGCCTGTATTATGCTCAGTTTTTGTCCGGAACTCGGTCGCGCCGACGATTGAGGAGTTCCTAAAAATGCTCGCGTCTCAAAATAAAGGCTTAAACACGAGCCTGTGGAGGGTTCGTAAGCAGACAGTTAAGCAGAATGGCTTACAATTGAACATAATAGTAGACGCCCAGTCCGCTGTACACCTGCGTAGTATTAAATGCAAGCCATCACTGGGATTTAGTAAGGTGACATTCATGAGTTTAAGAGGTCTCAATCGAAATCAAATTCAGAAATGGATTTTAGCTAAGCAGCCTGATTTGAGCGTCCCTAGTACGTCTCGGATACACAATGAGACAGTTCCAGAAAACTATTTCGATGGTGAGAGAAACACACTATCAGAATCACCTGAAGATCTTGAACAGGGATCAGAACAACACCCACAAGAAGCTTATAGTGATGCAATTACACCACCAGAGCAAAATGACTGGGGACACCAACAGGCAGAATGTTTGGAAGACTGGACTGAATCACAATTTTCCGGAGAAGATTGGAACGATTGCTTAGAACTAGGTGCAAGGAAAACTGTGACAGATAAACCAATGCAGCAACGGAAAAACTTAAGATACAACCTGCGAAAGCGACCTCAAAATTCCAAGAAACAAGAACCATTTACACAAATGCCAATAAAACCAGGACCTAGTCGGGAGGACTGGAGAAACGATACACGACAGCAACCTCAAAATGTCCAAGGAAAACTGCCACAATGGAACACACAAAGAGATTTAGACGAAGATCGTTCCCAACATTACACGGTTGACGGATACCCATGCCCTCATCCTCAATATGCGAAAGATATCCGAAAATTCTTTAGAGAACGACCAAACTCAAAAAGAGGTCGTTCTGGTTCCAGTCTACCTGTGCGAAATGTAAATTTGGATTCAGGAAGTGAATCAAATAATTCTGTAGGAAGTACCGATATTGACGATTCCCGCCGAAATAGCATTCCTCTTAGATTGCCTAAGTTTTGAAGATGCTAAAAGATGACAACGTCCTAGCAGACCCCTAACTTTTCGAGGCCATTACCATTTTATAATAGAAAGAAGTTTATGAAGACATAAACTGATGTCTACCACAACAGGGGACCTCCTGTCCTAGATAAATTTCAACAAATACAAGAAACAATGGATGATCAAAAACATTGATCTAAGCCTAAGCTATGGTTGTAAATCAACACAGTTCTGATTTGTGGATTGAAGCAGTAATACAGGTAAATATTTTTTCGTTTGCATCTATTAGTCAAACTGTCAATATTTGTCTACACATAGTTTATTAAATTCATAATAATTACACTGCATTCGTGACCGTTTCCCATTTGACATTTTCACTCATTGTTAAATCTCAATTCGTTCGCGATCATAGATGTAATGTACACAATCGCGATGTGCCTATACATGGATGAACACATGCGGTACCGCTGTAAACTCCGAATAACCTCGTACCTATGTGAACATTCCGGCAATGACATACAATAGGTTAATTTAATTCGTACCATTTGTGCCCTTTTAACAGTCTTGGAATTTCAGTGACATTTTTCTGGTGTCAATAATCATATTTTAATGTTAGTACATTCCACTAATATTTCCTATATGTTACGAATATTTGGCTAAAAAACAAAATTTTAACAAAAAAATTAAAACCGCCTTCAAAAAACTAAAAAGTTAAAAAATAATATTGCAGCCGATGACTTTTTCGTTCGCATCATAAGAACATTAATTTGTTTTATTGAAGTCGCTGTCAAGCCGGTACGATTCGCGACAGGGCTTCCATTTTTTGGCTTGGCTTGACACCGACTTCTATAAAACAAATTAATGTTCTTATGATGCGAACGAAAAAGTCATCGGCTGCAATATTATTTTTTAACTTTTTAGTTTTTTGAAGGCGGTTTTAATTTTTTTGTTAAAATTTTGTTTATTTCACAATTTTCAGTGGTAAATTCATTAGTTCGATTTAATAGTAGTGCTTTAAATTAACAAACGCACTAGTCGGCACTACGATTTTCGAAGGTTCCCCTCAATATCTCTGGGATCCATCATCAGATCCTGGTTTCCTTATCATGGGACCTCTCTTGGGATATCACCTTTCCAACAAAAAAAGAATAATCGAAATCGGTTCATAAACAACGAAGTTATCCGCGAACACACATAAAAAAAAAATATATATACGGTCGAATTGAGAAACCTCCTTTTTTTGAAGTCGGTTAAAAAGTACCTCGAAACAGCCAGTCCCGCTGTCCGACTTCAAGGATTCATTAATATTACTAACATTCTTATTGTTTCCAGGTTGCCGGTGGTTTCAAAGACTTAGTTTACTGGAATAAACGGCCATCAAAAACCGAAGATTTGGTGAAAGCATTGGACTGGGTCGACATAGCTGAAGCTGTAAGTATTATAATATTGCAGATTTTTTTATTTAATTTCCGTAAATGACCTATGTATGTACGGAAACGTCGACTCTGGCGATAGGACTTGTCTTTCAATTCACAACTCATCTAGCATAGCTATTCTGTACGTTCTGTTTGTACAATAAAACTTCCTTCAATTTCAATGTAATTTTATTTTGATCTAAGCCTCTAAGGTAAGAACTATGCTCGGTTTTTTCCCTACGAGATCACTTTTGGAATAAGGTGATCGTGACATCAGAGAATTGAAGTGGTTGATGTAGTTTTCAAGCTGAAGTGGCAATGAGCTGGTCATATCGGCCCAAGAACTGACAACCGATGATAAGGAGTCCACATTCTAGTAACTGTCAGGGGAAGTGTGGGATGCTCTCTATCTGTGGGACCGATGACCTGAGACAGACAGCGGGGAGTGACGGAATGAGGAAGGACCACAGAACATCATAAGAGGGGTTAGAAATGCAAAGTAGCGCTTTAGCTTCGGAGACGGCTGTCGCCACTTGTCTTCCCGCTCACGCTGCTACAATTACTCATGCCCTCTCGCTCGCACCACGCTGCGCGCCTGATGGTGCTATGCAAATCATTGCATAACCTGTGGCGACACGTTCCACACCTACTTTGCACTTCTAACCCCTCTTATAATGTTCTGTGGGAAGGACGGATAGATAAAACATGTCAATTCAGACGATCAATTGCTTAGATTTTACAGGAGATTGCGCGTCTAGTTTTGTTTTGTGATCGAAGCTGATAGTAGTGGGAGTGAACCTATGAAAGACAGGTCAGATGCAGGCATCTGACCTGACCTTTGCGGTCGATTGAAGATGCCAATATTTTTCTTTTTTTCAGATGCATGGAGACTGAATACAGAATAAGTTTTTCAAAAATGTCGGTTAACTGCATCTGTAAGATAATCCTGTCAGACGTAATGTCTGTCCATCCGTCTGTCTTTATTTTAGCCTGTGAATTACATGGATTTATGTAAACAATGGGTAGTGGATCATATGTGATACACCATAGTTATGATGCGTTTAAGGACTGAGTTTGAGTTATTATAAGCTTATACTCAATTATTTTATTGTTTGTCACCATTGTTGCTACACTTTGTGTTTTTGAATTAAATCAGGGAATTGTTTTTTTTGATAATAATTGTTTGCTTGACTCATTGTTCAGGGTGATTTCTTTTATTTTAAAATGTATCGCCAAGTAAAGGACATGAGTATGTAAGCTATAGTTATAAATAGGTACACCCTGTGTCTTTGAATTATATCAGGGAATTGTTTTTTTTTTTTTGTTTAAAATGTTTGCTTGACTCATTTGATTGTTATGTTAAGTAATGGACATGTTTTAATATGTAAGTTATAGTTATAAGTAAAATTTGATTAAACCTTTTTTTCAACAAAATGTCAAAAGACATCATCCGATATGATCCAAAATGTGAAAGTGCCGACAAAAAAAATTGTGCTATATTCTGTTACAATTTGGTTTCATAGCCCAGTCATTTTACGGTTTGAGCCGGGACTAATTATTAATTGATTGTTTTTTCGATATAATATTGAAGAGCCAATTTGAGCTTGAAAATGTACCAAAATTAAAAAAAAATCACGTCAGCAACAGTTCCAATTTAAAAATTTAGATATTATCTCGTTCTAAAAAACCTGATGGTAAATTTTTTTTGCACATATTAAGGGCTTTACCATTATACATACTTCAGACATGGTGTAAATATTTTTGTCTAATTAGAAGGTTTTGAAAAATACATTCGTATTTTCTAATAAATACCTCATTTTTTAAATTTAAATGCCTATTCTATTGCTCAAAAATAATTTATGTTGTTAAATCTAATTTAAATGATTGCATTGGTATTAATATTATTAATTTAAAAGCCTTCTCGTACACACAATTTTGATTTCTATGTTGCGTAGCAAATTTTTTTAAATATGTTATAGGATAGTATTTTTGTCACTAAATGGTGCCGGTTACAGTTTAAAAGTCCAATTATTAATTACTCCCTACCCCGCCTAACAAAACTCCCTTAAATAGCTGGCCTATCATTTGGGTAAGAAAACCCTACCTTTTCGATGAAATTAGCTAAGGCTTATTTTCTGTTAGAACTTGTCCGACTCAGCATTTATTAGCATAGCACCAAAGCTGTAGGGCCATTATCCTTGGTTTTATTCAAGTTTGAATATTCTGAATTTTCTCATTTTTGTTTTGATGTAATAAAACTTACAGCTACAGTTTTCATGCGATATTAATAAATGCTTAGACTGACACGTTTTGACGGAATTTGTTTTATTGGGGCGCGAAGTTAGCTTACCTCCCCGCGTGTATTGCGTTTGACATTCCTAGTTTGATTCTTCGACTAGAAATGTCAAATGTAGTGCCGGTGCGCCCTGGGCATCAGTCAGTAACTTTCTGTAATTGACCCCTAAATGCAGAAATAATATTTAGAAGTCCATTCAAAGTAAGCCTTGCTACAAACATACGCTTAAGGTAGTTGCAGCAATGTTTCTGAATTTTCTGATCACCCAAAAAAGGATTATAGTCGTGACTCGTAAGTTTGTGTATAAAAATTCGGAACCAATATTTTTTCTAGTTTTTTCTAAGTGTAATGCTGTGATTTTAATATTGTGCTTATTTGATCACATATGATTCACGGGCGATTCTCAAAATCGAAACCTAGTCGTGATTGTACCGAAAAATATTTGAAGCGTCATTTTCAGCTTTTCTTGTAAGTTTGTGTCCACACAGACAGACAGACGAAAAGTACCTAAACACCACCATCATCGTAACCTTTTTTGTAAATATCTACACACTTTTGTTAGGTATAGTTTTTTAATGGGGTTGTGGATTATTTCTGTATTTAGAACATAGAATGTTACTGACTGATGGCGAAAAGGCTAACCCCCAATCCAGTGGTGTCAAACGTACCGTGCCGACGGATGTATGGCTGAGGGGTTATCAGTCTTTAACGGTGTCTCCCCGATACCTGGTGCCCTCGGGGTAGTAATTAGCCTTGTCTCGGTAAGCGGGGCTCTGCTGAGATCGACCTTCATTCCCTAGCTACTCGTGGGAATTACTATGAATGAACAAAATATAAACCTTAACAAATCTACTAACCCGGTCGAAAGACCCAAGGAAATAAAATCGGAAGACTGTAAAGACCAAAACTTTAATGTTGAAATCGTACAAGTGCCGAAATCGGAAACCGACGACGTCATACTGGTTGATGATATCAAGATGGAAGACTGTGATACGTCGGAACGTTTAATGACAGATTTAATGTCATTGGGAAATAGCATTGCCCCTGCGCAGTCGTCGACAACTCCACAGGCTCACGCAATCACACCCAAGAGTGAAGTGTTACCTGAAAAAGCGAACAAGAATGCTCCTCGAATGACATGGAAGTATAGGCGATTTATAAAGGAAGGCATTGACGAAGAAAACGCCCGCATGTTGTCCACGCAACCTATGAGATACTACTACAAGTATAAAAAATCTCTCAAGAAACCACACCGCGCTTGCCCTTGCGCTTGCGCGCCTGATGTGCTTAATTTGGAGCCCATAACACCTGAAGTAATTTTAATCGACGACGATGAAGAAATCGCCTCCAATGTTAATAGAACCGAGCCTGTAATTGGCATCAAAAACAAGGAGCCAATGTCTGAAGAACAACAGGACATGGTCAAAAGGTCGATTATCGAAGCTATTACTGAAATAACTGAGTTGGGAACCGGACCACGCTTCCATAATTGCTTATTTATGGATGGATGGATTTATATAATTTGCGAAAACGAGCAGTCACGGGACTGGATCGTGAACCTAATAGAGAATACTAAACTAAAGCCATGGCCAGACGCTGTGCTGTCGATTATAACCGAAGATCCACTACCGATGCCTATGATAGGTACTGCTGTTGTGCCGAGCTCGGAAGCGGCGACGATTGAAGAATTTAAAAAAATGCTGGAGAATCAAAATAAAGACTTAAACACGAGCAAGTGGAAGATTCTTAAGAATCATGTTACGTCGCATGGTTTCTCATTGACCATAAGGCTTGATGCCCAGTCAGCTGTAACCCTACAAAGGCTTAATTGCTTGCCTTCACTAGGATTTGGTAAACTTCAATTCAAGATAAAAGAACAGTATCCCTATCTAGATCGAACTAATGATTATAAATCGATTTCAACCAGTGACTCTGTTTTGTGCGTTCCTAGTGCATCTCAGGCACATAATGAGACAGTTCGAGACAGCTTTGCCGATGAGGAGCGAAACACAGTATCAGAATCAACTGTAGGTCATGAACAGGAACACTTACAGGAAGCTTGTAGAGATGTAATTCCACCACCAGACCAGCCAAGAAAGATAAAAGAACAGTATCCCTATTTAGATCGGACTAATGATCATAAATCGATTTCAACCAGTGAACCTGTTTTGTGCGTTGCTAGTACATCTCAGGCACATAATGATGAGACTGTTCGAGACAGCTTTGCCGATAAGGAGCGAAACACAGTATCAGAATCATCTGTAGGTCATGAACATAAAACACAAGAACACTTACAGGAAGCTTGTAGAGATGTTATTGCATCCCCAGACCAGCCGCCTACACAAGAGCAAGAATGTGAAGATTTGACTGAATTATCAAATTCTAGTATAGAGTGGGACGATCCTATAGAACCAGATCCAAAGGAAACTGCGACAGATAAATCTACACCTCAGGAATCAGGAGATAGAAAACGGGAAAACATAAGAAACAACCCGCGAAAGCAAGCTCAAAATGTCAAGAAACATAAACCACTTACAGAACCGCCAGAAGATGAAGATTGGTCAGAATCATCAAATTTTGGAGTAGATTGGGACGATCCTATACAACCAGATCCAAGGGAAATGGCGAGAGATAGATCCATCCTGCCATCAGAATCGGGGGAACGGGAAAAGCAATCTGAAAATGACAGAGAAAAAACATCGCATTGTGATAAACAAAAGCCATCAAAATCAGGACCAACAAGACCACTTTTTCGGGATGACTCGAGAAACGATAGACGTCAAAGAAAATCGTCACGATGGGAGACAAAAAGAGGTTTAGACAAAGAACGTCTCCAAAAGGACCCCGTTGACAGATACCCTCGTCATCAATATGGGAAAGACTTGAGAGATCGAACTTTGCGCAGAGATATGCAGACACAGGGAAGCATGCACGAAAGGGAGCATAGACCCTCGGTATCCAGCTCACAGGTAATTTGGAGCGTTGGGACTATTCGAGAAGATACCGTAAACCCCATGGATATACCACACCGAATTCCGGAAAGGCAGAGCAATCCTTCTCACATATCTTGGACGATTGACCCTACTGGAAATTCACAGAGTTGGAGCAGTCCCATGCAATCCGAGCAACACACATTGAGAACACATCAGCTAAATCCCTACAATACCTTCAGAAGTTTATCAACAACCATAACAAACATGCCAAAATTCAGGATACCGCCGGCTTCTTTAGACAACTCACCATGCTGGAGACCACCGCAACATATAGAAAGAGACAATGCTGGTCCCAGTATACCATTGCGAAATTTCCCTGTAGATTCACGTAGTGGATCGAATAATCCTGTACGAAGTAGAGATGTTATTGAAGATTTCTGGCGAAAACGCTTTCCTCCCGTATGGCAATAGTTTCGAGGATACTGAAAGACTACAACTTCCCAGCAGTTTTCAAACTTTCTATTAGAGTCCCTAAAACCATAAATACTTAGCTACCAGGAAAACGAAAACATAAAATTGAATTAGATTTTAATTTTTATCAGAATCATAATTATGAGAAATAAAAAACTCTAAGATGTGTCTACTAATTTGTAACACTGTCCCAGATTAACTTTCAAGAACTAGAATCAGTCAAGATGCTTATAAAATTATCAAAAACATTGCTGCAAGCCGTGGTTGTAATTTGAAGAATAATACAGGTAAAGATCAGCCAATATGTATACAGTTTATCAAATTCAAATCATGAGTCTTTGAAATTTCTGTCCGTCGTATGTTTCATCTATAGTCTTGAAAACCTACTGGCCGATTTCGATGCGTTCGAAAGGACTGGGCTAAAACATGTTAATGTACGCGACAGCTAGTCTAACAAACAGTTGGTTAAAAATTCTCTAAAAACCTGTCTCTTGCTGGGGACGACTATTCAGGGTACATTGCTAGTTACTTATGGCGTTAAACAACATGTGTTTTTGTCCTATCATTCTCAGTAATGTATCTCAAATTATCATTGTAAATTGCAATTGACATTTATACAGAGGTGGAAAATGGTCAGTAAAAGTTAGTGTTTTTGGCTTAGATCAGTAAAAGTCAGTTTTTTCGAAAAATGGTCAGTAAAGTCAGTATTTTGATGATCAGTGGCTGCGTGCGCACAAAAGTGGTCTGGTTTCAGTAGATTGAGGTGAAAAAAAGGCCGTCTTGGAGTGGGAGTCCCTTAAAAATCTCTTAACATATCTTTTTCTTTTTGGTAGGTCCCTAAACTTCCCTTTAATTAAGAATTTGTATAATTTCCACAGTTCTTTTTATTGTTTCGATAATTAATTCATCACATCATAAAAAAAAATTAAAGCAGCGGAAGAAAAACATTGTCAAATTTTGTAGTCACAGGTAAAATTTGATAAGATTAGATAGAGATTTGCTCAGTAAATGGTCAGTATTTTAGAGGGTTTTAGTCAGTAAAATCTGTATTTTTGGCCATGGAATCAGATTCCACCCCTGTTTATATCAGATATGTCCTAGGTCTTCTCTTTACCAACTAATTACGTTCTATAACATGATCTAACTTTGTTTTCAGGTTGCCGGTGGACTTAAAAGACTTAGTTTACTGTAATTGGGATAAAAGGCCGCCGAAAAACGACGATTTGGTGAAAGCATTGGACTGGATCGATATAGCTGAAGCTGTAAGTTTTATTACCTTTATCACTGCCAATGTCAACTTTGAATATGCACCAACCCGGAGTGGCACATTCATATCCACTGACAAATACGCGTTTTGTGCAGTTTATAACTAGGTGAAAAAAGTTATACCAAAAATCATAATGGAAAAGGTACTAGCGGCAAGATTTTTCTAGGCAACTTGGTGGCGTTGAATTAACCCCTGTCTAAACATACACAAGGATCACATTTCGTTCGCGTAAGAAATAGGTGCATAATTTTAGAGTCGGATCTCGGAGTAACGGTACCCACACATAACTGTGACGTCGCATCGCATCGCAAATATCTGCGATGCGCTGCGTGCAATAACCATACATAATATGTCATCGTAATAAGTCTTCGAGCGCTGGCAGATATTTGCGATGCGATGCGACGTCGCAGTTATGTGTGGGAGCCCTAATAGCATGGGTTTTTGTTGGCCGGCACTTGACGCGGATGATGTCTTTTATTGGGGCGCGCAGTTAGCTTACCTCCCCGCGTGTATTGCGTTTGACATTCCTAGTTTGATTCTTCGACTAGAAATGTCAAATGTAGTGCCGGTGCGCCCTGGGCATCAGTCAGTAACTTTCTGTAATTGACCCCTAAATGCAGAAATAATATTTTGAAGTCCATTCAAAGTAAGCCTTACTACAACTTCACGCTTAAGCAAGGAAGTTGTAGCAAGGTTTTTGATCACCTAAAAAGGGATTATAGTCGTGACTCGTGAGTTTGTGTATAAAAATTCGGAACTGATATTTTTTCGAGTTTTTCTCTAAGTTTAGTGATGTGTATTTTAATATTGTGCTTAGTTCACGGGCGAGCTGCATCCATGAATCACATATGACTCACAAGACAAAAAGCTGGTAAAAATGAACTCATCTTTTTTCGGACACAATTAGGTACTTCATTCTAAATAAAGAGGTCTTAGGGATAAAATATGATATCCACCGTATTGGACTCTGTAGTCGGCAAAAAATACTCTGCAATACAGGTGGCTAACATATTATAAAATGACGTCAAATTCGTCTGTGTGTTGTAATCTTTGTGCACGTTTTAAAACTCACGAAGGTTACGCGCATTGGTCGAGTTACGAGAATTTTTCTCTTTAGGAATTCTGTATTTATAATGGAGTACTTACACTTATTACATTTTGGGTTCATAATCTCTGTAGAACTGATATTGAACTAAAAGTTCTTTAGCGGTGACCTCGATCCTAAGACGCTCTGTTAGACAGCTCTCGTGGTGTGGCGATATTGTGAACTTTGTGACCGATGCAAGTTGCACAATTCGTCATCGATGGGGTGGTCTGTCTGGCGGTAGACGTCTTTTGGCAGAATTATGTCTCAGAATCGAAACCTAGTCGTGATTGTCCCGAAAAATATTTGAAGCGTCATTTTCAGCTTTTCTTGTAAGTTTGTATCCACACAGACTGACAGACGAAAAGTACCTAAACACCACCATTATCGTAACCTTTTTTGTAAATATCTACAGACACTTTTGTTAGGTATAATTTTTTAATGGGGTTGTAGATTATTTCTGTATTTAGAACATAGAATGTTACTGACTGATGGCGAAAAAGCTAACCCCCAATCCAGTGGTGTCAAACGTACCGTGCCGACGGATGTATGGCTGAGGGGTTATCAGTCTTTAACGGTGTCTCCCCGATACCTGGTGCCCTCGGGGTAGTAATTAGCCTTGTCTCAGTAAGCGGGGCTCTGCTGAGATCGACCTTCATTCCCTAGCTACTCGTGGGAATTACTATGAATGAACAAAATATAAACCTTAACAAATCTACTAACCCGGTCGAAAGACCCAAGGAAATAAAGTCGGAAGACTGTAAAGACCAAGACTTTAATGTTGATTTCGTACAAGTGCCGAAATCGGAATCCGACGACGTCATACTGGTTGATGATATCAAGACGGAAGACAGTAATACGTCGGAACGTTTAATGACAGATTTAATGTCATTGAGAAATAGCATTGCCCCTGCGCTGTCGTCGACAAGTCCACAGGCTCACGCAAGCACACCCAAGAGTGAAGTGTTACCTGCAAAAGCGAAGAAGAATGCTCCTCGAATGACATGGAACATACAATCGCTTATACCAGATCCTATATGGAAGTATAGGCGATTTATAAAGGAAGGCATTGACGAAGAAAACGCCCGTATGTTGTCCACGCAACCTATGAGATACTACTACCAGTATAAAAAATCTCTCAAGAAACCACACCACGCTTGCACTTGCGCTTGCGCGCCTGATGTGCTTAATTTGGAGGCCAAAACACCAGAAGTACTTTTAATCGACGACGATGAAGAAATCTCCTCCAATGTTAATAGAACAGAGCCTATAATTGGCATCAAAAACAAGGAGCCAATGTCTGAAGAACAACAGGACATGGTCAAAAGGTCGATTATCGAAGCTATTACTGAAATAACCGAGTTGGGAACCGGACCACGCTTCCATAACTGCTTATTTATGGATGGATGGATTTATATAATTTGCGAAAACGAGCATTCACGGGACTGGATCGTGAACCTGATAGAGAATGTTAAACTGAAGCCATGGCCAGACGCTGTGCTGTCAATTATAACCGAAGATCCACTACCGATGCCTATGATAGGTACTGCTGTTGTTCCGAAGTCAGAAGCGGCGACGATAGAAGAATTTAAGAAAATGATGGAGACTCAAAATAAAGACTTAAACACGAGCAAGTGGAAGATTCTTAAGAATCATGTTACGTCGCATGGTTTCTCATTGACCATAAGGCTTGATGCCCAGTCAGCTGTAACCCTACAAAGGCTTAATTGCTTGCCTTCACTAGGATTTGGTAAACTTCAATTCAAGATAAAAGAACAGTATCCCGATCTAGATCGAACTAATGATTTTAAATCTATTTCAACCAGTGAGTCTGTTTTAAGCGTTCCTAGTACATCTCAGGCACATAATGAGACAGTTCGAGACAGCTTTGCCGATGAGGAGCGAAACACAGTATCAGAATCATCTGTACAACACTCACAGGAAGCTTGTAGAGATGTAATTCCACCACCAGACCAGCCAAAAAAGATAAAAGAACAATATCCCTATTTAGATCGGACTAATGATCATAAATCGATTTCAACCAGTGAGCCAGTTTTGTGCGTTGCTAGTACATCTCAGGCACATAATTATGAGACAGTTCGAGACAGCTTTGCCGATGAGGAACGAAACACAGTATCAGAATCATCTGTAGGCCATGAGCAGCAA
Source organism: Agonopterix subpropinquella (assembly GCA_922987775.1). Taxonomy (NCBI): domain Eukaryota; kingdom Metazoa; phylum Arthropoda; class Insecta; order Lepidoptera; family Depressariidae; genus Agonopterix; species Agonopterix subpropinquella. The sequence goes on along the minus strand of OV277718.1, from coordinate 4,058,901 downwards.
CCACAAGAACACTCACAGAAAGCTTGTAGAGATGTTATTCCACCCCCAGACCAGCCACCTACGCAAGAATGTGAAGATTGTACTGAATTATCAAATTCTAGTATAGAGTGGGACGATCCTATAGAACCAGATCCAAAGGAAACCGCGACAGATAAATCTACACCTCAAGAATCAGGAGATAGAAAACGGGAAAACATAAGAAACAACCCGCGAAAGCAAGCTCAAAATGTCATGAAACATAAATCACTTACAGAACCGCCAGAATATGAAGATTGGTCAGAATCATCAAATTTTGGAGTAGATTGGGACGATCCTATACAACCAGATCCAAGGGAAATGGCGAGAGATAGATCCATCCTGCCATCAGAATCGGGGGAACGGGAAAAGCAATCTGAAAATGACAGAGAAAAAACATCGCATTGTGATAAACAAAAGCCATCAAAATCAGGACCAACAAGACCACTTTTTCGGGATGACTCGAGAAACGATAGACGTCAAAGAAAATCGTCACGATGGGAGACAAAAAGAGATTTAGACAAAGAACGTCTCCAAAAGGACCCCGTTGACAGATACCCTCGTCATCAATATGGGAAAGACTTGAGAGATCGAACTTTGCGCAGAGATATGCAGACACAGGGAAGCATGCACGAAAGAGAGCATAGACCCTCGGTATCCAGCTCACAGGTAATTTGGAGCGTTGGGACTATTCGAGAAGATACCGTAAACCCCATGGATATACCACACCGAATTCCGGAAAGGCAGAGCAATCCTTCTCACATATCTTGGAAGATTGACCCTACAGGAAATTCACAGAGTTGGAGCAGTCCCATGCAATCCGAGCAACACACATTGAGAACACATCAGCTAAATCCCTACAATACCTTCAGAAGTATATCAACAACCATAACAAACATGCCAGAATTCAGGATACCGCCGGCTTCTTTAGACAACTCACCATGCTGGAGACCACCGCAACATATAGAAAGAGACAATGCTGGTCCCAGTATACCATTGCGAAATTTCCCTGTAGATTCACGTAGTGGATCGAATAATCCTGTACGAAGTAGAGATATTATTGAAGATTTCTGGCGAAAACGCTTTCCTCCCGTATGGCAATAGTTTCGAGGATACTGAAAGACTACAACTTCCCAGCAGTTTTCAAACTTTCTATTAGAGTCCCTAAAACCATAAATACTTAGCTACCAGGAAAACGAAAACATAAAATTGAATTAGATTTTAATTTTTATCAGAATCATAATTATGAGAAATAAAAAACTCTAAGATGTGTCTACTAATTTGTAACACTGTCCCAGATTAACTTTCAAGAACTAGAATCAGTCAAGATGCTTATGAAATTATCAAAAACATTGCTGCAAGCCGTGGTTGTAATTTGAAGAATAATACAGGTAAAGATCAGCCAATATGTATACAGTTTATCAAATTCAAATCATGAGTCTTTGAAATTTCTGTCCGTCGTATGTTTCATCTATAGTCTTGAAAACCTACTGGCCGATTTCGATGCGTTCGAAAGGACTGGGCTAAAACATGTTAATGTACGCGACAGCTAGTCTAACAAACAGTTGGTTAAAAATTCTCTAAAAACCTGTCTCTTGCTGGGGACGACTATTCAGGGTACATTGCTAGTTACTTATGGCGTTAAACAACATTTGTTTTTGTCCTATCATTCTCAGTAATGTATCTCAAATTATCATTGTAAATTGCAATTGTCATTTATACAGGGGTGGAAAATGGTCAGTAAAAGTTAGTGTTTTTGGCTTAGGTCAGTAAAAGTCAGTTTTTTTTCGAAAAATGGTCAGTAAAGTCAGTATTTTGATGATCAGTGGCTGCGTGCGCACAAAAGTGGTCTGGTTTCAGTAGATTGAGGTGAAAAAAAGGCCGTTTTGTAGTGGGAGTCCCTTAACAATCTCTTAACATATCTTTTTCTTTTTGGTAGGTCCCTAAACTTCCCTTTAACACGTTGAACGCCAGCGGGTCACAATAACAATAGATTTTGCATTGTTTGTCGGTCATTTGGCAGTCAAAGCCTTAATTAAGAATTTGTATAATGTCCACAGCTCTTTTTATTGTTTCGATGATTAATTAATCACATAAAAAAAAAATTTAAAGCATCGGAAGAAAAACATTGTCCAATTTTGTAGTCACAGGTAAAATTTGATAAGATTAGATAGAGATTTGATCAGTAAATGGTCAGTATTTTAGAGGGTTTTAGTCAGTAAAATCTGTATTTTTGGCCATGGAATCAGATTCCACCCCTGTTTATATCAGATATGTCCTAGGTCTTCTCTTTACCAACTAATTAGGTTCTATAACAGGATCTAACTTTGTTTTCAGGTTGCCGGTGGACTTAAAAGACTTAGTTTACTGTAATTGGGATAAAAGGCCGCCGAAAAACGACGATTTGGTGAAAGCATTGGACTGGATCGATATAGCTGAAGCTGTAAGTTTTACTACCTTTATCTCTGTCAATGTCAATTTAGAATATGCACCAACCCGGAGTGGCACATTCATATCCCTTGACATATACGCGTTTTGTGCAGTTTATAACTAGGTGAAAAAAGTTATACCAAAAATCATAATGGAAAAGGTACTAGCGGCAAGATTTTTCTAGGCAACTTGGTGGCGTTGAATTAACCCCTGTCTAAACATACACAAGGATCACATTTCGTTCGCGTAAGAAATAGGTGCATAATTTTAGGGTCGGATCTCTGAGTAACGGTACCCACACATAACTGCGACGTCGCATCGCATCGCAAATATCTGCGATGCGCTGCGTGCAATAACCATACATAATATGTCATCGTAATAAGTCTTCGAGCGCTGGCAGATATTTGCGATGCGATGCGACGTCGCAGTTATGTGTGGGAGCCCTAATAGCATGGGTTTTTGTTGGCCAGCACTTGACGCGGATGATGTCCTTTATTGGGGCGCGCAGTTAGCTTACCTCCCCGCGTGTATTGCGTTTGACATTCCTAGTTTGATTCTTCGACTAGAAATGTCAAATGTAGTGCCGGTGCGCCCTGGGCATCAGTCAGTAACTTTCTGTAATTGACCCCTAAATGCAGAAATAATATTTTGAAGTCCATTCAAAGTAAGCCTTACTACAACTTCACGCTTAAGGTAGTTGGAAGTTGTAGCAATGTTTTTGATTACCTAAAAAAGGATTATAGTCGTGACTCGTGAGTTTATGTTTAAAAATTCGGAACAGATATTTTTTTCAAGTTTTTCTCCAAGTTTAGTGATGTGTATTTTAATATTGTGCTTAGTTCACGGGCGAGCTGCATCCATGAATCATATATGACTCACAAGACAAAAAGCTGGTAAAAATGAACTAATCTTTTTTCGGACACAATTAGGTACTTCATTCTAAATAAAGAGGTCTTAGGGATAAAATATGATATCCACCGTATTGGACTCTGTAGTCGGCAAAAAATACTCTGCAATACAGGTGGCTAACATATTATAAAATGACGTCAAATTCGTCTGTGTGTTGTAATCTTTGTGCACGTTTTAAAACTCACGAAGGTTACGCGCATTGGTCGAGTTACGAGAATTTTTCTCTTTAGGAATTCTGTATTTATAATGGAGTACTTACACTTATTACATTTTGGGTTCATAATCTCTGTAGAACTGATATTGAACTAAAAGTTCTTTAGCGGTGACCTCGATCCTAAGACGCTCTGTTAGACAGCTCTCGTGGTGTGGCGATATTGTGAACTTTGTGACCGATGCAAGTTGCACAATTCATCATCGATGGGGTGGTCTGTCTGGCGGTAGACGTCTTTTGGCAGAATTATGTCTCAGAATCGAAACCTAGTCGTGATTGTCCCGAAAAATATTTGAAGCGTCATTTTCAGCTTTTCTTGTAAGTTTGTATCCACACAGACTGACAGACGAAAAGTACCTAAACACCACCATTATCGTAACCTTTTTTGTAAATATCTACAGACACTTTTGTTAGGTATAATTTTTTAATGGGGTTGTAGATTATTTCTGTATTTAGAACATATAATGTTACTGACTGATGGCGAAAAAGCTAACCCCCAATCCAGTGGTGTCAAACGTACCGTGCCGATGGATGTATGGCTGAGGGGTTATCAGTCTTTAACGGTGTCTCCCCGATACCTGGTGCCCTCGGGGTAGTAATTAGCCTTGTCTCAGTAAGCGGGGCTCTGCTGAGATCGACCTGCATTCCCTAGCTACTCGTGGGAATTACTATGAATGAACAAAATATAAACCTTAACAAATCTACTAACCCGGTCGAAAGACCCAAGGAAATGAAGTCGGAAGACTGTAAAAACCAAGACTTAAATGTTGAAATCGTACAAGTGCCGAAATCGGAAACCGACGACGTAATACTGGTTGAAGATGTCAAGATGGAAGACTGTGATACGTCGGAACGTTTAATGACAGATTTAATGTCAATGGGAAATAGCATTGCCCCTGCAGAAGCATATTTACAGTGCCGCAAGCGCGACAGTCTACGAGCGGAGTCGTCGACAAGTCCACAGGCTCACGCAAACACACCTAAAAGTAAAGTGTTACCTGAAAGAGCGAAGAAGAAAGCTCCTCGAATGACATGGAGCATACAATCGCTTGCACCAGACCCTACAAGGAAGTATATGCGATTTATAAAGGAAGGCATTAACGAAGAAGACGCCCGTATGTTGTCCATGAAACCTATGAGAGACTACTACAAGTATAAACAATCTCTCAAGAAACTACAACACACTTGCGCTTGCGCACCTGGAGTGATTAATTTAGAGACCAAAACACCTGAAGTAATTTTAATCGACGACGATGAAGAAATCGCCTCCAATGTTAATAGACCCGAGCCTATAATTGGCATCAAAAACAAGGAGCCGATGTCTGAAGAACAACAGAACATGGTCAAAAGGTCGATTATCGAAGCTATTACTGAAATAACCGATTTGGGAACCGGACCAAGCTTCCATAACTGCTTATTTATGGATGGATGGATTTATATAATTTGCGAAAACGAGCATTCACGGGACTGGATCGTGAACCTGATAGAGAATACTAAACTAAAGCCATGGCCAGACGCTGTGCTGTCAATTATAACCGAAGATCCACTACCGATGCCTATGATAGGTACTGCTGTTGTGCCGAGCTCGGAAGCGGCGACGATTGAAGAATTTAAAAAAATGCTGGAGAATCAAAATAAAGACTTAAACACGAGCAAGTGGAAAGTTCTTCAGAAGAATGTTACGTCGCATGGTTTCGCATTGACCATAAGGCTTGATGCCCAGTCAGCTGAAACCCTACAAAGGCTTGATTGCTTGCCTTCACTAGGATTTGGTAAACTTCAATTCAAGATAAAAGAACAGTATCCCCATCTAGATCGAAAAAATGATCATAAACCGATTTCAACCAGTGGGCCTGTTTTGTGCGTTCCTAGTACATCTCAGGCATATAATGATGAAACAGTTCGAGACAGCTTTGCCGATGAGGAGCGAAACACAGTATCAGAATCATCTGTAGGTCATGAACAGGAACACTTACAGGAAGCTTGTAGAGATGTAATTCCACCACCAGACCAGCTAAAAAAGATAAAAGAACAGTATCCCTATCTAGATCGAACTAATGATCATAAATCGATTTCAACCTGTGAGCCTGTTTTATGCGTTCCTAGTACATCTCAGGCACATAATGATGAGACAGTTCGAGAAAGCTTTACCGATGTAGAACGAAACACAGTATCAGAATCATCTGTAGGTCATGAACAGGAACAAGAACACTCACAGGAAGCTTGTAGAGATGTTATTCCACCCCCAGACCAGCCACCTACACAATGTGAAGATTTGACTGAATTATCAAATTCTAGTATAGAGTGGGACGATCCTATAGAACCAGATCCAAAGGAAACTGCGACAGATAAATCTACGCCTCAAAAATCAGGAGATAGAAAACGGGAAAACATAAGAAACAACCCGCGAAAGCAAGCTCAAAATGTCAAGAAACATAAACCACTTACAGAACCGCCAGAATATGAAGATTGGTCAGAATCATCAAATTTTGGAGTAGATTGGGACGATCCTATACAACCAGATTCAAGGGAAATGGCGAGAGATGAGAGTTTCATCGCACCATCAGAATCGGGAAAACGGGAAAAGCAATCTGAAAATGACAGAGAAAAAACATCGCATTGTGATAAACAAATGCCATCAAAATCAGTACCAACAAGACCAAGTTATCGGGACGACTCGAGAAACGATAGACGTCAAAGAAAATCGTCACGATGGGAGACAGAAAAAGATTTGGACAAAGAACGTCTCCAAAAGGACCCCGTTGACAGATACCCACGTCATCATTATGGAAAAGACTTTAGAGATCGAACTTTGCGCAGAGATATGCAGACACAGGGAAGCATGCACGAAAGGGAGCATAGACCCTCGGTATCCAGCTCACAGGTAATTTGGAGCGTTGGGACTATTCGAGAAGATACCGTAAACCCCATGGATATACCACACCGAATTCCGGAAAGGCAGAGCAATCCTTCTCACATATCTTGGACGATTGACCCTACAGGAAATTCACAGAGTTGGAGCAGTCCCATGCTATCCGAGCAACATTCATTGAGAACACTTCAGCTAAATCCCTACAATACCTTCAGAAGTATATCAACAACCATAACAAACATGCCAGAATTCTGGATACCGCCGGCTTCTGTAGACAACTCACCATTCTGGAGACCACCGCAACAAATAGAAAGACACAATACTGGCCCCAGTGTACCAATGCGGAATTTCCCTGTAGATTCACGTAGTGAATCTAATAATCCGGTGCAAAGTAGAGATATTATTGAAGATTTATGGCGAAAACGCTTTCCTCCCGTATGGCAATAGTTTCGAAGATACTGAAAGACTACAACTTCCTAGCAGTTTTCAAACTTTCTATTAGAGTCCCTAAAACTATAAATACTTACCAGAAAAACGAAAATATGAAATGGAATTAGATTTTAATGTTATCAGAATCGTATGAGAAATAAAAAACCCTAAGATGTGTCTACTAATTTGGAACACTGTCCCAGATTAACATTCAACAACTAGCAGCAGTCAAGAAGCATAAGAAATTATCAAAAATATTGCTCTGAGCTGTGGTTGTAATTTGAAGAATAATACTGGTAATGCAGGTAAAGATCAGCCAATATGTATACAGTTTATCAAATTCAAATCATGAGTCTTTGAAATTTCTGTCTGTTGTATGTTTCCTCTATAGTCTTGAAAACCTACTGGACCGATTTCGATGCGTTCGAAAGGTTAAGGACTGGGCTAAAACATGTTAATGTACGCGATAGCTAGTCTAACAAACAGTTGGTTAAAAATCCTCTAAAAACCTGTCTCTTGCTGGGAATGACCATTCAGGGTACATTGCTAGTTACTTATGGCGTTAAACAACATGTATTTTTGTCCTATCATTCTCATTAATGTATCTCAAATTATCATTGTAAATTGCAATTGTCATTTATACAGAGGTGGAAAATGGTCAGTAAACGTTAGTGTTTAGGCTTAGGTCAGTAAAAGTAAGTTTTTTCTAAAAATGGTCAGTAAAGTCAGTATTTTGATGATCAGTGGCTGCGTGCGCACAAAAGTGGTTTGGTTTCAGCAGATTGAGGTGAAAAAAATGCCGTTTTGGAGTGGGGAGTCCTTTAAAAATCTCTTAACGTATCTTTTTCTTTTTGGGAAGTCCCTTTAATTAAGAATTTGTGTAATGTCCACAGTTCTTTTTATTGTTTCGATGATTAATTCATCACATCATAATTTTTTTTTAAAGCAGCGTAAGAAAAACATTGTCCAATTTTGTAGTTACAGGTAAAATTTGATAAGATTATATAGAGATTTGGTCTGTAAATGGTCAGTATTTTAGAGGGTTTTAGTCAGTAAAATCTGTATTTTTGGTCATGGAATCAGTTTCCACCCCTGTTTATACCATCAAATATGTCCTAGGTCTTCTCTTTATTAACTAATTAGGTTCTATAACAATCTAATTTTTTTTTCAGGTTGCCGGTGAACTTGAAAGACTTAGTTTACTGGAATTGGGATAAAAGGCCGCCGAAAAACAAATTTGGTGAAAGCATCGGACTGGATCGATATAGCTAAAGCTGTAAGTTTGACTACCTTTATCACTGTCAATGTCAACTTAGAATATGCACCAACCCGGAGTGGCACATTCATATCCTGACATATACGCGTTTTGTGCAGTTTATAAGTAGGTGACAAAAGTTATACCAAAAATCATAATGGAAAAGGTACTAGCGGCAAGATTTTTCTAGCCAACTTGGTGGCGTTGAATTAACCCCTGTCTAAACATACACAAGAATCACTTTCGTTCGCGTAAGAAATAGGTGCATAATTTTACGGTCGGATCTAGGACTAACGGTGCCCACACATAACTGCGACGTCGCATCACATCCCAAATATCTGCGATGCGCTGCGTGCAATAATCATACATAATATGTCATCGTAATAAGTCATCGAGCGCTGGCAGATATTTGCGATGCGATGCGACGTTGCAGTTATGTGTGGGAGCCCTAATAGCATGGGTTTTTGTTGGCCGGCACTTGACGCGGATGATGTCCTTTATTGGGGCGCGCAGTTAGCTTACCTCCCCGCGTGTATTGCGTTTGATATTACCTAGTTTGATTCTTCGACTAGAAATGTCAAATGTAGTGCCGGTGCGCCCTGGGCATCAGTCAGTAACTTTCTGTAATTGACCCCTAAATGCAGAAATAATATTTTGAAGTCCATTCAAAGTAAGCCTTACTACAACTTCACGCTTAAGGTAGTTGGAAGTTGTAGCAATGTTTTTGATCACCTAAAAAGGGATTATAGTCGTGACTCGTGAGTTTGTGTATAAAAATTCGGAACAGATATTTTTTCAAGTTTTTCTCTAAGTTTAGTGATGTGTATTTTAATATTGTGCTTAGTTCACGGGCGACCTGCATCCATGAATCATATATGACTCACAAGACAAAAAGCTGGTAAAAATGAACTCATCTTTTTTCGGACACATTAGGTACTTCATTCTAAATAAAGAGCTCTTAGGGATAAAATATGATATCCACCCTATTGGACTCTGTAGTCAGCAAAAAATACTGTGCAATACAGGTGGCTAACATATTATAAAATGACGTCAAATTCGTCTGTGTTGTAATCTTCGTGCACGTCTTCAAACTTACGAAGATTTCACGCATTGGTCGAGTTACGAGAATTTTTCTCTTTAGGAATTCTGTATTTATAATGGAGTACTTACACTTATTACATTTTGGGTTCATAATCTCTGTAGAACTGATATAGAACTAAAAGTTCTTTAGCGGTGACCTCGATCCTAAGACGCTCTGTTAGACAGCTCTCGTGGTGTGGCGATATTGTGAACTTTGTGACCGATGCAAGTTGCACAATTCATCATCGATGGGGTGGTCTGTCTGGCTGTAGACGTCTTTTGGCAGAAATTATGGCTCAGAATCGAAACCTAGTCGTGATTGTCCCGAAAAATATTTGAAGCGTCATTTTCAGTTTTTCTTGCAAGTTTGTAGGTTAATTCCCAGTAGTACCTTTTGACAGTTCCTTCGAAGGTACTGTATCCATACAGACAGACAGACGAAAAGTACCTAAACACCACCATTATCGCAACCTTTTTTGTTAATATCTACACACTTTTGTTAGGTACAGTTTTTTAATGGGGTTGTAGATTATTTCTGTATTTAGAACATAGAATGTTACTGACTGATGGCGAAAAAGCTAACCCCCAATCCAGTGGTGTCAAACGTACCGTGCCGACGGATGTATGGCTGAGGGGTTATCAGTCTTTAACGGTGTCTCCCCGATACCTGGTGCCCTCGGGGTAGTAATTAGCCTTGTCTCAGTAAGCGGGGCTCTGCTGAGATCAACCTTCATTCCCTAGCTACTCGTGGGAATTACTATGAATGAACAAAATATAAACCTTAACAAATCTACTAACCCGGTCGAAAGACCCAAGGAAATAAAATCGGAAGACTGTAAAGACCAAAACTTTAATGTTGAAATCGTACAAGTGCCGAAATCGGAAACCGACGACGTAATACTGGTTGATGATAACAAGACGGAAGACTGTGATACGTCGGAACGTTTAATGACAGATTTAATGTCAATGGGAAATAGCATTGCCCCTGCAGAAGCATATTTACAGTGCCGCAAGCGCGACACTCTGCAAGGGGAGTCGTCGACAAGTCCGCAGGCTCACGCAAACACACCTAAAAGTAAAGTGTTACCTGAAAGAGCGAAGAAGAAAGCTCCTCGAATGACATGGAGCATACAATCGCTTGCACCAGACCCTACAAGGAAGTATATGCGATTTATAAAGGAAGGCATTAACGAAGAAGACGCCCGTATGTTGTCCATGAAACCTATGAGAGACTACTACAAGTATAAACAATCTCTCAAGAAACTACACGCTTGCGCTTGCGCACCTGGAGTGCTTAATTTAGAGACCAAAACACCTGAAGTAATTTTAATCGACGACGATGAAGAAATCGCCTCCAATGTTAATAGACCCGAGCCTATAATTGGCATCAAAAACAAGGAGCCGATGTCTGAAGAACAACAGAACATGGTCAAAAGGTCGATTATCGAAGCTATTACTGAAATAACCGATTTGGGAACCGGACCAAGCTTCCATAACTGCTTATTTATGGATGGATGGATTTATATAATTTGCGAAAACGAGCATTCACGGGACTGGATCGTGAACCTGATAGAGAATACTAAACTAAAGCCATGGCCAGACGCTGTGCTGTCAATTATAACCGAAGATCCACTACCGATGCCTATGATAGGTACTGCTGTTGTGCCGAGCTCGGAAGCGGCGACGATTGAAGAATTTAAAAAAATGCTGGAGAATCAAAATAAAGACTTAAACACGAGCAAGTGGAAAGTTCTTCAGAAGAATGTTACGTCGCATGGTTTCGCATTGACCATAAGGCTTGATGCCCAGTCAGCTGAAACCCTACAAAGGCTTGATTGCTTGCCTTCACTAGGATTTGGTAAACTTCAATTCAAGATAAAAGAACAGTATCCCCATCTAGATCGAAAAAATGATCATAAACCGATTTCAACCAGTGGGCCTGTTTTGTGCGTTCCTAGTACATCTCAGGCATATAATGATGAAACAGTTCGAGACAGCTTTGCCGATGAGGAGCGAAACACAGTATCAGAATCATCTGTAGGTCATGAACAGGAACACTTACAGGAAGCTTGTAGAGATGTAATTCCACCACCAGACCAGCTAAAAAAGATAAAAGAACAGTATCCCTATCTAGATCGAACTAATGATCATAAATCGATTTCAACCAGTGAGCCTGTTTTATGCGTTCCTAGTACATCTCAGGCACATAATGATGAGACAGTTCGAGAAAGCTTTACCGATGTAGAACGAAACACAGTATCAGAATCATCTGTAGGTCATGAACAGGAACAAGAACACTCACAGGAAGCTTGTAGAGATGTTATTCCACCCCCAAACCAGCCACCTACACAATGTGAAGATTTGACTGAATTATCAAATTCTAGTATAGAGTGGGACGATCCTATAGATCCAGATCCAAAGGAAACTGCGACAGATAAATCTACGCCTCAAAAATCAGGAGATAGAAAACGGGAAAACATAAGAAACAACCCGCGAAAGCAAGCTCAAAATGTCAAGAAACATAAACCACTTACAGAACCGCCAGAATATGAAGATTGGTCAGAATCATCAAATTTTGGAGTAGATTGGGACGATCCTATACAACCAGATTCAAGGGAAATGGCGAGAGATGAGAGTTTCATCGCACCATCAGAATCGGGAAAACGGGAAAAGCAATCTGAAAATGACAGAGAAAAAACATCGCATTGTGATAAACAAATGCCATCAAAATCAGTACCAACAAGACCAAGTTATCGGGACGACTCGAGAAACGATAGACGTCAAAGAAAATCGTCACGATGGGAGACAGAAAAAGATTTGGACAAAGAACGTCTCCAAAAGGACCCCGTTGACAGATACCCACGTCATCATTATGGAAAAGACTTTAGAGATCGAACTTTGCGCAGAGATATGCAGACACAGGGAAGCATGCACGAAAGGGAGCATAGACCCTCGGTATCCAGCTCACAGGTAATTTGGAGCGTTGGGACTATTCGAGAAGATACCGTAAACCCCATGGATATACCACACCGAATTCCGGAAAGGCAGAGCAATCCTTCTCACATATCTTGGACGATTGACCCTACAGGAAATTCACAGAGTTGGAGCAGTCCCATGCAATCCGAGCAACATTCATTGAGAACACTTCAGCTAAATCCCTACAATACCTTCAGAAGTATATCAACAACCATAACAAACATGCCAGAATTCTGGATACCGCCGGCTTCTTTAGACAACTCACCATTCTGGAGACCACCGCAACATATAGAAAGAGACAATACTGGTCCCAGTATACCATTGCGAAATTTCCCTGTAGATTCACGTAGTGGATCGAATAATCCGGTACAAAGTACCGGAGATGTTATTGAAGATTTCTGGCGAAAACGCTTTCCTCCCGTATGGCAATAGTTTCGAAGATACTGAAAGACTACAACTTCCTAGCAGTTTTCAAACTTTCTATTAGAGTCCCTAAAACCATAAATACATAGGTACCAGGAAAACGAAAACATAAAATTGAATTAGATTTTAATTTTTATCAGAATCATATGAGAAATAAAAATCCCTATGATGTGTCTACTAATTTGGAACACTGTCCCAGATTAACATTCAACAACTAGAAGCAGTCAAGAAGCATAAGAAATTATCAAAAACATTTCTCCAAGCCTTGGTTGTAATTTGAAGAATAATACAGGTAATGCAGGTCTGTAAAAATCTGCCAATATTGAATAGTTTATCAAATTCAAATCATGAGTCTTTGAAATTTCTGTCTGTCGTATGTTTCCTCTACAGTCTTGAAAACCTGGACCGATTTCGATGCGTTCGAAAGGTTAAGGTCTGGGCTAAAACATACTAATTCGCGAGATAGTTGGTTAAAAATTCTCTAAAAACCTGTCTCTTGCTGGAGATGACCATTCAGGGTACATTGCTGGTTAGGTACTTATCGCATTAAACAACATGTGTTTTTGTCCTATCATTCTCACTAATTTATCTCAAATTGCCTTTGTAAATTACAATTGTCATGTTTATGAAATAGGTCCTAGGTCTTCTCTTCATCAACTATTTAAGTTCTATAACACTGATAAATAAATAAATAACACTCACAGGCACATACATTGTAATGATCCCAAGCAAGCACTAAAGGCTTTCTATTATGGAAACCACACAACAACATTATCTAATCTTGTTTCCAGGTTGCCGGTGGTTTCAAAGACTTAGTTTACTGGAATCGGGATGAAAGACCTTCGAAAAACAAAAATTTGGTGAAGGCATTGGACTAGGTCGATATAGCTGAAGCTGTAAGTTTTACTACCGTCATCACTGTCAACTTAGAATAGGCACCAACTCGGAGTAGCACAGTCATATCCCCTGACATACTATCAGTTTAAAATAACAATGTGCATGACCTTGAAGGGCCGTTGGATAACTTCACTCGGTTGACAAAGGAATGTAGACTATGCAAAGGAAATAATCATTTGAATGACTCGAGTGAAGTTGGTGTGATTGAGTGACGTCACATTTGCGAGCGAGGTCATGCACATTGTTATTTTAAACTGATAGTATACGCGGGTTGTGCAGTTTATAACTGCCACAGATATCCGATAGTCTACCGAGCCTATTGTGCTGCCCTCAAAATCGTATTTTTAGGGTTCCTTACCCAAAGGGTGAAAATGGGACCCTATTACTAAGCCTACGTTGTCCGTCCGTCCGTCCGTCCGTCTGTCCGTCTGTCCTTCCGTCCGTCCGTCTGTCCTACCTATTTAGGGCTGTAACTTTTGAACCGTAATAGCTAGATAGTTGAATTTTTTTGAGATTTTGCGTTATTACGGCGGATTTGTTAACAAATAATAAAAATTTCAAAAAGTTAAAAATTAAGGGGGGTTCTCAACAAGAAACTAGTTTTTATCAACGTTTATCTTCAGGCTCTATTGTAAAAACGGTAACACATACAAGCGTCAAACTTAGTGTGATTATAGAGCAAACTCTACAGAATAGCAACAAATACTAAAAACCGGCCAAGTGTGAGTCGGTCTCGCGCTAAAGGTCCCGGACAAAAAACAATTTTTTTTTCTAAGATAATAATGTTGTGTTCTGTGGTGGTGTGGTACGGAACCCTCGGTGCGCGAGTAGCCCGACTAGCACTTGACCGGTTTTTATTTTTATTTCTAAATAATTAAACAACATTTCCAAAAACCAAGAATGTCACATTGTAGTCCTGATTGGCTTTCAATTTATCGAAACATTACGGATTATTATGTTTTATGCTTGTAGCTATTATCGTTAAGTAGGTACACTATAAAAACAAATCCGAATAACTACAAACATTATAAAAACAAATCCGCAGTGACCCAATAAATTGAAAATCAGCAATGACCACAATATACAGGTAACAAAACGCCCTAGTAATACTTAAGGGGGTGCTTCAGACCATCAAACTGAACAACTTTCACTATGGAGCCAACGTCGAAATAGCGAAAAAAAAATCGCTTTTTCATACAAAACTGCAGTACCGTCTCGACTCAAATGTATGGGACCGCAGATTTTTTTTTTCTCGACTTTGCCTCCATAGTGAAAGTTGTTCAGATTGATGGTCTGAAGCACCCCTTTAAGTATTACTAGGGTGTTTTGTTACACCCTGTATGCGACATTCTTGTTTTTTTTGGAAATATTGTTAAATTGTTAATTATGAAATAAAAAAAAATACGATTTGGGGCAGCACAATAAGCTCTGCCCTCTTAAGAATGTTTTCTAATCAGTAATCACGGACAAACTAAAATAAAAATGTTCTATGAAAAAAACTAAAAAGTTAAAAAATAATATTGCAGTTGATGACTTCTTCGTTCGCATCATAAGAACATTAATTTATTTTATTGAAGTCGCTGTCAAGCCGGTACGATTCGCGACAGTGCTTGTATTTTTTGGCTTGGCTTGACACCGAATTCTACAAAACAAATTAATGTTCTTATGATGCGAACGAAAAAGTCATCAGCTGCAATATTATTTTTTAACTTTTTAGTTTTTTGAAGGCGGTTTTAATTTTTTTGTTAAAATTTTGTTTATTTCACAATTTTCAGTGGTAAATTCATTAGTTCGATTTAATAGTAGTGCTTTAAATTAACAAACGCACTAGTCGGCACTACGATTTTCGAAGGTTCCCCTCGATATCTCTGGGATCCATCATCAGATCCTGGTTTCCTTATCATGGGACCTCTCTTGGGGTATCTCCTTTCCAACAAAAAAAGAATCATCGAAATCGGTTCATAAACGACGAAGTTATCCGCGAACCTCCTCCTTTTTTTGAAGTCGGTTAAAAATATGTTTTTTTCTTTTCAGATACATGGTGGCTGAACTCTGACGTGTCCCACACAAACCCAGTTCACTAAATCAGATCTGTTCTATTTTTAGACATCATTGCTATGTAGGTATTAAATTACACCGGCATGTATCATATACGATACACATACATGATCTTTGCGTTTGTGTTAGTGACACGTGTTGACATGCGCCGTAACGTAAGACTGTCCGCGCCCTCACACAAATGCATGTACTTTATATCGTATAATTTTGACTGTAAATTAATAGAACGGTTAAAACGGCCTATAAAAAGATCAATTCTGTTGTTGAATCTTGATTGTTTACACCGGGACACTGCGGCGGTTCTTTATATGACATATTCGTTAAAAAAAGTGCGTGAATCATATGTGACTCATTGGACAGGGAAATTTCCTTTATATTAAGTGGACTATGTAAGTGAAAGTGATTATAAGTAAAATTTAAATAAAACACTGGATTTCAACAACTTACTTTTTATTTACTATATTAAAAAACTTATGTAAAACAGAAAACTCCTTATTTCATCAATGAGAAAGAAACAAATCTATTCTTTTGTACACACGGCGACACATCAGGTTACGCACCCTATATACCCATAACTACACTACGTACAAAACACAAAATAGTGCGGTAGAGAGGCTGCATAGACGCGGCTGCCGGCGCGGGCGCAGCGTGCTGCGAGACGAAATAACAACAACATACCGCACCCTCTCGCACGATTCGCAGCGTTCAACTTCTAATAGTTCAAAGTCCAAACAGGGTAACCTGACCTGTCGCCGTGTGTACATAGAAAATATAAACTAAGAAAGAAAAACAACTAAATAAATTATTGTGATGTTAAATATAATTATGCATTCTACTTATTGATATGAAACACATAGGTAGTAAGTATACTTGTACTATAACCTATTACGTAATACTACTGGTTTGACATAAGTGTGATGTCATTGTTTTCCATACAAAATGGGATAATAATTTCCTACCATACCGTTTCTCAACCTTTTTTGTGTGACCCCTTCAATTAAGTAAATTAAATACATAGCGATCCCCTTACTCTCGAATATTTTAACGGTTGGATAAAATGTTGTATTTAGATAAGATTTTTGAAAGTCACACGGTCAAATCAGCAGTAGAAAAGGTCAAAATCTCTATGGAAATATTATCTATCATTCGATCATTGCTTTGAATGCGTGACTTTCCTTGTTTATTTAGATTTGTGATAAGCACAAATAAAAAAAAATCTCCCGATCTCGATCGCCCAGGAGTGCGATTTTTGAAACTCATTCATTGAACTCACCAGTTGAAAATGTCAATATTATACTATGGAGACGTGCATCTTTCTACTGCTGATTTGACATAAAAAAATCAAACTCCAGGAGTGCGATTTTTGAAATTCAAATCAGCAGTATAAAGATGCGTAGGTATCTCCATAGTAATTTTGACATTTTCAACTGCTGGAGTGCGATTTTTGAAACTCATTCGCTGAGTTCAGCAGTTAAAAATGTCAAAATTACTGTGGAGATACGCATCTTTCTACTGCTGATTTAACTTTCAAAATTTGCACTCCTGGAGTATGATTTTTGAAAGTTAAATCAGTGGTATAAAGGTGCATATCTCAACAGTAATTTTGACATTTTCAACTGCTGAACTCGGCGAATGAGATTCAAAAACCGCACTCCTGGTGCTAATATTTAATAGTTATCAACTTCGATGTTATCAAAGTAACTATGACAAATGATTACAATTAGAAAAGAATGTTTTGTACACGGGTCTTATTTTTTGGACAGATTGCAACCCCCCTTGGGGTAACGACCTCAGGTTGAGAAACTATGACCGACCCATAAAGTTATTATACCTGTCGGAATAGAGTAACTGACATGAGTTGTCAAATGAAACCGTATTTGTGAATTTGTCGGCACTTATCGGCACCCTAAAACTTCGAGTTCTGAGTATAATTGTGAATCTAACGTGAAATCGTAGGTAATTTAATGAATATAGGATTTCACTTTAGATTCACTAATTATTCACAGAGCACGAATATTTACCCTGTCGATTGTGCTGACAAGTTCCCAAAAACGGTTCTATTGCCTCGCGTCACGTATCTCTTTCTATTATACAGTAGCGCCGCTGGGTACATCTCGCTCTCTCAGCTGTCAGTTCCTCTATATAATACCTTTATGGACCGACCATATTCGAATTATTTATTATTTTTTCCGTCTTTTGAACTACTTATTCCGCCATTTCATTATTTAATTTATCTTTTTCACTTGCCATCTTTTTCCTTAATTCATTTTTCATGGCATTCCGTTTCAAATAATCAGTCTTACTAAGCCTTATTACTCTTTTAAAAGCATTGTTTTTCACAATTCTTTTAACTTTTTTCACTTTTTCAACAACATTTTGAGATTCACTGTTGATATGGATACCGAAATCTGTCCTGCTTTCTAAATCTTCAAAATTGTCGACTTTCTCTTTACTCATCCTGTTGTAAATTTTCAAAAATTGCCAGAATTCTATATCACCGCCTCGGATGTTCTTTGTGTAAAATTCCATAAGTTCATTTTCGCATTTATGCTTGTTTACTATAGGCTTAGGTTTTGCTAGACGATTTTCTGTGTTTTGTTTCAATTTTTTGACTTTTTTAACTGGTGTTTCTTTAATTTTGTGTTTCCATACCTTAGGTTTGAATGGTTTCGCGTTCGGATCGTGTTTTCGAGTATGCAATTTCAAAGCAGCTAAAGTTTGGCAGATTTTCTCGCATTTTTCGCAGGGAAATAGAATCTTTTTACCAGTTTTCTTGGCTGCATGGTACAGATTCCTCATCCTATCTAAATAGTTTTCTGTATCATCAAATTTATCTGCGCTCATCTTCGGTAGAACCAAATCATCGATATTAACATTAATTTTTTCATCAACAACTATCCATTCACCGGATTTTTTTACTAATTTAGTTTTGGCAACGATTTTGCTCTTACGTTCGCGGTTTTTTTTATCAATTTTCGTGCACGCTATGTTGTTAAGGTTTTTTATGCTGGGAATTATTTCCATTCTATTTATTTTTGCATCTTTTATTTCGTAATAGTACCTTGAGCCTTCTGTATTGTCTAATTTATCGTGTACTTTAGATGGTAATTTTATTTTAATGTCATGCATTAGGCGTAGATGCCGTACAATGTCACCTTTCGTGACAAATTGGCAAAGGGGACATTTCTTCAATGACACTTCGTGGCAAACGTCGAAATGGTACTTGCAGTGGTCTATAAGTTTCTCTTTTGATTCGAAGAGCTGGAAAAAGGGAAAAAATACATTAGCCGTGGCTTGGCACATTCCTGTAGGTCGTACGAGTTAACTAAGGGTTGAATCTCTTCTGGCAGCACCGCATTGCCTTTTTCTGTCGCTCCATCCTTTTCTGTCACTCAGGAACGTCATTTGCTAGAACAAATTAGGTAGACGGAACGCGACAGCACGCCGCAGCACCGCGTAACCGCCACCGCGAACGTTATTTGCTCTAGCAAATGACGTTCCTGAGTGACGGAAAAGGATGTAGTGACAGAAAAAGGCGATGCCGTGCTGCCAGATGAGGTTCAACCCTAAGGGGTCTTTTGAAATGGTTTTGTGGGCGAAAGGCTTGGCACTTGTGAAGTTACCGTGGAAGATAACCATCGTGAGGAAACCTGCATACCTACGCTGAAGTAGAAATTCTGATGCGTATGTGAAGTCTATCAACCCGTATTGTGCACGCGTGGTACTACTACACTTAGGGTTCAGCCTTATCTGGCAGCACGGAATCGCATTTTTTCATCCTTCTCTGTCCCTCAGGAACGCCATTTGCTTCCATAGTAAAAGTTGTTCAGTTTGATGGGTAGACTCTGTTTAAAAGGATGCTAATGATATCAATTTCACCGTGTAAAAGGGGGTTTAGACCCCAAACTGAACAACTTTCACTGGAGACAACGCAACATCGAAAAACCGGTCCAATACATTTGAGTCGAGTACGAACGAACTGCAGTTTTGTATGAATTAGCTGATTTTTTCTTGATGTTGGCTCCATACTGAAAATTGTTCAGTTAGATGGTCTACAGTGTAGACTCTACACTAAACCACCACATTAAATATTACTAGAGTATTTTTTTACAACTGTATAGGTAGGTAATTATGATTGAATCAAACTTTACCTTAAAACAAATGTAGCATTGTTGACTATTAATCTTAAATTTCCCATTAGTAGTCTTATTTTCATTTGCTTCTTGTCTTTCTTCGCCGTCGGTCGTCTCTCGTTGAAGTGTCGAATCATTACTTATTGCCTCATTTTCTTTCAATTGTTCGCCTTCTTCGTGTTTGTTGTTGTTGAAATAATTTATTTTTACTTGCTCTGAAATAAAGTATACACTATTATAAATACACTATTATAACTAGAGGATCGGTTATTCGCATGCATATTTTACTCCAGTCGGCAGGTAGGAAAAAGTGTGGTTTGGTGGAAAAAGGTCGGAAGTTAACGAGACTTTGGGATGTTGTTCAGGAATGGTTAATTCACATTTTCTCAAGTTTTGGACCTCGAGGACCCTGTGCAAAAAGAGGAGGGGGAAAAAACTGCAAAATTTTCAAGCTTTCTCCGGTTTGCAAATACTGTCTCACTCGCACGTTAGACAAGTAGGTAGAAACAGCGAGGCTAGTACGCCAACCCGCGATAGCGATACGTTGTCGCTGCAGTCACATTTTCCCTCATGTCATTGTGTTGTGTCAAACTTGAACTAGGACAAAATGAACAACTAGAACAACTTGGACAACATGAACAACACGAACAACTTGGACCACATGAACAAATAGAACAACACTAACAAATTCGACAACACAACTAGAACAACTTGGACAACATGAAAAACTTAGACAACATGAACAACTAGAATAACATGAACTTCATGAACAATTTGGACGGCATGGACAACAAGAACAACTTGAATAACTCTAACAACACGAAAGAACAGGTCAACTTGGACAACAGGAATATTTTGGACCAATAAACAAGTTAGAAAACTTGAACAATTAAGCCTAATAGGACAAAATGAGCAACTTGGACATTATGAACAATTTTAGATGATACAATTATTAATAATTGTTTTTTTTTTTATTTATTTTATATTGTATTATTATATTAATGTGTATTTGGGCCGAGAGAAAGAGAGACGTTGGGGCCAACCCCGCAAAAGATGACGAGATGACCTAGACACCTGCAGAGCTGATTGGTGGGTCTTTGCAGGGAACTGGGAAGAAGGGGAGGCTTTTGCCCAGCAGTGGGACACTATGAAATATGAATAAAATCATAGTTGCGTACAAGAAACCAATAAAAATGTCTTAAACCTTATTATGATAGACCTTAATGTTTAGTAATATTACATTTTTCTATATAATTTTTTGTGTATTTGGGCCGAGAGAAAGAGAGACGTTGGGGCCAACCCCGCAAAAGATGACGAGATGACCTAGACACCTGCAGAGCTGATTGGTGGGTCTTTGCAGGGAACTGGGAAGAAGGGGAGGCTTTTGCCCAGCAGTGGGACACTATGAAATATGAATAAAATCATAGTTGCGTACAAGAAAACAATAAAAATGTCTTAAACCTTATTATGATAGACCTTAATGTTTAGTAATATTACATTTTTCTATATTATTTTTTGGCCTGAATCCCATGACCCACAATAATGCGACATATACAGGGTGGCCGGGGAGTTGACGTTCAAACGAAAAATTTAGGTCCGGTATGTCGTGGGATATCCCATGTATGTTCCGCGATTTTTTATAGTTTTCGAGTTATGATGATTTTTCCGATTTTTTGAGGAAACTCGACATGACCGGCTTAAACAACTTCTAAAAAAAAAGTGTAAGACTTTTTAAGAGATTCTTTTTTTCCAACATAATCTTCATGAATTGTGCCTTTATTCATAACATCATCAGCATCGTAACTTTGATAAAAGTTATGAAAATATTGGTCTAAAGTTAAAAATTTGCGATCCGTGAATTATGACTAAATTTTCAACTTTAAATTAAAACTCTAAACAGGTGACCTTATAATTTTTTAGCCAATCCCAAAAATGCGGCCAACTCTCAGCTTTCATAATGATAAATAAAAAGTAGTACTTAAGAGGGCCAATTTGGCTAGAATTGATCTTCAAAGACAACAAGGCGGAAAACTCTTAAATTTTTTTTTTTTTTTTGCCATAATTACCACGCCTAAGGCTAAATAATGATTAAAGAATGCTGGAAACCGAAACGGCGACGGGTTATACCGGACTCTTACCGGCTAAAACCCCACCGTGTTCCACCTCATCGCAAATTGCCGTAGAGCCTGAGGGCCCGTGAGGAATCTCCCACACTCTACGGCGCAGCGACCGACCTTACCAGGTCTCATCTCTGTTGGCCTTGACAAGCCTACAGGCCTTTAGGTGGTGCGTGGGAACACGCACACAACCACCTCGAGTCCCTATGATCGGACGCCGGACCCCCCAGCCCGACGCCCAGAGACTCAAAAATTACGGGGGAGGCAGACCGCGAGCAAACGCAGCCCGTCTGCGCCCCGTGCATCTTTGGCGGATCGGGAGTTCAGAAGTCGACTCCCTCTCCCTCTCCACCGTCTCCTTCTGGAGCATTAATGCCTCACAGAAGGAGAGAACCGCGCGCCAAGACGCCTCACTGTCGACCATAGCGCGAACCATGGCCGGCAGCGAGAGGTCTGAAACTACCTGGGAGAGCTCACTGCGCTCTCCCGCCCACGCATGGCACTCCTGCAGCACGTGCTGCGCCGTCTCGTCGAGACAGCCGTCGCAGTGGTGGCACCCGGCTGTCGGCTCCCTCCTCCTAGGTTAGGTTAGGTTAGTTCATGTTAGGTTAGGTTATCTATTTTTTACTTAAAACTTTCCTTATTCCACCAACACGATAGGTTTCCAGCATTCTTTAATCATTATTTAGCCTTAGGCGTGGTAGTTATGGCAAAAAAAAAAATATTTTTAAATTTAAGAATTTTCCGCCTTGTTGTCTTTGAAGATCAATTCTAGCCAAATTAGCCCTCTTAAGTACTACTTTTTATTTATGATTATGAAAGCTGAGAGTTGGGCGCATTTTTGGGATTGGCTAAAAAATCATAAGGTCACCTGTTTAGAGTTTTAATTTAAAGTTGAAAATTTAGTCATAATTCACGGATCGCAAAATTTTTAACTTTAGACCAATATTTTCATAACTTTTATCAAAGTAACGATGCTGATGATGTTATAAATAAAGGCACAATTCATGAAGATTAAGTTGCAAAAAAAGAATCTCTAAAAAGTCTTACACTTTTTTTTTAGAAGTTGTTTAAGCCAGTCATGTCGAGTTTCCTCAAAAAATCGGAAAAATCATCATAACTCGAAAACTATAAAAAATCGCGGAACATACATGGGGGTGATTCGGATACCCCACGACATACCGGACCTAAATTTTGCGTTTGAACGTCAACTCCCCGGCCACCCTGTATATTCATGAACTAGAGACATTTATCTAAACATGCTATAATTTTTTTTTTCTGTAGGTCGTGGGTATAGGTTTCATACTAAGGTGCCCAGTGACCTTTCCTACAACTTTTATATATCAAATATGTTTGTATGTGAATTAGGTACCGAGATATGGCACTTCGAAAAAAATGGCAATTTTCAGATTTCGCTAAAAAAAAAAAAAAAATGCAGAATCCCACCTTATTTCTGCTGTCATACCCGAATCTGTGCCCGAATTATGATGAAATCTTGTTATAAAAAAAAAAAAATAATAATAATAATCTTTTATTGCATCAAAATAAAATGAACATATAATTTTATGTAGCCCTGGCAAACCTATCTAGGCTAGCCTGAAGAACAAACTGCCTGAGGTGGAGGAAGCCACTGCCCACCCAATTAGTCAAAACAATTTTGAGCAAATGAGAGCAAACAAAAAGAAGATAAATAAAACATGCAGAATGTGTCTAATGAAAAGTGTTGGTGAGTGTGGAATTGTGCCTATGTAGTGAGGGTATGGTATAGTGAGTGTGTGAGTGTAAGAGTAGCGAGTGAGAGTGTAATGAAGGTGTGGAGTATGATCTATATGGATATATAAGCATAAAGAAAATATAGTGGGTAGGTACGGAAGAGCTTATAATTATGGTTCCTGGTTACAATCACCAACTTCAGAAATCATCATCATCTTAGCCGATGGACGTCCACTGCTGGACATAGGCCTCCCCCAAGGATCGCCACAACGACCGGTCCTGCGCTGCCCTCATCCAACGTGTTCCCGCCGCCTTCACCAGGTCGTCGGTCCACCGTGTGAGGGGCCTCTACCCACGCTGCGCTTTCCGGTACGCGGTCGCCACTCGAGAACTTTTCGGCCCCACCGGCCATCGGTTCTGCGAGCAATGTGCCCGCCCACTGCCAATTAAGTTTAGCAATTCTTTGGGCTATTTCAGCTACTCTGGTTCTTCTGCGGATCTCTTCATTTCTGATTCGATCTCGCAGGGAAACTCCGAGCATAGCCCTCTCCATTGCTTGTAGTGATTATAACAATACGCACCTTGTTTTGGCACGCAGCTAGCAGCTTTCTTCAGCTTCTCATTATACATCTTTCTCGCTTTCTCCAACGCCACGGTGTCCTCTTTCCTTCTCGCTTCAACCAATAATTTCTTTATGCATTTCTTTACGTTCTCTTTTGCTATTTTGTTTCTCATTTTTGGTTTTTGTTCTGAAAATTTTTGAAGGTAAATAAATAACGCTCACAGACAGATACAGGGTGAAATTGATAACATTAGCATCCTTTTAAACTAAGAGTCTACCCATCAAACTGAACAACTTTTTAACTTTTTTTTTCCTCTGTTCACAAAGCTACAATGCATATTACAATTATAATCTATGATCAGCCTTGCATTTCGCTCTCCGAATAGCGCGGGAACATCTTATTTTCTATGCAGCCAAGACGCGTCGCGCGCGTGTAGAGAAATCATACTAGACGTGCTGGCCCATCACCATCATATACAGAGTGAAATTGATATCATTAGCATCCTTTTAAACTAAGAGTCTACCCATCGAACTGAACAACTTTTACTATGGGAGCAAACCGATCGGAGCACAAAAAAAAAACTGTTCCATACCAAACTGCAATGCTTACTCGACTCAAATGTATGCAACAGCTGATTTTGTTTTTGCTCCGATCGGTTTGCTCCCATAGTAAAAGTTAGACTCTTAGTTTAAAAGGATGCTAATGATATCAATTTCACCCTCTAGATACTCTACACCCTAATTCACCTTATGAATACTGAATCAACCTTGCAGCTGATGGTTACCAAGAGATACGGTTATCTCTTATCCTACTATTATTATAAACGCGAAAGGACATCTGGCACATAATACCCAAAAATGTATAACCGTCCTTCTATTTTTTTATGGGGTACACTAGAAACTAACTGCAGGCATTCGTTTATTTTATAATTATTTATTAGTTTTTATCATTTTTATATAAAAAAACATTGTGCTTGCAACACCTCCTACTAAACAGCATTGACAGCCATGTTGGGGTTGCTGCTTTTTTATAATTTATTAATAATAAATGATTAAATAACTCGTTAAGGGGCGCCCGCCCGGTTTTAAGTAACTTTGTAACCATTTTATGCATTAACTATGGCACTTTTTAAGCAGAAAACAAAACTGAACAATCTACAGGATATGAGAAGTGATGTGGTTTTTCTCGAAATCTATTTTAATTAATAAAACTGAAGAAAAACGACTCCAAAGTCACCACTTTATTTCCAGTTGTAACCGTTTTACTCTTACATTGTTGATCAGAAGAATATGAAAATTTACAATATTCTTCACAATACAATATAAAATGATGTGGTTTTCTTATTTTTTGAAAAATCATATAAAATCATACAGGTTTTCAAAGAAAACGGAAAATTCTGACCGGAGCCGCGCAATTGAAGCGGGATGGCTAATTGCAAAAGTTTGCTTGTAAGAAAGAGAGCCTTGCAGATGGGAGGAGTAGCCTTAAATAAAAATTAGTGATACTATCTGAGTCGTTGTTATAAAACCTCATAATTTATTACACATTTGACTTCAGTCAAAACTTTACACATTTTAAGGTATTTATTCAAGGGAGAGCGGCGGTTGACCTTTGTAAGTATAGATGGATGGATGTTTGTTCCGCTTTCACGCAAAAACTGCTAAACGGATTTTGATGAAATTTGGCATACAGATAGGACCATGGCCTGGATTAACACATAGAGTCCTTTTTATCCGGGTAACGCAGACAAAGTCGCGGGCAAGAGCTAGTACTTAATAAGAGGGCGGTAAAATCGGTCTGTGCCCGGGCGACAAACCCACGCTACGCCTCCTTTTTTTTTTATTAACTATGTGTTTGCTCTTGACCTCAATCCAGTCCTCAGGACGAAGATGGTGTCGTAGATGTAGCGAGCTTACCCAGAAGATGCCTATTCACTCGTACTTTATGGGGCTATGTAAAAAAATAGGATTCTTCAAAGCTCCATATATCATGAAGTACTAATTACAGTAGGAGTATGATTTGCGGATATGTGTAAATTGAACATATAAAATATTATAAAGAGGAAAGATTTGTACCTATTTTTGTATGTTTGTAATGAATAGGCTCAAAAAGTACTGGGCCGATTTAAAAAATTCTTTCACCATTAGAAAGCTGCATTCACCCTGAGTAACATAGGCTATATTTATTGCTAGAAAAGATTAGACGTCCACCCGTGCGAAGCCGGGACGGGCCGCTAGTTGAACATATAATTGAAGTTTTGATTAGAGCCAAAACACGATTAAGACACATTTTCTCGATAGAAAAACAAGCCAAAGTAGCCTCCGTTTTTGTCTATAAACGCTTGTAACTGCTAAACGGTGAATAATAGAAACATGAGACTTGATTTAAAAAAAAAAGATTGCTATTATTTAAGTTTTGATTAGAGCAGAATTGAACTTACATAAATAGTACAATCACAATTAAGTGAAGTTTGTTTTTTCGCTTGATTCGTTCCAGGCGCGCGCGCCGCCCCATCTCTTTCTCTCGCATCTGGCAGTAATATAAGCTATCACACGCCCGTTTCGCTTAAATTATTTTTCGACATAGGCCCTTAAAGGAATACGCCTTTGCCTTACGCCGCTTACCTTTATTGCACTTATCCTCGTCTCCCTTCAGCACGATATCTCTCTCACAAAATTCTTCAATCGCCGACTCGTTTCCGCGTACGCTTTGTGAATGCGCCGACACTTCTGTTGCGTCTTCGTTGACATTTTGATTTGTTTCTGTCCCGTCTACATTTAGTTCTGTAAAGAATAATATCAACTTTAGTTTTAAAATATGGTATTATACTCCATTCAGGAATTAGAGAGACAAAATGTAAACAACGGTAATACCAGCGTAGAAAATACCATCTCGAGACGGAAGAAAACTTATCTCTGAAATATACAACAGTAAATTATCAATTCTACTCGCAAAGGATTGCGACATATGATATGTTAATTTTGTATGGAAAATAATAATAAAATACGCAAGTCATCATATATTTGAGAACAAAAGAAAGCGTGACTGTAAATATTTTATTTCGTGGTCTGGCAACACTCAGATGTATTTGACCTATGGTTCGTTTTAATAAAGTTCTTAAAGAAAAATACTCTTTATTGTATACAGTAACGTAAACGATGCGTAAACGCGTCTCTTGTTTAGTTAATATCATCTTCGGTCCGTACGCTACGCGCGGACGCTACGCATAGCACAAAAAAGTCAAGAAATGGGCTACATAACGTAATTTTAAAATTTCATTAAAAGACAACCACCAACTCGGGCCATTTTTGTACTACTAACTTTTTCGACAGCGTTATAAAAATATGGGAATAATAGTTCGCATACTCATATTACTAAAACTAATTATTTCAACGTTATATTTTATGGTACAAACGAGATATCTTGAATTGAATTTGGATATTTTAGTTACGAAATGTGAAAAATGGCGAAAAAAACACAGAACAAGTAGTCAAAAACTTTTTGAAAAAAGAAGGCCCTGACAATAAATTGATTGACATAATTATTCTGACATTGACCACTTGACATTGACATAATTTTTTTTAGGTTTTATTTCTTTAATTCTCTATTAAGGCCCCTCCCACAGGTGCGATTTCATCGAGCGATAATATCGCTGCGATTTTACAATTTTTATTTTCAGTACAGCATTGGCTTATAATTTTTTGAACACGATTGGGTTTAATAGCAAAACTAACGTTTAAACCAAGATCTGGTCCTAAAGCCAGGAATGTCTCCATATGAGGGAACTCTTTCTTTTTAGGAAAGCCTTTCTAGCGACAGTTACCACAAGTATGTCTATCTCAGACTATACTTATTCATTCTCATTGGTGGGGCGGACGCGTGACGCTGATCGCAAAATCGAACCTGTGTGGTAGGAGTAGGACATGCGACGCGGTCACAAAGTCGCCGGGATATTATTGCTCGATAAAATCGCAACTGTGTGGGGGAGCCTTTAGTATAGGTAAATGGTGAAATAAAACAGTATTTGATTAAAAAACATAATTATTATTCATTTTCCACATCTTCTTTAACAATTATTTATCATCCAGATATTGTCTGGTATCGTGCCCAACCCATGTACCAGACTACCTTCAGTATGCACAACACCCCACATAACAGTCCTTTTACCACTAACACTGCTACAATAATAACACAAATCAAATCTTCCTACGACTGTATCACACTTTCATTAATAAGTAGGTATAAAGCAGAAAAACACAGAAAAACTAAAGCACAGCCGAATCGAACAAAAACATCAGATAATTCCACTGGATAATTCAGAGAAAGTACTCTTCAGGTACTTTTTGATTCAGAGCCATTTCAGAGCAAAATTCAGATTGCGCTATCCATAAAGGAAGTAATGTGTAGTTTCACCTCCTTGAGGATTACCTCCTTGATGACGCTATCATTAACCAAGAAGTTTTACTACAGTAAAGATCGCTTTTTTATATTGCTAACTGCGCTATTTGTAATTACTTCGAGCTGTCATCATATTACTTTAAATATTTTGTAACACGAAACGACTTTATTTGTAGCTATTATAGCAATTGGTTTGTATTTTTATTATATTTGTCTATATTAAAATGCGTATATAAAAGCTATCACATGCATATGCATGCATATCACAAATTGGCCTGACAGCCCATACATTGATGAATGATGTCTTTTGTCACGAGTATTGTTCTTATTTATCGACAGACAACAAATTTTTAATATCACCGCAATCTAGTAAGTGCCGTGCCTACATAATATTATTATTAAAAAATGTACCAAAGGTTTCTGACCACGAAACGTCACTTTGACAGTGACGTTTCTTTGTTTACATTTTGTCTCTCTAATACTTGAATGGAGATTAGTCAATTTTTATGTCAGAGTGTGATACAAGCGTCGAACTTGGTGTGATTATAGAGAAAATCTAAAGTAAAACAACCCAAAAAAACCGGCCAACCAAGTGTGAGCCAATGAATTAATTTATTTCATGCAACACAATTTGTTTCGTAAATAGAAACCGCAAATTATATTGTATTGTAGTACGGAACCCTCGGTGCGCGAGTCCGACTCGTACTTGGCCGGTTTTTATTATTTGTTTACAAATCCAACGCAATAACGCATATTCTGAGAAAATTGCAACTATCTATTAGCTATTACTGCCTCCGTGGTCTAATGGTTAAGAGTCTAATGGCTCTCGACACGGAGGTCGTGGGTTCGATTCCCAAAGGGGACACCTAGTGATACCGGGGGATATCTCACTTTGTGCGTTTTTCCCCAGTTGGTTAGGACATTGCAGGCTGAATCACCTGATTGTCTGAAAAGAAAAAAATGATTACGTGCTTCGGATGGCACGTTAAGCCGTTGGTCCCGGCTACTATCTCTGGTGGTATTAGTGGTTACTTAAAAACCACGTCAGAGGCCGTAAGGCGGTCTGAAAAAACTCTGACACCAGGGCTCTGCCCACACGATAAGAAGAAGAAGCTATTACGGTTCAAAAGTTACAGCCCTAAATAGGTAGGACAGACGGAAGGACGGACGGACGGACAACGTAGGCTTAGTAATAGGGTCCCATTTTTACCCTTTGGGTACGGAACCCTAAAAAATAAACTTTTTTCCAATCCCACACACCTTGGACACTTAGCTATAATTTCATACAAATGGGAAAAATTTAAATAATTACCCTCAATCTTTGTTTGCGCGTCGGTGGCGCGTTGCGGAGAGGTATGGACTCCCAATCATGGGGGTCCGGGTTCGAATCCGCACGGACAACATGCCATGTACCAATGAGTTTTTCTAACTTACGTACGTAAAACCGACTGCTCTCAAACGGTGAAGGAAAACATCGTGAGGAAACCTGCATATACTGAAGAAGAAATTCTGATGTGTATGTGAAGTCTACCAACCCGCATTGGGCACGCGTGGTGGACTAATGCCCATACACCCTCCTTGAGGGTAGGCCTGTGCCCTGCAGTGGGACGTTTATAGGCTGATGATGATGATGATTTGTTTGCGCAGAGCAGACCCGAGTCCACGTCAAACCCCGAAGTCGTTTAGTAATCAAATTGTGCAAAGTCGAATAGTAGCGAAAAGGACGCGAAAACAATTAGCCAATAGCGGTAAGGGGTTGAAGGTGAAACATCCTGATTGTTCAATACGAATTGAAATGAACTTGGCACCCATTATGGCAACTTACCATCAAATATTTCATGTTTCTCTATTTCGAACAGATCTATGGATACCGCATCTTCGGGTTCCTCCTTTATTTCTATTTTCGGTCTTCTGAAATTGGAATAAAATAATAAATACAAGTATACAGGGTGAGTATACAGGGTATTGATATCATTGGCATCCTTTTAAACTAAGAGTCTACCCATCAAACTGAACAACTTTTACTATGGGAGCAAACCGATCGGAGGACAAAAAAAAAACAGCTGTTGCATACATTTGAGTCGAGTAGGCGTTGCAGTTTAGTATGGAACAGCTGATTTTTTTGTTGCTCCGATCGGTTTGCTCCCATAATAAAAGTTGTTCAGTTTGTTGGTTTGACTCTTAGTTTAAAAGGATGCTAATGATATAAATTTCACCCTGTATATCTAAACTATTATAAAACTGTAACAGAAATATGTCTGTACATTGATATATTTACAAAAAAAACATTACGACATGGTTTTTACCTGTCCCTGATTCCAAATCACCAATGTTTAGATTTTTTTCTGTCTGTTTGTTTGTTCGAGTATCACTCAAAAAGTACTGAACCTATTTTGATGACACTTTTTTTGTTTGATAGCTTATCATCTGACTTAAAATCTGGTATATAATTTATGCGGACAAAGTCAATTATTAAAAATAAAAACAGATTATCGTATTATACGAGCTGGAGCCGCGTGGCTAGAGGGCTCTCGAGTGGACGTCTGTCGTTTGGCTCGCGATTTAGGTAGCCACGCGGCTCCGCCATTTTATGGCGATTTGAGTGTGTGTTTTTGTATAAAAACAGGGCTTTGAGATCGCCATATCCATTACCGTACAACGTCAAGCACTAATTGCTCTTTTTAAACTAGATATTGGCAAAATCCACCAAGGAAACGCCATTAAACAAAAATAGAATAGAATAGAATACGAGCTTTTACCCGCGACTTCGTCCGCATAAATTATATACCAGATTTTAAGTCAGATGATAAGCTATCAAACAAAAAAAGTGACATCAAAATCGGTTCAGTAGTTTTTGCGTGATACTCGAACAAACAAACAGACAGATAAAAAATCAAAAAATTGGTGATTTGGAAGGGACAGGTAAAAACCATGGCGTAATTTTTTTTTTTGTAAATGTCTTCCATGTACAGACACATTTCTGATACAGTTTTATAATAGTTTAGACATATTATTAATCATAATTATATTGGATGATTAAAATTTCTTAAACACTTTATTTACTAAAATTTTCAGGGGTGGTTCAGACCTGAACAACTTTTACTATGGGTAAAACCTGCATACGCAGAAGAAGAAATTTCGATGTGTATGTGACGTGTACCGCACCGCATTGTGCACGCGTGGTACTACACTAACGTACATACACCCTCCCTGAGGGTAGTGTCTGTGCCCTGCAGTGGGACGTGTATAGACTGTGATGTGTATGTGAAGTGTACCGCACCGCATTGTGCACGCGTGGTACTACACTAACGTACATACACCCTCCCTGAGGGTAGTGTCTGTGCCCTGCAGTGGGACGTGTATAGACTGTGATGTGTATGTGAAGTGTACCGCACCGCATTGTGCACGCGTGGTACTACACTAACGTACATACACCCTCCCTGAGGGTAGTGTCTGTGCCCTGCAGTGGGACGTGTATAGACTGTGATGTGTATGTGAAGTGTACCGCACCGCATTGTGCACGCGTGGTACTACACTAACGTACATACACCCTCCCTGAGGGTAGTGTCTGTGCCCTGCAGTGGGACGTGTATAGACTGTGATGTGTATGTGAAGTGTACCGCACCGCATTGTGCACGCGTGGTACTACACTAACGTACATACACCCTCCCTGAGGGTAGTGTCTGTGCCCTGCAGTGGGACGTGTATAGACTGTGATGTGTATGTGAAGTGTACCGCACCGCATTGTGCACGCGTGGTACTACACTAACGTACATACACCCTCCCTGAGGGTAGTGTCTGTGCCCTGCAGTGGGACGTGTATAGACTGTGATGTGTATGTGAAGTGTACCGCACCGCATTGTGCACGCGTGGTACTACACTAACGTACATACACCCTCCCTGAGGGTAGTGTCTGTGCCCTGCAGTGGGACGTGTATAGACTGTGATGTGTATGTGAAGTGTACCGCACCGCATTGTGCACGCGTGGTACTACACTAACGTACATACACCCTCCCTGAGGGTAGTGTCTGTGCCCTGCAGTGGGACGTGTATAGACTGTGATGTGTATGTGAAGTGTACCGCACCGCATTGTGCACGCGTGGTACTACACTAACGTACATACACCCTCCCTGAGGGTAGTGTCTGTGCCCTGCAGTGGCACGTATAAAGGGTCCTTCTTAATATGCTGACACTTTTTTAAGGGGATGATCAGACCATCAAACTGAACATCTTTCTCTATGGCACCAACATCGATATCGCGATAAAAAAAATCTTTTCTTTCATACAAAACTGCAAAACGACTCGAGCCAAATATATGGGGCAGCTGATTTTTATTTCACGATTTCGATGTTGGTCCCATAGAGAACGTCGTAGTCTGATCATCCCCTTAAAAAAGTGTCAGCATATTAAGAGGGCTATTACAAGCTCAGTGGCGCCCTCGCCACAATAATAAAGATTTCTCAATAAAGAAAGCCTAATTTAAAAAAGTGCTCAACAGATAAACTACAAAAGCCTTCAAGCCATTGTTATACAATACTTTTGTAGGTTCTAAACATTCCACTTTTAGATAATTTCGAATAAAAACAAAAGCGTCCGTTCTATTTCTTTTTTTTAAAATTAGTATGTTTAGACCTGTACGGGTATGTACCCTATCTACATAATGTCAGCACTTTTGTGCTACAGCGTTTTCCAGCGCGCAGCGATCGTCAGTCGATCCCCGCGCGTCTCATTGTTAACATACCAGTGTCAACTCCCACTGTACTTTATAAATTTCATGTAAACGTGTTTCATCTGACAATATAATCGGACTTTCGTGAACTGTAAACCGTCGCTTCATTGAATACCCTCCTTCTGATATACATACACACACGCACCACGCCCCGCTTACGAACATTGGTGACACCTATTGAGTGAAGTGACTATACAGTGCGTTAATTTTCGGGATCGGCTCAATATAAAGTTGCATTGGTGACGCGCATCGGTAGTACTTAACTGCTATCGTTTCTTCTCTTGCACTCCACGGACCGCAAGCTATTCCCGCAGAAAAATGGCGGAAGAAGATGAAAAACCGGACGTCGTGTTAATCTCAGTATCGTCAAGGGTACCAGAGTTCTGGACGGATCAGCCAGGGCTGTGGTTTATCCAGTTCGAGGCGGCAGTGGCACCGCAGAAAGCCAGCGACAACGCTAAGTACCAGCTCTTAATAGCCAAGCTCGGCAAAGCGGTCATTCAGCAAGTCGCAGACCTACTAGCAAAGCCGCCAGCAGCTGACAAGTACATATCGCTAAAAGATCGACTCTTAAGCATCTACGAGGAGTCTGAAAACAGACGCATCCAGAAATTGATCGGAGACATGCAGTTGGGCGATCAAAAGCCATCACAGCTACTCCGACGGATGCAGGGATTAGCCGGAAGCCGGATGACGCCAGAAACGCTAATCGTATTGTGGCAAAATCACCTGCCAGCCGCGGTTCGCACAGTTTTAGCAGCGACGACCCTTAGCGACTCCGAAAAATTAGCGGCGGTAGCCGACAAAGTGATCGAGACGAGCAAGCCGTTAGAAGTTGCGGCTGTAGCGAGCACGAGCTCAAGTAATTTAGCCGATGTGGTAGCTAAATTAACCTTGGAGGTAGCTGAACTACGAAAAGCAAGACATGATCCCCGACCACGGCAAAGGTCAGCGTCACGACAGCGCGGCCGCAGCGGGAGTCGAGGTAGAGGTCCCTCCAGTACACAAAACCAGGATCGTCCCTGCTACTACCACTATCGTTTCGGGGAAAAAGCGGAAAAGTGTCGCGATCCCTGTAACTTCAAACCGAAAAAGCAAACGGAAAACTAGATGATGTGCAGTCTACGACGGGAGGCTGTCACGGAAGTATTAACCGTCGCTTATGTATCATGGATGTCAATTCTAAACTTAATTTTCTTGTCGATACAGGAGCAAACGTTTCTGTTTTACCGATTAATTTGGTGAGTCACTCACGTTGCGATAAAAACGTAGATTTCACTTTGTACGCCGCAAACGGTACTAAAATTGACACCTATGGTACACACACGATGACTCTTAACCTAAGACTTAGGAGAGCATTTACGTGGACCTTTATAGTCGCTACTGTTAAACAACCAATTTTAGGCGCCGATTTTCTCAGCCATTTTGGTCTGTTAGTAGACTTAAGTTCTCGAAAATTGATTGATAACGAAACTAAGCTAAATGTCATAGCCAGTATCAAAGATTGTACCAATCCGTCAATCAAAACAATAAACGAAGGTCACCCGTATCGCGATTTGTTAAATCTATTTCCAGATATAACCAAACCGGTCTCTTTCAAAGAGCCTCCGCAGCATGCTGTCAGTCATCATATCGAAACAAGTGGACCACCTGTCTACGCGAAGGCGAGACCATTACCGCCAGAACGCTTCAAAAAGGTGAAGGAAGAGTTCCGTCTCATGCAGGAGATGGGCATATGCAGGCCTTCTAAAAGCGCCTGGGCCAGCCCGTTACATGTTGTTCCGAAAAAAAACGGAGACATACGTCCCTGCGGCGACTATCGACGCCTCAACGCCATCACCAAACCCGACAGGTACCCTATTCCACACTTACACGATTTTACATATCTTCTACCAGGTAAAAAGGTTTTCTCTCGAATCGATGTCAATAGAGCTTACCATTTCGTACCTATCAACCCGGCTGACGTCGAGAAAACGGCGATCATAACTCCATTCGGGTTATTCGAGTTCATCAGAATGACATTCGGCCTAAGGAATGCAGCACAAACCTTTCAACGGTTCATGCATCACACGGTTTTAGAAGGTATGGATTTTCTACATTGTTTTATCGATGACGTCATAGTAGCAAGCGTAAACGAGGAGGAACATCGAGAGCACCTACGGTTACTTTTCGAACGACTGAACCAATTTGGGTTAACGATAAATTTATCTAAATGTATTTTCGGTGAGTCAGAGCTCGATTTTGTGGGATTCCACGTCACCGAAAACGGTATTCGACCCATGGACGACAAGGTCAAGGCCATCACCGATTTTCCCAAACCTAAAGATATCAATGAGCTTCGTAGATTTCTAGGCATGGTAAATTTCTATCGCAGGCATATACCACACGCCGTAAGTACACAAGCCATTTTATCTAGGTATTTACATAACGCAAAACGAAACGACAAAACACCCATCGTATGGACGCCGGATACTGAATCAGCGTTCCGCGAATGTAAGTTGCAATTGGAGCAAGCAGTCACGTTGGCGTACCCGATCGCTGACGCAACACTAGCCCTCATGTGTGACGCTTCAAACACATGCGTAGGAGCCGTTCTACAACAACTAGTTAAAGGTGTGTGGAAACCTCTCGGCTATTTTTCTAAACGCTTGTCCGAAACGCAACAACGGTACAGTACCTACGACCGCGAATTACTTGCAATATTCATGTCCATTAAATACTTTCGAAAACTTTTCGAAGGCAGGCCATTAACGATTTTCACCGATCATCGGCCATTGGTACACGCGTTTACAAAAATAGGTACGAACTCAGAAACGCCACGGAGAACTCGTCAGTTGTTATTCATCAGCGAATTCACGACCGACATTAGACACGTAGGTGGCGCGGACAATGTCGTGGCTGATTGCTTATCACGCATAGCTACGATTTCCTGTCCCACGAGCATCGACTTCGAGCAACTTGCTGAATCGCAGAAACTGGACGACTATATTACACAAGTTACGACTAACAACGTCGAAAATAACAAAGTTGACATTAAAAGCATAGTTTTGCCCACTTGCGACAAAATGATTTACTGCGAAATGTCAAAGTTCAAAATAAGACCGTACCTACCTGATCATTTCAGGCGTGTAGCTTTCGATAGCGTACACAATATTAGCCATCCCGGCATACGGACGACTCGTAAAATGGTCACCGAAAGATTTTTTGGCCAGGCATGAATTCTGACATTAACAAATGGGCAAAAACCTGCGTTAAATGTCAACGTGCTAAAGTAGGTCGACACACCATTTCAGAGTACGA
This sequence comes from Agonopterix subpropinquella, assembly GCA_922987775.1. Lineage (NCBI taxonomy): Eukaryota > Metazoa > Arthropoda > Insecta > Lepidoptera > Depressariidae > Agonopterix > Agonopterix subpropinquella. Next base: position 4,022,393 of record OV277718.1, on the reverse strand, counting down.
AAGCTTTGAAAGCAGTGAGAGACTTCAGCATCTAAATGTTGACATCGTCGGTCCGTTAACTATTTCAGAGGATGGATACAGGTACTGTGTAACTCTTATCGACAGAGGTACTCGTTGGCCAGAGGCATTCCCGATCAAAGACATTACCGCTGAGACAGTCGCTAAAGTAATTTACGAAGGCTGGATCACCCGGTACGGATGCCCAAGCAGAATAACCACGGATCAAGGACGGCAGTTCGAAAGTCAGCTGTTCACTGATTTACTTAAGTACCTCGGAGTTCAAAAAATAAGGACCACCAGCTACCACCCACAAGCCAATGGGATGGTAGAGCGCTGGCATCGTAGTTTAAAGGCAGCGTTGATGGCTCGTCTCGACAGCAGGTCTTGGGTCGACGAGCTACCAACGGTTCTTCTAGGACTACGTGCAGCAGGGCGCAGTGACAACGGCGTCAGCGCTGCAGAATACACATTTGGTAAGCCACTACGCTTACCTAGCGATTTCTTCGAGCCCACAAAACCAACACCTGGTGATACAAATATTCACAAAATTCGCGACGCGATAAATAAATTGCGACCAGTTAAATCGACTCATCGAGAAAACCGCAAAAGACATCATTCATCAATGTATGGGCCGTCAGGCCAATTTGTGATATGCATGCATATGCATGTGATAGCTTTTATATACGCATTTTAATATAGACAAATATAATAAAAATACAAACCAATTGCTATAATAGCTACAAATAAAGTCGTTTCGTGTTACAAAATATTTAAAGTAATATGATGACAGCTCGAAGTAATTACAAATAGCGCAGTTAGCAATATAAAAAAGCGATCTTTACTGTAGTAAAACTTCTTGGTTAATGATAGCGTCATCAAGGAGGTAATCCTCAAGGAGGTGAAACTACACATTACTTCCTTCGCTCTGAATCACTCTGAATCAAGGAACATATGTACTCTCTCTCTGAATTTTGCAAGAATTTTGCTCTGAAATGGCTCTGAATCAAAGAGTACTTTCTCTGAATTATCCAGTGGAATTATCTGATGTTTTTGTTCGATTCGGCTGCGCTTTAGTTTTTCTGTGTTTTTCTGCTTTATTAATACTTACTTACTAATACTTTACTTATTAATGAAAGTGTGATACAGTCGTAGGAAGATAGCATTTGTGTTATTATTGTAGCAGTGTTAGTGGTAAAAGGACTGTGGGGTGTTGTGCATACTGAAGGTAGTCTGGTACATGGGTTGGGCACGATACCAGACAAATATTGAGCCTCTTGCTGCATATATCTGGATGATAAATAATTGTTAAAGAAGATGTGGAAAATGAATAATAATTATGTTTTTTAATCAAATACAAAATAATTGACCATTTACCTATACTAAAGGCTCCCCCACACAGTTGCGATTTTATCGAGCAATAATATCCCGGCGACTTTGTGACCGCGTCGCATGTCCTACTCCTACCATACAGGTGCGATTTTGCGATCAGCGTCACGCGTCCGCCCCACCAATGAGAATGAATAAGTATAGTCTGAGATAGACATACTTTTGGTAACTGTCGCTAGAAAGGCTTTCCTAAAAAGAAAGAGTTCCCTCATATGGAAACATTCCTGGCTTTAGGACCAGATCTTGGTTTAAATGTTAGTTTTGCTATTAAACCCAATAGTGTTCAAAAAATTTGAAGCTAATGCTGTACTGAAAATAAAAATTGTAAAATCGCAGCGATATTATCGCTCGATGAAATTGCACTTGTGTGAGGGGCCTTAATAGAGAATTAGAGAAATAAAACCTAAAAAAAAATTATGTCAATGTCAAAATATGTCAATCAATTTATTGTCAAGGCCTTCTTTTTTCAAAAAGTTTGTGACTACTTGTTCTGTGTTTTTTTCGCCATTTTTTCACATTTCGTAACTAAAATATCCAAATTCAATTCAAGATATCTCGTTTGTACCATAAAATATAACGTTGAAATAATTAGTTTTAGTAATATGAGTATGTGAACTATTATTTCCATATTTTTATAACGCTGTAGAAAAAGTTGGTAGTACAAAAATGGCCCGATTTGGAGGATGTCTTTTTTCGTACACCCGGATCTACAATCGTGTACCCATGTTTTCGTCAGAGATGACACAGTTCGTAGACCTCTGAAATCACCTTATGATGGACCTTTTCCGGTCATCAAAAGGAATTCGAAGGTTTACCAACTGCAGTTACCTAACCGGCGAGCTTTTATCTCGATTGATAGGCTTAAACCCGCGTATATTTTAAACGACGAAAATATTGTATCACCAAGTGTAGTGCATGCTAATGTAAACGATGCACAGGGTAACGACCGCAACCAAGACGATGGTAGACAAAGGTCACGAAGCGGGCGAATCATCAAAACGCCAGTACGTTTTAAGTAAGTAGGTCATACGTAAGTATAATGTTAAGATCGATAGTTTTAATTTTTCATTCAAAATTTCGGCGCGCACATCGCACAACTCAGACCATCTCCTGCTATCGTAGTAAATAACCTTACGATTAAAAATCATCATCATCATTCAATTTACAAATTTTATAATGGGTCAGTACAACGCAAAGAATGAAGAAGTCATCATCGCACAGGCCGGAGCTAACCAGCAAGTCGAGGACATGCGGGTAAAAATCAGCCTGTACGGAGCGATCATCACAGCAGTGGCAGTATGTGTTTTCCTAATTATATTATGTCTTTGCTGCAAAAGATGCAAGAAGACAGCTCATCGCTGGTTCAGCAACCAGCTAGCTCAGAATATGAGCAATCAGATACGGTTACAGCAGCCGACGACCACCGTGCGCACCGAACAACAACCTGTACCCACGAAGGTAATTTTTTCGTAAAAATGTAATTTCTTTTCAATAATTAGTATTCAAGTTCACGATTGTTTGCTAAAATTTACCATTTTGACCTTTCGTATTGTTTGAATGACGAAATCATACCTATTGTAGTTGCCTACTAAAATAAATAACAACATTTTGTAATGTGTAAAAAATAATCACTCTGTATATTTGTATAACATCAGTTAACGTGTTGTTCAGTAATTTGTACTTGGAGATTGATAATGAATGTTGTTAAACTCCACAATCAAACTTTAGGTACCTATAACCACAAATGTATTGTAACGTTAAAAATATTTTTTACAACAAATGTATCTAAATTAAGTTTCTTACTAATCTGAATCAAATGTAAAAGTGTAATACAACATAACATAAATACTAAATGTACCACTGTTGAATCAGGACTCTGTCCACCCATTAGAACTTAGTCGTAATAATAATCAATTGTGTTTGTTAAATTCAATGTAGCTTCAACATCATGTAAACATTCAAGTAGGTACCGAGCACCGAGCGAGTATCATGTGTCAGCAACCGTGTTATCGTGTTGCAGCTTTATTATGCAATCACATTCCTTGCAATGTATAACTTGTCTTTATTTTATTTGGTTTTTAAAATTTGGATGTATAACTTTCGCGTACCAAATTTTAGGAAGGGTGTGATGTACGGGTATGTACCCTATCTACATAATGTCAGCACTTTTGTGCTACAGCGTTTTCCAGCGCGCAGCGATCGTCAGTCGATCCCCGCGCGTCTCATTGTTAACATACCAGTGTCAACTCCCACTGTACTTTATAAATTTCATGTAAACGTGTTTCATCTGACAATATAATCGGACTTTCGTGAACTGTAAACCGTCGCTTCATTGAATACCCTCCTTCTGATATACATACACACACGCACCACGCCCCGCGTACGAACAGACCTTTAAAAAACCTATTAATGAAACCTTTTACCTTTTTTTTTATTATGTATTCTATGAAAATAGCTTGATTGCTTTTGTAGTTTATCTGTTGAGAACTTTTTAGTTTAGGCTTTCTTTGTTGAGAAATCTTGTTTATTGTGACGAGGGCGCCACTGAACTTGTAATAGCCCTCTTAAGAAGGCCCCCTTTATAAGCTGATGATGATGGTACTTACTTTTTAGTTTTATATCGGATGCCATGAGTCCGCGCGTAGTGTGCTTTCAAATACATGTGCCTTTTGTATTTAGTCTTGCAAATTTTACACTCTCTGTCCTGAAACCAAGATATAAAAGCGTAAAAGTTCATGAACGTTCTAAGGTGCTGTTTATACAGAAGAGACGTGTGGCGGTGTCGGATAGTCAAAGTAACACAATAATTATAAACCTTATTGGCTATGTGCACGACACTAGCGCCACACTAACGCGGCGGAGCGCATGAACTATGTCGGCCAGCCGTGAATTATCTACACTATTATAGTACTGTAAAGACTCTGTGTTTGTTCGAGGATCCTGCCAACACTACTGGACCGATTTTGATAAAACTTTTTATATTTAAAAGCTTATTATTAGACTTAAAAACTAGCTTATATTTTATCCCGGTACGATGACGGGAGCGGATGCGGACGAAGCCACGAGCAAAATCTAAATTGTATCGGAATTCTCATACAAACTTTTACCTCCGTTTTAACACCTTTGCGGGTTGAAATACAACAAATCTTTTTTAAGTGAGCATCTAGATGCCAATAGAAACTTCCATGCCAAATTTTAAGTTTGTAGTATTGACAGTTTTGGAGATTTCGTGTTTAGTTAGTGTGTGGTTTTGCATAGATTCAAGCATATTTTCACTGCTTGGCCCACAACAGTACAAATTTCTGCCACCCCGTGCGCTGCGATCGACTTGACAGTTCCCAACACCCACTTCGCACATAGCCAATAGTACGAAGCATAGCAGTGGGATATTGAAAAGGCAAGACAAAAAAAAATTATAGTTACAGTAAAAACTACAGATTTCACTTTCTGATTTCATTCCTCCTGCGTAGCCCTACCGACATTTTTTGATGTAAGCAAATGTATGTTTTACTTTCATAACTATCTTTACGATATCTTAGGTCAATTAATGCGTAGGGGCGTATAGTTTTTTAAGCGACAATCACTTGCGGTCCCCGATAAAAGCTAATTTTTGCGGGAGTTCTTCATAAGCATATCATCATCATCATCAGCCTGGTAAACCCCACTGCTGGGTATAGGCCTCTTCATTTTCACGCCAACCAGAACGGTCCCACGCTAGTCTCATCCAATTTTTACCGGCTACTTTGCAAATGTCATCCGTCCACCTGGCCGCTGGTCTGCCCACTGACCGTTCCCCCTCCCACGGCCGCCACTCTGTCACTGCCCTCGTCCATCTGCTATCATTCCGCCTGGCAAAGTGTCCCGCCCACCTCCACTTCAGAGTAGAAATCCGCTTGCCGATATCAATCACCTTTGTTCGGCGTCTGATCTCGACATTCGGAACCCGGTCCAGAAGTGTGATTCCTAGCATAGCTCTCTCCATTGCTCTTTGTGCGACTTCACGACTATATTCCCCGAGGGGGTAGTCAGAGATATTCTGAAACTTCAGAACATCCACGTTTCACTAGTAGTACCGAAACTGTCCAGTGTGACGGGGAGTGAGCCCGTCGCCACTTGTAATGGACAGTAGGTACGATACATGCCTCGAAATTGAAGCATGCAGGTTTCCTCACGATGTTTTCCTTCACCGAAAAGACAGTGGTGTTACAAAAGGTGCGGGAGTGTTCTTACTCCCGCAAAACTTAGCTTTCTATTTTAAAAAAACTACATCGAAATCGGTCCACCCGTTTGGGCGCTACGGTGCCACAGACAGACAGACCAACATAGGCGTCAAGCGTCAAACTTATAACACCCCTCTTTTTGTGTCGGCGGTTAAAAATGAACAGAAATCAACTTACGCTTTCAGAAACATGCCCGTATTTGATATGCATGACCAGACTGGGTTTATTGCGAGTTACGAAATGGCACATATCGCAGTGGAACTTCTGCGTTTTACGTAGATGCTTGCGTAGCATGTGGTTCGTCAAGTAATTCGTGCTGAGGAATCTGAAAATTGAAAAAAGAACACAAATTTTACTGCAAAAGTTTACAATGTGCTCGACACTTAGACTACTTATATCGGGACGCGTAACCACGTGTCATTCTACTAGCAAACTTTCTGCCACTTTTTGCGGGGGGCGAGGAAACATGTTATCCGCAACTTTGAATTTTATTCCCTATGACTTTAGATTCTAATTTTAAATGTTCAAAATCATGAAAAGTAGTCTCGTGTAAACCCCAAACGTTCTAAGTTCGAAATTATTGTTTCGCAATAATAGGCTGTCTAGTTTAGTGATAAGTTATAAAATTGAATGTTGAATGTACATGATCATTGCTCTTATACCGTGGCAGAGGGGAAATGCTACCGCAAGGCCGGTCCGGATATAAGTAGTCTAAGGCTCGACAGTCTGTTCCGGAGCACCGAAGTCGCACTCGGGTGAGTCTTTTATACCCCACTTGTGAAGATGGTAGTTACACCGAGCGACTCCAGTTCTGATTCTGTTAAGGCCAGCCCAAGATTTTCGGTCCAGTTCAAAACCAGGAAGCCGCTTTGTGGGCAACAAACTAACCCCGAGAGCCAAACTATGGCTCAAAACCATCGACAAATTTATGTAAAACCCGCAGGAATGAAACATGCCATACGAATAATAATAATACTGCAAAAGTCTGGCAGAAACCAGTGTTTTATGTAAAACCACAGAATAGGTAATAGTATATAGTTCTACATACAGAACGGCCACTCCCCGCCCCCCTCTGACTTCAGATACCCCACCCCCCCTCACGCTCTCTGTGGTAACTTGAGGGAAGCCGAGCAAGGGAATGCAGTCAGGCGCGCGCACCCGTTGAATTTGACTACACAAAATATATTTTATTTTTCTCCTCATAATAAAAATAAACGTTGGAAAATAACGCTAAATTCACATTTTCTGTGATTCTTTAGCTTAAAAACTATTTTTAATCACAGAATGGACTATAAAAAGTAACGAAATGTATAATGTAGTTCATACGATGCGTGTTAAGTCAACCCTACACATATGTCATGCACAATTTTCGCAAAGTGCGCATGTGCGAACGTCATCATGTCAAACCTAAAATGTTCTTTGAAGTGCCGGACCTGTGGTAAAACTGTAAAATGTAAAACCCGTCCCGGCTTCGCACGGTTTCAATGCTGATAAAAACCTTCCTCTTGAATCACTCTTATCTATTTAAAAAAACGCATCAAAATCCGTTGCGTAGTTTTAAAGATCTAAGCATACATAGGGACAGACTGCGGGAAGCGACTTTGTTTTATACCACAGTATAAGAAAGAGTATCTATTACTAGATACAGTACGGACACTCCCTTCCTCCCATCAACTTTTTACCTCACCCCCTCTATCGCCCTCTGGTTACCGCGCTCTGGTTCTACGAAGAAGACATACTGTTCAATTTCTTTGGTTTCGCATGTGCTGACGTCATCTTGTCAAATTCAAATTTTAGTACTTTAGGACTTCGTCCGCATGAATTATATACCAGATTTTAAGTCAGATGATAAGCTATCAAACAAAAATAGTTTCATCAAAATCGGTTCAGTAGTTTTTGCGTGATACTCGAACAAACATACACCCAAACAAACAAACAAACAAACTAAATTCTTTTTTCAAAAATTTACAGTTTTATAATAGTCAAGATGCAGTGTCCGGGATGTGATTATACTATGCAGTGAAGTATGGCATTAATCCTTTATTTACGATTGCGTAACAAGCATTTTCATGAAAAAAATTACAAATTTGTAGTAACTACATCTAAAAGTTGAGCGCCTGGTGGCTTAGACTAATTATATCGGGACGCGTAACCACGTGTCATTCTACTAACAAACTTTCTGCCACTTTTTGCGGGGGGCGAGGTAACATGTTATCCGCAACTTTGGATTTTATTTCCTATGACTTTAGATTCTAATTTTGAATGTTCAAAATCATGAAAAGTAGTCTCGTGTAAACCCCAAACGTTCTAAGTTCGAAATTATTGTTTCGCTATTATAGGCTGTCTCGTTTAGTGATAAGGTATAAAATTGGGTGTAAATGCGCTAGATTAATTGATCTAATACCGTGGCAGAGGGGAAATGCTACCGCAAGGCCGGTCCGGATATAATTAGTCTAAGCCTGGTGGCGATTTTTACAATGTTAAAAAAAAAATACAAAATCTCGTAAACTATCAAACTTAGGCGCGGGTTATACAGAAGAGACGTGTGGCGGTGTCGGATAGTCAAAGTAACACCAATATAAACCTTATAGTACGTAGCATAGCGTCGTTTTTGTCGTAAAGGAAAATCGCGCCCGCGCCACCAGGCGACGTCGCCTGGAGGCGCGGGCGTAATTCTTCAAACGACGCTATGCTGCGTACTATAAGGTTTATATTGGTGTTACTTTGACTATCCGACACCGCCACACGTCTCTTCTGTATAAACAGCACCTTAGAATAACTCAAAATCTCCTGTTTTCGGCTTGACGTTGAGTTTTAGGACACCCTGTATGTATGTGTAGGACTCACCTTACTCCACAATAATCGCACTCCACCCTCTTGACAATATTACGAACCTTCTTCTTCTTTTTCGGTAGGTTAAGATGGATTTTGCTGTGTTTTCTTAAAGACGACTGAAAATGTTAAATTTAATGTGAAATCTAACAAAATTAGCTGAAACTATGTTAAGGTGGTTTCAGTCCATACAAACGTTTGACGCACAATACGCGTAGACGGAATTAATTAAAGTAATATTTTATACGAGCTTTTACCCGCGACTTCGTCCGCATAAATTATATACCAGATTTTAAGTCAGATGATAAGCTATCAAACAAAAAACGTTTCATCAAAATCGGTTCAGTAGTTTTTGCGTGATACTCGAACAAACAAACACCCAAACAAACAAACAAACAGACAGACAAAAAATCCAAAAATTGGTGATTTCGAGTCAGGGACATCTAAAAACCATATCGTAATTTTTTTTTTGTAAATATCTTCAATGTACAGACACACTTCTGTTACAGTTTTATAATATACGAGCTTTTACCCGCGACTTCGTCCGCATAAATTATATACCAGATTTTAAGTCAGATGATAAGCTATCAAACAAAAAACGTTTCATCAAAATCGGTTCAGTAGTTTTTGCGTGATACTCGAACAAACAAACACCCAAACAAACAAACGAACAAACAAACAAACAAACAGACAGACAAAAAATCCAAAAATTGGTGATTTGGAATCAGGGACATCTAAAAAACATACCGTAATTTTTTTTTTGTAAATATCTTCAATGTACAGACACACTTCTGTTACAGTTTTATAATAGTTTAGATTTTATATTTATATTTTATATATGGAAAAATTGTTTAGAAAATCTAGATGTCGCGTATCAAATAACATGTGCAATTTTCTATGTGGTGTGTTTGGTGTGTGTGTGTGTGTGTACTTACAGGGTCTTTAAAGCTCTTGTCGCAGTCTTTCTTATTGCATTTGTAGGGTCTGATGTCGACGTGTGTGGCCATGTGCTGCCCCATGTTGCTCTTGTTGGCCAATACGGTTCCGCATATCTCGCACTTGCAAGCCGTCGACTTCTCGTGTACGGATCTCTGAAAATATGATGTACAATCAATGACATTCTATACGGGTTGTAACAAAAAACCCGGCGAGTCGTGCGCACTGCGGCCCATTTGTTGCTGACCTACGACGTAGGTCGTCAGCAGTGTGTTAACACTTTCGCTGCTAAGCTCAATAATATGATCCTCGCGCAGTGCTAAAACAGACGCCCCTCGTAGGTCGTGCGCACAGTATGTAACGTAAAAACGATCAAAGCGGCTCATCTCGTGGGTCGCCCGCAAATGCGTAAGGTTTGGGTGACTCGCGCTGTAGGTCATGAGCACAGGAAAATGCAATAGCACTTGACCCCCCTCGTAGGTCGTGCGCACAGTCGTAACGTTGAAACGATAAATGTACCTCGCGTCGTAGGTCACCGGCACAGGCGTAAGGTTGTCGGTGACTCGCGCGGTAGGTCATGAGCACAGGCGTAATGGAATTGAACTGACTCAGTGCGTTCTTCAACACTGCGGCCCATTTGTCGCCGATCTACGACGTTTGAACGTGGGTTCTTCAGCACTGCGGCCCATTTGTTGCTGACCTGCGACGTAGGTCGTCAGCAGTGTGTTAACTGGTAGCCGCACAGTTTAGTCGCCTTGCCAGAAACACGCACACACATCCACCCACAAACATACACACCCAGATTTTTATACTCACACACACCCAATTTTTTTTTTAAACTACTCACGATATGGCTTCTAAGAACAGCTTTGTCCTTGAACCGACTCTCGCACATTCCGCACGAGAACTTCCGCACGTCCAATGACAAATGATCTTCTGCCACGTGCAGCTTGAGACGCCATTTTTGTCTGAAACTGATTTTATTACAAATTAATACATTTAGTTATATCCGCCGTCTACACTATTATACTGTCAATCTTTCTACTCAAGCGCCCTTTGGACTGATTTTACCCAAAAAGCCTACAGTGCCTTGCGTATTCAATACAATAACAATTTCAGGGCTCTGTTCGGGCTCCTTCGCTACTGTAGTGCCTCCGGAATGTTTGCTGATGCAAGTACAGATGACTTTTACGCAATTATGCGAAAGAAACTTGCATCAGCGGTACACCGTGTTCGTGCGAGCTCGAACAGAGTGCTGAAAATGATTGCTGACAGAATGAACTCCCCTCTGCTTGGTAGATTTACTGAATTACATGTGTTCGGCATGCGGTAGATCTGCCAGGTAAGGAAGTAAGTAGCCACCTCTGCTTGATGTTTTATTTATTTATTGATGTTATAATCTACTAACATAGTTTATAAGTTCTCCAGTACCTACTAACATTTTTTGTATGGACTATTATGTTGTCTGAAATAAAAGATTTTTATTTTTTTTTATATTATTTTTTTATTTTTATTACAGCAGACCGGGATCTAGGGGGGAGGGGCGAGGGGAAAACTGGAGCACGTTCCGGCAATGAGCGTTTTTTTTTTCTATGTGATCGATAGGTGGCGCAACGGTATGCGCGAATAAAAGTCAAAATTTCCAAAAGTGTTTCTTTAAAATAATAGAGAGGGAAAAGATGATCAAAAAGATGCCAACGCTTTTGATGGAATATTTCATTATTTACGAATCGTTTTAATCGAAAATTGTAAACTTTTTACGTCTGACATGGTTGTATGGGCTCGATCCTTTAAAAAAAAGGCAGGCACAGTCTTGATATGATTTAGACAGGATCTCGCGAACGTCTCCATGGAGAGACAAACATGTGTGTGTGTGTGTGTGTGTGTGTGTGTGTGTGTGTGTGTGTGTGTGTGTGTGTGTGTGACTGTGTTTGGGTGGGTGGGTGTGTAGTAGTACCTCTTGTCGCACTGCTTGCAGCGGTACAGGGGGCGGAGGCCTGTGTGTGAGTTCTCGTGCTTCCGCAGCGTGGAGCAGTCGCGAAACGCGTATGGACAGTACCTGCAGTGTGTATGTATGTGTGTGTTTGGGTGGGTGGGTGTGTGTAGTACTTCTTGTCGCACTGCTTGCAGCGGTACAGGGGGCGGAGGCCTGTGTGTGAGTTCTCACACGCGTATGTACAGTACCTGCACTGTGTTTGTGTCTTAGGGTGGGTGGGTGTTTGTGTGTACCTCTTGTCGCACTGCTTGCAGCGGTACAGGGGGCGGAGGCCTGTGTGTGAGTTCTCACACGCGTATGTACAGTACCTGCACTGTGTTTGTGTCTTAGGGTGGGTGGGTGTTTGTGTGTACCTCTTGTCGCACTGCTTGCAGCGGTACAGGGGGCGGAGGCCTGTGTGTGAGTTCTCACACGCGTATGTACAGTACCTGCAGTGTGTGTCTCTTTGGGTGGGTGGGTGGGTGTGTGTAGTACCTCTTGTCGCACTGCTTGCACCGGTACAGGGGGCGGAGTCCCGTGTGTGAGTTCTCGTGCTTCCGCAGTGTGGAGTGGTCGCGACACGCGTATGGACAGTACCTGCAGTGTGTATGTTTGTGTGTGTGTTTGGGTGGGTGGGTGTGTGTAGTACTTCTTGTCGCATTGCTTGCAGCGGTACAGGGGGTGGAGGCCTTTGTGTGAGTTCTCACTCGCGTATGTACAGTACCTGCAGTGTGTGTGTGTCTTTGGGTGGGTGGGTGTGTGTAGTAGTACCTCTTGTCGTACTGCTTGCAGCGGTACAGGGGGCGGAGGCCTGTGTGTGAGTTCTCACACGCGTATGTACAGTACCTGCAGTGTGTTTGTGTCTTAGGGTGGGTGGGTGTTTGTGTGTACCTCTTGTCGCACTGCTTGCAGCGGTACAGGGGGCGGAGGCCTGTGTGTGAGTTCTCACACGCGTATGTACAGTACCTGCAGTGTGTGTCTCTTTGGGTGGGTGGGTGGGTGTGTGTAGTACCTCTTGTCGCACTGCTTGCACCGGTACAGGGGGCGGAGTCCCGTGTGTGAGTTCTCGTGCTTCCGCAGTGTGGAGTGGTCGCGACACGCGTATGGACAGTACCTGCAGTGTGTATGTTTGTGTGTGTGTTTGGGTGGGTGGGTGTGTGTAGTACTTCTTGTCGCATTGCTTGCAGCGGTACAGGGGGTGGAGGCCTGTGTGTGAGTTCTCACACGCGTATGTACAGTACCTGCAGTGTGTGTCTCTTTGGGTGGGTGGGTGGGTGTGTGTAGTACCTCTTGTCGCACTGCTTGCACCGGTACAGGGGGCGGAGGCCCGTGTGTGAGTTCTCGTGCTTCCGCAGCGTGGAGTGGTCGCGACACGCGTATGGACAGTACCTGCAGTGTGTATGTTTGTGTGTGTGTTTGGGTGGGTGGGTGTGTGTAGTACTTCTTGTCGCATTGCTTGCAGCGGTACAGGGGGTGGAGGCCTTTGTGTGAGTTCTCACTCGCGTATGTACAGTACCTGCAGTGTGTGTGTGTCTTTGGGTGGGTGGGTGTGTGTAGTAGTACCTCTTGTCGCACTGCTTGCACCGGTACAGGGGGCGGAGGCCCGTGTGTGAGTTCTCGTGCTTCCGCAGCGTGGAGTGGTCGCGACACGCGTATGGACAGTGCCTGCATTGGAAGGGCTTCACATCTGAAAACAATATTACATTAATTAATTATTTGCACAACAATACAAACAAATATATAAGTATACTACAAGAAATATATAACAGAAGCAAGGCTACGGTGAGGTTGGAACGACTCGGGCAGCCCTTCGAGATTAAAAGAGGCGTCAGACAAGGCGACCCAATATCACCGAACCTGTTTACAGCTCTACTCGAATATGTTTTCTCTGGGCTTGACTGGGAATGCCTTGGTATACAAATCAATGGAGAATATCTAAATCATCTTAGATTTGCAGACGATATTGTTCTGATAAGTGAAAAGTACGAAGAGCTACTCCATATGCTAACAACTTTAAGCACAGAAAGTAAAAAATGCGGCCTAGAGATGAACGCCAGCAAAACCTGCCTTATGACGAATAGCGAAGAAGTGCCAACTATAATCGACTCTCAGATACTGAAGTATGTGAATCAGTATATTTACTTAGGTCAAAACATATCTTTCATAGACCACACGAAGAAAGAAGTAGAGAGGAGAATAAAAATTGCATGGAGCAAATACTGGTCGATGAAACACGTCTTCAAATCTAAAATCCCAATATCACTCAAAAAGAAAGCCATGGAATCCACAATTCTTCCCACACTTCTCTATGGATGTCAGAACTGGGCACTCACTAGAGATATCATACACAAAATACAAGTGTTTCAAAGAGCGGTCGAGCGAAGCATGTTGAACATAAAACTAAGAGATCGTCAAAGAAACATCAAAATTAGAGAACGAACAAAACTAATAGACGCCGCGAAGCTCGCGTGTAAACTTAAGTGGAGATGGGCAGGACACGTGGCGCGCACCGTGGATGGGCGCTGGAGCGAGCGCGTCCTGCACTGGTGGCCGCGCGAACGCACGCGTCCCCGCGGCAGCGGCAGCCGCGCGCGCGCTGGCGCGACGACATCGTGGCGACGGCGGGCGCGACCTGGACCAGACAAGCGACGGACAGAACTAGCTGGAAAAGGATGGAGGAGGCCTTTGCCCGCAAATGGGTACTCGAGAGTGAAGTAAGTTAGGAAATAATGTAATGAATAATTTATAATAATAATGTTAATGTACTATGTAATGAATTTGAATGATATGTATTTTATTAATTTTCTCGAAATAAATGGCTTAATTATTATTATTATTGTATCTCATGTTGGTATTTCTCGGGCCGAAGCCCGGACCTTTGGAAGGCTTGCGTGGGGACACAGGTCCAACACGTAGAGGCCCCTTTGAGACACTTTTATCTAAATGTGATGGGATGCACCAACCGTGGTCTATCTCTGAATGCATTATGCAAATGCACCAGAAGACATATCACGTTCGGTGCAGAGACTATTGTAGGAAGGACAAAATAAAACTACTCGGGTTATGGGGGTGAACTTGGTGGGCCGGGAAATCTGGGTTATTGCGGAGAGACTCGGGACGCCTGCCGTAACAAATGTCTCTAAGTTTGTCAAAAATGGCAGACGGTGACTTGCCAACTCATTTGATGGGCCCCCCGAAATGGCCGCTCGCAAGGAGCGACAAGGCGGCAACATCTAGTGAGCGGCTAAGGTTGTAGAGAGGTGAGTCTGCGGGCGCCAGTTTCCGGTGCTAAGCGCACCAGTCAGCAGGCCCCCGGCGTTATGACATTTTACACTTCCAACCTGGAGCATAGGTTCCGCTCTTGCGACTCCACTCCTGGCCGGCCGGTTAAGGCAAGACAGGAGGTGAGGGCCAAATCAATCCGGGCCCTCTGGAGAATCGGGTCCGTGGTGTCGCCAATCACCAACAGCTCGCCACAAGCTGCCCTGCGGGCTTATTATTATTATGTATCTCTTGTTGGTATTTCTCGGGCCGAAGCCCGGACCTTTGGAAGGCTTATTATTATTATTATTATTTGCACAACAATAATACAAAAGCAAGCTCGAAAATCGTATACCACGCCCCCGTGGGAATCGATTGTCGTGGGTTCTATTCCCACGGGGAGACACCTAGTGATTTTCACTTTTTGCGTTTTTCCCCAGTTGGTTAGGAGATTGCAGGCTGAATCACCTGATTGTCTGAAAAGAAAAATGATTTCGTGCTTGGGATGGCACGTTAAGCCTTTGGTCCGGGCTACTATCTCTGGTGGTAGTAGTCGTTACATAAAAACCAAGTCCGAGGCCGTAACGCGGTCTGAAAAAACTCTGACACCAGGGCTCTGCCTACACGATAAGAAGATTGGGTGGCAGTAATGGAACCGCGTACCTATGGTGTGGAAACGTAAATGAATGAATGAAAGAATGAAATATACTGCAACGTAAACCCTGACGATAAGACAAGTCCATCAATTCAAGTCGCTCAGCGAGCTATGGAAAGAGCTTCGTGCATCTGGAATGAATACGTCAGAGAACTAAAGTGGTTAACGTAGCTCTGCCGATCTCTGTTTAATCTCGTGCAAATCAACACTTTTTCATAAGAGTATTTTTGCTATGGCACCCAAGGTGTTCAATAAATTACCGGGATCTATCCGTGAATGTGGTAGTATTGATACCTTCAAAAACAAATTATTCGGATTACTTTGCGAAAAAGCATACTACACAGTAGAAGAATATCTTAACGATAATTTCTGACCCGTTATATTCATTCATCCACTTATTTTGATTCTTCTTCTTTTCGTGCCAATAATTTTAATTTAATCCATATGACATTTAAGTAAATCATATTCACTTTTTGTTGTTTGTATTTTGACTTTATTATCTATCTTTCATGATCATGACATTAACTTCGATGACATTGTTTAATAATGTTTAATAAATTAAAAACTAAATATTCCAATAAGCGTGTCCGATCTATTTAATCAAGTCAATTTTCATTGTCTTCTGTTAAAAATTGTACTAAAACTGCATGTAAAAATTTGTACGCCGAACGGCAGAACATAGCGTACCTAACCTACCTACTTATAATACTATGTAACATCTGTGTTTCCATATGCACTTGACCTATTTTTCACAAATAAATATATTATGAATTATGAGCTCGGCTCTTGTAAGCAGAAGTGGCAATGGGCTGGTCATATCTTCCGAAGAATTTCGAAGTTATAGAATTTTGACTACGAACTGTCAGGCGTATTCCACTAGTCCACAAGTTATAATTTTGCGCGAACCTTCTGGCGTTTTTAAAGTGTGAGAATTTAACGTCTTCTAAGGAAGTGATGTATCTGTTACGAAATAACTAGTAATCAAAGGTTTCGTCCTCATTCAGGCAAAACCTTCAAAATTTAGTGTCCCATATTATTTCATAATAACTCATTACCATTATGAATCTTAAATAACGTAATATTCAATCAAATGGAACCATTTTACGAGTACTTTTTTTCACGATCAATTAGCAATTACAGCTAATTAAAAAAAGTCAATAAATTCACCTTATTAGGCATTTTGTAAGAAGTTTGACTAGCTATGTGTAACTATTTAATAACATAATTAACCGTTACAAATAATATTTTTTTGTACTTGATTGCGCCAGTCGGAGGTGAATAAAGAATGTTGTGAAAAAACAATAGCTATAAATAAAAGTCAAAAAGGAATTGGATAAAATGAAATATGATTTTTTTTATATTGCTAATCGTTGATGTAATTGTAACCAACTGTGGTATGTATGTTACTAAAATAATATTATATTTAAAACCGGCCAAGTGCGGTTCGGAGAGAGAGAGAGACAGCCACCATTAAGTTTGATTCGAACTATACCACAGGTCCGGCACTTCAAACAATGTTTTAGATTTGACATGATGACGTTTGCACAAGCGCACTTTGCGAAAATTGTGCATGACATATGTGTAGGGTTGACTTAACACGCATCGTATGAACTACATTATACATTTCGTTACATTTTATAGTTCATTCTGTTATTAAAAATAGTTTTTAATCTAAAGAATCACAGAAAATGTGAATTTAGCGTTATTTTCCAACGTTAATTTTTACTTTGTGGAGAAAAATTAAATATATTTTATGTAGTCAAATCCAACGGGTGCGCGCGCCCGACTGCATTCCCTTACTCGGCTTCCCTCAAGTTACCACAGAGAGTGTGAGGGGAGGTGAGGTAACTGAAGTCAGAGGGGGGCGGTGAGTGGCCGTTCTGTATGTAGAACTATATACTATTACCTATTCTGTGACTATACTCTGATAGTGATAGGTAGGTAGTATAGAGCTTAACTTGTCGAAACATTTTCTTCATGTCTCATTTTTCAGAATGCAGAGTGCTATGCCAGGATTCCTTTGCGACCAGGTGGATGATGCGTGCGAATTCATGTCCGCTACGATGCGAAAACATTATTTCCGCCGTCGAAACGTAAGGTTTTAATTAGAGTAACAATTACGATACGTAAAGCATGTTTAGTATAATTATAGGGTTATTTTAAATTAGTTGGCGAAAGTGAACCAGGGCACTTGTTAACCGTTAATGATAACAGATTGCATTACCAATGTTTATAACTGGTATTGATGATTAACAAAATTATTATTATCGTATGTATCGCACGCAGTGCGCGGCCGGCGGGCGGACATTGATCTCAGAATCATATGATTCGGCGGCGGGTCATTACCACGCAATTGTACTTAGTAAAAGATATCAAATGCGTTTGTTAAGTTTCGCCAACTAATTAGATTTAACCTTATAATTATTATGAATATTATGCATGCTGTCATTTCATACAAATGGGAAAAAATTGTCAAGAAGAGGTGCGATACTGAGTGATTGCGAGCAAGACAGGAAAACATTAGAAGATAGGACATTGCCTACATTTTCCGCCACGCCATGGATTTCATATTTTATGCGCCAACGTGCGGCTGTGGTTTAACCTTTCTAAGGCTGCCTGTCCATTGACGCGAGCTGGCTGTGCGAGCTGTGTAGCTGTGTAAATATTAACCAATCAGGAGCTCGGCCGATCTCGGTCGGATCTCTGATTGGTTAATATTTACACAGCTTCACAGCTCGCACAGCCAGCTCGCGTCAATGGACAGGCAGCCTTATGCCGGGAAAAAACAAACACAATAGAAATCAATTGTTTTCGTCACGCGGATCCGCGTGTCAAAGGGTAAATGTACAGTAAAACGCACGTGTGTTTTATTTAAAAGCTGCATTATGAACCTAAATGCGGTGCAGTAACAGCCACTAACATAACTTAATTTGTAAGTTTAAAATATTAAGAAGAAGAATAGCCAAGAACACAAAAATACTAATCGATTTGATACCAATTGAATGTAACAAATGCTAATAATTATGAAATATTAGTTTTTAGGGTCCGTACCCAAAGGGTGAAAACGGGAACCTATTACTAAGCCTACGTTGTCCGTCCGTCCGTCCGTCCGTCTGTCCGCTGTCCGTCTGTCCGTCTGTCCGTCTGTCCGTCTGTCCGTCTGTCCGTCTGTCCATCTGTCCGTCCGTCCGTCTGTCCTACCTATTTAGGGCTGTAATTTTGAACCGTAATAGCTAGATAGTTGAAATTTTCTCAGATTATGCGTTATTACGGCGGATTTGTTAACAAATAATAACAATATCAAAAAGTTAAAAATTAAGGGGGGTTTCTCAACAAGAAACTAGTTTTTATCAACGTTTTTTCTTGACGCTCTATCTTAAAAACAGTAATACATACAAGCGTCAAACTTAGTGTGATTATAGAGCAAACTCTACAGAATAACAACAAATACTAAAAACCGGCCAAGTCTGAGTCGGTCTCGCGCTAAAGGTCCCGGACAGAAAAAGTTTTTTTTTCTAAGTTAATAATGTTGTGTTCTGTGGTGGTTTGGTACGGAACCCTCGGTGCGCGAGTAGCCCGACTCGCACTTGACCGGTTTTATTTAATTTACAGATTAAACATGGTAGATCACCAATATTTGTTAAGCAATCATAAGGCGCAAATAAATAAAGAGATAAAAAAAATGTCAACAAATTCGAGTTTAATACACATGAACGGCTACGACACGTCCTCAGAAATAAAAACCATATTTCAGAGAAAACATCGATTCCGTAGTGAAATCGAGCATTTCGAATTCTTATTGAGAAGAAACGGACCATATTTTAAGACGTTACGAAGAGAAATCAAATACAAGATGGCGAGGAAAAATTTGTTTCGCAACTGGACGTGTCCGGATACAAAATATAGTGAAAAAGATTATACAAAATCTGCTTTAATGAAAAAGCTGGTTAGAGGTTGCGCCAGAAGATTTGATTATGAGATGGAGTTCATTACAGAAATCACTAAAATTTTGAATGAGCACGCAAGAACTGATTTTAAATTTAACAATGAGATGACTGAGGTAAGTACGTTTTTGTGTGGGTGTGTGTGTGTGTGTGTGTGTGTGTGTGTGTGTGTGTGTGTGTGTGTGTGAGTGTGTGTATGTGTGTGTGTGTGTGTGTAAGTGTATGTGTGTGGCATGCGAGTGTGAGAATTCGGTAAGTCAAGATTTTTTGGAGGGCTGAATCGAATACCGGATTTAGGTGTCCTCCCTGATTCAAAATCACCAATTTTTGGAATTTTTTTTCTGTAGGTATGTTTGTTTGTTTCTTCGAGCATCACGCGAAAACTACTGAACCAATTTCGATGAAACTTTTTTGTTTGAAAGCTTACGATTTGACTTAAAATCAGGTATATAATTTGTGCGGACGATAAACTCTAGTACAAAATATATAAATACAATGTCAGAATTTGACATTTGATATTTGCCGTTTCTGTATCCGGCTTTTTAATTTTTGTTTTTATTTTCATAGCCATAGATATAAGTTAGTGGTGTATCTGTGTGGGTGTGTATTTGTGCGTGTTTGTGTAAGACACTACCGTCACACCTTGGACACTTAGCTGTCATTTCATACAAATGGAAAAATGTAAAAGAGGAGGTAAGCATGTGCGATACTGAGAGAGTGCAATCGAGAAAGGAATACGCATTTACTTAACATTGATAAATGCCGAGGTAATCAGGCCCTGTACCCGCACTTTCGATGTTCGCTATTATCGCCACTGTTTCGGTCCGCGCTTCATTGGAATAGAGTTGACATTGAAACGAAAATGTTCACGCAATTGCGAAGTTAGAATGTGCGGGTAGAGGCCCAGAAGGCAATAGAGGGGGTGAGGTAAAAAGTTGGTGAGAGGCAGGAAGTGTCCGTACTGTATCTAGTAATAGATACTCTTTCTTATACAGGGTGTAACAAAACACCCTAGTACTTAAGGGGGTGCTTCAGACCATCAAACTAAACAACTTTCACTATGGGGCCAACATCGAGAAAAAATAAAAAAAAATCAGCTGTCCCATACATTTTAGTCGAGTCAGTACTGCAGTTTTGTATGGGATAGCAGATTTTTTTATTTTTTCTCGATGTTGGCCCCATAGTGAAAGTTGTTCAGTTTGATGGTCTGAAGCACCCCCTTAAGTATTACTAGGGTGTTTTGTTACACCCTGTACTGTGCTACCTTACTCAACAATTCAATTTTTTTTCTGATTTCAGCTCCTTATAAAAACGTTATTCGGCGAAATGAACTTTAGGGATGGAATTGTCAACATATCGACAATTCTGGGTTATTTGCAGCGTGCTATACGGAACGGAAACCAGTGGGGAGAGAGGAGTGTCCAAGCTCCAGTTCTGAAGTTGAGGTCCAAGCATTGCTTGACCATTAGGGTACCTGGCTGTTATTGCACTAGAGGGTAAGTTCATATCGTAGTATACAGCATAGCACATGCTCACGACTATACAGGATGTAACAAAACACTCCTACCATCAAACTGATCAACTTTCACTCACTATGGAGCTAACACCGGAAAAAAATTAAAGAAATCCGCTGTCCCATACGTTTGAATCGAGCCGATAGGTGTACTGCAATTTTTTCTCGGTGTTGGCATAGTGAAAGTTGTTCATTTTGATGATCTGAAGCACCCCCTTAAGTATTACTATATAGGATGTTTTGTTATACCCTGTATAAGGTTGTGGGGGACTTGCTAGATGTCAGCACCCACAAGTTATAGCAAAGATGCCAACAGATGGCGATACCGTCGCTCGCGGAAATATGCTCTATACAAAGACAACGTTCATCCTAAATACGTAGCTCGTAACCTCGTAAGCTCGTACACATAAGGTTCACAATCGAATGCGAGACATAAATCGCGCAAGAGAAATAATCACAGAGATTCGATATATATACAAGGTCCAACTAAGAACTGTTGTACCACGGCCGGTCCCCAGGCTTCACACATAGCCTGGCAGAAGATCTTCCCTTTTCAATGTAGGAACATTCCCAAGTAGCACCTCCATAAGGTAATAAGTTGGCGACACTTAACACTTTCGCTGCTAAGCTCAAAATCATGATCCTCGCGCAGTGCTAAAACTGACGCCCCTCGTAGGTCGTGCGCACAGTCGTAACGTAAAAAGACCAAAACGGCTCACCTCGTAGGTAGCCCGCACATGCGTAAGGTTTGGGTGACTCACGCTGTAGGTCATGAGCACAGGCGAAATGCAATAGCACTTGACCCCCTCGTAGGTCGTGCGCACAGTCGTAACGGTGAAACGATAAACTGGCTCGTCTTATGGGTCACTCGCGCAGGCGTAAGGTTGTCGGTGACTCGCGCGGTAGGTCATGAGCACAGGCGAAATGCAATTGAACCGACTCGTTAAGTGGGTTTTTCAGCACGGCGGCCCATTTGTCGCCGACCTAAGACGTAGGTCGTCAGCAGTGAAAGTGTTAAGAAACGCATTTGGTATCTGTTACTAAGTACAATTGCGTGGTAATGACACGCCGCCGAGTGATTCTGAGGTCAATGGTTAGAAAGAGCTTAAAATTTTCTCACGTAATACATGAACCGCCCCCATATCCCACCGCTCGAGCTCAGTGCGGGTTGGTGGACGCAACCACTTGCTGCTGCTGTCTTTCTTTCTTATCGTGTGGGCAGAGCCCTGGTGTCAGAATTTTTTCAGACCGCCTTACGGCCTCTGACGTGGTTTTTATGTAACGACTACCACCAGAGATAGTAGCCGGGACCAACGGCTTAACGTGCCATCCGAAGCACGGAATCATTTTTCTTTTCAGACAATCAGGTGATTCAGCCTGCAATGTCCTAACCAACTGGGGAAAAACGCACAAAGTGACATATCACTAGGTGTCCCCCGTGGGAATCGAACCCACGACCTCCGTGTCGAGAGCTAAAGCTCTTAACCATTAGACCACGGAGGCAGTAGAACCAGCAGAACTTGCTGTGAGAGACATGATGATGATGATGATAAAAAATTAAAATATTGCAGATACGTGGAAGACAACGGGCAATGCGTGAAGCCAGAAGACTGTGTCACCGAAACACTACAAAAGAAATACCTAAGGAGAATAATCTTAACTTAATAAAAAACATTTTGGCAAGGTACTATTTAGCGACTTTGTTGTGTTGAAGTCGACACGATAAGCAAGCAATAAAAAACAAACATTTATAAAGTTTAAAATAATTCGGTCACCTATTATTTTTTATGTAAGCTACGCATTAATTGAAATATAATAAATAACCTGAGTTATGAAGTAAAACATACATTTTCTTACATCAAAAATAATAGGTGACCGAAATATTTTTTACTTTTTATAAATGTTTTCATGAGATCATCCCTCCCACCTTCCCCTTTCTACTATCGGACTTCCAGACGCACCGCGGGATATCACCCCTTCTTGGTTGACATCCCACATATCCGCACCAAGCGCCTTTCTGAATCTATTATAATGCGCACAGCCAAGGAGTGGAATGTCTTACCTGCGTCAGTATTTCCGAGCACTTACAACCCGGATTCCTTTAAAGTACGAGTGAATAGGCTTCTTCTGGGTTAGCTCGCTACATCTTCGACCCCATCTTCGTCCTGAGGACTGGATTGAGGTCAAGAGCAAACCCATTGTTATAATAAAAAAAAATTATTGTTTTTGGCGTTGGGGGTTTGTAGTAATTTAATGTTATTTCATAATTTTTAAAGTTACATGAAAACTGCTGAACCGATTTTCATGAAACAAGCGGTGTTCGCGTGGTGTTTGGAAAACCCCTTCAGGGGTCGATGGTCGCAAGATCCAAATGTGCACCCCTACATCCTCTATAGTCTATCTAAACTATTATAAAACTGTAACAGAAATGTGTCTGTACATTGAAGATATTTACAAAAAAAAAAATTACGACATGGTTTTTACCTGTCCCTGATTCCAAATCACCAATTTTTGGATTTTTTGTCTGTCTGTTTGTTTGTTTATTTGTTTGTTTGTTTGTGTGTTTGTTTGTTCGAGTATCACGCAAAAACTACTGAACCGATTTTGATGAAACTTTTGTTTAAAAATCCATAATATTTGAAATTGGAACAGGGTGTGTCATCTATACTGTATGAATTCCAGTTATAATGCTGGACTTGCAGGTTGGCTAGTTTGTAATAACTTCCAGTAGATGTCGCTCACGTCCCCTCAAGACGCAACAGATTGAAAATTTCGTTCTCTGGCTAGTGGGCTCGGTAGCGAAATTGGATAACGCACTTCCCCGGTTTGGAAGGGTGCGGGTTCAAGTCCCGCCCGAGACTTTATTTTTCAATCTTTAATTTGATTCGAAATAGCACAACATGGCTATAACATGTTTAAAAATCCATAATATTTGAAACTTTTTTTGTATTATAGCTTATGATGACTTAAAATCTGGTATATAATTTATGCGGAATATAAAAGTGGTGTTACCAAAATAAACAATTACCATTTAAGGGTGTGGTTTCTTCTTCTTCTGATCATCCCCTTAAAATAGTTTCAGCTAATTTTGTTAGACCTTATATTCAAAGTTTCATGTTTCTATCTTCATCGGTTTAGGCTGTGCGTTGTCTGTCAGTCAGTCAGTCAGTCACGGAACTCTTTTATAAGTATAGTTCTATAATATTAAAAAAAAAATGGCTGCCATCTTGGTTGTGATGATTTTGCCAACGTCTAGTTTATTTAGCAATAGTGCTTGACGTTGTACGGTAATTATGTATTTTGGTGACTTCAAGGATTGTTTTTTGAAAAGAACACTATCTTGAGCCACCACTGGAGCTTCGTTGTAGGCCCGGGAGGGGGCAACCAACAATCGACGAGCAACATGTGACTACCCAATAGCAGACCTACAACGCGACACTTTATAAGTATAGATTTTTGTAACTTACTTTCATGTATCAGCATATGCGAGTTGAGTGAATATTTTGCATTGAAGCACCTGCCGCACTCTTTACATTTATGGGGTTTTTCACCTGAAAATATATTAAAAGTATATTAAACTATTAAGTAATTGACGTTTGTTGTTTTTCTAACTTATTTACGTAATACCGACTGCTCGCAAACGGTAAAGGAAAACATTGTGAGCATAGAGTAAATGAATTATACACAACAGAGGGTCAATGCCCATACTAAGAAAGTTGCCACCTTCTTATATGAAAACTCGCGCAAGTACAGCGACGGTGGATAGTAACGGTACTACAGCAATGTTTAATTACGTTAAAATAAGTGTTAAACACATTTGTTATTAAAATTTTTAAGAAAATTAATCTATCACGCAAGCACATCAAGTTTAAGTTCAGGCACAAATGCAAAATAGCTTTATCTTAGTCAACATTTTTGTTTCCTGTTATAATAATTAATAATAATAAAAATAAGCCCGCAGGGCAGCTTGTGGCGAGCTGTTGGTGATTGGCGACACCACGGACCCGATTCTCCAGAGGGCCCGGATTGATTTGGCCCTCACCTCCTATCTTGCCTTAACCGGCCGGCCAGGAGTGGAGTCGCAAGAGCGGAACCTATGCTCCAGGTTGGAAGTGTAAAATGTCATAACGCCGGGACCTGCTGACTGGTGCGCTTAGCACCGGGAACCGGCGCCCGCAGACTCACCTCTCTACAACCTTAGCCACTCACTAGATGTTGCCGCCTTGTCGCTCCTTGCGAGTGGCCGTTTTGGGGGGCCCATCAAATGAGTTGGCGAGTCACCGCCTGCTAGATTTTAAATTAGTGAGATATTTAACTAGAGCAGGCGTCCGTTATCTCACTCCATAGCCCAGTTATCCAGTACACAGAATCCCATCCCCATAGCCCAGACAAATGTATCCCTTCCTGGCAATAGTTCAGCATCCATCGAGAATGATCTTCTAGTGCATCCCTATGGTGTATCTAGAGATAGGCCTCGATAGGTGCACGCCATCTCACATTTAGAATAAATGGTACCAAATAAGGCCTCTTCGTGTTGGCTTCAGCCCCATGTATGCCTCCCAAAGGACCGGGTCCCAGTGGACCCGTGCATCTTTCATGTACCAACATAATAATAATTATCTTGGACAATGTCACACAAATTATCTAGTCACATTTAAAGTACCAGAATCTAGCCTGGACTTGTATTATGATGACTAGACAACGATATAGATTACATATATAAATACAAACATCCATGACTCGGGTACAAATATTCATATTCATCATATAAATATTTGTCCCTTACGGGATTCGAACCCGCGACCCTCGGCACAGCAGGCAGGTTCACTACCGACTGTGCTACCGGGCTGTTATTTTTAATATTTATTAGTATTTTATTATTATTATTATTGTATCTCATGTTGGTATTTCTCGGGCCGAAGCCCGGACCTTTGGAAGGCTTGCGTGGGGACACAGGTCCAACACGTAGAGGCCCCTTTGAGACACTTTTATCTAAATGTGATGGGATGCACCAACCGTGGTCTATCTCTGAATGCATTATGCAAATGCACCAGAAGACATATCACGTTCGGTGCAGAGACTATTGTAGGAAGGACAAAATAAAACTACTCGGGTTATGGGGGTGAACTTGGTGGGCCGGGAAATCTGGGTTATTGCGGAGAGACTCGGGACGCCTGCCGTAACAAATGTCTCTAAGTTTGTCAAAAATGGCAGACGGTGACTTGCCAACTCATTTGATGGGCCCCCCGAAATGGCCGCTCGCAAGGAGCGACAAGGCGGCAACATCTAGTGAGCGGCTAAGGTTGTAGAGAGGTGAGTCTGCGGGCGCCAGTTTCCGGTGCTAAGCGCACCAGTCAGCAGGCCCCCGGCGTTATGACATTTTACACTTCCAACCTGGAGCATAGGTTCCGCTCTTGCGACTCCACTCCTGGCCGGCCGGTTAAGGCAAGACAGGAGGTGAGGGCCAAATCAATCCGGGCCCTCTGGAGAATCGGGTCCGTGGTGTCGCCAATCACCAACAGCTCGCCACAAGCTGCCCTGCGGGCTATTATTATTATTATTCATTATCAGGCAGGCAGTTGATACAACTGATAATGCCTGTATCCTGTTGATCAGTTATAATTTTTCTTCTTTGAGTTGGAAATATGTCGGTCAAGTCGGTTCTTAAATTGGTTTATGGACTGTGCAGAAACTACGTCTTCGGGTAGTTTGTTCCATGATTTGACGACTCTGTTGTTCAAGAAGTGTTCATGAGGATTATTATTTGAGAAGCTTGAGCGTAATTTTACATGGTGTCCTCTTAGACGGGTGTTGTGGTCAGGAATGAACAGTTTCTCAAAGCCTTGAAGGTCATAATGTCCATTGAGGATCTTAAACGTCTCAATCAGGTCTCCACGATCCCTGCGATCCTTTAAGGTTGTGAGCTTCAGAACGTCAAGTCTTTCCTCATAGGAGCGCCTTCTTAGTTGTCTCGGGATCTTGGTAAAGCTGCGTTGCACTTTTTCTATTAGTTCAATATCCTTAACAAAATAGGGGCTCCACACTTGAAAAGCGTACTCGAGTATTGGTCTTATGAATGTTTTGTGAATTTTTAACATCATGTCCGGCGTCATGATACCAAAAGCTTTCCTGGTAAGGTATATGAGGCTTTTAGCCTTCTTGCTGATCGAAGTTATGTGTTCTTCCCACTTTAGGTCCGCTGAGATCTTTACTCCTAGGTCTGTTTGTACTTTGACTTTGGTCAGTTGAGCATCTGCTAATTTGTAAGTGAGACAAGGATTGCGATTGCCTATATTTAGTACAGTACATTTCGTAGCATTCAGGTTTATAAGCCAGTCCTTTGACCAATTCGCTATTCTATTTAGGTCGGATTGCAGTAGGTCGTACTCGATCAGTGGATTGGCATAAAGCTTGGTGTCATCAGCGAATATACTGACATTGCAAGTTAGACCATGTGGTAGGTCAAACGTGTAAATTATGTACAATACTGGGCCCAATACCGAGCCTTGTGGCACGCCGCTGCTTATGTCCCGTTGGTCTGACAGTGTCTCTCCTACTCTTACACGAAGGGTTCTTTGGCGTAGAAAAGCTTCGATCCAGGTAAGCAGTTTTCCTCTTATCCCAACAAATTCAAGTTTATGGAGAAGTCTCCGCGTTGGGACTTTGTCAAAGGCTTTTTCGTAGTCGAGATAAATTACATCGACGGGGTCTCTTACGTTGAAGCTTTCTGTCCATTTGGATAAACATGACAGCAAGTTGGATATTGTGGAACGGTGAGGGCAGAAGCCGTGCTGCTGTTCTGGAATTACTTGGTGGGTACTGAAGAAATTTCTGATATGTTTCACAATTACTTTTTCCATTGCTTTGCATGCTACGCTAGTCAAGCTTATGGGTCTGTAATTTGCTGGGTCAAGTTTGCTTCCTTTTTTAAATATTGGGGTTACGGTTGCTGTTTTCCATTGGTCTGGTAGGATTCCTGAGTCGTATGATGTCTGCATTATTCTCGATAAACTTTCAGCGAGGTTACATTTTTGTAGGATTTTTACAGGGACGTTGTCGGGTCCCGCTGAGGAATCTACTTTCATTTCGCTAATAGCCAGTTGGACTTTCTCTTCTGTAAATATTATATCTTCGATGGTGTCTTCTATACGAAGCAAGGGGTCTAGACCTGGCAATTGATCCTGTGGTTCTTCCTGGAAGACACTGGCAAACTGATCTGCAAATGCTTCGGCGATATCATAGGCCTGGGTGACCATTTGGCCTTGGTTGTTTTTTAGAACCGTTGGTATGCTGACTCTTGATGTTATTTGCTGCCTGAGATATGAATAGAATTTCTTTGGTCCAGCATTCAGTATGCCTTTTTCATATGATATACGGGCTGCTTTAGTTAGGTTTACTAATCTGTTGTTTGCTTTTCTGTAGTTCGTATACGCTGAGTCTAGTCCGGTCAGTATGTATCTGTTCCACATTGCGTGTTTATGCTTGATTAATTCATTAATGTCTTTTGATATCCACGGCTTGTTTACAGTACGTTGGTTGAGTTTCGTCCGAGGTACATATAGGCTTATTGCCTCATTAAGTTTATTCAGAAACATGTCAAACTGGCTTTGTGTGCAGTTTAGGTCTTTTACGCTTCCAGGTAAAGTAGTGTTCAACATTTCATTGATTTTAGCGTAGTCCGCTTTGTTGAAGTTTAATCTAGTTATGTCTTTGCTGCGTTCATTGTGGGCTTGAAGTTGTATGGTTGCCAAGAGACAGGAATGATCGCTCTTGCCAATCGGGGTTAGATGGTCTACATTGGCTATAAGTGAGTCATCATTTGTAAGGATCAAATCCAAGAACGATGGCCGGTTTCCTTGTCTAAATCTGGTTGGTTTGTCTATTAACTGCTCAAGATTGCTGTCTTTGAACCACCGTATGAAGTTTGCTTCCTTTGGTGTCACGTATCCACTGTCTTCAAGTGGCCACTTCACTCCACGGTAGTTGAAATCTCCAGCTATAACAACTGTGTTGGACTCTGAGGCACGGCCTAGATTTTCAAATAAGATTTTGTCTGTATCCACTGTAGAGTCTTGTCCCCGATACATTCCACAAAGAACAAATTTAGTACCTCCAATCATAAGATCTAGCCACAAGCATTCAGCGTTTTCATGGTTCATATTGTAGCCAGTGTTCAGTTTTGTTATCATATAGTCAGTTTTGTTTGAGGCGTATATTGCCACTCCACCACTTTGTTTTCTAGTCCGGTCATTTCTGTACATGTCGTATCCGGGTATTTTTATCATTGAATCAGGTATAGCTGGCTTTAGCCATGTTTCAGTAATGATAATCAGATTAGGCTTCAAAGAATTTACTCTAGCGATGAATAGATCCAGTTTGGAAGTAACCGATTGTATATTTGTGTAAAATAGGGTGATTGTAACAAGCGTTGGGGGTTTCTTAGCTAGGGTGCATGTGTTTTTAACAGTTGTTTTGGATACATGCATGGAGTGGTATATGAAGGTGTTGTTAGGGTTTAGTTTTTTTGGTTTGTGGTTTTCACAATCGTGGGCTGTCCTCGAACATATTTTATTGTGATGTCCGTTTCCCCATCATTAGTACGCTTGTTGAGTTCTTCGCGCAGGTGCTTCAGATATTCTCTTTGCATTGGTGTCTGGTCCGCAGAAATTGATGAGGGCTTCGACAACTTGGATTTGTTGCGCAGCACTTCCAGTGCATCCCTCTTGCTGTGTAATACCACCTTCAGCGGGCGCGGTCTGGAACCTGCGGCAGACTTTGGAGCTCCAAGTCGAAACATCTTGATACCAACACATTTTACTTTGTCGGTGACATTTTGTATTATAGCCACACACTCTTTCATATCGTGTTCGATTCTCTGGTCAACTACATCACTAGTCGATTCCGGTACATCATAGATAATGAGGTTGTTTGCCCTATTGGCTCTTTCTGTAATCTCCTGAATCGCTGATTCGGTCGCGAGCATGCTCTGGCGCATACGTAGTTGTTGAACTTCTTCTGTGAGCTCATTCAGCTTTTTCATAATCATCGGCAGTTGCGTCAAGGCAAGCTTGCAGTCGCCGCACAGGAATGTCATAGTACGAGCAACCGTCTTTAGCTCGAGGACTCGAACTTCCGTTGGCGACAGTCCGTGACAGTCTCCACATAAAACGACTTTACAGGAGTCGCAAGCAACAGAAACTTTTTTGTCGTTTGGCGGTTTTTTGCACTTGGCGCACTTTTCTTGCAGTGGATTAGGGTTCGAACTTTTTTTGGAACTCATTTTGGTAGAAATTAAGTTTTACTGTACTGGCAACACTACAATATGTCAAATGTCAATTCAGTGTAGACGTCAATGTAATTTATGAACTTTTTGAGGGTAGATAATAAAAGTTTTAACTGAACCAATGTCAATTCAGTGTTAGTTTTCACAATTTTTCCGTGTTTTCACTAGTTTTCACGATAGATAACACTAACACAATGACCACAGGTTATGATTATCACTTTGGTGAAGTTTTTATTACGATTTGTACACTTTAAGCACAACTTTCGAATTTTTAAAACGGCGCGTGTATTGATCGTGACGCAGTCTCAAGTGAGTCTCTCAATAGAATAGAATTTGAATTAGAATAGATTTTGCTCAGATTGTTTTCAAGTACCTATTATAGTTAATTACTGTTTGTATTGTTACCCAAATATTGGCTTTCAATTGTTATTTGGTTCTTCAGGTTTCAGGCCTGCCTGCTGAGGACCTCTGGTAATTTGGTTCTTACTTGTTCTCACTTTTTGTTGTTTGAAATATTTAAGATGTTAAGTTTAACTATGGCATGTGTTATAACTAGTGATCAGTAACTACCTATATTGTGCAACTCGCGGCAAACTCTAGGGGTGATAATTGTAACATATCATTGGTTAAGAATCATGTTATCATATCGTTTTCTTTTATTTTTTTTCTAATACGACCCCAGTTTCTCATTGTTTTATTTTTTCCCGTTTGTAAAAGGCAAATGGGACCACGTCATGCTTGAGATTTGAAGTGCGGTTTTAGTGTCCGTATAGCTAGAATACACATGAAAGGGATCTGGCTGGAATTGATGCCAATAAATAGTTCCTAAATAGTGCCTAATTAGTACCTAGGTCAAATAAATAGTGCCTCTATACTTTACCAGATATCGATTTTTATTACCTGGTACGCTGGCTTGACTTCAAGGTAGCGTACACATTTTTTGTGGCTAAAACGGCTTGCATTGTGGCATCGAATTTACACTCAAAAAATAGTGCTCAAATAGTGCCCCAGGCGTTCAAAATCTCATGAGGCTAGATCTTCAGGGAGTGGAGATATAAAAAAGTATTTTAAATAAACCACGGAGCTGGCGGTGCGCTGGCGTACACACGAATTAACAAAATATTTCTTACAGAAGGAGAAGTTTCTTTTTATAAAAACTAAATCAAATAAATAGTTCCTGAAATAGTGCCTCTGCCAGTACTCATATTTTATGTAAAGTCGTAGTGAAACAATATAAAAAATCAATGCAAAGTTCTAAAACTTTATTCATTTAAAACAGTACACAATATTACATAAAAGTGAACGAAACAAGAAAGGGTATAACGGGGTTTAGCGTCAACTTCACGAGGAAACTAGCATATTCGCAGACAAAAAAACAAAGTCAACCCATACCTGTATGCGTCCGTCTATGATCCAGCATTTTACTTTTAAAGTGAAACTTCTTGCCGCAGAATTCACACTCGTGCTCCAACTGCAGCGTCTCATGCCTTAGCTTGCTGTGTCTATTCAGGTACTGCTTAGTTTTAGTTGTATATGAGCAGATGTTGCACGTATAGATGTCTGTGTGCGTTGCTTGATGCGCCTCATGTTGAGTTTTGTTGTTAAATGGCTGTAATTAAAAAAATAACAATAATTAATTAGAGATCCAGAGGCCATCCAGAGGGGCAATGCGGCCAGCATCTTTGGGACCTTTGAGCCAGGGTCGCGCAGGGCAGTGCCTTTAGATTAAGTTAGTGATAGTCTGACGAAGCTTGCATGCTGATTATATCTTGTGTGCTGCCATTGACGAAGCTTGTAGCGGATATAGGTATGTGTGATTAATATTTGACGAAGCCTGCGTTGCGGATTGGATTATTTTTGATATTTTGTGCTTTTAATTGGAATAAATAATTAATTAGAGATCACATCAGAAATGAAGTGATACGTCAGAGAACTAAAGTGGTTGACATAGCTCAGAAAATTAGCAAGCTGAAGTGGTTGGCTGGTCATATCTGCCGAAGAACTGACAACCGGTGGGGTGTCAGAGTTCTAGAGTGGAGACCGCGAACTGGTAGGCGTAGCGTGGGACGCCCTGCTGCCCGCTGGACAGACGACCTGAATAAAGTAGCGGGAAGCGACTGGATGAGGAAGGCCGAGGACAGAGTTTTGTGGCGCGCCTTGGGAGAGGCCTATGTTCGGCTGTGGACAATGATAGGCTGATGATGATGATGAATCACAAAAAAACAAAAAAAAATTAAACAAAATCGCTTCCCGCTGTCTGTCCCTATGCATGCTTAGATCTTTAAAACTATGCAACGGATTTTGATGTGTTTTTTTTTAATAGATAGAGTGATTCAAGAGGAAGGTTTATATCAGTGTTGCAACTGTGCGAAGCCGCGGCTGGTCGCTAGTTAAAAATAAAGGTGATAATTTAAAAAAGATGTAACGTAAAACGGGGTGAATAGAAAAAAAACTGAAAATGTTTTTCGGATTCGTTTGTCTGGATACAGCTACAAATTAATATGTAAAGAGGAACATTTGGTCCTTTAGGGAAACGGTGAATTTGTTCAACTTTGGCTTTTTAAAAGAAACCACCTGGACAATTTAGTTTGTACGTACCTTTCTGCAAACATTGCATTTAAATGTTTTTTCATTTTTACCCATGTTAGCAATAATTGTCTTATTACATTTGGTTTAAAAACAAAGTTTTTTGTCTTGTTGCTTTTGTTTGTTTCGTCTGAAAAATATCAAAAATATATTAACATTATTATTTGGTCTTTGACCATAGTCTAAAAAAACAAGGTCTTCTATTCCCAGAGTGACACAAGCCTACGCCACAAAAAAATGGCCGCTAAACATGGTAAAAGGGTATGATGACGTAGGCTTGTGTCAGTCACGTGGTCACTCACGTGATCGGAAGAGAATACCAGGCGCAATATATTATTGTACCATGGTCTTTGACCAATAGGTAGGCACTTCTTCTTTTTTTTTTTCTATTTATAAATTAAATGGACTCTTGCTTGTGCGTTAGCACTGCATTTCCGCCAGTGTCAAGTAGTTTATTGGGAGGATCTATCCCAATCTCAGGGATTGTTTTTGGACAAGAACAAGAACAGATTGAGGAATGTGGAGCCTCGTGGCAGGCACAAACGCGACGCGCGAAACCATGCGAGGAGTGTACTCGGGTCAGTTCCTGCAACGTGACTCAGGCACTTCTTCTTATCGTGTCGGCAGAGCCCTGGTGTCAGAGTTTTTTCAGACCGCCTTACGGCCTCTGACGTGGTTTTTATGTAACAACTACTACAACCAGATATAGTAGCCGGGACCAACGGCTTAACGTGCCATCCAAAGCACGGAATCATTTTTCTTTTCAGACAATCAGGTGATTCAGCCTGCAATGTCCTAACCAACTGGGGAAAAACGTACAAAGTGCCATATCACTAGGTGTCCCCCGTGGGAATCTAACCCACGACCTCCGTGTCGAGAGCCCAGTACTCTTAACCAGTGGACCACGGAGGTACCTAGACTGATATAGTGTCTAGTGATGGAGGCCTATCGGAGGATTTAGGGGGTAGTTTTAATTACCTATAAATAATAATGAAAAAAATTACGAGGAATGCTTTGAAAAATACGAATTACTTACGATGTTTGCATTTCGTACATGTAATAGGAACTTTATAGTTTGCATTAATTACTTGCTAATCTACATTTCACGTTAAATATGTCGTTATCGAAAGAAACTATCAATTCCGATATTTTTCCTGAAAACAAACAAAAATTTTTCAACACCTCTAGCGCTCCTGTCAGTGTCATGCAGTGTTGCCAATGCTTATTTTTAGGCGGCCGTGTACATTAGGTAAAAAAGCCGTGTTTATATGGAAAAAGACCAACGGTGGGCCGTGTCACTGCTTAAGAAAGGAAACACTTTTCAATATTAGCCAAATGATGCAGTTTTAAGGTTTTTAACGTTAATTAAACGTTTGCAAATTTTATCTACTTGTGTGGAAAACAATTTCATCTCATCTGTTTTTTGCTCACAGAGCAAGAAAGAGGAACAAAACCCAGCCAACATACCGTAGACAACATAGTTGCAATATTTGCATTCGGATTCGGAATTGGATACAGTACACAGTCGAACCATACACTTATTTATAACAGTCTAATACTCTAAAAGTGAATTTTTCATAAATAAATTAGTCAATTACCGTAGATTTTGCGAAAAGCCGTAGAATCTGCTACGGCCATAGGGTTGCAGCCGTAGGCCGTGGATTTTGTAATTTTTTGGCCTGAAAGCCGTAGAACACGGTAATTGCCGTAGCGTTGGCAACACTGGTGTCATGTCAAAATTTTTATTTTAAAAGGTATTTTATAATGCACGTATCGATTTGTGAACCTAGTATTTCTGTTATTTTAAATACGTCTGCCTAGTATTTGTAATTGAAAACAAGCTAGTTTTTTTTTTTTTTCAGAGAAGTTTTTTTTTTTTTGGCTCGAGATACTAGTGTTTTGAGCGCTAGTTTTCTACAACTTAAATGAAAAATAGGTAGGATACCCGTAGTCATAGGCTAATAGGTAAATGGGTAACAGATAGGTAATTTATACAAATAAAAAAATAAGAGTATAGCCAAAGAATTTTCCAATAGGAAAATAAATCTCGTTCCTTCTTTACCTAAGCCATGTCAGAGGCTTATTTAGGTGGCTCGAATATACTCAAATATTTTTTTCAATCATTAACTTACCTTCACTTCTTCACCAATCCGCATTGGCCTCGTGGTGGGGGTGGGGCATGGTGTAAAATAGTAGCTTATCTATGGGCATGGTCCACTCCCTCGACATTATTCGTGAGGCCTAATTATGCTGTGTAGTGGGATTTACCAAACTTAAAAATTAAACAAAATTTCGTACCAAAAAGCAAATGTTTTATTTGAATAATGAAAGCAACTTAATACGTTAAGATACATTTTTCAGACATACCTAAATTAAAATAGTTTATCACTTGAGTAAAATACAATCAATGCTGCGGCCGTAGCATGACAACGATATATACGCTTTCGCGACTTAGCTTTCTTTTTGCGCGCGAACAAACGAGATAAAACGCGCGATGCAGCCTTATCGCGTGCGTCATACTACGGCCACTGGCATTATCATAGGTAGGTATTATAAAATATTGTCTTTTTATTTTCCTTAGTTTAGATTTTTGATTAAGAGGGCTATCGCAGTCCAGTGGCGCCCTCATCACATTAAAAAATATTTCTCAATAAAGAAAGCCTAAATTAAAAAAGTGCTCAACAGAAAAACTACAAAAGCCTTCAAGCCATTGTTATACACAAGCTTGAAATTTTCCGAAAATTTCAAGCTTCTTGGTTTTACAATACTTTTATGGGTTCTAAACATTCCACTTTTAGACAATTTCGTATAAAAACAAAAGCGGCCGTTGTTTTTCTTTTTTCAAAATTTGTATGTTTAGACCTTTAAAAAACCTATAAAAGTATTTTATGAAAATAGCTTGAAGGCTTTTGTAGTTTATCTGTTGAGCACTTTTTAAATTTAGGCTTTCTTTATTGAGAAATCTTTTTTAATGTGATGAGGGCGCCACTGGACTGCGATAGCTCTCTTAATCGACAAGAAATTATTTGGTAATCTACGATTATGATTTTAATAATAAGTAAATAATTACCAATTGTAGTTACCAACTTATTACTTAAAGTGGTAGCCCAGCTAGCATGTTACACGTGATACAGCTATATCACGCCTTTTATCTCTTTCATTTTCGCGCAAATAGAAAGAGCGAAGATGCGATAGTGCTGTATCACGGTGGCATACCTACTAGTACCAAGAACGAAATCAATCATTAAAAATAAAAAATAAATCTTTATTTAAAAAAATAATCATTAAAGACATTCAAAACTAGTGAAATAATCAATGACTATAATGCCAAATAATAATTTTGGGCATTTAGTAATAGTGTAACATAGAATGCCCAATAATCAAAAAGGGCATTTAACAATATAGCAGTATATTTATTTGGTTTAGAATTCTTTCAATTAAATGTTACTGTTGTATTATAAAAAAAATAGTGAAATAACCAGTAGGTACGTAGAATGCCCAATAATAATTTTGGGCATTTAAAAATTGTGAAATAAACAAACAGTAAGTACACACGGCGACACATCAAGTTACCCAAAACCAAAATAAGCTGGCCGCGCGACGTTATACACTACTATGCCGACGCACGGCCAACTTATTTTGGTTTTGGGTAACTTGATGAGTCGCCGTGTGTACCTAGCATGTCCAATAATAATTGCAAGTCGATTGCGCTCACCCATATTTCCCACTGCCACTTCGCAATTGAGTCTCAAGCGCTCTTCCATATAGGCACAGTATTGGCTATGTGCAAGACACTAGCGCCACACTAGCGCGGCGTAGCGCATGAACTATGTCGGCCAGCCGTGAATTATCTACACTATTATAGTACTGTAAAGACTGTGTTTGTACGAGGATTCTGCTAAAACTACTGGACCGATTTTGATAAAACTTTTTATATTTAAAAGCTTATTATTAGTGTTAAAAGCTAGCTTATATTTTATTCCGGTACGATGACGGGAGCGCATGCGGACGAAGAACCGGACAAAATCTAATTTGTTTTGGAATTCCCATACAAACTTTTACCTCAGTTTTAACACCTTTGGGGGTTTAAAATGCGACAAGCCTTTTTAAAGAGAGCATCTAGATGCTAATAGAAACTTCAATGCCAAATTTTAAGTTAGTAGTCTTGACAGTTTTGGAGATTTCATGTTAAGTTAGTGTGCGGATTTGCATAGATTCAAGCAAATGGTACAGGTGAAATTGATATCATTAGCATCCTTTTAAACTAAGAGTCTACCCATCAAACTGAACAACTTTTACTATGGGAGCAAACCGATCGGAGCAAAAAAAAAATCAACTGTTGCATACAAAACAATGCAATGTCGACGCGCGAGTTCGCGACTCAAATGTATACAACTGCAGATTTTTTTTTTGCTCCGATCGGTTTGCTGCCATAGTAAAAGTTGTTCAGTTTGATGGGTAGACTCTTAGTTTAAAAGGATGCTAATGATATCAATTTCACTCTGTATAAGCTTAGTAACTTCAGCAATAAACTGCTAATTGCCTTTCACTTTATGATCACCTTTTAACTTAAAAATATGATGCTTCAACAAAACATTATTCGAAAACTTTTCGCCGCAGGTACATGAATACAGTTTCTTGTTTTGTCTGACAGTTTTGTGGCTCGAAATGTGACTTAACATCTGATTTGCGGTCGTACAAATTTCTCTACACAAAACGCAAATGTGTACGCCTCCTGGTAAAGTAAGTCCATTGAACGAAGTCATTCTACTATACAAATACTTCCACGGTAATACACTGTGTTTAGGTGCGAAATACTTTGTTAGCGATTTGTGAGCAGGTACGTAATCGATTGATTCGTTGACTTGCCCGTGTAGGTCTAGGTGCTTTTCATAATTTTCTACGTTCCTCGTCTCGTAGTTACAGATCGCACAATTCAAGTAACTGACATGCGTTTGAATGTGTTCCTTTCGAGCCTTTCTGTCTCTGAATTTAGTTAGGCAAATAGGGCATGATGCGACGCTTTGTATTTGATGAAATTCAAAATGGGACCATAGGCCGTCGTGTCGAATTTTCCTGAAGCATTTTGGGCATTCTAATCTGAGCGGGCGGGTATTTCTCTCGTGTGACATCAGTAAGTGGACTATTAACATTTCTCTATTAAAAAATACTTGGCAGCAATAATCGCATATGAATATTTTTCTTTCAATTCGTCTGGCAGTTTCGCTACTTAGCAAATGGTCTGATTTTACATGTTTCACTAAGCTGGGTACGTCGGGGTGATTTTTTATGCATATCTGAAAATAGAAAGAAAAATTATAAGAATAGCTTTGTTTGCCCAGCAGTGGGATCACAGTATAACAACAGTATAAGAAAGAGTATCTAAGATACAGTATGGACATCCCTTCCTCCCACCAACTTTTTACCTCATCCCCTCTATCGCCTTCTGGTTACCTCGCACTGGTTACTCATTACCTACGAAGAAGACTTAAGGTTCAATTTCTTTGGTTTCGCATGTGCTGACGTCGTCTTGTCAAATTCAATGGGTCTGACAAACGTTTTTCACTTTACATGTCAAATAAATCTTCAAAAAATTACGAAAAAAACTGTGTTTTTACTTTTTTTATATCTTCAAAAATGGCTGAGATATTAACGATCAAATTGCGTATTTCCGGACGAAGGTTTCTAAAAACGCGGGCGGGCGCCCACTAGCCGATGACGTCACACCCCCGGTCATTCGTCATTCGCGCTCTCGTACGCTCGCTGCTGTGCAGTAAACATTGAGTTCTCTTCAGTGAAAATGGAAAAAAAGTATTGTATTGTGCCTCAGTGTTTCAATTCAACTGTGAAAACACCCGATAAACTCTTTTTTTATTTGCCTGAGGACCCAAAAATGAGAAAGAAGTGGATGACGGCCATAAAAAGAGTAGATGCAATAGGGCCTAAAACTAAAGCGCACTGCTGTGAAGACCATTTCGATGTTTTTAAACTAATAAAACACAAATAATCATCAACAACAACAACCTCGTACGAGCAACCTACCTAGTACCTTGCGAGTAATTACCTAGATTTTTTAAATCGTTGTCCATAATGTAGGTCCTAAATAAAACACACACAGACACATTTTAAGGAAGGTTTAAGCTTGAACAAATACCTACCCGACAGAAATCAGAAAAAATCAGAAATCAGAAACATTTATTCAGACAGTAGGTAATGCTTACATAAAACATACACACCTTTTCAACTTTATTCCGCGAATTTGACAGCCCGGTAGCACAGTCGGTAGTGAACCTGCCTGCTGTGCCGAGGGTCGCGGGTTCGAATCCCGTAAGGGACAAATATTTGTATGATGAATATGAATATTTGTACCAGAGTCATGGATGTTTGTATCTACAGGGTGAAATTGATATCATTGGCATCCTTTTAAACTAAGAGTCTACCCATCAAACTGAACAACTTTTACTATGGGAGCAAACCGATCAAAGCAAAAAAAAGCAGCTGTTGCATACATTTGAGTCGAGTAGGCATTGCAGTTTAGTATGGGACAGCAGATTTTTTAGTTGCTCCGATTGGTTTGCTCCCATAGTGAAAGTTGTTCAGTATGATGGGTAGACTCGAGAGATGCTAATGATATCAATTTCACCCTGTATATATGTATTCTATATCGTTGTCCAGTCATCATAATACAAGTCCAGGCTAGATTCTGGTACTTTAAATGTGACTAGATAATTTGTGTGACATTGTCCAAGAAATTATTATTAATTTTTATTATTTCGGCAGCCGTAAAATCCTTATTCTTCATAAAATATTGTGCCACCATCAAACTATCCACTCTTGGCAGATTGTCCGACTGACCTTTTTGAAAACCTTCATCCATTCTACACACCACACGGTTTACTTTAGTGTAATCGGTTATAAAATTAATGTAAAAGTATTATTTCCTTGAAATACAAGCACACTATTAGGTATAAACGAAATTAAACGAATTTTTGACGAACAAACGAAACAAAATGCACCGGACCGAGCGCCGCGCTGTGTCGCGGTCGCGGGCTGAGCGGGGGTGTGACGTCAAAGCGTGAGCGCGCGTAAACTCGGAAATTTTAAAAA
The DNA here is from genome assembly GCA_922987775.1 of Agonopterix subpropinquella. NCBI lineage: Eukaryota > Metazoa > Arthropoda > Insecta > Lepidoptera > Depressariidae > Agonopterix > Agonopterix subpropinquella. Next base: position 3,982,695 of record OV277718.1, on the reverse strand, counting down.
GCGCTTAAACTTCTCGTCGTCATAACTTCGGAAATACTGCATGTATTGAAGTGAAATAAAAACTAATGTAATGTACACGATCTACGCTAAGATTTTAAGTGTATTTTTTAGTAATATTTTGACCCTTTTGTGTTCCCCATTTTTTGTATGCAGTGTCCGGGCTGTGAGTGGGATGAAATATGCTATGGAAAAAAAGGTTCCTTAAATGCCTTAATAGTGAGTATTTGTATGTATGTATGTATGTACTATCGCGGACTTTTCCGCCTGACCACCACTAGGCTCATTTTTGCTTGCATACTAAAAAATAAAAGGGATGTCTTACCCCGCCCTATTGATGAATAGACCAATTAATAATAGTTTCTAAACAATAAATTTTTAGCGAAATTATGTGATTTTTTTCTTAAGTGGTCAGGCGGAAAAGTCCCCGATAGTACAAACAATAATACAGTACAAGCCTGTACAGACAAACCGGTAGCTCATGATTAAAAAAAAAAAAGGGCCAAGTGTGAATAGAACTCAGAGGGTTCAATACAATCACCAGGAGTGCGATTTTTGAAACTCATTCGCTGAGCTTAGCAGTAGAAAATGTCAAAATTACTATGGAGACGTGCATCTTTCTACTGCTGATTTGACTTTCAAAAATCATACTTCAGAGTGTGATTTTTGAAAGTCAAATCAGCAGTATACAAATGCTACGGTTCAAATTGTGTCAATAGTGCAAACGCTATGCACACGCTTTACCGGTCGGTCCAAATTAGTAAGTATGAATTCACTGCTAAACAATTTGTACAATTTGAACCAGCTGTCAATTTGACATGCATATGCTGCACTACCTATTTTTTGTGTGCGGCGTAAGCGCAAGTTAATGACATCACTGATGACGTCAGATAGCAAACGTATCCGCACATTCGCGCATTATGAACCGATTGTGTGCGTGCTATCTCTACCGATAGCGCATATTTGCGCATTTTGAACCGTAGCAAAAGATGCATATCTCTATAGTAATTTTGACACTTTCAACTGCTGAGCTCAGCGCGAATGAGTTTCAAAAATCGCACTCCTGTATTATGAAACATGATCTACGCTAAGATTTTAAGTGTATTTTTTAGTAATATTTTGACCCTTTTGTGTTCCCCATTTTTTGTATGCAGTGTCCGGGCTGTGAGTGGGATGAAATATGCTATGGAAAAAAAGGTTCCTTAAATGCCTTAATAGTGAGTATTTGTATGTATGTATGTATGTACTATCGCGGACTTTTCCGCCTGACCACCACTAGGCTCATTTTTGCTTGCATACTAAAAAATAAAAGGGATGTCTTACCCCGCCCTATTGATGAATAGACCAATTAATAATAGTTTCTAAACAATAAATTTTTAGCGAAATTATGTGATTTTTTTCTTAAGTGGTCAGGCGGAAAAGTCCCCGATAGTACAAACAATAATACAGTACAAGCCTGTACAGACAAACCGGTAGCTCATGATTAAAAAAAAAAAAGGGCCAAGTGTGAATAGAACTCAGAGGGTTCAATACAATCACCAGGAGTGCGATTTTTGAAACTCATTCGCTGAGCTTAGCAGTAGAAAATGTCAAAATTACTATGGAGACGTGCATCTTTCTACTGCTGATTTGACTTTCAAAAATCATACTTCAGAGTGTGATTTTTGAAAGTCAAATCAGCAGTATACAAATGCTACGGTTCAAATTGTGTCAATAGTGCAAACGCTATGCACACGCTTTACCGGTCGGTCCAAATTAGTAAGTATGAATTCACTGCTAAACAATTTGTACAATTTGAACCAGCTGTCAATTTGACATGCATATGCTGCACTACCTATTTTTTGTGTGCGGCGTAAGCGCAAGTTAATGACATCACTGATGACGTCAGATAGCAAACGTATCCGCACATTCGCGCATTATGAACCGATTGTGTGCGTGCTATCTCTACCGATAGCGCATATTTGCGCATTTTGAACCGTAGCAAAAGATGCATATCTCTATAGTAATTTTGACACTTTCAACTGCTGAGCTCAGCGCGAATGAGTTTCAAAAATCGCACTCCTGTATTATGAAAAATTTTGTTTTCTCAAGAATCCTTCCGGAATCAGAATCTGAATTATTTGTTCTATGTACCTAGTACCTACCTTAGAGTACCTATGAACTATAATCATACTAAGTTTGATTCTTGTATGTATATTACAGTTTTTGCAAAAGAGCAGTTGGAGAACAGTTTTCTGTATGAGGACACCTCCAAATTTTTTTGTTTTTTATTGAATTGAATGAATAAAAGAAAAAAAATGAATAAAGTGAAAATTTCTACCGCCTAGCTGTTCAAAGTTGTCGTTCAAAAGATACGTCCCTTAATAGGTAGTACAGATAGACGGACAGCGAATGCTTATGAATATGGTCCCAATGGCACCCTTTGGGTTGAACCCTAAAAAGGTGGTTTTTATCTAAGTTTGAATAAATTTAAAGCACTTACGTAGCAAGCCGGGTTATTCACCACTTCCTTCAGAATGAGATCCAATTGATCAGAATGTTGCAGTGTCCTGTGAATTACTATTTCAGTTTCGCTTTGCCACCCTTCCGAACAAAAATCGCATTGGTACAAATCGCCTGTAATATTACATGTAGGTCTTGTATTAGATGGAGTTTCAACGTAATATTTCGGCGGTCGGAACATCGTTTGTTGTTATTATTTCTTCGTTTATTACGAGAAAATTGGAATTGGAAAGAAATACAGCAGACCGAAATACAAACAATAATTTAAATGTCAAATTTTGACAGTACGTGATGATGAATGAATTATTGATGATGACAAGAGAACTTCTTGGAGAAAGAAAACAGACCATACCTACCCATTCTTGTGTTTTAGCATTTTTTTGCTATTTAAAAAACTTAGATCCTAAAAACAGCCTATAAATACTATTTTAAATACTAAAAAGATGATGATCAACGAATGATCACTTTACTGTTTTTATTCAGAGGTTTTTAATAATTTTTTCGTTGGTGTAGGATTGACATCACATCAAACCCATCAAACCTTCAAACAATTTTCCGTTTTGTCAATATCAATGAGAACAAAGCCTTTGTTTTGTTTACTTGTCAAAAATTCTCTTCGAGTTGTCATAATCGTGAAGTGCAAATATAAAACATCGAAAAGCAATAAATAAACATTAAAATCTAGCGTCCAGTTAATAAATAAATGCAAATTAAAAACCCATGTTTTCACTGTGACCAAAAAAAGAAGCGATACAATCACCCAGTGATGTTAAAATTTCAACATACGTTTCTGTCAATTTCTTGAAAAAATGGCCGAAGTTCAACCAACGGAGATATTGTTGAATATCTTCAGTAATTTAACTGGCGACGACATAGTGAGCTGCCGGGCCGTCTGCCGTCGCTGGAAGGCTGTTGTCGATAACCTACCTGATGATATATGGCGGAAATTCTGCCAAAACGATTTCGAAATATCCCAATCAGCTTACGAAAAAGCTAGGATATCTTGGCGGGAACTTTACAAGTCCCTGAAGCTATGGGCGAAGTTACCAACGGCTACGATGACGGTAAAAAACCTACCAATTTACGATACAAATCATTTGAAGGTACTAAAAAATAGTATAGTTGCCGTATTACAAAATTATAGTGGTGACATAGTGAGCAGCATTTGTGGGTATAGTGATACAATAATCTACTATGATTTGGATACTATGGAAAAATGCGGGCAGGAAAATTTTAATTTTCTCTTCGGCAAATACGATGAGAATAATCAGTTGATCGTCCTTGAGCACCGCGATGGTAGACTCTGTGTCATACCGAAAGCAACGAAGGAACGGCACTTCGTTGGCAAACTCCCTCGTTACACCTCAGGCCGCTTCGGCGAATTCACCCTCTTCGACACTGAAGTTTACTTCAAAACTGAAACAGACATGATCACGGTATCCCGTATCGAAGAAAAAGACGGTCGAGTAACGATAACGACTGAAGATCTAGAGGATTTTGAGGAACACATCGTTGCGTTCCACTATGTTAACGATAAACAAATTAACATTTTAACGGACGAAGGCAACATTTATCTTTACAAGGACAAAGATTTTGAGACTGCGTCGATGATTGATCGTTACTGTGATGTTATATACGAACTTAAATATTACGGGTTCGACTGGAGCTCGTTAGCGATATACCAATGGTTAATAGCAGCGTTCGGGGAAGACCATCTTCATATAACAAAATACAAGAACGCAACGATTTATAAACACGGAAAAGTTATTTTACTTGGCACGTCACGAGGAACTATTCATATTTATTATAATCCATACAGTCCGTATTCAGAATTAATAATGTACAACATGAAACCGATCAAGACCGTTGACATAACGAAAATGTTTAAAACGGACTGGATTTATAAGGAAATCCAGCAATTTGAAGTTGTTGAAACATCAAACGGTCACAAAATAATCGTTCTAATCGGAGATAAGTTGTATTTAATGGAGTTCGTTCACGAAAATAAAAAGGAACCCGTTAAAAGAAAACAAAAGGAGGTCAAAATAAAGAGAAAAAAGGCTAAAGTAACGGAAAAGGCTGATGTAAAGACAAAAAAAAGTAAAGTTAACGAAATAGCTGGCCCGTCCAGTTCGACGAGAAGAAAAACGAAAGTAATAAGTACTAAGTCAAAGAAGAAAGCGACGAAGAAGAGTGAAAGACTGAAAAACGTACCTGTCCATAGAATGACATTACGGTCTAAGAAAAGATTATAGTTTTTATGTTATTAAATTTAAGATTGATTTTTGAATCTCATTTTTATTGAACCTGTTTAACTGTAAGGATGCATACTTGGGTAGTATATGCTAGTACAGTCACCAGCAGATATATCGTAGCAAACAAGGTGGTCAAATCATAACAAATCAAAAATATAGGAACGCCTAAAACATCAAATATATCGACGCAGTCAGGGTGGTCATAAACATCTGAACCTTACACCGAAACCTTACTCCGTTGTTTTACATTTTAATTTTAAATAACATTGTAAAGAAATTATTGAAAATTCACTGTTCAGATATTTATGATAAAATACAAATTTTAAAATATAATTGGTAACATTTACTGTAAATTAGCACTGCTCTGAAATATTTGGACACCTTGTATGCTACGATATATCTGATGGCAGGGCCGGATTAAGCCGTATAGAGGCCCCTAGGCACTTCAAGCCTCGGGGCCCCTATCCCCGTGGGCCGTGGGATGGATTTGTCTCTGTGTCCGGGGGCCAAATACAGGCTAGGTGGTCGCAGTAACATAACTACAAAATAACATAATCCACTAAAATGTGGAGCGATCTCGAGCTTTTAATACCAATCTAGGGCTGCCGTCAGCAAAATCGCCGTCGCCGGACAGTTTTCAAAAACATTTCAGTAAAATCTGAAATCCCCGGAAAACCACGAAACATTACAAAAACAAAACGACTACAAAAAGACTGGCGCTTTGTTAAAGATTGTACTACAATAGGAATAAATCGTTGCAATACAATCTAAAGCTCATGGAGTGAACGTAACACGAAAAAAAATAGAGCGAGCGAAGCGAGCTCGAGTTTTTGCAATGTGACTGAATCGTTCCAATACAATATTAGATCAGGAGCGAACGAAGCGAGCTCGAGTTTTCACTACAGTATAATATTTATAGGTCATTGCCAATCAGCAATATGATCTAAATTCTCAGCCCTGGAGCGAGCAAAGATTATTGCGCTGTTGCGCTTGCGACACAATCACAACCAAGAGCGAAATCGAGATTTTAAGGATAAGATAGTTGCAGTACCATCTAAAACCAAAGAGCGAGCGAAGCGAGCTCAAAATTTTACTGCAATATTATAAGTCGTTGCACAATGCAATCTGAATTCTGAATCAAGGACCGAGGGAAGCGAACTCGAGATTTTACTGCAATGCGACTAGGTCAGCTCATTATTTTCCTACATATTATGTTTATTGCACCTACCTAGAGCTCATATCAAAATGGACTTGATTTGTATATGAGACGAAAGCATCGAGCGAGCAATAATAGCTCTCGGCACAGAGTGCTATCTCTCGGTATATTAAACAGGATATAATAACTCGATTACAGCAAGAAGTCTGTTTTAAAGCCGAAAATAAAACAACAAAAATGAGCAAGCGAAGCGAGCTCGAAAATGGCAATAAATATATTTTCAATACCTTTTTTAATGACTTTCACAGACTTTTTAATAATTCGATAAAATTTTGGGGTGAGTTAAATCTTCGCGTTTTTACTTATTTTTCTCTCAGGCCGCGGGGCCCCTAGGCGGCGATGGGCCCATAGGCCCGAGCCTACTTTGCCTCTATGGTTAATCCGGCACTGTCTGATGGCGACTGTACCTACAGTTTCATCAAACAAGAAAAAATTTACTCATATTGATTGATAATTTACCTATATTTTATGTGTCTTAGAACAAATTGAAACAACCCGCATACTTACCTAAATAAATAAATAAAATAATGCTCACAGGCAAATACATTGTAAAGTTCAAGTGTTGGCTAATTAATGCAATTTTTAACCGACGAAAAAACAAAAAACGGAGGAGGTTATCTATTCGACGCGTATATTTTTTGTTTTTTTTGTTTTATGTATGAACACGCATAACTTTCTACAGAGTAGTCCGATTTTGATAATTCTTTATTGGAAAGGGTATACTCTCAAGGTGGTCCCATTTTAATTCGGTAAAGATCTGATGACGCACTTCGGAGCTACACAATAGAACTCCTCAAAAGTTGACAGCAAATCATCGGCGATTGAAAAGTTTGCTTCGTGTACCCTTTGTGTGTGCTGATATCCAGAATTCAACTAATGTATTTCACCACAAAAAAATTATGAAATAAAAATTTTTAACAAAAAAATAAAACCGACTTCAAAACTCAAAAAGTATAAAATAATATTGCAGCCGATGTATTTTACGTTAGCTATCAATTTTTTTTATTGGAGTCGGTGTCAAGCCTAGCCCAAAAAAAAATACTGCAAGCTCAGTCTCGAATCGTACAGGCTTGACAGCGACTTCGATAAAACAAATTGATAGCTAACGTAAAATACATCGGCTGCAATATTATTTTATACTTTTTGAGTTTTGAAGTCGGTTTTATTTTTTTGTTAATGTATCTAAAAGTCACAGGATTCTGGAAAAATTGCTAAATCTATGCTCTATGCCTACGAATGGAAGTTAAAATATAATTTTAAGGGAGCAAATTTTTTAATTAGTGATCTAGGTAACATTAAAAAGTGAACGAACAATAAAGATAAAGTGTCTTAAAAACCTGTAACAAAGATTTTTTTCAAAAAAAATCTTTGAACTTGATATAAGCTACTAAGTTGTGATTTTTTAAATATCAAATTGTCGCGCCATCTCTTGATGCCCTAGAAAACCACATGAATACCTTCCTATATTATTTCAATTGGTTTTTTCTTGTGGTTTTTCTAGGGACTCGATAGATGGCGCTAAGGTCTACGCGAATAAATTTATGCGTCTTTTCAAATATTAAATGAAGGAAAAGATCTGAAAAGGTGATCAAAAATATGCCCAACGCATTAGGTATTTATACATTTAAATATAAAAATTATAAACTGTTTATTTTGAGATGGCTGTATTTCGATAGTGTTTCGTATTTAGATGTGTTCCGAGTTAGGCGATAACGCACACCTAGCTGAGAACTGTTCGAGCAGTTTTCATTAATCAATTGATAATGAACTCAATTATAATTGAAATGGAGTTGAAAATAGTGTGCACGGGATCCCTCATAGGTGGGATTTATCCCCCCCCCCAAACCCTTGTAAATATTCGGGGTAGGTAGGTATTTATACTTACAAATGTATGGAACATTGATTACTGCTATAATTTTTTCATCGTTTTTCTGCAATACCCCCCGAATCGAAAGTCTGGATACGTGCTTAGTTTTGTTACACCCTGTACAATACAATATTGAAATATAATATCAAAAACACGTATCTAAACGATGTATTTAAAGATAACAAACACAAATTAATCATTTGCTATCTTTACTCCGTCAATCCATATTAAATCATTAATCAATTTATCATTTTCAATCCCGAAAAAAAAAAACATTACGATCTTCGCAGTCGGATACCAAAGTTTTTAACACTCAAGATGAAATTACTTTTGTGTGTAATTTTCGGTTTAGGTGTATCGGTAGCAGAGGTACCAATATCATTGAATTATCACCAATATATAGGCATAAAAGAGGCGGCAGATATAAAACTTGCAGAGGAGTCACTGGACTTTGATGGTTCACGAATTTTGGGAGGGTCGGCAGCGAGTTTGGGACAATATCCTTATTTGGTAAGTTTTTGAGTACGTAATAACAAGTAACCTAAATATGCCACAGAGAAAAAGCTTCATACGAACAAGCGACGATAGCTAAACTACTACAAAGGCGCGGCCGTGTGTGCTTTATCTTAATGACTTCACCTCATATTCCGAGAGATAAGTGTACTTTTTGCAACCATCAGCAGCAAGGCTGATTCAGTGTTTATGGGGTGTAGAGCTTTTCTGTAATGGGGATGGACCAGGTCTGCCTGCATAACTCCAGTCGGTTTAGAAGTTACTGATGTTTAAAGGTCTGTAAAAAAATAATCGTATGTTATTGTTATAGTATGCACTGTAGCTATATGAACAGTACAAAAACTGACATGGTTCATCAGTCGGTTTAGGAGATACAGCCGTTCAAAGGTCGGAACTTTGACTGGTTGTATCTCCTAAACCGACTGACAGAACTTAACAGTTTTTATACTGTTCACATTTAAACATCAGTAACTCCTAAACCGACTGGAGTTATGCAGGCAGACCTGGTCCATCCTCATCACAGAAATGCTCTACACCCCATAAACACTGAATCAGCCTTGCTGCTGATGGTTGCAAAAAGTACACTTATCTCTTATACTATCATGTGTCATCTGATCATCTCATCACCTATACAGAGTCCTTCTTAATATGCTGACACTTTTTTATGGGGATGATCAGACCATCAAACTGAACAACTTTCTCTATTGGACCAACATCGAAATCGCGAACAAAACCTGCTGTCTCATACATTTTGGTCGAGTAGGATTGCAGTTTCGTATCCTGGAACAGTTGATTTCTTTTTCGCGATTTCGACCTTAGCCCTATAGTCATCATCATTATCATCATCATCAGCCTATAAACGTCCCACTGCAGGGCACAGGCCTACCCTCAAGGAGGGTGTATGGGCATTAGTCCACCACGCGTGCCCAATGTGGGTTGGTAGACTTCACATACACATCTGAATTTCTTCTTCAGTGTATGCAGGTTTCCTCACGATGTTTTCCTTCACCGTTTGAGAGCAGTCGGTTTTACGTACGTAAGTTATAAAAACTCATTGGTACATGGCATGTTGTCCGTGCGGATTCGAACCCGGACCCCCATAATTGGGAGTCCATACCTCTCCGCAACGCGCCACCGACGTGAAAGAAGTAAAAATAAAAATTTAAAACTTTTACGGGGTGGTACTTTCACTATGGGACCAACATCGAAATCGCGAAAAAGAAATCTTTAGTCCCATACATTTAGCTCGAGTAGATCTGTAGTTTAGTATGGAACATCGCAAACGCATCGCATCATGGCGATTATGGCAAATCTCCTCATTTTGGGGGAGGCCAATGTCCAGCAGTGGACAGTGGTGGAGTCTATCGTCTGGTTATCTGGTACGATGATGATGATTTTTTTTTCCCAATTTCGATATTGGTCCTATAGTGAAAGTTGTTCTGCCTCTGTGGGCTAATGGTTAAGAGCATTGGCTCTCGATACGGAGGTCGTGGGTTCGATTCCCACGGGGGACACCTAGTGATATGTCAGGACAGTTGACGGTTGGTTAGGACATTGCAGGCTGAATCACCTGATTGTCTGAAAAGAAAAGTGATCCCGTGCTTCGGATGGCACGTTAAGCCGGTCCCGGCTACTATCTCTAGTGGTAGTAGTCGTTACATAAAAACCACGTCAGAGGCCGAAAGGCGGTCTGAAAAAACTCTGACACCAGGGCTCTGCCCACACGATAAGAAGAAGAAGTGAAAGTTGTTCAGTTTCATGGTTTAACTACCCCCTTAAACGTTTATTTGTATTTTTGTAACACCCTGTATACAGGGTGTTAGGGTAAACAGTTGCATTGCTTTAAGGGGTGATTGTACCCATGATACTGAACAACTTTCCCTAAGAAACCTATATGAAATAAAAAAAAGACTTTTCATATAGATGTTCGATCAGCTTTATTGCAATTAGTATGGGAAGTCCAAAAAAAATTTTACGAATTTTTTTTTTAGCAATGCACCTGTAGCTTGCCTACGTTTCGAATCAAATATGTATGTACCTGTGTGCGTTATTTATATTTTATAGGCCAGTCATTTTACGGAGTTTTGTTAGGCGGGGTAGGGAGTGATTATTAATTGGACTTTTAAACTGTTACCGGCACCATTTCGTGACAAAAATACTATCCTAAACCATATTAAAAAAAAATTTCTACGCAACATAGAAATCAAAATTGTGTGTCCCAGAAGGCTTTTAAATTAATAATATTAATACCAATGCACTCATTTGAATTAGATTTAACAATATACATTATTTTTGATCAATAAAATAGGCATTAAAATTTAAAAAATGACTTATTTATTAGAAAATACGAATGTATTTTTCAAAACCTTCTAAATAGACAAAAATATTTACACCATGTTTGAAGTATGTATGATGGTAAAGCCTTAAACATGTGCAAAAAAAAAATGTATCATCAGGTTTTTTAGAACGAGATAATATCTATATTTTAAAATTGGAACTGTTGCTGACGTAATTTTTTTTTTAATTTTGTTTCATTCTTAAGCTCAAATTGGCTCTTCAATATTATAGCAAAAAAAAAATGCAAGTAGTAATTAGTCCCGGCTCAAACCGTACAATGACTGGGCTATTAAATGTTTTTTTAGGGCGGGCTTGTAATCTCTCTAACAAGCGGATTGACCTCAGTATGTGGTTCATCACTTCTCACCAACACAAGACTGGTCACAGCTGCCCACTGCTGGTGGGACGGCACTCACCAGGCGGCCCAGTTCGAAGTGGTACTAGGGTCTACGACTCTATTCAGTGGAGGCACTAGGGTTAGAACCAATGATGTGCAGATGCATGGAAGCTACAGACCTAGTAATTTGAATAACGACGTCGCTGTGATAAGGGTTTCTTCTGTTGGTTTTAATAGTAAGTTTTGAGGATTTTACTTTAGTACCACTGATCACGAAAACTAAAGGGAGATGTGAAAAGGCGGTGGGGCCAGTGTCGTATGTGTTTGTCCGTGTGGTGTCGGCTAAGAATAGCACCACCCCAAGGCGACTAAGGGATCTACCGGAGGATGGGCAGCAGCGCAATCACCAACCCGCGTGCCAAGCGTGGCGATTATGGCAAATCCCCCTATTTTAGGGGAGGCCTATGTCCAGCAGTGGACGTCTATCGGCTGATATGATGACGATGAAATAGTTTACAATACTTGCGTAGTACTAAAGATTATTCGAACGTTGAGTTTTGATACCGCAATGAATAATGAGCACATTCAAGCTAACAAAATACTTTCTATCGCGTAAGATGTTTTTATATGTAGATGCGTTGCCCGCGCTCCAAAATGGCAACAAAAAAGTAAGGTAATTGCCCGGCTTTCACATAGTCACGCGCTGTCTAGTGTACGGACTACACGTCACTTTATCGCGCCATTGTGATGTTAGCGTATGACGCGTCTATTTGTAAAACGTCATTGCTATCGCGTGGTACTGGTGGTAATGCGACACTAGGTTTCGTACTCAGCGCGTTGATTGGCATCTGTCTAGATCTCTATCTATGTTTAGTACCTAATTTCAGTACCCATGTTGTTCCCAACTTTGAAAGAGAGACTGGGCAACTTTGTATGGAGAGTAGCATATGAACCAATAGACATGTGAGTGTGGTAGGTATATTTGTTGGGAGACCTTATCGCATCAAAATTAAAAGCGTACCTACCCACGACTAAAATTGATCTGCTATTCTTCTTCTTCTTATCGTGTGGGCAAGCTCTGGTGTCAGAGTTTTCTCAGACCGCCTTACGGCCTCTGACGTGGTTTTTATGTAACAATTACTACCACCAGAGATAGTAGCCGGGACCAACGGCTTAAGTGCCTTCTGAAGCACGGAATCATCTTTCTTTTTTGACAATCAGGTGATTCAGCCTGCAATGTCCTAAACAACTGGGGAAAAACGTATAAAGTGACATATCTCTAGGTGTCCCCTGTGGGAATCTAACCCACGACCTTTGTGTCGAGAGCCCAATGCTTTTAACCAGTAGACCACGGAGGCAGTTATCAGATCTGCTATTGATTTCGTGCCTGACGCTTTATAGATTGTCATTGAGCGGATTTATTTTGCTGGTGTTATTAAGATAAGATAAGATAAAGATAAATATTCTTTATACTCCTTTTTTTTTTTTTTTTTTTTTTTTTTTTTTTTTTTTTTTTTGTTATTGTAGGTAAGGTATTGTGTTATATGTTTTCAGATAACATAAGAAGCATAGCACTGCCATCTGGTAGCCAGTTGAATAATAACTTCGCAGGCGCATGGGCCAGGGCTGCTGGCTACGGACTTACCGGCGACAGTGAGTTTTTGAAGTGAATACTACTTTATTACTACTACGGCATTGTGCACTTTTTGGTATGGGTAAAAAATGTTTAACTCGCGTCAGGACCGTGACGTCACCCTGATCTGATCGAAAATTGACATATCTCTTTGAAAATGTTCCTGCTGTTTCGTTTAAGCCCCCTCTCTTTCTAATGTCTGATGTTTCGTTTAAGCCCCTCTCTTTCTACCGCGCAGCGAAAATATATGTCTGTTCCTGCTGTTTCGTTTAAGCGGCATAAATTTTCATGTTTGTGTACGAAAGCGCAATAAATGAATATTGTATTTTACCCATAAAGATATTATACCTTATACCTTTATGATTTTACCACATAAATGATAGTACCTTTTTTTTTTTTTTTTTTTTTATTAACTATGGGTTTGCTCTTGACCTCAATCCAGTCCTCAGGACGAAGATGGGGTCGTAGATGTAGCGAGCTTACCCAGGAGATGCCTATTCACTCGTACTTTAAAGGAATTCGGGTTGTAAGTACTCGGAAATACTGACGCAGGTAAGGCATTCCACTCCTTGGCTGTGCGCATTATAAACGATTCAGAAAGGCACTTTTATAATATGTTCAAGTTTTCACTTTCGGAGTGCAACCCGTTGTTTTTTTTTTAGTATAAAGGAGACAGGGCAAGTTAGTATGGGAAGTGGTCTATGAACCAAATAGCGATACGGTTTTGGAGTTTGTGTTGGGGTACCTCAACTAAGTATATCCTCGTGCAAAGCATCAAAATCTGACCGAACAGTTTTGAGAAATACAATATTTTAGCTAGCTACATCTTTGATTTGAAAAAGTTTCAACCTAAATAGTTACTTCGAATATTGAAAATTGTAATACCTAAATCAGCTGTCACATAAAAAACTGCAGTACCGGTTCGACTCAAATGTATGGGATACTTAGTTGATTTTTTTATTGTTTCTCGGAGTATTCATATTCATATTTATTTATTCATATACAAATTACATTGTGTTTGAAATAAAAGCTAAAGAAAAACCTAATAAGTTACATATAAAACACAGAATAACATTCAGTATAAATTTACAACAACAAGTCAATATAAAATTCATAATTTACATATTTTTTCCGTATTACATAAATATTCAATATTAAACAAGTATTCAATTTTAAATTAATCATAATGTCAAGTAATGTCAGAATTGAATTGAATGTCATAATACAAATTTCATAATAATGTCAGAATTGAATTGAACTGAATGTCATAATACAAATTTAATACAAAATACATTAATGATTTAACTCAATTACCAAATTGTAACAATTATACCACAAAAAAACTCATCTACGGAATATAAACACCTTTTCAAAAGAAGCGCTTTCAACTTGTGTTTGAAATGATTGAAGCTCATTTCTTCCCTATATTCAACGGGCAGTTCATTAAATAGACGCACAGCTTGATATCGCGCACAATGCCGCACAACCTCGAGTTTAGGTTGTACATCTGATTTAAGAGCTTTGCGCCTCGTGGTCAACCTTAATGATCTTTCTTCTAAACTCTCATACTTATATAAATTCTTCTTGAGGTCTACCAGAAGGACGAAAATGTAGAGACCAGGTACTGTTAGTATGTCTAATTCTATGAAGTAAGGCCTACAGGATTCCCACTGTGGTATTCTTACTATAGTACGCATCGCTCTTTTTTGCATTACGAAAGCCTTACTAATATTATACTGATAGCTATTTCCCCACATTTTGATACTATAACGCAATTTGGACTCTACTATTTAGAGTTGGCTCCATCATGAAAATTTTTCAGTTTGATGGTCTGAAGCACTCCCTTAAGTATTACTATAGGGTGTTTTGTTACACCCTGTATTAGGTATTAGTAACGGCATCTATGGGGCCGAAGAGTTCTCGAGTGGCGACCGCGTACCGGAAAGCGCAGCGTGGGTCGAACGACAAGGTGGACCGACGATGGTGAAGGCGGCGGAATCCCGTTGGATGAGGGCAGCGCAGGACCGGTCTTTGTGGCGATCCTTAGGGGGGCCATGTCCAGCAGTGGACATCCATCCGTCACATAAGAATTTTGAACATTATTCACAGATAACCCAATAACCCAACAACAAACCCTCCAGCATGTGTCACTCCAAGTGATCACCAACTCCGTATGCACTTGGTTCTTCGGTGGACACGTCATAGCATCAACTATTTGCACGGCTGGGTCTGGTGGACAGAACACGTGCCCTGGCGACTCTGGTGGACCGCTGGTGGTAGCTAGCGGGGGGCAGGATGTTCTGGTAAGTGATTGACAACTTATGGTTGACCAGATTAATGAGACAAATAGTCACGATAGGATAGCTTCAACTATTTGCACGGCTGGGTCTGGTGGACAGAACACGTGCCATGGCGACTCTGGTGGACCGCTGGTCGTAGCTAGCGGGGGGCAGGATGTTCTGGTAAGTGATTGAAAACTTATGGTTGACCAGATTAATGAGACAAATAGTCACGATAGGATAGCATCAACTATTTGCACGGCTGGGTCTGGTGGACAGAACACGTGCCCTGGCGACTCTGGTGGACCGCTACTGGTAGCAAGCGGGGGGCAGGATGTTCTGGTAAGTGATTGACAGCTTATGGTTGACCAGATTAATTAGGAATTTGGAATATTCACGTAAATAGCATTGACTCTTTGCACGACTTGGTCTGGTGGACAAAACACGTGCCCTGGCGACTCTGGTGGACCGCTGGTGGTAGCCAGCGGGGGGCAGGATGTTCTGGTAAGTGATTGACAACTTATGGTTGACCAGATTAATGAGACAAATAGTCACGATAGGATAGCATCAACTATTTGCACGGCTGGGTCTGGTGGACAGAACACGTGCCCTGGCAACTCTGGTAGACCGCTGGTGGTAGCTAGCGGGGGGCAGGATGTTCTGGTAAGCTACTGCATATGGACTACCAGATTAATAAGGCATTTGGAATAACAACGATAGCGTGAGACCAGTCTAGTTATAGCATCAAGCCTTTACACTGCTGGGTCTGGTGAGTCCACCAGAGTCTGGTGGACAGAACCCGTGTCTTGGTGACTTATAATCTGGTACGTGATTGACAGCCTATGGTTGACCAGATTAATAATGCATTGGTAATAGTTAAGTTATAGCGTCAACTATTTGCACGGCTGGGTCTGGTGGACAGAACACGTGTCCTGGTGACTCTGGCGGACCGCTGGTGGTAGCTAGCGGGGGGCAGGATGTTCTGGTAAGCTACTGACTGCATATGGACTACCAGATTAATAAGGCATTTGGAATAACAACGATAGCGTGAGACCAGTCTAGTTATAGCATCAAGCCTTTACACTGCTGGGTCTGGTGAGTCCACCAGAGTCTGGTGGACAGAACCCATGTCTTGGTGACTTGTAATCTGGTACGTGATTGACAGCCTATGGTTGACCAGATTAATAATGCATTGGTAATAGTTAAGTTATAGCGTCAACTATTTGCACAGCTGGGTCTGGTGGACAGAACACGTGTCCTGGTTACTCTGGTGGACCGCTAGTGGTAGCAAGCGGGGGGCAGGATGTTCTGGTAAGCTACTGACTGCATATGGACTACCAGATTAATAAGGCATTTGGAATAGCAACGATAGCGTGAGACCAGTCTAGTTATAGCATCAAGCCTTTACACTGCTAGGTCTGGTGAGTCCACCAGAATCTGGTGGACAGAACCCGTGGCTTGGTGACTGGTAATCTGGTACGTCATTGACAGCTTATGGTTGACCAAATTAATAATGCATTGGTAATAGTTAAGTTATAGCGTCAACTGTTTGCACGGCTGGTTCTGGTGGACAGAACACGTGCCCTGGTGAATCTGGTGGACCGCTAGTGGTAGCAAGCGGGGGGCAGGATGTTTTGGTAAGCTACTGAGTACATATGGACTACCAGATTCATAAGGAATTTGGAATAGCAACGATAGCATGAGACCAGTCTAGTTAAAGCATCAAGCCTTTACACTGCTGGGTCTGGTAAGTCCACCAGAATCTGGTGGACAAAACCCGTGGCTTGGTGACTGGTAATCTGGTACGTCATTGACAGCTTATGGTTGACCAGATTAATAATGCATTGGGAATAGTTTAAGTTATAGAGTAAACTCTTTGCACGGCTGGGTCTGGTGGACATAACACGTGTCCTGGTGACTCTGGCGGACCGCTGGTGGTAGCTAGCGGGGGGCAGGATGTTCTGGTAAGCTACTGACTGCATATGGACTACCAGATTAATAAGGCATTTGGAATAGCAACGATAGCGTGAGACCAGTCTAGTTATAACATCAAGCCTTTACACTGCTAGGTCTGGTAAGTCCACCAGAATCTGGTGGACAAACCCGTGTCTTGGTGACTTGTAATCTGGTACGTGATTGACAGCCTATGGTTGACCAGATTAATAATGCATTGGTAATAGTTAAGTTATAGCGTCAACTGTTTGCACGGCTGGTTCTGGTGGACAGAACACGTGCCCTGGTGAATCTGGTGGACCGCTGGTGGTAGCAAGCGGGGGCAGGATGTTTTGGTAAGCTACTGACTGCATATGGACTACCAGATTAATAAGGCATTTGGAATAGCAACGATAGCGTGAGACCAGTCTAGTTATAGCATCAAGCCTTTACACTGCTAGGTCTGGTGAGTCCACCAGAATCTGGTGGACAGAACCCGTGGCTTGGTGACTGGTAATCTGGTACGTCATTGACAGCTTATGGTTGACCAAATTAATAATGCATTGGTAATAGTTAAGTTATAGCGTCAACTGTTTGCACGGCTGGTTCTGGTGGACAGAACACGTGCCCTGGTGAATCTGGTGGACCGCTGGTGGTAGCTAGCGGGGGGCAGGATGTTCTGGTAAGTCATTGACAGTGTAAGGTTGGCCAGATTAATGAGGCATTTGGAATAGCAACGATAGCGTGAGACCAGTCTAGTTATAGCATCAAGCCTTTACACTGCTGATTCTGGTGAGTCCACCAGAGTCTGGTGGACAGAACCCGTGGCTTGGTGACTGGTAATATGGTACGTCATTGACAGCCTATGGTTGACCAGATTAATAATGCATTGGTAATGGTTAAGTTATAGCGTAAACTATTTGCACGGCTGGTTCTGGTGGACAGAACACGTGTCCTGGCGACTTTGGTGGACCGCTAGTGGTAGCTAGCGGGGGGCAGGATGTTCTGGTAAGTCATTGATAACTTATGGTTGACCAGATTAATTAGGAATTTGGAATATTCACGTAAATAGCATTGACTCTTTGCACGACTGGTTCTGATGGACAGAACACGTGCCCTGGCGACTCTAGTGGACCGCTGGTGGTAGCCAGCGGGGGGCAGGATGTTCTGGTAAGTGATTGACAACTTATGGTTGACCAGATTAATTAGGAATTTGGAATATTCACGTAAATAGCATTGACTCTTTGCACGGCTGGGTCTGGTGGACAGAACACGTGCCCTGGTGAATCTGGCGGATCGCTGGCGGTAGCTAGCGGGAGGCAGGATGTTCTGATAAGTGATTGACAACTTATGGTTGTCCAGATTAATAATTCATTGGGAATAGTTAAGTTATAGCGTCAACTGTTTGCACGGCTGGGTCTGGTGGACAGAACACGTGTCCTGGTGACTCTGGTGGACCGCTAGTGGTTGCTAGCGGGGGGCAGGATGTTCTGGTAAGTGATTGACAACTTATGGTTGACCAGATTAATAATGCATTAAGTTATAGCGTCAACACTTTGTCAACTTTTTTGCTTAATATTTGACAAATAATGTGGGTCCCAGAATTAAAAATATATCGTAGTAAAAAATCATCCCCTATAGGGGAGGTAGTTAGGTAACATAAAACGTTTTTTTTTTCAATATTTTATTTAAGTACCACTTTGTTGTCATGATCAATATTTACAACCATGGCAAATTATCTACAGCTTTCTAGTAGCTACTAGACTATTAAGTACTTACCTATCTGAGCTAAGCCGCGGACAGACAGAATCATAGACAGACGGACATGGCGAAACTTGTCTTGAACTTGTGTATAAGTGTCCCTTTTTGATTACTAATGGAACCCTAATAACTCTGCAAAATAAACCTGGCGCAATAAAGGAGGCCTCTTGCTAAAAATTCTGGCGGTTCTATGCTAGGCTCATTCTGCCCATAAAAATAAAAAAAATAAAAATGTTTTATTTCAGACTAAAAATTTACCATATTTGTTAGTACCACAAGCTTACATCTAATATTAGTATAATAACATAAAACAATGAATTATTAATTGGCTCAATTCACCGATCCACACCTCTCACATGCAGATCGATGCAACGACCGAGGATCCATCCGATCAGCGATCATCTTCAAGATTCTGTTCGGGCTCCCCCGTATTCTGCGCACAACAGACGCGGTCTTTTTGCGTATAATCGCATAAAAGTCATCTATATGTGCATCTGCAAACATGCCAGATGCACTGCAGAATCGTGGGAGCCCCAACAGGACCCTGAGGATATTATTATATTGGACTCTTAGGGCATTGTACGATTTTTGTGTGAAATTGGCCCACAGACCACACGTGTAATAACTTTGACAGTATGCTCTAACTAAAGTGTTAAAAAAAAAAATTATGACTTTAGAATTATGGTAATTTTAAATGGTAACCCGATCGCATCATCTGTAAAAATCCATCATTTCTGAATTTTCTGATGGATGGATTTGCACTTTTTTATGAAACCATTTATTTTCAGATTGGCATCACCTCTTTCGGTTCAGCACACGGCTGTCAGCACGGCTTCCCCGCAGCCTACGCCAGGGTCACATCCTTCGTATCCTGGATACAGGCTAGATTATAAATAAGTACCTACTATTGGTATTGGCCTGTAGTGGCCTCGATTCGGTCTGTGCCACGACTTAACTTAACCAAATTTATTCCTGTCACTTTCTAAATTAAGATTAAGAAAAGAGACAGAAAACCAACAGCTGACTTTAGTGCTATCAAAGTGACGTTACACGCCCAAGAACGCTTTAAATAAGATGGCGTACATTATGATGGCATCTTATTTTAGGCGTGTAACGTCACTTTGTGTGGTCGACCACCTTCGATATGAAAACGCCTGGTCTAGCACATTTAACTAACTATTAACTATCGCCGGATGACGCCCCGATTACGGCGGTACTGTGAGAGTGGGACGCAGATCGTAGACCGCAGAGAGCAGGCTGAGGCAGCTGATCTTCAGAGAGCAGGAGCAGGGTTCTTCAATGAAAGAGGTTCTTCAGTTTTCTTCGCTAGCTTTTCTTCCGATGTTGCGCTGGAGGACTCGTTGCGACTGATTGATTCTGCGCTGTTTTGCGCGCCTATGTCCTACCTAGCGCAATACCGTAAGGAGAGCCGCTTTTATTGTTCAAATTGGTTGTACATTTTCATCACAAAGTTCTGACATTTTAGGCTATATCTTAAAAACTATAAGGGGTAGTTCAAAGCTACGATGTTCTATAGAAAGAGCTTACAATTACCCGTATTTTGACATATAACAATCTATACTAGGTGTGATACCCAGGTTTCCTAGTCAGAAAAAAGCGGGAAAATATCACAATTTTTGCCGCGCTATTGCAAACTATTCTATTTCTAGACTATTCTAGGCACTCTATCTATGACCTAGGGTTCTGACTAAGTGCACCTGGGTTATCCTCACCTAGCCTACCTATTTCTATGTTTCTATCTATATATCTATTATGTAAAATACGGGGTCAAAGTGCAAGGTGTAAACTGAACTTTAAAACTGCTATATTTTTCTATCTAACTACTCTAGTCTATATGTTGTGTGTGAAATAGGTAAGGATCATCTACTATTGTGTACCTAAGCTGTTAGATAGGATCCACCTATCACCTATCTTGAGAAATAAGGGTATGAAAATATCAGAAATGAAACGCCTAAAAAACAACTCTAAACAATGCAAAAACTTATTCTAACCTATTCTAACTATCAGAAATAACAAACTTTATTAGAAAAACCTATAACTATACCTATAACTTATAAAACAATAACAAAAAACTATAATAAAGAAAACTTAAAACTACGACTCTAAACACGTGAAAAAACTATACAAAACTATAACGAACTGTACAAATACGTTACCCCCAACATGACCAGTGCATTCCACAAGCAATAATCTACAAATAAACACTAAAAAAAACAATAATCTAATTGGAATTTGCACTGATCACGTTGGGTGTCTGAACTCGCGAGGAAAAACCGTAGCGGCCCGCGTCGACGCGCGAATCCGGTAGCTCGATGTCGCGAACACTTTGACAGCACTAAAGTCAGTTGTTGGTTTTCTGTCTCTTTTCTTAATCTTATTTTAGAAAGTGACAGGAATAAATTTAGTTAAGTTAAGTCGTGGCACAGTCCGAATCGGTACCAGTACCTACCTACACTAACATAGTTATAAAGTGAATTTTAAGTCTGAAATAAATGATATACAGGGCGTAACAAAACACCCTAGTAATACTTAAGTGGGTGCTTCAGACCATCAAACTGAACAACTTTCACTATGGAGCCAACTTCGACATCGCGAAAAAAAATCTGCTGTCCCATACAAAACTGCTGTTCCGACTTGACTAAAACGTATTGATTTTTTTTTCGCGATTTCGAAGTTGGCTCCATAGTGAAAGTTGTTCAGTTTGATGGTCTGAAGCACCCCCTTAAGTATTACAGGGTGTTTTGTTACACCCTGTACAATACTACAAGCACTGCAAGCATTGCTATGTAACGAGCAACATTTTTTTGTATCATTGTAATCGCGTTCTAGAAAACGGATCTAAAGATTTCTATAAAATTGTCAGAAAAAGGGGTTTATGGGGGCAAAAATCGATTCTTCTCTGGAAAAACTAGTTTTCAGCGAGCTTGATCGCCTAGATAGGTACCTACCATAATAGAGTAACTGACATGAGTTGTCAAATGAGACCGTTTTTTGTAAATTTGTCGGCACTTATCGGCACCCTAAAACTTCGAGTTCTGTGTATAATTGTGAATCTAACGTGAAATCGTAGGTAATTTAATGAAATAGTGCTAGTATATTTCACAAAATAATCTACGATTTCACTGTAGATTCACTAATTATTCACAGAGCACGAATATTTACCCAGTCGATTGTGCCGAAAAGTTCCCAAAAACGGTTCTATTGCCTCGCGTCACGTATCTCTTTCTATTATTCAGTGGCGCCGCTAGGTACATCTCGCTCTCTCAGCTGTCAGTTCCTCTATATGATACCTTTATGGTACCTACTAAGTACCTTGTTTTTCTAGTCTATTCATGGAGGACGTACTCTGGACAGCGTAGGCTTATGAACAGGGTCCCATTAGCACCCTTTAGGTACGAAACCCTAAGGCGGTGTCCTATTGCCATCGCACGCGCGATGGTGCGATGCGATGTGATCGTACTGATGGTAATTCTCCGAAATTTTTCAAATTTTCAAATTTTTCTATGGAAAAATTTCAACGATTTGTAAAATTTCGGAGAATTACCCATCAGTACGATCACATCGCATCGCACCATCGCGCGTGCGATGGCAATAGGACACCGCCTAATAAATCGTAACAACACATGCAATAAAAATCTGTTTTATTTTAACGTCATTAAAGGTCATTTTACAGCTGAATTGTGAATGTTAGGTTTAAAGCATAGTCTTGATCCAAGGAACGAAAGTGGTGACGCGCGAGTAGCCGCTCGGGTTTCCCCAGTCGCATCCTAGACTGGACCTGAATGATATTACGCCGATCTGAAACGAAAACCAATCATGTTAAGATGGTTTCAGTCCATACAAACGTTTGACGCACAATACGCGTAGAAGGAATATTAATTCGGTCTACGCGTATTGTGCGTCAAACGTTAAACATTACTTTTATTAAAAAGTAATATTTTATATACAGGGTGGCCGGGGAGTTGACGTTCAAACGTAAAATTTAGGTCCGGTATGTCGTGGGGTATCCGAATCACCCCCATGTATGTTCCGCGATTTTTTATAGTTTTCGAGTTAATGGTGATTTTTCCGATTTTTTGAGGAAACTCGACATGATGGGCTTAAACAACTTCTAAAAAAAAAAGTGTAAGACTTTTTAGAGATTCTTTTTTTTTCAACTTAATCTTCATGAATTGTGCCTTTATTCATAACATCATCAGCATCGTAACTTTGATAAAAGTTTTGAAAATATTGGTCTAAAGTTAAAAATTTGCGATCCGTGAATTATGACTAAATTATCAACTTTACATTAAAACTCTAAACAGGTGACCTTATGAATTTTTAGCCAATCCCAAAAATGCGCCCAACTCTCAGCTTTCATAATCATAAATAAAAAGTAGTACTTAAGAGGGCTAATTTGGCTAGAATTGATCTTCAAAGACAACAAGGCGGAAAATTCTTAAATTTAAAAATATTTTTTTTTTGCCATAACTACCACGCCTAAGGCTAAATAATGATTAAAGAATGCTGGAAACCGAAACGGCGACGGGTTATGCCGGACTCTTACCGGCTAAAACCCCACCGTGTTCCACCTCATCGCATATTGCCGTAGAGCCTGAGGGCCCGTGAGGAATCTTCCACACTCTACGGCGAAGCGACCGACCTTACCAGGTCTCATCAATAATGATTAAAGAATGCTGGAAACCTATCGTGTTGGTGGAATAAGGAAAGTTTTAAGTAAAAAGTAGATAACCTAACCTAACCTAGGAGGAGGGAGCCGACAGCCGGGTGCCACCACTGCGACGGCTGTCTCGACGAGACGGCGCAGCACGTGCTGCAGGAGTGCCATGCGTGGGCGGGAGAGCGCAGTGAGCTCTCCCAGGTAGTTTCAGACCTCTCGCTGGCCATGGTTCGCGCTATGGTCGACAGTGAGGCGTCTTGGCGCGCGGTTCTCTCCTTCTGTGAGGCAGTAATGCTCCAGAAGGAGACGGCGGAGAGGGAGAGGGAGTCGACTTCTGAACTCCCGATCCGCCAAAGACGCACGGGGCGCAGACGGGCTGCGTTTGCTCGCGGTCTGCCTCCCCCGTAATTTTTGAGTCTCTGGGCGTCGGGCTGGGGGGTCCGGCGTCCGATCATAGGGACTCGAAGTGGTTGTGTGCGTGTTCCCACGCACCACCTAAAGGCCTGTAGGCTTGTCAAGGCCAACATAGATGAGACCTGGTAAGGTCGGTCGCTGCGCCGTAGAGTGTGGAAGATTCCTCACGGGCCCTCAGGCTCTACGGCAATATGCGATGAGGTGGAACACGGTGGGGTTTTAGCCGGTAAGAGTCCGGCATAACCCGTCGCCGTTTCGGTTTCCAGCATTCTTTAATCATTATTTAGCCTTAGGCGTGGTAGTTATGGCAAAAAAAAATATTTTTAAATTTAAGAATTTTCCGCCTTGTTGTCTTTGAAGATCAATTCTAGCCAAATTAGCCCTCTTAAGTACTACTTTTTATTTATGATTATGAAAGCTGAGAGTTGGGCGCATTTTTGGGATTGGCTAAAAAATCATAAGGTCACCTGTTTAGAGTTTTAATTAAAAAGTTGAAAATTTAGTCATAATTCACGGATCGCAAATTTTTAACTTTAGACCAATATTGTCAAAACATTTATCAAAGTTACGATGCTGATGATGTTATGAATAAAGACACAATTCATGAAGATTAAGTTGCAAAAAAAGAATCTCTAAAAAGTCTTACACTTTTTTTTTTAGAAATTGTTCAAGCCGGTCATGTCGAGTTTCCTCAAAAAATCGGAAAAATCATCATAACTCGAAAACTATAAAAAATCGCGGAACATACATGGGGGTGATTCGGATACCCCACGACATACCAGACCTAAATTTTACGTTTGAACGTCAACTCCCCGGCCACCCTGTATATGGAAAAATAGTTTAGAAAATCTAGTTGTCGCGTATCAAATAACATTTGCAATTTATAATAAAATTACGAAGATATAAAGCTTTGAAAATTTTGTATGAAAAATTTAAAAGCTTTATATCTTCGTAATTATTAGTCGTCCGCATAAATTATATACCAGATTTTAAGTCAGATGATAAGCTATCAAACAAAAAAAGTTTCATCAAAATCGGTTCAGTAGTTTTTGCGTGATACTCGAACAAACAAACACCCAAACAAACAAATAAACAAACAAACAAACAGACAGACAAAAAATCCAAAAATTGGTGATTTGGAATCAGGGACAGGTAAGAACCATGTCGTAATTTTTTTTTGTAAATATCTTCAATGTACAGAGTCTTCGAAACTTCGGTTACAGTTTTATAATAGTTTAGATTGCAAATATTATTTTGATACGCGACATCTAGATTTTATAACCTATTTTTCCATATATACAAGGTTACTTAAATTAATACCGTCTACGCGTATTGTGCGTCAAAGTTTTGTATAAAATTGACCCCTCTGCAACCGCCTTAAGTCGATAGACGTCCACTGCTGAATATAGGCCTCTCCTAAGGACCAATAACTGGAGGCGGCAAAATCGGGAAAAATATACGTGTTAATGAATTAACGCGAAACTAGAAAGTAGTTTGTTTAGAATCGAGAGCAGAATCGAATTATCATGGTTTCAACATAGGTAATTTTTTTTCAAAATATTAAATATATTTTTTTGTAAAATTTCAAATTTACTGAACACGATGTCAACCCACCACACGGGCACACCCACCCGGGTACTTAATACCAAAACAAGATTATTAAAATGTATCCATGAGTACGTTAGCGCTTTTATTCATTGCTAAAATGACAACAAATCATTTTTGCCTCAAAACTTAAAATGCGAATAACTTTAAATTTTAACTATAAAACTTATATACCTTATACCTTTTTTATCTTTAAGATGTCATTAAATTATTGTATACTTTTAGAGAAATAAAAATAAATAAACTAATAAGTATACTATAAAAATAATGAAATTATTGTTTCAATCTAATTATTTTGTTATAAATGTATGGTGTGTATGAGGTTTTGCGCTAATTTATGAACACGTAGATTGGTTGAGCTCTGTCTATAATTTTTTCTTTTGTCTACCTTGACATATAGTATAAGAGATAAGTGTACTTTTTGCAACCATCAGTAGAAAGGCTGATTCAGTGTTTATGGGGTGTAGAGCATCTCTGTGATGGGGATGGACCAGGTCTGCCTGCATAACTCCAGTCGGTTTAGGAGTTACTGATGATTAAAGGTCTGTACAAAATTTACGATCAGCTGCAAGGCTGATCGTATGTTATTGTTGTAGTATGTACTGTAGCTATGTGAACAGTACAAAAACTGTCAAGTTCTGTCAGTCGGTTTAGGAGATACAGCCAGTCAAAGTTCCGACCTTTGAACGGCTGTATCTCCTAAACCGACAGATGAACCATGTCAGTTTTTGTACTGTTCATATAACTACAGTACATACTACAGCAATAACATACGATCAGCCGTGCAGCTGATCGTTAATTTTTTACAGACCTTTAATCATCAGTAACTCCTAAACTGACTGGGGTTATGCAGGCACACCTGGTCCATCCCCATCACAGAGATGCTCTACACCCCATAAACACTGAATCAGCCTTGCTGCTGATGGTTGCAAAAAGTACACTTATCTCTCGGAATAATATAAATTATCCAAGTACTAATATCAGTTCGAGATCCGATCGTAAAATTATGCACCTATTTCATAGGCGAACGAAATAATTGAATTAACCCCTGTGTATACATACCTATACTAGAATAAAATTTTGTTCGCCTATGAAATACAAAAGTTTCAGTTTCAGTTTTTTTTTCTCTGTATTTTACTCTTATGTCTTGGTGTAAAATAAAGTATATTTGTTGTTGTTGTTGTTGTTGTTGAAATAGGTGCATAATTTTACGGTCGGATCTCGGTCTATATTATAACTTATCTAAGTAGTACCAGTTCACAAAGGACCAGCGATGGTCTACGTGGCACAAGTTTAGCAAGCTTGTAAAGGCCCAAAACCAACCAAATAATAAATAATATCCAAGTACTGGAGGACCAGTAGCGTAGCGAGGGAGGGGGGGGGGGGGGGGGGGGGGGGGGGGGGGGGGGGGCAGGGGGGCAATTGCCCCGGGCGGCACTTTACTAAGGGCGGCAAATCCGGGAAAAATATTGATTGATTAAGCTCTTTCTACAACCAATTCGTAGAGCAGAGAAAAGTCCAGCTCGCTTAGCTCGTTCTAAGTTTCTGTTTTGATTACTGTGCCTACACATAATCCTAAAGAGTTCAGGCCCTGTACCCGCACTTTCGATGTTCGCTATATCGCCACTGTTTCGGTCCGCACTTCATTGGAATAGAGTTGACATTGGAACAAAAATGTTCACGCAATTGCGAAGTTCGAATCCCGGAGTAGACCCCCTGACCACAACAGCTAAGACGTGGTGCTAAAAATTTCAAGCTTGCTTTGCTCGATCCATGGCTTTTATTTCAGTTACTTTGCACATGTTTTGTAAATGTAAAGCTCTGACGCTGACCGATTTACGTTGATTTACTACTTTTGTTATAGAAAATTACTATGACATCTGTCAAATATGTAACTCATGGTGCCGAAATTGTATGGGAACTACAATAAGTGTAGTGTAGTTTTAGTTACATTAACGGCGATAGTCAACTACAGCAACTCATGGTGCAGATTTTAGTTACATAACTATCCGCCAGAGGCGCTGAGCGGAATTCCATACAAATAATTTACGAAAACGAATGAAGTAGCGTTTAATGAATTTACTATAGCAACTCATGGTAGACGTACAGAAGTGCGATTTTTGAAAATCATACGAGCGACTTGGCAGTAGAAAGTGTCAAAATTACTATGGAGATTATGCATCTTTCTACTGCCAAGCCACTCATATGATTTTCAAAAATCGCACTTCTGACCACAACCCGAATCGAGGTGCAAAAAAATTTCGATTTATTTTTAGTGTAGGTATGATAAGGGGGCGGCAAAATCGATATCTGCCCCGGGCGGCAGAAATCCACGCAACGCCACTGTGGAAGACCCTTTTTTCGTGGACATCCACAAATGTTTTCCTAAGCCTTACCAAGATTTCCTGTCCGTTTGAGTTCCGAATCGTCAGCGGTCCGCCAAAATCTCCACCACAAACGTTGACAAAAAAGTGTCCTCGCGTACAGATATCTCCTGTAGTGATATCATAATACGACTTCGCGCAGTCAGCATTCGTAATCACTGTTAAGTCCACGTGTCTTAGTACTTGGGTTGTTGTTATGCTACCAAACCCTGCGAAATAGGAAGGTTTTTGTTATTGGCTATACGTGCGAAGTGGGTGTTGGGAACTGTCAAGTCGATCGCAGCGCACGCTGTGGCAGAAATTTGTACTACTGACGGCGAAGCTGTGTCAGATTGGCTTGAATCTATGAAAATCAGCACACTAACTTAACACAAAATCTCGAAAACTGTCAAGACTACAAACTTAAAATTTGGCATTGAAGTTTCTATTGGCATCTAGATGCTCAATTAAAAAAGGCTTGTCGCATTTTAAACCCCCAAAGGTGTTAAAACTGAGGTAAAAGTTTGCATGGGAATTCCGATACAAATTAGATTTTGTGCGGGGCTTCGTCCGCATCCGCTCCCGTCATCGTACCGGAATAAAATATAAGCTAGCTTTTAACACTAATAATAAGCTTTTAAATATAAAAAGTTTTATCAAAATCGGTCCAGTAGTTTTGGCAGAATCCTCGAACAAACACAGTCCTTTACAGTACTATAATAGTGTAGATAATTCACGGCTAGCCGACATAGTTCATGCGCTACGCCGCGCCGCGCCGCGCTAGTGTGGCGCTAGTGTCGTGCACATAGCCAATAAAACTTACACGCTGTTTTTAAGGTTCCGTACCTAGCGTGGCCAGGTGTACGGATAAAGCCGGATACAGTTAGGCTTTTTGGATGTGTGTCCGGCCAAATTAGACGGTGTCCAGCCTGTCCGGGTTTTGTTAGGCTTTTACATTTGACCTGACCTTTTACACTTGACTCCATTTGAAGGAAACTGAGCTTTTAAAGCAGTTCCTGTTTGTTTTCTACCTACTTTAAAGGACATCTGGCACATAATACCCAAAAATGTATAACCGTCCTTCTATTTTTATTGTGGACTATGGAACACTAGAAACTAACCGCAGGCGTTAGTTTATTTTATAATGATTTATTAGTTTTTATCATTTTTATATAAAAAAAACATTGTGCTTGCAACACTTCCTACTAAACAACATTGACGGCCATGTTGGGGTTGCTGCTTTTTTATAATTTATTAATAATAATTGATTAAATAACTCGTTAAATAAAAATAAATGTTACTATCTGAGTTGTTTTTATAAAACCTCATAATTTATTACACATTTGACTTCAGTCAAAACTTCTATACATTTTAAGGTATTTTTTCAAGGGAGAGCGGTGGTTGTCCTTTAAAGTTTATTTAGTGAAGAAGTTTTTTTTATTTTGTTCTCCATTGCAAATTGCAATATAAGTTAGTAGGTTTGCAAAGTAAGTAGGGAATGAATGATTAGTAATTAAAGAATGACTAATTAATAAAATTTTATTGTCATTTCATTAGAATTTATTTAAAAAGTTTTATGGTAAATGATAAAAAAAGCCTGGTTTTGCATTTTTTTAAATCCTATTAAAACATTCGCTGACAGTGACCGGCTAAGCAGTGATAACAATAAAAGTTCTATTGTGTCTCGTTCACTGTCCGCGAATGTGTTACAGGATAAAAAAAATATATGCAAAACCATGCTTTTTTTATCATTTACCATTCGACAGAAGTAAAATTAAATCGAACGCTGTTAGCCCAGTCATTTTACAGTTTAAGCCGGGACTAATTAATTGGTTGAATTTTTTTTTTCGCTATAATATTGAAGAGCCAATTTGAGCTTAGAAATGTACCAAAATAAAAATAAAATCACGTCAGCAACAGTGCCAATTTTAAAATTTAGATATTATCTCGTTCTAAAAAACCTTATACATAGGTACTTCAAACATGGTGTAAATATTTTTGTCTACTTAGAACGTTTTTAAAAATACATTCGTATTTTCTAATAAATACCTCATTTTTTAAATTTCAATGCCTATTTTATTGCTGAAAAATAATTTAAATTGTTAAATCTAATTCAAATGAGTGCATTGGTATTAATATTATTAATTTAAAAGCCTTCTGGGACACACAATTTTGATTTCTATGTTGCGTAGCAATTTATTTTTTAATATGGTTTAGGATAGTATTTTTGTCACTAAATGGTGCCAGTTACAGTTTAAAAGTCCAATTAGTAATTACTCCCTACCCCGCCTAACAAAACTCCGTAAAACGACTGGCCTATGTGGCACAAACAGTGTCGGAGAAATCAAATCAAAAATGCAAGTCGCCGCCCAAGTTGACGCTGGACAAAATTAAATCGCACCTATTGTCTGCTTCTTGAAGTTTTCTTAAGTTATTTAAGCTAAGTCAGGATGAGCTTTTATGCAATGACTACGGAACCATATCTTTGGCGAGTCCGAAACGCCCTTGGCCGGTTTTTCCTAGTCATCATCATCATCATCTCAGCCAATGGACGTCCACTGCTGGACATAGGCCTCCTCCAAGGATCGCCATAACGACCGGTCCTGCGCTGCCCTCATCCAACGTTTTCCCGCCGGCTTCACCAGGTCGTTGGTCCACCGTGTGAGGGGCCTACCCACGCTGCGCTTTCCGGTACGCGGTCGCCACTCGAGAACTTTTCGGCCCCACCGGCCATCGGTTCTGCGAGCAATGTGCCCCGCCCACTGCCACTTAAGTTTAACAATTCTTTGGGCTATGTCAGTTACTCTGGTTCTTCTGCGGATCTCTTCGTTTCTGATTCGATCTCGCAGGGAATCTCCGAGCATAGCCCTCTCCATTGCCCTTTGGGTGACTTTCAGCCTTTTTATGAGGCCTTGAGTGAACGACCATGGTTTTTCCTAGTAGTCGAGTATATTTGGCAGATGTACTTACAATCAGAAGTTTTCCCGAAGCCAACTGCTTGAGCCGTAACTCCAGCGAATGTCTTGTACAGTTCATCTCCAGAAGGCAAATTTATTGGTTTGATGTTATCTGTGTAATTAAACAAAGGTCAGCAATGGCCCCGATTCGGACTGTGCCACGACTTAACTTAACTAAATGTATTCCTGTCACTTTCTAAAATAAGATTAAGAAAAGAGACAGAAAACCAACAGCTGACTTTAGTGCTGTCAAAGTGACGTTACACGCCCAAAAATTCCTTAAATAAGATGTTGTACATTATAATGGCCTCGATTCGGACTGTACCACGACTTAACTAAATTTATTCCTGTCACTTTCTAAAATAAGATTAAGAAAAGAGACAGAAAACCAACAGCCGACTTTAGTGCTGTCAAAGTAACGTTACACGCCCAAAATAAGATGCCATTATAATGTACAACATCTTATTTAAAGCGTTTTTGGTCGTTTAACGTCACTTTGACAGCACTAAAGTCAGCGGTTGGTTTTCTGTCTCTTTTCTTAATCTTATTTTAGAAAGTGACAGGAATAAATTTAGTTAAGTTAAGTCGTGGCACAGCCCGAATCGGGGTCAATGCCATTCACTAAGCGCAAACATCGCCACAACTGCCACAACCTTAAATTCGTCGTTGAAACATCGGTTAGCTGACAATTTGGTATGAATTCGCTATGGTTCCTCAAACGAAAATTTGAAGGATGCAAGAAGGATGTAAGGATGCAAGAAGGAAGAAAGGCTCAGAGAATGAGCGTTTTTCTTTTCTTTTTTAATTTTAGTTCCTAAAAAACTCGACAGATGACATGCTTATCGCTCCGTAGAGACGTAAGCGGGATCGAGCCTAGGATCGAGCCCATACAACCATGTCAGACGTAAACAGTTTCATATTTTCGATTAAAATGATTCGTAAATAATGAAATATTCAATCAAAAGATGTGTTGGCATCTTTTTGATCATCTTCTCCCTCTTTATTGTTTTAAAGAAATACTTTGAAATTTTGACCTTTATTCGCACATACCGTAACACCATCTATCGATCCACTAGAAAATCAAAAGAAAAACGCTCATTGCGCTCCTATAAGGTCCACTGCAGTGCCCCTAGACAAGTTGTCTTTCGATTAGCGTTAACGCCGGAAGAAACGATAAAAAATGTATGGGACGTTGAAAAGAACGAAAACGAATAGAAAAAGCCTAGACAACATGCAGTTTTTGACAGTTGCTGTCGACAGTGAGCGTTTCGTTTTAAACGCTCTCCCTGGCGATCGACCAGAAGTGCGATTTTTGAAAATTATACGAGCGACTTGGCAGTAGAAAATGTCAAAATTACTATGGAGATTATGCATCTTTCTACTGCCAAGTCGCTCGTATGATTTTCAAAAATCGCACTTCAGACCTTGTAGATAACGCTAGAAAATGGCGGGCGTCGGAATTTGACAGACATCTCAAATATTATTTTTTTTTTAAAATCGAACACGATTTAGCATGTAAAAAAGAAAAAAGAGTGAATGATTGAGTGAACTAAACGCTAACCATAGAGCAGATTCAGCTTTTAGCGATTTCAATAATTTGTGACATTGTCTAGCATTCAGTCGTTCTCAAAAAGAATATAATCACTACGTCGTTCTATCGTCGACGATAACGCTGCGGCGCGTTAGCGTTTGTAGAATAGAAAGCGTGTGCAATTTGTCTAGGGCTGCAGGCCAGGAATTGAACCGCCGCCTCGTGATTGAATTGCTAGCTCTCTTTTAGGCTATCAAACTTACCAGTATAGGTTACCCATGGTATAGTAAGCATGGCGAGGTTATTCGCAATTTTGATGGAATCGTAACCGGGGTGGATACTCACGCCGGTTACCAGCACCCTGGTGGCAGGGCCGAAGAGCTTGATCGACCCTAACACCACTTCTATTTGATCTACCTGCACACGAAAAGCATTGCAACAGTGCATTACGATATGTACGACTCTATTATTGCACGGTGTGAAGTTAGCGCCCGAACGCAGCGAGGGTGATAAACAAACACCATGCAATAATGGACTTGCTGACCAGTGCTGCCACCTTAGCGCTTTCGGGGCTAGATCTAGCCCTTTTTGTATGTTTAGCGCTGTATCTAGGAATTTAGCACCTAGCGGAGAATCTAGCACTTTTTTAGCTCTTATAAACCTTCATTATTTTGTGTTTGAATATGCTATATTTTGTGTTTTTTGATTGGAATATGATAAATATTGATAGCATGTTGTGGTCAAAACATGTCCATAGAGCGTACAGTATTCGAGAGATTCAAATACGAACGCTTATTTGAAGTGTTATCATTAATATATAAGCGACTTAAGAATTGACTGACTTAAATTGACTATCAAATTTGTTTCGGAAAGGCTGATAAGACTATTTAGAGAACTTTAAAGGACTTTTAATGTGATATGAATTTAGCGCCGAATCTAGCGCTTTTTTAAGCCGCGAAAATTTTGGCATCTAGCGCTTTTTTCTCAGTTTTAGCTCCCAATCGATTTTTTGAGGTGGCAGCCCTGTTGCTGACTTAAGGGGGCACCAAGCCTCTAGTGCTGAACTCAATCGTTACGAAATTTAAAAAGTACGTTTGCTGATAGCACTGGAGTCTCTGTACCCAATTAACTTATCTCATGACGATCTAGGCGGTCATATAATTACCCAGTACGACCCGTCGTCGACGCAACTTGCGGAAGTAAGCACTTTAGTGTTACTCAGAAGTGTGGAGCCACAAACTGAGGTTTTGCCATTGTTCAGGTAGAGAAGGAGACCTGCCTGCGGAAGGAAACTTTGGTTAGGTACGTTTGTAATACCTTTGACAGAGCAGTTTGGTCAAAGGCGCAAGTAAAGCTTGGCCAGTGTATGTGTATGATTGTGCATGGAAGACCGTTTTAATAAACTGATGCTACAAACTTCTTCTACAGATTGTACTTCGGTGAGTGTGCCCAAGAGCTACATGAGCTCATCCCACCTTCCCCTTTCTACTATCGGACTTCCAGACGCACCGCGGGATATCACCCCTTCTTGGTTGACATCCCACATATCCGCACCAAGCGCCTTTCTGAATCTTTTATAATGCGCACAGCCAAGGAGTGGAATGCCTTACCTGCGTCAGTATTTCCGAGTACTTACAACCCGGATTCCTTTAAAGTACGAGTGAATAGGCATCTTCTGGGTAAGCTCGCTACATCTACGACCCCATCTTCGTCCTGAGGACTGGATTGAGGTCAAGAGCAAACCCATAGTTAATAAAAAAAAAAAAAAAAAACTGCTGCCTGGTGTACTCGACCGGGGATCCAATATTACGAGAGATAAGTGTACTTTTTTACTTTTTGCAACCATCAGCAGCAAGGTTGATTCAGTTTTTATGGGGTGTAGAGCTTCTCTGTGATGGGGATGGACCAGGTCTGCCTGCATAACTCCAGTCGGTTTAGGAGTTACTGATGATTAAAGGTCTGTAAAAAATTTACGATCAGCTGCAAGGCTGATCGTATGTTATTGTTGTAGTATGCACTGTAGCTATGTGAACAAAAACTGACATGGTTCATCAGTCGGTTTAGGAGATACAGCCGTTCAAAGGTCGGAACTTTGACTGGCTGTATCTCCTAAATCGACTGACAGAACTTGACAGTTTTTATGAAATTGAAATTGAAATTGAAAAAGTTTTATTGTGCAAACAGAATGTACAGCAATTGTTATAATAAATAATTACAATAATTATACTTTTAGAGTCTGCTTGCGACAAAAGGGATCAGCTCAGGTTTGTGCCGGCCGAGTGATCTGATCAGAGATCACAGCGAGCGCAGCCCTGATTTTCAGCTGTACCCTGTTCTCACTTGCAATATTTCCATCATTGCTACAGTGCATACTACAACAATAACATACGATCAGCCATGCAGCTGATCGTTAATTTTTAACAGACCTTTAATCATCAGTAACTCCTAAACCGACTGGAGTTATGCAGGCAGACCTGGTCCATCCCCATCACAAAGATGCTCTACACCCCATAAACACAGAATCAGCCTTGCTGCTGATGGTTGCAAAAAGTACACTTATCTCTTATACTACAAGGGCTGGCGCTTTCCTCGCCGAACGGATCAGTCTAGCTGTTCATCGAGGAAATGCTGCCAGCATCTTGGCTACCCTCCCGCGCGGTCCAAACCTGTACCATATTTTAGGTTAACTACTTTATTTGCCAAATTATAATATTATAATGTAAAAAATTTCATTTTTAAATTGTAGTATAATATTTTCTTTGTGCAACAGTTTTAAGTTTTTGAGATTGAGGCCAGGAGTGCGATTTTTGAAACTCATTCGCTGAGTTCAGCAGTTGAAAATGTCAAAATTACTGTGGAGATATGCATCTTTCTACTGCTGATTTGACTTTCAAAAATCATACTTCTGGAGTGCGATTTTTGAAAGTCAAATCAGAAGTAGAAATATGCGTATCTCCGTAGTTATTTTGACATTTACAACGGCTGAACTCACCGAATGAGTTTCAAAAATCGCACTCCAGAAGCAAGGTTAATTTTATTATTGACAAAAAAAATACTCACAAAATACGGATGTTGACCAAGTTTCGAATATGATCCACCAGCTATTCTTCCAGTAGCCAGTTCCTGCTCCTCCGCTGCCTTGAATCAAGAAAAACAAAGATCAGGAGTGCGATTTTTGAATCTCATTCGGTGAGTTCAGCAGTTGTAAATGTCAAAATTACTATGGAGATTCGCATCTTTCTACTTATGATTTGACTTTCAAAAATCATACTTCAGAAGTTCGATTTTTGTAAGTCAAATTGTTCGCGACATCGAGCTGCCGGATTCGCGCGTCGACGCGGGCCGCTACGGTTTTTCCTCGCGAGTTCAGACACCCAACGTGATCAGTGCAAATTCCAATTAGATTATTGTTTTTTTAGTGTTTATTTGTAGATTATTGCTTGTGGAATGCACTGGTCATGTTGGGGGTAACGTATTTGTACAGTTCGTTATAGTTTTGTATAGTTTTTCACGTGTTTAGAGTCGTAGTTTTAAGTTTTCTTTATTATAGTTTTCTGTTATTGTTTTATAAGTTATAGGTATAGTTATAGGTTTTCCTAATAAAATTGATCGTTTCTCATAGTTAGAATAGGTTAGAATAAGTTTTTGCATTGTTTAGAGTTGTTTTTTAGGCGTTTTATTTCTGATATTTTCATACCCTTATTTCTCAAGATAGGTGATGGGTGGATTCTATCTAACAGCTTAGGTACACAATAGTAGATGATCCTTACCTATTTCACACACAACATATAGACTAGAGTAGTTAGATAGAAAAATATAGCAGTTTTAAAGTTCAGTTTACACCTTGCACTTTGACCCCGTATTTTACATAATAGATATATAGATAGAAACATAGAAATAGGTAGGCTAGGTGAGGATAACCCAGGTGCACTTAGTCAGAACCCTAGGTCATAGATAGAGTGCCTAGAATAGTCTAGAAATAGAATAGTTTGCAATGGCGCGGCAAAAATTGTGATATTTTTCCGCTTTATTCTGACTAGGAAACCTGGGTATCATACCTAGTATAGATTGTTATATGTCAAAATACGGGTAATTGTAAGCTCTTTCTATAGAACATCGTAGCTTTGAACTACCCCTTATAGTTTTTAAGATATAGCCTAAAATGTCAGAACTTTATGATGAAAATGTACAACCAATTTGAACAATAAAAGCGGCTCTCCTTACGGTATTGCGCTAGGTAGGACATAGGCGCGCAAAACAGCGCAGAATCAATCAGTCGCAACGAGTCCTCCAGCGCAACATCGGAAGAAAAGCTAGCGAAGAAAACTGAAGAACCTCTTTCATTGAAGATCCCTGCTCCCTGCTCCATCAAGATCAGCTGCCTCAGCCTGCTCTCTGCGGTCTACGATCTGCGTCCCACTCTCACAGTACCGCCGTAATCAGGGCGTCATCCGGCGATAGTTAATAGTTAGTTAAATGTGCTAGACCAGGCGTTTTCATATCGAAGGTGGTCGACCACATTTTTTGGTCCTTCGAGCCGGATCACGTCCTGAGCGTACTGTGAGACCTGGGTGAAGACTGCAAGAGCTGCTGTATAGAAGATGCCTGTGACAAGAAGCATGAAGTCAGCGCCGCGTCAAGCCGGACCCCCGTCCCGTGAGGAGGAGTCCACGTCACGTCCTGCTGCATCCGCGTCGGGCACCCCGTCCGGCTCCGAGCCGACGGCGTCGTCCGCGACGACCACGGAGTCGCGTACGGCAACCACAGCCCCGGATACATCAGCCACGTCGACTGACGCCACCAGGGCGTTGAAGAGCCCCGTTCCAGAGAAGCCTGAACGGACACCGGCACGATCCAGAGCATCGAGTAGAAGACGGGAGCTGGCGGAGGCCCGGCTGGAGCTCGCCAGGGCTCGAGTCGAGTTGGCCGAGGCCAAAGTCAGCGTCCTAGAAGAGGAAACTTCAGACGAAGAGGACTCAATAGATGAAACGGTCCGTGAAGAAAGAACGTCGGAATGGGTCGACAGAAGCACTCTCGCCCTCACGATGGAGCCTCACAACGTGCCTGAACATAGTTCGGAACCACCACCCGCCGTGCCGCCGCCACCACCGCCGCGTGACGACGAGCCCGGGTGCCACGTGGACGCCGAAGCACGAGGCCCCATTCATAGTCATCCGACGAAGACCTCGGAGGAGAGGCCCTACTGCCTGGGCCTCCCCGGGGGCAACCGCCAACTTGTCGTGTTGCAGGAGCCGCCGCCACGACAGGAGAGACTGATTATAGAAGATAGAAGAGCGGCCCTGGCGCAGGGGCCCTGGAACCATACCACCGGGGAGCCACGCCAGCCTGTAGCGCCGCACCATTCGCCTACGCTACAGGAAATACGGAAGACTATAGAAAATAGAAGATGGGAATCGGCGCAGAGGCCCCCCGGTGGGGACGACGCCGAAAACCAACACCTTGACGCGCCGCGCCAGCCGCCTACGCGTCAAGATAGCAAGCCGAACGAGTTGGCGATCCAAGAGCTCGCCAGTGCCATCACTCTCGCCGCGCGGTCGGCGGCGCAGCCCGCAATAGCATCGAGGGTTCCTGACCTACCCTTCTTCAGCGGCCAGTCGGCGGAGTGGCTACCATTCAAAATAGCGGTGGAAGAGGCAACAATACAGCTGACGGAGCAAGAAACCATAGCGAGACTGCGGAAGAGCCTGCGCGGGCCGGCGCGGGACGCCGCCCACTGCCTATTTGTGGGCCACACGTCGACGAGAGAGGTAATGCAGCTTCTTGAGGCCAGGTTCGGACGACCCGACGCGCTCGTCATGGCTGAAATGAAGAAGCTAAGGGAGCTGCCGCGCCTCACAGAAAATCCGAAGGATGTCTGCGTCTTCGCGTCGCGTGTGGCGAACATCACCGCGACGATAAAGGCGCTGGGGCGGTCGCACTATCTGTACAACCCAGAGATAGTGCGGGCCGTCATAGAAAAGTTCCCGCCTACGCTACGGTTCCGGTACTACGACTTCGCTCCGGAGCAGCCTACCTTCCAGCCTGACTTGGTAACGTTGACCAAATTTTTAGATCTCGCCGCCGAACGGTGCGGTAACTTTGCTCCCCTCGAACATGTGCCGTTCGACCGGCGGGAGCAAACACATCGAGGACCAGCGCGCACCTACCA
This sequence comes from Agonopterix subpropinquella, assembly GCA_922987775.1. Lineage (NCBI taxonomy): Eukaryota > Metazoa > Arthropoda > Insecta > Lepidoptera > Depressariidae > Agonopterix > Agonopterix subpropinquella. The sequence continues at coordinate 3,944,346 of OV277718.1, read as the reverse complement.
CGCCGGCGCCGACGGACAACGAGCGAAGCCAGAGCCCTGTCCGGTCTGCAAGAAAGGCGAACATAAGGTAAACAATTGTGAAGTGTTCAAGAAAGAAAGTGTGTCGGCGCGCTGGGACATTGCCAAGGAGAAGCGCCTGTGTTTTAAGTGTCTACGTGTTCGCCGCAATCAACACATGTGCAAGGCACGCAGGTGTGAGACGAGCGGGTGTCAACATAGCCACCACCCGCTACTACATAGCACGCCGCAATCGAAGCCGCCGCCCGAGCAAGAGGAAATAGTGTCGTCTGCAAGGAACAAGACGAAAACGGCGCTGTTGAAAATAGTTCCTGTCATCGTTAGCGGCCCTAGGTCACAAGTTGAGACCTACGCACTGTTGGACGACGGCTCTACGTGCACCATAGTAGAAAGAGACATCGCTAACAAGGTGGGTGCAACAGGGACAGCATCACCGTTTACGATAGAGGGCGTGGCGGGCGCGCGGATCGACGCAAGCGAGTCGACGCGCGTGCGCGTGAAAATTGGCGGCAAATATAGTATAGAAGAATTCGACGTAAATGCGCGAACGATGGACAAGCTTCATTTATCGCCACAGCGGGTCCCGCCGGAGCTCATCTCCGGCCTCGATCACCTCAAAGACATAGCCAAGGAGGTAACATATGAAGGCAAGCCGACGGTGCTCATCGGACAGGACAACTATCAGCTGTTGTTAACCCACGCCGTGCGACGCGGAGCGGACGATCAACCCGTCGCATCCCTGACCGACCTGGGTTGGGTACTCCACGGCGTGAGACATCGACCACGCGAGAAGATTGTTCACCGCATCAACTACTTGTCAGCACCTCGGCTCGACTCCATAGATGAGATAGAAGAAGTTTCGACCGACCCACTGTGCGACGAGCCGCGACGAAGCTACGACGATAGAGAGAAGCATGCGCTATCGAATTTGGACGAGACTACGCATTCACCGGCGGGAGGAGGCAACGAGAGCATCGAGACCGAACTCCAGAGGCGCCGTGACGACTTCACGCCGCACAATAGTGACTCCAGTGACCTCCGCCGCCTCGAACATAGAGATGTGAACGACACGACTAAGGAAAAACCGGCGGGAGGCATCGAGACAGAGCGCCGGGAGCGACGTGATAACTTCACGCCGCCTGATAGTGACCTCCACCGCTTCGAACATATAGTCAAAGACGTCGCGACCAACGCGACGCGAGATACGTCGGGCAACAACGAGTCGACGCATCGTGAGTTCATCGGGCCGCCTCTCCTACACCTAACGGAGAGCGAGTGGCTACTACAAGTTGAAGACAGCGAACCAGGTGACGTCGACCATAGTCAAGAACGCCTGCATGTACCGAGGCCAACGTCGCGCCTCACCGAAGCCCTACCCGACGTCACACGGTTCTCCGACTTCAGTCGACTGCTACGAGCGACCGCACCGCCACGATGTACTGCGGCCAACGGACGAACTAGACAACATAGTATAGACAGCGATTCGACGCGTAAGAAGATAGAAAATCGCCCGCGTCGAGTAGTGCGTAGCCGCTACACCGACGGCTACTGTAGTGAAGAAGACACTCTTCGTGCTTCACGTCAAGTGGCTTTCATAGTTTGTCGAGGAAAGCTGCTCTGGTCGGACCAGGGCACCAACTTGCGCGGCGCGGACATCGAGCTTCGCCGCGCGATCGACGGGGCGACGCAAGAAGAGGCGTCGCTGCGCGCCATCCGGTGGCGCTTCATACCGCCGAGCGCCCCATTCATGGGGGGCGCATGGGAGCGTATGGTGCGGAGCATCAAAACCGCACTGTACACCACACTCAACGAGCGCGCGCCGAAGGAAGAGGTGCTCGCTACCCTGCTCGTCGAGGCGGAGCACACTGTGAACAGCCGCCCCCTCACACACCTGTCGACGGCCCCGGACGACGAGGAAGCCCTCACGCCCAACCACTTCCTCCTGGGCGGGCCATCACGCGTCCCACAACCCGGGACGTTCACCGACGGCGACATCAGCGGGCGCAGGGAGTGGCGAGTCAGTCAGCGGCTAGCCGACCACTTCTGGGCGCGCTGGGTGCGCGAGTACCTCCCCGAGCTGCAACACCGGCGGGAGCCCCGCGCCACGGGTGGCGCGATCCAGCTGGGCGATCTGGTCCTCATCGCAGACGGGACCCTGCCTCGCAACATCTGGCCGCGAGGCGTCGTGATCGCCACCTTCCCCGGTCCCGACGGCGAGGTACGAGCAGTCGACGTGCGCACCAACAAGGGAGTCCTGCGGCGGCCCACGAAGAAGCTAGTGATCCTGCCCACTGCCAACGAGTCGCCCTGATGATCTACGGGTCTGCTTGCCTGCCGCTCACTCGAGAAGTTCCAGCTACGAGAGCTGCGGCGGGAGATAATGTTCGCGACATCGAGCTGCCGGATTCGCGCGTCGACGCGGGCCGCTACGGTTTTTCCTCGCGAGTTCAGACACCCAACGTGATCAGTGCAAATTCCAATTTAGCTTAGACTTTATATCCATTTTTGTATGGGGAGGGTATATTTTTCGGATAGAAGGATGAGCCTCGGCACAATTGTTCCTTAGGTGGTCTAGTGTGAAAAACGCCCGGGGGACTCCCTCTATCACCCCGCCATGGGGGTGGAGGGGGGGTTGAACTTTTCAGATACCGCACTCACTGCGATTCGTCATAACTGCCAATTTCTAGCTACTAGGGCATGTTTGGTATCGTTTTTGACTAAATCAAAGTAGCTTAGTTGATTTCTGAAACAAAAAAAAATGTATTCCCATACAAAAAAAATTAAAAACAGTGAAAAATATAAAATAAGTAAAAATATTTTTTTTTGTTAATTACCATAAACTTAAAACCGGTAGCAATATCGGACTTTAAAAAATATATTTGGAAAGCTGCTTTTATACAGATTCCAAAAATATAAGGTTTGTTGAGAAAAAAGCAAAAAAGAAATGAAAAAAAAAAAAATTAACGCAACTAGGCAGGAACAAAAAAAATTAAATGAAATGCAGGAGTGGACGTAGAAGTGTCCAATTTTGTATACAATTAGTAGTTACTATAAGCATTAAGGGAAAACTAAAATATTTTACAATATTATACCAGTTTTCTTGATACATAAACTGCACAAATAACTTGGTAATCCTGTGTATTTATACAGGATTACAAAGTTACACTTGCAGTGTACCTGTATATTGTCATGTCTTGTTGACTGACATATCAACGCACAGCCCAAACCACTGGTTCTAGAGATTTGGAACTTAGGTTCTTTATATAGGACGGTTTACAAAATGAAAGGAAACATCAGATGACATCATCAACATCATATATTTACAATAAAACAGATTAAAATATTATTTTTCTTCTTCCTGTATACATTTGCCTTCACAATGACACAACTCTGTGCACTTTAGTTGCCGTTGCAAACACCGGCACCTATTGGTGCCGCACCCCTTTTTGCATCTACACCTAATCATTTCGATGCAGGCTTCAGCAGCAACAGGCAAGTCTGTCCATGTAGGTTGCCAACTATCGCCGACTTTTGTCCATCCCCAGTTAGATGGATTAGGAAGATCTTGAATCGGCGACATTTGACCCCATACATGGACAGCTTGAAAAACTGCCCTCAAGAAATGTTGATATAGAGCCGCTTTTGTGGGTGGTATATGCTCTAGTTGGCGGTCTTTTTTGGTAAATAAATGTATATGTACCGTTAAAATGTTGCTTTGTTACTTATTAGGTAGCTAGTTTTATGAAGTTACCTACCTGTCATATAAAATTATAAATCTTTTCAAGGATGGCAAATGAGTCGTTGTTCCTGCCTTCATAGGCTGCCAAAAAACCATCTGTGGCAGTAGGGAAAACGTTCCATGTCTCCATTGCACTTTTTTTCCCTTTCCCATTAAAACTAGAAACTGTGTCACACCCCGTGAATGCGTGGAATAAAGGAAGGACCTTTGTTTTGTAAGTGTTTATGTTTACCCATTTTTTTTTGCCGCTCTCCATTTTTCCGAGGGTTCCGTACCACCAAACATTACATAGTATTTTTTAACAAGGACAGTATGGGGAAGTCCACAACCACAGGAGATACAGGGAAATTATCTTAGGAACCCTTAGGTCTTTTTTTGTGAACACAGTTTTGGCATGATACATTTTTGGTCAAGCGTGAGTTGTCCATAAATGTGAAAAAAAATTACAACTTTTTTTTATGCTGTTCGACCCAGTTTTATGTAAGGATCGGTTCATAGTATGGGAAGTAAAAAATCAGGACACCATAAGTTGGTCAAATTTAATAAAATAATTTTTCATACAATTTTGCGCGAGCCCGACACACACTTGGCCTATTTTTATTATTCGTTGAATTACTTTGAAGTATGTACTATAATCACACGAAGTTTGATTCTTGTATGTATTTCCGTTTTAACGAGAGAGCAAAATAAAAAAGGTTAAGAAAAAACACGTGTTTATTCCACGCATTCACGGGGTGTGACACAGTTTCTAGTTTTAATGGGAAAGGGAAAAAAAGTGCAATGGAGACATGGAACGTTTTCCCTACTGCCACAGATGGTTTTTTGGCAGCCTATGAAGGCAGGAACAACGACTCATTTGCCATCCTTGAAAAGATTGTTATAATTTTATATGACAGGTAGGTAACTTCATAAAACTAGCTACCTAATAAGTAACAAAGCAACATTTTAACGGTACATATACATTTATTTACCAAAAAAGACCGCCAACTAGAGCATATACCACCCACAAAAGCGGCTCTATATCAACATTTCTTGAGGGCAGTTTTTCAAGCTGTCCATGTATGGGGTCAAATGTCGCCGATTCAAGATCTTCCTAATCCATCTAACTGGGGATGGACAAAAGTCGGCGATAGTTGGCAACCTACATGGACAGACTTGCCTGTTGCTGCTGAAGCCTGCATCGAAATGATTAGGTGTAGATGCAAAAAGGGGTGCGGCACCAACAGGTGCCGGTGTTTGCAACGGCAACTAAAGTGCACAGAGTTGTGTAATTGCGAAGGCAAATGTATACAGGAAGAAGACAAATAAAATTTTAATCTGTTTTATTGTAAATATATGATGTTGATGATGTCATCTGATGTTTCCTTTCATTTTGTAAACCGTCCTATATAAAGAACCTAAGTTCCAAATCTCTAGAACCAGTGGTTTGGGCTGTGCGTTGATATGTCAGTCAACAAGACATGACAATATACAGGTACACTGCAAGTGTAACTTTGTAATCCTGTATAAATACACAGGATTACCAAGTTATTTGTGCAGTTTATGTATCAAGAAAACTGGTATAATATTGTAAAATATTTTAGTTTTCCCTTAATGCTTATAGTAACTACTAATTGTATACAAAATTGGACACTTCTACGTCCACTCCTGCATTTCATTTAATTTTTTTTGTTCCTGCCTAGTTGCGTTAATTTTTTTTTTTCATTTTTTTTTTGCTTTTTTCTCAACAAACCTTATATTTTTCGAATCTGTATAAAAGCAGCTTTCCAAATATATTTTTTAAAGTCCGATATTGCTACCGGTTTTAAGTTTATGGTAATTAACAAAAAAAAATATTTTTACTTATTTTATATTTTTCACTGTTTTTAATTTTTTTTGTATGGGAATACATTTTTTTTGTTTCAGAAATCAACTAAGCTACTTTGATTTAGTCAAAAACGATACCAAACATGCCCTAGTAGCTAGAAATTGGCAGTTATGACGAATCGCAGTGAGTGCGGTATCTGAAAAGTTCAACCCCCCCTCCACCCCCATGGCGGGGTGATAGAGGGAGTCCCCCGGGCGTTTTTCACACTAGACCACCTAAGGAACAATTGTGCCGAGGCTCATCCTTCTATCCGAAAAATATGGGTGTTGTCCTATAATGACCCAGCTAATTAGATTATTGTTTTTTTAGTGTTTATTTGTAGATTATTGCTTGTGGAATGCACTGGTCATGTTGGGGGTAACGTATTTGTACAGTTCGTTATAGTTTTGTATAGTTTTTCACGTGTTTAGAGTCGTAGTTTTAAGTTTTCTTTATTATAGTTTTCTGTTATTGTTTTATAAGTTATAGGTATAGTTATAGGTTTTCCTAATAAAATTGATCGTTTCTCATAGTTAGAATAGGTTAGAATAAGTTTTTGCATTGTTTAGAGTTGTTTTTTAGGCGTTTTATTTCTGATATTTTCATACCCTTATTTCTCAAGATAGGTGATGGGTGGATTCTATCTAACAGCTTAGGTACACAATAGTAGATGATCCTTACCTATTTCACACACAACATATAGACTAGAGTAGTTAGATAGAAAAATATAGCAGTTTTAAAGTTCAGTTTACACCTTGCACTTTGACCCCGTATTTTACATAATAGATATATAGATAGAAACATAGAAATAGGTAGGCTAGGTGAGGATAACCCAGGTGCACTTAGTCAGAACCCTAGGTCATAGATAGAGTGCCTAGAATAGTCTAGAAATAGAATAGTTTGCAATGGCGCGGCAAAAATTGTGATATTTTTCCGCTTTATTCTGACTAGGAAACCTGGGTATCATACCTAGTATAGATTGTTATATGTCAAAATACGGGTAATTGTAAGCTCTTTCTATAGAACATCGTAGCTTTGAACTACCCCTTATAGTTTTTAAGATATAGCCTAAAATGTCAGAACTTTATGATGAAAATGTACAACCAATTTGAACAATAAAAGCGGCTCTCCTTACGGTATTGCGCTAGGTAGGACATAGGCGCGCAAAACAGCGCAGATTCAATCAGTCGCAACGAGTCCTCCAGCGCAACATCGGAAGAAAAGCTAGCGAAGAAAACTGAAGAACCTCTTTCATTGAAGATCCCTGCTCCCTGCTCCATCAAGATCAGCTGCCTCAGCCTGCTCTCTGCGGTCTACGATCTGCGTCCCACTCTCACAGTACCGCCGTAATCAGGGCGTCATCCGGCGATAGTTAATAGTTAGTTAAATGTGCTAGACCAGGCGTTTTCATATCGAAGGTGGTCGACCACACAAATCATAAGTAGAAAGATGCGTATCTCCGTGGTAATTTTGACAATTACATCTGCTGAACTCACCGAATGAGATTCAAAAATCGCACTCCAGGAAGAAAACAACGAAATCTAGAACTTATTTGTATACCTACTACCCGTTCACGACCAGTTGGCCGTCGATGACCGTTACACAATTTCCTCACAGGCACATTAATTGGTCCCGTCGACAAAAAATAATATAAAAGGCAAATAAAAATTTAAAATTAAAAGCGATATTAGTGACCGGGACAGATGTGCCGTACGTGGTTGCGTTGCTAAAGGTTATAAAATTGCGTTTATTAGGGTCTCTTAGGGGTGCGGTGCGGGGAAGCGGGAAGGGAGGTAGCGGCCAACTCGAAGTGAATGACTAGTACGTTTACTGATAAGTTTACTTTAGTTGCAGAAACGCTCATTAGAGTTAAATGTTAATCCTCTATTAGATCTCTTACTACCTTTTACTACCTACGTCAACAAGACAAAAAGTGACAGCAAGAGGTTTAATGGAGGATTAACTCTAATGAGCGTTTCTACAACTGAGCGTAAGTAAAATACCAGGAGTGCGATTTTTGAATATGATTCGCTGAGTCCAGCGTTGAAAATGTCAAAATTACTATGGAGATACGCATCTTTCTACTGCTGATTTGACTTTCAAAAATCATACTTGGCAAATCAGCAATAGAAAGATGCATATCTCCACAGTAATTTTAATATTTTCAACTGCTGAACTCAGCGAATCATATTCAAAAATCTAACTCCTGAATGGTAATGTACTATTTCACCTCTTCGGGCGGAAGGCGTCAACTTTCGTCCCGCTGCGCTAAACGAAGTTGCCGATTTCCGCCTCCGTCGGGGAGAAAAATAGTGTACTAACCTCGGGCAGTAAATAAGAAAGCCTCAGACCCCTCTTTTGAATTACATGAGATCTGAGACCTTTAATCTATTATTTGGTAATCTAAACTATTATAAAACTGTAACAGAAGTGTGTCTGTCTGTACATTGAAGATATTTACAAAAAAAAAATTACGACATGGTTTTTACCTGTGCCTGATTCCAAATCACCAATTTTTGGATTTTTTGTCTGTCTGTTTGTTTGTTTATTTGTTTGTTTGTTTGGGTGTTTGTTTGTTCGAGTATCACGCAAAAACTACTGAACCGATTTTGATGAAACTTTTTTGTTTGACAGCTTATCATCTGACTTAAAATCTGGTATATAATTTATGCGGACGAAGTCGCGGGTAAAAGCTCGTATACATAAAGTGAGCAAAGTTCGTCATTACAGCCGAGGCAAGATTGCAACACGAGCCGCCAGGGTGCGCCATGTGAGCAGCATTTTATTGATATTTTTAACCTTATTTAACCCTTAAGTTTTTTCAGTGTATGCCACAGACTGAAATCCCTTGTACCTTTTTGACGCAAGAACATTGTATATGGTATTCTATAAGTGGACCAATCTCTCGAATTTCGTGGAGAATGCAATATAAACTCTAACGTTACGTAAAAAGTATTAATTTCCCTCAATATTGTTGTAAGCTGACAACCAAGCAAATGTATCGCCTCGGAATACCGGTGTGTCTCTTTCTAACGTGCTGCCAACACCCTAGTTACTTAGAACCCTTTCTAACTAGGGTGTTGGCAACACGTAAACCTATAAGACCTATAAGATTGCCAGAACCCCCTGTATGTCCCTACATACAGGGGGTTCTAGAACCCCCTGTATGTCCCTACATACAGGGGGTTCTGGCAATCTTATAGGTCTCGTTGCCAGCACTGTAGTGCACAATCTAGTTGCTATGCAACATTTTTGGTTTCGACGGTTTCGAGAAATCGGTCCAAACCATAGATTAATATGTATAAGTTCACAAATAGTCCAAACTGCCTTCATATTATTGTTCAAGGTGTTCAAGTATATGTGTGTCAGTGAATATGTAAATGTAACTGAGTGTGGAGGGGTGTGTGTGTAATAAACAAAGTTCAACTCACTTTAATAGCTGCAGCTGCGGGAATGCCGACATTTTTGTGATAAGACCTTCCTTTGGGCTCGTAACTTGCGACTGACCCTACAAGAACTGTCACGATAAATACTAGCTTCATGGTTGAAAAGAAACTGTTAATTCAATACTTTCAAGTATCTATTTATACTGGAACTGTAATCTTTCAAGTATGTAATCAGGAAGCTGGAATACGTAGGTAAGTATTTGATTGTCTTCATGTTATATTAAGATAACATGGACAATACCTACCTTTTCCAGTTTCCTGGTACCTACATATTAAAAAATAAAATACTTGTACTTAAATAAAAGGGGCAGATTTTCGATAAATCCTTTCTAATTGCGGCCCTCTGTCAAATATGTACCTCACTATTCCTTTAATATTTCTATCTTCATTGGTTTAGACTGTGCGTTAATTGTCTGTCTGTCAGTCGTTCAGTCGTTGAATTGTGTTATAATTATAAGTATAAATAAATAGATAGATAGAAGATAGATGTATTAAACACCTTTACAAAAAAGGGTAGGTTTTATTAAGGGGATAACTTCGAAAATTATTAACTTCAAAAAAGCTTTCTAAAAAATTTGGCTATGATTTGTAAATCTACCGACAAAGGTTCACACCGAACTGATTGAACAGCCTGACACCAAACGCTAAATAAGAGCTACAAGGGAATCGTTAAAACTAAAGCTATAGCTATAGAAGCTATGTGTGGTGGGCCGATATTGATGAGGCGTTTGAGGCAGTTTGTCACGGGTGTGGTGTGTGCGCCGCTGAGGTGGATACCCCGCCACTCCATTCACTTTGTCCGTGGCCGTGGGCGTCTTAATCGTGGTCCAGAGTACACATGGACTTCTTGGGCCCAGTTTTTGGGAGAATGTAGTTAGTTCTGATTAATGCTAGGACCAAATGGTTAGAGGTATTTCCTGTGGCAAGTACGTCTGCTGCCATTACCATAGATAAGTTAGGTGAAGCTTTTGCGCGTTGTGGGTTGCCGAGGCAGATAGTGTCCTATGGTAATGACAAGGACGTCCAGGGCCTCCCTTAACGAGCAAGGAATTGGCAACGTTTTTGTCCAGCAATAGAATAAAGTTTTAAAAAGAAAAATCTATTTATATATAAAAAGTGAAATTATTGAATATAAATATGAATACCGAATATTACTGTAAAAGAAATTAAATATTATTAGCTGTCCCGTCTAGCTGAACATTAAGAATATGGTTTGAACGAAAGCCAACTGCCGTCCCAATGCCCTACATCACTGTGCTGCCCTCACTGCCCTGCACTCGCTCGTGTGAAACAAATAGCACAGGTAAAGATTACGTTTCGCGGTCATTTAAAATAATAAGTGATTTCTATAACCATGTCTGGTCAGTTCCATACATTTTAGATTTAGTATAGTCTTATCGAGTATCATCAAGTATCATCTGGCTTAAACGAGAGATAAATTTTAATTATATGTTATTAGATCACTATTATTTGAGTTTTGTTCCACGGAAATAAATTATATAGATTAATTTTCTTAAAAATTTTAATAACAAATGTGTTTAGCACGTATTTTAAACGTAATTAAACATTGATGTAGTATCGTTACTCACCACCGTCGCTGTACTTGCGCGAGTTGGCAACTAAGAAGGTGGCAACTTTCTTAGTATGGGCATTGACCCTCTGTTGTGTATAATTTATTTACTCTATGCTATAACCTAGGACAATAAGTGCTTATTAAGCACTTATGAATGTATGGCTACTTCATTTTATAATTATAATTGATTATTAGGTGTTCTTTATCTATGTCTACTTCTGAAGCGGTTACTATCCAACCTTATAACTTCAATATCTAGTCCAGTCATTTTACGGTTTGAGCCGGGACTAATTATTAATTGCATTTTTGCCGCTATAATATTGAAGAGCCAATTTGAGCTTAAGAATGTACCAAAATTAAAAAATAACTACGTCAGCAACACTGCCCCGCAATTTATAAACGCAGTGGGTGCATTTTTTTCAAAATTGAGTTTATTACATATTTGGCATCCTCGCGATGAGATCTTTCGGAAAAAAAGACCCGTTTTTCGGTAAGTACCTTAGAAGGAGGTAAAGCAAAAACCATAAATGCAGTAAAGGCACTCTCGACATTGCGAACCCTATAAATGTGTGCAGTAAGTAATCTTACTGCTTATAAATAATGACAAATAATATTTTTTTCCAAACATACCATAGCATAAATGCAGTAGTTACGGTAAGGATTCTTCATACGTAACTATATTCATAAATGACTAGAGCACATCCTTAGTATAAATGCAGTGCGAACTCTTGCCGCGTTTATTTTTTATATGTTTTATACATTTTGTAATTCGACGTATTGCTTTCAGGATGTTAAAGGGCAGCTGAAATGCAATTATGTAAACCCCCATATGTGGGGTCGGAAATTAATAGTTTTCGAGATATTTGGAATTTAAGGTTTTTTACCAAAAACCCAATTTTTTCACACTTTTTCTTAAATAAAAAAAAATGCTTATTCTATTGCGTCGATTTGAATTTTAATTCATAGCTAACACTTTTTCCGAGATTTTTTCATAAATAAATGTCTGATCATACTGAGCAATTCAAAATAAATCGATAACAATGACGGTTAATTTTTGAAAAAAAAAATACAAAATCCTGAAATCATGCGGTTTTTCTTTTGTATGAAAAGAAGTGTGCGTTTTACTGAAATAACTTCTTCGTTTTGTTAGCGTTCTAAAAAGGTATATTGTTTTAGAAAAAAATGGAATTACTATGTCAAAAAAGGTTTTTTACTTAGTACGTGATACTTAGAGGCAACATTTTCTTGGAGCAAATTTTACGATTTATTTTTAGATAACATTATTTATTAATTTAAGTCTACACATCTTACTCAGAGTGAGCCCTGTGAGTGAGTCTTCTACGTCGTTTACTGAGGTTTGATAAACAAGGTCTTTCATGTTACCTCAGACACGAAAATTACATGGAGTCAAGTCGGGGCTTCTTGCAGACCATGAGTTGGCCGTCCTCTACCAATCCATCTATTCGAATAAGTTGCAAGTCGGGCCAGCAACGTACCATAACCATTTTAGGGATTGGTAGAGGAAGGCCACTCCTTGGCTTGCAAGAAGTCCCGACTTGATCTCATGTAATTTTTATGTCTGGGGACACAATAAAAGACCTTGTTTATCTTAAGACTTAAGGCAGCGCATAATAAACGCAGCGGAGGTAATGAGATTTTACCTTTACTTCAAGAGTAACCGAAAATGAACTAAGAAAGTGTTTGCGTGTATGTGTATGGAACCGAGAGGCTCACTCTGAGTAAGATGTGTAGATTTAAATTAATAAATAATGTTATCTAAAAAAAAATCGTAAAATTTTTCTCCAGGAGAATGTTGCCTCTACGTGTCACGTACTAAGTAAAAAACCTTTTTGACATTGTAATTACATTTTTTTCTAAAACATTTATACCTTTTTAGAAAGTTAACAAAACGAGGAAGTTATTTCAGTAAAACGCACACTTCTTTTCATACAAAAGAAAAACCGCATGATTTCAAAACTTTGTGATTTTTTTTTTCAAAAATTAACCTTCATTGTTATCGATTTATTTAAATTGCTCAGTATGATCAGACATAGATTTATGAAAAAATCTCGGAAAAAGTGTTAGCTATGAATTAAAATTCAAATCGACGCCATAGAATAAGCATATTTTTTTTTTATTTAAGAAAAATAGTGGTCCAGAATTTTTTAATTTCACTTTAATTTCACTTTAAAAAAATTATACTATCGACTTGCTTGATATAGTTTTGACACTTCCTTCTTATGAACGCAGTACAATACTTTACTGCATAGCTCAAATGCATTTTACGTGAAATTGCTACGCATAAGCGCAGTAAGCAACAAATTCACTGCATTCATGCGTTGTTTAATCCTGCTTTTAAACTAATGTGATTCTAGGTATAAAGTAATTTTGGATTACTTTAATGCTTAATTACTACAATTAAGTACATTTGATGCAAAATTTAAAATCTACACTGTTTTTTCTATATAAAAAGTGACTTCAAATAGACTAAAGGTTACTGTAGAATTCGTGGCACCACAAAACACGGTCGAATCTTTGAGCGCGTTTTACTCGAAACTATCAAACTGTTGGTTACTGCGTTTATAAATTGCACGGCAGAACAGTTCCAATTTTAAAATATAGATATTATCTCGTTCTAAAAAACCTGATGATAAATTTTTTTTTGCACATGTTTAAGGCTTTACCATCATACATACTTCAAACATGGCGTAAATATTTTTGTCTACTTGGAAGGTTTTGAAAAATACATTCGTTTTTTCTAATAAATACCTCATTTTTTAAATTTTAATGCCTATTTTATTGATCAAAAATAATGTATAGTGTTAAATCTAATTCAAATGGTTCTAATTCATTGGTTTTAATATTATTAATTTAAAAGCCTTCTGGGACACACAATTATGATTTCTATGTTGCGTAGCAATTTTTTTAAATATGGTTTAGGATAGTATTTTTGTCACTAAATGGTGCCGGGTTTAAAAGTCCAATTAATAATTAAACTCCGTAAAATGACTGGCCTAATCTCTTTCTTAGATAATCTAGATGGAGTGTCGCCTTACAAATGGAAAACAAAAAGGGGCCCATTTTTTCTGGATGTGTGCGTGAGTACTTTGTACTACCACAGCCCGGACACTGCATACAAAAAAATGAAATTGACAAGATGACGTCAGCACATGCGAAACCAAAGAAATTGAACCTTATGTCTTCTACTTAGGTAACGGACGAATAACGGTGCGAGGTAACCAGAGGGCGATAGAGGGGGTGAGGTAAAAAGGTGGTGGGAGGAAGGGAGTGTCCGTACTGTATCTAGTAATAGATACTCTTTCTTATACTGTGTGGTACTACACAAGTTTTAGCTTTTCAATGTGTGAGTGTAATGTTACCAGCGAACAAGTTTTTCCCTCGAAATAGGGTTTTTTTTTTGCTAGGACTCTGAATCTATTCAGCCAGTACCATCCGTTCATTGTTTGAAAGAAAGCTCAGTGGTATAATCGGTAAGAAGGCTGCACTTTTACTTTGTTGTAGATGAAGTTGTGTGATGAAGTTCAAGGTTAGGAAACGTTCGGGTTTTGTTGTTTTTGAGTATTTAAAGATAGACAAACTCTTCGGCAATACTTATTAGTAAACATTATAATTTTTTCTGAGTCGATAAACAACTAATTTTTCACGAATTTGCTAATAAAAGCTAAGCACAATGTGACGGTTTCTGAAAAAGAAATTTGTTTACTTCAACCAACATCATATGAGCCTGTCAACATCATGACTTCTCCGACTAAGAGAACTTTGTTAAACGAATTCGGCTTGTTGTTACAACTTTTTTTTTTATTTTATTTTTTTGAAATGACATTTACAGCTCTGCTCAGGGAGCAACTACTGCTTTTTACTGCGGACTATTGGAGGGACCACGAAGGGTCTACGGGGCCAAATGAATGAACTTAAGCAACCGACCTAGGGGCACCCAGGGGGGTACGGACCTCGGCATAGGACGTTGCTGGGGCTACGCGGCGGATTGGGTAGCGGGGATCGGTGAGAAGCGGCCTGCGATGAGCCTGTAGCGTCTGTAGGCGCCAGAAGTGAAAGGAGAGGGCAGAGGTCGCGGCTGTCCCCGCCGGCGGGGACGTTGATTACGGTGTCAAGGGCGGATCCAGGGGTGGGGCCCAGGGGGCCTCTGCGGATTGCATTGAATTTCGAGCCTGAGTAATGACGGCACTTTACTAGGGTATTGAGCTCTGTCCATAACCAATTCGTAGAGCGGAGAAAATTAGAGCTCGCTTCGCTCGCTCTATCTTTCTGTTTTAATTATTGTACCTGTGTAGGTACAATAATTAAAACAAGGCTGTGGTCAGAAATCTTTAGGATTATACACATAATATAATCCTAAAGATTTAACAGCAAACCGGGGAACACGCCCCGGGCGGCAGGTTTAGGGGGCGCCAAAATCAAGATTCGGGTTTGCTGGAAGAAATCTCTTTAGAGATAAGATCGCCGTTTGTAATTGTCTATTATGTTGTTTTCATGTACCTATATTTCCGTGTGTACAATAAAGTATTAAAATAAATAAAATAAAAATAAGATGGAAAAAAAATATTGCATCGACTTGAGAATTTTGCGAAAAAATCTCGTGCTCGCTTCGCTCGCTCCTGATTTCAGACATCTCATTATATTGCAGTGACGAAATCTCGAGCTTGTTTCGCTCGCTCTTGGTTTAAGATCGTATTGCAGTCATCCCATTATATTGCAGTGAAATCTCGAGCTCGCTTCGCTCGCTCTTGGTTTTAGATCTTATTGCATCTCATTATATTTCAGTGAAATATCGAGCTCGCTTCGCTCGTTCTTGGTTTTTTTGTTGTATTGAAATTACCTATCGCAGAATTCGATCATATTGCGAATTTCTGACTCGACCTAATCATATTGCAGTAAAATCTCGAGCTCGCTTCGCTCGCTCTTGGTTTTAGATCTCATTGCAGTCATCTCATTATATTGCAGTGACGAAATCTGAGCTTGCTTCGCTCGCTCTTGCTTTTAGATCTTATTGCAGTCATCGAATTATATTTCAGTGAAATATTGAGCTCGCTTCGCTCGCTCTTGGTTTTTTTTTTGTATTGAAATTACCTATCGCAGAATTCGATCATATTGCGAATTTCTGACTCGACCTAATCATATTGCAGTAAAATCTAGAGCTCGCTTCTCTCGCTCTATGATATACGTTTTATTGCAACCACTAAACCTGGACCTGGCCTACCTAAGAAAAAATTATTGCTACACTCTTGTAGAGGAGGCCCGGGCCCGGCGCCAATCTCATGTTTTTGCCCCGCCTCGGAAAAATCGTAGATCCGGGGTTGATTGTTTTAGTTTTCTACGTATGTATACAAGACGTCTCGGGTCTGTGTCTCTAACTTAATTTTTTTGTATCTTAATACGTGGCCTGAGCCCTGAGTCGGCCGAGGGCCCCCCCCAATATGAAATCCTGGATCCGCCCTTGTACGGTGTCAACGATTTGATATCGTGTTACCTGTTGTCGTGTGTTGTGAGTTTGCGATTGTTAGTCGTGTCTGTTGGGCCTTGTTACAACTAACCATCTTTTGTTTTTAGTAAACAATAATAACGTCATTTCAATTATTTTGGTGCTAATTAAGAGAAATTATACTTCTTAGTTGGCTCGCATTTTTTTCAATATGCTTTCTAAGCTTAAACGGTTTTCTAAGCTTGAACTTCAGCAGACTTCAGTGAACATTACATTACAGTAGGTAAGTAAAAGTGGGTTACTAAATAAAACAAAGGATCGGGTATTTTTTTTATTTAATATTGAATTGAATTGATTATTATTGACTTCAGTTTTTTTTTTAGGTATAACTTTTTTTATTCATTCATTAAATAAATATACAGAGGGTCTTATACATAGGTAAAAAAAAACAAGGTAAAATTAAGAAGGAAATAAAAAACAACGGGTTGCACTCCGGGGTTGCCGGCAGAAGTGAAAACTAAGAGATCTTACGTCTTACTAGGGATGTGAAAAAATAATCGATTATTTTATAAATCGATTATTATTCGTTAAAAACCGATTTTTATTAATCGATTTTAGATTATGTTCAATCGATTATTAAAAAATCGATTTTTTTATTTTCACGATTTTTTATTCAGATTTTTTGTATCAGCCATCTATGAATTACCAGATTCAATCACATTCTCTTAAGTGCTAGTTCAGCAGCAGTATCTTGTACAGTCAAGAGCACGTCAAGCTTGACACTTTGGACTTTGTACCGTTCTTATTTAGAGCGCCATAAGCGTTACAATCGAACTGCAAGTGTAAAGCTTGATGTGCTCTTGACTGTACACACGGCGACAGGTCAGGTTACACTGTTTGGACTTTGAACTATTAGAAGTTGAACGCTGCGAATCGTGCGAAAGGGTGCGGTATGTTGTTGTTGTTTCGTCTCACAGCACGCTGCGCCCCGGCGCTGGCAGCCGCGTCTATGCAGGCTCTCTACCGCACTATTTTGTGTTTTGTACGTGGTGTAGTTATGGGTATATAGGGTGCGTAACTTGATGTGTCGCCGTGTGTACATAATAATAATATTATTTCAAAAGCTCGATGATAGAGAAAACAAAACGGTTTTACCGATCGAAAAGCAGGAAACATTGTCCACAAGTTTTGCCCAAGATACGGCTTCTCGTCTTGCGGACCGTAAGCCGCAACCGGGTCATTTTATTTTTGCATTCTTTGCCTACCGATTTGTTGCTGTAGTTAATTTTCATTTTTAATAGTAATATCAAGAAGTTTTGTTTTTTGTTTCTTTGATTCTCGAATTTTTAATGAAAGTTTAAGTAGAAAAAAATTGTTTTCTTTATCTATTACCGGTTAATAATGTAGATAAATTAAGAAGTAGCTCTGTCTGTCATATTTTCGTAAAAAATAAATAAGTAAAATATAAATATAAATAAGTAGTCATCATCATCATCTCAGCCGATGGACGTCCACTGCTGGACATAGGCCTCCCCCAAGGATCGCCATAACGACCGGCCCTGCGCTGCCCTCATCCAACGTTTTCCCGCCGCCTTCACCAGTATGTCGATTCTATAAAACGTACACTCGAATCCGAATCTCGCATAAGAAACTCATCTCACTTCGCTTCTGATGAGACGCGAGTTTGATTTCGCATTCTGTAAACAAAAACAACCACTTGCGATGCGAAGTGACCAACGAAATGTGATTCGACGCGCTAGTGCTTGACACGTTGAAGAATTTATCAGCTAACATAATCGATCTTAATTCTTTTAGCTTATTTAATGAAATACTGCTATGGATCTTGCAGATTAATGTTTATTTTGACTAAATGGATCTTAGTCTAGATAATTTATGGTATAAATCTACCTACAGCCGTAATACTAAATATTTTAATAAGAGGTGGCAAAATGCGCTCGTATCCAATCCGAGAAAAAAAAGTGAGACGTAACGCAGTTAAAGTAAACAAACCTTGAGTGTTAAAACAAAACAAAGAGCTTTTTGTTATGTGACATGTGTAATGGAGTTAATATAGAATATAATTATATTTTAGTGAAGTCTTTTTCAGTATACATCAGCTATCACAATTTATGGTTGAGCTGAAGTTGAAATGCGAATATCGTTAGATATTCGCACTTCAATGGGTATTAATCGAACAACCATGGGTATATAAGCTTGCAGCTGAAGTTAACATTTAAAGGGGATCAAGACACAAGTAAAAAGTAGATAATAATTTAGTTGTATGAAAAAACATTATTATTTACTTGTTTCGTGAGTTGTCATTCTGATCATTGTTTCTTTACTTAGATATCCTATTAGGGACCTACATCTTCATTTTCTTTAGTAGCCCATAATTTAAAGTTGTTGATGTTTTGGTTGTGTGACTAAGATTTAAATGAAAATGAAAACTTTTAGGAAAATTATTTATTTCAGCAGCTTTCATTTTACTAATATTATTTATTTTATTAGGCAAGGAAATAAAGCTATGTTTTATGTTATGACTTACATTATAATTATAATGCTACCCCTAACTAATTATTTTATACATACACATACATACAGGGTGGTCAGAAACATTAATTATTTTATACCTATTTACAAATATTTTAAGTAAAACAATTCTAAGTAGTTAGATTCAATACCTTCCGTGTGGAGATTGCCACAGATGGCATAACCCACACCTTATAATTTTAGACATTATCTACATAATATTTTGAATTTCATTATGATGTGTTACAATTACAATCTAAATTATTCCTCTATTAATAAACAATTTTCACTTCTCGTTTATTTGTGTTAACTATGCACATTATAACTTGCACATTTTCGATTCGATGCCTTTGTGGCAATGGTACCGTTATAATCTTCATTCACCTGCTTGCCTTTCCATTTCACGTAAAATTCTGAAATGAGAAATTATCCAGTAAATACCTACATGACAACATCACACATTACATCACACCTCACTAACTAGGTATTTCCATCACCTTAGGTACAATTAAGATAAAATTAGATTAAATACGGGACATTAATAAAACCTATAATTACCTGTTATCCTTGTTTAAATCTTATGAGTACGTTCAGCTAAAGGGCTTTGTAAGATATTGATTGTTTAAATCAACCCTCTTTCTCTTTTCTTATAGCATTTAGGTACCACGAGGTAATATTCACAGTGTGTTTCACCTGGAACATAAAAAAGAAATTAGTTAATTTAATTATACACACGCTTAGAACATGGTCCGTAACTTTGTCAAAACTAGAAAATATTATTATTTAGATGTGGATGAGGATGTGTTTTTATGTGTGTGATGTGGATATATTCTAAGCTAAACATCACACGGTCAAAGTAGGTATAGATAGATGCAACTAAATATGTTTTTAGTACTAAATAATGTACACAAATAAGGCACAACGGATTTTGAATTGTGAGACTTCAGACTTGCGAGGAAATAATTAAGGGAAAATCTGGCATTCTTATATATCCCGAATAATCTAATCACAAACACATTTACACAAAATTACTTAACTTACCTTTTTGCGAGTAGTTTCGACTCTTAACTGAATGTTGAATTTAAGTATCGATCCTTGCAATAATTCTTCTATTAGCACACATATTATTATATCTGCATGATAGGTAATTGATATTTTATAGATAGTTCATTGGATTCTTTGGTCACGGCAAACAGACGCACTTTGTAAAATACCACTAGCGAAATAATGTTTTGAGTAAGAAAAAAGTGACATATTCAACAATTAGGCCCTTAAAAAATAAGCACAAATCAAATGCGGCTATAATTTTGATGTTATTTACAGTTTTTTAGAACTCGTTCACGTTTACACTGGCAAAGGACAAACTTTTTATTTGACATTTGTTTTCGAATGTCGAGTGCGAAGTGTGAGCGGAATTTTGCTTACAGAATGCCACTTGAGACGTCAAACCATACAAACAAACGATAAAGACTCGATAACACTAGTTCATCTCGCCGCCGCACCCGCAATTGTGGCGCTGGCATAGAATTCGTTTAATGAGTCATTTTACAGAATGCCAATTTGCAAACTCACTGCGGATTCAGATTCGAGTTGTACAAATACACCTTACAGAATAGCACTGCAGGTCGTCGGTCCACCGTGTGAGGGGCCTACCCACGCTGCGCTTTCCGGTCCGGTCTGTAAATAAGTAATATTTAAGTAAAATAATCGATTTTCCATAAATCGATTATTTTGAGGTATCATGAAATCGATTATTTTAAAAATCGATTTTTCGTACTCAAAGTCACATCCCTACGTCTTACGTCACGTGACGTCGACGAATTTTCGATCAGGTCACGTGACGTCACGGTCTCAAAAGTGCACAACGCCGCTAAAGAAGTTTTCACCTCAAAAACCCTATAAAGAAAACACCTCATTTAAGCTTTGAAAATTTTGTACGAAAAATTTCAAAGCTTTATACTATCAGTTTAAAATAACAATGTGCATGACCTTGAAGGGCCGTTCGATAACTTCACTCGGTTGTAAAGGAATATAGACTCAATGTATAGGAAATAATCATTTGAATGACTCGAGTGAAGTTCGTGTGATTGAGTGACGTCACATTTGTATTCAGTATTCAGTATTCAGTATTTATTTGCAGTATCACAATAATGAAGTACATACTCACGTGTAACACAAGATCTTATTAAATTATTGTGACGCCCTGTTAGGGCATGGCAATATAATTGCAGAGGGCCTGAAAGTTTTATAACAATTACAATTGTCTACTTAATTATTAGTTTAAGTAATAGAGATGTCGACGTTAACGTCAAGAGCCTAAAATATTAGAACATTGTTGTCCTGGAAAAAATTATTAAGGTTGTAGTAACTTTTTGAAATGAGGAAGCTTTTTAGTTTTTGTGCAAAAGAATTCTTTGTCTCAATTTTTTTAATTTCATTAGGGATAGCGTTAAATATTTTAATTGCCATTAAGTGGGGTCCAGATGCGAGTAATTTTAGTTTTGAGAAGGGTTTTTTTAGTTGGTTTTGGGTACGATTATTTCTTTTTATTGTTTTAACTGGGGAGTACAGGGTTTCGTGGGTCCTGACAAATTTACATGCCTCTAATATATAGATTGATGTTAGTGTGAGTATACCATGTTTTATAAAATACGGTTTGCACGATTCCATTTGATCGATATTAGTTAGAATTCGAATACATTTTTTCTGTTGAATAAAAATCTGATCGATGTCAGTGCAATTTCCCCATAGGATGATTCCATTGGTAAGTCTAGAATGAGCAAAAGCGTAATAAGCCGAAAGGGCCGTTTTGAAATCCGTGACTTTTTTCAAATGGGAGAGTGCGTAGCAGAATGAGGTTAGTTTGTTACATAATTTTTGAATATGTGTTTTCCAATTTAAATTTGTGTCTATGTCAATACCCAGTAGCGTGGCTGAATTTACAGTTTCTATTTTAGTATTATTGTAGTTATAAGTTATATGTAATGGTATTTTTTGAAAAGGTCGAAATTGAATTATATTGGATTTTTTGAAGTTAAGTAGCAGGTTATGGCATTCAAGCCAGTCTATTATTTTTCCTTGTGTTTCGTTAAGTTTTCCTTCTAATTCAAGGGTGTCGGAGCAGGTTAACAGAATAGATATATCATCTGCGAATAGAGTGCAATGTTCGTCTAATATCTTGGGCAGGTCATTAATGTAAATAAGAAACAAAATGCATCCTAGGACGCTCCCTTGTGGGATAGAGCCTGTTGTTGGGGTTTCATCTGATCTGATATGTTTGATGTTTCCCGTTGAGAAGTTGGTATTTTGAATTTCGACATATTGAGATCGGTTAGCAAGGTAAGATTTGAACCAATTGTAAGCAACTCCCCTAATTCCAGTTCCATAGAGCTTATTTAAAAGGATTTGATAGTTGACCCTGTCGTATGCCTTGCTCATATCGAGCAGTAAGCCAACCGCATATTTCTTTTTGTCTATTGTATCTAAGATTTTTTGGAGGTATTTATAAATTGCTAGGATAGTAGAGCGATTTCGTCGAAATCCATTTTGGCTGTTGTCGAGAACGTGAAATTTTTCATAGAAAGAGTATAGTCGTTTCACCATTGCAGATTCAATTATTTTAGATGATGTAGGTAATAGGGCAATTGGGCGATAGTTATTTGGGTCACATTTTTCCCCTTTTTTGTATATTGGTTTTACTATAGACTTTTTTAGGGCTTCTGGAAAAATACCCTCAGAAAAGGATTGGTTTATGAGTTTAGTATAGGGTACAGTTAGTTCATCAGCACATTTTTTAATTAATATAGGGGGGATTTCATCTATTCCAAAGCTATTTTTGTTTTTTAGGGTTTTTATTATTTGCTTCACTTCGCTTGGCTCTACCGGACGCAAAAAGAGAGTTTGTTCGACTGTGTTTATTGGGTTAGTTTTTTGTATAGTATACTTGTTGATATTTTGTGTGTTTCCTAAGGACGAAAAGAAGTTGTTGAAAATATTTGCCACCTCTTTTGGTTCTTCAAGAAATGAATTATTTATTTTTAGTTTTATATTGTTTGTACAAGGTTTTTTGTTTGTTTCGTTTTGAATGATTTGCCACATTGTTCGAGTTTTATTTTCTTTACTATTGAATTTACGTATGTTATTTAGTTTTTTAGATGTTTGTATTGATTTTTTCAAGATTTTAGTGTAGGTTTTATAGTGATTATGTATAATTTTACTATTGGTTTGAGAAGATAGCATCCGTAATAATCTTTTATTTTGGCAGCATAGCTTTAATCCGGTTGTGAGGTATGTTTTTTTACTTTTAGTTTTAAATTGTATTAATTTCCTCGGTATACATTTGTCTAGTTTGTTTTGTAGGGTATCGCTAAAAGTAGTATAATTTTCATTTATAGTTTTTTCAGGTCTAATTTTCTCGTTCCAGTCTATGTCTCTGAGTTCATTTTTAAATTTCATTATGTTTGTTTCATTGTATGATCTTATAAACTTGCGAAATTTTTTGGAGTTTGGAAGCACTATCGGCGTCTTAAATATAAATTTATATAATTTGCAGGCGAGGTCATGCACATTGTTATTTTAAACTGATAGTGGCCTCGATTCGGACTGTGCCACGACTTAACTTAACTAAATTTATTCCTGTCACTTTCTAAAATAAGATTAAGAAAAGAGACCGAAAACCAACAGCTGACTTTAGTGCTGTCAAAGTGACGTTAAATGCGCAAAATAAGATGCCATCATAATGTAGGGTAGACTGGGGGCCAAAGTAACAGAGGACAATAGTAACATTGGCTTTATTTCCACTACTAAGCCACATGCGCGTGTGTGCGTGAGTAAGGATACGCGCAGGATGCGTCCCGACTTGCTCACTAGTCGGCGGCACGCCAGTTGCGAAACGGACTTGTCTGGCAACGGATTTTTGTTTGGACACCACCAAAGTAAATTTTTTCCTTTTAATTAATTGGTTGTTATTTCATATTTCATATATTTATTGCTTTTCTATGTGTTAGTTTACATGGTCTTAGGTTTTAAGTTAGTAGGTACAAGACATAGAAACCCTGTAAGGGCACTGCAACACAGTATAAGTCTAAAATACATTATTTTAAAGGTGGGTACATTTTATCGGTCGCTAGTATGCATGAGGAATTAATAATTGATATGTCAAAGGATAAACTTCTTCTTTCTCGTGTGAAGGTGATCACCCTTTGTCCTTCCAATACTTGGCCACCTCTATTCCTCGAGGGGAAGCCTCTATTAGGTCCTAGAGGGAGCAAGACACAGGGCACAGGCTACACTGCGATAGATGTCGAGTGGTTTGCACCTGACCAGACCCACACTCCACAGACGCATCGGCCGGCAATATGTCCCATCTCCTCAGATTATCTTCGATTTAAAGGATAAACTATAACAGAAACAATAGATACAAAACAAATAAAATAAGAATAAATTAGGAATTCATTATAATATCATTAGAAATAATCATGCTAATCGCCTATTTATAAATGCATGTCAATAGTATTATAGTTTTTTAATATCTAGGTACCTCAAAATGTCTTAATTTATCGAGATTTTTTATTGAATCGTTTCTTTAGCTATCATACTTTGCATAGTCAAGAGTTTGTTTGTTAATATTCAGTACATTTTGAGATATTTTCAATTTTCTGAAGATTGTCTGTTAGGGACAGTTGTAACAGCGGCAATGGGGTCAATTGTACCGTTACAATTGTCCCGTGTTACAATTGTCCACATACTTTTTTTATCAATCTAAAACTACGTCATCATCAAAAATCGTCTGGTTTGCTTAGAACCTTACAGCGCCAGTCGGCCGAATGAGATCTGGATACAATGCACTCAATGTAGAATGTGGGCACACGAGGAGTGTTCTCCACAAGAGGCAAATTATATTTGTCACAATTGCGAAAGTGATTAAATTGTTATTTCATCTTTAATTTCATGTATTTCTTTTAGTTTGTTGCAAAGTTTATGTTTAATATTTTGTTGTTTATAATGTGCGTTTATGTCAAAGAACGTGACCCTACAAGTTTGGGGTCAATTGTAACGGTGGATAATTGTAACACCATACAATCAAAAAATATTGATTATTTTGAATTTGATTAATGTTTTATAGCTAATAGTATGCTAGAAAACAATGATAGACCTAGACTTATCACCTGTTAAGAAATATATTGCTTTTGTTTGTTAATTAAGCTAGAAAAGCTAATTTATTTTTTGTTCGAAACATTGTGTTAACTTTAATTATTTTTGTGTAACATCTAGTTCCTGTGATTAAAGACTGATTAGTTACTGATAAGATGCAAATATAAAATAGTTCAGCTATCGCTACTCAGCGCATTTGTGTTTTATTTCTAGTAAAACTTTTGTTACAATTGACCACAGTATGGGAACAATTGTAACACTCGTCTTCGTTCAGATAAATCTCGATTTTGACCCTGTTCCTTATAAAATAGGTAAGTTCTAAGTAGAAAATATTGCAGATAAAGAGCCCATGTTCCTAAATTCACTGATTTATTCTATAAAAACTTAATAGATTTGGCACCAGAGACCGTCAAACAAAAAGTGTTACTTTGACCCCCTACCCTACGCCATCTTATTTAAGTCGTTTTTGGGCGTTCAACGTCACTTTGACAGCACTAACTAGTTTTCTGTCTCTTTTCTTAATCTTATTTTAGAAAGTGACAGGAATAAATTTAGTTAAGTTAAGTCGTGTCACAGTCCGAATCGAGGCCAATATCTTCGTAATCTACACTATTATAAAACTGTAAATTTAAAAAAAGAATTTTTTTGCTTCGTGTGTTTGAACGCGCGTCACGCGAAAACTGCTAAACCGATTTTGATGAAACTTTTTCTGTTTAATAGCTTATGATCTGACTTAAAATCTGGTATATAATTTATGCGGACGAAGTTGCGGGTTAACGCTAGTTATATGTATTATAAATTGCAAATGTTATTTGATACGCGACAACTAGATTTTCTAAACTATTTTTCCATATATACAAAGTACCATCTACGCGTATTGTGCGTCAAAGTTTTGTATAAAAAAAATTGACCCCTCCGATGCAACCGCCTTAAGGCCTCACCTTGGTGCACCGTACCCAGGAGGCTGGCAGCATTCCCCCTCTGAACTGCTAGGCTTATCCGCTGCCGGAGGAAGCTGCCAGCTCTTCTATCGCCTGTGCACTCGACCAGGCCCGCAGACAGCTCTTTAATGAGCAGTCTTGCTTGCGGTCCCTATGGACCTAGGGTTTCTACCAAGGCATGAATATAAATAAATAAATAAATAAATATCTTGGACAGTGTCACACAAATTATCTAGCCACATTTAAAGTACCTCTCTCGCCTGGACTTGTATTATGATGACTAGACAACGATATACAATACATATATAGATACAAACATCCATGACTCGGGTACAAATATTCATATTCATCATACAAATATTTGTCCCTTACGGGATTCGAACCCGCGACCCTCGGCTCAGCAGGCAGGTTCACTACCGACTGTGCTACCGGGCCGTCAAAATGTATCCCCCCCGATGTTGGCATATAAACGCCTTTTGAGGCGTTTTATTCTTATGAATTAGTAGGCAAGAGAAAACTATCTACCATTTCATATCACAGCTTAACTAAGTACACTGTGAAAGCTAGATTTAAAGCTTAGTGTTGATCCAGGGGACGAGAGCAGTAACGCGCGAGTAACCGCCTGGCAATTCGGCTTGACAGCCGCGAGCTGCCACAAATGATGCTACTCCGATCTGAAACGAAAACCAATGGTATTAAGTTAATAGAAGTCAACTGCTAGGCCATATCTAAGGATCGGTAGGGAGTGGTCCTGTGCTGCCTTCACCCAACGGGTTCACGCTGCCTTCACCTGGTCGTCTGTCCACCTACTAACGCTGATGTATAAATTATCATAAACATCATGTGAGCCGATAGACGTCCACTGCTGGACATAGAACTCCCTCAAATATCGCCACAACGAGCTGTCCTGCGCTGCCCTCATCCGACGGGTTCCCGCCGCCTTCACCAGCACTGGTAGCATGCACACCCGCGATAGCCGTGATACGGCTTTCACGTCTTTTATCTCGTTCTTTCGCGCGCAAAAGAACGAGATAAAAGACGTGATAAAGCCGTATCACGGCTATCGCGGGTGTGTATGCTACCAGTGCTGGTCGTCGGTACACCTTAAGGGCCTATGTCGAAAAATAATTTAAGCGAAACGGGCGTGTGATAGCTTATTTTACTGCCAGATGCGAGAGAAAGAGATGGGGCGGCGCGCGCGCCTGGAACGAATCAAGCGAAAATACAAACTTTATTTAATTGTGATTGTACTATTTATGTAAGTTCAATTCTGCTCTAATCAAAACTTAGATAATAGCAATCTCTTTTTTTTAAATCAAGTCTCATGTTTCTATTATTCACCGTTTAGCAGTTACAAGCGTTTATAGACAAAAACGGAGGCTACTTTGGCTTGGTTTTCTATAGAGAAAATTTGTCTAAATCGTGTTTTGGCTCTAATCAAAACTTCAATTACTTATATGTTCAATTTACACATATCCGCAAATCATACTCCTACTGTTAGTACTTCATGATATATGGAGCTTTGAAGAATCCTATTTTTTTTACATAGCCCCTTAAAACTCTGTCGTTGGCGTATTCCTGGCTTAGCCTAGGTTCTAAGTAGTGTATTCTATGCTTAGGTTTGCCAACATGTTTTAGAAGAAATAAAGTAAGTATATCTGATTTCAGTTGAGGTTTTATGACTTTGGATATATTAAGTTCAGTAAAGAGAATTTCAGAGTTTGTGTAAGTAAACATAGTAATTTAGTGTTTCTCTATGAGTGTTAGATGGAGGATTTGATTTTGGTGATTTTTTTTTAATGTTTTTTATTTTATTTTAATTGGAGCTTTTAACCCTGAGGTTATGTCAGCCCCATCGTGCCTTAATCTTGACTCTACAAAACAATAAAATGAAAACCTAACACTTCCTACCGAAAACACAACACTAGTACTATAAATAAAAAGGTGAAGGCTGGAATGTATTGAATGGATCGATAGATGGATAACTCATTTGTTTTTCTGTATTTAACTTATGAACCATTAGTTGGTGTTTACTGCGTTTATTATTGTTTTCTCTGCTGGGACTTATTTTGTGTAGGTATAATATACGAGCGACTTCGTCCGCGTAAATTATATACCAGATTTTAAGTCAGATGATAAGCTATCAAATAAAAAAAGTTTCATCAAAATCGGTTCAGTAGTTTTTGCGTGATACTCGAACAAACAAACACCCAAACAAACATAGGACAAATAAACAAACAAACAAACAAACAAACAGACACACAAAAAATCCAAAAATTTGTGGTTTGGAATCAGGGACAGGAAAAAACCATGTCGTAATTTTTTTTTGTAAATATCTTCAATGTATGTACAGACAAATTTCTGTTACAGTTTTATAATAGTTTAGATATATATATATTTTTTAACAACGTTATATTGTCTCAATTTCACTCACAAATTCACAATACCTATAATAATTGTTTTTATTAAGTAGCCTTCTTACTTTTAACAAAACTCATGTAAGTGAGCAATGTTCTTTTGAGTACTTAAATAAATTCTTTAAACCGATTTTAGTGTAAGGTTGGCAACCTTACTGCCTAGTGCGTGCTAGTGCCTACCCAACCCACGCTGCGCTACGCGGTACGCGGTAGCCACTCGAGAACTTTTCATTCCTGCCATCTGAAGTACGATTTTTGAAAATTATACGAGCGAATTGGCAGCGGAAAGATGCATATCTCCATAGTAATTTTGACATTTTCTACTGCCAAGTCGCTCGTATGATTTACAAAAATCGCACTTCTGCCATCTGTTGCAAAAACAAATGCTTTTTTCAAAAACTCACCAAGACGTCCTGCCCGATGGAGTTCCGAATAGACAGCGGGCCTCCCGAGTCCCCCCCACACGTGTTAACACCCCCTTCTCCGCTCGTACAAATAGTTCCTTCAGTGACAATAGTTGTCGCGACAGCTAGGTCGCGATATTCCTAATTTGTAAATACATAAAAACTAGCAACACCGGTCGAAGGAAGGAAGTGAACTGGCGCCATCTACAGTGATTCTTAGGTGAGTCGTTAACTTAGTCTATGATTTCATCTTAGTTATGGTTTAGTTTTGACAAGTGTACTCAAACTATTCAAAGAAGTAAATTAACAAAACCACAGACTATTATTGAACAAAACTATACCAAAGTAGGGTCGCGTGGCTAAAGGGCTTTCGAGTGGACGTCTGTCGTTGGCTCGCGATTTAAGTAGCCACGAAAACGTAGTGATTCCATTCTCTTTGGTAGCCACGCGGCTCCGCCATTTTATGGCGGTTTCGAGTGTGTGTTTTTGTATAAAAACAGGGCTTTGAGATCGCCATATCCAATTACCGTACAACGTCAAGCACTAATTGCTCTTTTTAAACTAGATACTGGCAAAATCCACCAAGGAAACGCCATTAAACAAAAATAGAATAGAATAGAATATACCAAAGTAGTGCTTGAAGATAATGCGGAGCCCTGAATGGAGCGGCCACAATGATTGAAAGCTAAGTGGTGTTCTGTGATTGTACAAGAGGTGTTCTGATTGTCTTCATTACTAAACATATGAATCTATTTACCCGTGTCCATAAAATGTGTCCAAGTTTAATCTATTTACAATTAACGTTACGCTGTGTCTGTTTGCCTTCTTGAACTTGGAACGAATATAGTAATATGTATGAGGGACTAAGATGAGCCCACCGAGGTAAGTCCTGCCAGTGATATGGAGGCACAACGAGGTAAGTCCTGCCAGTGATATGGAGGCACAACGAGGTAAGTCCTGCCAGTGATATGGAGGCACAACGAGGTAAGTCCTGCCAGTGATATGGAGGCACAACGAGGTAAGTCCTGCCAGTGATATGGAGGCACAACGAGGTAAGTCCTGCCAGTAATATGGGGGCACAACGAGGTAAGTCCTGCCAGTGATATGGAGGCACAACGAGGTAAGTCCTGCCAGTGATATGGAGGCACAATGAGGTAAGTCCTGCCAGTAATATGGGGGCACAACGAGGTAAGTCCTGCCAGTGATATGGAGGCACAACGAGGTAAATCCTGCCAGTAATATGGGGGCACAACGAGGTAAGTCCTGCCAGTGATATGGAGGCACAACGAGGTAAGTCCTGCCAGTGATATGGAGGCACAACGAGGTAAGTCCTGCCAGTGATATGGAGGCACAATGAGGTAAGTCCTGCCAGTGATATGGGGGCACAATGAGGTAAGTCCTGCCAGTGATATGGAGGCGCACCAAGGTAAGCCCTGCCGGTGATACGGAGGCGCACTAAGCACAGCCCTGTCCATTCCACAAGCGTCGTTAGAGTTTGATGAGCGTTCCTATAGAATCTATAAGAGTAGATGATACGTTGTCATGATTAGTTTAAACTTGGGACAATTTCTTCTATATATTCGGTGTCCAAAGATAGCGTTCATTGCGATGGACGCTGTCCCTCTTGGGCTCGATACACCGAGACAGTCGGTGTAATCGGGCTATATTCATTTCAACAGGTGTGAACGGAGTCCACCGAATGGAGCGAAGCAGATTCGAGACTTCACGTCGCAGGACTGAGATCTCCCAGGTAAAATTATTAATTTTGTTATCTAAATCTATCGCGACGTCCCTTATACCTCCCATTGTATATAGTCAACAATATAATAACTATTAGGGGCGTGGCGACAGTAGGTATAAATGAAAGCTAGTAAATAGACGATTCCAAATATATACATATTATAGTACTTTTATGCTACCATTTCGACATAACACTAAAAAGTATGAAATAAACTAAATTATTAAGAAAAACAAAAAACCCGACTGCATAAAAAAACTATTAACTGAAAAGAGAAAAACAAGCTCTATAGTCACTATAATCAGCTATAACACCACTAAGCAAATATAATTTGAATGTTATTAGGTAGGTATTGCAGGCGGGGACAAACCAATAGATATATGTTTCTTTATAATTCTTCTTTGTCCCCGTTTGCGATACCTACCTAATAACATTCAAAGCATTCAAATTATATTTGCTTAGTGTTCTTATAGCTGATTAGTGACTATAGAGCTTGTTTTTCTCTTTCAGTTAATATTTTTTTTATGCAGTCGGGTTTTTTAGAGAAAACAATCTACCAATTTATATTACAGCTTAACTATACCACCCACTGACGGCCTGGTCGGCAGTGAACCTGCCTGCTGTGCCGAGGGTCGCGGGCTCGAATCCCGTAAGGGACAAATATTTGTATGATGAATATGAATATTTGTACCCGAGTCATGGATGTTTGTATCTATATATGTATTCTATATCGTTGTCTAGTCATCATAATACAAGTCCAGGCTAGATTCTGGCACTTTAAATGTGACTAGATAATTTGTGTGACATTATCAAAGATATTTTAAAACCTAAAAATAGCCCCGTCATTTTACGGTTTGAGCCGGGACTAATTAGTAATTGATATTTTTTTTCGGTATAGTATTTAAGAGCCCATTTGAGCTTAAAAATGTACCAAAATAAAAAAAAAATCACGTCAGCAACAGTACCAATTTTAAAATTTTGATATTATCTCGTTCTTAAAAACCTGAAGATAATTTTTTTGCACATATTTAAGGCTTTACCATTATACATACTTCAAACATGGTGTATATGTATATTTTTATCTACTTACAAGGTTTTGAAAAATACATTCGTATTTTCTAATAAATACCTCATTTTTTTAAATTTTCTTCACTATTTCTTTGCTCAAAAATAATATATATTCTTAAATCTAATTCAAATGAGTGCTTGGTATTAATATTATTAATTTAAAAGCCTTATGGGACACACAATTTTGATTTCTATGTTGAATATCTAGAATTTTTTTTTTTAATATGTTTTAGGATAGTATTTTTTTCACTAAATGGTGCCGGTTAAAGTTTAATGGACCGTTTATACGATGACAATTTCTAGGCGCCAATTCTGCGGCGCCTAAAATTTGCACCGTGTAAACACTTTAGGGCACGACAATTTTAAGGCACGGCGTGAAATTGTCGTGCCAAAAGTGTTTATACGGTGCTAATTCGCCGCAGAATTGGCGGCGCAAAATTGTCATCGCCTAAACCTACCATAAAAGTCCAATTCATTATTACTCCCTATCCCGCATAACAAAACTCCGTAAAATGCTGGCCTACTATACCTATGCTAACTATTATGATTTATGACTATGACTAAATACATTGTGAAAGTTAGATTTAAAGCTGAGTGTTGATCCAGGGGATGAAAGCAGTAACGCGCGAGTAACCGCCAGGCAATTCGGCTTGACAGCCGCGAGATGCCGCAAATGATACTACGCCGATCTGAAACGAAAACCAATCATATTAAGTTAATAGAAGTCTATTGCTAGGCCATATCCAAGGATCGATAGGGAGTGGTCATGTGCTGCCTTCACCCAACGGGTTCACGCCTTCTTCACCTGGTCGTCTGTCCACCTTGTTCCGACAAGATTTTTAATTGAAAAATCACAATCCAGGAGTGCGATTTTTGAAAGTCAAATCAGCAGTAGAAAGATGCACGTCTCCTTAGTTATTTTACCACGTTGTACTGCTGAGTTCAACATGTGAGTTTCAAAAAATCGCACTCCTGGAGTGCGATTTCTGAATCGCATCGTGGGGCAATGAAATCGAACCATGGCATTACGTCTTGTTAAATGTGAATTGTGAGGTTGCTACGCTCGCTCCAGCTTTCGAATGGTATTTTGATCATACATAAAACACCCAGGCTAAGGAAACTTGAAGAAATTTCGAGCTCGCTTCGCTCGCTCCTATTGTCGAATGGTGTTTTTGAGCATGTAATAACTTACTGTCATGTACAGTCAAGAGCACGTCAAGCTTGACACTTTGGACTTTGTACCGTTCTTTAGTGCGCCATAAGCGTTACAATCGAACTGCAAGTGTACTCTTAACTGTACGCTCAATTTGGCATGCTTAGCTTCTTCTTCTTAATTATGCTTAGTTCATGTAAATAAGATAAAACCGGTCAAGTGCGAGTCGGGCTACTCGCGCACCGAGGGTTCCGTACCACACCATCACAGAACACAACATTATTAACTTAGAAAAAAAAACTTTTTTTGTCCGGGACCTTCAGCGCGAGACCAACTCACACTTGGCCGGTTTTTAGTATTTGTTGTTATTCTGTAGAGTTTCCTCTATAATCACACTAAGTTTGACGCTTGTATATAGGGTCCTTCTTAATATGACACTTTTTTAAGGGGATGATCAGACCGTTTAACTGAACAACTTCCTCTATGGGACCAACATCGAAATCGCGAAAAAAAAATCATCACTTCCATACAAAACTGCAAACCTACTCGGAGCCAAACGTATGGGACAACTGTTTTTTTTTCGCGATTTCGATGTTGATTCCATAGAGAAAGTTGTTCAGTTTCATAGTCTGGTCATCGCCTTAAAAAAGTGTCAGCATATTAAGAAGGACCCTGTATATTACCGTTTTTACTATAGAGCGTGAAGAAAAAAAGTTGATAAAAACTAGTTTCTTGTTGAAAACCCTCCTTAATTTTTAACTTTCTGCCATTTTTATTATTTGTTAACTTTCTGCCATTTTTATTATTTGTTAACAAATCCGCCGCAATAAGGCATAATCTGAGAAAATTTAAACTGTCTAGCTATTACGGTTCAAAAGTTACAGCCCTAAATAGGTAGGACAGACGGACGGACGGACGGACAGACGGACAGACGGGCGGACGGACGGACGGACGGACGGACGGACGGACAACGTAGGCTTAGTAATAGGGTCCCGTTCCACCCTTTGGGTACGGAACCCTAAAAAAAAAATCCGCCCTACCTTCAACTGCCTATGCCTACCTTTAATCCAGTTAGCTAGGGCCCTGCGCTGAGCCTGTAGGTACGCGGTAGCCACTCGAGAACTCTTCCCGTGCAAAAACAAACGTTTTTCCTAAAACTTACCAAGACATCCTGCCCGGTGGAGTTCCGAATAGACAGCGGGCCTCCAGAGTCCCCCCCACATATGCTAACGCCCCCTTCTCCGCTCGTACAAATAGTTCCTCTAGTGACAACAGTGTTCCCATACACGCTTGAGCAGGCGCAATTCGTGATCACTTGTAGATCCACGTGACTTAGTACTTGGTTTGTTGTTACGTCGGCCGCTGTGGGAAAGGAAAGTTTTTGTTATTATGTAGGTAGAGTAGGGTCACCTGGTACTGGTACTGAGGATCACTTTTTTTCCGAAGGCTGTAACACAGCCCTCAGCAGTGTCAGGATATACCAATACTGACCAATTTAGGGTGTATACATTGTAGTTTCATAAATATGATTCGTTTTGTCGTAATTTTTAATAAGGAAAAAAAGATATCAGCGATGTTTTTAAACACATAGTTTAGCCCAGGCGGAGGACATTTGCCTTTTGGTGGGTTTTCCGATTCAGTTTGCATAGAATGTGCTGCCATCTGTTAAATATATCTTTTACTATGAAAAAAAAAGATTATATTGTCTATGTTAATGTCAAATTGACAAATTTACAAAATGGCGACCTACCTTGTGTAATGTGCGTGTTGTTTGTAGTTTTTTTCCAATTTTGTGCCGATTTAGTGATGTTCTGGAGTTTCAGTTGTTCTCTTACCAATGTACAGATTACAAGAATAGTAAGGATACTGGAATTTCACTCGATCGGTGCGGGATTGAACGAAAACTAGCATTCAAACAACGGTATGAGTATATAAGTATATATATAAGTAGGTATGTATAGTATAGGTAGAATTATTTTCAGAGAAACACAGATGGCGCTAGCTAGCCTTCAATTTGACATAAGGTGGATGCATAATGTTGCCACGAGTGGGCTCTCTTTTCTAATATACTTATATTACTCTTTGGTTTAGCCACTGTGTACCAGGGGGTCGAAACAGTGGCTCAGGTGTAAATACACAGTGGATCAGGGTAGTGCACAATGGATCATGGTCGTAAATTTATTCGGTTTTGTCGAAAAATTTAATAACAAAATCATTCATATTTAGTCAGTCTTATATTTTTGTACTCATAATAATTATTTTTTTATAGCAGCAAACTGCTTATACCTAAACATTTTTAAAGCAAAACAGGAATCCTAACATATTCGTAAACAAAACTAAGAAAATAAACAATCAATAAAAAAATAAAATAACAGTCTCAGTGGCTTTCAAAATTGAATCAAATAAGTATCTCTCTACCCTCTTAGAAAATATTAATAACACAAATGTCATATCTAAATTAAAACATAATCGTTAAATCTTTTAAACAAAGTAACAGTTTTAATTAGAAAAAGTTACAACTGTCACAAAACAATAAATTAAAAAAAACTTATCAAACGATACCTACCTAACAGGTAATCAAATCACATATTTAAATGCACATTAATTTTGTGAATAGGTAATGAAATAAAAATTATATCAAAAGTACACAGTGGCTCATGATCCACTGTGAACCTTTCAAAATTGAGCCACTGTGGACGCTTACGCCATTTTGAATTTAAAACGGCCCCAAGAAAAATAAAACCTACAAACGACACGGAGATGTGCATTCATTTAATCTTGATTAGACATAGAATCTACAGAAAATAACAGCTACCCATAATAACACATTAATAAAAAGTTGGAACACAATGTTTCTTACCTTAAAAACGACTTTTTTTTAATGAAAAACTCCACTAATACAGAAATTTCACGTAATTTTCGCCGGCCAACTGGCATGAAGATGTACACAAGTCAACCGCTTTCGAAGAGTGAATATAGCGAACAGATATCTCTGTCCCTTTCCCAAATACTGTTGCTGAGCCACTGTTTCTGGTATAGCCACCGTATAACAAGTGACCCTACCTACTCAATGCTTTATTGCGTTTCACAATGGTGAAAAAATACAACAGGTGGTGTAATCTTACCTGTGACACAGTACAAGAAAGAGTAATACAGTACGGACACTCCCTGCCTCCCACCGACTTTTTACCTCACCCCCTCTATTGCCCTCCTCTATTACACTCGTTCACGTATTGCTGAGTATACCGGCTGCCGTGAGCTTGTATGAAGCAGTTTTTCTAGTAGAATATCTATTCGGTGGTAGAGTTACACTGAAGTTGTATAACAGAGCACTTACAATCAGAAGTTTTCCCGTAGCCAACTGCTTGAGCCGTAACTCCAACGAATTTCTCGTTCAGTTCAGCTCCAGAAGGCAAATTTATTGGTTTGATGTTATCTGTATAATAATTAAACAAAATTCTGCAGGGCATAGGGCTCTAAAACTGGCTTAAAGTGCCGATGGTCCAATGATGTGACACTTGACCAGAACACTGACCATAACTCATATAAGTGCCCTGGAGTGCGATTTTTGAATCTCATTCGCTGAGTTCAGCAGTTGAAAATGTCAAAATTACTATGGAGATACGCTTCTTTCTACTGCTGATTTGACTTTCAAAAATCATACATCAGGAGTGAGATTTTTGAAAGTCAAATCAGCAGTAGAAACAGAGGCGGCTCGTGAATTTTTTCAGTGGGAGTTCACTTATATTAATACTTTCCACTGAGGTTATAGGAATTGCACATACAATTTCAATGGGTAATTTTATGCTTTCATCAAACACTGATGAAACCCACATTGTATCGTTCCATTTTTTACACTGCACTAAGTAAACTTGTCTACACGTCTCAACAGAAATAGAGGAATTTTGAAATGAATTAAATAAACGCAATGCAACACAACTATTTCGGCGCAGAGAGAAAAAAACCGCCTTTGTTTATAAATTTGACAAAACCGGCAACAGCGCCTGCACGGTTTGGCAACATCGCGCGGAGCGCCGCTCCTTATTTGCAGATTTTGTCATACAAATCTTTCGTTTCACGTGTCGGGCAGTAGTGGATTGTCTCCTTCACACGCATTGAATTTAGTATTGAACTTTGTAAACAAAGTCCGTCCATAGGAGCGCTACGCGGAGCGCTCTCCCTGAGAAAAAAAATGGATTGGAGTGGTAGTGGAAACTTATTAATGAAATACCGGCTATTTTAAAGAGTGTACAAGGAATTTATGTAATGTTTGTCGTTCATTAAATGAAAAAAGACTGCTGATAATGTAATACTAAAACTTATTTAATAATTCATTTGGGAGTGGGAGTTCACCGCTCCAGCGCTCCTTAGGACGAGCCGCCTCTGAGTAGAAAGATGCGTATATCTCCATAGTAATTTTGACATTTTCAACTGCTGAACGCAGCGAATGAGATTCAAAAATCGCACTCCAGGTCTAAGTTTTATGATTAATTATTATGTTTATTGTGTAATATAAAATATTGTTAATTTCGGTTTAATTTAATTTATGGAGGTGCTACTCGGAATGTCCCTCCATTGAAAAGGGAAGATCTTCCACCAGGCTATGTGTGAAGCCTGTAGTAGTGAACAGTTCTTAGTTGGACCTTGTATATGTATCGAATCTCTGTGATTATTTCTCTTGCGTGATTTATGTCTCGCATTCGATTGTGAACCTTTTGTGTAGTAGGTTACGAGTTACGTATTTACGATGAACGTTGTCTTTGTATGGAGCATATTTCTGAGAGCGTCGGTATCGCCATCTGTTGTTGACATCTGTAGCAAGTCCCCACAAATTTAATTTACTAACTTAGTTCTGTGACGGTGAGTGACGGTGTTTGCCAGTTTTAAAATTCAACTAGTCGTTGGAGTTTGCGAAGTTAGATAGTGAGCTTATGTAGATACTTTATGTAACTAAGAACCAAGAAGTAAGAACCTACCAGTAAAGGTAACCGTCGGTATAGTAAGCATGGCGATGTCATTTGCCAAGGTCAAGGGATCGTAGCCGGCGTGGACGTTGACGCTGGTTGCCAGGACCCTGGTGCCAGAGCCGAAGAGATTGATGGAACCTAGCACCACTTCAATTTGTGCTACCTGCAGGTGAAAAGCATTGCAATAGTACATTACGATATGTGTGACTAGTTAGTCCATTATTAGCAGATTTTGCAAGGAGGAGATGGAAACTCCTCTGTGATTGTGGCCCCCTGATGTACAAACGCAGCACTCATCTGGGTAGGCAGGTGCTGACACCAGATGAGATACAAACTATCCCGATCAAGAATCTACTGCGATTTCTGGCCGCAGTGGGGATTGGTAAGAAACTATAAAAAGGGCGATCACAAAGGACCAGCGATGGTCTACGTGGCACAGGCTTAGCAAGTCTGTCAAGACCCAAAACCCCAAATAATAATAATAGTCCATTATTGCACGGTGTGAAGTTAGCTCCTGAGCGTAACGAGGGTGATAAAAGCTGTGTAATAATGGACTTACTGACTTAATTGCAACCGAGCCTCCAGTGCTGCCTTCAATCGTTAACACTTTAAGTGCTGACGACCTACGTCGTAGGTCAGCGACATATGGGCCGCAATGCGCACGACTCAAACCTTGAATCAGAATTGTATGGCATTCCACAGTGTTAGCACTGCGAGAGTGTCATTGTTTTGAGCTTAACAGCGAAAGTGTTAAGAAATACAACAATACGATTAAGGGCAGCACTGGACGCTCTGGTACCGAGCGTGAGGATCTAGGTGGTCGTATAATTACCTGAAACAATCCATCATTGACGCAATGACCAGCAGTAACCACTTTAGTGCTACTCAGGAGTGTGGAGCCACAAACTGAGGTCTGGTTGTCGTTCAGGTAGATGAGGAGACCTGCCTGCGGAAGAGATCAATGGTTACGTTATACCTACATATACAGGGTGAAATTGATATCATTGGCATCCTTTTAAACTAAGAGTCTACCCATCAAACTAAACAACTTTTACTATGCGAGCAAACCGATCGGAGCAACTAAAAAATCTGCTGTTCCATACTAAACTGCAATACATACTCGACTCAAATGTATGCAACAGCTGATATTCCAATGGGTTTGCTCCCGTTGTAAAAGTTGTTCAGTTTTATGGGTAGACTCTTAGTCTAAAAGGATGCCAATGATATCAATTTCACCCTCTATAATGGCCGGCAAATATCTTGAGAATGGCCTTGACTTTAATTATGCAGAACACAATTTTTTGGAACAGCCCCCAATTTGCAGGACCGGATTAAGCCATATAGAGGCCCCTCTCTAGGCAATGCAAGCCTTGGGGCCCCTATCCTCGTGGGACAGATTTGTCTATGTGGCCCCGAGAGCGGGGGCCATATACAGGCTAGGTGGTTGCAGTAAAATAACCACCAAATAACATAATTCACTAAAATGTTCAGCGATCTCGAGCTTTTAGGTACGAGCAACCTGTTTAGGTTACTGCAACATGATTTAAAAATTTCTAAATCCTGGAGAGAGTGAAGCGAGCTCGAGATTTTACGGATATGATCACAACAATCCTACCAAAAACTATGAGCGAGCGAAGCGAGCTCGAGATTTCTCTACAGTACCTATTTAAAGTCCTTTTGCAATGCGATCTGAATTCCGGAGCGAGCATAGCGAGCGAGTTCGAGATTTTACTGTAATTATTCCGACATCGAACTTCCGCAGGTCGACTAGGTCGTTTCATTATTTTCCTACACAGGTAGTTATTTATTGTGTTGATAGTACGTAGAGCTCATGGCAAAATGGAGTTATTTGTGTATGAGACAAAAGCAAGAGCGAGCAAAAAGTGCTCTATATTAAACAGGATATAATACCTCGGTTACAGCCCCTGAGCTCAGTTTTAAAGTGGAAAGCAAAACAGCAAAAATGAGCTAGCGCAGCGAGCTCGAAATTTGGCGATAAATTTTTACTTTTGTCATTTTATCACTGCAACATTTTAACCATTAAGCTTTGTACATTTTGACACTTACACAGTTGAACCCTTTGGAAGTTCAGACATGTGAACAGCTATGTCCCGGAACGATTTTTGGGTTTGACTTTGAATTTTTGGGTGATCTTTGAGTTTTACTTAATTTTCTCTCGGGCTGCGGGGCCCCTAGGCGGCGTGGGCCCATAGGCAGCTGCCTTAATTGCCTCTATGGTTAATCCGGCACTGCCAATTAGGTACATTTCTGTTGTGTAGAGGCTCCCTTTTATATACCATGGCTTCGGCCGCCTATTTGAAACAAGCAAAATTGAAATGCAAAAATTGACATAATTTCTTGTGCAACAGTTTTCAGGTTTTGAGACAGAGGCCAGAAGGAAGGTTAGTTTTATTACAAACAAAAAACAGCAACGGAAGCGGAAACTTACAAAATGCGGCTCTTGACCAAGTTCCGAATATGACCCTCCAACTATTCTAGGAGCCAGCTGCATCTCCTCCGCTGCCTTGAAACAAGAATATAAAAATCTAGAATACAACATAGTCTAAAAAAATAAGGTCTTCTATTCCCAGAGTGACACAAGCCTACGTCACAAAAAAATGGCCGCTAAACATGGTAAAAGGGTATGATGACGTAGGCTTGTGTCAGTCACGTGATCGGAAGAGAATACCAGGCGCAGTATACAGGGTGTACAATAAAATGGGACAGCTACTTAAAGGGGTGCTTCTGACCATCAAACTGAACAACTTTCTCTATGGGACCAATATCGAAATCGCGAAAAAAAAATCCGCTCTCCCATACAAAACTGCAAACATAACTCGACTGAAATGTATGGGACAGCAGATTTTTTTTTCGCGATTTCGATATTGGTCCCATTCAGTTTGATGGTCTGAAGCACCCCTTTAAGTAGCTGTCCCATTTTATTGTACACCCTTTATTGTACCATGGAATACAAGTAAATATAAACTTCAGAAGTTTTTCAAATACTGATAATAACACAAGCGATTTTTGAGCGTAGGCGATGTCGCAACTGCATGCAACAAAGTCACAACTGCACCGCCGCGATGTCACAACTGAATCACCGCCGTTTTTATTACTGAGCCTTACCGCTGCCACAATGATTGATTTCCGAAATATCGCAGCGATATTGCGGTGATATTCCGACTTTATCAAGATCAAGGCCTACGCCACAGCCCGGACACTGCATACAAAAATTTGAAATTGACAAGATGACGTCAGCACATGCGAAACCAAAGAAATTGAACCTTAAGTCTTCTTCGTAGGTAACGAGGAACCAGCGCGAGGTAACCAGAGGGCGATAGAGGGGGTGAGGTAAAAAGTTGGTGGGAGGAAGGGAGTGTCCGTACTGTATCTAGTAATAGATACTCTTTCTTATACTGTGCCTACGCTCAAAAAATGCTTGTGAGATATGACTATAAGTGTATGTGGGTGTAAGTGTAGGTAGAACTATATACTATTACCTATTCTGTGGTGTAGGCTAAAGCGCCGTATTCACGGTCCATCCCCGCTGTACTGTACGTCCCGCCAAGGTCATGCCAGTGTGACCACTTTTAGTAGATTTCTACTTTTTTGGTAGATTTAGGGCAAAGAAATCGATAATTTAGTAGTGGGAAATTGTTTAGTAGATTTTGGTAGAAATTCGGTATTTGAAAATTTGATCCAAAATGCAAGGATTCAGTAAAAAAAATCAAAGCTGGCAATACAAATAGCTGAGAAAACGATCGCAGGGGGCTTTCTGGAACTTCTAATAAACCTTTAGTGGTTTGCAGCAATATTAATCTTATCAAATAATGTTGTTTTATACAAAAGAGGGTTTATTATTATAAGACACAGAAAACTGTACCAACTTTAAACTTGCATAGGGACGACCAATTAATATTTATTAAGATTTTTTGGAAATTGAAGCATCCATGTTACAAAATGATGATATCAGATACAAAATTATACAAAAATGCGAAAATAACATAAGTAATGATGAGCGTTTAGATAATAATGTTAATATTTTGTTCAAAAACGTGTTTTATATTACATTTTAACCATCGGAAAGGACATAAATATTAGTTGGTAGAATTTAAGTAGAATTTGAAATAGCACTTGGTAGATTTTAGTAGATTTCAGCAGTCATCATCATCATCATCATCTCAGCCGATGGACGTCCACTGCTGGACATAGGCCTCCCCCAAGGATCGCCATAACGACCGGTCCTGCGCTGCCCTCATCCAACGTTTTCCCGCCACCTTCACCAGGTCGTCGGTCCACCGTGTGAGGGGCCTACCCACGCTGCGCTTTCCGGTACGCGGTCGCCACTCGAGAACTTTTCGGCCCCACCGGCCATCGGTTCTGCGAGCAATGTGCCCCGCCCACTGCCACTTAAGTTTAGCAACTCTTTGGGCTATGTCAGTTACCCTGGTTCTTCTGCGGATCTCTTCATTTCTGATTCGATCTCGCAGGGAAACTCCGAGCATAGCCCTCTCCATTCAGCAGCAGTAATTTTGGTAGATTCTCTGAAAAAAAAGTGGTCACGCTGGGTCATGCACGATGCACGATGCAAAAGCGCTCTATTCACGGTCCAGCCCCGCTGTACGTCAGCTCAATCGACGTACGTCAAGCCTACTCACGGTGCTTTTGCATCGTGCGTCGTGCATGACCTTGAGCGGACGTACTTACAGCGGGGATGGACCGTGATTACGGCGCTTAAGTGTAGAGGGTGTATGGGTGTGTGTGTGTGTAAATAAACAAAAGAAAACTCACTTTAATAGCTGCAGCTTTCGGAATGCCGACATTTTTATGATAGAACCTTCCAATGGGCTCATAACTTGTAACTGACGATACAATAACTGTTACGATAAATACTAGCTTCATTGTTGAAAAGAAAATGTTAACTAAATACGCTAAATACTTTCAAGTATCTTTTTATACTGGAACTGTTATCTTTCAAGTATTTAAAAATAAAATACTCGTCGTGGTACTGTCGAAGTGGTTGCGTTTGGTAGGATTTATCACAAGTAACTTTTGGCCCGCGACTTCGTTCGCGTGGATTTCGGAAATCTTCCATGGGTGCGGAATCGTGTGATGCATTTTTGCGTCACATCGCTGACAAAAACATCGACGAGCTCACAAATGTAACATCCTTCTTGCATCCTACAGATCGTCGAAGTTTTATACAGGGTGTTACTAAAATACAAATAAACCTTTAAGGGGTTGGTTAAGACCATCAAACTGAACAACTATCACTATGGGACCAATATCGAAATCGCGAAAAAAATATCATCATCATCATCATACCAGGCGATAGACGTCCACTGCTGGACATTGGCCTCCCACAAAATGAGGAGATTTGCCATAATCGCCATATGATACGATGCGTTTGCGATGTTCCATACTAAACTACAGATCTGCTCGAGCTAAATGTATGGGACAAAAGTTTTTTTTTTTTCGCGATTTCTATGTTGGTCCCATAGTGAAAGTTGTTCAGTTTGATGGTCTAACTAAACCACCCATTAAAAGTTTACACGGATCAACCAAATTGCATCAATTCCATTGAAAAACATTGAACATTGCACGCATTTCCTACTTAGCTTTCAATAATCAAATTGAAATGTATTTAGATGTCTCAATGCCATTGAAGCAATGGAATTGAAAGCAATATTGAACCGAAATTGATCCGTGTAAAATCCGCACCTGTATGAGTTTGACACATGACATAGTAACCACAGTATAAGAAAGAGTATCTATTACTATAGGTAAACCATATAACTCGCGGTACGCCCGCGGGGCAAGAGGGGGGTGGGTGCGGGTAGTGCGGGTATCGATACCATAGAGAAAATAACGCGCTCCCCTTGGGTAGAGATGTTGTATCAAACTGTGCACAGATACTCAACTGGGCCTGACGTCATATCATACACATCTAGCGGGAAGTAGCGTATTTAAATGTTAACCCTCCCCTCACCCGTTTTTCACCCCCTTTGTTGGCGACAACATTTTCTATAGAAACAAGCCGATATGCCATCTCTTCTTACTCTATGATCGATACACACAAATGTTCCGAGAAACGTCACTTGTGCTCACTGCCGCGCGCGCGCCTTCACCCCCGAAACGCCTGTAAAGCCCCCGCGCCCACCTACCTCTTGCCCCGCGGGCGTTCCGCGAGATAAATGGTTTACCTTTAGATAACATAACCTTTGCGAATACCGAATAAAATTGTCAGCTCGTCGATGTTTCAACGACCAATTTTAGTTTGTGACGATGTTTTGCACTTAGTGAATTGATTTTGTATGGGTTTAATGCCTCCGAAACCATACAAAAATGCTAATTCCAAATCAGAATTGTGTTAAACGATTTCGCATACAATATGCCACAGGAGTCGATTTACCAAAAATCCTTTCTTAGTGCAGTGCACTCCTACATCCTCTGTAATAGTACATTGGCACAGTTCCGGCACTTCAAACAACGTTTTAGATTTGACATGATGACGTTCGCACATGCGCACTTTGCGAAAATTGTGCATGACATATGTGTAGGGTTGACTTAACACGCATCGTATGAACTACATTATACATTTTGTTACTTTTTATAGTTCATTCTGTTATTAAAAATAGTTTTTAAGCTAAAGAATCATAGAAAATGTGAATTTAGCGTTATTTTCCAGCGTTTATTTTTACTGTGAGGAGAAAAATAAAATATATTTTATGTAGTCAAATCCAACGGGTGCGCGCGCCTGACTGCATTCCCTTGCTCGGCTTCCCTCAAGTTACCACAGACAGT
The DNA here is from genome assembly GCA_922987775.1 of Agonopterix subpropinquella. NCBI lineage: Eukaryota > Metazoa > Arthropoda > Insecta > Lepidoptera > Depressariidae > Agonopterix > Agonopterix subpropinquella. The sequence continues at coordinate 3,900,089 of OV277718.1, read as the reverse complement.
GTGAGGGGGGGTGAGTTATCTGAAGTCAGAGGGGGGCGGGGAGTGGCCGTTCTGTATGTTGAACTATATACTATTACCTATTCTGTGACATTGGCCCCGATTCGGACTGTGCCAATGGCCTCGATTCGTAGTGTACCACGACTAAACTAAACTAAATGTATTCCTGTCACTTTCTAAAATAAGATTAAGAAAAGAGACAGAAAACCAACAACTGACTTTAGTGCTGTCAAAGTGACGTTACACGCCCAAAATAAGATGCCATCATAATGTACGCCATCTTATTTAAGTCGTTTTTGGGCGTTTAACGTCACTTTGACAGCACTAAAGTCAGCTGTTGGTTTTCTGTCTCTTTTCTTAATCTTATTTTAGAAAGTGACAGGAATAAATTTAGTTAAGTCGTGGCACAGTCCGAATCGGGGCCATTATGATACAAGTGAGCAAAGTTAGTCATTACAGCCGAGGCGGGATTGCAGCACGAGCTGCAGGCGAGTGCTGCATACTAGCCGAGGCTGTAATGACCAACGCTCATGCGTTTCATACGACGTTTTTCAACAAACTTGCGAGGAAACAGTAATAAAATTTCCTAAAACACAACTAATTTAGACAAATTTTTAGAAAATGGCGCTGGGCTAATGGGCGTTGACGAAACTATATCGCCGCTATACAGTATTTTTGAGATCAATCTGTGTAGGCGCGGAATCGCGGCGAAGTCGATTCAGTTGCGACGTCGCGGTACGTAGGTAATCGCCTACGCTCAAAAATTGGTTTTATAGGTAGTATGGCTCTTAACCACATCATTAACACATTCGCGGACACGATTATATTACGATTTAAAAGTACGAAACATAGTCTAAAAAAACAAGGTCTTCTATTCCCAGTGTGACACAAGCCTACGTCACAAAAAAATGGCCGCTAAACATGGTAAAAGGGTATGATGACGTAGGCTTGTGTCAGTCACGTGATCGGAAGAGAATACCAGGCGCAGTATATTGTACCATGGTACGAAACAAGATTGCTTCGACCCCCTCCATTCTAAACTTGCTAAAATGATTGGTAAGGCGCTTAATTCTCAGATACCAAAAAAGCGCCAGATCTAGCGCCGATAGCACTAAGGTGCAAGCAAGCACGCGACGCATGCGCATCCCCTCCCCGCCTCGCCGCCCGCACCCCTCTATCACCTATACACCACTCCCCGCGCGCCCCGCGCGTACCTACGAAGTGCCGCGCACGAACTTGCTAGCCTATAGCTGGCCTATAGCGACTCAATCATGGGGTGCCGGTTCGATTCCTGGCCTGCTACGGTATTTATGTACAGTTGTACAACTTATCATTGTCACTAGCTCGGCGGTGAAGGAAAACATCGTGAGGAAACCTGCATATGTTCGAGAAAAAAAAAACAGTTCGGGTAAAACACAGAACATTATAAGAGCAGTTAGAAATGCAAAGTAGCGCTTTTGTCTTCTCACTAACGCTGCTACAATCCGCGAGTTTCCAACTAGTCAAAATTAACAACTCTTTATCAAATGTCAAAACGCGTGCTTTGTATGAAATATTGGTGTCGATTCGAACTGTGCCACGACTTAACTAAATGTATTCCTGTCACTTTCTAAAACAAGATTAAGAAAAGAGACAGAAAACCAACAACTGACTTTAGTGCTGTCAAAGTGATGTAATACAATGGTGTCGATGCGAACTGTGCCACGACTTAACTTAACTAAATTTATTCCTGTCACTTTCTAAAAAAAGATTAAGAAAAGAGACAAAAAACCAACAACTGACTTTAGTGCTGTCAAAGTGACGTTACACGCCCAAAATAAGATGCCATCATAATGTACGCCATCTTGTTTAAGGCGTTCTTGGGCGTGTAACGTCACTTTGACAGCACTAAAGTCAGTTGTTGGTTTTCTGTCTCTTTTCTTAATCTTATTTTAGAAAGTGACAGGAATAAATTTAGTTAAGTCGTGGTACAGTTCGAATCGACACCATTGTATTAAAATTTGGAGTGACGTCATTGTTTTTCGTCGTCGTTTTGACACTTCTAACCCTTATAATGTTATGTGGTGTAAAATATAGCTGAGGTTGGGGCGAACACAATAGACCAGCAGTGTTCGCAGTGTTACATAACGAACAATTGCTTACAATAATAGCCCAGCCAACAACAAGAACAAGACATCAACAAAACAAGATGTCAATGTATTTTTGACACACAAATAATCTTCTTTAGGTATATTTTAACATAATCAAAGTTCATTTTACAGCTTAACTAAGTACATTGTGTAAGCTAAATCTAAAGCTGAGTGTTGATCCAGGGAACGAAAGCAGTAACGCGGGAGTAACCGCCTGGCAATCCGACCTGGCATCCAATAGCTGATCCGAATGATACTACTCCGATCTGAAAACAAAACCAATGATGTTAAGTTAATAGACGTGAACTGCTGGACATAGGCCTCCCCAAGGATCGCCACAACGACCGGTCCTGCGCTGCCCTCATCCGACGGGTTCCCACCGCTTTCACCAGGTCGTCGGTCTTTTAATAATCATCTCAGCCGATGGACGTCCACTGCTGGACATAGGCCTCCCCAAGGATCGCCACAACGACCGGTCCTGCGCTGCCCTCATCCAACGCGTTCACGCCGCCTTTACCAGGTCTTTAGTCCACCTAACCTAACTACGCTGAAGTATAAATTATTATAATCATTATGTCATGTGAGCCGATAGACGTCCACTGCTGGACACAGGCCTCCGCCAAGGATCGCCACAACGACCGTTCCTGCGCTGCCTTCATCCGACCGGTTCACGCCACCTTTACCAGGTCATCGGTCTTTCAATAATCATCTCAGCCGATAGACGTCCACTGCTGGACATAGGCTTCCGAAAAGGATCGCCACAACGACCGGTCCTGCGCTGCCCTCGTCCAACGGGTTCCCACCGTTTTCACCACCAGGTCGTCGGTCTTTTAATAATCATCTCAGCCGATGGACGTCAACTGCTGGACATAGGCCGCCCCCAAGGATCGCCACAACGACCGGTCCTGCGCTGCCCTCATCCAACGTGTTCCCGCCGCCTTCACCAGGTCGCCGGTCCACCTTGTCGGTCTACCTACGCAGCGTTTTCCGGTACGCGGTCACCACTCTAGAACTCTTACGTTCCATCGGCCATCGGTTCTGCGAGCAATGTGCCCCGCCCACTGCCACTTTAGTTTAGCAATTCTTTGGGCCATGTCCGCGTACCAGAAAGCACAGCGTGGGCCGACGGCCTGGTGAAGGCCGCGGGAACCCGTTGGATGAGGGCAGCGCAGGACCGGTCGTTGTGGCGATCCTTGGGGGAGGCCTATGTTCAGCAGAGGACGTCCATCGGCTGAGATGATGATGATGATGATGTCGGCTACGCTGGTTCTCCTGTGAACCTATCATCCTTTGTGATTCGATACGGCAGGGCAACTAAGAGCATAGCACTCTCCATCCTAACCCTTTGGGCGAGTTTCAGCATTTTTACTCGGCCTTTAGTAAGCAACCCTACGTGCCAACTCACGCTGCGCCTTGCAGGTACGCGGTAGCCACTCAAGAACTCTTCAGTCCTGCGATCTATTTCAAATAAAACCGGTCAAGTGCGAGTCGGGTTACTCGCGCACCGAGGAGGGTTCCGTACCACACCACACCACCACACAGAACACAACATTATTTAACTTAGAAAAAAAAACTTTTTTTGTCCGGGACCTTTAGCGCGAGACCGACTCACACTAGGCCTGTTTTTAGTATTTGTTGTTATTCTGTAGAGTTTGATCTATAATCACACTAAGTTTGACGCTTGTATGTATTAACCGTTTTTACTATAGAGCGTGAAGAAAAAACTTTGATAAAAACTAGTTTCTTGTTGAAAACCCCCTTAATTTTTAACTTTCTGCCATTTTTATTATTTGTTAACAAATCCGCCGCAATAACGCATAATCTGAGAAAATTTCAACTATCTAGCTATTACGGTTCAAAAGTTACAGCCCTAAATAGGTAGGATAGACGGATGGACGGACGGACGGACAACGTAGGCTTAGTAATAGGGTCCCGTTTTCACCCTTTGGGTACGGAACCCTAAAAACAAAAGCTTTTCCAAAAACTTACCAAGACGTCCTGGCCGGTGGAGTTGCGAATCGACAGCGGCCCTCCCGAGTCTCCACCACACGTGTTGACACCTCCTTCCCCGCTCGTACAAATAGTTCCATTGGTCACGACAGTGCTTCCATACACACTCGCGCAGTTGGCATTCTGGATTACTTGTAAGTCCACGTGGCTTAGTACTTGGTATATTGTTATGCCGTCCCCTGTGGGAAAAAAAGGAGTATAAGCTTCGATAAAGTACAGGCAAGTATAGGGTAGATTTTGAAACGCGCCGCTCGGAAAATGGCACCATCAAAACAAAGCACAATCTGGCAGTGTGCATTGTTTCGCTCTCAGTCGCTAATCGACCGTGCCTGCAAAAACAACTCACGAAAAGTGCAAAAACCAATATGAAGTGTTGTGAACTGCTAATGTTCCGAAATGCTAATGCTATGCTGTGAGTGCCCGCGGGGGTTAAATCAAAGAGATTTATTGAGATGTAAAAATGGTATAATGTAAACTAATTGACTTAACAAACCCTAGATGAACACTGCTTAAAATAAAGTTAATATTAAAAAGGTAAACTAGGTTATTGCCTCATCAGGCGTCAGCATAGCTGCTTAGTGGGTCAGTTAGCGACCGAAGTCTTAGCAGATATTGCTGACTGTACATGCATTGTACATATTGCCAACTCAAAGATGGACAATCCAATAAATGTTACACTTCAAAATTATTGTCGTACTGCTAAATGTACACAAAAATGCCCTAATGCTAAATGTATACAAATAATGTAGAAAGATTGTGGTTTGTTAGTAGGTACAATTGCTAAAATAAAGAGATATAGGTTAGTAAAATAATGTCAGAAATTGTTTTTAAATTGCTAATTCAGTGTCAAATTTCACTATAGGTCGTGTTATTGTTTTGTTACACACACTGTACACTGGCTCACTTATTGAACTACACCTTACACTTTTCACTTCACTACACATTGCTACGGGGGGGTCGCGGTTGCTCCTATCTTCCTCTTTGTGAAGATCCTTTCCGCGTCCTCTGTCTGTTGTCTGTCTCGACTTCAGTTTCCAAACGGCAATAGCAACCAACAGTATAATGCCGCTCCCAAAAAGTGTGTAAATCATGACGTAATGATGTATATCGTGAGTGCTCAAGGGTTCGATCTCAGACTGTTCTTTCAACGTTTGGAGATCTTTACTTATCTTTGACAGCTGTTGCTCATTTGTTTCTATGCTAAAAACGGAATGTTGTATGGAAGTATTTAAAATGTCGTTTAGAGGAGATATCGTAGGAATGAATATGTTCTGTTGTCCTCCTACAATCAGCTGATCGTTGTATTCATTATTTGCATACAACATGAAGGTGTCTCCTTTCAAAACACAACCATTACCTAGCGTCATCAGTCCGCTGTTACGGAGTCTCTCTGACGTCAGCCCTGCTGGACACAGAATGCGGACTGTGCATTCGTCACAACATGCATATACCCACGTGTTTTGTCTATGCAGTTTGACCCACTTATCAGTGCATGGAGTTATTCTTGAGTGACAATATACACCGTGTTGTTCTTTATTTCCGACAAGTTTTATGTCACAGATAGACTTATGCATTTTTGATGTGTATATAGGATGATTTAGAGAGCATAGCATTTTTTGTTCATTTGTCTTAAGGCATGAATGTAGGTCATTGTAATTTAAAAATATAAATGTGTCCTTATTGACGTTGTATGCTATGAACTCTGATGCTGGTATGGTATTTATGATATTTTGTGAACTTATGGTCGCTGGAATGCTTATGAGTTCATCGAGCTCATACTGTTCATCGCTTAGAAGTGGGATTTTTATCTCCATGATAAAAACCACACCTCCACCACCTCCACTTGTGATCCGAGCTTGTATTTTGAGCAGCCTGTATATGTCCCGTATGTTGTCTAATGTACTAGGTAGCGTTAGCTTGTTGTCCAAGTATCTAGAGATTTTATTTGATTCGTGTTGCAATTGTGCTGGTGGTAACAGGTGTACGTCGATATGTCCATGATACATGTTTGTTAGGGTGTTGATTAAAGTTTGCTGAAGAATTCGTAAATTTTGGACAATGCGATCGGCTGCTATGCTAGTTGTCATAATATAAAATGCGTTTTTGTTTGCTGCTCTCATTTTTAAAGCGTCCTCATTAACAGTCTGTAATTGTTGGTTCAGCAATCCAAACTGCTTTTCCATCACGTCATCATGTCGTTTCAGTATGTTATTTTGTGCTTCTAAAATGCTTGTTTGATTTCGAATGAGTTTTAAGAGATGGTGCTCGTTATTCTCAGTTGTTTTGATTTGCTCTTCGTACTTTTCGGCGAACCTTTCGTCAAGTACCCCAAAGAATGAGTTTTCTAAGTACCCGACCCCGTTAAACAACCCTCTCTTGGTTCTGCCCGTGTAATATGCTTGTTGACTTCGCAACAGTTCGTTGTAGTAATGAAGCTCCTTCATATCTTGTTCAACTTGATTTATCATTACTTGAAATTGCGTTTCCCAGTCTTGCATGTTAAATCTTTTTAGATGTGAGATATATGAATCGAGAGCTGCGACGTTTTGCCAATAATTTGTCATGTTGTAATATACGATTAATTTCCACTCATCTTTTATTTCTTGTAAGTCAGCGATTTTATCAAAGTATAATGTTTGATTGGAATTTAATAGCGTTATGTCATAGCTCTTGCTTTGTTGTTGTGCCGTAGGTGTCAGAATCGTCATGAAAAGAACTAATGAATTGCAAAGTAAAGTTTTCCATGATAATTTGTTTGTTCTATGTCGACGTGTCGGCCTGATACTGTTATCATTTTCATCGGGCTCCTGCTTATTTATTGATTCCTGTGCATTGCTAAGTTGCACTAATTTAATGATAGGTCGTTTTGTGATTCCGTGAGCTGTTTTTAAAGTGACGACTCTCGTGTGGCCGTCCTTCCCGGGATGTTTCTCTATGATACGTCCGAGTGGCCACCTTCCGGCAGGCGTATTCTCGTCCTTTATGCAAACGACGTCATCTATTTGAGGATCCTGAGGTTGTCTTTGCCATTTATGTCTTGCTTGCAGCTGTTGTAAATATTCTCCAGACCATTTGTTCCAGAAGCCTTTGCTCATCTTTTGCAGCATTTGCCACCTTTGTCTGAGGTCCCTTTCGTCACTCGTGGGCTCTGGTAATGCTAACAATGCCTTTCCAGTAAGGAAGTGGCCTGGAGTTAGACAGTCAAGATCTTCTGTGTTTTCTGTTAAACGGCATAGTGGTCTCGCGTTTAAGCACACCTCGATTTGACATAGGAGAGTTGTAAATTCTTCATACGTCAACCTTTGCTCTCCTAGTACCCGTTTCAGGTGGTACTTCATGCTTTTCACGGCTGCTTCCCACAAGCCACCTGCACTAGGGAATGCGGGACAGTTGAAATGCCATTTTACACCCATTTCTCCGATGCTATTTAATAGGTTTAAGTTGATGTTATCCAGAATTTCCTTGTATTGCTTCTTCAGAATACGGTTGGCACCGACAAAATTTGTACCGTTGTCGCTGTACATGTCGCTTGGTGTTCCACGGCGTGCACAGAAACGTCGGAATGCTGATATGAATGATGTGCTGCTGAGGTCGGAGACAAGTTCCAGGTGTATCGCTTTAGTGGCAAGACATATAAACACCGCAATGTATGCTTTTAAAGTCTTAATACCTCTACCTTTATTTGCTTTGATATCTACGTAACCAGAAAAATCAACCCCTGTATGAGTAAAGGGAGACGATATGGTCACTCTTGGTTGAGGTAGGTCGGCCATTAATTGTGATTGCTGTTGTGCATTAAACCGTCGGCATTTCACACATTTATGAATCTGCCTTTTCACTGCTCGATATCCACCAATGATCCAATACTTCTGTCTTAAATGTGCTAACGTTAGTTTTGGACCACCATGTAGAGTCTGTTTGTGTGCTTGTTCTATAAAAAGTTCGGTTAATCTGCTATTGTGTGCTAAAATGATAGGATTTTTGGCGCTGTCATTCAGATTGGAGTTATTCAATCTTCCTCCCACACGCAAGATGCTCTTCTTGTCCAAAAATGGATGTAGGCTTAAGAGTTTGCTTCTTGTGCTTAATCTGTTACTTTTTTGTAACCTTTCAATGTCATCATGAAATTCGTAATGCTGTACTTGTCTTATGAAGTGCTGCTGGGCGTGTTCGAGCTCGTCTGATGTCAAATAATTGTGCTTTAAACGTAAATGATCGTCTTTTGTTTTTAAGTGTCGAATAAAACGCATGATCCAAGCTAAAACTCGAGTAGAGTGATTCACGTTATTATGCTTGTCTAGTAGTTCCATTACGACAGACGATGTTTGAGCTTGCGTAACATTAACTTGCTTATGTTTTAATTCACAGTCTGTTGTTATTATATTGCTTTGTTCCGTGTTTTTTGCTTCGAAACTTTTTAGCCATGCAGGTCCGTCCCACCAAAGATGGTGAGATAGAAGTTGGGAGGAGGTCATTCCTCGTGTGGCACAGTCGACTGCGTTTTCCTCTGACTTCACATGATTCCATTGCTGCTTGGGGATGACGTCATGTATTTGTTTGACTCTGTTACTGACGAATGTTTTCCATTTATTGACGTCACCCTTTAACCATCCTAAAACGATCATAGAATCGGTCCAGGCGTAGATAGAGTTTCTACAGTTTTTCCATTCACATGCTTTCAGCACTTTATTCATGTATCCGGCTCGAAGGACCAAAATGTGAACTGCTAATGTTCCGAAATGCTAATGCTATGCTGTGAGTGCCCGCGGGGGTTAAATCAAAGAGATTTATTGAGATGTAAAAATGGTATAATGTAAACTAATTGACTTAACAAACCCTAGATGAACACTGCTTAAAATAAAGTTAATATTAAAAAGGTAAACTAGGTTATTGCCTCATCAGGCGTCAGCATAGCTGCTTAGTGGGTCAGTTAGCGACCGAAGTCTTAGCAGATATTGCTGACTGTACATGCATTGTACAAGTGTCATACTTTCAGTAAGTATCGCTTTGTAATCACATAGTATAAGCATATGATGCTCACGATTATATTCCCCGAGGGGTAAGTCATTCTGAAACCTCAAAACATCCACTTTTCACTAGTAGTAGGTACCAAAATTCTGTACTTTTATACAGGGTGAAACTGATATCATTGGCATCCTTTTAAACTAAGAGTCTACCCATCAAACTGAACAACTTTTACTATGAGAGCAAACCGATAGGAGAAAAAAAATCATCTGTTCCATACTAAACTGCAATGCCTACTCGACTCTCATGTATGCAACAGCAGATTTTTTGTTGCTCCGATCGGTTTGCTGCCATAGTAAAAGTTGTTCAGTTTGATGGGTAGACCCTTAGTTTAAAAGGATGCTAATGATATCAATTTCACTCTGTATAAAGAACACTAATTTGTTTTATCGAAGTCGCTGCCAAGCCGGTACGATTCGCGACAGGGCTTGCATTAGTTTTTTGGCTTGGCTTGACACCGACTCCAATAAAACAAATTAATGTTCTTATAGAGATGCGAACCAAAAAGTCATCGGCTGCAATATTATTTTTTACCTACGTTTTTCTTATTTTTGAAGGCGGTTTTGATTTTTGCTTAAAATTTTGTTTATTTCAAAATGTTTTGTGATTTGCTATCAACTTTTGAAGAGTTCTATTGTGTAGCTCCGAAGCGCGTTATTAGATCTTCACCAAATTAAAACGGAACCATTTCGGGGGTAAATAATTCAGAACTAAAAAAGAATCATCCAAATTGGTCAAGCCGAAGTTTTCGCGTAAATACATACAAACCAGGCCATCGCACTTATACGTATTAGTCCATATCTGGAAAACTACTGAACCGATTTTGATGAAACTTGCACTGTTCCCTAAGTTGGAGTAAGTGTAAGCCAATAAAAAGAATGGTCACAATTTGAGTAATAGTTTCGGAGATATTTGTGGACAAACATACATACATACACCTATAAAATTTTGTATATTTGTCTGGAAGCCCTAATAAATTATCATATTATGAATATTTTGCAATTCCATTAATATTACATACATACGTAATTACGTATCGAATTGATAACCTCCTTTTTTTGAAGTCGCACAGTATGTTTTTTGGCCTGAAAAGAGGTCAGGGTCGTTTTATTCGCATTTTGAAACCAAGAGTGTCAATGTATGGAGGAAAATATGGAGATACGGGGCCGGATTTAAGCATAGGCTACATAGGCACGCGCCTAGGAGCCCGCGCCACAAAGGGGCCCGCGCCACATGGAAAACAAAAAAATAAAAAGAATAAAACAGTGGTAGATATTATTACCACAAAAATTTGTGATGGCTACCATTGTTTTATTTTTGGATAATTATGGTTTAGTTTGGACATCCATTGCTAAGTTTCACTATTTTTGTTATTGTTAAGTAGGTACTCGTAGTTCAGTTCAACTCCCGAAGAAATTGGAAAGACTATGCACAAAAGCAAGAATCTGGAGGATGACCCTAGGCCACCGTTTGTCTTGGAGTACTACCAGAGGGGCCCGCACCACAGGGTCCATAGGTCCTAAATCCGGCCCTGTGGAGATAATTATTTATTTTTAACAGAGTACTTACAATCAGAAGTTTTCCCGTAGCCAACTGCTTGAGCCGTAACTCCAGCGAATGTCTCGTTCAGTTCAGCTCCAGAAGGCAAATTTATTGGTTTGATGTTCTCTGTATAATTTAAAAAAAAGTCTGTAGGGTCCCACTGTAGGGCATAGGGCTCTTATCGCCATATGTGGTATTATATTATAAATTGCAAATGTTATAACGCGACATCTAGATTTTCTAAACTATTTTTCCATATAAGTATACCTACTATACAAAGTTACATGTATATTATAATACCGTCTACGCGTATTGTGCGTCAAACTTTTGTATAAAAACCCCTCTGCATACTGTTTCATTGCACTGCGACTTTGTTGTAACCAGAAATTTATCAGTTTTAAAATCCAACCAGTATGAGTTCGAGTTAACGAATTTAGAAGAAGTGAGCTTATACCTATGTATACATAATTATTATGTCACGTAAGAACTAACCCGTAAAGGAAACCGTCGGTATAGTAAGCATGGCGACGTCATTGGCCAAGGTGAAGGGATTGTAGCCGGCGTGGACGCTCACGCTGGTTGCCAGGACCCTGGTGCCAGAGCCGAAGAGGTTGATTGAACCCAGGACCACTTCCATTCGAGCTGCCTACAGATAAAAAGCATTGCAATAGTACATTACGATATGTGTGACTAGGTAGTCCATTATTGCGCGGTGTGAAGTTAGCGTCCGAGCACAGCGAGGTAACCGGTAGCGTTGCAAGGGGGGGGCAAGGGGGGGCAAATGCCCCGGGCGGCACTTTACTAGGGGCGGCAAATTCGGGAAAAATATAGATTGATTGAGCTCTGTCTATAACCAATTCGTAGAACAGAGAAAAGTCGAGCTCGCTTCGCTCGCTCAAGTTTCTGTTTTGATTATTGTATCTTACCTACACATAATCCTAAAGAGTTCTGACTAAGGCTGCCTGTCCATTGAAGCTGTGCGAGCTGTGTAGCTGTGTTTTTTTAACCAATCTGGAGCTCGGGAGAGGCGCGGCCGATCTGGCAGCCTTAGACGTGCTAAAAATTTCGAGTTTGCGTCGCTCGATCCTTCTCTTAGCGTTTACTTAGGTTATATTGCACATATACATATATACGTAAAAAGCTCTGGCTCCAACTGATTCGTATTTAGGAGAAAAGTCGAGCTCGCTTCGCTCGCTCTAATATTTATATTTGAATATTTATAAATCAGAAGATGTTTGACCACAACTCAAATAGTAGTACTAAAAAAATTAAAGTTCGCTTCGCTCGCTCCTTTATTTTTCGTGTAGGTCTTCTTATAAATGTATAAATAAATATAAATATAAATATAAATATAAATATAAATATAAATATAAATATAAATATAAATATAAATATAAATATAAATATAAATATAAATATAAATATAAATATAAATATAAATATAAATATAAATATAAATATAAATATAAATATAAATATAAATATAAATAAATAAATAAATAAATAAAGGGGCGGCAAAATCGGTCCGTGCCCGGGCGGCAGAAAATCAAACCACTGTGTGTAATAATGGACTTAATTTCTGCGTTCATGTGCTGCCGTCAATCGTAAAGAAATAAAAAATACGATTGAGGGCAGCACTGGAGGCTCGGTATCCGTATGAGGTTCTAGGCGGTCATATAATTACCCGGAACAATCCATCATTGGCGCAATGACCAGCAGTAAGCACTTTAGTGCTACTCAGGAGTGTGGAGCCACAAACTGAGGTCTGCCCGTTGTTCAGGTAGATGAGGAGACCTGCCTGCGGAAGAGATCATCGATTACATTTTATAATGGCCGGCAAATATCTTGAGAATGGCTTGACTTTGACTATGCTGAATACACAGGAACATCCACCAATTACTGTTGCGTGGAGTCGCCCTTCTGTCTCTTTTGTGCCATGGCGTCGGTCGCAGATTGAAATGAACAATTGACATCATTTCTTGTGCAACAGTTTTCAGGTTTTGAGACTGAGGCCAGAAGCAAAGTTAATCAAATAAAAACAAACTTACAAAATGCGGCTGTTGACCGAGTTTCGAATATGATCCTCCAACTATTCTGGTAGCTAGCTGCCTCTCCTCCGCTGCCTTGAAACAATAATAATATAAGAGAAGATACTAGAAGACAAGTAAATATACACCTCAGAAGTTTTTCAAATACTGCGTTAACGTGCTTCATTCATTTATTCACTTTAGCATACATGTGTGTACGTCGAGCACTACCGCCAGCGTCCATAAGCTCTGTTCACGTGCAGGTTTCTGGGCAGGAAGGGCAGGACAGTGAGCAGTTTCCGCCGTTCATAGATGTATGCTTAGTTTATACTGCTTAAGCAGGGAGCAACAAATACTGCGTTATCGTGCGTCGAGCACTATCGGCAGCGTTCGTAAGTTCTGTTCGCGTGCAGGTGTCAGGACAGGTAAGGTAGGACAGTCAGCAATTTTCTTCGATCACAGATGTGTGCTTAGTTGACACTATGCTTAAGCAGGGAGCAACAAATACTGCGTTATCGTGCGTCGAGCACTATCGGCAGCGTTCGTAAGTTCTGTTCGCGTGCAGGTGTCAGGACAGGTAAGGTAGGACAGTCAGCAATTTTCTTCGATCACAGATGTGTGCTTAGTTGACACTATGCTTACGCTGGGAGCAGTAAATACTGCGTTATCGTGCGTCGAGCACTATCGGCAGCGTTCATAAGTTCTGTTCGCGTGCAGGTGTCAGGACAGGTAAGGTAGGACAGTCAGCAATTTTCTTCGATCACAGATGTGTGCTTAGTTGACACTATGCTTAAGCAGGGAGCAACAAATACTGCGTTATCGTGCGTCGAGCACTATCGGCAGCGTTCGTAAGTTCTGTTCGCGTGCAGGTGTCAGGACAGGTAAGGTAGGACAGTCAGCAATTTTCATTGATCACAGATGTGTGCTTAGTTGACACTATGCTTACGCTGGGAGCAGTAAATACTGCGTTATCGTGCGTCAAGCAATACCGACAGCACCCATAAGCTCTGTTCGCGTGCAGGTGTTAGGACAGGAAGGGTAGGACAGCGAGCAGTTTCCGCCGTTAATACTGCTTACGCAGGGAGCAGGGCCGGATTAAGCCATGCAGAGGCCCCTAGGCAATGCAAGTCTCGGGGCCCCCCTGCCCATGGGCGTAACAATGATTCTTTTCCAGTGTGGTCCAGATTAGGTGGTAGCAATAAAATAGCACAATTATCTACTAAAATCAAGCTTCTACTAAATCCAATATGAATAGGATGTTGCAACACGATCCAAAACCTATAGTGTAGTCTGTGTAGTGTTCCATAACAAAATTGGGAAAACGGAACACTTATTGAATCACCTCGATGTCTGTCCGTCCATCTGTCTGTAACACTCATAAACTCGTTTATCTCGGAGATAAAGAGATTTTTATATCTAAACTATTATAAAACTGTAACAGAAATTTGTCTGTACATTGGTTTTTAGAGGTCCCTGATTCCAAATCACCAATTTTTGGATTTTTTGTCTGTCTGTTTGTTTGTTTGTTTGTTCGTTTGTTTGTTTGTTTGGGTGTTTGTTTGTTCGAGTATCACGCAAAAACTACTGAACCGATTTTGATGAAACTTTTTTTGTTTGATAGCTTATCATCTGACTTAAAATCTGGTATATAATTTATGCGGACGAAGTCGCGGGTAAAAGCTCGTAATATATAAAATTCTTATATTATAAGAAGCTGAAACTTCGTTTTTTATATCAATTAAGGGCCCAATTAGAAGAGTGCAGTCAAAAAAAGATTTATTATTACAATTGAGCTTGGGAGTCAACAGTTTTTTATTTTAAAATTATTATGTGGGGTATCATTAAAGGAAACGTTATGAAAATGAAAAAAAAAATCTTTTTTTTAAATCTTTTCTTAATTTTTATTAAATTCAAATACAAAAACGAATTATTTTTTCTCACGGGCCGCGGGGCCCCTTGGCGGTGGTGGGCCCGTAGGCCCGTGCCTACTTTGCCTATATGGTTAATACGGCACTGGCAGGGAGCAGCAAATACTGCGTTATCGTGCTTCGAGTACTAAATCGTTCGCGTGCAGGTTTATGGGCAAGAAGGGTAGGAGAGTTAGCAGTCGGGTCTCGTACACATAAGATGTCGCATAGGTCAAAGAAGATTTCTGACTTATCCGCTGAGAACCATTCGATATTGTTGATCGAGATCACGCATGCAGGCGCGTAATTTCTCTGTGACATCTCTGAGTCCCCACACGGCGATAACGCGGCGATATCCCGACGATATCGCTCAACGATTAGGAACGCTCAAATGCTTGTTTGATATGGCTCCAAAAATAGTCTAAAAAAACAAGGTCTTCTATTCCCAGAGTGACACAAGGCTACGTCACAAAAAAATGGCCGCTAAACATGGTAAAAGGGTATGATGACGTAGGCTTGTGTCAGTCACGTGGTCAGTCTCGTGATCGGAAGAGAATACCAGGCGCAGTATATTATTGTACCATGGCTCTAAGTATATGTGGGTGTAAGTGTAGGCTAAGTGTAGAAGGTGTGTGTTTGTGTGTGTGGGTGTGTGTGTAAATAAAAAAAACTCACTTTAATAGCTGAAGCTCTAGGAATACCGACATTTTTATGATAAAACCTTCCAATGGGCTCATAACATGCGACTGACCCTACAAGAACTGTCACGATAAATACTAGCTTCATTGTTGGAAAGAAAGTGTTGACTAAATACTTTCAAGTATCTATTTATACTGGAACTGTTATCTTTCAAGTAAATACTCGTGTGGTACTTATAAAATGTATAAGTGGTTGCGTTTCGTAGGATTTATAACAACTTACCTACTGCCCGCGACTTCGTTCGCGTGGATTTCGGAAAACTTCCACATATTCCGGGAGATAAGTGTACTTTTTGCAACCATCAGCAGCAAGGCTGAGTCAGTGTTTATGGGGTGTAGAGCATCTCGGTGATGGGGATGGACTAGGTCTGCCTGCATAACTCCAGTCGGTTTAGGAGTTACTGATGATTAAAGGTCTGTAAAAAATTAACGATCAGATGCAAGGCTGATCGTATGATATTGTTGTAGTATGCACTGTAGCTATGTAAATAGTACAAAAACTGACATGGTTCATCAGTCGGTTTAGGAGATACAGCCGTTCAAAAAAGGTCGGAACTTTGACTGGCTTTATCTCTTAAGCCGACTGACAGAACTTTACAGTTTTTGTACTGTTCACATAGCTACAGTGCATACTACAACAATATCATACGATCAGCCTTGCATCTGATCGTTAATTTTTTACAGACCTTTAATCATCAGTAACTCCTAAACCGACTGGAGTTATGCAGGCAGACCTGGTCCATCCCCATCACTTAGATGCTCTACACCCCATAAACACAGAATCAGCCTTGCTACTGATGGTTGCAAAAAGTACATTTATCTCTTATACTAACACATCTCTCGCCTCGCATGTCTTGTGCGGGAGACGCACTCCTGAACTATGATTTTTGAAAGTCAAATCAGCAGTAGAAAGATGCATATCTCCACAGTAATTTTGACATTTTCAACTGCTGAACTCGACGAATGAGATTAAAAAATCGCACTCCTAACGCGAGTTTAAATTTTTTTACCCATCCCAAAATTTTACGTCATAGTCTTACCAATTTTGTCTTCGAATTTTCGATCAGGGTGACGTCACGGTCCTGACGCGAGTTCAACATTTTTTACCCATACCAAAAAGTGCACAACGCCGCTAAAGAAGTTTTCACTTCAAAAAAAAAATCATATTATACTAACACCCTATGCGTACCTAATGCGGAAACTGGGAAATCCCCCCTATACACAGGACGATTTAAAATACGTTATAATTATAACGAATCTACACTAGGGTAAGTCAAAGACACCAGGGCCTCAATTGCGCTATTTTATACGGTTTTACCGTTCGGACGGAACGTTTTTGGTTTAGTTTTGGTTTAGATTTGGTTTAGCTGATGTAAAAATGCTATCGCGTTATCTTTTTCTGAACGGTTAAATCGCACAATACAGAAAATTCGATCGAACGGACATCAAACGTTACGCCAACGTATCTTCCGAAATAAAGCTAAATCGTTACCGTTAATATAATTAGCGCGATACGAATTGTGCATAACGTAACGTTTTTGGTTGTGGTTTTGTTTTGGTAGTATCGTTCAAAATTAGCGCGATTGACCCTCTGGAGTGCGATTTTTGAATCTCATTCGCTGAGTTCAGCAGTTATAAATGTCAAAATAACTCTGGAGATATGCATCTTTCTAATTCTGATTTGACTTTCAAAAATCATTCTTCAGGAGTGCGAATTTTGAAAATCAAATCAGAAGAAGAAAGATGCATATCTCCACAGTAATTTTGACATTTTCAACTGCTGAACTCAGTGAATGAGATTCAAAAATCGCACTCCAGGTAAGTTCTCATAATCCCAATATTAGCTATACCTATCTAAACTAATCACAGTTGGCGCACATCTTGTCCTGGTAAAATATGTTGGTTTTTTATTTTTATATTTTTGTATGAAGATCTTATAGACGTTCCTAAAAGTCAAAAAGGTGCATTTTTTATGATTGTTTTTTAACCAACTTCAAAAAAGGAAGAGGTTTCTCAATTCGACCGTATTTTTTTTTATGTCTGTTCGCGGATAACTTCGTCGTTTATGAACCTATTTTGATGATTATTTTTTTGTTGGAAAGGAGATATCCCAAGGGTGGTACCATGATAAAAGGTACCAAGGAAACCAGGATCTAATGAAAAGAGAAATCGAGAGGATCCTTCGAAAATCGTAATGCCGACTAGTGCCTTTGTTAACGTAAAGCACTACTATTAAATCGAACTAATAAATTCACCACTGAAAATTGTGAAATAAACAAAAAATTTACAAAAAAAACCGCCTTCAAAGAAACTAAAAAATAAATAGTACATTACTGCAGCGGCCAGCAACAGAGGCATTGATGGACGAACGTGTAAATGTGGGCCGAGGCGAAGCCGAGGCACACATACGTAAGTCCATCAATGCCTAGTTGTGGCCAAGGCTTGTATAGTACTTTTCTCAAATAATGCGCGGAAATTAAAACACTAAATTTTCTCAAATAATTCGCGGAAATTAAAACTCTTTTCAAAATCAATGACGAACAACGAACAACAATTTGTTTTTTTTTTCAATAAACAGCTTTCTATTTGCAAGTTAGTTCGAAATTTAAATAAAACCTTTTTTGAGTTACCTCCTTGGTCGCCATGTTTAGGAGAAAAAGATCGTTCCATTTTTAAATTACACGACAGATATGAGTTTACTATGTAATTTATTTGGCCGCAAAACACGACAGATATGGATTTTCATACAAACATTGCCGGCCGCTGCGCGCATGTAGTTGGCCAGTACAGCAATTTCGATTTATCTCGAAGAAAGGTTGTCAAAATAATGCTCACATTTCCAAGCATGTTTGAGAAAAAAATAATATTGCAGCCGATGACTTTTTCGTTTGCATCATATGAACATTAATTTGTTTTATAGAAGTCGCTGTCAAGCCAAGCCTAATAAAACCGGTAAAGAGCGAGTCGGGCTACTCGCGCACCGAGAGGGTTCCGTAGGTACCACACCACCACAGAACATAACATTATTAGGTAAAACAAACCGACTAACACTTGGCCGGTTTTTAGTATTTGTAGTTATTCTGTAGAGTTTGCTCTATAATCACACAAAATTTGACGCTTTTATGTGTTACCGTTTTTACGATAGAGCGTGAAGAAAAAAACGTTGATAAAACTAGTTTCTTGTTGAGAACCCCTCTTAATTTTTAACTTTTTGACATATTTTTATTATTTGTTAACCAATCCGCCGTAATAACGCATAATCTGAGAAAATTTCACCTATCTAGCATTTTCGGTTCAAAAGTTACAGCCCTAAATAGGTAGGACAGACGGACGGACGGACAACGTAGGCTTAGTAATAGGGTCCCGTTTTCAACCTTTGGGTACGAAACCTTAAAAACTAATTCAAGCCCTGTCGCGAATCGTACCGGCTTGACTACGACTACACGCTTGCTAGCTTTGTTACACCCTGTAGTTCTACATAGCGTAGGCAATTTTTTTTTTCGTAGTCAGTTAATAATAGTTTCTATTATGACTAAAAGATAAGTTGTTATTAACCACTTATGAACTTATTTGTAAGGCTACTTCATTTTATAATTGATTAAGTTTATCAGTCTACTTTTGAATTATAGCCCAGTCATTTTACGGTTTGAGCTGGGACTAATAAGTAATAGATTTTTTTTCGGTATACCGAAAAACTACCGAATTTAAGAGCCAATTTGAAATATACCAAAATAAAAAAAAATCACTACAGCAACAGCCCCAAATTTAAAATTTAGCAATTATCTCGTCCTAAAAAACCTGATGGTATGTTTTTTTGCACATTTTTAAGGCTTTACCATCCTACTAATATTATAAACGAAAAAGTTTGTATGGATGGGTGGATGTTTGTTACTCTTTCACGCTACAACGGCAGGACCGATTTCGATGAAACTTGGCATATAGATAGTTCATAGCCCAGAATAACACATATGCTACATATTATTATATGTCCACGCAGAAGGAGTCGCGGGCATAAGTTAGTTATAAATACTTCAAACATGGTGTGAATATTTTTGTCGTTTCAAAGCCATCTCAGGCTTTGAAAAATACATTAGTATTTTCTAATGAATACCTCATTTTTTAAATCTCAATGTAGGCATTTATTATTCAAAAATAATTTATATTATAAATCTAATTAAAATGAGTGCATTGGTATGCATGCATTTTATTAAGTTAAAAGCCTTCTGGGACATACAATTTTGATTTCTATGTTGCGTAGCGAATTTTATTTAATATGTTTTCAAATAGTCTTTTGGTCACTAAATGGTGCCGGTTACAGTTTGAAAGTCCCATTCATATTAGTCCCCACCACGCCTAACAAAACTCCGTAAAATGACTGGGCTATTATTTTATTAATATCACTTTTTCTCAAACATGCTTGGAAATGTGAGCATTATTTTGACAACCTTCTTCGAGATAAATCGAAATTGCTGTACTGGCCGACTACATGCGCGCAGCGGCCGGCAATGTTTGTATGAAAATCCATATCTGTCGTGTTTTGCGGTCAAATAAATTACATAGTAAACTCATATCTGTCGTGTAATTTAAAAATGGAACGATCTTTTTCTCCTAAACATGGCGACCAAGGAGGTAACTCATCAAAGGTTTTATTTAAATTTCGAACTAGCTTGCAAATAGAAAGCTGTTTATTGAAAAAAAAAAAAATTGTTGTTCGTTGTTCGTCATTGATTTTAAAAAGAGTTTTAATTTCCGCGAATTATTTGAGAAAATTTACTGTTTTCATTTCCGCGCATTATTTGAGAAAAGTACTATACAAGCCTTGGCCACAACTGGGCTTTGATGGACTTACGTATGTGTGCCTCGGCTTCGACTCGGCCCACATTTACACGTTCGTCCATCAATGCCTCTGTTGCTGGCCGCTGCAGTAATGTACTATTAATAAACAAGGTAGGTATTAAACTTACACAATTATAAATAAACTCAGAACTTACGATCTAAAACTAAGAAAACTAATGCCCGTTCTAGTTATTCTCTTTCTACATTTTTAGATTAAGTTTTTACAGGTACAAAAAAAAAAAAAAATTGATAAAATATCTTTTTATTTCTGTATTTTCAAAATTCATCAAGCACCATTTTGGAATAAAATTCACAATAAGAAAATGTTCTTTTCTTTAATTTATTTTGAATTATATGTCAAGATAGAGCCTCACGCTTCTAACGTACTAAAACAAACGGGTAAACTTTCTTATGTTGGTGAGCGTGATGCGTCATACTTTTATCTCTGTGTGCGCGTATAGCGATAGGGTTTATCGGCCTTGACTGGGTGCAATTTTTTTTAACGCGTTCTTAGCTTCGACTATCTATCTTGACATATAACTTATCAAAGGTTCGTTTATACAATTTAAAAAACGAAAAAAATCTTCAAAAAATAAGTTTGTTTAATTTAACATTAAATGCTCTTGGACACTCTAAATTCTAATCATTAAACGAGATAGATTCCTACGTTTTTTTAACGTGAGCAAGTAGGGTCAACAATATATAGATTTTGACGTAGGGAGTTCAAACTAAAAATCTCCTAAGACTTAAAAAATTTCTCTGAACCTCGACCTAATATTTCCAACTCAATGTTTTTTTAACACTTACTTATAAACTTAAAAACTATGGAAAATGGTATTCAAAACGATTTCAACGTTATTTCTACAAAACAAATTGGGGCAAAATGGTGGGAAAAATAAACAAAAAATTGTACGCTATTTCGGCGACATAAGAAAAAAAAATGGAAGAAAGTAAAATTTTCTTCGATATTTCATTATTATGAAGAGATCATTGAATAAAAATTAAAAATAAAATTGTTAAATCAATGGGTAAAATGAATTAATATTATGTTAGATACGTATCTACTATCCTTATGTGACTGGTGAAAAAATTAATTATTAATAGAAAATATTATTTTTATAAAAATTGTACTTATTCAAAGCCAAAATTATATATTTTCCTCACGGTAACGAGAAAAATAAAAAAAACAAATATTAAAAATAACAAAAGATTAATTCATTATTTATTAAATCTTAAAATGTAATTATATAATAATAAAAAGAGAGATATTTTGTTAGTAATTTGTTCAAGCTAATCTCTAAAATTACTGAGCAGATCGAAATACTTTGAAACTGTCGAAGTAAGTATTTTCAAAGTTCATTTTATTTATCCATAAAAACATGCGATGCGGAAAAAGTTCATACTTTTTAATTACGAATTTAGCTTTAGTAAAAAAGCTACTGCTTCGTTTTCGTTCGATATGTTTCGATGTCGTGTCGAAAGCGCCGTACATTTGCTTAAGTCTGCCCAGAAAGCTGGCATAGGTATTCTATACTTTTCTAAAATGCTTGGGCCTGCCTTTTATTTAGCAAATAAAATCTAAATTCGACGGGAAAAGCGTCAAATTCGGAAGAAAATGAAGCGGATATATCACATACTAACCTAATAAAAAAAACAATGATCCATAGACTAAAAACTTTATAATCTGTGACTACCCTAATTTTTATTGGTAAAATATTAAGCCTAGCTTGCACCAACAAGTTTTAGGCCTTTAGGCCTTGTTTACAAGAACTTTGTATATTTTACAAGATTATTGACATATTATAACATTGACAGCAATTAAGCCGTGTCTGCTGCTACAGCCTGCTACAAAGAAAACAAAACATAGCTTCACTTTTTCTCCTCCTTGTTTTGAAACAAAGTTGAATAGAGCGACGCGACGCCATTTTGTTTCAAGTTTTAAAAAGTCTAAAAAATGACAAGACACGATTCACTGCTATATTTAAACATGTATAAACCTAAACACGTCTTGGTGCACCCTAAGATAACAAAATACGTAATTATTATAAAATATACGTATAATTACTTAGTATACAAAATTAATATGATTTTGATTTGAGTTTTCTAGCGAAGTCGTACGTATCGAATTTTTCGAAAGAGTTTACTTGCTTACAGGGTATTTGTAATGAGTGGTCAAGACAACTGGTTGGCCAACCGACTGCTCATGGTTCGATCCCCATCGGACAATTAATCTTTTTTCAATTTATTTCACAATGTAGCTCCATCTATCTGTGATGTAGTACTAATAATGCAATGTACTGGCGAGTTGCCTTATTATATCAAATAGTACATTGTTAATCTATGGTATGGAGTGACATTCAACGCCATCTAGTGAGAGCTAAGCTACGATTACTCGCCTGAGGTCTCCGCTAAAAAGTTATTGTAGTATTTACTGTAGTAGAAATTCCCGTATATAATGGCGATTCTAAGCTCTTACTAGTTACCTAACTAGCTACTGACAAACATAATTTGTAACCTTAAAGATTAAAAATATCTAAAATATGTAACAAATTATGCAAACTATATTTATTCTTCATACATTTCTAAAAACGGTGAAGGCACATTTTGTAAAAATTATTACATCGAAATAATGAGGTAAATTTTATAACACCTTTACCTAACTGGAAACGGAAACATCGTTGCCAAACATGTCCGCCATTTGGCGCCATTTTGTACCAGACTTTTAAATTTCCGAAATAAAAAAAGTTTCTCGACTTTATAAAACAGCATTCTTTTTTGAAATAATAACCTCGAAATCAACGGCATTTCTTGAGGAATTCGAGGACTTCTGGCGGATAATCTTGTCTTGTGGTTGATTTTGTGGCACAGCGGGCATATTCCAGGGGTGTCACAGAGCTGGGGACGAAATTAATTATTGTTAGTGAACACTTGTAACACAATATACTAATCACGTTTTTAAGTCCTACCAAGAGAAAGGCTTCATGATTTTCTTCGATAAAAAGCAACCTTTTCAATAAATGTTAAGTTGTTAGTGATTTGGATAAGCGTCGTTCAGGCTTGTTATTAAATACTTAGTGCTTTTTAACTACACAGCGGACCTCATGATTGAGTCATAAAGTTATTATACCTGTCGGAATAGAGTAACTGACATGAGTTGTCAAATGAAACCGTTTTTTGTGCATTTGTCGGCACTTATCGGCATGCTAAATCTTCGAGTTCTGTGTATAATTGTGAATCTAACGTGAAATCGTAGGTAATTTAATGAAATAATGTTAGTATATTTCACAAAATTTGACGACCCGGTTGGTGTAATGGTTACCACGCCGGACTGCCAAACCAGGGTCCTGGGTTCGAATCCCGGTTCGGTCATGGATGTTTATATGTTTGTGCCGTTGTTGTATGGTTTCCATAATAAACAGCCTATCAATAGTGCTTTCTTGGGATCATTACAATGTATGTGCCTGTGAGCGTTATTTATATTTATTTTATTTTTTTTATTTAAAATAATCTACGATTTCACTTTAGATTCACTAATTATTCACAGAGCACGAATATTTACCCTGTCGATTGTGCCGACAAGTTCCCAAAAACGGTTCTATTGCCTCGCGTCACGTATCTCTTTCTATTATACAGTGGCGCCGCTAGGTACATCTCGCTCTCTCAGCTGTCAGTTCCTCTATATAGGGTCCTTCTTAATATGCTGACACCTTTTTAAGAGTATGATCAGACCGTCAAACTGAACAACTTTCTCTATGGCACCAACATCGAAATCGCGAAAAAAATATCAGCTGTCCCATACAAAACTGCAAACCTACTCGAGCAAAATGTATGGGACAGCTGATATTTTTTCCGCGATTTCGATGTTGGTCCCTTAGGGAAGGTTGTTCAGTTTGATGATCTGATCATCCCCTTAAAAAAGTGTCAGCATATTAAGAAGGATCCTGTATAATACCTTTATGGATTGAGTCCATACCTGTTCGCAACGCGCCACTGCTTTCCCAACGACCAATCAAAAAAAAAGTAGATGGCGTTAGAAAATTTGACTAAGAATCCTGTCAATTTGAAGGTTTAAAAAAGGTTGGTTGTTTGTTTACTGACTGACATATAATTTGTGGTGTTGCCAATAGATAAACAGCTCATTACCAATAAATACGCAATAATATCGAATATGTTAGAATGTAATAAAAATTCTCCCTAAAAAAAGGAAATGGTAAAAAAAAACACAGATTTCGTGCCTCACTCGACTATCGAACTCGAAAAAGTGACAGAAAAGTTTGTTAGTAGAATAACATGCGTAACTCGTCCATATTGAAATGGCCTAAGAAAATGCCTCACAAAAAAGTTTAAAAAGATATAGACCTCCTATTATGAACGTGCGCGAGTCTCTTCCACTGCTTCCTGTCGACGTGTTTGAAGATGGTCAGGACGAGGTTCAGGTCGCAGGTCGGCGAGTTGACCGCCAGGTGCAGCGCCGTGTCAGCCCCCTTCACATCCTGCGACGATAGTATAAGTTACTAGAGTTTACCCACGACGTCGTCCGCAGAAATTATAATATACCAGATTTTAAGTCAGATCATAAGCTATCGAACAAAATAAGTTTCATCGTGGCATCGTGCAGGTGACGTCATCGTGGCTACAAGCAGGTGACGTCATCGTGACGTCACCTGCTTGTGAAACTCATATTCTACACGCAACTGTCTACATCCAGTTGTCGTCATCAACCATTCGGCCAGTCACAGTCGTTTACGATCACGTGACTAAAGTAGACAAAAAAATATGTTTTCTTTTTCGATTTTCTCTTAAAATATCCAGTATTTTTCTTAACTGACTAAATAGTTAGTTTCCAAAATTCATATTCAATACGAATGCCATCAATAGATCCTATATTTAACATGATGTCAAATACCCTATTGCTAGTGTAAAGATTCAGTCACGCGATGGACAAACGCGCGTTTTTATCACTGCAAAAAAACGCAGTCTTTACAGAGCCTACTTTGACTAGACAATAACAGTTTGACACTACCATGTGAAAAACATTTTTTTTTGTGCCATGAGATTCAGTTAGACCTATAGCTAGTAACTAGCAGCGAGTACTCACCCCGCGCCACAGGTCCGCGCCGGCGTGCGCCAGCAGCACGTGCGTGACGCGCAGGTGTGGGCGCGCGGCGCTGTGCAGGCGGCACGCCACGTGCAGCGCCGAGTAACCTGCCGGCACGACATCAAGTCATCAACGTAACGTGTCGACATGATTGTCACTACATACTATTGGCCGTGTGTAAAGTCGCGGGGACAGTGATTATAGGCGGCGGCGTGCCGCGTGTTTGAAAGAGCGTATACAAATGCAAGCACGACTACAAAAGGCTGCCAGCCAGCGCGTCAGACATTGGATAATTTATATGAGAATTGTATATACAATTATTAAGAAATTTAAATTTTGATATTTCGACATTGCGTCCAGTGGAAGTTTTATGGGTAGACTCTTAGTTTAAAAGGATTTCAATGATTTCAATTTCATTTCACCTTATACATAAGGTCTAACAAAATTAGCTGAAACAATTTTTAAGTGAACGTTCACGTACGAGAATGAGCGGCACTGCGGCAGTTTGGTAGAAACATCGCTGCACATGTAGACTGTACGGGGTTTTTCTGGTAGGATATCTACTCTGTGGTTGTAGTATGGAATTATCATGATATCGCTGTGTGTCACTACAACGCTTACCTTCAGTGTTGTGGTGGTGCAACAGGAACAGCGGTGGGGCTGCGTGGGGGAGAGCGGGGGGAGCTCGAACAAGCTCCGCGAGCACGTCTGCGTGCGAGTCGCCTGCGCGCGCGCACGCTATTAGCAGGTTGTCGCCCTGCGCGTCTATCTGAGGGGTAGACATGTCAACGATGTTTTAAATAAAAGTATGAGGCATTGCAAAAAAGCACAGTATCCGAACTCTTCACTCTTTATGGAGTGGTCGTTGTACAAAAGACACATAGAGAAAGTTGTTCAGTTTCATGGTCTGCTCATCCTATTAAAAAACCGTCAGCATTGGACCCTGCATAATGTGTATGGTACAGCCATCCGCAAACTTAAACGGTGAATTCAAACCATCAAACTGAACAACTTTCACTATGGAGCTTACGTCAGGAAACGCGAAAGCAAATTAGC
Source organism: Agonopterix subpropinquella (assembly GCA_922987775.1). Lineage (NCBI taxonomy): Eukaryota > Metazoa > Arthropoda > Insecta > Lepidoptera > Depressariidae > Agonopterix > Agonopterix subpropinquella. The sequence continues at coordinate 3,873,764 of OV277718.1, read as the reverse complement.
TGTCCCATATAAAACTGCTGCACCTACCCTACTCAAATGTATGGGACACCAGATTTTTTTTCGGTTTGTTTGTTTGGATTGGGTAATTGTTTATGCGCCCTTATCACACTAGCTCAGAGCAACCCGCGCGTCATCGGTCCCACGTAGGTACTATGACCACCTACCCACTGACCTACGAAATGAAACCAACGACGGAACATTTAATCGCCGATTGAAAAACTTTTTATTGGATAACGAATTCTATTCTATTCACGAATTCTTGACAAAAAGTTTTTAAGTACCTACTTACAATACTTATTTTTATTTTTTGTTCGATGATGTTGTTGACATTTTTATAGACTATATTTAACTTCAATGTTAAATTGTTTTATCATTATTTTTTATTTTGACATTACTATTTTTATTTTTATTATTCAATTTGACGATCATGTTATGAATGGACATTTTATGTAAAATATTTATGTATGAATGTTATAATATGAAATAAATGAATCCAATCTAATCTAATCTAATCTATCACTGCCATCCGACTTTACACCCTTTGATTACTAAATGACTTCGGGTTTTGTCGGGGACTCGGGCTTGCTCTGCGTAAACGAAGACTGCCGAGCGGATTGCGGAATTATTTTCCTGGTCGTACTGTACGAGGGCTGTATATGTATCTAAGAGCAAGAACTTTATTCTAAAGCATAGAGGGAGCCATAGCATTGCAAGAATGTCCATGTGTTTTTTGACGTTTGTGTTTAAAGTGTGCGGTGTCAATAGGCCAGTCATTTTACGGAGTTTTGTTAGGCGGGGTAGGGAGTAATTATTAATTGGACTTTTAAACTGTAACTGGCACCATTTAGTGACAAAAATACTATCCTAAACCATATTAAAAAAAAATTTACTACGCAACATAGAAATCAAAATTGTGTGTCCCAGAAGGCTTTTAAAATAATAATATTAATACCAATGCACTCATTTGAATAAGATTTAACAATATACATTATTTTTGACCAATAAAATAAAAAATAAAAAAAAAATCCATAAAAATTAAATCCATAATCCATTAAAATTTAAAAAAATCGGTATTTAGTAGAAAATACGAATGTGTCTTTCAAAACCTTCTGAGTAGGCAAAAATATTTACACCATGTTTGAAGTATGTATGATGTCATAATCAGCCATAAATATGTGCAAAAAAAAAAAATATCATCAGGTTTTTTAAAACGAGATAATATCTTTATTTTAAAATTGGAACTGTTGCTGAAGTATTTTTTTTAATTTTGGTACATTCCTAAGCTCAAATTGGCTCTTCAATATTATAGCGAAAAAAAAGGGCAATTAGTAATTAGTCCCGGCTCAAACCGTAAAGTGACTGGGCTACAAGTAGTATGGAAAAAAGAGACCAATTAGACCAATCTAGTACAAAAGTGACAAGTGAAAAGTGGACAACCGCATAAACAAAGATCTATAGCTTCGTCTCCTTCTGCTATTTACGGTAAGTCATAAGACAAAAGAGACTTAACTACAGTCTCTATGCTTTAGAATAAAGGAGATTCTTGCTCTTAGATCTGCATGTAACTTCTATTGAGGCGAAGCTGGGTTCTTTTTCTGTAATTTAAACATAAGACAATAACATACTTCTCTGAAAACGGCATCTTTCCCTTTGAAAAGCTCGGGGTTTTCCTTCACGGCTGCATACACGCACTGCACCAGGAGACGAGTCAGTATTGGACGGTGGGGGCATCGCAGAGCGGCCGGCTTTATCAGATTCAGACCTGCAAAAATAAATAAGCATAAGCATATGCTCACGACTATATTCCCCGAGGGGGTAGTCAGAGATATTCTGAAACTTCAGAACATCCACCTTTCACTTGTAGTACCGATACTCTGTCCAGTGTGACGGGGAGTGAGCTCGTCGCCACTTGTAATGGACAGTAGGTGCAATACATGCCTCGAAATGGAAGCATGCAGGTTTCCTCATGATGTTTTCCTTCACCGGAAAGCCACTGGTGTTACAAAACAATAAATGTGTGGAGGAAATGGTCAGAAAGACTTGTTAATTATAAATTGCAAAACTTGCTTGTCAAACTTACCAAAGTCCCGAACAAAGAGCTCCAGCTGCTCGGCGAGTACGCGATCACAGATGAGTGCGAAGAGCGCGTACTGAAGATCCTCCTCTTCCGTCTCGTGCGACAGAGACAGAAGAATGTGCTGGAGGACCCTGCAATCAAATATTATAGTGTTGTATTATGGGAATGGGAGTCAAGTGGATTGTTAGGTAATGTTATTGTATTAATTATAGTTTATACCCGCGACTTATACCAGATTTTAACTCTTTCGCGGACACTGACCGGCTATAGCAGTGATAACAATAAAAGTTCCATTGTGTCTCGTTCAGTGTCCGCGAATGTTATCAAATTATAAGCTTTCAAATAAAAAAGGAAACTGAGAATTGGTGATTTGTAATCAAGGACACCTAAAAACAATATCGTAACTTTTTTTGTAGACAGACACACTTCGGTTACAGTTTTAAAATAGTTTTTTAGTTTTTCAGATATGGATGAAATTCTGATATATTTATTTTTAATGTCCCTAACATTACAGGGTGTAAAAAAGATGGTAGTAATATTGAAAGGGGTGTTTCAGACCAACAAACTGAACAACTTTCACTATGAAGACAAAGTCGAACAAAAATCCGATTTACAAAAAGCATACGTTCCATACATTAGTCGAGAAGGTAGGTGCTGCATTTTTGTATGGAACAGCTGATTTTCGCTCGCAATTTCGATGTTGGTCCTATAGAAAAAGTAGTAGTTTTAACCATAATGACAATTACCCTCGCTCTGGGCCGTTTCTTACCCAACGCATCTCGTTAGCCATCCAACGTGGCAATGCCGCCAGCGTAATGGGTACGTTCGGTACAAACACGACCCGGGGCGGGTTATTCGAGTAATCAGGTTTATATTTGAAATTTGTTTTTCTACAGTTTCTGTATTATATCATTATAGTATAAAATAATATTTTTCTATGACAAAATATAGAGTAAAGAAATTTTAACCATATCTTTAAATAATTATTAGACAAGGGTTGTGTGTCTACGCGACCAAAGTCACGGGCATCAGCAACTGGTAATACGAGGAAAATAATTACAATCCTTTTCGGATTCATCGTTATTTACTAAATACCTATTTAATGTAGATTAATGTCATAATAACATATTAATCATGGCAGACATATTTGAAACACAGCGACCGCAAACCGCATGTATTACGATTCATAAAATGTAAACTAATTCACTATTAAACTTGATTCATATACTTTCCTCACAAAGATACCTCAAACTAAAAACATTGAAAATGCTGAAATTCTTTTCCATCAAACATCGCGGCAAGCGCGCGCCTGCGCGTGTGCCTAGTCGGTCGATCAAACGAAGACAGTCGCGTAATTATTTTTACGTTTTGGTGCTCTTTTGGTTCTGGCACTTTTGAGTGCGGACCCTACATCCAGTAGTTGGTAAGTCAATGTGGACAACATTGAATTCTTAGGGTTCCGTACACAAAGGGTGGTCTGGGGGGGGTTTGTCACTATACAAAAAAAAAAAATTTTTTTTAACCCTTTTTTGTATTGGCTCTATCGTAAAAACGGTAATACACACAAGCGTTATAACTTAGTGTGATTATAGTGCATACTCTAAGGTAAAACAACAAATAAAAACCGGTCAAGTGTGAGTCGGCCTCGTGCTAAAGGTCCCGGAGACAAAAATTGTTGTACGTTAATATTACGGTTCAAATGTTACAGCCCTAAATAGTTAGGACAGACAGACAGACGGACGGACGGACGGACAACGTAGGCTTAGTAATAGGGTCCCGTTTTCACCCTTTGGGTACGGAACCCTAAAAATTATCCTCCAAAGCACCCATCCGAGGGAGAGTATCTAAGGCTGACATCAGACGGACTGCACCACAACAACCGCACGAAGTCAGATCAGCAACTGCACGCAGTCGCTATATCAACTGCATGCAGTTGTACGTTCGACTTCGTGCAGTCATGATATCAACTGCACGCGGTCGGCTGCAGTTGAGTGAACTCAATATCAACTGCATGCAGTCGTGCCTACTGGTAGCCGACCGCGAGAAGTTGAAGGCACGACTGCATGCAGTTGATATTGACTTCACTCAACTGCAGCCGACCGCGTGCAGTTGATATCATGACTGCACGAAGTCGAACGTACAACTGCATGCAGTTGATATAGCGACTGCGTGCAGTTGCTGATGCGACTTCGTGCGGTTGTTGTGGTGCAGTCCGTCTGATGTCAGCCTAAGGTTCTGTTTATACAGAAGAGACGTGTGGCGATGGGGGATAGTCAAAGTAACACAATATAAACCTTATAGTACGTAGCATAGAGTCGTTTGGAGAATTACGCCCGCGCCTCCAGGCGACGTCGCCTGGTGGCGCGGGCGCGATTCTCCTTTACGACAAAACCGATGTTATGCTGCGTACTATAAGGTTTATATTGGTGTTACTTTGACTATCCATCACCGCCACATGTCTCTTCTGTATAAACCGCACCTCTGGCCGCCGTTGTTTTGTTAAACATTAAAACGTATTTGCGATGACTTACCCGTAAGCGGTCTTCATGTCCAAATTGGCGACCTTCAAGCACAAGCTACGTCTCTCCTCAACGTTTAGTTTCTTCATGTGACCTTCAAAAACTTCCTTGCACGTCTTCTTATTAAGCTGACAGCATTCGTGCTTAGAGAAATCCATTGAGAGCTCCTTCTGCTTGTCTTTAAATAAATAAAAAGATATTTATTCATCAGAAAAAAACATACTTACAAAGATTAACAATTTAACACTATCATCAACATTTCCTGATTGAACAGGCGGATCCTCAGCACAAATGCTGTTTCGCGGTCTCCCCCTTTTGTATGAACAATTTTAACATGCTTTTAATATTATTCATAAAATACCTATTATTCATTCAATATTATTCATTAAATATAATCTGTCTATAAAGTCGTGCTGTCAATATTTGAGGAGCTAATCATTTTAGTATGGTGGTGTTGCCAGGTTATGCTTGATTATGACGTTCTTGCGTGGAGGCAGCGCCCTCATTTTTGGACACGACTTTATAGACAGACTATGCCTATTATTCATTTAATATTATTCATTAAATACCTATTATTCATTCAATATTATTCATTAAATACCTTTGTACTGCTTCATCGTCATTGATGAGCTGGAACCATTTCTTTCCCTCTTATTCTGAGTTTCACAATCGGTAACGAATGTGGGTATGACGGAATCGTCGATTTGGGATATTTCCTGGTAACTTTCATAGTCATTTGTCAACGGGGACGATAAAGGCGGCGACAATTGATATTCAGAATTCGTTGGGTAATTTGACTGCTGTGAATCTGACATAGGGCTTGAAACATAATCTCTTGGGGGTGTAGGAAATATGCTATTGCAATTCTCGTTGAGAAATTCGTCTTCGAAATTCGTGATCGATTCCAAATTCGTGTATTCCTCATAGTTGATATGAGTCGCGTTGGTGAATTCTTCTATAGGATTTGGTTCGGTTATTTTTGATATTTCGCTCTGTACGAAGTTCTGTAAGTTTTCAGTGTCACATGCTTCGCTGAAGAAACCAGCTAATATGTCAGTTTCATCGTCCTTAGGTTCGGAACAGTCTTCGTCAATGTATTCCTGGACCATGTTCAGGTAGTCCTGCGCTTGGGGGGTGTTCAGGCTGTAGAGTGGGGCATTTGAGACCACAGTCGTCACAGCTATGTCGACTTCTGTGAATTCTGTCGGCTGTCTTGCGACGGTTACGTGCCCTCCTGAGAACGTTTGCCTGTTTACTTGGTTTATCTGGAAAAGGGGGAAAGAACCGTTTTAGCTTCATGAATTAAATTCCACTAAAAGACAACGCACATCCTAAACCATTAAAGATAGAAACAATGAGCGTTTCTCTTTTGGTTTTCTCGGGGATAGATAGATAGATGGCGCTACGGTCTGCGCGAATAAAGATCACTATTTCAAAAAGTTTTAATAATAAACAGGGAAAAGATGATCAAGATGATCAAAAAGAGGCCAACGCATCTTTTGATTGAATATTTCATTACGAATCATATTAATCGAAAATATGAACGTGTCACATGGTTGTATGGGCTCGATACTTTGGCCTTTTAAGAAAAGGCGAAAATGGATAACACAATTCCCCGGTTTGGAAGAGTGCGGGTTCAAGTCCCGCCCGAGACTTAGGTAATTTTTCAATCTTTAATTTGATTCGAAGTAGCACAAAATGGCTGTAACATGTTTATAATCAATAACATTTGAAATTTATCATCTACTTATACTGTCTTACCCAACTTTACTTTGGCCAGTTAGCAAGTTTTTCCATATTACGACTTAAATGACGAGTTGCGACCTAAATGACGAGTTGAATACAAAATCATCTCCATATCAAATACACTAGTCGCCAAGGAGTGTCCACAATTAGCATAACATCTTTTATCATAAAAACAAGCACTTAAATTATTATGGCCTCTTGATTGTTAAGGAAATGATGTAATTATAAATTCTTATTGCGGGAAATCCCTGTCAATATATTTTATCTTAGGCGCTTTTCTGCTTTGGATGTTAAAATTATGATATTAGCTTATCAATCAATCAATCAATGAAATATACTTTATTTACACCAATCACATAAATACAGTACAGAGCAGGATACACAAATAATTATGGTACAAATAAGGCGATCTTATCGCTAAAAAGCGATTTCTTTCAGACAACCTTGGGGTAGAGGAAATGTTAACTTAGAATACGGGTCGGTGTTACAAAGAAAAATTAAAAGAAAAATAATGATATAAAAACAAAATACCTAACAAAAATAAATAAATATATAATTCTTATTTAGATAATAAATAAATATTTGTTATCATAAATACCTACGTATATTATATATACAATATATACATGCGAAAACTAGCAATGAGGGAGAGGAAATCAGGAACAGAGGTCCAGGAAATGAGCTTTGAATTTCGACTTTAAAACATCCAAGGAAGGGGCTCGTCTAATCGACTCTGGCAACAAGTTCCAAAGTCGAGCAGCTTGGACTGTAAAGGAATGGGTGTAGAAGTTAGTGGAGTGAGGAGGGATATTGAGAGACAGGTTCGTAGAGGAACGTAAGGGACGGCCAGTAGTAAGGGAGGAGAAGATGAAACGTTCTTTATGCTTATGAGGATATAAACTTTAGAACGCTCCGTACAAACGAAGTTTTACCTATCGGATTAATATAAGGTCTAACAAAATTCGCTGAAGCTATTATAAGGGGATGATCAGACCATCAAACTGAACAACTTTCTCTATGGACCAAAATCGAAATCGTGAAAAAAACTGCTTTCCATACAAAACTGCAAAGATAACTCGACTCAAATTTATCGGAAAGCTTATTTTTTACACGATTTAGTTATTGGTCTCATAGAGATAGTTGTTTAATTTGATGGTCTGAACATCCCCTTAAAATAATTTCACGTAGACTTTACATTGTATCATAATTATTTAAGTGTAATTAATTAAATAAGTTTTTCAACTGCGAAAAATAAAGTGTATTATGTGTTGGACTAGCCCGCGACCTCGTACGCGTTAAGGCTCTCCCTCCCTAGTGCAAGCCCCTATTCTTACAAGCAAACTTTTGCAATTAGCCATCCTGCTTCAATTTCGTGGCGCCGGTCAGAATTTTCCGTTTTCTTTGAAAACCTGTATGATTTTTAATGAATTTTCAAAAAATAAGAAAACCACATCATTCTATTCTATAGTATTGTATTGTGAAGAATATTGTTAATTTTCATATTTTTCTGATCAACAACGTAAGAGTAAAACGGTTACAACTGGAAAAAAAGGGGTGACTTTGGATTCGTTTTTCTTCAGTTTTATTAATTAAAATAGATTTCCAGAAAAACCACATCACTTCTCATATCCTGTAGATTGTTCAGTTTTGTTTTCTGCTTAAAAAGTGCCATAGTTAATGTATAAAATGGTTACAGTTACTCAAAACCGGGCGAACGCCCCTTAACCACTGATTTTAAATACTCATAACTTTTGAATGAATGAACCTATAGTAAGGAGATAATTGCAAAATCTAAAATTTGGGGCGGTTGCTGACGTGTTTCTTTTTAAATTTTAGTTATATTTCTAGGCTCAAATTGGCTCTTAAATGAAATACCGACAAAATTCAATTCTTAATTAGGCCCAGGTCAAACCGTAAAATGATTGAGCTATTAATGGTTTTGGAGATCTCTTTTAGCGAATAGCCCATTGACGCACTTCAATTCAATATGTCCGGCGTACCTGACTGGCGTAACTAAGTAGTTAAGTATTGTTGTAATATACTTTTCTCAAACATGCTTGGAAATGTGAGCATTATTTTGACAACCTTCTTCGAGATAAATCGAAATTGCTGTACTGGCCAAATACATGCGCGCAGCGGCCGGCAATGTTGTATGAAAATCCATATCTGTCGTGTTTTGCGGCCAAATAAATTACATAGTAAACTCATATCTGTCGTGTAATTTAAAAATGGAACGATCTTTTTCTCCGAAACATGGCGACCAAGGAGGTAACTCATCAAAGGTTTTATTTAAATTTCGAATTGGCTTGCAAATAGAAAGCTGTTTATTGAAAAAAAAAAACAAATTGTTGTTCTTTGTTCGTCATTGATTTTGAAAAGAGTTTTAATTTCCGCGAATTATTTGAGAAAATTTACTGTTTTCATTTCCGCGCATTATTTGAGAAAAGTACTATACAAGCCTTGGCCACAACTAGGCATTGATGGACTTACGTATGTGTGCCTCGGCTTCGCCTCGGCCCACATTCACACGTTCGTCCATCAATGCCTCTGTTGCTGGCCGCTGCAGTAATGTACTATTTCTCAAACATGCTTGGAAATGTGAGCATTATTTTGACAACCTTCTTCGAGATAAATCGAAATTGCTGTACTGGCCAAATACATGCGCGCAGCGGCCGGCAATGTTGTATGAAAATCCATATCTGTCGTGTTTAGCGGCCAAATAAATTACATACTAAACTCATACCTGTCGTGTAATTTAAAAATGGAACGATGTTTTATTCCGAAACATGGCGACCAAGGAGGTAACTCATCAAAGGTTTTATTTAAATTTCGAACTGGATTGCAAAATTTTGAATGTTTTTTTTTTAAAGCTGTTTATTGAAAAAAAAAAACAAATTGTTGTTCGTTGTTCGTCATTGATTTTGAAAAGAGTTTTAATTTCCGCGAATTATTTGAGAAAATTTACTGTTTTAATTTCCGCGCATTGTTTGAGAAAAGTACTATACAAGCCTTTTTTTTTTTTGCTCACAGGCACATACATTGTAATGATCCCAAGAAAGCACTATTAATAGGCTGTTTATTATGGAAACCATACAACAACGGCACAAACATGTAAACATCCATGACCGAACCGGGATTCGAACCCAGGACCCTGGTTTGGCAGTCCGGCGTGGTAACCATTACACCAACCTGGTCGTCAAACTCGGCTTCGCCTCGGCCCACATTTACACGTTCGTCCATCAATGCCTCTGTTGCTGGCCTCTGCAGTAATGTACTAATGATTAGCATAATCAAGTTCAATTTTATTCGACTACGGCGAACCAAAAAAGGTAGCGGGGAGCGACTGGATGAGGAAGGCCGAGGACAGAGTTTTGTGGCGCGGCTTGCGAGAGGCCTATGTTCAGCAGTAGACGATGATAGGCTGATGATGATGATGATGATGACCGCGAAGCAATAAGGAGGGTTATAATTTTGACCGTTAGGTATGTACTTTGATCAACAATACGGGTTGTAAGAAAAAGTATCATTAACCTTTAAACCACATACTCTACCCATCAAACTGAACAACTTTTACTACGGGAGCAAACCGATCGGAGCAAATCTGCTGTTGCATGCATTTGAGTCGCGAACTCGCGCGTCGACATTGCAGTTTAGTATGGAACAGCTGATTTTTTATTTACTCCGATCGGTTTGCTCCCATAGTAAAAGTTGTTCAGTTTGATGGGTAGACTCTTAGTTTAAAAGGATGCTAATGATATCAATTTCACCCTGTATACTAATATTGTAAAGAGGAAAGATTAGATTTTTTCTTTGTTTGTTTGTATTGAATAGGCTCCGAAACTACTGGACCGACCTGAATTATTCTTTCACCACTAGAATGCTACATCATCCGTGATGAACATCACAAAAAAACGGCCAAGTGTGTGTCAGGAAGATTCTAAGGCGGTACGAAGTTCGCCGTGGTCTACTAGTTGCTTAATATTTATCGTCTATCAAATAAACAACACGTAATGTATTGTAATGTATACAACGAATTAACGCAAAACTAGAAAGTAGTTTGTATAGAATCGAGAGCAGAATCGAATTATCATGGTTTCAACATAGGTAATTTTTTTCAAAGCCTGAAATAATTTGTTTGTAAAATTTTAAATTTACTGAACCCGATGTCAACCCACCGCACGGGCACACTCACCCTACTTCCTACCAAAACAAGATTATTAAAATGTATCCATGAGTACGTTAGCGCTTTCATTCATTGCTGAAATGAAAACAAATCATTTTTACCTCAAAACTTAAAATGTGAATAACTTTAAATTTTAACTATAAATATAATGAAATTATTGTTTCAATCTTATTATTTTGTTATAAATCAGTTGGGGTGTATGAGGTTGTGCGCTAATTTATTAACACGTTGTATAATAAACCATTGACCAAGCCATTGACGAAGCTTGTAGCGGACCACTGATTGTGTATCTTGTTCTGTAGGTATAATATATCTATGCTTGTAGCGGATATATGTATACATAATTATGTGTTTAATATTTGACGAAGCCTGCGGATTCGATTATTTTTGGTATATTTTGCTTTTAATTTGAATAAATACCTATATTTTTTATTTCATTTAATAAATTTATTACAGTGATGTTCAGAGGATAGCCCTAAAAAAACAATAAGTATACCTATTCTAACAGTAGTAGCATAGCATAGCATAATAACATGCTCACGACTATATTCCCCGAGGGGGTAGTCAGAGATATTCTGAAACCTCAGAACATCCACGTTTCACTAGTACCTAGTACCGAAACTACGAATATTTTGTTCATTATAATTTCAGATGAGAATATTTTGTTGTTTTATACTTTTTACAGCGTGATTTTTAGTGTTCCATACCAAAATTTGCAAAACGAAACACTTATGGAATCAGCTCGGTGTCTGTCTGTCCGTCCGTCCGTCTGTCACAGGCATTTTTCTCAGAGACCGCAAGGCATATGAAATTGCAACTCTGTACAGATATTGCAATTGCTGGTCCAATATCATAAATGACGTAAAACAGCTAAATTTTTATAATGGGGGGCCATTTAGGGAGTATGAAAGGGTAAATAAAAAAAAAAAATTTTCTGCCCTATGATGTGGGGTATCAATTGAAAGCTAATGAAAATACGAGTATAAAAATATACTTTTCAAATTTTTTATAAAAACTTTGTTTAACAAATTTTCAATTAAATCCGAGAACCGAGAAATTGCTGTCCCCACCTCTATTTTTTCAAAAAATATAGCCGTATAAGATCTGAAAAAAATCATGAACTTCAGAAATAACGTGTAGATGGCGGGAAAATTATCAGGGTGGCACTAACTTGGATAGTTTTTTTTTCTATACCCAAAAAACTAACACTAGGGAGACCAGTCTAAAATGATCTTCGGTTACTATGTGACCACATACTAAGTAAGTGTCAATTTATAGTGGTTTCATTAATGACACATGTTAAACAACTGGTAGTACGGAACACTAATTGCCCGAGTCCCGACTCGTACTTGGCCGGTTTTTTTATTTATACTGAGGTTATCTCAAAGCACAGGATGTAGCCACAGGAAACTAATTAATTAATTATGTCGTATTTTCTAATAGGTACATATTATGTATGTACAAGTATTCAAAGTATGTATTAACTATTGGCTATGTGCGAAGTGGGTGTTGGAAACTGTCAAGTCGATCGCAGCGCACGCCATGGCAGAAATTTGTACTACTGACGGCGAAGCTGTGTCAGATTTGCTTGAATCTATGAAAATCCGCACACAAACTTAACACGAAATCTCCAAAACTGTCAATACTACAAACTTAAAATTTGGCATGGAAGTTTCTATTGGCATCTAGATGCTCACTTAAAAAAGGCTTGTCGTATTTTAATCCCCCAAAGGAAAACCCCAAACTGAGGTAAAAGTTTGTATGGGAATTCCGATACAAATTAGATTTTATCCGTGGCTTCGTCCGCATCCACTCCCGTCATCGTACCGGAATAAAATATAAGCTAGCTTTTAAGAATATTATTAAGCTTTTAAATATAAAAAGTTTTATCTAAATCAGTCCAGTAGTTTTGGCAGAATCCTCGAACAAACACAGACTTTTAAAGTACTATAATAGTGTAAATAATTCACGGCTGCCCGAAAAAGTTCTGTCAGTACGCCGCGCTAGTGTGGCGCTAGTGTCGTGCACATAGCCAATAGTTAAAATACATACCTACATACTATTGTTTTTGTGCAGTAAAATGAATCAGGAAAATGCATTGAGGAAATATTAAAAAAACAAGCTAGAATACATTAAAGTTAATACCACACCTTGGACACTTAGCGGCCATTTTTAACCGACTTCAAAAAAGGAGGTTTCTCAATTCGACAGTATACAGGGTCCTTCTTAATATACTGACACTTTTTTAAGGGGATGATCAGACCGTCAAACCGAACAACTTTCTCTATGGTACCAACATCGAAAATGCGAAGAAAAAATCAGCTCTTCCATACAAAACCGCAAACCTACTCGAGGCAAATGTATAGGATAGCTGATTTTTTTTCGCGATTTCGATGTTGGTCCCATAGAGAAAGTTGTTCAGTTTGATGGTCTGATCATCCCCTTAAAAAAGTGTCAGCATATTAAGAAGGACCCTGTATAAATATATATTTTTTTTATGTGTGTTCGCAGATAACTTCGTCCTTTATGAACCGATTTTGATGATTCTTTTTTTGTTGGAAAGGAGATATCCCAAGGGTGGTACCATGATAAGAAAACCAGGATCTGATGATGGCATCTCAGAGAAATCGAAGGGAACCTGCGAAAATCGTAGTGCAGACTAGTGCGTGCGTTTGCTAATTTAAAGCACTATTGTTAAATCGAACTAATGAATTCACCACTGAAAATTGTGAAATAAACAAAATAAAGTAAAAAAATTAAACCGCCTTCAAAAAAACTAAAAAGTTAAAAAATAATATTGCAGTCTGATGACTTTTTCGTTCGCATCTTAAGGGTTATTAATTTGTTTTATAGAAGTCGGTGTCAAGCCAAGCCAAAAAATGCAAGCCCTGTCGCGAATCGTACCGGCTTGACAGCGACTTCAATAAAACAAATTAATGTTCTTATGATGCAAACGACAAAGTCATCGGCTGCAATATTATTTTTTATCTTTTTAGTTTTTTTGAAGGCGGTTTTAATTTACATATACATGCATAAACTCACGACCGTAATCCCTTTGGGGGGTGGTCAGAAACAGTTTTTATTTATTGCTACAATTACCAACTTTCTGTACATAAATGTTGATATTGCAGTAGGCCTATATGAGAAGCCGTGGTGGTCCAGTGGCGAGTAACTTTGCCTGCCGTGCAGGAGGCGATGGTTCGATCCCCGTCCACGCCGACACGTAACAATGAGTTTTTCGGAACTTATTTACGATTTGTAACACCACTGGCTTTTCAGTGAAGGAAAACATCGTGAGGAAACCTGTATGCTTTAATTTCGAGGCATGTATTGTACCCACTGTCCATTACTAGTGGCTACGGGCTCACTCCCCGTCACGCAGGACTGAGTGTCGGTACTAGTGAAACGTGGATGTTCTGAGGTTTCAGAATATCTCTGACTACCCCCTCGGGGAACATAGTCATGAGCATATGCATATGCTGAAATATGCATGCTACCTGGCTGGCTTGTACTGAATATCAAACGGGGTAAAATTGATATCATTAGCATCCTTTTAAACTAAGAGTCTACCCATCAAACTGAACAACTTTTACTATGGGAGCAAAACGATAGATAGTAGATGATAGTAGCAAAGAAAAATCTGCTGTTGCATACGTTTGAGTCGAAACTGCAATGCCTGCAGTTTAGTATGGAACAGCTGATTTTTTTTGCTACCATAGGTTTGCTCCCATACTAAAAGTTGTTCAATTTGATGGGTAGACTCTTAGTTTAAAATGCCAATAATATAAATTTCACCCTGTAGATGGCGTTGGCAAAAAATATTCGAAGGAAATAATGTTAGTTTGTAAACGGATATAGGCCAAACGACCTGGTGAAGGCGGCTGGAACCCGTTGGATGAGGGCAGCGCAGGACCGGTCGTTGTGGCGATCCTTGGGGGAGGCCTAGGCTGGGGCTTGGCTTGGGGCTGGACATAGGTCCAGCAGTGGACGTCCATCGACTGTGTCCTTAAAGTTAGTCCGACAAATATTATAAACGCGAAAGTTTGTAAGTATGGATGGATGTTTGTTCCGCTTTCACGCAAAAACTGCTGAACGGATTTTGATGAAATTTGGCATACAGATAGACCATGGCCTGGATTAACACATAGGGTACTTTTTATTCGGGTAACGCAGACGAAGTCGCGGGCAACAGCTAGTAAGAAATAAATAAACGATATTTACCTGGTTGTAATCAACTTTAGCTTGTTTCCCCAAACTGTAAGGATGTGTAGAGGGTGTCAAGTTTAGATTAGTCTTGACGAGTCCTCTGGAAATAACAACGTTCTGCACTTTCTTCTCCTTCCCATCTATTTTCAAATTCTGCAAAGACTCTATTACGTCTTCTTCTTTCTCGTCATCGGCTGTATCTTCTTTCTCCTTCTCAGCTTCTTCCGCGAAACCGCTGTCTTCTGAAGTCTGTGACCCTATTCTTTCATCTCTGTTACTCCTGTCTGTATCTTTTTCTTCGATTACTTTAACTGTGAAATTTTTGTTGAATTCGTCGTCGTCGCTTTGGTCATTTTTATTAACTTTTACGTCAATTTTCTCAACGATTTCTTTAACTTTTTCGCTTGTCTTCTGTTCTTTATTTTTAATTTGTAGTTTTTCGAATTCCTCTGTTATGTCGACTTCTTTTTTTGTTTTATCTTTTTTCTTATTCGAAAAAAGAGCCTGTATAGGTTTTATGAATTTATCTTTTATCGATTTTTTCTCCATGGCTGTTTCTGGTTTTGAATTCGATATTGTAGGGCTGCCCATACTTCTAATCTTCCAAAATTTTCCTTATGATTTTTTCATTCTGAAACAAAAAAAAGGTTTGTTTTTTATACCAAGAACACCTTGATTTGGGATTCAAATCTGTATTCATATGCATCAATTCAACGTCATTTTGAATGACCTATGCATAAACGTAAAAAATGGATGAATATAAAAGTGCAATTTGTAGAAAAGTTTGTGTAGGTGAAATAATGTAGTCTAAACTATTATAAAACTGTAACAGAAGTGTGTCTGTAAGTACATTGAAGATATTTTTACAAGAAAAAGATTACGATATGGTTGTAGGCGGCCCTGACTCCAACTGTTTTTAGAACTTTTGTTTGTCTGTTTGTTTGCTTGTTCGAGCGTCACATATGATTTGACTTAAAATCAGGAGTGCGATTTTTGAATCTCATACGTTGAACTCAGCAGTTGAAAATGTATGGAGATACGCATCTTTCTACTGCTGATTAGACTTTCAAAATCGCACTCCTAGAGTATGATTTTTGAAAGTCAAATCAGCAGTAGAAAGATGCATATCTCCACAGTAATTTTGACATTTTCAACTGCTGAGCTCAACGAATGAGTTTTAAAAATCGCGCTCCTGGTATACAGTGTGTAACAAAACACCCTAGTAATACTTAAGGAGGTGCTTCAGACCATCAAACTGAACAACTTTCACTATAGAGCCAACATCGAGAAAAAATAAAAAAAATATGCTGTCCCATACATTTGAGTCGAGCTGTTATTGCAGTTTTGTATGAAACAGTAGATCTTTATTTCGCGATTTCGAAGTTGGCTCCATAGTGAAAGTTGTTCAGTTTGATGGTCTGAAGCACCCCCTAAAGTATTACTAGGGTGTTTTGTTACACCCTGTATAATTTGTGCGGACGAAGTCGCAGGTAAACTCTAGTAAGTTATATTATTTTTATTATTGCCGGTTGGCAACTCAGAAGCGTGTCACAAGAAGTGACTAATTGGCTACTTGACAACTAGTCAAATCAGCTACTCTTTATCGGACGTCAAAACAAGCGCTTTGTATGAAGATTTGTACTAAATATTGAGTTGTGACGTCATCAACATTTTCATTACTTTTTATAGTTTATCTTGTTATTAAAAATAGTATTCAAGCTAAAAACTCAATGAAAATGGGAGTTTAGCGCTATTTTCTAACACTTTTTTTATTGAGTAGATTAAAATAAAATATATTGAATGTAGTCAAATACCCAATTCCTTCAGACTGTCGTCAAAATCTTTGATGCCTTCACTAAGTGGCTGCCAGTTATAGCTACAGTAGCTATAACTGGCAAGACTAAGGCAGGTAGCTAAGCTACTGCACTGATCCCAGCTCTGATCGTAGCGGTTTTCAATTTCATCTAAATTCATGCCCTCCTGAGGACCTATCTTATCTTGTTGAGGGGGCTGGCAAGCCAGCAACACTACGGCCCATTGGAATCTTTTATGTTAGCCCCAATACTTTTTGCTTTCTTCACCCTTCAAATACATGGTCAATGAAGGAGGCGATACCGTTACGAGGAAGGAAGGACCAATTATGTTATAATTCTCACAAGACCGTATTGTACAATAAAAGTATTTTTCATATGGCTCCAAAAATATATAATTCAATTCCTCTAACACTAAGACAATGCAATGATGTAGCGATGTTCAAGAGGAAAATGTTTGACTTTTTAATCGATGGCACTTTTTACACCATAAATGAATTTTTTGGCTATAATAAATAATATAATGTTTTTTGACTATTGTTGAGAATTGAGATCTCGAAACATAGCTAGGCACCTACGAAAAGATATCCATACGTACACACATTCAAACTACACGCACACATGGAAGAACGGCAAGGGACAGCGCGGGACGCGAGGGACGGGGTGGACCCGTCCGTCCTAACATCGCCTCACTCGAACTTTGTACTCTCTGTTAATCGCCACGATTTTTGTGAAAGTTAATAAAACTAATTTTGCATGAAGATATCAAAGCATTTATTCATTTGAAGAATCCCGCAGCGCATCAATATCAAACAGTGGTCCTTCGTATCCAAATTCAAGAAAGCCAGCGACAAAATATTAGATCGAAGATTGGAAAGCCAGGAAAAGTACAAGTGCAGTGCACATACCTACCAGATGCGAATATAAGCATAGGAAAGTCTAACAGTGAAAGTTTCAACTATATACCTACAGTATCCAGACAAGTGCATTGGAAATCCTTGGTTATCTAAGTGAAGTGGTACAGAGTGAGTTCATTCCAATTTGATATTCCTATCCAGCTATTCAGCTTCCATTCAGTAATCCCTATCTAGTTATATCCCTATCTAGCTATTCATCAATAATTAAAATTCAATCACGTAAACAATTTATCGTTATAAATAAATTCAAAATCAGTGTTATATAATATAACATAGGTATATTCTAGCATTCTATACAATTAATTCAATGATTTCTATACAATTTCATTCAATTCCTAAAGCGATTTTGTAGAAAAACTGCATAATTTCCCAGCAATATCAAAGTTATAAAGTGCATCTAATGTTTACAACATAAAATCGTGCAAAAGAAGCAGCTACGCAGTGTCTACCGCATTCCGTAGCGATAAGCCTTTTGTTCTCCGCCCGGCTTGTCCGAGCGCTTTCGAATGCGTTTTTTTAGTAGGGAGTTCGTAGCACTGTAATAAGCGTTATATAATTTATATTTGTACGTTTGAATACAATTCAGTTTAGTAATTTTATGATAAATATAGTGTTTTATGAGCTAAAATACTAATGTTTGTTAAATAATTCAATTAAAAATACAATTAATTTGTTCTTTTGTGTACCTACTCGAGTTAGTCTTTAATAACAAACAATAAAATAAACGTTACCGATTTATACTTATTCGACTTCTACAATTCTCCACTTATACATACCTACGTAGGTACTGTCCACATAATGTCTGAGACAAAAGAACTAATTAAGAAACGTGGTTCAATTAAAGGACGTCTCACAGCGTTTATCAGTTATGTAAACAATTTTAAGGGAGTTTTAACTTCTATTCAAGCTACAGAACTGGAACTTCGTCTTTCGAAAATGAATTCTCTTTTAGAACAGTTCGATGACATACAGTGTGGTATAGAATGTTCGGTCGATGAAAAAGAAACAGCGAGTCAATACAACGAGAGGAATGAGTTTGAGGATCAATACTATTCAATCGTCGCCAAAGCAAAGTTAAAGCTCAAACGCAATAAAGCCAAAAAGGATGATGATGACTCATCGTCTTGTGAATCTTCTGTTTCAGGTGATTCTCAAAGGCACTCTGTGGTGAAGCCTACAAAGTCTAGAAGCCGTGGTATAAAATTACCAACTATTCAGGTCCCTAAGTTTAGCGGACAATACGATGACTGGCTGGAGTTCCGCGATACGTTCATGTCCCTTATTCATGATAACCAATCTATCAGCAACATACAAAAATTTCATTATTTGAGGGCTTCTTTGGACGGCGGCGCTGTACAGGTAATCAGGTCGTTGGAGTTTTCATCCAGTAACTATAAGGTAGCTTGGGATTTGTTGTGCGACAGATTTGATAATAAAAGATTGTTAATACAAAACCACATTCAGTCTCTATTTACCATGGAGCCAATGAAACGAGAATCATCACAGTCTATTCGGAAAATTATAGACACTTATTCCAAAAATTTAAGGTCGCTAGAAATTCTTGGTGAACCCACTAAGTCATGGGACACACTCATCATTTATTTAATAAATACAAAATTGGATGCAAAAACCTCTAGAGAATGGGAGGAGCGAAAGGGAACATTGCAAAAAATTTCCATTGTAGAATTCATGTCATTTTTAAAAAATAAATCTGATTTGCTGGAAACAATAAACATAAATAACCAATTAGATAAAAATAAACAGAACACAGAACAGTTAAAAGGTTTAGCTACAATCACAAACGCGGGTCAGTTCATCAAATGTCCTGTATGCAGCGGCGAACATCGTGTATTCAGTTGCAACACATTTTTAAGTCAATCTGTAAGCGAGAGAGCGGAATCTGTTCGTAGACTAAGACTATGCATCAATTGTCTCCGACCAGGTCATCAGGCTCGCGTTTGCCGATCACGCACATGCATGAAGTGCACGCACAAGCATAATACACTATTACACGATGAGATAGATCCACCCAAAGAAATGCTGGCATTGGAGCCATCACCACCAGTTGAAAATGCGACAACGCTCTCAGTCCACGCGACAGAGCGGGTGTTGCTATCAACTGCAGTGATATACATACACGGCAAGAACAATCAACGTTGCGAGGCCAGAGCAGTCCTCGATTCAGGTAGTCAAGCGTCATTCATCACAGAAGCATTGTTAAACAAGTTAAATCTCAAATGTACACACACGCATACTTCAGTCACAGGCATAAATAATTCAGTATCACAAATCACAAAGCGTTGTAATGCATTCATTCAATCACGAGTCAATTCATACAAAGTGGAATTGTCATTTTTAGTATTGCCCAGTATTGCCAACATTTGCAAAGATAGCGTCAATATGCACAAATTACAGTTACCCACACATGTAGTACTGGCAGATCCCGAATACCACAGTCCCTCAAGCGTCGATGTACTACTTGGCGCAGACATTTTTTGGGAACTAATTGAACAAGGAAAAATTAGCTTAGGGGCTCACAGCCCAATATTACAAGAAACAAAGCTAGGGTATGTGGTTTCGGGACCTACCAGTGGTCTCAATCTTAATCACATGTCCAGTCATTCAAACAATATAATCACATGCCATGTTATACAAAACGAACAAAGTGATATTCAGGATCAATTATCGAAGTTTTGGTCTCTTGAAGAGACTCCTAATAATTCAAAGCCAATATATTCAAATGAAGAGCGATTATGTGAAGAAAATTTCATTCAAAATTTTAGTAGATTGCCAAATGGAAGATTTTCAGTCGCTATTCCATTAAAGAAAACCGAGTCTTGTTTGGGCGATTCGTTCGAACGAGCTAAGCAGTGTTTTCTCTCAGTTGAACGCAGGTTACAACGTCAACCACACTTAAGGGAGATGTACACAGAATTTATGGCCGAGTACAAAAGTTTAGGTCACATGACTCCCATTCCAATTACACAAATTGATGACAATCAACGATCATACTATCTCCCACACCACGGTGTGCTACGTGAGAGTAGTACCACCACCAAGCTCAGGGTTGTTTTTAATGCTAGTTCTCCAACAACAACTGGTGTCTCTTTGAATGACTTGCAGATGGTGGGTCCTACCATACAAAGTGATCTTCTTTCTATTTTATTACGGTTTCGACACTATTCCTATGTGATGACAGGTGACATTGAGAAAATGTACAGACAGTCACTCATTCGCGAAGAGCAACGACATTTACAAAGAGTAATTTGGAGGGATAATCCGTCTGACGAATTACAAATATTTCAACTAAATACAGTCACGTATGGGACCGCATCAGCTCCGTTTCTCGCTGTTAGGTGTTTGAAGCAGCTTGCGATAGAATGTCAAGACAATTTAATATCTCAAATCATCAGTGAAGATTTTTATGTGGACGATCTCAATACTGGCTGTCAATCGGTCGAACAGTTAATCAAAATTCGTGACGATGTTTGTAAGGTTCTATCTACAGGTTGTTTCAATCTACGAAAAATTCAATCAAACGTTACAAATTTTACGCCTAATGACGATGATCCATACGTTCCCCTCAACTTAGGTCAAGAAAATTCCGTTAAAACTTTAGGTCTCGGTTGGTGCCCATCAGTAGACGAATTGTGTTTTACTATTAACCCCACAATCACTTCAAATCCTACAAAACGATCAGTTTTGTCCACAATTGGGCAAATTTTCGATCCGCTCGGTTTGCTTTGTGTCTTTATCATACAGGCCAAAATTATATTACAAAAGCTTTGGTTACTTAAAATTTCTTGGGATGATCCCTTACCGATAGAGCTCACGCAGATTTGGCACAGATTTACATCCGAATTAAAACATTTACCTGCTATGCGGATACCACGCTGCATCACGTGTGTAGATCCACGCATTATTGAAATACATACATTTTGTGACTCGTCACAGGATGCATATGGTGCATGTGTATTCGTTAGATCTATAACGGATAACAATGATGTTGAATCCCATTTGTTATGTGCAAAGAGCAAAGTTGCACCTTTGAAACCAGTTACCATACCGAGGCTAGAGTTGTGTGGTGCTCTAACAGCGGCAAGATTAGCACAAAAGGTAATTCAGGCCTTTCGACTACCTATACAACAATGTTTCTTTTGGACCGATTCATCCATTGTATTGGGATGGCTGAAAACAGAACCCAATAAATTAAAAATGTTCGTTAAAAATCGGGTAGCAGAGATTCAGGAGCTTACTCAGTCATTTGAATGGCGTCACGTGCCAACACACCTGAATCCAGCGGATTTGTTGACACGTGGTGTCAACATGTCAGAATTACAAAATTTAAATTTATGGTGGAATGGACCCTCATTCCTACTTCAATCAAAAGAATATTGGCCACAGTCAAATTTTAATCATCATACTGAAGTATTACCCGAAGTCGCGTCGTGTTTAGTGGCACAAAATAATGTCAATCTAATAGATTTTTCTCGTTTTTCCAATTTGCAAAGAATGATAAGATCAATTGCTTATGTTTTGAGGTTTCTACATAACTACGTGCAAGATATCAATAATAAAATACATGGTCAGCTCAGTTCGAATGAATTACAAAAGGCATTTACACTGATATTAAGGCAATCTCAACTACAGTCATTTAACGAAGAATACAAATTATTACATAATAAGAAAAGTTTGCCAAGCAAAAATGCATTGCTTCAGTTATCGCCTTTCTTAGACGACCAGGGCCTAATCAGGGTGGGAGGTCGCTTGGCTAATTCAGAATTTAGCCATGACATGAAACATCCAGTGCTCATATCGTGCAAACATTCCATCGCAAAGCTTATATTTACACAGGAACACACACGACTTTTTCATGCCGCTCCGCAATTATTGCTGTCGTCCATCAGGCAACGTTTTTGGCCGTTAGGCGGTCGAAATATGGCTAGGCTTGTCGCACACAAATGTCCAAGATGTTCTAGGATGAAAGCGCAAACGGTAAGCCCAATCATGGGTCAGCTGCCTGAGCAGCGTCTCAGTCCAGGGTACGCCTTTCAGACAACTGGAGTAGACTATGCTGGTCCTCTTATTGCTGCTGACAGACGTGGACGTGGTTGCAAACATATCAAAGTTTATGTTGCGGTCTTTGTATGTTTCACCACAAAGGCTATACATTTAGAATTGGTCACGGAGTTGACGAAAGATGCATACATTGCAGCTTTGCGAAGATTTATTGCACGCCGATCTAAACTATCTGTCATGTTCTCTGATAATGGCACGCAATTTGTAGGTGCTAAAAATGAACTTTGTAAATTCATTAATGAAAATTCTGCGCACGTTTCGGAAACCATGGCAAATGAAAGTATTGATTTTAAGTTCATTCCTGCTTACGCGCCCCATTTTGGAGGATTGTGGGAGGCCGGAGTTAAATCGTTTAAGTATCATTTAGTCAGAGTATTAGGAAATTCATATCTCACCTTTGAAGAGCTATACACAACTTTAGTACAAATTGAATCAATTTTAAATTCACGTCCTTTAACTCCCATTTCACCTGATCCTTGGGATCTTACACCTTTAACACCCGGTCATTTCTTGGTCGGACGAGCTCTGACCTCTTTACCGAGTCCGAGGTTGGACGATGTCAACATGACTAGGCTGCAACGTTGGGATCGAGTTGAAGCACTGCGTCAGCACTTTTGGTCAAGGTGGCACAAAGAATATGTGTCTGAATTACAGCAGAAAACTAAATGGCGCTGTTCAAAAGGAGGACGACTGCAGAAAGGATCCATGGTTCTAATCAAAGACGAAGCTTTACCTCCAATGAAATGGTGTCTCGGTCGCATTCAAGATGTTCATTACGGCGTCGATGGCGTTGGTCGCGTAGCAGACATTCTCACCAGCAAGGGCGTTATAAGACGCGCTTTTAATAAGATATGCCCACTACCCACGACAGAAGAAGACGATGGCAATCATGGTGCTATATCATAAGTTGAAAGCCAGACTTTCAACGCCGGGGAGCATGTTGAGAATTGAGATCTCGAAACATAGCTAGGCACCTACGAAAAGATATCCATACGTACACACATTCAAACTACACGCACACATGGAAGAACGGCAAGGGACAGCGCGGGACGCGAGGGACGGGGTGGACCCGTCCGTCCTAACATCGCCTCACTCGAACTTTGTACTCTCTGTTAATCGCCACGATTTTTGTGAAAGTTAATAAAACTAATTTTGCATGAAGATATCAAAGCATTTATTCATTTGAAGAATCCCGCAGCGCATCAATATCAAACAACTATAATTAGTAAATAATGTAAAAGGTGTAATGTAATGTAATGTACATACTTAAGTATAATATATTATGTTTCCAAATGTATTATTTATTGCATGATCTCAAGCTTTAGATAATTCTGCACATTTTTTATTGTTTGATTAATATTTGTTTTTTATTATAGTAGTTGTTATTTACATTTTGGAATTTAATTTAATAATATTATGATATCTTTCAATTTAGTTTTTTAATGAATTTTGTAGTGTTATTATTTGTTGACATCTTAATGTTGACATCTTAATCTTAATGTTTTATTCTTAATTTACGTCTTATTTAATTTATTTGAAAGATACTAATGTAAAATCTACTTAATAATTGTAAATGTATCTCGTATTTTGTTAAATGTAATTTGTAAACTTTTGTATGCCTTCTGGCGGAACACAATGGAACCAACAATTTTGTAACATCTTTATAACCTGTGATTCACAAATAAATAAATTGAAATTGAAATTGAAAATTGGAAGAAACCTAAGATCTCCCGGTTTTGGGTATCCATTTCCGAGGCACATGCGTTTAGGTCCTGAGGACCTAAGGACGAGAGAGTGCGAGAGAGCGACTTATAAATATTAGTAATATCCGGTATATTCATATCTGATAACATGTCAAGTGTAGTATCGACCTGATAATAAGAATTATTGGAATCGTGACTAAGGATTTTTGATAAACAATGTTATGTGTCTGCAATCTACACTATTATAAAGCTTTATCAGAAGTATCTGTACATTGAAGATATTTAATAATAAAAGTTTACGATATTGTGGTGTTTTGGTGTCTCTGGACTCCAAATAACCGATGTTTTCGAATCCGCACGGACGACATTCCATGCACCAATGAGTTTTTCTAACTTATGTACTTAATATCGACTGCTCTCAAAAGGTGAAGGAAAACATCGTGAGGAAACCTGCATACGCTGAAGAAGAAATTCTTTAGCGTATGTGAAGTGTACCGCACCGCATTGTGCACGCGTGGTACTACACTAACGTATACACCCTCCCTGAGGGTAGTGTCTGTGCCCTGCAGTGGGACGTGTTTAGACTGTGATGTGTATGTGAAGTGTACCGCACCGCATTGTGCACGCGTGGTGCTACACCAACGTACATACATACACCCTCCCTGAGGGTAGTGTCTGTGCCCTGCAGTGGGACGTGTATAGACTGTGATGTGTATGTGAAGTGTACCGCACCGCATTGTGCACGCGTGGTACTACACTAACGTAGATACACCCTCCCTGAGGGTAGTGTCTGTGACCTGCAGTGGGACGTGCATAGACTGTGATGTGTATGTGAAGTGTACCGCACCGCATTGTGCACGCGTGGTACTAAACTAACGTACATACACCCTCCCTGAGGGTAGTGTCTGTGCCCTGCAGTGGGACGTGTATAGACTGTGATGTGTATGTGAAGTGTACCGCACCGCATTGTGCACGCGTGGTACTACACTAACGTACATACACCCTCCCTGAGGGTAGTGTCTGTGCCCTGCAGTGGGACGTGTATAGACTGTGATGTGTATGTGAAGTGTACCGCACCGCATTGTGCTCGCGTGGTACTACACTAACGTACATACACCCTCCCTGAGGGTAGTGTCTGTGCCCTGCAGTGGGACGTGTATAGACTGTGATGTGTATGTGAAGTGTCCCGCACCGCATTGTGCACGCGTGGTACTACACTAACGTACATACACCCTCCCTGAGGGTAGTGTCTGTGCCCTGCAGTGGGACGTGTATAGACTGTGATGTGTAAGTGAAGTGTACCGCACCGCATTGTGCACGCGTGGTGCTACACCAACGTACATACATACACCCTCCCTGAGGGTAGTGTCTGTGCCCTGCAGTGGGACGTGTATAGACTGTGATGTGTATGTGAAGTGTACCGCACCGCATTGTGCACGCGTGGTACTACACTAACGTAGATACACCCTCCCTGAGGGTAGTGTCTGTGACCTGCAGTGGGACGTGCATAGACTGTGATGTGTATGTGAAGTGTACCGCACCGCATTGTGCACGCGTGGTACTAAACTAACGTACATACACCCTCCCTGAGGGTAGTGTCTGTGCCCTGCAGTGGGACGTGTATAGACTGTGATGTGTATGTGAAGTGTACCGCACCGCATTGTGCACGCGTGGTACTACACTAACGTACATACACCCTCCCTGAGGGTAGTGTCTGTGCCCTGCAGTGGGACGTGTATAGACTGTGATGTGTATGTGAAGTGTACCGCACCGCATTGTGCACGCGTGGTACTACACTAACGTACATACACCCTCCCTGAGGGTAGTGTCTGTGCCCTGCAGTGGGACGTGTATAGACTGTGATGTGTATGTGAAGTGTCCCGCACCGCATTGTGCACGCGTGGTACTACACTAACGTACATACACCCTCCCTGAGGGTAGTGTCTGTGCCCTGCAGTGGGACGTGTATAGACTGTGATGTGTATGTGAAGTGTACCGCACCGCATTGTGCACGCGTGGTACTACACTAACGTACATACACCCTCCCTGAGGGTAGTGTCTGTGCCCTGCAGTGGGACGTGTATAGACTGTGATGTGTATGTGAAGTGTCCCGCACCGCATTGTGCACGCGTGGTACTACACTAACGTACATACACCCTCCCTGAGGGTAGTGTCTGTGCCCTGCAGTGGGACGTGTATAGACTGTGATGTGTATGTGAAGTGTACCGCACCGCATTGTGCACGCGTGGTACTACACTAACGTACATACACCCTCCCTGAGGGTAGTGTCTGTGCCCTGCAGTGGGACGTGCATAGACTGTGATGTGTATGTGAAGTGTACCGCACCGCATTGTGCACGCGTGGTACTAAACTAACGTACATACACCCTCCCTGAGGGTAGTGCCTGTGCCCTGCAGTGGGACGTGTATAGACTGTGATGTGTATGTGAAGTGTACAGCACCGCATTGTGCACGCGCGGTACTACACTAACGTACATACACCCTCCCTGAGGGTAGTGTCTGTACCCTGCAGTGGGACGTGTATAGACTGTGATGTGTATGTGAAGTGTACCGCACCGCATTGTGCACGCGTGGTGCTACACTAACGTACATACATACACCCTCCCTGAGGGTAGTGTCTGTGCCCTGCAGTGGGACGTGTATAGACTGTGATGTGTATGTGAAGTGTCCCGCACCGCATTGTGCACGCGTGGTACTACACTAACGTACATACACCCTCCCTGAGGGTAGTGTCTGTGCCCTGCAGTGGGACGTGTATAGACTGTGATGTGTATGTGAAGTGTACCGCATCGCATTGTGCACGCGTGGTACTACACTAACGTACATACACCCTCCCTGAGGGTAGGCCTGTGCCCTGCAGTGAGACGTATTATAGGCTGATGAAGAAGATACGGTGTCTAACTCACCGGGATGCCAATGGAATGATATTATTTTAGACAACTGGCAACAACACAACGTAACATTTAATATAAGTAAGTGTCTACTTTTTATTTCACAGCTTCCATCTGAATCACTGTTCGTAGAAATTGTCTATTTCAATCGATGACTTGCTGATGTGAATGTAGATAGTAGATTTCAATTTATTCGTGATAGTTGCACATAATATTATGTTTGATTCAATGCTTAAGCAAGGCCCCGACATAAATTCAGAGTTCGGCTTCCGAGCCGCATTTTGTACCTGCATGTTGGGCGCACAAACAATCTTTTAATATTTTACAAAAATGTATCTGTGGTAATATAAAAGATTGTACGTGTAACGAAGATCCAAAATTAAAACCGGCTTCAAAAAAACTAAAAAGTTAAAAAATAATATTGCAGCCAATGACTTTTTCGTTCGCATCATAAGAACATTAATTTGTTTTATTGAAGTCGCTGTCAAGCCGGTACGATTCACGACAGGGCTTGCATTTTTTGGCTTGGCTTGACACCGACTTCTATAAAACAAATTAATGTTCTTATGATGCGAACGAAAAAATCATTGGCTGCAATATTATTTTTTTACTTTTTAGTTTTTTTGAAGGCGGTTTTAATTTTTTGTTAAAATTTTGTTTATTTCACAATATTCAGTGGTGAATTCATTAGTTCGATTTAATAGGAGTGCTTTAAATTAAAAAACGCACTAGTCGGCAGTACGATTTTCGAAGGTTCCCCTCGTTTTCTCTGGAATGCCATCATCAGATCCTGGTTTCCTTATCATGGTACCACACCACCCTCGGGACATCTTCTTTCCAACAAAAAAAGAATCATCAAAATCGGTTCATAAACGACGAAGTTATCCGCGAACACACATAAAAAAAAAAATATATATATATATATATATATACAGGGTGTACAATAAAATGGGACAGCTACTTAAAGGGGTGCTTCAGACCATCAAACTGAACAACTTTCTCTATGGGACCAATATCGAAATCGCGAAAAAAAAATCTGCTGTCCCATACATTTCAGTGGAGTTGTGTTTGCAGTTTTGTATGGGAGAGCGGATTTTTTTTTCGCGATTTCGATATTGGTCCCATAGAGAAAGTTGTTCAGTTTGATGGTCTGAAGCACCCCTCTGAGTAGCTGTCCCATTTTATTGTACACCCTGTATATATATACAACGTGTTAATGAATTAATGCAAAACTAGAAAGTAGTTTGTTTAGAATCGAGAGCAGAATCGAATTATCATGGTTTGAACATAGGTAATTTTTTTCAAAATATTAAATAATTTATTGGTAAAATTTAAAATTTACTGAACCCGATGTCAACCCACCGCACGGACACACTCACCCTACTTACTACCAAAACAAGATTAATAAAATGTATTCTTGAGTACGTTAGCGCTTTCATTCATTGCTGAAATGATAACAAATCATTTTTACCTCAAAACTTAAAATGCGAATAACTTTAAATTTTAACTATCAAGGTAATGAAATTATTGTTTCAATATAATTATTTTGTTATAAATCAGTTGGGGTGTATGAGGTTTTGCGTTAATTTATTAACACGTTGTATATATAAATACGGTCGAACTGAGAAACCTCCTCCTTTTTTGAAGTCGGTTAAAAAATATCTTTCTTTCTTTCACTGTATGTTTTATGCACTTTGGTGTAATAGTAAGTCAAAATAGTTTGGCTCAAGTCCAAGGCATAGTGTTTTACAACGTGCCAACAGTTATTTTATTGGCCACGGTTCATCATTTACCTATTCCACGAACACGGTATGTTTTTACATTCTGTGTGAGTGCAAACTATAAGGTTACTGCCAAATTATAACAACACTAGCGGCCCGTCCCGGCTTCGCACGGGTGGACGTCTAATCTTTTCTAGCAATAAAATAAATATAGCCTATGTTACTCAGGGTGAATGCAGCTTTCTAATGGTGAAAGAATTTTTTAAATCGGCCCAGTACTTTTTGAGCCTATTCATATACAAACATACAAAAATAGGTACAAATCTTTCCTCTTTATAATATTAGTGTAGATTATACAGGGTGAAATTGATATCATTAGCATCCTTTTAAAAGAGTCTACCCATCAAACTGAACAACTTTTACTATGGGGGCAAATCGATCACCACTTGTCTTCCCACTCACGCTGCTACTACTACTTATGTCTTGCTCGCCACGCCGCGCGCCTTACGGTGTTATGCAAATCATTGCATAACCGTGTCAAAGCCCGGACACTGCATACAAAAAATTTAAATTGACAAGATGACGTCAGCACATGCGAAACCAAAGAAATTGAACCTTGTCTTCTTCTTAGGTAACGAGTAACCAGTGCGAGGTAACCAGAGGGCGATAGAGGGGGTGAGGTAAAAAGTTGGTGGGAGGAAGGGAGTGTCCGTACTGTATTATAGTAATAGATACTCTTTCTTATACTATGACCGTGTGGCACGCGTTCCACGCCTACTTTGCACTTCTAACCCCTTTTATAATGTTCTGTGAAAATTTTCTACAGATTTCCGATTGCTGATTTCCACTACAGCGACTAGTATTTTGCAAAAGTAGTTAGTCAGGTAGAGATCTACCACAGTATCAGATATCCAACCAGAAAAACAGCTTCTTACAAGCACGCGGCGGGGCGGCCATACACTTGACCGGTTTTTATTATTTGTTATTTTACATTAGAGTGTGCACTATAATTGCACCAAGTTTGACGCTTGTATGTATTACCCTTTTTGCTATAGAGCAAAAACAAAAATCTTTGGAAAAAACACTTTTTTGTGTTGTGTTAATTTCGTATTTTTTTGTTTTTTAGGGTTCCGTACCCAAAGGGTGAAAACGGGACCCTATTACTAAGCCTACGTTGTCCGTCCGCCCGTCCGTCTGTCCTACCTATTTAGGGCTGTAACTTTTGAACCGTAATAGCTAGATAGTTGAAATTTTCTCAGATTATGCGTTATTACGGCGGATTTGTTAACAAATAATAAAAATTGCAGAAAGTTAAAAATTAAGGGGGGTTTTCAACAAGAAACTAGTTTTATGTATGATTTTTCATTGTAGCGCTCGCAGAGCGATGCGAATTCGCAGTTATAATATGTGGGACCCTTCGGCATATTCTGTGAAAATTTCAACTGTCTAGCTATTATAGTTTAAAAAATCAACCTTTTATAGGTAGAACGTAGGACAGACAGACAGACAGACAGACGGACGGACAGCGTAATGCTTATAAATATGAATAGGATCCCATTGGACCCTTTGGATAAAAAAAAACAGCCCTAAGCATACTTTTATTCGTAGTGCATTGTATAATCCTCGCAAGTTGATATTGCGATGGAACCTTGTCACAATAACAGCTGCGTGACGTCATCAAGCGCGGGCAGACCTTGCGAACGGTACTGATGGTGCACAGTCGACTACGTCAAAATTACGTCACCAAGATGGCCGCCAATCGCAATATCAACTTTCGGGGATTATACGCAAGTTAGTTCCGCAAATTAACTGATATATGGAACTAACTATAAGTAAATTATAATTGTGTTTATCAGAAATGACCTTAGCACTATATAGATAACTTATCCTCACAGATTGGACATTGAACGACGCGACGCGACGAGTCAGTGAATTAAATCTCTTCTTTGTTTTAGTTCAAGTACCTAAGTAGACATTTCGGAAAGTGAACGTTATGGGTCGTAGACATTTTAGCAGGGTTCGAAATTATCAAGATAATTATTTTCTTTGATAATTATCGTGATAATTATCGGATAATTATCCACGCTGATTCTTAGTTTTGAATAAAATTTCTAACTAAAAGATCTAAAATTGCTGTTTTTGTTTTAATACTCTCGTATCCAGACCAACCAGCTCACAGTCTTCGGCATTTTAGTTTCGTATCACAAATAATAACAAATAATTGAGAAAAACAACATAAAACAGTGATTCAACGACTTAGACAATTTAATAGTAAGGACTGGCCTTGCGGTAGAATTTCCCCTCTGCCACGGTATTAGATCAATTAATCTTGCGCATTTACACCCAATTTTATACCTTATCACTAAACGAGACAGCCTATAATTGCGAAACAATAATTTTGAACTTAGAACGTTTGGGGTTCACACGAGACTACTTTTCATGATTTTTAACATTCAAAATTAGAATCTAAAGTTATAGGGAATAAAATCCAAAGTTGCGGATTTCATGTTACCTCGCCCCCCGCAAAAAGTGGCAGAAAATTTTGATAAAGGAATGACACGCGTTACGCGTCCATACTATTAAATAGTCTAAGTTCAACGACGAATTTAAGGTTGCGACTAGGGTTGCCACCTTTTTTTCGTGCATTTAAAGTACATTGGTTAGTATTGGTTAGGTAAGAAAAAAAAGTACTAGTATCAAAATAAATTACCTAGAATTTATTTTTCTTAATATTATTCTAATAACTTTAAAAACATAATTTAAGTACTAGTATCAAAATAAAGTACCTAGAATTTATTTTTCTTAATATTATTCTAATAACTTTAAAAACATAATTTTTATTGCTTTTTGCAGTTTGTATCAAATTTGTATCTACTACACAATTGCACAGCATCTTTACAGTCTATATTTAAATTAAAGTACAATTTTTTATCAAATTCAGAGAAGCTCTGTTTCTTTCGTCTCGCCATTTGCTCTTCATCATAGAAAAAACTCTTCTGTGAATGCTGAAGTGGCGAGAATTGACAATAAACATGAAATAACTTTATACAAGTTTAAAAAGTTAGGTTGCGTTCAGAAATTGTTAAAAACCAGTGCTTAAGTGATGTGGCGCTGGCGAGCGCGACATCGATTCAGCACCAATCGATATATTTCGTTTAACTTAAAAATACTAATTAAACTTTTCAAAATCTCAATCATGCGAAATAAAGTATTTTCTTGTACTTTATTACTCTAATAAAGTATAGAGTACAATTACCTGAAATAACGTACAATACTTTATTATAAAGTACGGGTGGCAACCCTAGTTGCGACGATGTTTGCGCTTAGTGAATTGCATTGCAGGAGTCATGGCACATCATCCGATCCGATTGTGATCCCACTTGGTCGAAAATAAAGTTTTCTATTCTATTATTTTAGCATCGGCGATCCAGGGTCTCTGGAAGCTGAATGCAGCTCACAACAATTAGCTCTATTCTTAGACAATTTAATAGTGACGAGTTAAGCGTGTCATTCTACTAACATTTCTGCCACTTTTTGCGGGGGGCGAGGTAACATGAAATCCGCAACTTTGGATTTTATTCCCCAAAAGTATAGATTCTAATTTTGAATTTTAAAAATCATGAAAAGTAGTCTCGTGTGAACCCCAAACGTTCTAAGTTCAAAATTATTGTTTCGCTATTATAGGCTGTCTCGTTTAGTGATAAGGTATAAAATTGGGTGTAAATGCGCAAGATTAATTGATCTAATACCGTGGCAGAGGGAAAATGCTACCGCAAGGCGAGTCCCTATTAAATTGTCTATGGCTCTTTTAGTAAAAAACCGGCCAAGTGCGAGTCGGGCAGAAAAAAGGGTCTTGACACAAAGTGATCCTACAAGGTTCCGTTTTTTTTTCTTATGAGATACGAAACCTTAAAAACCTACAGTCAACCTCCTCCTTTTTAGGGTATCGTACCCAAAGGGTGCCAACGGAACCCTGTTCATGAGCCTACGCTGTCCGTTCGTCCGTCTTACTGTCCTAACTATAAAGGGCTGTATTTTTTAAACCATAATAGCTAGACGGTTGAAATTTTCACAGTTTATGTATTATTCTGGCGCATAAATAAAAGAAACAAAACGTAAAAAAAAAAAATGTCCTCATAATACAAGAAACGTTTTTATTAACGTTTTTTCTTCTCGCCCTATCGTAAAAACGGTAATCCATACAAGCGTCAAACTTAGTGTGATTATAGTGCAAACTCTACAGTATAATAACAAATAATAAAATCCTGCCAAGCGTGAGTCGGTCTCGCGCTAAAGGTCCCGGAGAACACAAAACTTTTTTTCTAAGTTAATATAAATAAAATAAATAAAATAAAATGCACTTTATTGCCACACAAAAATACAGAATAGGACACAAAACAATAAACAGGTGTATTCATCAAACAGAAAAGTTCAAATAACAACAGATTTATGACATGGCTGTACCGTACAATTTTTCTTTCCGTGCAGTACGTGTGTATGTTGTGTGGCACGGAACTCGCGGTGCGCGAGTAGCCCGACTCGAACTTGACCAGTATATTTTTATTAGTGATCGCGCAGGTTGTCATGATATTAAATGATCCGGTATCGACTTATCCCGCACAGCCGACTAACCTGTCGCGACCACAAGAGTTTCGCAACTATAGATTACATAATCTACGCTAAGAGTATAATCAAATATTGCGGATGTAAACAGTACATCTACCATGAGTTGCTATCGAAAAATAACATTACATTACCAGAGTCGATAGCGTACAAACGAGCTTCGCATGGTATTCGATTAAACTGGCACCATGAGTTAAATAAACATTTTCTATACTCGCTAGTGTTAGCTCGATTGTTTATGTTTTGTCTAGCGAGTTTCCGAGTCGTCAAGTTGGTATACACGTAGTGGTGTCTAACTTCACAACTAATAAAGCTGCCTCTTTCTAACTATACTCAAAAGACAGAGTAAGATAGCTACTCCCAATTTTTTTTGCATCCTAGCCTAATATCGTAGAAGCACTTAAAACTTTGAAATAACCCTGTCAATTAAAAGCGTCATAGAGCACCAAAGTGATTTTTTAATTTATATTGGTTACCTATTAGATTCAAAGTTATATTTTGTCAATGTAAGACGTGCTTTGTGCTGTGTTGTGTTTGTTACTAGGTTAAATTTTAATCCGTAAATTTATATCGGTTTTAAAGAGTTTCAACGCATTTAACGCAAATAAAATAAAATGACAACTCATCCATACAAAACTGCAAACCTACTCGAGCAAAATGTATGGGACAGTTGTTTTTTTTTGCTATTTCGATTTTGGTGTCATAGCGAAAGTGGTTCAGTTTGATGGTCTGATCATCACCTTAAAAAAGTGTCAGCATATTAAGAAGGACCCTGCATACAGTGTTATAAAGTAAATAAATGTAAGTATAGTTAGTAGAAGTGGAAGTGGTGGTTTAGTAAGTAAATGTGAGCACTGCTACAACTAAAATTTATTTCGTTGTAAATATTATCTCATTGACTTGAACGATTGTATGCCAGTTTTTTTGGAGAAATATTTCGTTTGAAGTGGTTAGATGGAGTAGTGGAGGAATGCAGTTAAGAGTGATCTTTCCTTAGATTTGTTGTTTTTTTAATAGAAATGGCGACCTTAGCATGCCCACTGACGGACCACATGGAAGACAGACATTATTTTAACGAATAATACTCTAAATGAATAAACAAATTGCAAATAGAAATCCTTTCACTACGCATTCACGCTTGAATATGCTAGTGAATGACTTCACCACTATCGTGACGGTATTTCTCGAGAACGTATGTCAAATTCATAACTCATGGTACCGAATTTCTATAGTAACTGCCGCAAAACGTTAATCGCTAGCCATTCGCTAGCGATAAGATTTCGATACGTTTTTTACGTGTTGACTCATACTACCGATTTTAGTTCTTTCAGTGACAGCTAGGAGGCGCTGTTCAATTTGCCATAGAAATCTGATTTGCCCTCGCTAGCGAGTTAAACACTAACACAACACTGTAAACTCATGGTAAAGGTACAGTACAGTAATATTAACTCGAATGATTATTATTAATATAATAGTCACAGTACGACCAGGAAAATTATTCCGCTCTTCAACCTTCGTTTGCGCAGAGCAGACACGTCAAAAATAAAAACCGACTTCAGAAGTAAAAAAGTACAAAATAAAATTTCAGCCTATGAATTTTACGTTCGAATCTATAAGAAAATTAATTTGTTTTGTCGAAGTCGCTGTCAAGCCGATAAAAAGTAAAGCCGATTCGCGACTGGGCTTGCAGTGATTTTCTGGCTTGGCTTGACACCGGCTCCAACAAAACAAATTAATTTTCTTATAGATTCGAACGTAAAATTCATAGGCTGAAATTTTATTTTGTACTTTTTTACTTCTGAAGTCGGTTTTTATTTTTTTGTAAAAAAATTTTTAGAAGCAAATGGTTCAATCGCAGACGATTTGCTGTCAACTTTTGAGGAGTTATACCATGTAGCTCCGAAGTGCGTCATCAGATCATCACAATATTAAAATGGGACCACCTCGGGAGTATACCCTTTCAAACAAAAAAAGAATTTTTAAAATTGGTTCACAATTGATGAAAATATCGGTGAACATACATTAAAAAAAATACATACAACCGAACATAGAACCTCCTCCTTTTTTTGAAGACGGTTAAAAATAGGCCAATCGTTTTAGCGTGTTTAGTATGGAGGGACGTCGAAGTAATCTTTATTCGTACTTAGCGTAATTGGCATCATTTAGTAATGAAAGTATAGGCCTGAAAAATTATTATACAAAATATTAATATGGAACATAGAAAAAAAATTCTCGATAGGCTTGTAACTCATTCAGCAATAATACCATAATGGTGATTTTTGAACTTTACAATTGACATCAATATAAAAAATCGGTCAAGTGCGAGTCGGGCTACTCGCGCACCGAGGCCGAGGGTTCCGTACCATACCACCACAACAGGATAAAAAAAATTTTTTTTTACTCGGGATCTTTAGCCTGAGACCGACTCACACTTGCCGGTTTTTATTATGTTTTGTTATACTGCAGAGTTTGCTCTATAATCACACTAAGTTTGACGCTTGTATGTATTACCGTTTTTACGATAGAGCGTGAAGAAAAAACGTTGAAAAAACTAGTTTCTTGTTGAGAGCCCCCCGTAATTTTTAACTTTTTGACATTTTTATCATTTGTTAACAAATCCCCCGTAATAACGCAAAATCTGAGAAAATTTCAACTATTTAGCTATTACGGTTCAAAAGTTACAGCCTTACATTTAAGGCTGTAACTTTTGAACCGTACCGTCCGTCGGCGTCGTACCTATTGGTAGGACGGACGGACGGACAACGTAGGCTTAGTAAAAGGGTCCCATTTTCACCCTTTGGGTACGGAACCCTAAAAAATATTCCGTAATTTTCAATGTTTTCTAAGTAGATACAAATACAAATTCCATGTGTAAAGCGTGTATAGCCTTACAAATGTATGGGAGAGCTGATCGATGGTGGAAGTTGGTCAATTTGGTACAGTTATCCGCACTGATATAAAATGTACTCTGTTTAAACTATAACAACATAGATAAGGGGTTAAAGGTTACCAATCAGTGGTTTCCCAAGTGCAAATAGATATGATCTGATACGCAAGGTGTCAACAAAATGGAAACAAAACATCTGCGCGATATCGATCATCGACCAACATTACATTGATTTGAAATTAGTACAAGCCCCATTTGTCCAAAAGTCTTCAAATAACGATTTTGGTGGGACTCAGGTCCGCCATCCTGAATACAAAAAGTGCGGTAGTCACCTATGGAGGGGGAGCTGTAACGTAGCAAAGATGGCGGCCAGCCCATTCTATTATTTCTAGATAACTACTGAACCGATTTACCTAAATAAGCTGTCAAATGAAAGACCATATAATGTACATTATTTGATTTCATACATGCATTCATGTAAAGCTAATATCAAACCAGTAGTCGGTATGGCGGAGCTGAGTCCCACGAAAATTGACTTGATGTCTATTGGGGACCGCACTAAATAGTGCCATTCTTTGTTGTACACATTGATATATTGGGCCCTTCTTAATATACTGACGGTTTTTTAAGGGGATGAGAAGACCATTAAACTGAATAACAGCCTCTATGGGACCATATATTTAGCTCGAGTAGGTTTGCAGTTTTGTATTGCAGAGCGGATTCTTTTTTCGTGATTTTATGTTGGTGCCAAAGAGAAAGTTGTTCAGTTTGACGGTCTGTTCATCCCCTTAAAGTGTCAGTATATTAAGAAGGACCCTATATATCATCATCATCATCATCAGCCTATACATAGTGTAAAAAAAAGGTCATTTGCGAGTCGGGCTGCTCGCGCACCGAGGGTTCCGTACCACACCACTACCAGAACACAACATTATTAACCTAAAAAAAAACTTTTTTTGTCCGGGACCTTTAGCGCAAGACCGACTCACACTTGGCCGGTTTTTAGTATTTGTTGTTATTTTGTAGAGTTTACTCTATAATCACGCTAAGTTTGACGCTTGTATGTATTACCAATTTTACGGTAGAGCGTGAAGAAAAAACGTTGATAAAAACTAGTTTCTTGTTGAGAACCTTAAATTTCAACTTTTTTAAAATTTTATTATTTGTTAACAAATCCGCCTTAATTAAATTAAATTTAAAGTATCTAGCTATTACGGTCCAAAAGTTACAGCCCTAAATAGGTAGGACAGACGGACAGACGGACGGACAACGTAGGCTTAGTAATAGGGTCTCGTTTTTACCCTTTGGGTACGGAACCCTAAAAAACACCCTATACAGGATGTTAGGGTAAACAGTTGCATTACTTTTAAGGGGTGATTGTACCCATGATACTGAATAAATTTTCTTAAGAAACCTATAGGAAATTCGCAATTTTTTTCGACTTTTCATACAAACGTTTGGTCAGCTGATTGCATTTAGTATGGAAAGTCCAAAATTTATTTTGCGAAATTCCTATAGGTATGATTCTTTGGGAAAGTTGTTCAGTATCATGGATACAATTACCCCTTAAGAGCCTATGTCGAAAAATAATTTTAGCGAAACGGGCGTGTGATGCTTATATTACTGCCAGATGCGAGAGAAAGAGATGGGGCGGCGCGCGCGCCTGGATCGAATCAAGCGAAAAAACAAACTTTATTTAATTGTGATTGTACTATTTACGTAAGTTCAATTCTGCTCTAATCAAAACTTAGATAATAGCAATCTCTTTTTTTTAAATCAAAGTCTCATGTTTCTATTATTCACCGTTTAGCAGTTACAAGCGTTTATAGACAAAAACGGAGGCTACTTTGGCTTGTTTTTCTATCGAGAAAATTTGTCTTAATCGTGTTTTGGCTCTAATCAAAACTTCAATTATATGTTCAATTTACACATATCCGCAAATCATACTCCTACTGTTCGTACTTCATGATATATGGAGCTTTGAAGAATCCTATTTTTTTTACATAGCCCCTTAAAGTAATGCAACTGTTTACCCTAACACCCTGTAGGTAGTTACAGGTATAATATCGCTACTTTATTAATATTACGAGCTTTTACCCGCGACTTCGTCCACATTAATTATATACCAGATTTTAAGTCAGATGATAAGCTTTCAAACAAAAAAAGTTTCATCAAAATCGGTTCAGTAGTTTTTGCGTGATGCTCGAACAAACAAACACACAAACAAACAAACAAACAGACAGACAAAAAGTCCAAAATTTGTGATTTGGAATCAGGGACACCTAAAAACCATATCGTAATCTTTTTTTGTAAATATGTTCAATGTACAGACACGCTTCTGTTACAGTTTTATAATAGTTTAGATTAGTTGAGGTCTTTACTCTATTTTTGCCACCGGTCCACCTTTTTTCGCCTCCAATGGTCATTCACGCAAAAGACCGGTTTTGACAAAACCGGGTTTTGTTCTCTGCAGAAATATAAAACATCGTAAGTAACATGTTTCTCTAAAATATGACTTCTAAAATTGATTGCCACGTGCTGACCAGCTTCGAATAGCACCAACCTAGATACAACTCGGGCGAATTAACTTGGCACCTGACTCGCACGTGGCTCGGAATAAAAAACACGGAAAACTCGGAAAGAATAACTCGAAAATGCTAAAGTGCAGGGACACGTGCAACGGTAACTGAGATGCTATGCTACTAGCCTCGCACAGCGACGGCCGAGTCCCGCGGGGGTTAGCAGGATGGATGTCAAATTACCAGCCACGTGCGAGCCAGGTGCCAAGTTAATTCGCCCGTGTTGTAGGTGTCATAACACATAACGGGCAACTAATCTCATTATAGTATAAGAGATAGACGTACTTTTTGTTATCATGAGCTGCAAGGCTGACTCAGTATTCATACGGTGTAGAGCATCTCTGTGATGGGGATTGACCAGGTCTGCCTGCATTACTCTAGTCGGTTTAGAAGTTACAGCCGTTCAAAGGTCTGTATCAAGTTTCGGTGAAGGAAAACATAATGAGGAAACCTGCATGCTTCAATTTCGAGGCATGTATTGTACCCACTATCCATGATAAGTGGCAACTGCCTCCGTGGTCTAATGGTTAAGAGCATTGGCTCTCGACACGGAGGTCGTGGGTTCGATTCCCACGGGGGACACCTAGTGATATGTCACTTTGTGCGTTTTTCCCCAGTTGGTTAGGACATTGCAGGCTGAATCACCTGATTGTCTGAAAAGAAAAATGATTCCGTGCTTCGGATGGCACGTTAAGCCGTCGGTCCCGGCTACTATCTCTGATGGTAGTAGTCGTTACATAAAAACCACGTCAGAGGCCGTAAGGCGGTCTGAAAAAACTCTGACACCAGGGCTCTGTCCACACGATAAGAAGAAGAAGAAGTGGCAACTGTCCGTCGCGACTTAGTCAGGGATATTTTGAGGTTTCATAATATTCTCTGACTACTCCCTCGGGAAATATAGTTGTGAGCATATACAGGGAGTAACAAAACACCCTAGTAATACTTAAGGGGGTGCTTCAGACCATCAAACTGAACAACTTTCACTATGGAGCCAACATCGAAATCGCGAAAAAAAATCCGCTATTGCTTTTACAAAGCTGCAGTACCGTCTCTACTCAAATAATGTATGGGACGGCAGTTTTTTTTTTCTGGACTTTGGCTCCATAGTGAAAGTTGTTCAGATTGATGGTCTGAAGCACCCCCTTAAGTATTACTAGGGTGTTTTGTTACACCCTGTATGCATGCATTGAAAATTGGGTAATGGGCCCGTGTGATGGAGGCCCATACGGCCCACTCCCACATCGTTTAATAGCCCAGTCATTTTACGGAGTTTTGTTAGGAGGGGTGGGGAGTAATTATCAATGGGACTTTTAAACTGTAACCCGCACCATTTAGTGACAAAAAGACTACCTGAAAACATATATTTTTTTAAATTCGCTACGCAACATAGAAATCAAAATTGTATCTCGGCACAAGGCTTTTACCTAATTACCTAATATTATTACCATTGCACTTCTTCTTCTTATCGTGTGGGCAGAGCCCTGGTGTCAGAGTTTTTTCAGACCGCCTTACGGCCTCTGACGTGGTTTTTATGTAACGACTACTACCACCAGAGACAGTAGCCGGGACCAACGGCTTAACGTGCCATCCGAAGCACAGAATCATTTTTCTTTTCAGACAATCAGGTGATTCAGCCTGCAATGTCCTAACCAACTGGGGAAAAACGCACAAAGTGACATATCACTAGGTGTCCCTCGTGGGAATCGAACCCACGACCTCCGTGTCGAGAGTCAGTGCTCTTAACCATTAGACCACGGAGGCAATCATTTTAATTAGATTTACCAATATAAATTATTTTTGAGTAATAAATAAGGCATTGATATTTTCAAAAAGGAGGTATTCATTAGAAAATACTTATGTATTTTTCAATGCCTTCTAAGTAGACAAAAATATTAACACCTTGTTTGAAGTATGTAGGTATAATCGTAAATACTAAAAATGAGGAAAAAAAAATTTACCATCTGGTTTTTTAGAAGGAGTTAAATGCAAAATTTTAAATTTGGGGCTTTTGCTGACGTAATTTTCTTTTTATTTTGGTACATTTCTAAGCTCATATTGGCTCTTAAATACAAAACCGAAAAAAAAATCAATTATTAATAAATCCCGGCTCAAACCGTAAAATGACTGGGCTATAAAATGTGAAGGGGGCTTTTGCCCTACAGTGGGATTCTACATGCTACAATTTATTTACCTTTATTGATAATTTAGGAATTTGAATTGTATTTCGATCTTTTTCCTCAACGGCAAATTACAAAAACAAGCGTGTTAAAAATAATCACATACTGACCTATTTTTAAATGAATTCGTATTATCTACTTTTATTTTCAAATAGCATAAATAAGTTTCACGATCAATAAAGTCTATTATAGATGCATATGCTCACGACTTATTCCCCGAAGGGGTAGGCAGAGATTCAGAAAACTCAGAACGTGAACGTTTCGTAACACCGAAACTCTGTCCAGTAAGACGGGGAGTGAACTCGTCGATTACAGGGTGTAACAAAACACCCTAGTAATACCTAAGGGGGTGCTTCAGACCATCAATCTGAACAACTTTCACTATTGAGCCAACGCCGAGAAAAAAAAAATTCTGCCGTCCTATACATTTGAGTCGAGACGGTACTGCAGTTTTGTATGAAAGAGTGGATTTTTTTTCTCGATTTCGATGTTGGCTCCATACCATAGTGAAAGTTGTTCAGTTTGATGGTCTGCAGCACCCCCTTAAGTATTACTAGGGTGTTTTGTTACACCCTGTATAATGGAATGGACAGTGGGTACATTACAGTAGATTACTATTATTTGAGTTTTGTTCCACGGAAATTAATTATAGGTATAGATTAATTATCTTAAAAATTTCACTAACAAATGTGTTTAACACGTATTTTACCGTAATTAAACATTGCTGTAGTACCGTTACTCACCACCGTCGCTGTACTTGCGCGAGTTGGCAACTAAGAAGGTGGCAACTTTCTTAGTTGTGTATAATTTATTTAGTCTATGGTTTGGATTAACATTTTACGGAGTCGCGGGCGCCGCTCTAGTCACAAAATAATAAATGCCAATGTGATTAAAGCTATAAATAGACATAGTCACTATGTTGGGTTTTCATAAATAATTTACCTGGTATCCCGTGGAACGAAGCCAAGAGGAAGGTTGAAGCTAAAATAGGTAGTACCTAACCTAAGTACAGTACCCGGCAAACAACTTGAAAACCGGCCAAGCGCGAATCGGTCTACTCACGCACCAAGGGTTCCGTACCACCACACAATCAGGGTGTTAGCTTAGACAATTTAAATAGGAACGAGTTACGCGTGTCATTCTACTAAGAAACATTTCTGCCACTTTTTGCGGGGGGCGAGGTAACATGAAATCTGCAACTTTGAATTTTATTCCCCATAAGTTTAGATTCTAATTTTGAATGTTCAAAATCATGAAAAGTAGTCTCGTGTAAACCCCAAACGTTCTAAGTTCAAAATTATTGTTTCGCTATCTTATTGTTTGGCTGTCTTAGTTTAGTGATAAGGTATAAAATTGGGTGTAAATGCACAAGAACAATTGTTCTTATACCGCGGCAGAACGGAAATGCTACCGCAAGACGAGTCCCTATATAAATTATCTAAGAGTGTTAAGGTGGCGGTTGACAGGCGACCGCACGCCGCACGCCGCACGCCGCAACCGCATGTCGCGACGACACTACTGGTTTGTATGTAATTCTATGAAATACCCTGCGCAGCCGGCGACACGCTGCTCGACTTCACTGCGGTACGGTCGAGCTTCACTGACGCTCGACCGCAGACCAGTAGTGTCGCCGAGTGCTGCCAGCATGCGATAATTATCTTAGATACACGATATTTTTGAGTGGCATGCGATAGAACATAAAAGACGGGTATAACACGATAATTCATACAAATTCCACGATATTTCT
Source organism: Agonopterix subpropinquella (assembly GCA_922987775.1). Taxonomy (NCBI): domain Eukaryota; kingdom Metazoa; phylum Arthropoda; class Insecta; order Lepidoptera; family Depressariidae; genus Agonopterix; species Agonopterix subpropinquella. The sequence goes on along the minus strand of OV277718.1, from coordinate 3,830,878 downwards.
TTAATTTAATGAAATTTCTATTTTCAACCACATTTTCCGTTAAATTCCAACAATAAATCATACTGGCGTTTGGTATTTGGTAAAACAGTGTTTAAATATGACTAGATATAATAAATACGAGATGATAATTTTGGGAAACAAATAAAAAAAACATGTTTTTACTTTTTACGGAAATTTTTTCTACTTATTCGTTTTTACGAAAATCTTTTCTATTCACCCTTTATTAGAGCTCAAGTTACGGCATAGTAGATATAAAGCATCATCCTAAATCTTAAAACCCTACTGAAAATTATTACCCCAAAAAATACCCTAAGTTGGCAATACTGTCTGTAGCTGCGGAGTGCAGTTGCGGCGTGCGGTCGGCTTCCAATTCACGACCGCAGCGACGTGTCGCGACCGCACGCCTCATGCGGTCGGCTACCAATTTGCTCCTTTAGAGTAAACAGTTGCATAACTTGAAGGGGTGATCGTACCCATGAAACTGAAAGACTTTCCCTAAGAAAGTCATAGTAAAAGTTGTTCAGTTTGACGGGTAGAGTATGTGGTTTAAAGGTTAATGATCCTTTTCCTTACATCCTGTTAGTAGGGTTGGCAACCCTAGATGTGTATCCAACTTCTGCGCCTCTAAAATCACCCCTGAAGTTTGGGATGGCCAAGTGATTGACGCACTGTGTAAACAATCAATCTCTCTCACACACTCACAAACACACAGCCAACGTAACATTTTACGAATGTGACGTTTTGCAAAAAAAAAACACTTGCCTTCGAAGGCAAGGGTTGCCAGATGGACGGGAAAATTCGGGAAAGTCCCGGAATTCAGCGTCTGGTCCCGTGTCCAGTAATTGTTAACCCGTAATGAAATGACCATAACATTGACGTATCAACTAAAGACCGGTAATATCAGTTACACAAATGGCACCACTTTTTAAGCAAATTCAAGCAAAAGTCGTTCTTAAAGTAAGGAAATAGCTTAGTCTTCCAGCTGGAGGCCTGGTGACACTACGTTTCAAGACGGTGTCTGTTGTACCATTGACGTCTCGCTTATTCTAATGGGCGGTTGTCATAAGTGGCTACTTGACAACTAGTCAAATCAGCTACTCTTTATCGGACGTCAAAACATGCGCTTTGTATGAAGATTTGTACTAAATATTGAGTTGGGACGTCATCAACATTTTCATTACTTTTTAAAGTTTATCTTGTTATTAAAAATAGTATTCAAGCTAAAAACTCAATGAAAATGGGAGTTTAGCGTTATTTTCTAACCCTTTTTTTATTGAGTAGATAAAAATAAAATATATTGAATGTAGTCAAATACCCAAGTGTGAACGGATGTCAAGTAGCGTTTTTATGTCTTGCTTTATAATATTTATCTTCCCTATATCTATGGACCATAAGCTTATATCCGTGCAACCCTACTTCCGGTCGCCATGCACTCGAGAGCTCTTCGGCCCCATCGGCCATCTGTTTCAGTTTTGGCAGAAAAATCTATTTCTACCACTTCTTTGTTGTAAAGTCATCGACCGAGGCCCAAAGAAATTATATAAGATGTAACGCCTATTAAATTAGATTTGATTGAACTTTTTTTGCTTTTTATGTCACGGACGGACGGACACGACACAAGAGAGTCGCGTGTCGTCTAGCATAAACTTTCTAATTGTGATGGAACGGGGAACCGGTATGATTAGAGGTGGGGTCGGATGTAGTGGCTATAACCGCAGCCGCAAGGTGGGGGCATCAAAGATGTTGACAATAGGTGCCTAGTGTTGCTATAGGTACATACAGGGTCTTTCCATAAAGATATTATACCTTACGGAATAGAGTAAACAAGTGACATGAGTTGTCAAATGAAACCGTTTTTGGACGTTTTTTGGAGTCCTCGGCAGGGTAAAAATTCGATTTCTGTGTATTAATTCTCAATCTAACGTGAAATGGTGAATAATTTAATGAAACAGTGTTAGTATATACAGGGTGTACAATAAAATGGGACAGCTACTCAAAGGGGTGCTTCAGACCATCAAACTGAACAACTTTCTCTATGGGACCAATATCGAAATCGCGAAAAAAAAATCCGCTCTCCCATACAAAACTGCAAACATAACTCGACTGAAATGTATGGGACAGCAGATTTTTTTTTCGCGATTTCGATATTGGTCCCATAGAGAAAGTTGTTCAGTTTGATGGTCTGAAGCACCCCTTTAAGTAGCTGTCCCATTTTATTGTACACCCTGTATTACAAAATTATCTACGATTTCACTTTAGGTTCACGATTATTGACAGAAACTGAATTTTTACCAGGACTCCAAATCCCCAAAAACGGTTCTATTGCCTCGCGTCACGTATCTCTTTCTATTATACAGGCATGCCGCTAGGTACATCTCGCTCTCTCAGCTGTCACCGTCTCTCTTACGTAGTATAATACCTTTATGGGGTCTTTCTTAACACTTATAAGGGGATGATCAGACCGTCAAACTGAACAACTTTCTCTATGGCACCAAAATAGAAGTCGCGAAAAAAAAATCAGCTTGTCCATCTTGTTCTAAACAAACTACTTTCTAGTTTTGCGTTAATTCATTAACACGTATACAATTATTACGGGAAAATCATATTATATTTTCTGTGTTCCTCAGACTAATCGTTGACGCATCCTACACCTTCTTTATCCCCATGTCTTGCACCATATTTTTATTAATCACATGCGCCCGCGACTCCGCACGCGCGAACCACTGACTTTAAATACTCATAACTTTTGATTGAATGAACCGATTGCGAAGAAACTGCTGGTAGTCTAATGGTTAAGAGCTTTGGGCTCTCGACACGGAGGTCGTGGGTTCGATTCCCACAGGGGACACCTAGTGATATGTGACTTTGTGTGTTTTTACCCAGTTGGTTAGGACATTCAATTCAATTCAATTCAATTATACTTTATTGCACACCAAAACAAAATAGGCATAGACATTGTATAGGCTGAATCAACTGTTTGTCAGAAAAGAAAGATGATTCCGTGCTTCGGATGGCACGTTAAGCCGTTGGTCCCGGCTACTATCTCCGGTGGTAGTAGTCGTTACATAAAAACCACGTCAGAGGCCTTAAAGCGGTCTGAAAAACTCTGACACCAGGGCTCTGTCCACACGATAAGATCGTGTAACTTGGGAGAGGGAAATGCGGAATAGAGAGCTGAGAGAGCGAGATGTACCTAGCGGCATCACTTTATAATAGAAAGAGATACGTGACGCGAGGCAATAGAACCGTTTTTGGGGATTTAGAGTCTCCGGTTAAAAATTCGGTTTCTGTGAATAATCGTGAACCTAAAGTGAAACCGTAGATAATTTTGTGAAATATACTAACACTATTTCATTAAATTATCCACGATTGCAAGTTAGATTGAGAATTATACACAGAAATCGAATTTTTACCCTGCCGACACGGACCTGAAAAAAGACGGACGGAATCTCGTCTAATCAAAAGTGAAGCACCCATTTATATGAGTGTGCGTGCTGTCGCATTGTTGCGCGGGACAAAATGGCGGCGGGTTGTCGCACCTGCGCCTAGAACTGGTGCGTCTGTGTGAGTATAGGTGCTTTGTAGAACAAACCAAATTTGTAGCACCTTGCTGCTTCACCTCTTTTTAATGTGACATTACGTCCGTCTTTTTTTTAGGTCCGTGCCTGCCGATAATCTCCTGAAAACGTCCAAAAACGGTTTCATTTGACAACTCGTGTCAGTTCCTCTACTACTGTAAGGTATAATAACGTTATGGGCTGGTCCCTAGTTATATGGTCTGAGACACATAGATAGACGTGACATAACCAAGGTCACAGAAGGTTGTAAATATTACAACCTTGAGCGACTGCGACCTTGACTTTAAAAGGTCGTGTTACAGTACATATTGTATAACAACCATTGTTACAAATGACCTTGTTATGGGGCGTTTTATGCTAGTAGGGCTACCACTTATGGCTACCAGATGGAAAATTTAAAAGTCATGACATAAAACCCGTCTGCTCCGTCTGCTCTCAAACGGTGAAGGAAAATATAGCATACCCTCAGGGCGTTAGTCCACCACGCGTGCCCAATGCGGATTGATAGACTTCACATACGCATCAGAATTTCTTCTTCAGCGTATGCAGGTTTCCTCTTGATGTTTTCTTTCACCGTTTGAGAGCAGTCGGTATTACCATAGAGTAAATAAATTATACACAACAGAGGGTCAATGCCCATACTAAGAAAGTTGCCACCTTCTTAGTTGAAAACTCGCGCAAGTACAGCGACGGTGGTGAGTAACGCTACTACAGCAATGTTTAATTACGTTAAAATACGTGTTAAACACAAAATTTTTAAGAAAATTAATCTAAATAATTTATTTCCGTGGAACAAAACTCAAATAATAGTGATCTAATAACGTTTAATTAAGATTTATCTCTCGTTCAGGCCAGTAGCGACATCTGTTTGCGCCAAAACTATACTTAATCTAAAATGTATGGAACTGTCCAGACATGTTATTACGTACATAAGTTAGAAAAACTCATCCGTGCGGATCGGAAACCACGTGATTGAGTGTTCATACCTGACAACCGTGGACACAGAATAGGTAATAGTATATAGTTCTACATACAGAACGGCCACTCCCCGCCCCCCTCTGACTTCAGATACCTCACCCCCCCTCACACTCTCTGTGGTAACTTGAGGGAAGCCGAGCAAGGGAATGCAGTCAGGCGCGCGCACCCGTTGGATTTGTCTACATAAAATATACACAGTAAAAATAAACGCTGGAAAATAACGCTAAATTCACATTTTCTGTGATTCTTTAGCTTAAAAACTATTTTTTTTTAATAACAGAATGAACTATAAAAAGTAACATAATGTATAATCTAATAAAAATCTAAAATGTATAATATTAGACAGCCCGGTAGCACAGTCGGTAGTGAACCTGCCTGCTGTGCCGAGGGTCGCGGGTTCGAATCCCGTAAGGGACAAATATTTGTATGATGAATATGAATATTTGTATCCGAGTCATGGATGTTTGTATTTATATATGTATTCTATATCGTTGTCTAGTCATCATAATACAAGTCCAGGCTAGATTCTGGTACTTTAAATGTGACTAGATAATTTGTGTGACATTGTCCAAGATATTTATTATTTATTATTATAATGTGAACCCTACACATATGTCATTCACAATTTTTCGCAAAGTGCGCATGTGCGAACGTCATCATGTCAAATCTAAAACGTTGTTTGAAGTGCCGGACCTGTGCCGTGGACGCTCGCCAGTATAGGCACAGTATAAGACAGTAATCCATCTTCATACGCGTACATAATGGTACCAAACGTGGCGTACGCCTCGTAGCACGCACACACTGACAATATCTCCGCGTAGCCCCGTCTGGCGCTGCCTTGGTTGCCTGAGATATCGTCGTCAGGGCCGGATTAAGCCATATAGAGGAGAACCAAAAATGTTGGCACGTGTAGCTGGTGGACCCCCGGGTGGAGTAAAATAAGACGACGTGTGGTTTGTTCGTATCGTATATTGAGAAATGTTATCGCATGATATATATCAATCCCAACCAACAACATTTGCAATGCATCCTGTGGCGCGAGAATCAATTTGAACCATTACTCACATACAAATTAACAACATTAAGTTTCGGGTTAAAAAGCGCACCCTATATAGCCACTCGGTGCTTAATGCAGCTAGCAGACGAATGTAAGAACCGGTTTCCGGCAGCAACAAGTGCGATAACAAACGATTTTTATATTGATGATTTTTTGCACGTGGCAATGCCAGCCTCGGGGCCTCCGTGGGATGGATTTGTCTCTGTGGGCTCAAGGGCCAGATATAGGCCAGGCGCAATTAAATAACCACCAAATAACATAATCCACTAAAATGAGGAGTGATCTCAAGCTTTTAATACGCTAAAAATCTGATGAGAGCGAAGTGAGCAACCTACCTATTTAGGTCACTGCAACATGATTTATGACACACAAAAATGAGCGTGCGAAGGCTCGAAATTTTGCAATAAGTACATTTTAATACCTTTTTTATTGGCTGTCACATACTTTTAAATCATCATCATCATCATCAGCCTATCATCGTCCACTGCTGAACATAGGCCTCTCCCAAGGCGCGCCACAAAACTCTATCCTCGGCCTTCCTCATCCAGTCGCTCTCCGCTACTTTTTTTAGGTCGTCTCTCCAGCGGGCAGCAGGGCGTCCGACACTACGCCTACCAGTTCGCGGTCTCCACTCTAGAAAACTCTAGAAATATGGTGCGGAAACATGGACCCTGACGATAGGACTAGTTCATAAATTCAAGGTCGCTCAGCGAGCTATGGAGAGAGCTATGCTCGGTGTTCAATAATGGTTACACATTAGAAATGAAGTGATACGTCAGAGAACTAAAGTGTTTGACATACTTTTAAATAGTTCCTTTTAATTTTGGAGTGGACCTAAATCTTCTAGTTTTTACTTATTTTTCTCTCGAGCTGCGGGGCCCCTGGGCATCGCTGGGCCCATAGGCAGCTGCCTACTTTGCCTCTATGGTTAATCCGTCACTGATCGTCGTACGTACTGGCGAGCACACATACAAGCCACGTTTGGTACCGTTGTATTAAGATGGATTACTGTCTTATACTGTGGTATAGACAAACATAACTATAAAACTCAATACATTATCTGTAACAACAGCCAGTTCCGAATAAAAAAAGCAAACCGATTTCTTTTTTTTTATTCTGTCGTACCGGTCGCGCCGCTTCGGCAATGGCCAATAAAGGTATACGTCCATCGAATTATGCGAAGGGCGAAAAAAAACAATTAAACCAATTGATGGCTTCCTCGATCATCCGCAATTGGTGGATTTTTGGCGTCCATAGTCTGACAAGGAGGCATAGCATAAATGCTCACGACTATATTCCCCGTGGGGGTAGTCCGAGATATTCGGAAACCTCAGAACATCCACGTTTCACTAGTAGTACCGAATCGTACTAGATACTCTTTCTATACTCTGCCGAAACGACGTCTTGTATGACGGGGAGTGAGGCGATGGCCAGTGGGTACAATACATGCCTCGAAATTGAAGCATGCAGGTTTCCTCACAATATTTTTCCTTCACCGAAAAGCCAGTGGTGTTACAAATCATACATAAATTACGAGAAACTCATTGGTACGAGTCGGCCTGGACGGGGATCGAACCATCGCCTCCTGCACGGCAGGCAAGGTTAATTACTCGCCACTGGGCCCAACGGCTTCGATCCTGACAAGAAACTTGTGTATAAGTTTGTTAATTTATAAATATGATTATAATGGTTACTTTACAATGTGGAAAAAAGCTTTGACGGCTCAAACAGCTTTTAAAAGTAAAATGAAATCTCGAAAACCGCCTGTGAAAATCACCATGCTATCTTGGACGCACAAGAACGACGCACATTGGCTACACTAAAGATTGTCAATGGCCCCGATTCGGACAGTGCCACGACTTAACTTAACTAAATGTATTCCTGTCACTTTCTAAAATAAGATTAAGAAAAGAGATAGAAAACCAACAGCTGACTTTGTGCTGTGCTGTCAAAGTGACGTTACACTACACGCCCAAAAACGCCTTAAATAAGATGGCGCACATTATGATGGCATCTTATTTTGGGCGTGTAACGTCACTTTGACAGCACTAAAGCCAGCTGTTGGTTTTCTGTCTCTTTTCTTAATCTTATTTTAGAAAGTGACAGGAATACATTTAGTTAAGTTAAGTCGTGGCACAGTCCGAATCGGGGCCAATGTCAGTCAATAGACAAACCAAAGACAAACAGCTTTTTTTTCTAGGAGTAACGTTGCTGGTTTTGCGTATTGCCGCGAGCACTTACCTTTCGCGGGGTGTTCGCGTTTGAGCCTGCTACGAGGCTCCGTTATCCTTCTCAGCTGTGTTTTTACTCAAAAACAATCCTTGAGATTGGATAGATACTACAAACCACTTGAAATTGGCGGAAGTGCAGTGCTAGCGCACAAGCAAGAGTCCTTTTAATAATAATAAAAAAAACTTTTTTTAACTTCAATGTGAAAACGCGCCTCTTTCACCAATGGGAGCGCTTGACTTTCCTTTTGATATGACGTGATCAAGCTAGCACGCTATTGGTCGAATTGACCCGGTGATTTTTTCGCTCACCAAGTAGCATAGCTCTAAATGGACAGACGTCCTAATTTAGACTGGTTTATCAATGACTCATGTCTCGTATAAATTCTGCAGTATGTGAAAACCGTGTGATTATATCTAACTCTAGTATAATTTTATCCCGCGCGCGACTTCCTATAAGCGTTAAATTCATCATCATCAGCCTATAATACGTCCCACTGCAGGGCACAGACACTACCCTCAGGGAGGGTGTATGTACGTTAGTGTAGTACCACGCGTGCACAATGCGGTGCGGTACACTTCACATACACATCACAGTCTATACACGTCCCACTGCAGGGCACAGACACTACCCTCAGGGAGGGTGTATGTACGTTAGTGTAGTACCACGCGTGCACAATGCGGTGCGGTACACTTCACATACACATCACAGTCTATACACGTCCCACTGCAGGGCACAGACACTACCCTCAGGGAGGGTGTATGTACGTTAGTGTAGTACCACGCGTGCACAATGCGGTGCGGTACACTTCACATACACATCACAGTCTATACACGTCCCACTGCAGGGCACAGACACTACCCTCAGGGAGGGTGTATGTACGTTAGTGTAGTACCACGCGTGCACAATGCGGTGCGGTACACTTCACATACACATCACAGTCTATACACGTCCCACTGCAGGGCACAGACACTACCCTCAGGGAGGGTGTATGTACGTTAGTGTAGTACCACGCGTGCACAATGCGGTGCGGTACACTTCACATACACATCACAGTCTATACACGTCCCACTGCAGGGCACAGACACTACCCTCAGGGAGGGTGTATGTACGTTAGTGTAGTACCACGCGTGCACAATGCGGTGCGGTACACTTCACATACACATCACAGTCTATACACGTCCCACTGCAGGGCACAGACACTACCCTCAGGGAGGGTGTATGTACGTTAGTGTAGTACCACGCGTGCACAATGCGGTGTGGTACACTTCACATACACATCACAGTCTATACACGTCCCACTGCAGGGCACAGACACTACCCTCAGGGAGGGTGTATGTATGTTAGTGTAGTACCACGCGTGCACAATGCGGTGTGGTACACTTCACATACACATCAGAATGTCTTCTTCAGCGTATACAGGTTTCCTCACGATGTTTTCCTTCACCGTTTGAGTAAGAAGAGACAATGGAATATGGATCTCCACATTAGGATTTCGACATTCTTGAATATTCATACACCTTAAATACATTCTTCGGTTTCGTCTTGTTTAGATTAGACCCGACATTATAACAACAACGAAGGACGTTACCAATTTGGTCCAATAAAGTCCAATTTCGGCGTGTATAGGGTCCATGTTTTACTAGCAGTGTTTGAACTCTGAAGTTCCGTGACTGACTGACTGACAAACAAACAACGGACAGCCTAAATAGAAGATAGAAATATGAAATATCTACAGAGGATGTAGGGGTGAACTGAGAATGGGTTTTTCGAAAATCGGCCCCTAAAGAGGTCGAATTCGCCGGCAAAAGCTAGTTTTACAATTAAGATAACATTCAGATTTAATAACGATTTTATTGTTTCGACCTCATTTTAATATTAAACCAATAAAATAATGACTTTATAATCTCTTCTGAGATCTATATTGCCCTTCTAGTCCGAGATCCGACCGTAAAATTATGCACCTATTTCTTATGCGAACAAAATGTGATTCTAGTGTATGTTTACACACTTTACACAGGGGTTAATTCAACGCTTATCTATAGTAAAATGAGGTGCCAGCGGCAGATTGAGAGGTGGCCACCCTAGTTTCTCCAGTACTTTAGATCAGTCTCCTTCCGATGGCACCTCATCAACTTCCCAAACAGACAGATAGAAAAAGTTATACCAAAAATCATAACGGAAAAGGTAATTGCGGCAAGATTTTTCTAGGCAGCTTAGCGGCGTTGAATTAATCCCTGTATAAACATACATTAGAATCACATTTCGTTCGCCTAAGAAATAGATGCATAATTTTACGGTCGGATCTCGGTCTATTTGTCAATTTTTTTGTACCTAGTTAATTAATAATCAATTTCTACCTACCATCGATATCTTATAAATTATACAACAGAACTAGATTCATAATCAACGTTCCAAAAATGACAGAAACAAGAGCTCTTTTTAACCGACTTCAAATAAAAAAAGGAGTAGGTTCTCAGTTCGACCGTATATATTTTTTTTTTTTTTTTTAATGTGTGTTCGCGGATAACTTCGTCGTTTATGAACCGATTTTGATGATTCTTTTTTTGTTGGAAAGGAGATATCCCAAGGGTGGTCCCATGATAAGGAAACCAGGATCTGATGATGGATCCCAGAGAAATCGAGGGGACCCTTCGAAAATCGTAGTGCCGACTAGTGCGTTTGTTAATTTGAAGCACTACTGTTAAATCAAACTAATGAATTCACCACTGCAAATTGTGAAATAAACAAAATTTTAACAAAAAATTAAAACCGCCTTCAAAAAAACTAAAAAGTTAAAAAATAATATTGCAGCCGATGACTTTTTCGTTCGCATCATAAGAACATTAATTTGTTTTATAGAAGTCGGTGTCAAGCCAAGCCAAAAAACTAATGCAAGCCCCGTCGCGAATCGGCTTGACAGCGACTTCGATAAAACAAATTAATGTTCTTATGATGCGAACGAAAAAGTCATCGGCTGCAATATTATTTTTTAACTTTTTAGTTTTTTTGAAGGCGGTTTTAATTTTTTGTTAATTTGTACTCTCTGACAGAAAACATACCAAATATGACAAAGTTTATGAATCAAGTAAAACGCATTAGCAGATCTACAGGGTCTTTCTAATATGCTGACAGTTTTTAAGGGGATGACCAGACCATCAAACTGAACAACTTTCTCTAAGGCACCAAGTAAGAAATCGTCAAAACGTCTGTTTGAACACTCGTCACGCAAAAACCACTGAACGGATTTGGATCAAATTTGGCATACAGATAGAATATGATCTGGATTAACACATAGGATACTTTTTTAAGGCCCATACGCAGACGGAGTCGCGGGCAACAGCTAGATAATAAAAAGTTACTACGTAGTACGTATTAGTCCTTTTACTATGGGAGCAAACAGATCGGAGCAAAAAATAAAACCGGTCAAGTGCGAGTCGGGCTACTCGCGCACCGAGGGTTCCGTTCCACACCACCACAGAACACAACATTATTAACATAGAAAAAATACTTTTTTTGTCAGGGACCTTTAGCGCAAGACCGACTCACACTTGGCCGGTTTTTAGTATTTGTTGTTATTCTGTAGAGTTTGCTCTATAATCACACTAAGTTTAACGCTTGTATGTATTACCGTTTTTACGATAGAGCGTGAAGAAAAAACGTCGATAAAAACTAGTTTCTTGTTGAGAACCCCCCTTAACTTTTAACTTTTTGACATTTTTATTCTGTTAACAAATCCGCCGTAATAACGCATAATCTGAGAAAATTTCAACTATCTAGCTATTACAGTTCAAAAGTTACAGCCCTAAATAGGTAGGACAGACGGACGGACGGACAGACGGACAGACGGACGGACGGACGGACGGACGGACAACGTAGGCTTAGTAATAGGGTCCCGTTTTCACCCTTTGGGTACGGAACCCTAAAAACAGCTGTTGCATACATTTGAGTCGAGTAGGCGTTGCAGTTTTTTTATTTGCTCCGATCTGCTCCCATAGTGAAAGTGTTCAGTTTGATGGGTAGACTCTTAGTTTAAAAGGATGCTAATGATATCAATTTCACCCTGTAATACCTAGTATTTACATCATCATCATCATCTCAGCCGACGGACGTCCACTGCTGGACATAGGCCTCCCCCAAGGATCGCCATAACGACCGGTCCTGCGCTGCCTTCATCCATCGTTTTCCCGCCACCTTCACCAGGTCGTCGGTCCACCGTGTGGAGGGCCTACCCACGCTGCGCTTTCCGGTACGTGGTCGCCACTCGAGAACTTTTCGGCCCCACCGGCCATCGGTTCTGCGAGCAATCTGCCCCGCCCACTGCCACTTCAGTTTAGCAATTCTTTGGGCTATGTCAGTTACTCTGGTTCTTCTGCGGATCTCTTCATTTCTGATTCGATCTCGCAGGGAGACTCCGAGCAGGGCTCTCCATTGCCCTTTGGGTGACTTTCAGCCTTTTTATGAGGCCTTGAGTGAACGACCACGTTTCTGTTCCATATGTCATCACTGGCAACACACACTGATCGAAGACTTTTGTTTTAAGACACTGCGCTATTTGGGACGTGAAGATACTACGTAGCTTCCCGAACGCTGCCCAGGCGAGTTGGATTCGACGGTTGATCTCTTTCTTGAAGTTGGACCTACCTAGCTGGATAGTTTGTCCCAGGTAAACATAATCGTATTTACATATGAATAGGTATTTATGTCAATGCTGCCTACACTCTATTATAAAACACGGTGCGGACCATAGAAGAGATGGCATATCGGCTTGTTTCTATAGAAAATGTTGTCGCCAACAAAGGGGGTGAAAAACGGGTGAGGGGAGGGTTAACATTTAAATACGCTACTTCCCGCTAGATGTGTATGATATGACGTCAGGCCCAGTTGAGTATCTGTGCACAGTTCGATACAACATCTCTACCCCAGGGGAGCGCGTTATTTTCTCTATGGTGCGGACGAAGTCGAAAAATGGCGTCTTCAAAAAGAATGCTAATTTTATTCTACAACAACATATCGCTTAGGAACTTCAGATTAGGTGTAATACAAGTCTTAAGAGGATATTATGCAGAGCGCTCCATACAAACGAAGTCTGGTTATGTTTTTAATACTAACATCTGTTTTTTTTTTATTTTTTTTTTTATTAACTATGGGTTTGCTCTCGACCTCAATCCAGTCCTCAGGACGAAGATGGGGTTTAAGATGTAGCGAGCTTACCCAGAAGAAGCCTATTCACTCGTACTGTAAAGGAATTCGGGTTGTAAGTGCTCGGAAATACTGACGCAGGCAGGGCATTCCACTCCTTGGCTGTGCGCATTATAAAAGAATCTGAAAGGCGCTTGGTGCGGATATGTGGGATGTCAACCAAAAAGGGATGATATCCCGCGGTGCGTCTGGAAGTCCGATAGTAGAAAGGGGAAGGCGGGATGAGCTCATGCAGCTCTTGGGCACACTCACCGAAGTACAATCTGTAGAAGACCGACAAGCAGGCCACTGCGGCGGTGGGCTAGGGTATGAAGCTTGGCCTCCACCAGCTTACTGTCGCCAATGAGCCTCCTGGCTCTGCGTTCAACCGAGTCGAGTGCGGCAAGTTGATAATTGGCTTGAGTTGAAATTAAGCCAATGATTTTTTTGAAGTGAAAACTTCTTTAGCCGCATTGTGCACTTTTTGGGGTGGGTAAAAAATGTTAAACTCGCGTCAGGACCGTGACGTCATGTGAACTGATCGAAAATTCATAAGCATAAATATAGTCAGACCGTGACGTCACGTGACGTAAGATATCTTAGTTTTCACTTCTGCCGGCACTCCCGGAGGAGAAACTAATCTATATGCTTGTATGTTTTCAGATTTTCGTTACAATGTATAGTTTTAAAGTCACTGTGCCTCAAAGATTTTCATATAAATCTTAAATTAATCACAATACCTATTTCCAGCTTCCTGAATTAATCCTAGCATTGAAATTGTATATTTTAACGAAAATCTGACAACATACAAGCATAGAGATTAGTTCCTAGATTGTTTCAGAAAAATTTCATAGACTTTTATTGGTTAGTATCATACATGGTCTAAAAAAACAAGGTCTTCTATTCCCAGAGTGACACAAGGCTACGTCACAAAAAAATGGCCGCTAAACATGGTAAAAGGGTATGATGACGTAGGCTTGTGTCAGTCACGTGGTCGGAAGAGAATATTATTGTACCATGGTATCATAGATATACTTTATTTTTTATATTTTATTCAGGGTGTAACAAAACACCCTAGTAATACTTAAGGGGGTGCTTCAGACCATCAAACTGAACAACGTTCACTATGGAGCCAACATCGAGAAAAAATAAAAATAATCTGCTATCCCATACATTTGAGTCCTACAACTGCCTCCGTGGTCTAATGGTTAAGAGCATTGGCTCTCGATACGGAGGTCGTGGGTTCGATTCCCACGGGGGACACCTAGTGATATGTCACTTTGTGCGTTTTTCCTCAGTTGGTTAGGACATTGCAGGCTGAATCACCTGATTGTCCGAAAAGAAAAATGATTCCGTGCTTCGGATGGCACGTTAAGCCGTTGGTCCCGGCTACTATCTCTGGTGGTAGTAGTCGTTACATAAAAACCACGTCAGAGGCCGTAAGGCGGTCTGAAAAAACTCTGACACCAGGGCTCTGCCCACACGATAAGAAGAAGAATACATTTGAGTCGAGCTGGTATTGCAGTTTTGTATGGCACAGCTGATTTTTATTTCGCGATTTCGAAGTTGGCTCCATAGTGAAAGTTGTTCAGTTTGAGGGTCTGAACTCTGAAGCACCCCTTAAGTATTACTAGGGTGTTTTGTTACACCCTGTATTGTTCTTCACTACATAGTATAAAACAAAGTCGCTTCCCGCTGTCTGTCTGTCCCTACGTATGCTTAGATCTTTAAAACTACGCAACGGATTTTGATGCGGTTTTTTTAATAAGTAGATAGCTTAGACAATTTATATAGGGACGGGTTACGTCTGTCACTGTACTAAGGTACATTTCTGCCACTTTGGATTTTATTCCCCATAAGTTTAGATTCTAATTTTGAATGTTAAAAATCATGAAAAGTAGTCTCGTGTGAGTTCAAAATTCAAAATTATTGTTTCGCTATTATAGGCTGTCTCGTTTAGTGATAGAGTATAAAATTGGGTGTAAATGCACAAGATCAATTGTTCTTATACCGTGGCAGAGGGGAAAGGCTACCGCAAGGCGAGTCCCTATATAAATTGTCTAAGGTAGATAGTGATTCAAGAGGAAGATTTATATCAGCATTGCACCCGTGCGAAGCCGGGGCGGGTCGCTAGTTTATAATATATCTACAGGGTGTAACAAAACACCTTAGTAATACTTAAGGGGGTGCTTCAGACCATCAAACTGAACAACTTTCACTATGGAGCCAACATCGTTATCGCGAATAAAAAAATCCGCTCTTTCATACAAAACTGCAGCTTACTGTCTCGACTCAAATGTATGGGACGGCACATTTTTTTATTTTTTCTGGACATTGGCTCCATATCCATAGTGAAAGTTGTTCAGTTTGATGGTGTGAAGCACCCCCTTATCTTATCTTGTTGTCTTATCTTGTTGTGGGGGCTGGCAAGCCAGCAACACTTCGACCCAGTGGGATCTTTTGTGTTAGCCCCAATACTTTTTACTTTCTTCACCCTTCAAATACATGGTCAATGAAGGAGGCAATACCATTGAGGGGAAGAAGCCTAAGATCTCCCGGTTTTGGATATCCATCACCGAGGATCTGCTGAGAATCTGCTGTCCCATACATTTTAGTAGAGTCGGTACTGCAGTTTTGTAAGGGACAACAGATTTTTTTTATTTTTTCTCTTTGTTGGCTCCATAGTGAAAGTTGTTCAGTTTGATGGTGTGAAGCACCCCCTTAAGTATTACTAGGGTGTTTTGTTACACTATAGTTAGTATTGAAAATATTACAGACCTCGTGTGTATGGAGCGCGCTTCGGATTATATCCCCTTAACACACACATACAAGCTCCGTGCGTGTATGGAATGTATGATAAAGATGCAGCCCACGCCGTTGTTGCGTGTGCGTCTATATTTAGACAGTAAACAAGTTTAGTTTAGTATTAATTTACTTGACTTTGTGAGGACTACAGTTTTGTATTGAAGTGGACTATACAGGGTACTTCTTAACACTTTAACTGCTGACGACCTACGTCGTAGGTCAGCGACAAATGGGCCGCAGTGCGCACGACTCAAACCTTGAGTCAGAATTGTATAGCATTCCACAGTGTTAGCACAGCGCGAGTGTCATTGTTTTGAGCTTAGCAGCGAAGGTGTTAATATGCTGACACTTTTTTAAGGGGATGATCAGACCATCAAACTGAACAACTTTCTCTATGGGACCAACAACGAAATCGCGAAAAAGAATATATTTTTGTCCCATACATTTAGCTCGAGTAGATGTGTAGTTTAGTATGGAACATCGCAAACGCATCGCATCTTGGCGATTATGGCAAATCTCCCCATTTTGGGTGACGCCTACGTCCAGCAGTGGACGTCTAGGGGCTGGTATGATGATGATGGAACATCCGATTTTTTTTTCGCTATTTCGATATTGGTCCCATAGTGAAAGTTGTTCAGTTTGATGGTCTTAACCACCCCCGGCAATGTCTTTTGTGAATTTTCTTTTTCTAGATAGCGAACAAAGTGTTGGCTATAGTACTCTGTGGTGTTCGCCTGGATATAAACAACCTCTTCAATCTAATAGTTATTAATTAAAGGTGTAAGTATTTTATTTTTATGACAATGTTATTTGAAGGAATCATCATCATCATCAGCCTATAAACGTCCCACTGCAGGGCACAGGCCTACCCTCAAGGAGGGTGTATGGGCATTAGTCCACCACGCGTGCCCAATGCAGGTTGGTAGACTTCACATACACATCAGAATTTCTTCTTCAGTGTATGCAGGTTTCCTCACGATGTCATAGTCATAGTCATAATAGTTTATTGCTTCATGTGGTTACATAAGGTGGACACATCAAAATATGAACCCTGTAAGGGCACTGCAAACTAAATGTAGTTACAACTTATTCATTATGTTTTCCTTCACCGTTTGAGAGCAGTCGGTATTACGTACATAAGTTAGAAAAACTCATTGGTATATGGCATGTTGTCCGTGCGGATTTGAACCCGGACCCCCATTATTGGGAGTCCATACCTCTCCGCAACGCGCCACCGACGCTCACGCACGCTGTATAGATGTATACTATTATGTTTATATGCAAGTATACAATACGTACAGCGTCGTGCAGAGAGGTATAGACGCTCAATCATTAGTATACATACATACATACATTATGCTCACGAATATACAACGTGTTAATGAATTAACGCAAAACTAGAAAGTTTGTTTAGAATCGACAGCAGAATCGAATTATCATGGTTTCAACATAGGTAATTTTTTTCAAAATATTAAATAATTTGTTTGCAAACATGAAGGAAAATGAGTACGTTAGCGCTTTCTTTCAGTGCTGAAAAGATAACAAATCATTTTTGCCTCAAAACTTAAAATGCGAATAACTTTAAATTTTAACTATCAAAATAATGAAATTATTGTTTCAATCTAATTATTTTCTTATAAATCAGTTGGGGTGTGTGAACTGCTAATGTTCCGAAATGCTAATGCTATGCTGTGAGTGCCCGCGGGGGTTAAATCAAAGAGATTTATTGAGATGTAAAAATGGTATAATGTAAACTAATTGACTTAACAAACCCTAGATGAACACTGCTTAAAATAAAGTTAATATTAAAAAGGTAAACTAGGTTATTGCCTCATCAGGCGTCAGCATAGCTGCTTAGTGGGTCAGTTAGCGACCGAAGTCTTAGCAGATATTGCTGACTGTACATGCATTGTACAGGGTGTATGAGGTTTTGCGCTAATTTATTAACACGTTGTATTCCCCAGTGGTAGTCAGAGATATTCTGAGGACCTGGTTTCGAATCTGCATAGATGATATGCCATGAATCAATAAGCCTTCTCGATCCCCGTCCAGGCTTGCGCGTACCAAGTTTTTCGGAATTTATGTACGATTTGTAACACCACTGGCTTTGCGGTGAAGGAAAACATCGTGAGGAAATAGTATAAGAGATAAGTGTACTTTTTGCAACCATCAGCAGCAAGGCTGATTGAGTGTTTATGGGGTGTAGAGCACCTCTGTGATGGGGATGGACCAGGTCTGCCTACATAACTCCAGTCGGTTTAGGAGTTACTGATGATTAAAGGTCTGTAAAAAATTACGGCTGATCGTATGATATTGTTGTAGTATGCACTGTAGCTATGTGAACAGTACAAAAACTGTCAAGTTCTGTCAGTCGGTTTAGGAGATACAGCCAGTCAAAGTTCCGAACGGCTGTATCTCTTAAACCGACTGAAGAACCATGTCAGTTTCTGTACTGTTCACATAGCTACAGTGCATACTACAACAATATCAAACGATCAGCCTTGTAGCTGATCGTAAATTTTTTACAGACCTTTAACCATCAGTAACTCCTAAACCGACTGGAGTTATGCAGGCAGACCTGGTCCATCCCCATCACAGAGATGCTCTACACTCCATAAACACTGAATCAGCCTTGCTGCTGATGGTTGCAAAAAGTACACATCTCTCGGAATAAAACCTGCATGCTTAAATTTCGAGGCATGTATTGTACCCACTGTCCATTACAAGTGGCGACGGGCTCACTCCCCGTCACACTGGACAGAGTTTCGGTACTATTGAAACGTGGATGTCCTGAGGTTTCGGAATATCTCTGAATACCCCCTCGGGGAACATAGTCGTGAGCTATGAAGTATAACTTTATTTTGAAGGTTAAATTTATTGTAAAACTTGTCAAAGGTAAAATCCCTAAACAAGTTTTGAATGAACAAGTCTTGAGTTTAACAACATTATTTCTACACATGTCAACTTAATTCTTATTCCTTCGGTCTAAGAACTAAAATAGCTTGATTTGTAGTTTACATACAAATTATAGAGCATGTTTTTTGCTAGGTATGTAACCAGTATCTTTAAATTTGCATAAAAATTGCACTTGCAAAGTTGTGCTAGTGCATTTTAATTTTAAGTTAGTTTTATTTATATTTTACCTTATTTTTGCTAGTATTTCGTATCGTGCCTTGCTTCGGAATGCACATTAAGCAGTTGGTCCATATTAAATTTATTGTCATTCCTAATTTTATTGAAAAACCAACCGCAATACATGTATAATGTTAAAGTTACCTACCGCCAGGCTAGGTGTGATGCCTGGGGACCGGCCGTGGTCCGACAGTTCTTAGTTGGACCTTGTATATATATCAAATCTCTGTGATTATTTCTCTGGCGCGATTTATGGCCCGCATTCGATTGTGAACCTTATTTGTAGTAGGTTACGAGTTACGTATTTACGATGAACGTTGTCTTTGTATGGAGCATATTTACCGTGAGCGACGGTATCGCCATCTGTTGATATCTTTGCTATAACTTGTGGGTGCTGGACATCTGTAGTAGTTCCCCACAGTTTTCTTCACCCTTCAAATACATGGTCAATGAAGGAAGCAATACCATTGAGGGGAAGAAGCCTAAGATCTCCCGGTTTTGGATATCCATCACCGAGGAGGCACATGCGTTTTGCCGCCAAGACATCACAGTCACACAGGATATGCTCCATGGTCTTTTCATCCTCTCCGCACGCTCGGCAGCTGGGATCCAGGGTGAGATTCATCTTACGTTTAAACATTACAGTTAAATATTTCTGTCGTGTATGGACTGCAAGTAGAAGGAAGGAGATAGATGGAAAAGAGTAGGGACGAGCCATATTTTAGGAAACACAGTCCAATACATGAAAAAAGTGAATTTGAATTGATTTATTTGCAGTAAGTATCATTTTATGCAGCAAATTGACAGGAATTCAGGAGATTTCTAAAAATCCGTAGATTTGCCATAGAAATCCGTAGATCCTTAGGCCAGGCCAAAAATCCGTAGATCTACGGATAAATCCGTAGGTCTGGCAACACTGGGATGCAATAAAATGATACCTTGATACCCAATGATACCTAATATGATCAGAGATTAAGGATGCAGTGGCTATAACCACACAGTGAGGGCATCAGAGATGTTGACGATAGTCTAAAGGAAATCGCCTTTTACGACACGTATAACTGTGACTAATTACTATGCATTGAATACACGTACATAGTTATTATTATGTATATGTACCTATAGATATGTTACGTAAGCACCTGACTAGATAATTGACACCATAAAAACATGTTATTTTACAGTATAGTTAAATTGATAGATATAGAAGGAAAAGATGAGGAATTGAACACACAATTCAACACACAATTACAAATTAACAGGAAGCTGGCAACGTTATTGGATTATATTATCCATGTAAATTAATATACCTTAACTGCCTCCGTGGTCTAATGGTTAAGAGCATTGGGCTCTCGATACGGAGGTCGTGGGTTCGATTCCCACGGGGGACACCTAGTGATATGTCACTTTGTGCGTTTTTCCCCAGTTGGTTAGGACATTGGCCTCGATTCGGACTGTGCCACGACTTAACTTAACTAAATTTATTCCTGTCACTTTCTAAAATAAGATTAAGAAAAGAGACAGAAAACCAACAGCTGACTTTAGTGCTGTCAAAGTGACGTTACACGCCCAAAATAAGATGCCATCATAATGTACGCCATCTTATTTAAAGCGTTTTTGGGCGTTTAACATCACTTTGACAGCACTAAAGTCAGCTGTTGGTTTTCTGTCTCTTTTCTTAATCTTATTTTAGAAAGTGACAGGAATAAATTTAGTTAAGTTAAGTCATGGCACAGTCCGAATCGAGGCCATTACAGGCTGAATCACCTGATTTTCTGAAAAGAAAGATGATTCTGTGTTTCGGATAGCACGTTAAGCCATTGGTCCCGGCTACTATCTCTGGTGGTATTGGTAT
Organism: Agonopterix subpropinquella; assembly: GCA_922987775.1. Lineage (NCBI taxonomy): Eukaryota > Metazoa > Arthropoda > Insecta > Lepidoptera > Depressariidae > Agonopterix > Agonopterix subpropinquella. The sequence goes on along the minus strand of OV277718.1, from coordinate 3,810,063 downwards.
TGGTATTGGTATTGGTTGAGCGGGCTCATTTTCCGCAACTCGACGACTTAGGCGCCTATTTTGCGTTGGGTGGGAATGACTACTCCTGCCATCCCAGCTCCTCCAGGAAGCCCACCAGCTTGTTAATGCTGTTGAAGACCTCTGGAAGGGACCCCGGTGATCCGAGGTGTTGTGCCCGATAGTGTGCTAGCCCGTTGCATTCCAGCAGCACGTGCGCAGCCGTTTCTTCAACCTCCATGCACACCCTGCATAGAGGACTGTTAGTAACACCAATATTGAACAGATGTTTGTTAAAAGGACCGTGACCAGTCAGGGCTCCAGTAACTATGCGTAGTTGAGCTCTCCTGAGACGCAAGAGGCTCCTGGCGAGACGAGGGTTCACCCTAGGTAGAGCACTCCTCGCCTGTTCGCATTCTGTTAGTGCAGCCCAGAGTGCGTCCCGTTTTTGACTGGTGCGCTTGCGTAGCTGCGAGCGGATCCAGCCGAAAGGTAGCGGTATAATAGGCTCGGGCCCTATTGCGACTGTGCTGGACCCACGTCTCGCCAGTTCATCCGCTGCATCATTACCACGCGAATTGCTATGGCCTTTTATCCATTGCAGGGTGATGTGGTTACCTTCACATACCTCTGCCAGGGCTTTGTGACATTCCAGAACTATGCTTGATGTGATAACATTGCTTTGGAGTGCCATTAGTGTGGACATACTATCCGATAGAATTCTGATTGAGTGATTGGTAGTCGCTCTATCCTTAATCGCTCTGGCTGCTAGGGTGATGCCCATGCATTCAGCCTGAAACACCGTATTATGTGTCCCTAGAGGCGAAGATATTTTGATATGCAGGTCTTCCGAGAAGACCCTGGAGCCTGTACCTGTATCAGTTTTGGAACCGTCAGTGAAGATTCTAAGATCTCTGGTGGTAGTAGTTGTTACATAAAAACCACGTCAGAGGCTGTAAGGCGGTCTGAAAAAACTCTGACACCAGAGCTCTGCCCACACGATAAGAAGAAGCACCCATCTACCCATCGAGACATCAAATTTTTTTGGGATTACTGACTTGTGGGGACTCATTTTCAAAACACCAAGACTGGTCTTCTCCCGGCAGGAAATAGCTGAATGAATTTTTGCAAAAAATAAACTTAAGGACTTGTAATATCCTCATTTCTAACATCATGAAAGCTATTTTGAAAATATTTAAATTTAAGTGGTTATTTATAGTGTGTTGTAGAGTTTCTGGCTGCATCTTCTCTACAGTGGAACACCTCCCAACGCAGTGGTAGAATCAAAAAATGAAATCAGAAAGCTGTCTATATGATATGCACTGACATAAACTCTAGCAATAGACACACACGTTCAAACAAACAACATATCACACAAAATGACACATTGCAGTCTGTCATTGCCACAGTGACGAAGTGAACTCGGGAACATCAATGCGGACACCATATTCAAGTGGAACATGTTGCTTCTATGAAAGGGCCTGTCTATCGCTAGGTCTAAGTAAGTTTTTCAGGGTTCCATACTCAAATGGTGAAAGCGGTACCCTATTACTAAGCCTATGTTGTTTGTTTATCCGTCCTACCTATAAAGGGCTGTATCTCTTGAACCGAAATAGCTAGACGATTGAAATTTTCACAGATTATGCGTTATTATGGCGCATTTGCTGACAAATAATAGAAAATCGGCTAAGTGCGAGTCGGACTCGCACACGAAGGGTTCCGTATCATCATCGAGCAAAAAACGGAAACAAAATCGCGTTTGCTGTATGAGAGCCCCCTTAAATATTTATTTTATTCTGTTTTTAGTATTTGTTGTTTATATAGTGGCAATAGAAATACATCATCTCTGAAAATTTCAACTGTCTAGCTATCACGGTTCATGAGATACAGCCTGGTGACAGACAGACAGACGGACAGTGGAGTTAAAGTAATAGGGTCCTGTTTTTACCCTTTGGGTACGAAAAGTAAAAAATTAGGGGCTGTATACAAGAAACTAATTTTTTCCCAGATTTTATTGTTTTTGCTTAATCGTAAAAACGGTAATACATACAAACTTCAAACTTGGTGTGATTATAGTGCATACTCTAAGGTAAAACAAAAGATAACAAAACCTGGCCAAGTGTGTGTCGGTTTCGCGCTAAGGGTCCCAGAGAAAACACGACTTTTTTGGTAATATTGTATGTTGATACGGAACCCTAGGTAATCGACTCCAACTCGCACTTGGCAGGTTTTAAGTAGACTTGAATCTCAGATGAGGAGAAAATGCATTGGAATTTCCCGGTTGCAATTTTATTTTCATGCGCCTAATAAAATAATTATCGCACTACACGACAAAAATGCAAGTAAAAGTGTGTGTAGAACTAGTGTAGAATATGTGTAGAAAGGTATTTTGTAGGCCACTCACCTCTGAGATTGCAACGATTTGCAAAAAACACGGTATTGGCACCTTTTGGCACAGTTTTTAAAATCCTTTTTTCACAACTTTCACTGCAATCCAGTTTTTATTTACACTTTTAAACAATCAAATAATTAAAACACTTAATAAATTGACACTTTTTGGAAACTGGGTGTTGTTTTCTTTGGTGGATTTTTTGCGAATTCGCATTTCGCGATGCGCACGAGTTGTTGATAGCGATGTCGGACTCGGTATGGGGTTGCCAGACGACAAAACCAAGTTTCACGTAAGTTCTAAGTTCGAATCTGTAAAATTATCGTAGAATAGATAAGGAAAATTGTAATAAAACATAATGTACGAAGGAGCACACAGATTGATAACAAATTACCAACTGATATTAAAGATGCAAAATCACTCATTTAAAAAAGCTTTTGCGGCTAAAGTTTCGGTAAATAAGAAACCAAAACGTTTATAATGGGTAGAAATTTTAAGTTTTGACGTGAAAACGTCTCTTATAAATCGATAAACATCGGCTGCACGCACGAAAATGTGTCACGTTCCTGAGCGTGCAAGCGGGAGCGCAGAACAAATCTCTCTTTCTCGCATGACGTCAGAGCTAGCAATTCGAATATTCCTCAATGTTGCTTTATGACGTTATAACGTAAAACTATCGTCCGTAAACCGAATTCACAGACAACAATTTTTTTCTAAAAATTGGAGCTAGCATGTCGGCGCGACTGCGACATAGCAAAGTCTAACGGTTCAGGTTCATCTGGCAACATGGAATCGCATTTTTTCCACGCTCTATCCTTTTCTGTCGCTTGGTAATTTCATTGGCTAGAGCGAGATAGGTCGCAGGTAGCATTGCCGGTGCGGCTGCATGCTGTCGCATTCCCACTGTCTTTCTCACTCTAGCAAATTACTTTCCTTAGTGTCAGAAAAGGATGGAGCTTCAAAAAAATGCGATTACGTGTCGACAGATGAAGTTCAACCCTTATTCAATCTAAGGACAAGAATGAAGGAGGTTCAACGTAACGTAACGTAAGTACCGTAGTCAAAAAAAGAACCCTTATACTTTCGTCCATTCTGTCTGTCTATATGTTTTTCTGTCCGTCTATATGAACCTATTGAATTGAAATTTGGCAAGAAGACAGATAGCAGTCCCGAAAACAGAAATACGTCGTAGTTGGTGCTTTCTCTATTGTTGCACATACTTGTGTTCCCACGCAAAACAATGACACATGTTGTTGCCTCAACCTCATAAGAGCCAATAATGTTAAGTACCTTGGGGTGCATTTGGATGAGGGCATGGACTGGCACAAGCAACTGAATGAACTGGTGCCCAGAGTTCGGAAATTAATTGCAACTTTCAAAGCATTGCGTAACTCAGCTGACCATAAGACCCTAAAAACAGTTTACATAGCACTGTGTCAGTCTGTACTCTCTTACTGTATTACTGCGTGGGGAGGGGCGGGCAAAACTGCATTCAAACGCGTAGAGAGAGCACAGAGGTCCATATTGAAGGTAATGACCCGGAAGCCTTACAGGTACCCAACCACTTAACTATACTCAAACTGTATGGTTCTAACTGTAAGGCAGCTTTATGTTTTAAGAATAATCTTGATTAAACATTTATCACTTCCGTTCAAACAATTGGACACAGGGAAGAGACGTCCACTGCTACCCTGCACTATGCCCTGCTCCCTTCAAAACTATTTTTGCTGCAAAACAACACGCACTGCATAGCTTATGGCTTTACAACAAAATACATGAAGATCTAAATATATTCCATTTAAATAAAACTGAATGTAAGAAGAAACTTATAAACTGGTTGACGGATTCGGACTACGATCATACAGAAAACTATATTAACAGAGTGTTTATGTAAACGAACAATAAATAAATAAATAATTTGGTATCAAACGTACACTGTCAAACACACTGGAGCATTCCATGGAAATCGGTAACTTTTTATTTAAAAAAAAATTACACTTTTAATAATTTTGCAAGTATGTATTAACAAGGCAGTTAATTATTTATTGTGTATACATCAGTAGTTTTTCTTTTACTTTTAAACTTCTCATAAAATCCGGACCAATACACACTACTCTCTTAGTCGAATGTTCAGTATGAAAACTTGACCATATTCGAAGATTGATATTTCCTTTTTTATAGAAATTCTATTGTTATTTCCTGTTTGACAATAAAGCTGACACTCTTATTTACAATATAAAAAGTGAATTTTGTTTTTGGGACGAAAATCTGTAAAAATGTTTTCAAAAATTACATCGCATCTGGATCGCGTCGCTTACGTTACAAATAAACTCATTAAGTCTCGTAAAAACTAAACTTACGGGTAGGTGTGATTTTAATTTTATTTATAAACATAACCCACTAGAAGTATCAGTTTGCGGTGGATTATCAAGACATTGTGCTTGTCTGAATAAATTTATTGGGCTTTACATGTGTTGTCGCCTACGTGACGAATTTATTGAAAATCGTAGATACCTAACGAAACACTAGAATTATGATGGATCCACCACAGCCTAGTGCGAGTGCTTTACGGATGCGAAAATTTGGCAATAAAAGAAGGATGATCCGGAGTACAAAAAGAAGGAAATTGAGAGGATTAAAAGGCTTCAAAAAGAAAAAAAGGAAAAAATGACTAAAAAACAACTTGAAGAATTACGAATAAAGAAACAGAATGATAAGAGGCAAGAAAGGGAAAGAAAACGACAGCAACACCTAGATTTGAACAGATCAGATAATTCGGAAGCATCAACTGCAGGTGATTCTTCAATTAGCCCTTATAAATGTAAGCAGACTTATAAGTCTTATAAATGCATACGAAGCCTACCATCCTGCCCAATTAAACAAAAAGTTGTTGTTCACGGTGTATACAATCGATTGAGAATAAAACTTGCACAAGAGATGGAGAGGGATCTGAATCTGATCGATAATCAAGAACGCGAAAATGAACAGACAGTGAGAGATTTCTTCTTCAGATCCGATATACAGGGTGAAATTGATATCATTATCATTCTTTTAAACTAAGAGTCTACCCATCAAACTGGACAACTTTAACTATGGGAGCAAACCGATCGGAGCAACTAAAAAATCAGCTGTTGCTTACATTTGAGTCAAAGAAGATGGAAAAGCATAGAACGCTATTTCCTTGTATAACTCACAATAATTTTTAAAATGTCACTAGATGGCATTACTTGGTCCGCTAGAAGTAAAATTTGTCTGAAATCGACGAAATATCGCATTTTACTGTTATGGTTCATCATATTTATTTATTTTGAGCAACAAAATATATTATTTTCATAACATCACATTGAAAATAACAATTTCATAAGCAGGTTTTTTTACATTTTTTTCATTGATCTACAATACGATATAATACTAAGCGGGAGTAGCATGCAGTTATAGAGAATTCCGGTAGATGGCGCACATTTCAAAATTCATACTAAACAAGATTGCTAGGAGAGCGATTTTTGAATCTCATTTGCTGAGTTCAGCAGTTGAAAATGTCAAAATTACTATGGAGACGTGCATCTTTCTACTGCTGATTTGACATTAAAAAATCATACTCCAGGAGTGCGATTTTTGAAAGTCAAATCAGCAGTAGAAAGATACTTATCTCCATAGTAATTTTGACATTTTCAACTGCTGAACTCACCGAATGAGATTCAAAAATCATACTCCAGGCTATTGAAAAAAAAACTAAATTTGAAATTGTTAAGCTTGCGTATATACTCACACATTTAAAAAAGAAAATATCAATGAATAAAATATTTTAACGCGTGGTGGACTAACGCCCCACCCGCCCTGTTCCCTACACGTTCAGTTTTGATAGCAAAACATATTTAACCAGGATCTGGTGCTGAAGACAGGAATGTCTCCGTACGATGGTACTCCTCAACGGTAAAGAGCGTGGGCTTGATTTTTTTTATTCTTGTTCAGTTTTGAAAGAAAAATACATTATTTAATCGGGAACTGGTGCTGAAGCCAAGAATGTCTCCGTACGAGGGTACTCCTCAACGGTAAATAGCATTGGCTTGTATTTTGTTTGTTCGCGTTCAGTTTTAATAGCAAAACACATATTTAACCAGGATCTGATGCCGAAGCCAGAGATGTCTTCGTACGAGGGTACTCCTCAACGGTAAATAGCATTGGCTTGAATTTTGTTTGTTCGCGTTCAGTTTTAATAGCAAAACACATATTTAACCAGGATCTGATGCCGAAGCCAGAGATGTCTTCGTACGAGGGTACTCCTCAACGGTAAATAGCATTGGCTTGAATTTTGTTTGTTCGCGTTCAGTTTTAATAGCAAAACACATATTTAACCAGGATCTGATGCTGAAGCCAGAGATGTCTTCGTACGAGGGTACTCCTCAACGGTTAATAGCATTGGCTTGAATTTTGTTTGTTCGCGTTCAGTTTTAATAGCAAAACACATGTTTAACCAGGATCTGATGCCGAAGCCAGAGATGTCTTCGTACGAGGGTACTCCTCAACGGTAAATAGCATTGGCTTGAATTTTGTTTGTTCGCGTTCAGTTTTAATAGCAAAACACATATTTAACCAGGATCTGATGCCGAAGCCAGAGATGTCTTCGTACGAGGGTACTCCTCAACGGTAAATAGCATTGGCTTGAATTTTGTTTGTTCGCGTTCAGTTTTAATAGCAAAACACATATTTAACCAGGATCTGATGCTGAAGCCAGAGATGTCTTCGTACGAGGGTACTCCTCAACGGTAAATAGCATTGGCTTGAATTTTGTTTGTTCGCGTTAAGTTTTGATAGCAAAACACATATTTAACCAGGATCTGATGCTGAAGCCACAGATGTCTTCGTACGAGGGTACTCCTCAACGGTAAACAGCGTTGGCTTGAATTTTGTTTGTTCGCGTTAAGTTTTGATAGCAAAACACATATTTAACCAGGATCTCATGCTGAAGCCAGAGATGTCTTCGTACGAGGGTACTCCTCAACGGTAAACAGCGTTGGCTTGAATTTTGTTTGTTCGCGTTCAGTTTTGATAGCAAAACACATATTTAACCAGGATCTGATGCCGAAGCCAGAGATGTCTTCGTACGAGGGTACTCCTCAACGGTAAACAGCGTTGGCTTGAATTTTGTTTGTTCGCGTTCAGTTTTGATAGCAAAATACATATTTAACCAGGATCTGATGCCGAAGCCAGAGATGTCTTCGTACGAGGGTACTCCTCAACGGTAAACAGCGTTGGCTTGAATTTTGTTTGTTCGCGTTAAGTTTTGATAGCAAAACACATATTTAACCAGGATCTGATGCTGAAGCCAGACATGTCTCCGTACGAGGGTACTCCTCAACGGTAAACAGCGTTGGCTTGATTTTTTTTTGTTCGCGTTCAGTTTTGATAGCAAAACACATATTTAACCAAGAGCTGATGCCGAAGCCAGAGATGGCTTCGTACGAGGGTACTCCTCAACGGTAAACAGCGTTGGCTTGAATTTTGTTTATTCGCGTTCAGTTTTGATAGCAAAATACAAATTTAACCAAGATCTGATGCCGAAGCCAGGAATGTTTTCGTACAAGGGTACTCCTCAACGGTAAACAGCATTGACTTGCATATACCGTTTACAGTTGAGGAGTGCCTCCGTACGGACCATTCCTGGTTTCAGCACCAGATCCTGGTTAAATGTGTGTTTTGCTGTCAAAACTAAACAGGAAGAGATAAAAATCAAGCCAATTCTGTTTACCCTCGTACTAATGAGTACCCCCGTACGAAGACATCCCTGGCTTAAGCACCAGATCCTGGCTCAATATGTGTTTTGCTATCAAAACTGAACGTGAACAAAAAATTTCAAGGCAATCCTGTTCACCGTTGAGGAGTACTCTCGTACGAAGACATCCCTGGCTTCAGCACCAGATCCTGGTTGAATATGTGTTTTGCTATCAAAACTGAACGCGAAAAAAAAAAATCAAGTCAATGCTGTTTACCGTTGAGGAGTACCCTCGTACGGAGACATTCCTGACTTCAGTACCAGATCCTGGTTAAATATATGTGTTTTGCTTTCAAAACTAAACAGGAAGAGATAAAAATCAAGCCAATGCTGTTTACCGTTGAGGAGTACCCTCGTACGAAAACATCCTTGGCTTCAGCACAAGATCCTGGTTGAATATGTGTTTTGCTATCAAAACTGAAAGCGAACAAAAAAAAAATCAAGCCAATGCTGTTTACCGTTGAGGAGTACCCTCGTACGGAGACATTCCTGACTTCAGTACCAGATCCTGGTTAAATATATGTGTTTTGCTTTCAAAACTAAACAGGAAGAGATAAAAATCAAGCCAATGCTGTTTACCGTTGAGGAGTACCCTCGTACGAAAACATCCCTGGCTTCAGCACAAGATCCTGGTTGAATATGTGTTTTGCTATCAAAACTGAAAGCGAACAAAAAAAAAATCAAGCCAATGCTGTTTACCGTTGAGGAGTACCCTCGTACGGAGACATTCCTGACTTCAGTACCAGATCCTGGTTAAATATATGTGTTTTGCTTTCAAAACTAAACAGGAAGAAATAAAAATCAAGCCAATGCTGTTTACCGTTGAGGAGTACCCTCGTACGAAGACATCCGTGGCTTCAGCACCAGATCCTGGTTCAATATGTGTTTTGCTATCAAAACTGAACGTGAACAAAAAAAGTGCAAGCCAATGCTGTTTACCGTTGAGGAGTACCCTCGTACGGAGACATTACTGGCTTCAGCATCAGATCCTGGTTCAATATGTGTTTTGTTATCAAAACTGAACGTGAACAAAAAAATTTCAAGACAATCCTGTTCACCGTTGAGGAGTACCCTCGTACCTCGTACGAAGACATCCCTGGCTTCAGCACCAGATCCTGGTTAAATATGTGTTTTGCTTTCAAAACTAAACAGGAAGAGATAAAAATCAAGCCAATGCTGTTTACCGTTGAGGAGTACCCTCGTACGAAGACATCCCTGGCTTCAGTACCAGATCCTGGTTGAATATGTGTTTTGCTATCAAAACTGAACACGAACAAAAAAAAATCAAGCCAATGCTGTTTACCGTTGAGGAGTACCCTCGTACGAAGACATCCCTGGCTTCAGCATCAGATCCTGGTTCAATATGTGTTTTGCTATCAAAACTGAACGTGAACAAAAAAAGTGCAAGCCAATGCTGTTTACCGTTGAGGAGTACCCTCGTACGGAGACATTACTGGCTTCAGCACCAGATCCTGGTTCAATATGTGTTTTGTTATCAAAACTGAACGTGAACAAAAAAATTTCAAGACAATCCTGTTCACCGTTGAGGAGTACCCTCGTACGGAGACATTCCTGGCTTCAGCACCAGATCCTGGTTAAATATGTGTTTTGCTTTCAAAACTAAACAGGAAGAGATAAAAATCAAGCCAATGCTGTTTACCGTTGAGGAGTACCCTCGTACGAAGACATCCCTGGCTTCAGTACCAGATCCTGGTTGTATATGTGTTTTGCTATCAAAACTGAACGCGAACAAAAAAAAATCAAGCCAATGCTGTTTACCGTTGAGGAGTACCCTCGTACGAAGACATCCCTGGCTTCAGCACCAGATCCTGGTTGAATATGTGTTTTGCTATCAAAACTGAACGCGAACAAAAAAAAATCAAGCCAACGCTGTTTACCGTTGTGGAGTGCCCTCGTACGGAGACATTCCTGGCTTCAGTACCAGATCCTGGTTAAATATGTGTTTTGCTTTCAAAACTAAACAGAAAGAGATAAAAATCAAGCCAATGCTGTTTACCGTTGAGGAGTACCCTCGTACGGAGACATCCCTGGCTTCAGCACCAGATCCTGGTTCAATATGTGTTTTGCTATCAAAACTGAACGTGAACAAAAAAAGTGCAAGCCAATGCTGTTTACCGTTGAGGAGTACCCTCGTACGGAGACATTACTGGCTTCAGCACCAGATCCTGGTTCAATATGTGTTTTGCTATCAAAACTGAACGTGAAAAAAAAAGTGCAAGCCAATGCTGTTTACCGTTGAGGAGTACCCTCGTACGGAGACATTACTGGCTTCAGCATCAGATCCTGGTTCAATATGTGTTTTGCTATCAAAATTGAACGTGTACAAGAAAATTGCGAGTCAATGCTGTTTACCGTTGAGGAGTACCCTCGTACGGAGTCATTCCTTGCTTCTGCACCAGATCCTGATTAAATATTTGTTTTGCTATCAAAACTGAACGTGAACAGAAAAATATCAAGCCAATGCTGTTTACCGTTGAGGAGTACCCTCAACGGTAAACAGCAGCAGAGTACATTTTTGTATGTAGATAAAACATGGTAAGTCGTGGTGATTCATAAAAACAAACCCCTGCTGTATTAAGAATTATCAAGCAGACACTTTAACCACTAAGCCAAGGTGTACTCATAAGGTACCTTTTACCTACCTACTTTATAAAATTGCGAATGTAATCTTTCTTTCAACTCGAGAAGCTAAAAGACACACACACTCCTATGTCATCTTAGGTCTACGCACACCTGCATCGAAGTTGAGTTTCATCAAATTTTTCGATAGATGGTACTAGGTATTCCACTTATAGGCGCGACTTCAGCTAGTATAGTAACGCCATCTAATATAATAAGTCGAACTACGAGGTACCGGCGACAATAATAAGTTTTACGAGAGCTTTGTTCTTTGTTTGACGTGAGCAATCTTGCCTACTTTAATTCATCTATGATTTGAGTAGAATAAGCACTGCAGCTTAGTATGGAACAGATGACTTTTTTTGCTCTGCGATCGGTTTGCTCCCATAGTGAATGTTGTTCAGTTTGATGGGTAGACTCTTAGTTTAAAAGGATGCTAATGATATCAATTTCACCCTGTAGTGTACACTTGTCCAGGCATGAATGTTAGCATGGCGTCGAAAACGTTCATGGGAAAAGGTGGATGATTGCGCTGGGATATCAAAATTACATGTTTTGAAATGAAACGACCTGGTGAAGGCGGCGGGAAAACGTTGGATGAGGGCAGCGCAGGACCGGTCGTTATTGCGATCCTTGGGGGAGGCCTATGTCCAGCAGTGGACTTCCATGGCCTGAGATGATGATGATGATGATGATGTTTTGAAATCGTCGCATTTCGAAGAGAGAAGTCGTACGAAGGCAAAAAAACGCCCTGTGTACAGAAGAAACAGTATTCCGGCCAAAAACGACTAACTTTATATTTTAAAATCGTACGTGTCGCCTTACGTGACAAGCCTGTCGCCTACGTGACACAACGTTTTTGTTTTGATTTTCTAAACTTGTAATTGTAATATTCATAAAAAGCGTGTTCAATAAAAATTTATTCTTTATTTTAGTGTTTACATACAAAAATATGTCCCTTGTTTTAATAGGTTCGCAAAAAGTGACAAGATTATCACATAGCTTACGACTGCGGTTGACTGAGTGTCGCTTACGTGACGCTTTTTATTTGAATTATAAGTCTGATAATTTCAAAATTTATTAAATATAAATTACATGTATTTGTTAAGCTTTACCTAAACTATATGTAGGTACCATTGATTATTTTCTGCAAGGTTCAGTTAAAGTGTTAAAAAGGAGTAAACTTCAAAAAACGCGTACGTTTGTCGCTTACGTGACCATGGAATGCTCCACTTGTCAAACACACTCTCACACACAAACACAAACACACACACACACACACACCCCCAACACACCCCTCCCCCCCAACACCCCCCCCCCCCCCCACACAAACAAGCACAATTAATATTTGCACACAATTAAGCTAACCAACATTAAAGAATCTAACTAATAATTATTACCTACTAAAGTCCCAAAATTGCCACAACTTCACGAAATGTACGACGGAACACTGACCTCCAAAAGACAAATTACCTTCGTTTAGGTAATCTAGCTTGGAGACCAGAGATCCTAATATTGTTGAATGTAACACTGTGTAACATAGCCATATAATATAATCTGAACTTCGTATTCTCAAAATTGTGACAATAAAACTTTTTATTTTTTATTTTTTATTTATTAGTTATGAAGAAACCCATATTTTTTTGACGTAAAGGAACATTTTTCGTGGTGAAGAAAAATATCGTGAGGATACGTGCATGCGTTAATTTTGAGACATGACTGTATTGTATGTACCCACTGTCCATTATACAGGGTAAAATTGATATCATTAGCATCCTTTTAAACTAAGAGTCTACCCATCAAACTGAACACTTTTACTATGGGAGCAAAAAAATCGGAGCAAAAAAGAAATCTGCTGTTGCATACATTTGAGTCGACTAGGCACTGCAGTTTAGTATGGAACAGCTATTTTTTTTTGCTCCGATCGGATTGCCCCCATAGTAATAGTTGTCCAGTTTGATGGGTAGACTCCCCATCTCACTAGACAGAGTTTCTGTACTACTTACTATTGGGACGTGGATGTTCTAAGTTTCAGTATGTCTCTGGCTACGCCCTCGCGCTCGGGTAATAAATAGTCGTGAGCATTTATGCTCGAATATCGTTCACGAACAAAAAGAAATTCTTGAGAGTTACGCGGTTATTATTTAATCTAGAATTAAACATTTTAACGGGTTCTTACCGCGTTTTGGTAAGACAACTGCCATGATCACGGGATGTCATCCCGTGATCATGGCAGTTGTAACACTGCCGAAATATCGGGAACTCACAATTACCAAAACGCGGTAAGAACCCGTTAAAATGTTTAATTCTAGATTAAAAAGAAATTCGCGTACATGTACGAAAATTCTCGTACGTCTGGCAACCCTAAATCTTTCTACGTCATTGGCTGTGTAGTATCTGTGAGGAACAAAGATGACAAGAACGTTGTTTACCTGAAAGTGCATACGAAAAAAAGAGATAGATATACTTTTCATGCGGTCTAAGGTCTAGTTTGATAACCTTCGGCTTGACATTCGCCGTTTTCGCCACGTATTGTGCGGCTAAATTAAAGAGCTGATTTTATGTATGCGAAGTGAAAGGACTACAACGCTTCATATTTTAGTCGCCTATTAATGTTAAAACGAACAAAACAATAAATTTTGCGCGTGGCGTGGCGAAATATGGAACTAAATATATTCCGTGACTAAAATCAAACCAAAGCTAGGTACCTAGAGTAGGTAAGGTACTATTTATTCTGTGCCAAAGCATCGTGAAATCAAACGTGAAATGAAAGACAACTAGCGCCGCCATGACAACATGTTGTGCAAAAACAACGATTGTCCTACCTCTTTGGGGCATGGTGGTTGAATTTTTTGCCACCTTGAATTGGGATTCATTGTCAGCGAGACTAGATGGCGCTGACAATGAATTTCGGGGTGGTAGGGGATTCGACCACTGTGCCCCAAAGAGCTACCTGAAGTGCGATTTTTGAAAATCATACGAGCGACTTGGCAGTAGAAAGATGCATAATCTCCATAGTAATTTTGACATTTTCTACTGCCAAGTCGCTCGTATGATTTTCAAAAATCGCACTTCTGTGCCAAATCGCATGCTGCGGGGCTAGTACGCAAACCCACGATAACGTGATATAGCGCTATCACGCTTCCGCTCTCTTTCTATTTGCGTGCGAACGAACGAGATAAAAAACTAAATTTGGTAGATGGATATGTTAAATATCGCTGTCGCCATAGATTAATATGTATACTGGCTATAGATAGGTAAGTCGCCTTGAATTTTAGGACGTCCTAATTATTTGCGTTGTCGCATATTAGCACGGGGGGAGCCACAATATGAAGTAAAATTGTAAAAGACGGTCGGCCGATACGAGGCTCGAACCATAGCACCCGAATCGTGAGCCGGTTGTCTAGCTAGACCACTAGACTAACAAGACAGTGATTGATACGGGCGGAATCTCTCACTAGTACAGCGCAGCGGTGTGCCGGTGAGGTGTAGCGCGCTATCGCTTCAAGAATCAAGATACGAACCATTTAGTTCAACACTTAGTGCTTCGAAACGTAACCGATAGATGGCGGAAGCTGTATATCGGTGTTCCACTTATAGATTAAGAGGGGACCGTTGGCAACCCTACCTCATCGAGTAACAAGATGCGACCTACCTAGGGTGTAGCACATGAGAAAGGTACGTCTTAAAGTACAGGGTTGCCTGGGCGTAACCTGGAGCGTTTTGTACAGTGAGCAAAAAAGTGGGTATTTTTTTTGGTGTCAATATCTTGTTACTCGATGAGGTAGGGTTGCCAACGGTCCCCTCTTAATCTATTAGAATGTTCTAAGATAACATAGCATGGCTGTCGCGGGTTGGTGTCACGTCAGCGTCACGGGCGGGACTTGAACCCGCACTCTTCCAAACCGGGTAATCGCGTTATCCAAATCGAAACGCGAAATCGAATCGGTTGCGAAAAGCCTATGCCTAAAAATGGCGCCTTTTTTTTTTAGCGCAGCCATCAATCAAACTTGAATATTATAAGTTCAGAATAAAGTTAAAAACAATACTTGTTATTACAAATATCTCGGAACTCAGTCCTCAGTCTGAGATATAAAGGCTTGAAGTGCAAGGTTAATTCAACGCCGCCAAGTTGCCTAAAAAAATCTTGCCGCAAGTGCCTTTTCCTTGCCTTTTCCATTAAAATTTTTGGTATAACTTGTTCCACGTGTTTGTTAGGGAAGTGAATGAGGTGCCATCAGAAGGAGACTGGTCTAAACAAGTACTTTAAAAACTAGGGTTGCCACCTCTCAATCTGCCGCAAGACTAGGGTTGCCAGATTCAAAAATGACATATTTGGACCTGGCAACCCTATAGTTGCGGCAGATTGAGAGGTGGCAACCCTAGTTTTTAAAGTACTAGTCATTCACTTCGAGTTGGCCGCTACCTCCCTTCCCGCTTCCCCGCACCGCACCCCTAAGAGACCCTAATAAACGCAATTTTATAACCTTTAGCAACGCAACCACGTACGGCACATCCGTCCCGGTCACTAATATCGCTTTTAATTTTAAATTTTTATTTGCCTTTTATATTATTTTTTGTCGACGGAACCAATTAATGTGCCTGTGAGGAAATTTTGTAACGGTTATCGACGGCCAACTGGTCGTGAACGGGTAGTACTTTAGACCAGTCTCCTTCTGATGGCACCTCATTCACTTCCCTAACAAACACGTGGAACAAGTTATACCAAAAATTTTAATGGAAAAGGCACTTGCGGCAAGATTTTTTTAGGCAACTTGGCGGCGTTGAATTAACCCCTGTATAAACATACACTAGAATTACATTTCGTTCGCCTAAGGAATAGGTGCATAATTTTACGGTCGGATCTCGGACTATAATAGTTACCTACATGTGGTTTTGGTCACGTTTTCTGTGTGTTTCGACACAAGTTGTTGCATTTCAGGAGTTCGTTCGTTTATTGTTTTGGGTCAAGGTATGATCTCATTTGGACTTTGAATGACGTCCAGAAATACATTTTTCCTGTATTCTTTTTATTGCAATCGTGTTTTACCAACCTACATACATAAATACAGGGTGTAAACTTAAATGCGATACCCTACGACCTACGAAAAAGAATAACTTTAGAAGAATAACTCTTAACAAAATCCACATAATTTTTGGCACCTAGGTATAAGTAATAAGTAAGTATAATAATGAAAAGTGACATGTATGAGTTTTGGAAGAGTTTTGGCGGCAATAAGGTAGGTACTGTTTTTAAACAGCAAAAGAACACGGTACAGTTTTTTTGGTGCCGCTTTTGGAGCTTGATTTACATTTCTATATATTCTTATTCGTACGCACGGCGACAGATCAACCTACCCATAGTTCGACCTGATGTCATTAACATAGAGTTCAAGTATGGGTAGGTTGATCTGTCGCCGTGTGTACCTACCTACCTCTCTCACCTTACGGCCAGCATCGAAATCGCAAAAACAAAAATACATCAAGTCGTTTAGGCCACGGGCGTATAAGACATGCTTACCTACATACATACACTCGAAAAACATTGCCTACTCTTCTTCTAGCACAGTCGGGTAATAATACGTCGCCTCTGTAATATTACGTAGTCTATAATATTAAACTTTATTGGCATTAGCAATACCTACGTATACAAAGTTATTTAATTTATTCAGTTGTTTGAAAACCACTTCGTGTGGTAGGTATCTCACAATGGATAAAAATTTACGTTTTTTCTTTTGTGACAAAATGGCTGCTACGGTGTTCGTTTTGACAGTTTTTGTAAGTATTCTTAATTAATAGACCGAGATTCTACGAATAAGAATAACTATAGAAGAATATACAACGTGTTAATGAATTAACGCAAAACTAGAAAGTAGTTTGTTTAGAATCTAGAGACGAATCGAATTATCATGGTTTCAACATGGGTAATTTTTTTCAAAATATTAAATAATTTTTTTGTAAAATTTTAAATTTACTGAACCCGATGTCAACCCACCGCACGGGCACACCCACCCTACTTACTACCAAAACAAGATTATTAAAATGTATCCACGAGTACGTTAGCGCTTTCATTCATTGCTGAAATGATAAAAAATCATTTTTGCCTCAAAACTTAAAATGCGAATAACTTTGAATTTTAACTACAAAAATAATGAAATTATTGTTTCAATCTAATTATTTTGATATAAATCAGTTGGGGTGTATGAGGTTTTGCGTTAATTCATTAACACGTTGTATAACTCTAAACAAAACCAAAATAATTTTGGCACCTCTCGAAAAATTACAAGTTGTATGATATGAGTTTTGGCGGCAAGGTAGAGTTTTAAGAACACTGTGTACTTTTTTTGGTTCAATTTCAATTTAATTTTCAATTTATTTATTTATTTGTGAATCACAGGTTATAAAGATGTTACACAATTGTTGGTTCCATTGTGTTCCACCAGAAGGCATACAAAAGTTTACAAATTACATTTAACAAAATACGAGATACATTTACAATTATTGAATTTTACATTAGTATCTTTCAAATAAATTAAATAAGACGTAAATTAAGAATAAAACATTAAGATGTCAACAAATAATAACACTACAAAATTCATTTTCTCAAACATGCTTGGAAATGTGAGCATTATTTTGACAACCTTCTTCGAGATAAATCGAAATTGCTGTACTGGCCAACTACATGCGCGCAGCGGCCGGCAATGTTTGTATGAAAATCCATATCTGTCGTGTTTTGCGGCCAAATAAATTACATAGTAAACTCATATCTGTCGTGTAATTTAAAAATGGAACGATCTTTTTCTCCTAAACATGGCGACCAAGGAGGTAACTCAAAAAAGGTTTTATTTAAATTTCGAACTAACTTGCAAATAGAAAGCTGTTTATTGAAAAAAAAAAACAAATTGTTGTTCATTGTTCGTCATTGATTTTGAAAAGAGTTTTAATTTCCGCGAATTATTTGAGAAAATTTACTGGTTTCATTTCAGCGCATTATTTGAGAAAAGTACTATACAAGCCTTGGCCACAACTAGGCATTGATGGACTTACCTATGTGTGCCTCGGCTTCGCCTCGGCCCACATTTACACGTTCGTCCATCAATGCCTCTGTTGCTGGCCGCTGCAGTAATGTACTATAAAAAACTAAATTGAAAGATATCATAATATTATTAAATTAAATTCCAAAATGTAAATAACAACTACTATAATAAAAAACAAATATTAATCAAACAATAAAAAATGTGCAAAATTATCTAAAGCTTGAGATCATGCAATAAATAATACATTTGGAAAAATAATTATATTATACTTAAGTATGTACAATACCTTGGTGTACAGTACAGTACCTTGGTGCCATTTTTTTAGCTTGATTTACATTTCTTAGATACCTACATTCTTATTCGTAGCTGAGATCACGTTTCTGGTTTTCTACACCCATAATTGACACCATTAATTTTTTTTAACCACCTGTTTTTAATGAAAAATATAAAAATAGGCGATACGTATTTTTCCGATTTAATTTTTGACCGATATTTCTATTTTTAATTTACTTTTGTTTTTTTCTGAAAAATCGTAGGATTTATGGCTATAATACCTTGGACGCAATCAAATTAAAAATAAAAACTGTCGAATACAGAAAAGCCAAGCAGGCAATGGAATAGAATCTCATTCAACCTCTATTCTATTTTTCAGTGGGTATTTATCAAATAACTCGAGAAATAATGGATAGAAAAATCTGATAATTTTGTTATAAGCTTTGAATCACATAATCTCCAAGTGGTTTTCTAATTTTGGTACCTGTCTTAAAATGAAATGTTATCAATTTTAGTTGAAAAGACTGAGATCACATTTTTGTGGTTTTCTAAACCCATGTTTTGTGTAATGAATGATTGATGGAAAAGATATTGTTAAAAATAAGATAAAAAAGTTTCCACTCTATATCTATCGTCGATCGATCTTATCGATTGCAAAAATGTCGCTCCGGGTATGCTAGGGTTGTTTTGAAGGTACCGTACGTACCCAAAAGGGGCTCATGCAATGGTTCCCTATTACTAAGCCAATACGATGTCCATTCGTCCGTCTCAGCTCTAAATCTTTTGATTACACGCAATTTTCACAGAATATGTGTTATTATTTTTGATTTGCTAAAAAAAATTAAAAAAAAACAATAAAAAAAAAATTTTTATTGGTCCTCAATCCTCATACACTCAATCACTGCTGGACATTGGCCTCCCCCAAAATGAGGAGATCTGCCATAATCGCCATGATAATGGATGCGATGCGTTTGCGATGTTCCATACTAAACTACAGATCTACTCGAGCTAAATTTATGGGACAAAAGATTTTTTTTTCGCGATTTCGATGTTGGTCCCATAGTGAAAGTTGTTCAGTTTGATGGTCTAAACTTAACCACCCCTTAAAAGTTTTCAATTTTTATTTTTACTTCTGCAATATCCTGTATTATAAAAACGTTTAGGTAATTAATATTTTTATTTTAAATTGTTGCAGATATTAGGCAATGTCCTGGCAACCGACAATGACACTGTAAATGGTGAGTTCGAATAGTTATTTGTTATGCAAGGCTGCAAAGTTGCTTTTTGGCGCGAGTATTGAAACCTGAGCAAGCGAAGGATTCTAGGATTGAACTACGAGCGAAGCAAGTGGTTCAAATATAGAATCCTGAGCGTCGCGAGGGTTTCAAAGGTACGAGACGCAGAATAACTTTGCTGCCGAGCGAAACACACAACTTTTCACCTCACTACAGCGAGGAAAATGTCAATGCGCCAACCTCATTTTTAGAATAATCGCACTGGCCAGCACGAAACCAGCATGAAAAAAAAACTTGTTCATGCTGTTTTTCTTTATTGAATAGAAAGATTCGAATTTTAAAAACTTTTTCCACGCTAGCGGATAAAATGCACTTTTGCACTCAGATTTCGAATGACAAACAGAATCTTTCCGAGCTTGTGAGGTGAAAAATTATATTTCCCAATTCACCGCCCCTTGCATAGTGCCGCCCTACCTACTATTAATCAACGTATTTTAAAATCCTTTCAGATAATCCGTACAAACCGGAGCACTGCATCAAAATGACACAGAAAAAGGAAGCCGAAATACAACTCATTATAAAACAAATTGGCGATTTTTTAAACGATCTCTCAGAAAGATATGACCACTACGACATCAGGATGATCAAATTCGATATCGAAGAACATTCCGACAACGAAGTAGAGGAAAAAGAGACAGTTTTAGAAGTAACCATCAACGACTGCGATTTAACCGAAGAAGAAAAACAAGAAGAAGAAAAGAAAGAAAAGGAAAAAGAAAAAGCAAAAGAAAAGAAAGAAACAGAAGCTGAAGAAGTAACAGAAATTATCGAAACTGTTACAGAAACTACAGTGGAATCTGCTGTTCCAGAAGTTTACAAGTTAGAACTTGAAAAGACGGGGCAAGACTTGTTGAAAGTACTGGAAAAGCGTAGAGGACCTATGAATCCTCTTGTTGTTTATATCCAAGAGTTATTTGGACGAAACGAATACATATTTCCACCACAATAATTATGTAAAGAATCAGCAATAATCACCTTTTATGTATTAAATAATTTTATATGGATATTTTTATACGTTTTTCTTAAAATAAGCCTTTCCTTTTCCTTAATATTAAAAATTTCTCAATAACGAAAGCATCAATTAAAAAATGTTCTACAAGCTATTTTTAACTGACTTCAAAAAAGGAGGTTATCAATTCGATACGTAGGTATGTAGGTAATATTATTATAGGATTTTTTTTATTAAATACATATTCTTTATCAATAATCAGGGTTCAATAAGGCTTCAATATTCACTTTCTGTAGTTTTTTCTGATCATTAATTTTTTTTTTTAGTCTAAGTTACATCAAAATCGGTTCAGTAGTTTCAAGATATGGATTAATTCGTGTAAGTGTGATGGCCTGATTTTTACGTGTTTACGCGATTACTTCGCCGATTTTTTTTTTGTTCTGAAGGATTTGTCCCTGAGATGATTCCAGTTTAATTTGATGATGATGATTGACGCGATTTGGAGTCCTCAAAAGTTGACAGCACATCATTGGCGATTAAAATTTTTGCTTCGTATCGATGTACCCATCGCATGTATAACTGATATCTGAGTCAAAATTATATATTTCACTACTACAAATTGCGAAATAAACATTTTTTTAAGAAAAAATTAGAACCGCCTTTAAAAAAAACTAACAAAGAAAAAATAATATTGCAGCCGATGAATTTTTCGATCGCATCTAGAAGAACATTAATTTAGTTTTATTGGAGTCGTCGGTGTCAAGTCAAGCCAAAAAACAAATGCAGTCCTATCGCGAATCGTACTGGCTTGACAGTGACTTAGATGCGAACGAAAAAGTCATCGGCTGCAATATTATTCTTACTTTTTTTACTTTTTTTGAAGGCGGTTTAAATTTTTTCCTAAAATTTTGTTTTTATAGAAAACTTTTATAGATTGTAAACATTATTTTGTAAGAATACAGAAATAAATGTTAAAGTTGGAGTTTTATTTCACTTTCTAATTTATATAGGTTTAGTTAGACCCTATAAAAGTATTGCATCAAAAATAGCGTCAAAGGCTTATGTAGTATATAATATAATATAATATAATAATCATAGAGAAAATAACGCGCTCCCCTGGGGTAGAGATGTTGTATCGAACTGTGCACAGATACTCAACTGGGCCTGACGTCATAATAGCGGGAAGTAGCGTATTTAAATGTTAACCCTTCCCCTCACCCGTTTTTCACCCCCTTTGTTGGCGACAACATTTTCTATAGAAACAAGCCGATATGCCATCTCTTCTTACTCTATGATAATAATATTATAAAGAGGAAAGATTTGTACCTATTTTTGTATGTTTGTAATGAATAGGCTCAAAAAGTAACTACTGGACCGATTTAAAAAATTCTTTCACCATTAGAAAGCTGCATTCACCCTGAGTAACATAGGCTATATTTATTGCTAGAAAAGATTAGACGTCCACCCGTGCGAAGCCGGGACGGGCCGCTAGTTTAGTATATTTGAGTAGCACTTTTCTTGTGGCTTTCTTTAATGAGGGTGCCACTGAACTGTAAAAGGACTTATACAACGTGTTAATGAATTAGCGCAAAACCTCATACACCCCAACTGATTTATAACAAAATAATTAGATTGAAACAATAATTTCATTATTTTGATAGTTAAAATTTAAAGTTATTCGCATTTTAAGTTTTGAGGCAATAATGATTTGTTATCATTTCAGCAATGAAAGAAAGCGCTAATGTACTCATGGATACATTTTTATAATCTTGTTTTGGTAGTAAGTAGGGTGAGTGTGCCTGTGCGGTGGGTTGACATCGAGTTCAGTAAATTTAAAATTTTGTAAAGAAATTATTTAATATTTTGAAAAAAAAAAACTATGTTGAAACCATGATAATTCGATTCTGCTCTCGATTCTAAACAAACTACTTTCTAGTTTTGCGTTAGTTCATTAACACGTGGTATAAACAATAGGCACTTATTATAAATGAGCATTTTCCAGCAACCTTCCTGGGGAACCCTAAAAGGAGGAACATCGAAAATGACTATTCTCCCATTCCCTTATTCATCATCACATCAGCTTTCAGACTTCTTCAGCATTATGCATGTTTCTTCACGATATTTACCTTCACCGTTTGAAAGTAGTCTGTAGGTATTGTGTAGGTACTGTACTACACAATCTGTGTAGATAGGCGAATTAGAATAAAACCGGTCAAGTGCGAGTTTTTTGTCCGGGACCTTTAGCGCAAGACCGACTCGCACTTGACCGGTTTTTAGTATTTGTTGTTATTCTGTAGAGTTTGCTCTATAATCACACTAAGTTTGACGCTTGTATGTATTACCGTTTTTACGATGGAGCGTGAAGAAAAAACGTTGATAAAAACTAGTTTATTGTTGAGAATCCCCCTTAATTTTTAACTTTTTGTCATTTTTATTATTTTTTAACAAATCCGCCGTAAGTAACAACGCACATTGTGTGAAAATTTCAACTATCTATCTTTTACGGTTCAAAAGTTACAGCCCTAAATAGGTCAGACAGACGGACGGACAGACGGACGGAGGCTTAGTAATAGGGTCCCGTTTTCACCCTTTGGGTACGGAACCCTAAAAACTAATTCGCACATCGTGCCGTGCGGAATGTTGGACCCTCAACAGTTGGAAATGCATGAAAAACCAAACAAATGAATCAACTTTCTCCATAGGACCAAAGTTCAAATTGTGACAAAAACCGTGTGTGTTCTTGACTGTAATCTGTACGTGTACCTATACAATAAAATAAAATAAAATTGCTGTCCTGGAGTGCGATTTTTAAAACTCATTCGTTGAACTCAGCAGTTGTAAATGTCAAAATTACTAATGAGATGCGCATCTTTCTACTGCTGATTTGACATTCAAAAATCACACTCCAGGGGTGCGATTTTTGAAAGTCAAATCAGCAGCAGAAAGATGCATATCTCCACAGTAATTTGGACATTTTAAACTGCTGAACTCAGCGAATGAGATTCAAAAATCGCACTCCTGTACATTTAGTTTAATTAGAGTAAGTGACATGAGTTGTCAAATGTAACCGTTTTTGGACGTTTTTTGGAGTCCTCGGCAGGGTAAAAATTCGATTTCTATGTATAATTCTCAATCTAACGTGAAATCGTGAATAATTTAATGAAACAGTGTTAGTATATTTCATAAAATTATCTACGATTTCACTTTAGGTTCACGATTATTCACAGAAACCGAATTTTTACCAGGACTCCAAATCCCCAAAAACGGTTCTATTGCCTCGCGTCACGTATCTCTTTCTATTATACAGGCATGCCGCTAGGTACATCTCGCTCTCTCAGTTGTCACCGTCTCTCTTACTGGTTTAGATAGACTCGGATCGAGTAGGTAGGTTTTTAGTTTTGTGTGGACCGTCAGCATAATGTGTAGACTACAGGGTGTAACAAAACACCCTAGTAATACTTAAGGGGGTGCTTCAGACCATCAAACTGAACAACTTTCACTATGGGGCCAACATCGAGAAAAAATAAAAAAAATCTGCTGTCCCATACAAAACTGCAGTACCTACAGACTCGACTAAAATGTATGGGACAGCTGATTTTTTTTTTCTCGTCGTTTGCGTTGGCTCCATAGTGAAAGTTGTTCAGTTTGATGGTCTGAAGCACCCCCTTAAGTATTACTAGGGTGTTTTGTTACACCCTGTAGAGGGTGATCAGACCAATAAACTGAACAACTTTTTATTTGAATGGAACAGCTGATTTGTTTTCCCGTTTTTAGGGTTCCGAAGTCAAAAAGGAACCCTTATAGTTTCGCC
This sequence comes from Agonopterix subpropinquella, assembly GCA_922987775.1. Classification (NCBI taxonomy): domain Eukaryota; kingdom Metazoa; phylum Arthropoda; class Insecta; order Lepidoptera; family Depressariidae; genus Agonopterix; species Agonopterix subpropinquella. The sequence goes on along the minus strand of OV277718.1, from coordinate 3,785,899 downwards.
ATGGCCGTCCGTCTGTCCGTCCGTCTGTTCGCGGCTTAGCTAAGAGACGCTTAAGGCAGTTGCAGAGGGGTCAATTTTATACAAAACTTTGACGCACAATACAAGTAACTTTATATACAGGGTGAAATTGATATCATTGGCATCCTTTTAAACTAAGAGTCTATCCATCAAACTGAACAACTTTTACTATGGGAGCAAACCGATCGGAGCAAAAAAAAATCAGCTGTTGCATACATTTGAGTCGAGTAGGCATTGCAGTTTAGTATGGGACAGCTGATTTTTTAGTAGCTCCGATTGGTTTGCTCCCATAGTGAAAGTTGTTCAGTTTGATGGGTAGACTCTTAGTTTTAAAGGATGCTAATGATATCAATTTCACCCTGTATATGGAAAAATAGGTTAGAAAATCCAGATGTCGCGTATCAAATAACATTTGCAATTTATAATATAATTACGAAGATATAAAGCTTTCAAATTTTTCATACAACATTTTCAAAGCTTTATTTAATTATATTATAAATTGCAAATATTATTTGATACGCGACATCTAGATTTTCTAAACTATTTTTCCATATACAGGGTGTAACAAAACACCCTAGTAATACTTAAGGGGGTGCTTCAGACCATCAAACTGAACAACTTTCACTATGGAGCCAACGTCGAGAAAAAATATTAAAAATCTGCTGTCCCATACATTTTAGTAGAGTCGGTACTGCAGTTTTGTATGGACTGAAACCACCTTAATACTAGAAAGCTGTAATTTAGCATAGCAATTATGTATACATAGTCATCACACCGACAAAGTGGTAAAATAAAACCTTGAAAAAAAATTTTTTTTAGGTACCTCCCCTACACTTGAAGTGGGGATGAATTTCTTTTTTCTTTTTTATTCCATGTTGTGGGGTATTGTTGATAGATCTTTTAAAAATATTATGGGTTTGAGAATATTATACCATTTTTCGATTTAGGGATCCGTTAGCGAAATATGAAGCTTTAAAGCGAAAATTTTGGTTAGAGTCAAGTGTCCCCCCCTCACCCAGCTAAAGGGTTGTAGTTGGAAATGTGAAAAAGTTCACGGCAATAGAATAGGTATATAACGAATTTAAAAGGAAAACTACCACTGCTAAGTAGGCTTTACAAGTTTACGAGTAATAGTCCACCAAATAATAAAATGTACTTTTTAGACTTTATTTGCCGTTAAACCGTAGTATAAAACAAAAAGCCTCCTTCTAAGTCTATATTATACAACGTGTTAATAAATTAGCGCAAAACCTCATACACCCCAACTGATATATAACAAAATAATTAGATTGAAACAATAAATTCATTATTTTGATAGTTAAAATTTTAAGTTATTCGCAATTTAAGTTTCGAGGCAAAAATGATTTGTTATCATTTCAGAACTGAAAGAAAGCGCTAACGTTCTCATGGATACATTTTTATAATCTTGTTTTGGTAGTAAGTAGGGCGAGTTTGCCCGTGCGGTGGGTTGACATCGGGTTCAGAAATTTTAAAATTTTGCACTCAAATTATTTAATATTTTGAAAAAAATTACCTATGTTGAAACCATCATAAGTCGATTCTGCTCTCGATTCTAAACAAACTACTTTCTAGTTTTGCGTTAATTCATTAACACGTTGTATTGTGACGGGCAACTACGGAACCCTGCCCTGCGCGTGGTCCGACACGCACTTGGCCAGTTATTAATGTTAGTCTCATGAAGAATGTTGTTTAGTTTTGTCTATTCATCCCCTTTAAATCCGTCAGCATTTATAAAGAATATATACGAATGTGGAGTGGTCTAGCCTTACAGGTCTACAACACTCCAAGAAATTTATCAGCAATGCGACAGCTCGTGTCTCAAAGTTCATACTGAACAACAGCAGGAGCAAGGCTCGTGCCATCGTCGGAGCCCTCACTGGGCACTACGCCACAGGCACGATGATGCACAAGATGAAACTCACCCTGGATCCCAGCTGCCGAGCGTGCGGAGAGGATGAGGAGACCATGGAACATATCCTGTGTGACTGTGATGTCTTGGCGGCAAAGCGCATGTGGATATCCAAAACCGGGAGATCTTAGGCTTCTTCCCCTCAATGGTATTGCCTCCTTCATTGACCATGTATTTGAAGGGTGAAGAAAGCAAAAAGTATTGGGGCTAACACAAAAGATCCCACTGGGTCGAAGTGTTGCTGGCTTGCCAGCCCCCACAACAAGATAAGATAAGATAAGAGAAGTAGCCGACGTAGCCCAAAGAAATGCTATATACAGGGTGTAATATAAAATGGGGCAGTTACTTAAAGGGGTGCTTCAGACCATCAAACTGATCAACTTTCTGTATGGGACCAATACTGAAATCGTGAAAAAAAAATCGGCTCTCCCATACAAAACTGCAAACATAACTCGACTGAAATGTATGGGACATCCGATTTTTTTTTCGCGATTTCAATATTGGTCCCATAGAGAAAGTTGTTCAGTTTGATGGTCTGAAGCACCCCTTTAAGTGACTGTCCCATTTTATATTACACTCTGTATAAGGTCTATAATATGCTGACACTTTTTTGAGGGGATGATCAGACCGCCGTCATCGTCAAACTGAAAAACTTTCTCTATGGCACCAACATTGAAAAAAAAATCAGCTCTTCCATACAAAACTTCAAACCTACTAGATCCACAAGTATGGGACAGCTATTTTTTACGTGATTTCGATGTTGGTCCCATAGAGAAAGTTGTTCAGTTTGATGATCTGATCATCCCCTTAAAAAAGTGTCAGCATATTAAAAAGGAGTTCCTGTAATCCTGCATACAAGTGGCAATAGGTGGGGCACATTGCTCGCAAAATCGATGGCCGATAGGGCCAAAGAGTTTTTAGCGTATTTAAGGTTTCAAGATGAATACGTGTATGGTGGATAGGTGGCTAGCTTTTCGCCTACAGTTACACTGCGTAAAAAAAAACCCTTATCGCTTATATTCCGAGAGATAAGTGTACTTTTTGCAACCATCAGCAGCAAGGCTGATTCAGTGTTTATGGGGTGTAGAGCTTTTCTGTGATGGGGATAGATCAGGTCTGCCTGCATAACTCCAGTCGGTTTAGGAGTTACTGATGATTAAAGGTCTGTAAAAAATTAACGATCAGCTGCAAGGCTGATCTTGTAGTATCCACTGTAGCTATATGAACAGTACAAAAACTGACATGGTTCATCAGTCGGTTTAGGACATACAGCCGTTCAAAGGTCAGAACTCTGACTGGCTGTATCACCTAAACCGACTGAGAGAACTTGACAGTTTTTGTACTTTCACATAGCTACAGTGCATACTACAACAATATCATACGATCAACCGTGCAGCTGATCGTTAATTCTTTACAGACCTTTAATCATCAGTAGAGTTGAATCATCAGTAGTATCTTTACAGACCTTTAATCATCAGTAGATTCTGGTACTTTAAATGTGACTAGATAATTTGTGTGACATTGTCCAAGAGATAGTAACTCCTAAACCGACTGGAGTTATGCAGGCAGACCTGGTCTATCCCCATCACAGAGATGCTCTACACCCCATAAACACTGAATCAGCCTTGCTGCTGATGGTTGCAAAAAGTACACTTATCTCTTATACTATTAGTCGCTTCGTACAACACCCACGAGAAGAAATCTAGATGTCCTGGCAGGCCCAGCAGGCAGGCTCACTACATAGGGTGTAAGTGACAGCCTAGCAAATACTGAAACGGTGAACTCAGACCATCAAACTGAACAACTTTCACTACGGAGCCTACCTCAGGAAACGCGAAAAAAATCAGCTGTCCCATACAAAACTGCTGTACCTACCCGACTAAAATGCATGGGACAGCTGATTTTATTTCGCGTTTCCAGAGGTAGGCTCCATGGTGAAAGTTGTTCAGTTTGATGGTCTGAGTTCACTGTTTTAGTATTTGATAGGATGTCACATAAATAGTCAAAGATACCGACTGAGGTATCACACCAAGGTCCGGTATGATTTCGTTTATCCATGCAAAAGAACTTTGGTGAATTTGGACCCAGCCATTTTTACGAAAACTAAAAGCCCTTCAGGACGGCGGTCATAATAATTATAAACAGAAAAAATTAAGGAATTTTAAAAAAAAACTTCCTCATCTCTAGAAGTCCGGGTTCAAAAGTAGAAATTACTAGTAAAATAGACAAATCATCCAAAAAGCAGTAGCAAAACGCAACCATGACGGCTATTTTCATCGAATATTATCACTGAGATATTTTTTGGTTGTTACGGAACGTAATTGGCTTGGTTGAATTGATGGTGTCTGATGTGATTTCGTTTTCTTCCATTATCATAATATGGTACGGTTATCGTGAATTTTCATTAAAATAAACACAATGAATGCGTAGACGATTGAGTGGGCTATCTAATAAGAAAGATTATGAGTTTCACACACTTGATACAAAAGGAATCATAAGGAGAAATACCTTTCCCCCAACTTCTACAGATTACAACCAATTTCCTTTTTTTAGTTTTGTTTCACTCTACACGTATATTACTAAGTTTCATTCATGTATGCGACCTACAACGTGATAATGAATTAGCGCAAAACCTCATACACCCCAACTGATTTATAATAAAATAATTAGATTGCAACAATAATTGCATTATTTTGTTAGTTAAAATTTAAAGTTATTCGCATTTTAAGTTTTGAGGCAAAAATGATTTGTTATCATTTCAGCACTGAAAGAAAACGCTAAAGTACTCATGCATACATTTTTATAATCTTGTTTTAGTAGTAAGTAGGGTGAGTGTGCCCGCGCGGTGGGTTGTCATGGGATTCAGTAAATTAAAAATATTGCAAAAAAAAATTATTTAGTATTTTGAAAAAAATTACCTATGTTGAAACTATGATAATTCGATTCTGCTCTCGATTCTAAACAAACTATATTCTAGTTTTGCGTTAATTCATTAACACGTTGTAATATGTCTGGGTCTCACATTATATGGCCTTCCTGGCGGAAGGCCATTTAATTTGAGTTTGGCAACTTCTTTGTAAATTAATATTTTATATGGCAAAAATAGAAACTTAAAACGAGCGAAACGATGCTTTTCGCCTCAATATGAAGAGATATTTCAGCCAGAGCTCTTTCACTACAAAAAATGTTTTCCTGAGGAGACATCCAATTAGGTATAATATTTTAGTAGGTATGGACAATTTATCGGAGTAGAAGTTGTATGCCAGCTAGCTCGTTTCGCCTACTGGCGCGTTTCGCCAACTTGAGCCATTCGCCTACTGCACCATTCGAAAACGATTTCTATGTACAGTTGCACAGATAAAATACTCTTTACTATTAATTACTATTAATCTATGTTTTAGTATAAAAAAATATATTTTTTTATACTTAAACATAGATTAATAGTAAAGAGTCTTTTATCCGACAAAAACAAACAATAACAATAATGACAATGACAATAATAATGACAAGAATATATATATTCTTGTCATTATTATTGTCATTCATTTTAGGTAGGTCAAGATCGATATGAGCGTCGCCGTCGGTGGCGCGTTGCGGAGAGGTATGGACTCCTAATTATGGGGGTCCGGGTTCGAATCCGCACGGACAATATGCCATGTACCAATGAGTTTTTCTAACTTATGTACGTAAAACCGACTGCTGTCAAACGGTGAAGGAAAACATCGTGAGGAAACCTGAATACACTGAAGAAGAAATTCTGATGTGTATGTGAAGTCTACCAACCCGCATTGGACTAATGCCCATACACCCTCCCTGAGGGTAGGCCTGTGCCCTGCAGTGGGACGTTTACAGGCTGATGATGATGATGATGATGGACAATTTATTCCCGTGGCTGTGTACGAGGCGACTAAGGGATAAAGGGATGACATTAAAAGTACCAGAATGGAGCCCGCCGGACTTTAATTATGATGACTTAGTTAGGTACCAGAATGTAGCCCGCCGGACTTTCATTATAATGACTTAGGTAGGTACCAGAATGTAGCCCACCGGACTTTCATTATGATGACTTAGGTAGGTACCAGAATGTAGCCCGCCGAACTTTCATTATGATGACTTAGGTAGGTACCAGAATGTAGCCCGCCGGACTCTGATTATGTTGACTTAGGTAGGTACCAGAATGTAGCCCGCCGGACTTTTATTATGATGACTTAGACAACTACAGGGTGTAACAAAACACCCTAGTAATACTTAAGGGGGTGCTTCAGACCATCAAACTGAACAACTTTCACTATGGAGCCAACATCGAGAAAAAATAAAAAAAATCTGCCGTCCCATACTTACATTTGAGTCAAGACGGTACTGCAGTTTCGTATGAAAGAGCTTTTTTTTTCGCGATTTCGATGTTGGCTCGATAGTGAAAGTTGTTCAGTTTGATGGTCTGAAGCACCCCCTTAAGTATTACTATAGGGTGTTTTGTTACACCATGTATATCAGAAGTTGTAACAAAACGCCCTACTAAGTAATTTATTTTAAAAGGGTGGTTTAGATTAGACCATAAAGACATTCAAAAATCGCACTACAGGCACAGCCCGGACACTGCGTACAAAAAAATGAAATTGACAAGATGACGTCAGCACATGCGAAACTTAAGTTGCGTGCGGTACAACTTGTGACGGGCAGATGGCGCGCGTGACATAGTCGATTAACGAGTGGGAAAAATCAAAGAGATTGGTACCGTAAAATAAAGACCATAAACATAAACATAAAGTAAAAAAACCACTAACCTTGATTCTTCCTTGGGAAACCTGAAGAATCTTCTATAATTATCTTTATAATGGCTTGGACAGCCGTATATCGCACATACATTATGCCCATCTTGCACCTGGAGTGCTATTTTTGAATCTCATTCGCTGAGTATGGCTGAGTTCAGCAGTTGTAAATGTCAAAATTACTATGGAGATACGCATCTTTCTACAGCTGATTTGACTTTCAAAAATCGCACTCCTCAAGTATGATTTTTGAAAGTCAAATCAGCAGTAGAAAGATGCATATCTCCGTAGTAATTTTGACATTTTCAACTGCTGAACTCAGCGAATGAGATTCAAAAATCGCACTCCTGAATTGTCTTGCAAAATGAAAATAGGCCGGGGAGCAAAACTAAGACAATAAGCGTTAGCGTTTTAAAATCTCTGCCGTTTGTTTGCCTAGAGCCCAGACAGTAATTTTTTTTTTTCATTTATTTCTTTTTTCGTAAATAAAACGCATTGACACCCGTCTATTCAAAAAAGAGTTTTTATCCTTCACCTATACCAATGCTCTTTGTTTCGAAAACATAAATTCTAGATGGTGACAATCTAGGCTACAGGTAACTGCCTAGGGCGATAGAGGGGGTGAGGCTGGGGTGAGGTAAAAAGTTGGTGGGAGGAAGGGAGTGTCCATACTGTATCTAGTAATAGATACTCTTTCTTATACTGTGCTACAGGTACGCGGGCCACAAATCGCAGCGATTGCTCATCTCGTGGACCCAGGCCATTAAGAAACATAACAATTAATTAATTATTGACTCAACTTAATGCGTAAAACCGAATGCAAACAATTTGTTTTGTTCAAAACTATATGCGTAATCGTAAAAACAATTGTTCAAACAAATGAATAAAGGTTATTTATTATTGTATCGGTAAAATTTATTAGTTTGTTAAATAGAACAAAAGAGAAATTCGTTCCACGTCAATAACGATCGTTGAAAAATAAGTCCTTTTAAACTAGTTACCTACATACATACATAATACAGGGTGTTAGGGTAAACAGTTGCATTACGTTAAGGGATGATTGTTAACATGATACTGGAGTGCGATTTTTGAATCTCATACGTTGAACCTTTGACAACTTATATGAGGACTCGCCTTGCGGTAGCATTTCCCCTCTGCCACGGTATTAGATCAATTGATCTAATGCATTTACATTCAATTTTATACCTTATCATCACTAAACGAGACAGCCTAATTGCGAAACAATAAATTCGAACTTAGAACGTTTGGGGTTCACACGAGACTACTTTTCATGATTTTTAAAATTCAAAATTAGAATCTAAAGTTATCGGGGAATAAAATCCAAAGTTGCGGATTTCATGTTACCTCGCCCCCCGCAAAAAGTGGCAGAAATGTTTCTTATATAAATAGGTAGTCAAAGCGTTGAACCCGGTTCGGTCATGGATGTTTACATGTTTGTGCCGTTGTTGTATGGTTTCCATAATAAACAGCCTATTAATAGTGCTTTCTTGGGATCATTACAATGTATGTGCCTGTGAGCGTTAAAAAAAAAAAAAAAAAATAAAATAAAAAAAAAAAAACTCAGCAGTTGAAAATATATGGAGATACGCATCTTTATACTGCTGATTTGACTTTCAAAAATCAGCAGTTGAAAGATGCATATCTCCGTAGTAATTTTTACATTGACAACTGCTGAGTTCAACGAATGAGTTTCAAAAATCGCACTCCTGATCAACTTTCACTAAGAAACCTATTACAAATTCGCAAAAAAATAAACTTTTCATACAATCGTCCGATCAGCTGATTGCATTCTGTATGGGAATTGCAATTTTTTTTGAGAATTTTCATACGTTTCTTACTGAAAGTTGTTCAGCATCATGGGTACAAACTACAAACACCCCTTAAAGTAATGCAACTGTTTTACCTAACACCCTGTATACAGGGTGTAACAAAACACCCTAGTAATAGGGAGTGCTTCAGACCATCAATCTGAACAACTTTCACTATGGAGCCAACGTCGAGAAAAAATTAAAATTATCTGCCGTCCCATACATTTGAGTCGAGACGGTAGGTACTGCAGTTTTGTATGAAATAGCTGATTTTTTTTGGCGATTTCGATGTTGGCTCCATAGTGAAAGTTGTTCAGTTTGATGGTCTGAAGCACCCTTTAAGTATTACTAGGGTGTTTTGTTACACCCTGTATAGGGTGTACGTAAACTTAAATGCGTATTCATCATCATCATCATCTCAGCCGATGGACGTCCACTGCTGGACATAGGCCTCCCCCAAGGATCGCCATAACGACTGGTCCTGCGCTGCCCTCATCCAACGTTTTCCCGCCACCTTCACCAGGTCGTCGGTCCACCGTGTGAGAGGCCTACCGACGCTGCGCTTTCCACAATTAACGTATTCTTGCTTATATGCGACAAGCTTTTAGATATTTAACTAAACATAATAATAATATAAAATTGTATACAACGTGTTAATGATTTAATTTAACGCAAAACTAGAAAAAAAGTTTGTTTAGAATCGAGAGCAGAATCGAATTATCATGGTTTCAACATAGGTAATTTTTTTCAAAATAAGTAGTAAAATTTTAAATTGACTGAACCCGATACTAAACCGCAATGCCTACGCGACACAAATGTATGCAACAGCTGTTTTTTTTTACTCCGATTAGTTTGCTCCCATAGTAAAAGTTTGATGGGTAGACTCTTAGTTTAGAAGGATGCTAATGATATAAATTTCACCCTGTATATAGTTTTTATGAGAATATTTCATACAAAACTGTAAACCTACTCGAGCCAAATGTATGGCAAAGCTGTTTTTTTTTTTGCCTTATTATCCTCTTAAAAAACTGTCAGCATATTAAGTTGGATCCTGTTATCTTTATCTAAGGCAAAAAAGTTTAATACTATACATGTTCTTTTTAGGGTTCCGTACCCAAAGGGTGAAAACGGGACCCTATTACTAAGCCTACGTTGTCCGTCCGTCCGTCCGTCCGTCTGTCCGTCCGTCTGTCCGTCCGTCCTAGGGTTGCCAACCCTACTATATAATATAGTATCCTACTATATTAGGGGCCCTACTACTATAAAACATATAGTAGGCAAAACTACTATATTTTGATGAGCAAATAATTTATAGAGATCTTAAATATATTCGTACTTACGTCCAATAAAAATTACCAATAACTTAACGTTATTTTAAGAATTTTCTTTCTCTTCATCACACTTGTTCCATAAACCATTTTATCCGAAAAGTGAAAACAAGTTTTCCTAAAGTCAGATTTATCTACAGGGTGAAATTGATATCATTAGCATCCTTTTAAACTAAGAGTCTACCCATCAAACTGAACAACTTTTACTATGGGAGCAAACCTGTCGGAGCAATTAAAAAATCTGCTGTTCCATACTAAATTGCAATGCCTACTCGACTCAAATGTATGCAACAGCTGTTTTTTTTGCTCCGATCGGTTTGCTCCCATAGTAAAAGTTGTTCAGTTTGATGGGTAAACTCTTAGTTTAAAAGGATGCTAATGATATCAATTTCACCCTGTATATATATATTTTTTAAATTATATTACTTCTGTATCGAATCCAGCGACTTCTGCGTTTACAGGATGCATTATTTTCTATAATGCATACGAAATAGATATATATTATGATTGTTCCTTAAAAATAAGAACTTGGTATTCAAACCAAAAAGTAGCAAAAATAGTTATTTGTTATGCAAGGCTGCAAAGTTCCTTTTTGGCGCGAGTACTTGTATAGAATCCTGAGCGTCGCGAGGGTTTCAAAGGTACGAGACGCAGAATAACTTTGCTGCCGAGCGAAACACACAACTTTTCACCTCACTACAGCGAGGAAAACTTCAATGCGCCAACCTCATTTTTAGAATAATCGCACTGGCCAGCAAGAAAATAGCATGAAAAAAAACTTGTTTAGGCTGTTTTTCTCACGTTTTTCTGTATTGAATAGAAAGATTCGAATTTTAAAAACTCTTTCCACGCTAGCGGATAAAATGCACTTTTGCACTCTGATTTTGAATGACAAACAGAATCTTTCCGAGCATGTGAGGTGAAAAATATCTTTTTGAAAAATTTTAATTAACAAATTTGAAAAATACTATATTTTTTCTTATTTATCCCCGTTCTACTATATTTTTTCGGGCACTAAGGCTCGAAATAATATATTTGGACTTAAAAAAGTTGGCAACCCTAGTATTAACCGAGCGTCCGAGCGCAGCCGAAACTATCCCGAATGGATGAAAGCGGCTACGAATAAGAATAGAAATGTAAATCAAGCTCAAAAAGTGACCCCAAAAAAAATACACCGTGTTCGAAATTTGTTCCTTAAAAACTACACCTTGCCGACAAAACTCATACAAAATGTCATTTTTCAAAGGGTGCCAAAAATTATGTTGCTTTTGTTTAGAGTTATTCTTCTATAGTTATTCTTATTCGTAAGAAGGCGGGTATTTACGAGTATGCTGCCCAGTGAGGGCTCCGACCGATGATGACACGAGCTTTTCTCCTGCTGTTGTTCAGTATGAACTTTGGTATTTGTGTTGTCATATTGCTGATAACCTTTGTTATTAAACTAGGTAGGTAGTTAGAATGAAATACGGTACATCGATTACGATTTTTGCAATATTTAGTAATTATTTAATAAATATGGTCCTCGCCGGAATCAGCGGCACTGTGCACACGACTAAGCAAATAGTAAACCAATAATTCACTCGAAAAACAAACATTGTATTATTTAACAATTTAAATTATATAAGACTGCGATTAAATACAATTGAACTATTTGCACATTACAGTTTTGAACAAAAGTAGTATTCAAAAATATGTTTGCCCCAGATAATCATTTTTAAGATTTATGTTGTTTGCTTTTTTGGTGATTTTGGTATAAATACTTGGGATTTTGGTTTGGAAGGCACAGTCATTTTGGCTTGGTCTAATACTGGTCTACGGATCTTAGGCCTTTAAAATGCGTTTGTCAGCAATTGTATTGGTGTGCGTGCTCAGTGTAAGTCAAAATTTCTTTTTTTTTCTTTTTTTTTCATTATAAAATAAATAAAAAGGTATTACCCATGTAATATCTTAGATTTCTACAGCTGGAGTGCGATTTTTGAATCTCATTATCTGAGTTCAGCAGTTGAAAATGTCAAAATTACTATGGAGATATGCATCTTTCTACTGCTGATTTGACTATCAAAAATCTAACTCAATGTATGAGATTCAAAAATCGCACTTCTGGTCTTAAAACGATGTCTATATGAGATGATGGAAATGCATATTTAAACGACATCTTTAAAATAATATAATATAGAAATAAAGAAAAAAATAAATAAAATACAGGGTGTTAGGGTAAACAGTTGCATTACTTAAGGGGTGATTGTACCAAGGGGACAGTTGTTCAGTATCATGATATTGAACAACTTTGCCTAAGAAAACTATGGGAAATTGATTAAAAAAAATTGAACTTCCCATGGATCTTCACTTCATCCCACTGCTGGGCAAAGGCCTCTCCCTTGCTCTTCCACTCGTTCCTGGTTTGGCCAGGTTTTTCTCATTATACTGTTGTTATTTTTAATTGTGTGACGATGTTAAAGATATTTGTTTATTTATTTACAGATTCTGAGTGCACAGGCAAAACCTAAAAGTAAGTTCCATTTAATGTATTTTTTTCTAAGGTAAATACCATCAAACTGAACAACATTCACTATGGAGCCAACATTGACGTTGTCTCTATAGTGTAAGTTGTTCAGTTTGATGGTCTAAAATATCCCTTTAAATATTACTAGGGTGATTTGTTACACCTTGTACCTATAGAGTTGATTAGAACAGACGATATAACCTAAAAATGACGGATCCAAAAAACTGCTATTGGGTGGTCACATCGCGTGTCGGTTGTCGGTTGCCCCCTCCCCGGCCTACAACGAAGCTCCAGCGGTAGATCAGGATAGTGTTCTTTTCTGAAAACAACCCTTGAAGTCACCAAAATTCATTTATAACCGTACATAGTCAAGCACTTTTGCTACATAAACTCTAAACATTGGCTAAATCATCTAAAACGAAGATATCTGCCATAATTTAAAAATTAGAATAGAAACTTACAGCAAGGTATTTTTACCCGATTGCCCCAGAAAGAGAGCTTTTTACTATCTTTTGGCTTATTTAGGCAGATTTGGCTTATCAAAATAACGCCATCGAATTTTAATTCACGAACAATTTCACATACCTTTTTTTTTTTTTTTTTTTATTAACTATGGGTTTGCTCTTGACCTCAATCCAGTCCTCAGGACGAAGATGGGGTCGTAGATGTAGCGAGCTTACCCAGAAGATGCCTATTCACTCGTACTTTAAAGGAATTCGGGTTGTAAGTACTCGGAAATACTGACGCAGGTAAGGCATTCCACTCCTTGGCTGTGCGCATTATAAAAGATTCAGAAAGGCGCTTGGTGCGGATATGTGGGATGTCAACCAAGAAGGGGTGATATCCCGCGGTGCGTCTGGAAGTCCGATAGTAGAAAGGGGAAGGTGGGATGAGCTCATGCAGCTCTAGGGCACACTCACCGAAGTACAATCTGTAGAAGACCGACAAGCAGGCCACTCTGCGGCGGTGGGCTAGGCTATGAAGCTTGGCCTCCACCAGCTTACTATCGCCAATGAGCCTCCTGGCTCTGCGTTCAACCGAGTCGAGTGCGGCAAGTTGATACTTGGCTGAGCCATCCCACAGGTGGCAGCAGTACTCCATACATGATCGGACCTGAGCTTTATACAATACTAAGAGCTGTCCAGGAGTGAAGTACCGCTTCACCTTGTTTAAGATGCCCAGCTTTTTGGCCGCAGTTTGAGCCTTAGACTCGATGTCAGCGCCGAAGTTGAGTTTTGTGGTCAAGCTTATACCCAGAAGCCCAAGACTGTCGGAAACAGGGACAGATGTACCCCGGTACCTTCTAGGCACTTGATAAAACTGCATCAAAATCCAATCCGATCAATAAATCACTAGTTCTAAACCAATGCACAAAGACTTCTTTTTGTTCTGACTAATTTACTATTTAATTCTACAGGGAGCTCATACTACAACGTTAACAACAATGTTGTAGTCAAGAAAGAAGCGACAACATCACAATCCGCATCGTCTGAAGAACATCACAGCTCTAGATCAAAGCACTCAAGTTCGGGAGGCAAAACTACGAGACATGTTCAACAAAGCTCTCAAGAAAGCAACAAAGCTTTTGAGGCTTCAGAGTTTTCAAGCAGTGTTAAACAAAGCTCTCAAGAAAGCAACACCGCTTCCGAAGCTAGAAAGATTGTAAGCAGAGTTCAACAAAACTCTCAAGAAAGCAACAAAGCTTTCGAGGCTTCAGAGTTTTCAAGCAGTGTTAAACAAAGCTCTCAAGAAAGCAACACCGCTTCCGAAGCTAGAAAGATTGTAAGCAGAGTTCAACAAAACTCTCAAGAAAGCAACAAAGCTTTCGAGGCTTCAGAGTTTTCAAGCAGTGCTCAACAAAGCTCTCAAGAAAGCAACACCGCGTCCGAGGCTAAAAAGATTGTAAGCAGAGTTCAAAAAACCTCTCAAGGAAGCGACAGCGCTTTCGAAAAGTCAGAGTCTTCAAGCACTGTTCAACAAAGCTCTCAGGAAAGCAACACCGCTTCTGAGACTAAAAAGACTGTAAGCAGAGTTCAACAAAGCTCTCAGGAAAGCCAAGACACATCCAAGGCTAGAAAAACTACAAGCAGTGTTCAACAAAACTCTGAACAAAGCAACAGCGCTTCCAAAAAATCGCAGTCTAACTATGAGTCATCAAAACAAACCCAAACCAAACAAACCTCCAAGAAAGGTAAGTTATTCTATAATTTACTGATATTATTGGTGGCGTGTTATACAGAGGTCATAATCATCATCAGCCTATCAATCTATCTTTTGGCCTAATCTTGAACACCTTCCGACGCTGTGGTAGAGTCAAACCTATTACGTAAGAAAGTTCTTGTGTGATATTTTTTTGGATAAAAATGATATTTGGAGTCTATATAAAAGGGACAGCCAGGCAAATGACTGGCAGGAGAATTCAGACCATCAAACTATACAACTTTCACTGATGAACCAACCTCATATTCCGAGAGATAAGTGTACTTTTTGCAACCATCAGCAGCAAGGCTGATTCAGTGTTCATGGGGTGTAGAGCATCTCTGCGATGGGGATGGACCAAGTCTGCCTGCATAACACCAGTCCGTTTAGATTAAAGGTCTGTAAAAAAATAACGATCAGCTGCAAGGCTGATTGTATGTTCTTGTTGTAGTATGCACTGTAGCTATGTGAACTGTACAAAAACTGACATGGTTCATAAGTCGGTTTAGGAGATACAGCCGTTCAAAGGTTGGAACTTTGACTGGCTGTATCTCCTAAACCGATTGACAGAACTTGACAGTTTTTGTACTGCTCACATAGCTACAGTGCATACTACAACAATATCATACGATCGTACATTTTTTACAGACCTTTAATCATCAGTAACTCCTAAACCGACTGTAGTTATGCAGGCAGACCTGGTCCATCCCCATCACAGAGATGCTCTACACCCCATAAACACTGAATCAGCCTTGCTGCTGATGGTTGCAAAAAGTACACTTATCTCTTATACTATCAGGAAACGCGAAAAAATCTGCTGTTTGATACATTTGAGTCGGATACGTACAGCAGTTTGTTATGGAACACGCAACTGCCCGGTACTACAGTTTTGTATGGGACAGCTGTTTTTTTTCTCGGTGTTGGCTCCAAAGTGAAAGTTGTTCAGTTTGATGGTCTGACGCACCTCCTTAAGTATTACTAGGGTGTTTTGTAACACTCTTGTATATCTTGAATCCTTTAGATCAATAATATTTTCATTCAATTCGCTCATAGTACCTACCTAAAATGTTTTTTTTTCTTTTTACAGGAAAGTTCGACTTCAAGTTACCAGGTAATTTTGTTTAGTAATACTTTAGATAAGACTATAATATACGCTGTGGTGGTCCAGTGGCCAGTAGCCTTGCCTGTCGTGCAGGAGGCGACGGTTCGATCACCGTCCAGGCCGACTCGTACCAATGAGTTTTTCGGAATTATGTAGGTGTACGATTTGTAACACCACTGGCTTTTCGGTGAAGGAGGAGGAGGAGGAGGATATGGAGGTGCTACTTGGGAATGTTCCTCCATTGAAAAGGGAAGTACTTCCGCCAGGCTAGGTGTGATGCCTGGGGACCGGCCGTGGTCCAACAGTTCTTAGTTGGACCTTGTATATATATTGAATCTCTGTGATTATTTCTCTTGCGCGATTTATGTCTTGCATTCGATTGTGAACCTTATTTGTAGTAGGTTACGAGTTACGTATTTACGATGAACGTTGTCTTTGTATGGAGCATATTTCCGCGAGCGACGGTATCGCCATCTGTTGGCATCTTTGCTATAGCTTGTGGGTGCTGACCATCTGTAGTAGTTCCCCACAGAATACATCGTGTGGAAACCTGCATGCTCCAATTTCGAGGCATGTATTGTAGCCACTGTTCATTATAAATGGCGACGGGCTCACTCCCCGTCGCACTAGACAGAGTTTCGGTACTACTAGTGAAACGTGGATGCTCTAAGTGTCCAAACTAAGTTTTAAACTAAGAGTCTACCCATCAAACTGAACAACTTTCACTATGGGAGCAAAGCAATCGGAGCATAAAAAAAATCAGCTGTTGCATACATTTGAGTCGAGTACGTATTGCAGTTTAGTATGGAACAGCTGATTATTTTTTTGCTCCGATCGCTTTGCTCCCAT
Source organism: Agonopterix subpropinquella (assembly GCA_922987775.1). Lineage (NCBI taxonomy): Eukaryota > Metazoa > Arthropoda > Insecta > Lepidoptera > Depressariidae > Agonopterix > Agonopterix subpropinquella. The sequence continues at coordinate 3,769,372 of OV277718.1, read as the reverse complement.
AGTGAAAGTTGTTCAGTTTGATGCGTAGACTTTTAGTTTAAAAGGATGCCAATGATATCAATTTCACCCTGTAGTCATGATCATATGCTTTACAATGCACTCATTTGTAATTTTTTTAATTAATTTTACAGTTAACTTTGGATCTCAATACGAAATAATACGTACCACGACCATCGACGACAATGGAGAGCAAATTATTACCATGAAATTCGTCCCAAAAGGTAAGGACCTACAGGAGCATTCGTATAAAAAATAACGACCGTAATATTTGGGGGTTCGAAACATTGCTACAATTTCAAATAATAATTATGTTAAAACGAAATGATATTTTATCCTGTGATAAACTTTTAGTTGGCAATGTTGTTTTATAAAAATGTTGATACCCTAAGGCCGGTATTACAGAACGACACTCAAGTGGAGATCTCTTCTTAAGTAAAGATAGACAAGGATGCATGTATGCGTTGTATGTACTTGCATCCTTTTCTATCTATACTCAAGAAGAGATCTCCACTTGAGTGTCGTTCTGTAATACCGGCCTAAGTATCCTGTAATTAGTCCGTAAGTTTTCCTTAAATGAAATAGAAAAAAAAAAAAGATTTTTCTAATAATTATCTACTGAGGTGTCAGTTAAATAAAATTACAAAGTGATTTAAAACTAAAGTGACCTATAATGTGGTGCAGGTTCGGTTCTTGTGGGAGGGTATTAAATGGCATGGCAGTATTTTATATATTTGTTTGACATATTAAGTATACATTGATATTTAAAAAAAAAATATAGCAGAACTTAGAATAGATATGGACAAAAAAGTCGGAAATAAATAATATACAATACAATATTGTATAAATATAAATAAATAAATAAATATACAGGGTGTAACAAAACACCCTAGTGGGTGTTTCAGACCATCAATCTGAACAACTTTCACTATGGGATCAACACCGAAATCTCTGAAAAAAATTCCGCTGTCCCATACAAAACTGCAAACGTAACACGGCTTTTTTTCGCGTTTTCGATATTGGTCCCATAGAGAAAGTTCAGTTTAATGGTCTGAAGCACCCCTTTAAGTAAGTGTCCCATTTTATTAAAAAAAAAAAAAAAAAATATGTTTAAAAAAAACAAAAAAATTTAAAATGTTCTTGGTTTCAGGATACTACAAGACAGAAGAAAGCTCTTCGACTGTCAGTGAGAAGAAATCACAAGAATCGACTAGCTCTCAATCGAGTGCTTCTCAATCCTCTATCGTTGAAGGTAAATAAGGGTTCAATGTTAATCACTGATGTCTAAGGACTCTATATAGAAAATATTATATTTTACGTACCATTAGGGTGTAACAAAACACCCTAGTAATACTTAAGGGGGCGCTTCAGACCATCAAACTGAACAATGGAGCCGACGTCAAGAAAATAAAAAATAAAACTGCCGTCCCATACATTTGAGTCGAGACGGTGCTGCACTTTTGTATGAGACAGCTGATTTTTATTCGCGATTACGAAGTTGGCTCCATAGTGAAAGTTGTTCAGTTTCGTGGTCTGAAGCACCCCTTTAAGTATTACCAGGGTGTTTTGTTACACCCTGTATAGTACAAGAAAAAACAAAAACAAAAAATGTTATTTAAATATCCCGCGAAAACGCTTTTCTTGACAATTTACGTGTCTACATGCAGGTGACGTCATCGTGACGTCATCTGCATGTGACACTCATACTCTACACGCAACTGTCTACATACAGTTGACGTCATCAACCATTCGGCCAATCACAGTCGTTTACGATCACGTGACTAAAGTAGACAAAAAAAAATTTTTACTGTCGATTTTCTCTTAAAATATTTATCTTAACTGACTAAATAGTTAGTTGACTTTTCCCAACCCACTTGATCTTCTTGACTTAATAAGAAACTAACTTGCATACTTGTAAGAAAAAAAGTTATGCGTGTTCATAATTAATAATTATATAAAAAATAATTAAAAAAAAACAAAAATTATACGCGTCGACTTGAAAACCTCCTCCGTTTTGTGTTTTTTTTGTCGGTTAATAAATAATTATGAATGCGTAGGATGTATCTTGTTTTTAATCAGTGATTACTCCTTACTACGCCATTGTTTATCAATGTATTGTGCAACAAAGTGTTAAATAAATAAACAAGTAATTTATAATTCACAGAAAAATCACGCCCAAAACCACAAGAACCAGCCCAAAAACCAGGTCAACAACAACCAGAACAACCAGACCAACAAAAACCAGAATCAAAACCAACCCCAGGGCCAGAAACAGGAGACGAATATTCATATGAAGAAATAGAATACTACGACTCAGAAGAGAAACCACAACAACCAGATCAACAAAAACCAGGCCAACAAGGACCACAACAACCAGACCAACAAAAACCTGAACAACAACCAGGTTCACAAGGACCACAGCAACCAGACCAACAAAAACCTGAACAACAACCAGGTCAACAAGGACCACAACAACCAGACCAACAAAAACCTGAACAACAAAAACCAGACCAACAAAAACCAGGTTCACAAGGACCACAGCAACCAGACCAACAAAAACCTGAACAACAACCAGGTCAACAAGGACCACAACAACCAGACCAACAAAAACCTGAACAACAAAAACCAGACCAACAAAAACCAGGTTCACAACGACCACAACAACCAGACCAACCAAAACCTGAACAACAACCAGGTCAACAAGGACCACAACAACCAGACCAACAAAAACCTGAACAACAACCAGGTCAACAAGGACCACAACAATCAGACCAACAAAAACCAGGCCAACAAGGACCAGAACAACCAGACCAACAAAAACCATGGCAACAAGGACCACAACAACCAGACCAACAAAAACCTGAACAACAACCAGGTCAACAAGGACCACAACAACCAGACCAACAAAAACCTGAACAACAACCAGGTCAACAAGGACCACAACAACCAGACCAACAAAAACCAGGCCAACAAGGACCAGAACAACCAGACCAACAAAAACCATGGCAACAAGGACCACAACAACCAGACCAACAAAAACCTGAACAACAACCAGGTCAACAAGGACCACAACAACCAGACCAACAAAAACCTGAACAACAACCAGGTCAACAAGGACCACAACAACCAGACCAACAAAAACCAGGCCAACAAGGACCAGAACAACCAGACCAACAAAAACCATGGCAACAAGGACCACAACAACCAGACCAACAAAAACCTGAACAACAACCAGGTCAACAAGGACCACAACAACCAGACCAACAAAAACCAGGCCAACAAGGACCACAACAACCAGACCAACAAAAACCTGAACAACAACCAGGTCAACAAGGACCACAACAACCAGAACAACAAAAACCAGGCCAACAAGGACCAGAACAACCAGACCAACAAAAACCATGGCAACAAGGACCACAACAACCAGATCAACAAAAACCTGAACAACAACCAGGTCAACAAGGACCACAACAACCAGAACAACAAAAACCAGGCCAACAAGGACCAGAACAACCAGACCAACAAAAACCATGGCAACAAGGACCACAACAACCAGATCAACAAAAACCTGAACAACAACCAGGTCAACAAGGACCACAACAACCAGACCAACAAAAACCAGGCCAACAAGGACCAGAACAGCCAGACCAACAAAAACCAGGACCACAAGCACCAGAACAACCTAATCAACAAAAACCATGGCAACAAGGACCACAACAACCAGACCAGCAAAAACCAGGCCCACAAGGACCACAACAACCAGGCCAACAATGGCCACAAATACCAGACCAACAACCAGGTCAAGAAGGACCACAACAACCAGACCAGCAAAAACCAGATCAACAACCAGGCCAACTTGGTCCACAACAACCAGACCAACAACCAGGGCAACAAGGACCACAACAACCAGGCCAACCAGAACAACAAGGACCACAACCAGGGTCAGAACCACAACCAGGACCAGGATATAAACAACACCCACGGCCAGGTCATAAGCGACACCCACGACCAGGTCATAAGCGACACCCACGACCAGGTCATAAGCGACACCCACGACCAGGTCATAAGCAACACCCACGACCAGGTCATAAGCAACACCCAAGACCAGGACATAAACAACACCCACGACCGGGTCATAAACTATACCCACAACCAGGACCAGAATCAGGTAAGATTAAGGATAGTGAGCATTCTGTCGTGTCAGCATGAGCTTTTATATCGTTTGACAATCCAGTCAGCAGCAAGTGTCCAACTAAGGTCACACGAACTAGGTGTAATAGAACAAGTACCACTGCCATCTAAAAATCATAAATTAACTTTCCCCATTACACACGACGAAGAAGAGTAAAGGCAAGAGAGTGCACCTGTGTTTAGTGCGTAGGTACACTTAATGCATATATCTAAATATTCTGCGTGTCTGACTGCTTATAGGTCTATACTTAAAGATTAGCCCTCCGGAACCATCGGTCCACTTTCCCGAACGGTCTACTCGTCGAAACGGTCCACTTTCCCGATCGTAGCAATCGCTGTAGTGGAAATCGATAAAGAATCAATCCAATCATAAGAAGGGTTATAAAAATACAGGGTATAAAGTTAAATGCGTTACATAGGTCAATTTAGGGAATGTTGGTTCCATAGTGAAAGTTATTCAGTTTGATGGTCTGAAACACCCTAAAGAATGAAACGCATTAATGTTTACACCCTATCAACAGGGTGTAACAAAACACCCTAGTAATACTTAAGGGGGTGCTTCAGACCATCAAACTGAACAATTTTCACTATGGAGCCAACATCGAAATCGCAAAAAAAAAATCCGCTCTTTCATACAAAACTGCAGTATCGTCTCGACTCAAATGTATGGGATGGCAGATTTTTTTAATTTTTTCTCGACGTTGGCCCCATAGTGAAAGTTGTTCAGATTGATGGTCTGATGCACCCCCTTAAGTATTACTAGGGTGTTTTGTTACACCCTGTATAGGACCAACTTGAGCCTTAAAAAAAAAATGCTGTAATGCATTTTGCACGGAAGGAACCTTCCTGATAGTACCTACTATCAGTTTAAAATAACAATGTGCATGACCTCGCTCGCAAATGTGACGTCACTCAATCACACGAACTTCACTCGAGTCATTCAAATTATTATTTCTTTTACATAGAGTCTACTTTCCTTTGTCAACCGAGTGAAGTTATCGAACGGCCCTTCAAGGTCATGCACATTGTTATTTTAAACTGATAGTATTTAATTTTATCACGAGTGAGCAGTTTTTTTTTCACGGCATGTAGTTTAATTGTAGCACGACACAGCCGTTCTTGAAGTTGGTAGTAGGCATAGTAGAAGTTGTTAATATTCATGGGTAGGTACTTTCACCCCTTTGAGTTTACGGGAGTGGCGTTTACAATATTAATTTAATTACCAAACTGATTCGATCGAGATTCGAGAGACAATGATGCAAAATTCTTTGGAAAACTTTGTATTGCTCGTGTATTTTTATTTTAAGCCTGTTCAAGAGAGACATTGGCCTCGATTCGGAGTGTACCACGACTAAACTAAACTAAATGTATTCCTGTCACTTTCTAAAATAAGATTAAGAAAAGAGACAGAAAACTAACAGCTGACTTTAGTGCTGTCAAAGTGACGTTAAATGCGCAAAATAAGATGCCATCATAATGTACGCCATCTTATTTAAATCGTCTTTGGGCGTTTAACGTCACTTTGACAGCACTAAAGTCAGCTGCTGGTTTTCTGTCTCTTTTCTTAATCTTATTTTAGAAAGTGACAGGAATACATTTTGTTTAGTTTAGTCGTGGTACACTCCGAATCGAGGCCATTGTGTCCTATATAAAGTAACTTATATGTGTCCTACCATAGGGATGGATATACAGGGTGAAATTGATATCATTACCATCCTTTTAAACTAAGAGTCTACCCATCAAACTGAACAACTTACTATGGGAGCAAAACGATCGGAGCAAAAACAAAATCTGCTGTTCCATACTAAACTTCAATGCGTACTGATTTTTTTTTTGCTCCGATCAGTTTGCTCCCATAGTAAAAGTTGTTCAGTATGATGGATAGACTCTTAGTTTAAAAGGATGCTAATGATATTAATTTCACCGTGTATATATTAATTTGATCTCCGACTTGAACAAATATTCAATATGTCACTACTGAATAGAAACTTAAAACTGGGTGTATTTTCCACAGTGAAAAAAACCACCGTCATCACGTCTGAAACTAGTGACACCACCAGTCAGTCTAGCTCTCAAACAGGCGACTCAACCAACTATGAAAAAACCACCACGGTTTACCCAGGATCAGGTAAGATACACGTACTCGTAGCGCTTGCCTTTAAACTGAAGCACTTGGATACTAACTATAAAAGAATTTGATGTAAAGACGGCTATCGGAGTCCAGTGGCGCCCTCATCACATTAATAAAGATTTCTCAATAAAGAAAGCCTAAATTAAAAAAGTGATTAATTGACAAACTACAAAAGCCTGCCTCCGTGGTCTAGTGGTTAAGAGCATTGGCCCTCGATACGGAGGTCGTGGGTTCGGAGGACCTTCTATTTACGCGGCAGAACATTTGGATACTAATAATTATTGATGTTAAATTGGCTTGCTAAATATAAAAAAAAATTTAATGTCTAGGATCACGACCACGACCAGGACCAGGACCTAAACCAGGCCCAGGACCAAAACCAAGCCCAGCACCACAAGAACAACAACCAGGACCAGGAAGCCCAGGAGGCCCAGGACCACAAGGACCACAACCAGGACCAGGAGGCCCAGGACCACAAGAACCACAACCAGGACCAGGAGGCCCAGGACCACAAGGATCAAAACCAGGACCAGGAGGCCCAGGACCACAAGGACCAAAACCAGGACCAGGAGGCCCAGGACCACAAGGACCAAAACCAGGACCAGGAGGCCCAGGACCACAAGGACCAAAGCCAGGACCAGGAGGTCCAGGACCACAAGGACCTAAACCAGGACCAGGAGGCCCAGGACCACAAGAACCACAACCAGGACCAGGAGGCCCAGGACCACAAGGACCAAAACCAGGACCAGGAGGCCCAGGACCACAAGGACCTAAACCAGGACCAGGAGGCCCAGGACCACAAGAACCACAACCAGGACCAGGAGGCCCAGGACCACAAGAACCACAACCAGGACCAGGAGGCCCAGGACCAAAAGAACCACAACCAGGACCAGGAGGCCCAGGACCACAAGGACCAAAACCAGGACCAGGAGGCCCAGGACCACAAGAACCACAACCAGGACCAGGAGGCCCAGGACCACAAGAACCACAACCAGGACCAGGAGGCCCAGGACCACAAGGACCAAAACCAGGACCAGGAGGCCCAGGACCACAAGGACCTAAACCAGGACCAGGAGGCCCAGGACCACAAGAACCACAACCAGGACCAGGAGGCCCAGGACCACAAGAACCACAACCAGGACCAGGAGGCCCAGGACCACAAGAACCACAACCAGGACCAGGAGGCCCAGGACCACAAGGACCAAAACCAGGACCAGGAGGCCCAGGACCACAAGGACCTAAACCAGGACCAGGAGGCCCAGGACCACAAGAACCACAACCAGGACCAGGAGGCCCAGGACCACAAGGACCAAAACCAGGACCAGGAGGCCCAGGACCACAAGAACCACAACCAGGACCAGGAGGCCCAGGACCACAAGAACCACAACCAGGACCAGGAGGCCCAGGACCACAAGGACCAGGAGGCCCAGGACCACAAGGACCAAAACCAGGACCAGACTCGGGTTCAGGTAAGATTTGGCTAGTGATAGTTTACATTCCTTGACGACAAAATGTGTAAGGGTCAATCATCTTCTGTCGTGTCAGCATGAAATACTAAGCCCATCATATTTCCTTTATCAATTAAAGATCTAATAATCTAGGTCATGAGAGAAATTGTGTACTACAAGAGAAATTAATATTGGCTAGACATTTTTAGATTTTAATGAAATATCCGATTTGACCTAATATTTGACTGACTTTGACTGAATAGAAACTTCAATTGGGTGTATTTTCCACAGTGAAAAAAACCACCGTCAAATCATCTACAACCAGTGAGAGCACCAGTCAGAATAGCTCTCAAACAGGAGACTCAACCTACTATGAAAAAACCACCACGGTTTACCCAGGATCAGGTAAGAAACACGTGTAGCACTTGTTTAGCTTTTATTGACGCGGCAGAACACTTGTATACTAAAAACTAATTGATGTTTAACAGGCTTGCTAAATATGGCATTAAAATTTTTCTATGTCTAGGATCACGTCCACGACCAGGACCAGGACCTAAACCAGGCCCAGGACCAAAACCAAGCCCAGGACCACAAGGACCAAAACCAGGGCCACAAGGACCAAAACCAGGACCAGGAGGCCCAGGACCACAAGGACCTAAACCAGGACCAGGAGGCCCAGGACCACAAGAACCACAACCAGGACCAGGAGGCCCAGGACCACAAGAACCACAACCAGGACCAGGAGGCCCAGGACCACAAGGACCTAAACCAGGACCAGGAGGCCCAGGACCACAAGAACCACAACCAGGACCAGGAGGCCCAGGACCACAAGGACCAAAACCAGGACCAGGAGGCCCAGGACCACAAGGACCTAAACCAGGACCAGGAGGCCCAGGACCACAAGAACCACAACCAGGACCAGGAGGCCCAGGACCACAAGGACCAAAACCAGGACCAGACTCGGGTTCAGGTAAGATTTGGCTAGTGATAGTTTACATTCCTTGACGATAAAATGTGTAAGGGTCAATCATCTTCTGTCGTGTCAGCATGAAATACTATAATGCCATCATATTTCCTATATCAATTAAAGATCTAATAATCTAGGTCATGAGAGAAATTGTGTACTACAAGAGAAATTAATATTAGCTAGACACTTATAGATTTTAATGAAATATCCGATTTTACCAAATATTTGACTGACTTTGACTGAATAGAAACTTCAATTGGGTGTATTTTCCACAGTGAAAAAAACCACCGTCATATCGTCTACAACCAGTGAGAGCACCAGTCAGACTAGCTCTCAAACAGGAGACTCAACCTACTATGAAAAAACCACCACGGTTTACCCAGGTTCAGGTAAGATACACGTAGCACTTACCTTTTATTGACGCGGCAGAACACTTGTATACTCAAAAATAATCGATGTTTAACAGGCTTGCTAAATATGGCATTAAAATTTTTCAATGTCTAGGATCACGACCACGACCAGGACCAGGACCTAAACCAGGCCCAGGACCAAAACCAAGCCCAGGACCACAAGGACCAAAACCAGGACCACAAGGACCAAAACCAGGACCAGGAGGCCCAGGACCACAAGGACCAAAACCAGGACCAGGAGGCCCAGGACCACAAGAACCACAACCAGGACCAGGAGGCCCAGGACCACAAGAACCACAACCAGGACCAGGAGGCCCAGGACCACAAGGACCAAAACCAGGACCAGGAGGCCCAGGACCACAAGGACCTAAACCAGGACCAGGAGGCCCAGGACCACAAGAACCACAACCAGGACCAGGAGGCCCAGGACCACAAGAACCACAACCAGGACCAGGAGGCCCAGGACCACAAGAACCACAACCAGGACCAGGAGGCCCAGGACCACAAGGACCAAAACCAGGACCAGGAGGCCCAGGACCACAAGGACCTAAACCAGGACCAGGAGGCCCAGGACCACAAGAACCACAACCAGGACCAGGAGGCCCAGGACCACAAGGACCAAAACCAGGACCAGGAGGCCCAGGACCACAAGAACCACAACCAGGACCAGGAGGCCCAGGACCACAAGAACCACAACCAGGACCAGGAGGCCCAGGACCACAAGGACCAGGAGGCCCAGGACCACAAGGACCAAAACCAGGACCAGACTCGGGTTCAGGTAAGATTTGGCTAGTGATAGTTTACATTCCTTGACGACAAAATGTGTAAGGGTCAATCATCTTCTGTCGTGTCAGCATGAAATACTAAGCCCATCATATTTCCTTTATCAATTAAAGATCTAATAATCTAGGTCATGAGAGAAATTGTGTACTACAAGAGAAATTAATATTGGCTAGACATTTTTAGATTTTAATGAAATATCCGATTTGACCTAATATTTGACTGACTTTGACTGAATAGAAACTTCAATTGGGTGTATTTTCCACAGTGAAAAAAACCACCGTCAAATCATCTACAACCAGTGAGAGCACCAGTCAGAATAGCTCTCAAACAGGAGACTCAACCTACTATGAAAAAACCACCACGGTTTACCCAGGATCAGGTAAGAAACACGTGTAGCACTTGTTTAGCTTTTATTGACGCGGCAGAACACTTGTATACTAAAAACTAATTGATGTTTAACAGGCTTGCTAAATATGGCATTAAAATTTTTCTATGTCTAGGATCACGTCCACGACCAGGACCAGGACCTAAACCAGGCCCAGGACCAAAACCAAGCCCAGGACCACAAGGACCAAAACCAGGGCCACAAGGACCAAAACCAGGACCAGGAGGCCCAGGACCACAAGGACCTAAACCAGGACCAGGAGGCCCAGGACCACAAGAACCACAACCAGGACCAGGAGGCCCAGGACCACAAGAACCACAACCAGGACCAGGAGGCCCAGGACCACAAGGACCTAAACCAGGACCAGGAGGCCCAGGACCACAAGAACCACAACCAGGACCAGGAGGCCCAGGACCACAAGGACCAAAACCAGGACCAGGAGGCCCAGGACCACAAGGACCTAAACCAGGACCAGGAGGCCCAGGACCACAAGAACCACAACCAGGACCAGGAGGCCCAGGACCACAAGGACCAAAACCAGGACCAGACTCGGGTTCAGGTAAGATTTGGCTAGTGATAGTTTACATTCCTTGACGATAAAATGTGTAAGGGTCAATCATCTTCTGTCGTGTCAGCATGAAATACTATAATGCCATCATATTTCCTATATCAATTAAAGATCTAATAATCTAGGTCATGAGAGAAATTGTGTACTACAAGAGAAATTAATATTAGCTAGACACTTATAGATTTTAATGAAATATCCGATTTTACCAAATATTTGACTGACTTTGACTGAATAGAAACTTCAATTGGGTGTATTTTCCACAGTGAAAAAAACCACCGTCATATCGTCTACAACCAGTGAGAGCACCAGTCAGACTAGCTCTCAAACAGGAGACTCAACCTACTATGAAAAAACCACCACGGTTTACCCAGGTTCAGGTAAGATACACGTAGCACTTACCTTTTATTGACGCGGCAGAACACTTGTATACTCAAAAATAATCGATGTTTAACAGGCTTGCTAAATATGGCATTAAAATTTTTCAATGTCTAGGATCACGACCACGACCAGGACCAGGACCTAAACCAGGCCCAGGACCAAAACCAAGCCCAGGACCACAAGGACCAAAACCAGGACCACAAGGACCAAAACCAGGACCAGGAGGCCCAGGACCACAAGGACCAAAACCAGGACCAGGAGGCCCAGGACCACAAGGACCTAAACCAGGACCAGGAGGCCCAGGACCACAAGGACCTAAACCAGGACCAGGAGGCCCAGGACCACAAGGACCTAAACCAGGACCAGGAGGCCCAGGACCACAAGAACCACAACCAGGACCAGGAGGCCCAGGACCACAAGAACCACAACCAGGACCAGGAGGCCCAGGACCACAAGGACCAAAACCAGGACCAGGAGGCCCAGGACCACTAGAACCACAACCAGGACCAGGAGGCCCAGGACCACAAGGACCTAAACCAGGACCAGGAGGCCCAGGACCACAAGGACCTAAACCAGGACCAGGAGGCCCAGGACCACAAGAACCACAACCAGGACCAGGAGGCCCAGGACCACAAGGACCAAAACCAGGACCAGGAGGCCCAGGACCACAAGGACCTAAACCAGGACCAGGAGGCCCAGGACCACAAGGACCAAAACCAGGACCAGGAAGCCCAGGACCACAAGAACCACAACCAGGACCAGGAGGCCCAGGACCACAAGGACCAAAACCAGGACCAGGAGGCCCAGGACCACAAGGACCTAAACCAGGACCAGGAGGCCCAGGACCACAAGAACCACAACCAGGACCAGGAGGCCCAGGACCACAAGGACCAAAACCAGGACCAGGAGGCCCAGGACCACAAGGACCAAAACCAGGACCAGGAGGCCCAGGACCACAAGAACCACAACCAGGACCAGGAGGCCAAGGACCACAAGGACCGAAACCAGGACCAGGAGGCCCAGGACCACAAGGACCTAAACCAGGACCAGGAGGCCCAGGACCACAAGAACCACAACCAGGACCAGGAGGCCCAGGACCACAAGGACCAAAACCAGGACCAGGAGGCCCAGGACCACAAGGACCTAAACCAGGACCAGGAGGCCCAGGACCACAAGGACCAAAACCAGGACCAGGAGGCCCAGGACCACAAGGACCTAAACCAGGACCAGGAGGCCCAGGACAACAAGAACCACAACCAGGACCAGGAGGCCCAGGACCACAAGGACCAAAACAAGGACCAGGAGGCCCAGGACCACAAGGACCTAAACCAGGACCAGGAGGCCCAGGACCACAAGAACCACAACCAGGACCAGGAGGCCCAGGACCACAAGAACCACAACCAGGACCAGGAGGCCCAGGACCACAAGGACCAAAACCAGGACCAGGAGGCCCAGGGCCACAAGGACCTAAACCAGGACCAGGAGGCCCAGGACCACAAGAACCACAACCAGGACCAGGAGGCCCAGGACCACAAGGACCAAAACCAGGACCAGGAGGCCCAGGACCACAAGGACCTAAACCAGGACCAGGAGGCCCAGGACCACAAGAACCACAACCAGGACCAGGAGGCCCAGGACCACAAGGACCTAAACCAGGACCAGGAGGCCCAGGACCACAAGGACCAAAACCAGGACCAGGAGGCCCAGGACCACAAGAACCACAACCAGGACCAGGAGGCCCAGGACCACAAGGACCAAAACCAGGACCAGGAGGCCCAGGACCACAAGGACCTAAACCAGGACCAGGAGGCCCAGGACCACAAGAACCACAACCAGGACCAGGAGGCCCAGGACCACAAGGACCAAAACCAGGACCAGGAGGCCCAGGACCACAAGGACCACAACCAGGACCAGGAGGCCCAGGACCACAAGAACCACAACCAGGACCAGGAGGCCCAGGACCACAAGAACCACAACCAGGACCAGGAGGCCCAGGACCACAAGAACCACAACCAGGACCAGGAGGCCCAGGACCACAAGGACCAAAACCAGGACCAGGAGGCCCAGGACCACAAGGACCTAAACCAGGACCAGGAGGCCCAGGACCACAAGAACCACAACCAGGACCAGGAGGCCCGGGACCACAAGGACCAAAACCAGGACCAGGAGGCCCAGGACCACAAGAACCACAACCAGGACCAGGAGGCCCAGGACCACAAGGACCAAAACCAGGACCAGGAGGCCCAGGACCACAAGGACCAAAACCAGGACCAGACTCGGGTTCAGGTAAGATTTGGCTAGTGATAGTTTACATTCCTTGACGATAAATTGTGTAAGGGTCAATCATCTTCTGTCGTGTCAGCATGAAATACTATAATGCCATCATATTTCCTATATCAATTAAAGATCTAATAATCTAGGTCATGAGAGAAATTGTGTACTACAAGAGAAATTAATATTGGCTAGACACTTTTAGATTTTAATGAAATATCCGATTTGACCTAATATTTGACTGACTTTGACTGAATAGAAACTTCAATTGGGTGTATTTTCCACAGTGAAAAAAACCACCGTCATATCGTCTACAACCAGTGAGAGCACCAGTCAGACTAGCTCTCAAACAGGAGACTCAACCTACTATGAAAAAACCACCACGGTTTACCCAGGTTCAGGTAAGATACACGTAGCACTTACCTTTTATTGACGCGGCAGAACACTTGTATACTCAAAAATAATCGATGTTTAACAGGCTTGCTAAATATGGCATTAAAATTTTTCAATGTCTAGGATCACGACCACGACCAGGACCAGGACCTAAACCAGGCCCAGGACCAAAACCAAGCCCAGGACCACAAGGACCAAAACCAGGACCACAAGGACCAAAACCAGGACCAGGAGGCCCAGGACCACAAGGACCAAAACCAGGACCAGGAGGCCCAGGACCACAAGGACCTAAACCAGGACCAGGAGGCCCAGGACCACAAGGACCTAAACCAGGACCAGGAGGCCCAGGACCACAAGGACCTAAACCAGGACCAGGAGGCCCAGGACCACAAGAACCACAACCAGGACCAGGAGGCCCAGGACCACAAGAACCACAACCAGGACCAGGAGGCCCAGGACCACAAGGACCAAAACCAGGACCAGGAGGCCCAGGACCACAAGGACCTAAACCAGGACCAGGAGGCCCAGGACCACAAGAACCACAAGCAGGACCAGGAGGCCCAGGACTACAAGAACCACAACCAGGACCAGGAGGCCCAGGACCACAAGGACCAAAACCAGGACCAGGAGGCCCAGGACCACAAGGACCTAAACCAGGACCAGGAGGCCCAGGACCACAAGAACCACAACCAGGACCAGCAGGCCCAGGACCACAAGGACCAAAACCAAGACCAGGAGGCCCAGGACCACAAGGACCTAAACCAGGACCAGGAGGCCCAGGACCACAAGAACCACAACCAGGACCAGGAGGCCCAGGACCACAAGGACCTAAACCAGGACCAGGAGGCCCAGGACCACAAGAACCACAACCAGGACCAGGAGGCCCAGGACCACAAGGACCAAAACCAGGACCAGGAGGCCCAGGACCACAAGGACCAAAACCAGGACCAGACTCGGGTTCAGGTAAGATTTGGCTAGTGATAGTTTACATTCCATGACGATAAATTGTGTAAGGGTCAATCATCTTCTGTCGTGTCAGCATGAAATACTATAATGCCATCATATTTCCTATATCAATTAAAGATCTAATAATCTAGGTCATGAGAGAAATTGTGTACTACAAGAGAAATTAATATTGGCTAGACACTTTTAGATTTTAATGAAATATCCAATTTGACCTAATATTTGACTGACTTTGACTGAATAGAAACTTCAATTGGGTGTATTTTCCACAGTGAAAAAAACCACCGTCAAATCGTCTACAACCAGTGAGAGCACCAGTCAGACTAGCTCTCAAACAGGAGACTCAACCTACTATGAAAAAACCACCACGGTTTACCCAGGTTCAGGTAAGATACATGTAGCACTTACCTTTTATTGACGCGGCAGAACACTTGTATACTCAAAAATAATTGATGTTTAACAGGCTTGCTAAATATGGCATTAAAATTTTTCAATGTCTAGGATCACGACCACGACCAGGACCAGGACCTAAACCAGGCCCAGGACCAAAACCAAGCCCAGGACCACAAGGACCAAAACCAGGACCACAAGGACCAAAACCAGGACCAGGAGGCCCAGGACCACAAGGACCAAAACCAGGACCAGGAGGCCCAGGACCACAAGGACCTAAACCAGGACCAGGAGGCCCAGGACCACAAGGAACTAAACCAGGACCAGGAGGCCCAGGACCACAAGGACCTAAACCAGGACCAGGAGGCCCAGGACCACAAGAACCACAACCAGGATCAGGAGGCCCAGGACCACAAGAACCACAACCAGGACCAGGAGGCCCAGGACCACAAGGACCAAAACCAGGACCAGGAGGCCCAGGACCACAAGGACCTAAACCAGGACCAGGAGGCCCAGGACCACAAGAACCACAACCAGGACCAGGAGGCCCAGGACCACAAGGACCAAAACCAGGACCAGGAGGCCCAGGACCACAAGGACCAAAACCAGGACCAGGAGGCCCAGGACCACAAGGACCAAAACCAGGACCAGGAGGCCCAGGACCACAAGAACCACAACCAGGACCAGGAGGCCCAGGACCACAAGGACCAAAACCAAGACCAGGAGGCCCAGGACCACAAGGATCTAAACCAGGACCAGGAGGCCCAGGACCACAAGAACCACAACCAGGACCAGGAGGCCCAGGACCACAAGGACCAAAACCAGGACCAGGAGGCCCAGGACCACAAGGACCTAAACCAGGACCAGGAGGCCCAGGACCACAAGAACCACAACCAGGACCAGGAGGCCCAGGACCACAAGAACCACAACCAGGACCAGGAGGCCCAGGACCACAACCAGGACCAGGAGGCCCAGGACCACAAGGACCAAAACCAGGACCAGGAGGCCCAGGACCACAAGGACCTAAACCAGGACCAGGAGGCCCAGGACCACAAGAACCACAACCAGGACCAGGAGGCCCAGGACCACAAGGACCAAAACCAGGACCAGGAGGCCCAGGACCACAAGGACCTAAACCAGGACCAGGAGGCCCAGGACCACAAGAACCACAACCAGGACCAGGAGGCCCAGGACCACAAGAACCACAACCAGGACCAGGAGGCCCAGGACCACAAGAACCACAACTAGGACCAGGAGGCCCAGGACCACAAGGACCAAAACCAGGACCAGGAGGCCCAGGACCACAAGGACCAAAACCAGGACCAGGAGGCCCAGGACCACAAGAACCACAACCAGGACCAGGAGGTCCAGGACCACAAGAACCACAACCAGGACCAGGAGGCCCAGGACCACAAGAACCAAAACCAGGACCAGGAGGCCCAGGACCACAAGGACCAAAACCAGGACCAGACTCGGGTTCAGGTAAGATTTGGCTAGTGATAGTTTACATTCCTTGACGATAAAATGTGTAAGGGTCAATCATCTTCTGTCGTGTCAGCATGAAATACTATAATGCCATCATATTTCCGATATCAATTAATAATCTAGGTCATGAGAGAAATTGTGTACTACAAAAGAAATTAATATTGGCTAGACACTTATAGATTTTAATGAAATATCCGATTTGACCAAATATTTGACTGACTTTGACTGAATAGAAACTTCAATTGGGTGTATTTTCCACAGTGAAAAAAACCACCGTCAAATCGTCTACAACCAGTGAGAGCACCAGTCAGACTAGCTCTCAAACAGGAGACTCAACCTACTATGAAAAAACCACCACGGTTTACCCAGGATCAGGTAAGAAACACGTGTAGTACTTACCTTTTATTGACGCGGCAGAACACTTGTATACTAAAAATAATTGACGTTAAACTGGCTTGCTAAATATAGCATTAAAATTTTTCAATGTCTAGGATCACGACCACGACCAGGACCAGGACCTAAACCAGGCCCAGGACCAAAACCAAGCCCAGGACCACATGGACCAAAACCAGGACCAGGAGGCCCAGGACCACAAGGACCTAAACCAGGACCAGGAGGCCCAGGACCACAAGAACCACAACCAGGACCAGGAGGCCCAGGACCACAAGAACCACAACCAGTACCAGGAGGCCCAGGACCACAAGGACCAAAACCAGGACCAGGAGGCCCAGGACCACAAGGACCTAAACCAGGACCAGGAGGCCCAGGACCACAAGAACCACAACCAGGACCAGGAGGCCCAGGACCACAAGGACCAAAACCAGGACCAGGAGGCCCAGGACCACAAGGACCTAAACCAGGACCAGGAGGCCCAGGACCACAAGAACCACAACCAGGACCAGGAGGCCCAGGACCACAAGAACCACAACCAGGACCAGGAGGCCCAGGACCACAAGGACCAAAACCAGGACCAGGAGGCCCAGGACCACAAGGACCTAAACCAGGACCAGGAGGCCCAGGACCACAAGAACCACAACCAGGACCAGGAGGCCCAGGACCACAAGGACCAAAACCAGGACCAGGAGGCCCAGGACCACAAGGACCTAAACCAGGACCAGGAGGCCCAGGACCACAAGGACCAAAACCAGGACCAGGAGGCCCAGGACCACAAGGACCTAAACCAGGACCAGGAGGCCCAGGACCACAAGGACCAAAACCAGGACCAGGTGGCCCAGGACCACAAGGACCAAAACCAGGACCAGGAGGCCCTGGACCACAAGGACCTAAACCAGGACCAGGAGGCCCAGGACCACAAGAACCACAACCAGGACCAGGAGG
Organism: Agonopterix subpropinquella; assembly: GCA_922987775.1. Lineage (NCBI taxonomy): Eukaryota > Metazoa > Arthropoda > Insecta > Lepidoptera > Depressariidae > Agonopterix > Agonopterix subpropinquella. The sequence continues at coordinate 3,751,274 of OV277718.1, read as the reverse complement.
CCCAGGACCACAAGAACCACAACCAGGACCAGGAGGCCCAGGACCACAAGAACCACAACCAGGACCAGGAGGCCCAGGACCACAAGGACCAAAACCAGGACCAGGAGGCCCAGGACCACAAGGACCTAAACCAGGACCAGGAGGCCCAGGACCACAAGGACCTAAACCAGGACCAGGAGGCCCAGGACCACAAGGACCAAAACCAGGACCAGGAGGCCCAGGACCACAAGGACCTAAACCAGGACCAGGAGGCCCAGGACCACAAGGACCAAAACCAGGACCAGGTGGCCCAGGACCACAAGGACCAAAACCAGGACCAGGAGGCCCTGGACCACAAGGACCTAAACCAGGACCAGGAGGCCCAGGACCACAAGAACCACAACCAGGACCAGGAGGCCCAGGACCACAAGAACCACAACCAGGACCAGGAGGCCCAGGACCACAAGAACCACAACCAGGACCAGGAGGCCCAGGACCACAAGGACCAAAACCAGGACCAGGAGGCCCAGGACCACAAGGACCTAAACCAGGACCAGGAGGCCCAGGACCACAAGGACCAAAACCAGGACCAGGAGGCCCAGGACCACAAGGACCTAAACCAGGACCAGGAGGCCCAGGACCACAAGGACCAAAACCAGGACCAGGTGGCCCAGGACCACAAGGACCAAAACCAGGACCAGGAGGCCCTGGACCACAAGGACCTAAACCAGGACCAGGAGGCCCAGGACCACAAGAACCACAACCAGGACCAGGAGGCCCAGGACCACAAGAACCACAACCAGGACCAGGAGGCCCAGGACCACAAGAACCACAACCAGGACCAGGAGGCCCAGGACCACAAGGACCAAAACCAGGACCAGGAGGCCCAGGACCACAAGGACCTAAACCAGGACCAGGAGGCCCAGGACCACAAGGACCTAAACCAGGACCAGGAGGCCCAGGGCCACAAGGACCAAAACCAGGACCAGGAGGCCCAGGACCACAAGGACCTAAACCAGGACCAGGAGGCCCAGGACCACAAGGACCAAAACCAGGACCAGGTGGCCCAGGACCACAAGGACCAAAACCAGGACCAGGAGGCCCTGGACCACAAGGACCTAAACCAGGACCAGGAGGCCCAGGACCACAAGAACCACAACCAGGACCAGGAGGCCCAGGACCACAAGAACCACAACCAGGACCAGGAGGCCCAGGACCACAAGAACCACAACCAGGACCAGGAGGCCCAGGACCACAAGGACCAAAACCAGGACCAGGAGGCCCAGGACCACAAGGACCAAAACCAGGACCAGGAGGCCCAGGACCACAAGGACCTAAACCAGGACCAGGAGGCCCAGGACCACAAGAACCACAACCAGGACCAGGAGGCCCAGGACCACAAGAACCACAACCAGGACCAGGAGGCCCAGGACCACAAGAACCACAACCAGGGCCAGGAGGCCCAGGACCACAAGGACCAAAACCAGGACCAGGAGGCCCAGGACCACAAGGACCAAAACCAGGACCAGGAGGCCCAGGACCACAAGGACCAAAACCAGGACCAGGAGGCCCAGGACCACAAGGACCTAAACCAGGACCAGGAGGCCCAGGACCACAAGAACCACAACCAGGACCAGGAGGCCCAGGACCACAAGAACCACAACCAGGACCAGGAGGCCCAGGACCACAAGGACCAAAACCAGGCCCAGTACCAAAACCAGGTGGTTTAAAACCATGGAAGCCTCATCCAAAACCACCCAAGACTAGAATCTGCATTTGCTACGAGAGAGTCGAAGATATTCCTTACAGTGTTCGTAAAACAGCCATCTGGGCATAAAGTTCCAACAAAAATATTCCATTCCGTAGTAAATAGGCATTGACTTGAGTTTTATTTTTTCTTTCCACTTTAAATGTTTATTTATATATTCTTGTGCATCGCAAAACCCCTGATACTTGTCAGATCAAAAAATGTTACCAATTTTAGATGAAGATTATTAAATCTGTATTGTATTGAAATAATTCGTTTTCTTTCACTTTGCAACCTTTATTGTATTTTAGGGAGCTTACAGCTATAAAACAAATAGTTTACTGGGTTTGGGTAAGACTGTATGGAGAAGAGAATGTCTTGTTTTTTTAGCGGCCCATAATAAAACTTACATAGGGCCGCATCAGAGCTGTTCTATTGCGGTTTTAAGTTCTATAGTCTTAGTAACAAAAAATCACATTCTATACTAAAGTTGAATTGAAATGGATTGTTTTTTCATACAATTATGGAACTATGATAGATCAGGAGTGCGATTTTTGAAATTCATTCAGTGAGTTCAGCATTAGAAAATGTCAAAATTACTGTGGAGATATGCATTTTCTACTGCTGATTTGACTTTCAAAAATCATACTCCAGGAGTGCCATTTTTTAAGTCAAATCTGCAGTAGAAAGATGCGTATCTCCATAGTATTTTTGACATTTTTAACTGTTGAACGCAGCGAATGAGATTCAAAAAAAATTTTTACAAAAAAATAAAACCGACTTCAAAACTCAAAAAGTATAAAATAATATTGCAGCCGATGAATTTTACGTTAGCCTATAAGAATATCAATTTGTTTTATCGAAGTCGCTGTCAAGCCTACCTGTACGATTCGAGACTGAGCTTGCAGTATTTTTTTGGGGCTAGGCTTGACACAGACTCGAATAAAAAAAATTATAGCTAACGTAAAATTCATCGGCTGCAATATTATTTTATACTTTTTGAGTTTTGAAGTCGGTTTAATTTTTTTGTTATTTTTATTTCATAATTTTTTGTGGTGAAATACATTAGTTGAATTCTGGATATCAGCACACACAAAGGGTACATCGATACAAAGCAAACGTTTCAATTGCCGATGATTTGCTGTCAACTTTTGAGGAGTTCTATTGTGTAGCTCCGAAGTGCGTCATCAGATCTTTACCGAATTAAAATGGGACCACTTCGGAAGTATACCCTTTCCAATAAAAAAAGAATTATCAAAATCGAACTACTCTGTAGAAAGTAATGCGTGTTCATACATAAAACAAACAAAAAAACAAAAAAAAAATACGCGTCGAATTGATAACCTCCTCCTTTTTGTTTTTTCGTAGGTTAAAAATCGCACTCCAGGTCAAAAACGATATAAAGAATATGTTACAGAAAGGTACGGTCATATAAAGAAGTGCTTCAGACCATAGTCATCTAGTGAAAGTAGTGATATGATGGTCTGAAGTACCCCTTTCCCATCATCAGCCTATCGTCGTCTTCTGCAGATTCAATTCAATTCAATAATTTTATTTAATAAATTGGGTTCGGATACTTGCGGTATGAGTACGGTTGCCAACCTTAATACAAGGATAAGCGGGATATTTGCAATCAAGATGCGGGACGTGGACAAAAAAAGCGGGACCCGGCTGTCAAAGTATAAAAAGTCGAAAAAACAATGAGGATTTGAAGAAAAATAAAAAATTTGTGTTTTCGGTTCCTTTTGATTATAATAATAACACAAACAACTAAACTATAATAATAATTACATCAAACTTTAACTTTAAGGAGCATTCGAATCAGAAATGAAAATCGGTCAATTACCTAAGTAAACTTTTACAAACATAAAAGTTAATACCATGGGGTGCCAGGAATCAGCAGTTTAATGAAACCTGTGTTGGCAGGCATACCTTGGACAGTCAGCCTCGTTACTACAATTACTAGCTGGCTAATCTTTCCTATAAATCATGAATAAATAGTCATGCGATATAGCTCATGCTGACATGAAAGAAAAAGAAGAAGAATACATCTAACTTTGAACTCAATAAAAAGAAATAAAAATGCAAAAATTTGAGAAGAAACTTAATAAAGTTTTATATCACTTCTTCTGAGTCAACTGAGAGCTCATAACTACTTCTGCCATAAAGGTTAGCCAGAAAACGGGACAATAGGCGTCCCGCACACATCTATCGCGGGACGCATCATCTGAGTGTCTAGAAACGGGACGTCCCGCCTCTCGCGGGACGGTTGGCAACCCTAGGTATGAGTGATAGTGCTGGGCACAGCTCTGGGCACAACACGCAGGTTGTGTCCGTCTTACTGGTACCAAACACACTCCTCTTGACTTTTGTTTACATTATTAAAATTACAACTCGTATTGGTTAAAGCGACACACAACGTTTAACTAGTAGTAGTAGTAATATCAACCTCTGCCCATGGTAATGTCTCTATGCCTCTGCCACATCTTGGACAGTGTCAAAGCTGATCAGCTAATAGCTGTCATTTCATACAAATGGGAAAAATTTAAAAGAAGATATAAGCATGCGCGATACTGAGTGAGTGCGAGCGAGACAAGGATTCACATTTGCTTAAGGCGGTTGCAGAGGGGTCAATTTTATACAAAACTTTGACGCACAATACGCGTAGACGGTATGAATATAAGTAACTTTGTATATATGGAAAAATAGTTTAGAAAATCTAGTTGTCGCGTATCAAATAACATTTGCAATTTATAATATAATTACGAAGATATAAAGCTTTGAAATTTTTTATACAATATTTTCAAAGCTTTATATCTTCGTAATTATATTATGAATTGCAAATGTTATTTAATACGCGACATTTATATTTTCTAAACTATTTTTCCATATATAAAATATTACTTTTATTAATGCCGTCTACGCGTATTGTGCGTCAAACGTTTGTATGGACTGAAACCACCTTAAGAGGAACCAAGATTCAACCAGAAGAGGTGAGATAAAAAGTCTGTGTGAGGCAGGGAGTGTCCGTACTGTATGTAGGTAGTACTTTGTGACAATGTTTGCGCTTAGAGAAATCGGTAGGGGTAGTAACATATAGGTACAGGGTGTTTGGTAGAACGATGTAGATATTTTTTGAGCTGATTGAACATTTTAAATCACCTTCATGAACATTTTAAACCACATATAGTAACTATGACAAGTCTCATAGTTTTTAAGTTATGAACAAAAGTTCGTTTTTAGGGTTCCGAAGTCAACAAGGAACCCTTATAGTTTCGCCATGTCCATCGGTCCGTCCGTCCGTCCGTCTATCCGTCTGTCCGGGGCTTAGCTCAAGACTAGTTAGCTGTAATTTGTAGTAAGCTGTTCTTAGTACTAGAAAGCTGTAATTTGGCATGGGTATACATATTAACCACGCCGACAAAGTGATCCGAAAAAAATTAAATCTAGAAAAATATTTTTTAGGGTAGACGTCAAGTGGGGATAAATTCCTCTGGACAATGTCAGCTACAATTTGAGCCTAAAGGCGATCGGGTTAAGGGTTTGCCCTGTAGCCTACCTTTTTTTGAGAAAATATTTTTTTGCTCGATATTCAATGTGCTCGATAGTCGTGCGAGGCACGAAATTTGTGAATTTTCTTTTTCTAGATAGCGAACAAAGTGTTGGCTATAGTAGGTACGTGTTAATAAATTAGCGCAAAACCTCATATCCCCCAACAAATTTATAACAAAATAATTAGATTGAAACAATAATTTCATTATTTTGATGATTAAAATTTAAAGTTTATTGAGGCAAAAATGATTTGCTATCATTTCAGCAATGAATGAAAGCGCTACCGAATTCATGGATACATTTTAAGAATCTTGTTTTGGTAGTAAGTAGGGTGAGTGTACCCGTGCGATCAGTTGACATCGGGTTCAGTAAATTTTAAATTTTACGAACAAATTATTTAATATTTTGAAAAAAATTACCTATGTTGAAAACATGATAATTCGATTCTCCTCTCGATTCTAAACAAACTACTTTCTAGTTTTGCGTTAATTCATTAACACGTGTTCGCCTGGATAGAAACAACCTCTTCAATCTAGTAGTTATTCAAGGTGTAAGTATTTTATTTTTATGACAATGTTATTTGAAGGAATATGTACTTATTTTTACGTATTGCATTACCTACAATGCACTCTGCATTGTAAACGAAATGAATTGAATAAACAAACCAATAATACACTTGAAATAATAAAAACATTCATTCTTTTATTATTTACCGAACTTATATTTAATTTATTATATTTATTTATTGATGATTAATGACAATTAATAGTATTTACATTATTTTAAACAAAAGTAATGCACTCAAAATATTTGTTAAACTTCAAAATTTATGTTGTTTGCTTTTTTGGGCATTTTGGTATAAAATACTTGGGGATTTTGGTTTGGATGGCACAGTCATTTTGACTTGGTCTAATACAGGTCTACGGATCTTAGGCCTTTTAAAATGCGTTTGTCGGCAATTGTATTGGTGTGCGCGCTCAGTGTGAGTAATCACATTTATTAAAAAAAAAACGTTTTTTCTCTTTTTTTGGCTCCTTAATGTAAGTTGTAGATTTTAAAATACCTATTAGAACACTAGGGTCTTTTGTTACACCCTGTACCTATTAACACGGAATATACAACGTGTTAATGAATTAGCGCAAAACCTCATACACCCCAACTGATTTATAACAAAATAATTAGATTGAAACAATAATTTCATTATTTTAATAGTTAAAATTTAAAGTTATTCGCATTTTAAGTTTTGAGGCAAAAATGATTTGTTATCATTTCAGCACTGAAAGAAAGCGCTAACGTACTCATGGATACATTTTTATAATCTTGTTTTGGTGGTAAGTAAGGTGAGTGTGCCCATGCAGTGGGTTGACATCGGGTTCAGAAAATTTTAAATTTTCCAAAAAAAATATTTCATATTTTGAAAAAAATTACCTATGTGGAAACCATGATAATTCGATTCTGCTCTCGATTCTAAACAAACTACTTTCTAGTTTTGCGTTAATTCATTAACACGTTGTATAAGAGTATACAACTATTAGTCTTAAGAGTAATTTTACCGTTCAGTGATGCCCTCATCATAATATTAAAGATATCTCGATAATGAACCAATGAAAAAAACCGGCCAAGTACGAGTCGGGACTCGGGCAATTAGTGTTCCGTACTACCCGTTGTTTAACATGAGTCATTGATGAAACCACTATATATTGACACTTACTTAGTATGTGGTCACATAGTAACTGAAGATCATTTTACACTGGTCTAATGGGTGTTCGTTTTTTGGGTATAGAAAAAAAAACTATCCAAGCTAGAGCCACCCTGATAATTTTCCCACCATACACGTTATTTCTGATGTTCGTGATTTTTTTCAGATGTTATACGGCTATATTTTTTGAAAAAGCGGTGGGGCCAGCAATTTCTCGGATTTCATTGAAAATTTTGTTAAACTAAGTTTTTATAAAAAAAAATAAAAGTATATTTTTAGACTCGTAATTTCATAAGCTTTCAATTGATACCCCACACCACAGGCTAGAATTTCTTTTTTATTTACCCTTTCTTACCCCAGATATAAAAATTTAGCTTTTTTTACTTCATTGCTATATCTGTCTGTACCGAGTTTCAACTTCCTATGTCATACGGTCTATCTGTCTGAAAATGCTTGTGACAGACGGACGGACGGACGGAACGGTCGGACAGACACCGAGCTGATTCCATAAGTGTTCCGTTTTCCCAATTTTGGTACCGAACACTAAAAAGAAAATTGTAAGAAATATAAACTTTTAAGCTTTTCAAAAGCTCAAAAGCTTATAATACATTTATAATACTTTTTCTCAAACATGCTTGGAAATGTGAGCATTATTTTGACAACCTTCTTCGAGATAAATCGAAATTGCTGTACTGGCCAACTACATGCGCGCAGCGGCCGGCAATGTTTGTATGAAAATCCATATCTGTCGTGTTTTGCGGCCAAATAAATTACATAGTAAACTCATATCTGTCGTGTAATTTAAAAATGGAACGATCTTTTTCTCCTAAACATGGCGACCAAGGAGGCAAGAACATTGTATATAGTATCCTATAGGTGGACCAAACTCTCGAATTTCGTGGAGAATGCAAAATAAACTCTAATTTTACGTAATAAGTATTAATTTCCTTCAATGTTGTTGTAGGCTGACAACCAAGCAAATGTGAGATAACCAGAATACTCGTGTGTCTCTTTCTAACGTGTTGCCAACTTATTAAGCTACCACTTTAGAATTTACTGTAACAAAAGATGTATGTAAATTAAAAAAATATTTTTGTTTTGAAAATTCACAATTTAAAGTATATTAGGTATTGATAATTTTTATTTGTTTTACACTAATTTTGTTCAATTTATGACAAAACAAATAAGGTAAGTACAATACTTTAGTGAATTATTTCAAAATTTTTTAATGGCAACTCTTTGGTGTTATGAAAAAATATTATTATGGCGGACATATTTGAAATTTGAAAAGTCATAAAATAACAAATTAAATTGTTGTGATAACTGATAATAACATTGTAAACCTTCGAAATGGTCAATTTTTGTTGTGTTACTGGATGCAAAAATGAAATTTACCCTGGCTTTGTGGGTTTTCTTTCCACAGGTTAGATATTTTATTGTTTCGCTAAACTTTTCTTAACTAGGGTGACCATTGACCATTTTGGCGACCTATGTATTAAACACAAAATGTGTGTTGCTTGTAGATTTCCCAGGGATGAACCGATTTTGATGAAACTTTTCTTGTTTGATAGCTTATGATTTGACATAAAATCTGGTAAGTACGTATTGGTACTGACGTGTTAATGAATAAGCGCAAAATCGCATGCACCCCAACTGATTTATAGCAAAATATTGATTGAAACAATAATTTCATTATTTTGATACTTAAAATTTAAAGTTATTCGCATTTTAAATTTTGAGGCAAAAATGTTATCATTTCAGCAATGAATGAAAGCGCTAACCTACTCATGGATACATTTTAGTAAGTAGGGTATGTGTGTCCGTGCGGTGGGTTGACATCGGGTTCAGTAAATTTTATTTTGAAGAAAGAATCATATGTCGAAACCAAGATAATTCAATTCTCGATTCTAAACAAAATACTTTCTAGTTTTGCGATAATTCATTAACACGTTGTATTATTTTTGAGGATGAACGAGAACAGTCGCGGGTAAACTCAAAATTAATTTTATATAAATATTTTTTTAATCTGAGTTTACCCCTAAAAACATTTTCAGAATAAAAAGATAATATTGAATCCTCAACGAGATGGTAAGAAACAGGCTTGAATAAATGCATATTAGGTATCCCGTCAAATTTGAGAATGACTGGACTCCCTAGTTAGAAAGGGACACACGAGGAATTAGGTAATCTCACTTGCCCCGGTGCCAGCACCGTAGTGTACAATCTAGTTACTATACAAAATTTTTGCAAGGAGGTAACTCAAAAAAGGTTTTATTTAAATTTCGAACTAACTTGCAAATAGAAAGCTGTTTATTGAAAAAAAAAACAAATTGTTGTTCGTTGTTCGTCATTGATTTTGAAAAGAGTTTTAATTTCCGCGAATTATTTGAGAAAATTTACTGTTTTAATTTCCGCGCATTGTTTGAGAAAAGTACTATACAAGCCTTGGCCACAACTAGGCATTGATGGACTTACGTATGTGTGCCTCGGCTTCGCCTCGGCCCACATTTACACGTTCGTCCATCAATGCCTCTGTTGCTGGCCGCTGCAGTAGGTAATGTACTATTGTATGTACTCCCTACTCATAAACATTCCACTTTTGAGAATACCTATTGAAATAGGCACTTACCAAAATGTGAAAGTGGCAGTTTTCTTTTTCTTTCTTCAAAGCACGTTTAATTAATAAATCATAAATAAAAAACCTATAAACGTATCTATTGAAAACAATATAACTTTTTAATAGGTTTTCTTGATTTCGAAATCTTAATTATATTGTATTACTTATTGTTTTTTTTTTTTTTTTTTTTTTTATGTGTGATAGGTAAGCATTTGACCCCAATCTCACCTGATGTTGAGTGATGATGAGGCCGAAGATGTAGCATGCTTACCTAGAAAGATGCCTATTCACTCTCGCCTTGAAGAGGCCCAGGTTGTATTGCTCAGGGAACAGGTCCGCAGGCAGGGCATTCCACTCCTTAGCCGTGCGCATTATAAAAGAAGAAGCAAACTTCTTCGTGCGAATTGCTGGTAGGTCAACGACATAGGGGTGGAAACCCAGTCTGCGTCTCGTCCCCCGCAGATGAAAGGGAGACGGTGGTATCAGATCGTGTAATTCAGTCGCACACTCTCCGAAATGTATCCTATAAAAAACAGACAGACAGGCTACCTTGCGACGATGCTCAAGACTTTGTAGCTTGTTGTGAATGCTACTGAACCGTAAAAGGGCTCTTAAATAATTTTATTCTAACTATTTTTTTTAAATATTTTTTGCAGATTCTGAGTGCATATGCAGAACCAAATCGTAAGTTACACAAATATCTAAGGCCATACCTCACACGTGACAAATGGACAGGACGAGATATAAATATTCCATAAATGTTTTCAAATAAAAAAAATAAAAAATCATTTATTTCAGGAAAAAAGATCCCAAAGGGTGCCCCCGGGACACTATTATCACAGTAAGGGTCAGCGCACACCCAGCGTAAAACTGTTCGAGCATGCGCGAGCAGGTTTAATTGATTCAATTGATAATGAACTCTATTTCCATTGAAATAAAGTTGAAAATAGCTTGCAAGTGATTAAATCCCTTCAGCGTCTGTTCGAGTATGTTCGCGTATGCTCCTCGCGGCGACGCGAGCAGTCGCGAGCATGCGCGCGGATGCTCGCGCATGCTCGAGCATGTTCGAGCATACGCCCGTGTCGATGCTTGCGATCCGTCGTAAGTGTTGACGCCTCGGCCGGTTTCGGACTAAATCTAGCATATTTTTTAACTACTTTAGCCCGAAAAGGGCAATTTACTACAGATAATATTATGTAATAATCGAACTCTTTTTGAAAATACAAAGAAAATCTGAACGGTCGAAGCAGATTTAGTAGGTTTTCAAATTGTTCATATTCCATTTTATAGTTCCTAGCCATAAAATAACTGTCCCTAGAACTTTAAACCGTAACACAGCACAGGGCGTAGTATTTCCCAAATATAAGTACATCTTTCTTGCCTCTTTTCATCTTATTGATGTGCTCTTCTTGCTCCTCTTCCTTTGCTAGTAAGGAAATCACCAAATCCCAGTCTACCATACTTTAAAATTGTTGTTATCGCACGTCTTTACTATAAAATATTGTAAACACAACGCAAAATTCACTACGTCAACTGTAGCAACACGGGAGCATCCGCGAGACTGTTCGAACACGCGCGAGCATGCTCCGCCGCTGCCGCCGGCGGATTTTGCCGCTAGGTGTGCGCGACTGCAAAGAACATGCTCGAGCATGCGCGAGCAGTTCTACGCTGGGTGTGCGCTGACCCTAAAAGTAAAAAAGATTATCTAGTACTGCATACACTATATGGACACTCCCTGCCCCCACCAATAGGGGAGCGGACAACATAAAATATATTTTAGTTTTATCTTCTTAGTAAAAAAAACATTTGAGAATAACGCTATACTCACATTTTTAGTTTTTTTTTAAGCTAAAATACTATTTTTAATAACATGATGAACTATAAAAAGTAATGAAATGTTGATGACATCACTTGTGGGTATTTAGTAAAATTTTTCACACATCGCGCGCGTTTTGACTTTCGATTAAAAGTTGCTAATTTGACTAATTGTCCCGGACTGTCCGATCCCATATTTTAACCTCACCCCATCTGGTAGTAGGCCATGGCGTATTCCTGTCTCACTCGTACTCACTCAGTATCGCATAATATTATGCCTACCTTTTCTTGTCCATATTTCCCATATTTGTTATAGCACTTTGTTGTAGGTACACAAAAACAAATCGACTATGACATAAAGACATAATATTAATAATACATAAAGTTGAGAAAATATGTACAAAGGGCGAGCTTATCTCTGAATAGATTTCTTCTGTGATTTAAAGGGCGATTTTACCCATGATCTGAACAACTTAACCCAAAGAAACCTTATGGTAAATTGTTTTTTTTAAACTTTTCATACAAAAGTTCGATCAGCGGATTGCATTTAGCATGGGAAGTCCATTTTTTTTAACGAATTTCCTTTGGTTTCTTTGGGAAAGTTGTTCAGTATCATGGGTACGATCACCCCTTGAAATAATGCAAATGTTTACCCTAAACCCTGTAGATTCTACATAGGATGTAGAGGTGCACTAAGAAATGACTTTTCGATATTATAATTTTACGCGGACGAAGTCGCGGGCAAGAGCCGCGCCGTTCTCTAATAAATCAAAATCAATATTTTTTTAAGTTCCAAATAATATTACAGCTCCCTGACGGCTTTTTTTTGACTCAATCACCGCGTCGAAAGTCAGAAAATCTACAATACACATCTTAATAAAACAAAATATACAAAGTACAATTACAAAAAATACAAGTAATATAGTCAAGATCAAACATTTTGGCACTTATACAGGGTGAAATTGATATCATTAGCATCCTTTTAAACTAAGAGTCTTCCCATCAAACTAAAAAACGTTTACTATGGGAGCAAACCGATCGGAGCAACTAAAAAATCAACTGTCCCATACTAAACTGCAGTACTACTCGACTCAAATGTATGCAACAGCAGATTTTTTTTTTGCTCCGATCGGTTTGGTCCCACAGTAAAAGTTGTTCAGTTTGATGGGTAGACTCTTAGTTTAAAAGGATGCCAATGATATCAATTTCACCCTGTATTATTTCGAGAGATAAGTGTACTTTTTGCAACCAGCAGCAGCAAGGCTGATTCAGTGTTTACGGGGTGTAGAGCATCTCTGTGATGGGGATGGACCAGGTCTGCCTGCATAACTCCAGTCGGTTTAGGAGTTACTGATGATTAAAGGTCTGTAAAAAATTTACGATCAGCTGCAAGGCTGATCGTATGTTATTCTTGTAGTATGCACTGTAGCTATGTGAACAGTATAAAAACTGATATGGTTCATCAGTTTCATCGGTTTAGGAGATACAGCCGTTCAAAGGTCAACTGATGAACCATGTCAGTTTTTGTACTGTTCACATAGCTACAGTGCATACTACAACAATAACATACGATCAGCCTAGCAGCTGATCGTTAATTTTTTACAGACCTTTAATCATCAGTAACTCCTAAACCGACTGGAGTTATACAGGCAGATCTGGTCCATCCCCATCACAGAGATTCTCTACACCCCATTAACACTGAATCAGCCTAGCTGCTGATGGTTACAAAAAGTACACTTATCTCTTATAATATACAGGGTGAAATTGATATCATTAGCATCCTTTTAAACTAAGAGTCTACCCATCAAACTGTATAACTTTTACTATGGGAGCAAACCGATCGGAGCAACTAAAAAATCTGCTTTTCAATACTATACTGCAATGTGGACGCGCGAGTTCGCGACTCAAATGTATGCAACAGTTGATTTTTTTTTGCTCCGATCGGTTTGCTGCCATAGTAAAAGTTGTTCAGTTTTTTGGGTAGACTCTTAGTTTAAAAGGATGCCAATGATATCAATTTAACCCTGTATATTCCGTGATTATCTATGGTCGTTCAAATAATTAATGTAAATTGAATCTTTATTTCAGTCAGGCGCCATCACACAACAAATGTGCATCGTGAGTAGTTTCAAACGTACATACCTACATACATAAACTCACGGCCGTAACCCCTTTTGGGGTGGTCAGAATCATTGATGCCACTATCAGCTGTTTTTATGAGGATAGGCGGTCTCTCGAAGTTTGGAAAACCGGAACGTAGTCGTGGGTCAAATTAGTGGGTCCACGAGGAAGTACCGGTAAAACTTTTCATTTTCGAAGGTCCCTGTTTCTTACAGTACCTACGGTCTAATTAATTTATGCAAATAAGCAAAACAGGGACATAGCAGTGGTACCTAACATAGTTTGTTCGGTACCACTGCTATGTAAAAAAATGTTTGCTCTAGTGTCATTCTCATTATCCAGGGGGGAAACAGGGGACTACGTTTGTATGGGAAAAGCGGTAGGTAGGTACCCACCTATCCTTTTAATAAGGGTGTTACGGCACTCTCAGTGCACGACTTTGACTCGCACTTGACCGGTTTTTTCTAATTTGGAAATTGCGATCTTACAAAAATACCTACACAGAGAAAACTAGATTTAAAATCTGTTAAAAAAAGACAGATAATCGATAATCTACATCTAGACTAATATTATAAAGAGGAAAGATTTGTACCTATTTTTGTATGTTTGTATGTTTGTAATGAATAGGCTCAAAAAGTACTAGGCCGATTTAAAAAATTCTTTCACCATTAGAAAGCTGCATTCACCCTGAGTAACATAGGCTATATTTATTGCTAGAAAAGATTAGACGTCCACCCGTGCGAAGCCGGGACGGGCCGCTAGTATAAAATATAATATATAATCCTTATTCAATTTAATAATATAAAATATAATCTTTATTTCAGCCGGGCGCCATCACACATCGAATGTGCATCGTAAGTACTTTGAAACGTACACACATACATAAACTTTACGCCATAACCCCTTTCGGGGTAGTCAGAAATATTGCTACCACTACCCGTTTACACTGTAGTAAGCTACAGTAAAACTACTATAGTAAACTACAGTAAAACTACTGTAGTAAACTACAATAAAACTACTTTAGTAAACTACAGTTTTTGTATTGAATTCAAAATTGGCGCCGCACTACAGTGTACTAACGTAAAGTGAAAACTCATGGTAGGCCTACTGTTTCCACTGTACGTTACCTACTACAGCGTCAATTTCGTATGACAGAATTTAGTTCTCAGCGTAACCACTAGTCTCCGAAATTCAATACAAAAACTATAGTTTACTACAGTAGTTATATTTACTGTAGTTTACTTCAGTGTAAACTCATGATAGGCTTACTGAGCTATACAGTTTTTGAGAGTTACGCGGTTATTATTTAATATTAAACATTTTAACGGGTTCTTACCGCGTTTTGGTGTTTTTGAGATCCCGATATTTCGGCAGTGTTACAACTGCCATGATCACGGGATGACTGAGGAACCGCAGGTAGATTTTTAAGAGCAGACAAATCTGTCTACCCTCACTCTCGTTCGTTTACTCCGACCACTACTATTGGAACTCACTCGATTGTCATCGTTACTTTTGTCACTTGGCCCGACAAAATACACTGACTGTGTCACTCCGAAGTTCACGTCCAAAGGAATTCAAAAACACCAAAACGCGGTAAGAACCCGTTAAAATGTTTAATTCTAGACTAGGTACTGAGCTATGTTTTTAAGTTGTTCAGATGGACAAGTTCTACTTAGAATATAACGCTCTTTTTCTTTTGGCGGTACTTTAAAATTTGGACCAAAAATGTATGAAACTTGGATGGTCTCCTAGTCTGACGATGTATTCTTTTTCAATACAGGCACGTCATCTTCATCACAACACCATGAGGGTAAGTGGTTTCAAATTCATACATCATCATCACAGCCTATATACGTCCCATTACAGGGCACAGGCCTACCCTCAGGGAGGGTAAAACTCATAAATCACAAGAACCTCCCTATAAGGGTTAAGCTCAGGCACTGTTTAAGAAAGAGTACTAATTTAACGGTCACAACACACGGCAGCTATAGTACCTATATCGTTGTACTCTTCTAATGTCACGTCTCGTTCCTGTGTAAGTGAGAGGAAGCCATTTGCAACTTGTGCATGCGTTTGAAGAGTACAACGATATTATAATTACGTGAATAAATTATTTTAGCTGAGAGACTGCAAGTTTTGTACCTCAGAAAAACCACACCCCCTATTCCATCCCTAGTAATATTTAAAGGGTTGGTCTGTCTGGAGACTAAGTATAATTATTATTATAAATATTAGATAGTTATGTGTTTTGTTATACCCTGTATTAAAGTGCATCAAAATCCGTTCAATTCAATTCTTATTCAGTAGTAGTACCAATAGAGATAGAACATACACATGGGTACTAAAAAGACTTCAATTTACACGCTAATTTTCAATTTTGTTCTACAGCGAAATCATCCCAAACTCACCACAGCAACAATGTTGTAATCAAGAAAGAAACGAATAACGATTTCGATTTATCTCAAGGCAAAAACTACCTCATCGAAAGAACCGAGAACTCAAACTCGGGAGGCAGAACAAGCCATGTTCGTCAGAGCTCTCAAGAAAGCAGTGCTTTCGAGAACTCAAATGCCAACTATGAGACAAAACGAACAAGCCAGAACCAACAGAACTTAAACAAAAAACAATGGAGCTCTCAGAGGACACAGCAAAGCTCTTCGGCGAGATCTGAATCTGCGCAAGCCACTACGCAGACTAGATCATCATCTGCGGAATCAAACCAAGCTACTACGCAGGCAACAAAATCTTCGGCGCAATCGAAGCAATCCTCTTTGGAGACTAGACAATCTTCTGCCCAATCGAAGCAAGCTACTACGCAGACAAGTGAATCTTCTACGCAACTGGAGCAAGAGACTTTGCAAAGCCAATCCGCTACACAATCGGACCAAACAACAACGCAAGCAAGACAATCCTCTGTACGACAGAGCTCTGAGCGCCAAGAAAGCACACAGAAAACCTCCAGGAATGTTGTTAAAACTGGTAAGTTTATTGGACTAGGCACGGCCAAAAACTGCTGACGAAAATCGTCTGCAAAAGTTAGAAAAGAAATGATGAAATGAGGAAAGACTAAAAGTTCCGTTACTAAATTTTTAGTGCTCGCACGAGTTGATTGCAATCGGGGCTTGAGGTGAAATACTTACTTGACTTGACTGTTCACATAGCTACAGTGCAAACTACAACAATATCATACGATTAGCATTGCAGCTGATCGTAAATTTTTTACAGACCTTTAATTATCAGTAACTGCTAAACCGACTGGAGTTATGCAGGCAGACCTGGTCCAACCCCATCACAGAGATGCTCTACATCCCATAAATACTGAGTCAGCCTTGCTGCTGATGGTTGCAAAAAGTACACTTATCTCTTATACTACGTGCGCCTATAGCCAAGCACTACTCTTGACATCTTGAGCACAGATCAAATAATACTATACTAGTCTTGAGTATTCCTCAGATTGACAAACAACTTACGCGCAAAGAGAATAGAATCTCTGCGTCTAACGCGCGTACTAGGTACTTGTCCACTAACTTGTCCTACTTGACAACTAAAAAATTCACTATTTACACAGAAAATTTTAGTCCGCAACGTAGGAAGGCTTCGCCACACCAAAATTGCATTAAGTCTTAATATTGGTTGCAAACTTCGTCAAAGGCAAAACATACTCTGCATGCAAGCTTAGTCAAAACACAACTAACTAAACAAAAGCCCCTTAAAATGCTAGGCAGCCTTTCTGGCTGGCCAATGAAATTCTTTGCACCAAGTATGTACCCGAGGGTCACCTCCCTTATCTTTAATATGCTCTCCCGAATGATGCCTCAGCATTGATGCACCAAGGGCCCTCTCTCAAAGGCCAGCCCTATTTTGACATATTACGCCCACTCAGGGCACGCCACCTCTTCTGCCCCCGAAACAGAAACGAGCTGTTTGAACTAGGCAGGATGGAGCAACGGTGCTTACACTACCCGGCAAATAATTTGACCAATGGTGAAGGAGTAGAATAGAATAGAATAGAATAGAATAGAATTTTCTTTATTTGTCTTACAAAACACATAAAGCACTTTCACATACAAATTTGGTTCTGCGCAGTTTGTTGTTTGCTAAGTTGTTTGTCGGCTATTGGCCTCGATTCGGAGTGTACCACGACTAAACTAAACTAAATTTATTCCTGTCACTTTCTAAAATAAGATTAAGAAAAGAGACAGAAAACCAACAGCTGACTTTAGTGCTGTCAAAGTGACGTTAAATGCGCAAAATAAGATGCCATCATAATGTACGCCATCTTATTTAAGTCGTTTTTGGGGGTCTATCGCCACTTTGACAGCACTAAAGTCAGCTGTTGGTTTTCTGTCTCTTTTCTTAATTTTATTTTAGAAAGTGACAGGAATACATTTAGTTTAGTTTAGTCGTGGTACACTCCGAATCGAGGCCATTGTACCTTTATACACATGTAGTGTGTCAGGTCGCGTCAGCTTGTTGTGTAGGTATACTCCAGAATAAAGTAATTCGCTCAAATCTCTAGATAAAATCCTAACGATTTCTTTTTGTTTTTCAGGCACGAAAAAACACGACGAGAAGATTGCAATGTTCCCAGGTAATTTGGTTTATAAATAACGAACGACGACGTCGATTACTTACAAATAATTTATTGTAAGGTAACCATGGGTTTGAAAGATGTTATGTAAAGTCAAGAGCACATCAAGCTTTACACTTGCAGTTCGATTGTAAAGCTTTATAGCGCACTAAATAAGAACGGTACAAAGTCCAAAGTGTCAATCTTGACTTGCTACGACCTACGCGCGGCCAGCTTATTTTGGTTTTGCGTAGCTTTATATATCTCTATTTGCACATAATAGTGATTTCAGTACTATGGAGGTGCTACTTGGGAATGTTCCTCCATTGAAAAGGGAAGTACTTCCGCCAGGTTATGTGTGAAGCCTGGGGACCGGCCGTGGTCCAACAGTTCTTAGTTGGACCTTGTATATACAGGGTGAAATTGATATCATTAGCATCCTTTTAAACTAAGAGTCTACCCATCAAACTGAACAACTTTCACTATGGGAGCAAACCAATCGGAGCAACAAAAAAATCTGCTGTTCTATACTAAACTGCAATGCCTACGCGACACAAATATATGCAACAGCAGATTTTTTTTTTGCTTTGATTGGTTTGCTCCCATAGTAAAAGTTGTTCAGTTTGGTGGGTAGACTCTTAGTTTAAAAGGATGCTAATGATATCAATTTCACCCTGTATATCGAATCTCTGTGATTATTTCTCTTGCGCGATTTATGTCTTGCATTCAATTGTGAACCTTATTTGTAGTAGGTTACGAGTTACGTATTTACGATGAACGTTGTCTTTGTATGGAGCATATTTCCGCGAGCGACGGTATCGCCATCTGTTGGCATCTTTGCTATAACTTGTGGGTGCTGACCATCTGTAGTAGTTCCCCACAGTACACATGAACCCTGCCACCACTACATTATCAGATAGAGGATAGAGGCTTATTAAATTTTAATTAATTTCACAGACACCATTGATAGAACTAAATACGAAATCTTGCGTACAACGACCGTAAATGAAAAAGGAGAACCGATAATAACCATGCGAATCGTTCCAAGAGGTAAGTAGCTACCTTAAAATTGTATTGTGTGTACTAACAGTAGGCCTACCATGCATTTTCATTGTACGTCACTACTGTAGTTGCGGCGAAAATTTTGTATTACTGAATTAGTTCTCAACGTAACCACTAGGAGGGCTATACGAAATTCAGTAAAAAAAACTGTAGTTTACTACAGTAGTTTTACTGTAGTTTACTACAGTAGTTTTACTGTAGTTTACTACAGTAGTTTTACTGTAGTTTACTACAGTAGTTTTACTGTAGTTTACTACAGTGTAAACTCATGGTAGGCCTACAGATGGCGCTAGTCAATAATGAATAGCAAACTAGAAAATAAGAACATTTAATTTGTCAGTGCCAAAAGAAAAGCCCAACTAGGTCCTATAGACTTCAAGCATGCGCTTGTTAACATAGCTAGGAACTTTGCCTAAGTGGGCAGCCAGCCAATTCATCAGACTTGCGGTAGCATTCAATTTTGGTAAATCCAGTGACAACCAGAGATCCACTAAATATTCTGTAGTGGGCCACTGGGCATTGAGTTTTCTTGGGCGGTGGTGCCCATCCTTACATTACAGTTCTGGAGTCGATTTCATTTTTTTTGTCATTTGAAGATACATAGTAAATATGAAGGGTGTACCTATGTATATTCTGGCAGCGGGAATAAGTAAGAATGTGATGTATATGTTACGTAGTAACTCTTTAGTCATCTATTAACACAGTATAAGAAAAAGTATGGGACTACATACAATACGGCAGCAATACGGACTCTCCAAGCCCCCTACCAATTTTTTCCTCCCACTCTCGTGAAAGATGGAAAGACCACAGAACATAGAGGGGTTAGAAATGCAAAGTAGCGCTTTTGCTACGGAGTCGCCACTTGTCTCCCCGCTCACGCTGCTACAACTACTCATGCCCTCTCGCTTGCACCACGCCGCGTGCCTTATGGTGTTATACAAATCATTGTCTTTGGCGACCCGGTTGGTGTAATGGTAACCACACCGGACTGCCAAACCAGGGTCCTGGGTTCAAATCCCGGTTCGGTCATGGATGTTATATGTTCGTGCCGTTGTTGTATGGTTTCCATATTAAACAAGCCTATAGTGCTTAACTTGGGATCATTACAATGTATGTGCCTGTGAGCGTTATTGATTTATTGATTGATTTATTTTATAACCTGTGACGATTAGTTCCACGTCTACTTCGCACTGCTAACCCCTAACTTATAATTTATTAATTAAAATATATAATTTAATATTTGACAGCCCGGTAGCACAGTCGGTAGTGAACCTGCCTGCTGTGCCGAGGGTCGCGGGTTCGAATCCCGTAAGGGACAAATATTTGTATGATGAATATGAATATTTGTACCCGAGTCATGGATGTTTGTATCTATATATGTATTCTATATCGTTGTCTAGTCATCGTAATACAAGTCCAGGCTAGATTCTGGTACTTTAAATGTGACTAGATAATTTGTGTGACATTGTCCAAGATATTTATTTATTTTATTTATTTATTAATGTTCTGTGGGAAAGACAATAGTAGGTAGTCGCATAGTCCTCTTAAGATACTACCGAGGTAAGAGTGAGATCCTACCTTATCTTCTCAGTGCGAGCCTTTTTTTATGAAGTGCCAGCAAAGTGTTCAAGGTGTGCCTATCATAAAGTTATTATACCTGTCGGAATAGAGTAACTGACATGAGTTGTCAAATGAAACCGCTTTTTGTGCATTTGTCGGCACTTATCGGCACCCTAAAACTTCGAGTTCAGTGTATAATTGTGAATCTAACGTGAAATCGTAGGTAATTTAATGAAATAGTGTTAGTATATTTCACAAAATAATCTACGACTTCACTTTAGATTCACTAATTATTCACAGAGCCCGAATATTTACCCAGTCGATTGTGCTGACAAGTTCCCAAAAACGGTTCTATTGCCTCGCGTCACGTATCTCTTTCTATTATACAGTGGCGCCGCTAGGTAAGGTACATCTCGCTCTCTCAGCTGTCAGTTCCTCTATATGATACCTTTATGGTGCATATAGTATAGCATAAACGGTTTTCTTTCAGGATATTACAAGACAGAGCAAAGCACAAGTTACAGTGAAAATCAATCACAAGAATCAAGTAGCTTCGAATCTAGCTCTGCGACATCGGCATCGAGACAATCAACTACCGTTCAAGGTGAGACATAATTATCTATACAGGGTGTAACAAAACACCCTAGTAATACTTAAGGGGGTGCTTCAGACCATTAAACTGAACAACTTTCACTATGTAGCCCAGTCATTTTACGGTTTGAGCCGGGACTAATTACTAATTGCATTTTTTTTCGCTATAATATTGAAGAGCCAATGAAACAAAATTAAAAAAAAATTACGTCACAACAGTTCCAATTTTAAAATATAGATATTACTTATCTCGTTCTAAAAAAACCTGATGATAAATTTTTTTGCACATATTTAAGGCTTTACCATCATACATACTTCAAACATGGTGTAAATATTTTTGTCTACTTAGAAGGTTTAGAAAAATACATTCGTATTTTCTAATAAATACCTCAGTTTTTAAATTTTAATGCCCATTTTATTGATCAAAAATAATGTATATTGTTAAATCTAATTCAAATGAGTGCATTGGTATTAATATTACTAATTTAAAAGCCTTCTGAGACACACAATTTTGATTTCTATGTTGCGTAGCAATTTTTTTTTAAATATGGCGTAGGATAGTATTTTTGTAACTAAACGGTTACAGTTTAAAAGTCCAATTAATAATTACTCCCTACCCCGCCTCACAAAACTCCGTAAAATGACTGGTCTATATGGGGCCAAAATCGAGAAAAAATAAAAAAAATCTGCTGTCCCATACATTTTAGTCGAGTCGGTCGGTACTGCAGTTTTGTATGGGACAGCTGATGTTTTTTATTTTTTCTCGATGATGGCCCCATAGTGAAAGTTGTTCAGTTTGATGGTCTGAAGCACCCCCTTAAGTATTACTAGGGTGTTTTGTTACACCCTGTACATATACTCAGGTACTAAAATTGGAAACTTAGCGATGATTAATGTACACACGGCGACACATCAAGCTATACAAAACCAAAATAAGCTACTATCAGTTTAAAATAACAATGTGCATGACCTCGCTCGCAAATGTGACGTCACTCAATCACACGAACTTCACTCGAGTCATTCAAATGGTTGTTTCCTTTGCATAGAGTCTACATTCCTTTACAACAGAGTGAAGTTATCCAACCGCCCTTCAAGGTCATGCACATTGTTATTTTAAACTGATAGTAGACGCGCGTAGGTCGAGTAATGTATAACGGCGCGCGGCCAGCTTATGTTGCTTTTGTATAGCCTCGTGCCGTAGTCGCCGTGCGTACATTGATAATATTTGAAAAAAAAATAATTGGGGAGTCATTCGAGTTTAGGATACGTTCCATGGAATTCATTATTACTCAAAGACCGTAAGACATAGTGTTTAATCGTGAATTGATGTTTTTGTAGTAATTATTTTTCGTCTTTTTAAAAGTACCGCGAAGTTTCCATTCTGAGTTAATTCAGAACTTTACTTGGTTTTAAACTATAATAGATGGCATTAGTAGTAGAATGAATCGCGCTATTGTTATCTTCTCAGCGTAACATATAGGGAATCAAGGCCAATATTTCCTTTGTCTACATTAAGCTACAAAATGTATTGACCACAGCATGTTAATAAAGCAACTTCTGTTACTCTATAAGTGAGTGTTTCATTCATCAGAGGCTGGCTTGGGGGACCCTTTTACACATAGAAAGTTAAAACTCGGTACAGATATAGCAATTGGTGGTCCAATATCATAAGCTAAATTTTTATATTGGGGGCAATTTCGGGAGTAAGAAAGGGTATTTATAAATGTTGTCTGTTATTTTGGGCACGCAAAAGTACTGAACAGATTTAGATGGAGTTTTCCCAAAAGCATAGGGCTTTGTTTGGATTACCGTTATGGCTAATCGGTTCAAAGCTATGAGTATTAAAAGTCACTAGTCTGCGCGTACGATGGTTGTTTACTAAGGGGTAAAAAAATCTTCCGAGATAAGCTTGAACTTTCTAAATGACTGTATTCTCAATATCTCTGTTTGTCAAAAAATGTTTTACTTTAAATACTTTATGATTCACAGGATCGCTTCCACCAACTGGACCAACACAACCACGTCCAGCCCAGACACAACCAAGAGATAGCCCAGGACCACAATCAGGACCAAGTCCAAAATCAGGACCAAAAACAGGACCAGGATCACAACCAGGACCAAGTCAACAACCAGAACCAAGTCCACAACCAGGACCAAGTCCACAACCAGGACCAAGTCCACAACCAGGACCAAGTCCACAACCAGGACCAAGTCCACAACCAGTGCCAAGTCCACCACCAGAACCAAGGCCACAACCAGGACCTAGTGCACTACCCGGACCAAGTCCACAACCAGGACCAAGTGCAAAACCAGAACCAAGTCCACAACCAGGACCAAATCCACAACCAGAACCAAGTTCACAATCAAGACCAAGTCCACAAACAGGACCAAGTCCACAACCAGAACCAAGTCCACAACCAGGATCGAGTCCGCAACCAGAACCAAGGCCACAACCAGGACCAAGTGCAAAACCAGAACCAAGTCCACAACCAAGACCAAATCCACAACCAGAACCAAGTCCACAATCAGGACCAAGTCCACAACCAGAACCAAGTCCACAACCAGAACCAAGTCCGCAACCAGGCGACGATGAAGAATATGTGTATGAAGAAGATGAATATTATGAATCAGAGGAACAACCAGGATCGGGACCACAGCCCGAAGACGAAAATAAATACGAGTATGAAGAAGAATACTATGAATCAGAAGAACAACCAGAACAAAGTAGACCAGGACTACAACCAGGTCAACAAGGAACAGGACCACAACAAGGACCAAGCGGACCAGCACCACAAGGACCACAAGAACCACAAAGTCCACAAGGACCACAAGGACCACAAGGCCCACAAGGACCACAAGGCCCACAAGGACCACAAGCACCACAAGGATCACAAGGACCACAAACACCACAAAGTCCACAAGGCCCACAAGGCCCACAAGGACCACAAAAACCACAAAGTCCACAAGGACCACAAGGCCCACAAGGACCACAAGCACCACAAGGACCACAAGGACCACAAGGCCCACAAGGACCACAAGGACCACAAGGACCACAAGGCCCACAAGGAACACAAGCACCACAAGGACCACAAGGCCCACAAGCACCACAAGAACCAAGAGAACGACCAGGACCAATCTCGGGCTCAGGTAAGATAAAGCTAGCGATAGTGAGCATTCCTTTATGACAAAATGTGTAAGAGCCGATCATCTTCAGATAAGCATGAGCCAGTAGGGTGGAAAGTTAAGATGGGACACAAAGGGCAGCTACCAGAAACATTACAGCTACAAGAAAACGTTGTAAGGAGACTAACCCTAACTTTTAGAGTGTTTTATTTCTGCATTCACTGATTTAAAAAAAAATGTAGGCAGTCATCGAGAAAACGGAAATATTCACAAAACTTTTTTTTCATCCCAATCGATTCTCTTACTGATAAGGAACATAAGTCTCTATGGGGTCAACCGAGGTCGAGGAATTAGAACTCTCAGAAAACACAAAATTAAATTGCCATACATTTTAGTGGGGAAATAACCAAATCACCTATAGTGATGATTTTGTAAACCATTCAAATTTTCAGGGGTTGTTCTGTCCAACAAACTGAACAACTTTTACAAAGGGAGCAAACTTGAAATCGCAAAAACAAATTGCTGTTCCTTAGTAAATTGCAAGGACTAGGTACTAGACTTAATTTTTTTTTGCGATTTCCGGATCGGTCTTAAAGTAAAAGTTGTTCAGTTTGATGGTCTGAACAAACCCTGAAAATTTGAACGGTTTACAAAATTATCACTAAAGTTGATTTGGTTATTTCCCCACTAAAATGCATGGGAATTTAATTTTGTGTTTTCTGAGAGTTCTAATACCTCGACCTCGTTTGATCCCATAGAGACTTATGTTCCTTATCGGTAAGAGAATCGATTGAGATGAAAAAAAAGTTTTTCTCAATGACTGTAATTTTTTTTCAAAATCGGTGAATGCAGAAATAAAACACTCCAAAAGTTTGGGTTAGTCTCCTAAGAACGTTTTCTTGTGGCCATAATGCTTCTGGTAGCTGCCCTTTGTGTCACAAACTTTCCACCCACATATAATATCGTATGACAATCCAGTCAGCAGCAAGTGTCAATAAGGTCGCACGAACTAGGCAATCTATACAGAGTGTAAAGGCGTACGCTTTCGAAAAATCAAAGGAGTGAAAGTACCCATCAATATGAACAAATTTTACAACGTGACCAATTATGAGAACTAAAAAAATCAGCTCTCCCATACGCAGCAGTTATTTAATTTTAGTATCAGATAGCAGATATTTTTTGGATTTCTTAAAAGTTCGTAGTAAGAATAGTCAAATTTGTTCATATTGATGGGTACTTTTCACCCATTGGAGATTGCAGGAGCGGTTGCCGTTCACCCTGTATAGACTTTCTATATCAATTACCGATTTAATTCGATCGAGATTCGAGAGCCAATTATATCAGCCGTCGTTGTCCCATTGTTGGGCAAAGGCCTCCCTCCGTTCTCTCCATGCGTCCCGGTTTTGCGCTTCGATAGGCCAGTTCTTTTGAGAGCCAATGATGGAAACAAAATGAATAAAGATGAAATGATGATGATGATGATTGATGGAATAAAGTATATTTGATTGATTGATTGATTGAAACATTCATTGGAAAATTTGGTATTGCTCGAATATTCTTATTTTATGCCTGTCCAAGGCAGACATTGGTGTCGATTCGAACTGTGCCACGACTTAACTAAATTTATTCCTGCCAATTTCTAAAATAAGATTAAGAAAAGAGATAGAAAACCAACAACTGACTTTAGTGCTGTCAAAGTGACGTTACACGCCCAAAATATGATGCCATCATAATGTACGCCATCTTATTTAAGGCGTTCTTGGGCGTGTAACGTCACTTTGACAGCACTAAAGTCAGTTGTTGGTTTTCTGTCTCTTTACTTAATCTTATTTTAAAAAGTGACAGGAATAAATTTAGTTAAGTTAAGTCGTGGCACAGTTCGAATCGACCGACACCATTGTGCCCAAAGAGGGATGGATATATGCTAGATAGGTACATAATATTTTTAATTTAATATCCGATATGAACAAAAAGTTTAACTTGTCACTTTTGAGTAGTTTTAAACGAGTGTATTTTCAACAGTGAAAAAAACCACCTTCACCTTCTCTACAAACAGTGGGACCACCAGGCAGTCTACCTCTAAGACCAACGACTCAACCTACTATAAAACAACCACCTCAGTCTACCAAGGTGCAGGTAAGATACACGCAGCACTTAACTACCATTCTACTGAAGTGGCAGAATTGTAAAATGCACTTTGTAATTACAAAATTTTATGATGCTTATGTGGTTTGCTTAAAAGCATAAAAAAAATTCAATGTCTAGGACCAAGACCGCAAGGACCAGGACCACAACAACGTCCAAGACCACAACCACGTCCAGGGCCACAACCACGTCTAATACCACAGCCAGAATTACAACCAGAACCACAACCAGGACCACAAACAAGACCTAAACCAGGACCACAACCAGGCGAACAAGTAACAGAACCACAACAACCACAAGGACCAATATCACCTGGCTCACAAGGACCACAAAAACCACAAGGACCACAAGGCCCACAAGGACCACAAAAACCACAAGGACCACAAAAACCACAAGGACCAGAAGGCCCACAAGGACCACGAGGACCAAAAGGACAACCAACACCACAAGGACCAAAAAGACCAGAAGGACCAGAAGGACCACAAGGACCACAAGGACCAGAAGGACCACAAGGACCACAAGGACAACCAAAACCACAAGGACCAGTCTCGGGCTCAGGTAAGATTAAGCTAGCGATAGTGGACATTTTTTGATGACAAAATGTGTAAGAGCCGATCATCTTCTGTCGTGTCAACATGAGCTATAATATCGTATGACAATACAGTCAGCAGCAAGTGTCGATAAGTTTGCACGAACTAGGCTATCTATACAGGGTGTAAGGCGGACGAAAAATTAAAGTACGGAAAGTACCCATCAATTTATGAAAATTTTTTATGACGGGGCCAATTATGAGAACTAAAAAAAAACAGCCGTCCCATACGTTTTGCGAAGCAGTTATTTAATTTTAGTATAATTATGAAATCATTTATTTCAGACCATATTTCAAATCCATTTGTGATAGTAAGTCTTATCAAGCTATGTTAGTAACATTAAATTACAATAAAAAATAAAAATTAAAAACTAATGGTTACTTTGAACTGTGCACTACTTGAAGTCTGCAACAGTGGTTCACGTAGCGAAAGTCCAACCTTTCCGCGATCATGGACAGGATGCCATGGCCGCTAGCCCGCACTCTGTAGACCAGGGACGCACATCGAAAGGAAAGCAGTCGATGCGCGCCTCCGCGAACATGCCTGATGCACTGTAAGCACGGGGCAGCTGCAACAGCACCCTGTACGCGTTGTTATATTGCACGCGCAGAGCGTTGTACGATTTTTGAGTGTAATTTGCCCACAGGCTGCTCGTGTAAAACGATGTGCAATCTAAACAGCGTGATTTTCACAGTTTTAGAGCATCGTGCGAACCTGCGGGCAATTATTTTTGCTCTCACCGACAACGCCCAACGCTCTCTGTCAATATCCGCGTCGTCTTCAAAGTCATCCGTAAGCAGATGACAAAGATATTTAAATTGGTCTACCCTCTTTGAACGCCATCGGGTCACGATAACAATAGATTTTCCATTGTTTGTCGGTCATTTGGCAGTTAAAGCCTTAAGGGATTTGTATAAGATAGCAGATCTTTTTTTGAGTTCCTATATCGATGGTCTAGAAGACATGCTAATTACAGATTTAGCAATTATTCAGGAGAGTCGATTTTATTATTTTAAAAGTTCAATATGCTATATCTCAAAACTGTGCATAGGAATCGTGTATATACTGCCTATACTTAGGTAGGGTATTTATCTTTATTAATTTTTACATAAACATAAAATGTAAATTTTCAAAATATACTGTAAAAATATCAAAATCATGAAAAAAAACCATCACTTACTACTTTTGTACACAAACAATATATTTAATTGTGCATTTAACACTTTTGAGTATATTATTAGCTTTAGTATTTTAGAGGAATTTACTGCTATTGTATTAAAAAAAGAGACTAAATATTATTGTTTTCTTTATTATTAAGCAAATCAAACATTAACTGTAAGTATTAACTATCATTATTTAATATAATTGAGAACCGAAAGTTTCAAATGCCATAAGTAACAAAGGCATTTAGTATGTTTGTCAAACAAGTCAAATGTTCTAATTCTATTTAGCATTATTTGTTGTCAATCAAGGTAGTAAATAACATTCATTACTTTTCTTGGCTTCAACTTGATGTCACTTGCTATAAATGTACACATACTGATTAGACTGAAAGAGACGGAATTACGGCATTTGGGTAAGTGGAAATGGTAGAGTATGCTCATTTAATACATTTGGCATTAAAATGTTTAAATATCAAAATTTTGCACATAGCACGTTTGTCTTCTAGACCATCTATATTTCGTAGTAGGAATAGTAAAATTTGTTCATATTGATGGGTACTTTCACCCTTTGGAGATTGCAGGAGCCTGTCCAAAGAAGACATTGTGTCCTTCCAGAGGGATATAGGCTAGAACATAATATTTTTCTCAAACATGCTTGGAAATGTGAGCATTATTTTGACAACCTTCTTCGAGATAAATCGAAATTGCGGTACTGGCCAACTACACGCGCGCAGCGGCCGGCAATGTTTGTATGAAAATCCATATCTGTCGTGTTTTGCGGCCAAATAAATTACATAGTAAACTCATATCTGTCGTGTAATTTAAAAATGGAACGATCTTTTTCTCCTAAACATGGGGACCAAGGAGGTAACTCATCAAAGGTTTTATTTAAATTTCGAACTGGCTCGCAAATAGAAAGCTGTTTATTGAAAAAAAAAAAATTGTTGTTCGTTGTTCGTCATTGATTTTGAAAAGAGTTTTAATTTCCGCGAATTATTTGAGAAAATTTACTGTTTTAATTTCCGCGCATTGTTTGAGAAAAGTACTATATAAGCCTTGGCCACAACTAGGCATTGATGGACTTACGTATGTGTGCCTCGGCTTCGCCTCGGCCCACATTTACACGTTCGTCCATCAATGCCTCTGTTGCTGGCCGCTGCAGTAATGTACTATTAATTTAATATCCGACATGAACAAAAAGTTTTTAACATGACGCTATTGAATAGAAAATTTAAACGGGTGTATTTTCCATAGTGAAAAAGACCACCGTCTCCTCGTCTAAAACCAGTGAGACCACCAGCCAGTCTACCTCTAAAACCCGCGACTCAACCATCTATAAAGAAACCACTACGGTCTACCCAGGTTCAGGTAAGATACACGCAGCGCCTACTTCCTACTGTAGTAGCAGAATTGTAAAATGCTCTTTGATACCGAAAAATAATTTGACGCTAATATGGTTTGCTTAAAATAATTAAAATTTTTCACTGTCTAGGACCAAGACCACGTCCAGGACGCAGACCTCATCCACGACCAGGACGTAGACCACACCCAAGTCCAGGACGTAGACCACACCCGCGACCAGGACCACAATCAGGTGAACAAGGAACAGGGCCACAACACCCACAAGGACCAGTATCACAAGGACCACAAGGACCTCAAGGACCACAAGGACAACCAAAACCACAAGGACCACAAGGACAACAGGGACCACAAGGACAACCAAAACCACAAGGACCAGACGGAAAACCAAAACCATCAGGACCACAAGGACAACCAAAACCACAAGGACCAGACGGAAAACCAAAACCATCAGGACCACAAGGACAACCAAAACCACAAGGATCAAAAGGACGACAAGGACCACAAGGACCACAAGGACCTCAACGACCACAAGGACAACCAAAACCACAAGGACCAGAAGGACAACAAGGACCACAAGGACCACAAGGTCAACCAAAACCACAAGGACCACAAGGACAACCGAAACCACAAGGACCACAAGGACCAGTCTCGGGCTCAGGTAAGACCCAGATAACATTTAGCCGTCCTAATGACGTCTTTTTACAGTCTTGCTCGACCTAGGTGACGTACATTTTCGACGTCTGTAGGTCCGATAAAGGACGTACATTTGTCACAACCTAATGACGTCGGATCAAGACGTCCGTAGGCCGTTGTATCAAGACGTACGTAGGCCGTCGTATTAAGACGTCCGTAGGCCGTCGTATCAAGACGTCATTAGGTTGTGACAAATGTACGTCCTTTATCGGTCCTACAGACGTCTAAAATGTACGTCACCGAGGTACGAGACTAGACGTACTTAGGACGTCATATCAAGACCGATCCAGGGACCTTAGGGTGCGTCCACAGCTGACGAACGCTCCGCGAATGTGCAGCTCGCGCAGTTGCGCATTTGCGGCGCGTTTGCCAGATGTGGACGCACCCTTAGGCTGCCTGTCCATTGACGCGAGCTGGCTGGCGGAGCGGGGAAGCGGAGTTTTGCTAACCAATCAGGATTGCATAAAACCTCGGCCGAGATTCGGCCGAGCTCCTGATTGGTTAATATTTTCCTCGCTACACCGCTCCGCCAGCCAGCTCGCGTCAATGGATAGGCAGCCTTAGACTGAGATTCAGAGACAAGATTTGAGTATAAGATCCTACTTCGATATGTCAAAATTTTATTGATTTTTACATATCAAAATAGAAACTAATACTCAAATTTCGTTTCTGAATGTCAGTCGTAGAATGACGTTCCTAGACTACGGTGGAGTGAACTAGGATTGTAAATAAATAAATTAATGAACACCGAAATGTCAAATTTTATTTAAAGATTTTACTTTTAGTAAAAGATGTTCTAAAAATAGTTTAAACATTTCAAGATCCGAGCATTTTCGTACATTTTTAATTGCATCTACATAATTTTATAATTAAATTATAAAATATTTAATATTTTTATTATTTTTTATTATTTTATTTTTTTATTTTTTTTTATTTTTTTCTTTATAGAAATCAATTTAAATTCGGAGAGGCGATAGTTTGAAGCTGTTGTTTACCGTCTAAGTTTACCGTATGGGAAAACCAAAGCATCTAACTATTTATCCTTTCTGGAGCATGCTGTAGCCAGGTTTTGATGCTAACTTCGACGCCCTCTGCCGTTGCAGTTGCAGTTGTGCTAACAACGCCTTCTATAAAGAAACAAGAAAGATACAATTTATTAATTGTATAAAAATGGTCGTGGGAGTAGCACCCACGCACACAGGGCTCCGTATCTTTATTCCGTATTTTATTATTTGCCAAGATACCTAGATGCCACAACAACAAACTGAATATGTTATGAGGCTACCTCAGTAGGCCTTGCATACCACCTCCGAGAAAACGATAAAAATCGAGATGTGCCACCATCCTTATTAATTTACGTATGCCAGAAAGAGCGCGCATGGCGTTTTTCTCGTTTAAACGCTTTGTCGTGGATGGCATGCTAGCCGTGCTGTTGTGGAGTTGTTTACAGTTGTTGAGATTAGACCGCTGTGATATACTGAAAAACGGATGGACAGCATAGGCTTAGTAATAGGGTCCCATTGACAACCTATGTGTACGGAACCCTAATAATAATTCATTAAAACTAATTATTTGAATTCCAAATAGTGCAAAGATATTGAATGGGGGATTGACGCAAACAATATTGAGATAGTATTGGAGAATTTCGGTAGGTACTTATGTACTCACCTACAATGCAGTCTCTGAGGCGTAGAGTGCAAAAAACTTTTTCGATTTTGGTTTTCGTTGCAGTTTTCATTCCATAGAAATTGTACTCTGCAGCTAGCTTGTCGGAAATGTAGGACTTCATTGTACGTGGCAATTTACTGGAAACATCTCGACCTGACACCTGTAAAAAGAAATAAGTTAGTTAGGTACTTGTAAATCAAACCAAAATTAGGCACCCCTCCCCTCCTGCTATACAATTCTATATCCAACCCTTTAATAATTCTCTGCGTTATTAAATAGAAGCGTCGTCGTAGTTAATTCATACAAGCATCCCGAGAAGCCAGGTTCCCCGAAACTGAAAACTGACGATAGCGTCATATAGCTCTATCACGCTCTTTCTATTGGGGCGCGAACGAAAGAGATAAAAGACTAAATTTGGCAGATGAATGTGTTAAATGTCGCTATCGCCGGTTGGCGTACTAGCCACAGAAGCCGTAGCATCATAGTGTAAAGAACTAATAGTGGTGAAGCTCAGCGGTCGCGGCAGACCAATCGTGCGGGGCGTGCGGGGGCCGGGAGGAGTGCCTCCCGACCCACGTTGCCTGCGCGCGTATCTTAACAGCGAATTGAGTTAGGGTACGCCCGTACCCCGCATGCCGCGCGGGCATAGACCCGCCACGACCGCTGAGCTTCATCACTATTATTTTATTTACACTATGGTAGCATGCTACACGTGATACGGCTGTATCACGTCTTTTATCTCGTTCGTTCGTGCGCAAATAGAAAAAGAGCGAATGTGTGATAGTGCTGTATCACGGTGGCATGCTACCCATGCAGGAAAGGGATAAAATACGTACCTACCAGTTTCGTAAAACACTTGCTGCACACCATAAAGTTTCAAATTTTCGCTGGGGGACGTGTTGAGATTGAGGATCAGCTCAAAAGCTTTGGGCCTTTTTATGACCGGCCAATACACTTCACACCATCGTGGCTTCAGCCACTCTGTATCCACAACAGAAATAGCACCGCCACCGCAAACAATAAACTGGATCACTGCGCACTTGGCTGGGCGGTCCTCGTCCATTACTAACACACTTTAGGTTCAATTTCTTTGAATAACACTAACTCAACAACAAAAAGGACTCCGCGACACGTCCGATGCGCATAGAAAAATGGCGCGACTGAGCTGAGAAAAAAGGAGGCAAGTCCGTCCGTCCGTCAGTATAACGTCCAACTTGCGTCCAACACAGGACGTATACTGGCTGACGGTAAAATGACGTTCCTAGTACCAACTAGTACGTACTTCTACGACCAACATCGGACTATTCGGACTGACTGTATAAGTACCTTAAAATGACGTCATTTTTAAGTCGCCGACCGTAAATGTTATCTGGGGATTAAGCTAGCTATAGTGGACATTTTTGATGACAAAATGTGTAAGGGCCGATCGTCTTCTGTCGTGTCAACATAAGCTATAATATCGTATGTCAATACAGTCAACAGCAAGGGTCGATAAGGTTGCACGAGTACCCATCAATATGAGAAAATTTTACGACGGAACCAATTATGAGTATTAAAAAAAAACTGTTGTCCGAGATTCGAGAGTCAATGATGGAAACATTCTTTGGAAAAATTGGTATAATAGCTCGTATATATTTTTTTAATGCCTGTAAGGGCCGATCATCTTCTATCGTGTCAGCATGAGCTATAATATCGTATGACATTATAGTCAGCAGCAAGTGTCGATAAGGTTGCACGAGTACCCATCAATATGAGAAAATTTTACGACGGGACCAATTATGAGAACTAAAAAAAACAGTTGTCCGAGATTCGAGAGCCAATGATGGAAACATTCTTTGAAAAACTTGGTATTGCTAGTATATTTTTATTTAATGCCTGTTCAAAAAAGACATTGTGTCATTTGTGTCCCACCAGAGCGATGGATATATGATACAAATAATATCCGACATGAACAACAAGTTTAACATGTCACTATTGAATAGAAACTTTAAACGGGTGTATTTTCAACAGTGAAAGAAACCACCGTCATCTCGTCTTCAGCCAGTGAGACTAGCAGCCAGTCTACCTCTAAAACCGGCGACTCAACCATCTATAAAGAAACCATTACGGTCTACCCAAGTTCAGGTAAGATATACCCTTGTAACCTCTATACCTATGCTCCACAATAAATATATTTCTATTTCTATACGCAGCGCTTAGGTACCTTTCTACTGAACTGGCATAATCGTAAAATGCACTTTGATACCTAATATTTTTTGAAGCTAATATGGTTAATTAATAGCATTAAAAATTTTCAATGTCTAGGACCAAGACCACGTCCAGGACGTAGACCACAACCAGGTGAACAAGGAACAGGACCGCAACACCCACAAGGACCACAAGGATCAGTATCACAAGGCCCACAAGGATCACAAGGTCCACAAGGATCACAAGGCCCAGAAGGCCCACAAGGACCACAAAGACCACAAGGACCACAAGGACAACCAAAACCACAAGGACCAGAAGGACAACAGGGACCACAAGGACAACCAAAACCACAAGGACCAGACGGAAAATCAAAACCATCAGGACCTCAAAGACCACAAGGACAACCAAAACCACAAGGACCAAAAGGACAACAAGGACCACAAGGACCTCAAGGACCACAAGGACCTCAACGACCACAAGGACAATCAAAACCACAAGGACCAGAAGGACAACAAGGACCTCAAGGACCACAAGGTCAACCAAAACCACAAGGACAACCAAAACCACAAGGACCAGAAGGACCACAAAGACCACAAGGACAACCAAAACCACAAGGACCACAAGGACCAGTCTCGGGCTCAGGTAAGATTAAGCTAGCGATGGTGGACATTCTTGATGACAAAATGTGTAAGGGCCGATCATCTTCTGTCGTGTCAACATGAGCTATAATATCGTATGACAATACAGTCAGCAGCAAGTGTCGATAAGGTTGCACGAGTAGCCATCAATATGAGAAAATTTTACGACGGGACCAATTATGAGAACTAAAAAAAACAGTTGTCCGAGATTCGAGAGCCAATGATGTAAACATTCTTTGAAAAACTTGGTATTGCTAGTATATTTTTATTTAATGCCTTTTCAAAAAAGACATTGTGTCATTTGTGTCCCACCAGAGCAATGGATATATGATACAAATAATATCGGACATGAACAACAAGTATAACATGTCACTATTGAATAGAAACTTTAAACGGGTGTATTTTCAACAGTGAAAGAAACCACCGTCATCTCGTCTTCAGCCAGTGAGACCAGCAGCCAGTCTACCTCTAAAACCGGTGACTCAACCATCTATAAAGAAACCATTACGGTCTACCCAAGTTCAGGTAACATATACCCTTGTAACCTCTATACCTATGCTCCACAATAAATATATTTCTATTACTATACGCAGCGCTTAGGTAGCTTTCTACTGAACTGGCATAATCGTAAAATGCACTTTGATACCTTATATTTTTTGAAGCTAATATGGTTAATTAATAGCATTAAAAATTTTCAATGTCTAGGACCAAGACCACGTCCAGGACGTAGACCACAACCAGGTGAACAAGGAACAGGACCGCAATACCCACAAGGACCACAAGGATCAGTATCACAAGGCCCACAAGGATCACAAGGCCCACAAGGATCACAAGGCCCAGAAGGCCCACAAGGACCACAAAGACCACAAGGCCAACAAGGACCACAAGGACAACCAAAACCACAAGGACCAGAAGGACAACAGGGACCACAAGGACAACCAAAACCACAAGGACCAGACGGAAAATCAAAACCATCAGGACCTCAAAGACCACAAGGACAACCAAAACCACAAGGACCAAAAGGACAACAAGGACCACAAGGACCTCAAGGACCACAAGGACCTCAAAGACCACAAGGAGAACCAAAACCACAAGGACCAGAAGGACAACAAGGACCTCAAGGACCACAAGGTCAACCAAAACCACAAGGACAACCAAAACCACAAGGACCAGAAGGACCACAAAGACCACAAGGACAACCAAAACCACAAGGACCACAAGGACCAGTCTCGGGCTCAGGTAAGATTAAGCTAGCGATGGTGGACATTCTTGATGACAAAATGTGTAAGGGCCGATCATCTTCTGTCGTGTCAACATGAGCTATAATATCGTATGACAATACAGTCAGCAGCAAGTGTCGATAAGGTTGCACGAGTAGCCATCAATATGAGAAAATTTTATGACGGGACCAATTATGAGAACTAAAAAAACAGTTGTCCGAGATTCGAGAGCCAATGATGGAAACATTCTTTGAAAAACTTGGTATTGCTAGTATATTTTTATTTAATGCCTGTTCAAAAAAGACATTGTGTCATTTGTGTCCCACCAGAGCGATGGATATATGATACAAATAATATCGGACATGAACAACAAGTTTAACATGTCACTATTGAATAGAAACATTAAACGGGTGTATTTTCAACAGTGAAAGAAACCACCGTCATCTCGTCTTCAGCCAGTGAGACCAGCAGCCAGTCTACCTCTAAATCCGGCGACTCAACCATCTATAAAGAAACCATTACGGTCTACCCAAGTTCAGGTAACATATACCCTTGTAACCTCTATACCTATGCTCCACAATA
This sequence comes from Agonopterix subpropinquella, assembly GCA_922987775.1. Lineage (NCBI taxonomy): Eukaryota > Metazoa > Arthropoda > Insecta > Lepidoptera > Depressariidae > Agonopterix > Agonopterix subpropinquella. Next base: position 3,714,590 of record OV277718.1, on the reverse strand, counting down.
AATATATTTCTATTACTATACGCAGCGCTTAGGTTCAGTTCAGTTCAGTTCTTTATTGCCTTAAAATGCATGTATACATAAGATGGAATGATGAAATGTTACAATGGAATCAATGCAATTTCTACCCAACATATAAGTAAGTAAAATTATATTTTTGAATTTTTACAATAAATCAAAATATTTAAAAACACAAGCTACATTCTTATTATTAAATAACACCATGTCAAAACTAAGTATATTAATTACAATCAAAATATTGGACGGCACAATTCTAATAGGTAAGGTACTACATACACAATATAAAATAATACAATTTTTAAAATGTCAATTACATAATTAGTATTAATTAAAAAGAGAATTAAAAGATAAAAAGAATGGCAATTTAACGCCCAACGCAATCCAATATGATCTACAGTTTTTTTATTATTACCTATTACTATAACTATAATTAATTTTTCACTATCAAGGCACAAACAATTCACTTTGTTTCCAACTCATTCACGTGATATGGGCATTTCTCTATGAGAAACATTTTCAGGTGTTTCAAAAATTTGCCGCCTGTAAGAGACTTCAGCTCTGTTGGCAATTTATTGTAAATCTTGACTGCATTATAATTTACGGTGCGTTGAAATGAGGCAGTTCTACAGTTAGGCAGTTGTAATTGGGGCTCGTGCAAGTTATTCAATCTGGTGCTTTTAAACTCTGGCCTATACGGGAACTTTTCGGGGTAGCGTTTGATAATTTTACATAGCTCAGTGACGTATAAGGCCGTTAGTGTATGTATTTTCAATTCTACAAATGAAGATCTACAGGACTCTCTGCTGGAATGTATAGAATTGAGAATACGTACGCATCGCTTCTGTAGAATAAAAATTCTTTCTGCATCTACCGATCCGCCCCAGATAGCAAGTCCATACAAAATCCTAGACTGAAAAAAGGCGTAATATGCCTGTAGAGCTGCTTTTTTTGTCGATATTGACCGTAGCGTTTTCAAGGCAAAGCAGAAACTACTAAGTTTACCCTCCAAGCTCTCTATATGTCCCTTCCAATTCATATGATCATCCACTGTTAGGCCTAGGAATTTACTTTGTCGCACAAGTTCTACACGATTTCCGTCAATAGCTACATCGAGAGTTGTAGTGCTAGCATTGTAATTTCGCAAGTGCAGCACTTTAGTCTTAGCTACATTGGTATTTAAATTAAATGACTTAAGCCAGTTTATGATTGTCGTCAACGTCTCCAGAACAGTTTGTGATAGTCCCTCAAAATCACCTCTCCCAAACCGAAAGAATATAGAAACGTCATCGGCAAACATGACTGTTTTGTTTGTGACGAGGTACGGCAAGTGGTTGACATATAAGAGAAATAGCAAAGGGCCTAAAATGCTACCTTGCGGTACCCCGTATTTTAAAATAGATGTATCGGATTCAATATCCATTAGAGATGAGCTGTTTGGATTCAACGTGGTAAGCAATACGCTCTGTTCACGGCTTTCCAGATAAGATGTGAACCACTTCAAGGTTATCCCTCGTACACCGTAACGTTCCAGAATTTGCTGCATTATATCATGTTTGACATGATCAAATGCCTTTGACAGGTCAAGTAGTAAGGCCAAGACATTAGGTAGCTTTCTACTGAACTGGCATAATCGTAAAATGCACTTTGATACCTTATATTTTTTGAAGCTAATATGGTTAATTAATAGCATTAAAAATTGTCAATGTCTAGGACCAAGACCACGTCCAGGACGTAGACCACAACCAAGTGAACAAGGAACAGGACCGCAACACCCACAAGGACCACAAGGATCAGTATCACAAGGATCACAAGGCCCAGAAGGCCCACAAGGACCACAGAGACCACAAGGCCAACAAGGACCACAAGGACAACCAAAACCAGAAGGACCAGAAGGACCTCAAGGACCACAAGAACTACCAAAACCACAAGGACCTCAAGGACCACTAGGAGAACCAAAACCACAAGGACCAGAAGGACCACAAAGACCACAAGGACAACCAAAACCACAAGGACCACAAGGACCAGTCTCGGGCTCAGGTAAGATTAATCATAATCATAATTTATTCGTAATATTCATTACATGTCACAAAAAATAATAATAATACAATTAACAAAGTTATAATTATAAATGTCAAGAGTAATAATGTCAAATATAAAAATAATCAATTTGTGGTTACTTTAAGTAACATATATTCATTATGACTGTAGAAGGACTGCTCGACAAGCCATTAACGCAGCTTGTATTTAAAATTAACAAAGCTCGGGGCATCCCGTATTTCAACAGGCAGCCTGTTGTACACAGGGGGACCCATCGCATGTATCGTTCTGGTTGCTTTCTCCAATGAATGTGGGATTGAACTAAGCAGTTTTCTACTTCTCGTATTGTACGTGTGACGTTCCCCTAGCTTCTGGTACTTGTCGAGGTTCGCTCTTACATACGTGGCAACCTGATATATAAGCAGACACGGCAGTGTCATTATTTCGAATGACACAAAAAATGGGCGTGCAGATACGTCTGAAGGCACGCGTGCAATAACTCGAATGGCACGTTTTTGCATACGGAATATTCTCTCCCAGTCGGCTGCCCGTCCCCAAAACTCGAGACCATATTGTAGGAGAGACTGAACGCTTGCAAAATAGCAAGTACGTACTGCATCTACAGACAGGGTAGAGGCCAAACGGCCCAGTGCGAAACAGGGTCTGCCCAACTTTTGGCACAGTTTGTCAACATGATCGCACCATATCACTGCCTGGTCAAGTTGGAACCCCAAGAAGGCTGCAGACTTGACCTGCTCAATTACAACTCCGTCAATATTAACAAGCAACGGTCTACGTGCATAACCCGAGAGGTTGAACTGCATATATGAGGTTTTAGCGAGGTTCAGGATCAACCCATTTTGAAGAAACCACACCATCAACTGATGAGCGACAGAATTCAATCGGTGCTCAAGGATGTCTAGAGACTACGCGGTAATAACTGCAGCAACGTCATCTGCGTACATAAAAATTTGGCCATCAGTTATTGCGTTTGGCAAATCGTTTAGCAGCAAAGAGAAAGCTAAGTTCGATAGAAACATTAAACGAGTGTATTTTCAACAGTGAAAGAAACCACCGTCATCTCGTCTTCAGCCAGTGAGACCACCAGTCAGTCTACCTCTAAAACTGGCGACTCAACCATCTATAAAGAAACAACTACGGTCTACCCAGGTTCAGGTAAGATGCACGCAGCGCCTACTTCCTACTGCAAAGGCAGAATTGTAAAATACTCTCTTTGATACCAAAAAATAATTTGACGCTAATATGGTTTGCTTAAAAGCATTAAAATTGTTCACTGTCTAGGACCAAGACCACGTCCAGGACGCAGACCACATCCACGACCAGGACGTAGACCGCACCCACGTCCAGGACGTAGACCACACCCGCGACCAGGACCACAACCAGGTGAACAAGGAACAGGACCGCAACACCCACAAGGACCACAAAGACCAGTATCACAAGGACCACAAGGCCCAGAAGGCCCACAAGGACCACAAGGACCACAAGGACAACAAGGACCACAAGGACAACAAAAACCACAAGGACCACAAGGACCGCAAGGACAACCAAAACCAAAAGGACCAGAAGGACCTCAAGGACCACAAGGAAAACCAAAACCACAAGGACCAAAAGGACAACAAGGACTACAAGGACCTCAAGGACAACAAGGACCACAAGGACCTCAACGACCACAAGGACAACCAAAACCACAAGGACCAGAAGCACAACAAGGACCACAAGGACCTCAAGGACCACAAGGACAACCAAAACCACAAGGACCAAAAGGACAACAAGGACCACAAGGACCTCAAGGACAACAAGGACCACAAGGACCTCAACGACCACAAGGACAACCAAAACCACAAGGACCAGAAGCACAACAAGGACCACAAGGACCTCAAGGACCACAAGGACAACCAAAACCACAAGGACCAAAAGGACAACAAGGACCACAAGGACCTCAAGGACAAGAAGGACCACAAGGACCTCAACGACCACAAGGACAACCAAAACCACAAGGACCAGAAGCACAACAAGGACCACAAGGACAACCAAAACCACAAGGACTAGAAGGACCACAAGGACAACCAAAACCACAAGGACCACAAGGACCAGTCTCGGGCTCAGGTAAGATTAAGCTAGTTACAGTGGACATTTTTGATGACAAAATGTGTAAGGGCCGATCATCTTCTGTCGTGTCAACATAAGCTATAATATCGTATGACAATCCAGTCAGCCGCAAGTGTCGATAAGGTTGCACGAGTACCCATCAATATGAGAAAATTTTACGACGGGACCAATTATGAGAACTAAAAAAAACAGTTGTCCGAGATTCGAGAGCCAATGATGGAAACATTCTTTGGAAGACTTGGTATAGCTCGTATATATTATTTAATGCCTGTTCAAAATAGACATTGTGTCATTTGTGTCCCAACCAACATGTAAAAAAGTTTAACATGTCACTATTGAATAGAAACTTTGAACGGGTGTATTTTCAACAGTGAAAGAAACCACCGTCACCTCGTCTTCAGCCAGTGAAACCAGCAGCCAGTCTACCTCTAAAACCGGCGACTCAACCATCTATAAAGAAACCATTACGGTCTACCCAAGTTCAGGTAAGATATACCCTTGTAACCTCTATACCTATGCTCCACAATAAATATATTTCTATTTCTATACGCAGCGCTTAGGTACCTTTCTACTGAACTGGCATAATCGTAAAATGCACTTTGATACCTAATATTTTTTGAAGCTAATATGGTTAATTAATAGCATTAAAAATTTTCAATGTCTAGGACCAAGACCACGTCCAGGACGTAGACCACAACCAGGTGAACAAGGAACAGGACCGCAACACCCACAAGGATCAGTATCACAAGGCCCACAAGGATCACAAGGCCCACAAGGATCACAAGGCCCAGAAGGCCCACAAGGACCACAAAGACCACAAGGCCAACAAGGACCACAAGGACAACCAAAACCACAAGGACCAGAAGGACAACAGGGACCACAAGGACAACCAAAAACACAAGGTCCAAAAGGACAACAAGGACCACAAGGACCTCAAGGACCACAAGGACCTCAACGACCACAAGGACAACCAAAACCACAAGGACCAGAAGGACAACAAGGACCTCAAGGACCACAAGGTCAACCAAAACCACAAGGACAACCAAAACCACAAGGACCAGAAGGACCACATAGACCACAAGGACAACCAAAACCACAAGGACCACAAGGGCCAGTCTCGGGCTCAGGTAAGATTAAGCTAGCGATGGTGGACATTCTTGATGACAAAATGTGTAAGGGCCGATCATCTTCTGTCGTGTCAACATGAGCTATAATATCGTATGACAATACAGTCAGCAGCAAGTGTCGATAAGGTTGCACGAGTAGCCATCAATATGAGAAAATTTTACGACGGGACCAATTATGAGAACTAAAAAAAACAGTTGTCCGAGATTCGAAAGCCAATACAAAATTCAAATTCAACATTCAAAATTTTTTATTCAAAATAATATCTTATAGATAGCTTTTTGACGTCATTTTTTGACTCTACCACCGCGTCGGAAGGTGTTCCGTTGAGAGAAGATGCGGTCAGAAACTCTACAACACACATCTTTTAAACAAAACAAAATGTACAAAGTACAATTATAATACAATATTGCATTACATAGTGTAAAATTGTCAAGACCAGACATTTTGGTCATTCAAATAATCATCGAGTTTATAGTAACCTTTTTTACAGAGGACTTGTTTAACATGAGACTTAAACTTTTTGTCTGGTAAGTTTAGAATATCCTCTGGTATCTTATTATAAAAGCGTATACAGTGCCCAATGAAAGATGTGTTGACTTTACTGAGTCGAAAATGTGGGAATACTAATTTATTTTTATTTCTTGTATTGTAATTATGAACGTCACTGTTTTTGGGAAAGAGAGACAAATTTTTTCGAACATATAAAATATTTTCGTAAATATATTGACTGTTGAAAGTCAAAATACTGATATCTTTAAAAAGATCTCGTAGTGAGTCTCGACAACGCAGATTATAAATGGCTCGAATTGCCCGCTTTTGAAGGATAAAGATAGCCTCGACGTCTGTAGCACGGCTCCACAGCAAAATACCATAAGACATGATACTGTGGAAGTAGCTGAAGTATACAAGTCTTGCAGTAGCTATATCAGTTAGCTGTCTAATTTTTCGAACTGCATAAGCTGCCGAGCTCAGCCTACCCGCTAGGGTTTCTATATGTGGACCCCATTGCAGCCTCGAGTCAATCTTTATCCCTAAAAATACAGTATTACTTGTGAAATGCAATATATCATTATCTAAAGTTATATTATTTTCATTATTTATAACGTTTGGTAGAGTGAATTTAATACATTTAGTTTTCTTTGCATTTAAAGCAAGATTATTGACGATTAAAATGATGGAAACATTCTTTGAAAAACTTGGTATTGCTAGTATATTTTTATTTAATGCTTGTTCAAAAAAGACATTGTGTCATTTGTGTCCCACCAGAGCGATGGATATATGATACAAATAATATCGGACATGAACAACAAGTTTAACATGTCACTATTGAATAGAAACTTTAAACGGGTGTATTTTCAACAGTGAAAGAAACCACCATCATCTCGTCTTCAGCCAGTGAGACTAGCAGCCAGTCTACCTCTAAAACCGGCGACTCAACCATCTATAAAGAAACCATTACGGTCTACCCAAGTTCAGGTAAGATATACCCTTGTAACCTCTATACCTATGCTCCACAATAAATATATTTCTATTTCTATACGCAGCGCTTAGGTACCTTTCTACTGAACTGGCATAATCGTAAAATGCACTTTGATACCTAATATTTTTTGAAGCTAATATGGTTAATTAATAGCATTCAAAATTTTCAATGTCTAGGACCAAGACCACGTCCAGGACGTAGACCACAACCAGGTGAACAAGGAACAGGACCGCAACACCCACAAGGACCACAAGGATCAGTATCACAAGGCCCACAAGGATCACAAGGCCCACAAGGATCACAAGGCCCAGAAGGCCCACAAGGACCACAAAGACCACAAGGCCAACAAGGACCACAAGGACCAGAAGGACCTCAAGGACCACGAGAACAACCAAAACCACAAGGACCAGAAGGACAACAAGGACCTCAAGGACCACAAGGTCAACCAAAACCACAAGGACCAAAAGGACCACAAAGACCACAAGGTCAACCAAAACCACAAGGACCAATAGGAGAACCAAAACCACAAGGACCAGAAGGACCACAAAGACCACAAGGACAACCAAAACCACAAGGACCACAAGGACCAGTCTCGGGCTCAGGTAAGATTAATCATAATCATAATCATAATCATAATTTATTCGTAATATTCATTACATGTCACAAAAAAAAAATAATAATACAATTAACAAAGTTATAATTATAAATGTCAAGAGTAATAATGTCAAATATAAAAATAATCAATTTGTGGTTACTTTAAGGTTAACATATATTCATTATGACTGTAGAAGGACTGCTCGACAAGCCATTTACGCAGCTTGTATTTAAAATTAACAAAGCTCGGGGCATCCCGTATTTCAACAGGCAGCCTGTTGTACACAGGGGGACCCATCGCATGTATCGTTCTGGTTGCTTTCTCCAATGAATGTGGGATTGAACTAAGCAGTTTTCTACTTCTCGTATTGTACGTGTGACGTTCCCCTAGCTTCTGGTACTTGTCGAGGTTCGCTCTTACATACGTGGCAACCTGATATATAAGCAGACACGGCAGTGTCATTATTTCGAATGACACAAAAAATGGGCGTGCAGATACGTCTGAAGGCACGCGTGCAATAACTCGAATGGCACGTTTTTGCATACGGAATATTCTCTCCCAGTCGGCTGCCCGTCCCCAAAACTCGAGACCATATTGTAGGAGAGACTGAACGCTTGCAAAATAGCAAGTACGTACTGCATCTACAGACAGGGTAGAGGCCAAACGGCCCAGTGCGAAACAGGCTCTGCCCAACTTTTGGCACAGTTTGTCAACATGATCGCACCATGTCACTGCCTGGTCAAGTTGGAACCCCAAGAAGGCTGCAGACTTGACCTGCTCAATTACAACTCCGTCAATATTAACAAGCAACGGTCTACGTGCATAACCCGAGAGGTTGAACTGCATATATGAGGTTTTAGCGAGGTTCAGGATCAACCCATCTTGACGAAACCACACCATCAACTGTTGAGCGACAGAATTCAATCGGTGCTCAAGGATGTCTAGAGACTGCGCGGTAATAACTGAAGCAACGTCATCTGCGTACATAAAAATTTGGCCATCAGTTATTGCGTTTGGCAAATCGTTTAGCAGCAAAGAGAAAGCTAAGTTCGATAGAAACATTAAACGGGTGTATTTTCAACAGTGAAAGAAACCACCGTCATCTCGTCTTCAGCCAGTGAGACCACCAGTCAGTCTTCCTCTAAAACTGGCGACTCAACCATCTATAAAGAAACAACTACGGTCTACCCAGGTTCAGGTAAGATGCACGCAGCGCCTACTTCCTACTGCAAAGGCAGAATTGTAAAATACTCTCTTTGATACCAAAAAATAATTTGACGCTAATATGGTTTGCTTAAAAGCATTAAAATTGTTCACTGTCTAGGACCAAGACCACGTCTAGGACGCAGACCACATCCACGACCAGGACGTAGACCGCACCCACGTCCAGGACGTCGACCACACCTGCGACCAGGACCACAACCAGGTGAACAAGGAACAGGACCGCAACACCCACAAGGACCACAAAGACCAGTATCACAAGGACCACAAGGCCCAGAAGGCCCACAAGGACCACAAGGACCACAAGGACAACAAGGACCACAAGGACAACCAAAACCACAAGGACCACAAGGACCGCAAGGACAACCAAAACCAAAAGGACCAGAAGGACCTCAAGGACCACAAGGACAACCAAAACCACAAGGACCAAAAGGACAACAAGGACTACAAGGACCTCAAGGACAACAAGGACCACAAGGACCTCAACGACCACAAGGACAACCAAAACCACAAGGACCAGAAGCACAACAAGGACCACAAGGACCTCAAGGACCACAAGGACAACCAAAACCACAAGGACCAAAAGGACAACAAGGACCACAAGGACCTCAAGGACAACAAGGACCACAAGGACCTCAACGACCACAAGGACAACCAAAACCACAAGGACCAGAAGCACAACAAGGACCACAAGGACCTCAAGGACCACAAGGACAACCAAAACCACAAGGACCACAAGGACCAGTCTCGGGCTCAGGTAAGATTAAGCTAGTTACAGTGGACATTTTTGATGACAAAATGTGTAAGGGCCGATCATCTTCTGTCGTGTCAACATGAGCAGCAAGCAGCAAGTGTCGATAAGGTTGCAGGAGTACCCATCAATATGAGAAAATTTTACGACGGGACCAATTATGAGAACTAAAAAAAACAGTTGTCCGAGATTCGAGAGCCAATGATGGAAACATTCTTTGGAAAACTTGGTATAGCTCGTATATATTATTTAATGCCTGTTCAAAATAGACATTGTGTCATTTGTGTCCCAACCAACATGTAAAAAAGTTTAACATGTCACTATTGAATAGAAACTTTGAACGGGTGTATTTTCAACAGTGAAAGAAACCACCGTCACCTCGTCTTCAGCCAGTGAGACCAGCAGCCAGTCTACCTCTAAAACCGGCGATTCAACCATCCATAAAGAAACCATTACGGTCTACCCAAGTTCAGGTAAGTTATACCCTTGTAACCTCTATACCTATGCTCCACAATAAACATATTTCTATTTCTATACGCAGCGCTTAGGTACCTTTCTACTGAACTGGCATAATCGTAAAATGCACTTTGATACCTAATATTTTTTGAAGCTAATATGGTTAATTAATAGCATTAAAAATTTTCAATGTCTAGGACCAAGACCACGTCCAGGACGTAGACCACAACCAGGTGAACAAGGAACAGGACCGCAACACCCACAAGGACCACAAGGATCAGTATCACAAGGCCCACAAGGATCACAAGGCCCACAAGGATCACAAGGCCCAGAAGGCCCACAAGGACCACAAAGACCACAAGGCCAACAAGGACCACAAGGACCACCAAAACCACAAGGACCAGAAGGACATCAAGGACCACAAGAACTACCAAAACCACAAGGATCTCAAGGACCACAAGGACAACCAAAACCACAAGGACCAGAAGGACCTCAAGGACCACGAGGACAACCAAAACCACAAGGACCAGAAGGAGAACAAGGACCTCAAGGACCACAAGGTCAACCAAAACCACAAGGACCAGAAGGACAACAAGGACCTCAAGGACCACAAGGTGAACCAAAACCACAAGGACAACCAAAACCACAAGGACAACCAAAACCACAAGGACCAGAAGGACCACAAAGACCACAAGGACAACCAAAACCACAAGGACCACAAGGACCAGTCTCGGGCTCAGGTAAGATTAAGCTAGCGATGGTGGACATTCTTGATGACAAAATGTGTAAGGGCCGATCATCTTCTGTCGTGTCAACATGAGCTATAATATCGTATGACAATACAGTCAGCAGCAAGTGTCGATAAGGTTGCACGAGTAGCCATCAATATGAGAAAATTTTACGACGGGACCAATTATGAGAACTAAAAAAAACAGTTGTCCGAGATTCGAAAGCCAATTCAAAATTCAAATTCAAAATTCAAATTTTTTATTCAAAATAATATCTTATAGATAGCTTTTTGACGTCATTTTTTGACTCTACCACCGCGTCGGAAGGTGTTCCGTTGAGAGAAGATGCGGTCAGAAACTCTACAACACACATCTTTTAAACAAAACAAAATGTACAAAGTACAATTAAAATACAATATTGCATTACATAGTGTAAAATTGTCAAGACCAGACATTTTGGTCATTCAAATAATCATCGAGTTTATAGTAACCTTTTTTACAGAGGACTTGTTTAACATGAGACTTAAACTTTTTGTCTGGTAAGTTTAGAATATCCTCTGGTATCTTATTATAAAAGCGTATACAGTGCCCCATGAAAGATGTGTTGACTTTATTGAGTCGAAAATGTGGGAATACTAATTTATTTTTATTTCTTGTATTGTAATTATGAACGTCACTGTTTTTGGGAAAGAGAAACAAATTTTTTCGAACATATAAAATATTTTCGTAAATATATTGACTGTAGAAAGTCAAAATACTGATATCTTTAAAAAGATCTCGTAGTGAGTCTCGACAACGCAGATTATAAATGGCTCGAATTGCCCGCATTTGAAGGATAAAGATAGCCTCGACGTCTGTAGCACGGCCCCACAGCAAAATACCATAAGACATGATACTGTGGAAGTAGCTGAAGTATACTAGTCTTGCAGTAGCTATATCAGTTAGCTGTCTAATTTTTCGAACTGCATAAGCTGCCGAGCTCAGCATACCTGCTAGGGTTTCTATATGTGGACCCCATTGCAGCCTCGAGTCAATCTTTATCCCTAAAAATACAGTTTTACTTGTGAAATGCAATATATCATTATCTAAAGTTATATTATTTTCATTATTTATAACGTTTGGTAGAGTGAATTTAATACATTTAGTTTTCTTTGCATTTAAAGCAAGATTATTGACGATTAAAATGATGGAAACATTCTTTGAAAAACTTGGTATTGCTAGTATATTTTTATTTAATGCTTGTTCAAAAAAGACATTGTGTCATTTGTGTCCCACCAGAGCGATGGATATATGATACAAATAATATCCGACATGAACAACAAGTTTAACATGTCACTATTGAATAGAAACTTTAAACGGGTGTATTTTCAACAGTGAAAGAAACCACCATCATCTCGTCTTCAGCCAGTGAGACCAGCAGCCAGTCTACCTCTAAAACCGGCGACTCAACCATCTATAAAGAAACCATTACAATCTACCCAAGTTCAGGTAAGATATACCCTTGTAACCTCTATACCTATGCTCCACAATAAATATATTTCTATTTCTATACGCAGCGCTTAGGTACCTTTCTACTGAACTGGCATAATCGTAAAATGCACTTTGATACCTAATATTTTTTGAAGCTAATATGGTTAATTAATAGCATTAAAAATTTTCAATGTCTAGGACCAAGACCACGTCCAGGACGTAGACCACAACCAGGTGAACAAGGAACAGGACCGCAACACCCACAAGTACCACAAGGATCAGTATCACAAGGCCCACAAGGATCACAAGGCCCACAAGGATCACAAGGCCCAGAAGGCCCACAAGGACCACAAAGACCACAAGGCCAACAAGGACCACAAGGACAACCAAAACCACAAGGACCAGAAGGACCTCAAGGACCACAAGAACTACCAAAACCACAAGGATCTCAAGGACCACAAGGACAACCAAAACCACAAGGACCAGAAGGACCTCAAGGACCACGAGGACAACCAAAACCACAAGGACCAGAAGGACAACAAGGACCTCAAGGACCACAAGGTCAACCAAAACCACAAGGACCAGAAGGACAACAAGGACCTCAAGGACCACAAGGTCAACCAAAACCACAAGGACAACCAAAACGACAAGGATCAAAAGGACCACAAAGACCACAAGGTCAACCAAAACCACAAGGACCACAAGGACAACCAAAACCACAAGGACCAGTCTCGGGCTCAGGTAAGATTAAGCTAGAGATAGTGGACATTCTTGATGACAAAATGTGTAAGGGCCGATCATCTTCTGTCGTGTCAGCATGAGCTATAATATCGTATGACATTCCAGTCAGCAGCAAGTGTCGATAAGGTTGCACGAGTACCCACCAATATGAGAAAATTTTACGACGGGACCAATTATGAGAACTAAAAAAAAACAGTTGTCCGAGATTCGAGAGCCAATGATGGAAACATTCTTTGGAAAACTTGGTATTGCTAGTATATTTTTATTTAATGCCTGTTCAAAATAGACATTGTGTCATTTGTGTCCCACCAGAGCGATGGATATATGATACAAATAATATCCGACATGAACAAAAAGTTTAACATGTCACTATTGAATAGAAACTTTAAACGGGTGCATTTTCAACAGTGAAAGAAACCACCGTCATCTCGTCTTCAAACAGTGAGACGACCAGCCAGTCCACCTCTAAAACCGGCGACTCAACCATCTATAAAGAAACCACTACGGTCTACCCAGGTTCAGGTAAGATGCACGCAGCGCCTACTTCCTACTGCAGTGGCAGAATTGTAAAATGCTCTATGATACAAAAAAATAATTTGACGGTAATACGGTTTGCATAAAAGCATTAAAATTGTTCACTGTCTAGGACCAAGACCACGTCCAGGACGCAGACCACACCCACGACCAGGACGTAGACCACACCCACGTCCAGGACGTAGACCACACCCGCGACCAGGACCACAACCAGGTGAACAAGGAACAGGACCACAACACCCACAAGGACCACAAAGACCAGTATCACAAGGACCACAAGGCCCAGAAGGCCCACAAGGACCACAACGCCCAGAAGGATCACAAGGACCACAAGAACAACAAGGACCACAAGGACAACCAAAACTACAAGGACCAGAAGGACAACAAGGACCACAAGGACCTCAAGGACCACAAGGACAACCAAAACCACACGGACCAGAAGGCCCACAAGGACCTCAAGGACCACAAGGACCACAAGGACCTCAAGGACAACCAAAACCACAAGGACCAGAAGGACCACAAGGACCACAAGGACCACAAGGACAACCTAAACCACAAGGACCAGAAGGACCACAAGGACCACAAGGACAACCTAAACCTCAAGGACCAGTCTCGGGCTCAGGTAAGATTAAGCTAGAGATAGTGGACATTTCTTGATGACAAAATGTGTAAGGGCCGATCATCTTCTGTCGTGTCAGCATGAGCTATAATATCGTATGACAATACAGTCAGCAGCAAGTGTCGATAAGGTTGCACGAGTACCCATCAATATGAGAAAATTTTACGACGGGACCAATTATGAGAACTAAAAAAAACAGTTGTCCGAGATTCGAGAGCCAATGATGGAAACATTGTTTGGAAAACTTGGTATAATAGCTCGTATATACTTTTTTAATGCCTGTTCAAAAAAGACATTGTGTCATTTGTGTCCCACCAGAGCGATGGATATATGATACAAATAATATCGGACATGAACAACAAGTTTAACATGTCACTATTGAATAGAAACTGTAAACGGGTGTATTTTCAACAGTGAAAGAAACCACCGTCATCTCGTCTTCAGCCAGTGAGACCAGCAGCCAGTCTACCTCTAAAACCGGCGACTCAACCATCTATAAAGAAACCATTACGGTCTACCCAAGTTCAGGTAAGATATACCCTTGTAACCTCTATACCTATGCTCCACAATAAATATATTTCTATTTCTATACGCAGCGCTTAGGTACCTTTCTACTGAACTGGCATAATCGTAAAATGCACTTTGATACCTAATATTTTTTGAAACTAATATGGTTAATTAATAGCATTAAAAATTTTCAATGTCTAGGACCAAGACCACGTCCAGGACGTAGACCACAACCAGGTGAACAAGGAACAGGACCGCAACACCCACAAGGACCACAAGGATCAGTATCACAAGGCCCACAAGGACCACAAGGACAATCAAAACCACGAAGACCAGAAGGACAACAAGGACCACAAGGACCACAAGGACCAGAAGGACAACCAAAACCACAAGGACCAGAAGGACCACAAGGACCACAAGGACAACCAAAACCACAAGGACCAGAAGGACCACAAGGACAACCAAAACCACAAGGACCAGAAGGACAACAAGGACCACAAGGACCACAAGGACCACAAGGACCAGAAGGACAACCAAAACCACAAGGACCAGAAGGACCACAAGGACCAGAAGGACAACCAAAACCACAAGGACCAGAAGGACCACAAGGACCACAAGGACCAGAAGGACAACAAGGACCACAAGGACCACAAGGACCAGAAGGACAACAAGGACCACAAGGACCGCAAGGACAACCAAAACCAAAAGGACCACAAGGAACACAAGGACCAGAAGGACCACAAGGACCACAAGGACCACAAGGACCACAAGGACCAGAAGGACAACCAAAACCACAAGGACCAGAAGGACAACAAGGACCTCAAGGACAACAAGGACCACAAGGTCAACCAAAACCACAAGGACCAGAAGGACAACAAGGATCACAAGGACCAGAAGGACAACAAGGACCTCAAGTTTCAGAAGGACAACAAGGACCAGAAGGACAACAAGGACCACAAGGACCACAAGAACAACCAAAACCACAAGGACCAGAAGCACAACAAGGACCTCAAGGACAACCAGGATCAGCACAACCAACTAAATCGGACCAAAAAAGTCCAGGCCAACGAAAACCAGGGCCAAAGCCAGGAAACAAACTAGGCGGCTTAAAACCATGGAGGCCTCATCCAAAACCACCCAAGTCTAGAATCTGCATTTGCTGGGAGAAATTCGAAGATATTCCGTACATTGTTCGCAAAAACGCTGTCTGGGCATGAAGCTTCAGCGTCGATTAATATAGTCTTGTAGATCGGCTATGAAATGATTTTTTTTGTATTTTCTGATAATTATTCCTTAGGTATATTTATTTTATTGAGCATCACAAAAAATCCTGAGAAATCAGGCCAAAAAAAAATTGTTATTAATTAAACCTTTTTTGATGATAATAAATCTAAATTTAGTATTGAAATTAGTAGTTTTCTTCCACTTTGTAGGTAACCCATATTATGTGTAGGTATACAATGGCGTCGATTCGAACTGTGCCACGACTTAACTTAACTAAATTTCGTCTGCTTAAAGGTACAACCACATAAGTGACATTTTGTTCAAAAATAAGATAATTAAGTATATAAGTAGCTGAGTTCGGAAAATCATGTTTGTGTGTACAGGTAAAAAATCTCAACTTCTGCATTTATGTGGTTGTACCTTTAAGCAGACGATTTGTTCCTGTCACTTTCTAAAATAAGATTAAGAAAAGAGACAGAAAACCAACAACTGACTTTAGTGCAGTCAAAGTGACGTTACACGCCCAAAAACGCATTGTAATGGCATCATATTTGGTGAAGGAATGTGATAAAAACAGAGATTTGATTAAATCACGGAGAATGTTAAAATAACAACTCGATTTTATCATTTCCACCTACGCTCATAATATCATAGGCTGGAGCGAGCGAAGCGAGCCCGTAATTTCACAGCACTGCAACTTTGTTGTGACCTGAATTCTGTCAGTTCCAAACGTTTTACTGAAGTCGGAGTTGGAGTGGGAGAATACCTAAGCTCGAAATTTCACGAAGATAGTAATACAACGTGTTAATGAATTAACGCAAAACCTCATACACCCCAACTGATTTATAACAAAACTAGCGGCCCGTCCCGGCTTCGCACGTCTAATCTTTTCTAGCAATAAATATAGCCTATGTTACTCAGGGTGAATGCAGCTTTCTAATGGTGAAAGAATTTTTTAAATCGGCAAAGTACTTTTTGAGCCTATTCATTACAAACATACAAACATACAAAAATAGGTACAAATCTTTCCTCTTTATAATATTAGTGTAGATGTAGATGTAGATAATTAGATAGAAACAATAATTTCATTATTTTGATAGTAAAATTAAAAGTTATTCGCATTTTAAGTTTTGAGGCAAAAATGATTTGTTATCATTTCAGCAATGAATGAAAGCGCTAACGTACTCATGGATACATTTTAATAATCTTATTTTGGTAGTAAGTCGGGTGAGTGTGCCTGTGCGGAGGGTTGGCGTTGGGTTCATTAAATTTAAAATTTTAGACACAAATGAATTAATATTTTGAAAAAAATTACCTATGTTGAAACCATGATAATTCGATTCTGCTCTCGATTCTAAACAAACTACTTTCTAGTTTTGCGTTAATTCATTAACACGTTGTATAATATGTGTATAGGTTGTAACAAGCTTTACCGGTTTATATAAGAAATCAATAAGCAGGAGCAAGTGAAGCAAGCTCGAAAGAACTTTGGCGATAACTAAAAGCCCTTCAGGACGGCGGTCATAATTATTATAAACAGAAAAAATTGGCATTTTTTTAAAAAACTTCCTCATCTCTAGAAGTCCGGGTTCAAAAGTATAAATTACTAGTAAAATAGACAAATCATCCAAAAAGCAGTAGCAAAACACAAACATGACGGCTATTTTCATCTAATATTATCACTGAGGTAGTTTTTGGACGTTACGGAACGTATTTGGCTTTATTGAACGGATAGTGCGTGTGATTTCGTTTGATTCCTTTATCATAATATTGTACGGTTATCGTGAATTTTAATTAAAACAATCACAATGAATGCGTAGAAGATTGAGTGGGCTATCTAATAAGAAAGATTATGAGTTTCACACACTTGATACAAAAGGTATCATAAGGAGAAATACCTTTCCCCCGACTTCTACAGATTACAACCAATTTCCTTTTTTGTTAGTTTTGTTTCACTCTACACGTATTACTAAGTTTCATTCATGCATGGGACCTATATATCTGGGTCTCACATTATATGGCCTTCCGCCAAACTTCTTTCCCAGCCGTACGACGTGCGTGATTGCGGCTAGAATAACGTCAATTTTGTAAGGAAATTTGCCCCACTGGCCCATTTTGTAAAGACTGTAGCAGAAAACACCCTACTAATACGGGTGCTTCAGACCATCAAACTAAAGAACTTTCATTCTGCGGAGCCAACACAGAGAAAAAATAAAAAAATCTGCTATACCACACAAAACTGCAGTACCGGCTCGACTCAAATGTATGGGACAGCTGATTTTTTTTTCTCGTTGGCTCCATAGTGATGGTCTAAAATGTTGACGCTAACTAAATCAGCCCCCTTAAGTATTACTAGGGTGTTCTCTTTTGGTATAGTAATGGTTGGGAAATTATTTAAGGCATTGGTATTTTATTTAGAGCGAGCCTCTCTTTCTAACAAGCAAACTTTTGCAGTTAGCCATCCCGCTTCAATTGAAAGTAAGATCGCAAAAAAACGTATTTTTCATCAATATCTTTTCTCTTGGGTGTTTGGGGAAAAATCCATCGGGTAGTACCTTTCAAATGATGGTATATTCAGAAGAAATGGTGTAGGGTGATTCTTGTAAAACTGGTTATAAATCTGAAATCGAGCTTATTTTGCTCCTCTTTTCTATCGAGAAAATTTAATAGAATCGTGTTTTCAACGGTTAGATGCCCTGCAGAAAAAACGTATCTACACCGTTATGTGAACTATATGTATTAAATGTAATAATTTGGTTATCAAAAATCGGTTCGAAAACAGACAAAATAGGTATGACCCCCTCTTTTGCCCCACGATGCCCCCCCCCCCCCCCCCTTTCGCCTACCTACGGCCTTGACCCCTAAGCTTGACCCAAAGGATCTGTGAATTTTTTCAATGAAAACGCCTCAATTGGTATCTCTGATTATTTAATGCTATTAAAATCTATCTTATAGGTTACACAGGTATTGAAGGAAGTATCTATGTTATTACCATGCGGAATTACGATTTCGTATGGATTTGCCCCCTCCAGAATTCCTTTCGGAATTACGGAGGCATCAAATCCTAAACTAAATACTAATTCTGATTCGGAATTCCGTATGTGTATGGCGTATGATCGCCTTCGGAAAAGTGATCTTCGCTCCGGTCGGACAGTCAAGCAACTTAATCCAAAGCAATTTCAAACTGAGCCTGTTCAGAATTTCTTATAATGTGGTCCAATTTCTGCCTGGTAACAAACAAATTTTTCCTCAGCCTGTAGACAATTTCTTGTGCAGTCCTCTCATTTATTTCAGGGAATTCGGCCTTTATCCTATCCTTTATTTCCTCAAACGTCTGTTCAGGGACGCCATCTTGAATTTCATCAAGTTTTTCCTCATTTTTATTATCGACAGCCTCGCGGAGGTCTTTAGCGAAATTCATTAGGAATTCTTCTAGTGTTATTTTAACTTTTTCGGTTTCATCTATTGTTAGATTGCTGTATTGTGATGTAACGTAGTCGGACATTATCGTTTTAAAGTTTTGTATGTAGGAGACTACGTTTAGGTCTCTCTGGTTGGCTGTGACGTCGTCTTCTTGGATTGGTTGAGAGTGCACGCTGAGGATAAGCGTGGTAAGGACGAGTGTAACTGAAAAATATAAGATCATAAATTAAAATAAAAAACAGGGCTTTTTAAATAAGCTCACGACTGTAATACTCTTC
Organism: Agonopterix subpropinquella; assembly: GCA_922987775.1. Lineage (NCBI taxonomy): Eukaryota > Metazoa > Arthropoda > Insecta > Lepidoptera > Depressariidae > Agonopterix > Agonopterix subpropinquella. The sequence continues at coordinate 3,695,250 of OV277718.1, read as the reverse complement.
GGGGTAGTCAGTAACACTAGCGCGCTGTATACGAAGGTTGACTTTATTTTTAACCGACTTCAACAAAAAAAAAATGGAGGTTCTCAATTCGACACGTATGTTTTATTACGCGATTACTCCGCCAATTATGAATTGATTTTGATGATTCTTTTTTTGTTTGGTAGGTAATACTTCAGAGGTACTAACTATACTACAGAGGGTCCTTCTTAATATGCTGACACTTTTTTAAGGGGATGATCAGACCATCAAACTGAACTACTTTCTCTATGCCAACAAAATCGAAAAAGCGAAAAAAAAAATCTGCTCTTCCATACAAAACTGCAAATCTACTCGTGCCAAATGGGATTGCTGATTGTTTTCGCGATTTCGATGTTGGTCCCGTATAGAAAGTTGTTCAGTTTGATGGTCTAATCATCCCCGTAAAAAAGTGTCAGCCTGTATACATTTTATCAAAACTGATTCAGCGCTAATTAATAATAACATTATTTTATTTATTTATTTCTTTTAACACTTTATTGTACCTACACACGGAAATATACATGACAACGATCGAAATAACCAAAGTTTTAATGCTGGATTAATTTAAGATTTGTATGGAAATCTTTGAGCGACTATCTTGTGAACATCAAGATAGCGGGATCAAAACTCCGATTCAAAATTTAGCATATGGGGAATTTAGTACTCCATTTGTACTAAATGTACCCCGAGCTTCAACATTTGTACCTTTACCGCCAAGAAAGTACAATCAAAACTATCTGATCCCGCCACCTTGACGTCAAAGTGGCGGGACCATTGGGAAGCATTGCCCACACGTGGACGACAATAACATGGGTAATTAGTACCAGTGCCGGATTAACCATAGAGGCAAAGTAGGCACGGGCCTATGGGCCCAGCGCCGCCTAGGGGCCCCGCGGCCTGAGAGAAAATAAGTAAAAACTCAAAGATTTAACTCACCCCAAAATTTAATAGAATTATTAAAAAGTCAGTGAAAGTCATTAAAAAAGGTATTGAAAATATATTTATTGCAAATTTTTGAGCTCGTTTCGCTCGCTCATTTTTGTTGTTTTATTTTCTGCTTTAAAACAGACTTCTTGCTGTAATCGAGTTATTATATCCTGTTTAATATACCGAGAGCTATTATTGCTCGCTCGATGCTTTCGTCTCATACACAAATCAAGTCCATTTTCATATGAGCTCTAGGTAGGTGCAATAAACATAATATGTAGGAAAATAATGAGCTGACCTAGTCGTATTGCAGTAAAATCTCGAGTTCGCTTCGCTCGGTCCTTGATTCAGAATTCAAATCGCATTGCGCAACGACTTATAATATTGCAGTAAAATCTCGAGCTCGAGATCGCTCCACATTTAAGTGGATTATGTTATTTTGTAGTTATGTTACTGCGACCACCTAGCCTGTATCTGGCCGCCGGACACAGAGACAAATCCACCCCATGGGCCACGGGGATAGGGGCCCAGAGGCTTGAAGTGCCTAGGGGCCTCTATATGGCTTAATCCGGCCCTGATTAGTACTACATTTGTACTAAAATATACTCAATTTTCAGCCCAGTACAAATTACCGTTTCAAAGATATATACGACTAGCGGCCCGTCCCTGCTTCGCACGGGTGGACGTCTAATCTTTTCTAGCAATAAATATAGCCTATGTTACTCAGGGTGAATGCAGCTTTCTAATGGTGAAAGAATTTTTTAAATCGGCCCAGTACTTTTTGAGCCTATTCATTACAAACATACAAACATACAAAAATAGGTACAAATCTTTCCTCTTTATAATATTAGTGTAGAAAAGAATTAGATTGAAACAATAATTTCATTATTTTGATAGGTAGTTAAAATTTAAAGTTACTCGCATTTTAAGTTATGAGGCAAAAATGAATTGTTATCATTTTAGCAATGGATGAAAGCGCTAACGTACTCATGGATACATTTTAATAATCTTGTTTTGGTAGTAAGTAGGGTGAGTGTGCCCGTGGGGTGGGTTGACATCGGGTTCAGTAAATTTTAAACATTACGAAAAAATTATTTTAAATTTTGAAAAAAAATTACCTATGTTGAAACCGTGATCATTCGATTCTACTCTCGATTCTAAACAAACTACTTTCTAGTTTTGCGTTAATTCAATTAACACGTTGTATAAACTAATCTCTGTATTTGGTGTTGTGGTTTGTCAGATTTAAGTTAAAATATAGCTATAGTTTAGTTTGAATGTACATATTATCTTATATATCTGTGGTTTGAAGTTTTGAATGCTGGATTAATTTAGATTGCTATGGGAATCTTTGAGGGACTGTAACTTTATACATAGTTTGACTGACAAACCACAGACAAAGATTAGTGTTTAATAATTATGTTTCTTAGGGAAAGTTGTTTAGTATCATCATGGGTACAATCACCCCTTAAAATAATGCAACTGTTTACCCTTACACCCTTAAGAGGATATCCTCTTAAGCATGGAGTTGTAGCAAGTCACTTTTAGCCTTTGACTAGGCACTTATACTAAGGACTGGCCTTGTGGTAGCATTTCCCCTCTGCCACGGTATAAGACAAATTGATCATGTGCATTTACACTCAATTTTATACCTTATCACTAAACAAGACAGCCTATAATTGCGAAACAATAATTTTGAACATAGAATGTTTGGGGTTCACACGAGAATAGTTTTCATGATTTTTAACAATCAAAATTAGAATCTAAAGTTATGGCGAATAAAATCCAAAGTTGCGGATTTCATGTTACCTCGCCCCCCGCAAAAAGTGGCAGAAATGTTTGTTAGTAGAATGACACGCGTAACTAGTCCCTATATAAGTAGTCAAAGCTTTTAGCATATTTAAGGTTTCAGACATAAAATGACGTGTCAAGCGGTGATTGGCTAGCCTTTCACCCACAAAAATACTACTCAATAATAGATTAAAACTGGCAAGTGCGTGTCGGACCACGCGCAGGGCAGGGTTCCGTAGTTGCCCGTCACAATATAATATGGATTTAGAAGAAGACTTTTTGTTTTATACTACGGTTTAACGGCTAATAAAGTTTACGTAAGGTTTTGTACATTTTATAAGATAGTCGACTATTACTCGGAAACTTGTAAAGCCTACTTAGCGGTGATAGTTTTCCTTTTAAATTCGTTATATATGCTATTGCCGTGAATTTTTTCACATCTCCAACTACAACCGTTTAGCTGGGAGAGGGGGGGACACTTGACTCTACCGTAAATTTTCGCTTTAAAGCTTTGTATTTCGCTAACGGATCCCTAAATCGAAAAATGGTTTTCCCAAGCCCACAATATTTTTAAAAGACGTATCCAAAGATACCCCACAACATGGGATAGACGAGAAAATTAATCCCCAGTTCACGTGTAGGGGAGGTACCCTAAAAAATTTTTTTTTTCAAGTTTTTATTTTACCACTTTGTTGGCGTAATGAATATGTATACATATGCCAAATTACAGCTTTCTAGTATTAAGCGTTTCTGAGCTAAGCCGGGGACGGACGGACGGACGGACATGGCGAAACTATAAGGGTTGTCCCTGTTGACTTCGGAACCCTAAAATTTTGTATCCTTTAGTCGCCACCTGTCGCCGCTTACAACACACGGGAAGTTATGGGGTGGTCCATTTTAAGCCGGAAACACGTGTTAAAAACAGAACAAAATAAAAATATATACTTACTCATTGTTAACCGACACAAATATACAAAATCAAAAGTGTACAGTCCGACCGTCGGATGATGCGTTGGTCAATAGACTAACAATTTTCTCATTTAAACGTTAAAGGTGGAATGTTTTATGCAACTTTACCACCAAGACAAAATGTTTAAAAAACCCGGTAGACTGTTTTCGGTGAACAAAAGCACTAAAAAAAGAATTTATCATCATCATCAGCCTACACAGTGTGCTACAGAAGTAAAAATAAAAATTGAAAACTTTTAAGGAGTGGTTTAGACCATCAAACTGAACAACTTTCACTATAGGACCAACATCGAAATCGCGAAAAAAAATCTTTTGTCCCATACATTTAGCTCGAGTAGATCTGTAGTTTAGCATGGAACATCGCAAACGCATCGTATCATGGCGATTATGGCAAATCTCCTCCTCCGTCCAGCAGTGGACGTCTATCGGCTGGTATGATGATGATGTTTTTTTTACGTAAACAAGTTAGAAAAACTCATTGGTAAGTACATGGCATGTCGTTCGTGCGGATTTGAACCCGGACCCTCATGATTGCGTAGCCATACCTCTCCATAACGCGCCACTAACGCTCTAATAAATAACCTATTTCAGTAAAAGCCCTTTTTTTAGGGTGAACGCACATCTAGCCGCACCGCGGCCGCAGCGTCTACATCTATCATCTCAACCCATAGACGTCCACTGCTGGACATATGCCTCCCCCAAGGATCGCCATTAACGACCGGTCCTGCGCTTTCCTCATCCAACGGGTTCCCGCCGCCTTCACCAGGTCGTCGGTCCACCGTGTGAGAGGCCTACCCACGCCGCGCTTTCCGGTACGCGGTCGCCACACGAGAACTTTTAGGCCCAATCGGCCATCGGTTCTGCGAGCACTGTGCACTGTCCACTGCCATTTATGTTTAGCTATTCTTTGGGCTATGTCAGTTACTCTGGCTCTTCTGCGGATCTCATCATTTCTGATTTGATCTCGCAGGAAAACTTCGAGCATAGCCCTCTCTATTGCCCTTTGGGAGACTTTCAGCCTTTTTATGAGGCCTCCTCACATCTATCCTATCCGCAAATACTGCGTGCAGGTCATCTACCTGCCGTACCACCAAGAGGAGGTGAAGTCAACATTGGTGGGGAGCAGGGAGTGTACGCACTATAGGTAGCAGTAGAACAGTTCGTTTTACTTTGGCAATAAACCCTGCTGCGTAAAATTAACTACAAAATGTAATCAATAGCCTCATTAGAGTTGAAGCGATTTTAAATTGGATTTTAATGAAAAACTAATTTCGATTAGGTATTTGGATTTAAGACAATCGCAAATGCGTAGGCTGATTCAATATTGCTTAGATGTACCTACCAACCTAGTTACAATAGTTTTTTGTTTCTTTTTTGCTCTATCGTTAAAACAGCAATAATACCCAATTAGGTCGGCCACATATGCCCGGAATTCCGTAACAGAATTCTGATTGGGAAGTGTGATTTTGTATGGGTTTGATGCCTCCGTAATTCCGAGCAGAATTCTGCCTGTGTAACATGACAGAGGTGAGAGCGACACAGGTTACTTCTAAACGTCAAATTTGAGTGAGATTCTATGGAAATAACCGCAAATTTGATGTTTAGAAGTGACCTGTGTCGCTCTCACCTCTGTCATGTTACGCAGGCTGGAAAGAAGCTGGAGTAAATTCAAACGAAATCCTAATTCCGCATGTATGTATATTGCGGACCTTACAAGCGTTAAACTTGGTGAGGTTAGATTATAGTGGATACTCTGAAGTAAAACAACAAATAAACCCTCCAAGAGCGTGTCGGGTTCGAACCCTCGGTGCGAGAGTACGGCCTTTTTTTAATCGACTTCATAAAAAGTATCAATTTGTCTGTAAGTTTTTTTTGTATGTAAAGTGCGTTACGCGATAACTTCAGCATTTCTAGACCTATTTGGATGTTTTTTTTTGGTTCCGAAGTATTGGCCCCCGAGTTAGTCTCATTTTATTTTGGTGAAGATCTGACGACGCGTTTCGGAGCTACATAATGGAATTCCTCATTTGACAGCAAATCATCGGCGATTGAAAGCATTTGCTTCGTATCGATACCGTTGTACCCTTTGCGTGTATAACTAATATCTATTTTGACCACAAAAAATCGTGAAATAGGTGCGGCTTGCTAAATTTTTCCAAAAAATTTAAAACCCTTTTCATAATAAAGTACTCTTTGGAAGCATGGAGCCTAATGTCAGTTTAAAGCCTAAAATAAAATTTTAAAAATCGTTAAGTGGTGTTGGTGGCCTTTTGTCTCTTCCTAAATGTGGAGCTAGTTCAAAGTAGTGCCTACACATGTGGACGATATTGTTTACGACTTTGTTCATGGTTTTTTGATAATAGTTTTCATTTTGACAAGTATCTACAAATCAATCAACCATTGTATATAAACAATCTATCGCTAAGCGACCTGTTTGGTGTTACATCTCCATTGGCAACCGGCGTGGTTGCCACAACAAATTGGACGTCAGAGACGAAAAACCCCAATCACAGAGTTATAAAGGAAACACTCCGCTATCAACCGTTGGTCATCGGGTGTTCGTCGGCCGGCCCTAGCAACCGTCGTGTCACCGACCAATAATGACATTATAAAAAAATCATAGTTTTTTATTGTGATTTTTAACGTGTAATGCAGTGCTATCTAATACGTATTCTATGTTATTCTATGTCATAGTTTTAAATTAATTATGTAAGTGTTATTTTTTTTTTAATATTGCCTGTAATATGAGTTCCCTCTCCCCCTTGTCGAAATGCCCCCACTGTCCTAGTTCTTCACGTGTGTTCACGTCGCACGGTCTCAAAGTGCACATCGGGCGCCTGCATAAGGATGTAGCCCGTCCCCGCGCTCGCCGCTCTCCCGCAGTGATTGATACACACATCAGGCAGTCCGATGACGTTAGTACACAACCGGTCGGCAAAGACCTCGAGAGCCTCGCGAGACTCAAGAAATCTGTGCGGGTGCTCCGGCATGTTCCTAAGGGAGCAAGAAACCTGGCCGCTGGAAAGCTGTGCGAAGTAATTGGAAAGTGCATTGAGACCAACGAAACCTCGGATTGGTATGCCCTCCTTACCTTCGCATATTCGGCGCTTAAAGCACCAGACTCAACCGGCTCGGGCAGTCTTACCACCAAAGTTAAGTCCAATCTAGACTCTGTCTTTAATTTTACTCTCGATGACATCAATGACTTGGCTGCCTCACCCCGTTCGCCTTCCGTGCTAAGGACAATAGAGTCCAAGGTATTCGAGGGTGACTTAAGGGGGGCCGTCCGTGTGCTGATGTCGGAGGACACGATGGCTTCTCCTGGGCCAGAAACTCTGGCCTCCCTACAGTCAAAGCACCCATCCCCGTCTCGCCCGCTAGCCTTCCCACAGGCACCAGTTCGGTCCTCCCCCGCCTTAACGGTTAAGGTAGAGGACGTGATCCAGGCGCTAGGCAGTTTTTATAATGGGTCAGCAGCGGGTTTGGACGGCATACGACCGGCTCATTTAAAGGAGCTGACTTCGAGTTCTGCAGGCGACAACGGGCAGCGCTTGCTGGAGTTCCTCGTCAGGCTGTGCAACTTTTTACTCAGTGGGCAGCTAAACCCTGAAGTGTGTCCGTATATGTATGGGGCGTCCCTGTGCGCCTTAACTAAAAAAGAAGGAGGTGTTAGACCGATCGCTGTGGGCAGCACGTTACGTCGGCTGGTGGCAAAACTGGGATGCCGTGCTGTCAAGGTTGCGATGGCCGAATATCTACAACCACATCAGCTAGGTTTTGGAACTCGGATGGGGTGTGAAGCGGCGATCCACGCGACACGCGCATTTGCAGCGGAACCGGGAAACGAAGACTGCATTATCGTTAAATTGGATGTGAAGAATGCTTTCAATACAGTGGAAAGGGATGTACTTCTGGGTGAGGTGTATGAAAATATTCCTTCATTATACCCATTTCTTCACCAAGTCTACAAATCCCCTTCTAACCTGTTCTTCGACACATCCTTGATCCTTTCACAGGTGGGTGCGCAGCAGGGAGATCCACTAGGGCCGCTTACCTTCAGCCTCGCCATCCATAAAGCCATCTTGGCTCTGAAATCTCCGCTTAACATATGGTACCTGGATGACGGAACCATAGGAGGAAAGCCTGAGGACGTTGAGCAAGACCTGCTAACGTTACTACCCCTACTTAAGGAGCTGGGGCTGGAGATGAATACGTCCAAGTGTGAGTTTTACTCCTGCGGACCCACAACCTGGCCTTCATATACCCGGTTCAGTTCCTTACTCCCTGGCCTCAAGGAACTATCCTCGAGAACCTTTAGTCTACTGGGTTCACCTATTTTCCCCGAGGCAATTCCAGAGGCTATCGAAGCCAAGAAACGTCTCCTACTCCTCGCCCAGGAACGCCTTTCCAATATTACGGCTCACGTTGCCCTGGTTCTGCTGAAAATGTGTTTTGCCGTGCCTAAGATCACCTACCTCCTGAGAACGGCCCCTATCTGGTTGTGTCCTACTGAAATATCTTCCTTCGACAGCACTGTGAAATCTGCGGTTGAAACAATTGTTAACGTTTCCCTAAGTGAAGACCAGTGGATCCAGGCATCTCTACCCATCCGCCATGGGGGTTTGGGTGTGCGACGTGTGCGGGATTTGAGCCTGCCTGCTTTTCTCGCATCGACTCACGGGGTTGTCGGCCTCGTCTCTAAAATTCTGTCACTCAACGGAGACGAGGCTTGCATACCTTTTGCGGCTGATGCACTAACGAGGTGGACGACTCTCTTCCCGACCGCGTCCCCGCCCAGAACCCCAGGGGTACAGCGAGCCTGGGACGACGTGGGAGCAAAAGCGGCGATTGACCAACTGATAGGCGCAGCTACTGGCCCAAATTTGGCCAGACTCAGGGCGGTGTCAAGAGCAGAATCGGGTGCGTGGTTACAGGCACTGCCTTCACCACACATGGGAACCCTGCTCGACGGTGACTCGATGCGTGTGGCGGTAGCTCTCCGCCTGGGCTGCGATGTTTGTCAACCACATCAATGCATCTGCGGTTCGACGGTGGAAGCGAGCGGCCATCATGCGTTGAGCTGCCGTCGGTGCTCGGGGCGACACCCACGTCACCACACACTCAATGACATCGTCCGGAGAGCACTGATTTCAGCCAACATACCATGCAGGCTGGAACCGCCAGGACTCAGTCGCACGGATGGGAAAAGACCTGATGGCCTAACGCTGGTGCCATGGCAGAGAGGAAAGTGCCTGGTATGGGACGCCACGTGCGTCAGCACTTTTGCCGCCTCACATCTCAGCCGCACGGTTCGGTCTGCCAGAGCCGCCGCTGAATTAGCGGCTGACAAAAAGCGGGACATTTACTCGGCCCTAGTGCAAGATTATTATTTTGCGCCACTGGCCTTTGAGACCACGGGCTGCTGGGGGTCGGACGCTTTAACTTTCGTTAAAGAGCTCGGCCGTCGACTCCGGGAGAGTGGGAACGACGCTCGCTCTGGGTACTACTTGATGCAAAGGTTGTCCATTGCCATCCAACGCGGAAACGCGACAAGTGTCATGGGCTCCTTTGCACCGGGTATGACCCGGGGAGGGCTCGTGTAAATATTATTGTAAATATTTTATTACGCTAGTTTTATTTTATTTTGTTACTTAGTTATATTTTAGTTAGTTAGTTATAGTTTAATGAGTTATATTTTAGTTAGTTATATTTTAGTTACATAGTTATATTTTATTGTTATTCATTTATCCCTTCAATAAACATTAAATTATTATTTCAAAATTAAAAATTAGTAATATTGCAGCCAACGTTATCTTACTTTGGTATCATCATCATCACCATCAGCCTATACTATAAACGTCCCACTACAGGGCACAGGCCTACCCTCAAGGAGGGTGTACGGGCATTAGTCCACCACGCATGCCCAATGCGGGTTGGTAGACTTCACATACACATCAGAATTTCTTTTTCAGTGTATGCAGGTTTCCTCACGATGTTTTCCTTCACCGTTTGAGAGCAGTCGGTTTTACGTACATAAGTTAGAAAAACTCATTGGTACATGGCATGTTGTCCGTGCGGATTCGAACCCGGACCCCCATAATTGGGAGTCCATACCTCTCCGCAACGCGCCACCGACGCTCTCACTTACTTTGGTATGTATCGGGACATTACTAGACTGTATCAAGACTACATACATTAGAGTCTGTATCAAGCCAAGCCCAAAAATTTTGGTGGAGTACTAAGTTTAGTGTGATAGCCTCGTACCGGCTTGACACCGACTCCAATGAAATCTAGTAATGCGAAAGTACCTAATACATTGACTATTTTTTTTAAAGTTTTGAAGTCAGTTTTATATTATTACGAGCTTTTGCCCGCGACTTCGTCCGCATTGAAAAACCCCAAGTATCCTATGTTACTTCTAATACCTCCAAGAATATGTGTACAAAGTTTCATGATGATCGGTTAAGTAGTTTTCTCGTGAAAGCCAAACAAACAAACTTACATTCACATTTATAATATTAAGGGATTATGTCGACCTTGTGTGGGCGGTGTACATTTCTCTATAAAAACATGCTTGCTTCACTCTCTAATGTCATCTGCCATTTAATACGTAGTTCCTTTGCCAATAATACTACGCCCACTATAATCTTGCATTATTATTCTATGTGTGGACTGTATAGAGAGACTAGCTGTTGCCTGCGACTTCGTCTGCACCGTCTCCGTCATCATCATCATCTTATTTTAGAAGTACCTACTGTAACACCCTACCCTACCTATATATATATATAAGTATATTTAACCCGTCTAGGTATGTATTGAACGAATTAGTGGCCTGAAAACGTGATCGTCTAGTCTAGATATTTAGTGACCCTTTATACGTTGTGCAAATTTGAATTTAACGTCCTTAGTTATAGATAGGATCTTTATCGTAATGAGAAATAGATTAATAAAACCTGTGGGAAGTTAATGTTTAAACAAATGTAATCAGTTCATGGTAAACTTGCTAAAAACCGAAGAAACAAACACATTTTTTAAAATACACAAAATAAGACCTTCACAGTATAGTAAATTAAGCATGCAACTTAGCTATTTTCCTCTTGATGTTCCGGTTTCTCAGGCGCAGTCTTCTGTCTTCTGGCCAATAACACTTTTGGTTCACACAATTGTCACTTTGCTATGTTAGTACATAAAGAAAATAATAATATATTCCCTAGCGATAACCCCAACCTAAATGGGTCCGTTGAAATTAACAGCAAGTTGTCGACTTTGACTGCCACGAATGGAGTGAGAAACTAGTAAAGAATCTGTTATATTATTGCATAAGGAAATTCTTCCAGTCGCAGTCACAAATTGATATTTATTCTGGATGGGGACTGACCCTATTGACTGACCTATAAACCCTATTAACAAAACTCTCGGCGACCTCCAGTTTCTTGTGCCGGACGAAACCTTAGATTACTAAAGACAATCTAGCAACAGTTAACCCTGTTTTAACCACGAGCAAGCCACACCATTTAATCGTCACCCACTTTCCGATCAACCTTTACACCTTTCCTCAACTCGCTCTACAATCCTACGTACATACGTCGTAACGTAAATCGTGTACGCGGCGCGGTTGAAGTTCGATTATTATTTAATTATAGCGAACGAGAGCTTGTCTAATGAATTTACTTTTACAAACGATTAAATCTGGTTCGTATGGTAGAGTTACTACACCCATCTTCTGGCATCAGCGTCGTAAAGGAAACCGCTACGCCTTGAGAGCCACATGGACGATTTAACAAGGTAAGCTAGACGTAAGCACAGTGCAAGGCGTCAGCCAGGAGATATGTTAGAACATCCAACAAACCAAATTCGCGGAAAATTGATTTACTCAACTCGCTCTACAATCCTACGTACATACGTCGTTATGTAAGTCGTGTACGCGGCGCGGTTGAAGTTCGATTATTATTTAATTATAGCGAACGAGAGCTTGTCTAATGAATTTACTTTTACAAACGATTAAATCTGGTTCGTATGGTAGAGTTACTACACCCATCTTCTGGCATCAGCGTCGTAAAGGAAACCGCTACGCCTTGAGAGCCACATGGACGATTTAACAAGGTAAGCTAGACGTAAGCACAGTGCAAGGCGTCAGCCAGGAGATATGTTAGAACATCCAACAAACCAAATTCGCGGAAAATTGATTTACTCAACTCGCTCTACAATCCTACGTACATACGTCGTTATGTAAGTCGTGTACGCGGCGCGGTTGAAGTTCGATTATTATTTAATTATAGCGAACGAGAGCTTGTCTAATGAATTTACTTTTACAAGGGAAACTTTGCACTCTGAATTTAAAAAAACGGGATGGCATTAGTTCATTTGTAATTATACACAAAAGAATTAACGATCAGCAGTCCGTAATGAAAATAATTGCTTTGATTTTTAAAACAGTGTCCCACGGTGATAAAATAGATCGGTGATCATAAACTCCTGTTGTAAGTGGTAGCATAAGTTTCCACCTGTAAAGATTTAATTACTTTACTTTTCAAACAATTTTCTTAACAATGAATACCTATCTACTTAAGCAATTGAAGAAGTTAAATTTTATATTTTACGCGATTATTATTAATTCATACTGGGCCCATTCATTCAACTCATCGAACCTATGCGAAAACAAACAAACTATACATAAACAACTTTCCTAAACCACTATCAGCTGTTGTACTCACGGAGATGCATCCAAAGGGAGGAACTAGACACTAAAATACAAACGTCGACTTAAAGACGGACCCACAGTCTCGCAGAAACTTGTTCAGGTCCAGCCCTAAGAAAAAATATACACATTAATTAATTAGATTACACCTTATAACTCGCGTTAATGTTTATTTAGTCCACACAATGCACACCCGCGCGCTTTTAGGATTTCGCCAGTCCCTCGCGATAAGTCCCAAAAACCCGCACTATCAATACACGGTACAAGTGTAAGCAATGTAAGTAGATCAATCGATCTCCCGTATCGAAACTCGCGCGCGGTAAGTTCGACCGTCTCAATCCGCGTCTAAAATTCCACTCCCTGCGCACTTCATCCTGATTTTCAACATTGGCTCTCTAAAACATCTCCCCACGCCTACAAAAAAATCCAAAATGTTACATTCTTAGAACGGTCAACACTTCTAAAGTCATTAAGCATTTGATTTAATATCTTTTGGCAAACTGACACAAAAAATAATTCTCTAGAAAGATGCACTTGTTTCGACAAACTTTTTGTATTTGTTTCAAAATCGATGCCACATGTTCTGTCCTATGGCAATCGGCGTATTATCGAGAATTTTTGTCCTTAAGTGTAAGTTATTGCTTCTCTAAAATGTACAAAGATTAACTGATATTGTTTGTGGTTAATTTTGTACAAAATGGACCCTATTTTCTTAGGAATAACATTCGACACAGACGTATCTTAGTTGTAATGCGTTTTGGTAACTCTTGGAAATTTTCCATAACATTAGTTGACCCAAAAGAATTTTTAAACTGCAAGAAAAAAAAAAATTTTAGAGCCCCTTGCTTATGTTGATATTGTGTGTAGATACATTTATAGAGAGTAGGTAAGTATAACTTTCTACAGAGTTCCCCCTTGAGTTTTAAGATTTTTCGCATGCCCTGGAATGTGTAAAATCGAGAAAATCACATCTAGGTAATAGGGTTACCCATCTCACACATATAGGGTCAATTTCCCCCTTATGCTTTAACCATATCCTCTAAGGTATCGTCGCGCAAAATAAACTCGAGCGGTTTTGGTTGTCACTAAAGAAATCAATTTATCCGAGATATTATTCATCTGTAGATCAAACATGCATCTTGCACAGTATTATCAACAACACTGTTCTCAATAAGCTTTTATAAGGTTCGTTAACTCCTGAAGACAATCTTCTGTTGACTGTTGAAAATCTATGTGGCAGACTTGTTCGAAACCCAGCGATGTGAATATTGTTAGGTATGACTGATAATAAAATATGTAGATTGTGATTTCACTAAATCGGTGGGTTATAGAATCAAGTGGCCGTAAAATCCTCGCCTGACCGTCCTTGTCGTAGCGGGTTCCTAACCAAATCTATTTGATTCACCTCCTATCATGTCCAGACCAACACAGCTCTCGCCAGGAGTCAACATTTTGTTCGAAAATCGAAATTATATTAATTTGTTACAGATGCATGATTGAAAGACAAATATTCAACATCTTCGCTAACTCGACCTACTTGTCATTCTATTTTAAACCAGAGGATTACAAAACATAAACTCGGCCCTTCCAATTCCTAACTACACCTCCTCCCGACGGACGAAGGTAAACTACAACAGGCTTTAGAGTATATTTTCCTCTGACAGCATAGTCATCTCTCATTCGCATCTACTCCGCATTGCACACGCTTAACTCCTGCAGTAGAACTTCTCATTTGTATGAAGTGACAGCTAATTGTCAAGAATTCAAACATTGGCCCCGCCCTTTCCCCCTAGATTCTAAATAGTATAATTATTCCTTATTTTTCTAGAACCGAGCTCATCAATAGGCAAGGTCGTAATATTATAAATATGCTAGAATGTATTTCTTAAAACTTGCCATTCCCCCTAGATTTGAAATACCTATTTGCATCCTATATTACCCGCCCATACATACATACACGGCACTAGTACCATTACGGTTTCGAACCGTCGTGAAATATCCGCACGATCATAGTACTAGGTACAAAACCAACAATTAAGCAAGCATCCAAACTGAAGCAACCCCTGTTTAGAGTAAACGCCAATCTCCGCCACAGGGCACACTGCGATCCATACACCTTAATCAATTTCCAAATTCTTATTTGGTATTCTTGCATTCCAATTTGAAACAGAATTTATTTCGGGAGTCTTGTTAGAAATGCTCACTTTCCATCTTGAACAAGTCTACTTTAGATTCTAATTGGGAATCCATTAGCTAGTAGCGAAATCTGACAAATTCTCTTTACTAATAAGATGACACAGCGGTCGTGAGGTCCGCCATTTTGATTTAGCGTCAATACATCCCTTAGAGCGAAGTGCCTCGGTTATAACGCTAGGTGGCGTTTGCGTTGTTTTGATGCAAATTTACGGACGCACGTTCCTTAAAGTTTAGCGTCTCAGACATAATTATGTTAGGTGGCGCTGGCGTCGCGTTGGTTTGATGCAAATCTACAGTTGACACCTTCCTTAGATTTTGGTGTCTCAATTATATGCTAGGCGGCGTTTGCGTCGGAATGGTTTGATGTATTAATTTTGAGAACCTAGCGAGCTTAATAATTCACCTTACATGAATATTATACCTAGTGAAACTCCAAGAATTCCTTCTCAGCTGACAGTTCCATCACACACATACATACATAAACTCACGACCACGATTTCCTTCGGGGTGGTCAGAAACTTTGTCACAACTTATCAATATTATTCTATGTGTGCAGGTCGTTGCGAGGCCGCCATCTTCATAAATCATTTATTAATTGCATATCACAATGTAGTAACCAAAAGTGTAACTTTATCTTAGCATAATTATTGAACGTACCAGCAACGAATAAGGAATGACGCGTTAAGCGGTAACAAGCTAGCCTCTCGTCCAAGTCACTCACAAAACTGCATAAGAAACTTTATCTCTAAATCGCCTCGTGCTGCTCCCGCGAAAAAATGGAGTCGTTCATTCCAAATCACGCGGCAAAATCGGCGTCTAATAGTTCGTACATTTACGAATACACTTTAGATAATTAATTAACTTATAATTACCATCGGTCTATCATCGTCCACTGCTGGATACATCATCATCATCATCATCAGCCTCTCTATAGCTCGCTAAATTACTTAACTAATTACGCTAGGGTTTCGAAACTCTACATTAGTAATTATGAATTATGACCTAGTCCTTAAAATAAACGGGAAGGAAAAGAAATACATAATTCTTTTTTTTAATTTAGTAACCCAAGTTCTTTTATTTACGTTACGAAATTAGATTTCGTATTTAATGACGTAAAATCCTGGTCTCACGGCATCATTCTGTAACACCCTACCCTACCTATATATATATATAAGTATATTTAACCCGTCTAGGTATGTATTGAACGAATTAGTGGCCTGAAAACGTGATCGTCTAGTCTAGATATTTAGTGACCCTTTATACGTTGTGCAAATTTGAATTTAACGTCCTTAGTTATAGATAGGATCTTTATCGTAATGAGAAATAGATTAATAAAACCTGTGGGAAGTTAATGTTTAAACAAATGTAATCAGTTCATGGTAAACTTGCTAAAAACCGAAGAAACAAACACATTTTTTAAAATACACAAAATAAGACCTTCACAGTATAGTAAATTAAGCATGCAACTTAGCTATTTTCCTCTTGATGTTCCGGTTTCTCAGGCGCAGTCTTCTGTCTTCTGGCCAATAACACTTTTGGTTCACACAATTGTCACTTTGCTATGTTAGTACATAAAGAAAATAATAATATATTCCCTAGCGATAACCCCAACCTAAATGGGTCCGTTGAAATTAACAGCAAGTTGTCGACTTTGACTGCCACGAATGGAGTGAGAAACTAGTAAAGAATCTGTTATATTATTGCATAAGGAAATTCTTCCAGTCGCAGTCACAAATTGATATTTATTCTGGATGGGGACTGACCCTATTGACTGACCTATAAACCCTATTAACAAAACTCTCGGCGACCTCCAGTTTCTTGTGCCGGACGAAACCTTAGATTACTAAAGACAATCTAGCAACAGTTAACCCTGTTTTAACCACGAGCAAGCCACACCATTTAATCGTCACCCACTTTCCGATCAACCTTTACACCTTTCCTCAACTCGCTCTACAATCCTACGTACATACGTCGTAACGTAAATCGTGTACGCGGCGCGGTTGAAGTTCGATTATTATTTAATTATAGCGAACGAGAGCTTGTCTAATGAATTTACTTTTACAAACGATTAAATCTGGTTCGTATGGTAGAGTTACTACACCCATCTTCTGGCATCAGCGTCGTAAAGGAAACCGCTACGCCTTGAGAGCCACATGGACGATTTAACAAGGTAAGCTAGACGTAAGCACAGTGCAAGGCGTCAGCCAGGAGATATGTTAGAACATCCAACAAACCAAATTCGCGGAAAATTGATTTACTCAACTCGCTCTACAATCCTACGTACATACGTCGTTATGTAAGTCGTGTACGCGGCGCGGTTGAAGTTCGATTATTATTTAATTATAGCGAACGAGAGCTTGTCTAATGAATTTACTTTTACAAACGATTAAATCTGGTTCGTATGGTAGAGTTACTACACCCATCTTCTGGCATCAGCGTCGTAAAGGAAACCGCTACGCCTTGAGAGCCACATGGACGATTTAACAAGGTAAGCTAGACGTAAGCACAGTGCAAGGCGTCAGCCAGGAGATATGTTAGAACATCCAACAAACCAAATTCGCGGAAAATTGATTTACTCAACTCGCTCTACAATCCTACGTACATACGTCGTTATGTAAGTCGTGTACGCGGCGCGGTTGAAGTTCGATTATTATTTAATTATAGCGAACGAGAGCTTGTCTAATGAATTTACTTTTACAAGGGAAACTTTGCACTCTGAATTTAAAAAAACGGGATGGCATTAGTTCATTTGTAATTATACACAAAAGAATTAACGATCAGCAGTCCGTAATGAAAATAATTGCTTTGATTTTTAAAACAGTGTCCCACGGTGATAAAATAGATCGGTGATCATAAACTCCTGTTGTAAGTGGTAGCATAAGTTTCCACCTGTAAAGATTTAATTACTTTACTTTTCAAACAATTTTCTTAACAATGAATACCTATCTACTTAAGCAATTGAAGAAGTTAAATTTTATATTTTACGCGATTATTATTAATTCATACTGGGCCCATTCATTCAACTCATCGAACCTATGCGAAAACAAACAAACTATACATAAACAACTTTCCTAAACCACTATCAGCTGTTGTACTCACGGAGATGCATCCAAAGGGAGGAACTAGACACTAAAATACAAACGTCGACTTAAAGACGGACCCACAGTCTCGCAGAAACTTGTTCAGGTCCAGCCCTAAGAAAAAATATACACATTAATTAATTAGATTACACCTTATAACTCGCGTTAATGTTTATTTAGTCCACACAATGCACACCCGCGCGCTTTTAGGATTTCGCCAGTCCCTCGCGATAAGTCCCAAAAACCCGCACTATCAATACACGGTACAAGTGTAAGCAATGTAAGTAGATCAATCGATCTCCCGTATCGAAACTCGCGCGCGGTAAGTTCGACCGTCTCAATCCGCGTCTAAAATTCCACTCCCTGCGCACTTCATCCTGATTTTCAACATTGGCTCTCTAAAACATCTCCCCACGCCTACAAAAAAATCCAAAATGTTACATTCTTAGAACGGTCAACACTTCTAAAGTCATTAAGCATTTGATTTAATATCTTTTGGCAAACTGACACAAAAAATAATTCTCTAGAAAGATGCACTTGTTTCGACAAACTTTTTGTATTTGTTTCAAAATCGATGCCACATGTTCTGTCCTATGGCAATCGGCGTATTATCGAGAATTTTTGTCCTTAAGTGTAAGTTATTGCTTCTCTAAAATGTACAAAGATTAACTGATATTGTTTGTGGTTAATTTTGTACAAAATGGACCCTATTTTCTTAGGAATAACATTCGACACAGACGTATCTTAGTTGTAATGCGTTTTGGTAACTCTTGGAAATTTTCCATAACATTAGTTGACCCAAAAGAATTTTTAAACTGCAAGAAAAAAAAAATTTTAGAGCCCCTTGCTTATGTTGATATTGTGTGTAGATACATTTATAGAGAGTAGGTAAGTATAACTTTCTACACTACCTACGCTCTTGTCGGTGGAATAGGTATTAAGAAAATCATGTCTTTTCTCCATCATCGTAGCGAGATAAAATTCTGATACAATGTTAATCTCTTTAAATATCTTTATCTTTTTATAATTTTTTGCATCAGTTCGCCGCAAACAAACTATTAGTAAAAACAAAAGGAAAATTCATAATAGGCCTTCAATAAATAAATGGTACAGTAAACAGACAGGAAATACAGAAGGAACAAAAAGAGGCGGTCTTTTATCGCTACATAACAAAAAATTAAAACCGACTTCAAAACTCAAAAAGTAAAAAATAATATTACAGCCGATGAATTTTACATTTGCATAAGAATATTAATTTGTTTTATCGAAGTCGCTGTCAAGCCTGTACGATTCGAGACTGAGCTTGCAGTAATTTTTTTGGCTAGGCTTGACACCAACTCCAATAAAACAAATTAATATTCTTATAGATGCTAATGTAAAATTCATCGGCTGCAATATTATTCTTTTACTAAGAGTTTTGAAGTCGGTTTTTTTGTTAAAAAATTTTATTTGATAATTTTTAGTGGTGAAATACATTTCATATTTCATATTTCATTTATTGCCATCACACAAGTACATACAATGTTGGATTCTGATATTAGCCCAGTCATTTTATCCATCATCAGAATGTACCAAAATTAAAAAAAACCACGTCAGCAACAGTTCCAATTTTAAAATTTAGATATTATCTCGTTCTAAAAAACCTGATGATATTTTTTTTTTGCACATATTGAAGGCTTTACCATTATACATACTTCAAACATGGTGTAAATATTTTTTTCTACTTAGAAGGTTTTGAAAAATACATTCGTATTTTCTAATAAATACCTCATTTTCTTTAATTTTAATGCCTATTTTATTGCTAAAAAATAATGTATATTGTTAAATCTTATTCAAATGACACACAATTTTGATTTCTATGTTGCGTAGCAATTTTTTTTTAATATGGTTTACGATAGTCTTTTTGTCACTAAATGGTGCCGGTAGCAGTTTCAAAGTCCAATTAATAATTACTCCCTACCCCGCCTAACAAAACTTCGTAAAATGACTGGCCTATATCAGCACACACAAAGGGTTCATCGATACAAAGCAAACGTTTCAATTGCCGATGATTTGCTGTCAACTTTTGAGGAGTTCTATTGTGTAGCTCCGAAGTGCGTCATCAGATCTTCACCGAATTGAAATGGGACCACCTCGGGAGTATACCCTTTCCAATAAATTGCGTCGAATTGAGAACCTCCTCCATTTTTTGTTTTTGTTTTCGACGGTTAAAAATCGGGAATCGGGAAAACTCCGATAGGTAGGTATAAAAAATTTTGCTGATTGACAAATCAGAGAGCGCGTCTTAAAAAGTGGATTTTGCTTATAGGAGTCAGGTACAGTCGTCTTTCGATTGGTGAACGTTTAGTAGTATTTCATCTTGAGCGTCTCCGTGCTTCGGAAGGCACGTTAAGCAGTTAGTAGTAGCCGGATATTTCCGTCAAATGGCAGTGTATATCCATTAAAGCAGCCAGAGGCCTATGAATGAGGCTTGAGAATTTTTTGACAGTAAGTAGGTACCTAGACCACTAACTTGACTCCACCAATCCGCACTGGGCCCACGTGGTGGAGTATTGCCCACTCCCTCTCATAGTAAAGATGCCAATTAATTAAAAGAATATTCCAGTAGGACTGAGTAGTTCTATACCGACATGTGTTATAGTTGCATTCAGTAGAGTTTCCTGAGTAGGAAAAATGACGGAGTCGCTTTCTCAATTGGTGGAGTGGGGAGTTATGACGTCATAAACTTTTTGTACGAGATGAAATTTGTATTTTTTCTGAAACCAGAGGGTCTACCCGCACATTCGAACTTCGCAATTGCGTGAACATTTTCATTCCAAATTCAACTCTATTACAATGAAGCGCGGACCTAAACAGTGGCGATATAGCGAACATCGAAAGTGCGGGTACAGGGCCTGTCGTGTTGGGTATCAAATGAAAAGGCTTCATGAGCCGGCTTTAAAAATATAGGTAGGTACACCATTACCTTTCAGCTACTGGAGTGCGATTTTTGAAACTCATTGCCGAGCTCAGCAGTTGAAAATGTCAATATTACTATGGATACGTGCATCTTTCTATTGCTGTGACATAAAAAAATCATACCCCAGGAGTGCAATTTTATTGTTAAAAGTCAAATCAGCAGTAGAAAGATGATTATCTATATACATTTTAAACTGCTGAATTCAACGTATGAGATTCATAAATCGCACCCCTGGTTTTCAAAAAAATCCAAAAAGTATTTTCAAAACATACCTACCAAGTCTGGGCTCCTCCAGGGAGGAAACGGCTAGGTAAATTTTTGTTAAACATATGCCAAATGACTCATAATATCCTCATACTTATCAAAGGTCAAAAAATCATGTTTTGAGAATCCTTTTTTTTTAAACCAGTAGCTGAAAGGATTATGTAGTATATTTTTAGAACCGGCTCATGAATCCCTTTCATTAGATACCCCACACGAAAGGTTTCAGAAAAAAAAATGTTTTTAATCCCATCCAAAAATTTATGACGTCATAACTCCCCACTCCACCAATTGAGAAAGCGACACCGTAATTTTTCCTACTTAGGTAACTCTACTGAATGCAACGATACCACATGTCGGTATAAAACTACTAACTTCTTTATTTGACGACTTTATTTCTTGAGATAATATATTCCTTTGCCCTACAGTGGGATCCCATAGGCTATAACTTACTTGATTTATAAATTCTTTTAAAAATCAGTTCCTTTGGAATCAGAACAAAACAGGGCGTACTATTATTAGAATAATCGTGTCTCATTGACTGATACAGGGGGTTGTCTAATCGTTTACGCTTGGCAGCCGATTTGTTTCAATTTACCCCTTAATGCTTTAAGTCTTAGAGGAGGACGGGGTTAGTTGGTACAGACTGAAAATTTTTACCATTTTTATTTTAGTTTCCTGACAAATTAGTTACTTTATGTAATGCTGTCTGGGAAATTGTTTTCTGAAATAAATGATTTCAAAAATTCAAAGTTTCTGTCCTTTTTATTAGTCTCATTTTCCTTCTTTTTTTTTTCTTCTCTTATTTTTCTTGGTGTGGAAATAATGAATATTTATGTTATGTTATGTTGACTATATTGGGCACCTATCCATAATAAGTAATTTTTTAATTTCATTTACTCATTTTTTCACTAAAAATAAAACCACACATGCTAGAAATAAAAACCTGGGTATGCGTTAGATCTATTGCGATATTTAGGCTCAGACACAGCTAGAAGTTCTGTGATGGATATTTCTCCCGAAGCTTTTAATATTTATATATGTATAATATTATTAAATTGACTATTAATGTACTCTAATATCCTTTAACATGCATTATCTGATTTAATTTACTGTTTATGTATTTAGGTAGTTGAATGAATGAATTGATTTGAATGACCTACACATTGTAAGATATTCAATATCTAAAAACATCTCAAAAAGTAGGTCACCCACGGTAAAAACGTACAACTACTCATTTTAATAATGCATTGCATTTATTCCTGAAAACCAAATATTTATGAGTCGTTATGTATTGTATCGGACGGAACAAGGAAGTGCAATCACTTAAATCTATTTACGTAAACTGGAACCGCATATGACCATCGAATAGATATCCTACCAGAAAAAACAGCTTCGTACAAGCTCGCGGCGGCGGCGGCCGTTACATCCCAACATGCGCAGAGTGCGGTAATACGTGAACGTTCGAATTATGAAAATTGTATAATTTATTAATTTGTGTAAAAGAAATTGCATTCTTATTTTATTTTCAAATGCTAAATGGCCGAATAATGATAATTTCAAATGAAACCTTAGAAAATATGTACATACCTACTTATGAAACCATTATTCTTTGAATTTTAATTTTGAATGATTGATTTTATTGTTCACGTACAAGAATGAGCGGCAGTTTAGAAGAAACATCGATGCGCATGTAGGAGGATGATTTTCATTTCAGAAAACGAAAAGTCACATCCATGAACGAAATTTTTGTAACCTCTTTCCTTCCCCATCTTAAGGGTAACAAGCTCGGTGACTTCTAACTATTAACCATAAGGTTGTGCATATTTTTCTTGAGGTCATTAAAAACAGAATTAATAAAAAACAACGGCTTGCACTCCGGGAGTGCCGGCAGAAGTGAAAATATATAAAAGTACTATGATTTATGTGGTAAAATACAATATTCATTTATTGCGCTATCGTACACAAACATGACAATTTATGCCACTTAAACGATACAGCAGGAACAGGCATACATTTTCACCGCGCGGTAGAAAGAGAGGGGGATATGTCTGACTAATTTTCGACCAGGGCGACGTCACGGTCCTGACGCGAGGTTAACATGTTTCACCCATACCACAAAGTGCACAACGCCGCTAAAGAAGTTTTCACTTTAAAAATACACGATTGTGAATTTCGTTTTCTTTAAATGAAAATTACCCATGGGCGTAAAGGCCGCGGCGACCTTTTATGAAGCTGTTTCTCTGGTAGGCTATCTATTCTGTGGTAGGATGGAGCATTTTACTATAGAGTATTTAAATATTAACCCCATTGGGAATTGCACGTGTCCTATTTACCCCGCGTTCTCCATTCATTAACATATTGTTTCAATTTGCCCGGGTATATAAAACCACCCCTAAAGATTCCTAACATCAGTGCAAATCTAAGATCTGGTGAGCTCTATCTACATTCGAAAAAAAAACGAAGAAAAAATATACAAAAAAATTTATCGAGAAAATAATTTCCTTTATGAAATTTTGACGGTTTTGAAATTTTTTAAGAATAAAAAAATGTTTTCTTTGGATAAAGTTGTAATTTTTATGTTAGTTTTGAACATGTACAGTTTTGTTGTGGCCGGTGATGAAATGAAGGTACCTAATTTTCTTTAGATTCTACTTGCCCCTTTTTGTTATAAGCTTGCATTTTAGGGACCCGTACCAAAACAAACTGGACACCGAATTTTGAACAGATTTAAATAAGGAGCCTTATCAATTTGTCTGTATGTTTTTAGGGTTCCGAAGGGTGCAAACGGGACCAAGCCTACGCTGCTGTCCGTCTGTCCTAACTTTAAAGGGCTGTATTTTTTGAAACGTAATAGGTAGCGCAGTTGAAATCACAGAATAAATTGCGGCCATTATTATTTTGGATTTGCTGGAAAAAAAAAAGTTAAACGTTTATTGTTTGCTTTATCGTAAAAACGGTAATGCACACAAGCGTCAATCTTGATGCTATTATACAGGGTGTTAGGGGTAAACAGTACCGTTGCATTACTTGAAGGGGTGATTGTACCCATGATACTGAACAACTTTCCCTAAGAAACCTATATAACCCAGTAAAATTAGATAAATCAGAAGAAATAATTTCCGGAGTTTTGAAACTTTTTTTAAACGTTCCTTTGGTACGTAATATTGAAGAAAAAAAAAGTCCTGGTGAGGGGGGGGGGGGGGTGAGCTCGAGGAAGGGGGGGGCTCTAAAGGTGACTTTTTTCAGTTTTTCGCTTATTTTGGCGTTTGAAATTTCCATGGCAGCCATCTTGGATATCGCAATTTTGGATTTTTTTCATCGCCAATCAAATCTGACCAGGGTCCTCTATGACATTTGTTCGAGGTCCATAACCCTATCTATCATAGTTTCCGCGGGCCGTTGACCTCATCCATCAGGAGTCGACCTTCCGAGGAAGTCAAAGTTTTCCCTGTATCACCAAGGCGTCCATATTATGATCCCCAAATGTCATCCTCGTAACGTAAGGGGAACCCGGAGATCAATTGGAGGTATCTGGTTGACCCCCCCTCCCCCCCCCCCCCCCCCCCCCACATAGATATTAGATAAATACCCGTATAATTGTTCACCGGGTTTCCCCCATACAACGTATAGTAAAATGATTTTAGGGATCATCATAAGGATGCCCTGGCGATAAAAATATTATTTCGACTTCCTCAGAAGGTCGACTCCTGACGGATGAGGTCAACGGCCCGCGGAAACTATGACAGATAGGGTTATGGACCTTGAACAATTGTCATAGAGGACCCTGGTCAGATTTGGGTGGCGGTGAAAAAAATCCAAAATTCCGATATCCAAGATGGCTGCCATGGAAATTTCAAACGCCAATGCAGCTTTTAAGGGTTCTCCGAACCGACAGAAAATTTGTATCTGGGGTTTTCGGGGTTGCTGATTCAGAATATGAAATCATTTTGTTTTTATCTTCAACTTTCATGAAGGTCGCCATACAAATTTCATAATTTTTGAAATGCTGTTACTTTCTCGGCCCCGTAGCCCTCAAAGGTTAAGTCCTATGACAAAAATGCATACCACTTGTTTTGTAGGAAATTTTGTCAGGTTTAATTTTTTTATACAAAACATTTCGATACAACTTGCAGATTTCGAGAAATAAGCGAAAAACTGAAAAAAGTCACCTTTAGAGCCCCCCCCCCCCCCCCTTCCTCGAGCTCACCCCCCCCTGACCAGGACTTTTTTTTCTTCAATATTACGTACCAAAGGAACGTTTAAAAAAAGTTTCAGAACTCCGGAAATTACTTCTCCTGATTGGTATATTTCAGCTTAATTTTACTGGGTTAATAGGAAATTCGTAAAAAAATTTTTGGACTTCCCCTACTAAATACAGTTGGACCTAAGTTTTGTATGAAAAGTCGAAAAAAAAATCGATTTTCCCATAGGTTTCTTTGGGGAAGTTGTTCAGTATCATGGGTACAATCACCTCTTAAAGTACCTAATGCAATACACCCTGTAGTGCATACTTTAAGGTAAAATAAAAAAAATAAAAAAAGGTCAAGTGCTTGTCGGGCTCGCGAATAAAAAATTTTTTTTTTGGTTATTCTTATTGGATGGTTGTGCGGAACCCTTCCTACTTGAGTCCGATTGTCCGACTCGTTTATTTTATATTTTTCCCCTATATCCATTCTTCTTCTTATCATGTGGACAAAGCCGAGTTTTTTTAGACCGCCTTACGGCCTCTGACGTGGTTTTTATGTAACGACTACTACCACCAGAGATAGTAGCCGGGACCAACGGCTTAACTTGCCATCCGAAGCACGGAATCATTTTTCTTTTCGGACAATCAGGTGATTCAGCCTGCAATGTCCTAAGCAACTGGGGAAAAACGCACAAAGTGACATATCACTAAGTTGCCGTTGTCACTAAGTATGTTATGTTATGTGCCTTGATTTTGGATAGAAATGTTTTCCATCTCCGCTTACAAATAACATGAAAAAGTTTACCGTATAAAAAGCTCGGTATTTGAACTGTCTAAGCAAATAAAGCTCCAAATGAGTACCTACCTACATGTTTGAATTACAGGACGACAGCATAGATAGAGGGTCTCGCAGCGACAGAGGTGGTCTCTGGTTCGGTCCCAGGCTGGGCAAGCGGTCTCTGCGCCTCTCCGAAGAAGATAACAGGTAGGTATTTGTTTTCTTCTTTTTAGGGTTCCGTAATCCGTACCCAAGAGGAGCCAGACGGATATTACTAAGCCTACGCCGTTCGTCTGACTTAGATTTAAAGGGTTGTAATAAGAACTGTAGTAGGCAGCTGGTTAAAATTTTCACAGAATTATATTCAGTATAATTCAAATAATGCTAAATAAAAAATACAAATACTTTAAGATGTTATACAGGATGTTAGGAAAAGTATTTTTATCATTAACCTTTGAACAACATATTCTACCCATCAAACTGAACAACTTTTAGGTACTATGGGAGCAAACCTGTTAGAACAAAAGAAAATCTGCTGTCTCATATGCAGGCACTACATTCTCGCCGAGATCAGACGAGAAAGGCCGATAAAGAGAGTGTGGATGCCCTATATTGTTGTCACGGCGTCTTTATAAGCCGTAGTAATTTTCCTTGGAAGTTCTTGCCGAGAATTCTCTCCGAGAAGTTCTCGCGAGAGTGTAGTGCCTGCTATACATTTGAGTCGTATAGGTATTGCAGTTTAGTATGGAACAGCCGCTTTTGTTTTTTGCTTTGACAGATTTGCTCCCATAGTAAAAGTTGTTCAGTTTGATGGGTAGAAGTTAATGAATTAATGATACTTTTTCTTACCCCCTGTATAGGTAGTTACTTTAGAGGGTAGTTTTTCAGTTTGATGGTCTGAAGCACCCCGTTGAATATGCAACGCATTTAATTTTACACTCTGTATAATATTTTTCCAAAATTGCCCGCCCCTAATAAAGTGTCACCCGGGGCATTTACCCCTCACACTACGCTACCCTATGGTATACAAATACAGACCCTGGATAATTCCATGTATAACTCCGCAGACAAACATTCCTGAGGCTGCTAGAAGCTGCCGACGCGCTGAAGTATTACTACGACCAGCTTTCATTCTACGAGGCCAATGACGATCCTGAAACGAAAGGTATGTCACCATCATCATATCAGATGATACACGTCCACTGCTGGACATAGACCACACCCAAGGATCGCAACGTCGCATGCCACCCCCGAGAAAACGATAAAAATGGAGATGTGCCTCCATCTTTATTATTTTACGTAAGCCAAAAGAGCGCGCATGACGGTTTTCTCGTTTAAACGCTTTGTCGTAGGTGTCATGCTAGCCGTGCAGGACCACCTGGTGGCTCCTGTTTTTTTTCCCGCGTCCCGCATTTTTATTGCAAAAATCCCGCTTATCCGTGAACTATGGTTGGCAACCCTAGCAACGACCGCTCCTGTACAGAAGCCCGATTGCGCTAAGTTAAAACATCGAAGTTCTATTCTTATACAATTACAGTTTTAATCACATTGCAATCCAATTTATATTCAACTGTGCTGAATTCCGCATCGCGCTAAACTCGATAATTTTTTTTTCTTTTTTTTTTTTTTCAAAAACATGTGTTACATTTTTCAACAAACAAAAGAGACTTAAATTTAGTACAATTTTTTAGTTTTGTTGAGCATCATAGCCGATACCCAAATTGAGCTATTTCATGAAAAAAAAGGTTGTGATTTGAGTTTCAGCATAGTCTAAAAAACAAGGTCTTCTATTCCCAGAGTGACACAAGCCTACGTCACAAAAAAATGGCCGCTAGACATGGTAAAAGGGTAGACGTAGGCTTGTGTCAGTCACGTGGTCAGTCACGTGATCGGTAGAGAATACCTGCCTGCGTAACATGACCGAGGTGAGAGCGACACAGGTCACTTCTAAACGTCAAATTTGAATGAGATACTATGGAGATAACCGCCAATTTGACATTTAGAAGTGACCTGTGTCGCTCTCACCTCTCTCATGTTACGCAGGCAGGCGCAGTATACAGGGTGTACAATAAAATGGGACAGCTACTCAAAGGGGTGCTTCAGACCATCAAACTGAACAACTTTCTCTATGGGACCAATATCGAAATCGCGAAAAAAAAATCCGCTCTCCCATACAAAACTGCAAACATAACTCGACTGAAATGTATGGGACAGCAGATTTTTTTTTCGCGATTTCGATATTGGTCCCATAGAGAAAGTTGTTCAGTTTGATGGTCTGAAGCACCCCTTTAAGTAGCTGTCCCATTTTATTGTACACCCTGTATATTATTGTACCATGAGTTTCAGCCGCTCCTCCCTCCATCCTTTCATGAGCAATATAATGTTTTTGTCCTTTACAGTATGATTTGGTGATAGAAGTTAAAAATTAGATAATTCAAAAAACGAAAAACAAAGTTTATGTAACTGACAGCCCTTAACGTCTGAGCGATCTGTCAAAACGGCTCTAACGGCTGTCAAGAGCAGTACCGCGATTAGCTTTTGCAATGTGTCAAAAGTTATGGTACGTACGTAGTCCAATAACGGTTCAATCAATCACAGAATATTTACCGCGATTGCAGCTCTGTACAGGTGCCCGAATTCTTTAGGCTATGTATAGGGTACCCTGGTTCTTCTACGTACCTACCTACACAGGAACGAGACATGCGTACTATGTAGTTTTGCCTGCGTTACAAATTCGATTTTAAGGTATCTTATAGTCAGTTTGAGAAGTTCTTTTTAGTCACATTTAGCTTTATAATGTTTAGAAACATTGACATAACATTATTATACTTCGTGTAGATTTAGTTACATGGCTACCACATAGTTACTACACATTTTGCCTAGATTGTAGGTACACTAGTTACAAACTATACGCAAAGTGTACAATTATTTGTCTACGCAAATTATTACGTAACATGTGGACACAGCGACAACACACAGTTACTGAAACTTTTTCGGTCGGATCGTGAATGAACCGTTACCACACATAGTAACTAAACCACACACAGTAACAATGTGTCGTATCAGTTACGAAACTGCGACAAGTTGTAACTAATTCGATGATTCTGCAACGGAAATGGCTATATCACTTTGACACGCTAAGCTTAAACGCTATACAGGGTGAAATTGATATCATTCGCATCCTTTTAAACTAAGAGTCTACCCATCAAACTGAACAACTTTTAGTATGGGAGCAAACCGATCGGAGCAAATAAAAAATCAGATGTTCCATACTAAACTGCAGTGCCTACTCGACTCAAATGTATGCAACCGCTTATTTTTTAGTTCCTCCTAAACAACCCTATATTACAAGAGTTTCTTCAGACAGGCACAAAAAATTTATAACAAATTGCCAATAGTAATGAGACGTTGCGAGGATTTGGCACTGTTTAAAGCAACAATTGCGAAACTTTTTGATAGATAAGGCGTTCTACTCACTGGATGAGTTCTATGATACGTAATTAATAGTAAATAGGTACTTGGTGTTGGGAATGGTCTGAAATTAACGTATCATATGAAATGCAAATCTCGTTTTACTTTGAATGAATTATATGGCATGATAATATTACCGATAATGGATAGTTATAATTTAATTAGTAATGACATGAAGTGAAATGAAAATTATTTATTTTATTTATTTTGTACGAATTATGGTGATCATATGAAATCAAAATTTTTATTGTTTATGATTTGAATGGTACCTAGTGTTAATTGTGTAATTTTATCCTATTTAAATGTATTAAGATTTTGAAATAATGACATTTAATTTAATTTGCTTGATTTTATATTTTCATGAAAATGTTGACAGATTCTTGCTAGCATCAACAATGATCACAAGTTGGCAGTGCCGGATTAACCATATAGGCAAAGTAGGCACGGGCCTACGGGCCCACCACCGCCAAGGGGCCCCGCGGCTCGTGAGAAAAAAAAATCGTTTTCGTATTTGAATTGAATAAAAAATTAAGAAAAGATAAAAAATTTTTTTTTTTCATTTTCATAACGTTTCCTTTAATGATACCCCACATGATAATTTTAGAATAAAACAACTTTTGACTCCTAAGCTCAATTATAATTATAAATCTTTTTTGACTGCACTCTTCTAATTGGGCCTATCTAAATCTCTTTATCTCCGAGATAAACGAGTGTACGAGTGTTACTGTTACAGACAGATGGACGGACAGACACCGAGGTGATTCAATAAGTGTTCCGTTTTCCCAATTTTGCTATGGAACACTACACAGACTATACTATACTTGCAAGGGCCGATGCAACTAAGGCCAAAGCCTTAGTTGCATCGGCCACCTTTTGACAAATCAAAAGGTTACAGCAGTTTTCAGAAAGCTTTCCAGTCTACAGGGTTCACAATTAGACGACGATGCCGAAAACCTTGCATACTTATACTCCATTTAAAATAGCCGCGAAATATTAAAGCTATTTTGCAATACAGAAACAGAGATTTGAAACACTTACTCTCACTTATTCTTAGAACAGCTTTTGTACAGTCAAGAGCACATCAAGCTTTACACTTGCAGTTCGATTGTAACGCTTATGGCGCAATAAATAAGAACTGTACAAAGTCCAAAGTGTCAAGCTTGACTGTACCGTCCAAGATATGACGTATAGTATATCTTTCTAATAAATAAATGAAATTTGGTGCTCAGAATTGGCCAGAAAGCTAAATAGGAATCGGAAAATCTTGTCGCCCTTATTTTAAATGAAGTATACATATTAGAGACCTACCTTTCATGTTGCAAGTAAAGTCTCTGTGATTAAATCTCGAGCTCGGTTCATTCGCTCCTGTTTTTAAATCATGTGGCGACGACCAAGGCATACCTATGACATATTGTAGTAACAACTAGTCTAGGTCGTCGCCTCATGATTTAAATAGGATAGGTTTTGGATCGTGTTGCAACATCCTATTCATATTCATATTGTATGTAGTAGAAGCTCGATTTTAGTAGATATGTGCTGTTTTATTGCGACCACCTAATCTGGACCACACTGGAAAAGAATCATTGTTACGCCCATGGGCAGGGGGGCCCCGAGACTTGCAGTGCCTAGGGGCCTCTGCATGGCTTAATCCGGCCCTGCAAGTTGGATGTTGTATTTATAATCTAAATTAAGTAATTATTGGCAACTGTTATATTATTGTGACTAAATTCCTAGTGCCATCTATATTTTTCGTTATGTTGCATGCCCTAAGGCGGATCACAGAGACGCTTAATTCAAATGTATACCATCATAATAACCTGTGTATCGCAATAAAGTGCTTTGACTTTGACTTTGACTCCGATTGGTTTGCACCCATAGTGAAAGTTGTTCAGTTTGATGGGTAGACTCTTAGTTTAAAAGGATGCTAATGATATCAATGTCACCCTGTATAAGCTTTTACAATAGGTATTAGTTATAAGGTATCCCCAAGGAACACGTAAGCTATATAGCAGCTGTACAGTAGCCGCATAAAGGAAATTTCCTTTATGCAGCTACTGTGCTGCTGCTATATAGCTTGCTTATTCCTTGAGGAGTGTCTAGGAACACGGCAATGCCTCCGCCAAGTCAAGCTCAAAACGTTATTTTATTCCAGTGACAAAGAAAGTGATCTTCACTCCGAAACTGGGGAGAAGTTTGAACAAATACGAAGACAAGAGATACGAGAGCGTAGATTTCACTCCGAGGCTCGGACGACGGCTTTCTGATGAGATGCCCGCCACTCCACCAGATCAGGACTCGTGAGTATTGCATTCTGATGCGATTCAGCTACATGAGCTCATCCCTCACTCACTCACCCCTTCTTGGTTGACATCCCACATATCCGCACCAAGCGCCTTTCTGAATCTTTTATAATGCGCACAGCCAAGGAGTGGAATGCTTTGCCTGCGTCAGTATTTCCGAGCGCTTACAACCTGAATTCCTTTAAAGTACGAGTGAATAGGCATCTTCTGGGTAAGCTCGCTACATCTTCAACCCCATCTTCGTCCTGAGGACTGGATTGAGGTCAAGAGCAAGCCCATGTTTGATTTAAAAAAACAGTGTCAATCAATCAATGTACCAGGGCTATAGGGTTATTCAGTAGAGTTCCTAGTGTAACGTCGGTTTTTATCACCCGGAGCACAGACCGATTTTGCCACCCCCTGTTCTCTACATAGAGAATACCTACATAAAAAATTACGGAGCGAGCGAAGCTAGATCAAAAATTTTAGCAACAAGACTTGCTGTCGTCAAAACTCTTCAGGATTATGTATGAAGTTATTAAAACTGAAACATAGAGTGAGCGAGAAGAGCTAGACTTTTGTCTTCAATACAAATCGATAGTAGGCTAACCAGAGCTCTAATCCTTCGGTACAAAATATGTGCACCTAAAAGCTATGGAGCGAGGGAAGCAAGCTCGAAATTGTTAGCACCACTACTTGAGCTGTGGTTAGAACTCTTATGAGTCCGAGATAGCTTGGTGATTTTGACAGGCGGTTTTCGAGATTTCATTTTACTTTTTAAAGCTGTTTGAGCCGTCAAAGCTTTATAATACACTAAAAATATACAAGATCAGACCGAACAGAGTGGAACAGGTGAATGAATTTGTATATCTGGGAAGTTTGTTTAAGAGAGATGGAAAGTGTGACGGGGATGTGGAGCGAAGAGTGACTGCGGGAAATAAGGTAAATGGGGCCCTGCACGCCGTGGTGAGTAGCCGGTCTGTATCAAAAAGGGCACGTCTGGCTATTCACAACGGTGTGTTTGTGCCTACGCTAATGTATGGGAGTGAATGTTGGGTATGGAATAAAAGGAATGAAAGTCGAGTGAATGCAGTTGAAATGCGCTCCTTACGAAGTATGTGTGGTATTACTTTGGTTGATCGAATCAAGAACAGTGTGATAAGGGATTGGTGTAAGTTGAAGGATGATATAGTAACAAGGATTGAGAGGGGTATGCTTAGATGGTTTGGTCACGTAGAGAGAATGAATGAAAGAAGACTTACGAATGAAATTTATCGAGCACAGGTGAGTGGAAGTGTTGGGAGAGGCCGTCCGAGGAAAACATACCACGATCAGATCAATGATCTTTTCCGAAAAGGACAAGTGCGTAGCACCCTCAATCGACGGAAGTGCATGAAAAGATGTATGAATGTCAATGAGGCTAGAGAAGTGTGTCAGAGTCGTAGCGTGTGGCGATCTGTGGTCTCTGCCTACCCCCTTCGGACAATGGCGTGAGCTTATGTATGTATGTATGTATATACAAGATAAATAAATAAATAAATAAATATCTTGGACAATGTCAC